>CM055125.1:177771804-180304304 GCA_029206835.1 Rana muscosa
CGATTTTTGTCAGGACTGCGATATTACGGCAGACACATCGGACACTTTTGACACATTTTTGGGACCATTCACATTTATACAGCGAACAGTGCTATAAATATGCACGGATTACTGTGACTGGCAAGGAAGGGGTTAACACTAGGGGGCGATCAAGGGGTTAAATGTGTGCCCTGCTAGGTGATTCTTACTGTGGGGGGGAGGGGACTGATTGGTGTCCCTATGTACAAGGGACACACCATCAGTCTCCTCTCCCTGACAGGACGTGGATCTCTGTGTTTACATACAGAGATCCACCGCATTGTAGAGCCATCTTGTGGCCGTCATTTTACAATGGCCAGGATCCGAAGTGGTTAAGGCTTGTAGTTTCTCGTAACTGAGGTCCTCCAGTCCCTTTTATTAGCTTTGTTGCCCTTCTATGGACTCTCTCCAGCTCATCATTCTTGAGGACTGGTGAGCAGAACTGGACAACATACTCAAGATATGGCCAGACCAGAGTTTTGTAAAGTGGTAGAATTATAGGTCTCGTCTCTTGAGTTAATACCCTTTATAATGCATGCCAACAGCTAGATTTGCTTGCTGCAGCTTGCCATTACAGGCTATTGCCAAGTCAATAATCTACTAGGACCCCTAGATATTTTTCCTTCCTGGATTCCTTCAAAAGGTAACTTGCATTCATACTTTTAGCCCCCAAATGCATTACCTTACATTTTTCCACATTAAACCTCATTTGCCATGTAGTTGTCCATCCTTTTATTCTATTCTTGTAAAGTTTCTATATCCTTCTGTGAAGTTATTCCCCTGCTTAGCTTTGTATCCTCAGCAAACACTAAAATGAAACGATTTATACCAACCCCTATATTATTTATGAATACATTCAACAGAATTGGTCCCAGGACAGAGCCTTAGGGTGCTCCGCGCAAAACTCCAGACCATTCTGAGTACACACTATTAATCACCAACCCTTTGGACGGTCCATGCCAACAGACCTCAGTTTGTAAATGAAGCGTTTATGGGGAACTGTATCGAATGCTTTGGCAAAATCCAGATACACCACATCCACAGGCATTTATCTATCTAAAAGGACAGCTCGCTTCCTCATAGATTATTAACAGATTGGTTTGACAACAAAGATCTTTCATAAATCCATGCCAATTACTAATGATACTGTTTTTATAAGCAAATTCTTGGATATAGTTCCTTCTCACCCCCTTCAATAGTGATGTTTGACTGATTGGCCTGTAGTTACAAGGTATAATGTTTTTCCCTTTTTAAAATATTGGTACCAAGTTGGCTTTTCGTCAATCACCTGGTACCATTCCAGTCACTAAGTTGTCCTTAAAAATTTGGAATAAATTCAATACAAATTGTTTTTGGAAAACAATATAACATAACTTAAAAAAATAAATAAAAATAAATAAACTGTACTGAGTTAATAAATAAAGCTCTGTGTGTGAATGGGGTCCTGTAGCTCATTCACATGGACACTGTGGTCTTTCTGATAGGTGTGTGGGTGCAGGTGTACAGCACCAAACAGACTGTGCATTCAGCCCACCCAAACCTGCACAGATGTCAAAAATACAGCAACAGCCAGCTTAAATTGCATGAACAAACCACTCATTCACATGGCCAGAATACCTGTGTCAATGAGCCCCTAGGGCTTGATCACAGTTGGCCTTGCTTACAATATGATGCCTCCCTACTGCCTGTCCAAATGCAGATTACTTTTCAATGGGCTAAGCTAGCATGAATGAGCCCTAATGTTTTAATTATTTTTTTTTACAATTATATATATTTTTTATCAGCCCTGTTGGGGGGGGGGGGGCGAGGGGGAGCATTGATGAAATATCAGGGGTCTAAACAACCCCTGATGTCTCACTTTTGAGGCATAAAAAGTGATTGAAGACTGAGTCCTCAATCTATTTCTCTGCAGCCTCCGCTGCACTGCAGATAAATGAACAGGAAGCACTCTAGAGAGGCTTCCTGTTCATTCACAAACTGAAGCATTGTAACACAGTTTTCAGGGTCAGAATTCATTCTGACCCTGTGTTCTTTAATGAATAAACAAACAACAATATATGGATTACTTGAGTATCATTCATAATGACAAAGGTAGTGCCAAATCAATAGGTCTATAGCAGTAATGCTAAGTGGTTTACATGCGTTACAATTCACATGCATTTATATTACTTGCTACATTCACACCAAGATGAAGATGTCCCACATAAGTGACAGTGGTTTAGAAAAATAAGACAATACTGTCATGGATGCATGCAATGTTTTTACATGGTTTAAAAAAAATAAAAATAAAAATCTTGCAGCAAATGTTCAGACACTCTTGGCAGTTTTACAGAACCCAAGACTACATTAGTAGCAAATACATAGAAGTGGCAGTTCTGGACACATACTATTGATTGCACAAGGGAAGCATTAGACAGGATGGGCAGTCACCAGTCTGTTTGTTGTGCTAAAAAGGTAAATTGATTTAGCCATCTGATTGGTGAAATGATCCACGAGTCCTGATGGAAAAAGTAGTCTCTCTTTTTGAAATGTTTAAATCTAGATATTTTAAACTCAACTCTGAGACATCCAACCACACCTAAAACTGAAAATGACGTTTATAAGCTCTGTGTAGGTGCACTAAAATTGGGGATGCGTGGACACCCTCCGTCTTTGCTCCGTTTACTACCGAGTCCAGACTGATAACCTAAGAGAATTGATGAGCAGGTTGCTCCTTGAATATAGTTTTTTTTTTCTTAAGGCAATAAAACACACCTTCATGGAAAAGAAGCAGCCACTTCACCAAGTATAGAAGTATAATGAAGGACAAAAGCAGTAACACAAAGCTGGCACTGGCTCTACAAGCAAGGGGCCTTAGGTTGGCTATACGCACAACAATTTAGACTAGCTTTTAATTGCAAAAGCACACCAACAAACCCACTATTAGTCCTACTGCTGGTAGGTTGCCTTGATCAGTTTTGTTAGCAAACAGCTGTCTAAAAGTGCTTGATATACCTAAAAATTCCAGTGTCTATGGCCATCATTACAGTGATAACCCAAGACCCAGGAAGTGCTCAACCTTAAAGCCCCACTTTGGGCTGCTGGTAAATGTACCCATTCAATGTGGCTCCTCTGACATTGCATGTTTGGTTAGGACAGAAGGAATAAGTACAAATACTTGCCTTGTTCCTCACTCCCTCAGTAGCTCACACTCTCCGCTGTCTGAGAGGAGGAGGACTGCTGAAGAATGAAGTAAGGCAAGTTTTTTTATGAATATACCCCCCAGCAAATAGGAATTTAACCACTTAAGGACCGCTCACTGTATATATACACACGTCGGCAGAATGGCTCGTACAGGCACAATCACGTACCTGTACGTCCCCTTTAACTGTCCGACGTCGCGCTCGCGACCCCCCTGCCTTCCCCGTGAGTCGGACCGCGGGTACCGTGGACTCGATCGCCGCGGGGATCCCCATGATCATCTCACGGAGGCATGGAGCGGGGAGATGTTAGTGTAAACACAACATCTCCCCGCTCCCCTACTGACAATGTCAGCGATCTCCGCTCTGTGTAATAAGAGCGGAGATCAGTGATGTGTCAGTCGTAGCCACGCCCCCACACAGTAGTAATCACTCCCCTAGGCACACTTGACCCCTCCAGCGCCCCCAGTGGTTAACCCCTTCACTGCCAGTGTAATTTTCACAGTAACCAGTGCATTTTTATAGCACTGATCGCTGTGAAAATGACAATGGTCCCAAAAATGTGTCAAAAGTGTCCGATGTGTCCGCCATAATGCCGCAGTCACAAAAAAAAAAAAAAAAAAAAAAAAAAAAACTGATTGCCGCCATTACTAGTAAAAAAAAATAAAAAAAAAATAAAAAAAATGTATAAAAATGCCATAAAACTACCCCCTATTTTGTAAACGCTAGAACTTTTGCGCAAACCAATCAATAAACGCAGATTGCGATTTTTTTTACCAAAAATATGTAGAAGAATACGTATCGGCCTAAACTGAGGAAAAAAAATGTTTTTTTATATATATTTTTTGGGGAAATTTATTCTAGCAAATAGTAAAAAATATTGCATTTTTTTCAAAATTGTCGCTCTATTTTTGTTTATAGCGCAAAAAATAAAAACCGCAGAGGTGATCAAATACCACCAAAAGAAAGCTCTATTTGTGGGAAAAAAAGGACGACGTAAATTTTGTGTGGGAGCCATGTCGCACGACCGAGCAATTGTCAGTTAAAGCGACGCAGTGCCGAATCGCAAAAAGGGGCCTGGTCTTTATGCTGCGTATTGGTCCAGGGCTTAAGTGGTTAAACCATGCTATGTGGAAGGACACCACTGCATGGGCAGCCCAGAGTGGCGCTTTAAAAATGATTGTAAAAAGGCATAGATTTTTTTTTTTCTAAAATAATAAACATTTTTTGTGGTCCCCTGCCCCCTGTGGTGCCACTTGCTATGGGGGCATGCATGCAGGCTTGATCCAGAGCTGGGCTGTCTATAGACACACGCAGTGCAGCTCATCCCCGCCCTCCCTCCTCACAGGATTCGATTGACAGCAGCAGGAGCCAATGGCTCCCGCTACTGCCTCTGAGTCCTGTGAGCAGAGAATGCATTAAGGTAAAAAACCTTATGCCTTCACAACCAATTTAAAGTAATTGAGAGGCTACATGTTTACTTCCATTTAAAACTTTTGCAGCAATTTTAGACACTATAGATAACATTCATGTTTAGTGCTGCAATTGGCTCAAGTTTCCAGGCATTCTTTGTTCAGAGAATATTAAACATAATTACAGTAAAAATTCAACTTCATAAAGGTATGCATCAGCCTACATCTCCTAAATTAAACACATGAGAGACTAATAAATCCCTGAAACCATAACAACAGCGAGAGGCCTGTCTAAATTAGATGTGTTTCAAAAAAGAAATGTATGGCCGTTTATATAGATTATAAATACAGTATGAAAATGGTAACTAAAGATTATGTAATTATGTTCATCGATATTTTACTGTAGTTCATTTGGCACCTACAAGGATTGCTACTTTTATCTTTTTAAGATCTTTTTCATCAAAATATATACAGTGGGGAGAACAAGTATTTGATACACTGCCGATTTTGCAGGTTTTCCTACTTACAAAGCATGTAAAGGTCGGTAATTTTTATCATAGGTACTCTTCAACTGTGAGAGACGGAATCTAAAACAAAAATCTAGAAAAATCACATTGTATGATTTTTAAATAATTAATTTGCATTTTATTGCATGACATAAGTATTAGATCACCTACCAACCAGTAAGAATTCCGGCTCTCACAGACCTGTTATTTTTTCTTTAAGAAGCCCTCCTGTTCTCCACTCATTACCTGTATTAACCACACATGTTTAAACTTGTTACCTGTATAAAAGACACCTGTCCACACACTCAAACAGACTCCAACCTCTCCACAATGGCCAAGACCAGAAAGCTGTGTAAGGACATCAGGGATACAATTGTAGACCTGCACAAGGCTGGGATGGGATACAGGACAATAGGCAAGCAGCTTGGTGAGAAGGCAACAACTGTTGGCGCAATTATTAGAAAATGGAATAAGTTCAAGATGACGGTCAATCTCCCTTGGTCTGGGGGTCCATGCAAGATCTCACCTCGTGGGGCATCAATGATCATGAGGAAGGTGAGGGATCAGCCCAGAACTACACGGCAGGACCTGGTCAATGACCTGAAGAGAGCTGGGACCAGTCTCAAAGAAAACCATTAGTAACACACTACGCCATCATGGATTAAAATCCTGCAGCACACGCAAGGTCCCCCTGCTCAAGTCAGCGCATGTCCAGGCCTGTCTGAAGTTTGCCAATGACCTTCTGGATGATCCAGATGAGGAATGAGAGAAGGTCATGTGGTCTGACAAGACAAAAATAGAGCTTTTTGGTCTAAACTCTACTCGCCGTGTTTGGAGGAAGAAGGATGAGTACAACCCCAAGAACCCCATCCCAACCATGAAGCATGGAGGTGGAAACATCATTCTTTGGGGATGCTTTTCTGCAAAAGGGACAGGACGACTGCACCGTATTGAGGGGAGGATGGATGGGGCCATGTATCGCGAGATCTTGGCCAATAACCTCCTTCTCTCAGTAAGAGCACTGAAGATGGGTCGTGGCTGGGTCTTCCAGCATGACAATGACCCGAAACACACAGCCAGGGCAACTAAGGAGTGGCTCCGTAAGAAGCATCTCAAGGTCCTGGAGTGGCCTAGCCAGTCTCCAGACCTGAACTCAATAGAAAATCTTTGGAGGGAGCTGAAAGTCCGTATTGTCCAGCGACAGCCCCAAAACCTGAAGGATCTGGAGAAGCTCTGTATGGAGGAGTGGGCCAAAATCCCTGCTGCAGTGTGTGCAAACCTGGTCAAGAACTACAGGAAATGTATGATCTCTGTAATTGCGAACAAAAGGTTTCTGTACCAAATATTAAGTTCTGCTTTTCTGATGTATCAAATACTTATGTCATGCAATAAAATGCAAATGAATTACTTCTAAATCATACATTGTGATTTTCTGGATTATTGTTTTATATTCGGTCTCTCACAGTTGAAGAGTACCTATGATAAAAATTACAGACCTCTACATGCTTTGTAAGTAGGAAAACCTGCAAAATCAGCAGTGTATCAAATACTTGTTCTCCCCACTGTATGTCATGGTATTGCACATTTCTACACTGTAAAAACTCATTATTATTAGTATTTGAAAGAGTCAAAGTCCTGTTTCAAGTGACTCAATTCAATCATTTAGAATTGTGGAAGTGATGTATCCAAATTTTTTGGTAAAATTGTATGAGTTTGTGTTTAACCACTTCAATACCATGCACTTACGCCCCTTCCTGCCCAGGACAATTTTCAGCGCCGTCACACTTTGAATGACAATTGCGTGGTCATACTACACTGCACCCAAACTACATTTTTATAATTTTCTTCCCACAAATAGAGCTTTCTTTTGGTGGTATTTGCTCACCACTGCAGTTTTTATTTTTTACTAAAAAAGCCAAGACCAAAAATTTTGAAAAAAAAAAGGTTTTTTTTTTCGTTTGTCATACAATTTTGTTTTCCCCTTCACTGACAGGCACTGATGAGGCGGCACTGATAAGTTGGCACTGATATGTAGAATTGATGAGAACTGATAGGCGGCACTGATGGGCACCAATAGGCGGCACTGATATGCAGCACTAATAGGTGTTTCTGCTGGGCAGTGATTGGCACTGTGGTGGGCAGGGATTGGCACTTGCAGAGTTTATTATATGGGGCACTGCTAGGCATGTCATTTTTACATTTGAGGAGGCTGTGCTGATTATCAGCACAGATCCCCCCTCTGACAGGGAGAGCCGCCGATCGGCTCTCCCTGTCAGCGTGAACCGAGAAATGCTGTTCACGTGAGAAATTCCTGGTTCACGCGATGATCAGCTGTGATTGGTCACAGCTGATCACGTGGTATGAAGCCTCTGACAGAGGCTTCTTATCACGATCGGAGATGCGGGGTGTCAGACTAACACCCCGCGATCGCCGCGATGCGCGCCGGCATGTTATCCTGCTGGACGTCAATAGACGTCCAGTCAGGATAACAGAACCACTTCCCGGACGTCAATTCCCTATTGACCGGGCGGGAAGTGGTTAAAATGTAATCTTTCAGTCACTGAATCTAAATGGAGACGTTTGTATCCTGCTAGTAGTGAAGGAGTTAGGCGTTTTCATTGTGTGTCTATATAATCCGGTTTGCCATGCCGGATAGCCACACCCTCAGAGAAAGTCATAATGAAGAACGACACGTCAGGGCAGGGCTATACGGCAACCAGAAGGGACGTCAACATGCTGAACCAAATGCGACGTGGGGAAAAAAAAATTGGTGAGACACACTGACCATGCATGGTTCTGGTGTTATTGACAGCAATTGACCCATTGAGGAGCATCCGTTTTATATATTATGTGTGAGTGCAATTTTAACTGGGTATAGGTTTTTAAATAAAAGCGTTTTAAAATGGGAAAATTTCGGCCGGCAAAATTTATCAGCTTAAAATCGTTTTTTTTTCCTTTCGACACAACGCTGAAAAAAGTGCCAATAATGGCTGCCGAAAACGCCCACGATTTTTCCACAATTTTGCTGTCATTTTACCTTGCTTATGGTGTGTTTTTCATAGGTCTCATGACTCAAACAATGCATCAAAAACGCAACATGGGTGCATTTTTGATGCGTTCTTGCTGCATTTTCAATGCATTTCAATGGGGAGGTGCGTTTTTTTAACTGACCAAATATGCACCAAAATTGCAGCAAGCAGAATTTTTAACACCGCTTCAAAAAGGTGCCGATAAATTCTTATTTAAATTCATGATATTCATTGAAAAAGTAGAATATAATACAATTATTTATAAAAATATATATTTAAAAAAACCAAAAAAAAAAACATTAATTTCGGTTTTGGCCAAGTGCATCCGGAATTTTCGGTACAGAAATTTTCATTTCGATGCACCACTAGATTACGCTATATTGGCTATTCTTGTCTTTGAGGCATAGTACACCCTCGTTTGTGCAGAGCATTGAAAGTGGAGCCATTTTAAGGTTTTTGTTGAGAGCCTTTGTTATTTATACAGTCGGTGAGTGCAGTACCTTATGGTAAGTGAAAATCACCTGGAGCATAGTGGTGGTTTGACGACTGTTTGAAATTAACATACAGGACTTTAGTTATGAACTTTTATTAGATCATTTTACACAGTGGTGTCAGTTATTGTTATACATTTAGCACTAGGTGATTAGTGCTTGTAAAATTAAGTGTAGCGCTAAGTAGGAGTGTACGTTCATCTACTCTATTCGTGGTCTGATTTAACTAGTTCCGCTCACTGTATATATATATATATATATATATATATATATATATATATATACACACACACATATATACACACACACACACACACACACACACACACACATACATATACACACACACCTCATTACTTTGAAGTTATATACCGTGGTTATGGCAGCAGCTAGCTGCCATAAACCTGCCATTTTTTTACACAGCGAGCGATCCTCTTTCACATAATAGTGGTCCTGGCGGCAGATTCGCCATGGGATCACTTTTATGGGCAGCGGGAGAGGTGCTTCCCCCCTCCCACTGTTTCCCGGAGCCATCGATAGCCGCGAAAACGATCCGATCCTGTGGAGCGATGGGCAGGAACTTGAGTGAGGGGAAGATGGCCCCCGCTGGAATCTATGCCCTTGGAGGACCGGAGCGACGTCTGACATCACTTCAACCTAATGGCCTTAAAAAGGGCCAATTTTTATTAGAAAATGTAAAATTACATTTTTTTTTGCTTTTAAGTGTAAATGTGAGATCTGAGGTCTTTTTGACCCCACATCTCGCAATAAAGAGGACATGTCATGCTTATTTCTATTACAAGGAATGTTTACATTCCTTGTAATAGGAATAAAAGTGATCAAAAAATGTTTTTTTATATAAAAATGTCAGAAAAAAGCCTGGTCCAGAATAAAAATTATCCATATCCTTTACAGCAGGATACACAGCATAGTGAATGAATGTGCTGTGTCATTTGTCCCTCTCTATGTTCTAAAAAAAACCTTGTTGTGACTGCCTGTTCCTATGTCTCCCTGTCTGTGCTGACCACGGTAATCATAGCTGCTGGTCCCTGATTACTATGGTCAGTTTACGTGCCTCCATCATCCCACCATTCATGTCAGCTCAGGACTCTGTTATCCATCTACTCCCTGCCCTTCCGGCCGCTATAGCTGTTAAAACTACTAGTGACTAATGTGCAGTGTGTGCGTTTTTAATGAATGAATCTGCAAAATACCTTATTTACAACACCGCTGGGTGCTCACTTGACCTTCCCGCCATGCTCCTCCACTCCTCCCAGCTGACATCAGTGGGGAAACACAGCTCCTCCCATTGTAGTGCTTGGATCAAGGAGGGATAGCGCTGGCAGGTCACGCGAGTGCCCCGCGGCACTGTAAAAGAAGGTAAGAAAGGGATTACATGATTTGTCATAAGTGATTTAACAACCACTTTAAGTCCATATGGTCAGGATCTGCCAAGAAACCTAGACCGGCACCTGGCTCAGCCTTTTAGCGATCCACTGAGAGTCTGAGCCAGTCCCTTCAGCCCCCTCCCCAGCCCAGCACTTCAGTGAGCACTGGAGGGGAGAGCAGAGAGCTGCCGACTGACAGTCATGGCTCAGAAAAGGGTAGAGAAAAAGGAACCGTCACCTAAGTGCAGTATTAAAAGATTCTTTTAATGACAAATATAAAATCCCACTTACAGGAAAGGAAGCAAAGGTTGGCCAATAGAAGGAGTAGTGGCTCCGAGCACATAGCCTGCTTATCCAACCCTTCTCACTCTGTGGAGTCCTCCCCCGGAAATGATCCCATGACCCGTTTCTTTGCAGATCCCGACCATATGGACTTAAAGTGGTTGTTAAATCACTTATGACAAATCATGTAATCCCCTTTCTTACCTTCTTTTACAGCGCTGCGGGGCACTCGCGTGACCTGCCAGCGCTATCCCTCGTGACCCGTGACCTCAGCCCCAGCTTCTTCCTGATGGCCACAGGATCTGCTCCAGGCTGAGCAGCAATAACGACTGCAGCTTACCATCTCTGCATAGAAATCCAGATCCAGATCTGAAGCTTCCCTACGGACCACTGACACACAGATGAGACTTTGTATTTCCTGTTTCCTCCTCTGCATCTTCTACAACTGTGCAGCCCATGGACCCGGGACAAGGACTACAGGATCTTTACAGATGAGCCTTCCTTTGCTTCCTTTCCTGTAAGTGTGATTTGATATTTGTGTCATTAAAATAATCTTTTAATAGTGCACTTAGGTGGCGCTTCCTTTTTCTCTACCCTTTTTTGTCTACCACAGAGTCAGCTCTCTGAGGACAGCAGCCACCATCCACCAGCCATATTATCTGCCTTTTAACCCTTGAACTGCCTGTTACCATTATTATTTTAAACAGACTCATTGCTATATCCCCATTTACTCATGCACTTTGTGTTTGCGCTAACAGTTACCTTTTCCATTGTAGTCATGGCTCAGAGCTGAGGGGGAGAACAGAGTGATCAGCGATGTTTGGTCGCTCAGTTCTCACTGCAGAGCCAATGGGGGACAGATGTTGCATCAACCTAGGTAAGTATAAATGTTTTTTTTTTAATCCCAAACTTCTTTTTAAAAGTTCCTCCTGAGCAGGAGGTATTTGGTTTTAAAAAAATAAAAATGGATGCTACACCTACTGCAAAAAAAACGGACGAGACCCATGCTGCTGGCTGGGCTCTGTGGCCTGGACTGATTCGTTGAGAGTGACTATTGCCGATATAAAAATTCCCCATTATGTTGAGACTGTATTAACCTGAAAAGGGAGTTTTCCTTTTGCCGATTTGGACTTTTGCTTGCTGCATTGAAGCCTCTTGTTTAATAAAAGCCTGTTTTGTTCTAAGAAACCTTGTCATGCAATCCCACGGATTTTTATATTTATTTTTAATTTTGCAATAAAACCTCAGCGTTGACTTTAAAATATAATGTACAGTGATGTATGTCAACATACAGCTTGAAAATGATAGTTTATATTTTATTTTTTTTGATTACAAGCTCAAGTAAAAAAATATTTCTCTAAAGAAACCTTATACCTTCCTGATAATTTCAGAATAAGATGCAAGCTCTTCTCACTAGCTTGGACTACAACATCGTGAAATAGTAAACACCCTTAAGCCGCTTGCACATGATACTCCTGTTTAAGCATCTACTTTTTCAGACTTTTTTTTTGCAAGTATTTGTGTGTATTTGTGCGCATTTTCGCATATTCCACTCGTTCATTTTTGCACAAAAACATATCTCGTTCATCACAATATATAAATGGGCATTTGCACGCATGAGGCGTAAATTACTGACCAAACAAGCAGATTTTTCAGAAAAAAAAATTGAAGAATGCATGCCGCTTGTTTATGCAAAGCTGCAGTGTGCAAGAGGCCTTTCTGGGAATAATGGCCAAGTCCTTCTCTAGCTTGGCAAATTTAGTCAGGACATCCATTATTTTATATGGCAGTGAAATTGTGACATTTTAGAAGACTCCAGAATAGCAGCATGACATAACTACTCTTGAAGCCTCGTACACACGGCCGTTTTTCTCGGCAAGAAAGCTGCTGGGAGAGCTTTTTGCCGAGAAAACCGGCCGTGTGTATGGTTTCTCAGCGAGAAAACTGCCGGGAATCTCTATTTTCTCGTTGGGATTCTCAGCAGAGTGTTTCCTGCTGAGAAAACCATGGGTGTGTATGCTTACCTGTCCCCAGGTAAGCCCGCGCATGCTCGATGAGACTTCGACGCATGTGCGGTAGCTTACAAGGGTAGTGTAGGGTGTAGCAAGATGGCGGCGACGGCATCGAATGTGATGAGCGCATGCTCGTCAGTCGATGACGTCACTGCGTTCTTGCCATTCAAAAGAACGGCGGTTCTTTTGAATGGCCGTGTGTACACTCGGCTAGCAAGGAAAGCTTGCCAGGAATTCCGTCAGGAAAACCGACGTTTTTTTCCTGACGGGATTCCCGGCCGTGTGTACAAGGCTTCAATTCCTGGCAAGCTTTTCTTGCTCGCCGTGTGTACACACAGCCATTCAAAAGAACCGCCATTCTTTTGAATTACAAGAATGCAGTGAAGTCATTGACTATGACGAGCACGCGCTCGTCACATTCGATGCCGTCGCCGCCATCTTGCTACACCCTACACTACCCTTGTAAGCTACCGCGCATGAGTCGAAGTCTCATCGAGCATGCGCAGGCTTACCTGGGACATGTAAGCATACACGCTCATGGTTTTCTTGGCAGGATACACTCTGCCGAGAATCCTGACAAGAAAATAGAGAGCAGGTTCTCTATTTTATCTCATCAGGATTCCCGGCAGTTTTCTCGCCGAGAAACCATACACACGGCCGGTTTTCTCCGCAAAAAGCTCTCCCAGCAGCTTTCTTGCCGAGAAAACCGGTCGTGTGTACGAGGCTTCACACTGGTCAGGTCAGGCAGTGGGAAGGTGGCCAAGTCTGCAACTATATAAATTCATAAGGGCAGGCACTGGGTAGGGTTATGGATTTTCTTGTAAAAAGTATACATACCCTATAAACAAAATATACTTCTAAAGAACATGCATAAAGTAGCTCGAGTCCTTTTGTATGCAAACTTTTTGCTTATTTTGTTTCCATCCAAGCTGTCATACCGTCTAACAATTTGGAATAAATCAAAAAAGTGTGGGTGAATAAATACTATTCCAGTGGAGAGAGTAAGCAGTGGGCTGCCTTATGAATATGGTTAATCAATTTTTGATCATAGTTAGATAGTGAGTCATAAAATAAAGATAAAAAAATACTGACATGGATCCATCTGGACTTCTAGAAAAATGTATTCTCATAAAGCTCATTTGGCTGTACTTCTCCTGTGGATCACAGGAGTGCAATTAATTCTGCAATCTTGTGACCCATTTGCAGCATACAGCGGGCTGAAGGCCACTGTCAGCTGACTTCACAGAGCCGGTCCGGGCTCGGTAAAGACCGTGACCATATAGTTGGGATCCACCCACATGCCACTCTTGCCCCCTCCACATCCCGAGGTCACCGCTGTCTGCTCTCCCCCCCCCCCCCCCAGTGAGATATAATGCCCTTTTTTTAGCTAAATTTACAACTTTTTACTGCTGCCTGTTTCCATATAGCATTTGTTAAGCCATTTCATTGTTGTTGAATAAAAAAAAAAACGATTTGAGTGTGTTAAATCTGAAGTATTGCAAAAAATATTTTTTGCCCATTTGCACAGTAAAAATAAGTTCCCTCCAAAGAAGTGTGCCCCATCTCTGGAACATCCGTGCTGGGTATAAATTATACTTTTATTCAGCCCGTACTCCCCTATTGGCGCTGAAGCTTGTAGTTCTGGCTGTAGTACATATCTCATAGAAGTTCATGTGCCCAGCACCTCCTCCATTCATAAAAAGCCTTACCATCTTCTCACAGAATGCACAGCGTTCTGTGATGGGAGGAGGGAGATTGTGACAATTATTTGCACGTCCTCCATTCAGAGTTTACCTGCCTCACTGTTGGATCATGAATTTACCCATCACAGAGATGGGTGGATAAGTGAGATGCATGAGACAAAGGGTGGGGACCAGAGTAGACAATCCTGGTAGCTGGGTCATTTGAATTACAATGCACTATAAAAAAAGCAGCCATCTGGAGGGACCCTGCTATGCAATATAAGAGCCACTTTAGTTTCTGTTTAGAGATTGGAAGTATACCTAAAGACAAATTACATGTAGGTAGGGTGCGCTGACATTTTGCTGAGTCCAAATTGTCACTTGCTGTGTGTACACTGTCAAGCTTCCTGAAACTGGTAATTTTGAAAAAAAAAAAATTGGAAAGATAATTGGGAGTTCAATCGCACACTTGGCCATAAAAACAAAAATATAGCAAGGGCCACACGTCATGACATGGGGCAGCAGAACCAAGAATTCCAGAAAGATGATCTCCCCTGCCCCAGACCCTGCTTTCCAAGCTTTCCCATTATTTATCAATTGCTTGACAATTTTGAGTGCCGTCTTCAAGATACAATGTATTTTCAAAAAAAGTCTTCCAACAATGAAACTTATGAAGAAATGTAGCAAGAATAACTTGTTATATTTTATGTAACAAAATATGGTGTAAACATTTTCTTTTACAAAAAGCACTTTAGTATTTATATTTAGTGCCAAGAAATAAATCCCAATTTTGATAGGTATGGAACAAAACAAAAATAAATAAATAAAAACCAACAGTACCAAGAGCAAACCTTTAAACACAGGAGAGACCTTAGCTCCCACTAAAAAGTGCCAATCACAATGTGTTGCCTTTCACTTTATAATTTTCTTGTGTCTGCAGTTATGGTACAATTAAATAAATAAATAAATAAATACAGCTGAAGAACTAAGATTAGACTCGCTGAAGCCATGCTTTTACCAGCTAGAGTACAGCATGAAATACAGCAGGATGTCAACCTGAGAGGAAAGTGCGAAGTTGGGAGTGATCACAATAATTTCCTAGTAGGTTTGTTAACTTAAAATGATTAAAAAAACAAAACAAAAAAACAAACACACAACCTTTACAAACATGTTATACTTACCTGCTCTGTGCAAGGGTTTTGCACAGAGTGGTCCTGAACCTTTTCTGGGGTCCCCCGGCAGCGCTCCTGGCTCCTCCTCCTCATTGTTTGCCCCCACGGAGAGCTGCATTCCATGAGGGCACTCATGCGGGCACGCTTCTGAGTCCTGCTGCTGCGTCCATTGACACAAACAAGACTCGGCCCTGCCCCGACTCCCTTGTCACTGGATGTGATTGACAGCAGTGGGAGCAAAATGGCTTCTGCTGCTATCAATCTGTCCAATGAGGACCAGAGACAGCGGCTGGAGCTGCTGGGCTTGTTCTCGTCGCTAGAAAAATCGGGTTCAGGTAAGAAAAAGGTGGGCTCTGGGAGGCAGCTGCACCACAGAAGGGTTTTCACCTTAATGCTTGAGGGCCAGTTCACACCACAAAAAAATTCACCCCGGGTAAGGTCTGGATCAGTTTTTGCTTACAGTTCACACCAAACGCAGTTCCAGTGTGTTTTTGATACAATTTGCTATGTTCCAGTACAGTTCTGTGCAGAAAAAATGCAGCGCGCTCTACTTTATTTTCTGTACCGAAAACAGACTGCACTGGCGTGAACTAAAGCCATTGGAATACATGGAAAACACGCATTTTTAGTGCAGAAACAAAAGCGCACAGAACTGCATCTGGTGTGAACTAGCACTGAGACTTTACAACTGCTTTAAATGTCAATGTAAAAACTAATGCAGAAGTAATAATATAATTTTTAGATTGTTTTTTAACATGATATAAGGTAACATTTTACAGATGAGAAGAAACTGGGATGAGACCTGTTATCAATAAACACCAGGGCTGTGACATCACCACCTGAAAAGACATTAAAAAGATCCATAATGTCAGCTATGAATGGCCCAGTATACAGATAGAATAGAATATATATAAAAAAAAAAAAAAAAAAAAAGGTGAATGGCACATCTCTAGCAAAGCAGTTTGCTCACCAATCTCTGCAAAGCTAGTGTTATCTTAATAATGGACACTACAAACTGGGAGCAGGGAGGGGGGGCGACACAGATGCCTAGTGCTTAGCAACCAAACCTTTGTACCTAAATACTCCTTTTTATGAAAGTCACGACTGACTCTTAAGGCAGATACCATCATGCAGCGTAATCATGTTTTCTCAATGTAGCCCAAACTGCACATCAATAAAATCAGCACACCCATATCCACTTCAGAAATAATTTCTATCCACTGCAAAACAGAATTATGTTTTTAGAGGCTTTAAAAATTATTTAAAATGTCACGCAGCTTATAAAAAATAAATAAATGGACATTACGGGCAAGAACTGGTCAGTATGCAATAATTATTACATTTAAACACATTATAAAAGTGAAAAATTTGACCATTGTTATCTGGGAAAAGTAGGACAAGTTCAGAAGCCATAGTTGAAAGAAAATGCAGCCAAGAGAGAATTCTTAGGCCCCATGCACACGAGACGCCGGTGCAAACTCTGCTGAAGACACGTTTTTAAAGGCTAAAACCGGCGTTTAAAAATGCCCGTTTTGCCGCGATTTTAGCGGCGTTTTACCGCGTTTGCGTCTATAGGCGTTTAGTTAAGAAACATCATAAGACCCTCCCTAAGCTCAAAAAACATTATTATTTAACCATTTCAGCCATTTTGGGAGACCAGCAGCTGAGAGAGCAGCAGTGTACTTGTATTTAGCGTATCACTTGCCACATAATCTGCCACAAGCTGTGGATTGTCCACTTGCCACGTCACCTGATACGTCACCTGGCCACGTCACCTGCCACAAGTTGTGAATTGTCCACTTGCCACGTCACCTGCCACGTCACCTGGCCACAAGTTGTGGATTGTCCACTGGCCACATCACCTGGCCATGTCACCTGCCACGTCACCTGCCACAAGTTGTGGAATGTTCACTTGCCACGTCACCTGCCACGTCACCTGGCCACGTCACCTGGCGCAAGTTGTGCATTGTCCACTTGCCACGTCACCTGCCACAAGTTGTGAATTGTCCACTTGCCACGTCACCTGGCCACAAGTTGTGGATTGTCCACTTGCCACGTCACCTGCCACATCACCTGCCATGTCACCTGGCCACGTCACATGCCACGTCACCTGGCCACGTCACCTGGCACAAGTTGTGGATTGTCCACTTGCCACGTCACATGCCACGTCACCTGCCACAATTTGTGGCTTTCCACCTGCCACGTCACCTGGCCACGTCACCTGGCACAAGTTGTGGATTGTCCACTTGCCACGTCACCTGCCACATCACCTGCCATGTCACCTGGCCACGTCACATGCCACGTCACCTGACCACGTCACCTGCCACAAGTTTTGGATTGTCCACTTGCCACGTCACCTGCCACAATTTGTGGATTGTCCACCTGCCACGTCACCTGCCATGTCACCTGGCCACGTTACCTGGCCACGTTACCTGCCACAAGTTGTGGATTGTCCACTTGCCACGTCACCTGCCACAATTTGTGGATTTCCACCTGCCACGTCACCTGGCAACATCACCTGCCACAAGTTGTGGATTGTCCACTTGCCACGTCACCTGCCACAAGTTGGATTGTCTACAGTGCAATGCAAGCAATTACAGTTTTTTTTCATATTTTTTTGATGGTTTTTCATCATTTGCCATAATTTTTGAGATTTCTAATGTAAAAAAATAGGTCACCTTTAAAAACGCTAATAAACGAAATCGCGGCAAAACGCCGGTACCGCGTTTTGCGGCGTTTAGCGTCTGAAACGTGGAAAACTTTTGCGTCTGAACCCATTTTTTTGCTTCTGGAAAAACGAGGTTAAACGCAACTGCCTAAAAACGGCAATAAACGAGACTGTGTGCATGGACACATAGGATAACATTGAATGGGTTCAGGAGCAGTTGAAAAAAGTGTCCAACTGCCTCTGAACGCGCGTTCAACAGCAAATAACAGCGTCTCGTGTGCATGGGGCCTTACTGACTGTCAGCAATTGACTCCGGAAAACAGTGGAATCAGAAGGGCTTTGTCTAAGGCCCCATGCACACGAGACGCAGGTGCAAACTCTGCTGAACACACGTTTTTAAACGCTGAAACCGGCGTTTATAAACGCGCGTTTTGCCGTGTTTGCGGCCGCGTTTAGCGGCGTTTAACCGCGTTTGCGTTTATAAGCGTTTCATCATAGACCCTCCCTAAGCTCAAAAAACAGTAAATTTTAACCATTTCAGCCAGTTTGTGAGACCAGAGTGAGTAGCAGCAGCTGAGAGAGCAGCAGTGTACTTGTATTTAGCGTATCACTTGCCACATCATCTGCCACAAGTTGTGGATTGTCCACTTGCCACGTCACCTGCCACGTCACCTGGCCACATCACCTGGCCACGTCACCTGGCCACGTCACCTGCCACAAGTTGTGGATTGTCCACTTGCCACGTCACCTTGCCACATCACGTGCCACGTCACCTGCCACAAGTTGTGGATTGTCCACTTGCCACGTCACCTGGCCACGTCACCTGGCCACGTTACCTGCCACGTCACCTGGCCACGTCACCTGCCACAAGTTGTGGATTGTCCACTTGCCACGTCACCTGGCCACGTCACCTGGCCACGTTACCTGCCACGTCAGCTGGCCACGTCACCTGCCACGTTACCTGCCACGTCACCTGCCACGTCACCTGGCCACGTCACCTGCCACAAGTTGTGGATTGTCCACTTGCCACGTCACCTGGCCACGTCACCTGGCCACGTCACCTGCCACGTCACCTGGCCACGTCACCTGCCACAAGCTGTGGATTGTCCACTTGCCACGTCACCTGGCCACGTCACCTGGCCACATCACCTGACACAAGTTGTTGATTGTCCACTTGCCACTTTACCTGCCACAAGTTGTGGATTGTCCACAATGCGATGCAAGCAATTACAGTTTTCTTTTATATTTTTTAATAGTTTTTCATCATTTGCCATCATTTTTGAGATTTCTAATGTTAAAAAATAGGTCACCTTTAAAAACGCTTATAAACGCAAACGCGGCAAAACGCCGGTACCGCGTTTAGCCGCGTTTAGCAGCGTTTAGCGTCTGAAACGTGAAAACTTTTGCGTCTGAACCCATTTTTTTGCTTCTGGAAAAACGAGGTTAAACGCAACTGCTTGTAAACGCCAAAAAACGAGAGTGTGTGCATGGACACATAGGATAACATTGAATGGGTTCAGGAGCAGTTGAAAAAACCGTCCAACTGCCTCTGAACGCGCGTTCAACAGCAAATAACAGCGTCTCGTGTGCATGGGGCCTAAAGGTTTAGCTGTCTGTTTTATATTTGAGATTTTGTCAACTTGGATGAACCCATTTAGGGGTTAAACCCTGCTTTAAATACCAGATATTGTTATAACCTTTGCACTAGCAGGTTAGCAATGTCGCTTTTACAGTCATGATCGTTTCACCATGCAGAGAAATAAACTTAAAATTCCCAGTAAAACTTTTTTTTTTTTTAATTGAGCAGTCACGCGATCTGCGCTTCTTGTATTCATTTACTTAGACAACATTTGTTTTCTATCCTGTTCACATTATATAAACTCCTAGGCCTCATGCACACTGGACATTTTGCTAACCCTCCTGGACTCTTTTACTCCTGGCAGCAAAGTTTTAGGAGAAAAAACTCCTGACACTTGTAAATTCCTGTAGCGCATTTTGGCAGGTCAATCGCTTGGACGGGGCCTCATGCCCACGGACGTTTTTACAGCCGCGTTTTTTACAGCTTAAAAACGCCTGTCCATGTTAGTCTATAGCTTCATGCCCACTTAGACGTTGTTGAGCTGCAAATAGCATAGACGGTTTTAAGCTGTAAAAAAACCCCAGGACCAGTGCGTTCCTCAGTGTCAGGCATAAAAAAAACTCGAAGCGTCAAAAAACCCGCGAAAAACGCAGCGATTGCGTTTTTAAGCTCCGACGGTTTTTTTCTCGAAAATAAATAAATAAAATTATACAATAACATGGACAGGCGTTTTTAAGCTGCAAAAAACGCATCTGTAAAAACGTCCGTGGGCATGAAGCCCAATTCATTTAATTGGTCAGAATAATAATTTATTCTTGCCATTGACATTAATTAAATGTTTAAGTGCTAAAACGCGCCTAAAGCCTCGTACACACGACCGAGTTTCTCATCCAAAACCGGCAAGAAAAGTGCCGCGAGAGCTTTTTTCTCGAGAAAACTATTCGTGTGTATGGTTTTGCGACGAGAAAATTGCCATGAAGCGACGAGTAAATAGAGAACCTGCTCTCTATTTTCTCGTCAGGATTCCAGATTTCCTCGTCGCGTTTCTCGTCGGCCTGTTTTGTGACGAGAAAATGGTTCGTGTGTATGCTTTAACGACTCTTTCAAAAGCGCGCATGCTCAGAAGCAAGTATGAGACGGGAGCGCATCTTCTGGTAAAACAAGCCTTCGTAATGGAGATAGCACATTCGTCACGCTCGAAATTATTGCATCGTTTAAATGTTGTACATTGAAATCTTCTTTAGAATGTTACATTAATCAAAAACGAAAGAACTTCTTTTGCTGCTGATATTCACACAGAGTTATGACTATCTTTTTTTAACCTTTTTCATGCTGCTCTTAAGAAGATTTATGTGTATTATATCGTGCAAGTTTTTATGAATATTTAACATTTTTATATTTTTCAAACTGATGTTAATTTTAATTTCGCAATGTTTTGATAGTGATCTCCCTTTGAATAATTTAATATATATTTGTTAAATTTTGCACCCTCTTTTTGGGAAATCAGATTCTTTTTCTTTTTTTGGGGGGTTGTTATCTGTCCCTTTTTTTGTCAGTGAAATGTATCTGCTTACTCCAAAGCTAAATTTTAAATTTTTACAAATACACATAGTCAAGTATGAACTTAAACAAAAACAACATTTATTCATGTTTTGTAAAAAATAAAGAGAAGGCAGCGCTGGAGAACCTGCTGCCATTTGTGCATCCCAGGGACCCCAGATTACACATCGACCCTGTGTGGACACCAAAATTGGGAGCTTGAGAAGGCCAACATTTCTGAGCAGAATCTGATGCTGGCCTCCCAGAGGTCAGGAACAGCAGCAGGTGAGATATATGTCCCAAGTCTGTGGTACTACAACAGGCTTGCCTTCTGTCTGACCACAATGAAGCAAGGCCATCACTTCCTCGTCTTCCTGGCAACCTTCCCTGCAACCTTCCCTGAAGCCTTCCTTCTTCGTTTGGCTGGAGGCTGGGCCACTGGAGGGGTACTCCTGTCAGGAGGAGGTGGAGGAGAATGGGGTGGCGCAGAAGAACAAGGTGGGGCGGAAGAACAAGGTGGAGGAGAAGGGGGTGGGGCGGAAGAACAAGGTGGAGGAGGAGGTGGTGGAGGAGAAGGGGGTGGGGCGGAAGAACAAGGTGGAGGTGGAGGAGAAGGGGGTGGGGCGGAAGAACAAGGTGGAGGTGAAGGAGAAGGGGGTGGGGCAGAAGAAGAAGGTGGAGGAGGTTGAGGTTGGGACAGTTGTGCCACCTCACAAATTGCTGTATTGGGGGTAATTTTTTCCATCACCCCCTTGTTGAGCAAGGTGATGAGCAGGGGCTCGCATAGGAGGCGTTGCGCCATGCTCATCACCTTGAACTTTGCCTCCACTAGGCCGGCAATGGCCTCTTCAGGGGATGTGGGCTCCTTGAGGGTGGCATGGGCCTCTCGAATAAGGGCCATTGCTGCCTCACTGGTGGTCCTGTCCCTCCTGCCTCTTTTGGAAATTCGGATGGGAGGCACCTTTGATCTGGTGCTTCTCCTTTGCCCTGCCACCTCCTGCCTGCCACTGGGCCCTGCCACCTCCTGGCTGCCACTGGGCCCTGCCACCTCCTGCCTTCCACTGGGCCCTGCCACCTCCTGCCTTCCACTGGGCCCTGCCACCTCCTGCCTTCCACTGGGCCCTGCCTCCTCCTGCCTTCCACTGGGCCCTGCCTCCTCCTGCCTGACAGTTTCCAGACCCTCCTCCTGGCTCATTTCATCCTGTGTATGAAAAAGGGACATAGTTTAATATGTTGCTTTAATCTTTGCATCAAAATTTATAATCATGATTGAAGCAATTAGAATGTAAATCCTGAAATCATTTTCTAAAATTTACAACTACATCAGATTGACTATTTAGCACCCAATTAAGTGCAGACTAATGTCTAGAGATCTTGATTTCACTTGTGGAACTCTAAATAGTTTATGTTTGTCATCTTGACATATTTGTCAAACATTAAGTTTATCCCAATACATTTTCATTTAATACTATACCTGGCTCCAGATGGCCAAATCAGGATCATCCAGGATGGCTGCCTCCTCTTGCTCCAGAGAAGGCTCAGGTTGGCTGCAGGGAAGTCTGGGGGGGGAAGAGTGGAGAGTGATGGCCTTGCCTCAATGTGGTCATCCAGGAAGGACATCCTGCTGTAGTACCACAAATTCGGGACATACACATCATCTGCTGCTGCTCCTGACCTCTGAGAAGCCAGTACCTTAGAGCGTTCAGTCCTGTAGGTGCCTCTCAAGCTCCCAATTTTAGTGTCCACCTGTTTTGCTGTGGCTGTGGGCACCTTGGTATGCACAAATGGGAGCAGGGTCTCCAGCGCTGCTTTTCTCACCCCTCTTTTTTTGTGGATGGGGTTTTTCGTCTCCCACAGAGCGGGCAGCTCCCTTACCCGGTCTATAAATTCAGCCAGGAAATCTTTATCACTAATGAAGACATTCATATTGTATCTGCAAGTAAAATAAATAATATATAACTAATGTGAGGCAAACAGTCTAACCTCCTTAACATCGTAGTCACCATATATATCCTACAACATTCTCAAGACAGTATAGGCCAACAATTTGTCCAAGTCACAAAATCACATACCTTCGTTCGCACGTCCGTCACTTGAACTCCTCTCTCCGCACACCGAACGTAGTATAGTCACATGTGTGTTTGCTATATATACACACACCACGCATGCGTCAAACTACGAACACGTCGCTCCGCACACGTCGCCCACCCATGACGTTCTAACTAACATCTTTTCCCCGCCCCTTCTCTTTTGGCGCGCAGACAGATATGGCGGATTTACAGCAGGTGTCTGATAATTCCGCAACTAATGAGGAGGAGACAAGCCCGGAGACCGAGAAAACGTCACGATCAAGGAGGAGATTCAAGGCATCTAATATGTCTTTTGCGGAGATGGCGGACATCTTGCTCAAGTCGGATTATGACGCAAAGCATGGGCCGTATAGCAAACCAAATAGAAGGAAGGCCAAAATCCTGAAGAAAGTCGTGAAGAGTCTGAAGATGAATTTCAGGGTGAAACGCTCAAATGAGCAGCTCAGAAAGAGGTGGTCAGACCTCAAACTGAGGGAGCCAGAGCAGTTAAGGAGCATTAAGAGAATGCTAGCAAAAAGTAAGTAAAATGTACACTTTTCTGCTATTAATGTTTTTCTCAACTTACATGTTGCTCCTTTTTTTGATTTTATCATATTGGACTCCCTTCCAAAATGTAATATTTTGAACTTGGTTTGGCACAGTAATCGTTCGTTACGTTACAGACACTTCGTTCGGCCACTATCCGCTGTTTTGGCTTATTTTATAGCCACAAAAGTAATTAGACATCTGCGTCTTTTTTAAAAAAATTTGTTCCAAATTTTTAGGCTAGATGATGTGTTTGTAAAGAGAATGAAATGCAAACTTTAGTCAGTGTAAAGGAGAGGACACTCAGCAGCTGCTTCCACATCTGTACTTTGGAGCACTATAGTGTGGGCCACCAGACCCGCCTTTTTTGGGTGTCCCACACAGGTGCATCAGTGATTTTTTGTGGTGCCTCCATGTCTAAAAACTGACAGCCAAAAGGTGAATACTAAACATATTATTGGTCAGAAATATTGCATTCATCTTTAACTTCCGCCCAAACACACACTTGTACCCCACTTCCAAGCAATTTAGCCTGTTTTTTATTTTCATAGAGAATTTCAGTGTGATAAATAGACCTTTTGTTTGATTCTCATAGGGGAGAGAAGACTGGGAGGAGAACACTCCAGGGAGCACAGGAACCCCACAGCTTCAAAACAACCCCAAACTCCCAAAGACCCACAACCTAAAGATGTGGAGGAAGTTGAGGAAGGAGAAGTGCAGGAAGGAGAGGTGGATGACGTTGTGGAACTGGTCACCACAACAGGTCAGTATCTGTCACCACAGCTTCAGGTAAGAGATGTAGGCCTGCAGAGTTATAATACCTTTTGTATTTTTTTTTTAGGGGATGTAAATGTTGTGGTGAAGGATAGTACACGTTTCTCTGCTGACAGTGCCCTCCGAATAATACAGCAAGTGATGGAATGTAGCACGGAACTGGACAGAATTAAACAAAGAATTCATGTGATGGATCAAACATTTAAAGACATTCTAGATGTTTTGGGGAGAATAGAATAAGGCAACCAAACCCCCATTTTTTTTCAGGAATGACTGTTCATCAACCTTTTAAACTGTTTTTGACAATGCAACCAGCCAAAAATTGAATATGCACACAGTGTGTCAACATGTGCCATCTGCCATCAGGGGACATCCATGTACGTCTTTTGGGGGTGCAACCCCTTCCTCGTATCTAAAGTAGGTGAACCGAGGAAGGGGTTGCACCCCCAAAACACGTCCATTGATCACCCCTGATGGCAGATAGCACATGTTGACAATAGGGATCAGGAGTCTAAAATCCCTATTGGAAAATAATACAAAATGTGTGCATATTCAATTTTTTGGCTGGGCAAGGGGTGGCAGGACCCCATATTATGACGGGCACATAGAGACAGTTTGTGTAAGTGAATGTGTCAGATTGCTCAGAGGTATCCAATGTTGTAATTTTTGGAATGCAACTGTTGTTTTTGTATTTTCCTAAGAAAACAATTGCCGGTTTGTGGCCAGGCAAAAAAATAAAAATAAAAAAATAAAAAAAAACGTGTGTGAATGTGCACAGAGTAAAATGTTTGAACAAAAACAACGTGTAGCTTCTTTTTCTAATACACTCTAACCTTATTTGGTGTTTTTTTTAAGGTTACATAGTGAAATGGTTGTTATTTACTAAAGGAAAATACACTTGGCACTACAAATGCACTAAGACAAACTAGGAGACAGGAAACAAACAAAAGTTAAAACTTTAAAACAGATTTTTATTTAAACTTGTTCTCCAGGAATCTTTAGCCATAGCCTGGCATAGGAATTGCCCCCCTACCCGTGAAATATTGCATACATTTGTCCCGAACCTCACGGGCATTTTGGGGGGGGGGGGGGCAAGCCAGGACGGGCAGATTCCAGGCCCGGCAGGGGATTAGCAGGTGAAAGTCCAGCCTCAGGCAATACTGAGGCCATATATGAATTGGATTTTCTGCAGAGAAAATTGTGTAGCACACAGCAGCATAAAACTACATAGTTTATTTTGTACTCCGCCAAGTGTATGGAAGTCATAAAAATGCGGAACCGGCTGGCCATTATGCCAAAGGCATTTCCAACGACTCTTCGGCCCCTGGCCAGCCGGTAATTGAACACCCTCTTCTCTGGGGTCAGGGTCCTCTGAGGAAATGGCCTCATAAGATGCGGTCCGAGTCCAAAGGCTTCATCAGCCAAGAAAACAAAGGGGAGTCCTTCAACATTCCCTGCATCCGGTGGCAATGCAAGGTCGTCACTCTGGAGACGGAGGGCAAACTCCGTCTGGATGAAGGATCCCCCATCGGACATCCGGCCATTCTTCCCTACATCAACATAGAGGAATTCATACCGTGCTGACACCACCGCCATCAGCACAATGCTATGAAACCCCTTGTAGTTGAAGTAGTAGGACCCAGAACGGGGTGGCGGCACGATGCGGACGTGCTTCCCATCTATGGCACCACCACAGTTGGGGAAGTCCCACCGCGTGGCAAACTCCGATGCCACAGTCTGCCATTCCCGTGGCGTGGAAGGAAGCTGGGGAGTCAAACAAGATGAAAAAAAAATTAGAATTTTAAATCTTACACTACAAGGAGATTCTAATAAAAAACATTAGAGGCCAACATCAATCAAATTCTACGTTTATTAAGGTGTTTTAAATAAGTATAATGGAAGGCTCATGTTTCATATTCATCACCCCCTCTGATGGTCCATTAATACATTTTTTTTGGGGGGGGGGGGTAAATGTGTTTGGCCACAGGATAGCAGTGCAGTGGCGGTGCGTCCAGAGTGGGCGCTGGAGCACTGCCCCCTCTCTCCTGTGCCTGTCACTCAGAACAATACATACTGTAGGTTCATGCCTTGCATTAACCTATGTATTGTCAATGCCGCCCACTATTCAGGTGGATGGCCCCCTGTTAAGCGTCCAACATATGAATAACTGCGGCATTTATGGGGTGAAAATTTCATATCAGAAACAGGGGGGCAAATAGGCTTGCACATTACAGCCTGAGGGATGTAATTGGCTTCATAAAAGTTAAATAGGGGACGCAGGGGGGGGGGGGGCGACATTCCTTGGGTAAACACTAACAGGCTGCTCTGCCAATCATGTTCACCAAGTCTGTTTAATGTTAACATGATTGGCTGATGCAACATCAAGGGAAGGAGAAGACATCAAGGACAGAAGAAGGATGGCGCTGACCACAAAAAGGTATGTGCAGGGCTGGGGGGAAACTGGCTGCATTGGAGGGGACAAAATGGCTGCATTGGAGGGGACAAAATGGCTGCATTGGAGGGGACAACTGGGGGCGTTTAATAGGCACCTTTGCAAAAATGGAGGAAGTTTAGTTCCTAAATTGGGGTTGGACCCCCAAACATTTGTTGCAACAGGCGCCCCTGCTGGAAAGGTTAGTGAAGGGAAATATGCATGGAGGAGAAAAAAGGGGCAATCTAAAGCTTCCAGCATGCATGAGGACAAAGGGGACATTCTCAGCATATTACAATCATGGTAATTAGGGAAGGATGAAAGAAATACAATACATTATCATACATGAAATACATAAAATGTGATGTTAATGGAGAAAACTTACCCTTGACTTGGATGATGGCAGAACAGGTGTCTGGGATTATGAGGCCCAGAGCCTGGGGGGAGATGCCTGTCGTGAACTTCAAGTCCTGAAGACTTCTCCCTGTCGCCAGATAATGTAACGTGGCGATGAGCCTCTGCTCAGCACTGATGGCTTCCCACATAACGGTGTCCTGCCTGGTAATATAGGGGGACACCAAAGCCAACAGTTCCTGAAAAACAGGGTCAGACATCCGCAGAAAATTCCTGAAGTCCTCAGGATTATTCTCGACTATCTCCCGCAGCAGAGGCATGTGGCAGAATTGGTCCCGCTGGAGCAACCAATTCTTGGTCCATGAACTCCTCCTCACACCATTCTTGGACTGGTCTTGGTCCAAAACAAGCAGACCAACACCAAGCGCACGCACAGCACGAACTCGACGACGAGAACGTCCAGGCGACATGGCTAGGAAACGGTCGTCTTATCAGAACGTACAGAACAGAACGCACTTTAGAACAGCAAGGCCTATGAATAACGAACTGAAAAACAGAAACGAACGGGCAAGAACGCACTGTAAAACAGATACGACCTGCCTAGACGCCCTGAAAGTCAAGATACGAACCCACAAGCACAAACTGAACCTCAGAAAACGAACTGAAAAGCACGAAGACTGAAAAGCGCGAATCGTCTCTTCCCAAACTTTTACTTCACACGCGGTAACACGAGATCAGCAAAAGCAGCCCAAGGGGTGGCGCCAAGAAAATCGATCTTCCCCTTTATAGTGCCTTCATACGTGATGGACGTGACCGCGGAGAACAACGAGGAAATTGGGAAATGTCAGTGTGTACGCATGGAAAGCTTGACGAGAAACTCGTCGAGGTTAACAAGAATCTCGTCGAAAAAAACGACGTGTTTTTAACGACGAGAAAATCGGCCGTGTGTACGAGGCCTAACTCTTAGGCCTGTTTAGGCACGCTAAGCATTTTTTCTGCTCCTGGACGCACTAGCTGTGGGGTTTTTTCTGCCTCTAAACACTTTTGTATGCGTGAACACATAGCCTGCCACCATGCAGGGTGATTTAGAGACTAAAAAAAAAAAAAAAAAAAAAACACACCACACCACACAATTCACAAATTCCCCCAGGAACAGCAGAGTAAAAATATTCAGCGTGCATGGGGCCTTTTTGTATGGTGATTGCCTTATTACAAAACCTGTCTTCTTATTGTCATTTACATAGCATGGCCTATTACCATTATACACTGCAGTTGACTGGCTGATTGAAGATTTTGCAGCAGATCAGCTTTGGTCTGACAGGGAGGGCTAAACACAGATCGAAATTTAAAATTTTGGATTTGCGTGCACCAAAATTAGGCTAGATTCATACCATTCACTCAATGGGTTTTCTTTTGAAATTAATAAAAATAAATCAAAACACATCTGAACACATGCATTAAAATGTACCTCAATGCCTAGCTTGATGCACATGATGAATGTAAACGCATTGATGTGCAATAACCACTTGTCCCCCGCCCACTGTCAATTGACGGCGGGCGGAGGATACTCTTGTTCTGGGAGGACGTCATATGACGTCCTCCCTTTAAAACGAGCTAGGAGGCGCGCGCCCGCCGCGTTCACAAGGCCCCGGTGCGCGTGCCCGGCGGCCGCGATTGCCGCCGGGCACCCGCGATTGCCCGGGAAACGAGCAGGAAAGTGGATCTCTGTGTGTAAAACACAGAGATCCACGTCCTGTGAGGGAGAGGGGACCGATGGTGTGTCCCTTGTACATAGGGACAACCATCGGTCACCTCCCCCAGTCAGTCCCCTCCCCCCACAGTAAGAACACTTTGAGGGAACATATTTAACCCCTTCCCGCCCCCTAGTGGTTAACCCCTTCCCTGCCAATCACATTTATACAGTAATCAATGCATTTTTATAGCAGGGATCGCTGTATAAATGTGAATGGTCCCAAAAATGTGTCAAAAGTGTCCGATGTGTCCGCCGCAATATCGCAGTCACAATAAAAAAAATAAAAAAATAAAAAAATCGCAGATCGCCGCCATTACAAAAAAAAAAAAATGCTATAAATCTATCCCCTATTTTGTACACGCTATAACTTTTGCGCAAACCAATCAATACGCGCTTATTGCGATTTTTTTTTTTTACCAAAAATATGTAGAAGAATACGTATCGGCCTAGACTGAGGAAAATTTTATTTAAAAAAAAAAAAAAGGGTATTTATTATAGCAAAAAGTAAAAAATAGTGTTTTTTTTCCAAACTGGATGCTCTTCTTTTGTTTATAGCGCAAAAAATAAAAACCGCAGAGGTGATCAAATACCACCAAAAGAAAGCTCTATTTGTGGGAAAAAAAGGACACAAATTTCGTTTGGGAGCCACGTCGCACGACCGCGCAATTGTCATTCAAAGTGTGACAGCGCTGAAAGCTGAAAAATGGCATGGGCAGGAAGGGGGTTTTCGTGCACAGTAGGGGGGTGGTTAAAATACATGTTGAATTTCAACACTGAAATGTATGACAATGCATGTAGAGAATGAATGCATTACATTCTATGTATTAAGGTGAAAAACCTGTGCTGAGATCCCCCATCCCATTCCATCACCTCCTTATACACACCAAAGCCCAATCCAGCTATGTGCACGAGAGCAGCGGCTCTCGACGTTGTCTCTCTCTTCCCTGGGCTGATTAACCACTTCCCATCCACGCTATAGCCGAATGACGGCTACAGCACGGACCTAAAATGCCGGGAGGCCGTCAATAGACGTCCTCCCCTTTCCTCGTTCCCGGCGCGCGCTCCCGAGCACGCATCGGGGAACTTCTGTGCTGGCCATGTCCCTTGGACACAGCCAATCACAGATCGCTGTAAATGGCTAATCACAGCGGCTATTTACAGCGCGATCAGCGTGGCCAATGAGAGATGATCTCAAATGTTAACATATGACATCATCTCTCATTGCCGGCTCTCCCTTCTCACACAGAGACCGCGTGTGAGGAGGGAGAGCGACCTGTGCCTTTGAGAGTGATTACCGTAAAGTTCTGTAAAAGTAAAAAAGCTAAACAGTGCCCAATCAGTGCCAATTGAGTGTCCACCTGTGCCTTCTGTGATCAGTGCCCATCTGTGCCACCTCAGTGCAATCGGTGCCCACCTGTGCCGCCTCAACAGTGCCCACCTGTGCCACCTCAACAGTGTCCATCTGTGCAGGCTTAGCACACATCTGTGCCACCTCATCAGTGCAGGTTTATTAGCACACATCTGTGCAGGCTCATCAGTGCAGGCTTAGCACACACCTGTGTAGTCGCATCACCACCAGCAACCATGTCAAAAAGATGCTTTTCCGCAGAGGAGGCGTACCAAATACTTTCCACACCCGACGAGAGCAACGGGAGCCCTCTTTTACGGATTCCCTTTCGGATTCTGAGTCAGATGTAAATTATGAGCCAGTCAGTAGTGGAACACTGACAGGCTCAGAGGAGGAAGACCTGGCCGCCAAATGAAGGCGCAATGGAGGAGGCAGTCGCATCCACCAGCACCGCAGTACCATCCACCAGCACCGCAGTACCTCGGCAAGAAAGGCCAAGGACCCATGCAAGCCTTCCCTATGCCCTTCAGAACCCCTTGTGGCTTCCTCCTTAATTCAGGAGAAGCCAACATTCCCCCTTTCACTGCCCAGCCAGGAGTCCAGGTGGAAACAGAGAATTTTTCCCCAATCCATTTTTTTTACTTAATTTTTACTGAGGACATGCTATCTAGAATTGTGGCCCAGTGCAACCTGTATGCACAGCAATTTATTTTGAACAATCCAACATCCTATTATGCTCGTCCCTTCGAGTGGAGAGACCTAACGGTGGAGGAGTTGAAGGTTTTTTTGGGCCTCACATTTTGTATGGGATTCAACAAAAAAATTAACTGCTATCCTTTTGGTCAAAACGCCCCATCTACCACATGCCAATCTTCTCCACGGCAATGCCCAGAGCCAGATACCTCATGATCATGAGGTTCCTCCACTTCAATGATAATACCCAGTGCCCTCCCTGAAATGACCCAAAATTATGACAGGCTTTTCAAAATGTGGCCATTACTAAATTTTTCAGAAGTATTCCCCCAGTTGTATACCCCGGACCAACACATATGTGTGGACGAGTCGCTTGTTAAATTTAGTGGCAGGCTTAAAATCAAGCAATTTATCGCCAGCAAAAGGGCCCGCTATGGGGTGAAGGTATACAAACTATGTGACTGAGCCACAGGTTACATATATGCCTTCATAGTCTACGAAGGGAAGGACACCCAGCTGCATCCCCCCAATTGCCCAGACTACTTGGGATCAAGCTGGAAAGTTGTTTGGGAACTCATAAACCCCCTACTGGAGAAAAGCTACCATTTATACGTAGACAACTTCTACACATCTCTGCCCCTGTTCCACAACCTTCACCGGAAGCAGACGCCAGCATGAGGCATCGTAAGAAAGAACCCGGAAGGGCTTTCCTCAAAGTCTTGTCAATAAGAAGTTGAGAAGAGGAGAATCGGCAAGTCTGCGAAACAAGGAGATTTTGGCAGTGAAGTGGAGGGATGTCTACATGTTGTCTTCCATCCACAACCATACCTTTGTGGAAATCCCCAGAAGGAATGGCCCCATCCAAAAGCCCACATGCATCCAGGACTACAATTTGTTCATGGGGGGAGTCGACTTCAATGACCAAATGCTCGAACCCTACCTTGCCACAAGACGGACATACCATTGGTACAAAAAAGTAGCAATTTCTTTTTATAATTTGGCCATATACAACTCCTATATTATTTACCGCAAGTCCACCCAAAACCCCCTACCCTTCCTACCAGGAGGAAATCACCACTGCCCTGATATTCCAGAACGGCCCACCCCAAAACATCCAATCAGATGTTCTTAGTCGACTCTCCGAACGCCACTTTCCCGATAAAATCTCTCCTAGTCCGACAACGTAAAAAAAAAAAAAAAAAAAAGAATGTAAGGCGTGTACCAGTGGAGAAGTCAGACAAGACACATCTTATTATTGTGCCCAGTGTCCTTCCCAACCAGGCCTCTGTATAGGTGACTGTTTTCGCCGTTACCATACTTCACTAAATTATTAGTGAAGTATGGTAAATGTAATCCTCAGTTCCTGCCTTCACACCCCTTATGCCATTGCCTGCTCTGTAACCGACCTTGGCTTGTTATTCGACCATGCTTCTGCCCAACGATTCTGTACACACCTCTGCCTGATCTGGAGCTGACCTTGGACTGTTTGACAATGTTTTTTGCCTGCCTCTTGGATTGATCTTGTACCCTGTTACTGGACTAGTGGGATTCAACACAGGGGTCTCACATATGTGAGGGGCTCCAGAAAAGTTTTTCTGGATGAAGAAAACTTTTTTTTGTTTTCCCATCCTAGATTAGGGTCTGGAGACTCGGAGGCTTCAAAGAGATTTGGGTGGGAGAAGCCTCCACCCCTGTCCCCATTGTGTCCTGAACAAGGCCCTACTTCTGCCTGTAGGACTTACTGCCATTATGTCTCTGTCTGTCACCACACCACACCACACCACATGTTCCTGCCTACTACCAGGACCAATATTTTTGGCACTGTTGACAATATCTCTGCCTGCACTGACCCTGGACTGTATATGGACAGTATCCCTGCCTGCTGCCTGGACCAGCATTATCCTCCTGTGTACAACTGCTCTACTAAAACCACAGGTAATCTTTTGTTTACCTTTTGCTCAGCATAATGTATTTTGGGGTGTAATTCTTGGTATGTGCATGCTATGTGTCCCTGGAACACCTGACGGTGTTCCTTGCACGTTGGATCTCTGTATGTGGCCAGGCTGTGTAGAAGTCTCACACATGTGGTATCGCCATATTTAGAAGGAGTGGCAGAATGTATTTTGGGGTGTCATTTTTGCTATGTAAATGCTATGTGTTGGAAATATCTTATCAATGGACAACTTTGCGTAAAATAAATGCGTTTATTTTTTGTTCCACATTTTCCAAAAACTTCTGAAAAAAAAAAAATGAACTGTTCAAAAGATTCATTATGCTTTATAGATTATACGCTGGGATGTTGGCTTTCCAAAATGGGGTCATTTTGTGGGTGTTTCCATTGTCCTGGTGCTCCAGGGCCTTCAAAAGTGTAATAGGTAGTCAACAAGTTAGATGTGCAATTTATGCTCCTAGAACACCTGATGGTGCTCCCTGCATGTTGGGCCTCTGTATGTGGCCAGGCAGTGAAAATGTGGTATCGTAATACTCAGGAGTAGCAGAATGTATTTTGGGGTCTCATTTGTGGTATGCACATGCCATGTGAGAGGAATAAGCTATTACAATGACAATTTTGAGAAAAAAATAAAAATAAAAAATCTTAAAGCGGAGCTCCGCCGTTAAAAAAATATTAAAAGTCAGCAGCTACAAATACTGCAGCTGCCGACTTTTAATATTAGGACACTTACCTGTCCTGGAGTCCAGCGACGTCTGCAACAATCGCTCATCTATCTGCTGCCCCCACCGCCATCCTCAGTGAGGGAATCAGGAAGTGAAGCGTTCCGGCTTCACTGCCCGGTTCCCTACGGCGCATGCGCGAGCCGCGCAGCGCCGTCCTCACTGGTCCCCGCTGTGTCCTGGGAGCTGTGTGTTTCCCAGAACACAGCGGGCAGGGGCGGGAAGTGACACTACCCGCAGAGAGGACTCCCGGAAGTGGGTGCAAATACCTGTCTTAGACAGGTATCTGCACCCCCCTCCCCCCTGAAAGGGGGGGGGAGGGTTCCGATGAGCGGATGTTCCACTTTAGGGTGGAGCTCTGCTTTAATTTTGCAAAGAATTGTGGGGAAAAAATTACAACTTCAAATAACTCACCATGCCTCTTACTAAATACCTTGGAATGTCTATTTTCCAAAAAGAGGTTATTTGGGGGGCATTTGTACTTTCCTGGCTTGTTAGGGTCTCAATAAATGAGATAGGCTGCCAGTACATCAGATGTGATAATTTTTTTATGATTTGCACTATAGCTTGTAGACTCAAACTTTCACACAGACCAAATAATTTCCTCAGATTTGGGGTTATTTTTACCAAATACATGTAGCAGTATAATATTGTGGCCAAAATTTATGGGAAAAAAAAAAAAAAAGAAGAAGTACTAATTTGCTAAATTTTATCACAGAAATTAAGAAAAATGCGTTTTCTTTTCAAAATTTTCGGTATTTTTTTCATTTATAGCGCAAAAAATAAAAAACCCAGAGGTGATCAAATACCACCAAAAGAAAGCTCTATTTGTATGAAAAAAAAGGACAAAAAAAAATCATTTGGGTGCCGTGTTGCATGACTGAGTAATTGTTATTCAAAGTGTGAGAGCACTGAAAGCTGAAAATTGGTCTGGGCAGGAGGGGGGTTTAAGTGCCCAGTAAGCAAGTGGTTACTAGCAACGGGAGCCATTGGCAATCAAATGCTGTTTGAGCGAGCGGGGGCAGGGCCAAGGCTCCTGCTTTGTTGTAATAGATGCAGACAGGCTGACCTGAACGGTCCACATGTGTGAAAGTGGCCTAATAAAGTTTTTCTAAAAAACAAGAATATTAAGCTTGACCTTTTTGTGTTGGTGGTGGACTTATTGTTTTTTCCGATGGGCTTTTTTCATCGTAAAAAAACGATCGTGTGTGGACCCCATTGGTGTAGAACATGTTTTAAATTTTTCCAATGGAAAAAAAAAACGATAGGAAATTACGATCGTTTGTGTGGAACTCCAACGAAGAAAAAACCCACGCATGCTCAGAATCAAGTCGACGCATGCTCAGAAGCATTGAGCTTCATTTTTCTCGGCTCATCTGAGTGTTTTACGTTACGGCGTTTTGGACGGTCAGAATTTTGTCTGATGGTGTGTAGGCAAGACTGATGAAAGTCTGCTTCATCGGAATTCCAACAGAAAATTCCATCGGCTTTTATTCCATCGGAAATCCGATCGTGTGTACAGGGCATAAGAGTCACCCCTCATTCACTCCTGGGCAGGCAAGTGCCAAATTTCTCTTTACTCGTCCAAGCAGGTCTTTTTCGGGCCTTACCATTTACCTCAGCATTTGAATTTCACTCACATGATCACCTGAGGACACAATCTGAGCAGCAATCAGGAACATGGTGGCAAGTACTCCAACTTTTTTACTTTCTGCATTCAATTTTCACAGATGAAAATGTATTCCGTGATAAACCTGCCGTTAAAAAGTAGGTCTTGTATCTTCCCCCAGACACACCTTCTCCCGAAAAAACTGTCTCTTGCAAGATATGGAAGCCTAGGAGAAAAAGCTCAATCTCACATTTACAGAAAACAAAGCTGATGGTTTCCTTCTTTCTTCCCACAAGGCCTCTGTTTCCCAAAAACTGAGGAAGCAGGCTATAAAACTATTAATAAGATGGTACAGAACTCTGGACTTATTAGGCAAAATGCATCTCCAAAGCTGCTTGGTTTATTGGAGTAATACAGAAAGGGTCACTCTCTCCTACACATTTTCTAGAATTTCCCTACACTTAACCTGAACTGCTGACCAGAAAAGGGGTATGTTACAAACTAGCTGACGTTTCCATCAACTTTAGCATTTATACTACATCCTACTCCCATTCTGATAAAAAGATACAAATTAGATCTTAATCCATTTAATCAACACTGCCAGAGCATGTATCCCTATCCTATAGGAATAGACAACTCCACTTGCCCTCTTACACTGGTTTGCTCGCATCAACAAAACTATGCAGATGGAAGGCTTGACAGTTTCCCTTCACCACAAAGAAGAGAAATTCTGAAAGACCTGGTATTACTGGCATGAGTTTTGCAGTTCCCCTCTTTTATGGGATCTGACCTAATTTCCTCTTACCCCTCCATGTACTTACTGTTGGTATTCTCTTTCGGGTATCCGGTACCATCTCAGAAGAATCAAAACTTAGCATAGCCATAATCTCCCCTCTTCGTCTGCTGCAGGCTATAATTTTCCTATATTTCTCTCTCTCCCTGCTACCCTATTTTCTCCATCTTCTGCACTCATACTATTCTTTCCTGTTCCATGCTATTCTATTCAACACCCTTTTCAATCCCTGAAACCTCTCTCCCACTCACTTTTGTTTCTGTCCCCTAGCTTCTTCATCTATTTGCTTATAGTTTTATAGAAGTGCTCTTGATGCTTAAAGTCACCAGCTTCATCCAAAGAGTCAAATTATCTTTCTGAACTTCTAGAATAAAAGTAGAACTATAGGCAAAATATTTTTCTGGATAGAGTAAGGAGAGGGTTATAACCCCTTGTAAGGTTTATTTTTGTCATATTTGTCCCATTGGGGAGATATACCTTCACTTACTGTCCCAAAGCCAAAACAAGAAGGGAGAGGAAATCCCTGCAAATTAAGGGAATCTATTGAGGATCCCCAGGTCAACAAAACTAGAGTCCCCATTGGACTATTTACTCTTAATTTTCTGTGGACTACCCACATTTTGGGATTTTCTTTTTAACTTTCACTTTTAACCACTTGCTGACCGGTTCACGCCGATATACGTCGACAAAGTGGCACTGCTGCGCAAATCGCCATACCCATACCACCGCTCCTTAACCACTTCCCGCCCAGTCAATAGTGAATTGACGTCCGGGAAGTGGTTGCAATATCGATATTGGACGTCATATGACGTCCTGCAGGATATTGCCTTGCGCGCGCCCGCGGGGGCGCGCAGCGATCGGGGACGGCATGTGTCCCTCGGACACAGCGCTTCCCCGATCACGGTAAACAGCCAATTTCATTGGCTGTTTACCATGTGATCGGCTGTGTCAAAGTCACAGCCGATCACCTGTCAAAACAAACTCGGCGGCGCGCTCCGTGCGCGCCGCCACAGGCTTGCAGAGCGGGGATCGGGGAAGGCGAGTGTCCCTTGGACACAGCGCGTCCCCGATCAGAGTAAACAGCCAATGAATTGGCTGTTTACCACGTGACCGGCTGTGTCCAATCACAGCCGGTCACAAATGTAAACAAACTCCACAGGAGTTACTACCTGATCCCTGCTCTCTCCTCACACACCGATCTGTGAGGAGAGAGAAGAGATCAGTAAGTTAGCTCAGTGTAGTTTGTCTACATAAGTTTACAGTGCACAACACGCCCCCCCCATAAAGAGGACCTGTCACACAGCCCAGCACATCAATCAGCCCAGCCAATCAGCCCATCTGTCAATCATCTGTCACAGGCCCACCTCCATCGGTACCGCCATTGGCACCGCCACACAGGCTACCAGTACCGCCATCGGTACCAGTACCACCACCAGTACCGCCACCAGGCCCAGCATCTATACTGCCACACAGGCCCGCTACCAGTATCACCACTAGTGCCGCCATCGGTACCACCACCAGTACCACCACCCGTACCACCGTCGGTAGTGCCACCACCACCTGTACCATCACCACCCGTACCACCACCACCTGTACCGCCATCGGTACCACCACCACCCGTACCGCCATCGGTACCACCACCACCACCCGTACCGCTATCGGTACCACCACCACCTGTACCGCCATTGGTACCACCACCACCCGTACCGCCATCGGTACCACCACACAGGCCCACCACTAATACCTCCATCGGTACTACCACACAGACCGCCACCACTACCACCAGCAGTACCATTACTGAGGCCCACCAATAAGCACTGCCATAATGTCCCAAAGGGTTTACACACCTGAGGAGGCATATGCCATTCTTGCCATGTCGGATGATGAGAGCAGCGGGGAGCTCCCATTATCCGATTCTGGTTCGGAATATGAGCCAGTGGAGGATAGTGTCTCAGAGTCCGAGTCCCCGGAGGAAACCGTCCCTCCCAAAAGAATGCGATCGGCACCAAGATCAGGAGAACTGCCCACCACCAGCAGCGCCATACCCCAGGAAGAGGAGCCCAGTACAAGCAATGGAAATGCACGCCCAACCCGAAGAATCCAGCCCCAATCCTACCTTCCCGATGCCCTGGCAAACCCCTTATGGTTGCCTGCCAACTCAGGATCCGCTATCATCCCCCCTTTCACCGCACAGCCAGGTGTGCAGCCCGACACTACAAATTTTTCTAAATTTGATTATTTTTGTTTATTTTTCCCACAAGATTTGCTGCAGAATATAGTGGATCAAACGAATCTGTATGCATCCCAATTTATTGCTGCCAACCCCGATTCTTCCTACGCCCGCATGTTCCAGTGGCGGCGTCTAACATTGGAGGAATTTAAATTATTTTTGGGCCTTATGTTCAATATGGGGCTTACAAAAAAGAACGAAGTCCATTCATATTGGTCCAAACGCCCCATCCAACACATGCCCATATATTCCGCTGTCATGTCCAGGAAAAGATACGACATGATTATGCGCTTTCTCCACTTCAATGACAATTCACAGTGCCCTCCCCGAGATCATCCCAACTACGACAAATTGTACAAGATACGCCCCCTAATCAATGCCTTTTCCCAGCGATTTGAAGAAGTTTTCATCCCAGACCAAAAAATTTGTGTGGACGAGTCCCTCGTACATTTCACCGGCCGACTGCAGTTCAAGCAGTACATACCAAGCAAGAGAGCCAGGTATGGGTTAAAATTAAATTATGTGATCGAGCCACTGGATACGTCTGCAAATTCAGGATCTACGAAGGCAAAGACTCCCAGCTCCAGCCCCGTGATTGCCCCACATATATTGGAACCAGTGGGAAAATTGTCTGGGAGTTGGCATACCCCCTGTTCGGAAAAGGTTACCATTTATATGTTGATAATTATTATACCAGCCTGCCCCTTTTTCGCCACCTTTACAGTAAACAAACCCCGGCCTGCGGTACCTTCAAAAAAAACCGGAAGGGATTCCCACAAAATTTGACAAAAAAATTGCGACCTGGAGAATCGGCATCCATGAGGAACGAGGAGGTGTTGGCCATGAAGTGGAGGGACAAGAAAGATGTCCACATCCTCTCTACGATCCACAATGACACCATGGTGGAGATCCCAAGAAGACGCGGCTCCATTGTAAAGCCTGAATGTGTCCACGACTACAATTTGTACATGGGGGGGGGGGGTGGATTTAAACGACCAGATGCTACAGCCCTACTTATCAACCAGAAAGTCCCATTATTGGCACAAAAAAGTTGCGTTTCACATGGCCCTTTTTAATTCGTTTGTCTGCTACCAAAAAGCAACTCAAAATCACCGACTCCACTACCTCCAATATATCGAAGATATCATCGATGCCCTCATTTACCAACAAGATCCCGCCCCAGGAAGCATTCGCTCTGATAGTGTGAGTCGGCTTCACGAGCGACACTATCCCTTTAGCATCCCCCCCACAGAATCTGGAAGAAGACGCCAAAAGAAATGCCGTGTATGCAGCAGAGGAGGAGTAAGAAGAGACACCAGCTATTATTGTCCCGATTGTCCCTCCCAACCTGGCCTGTGCATCGGAAATTGCTTCAAAAATTATCATACATCCATTAGTTCCCCTTATTATTAACAGACTGCCACTTCCCTATTTGCCTGCTACCATGTTACTAACTACCTTCCATGTTAATTAACTGACCCTGGCCTGTTTACCGACGATGCCTCTGCCTGCCGATTTAAACCACGTTTCTGACTTCCACGTGTACCGACCTTGGCCTGTTAATCGACCATGTTTTTGCCTGCCACTTGGACTGATCTTTTGGCCATCTACTTTTAGTACACAGGGGTCTCACATATGTGAGGGGCTTCAGAATAGCGTTCTGAGTAGAGAAAATAGGATTTATTGTACTCACCGTAAAATCCTTTTCTCTGACATCCATGGACTGACACGGTGTCTCTTTACACTTTACACGTGGGTTATGTCCCTGCTTGCAGGAGAAGACCTAGGCAGAATGTGAAATGTTATACATACATTCCAAAAGCCAGAGCTGAACAGCCCCACCCAGGGGGCGGTCCCTCCGTACATAACCCTCCCACTACAGTCAGCAGACTTCAGTTCGTAACAAAGCAGTACAAACTTAAAAGGAAGGGTGGGTGCCGTGTCAGTCCATGGATGTCAGAGAAAAGGATTTTACGGTGAGTACAAAAAATCCTATTTTCTCTTACCATCCATGGACTGACACGGTGTCTCTTTACACTTTACACGTGGGATGTCCCAAAGCAGTGTCAAGAGGGATGGGAGCAGTATAAATGGAAAAACCAAAACTTCACTCCAATAAGGCAGAGCTCCTCAACGGAGGAGTCGCAACTTTAAACGGCGGCCTGCAGCACCCTGTGGCCGAAGGAAGCATCCGAAGATGCAGCCACATTAACCTTATAAAAAACTTAAAAGGCATGAACAGACGACCAGGTCGTCGCCTTGCACACTTGTGCAACCGACGCTTGATGTCGGGAAACCCAGGAAGCACCAATTGTCCTGGTGGAATGCGCCGTAACCGGAAAGGGAGGCGCCCGCCCTTTGAGAGCATAGGCTTGAATGACGGTTTGTCTGATTCCCCTAAAAATGATGGCAGACGAAACCGCTTGGCCCTGTTATGGACCAGAGACAGTCACAAATAGTGAGTCGGACTTCCGAATAGAAGCAGTAGCAGACAGGTACACCCGTAAGGCTCGTACCACCTCCAATATGTGCAGCGCAAACTCTCTGGGATGCGATGGGTGAGGGCACAAGGACGGGAGGGTAATGTCCTCATGTAGGTGAAAGGTCGACACCACCTTTGGCAAAAAAGGAGGGTCGCGGATGCAACACCGCCTTATCCTTATGGATGACTAAACATGGCGACTTGCAGGACAAAGCCGCCAACTCAGACACTCGTCAAACAGAAGTGATTGCCACTAAAAAGGCCACCTTCTGAGACAAGACAAGAAGGGAATATGCCGGATATTCCCAAAAGGAGGTTCCTGGAGGACCGAGAGCACCAAATTCAGATCCCACGGTGGGAGAGGAGGCTTGACAGGAGGGAGCACATGGCGAACCCAACACAAGGTGCTAACCAAGAAAATGACCCGCTAGAGGTCGCTGAAAGAAGACGGCCAAGGCCCAAATCTGATCCTTGATGGTACTCAAAGCAAGCTTTTGGGTCACTCCACACTGCAGAGGACGCAGGATTCTGGGGACGGAATACGTCCGAGGACGCCAGTCCAGCGCTTCGCACATGGCGATATAAGCTTTCCAGGTACGGTGATAGATCTGCCTGGAGGAAGACTTCCGTGTCCTTAACATGGTCAAAATGACCGAGTCCGAGAGACCTTGGTCCCTCAACACCTGGCTTTTAACAGCCCTGCCGTTAAAGCCAGAGACTGTAAGCCGGATGAAGCATAGGACCTTGAGACTGAAGGTCCTCCCCCATCGGCAACCGCCAGGGAACGTCCGCGACGAGACGTAACAGATCAGCGTACCAGTGATGCTGCGGCCAATCCGGAACAATTAGGATTGCCAGAGTTTATATCAGGCGATAAGGACCCTATGGGGCCACCAACGCATCCGAGGCATCGCCCAAGGATCCCTGGATCTGGCCACAACCTTGACCCTTGCGATTGAGTCGAAAGGCCATCAGGTCCACATCCGGCGTGCCCCACCGTCGGTAAAGGAGTTGAAATATGCAAGGACCACTCTTCTTGGTCCGGTGTCTGGCGATTGGCGACTAAAATAGTCCGCCTGCCCATTGTCTATGCCCAGAATGTAAAATGGCCTACAGAGCCGGCACGTTTCTTCCGGCCCACTTCAGGATACGGACTACCTCGGAAGCCGCAGCTGAGCTCCGAGTTCCCCCTTGATGGTTTACATACGCCACCGCCGTGGCGGTGTCCGACTGGCTCCTGATGGAGCGACCCCGTACTCTCTCTGACCTGAGGAGAGACACAGTCCGATGGCCCGTATTACCAGAACAGTGATTGGTAAACGGGCTCGTCCGGAGTCCAAGGAATGAGCCGACAGGACTCCCCAGACTTCACCCCAGCCCGTCAGGCTGGTGTCCGTCGTGAGTACCATCCAGTGGATGGGAGGGGAACGACTTTCCGGACCGAAGAGCCGAGGATCTCAACCACCATGTCAGGGGCGCCCTGACCAGGTGAATCACCTGGATCTGAAGATCCAAGGACAACGGGGGATTTGTCCCAGGTGGACAAGATCTCCTTCTGCAATGCCCTGGTGTGTGATTGGGCATACGGAACGGCCGCGAAGGAGGCCACCACGAGTCTCTGGACTCTCATGCAAAAAACGGATTGACAACCATTTTTGGGATGTCAGCACCCGCACCGCAGACTGAAGTGTCAGCAACTTCTCCAGAGGTAGGATACCTTTGCCTCCAAGGAGTCCAGAATCAGAACTAGATACTCCAGACACTGAGTCGGGACCAGGACTGACTCCTGAATGTTCAGGAACCACCCGAGTCCCTGAGGGTCTAATTGATGATAGTCACCTTTCCTCTAAGTCTGATCCACTTTCTGCTCTTAGCAGAAGATTGTCCAGATAGCCCACGACAGCAATACCTCGCTGTAACAGAAGGCTAGAACCGGAGCAAGCACCTTGGTGAACACCCTTGGTGCCGAGGCTAGACCGAAAGGAAGAGCCACAATCGATAGTGGACTTCGCTGATCGCAAAGCGCAGAAACTTCCGGTGACTTGCGCAGATCGGAACATGCAAGTAGGCGTCCTTGAAGTCCAAGGACGCCAGAAGAAAATCCCTTTGGTGGAGTGTAGCGATCACCGTGCGAATGGATTCCATGCGGAATTTCTGCACCTTCTCGAAGGCATTCAGGGCCTTGAGGTCCAGGATAGGTCGAACCACGTCCTACTTTTGGGACGACAAACAGATTCGAGTAGAATCCCTGAAAACTCTCCTGTGATGGAACCGGCACAATCACTCCGGACCTGATCAAATCCTGTACAGCCCCCAAGAGGGCTGCCCGACAGGTAGGAAGGAGAGGAAGATTTGAGGGAAAGAATCTGTCTGGGGGCCAGGATCGGAATACTATCCTGTATCCTGAGGTGACCTCCTCGCACACCCACCAGTCGGAGATTCGGGAGGACCACCGATTCGTGACCTGCGAAGTCGTCCCCCCACCCCAGAGTCGGGCGGAGGCAAGACTTCACGCGGAGGCGGGCTCGGGAGCCACTTGTTTGGCTTACGCACCCAGGGGCGCTTGTGCCCACCAGCCGCACTCCGTCAGTCTGGGAGGACCTACCTGTGGACTCGACTGACGAAAAAACCCCTTGTTTGCTGGAAAGGAAAAGGCCCTGTTTGCGGCGGGCCCCCTTACCCTTGCCAGTCTAAGGAAGAAGAGTGCTTTTACCTCCCATGACATCCTTGACGATGACATCCAGAGCAGCACCGAAAAGTCTACCACCTATAAAAAGGTAGATACGTCAGGAGCTTCTTAGAGGCTAGGTCAGCAGACCAGCATTTCAACCAGATAAGACGACGCCATACCACCGTCGGGACAGAGGCCCTGGATGTTAAAGGGCCCGCGTCCAACGTGGTGTCGCACACATAAACCAGGCCCTGCCCAGTTGGTGGGCCAGAGTAACTGTGTCTGGAGGAAGATTATGCTCCTGTACAGCTAGGTGCAACATTTTTGTCCAACCTGTAAGTGTTTTAAAACACAAGGGTCGCCGCTACCACAGGCCGTAGGGCGGATCCCAACAAGGCAAACATGGCTATGCGCACCACTTCTGGCCTCCTGTCAGCGGGGTCCTTAATGCAGGAGTCCCCTCCATCGGGAGAGTGGTGGCCTTGTTCAACAGGGCGACTGGAGGGTCGACCACTGGGGGAGAAGCCCACTTTTTAAGTAGGGCATCTTCAAAGGGGTATCTGATAGACAAACGCCGCGGAACCATAAAAAAATTCTTCTGCGGCTTTTTCCAGACCTTATCAATGAGCTGGTCAAAGAAAGTACAATGGAAAAAACCCCTTTAGAAGGCCTGGCCTTAAAAGAACCAAAGGAGACAGTATCCGCCTGAGGTTCTGCATCCGCAGCATTTGAGCTTGAGAGTGTCCCTCACCGCAGTCATGAGCACACTAACAAGCGCCCTGTCATTTACTGACTCAGAACTGGAGTTTCCCTCATAAGGAATGTCCTGTTCAAAACCATCCATACATTCAGAACTAGGGTCCTGAGCGATAGTGGCTAGGCCCATATCTGAATCAGCGCACTGCCCTCGAGTAGATAAAGTGGGGAGAGGGCGCCTTTTTTGTACCTTGCGCTTGCACACAGCTCCCATCCTGGTCAGAAATTGATTCCAGGGCTGCCCACAACAGGTCCATAGGGACCGCAGGTGCTGAAGCACTGCCTGTTGCCACTGACATTTTTAGGGAAAGCTGGTGACACAGACTCAATATTGTCCCCCTCTGAGACTCTCTCAGATAAAAAGTCCACCCACAGGCTGTGCTGACTGAGGAGGGGGCGCCCAGGGGACTCACCAAACCGGACCAGGGACCGCTTAGTTCCGCTGTGTGTACCGCGCTGTGAGGAGACTGTGAGGAGATTCGCGCTGCTACAGCAGCGCTAGAGGCCAAACTAGTGCTGAAAAGCGCGCGGGCTACAAGAAAATGGCCGCCGCACTTCACTGAGGCGATCCGCGGCAAGATGGCCGCCATGACGCAGTTAAAATGAAACAGCACACGCACAGCACCACTCAGGCCCCAAAAAAACCACACAAAAAAGCCCCAAAGCATACATTGCAGACCAGCATGAGCCCCCCAAGAACAGTGTGACCCCCAAGCACCCCACACAGCCAGCGCCAGTAATGGTGACAGAGAGCGACAATAAAATACAGGGGGAGACAGGGAAAATCCCCCACAGAGAAACACACAGCCTTTTGTACTCACCTGCAGGCAGGAGAGACTACTTACCCGTCCCCTGAGGGACACACTGGTGTTTCTGACAGGACTATCACAGTGCAGTACTGAGTAGCTGTCGGCCCGGTCCACCGCGAAAGATACAGTCAGTCAGGAGCTGTTCAGTCTTGAGAGGACCGTGGGAGCATGAAAGCAAACCCGGCCACCCCTGGAGTCATGGGGCCTGTCGTGAACTGAGTCTTACGCACACAAGGCGAGGATCAGCACGCTCGATGGTCGGACAGGGAAGACTACGAGGATATCTTGTACCCAACCTGTTGCCCAGCCGACAGTTGATAGAAGATTCTCAAAAATAAAATAAAAAAGAATTCCAGAAAAGGAATAAAATAGGTCAGGAGACTGGCTCCTGAGAGAGCCACGTCTTCTTCTGCTAGGCAGAAAAAAAACTGAAGTCTGCTGACTGTAGTGGGAGGGTTATGTACGGAGGGACCGCCCCCTGGGTGGGGCTTTTCAGCTCTGGCTTTTGGAATGTATGTATAACATTTCACATTCTGCCTAGGTCTTCTCCTGCAAGCAGGGACATAACCCACGTGTAAAGTGTAAAGAGACACCGTGTCAGTCCATGGATGGTAAGAGACAAAAACAAAAAAGTGTAGCGCTAAACTAAATGAGGACTGCACTTTGATCAAGTGCAGTATAAACAGTGATATGTGATTAAACAATCAACATGACATCTAACACAGATATGTGAAAATGTTCAGATAATCCACCGTGATGAAAATTAAATCAAACAATCCACCGTGATGAGAATTATATAACATTGAAAATCATCAAAAAAATACTGTCACATACATTGCATACATTAAATGACAATATAATAAATGAATATTAGAATGGTGAATGACAATCAAAATAATAGTGCTCCCAAAAAAACTTGACGTGAAGTGACCACCACCAATCGATTGTAGAAAAGGCTTACCGGAGAGAGTGGACCCCAAAAACATGCGTTCAAAGGGTCAACCAGGCAAGGGTAAGCCACTGTGAACAGCAAATCCTCAGCAACAATTCAAACGGGAACCACAAGCTTCAATCCAGGATGGAAAAAAGTAATCGCTCCTGTCCGAATGTGCGATGAAACTTACGGACAGTGTCCGATTGGGACCAGGTAGTGTTACCAGATGAGTTGCAAAAAAGTAAAGGAAAGAAAAGGCACATAGCGTGATACTGTATAAAGGGGTAATTTAATGTAGGTAGGAACACTTACATTTAAAAGAGTATAACAGCGCTGTTATACTCTTTTAAATGTAAGTGTTCCTACCTACATTAAATTACCCCTTTATACAGTATCACGCTATGTGCCTTTTCTTTCCTTTACTTTTTTGCAACTCATCTGGTAACACTACCTGGTCCCAATCGGACACTGTCCGTAAGTTTCATCGCACATTCGGACAGGAGCGATTACTTTTTTCCATCCTGGATTGAAGCTTGTGGTTCCCGTTTGAATTGTTGCTGAGGATTTGCTGTTCACAGTGGCTTACCCTTGCCTGGTTGACCCTTTGAACGCATGTTTTTGGGGTCCACTCTCTCCGGTAAGCCTTTTCTACAATCGATTGGTGGTGGTCACTTCACGTCAAGTTTTTTTGGGAGCACTATTATTTTGATTGTCATTCACCATTCTAATATTCATTTATTATATTGTCATTTAATGTATGCAATGTATGTGACAGTATTTTTTTGATGATTTTCAATGTTATATAATTCTCATCACGGTGGATTGTTTGATTTAATTTTCATCACGGTGGATTATCTGAACATTTTCACATATCTGTGTTAGATGTCATGTTGATTGTTTAATCACATATCACTGTTTATACTGCACTTGATCAAAGTGCAGTCCTCATTTAGTTTAGCGCTACACTTTTTTGTTTTTGTTTGTTCTCACCATTTTCAACTGGTTGTGTGAGCTGCTATTCCACTAGGCGGCGCGGAATTTTTTTGTACATGGATGGTAAGAGAAAACCAGTTTTTCGTTTTCTGTGCTCCAAGAACAGGGTCTGGTTGCCCGGAGGCTTCAAAGCGATTTGGGTGGGAGAAGCCTCTACCCCTGTCCCCCTGGCCCTAAGCTTGATGGTCCTTCCTGCTGCCTGGACCAATAATTTGGCTGTGCTGACCATATTACTGCCTGTAATGACCCATGACATTATGGACCATGTTTCTTCCTGCTGCTTGGACCAATACTTTGGCTGTGTTGACCATATATCTGCCTGCTGCCTCTACTGACTTTGGACAGCATTTCTGCCGGGACACCTCTGCCTGCTACCTGGACCTGTGCTTTGGCTGTGCTCTGGCTGTGCTGACAGTATCTCTGCCTGTGCGAACTATGGACAGTATTCCTGCCTGCTGCCTGGATGATTGCTTTTGCTGTCGCTGACCTCATCCCTGCCTGCTGCCTGGACCGATGCTCTCCTCTGTGGACCACTGCACTTCTAAAACCACAGGTAATCTTTTGTTATTTGGTATGTACCTGCTATGTGTTAGATATATGAAGGGCCTTCAAAAATGTGATCGGTAGTCAGAAAATGATATGTGCAATTAATGCTGCTAGAATGCCTGGAGGTGCTACTTGGATGTTGGGCCTCTGTATGTGGCCAGGCTGTGTAAAAGTCTCAAACATGTGGTATCGCCATACTCAGGAGGAGTAGCAGAATGCATTTTGGGGTGTTATTTTTGCTATGTATATGCTATGCGTTAGAAATATCTTATAAATGGACAACTTTGTGTAAAAAAAAATGCATTTTCATTTTTTCTCCACATTTTCCAAAAGCTTCTGGGAAAAAATGAACCGTTCAAAAGACTCAATGCTTCATAGATTATACGTTGGGGTGTGTGCTTTCCAAAATGGGGTCATTTTGTGGAAAATTCTATTGTCCTGGTGCTCCAGGGCCTTCAAAAGTGTAATAGGTGGTTGAGAAAGGATATGTGCGATTTATGCTTGTAGAACGCCTGAAAGTGCTACTTCAATGTTGGGCCTCTGTATGTGGCCAGGCTGTGTAAAAGTCTCACACATGTGGTATCGCTACACTCAGGAGGAGTAGCAGAATGTATTTTGGGGTGTAGTTGCAATTATGCATATGCTGTGTGAGAGAAAAAAAAACTGTTAATATGACCAGTTTGTGTAAAAAAAAAAAAAAAAAAAATTCATTTTCCCAAGAATTGTGGGAAAAAAATACAACTTCAAAAAACTCACCACGCCTCTTAGTAAATACCTTGGACTGTCTACTTTCCAAAAAGGGGTAATTTTGGGGTATTTGTACTTTCCTCGCTTGTTAGTGTCTCAAGAAATGAGATATCCCTTCAGTACATCAGGCGTGATCAGATGTGATAAATTTTCAGTGATTGCCACCATAGTTTGTAGACTCTATAACTTTCACAAAGACCAAATAATATACACTAATTTGGGTTCATTTTACCAAAGATATGTAGCAGTATACATTTTGGCACAAATTTATGAAGAAAAATTACTTATTTGAAAAATTTTACAATAGAAACTAAAAAAAAAGTGTTTTTTTTTTTAAAAAATTGCTGTTTTTTTGCTTATATCGCAAAAAATAAAAAACCCAGTGGCGATTAAATACCACCAAAAGAAAGCTCTATTTGTGAGAAGAAAATGATAAAAATTTTGTTTGGATACAGTGTAGCATGACTAAGTAATTGTCATTCAAAGTGTGAGAGTACTGAAAGCTGAAAATTGGTCTGGGCGGGAAGGTGCATAAGTGCATGGTATTGAAGTGGTTAAAGAGCTGTAGCAGCGGGGGACTCAATGCGCATGGCCGGCAGACGCAATTGCTGCCGAACACGAGAGCCAGAACGAGGATATGTGTGTGTAAACCCACAAATCCCTGTTCTGACAGGGGAGAAGAGACAGGTCGTCTGTTTCTACTAAGTAGGAACAGCAATCTGGCTCCTCCTCTAGTCCCTAGTCCCATCCCCTCACAGTTAGAAACACACCTAGAGAACATATTTAACCCCCTCGTTTGCCCCTTCCCTGCCAGTGACATTTACACAGTAATCAGTGCATTTTTCTAGCACTGATCGCTGTATAAAATGTCAATGGTTCCAAAAAAAGTGTCCGATCTGTCCGCCACGTTGCAGTCCTGAGATTATATATAATATAATATAATATAATCTCTATTTATTTATTTATTACACACACACACACACACACACATCTATTCCCTATTTTGTAGACGCTACAACTTTCGCGCAAACCAATGAATATACGCTTACTGCGATTTTTTTTTAACCAAAAATATGTAGAAGAATACAGATCAACCTAAACTGATGAAGAAATTTCCTTGGGGATATTATAGCAAAAACTAAAAAATATATTATATATATTATATATATATTTTTTTTTTTCTAAATTGTCGGGTTTTTTTTTGTTTTTTTTTATAGCGCAAAAAATAAAGACCACAGAGGTGATTAAATACCACCAAAATAAATCTCTATTTGTGGGGAAAAAAGGATGTTATTTATATTTGGGTACAACGCGCCATTGTCAGTTAAAGAGACGCAGTACCATATCGCAAATAGTGGTCGGGTCAGGAAGGGAGTAAATCCTTCTGGGCCTGAAGTAGTTAGTTAATGATAACAAAAAACAAGACAAATCGAGAGAATGAATCTCCCTAACGGGGGCACAGGCAGCGATAAAAACTGACAGGTGTTCTAAACCATCTTCCCTCTATCCAAAAAAAAATGACATTTTTGTTGCAGGGGATCTCACTTGTATCTTAGTGTAGTCTTCTAGGAAAAATCAGTACGCCAATCACACAAGCAGGAACTTATGTTTCTGGGGGTATTCTGTGCACAGAAAACCTCCAGGTAGCCATTTTGCATTACATTTTCAGAAAATTACAGAGCTGCACATTGAAAAGGAAAGGTAAATTTTAATAACATTCAATTACAATATGACTTGTGTCGCAATTGTATACGTTATATTATTTTTTCTTTGCCATTTTTTCCCCAAGAAAGTGGAGTTATCCTTTAAGTACAGGAAGGTTCTGTCTCATATATACCTCCAGGTGCTGCATCACCCTTCTTTCTACTTTAAGTACAGCTAGAGTACATGCAGAATTAAATCTTTTCACAATTTGTAATCTGTATATCTTATATTTTTACATGAATATAATTTTATACTTTGCAACTCGGTTTTCAAGAGTTTCTTAAAATAATGTTTGAATAAAAGAAAAGAAAAAAACAATAACAAGGACATATTTAAAATCATACCCTAGCTCAGGGGTGCCCAACCTTTTGAAGAGCGAGGGCCATTTAAGCGACTTGGTAACTGGTCGTGGGCCACAATGAGTGGAGCGGGCGGATGACATACATACTGCAGAGCGGACACGGACGCAGCCCACTCTACCCTATGGGCCCTCTGATCTGATCTGCCCAGACGGAAGGGGACGGATCCCCTTCTACTTTTTTAGCATATCAAATTGGAAGTAGGCGGGTGTATATGGACACAAGTCCGTTTTCATCTGCCGTTCCATAGAGGTGAATGGAGGGTCCAATTGGGTCGGACTGATCCTGTGAAAGGGGCCTAATGCCATGTACACACGATCAGTTTTACCGATGAAAACAGTCCGATGGACATTTCTCATCGGACAAACTGATCGTGTATGGGCCCCATCGGTCTTTTTTTCCCCATCGGTGAGAAAAAAAAATAGAACATGTTTTAAATGTATCCGATGGGAAAAAAAAAAAAACGATAGCAAATTCCGATCGTCTGTGTGGCACTCTATCGGACAAAAAAACCCACGCATGCTCAGAATCAAGTCGACACATGCTCAGAAGCATTGAACTTAATTTTTCTCGGCTTGTCGGAGTGTTTTACGCCACGGGGTTAGGAACGGTCGGATTTTTGACTGATGGTGTGTGTAGGCAAGACTGATGGAAAAATCCATCGGATTAGAATCCATAGGAAATCTGATCGTGTGTACAGGGCTTAAGGCTGCTTTCACACTGATGCACTGCAGTTTACCCACACTGTCGGTGCAGTGCAGTGCACCTGTGGCTTTCCTGTGGGTTAGCTGCACTTTTTTATAGATTTCTATTATATCCTACAGGTGTGGTGCACTTTCAGAAAGCGAACCAAACCTGCAGGTAATTACAGAAGTCTACGTCTCAGTGCAGGTAACCCGCAGGCACACTGCGCTACACCTGCGGATCAGTTTAAAAGCAACCCAGTAACCAATGCAGAAGATATGCCCATATACAGTGGGTACAGAAAGTATTCAGACCACCTTACATTTTTCACTCTTTGTTAAAATGATTTTAGCAAATGGCTGCAATAGAAGTTCATGTTTTTTCCTCATTAATGTACACACAGCACCCCATATTGGACAGAAAAACACAGAATTGTTGACATTTTATTAAAAAAGAAAAACTGAAATATCAGATGGTCCTAAGTAGTCAGATCCTTTGCTGTGACACTCATATATTTAACTCAGGTGCTGTCCATTTCTTCTGATCATCCTTGAGATGGTTCTACACCTTCATTTGAGTTTAGCCGTGTTTTATTATACTGATTGGACTTGATTAGGAAAGCCACACACCTATCCATATAAAACCTTATAGCTCACAGTGCATATCAGAGCAAATGAGAATCATGAGGTCAAAAGGAACTGTCTGAAGAGCTCAAAGACAGAATTTGGGCAAGGCACAGATCTGGCCAAGGTTACAAAAAAATTTCTGCTGCACTTAAGGTTCCTAAGAGCACAGTGGCCTCCATAATCCTTAAATGGAAGACGTTTGGGACGACCAGAACCCTTCCTAGCGCTGGCCGTCCGGCCAAACTGAGCTATTGGGGGAGAAGAGCCTTGGTGAGAGAGGTAAAGAAGAACCCAAAGATCACTGTGGCTGAGCTCCAGAGATGCAGTCGGGAGATGGGAGAAAGTTGTAGAAAGTCAACCATCACTGCAGCCCTCCACCAGTCGGGGCTTTATGGCAGAGTGGCCCAACGGAAGCAAGACACATGAAAGCCGCATGGAGTTTGCTAAAAAACACCGGAAGGACTCCAAGATGGTGAGAAATAAGATTCTCTGGTCTGATGAGACCAAGATAGAACTTTTTGGCCTTAATTCTAAGCGGTATGTGTGGAGAAAACCAGGCACTGCTCATCGCCTGTCCAATACAGTCCCAACAGTGAAGCATGGTGGTGGCAGCATCATGCTGTGGGGGTGTTTTTCAGCTTCAGGGACAGGACGACTGGTTGCAATCGAGGGAAAAGATGAATGCGGCCAAGTACAGGGATATCCTGGACGAAAACCTTCTCCAGAGTGCTCAGGACCTCAGACTGGGCCAAAGGTTTACCTTCCAACAAGACAATGACCCTAAGCACACAGTAAAAATAACGAAGGAGTGGCTTCACAACAACTCCGTGACTGTTCTTGAATGGTCCAGCCAGAGCCCTGACTTAAACCCAATTGAGCATCTCTGGAGAGACCTAAAAATGGCTGTCCACCAACGTTTACCATCCAACCTGACAGAACTGGAGAGGATCTATCATAAGCATACATTCTGCAGCATATGGATCAGGATGCAAATGAGACTAACAGGAGAGTTATAAAACAGCTACCACATGAGGAGTCAGGCTGCATTCACACCTGAGCGTTTCAAAGTTGCGCATTTTTGCCGCAATTTTGTACAGGTCACCAATGTAATCTGCCCCAAAGAAGCTCATGTTCTTTTTTGAGCTTAAGGTGTTTTTCAGGCGTTTTGCTTCAGGTGACAAAACGCTCAGTTGTGAACAGGTGCCATTTGGCCCTAATATAGGTTCCAGTTCCTGCTTGTTGGTGTATGATATTGTTTTGCTGGTTTCTGACTTCCGCGTGTTCCTGACTCCGCTTCTTGCATTACCCGTTTGGATTTACGCTGACTGTTGTTGCCGACCCTGCCTGTTCCTGACGCCACCTTCTGGTTGACCCCCGTGGACTTCTGCCTTGGATTGCTCTCTTTCTTCTACCTAGTTCCTGTCTTCGGCCACTACTAACCTTTGGAAAGGATTGCTTTCAACTATCGATCGGCTGTTCTTGGATGTCCCCGGATACCGTTTATGCATCTTGAAGGCTTGATTAGACCTGTAGGAGTCTTCAAATGAGGTGAGAGGCTGGGGCAAACCACTACACGCACCGCGGATGGTGGAACATTTTGGGATGAATTGGATGTCACCGTTTATGCACATGCACTTTATTCTATAAACTGCTTTTTTGGTCCATATATTGTTTCACATTTTTTTGGGCTTATAGTGCACTTTGCAGCTTTTAATATTTCTTGCACTTATTTGATTGCCTATATTGCACAATATTTTATTGCACTTTATGTTGCTTGTTTTGCACAATGAAAGAGGACCTATCCTTGTCATTATTGCTTTATTTTTCCTTTTTATGATTTAAAGCGTTCTCTGGAATCATTGCAATTTATTAATTTTTTATTTAGTAAGCGCCATATCTTTCTATTTTTTATTGAGATGAATGGAATTTTGCTTGTTGGGCGTTTTTCAGGCACTTTATGAGCTGAAAACGCTCATGTGTGAATGCAGCCTCAAGAGAGACCTTCTTTCCCCTTCTGATCATTAGCCCAGGTTCAGCTGAACTCACACGATTTCACTCTCGCTGGCAGTCCCGATTTCAGCTGCGATTACAAAGACATCTGTGCGGGTTTCTGCACAGATGTCAACGTAAATCGCGGCCGAAATTGCAAAAAAGTAGTACAGAAACTACTTTTTGAAATCAGTGCAGTGCCGCAGATGCGGCGTCGCACCGATTAGGACGGTGCCATTGCCGGCAATTAGCGCCAAATATCACCGATTTGACATGCCAAATCGCATGTCAAAACGCACCAGTGTGAACCAGGGCTTAGACACATCCAGTATATAGACAAGGCACCAATTAGGATGCTTAACATCTGTAGCATTAAACTGGTTCTACTGGTATTGATAAAGTAATAAGGAATGTTTTAGCAATGTTCTGAAAGGCACAGTTATAGTAAAGGGGTTTTGAACAGCGAGATCTGGAAGCAAACATAAGTTAAACTAGCAGCTGGAGTTGAAGGGACAACATACTGTGAGGCAAGAAGTAAATCTGGCATTCTATCATCATTAGAATGTGATCAGGAAAGATCTACCCACACAAAGTCTACAGAGCAACAAGAAACTCAACATCAGCCATCTGAATTGTATCATAGTGACGGGCCAATGGGAATGTGTGGAGGCAGTGACATGATCTGACAAGTGTTGGAGGTTTGCCAGTATTTAGCCATAAAAAGAGGATTTCCGTGGTTGCTGCAGGTGCCTATGCGCAGTCTCAAATGTTATACATGTGGATTTTTTTTCTTTTCTTGGTTTAGCAACAAGGTCGCTTTACCTGTTAATCATAGCACTAAATAGCTAAAGTTCAGGTTAAATACTTGGGTACATAAATCAGTGAAGTGACTCATTCCTCCCTTTCCCTGTCTGGTCTATTTGAAGTTGGCCATTTGGAGATGCAGTTAGTGGTATAATCCCAACAATTCTTTGCAAAACTAGTACCCTGGGTAAACACTGCATTAATTATTGTTTAGCTGTAAAAAATAAATAAAAAAAAAAAGTTTTTTTTAAGCAAGCAATAAAGAATCCACAGAAGCAGAGGGGAGGGACCTATGTTCTGTACTGCACTCCAAGAAACAGATTTTACAGGTAAGTCAAAGACTCTTAAAAAAAAAAAAAATTTTTTATATATATATATATATATATATATATATCTTACAGTACAGGACACAAACATACATATTCAAAGACCCTGAGGATGCCTAAAAGCATCATACATAGTTAGCAAAAGAGCCAACTTTTCTGGGCCAGTTCGGAACCACAAGAATCACTGGAATGTCCTCCAAAACAGTGGACTGTACAACCTGGAAGCTGATGCTTCCTTTGCCATGCTGTGATTTTCACACTTTTATATCAATAAATGGTGCATGGGATAATGCACTAGGCTTGTGGTGTACCCTCTTTCTTTTTTTTTTGTAGAGTTTTACGTTTTGCTCTCACTGATACAGAGGTCAAAGCCTGCTTGGTGTGTTTGCTGGCAAATAAAGTGGATTTTCATTATGGAACAGTTTTGCAGATGTCAATTGTCCCCTCTGATTCTGATAAGGTGTATACAGTATATGTAAAAACTGTCGATCAGTTACCGTATTTATCGGCGTATAACACGCACTTTTTTCCCCTTAAAATCAGGGGGAAATCGTGGGTGCGTTATACGCCGATCCCCACTGATTGTGAGCGTAGCGATCGCTGCCGAGATACACATAGCCGAGTGTATTCGGCTCTTCTCGGCTTCGCTATCAGTCACGCCCAGGCGTGACTGAGCGGAGCCGAGAAGAGCCGAGTACATTTGGCTATGTGTATCTCGGCTCCGCCCAGTCCCTGCAATCACAGCAGCGTTTGCTCCGCTCCGCCCAGTCTCGGCGGCGATCTCGGCGGCGCCAATTTTAAATTCATCCAAGGCTGCAACGGACACTGGGGGCAAGGCTGCACTGGACACTGGGGCAAGGCTGCACTGGACACTGGGGCAAGGCTGCACTGACAAGGCTGCAATGGACACTGGGGCAGGGCTGCACTGACAAGGCTGCATTGATGGGCATTTAAATGTACGTTTTTTTTTTTCTTAAACTTGCCTCCTAAAAGTTTTTTTCCTTAAAACTCCCTCCTAAAAACTTGGGGTGCGTGTTATACGCCGATAAATACGGTATTTAAAAAAAAAAAAAAAAAATTAGGCATACAACTAATACGTTATGAATATGACAGATTATGAGCTTGAAGCACAACCTACTGGTATTTCTCGTTATTGCAAACACATCTAACAACTGATACTGATGAACTTTTCTATCAATGAAAACTGAAGCTGCAATTCGGAAAAACAAACCAATACTATTTACACAAAATCTAAAGAGAGGCGAGAAACACAAGAATCATGAACCGACAAACTTATATACCCACGTATGAGTGGGTATATCACAGTGTGTTTGTTGGCCAAGTCAACCCTGTTTTCTAAAAACAACAAATATCTTTTACACAGTCCTCAAGTTACAAACATCCAACTTACATACAGAAGGAGACAACAGGAAGTGAGAGGAAATCTACCCCTAGGAAGAAAGATTTACTTTCATTATTTTAATTTTGAGAAATAAAAGAATACAATTCAGTATTTTACAATACATATCGATATTGACATAACCTAGTAGATGTCAGCTGGAAACAACAGGTGCAAAATAAAAATAAAAAAATAAAAAGGAAAAAAAATACCCTTCAGGTTTGAAAAAGGAGAGAAAAAAAAACAAAAAACAAACAAACAAAAAGGTTATGCAATATAATGAGATATGAGAATATCAGAGTTTAACCACTTCTCTACTGTGCACGAAAACCCCCTTCCTGCCCAAGCCATTTTTCAGCTTTCAGCGCTGTCACACTTTGAATGACAATTGCGCAATTTCCCACAAATAGAGCTTTCTTTTGGTGGTATTTGATCACCTCTGCGGTTTTTATTTTTTGCGCTATAAACAAAAGAAGAGCGTCCAGTTTGGGAAAAAAAAAAAAAAAACACTATTTTTTACTATAATAAATACCCATTTTTTTTTTTAAATAAAATTTTCCTCAGTTTAGGCCGATACGTATTCTTCTACATATTTTTGGTAAAAAAAGAAAAAAAAAGAAAAAAAAAAAAAAAAAAAAAACACTATTTTTTACTATAATAAATACCCATTTTTTTTTTTAAATAAAATTTTCCTCAGTTTAGGCCGATACGTATTCTTCTACATATTTTTGGTAAAAAAAAAAAAAAAAAATAAAAAAAAAAAAAATAAAAAATAAAAAAAATCGCAATAAGCGCGTATTGATTGGTTTGCGCAAAAGTTATATAGTGTCTACAAAATAGGGGATAGATTTATAGCATTTTTTTTTTTGTATTAGTAATGGCGGCGATCTGCGATTTTTATTGTGACTGCGATATTGCGGCGGACACATCGGACACTTTTGACACATTTTTGGCACCACATTTATACAGCGATCCCTGATATAAAAATGCATTTATTACTGTATAAATGTGACTGGCAGGGAAGGGGTTAACCACTAGGGGGCGGGAAGGGGTTAAATATGTTCCCTTAATGTGTTCTTACTGTGGGGGGAGGGGACTGACTGGGGGAGGTGACCGATGGTTGTCCCTATGTACAAGGGACACACCATCGGTCCCCTCTCCCTCACAGGACGTGGATCTCTGTGTTTACACACAGAGATCCACTTTCCTGCTCGTTTCCCGGGCAATCACGGGTGCCCGGCGGCAATCGCAGCCGCCGGGCACACGCATTGGGGCCTTGGGAACGCGGCGGGCGCGCGTGCGCGCCGCCGGCAGTGCGCCTCCTAGCTCATTTTAAAGGGAGGACGTCATATGACGTCCTCCCAGAACAAGAGTGTCCTCCGCCCGCCGTCAATTGACAGTGGGCGGGGGACTAGTGGTTAAACAATTGATATAATTAATGTAAAAGAGAGAGAAGTTGCCTTATATAAAAGCCAACTAATAAAAAATTAGGACACTTTCAGCCACCTGGTGCCCCTATCGGGTCCTAACTGCACCAGATGAGGGAACCTCTCAACATACTCATGTACACACTTTAGAGATCCTTAGGCCACCAGATTAAAAAGGGACCGGCCAAGTTTCTAAAACAAAGGTTAATTAAACAAAGGAAGGGAGATTTAATCCTGTAAGAGTTATTATGGGAAAAAGGTGTCTCCACTGAAGCTTTATCACCAATCCTTGTTTCCATGACAACCCAAAATTTTCAAATCCAATTGTCGTAACGACAAATAGCAAAACGAACATTAGGGGTGTTAACCCTTTCCTGTGCTATCCCAAAAATGTAAAAAAAAAAAAAATTGTGTTGGCTGGAGTTAAACTTAAATGTACCTGTTCCAACTTACATACATATTTAACTTAAAGATGAGTTCCGGCCCCCACTACCAACATTTTTTAAGTCAGCAGCTACAAATACTGTAGCTGCTGACTTTTAATATTAGGACACTTACCTGTCCAGGTATCGCGCAATGTCGGCACCCCAGCCGATTTTTTAATCAGCTCTCGGTGCTGCCGCTGCCATTCCTTGTAAGCAAAACCGTCAGTGAAGCCTTGTGGCTTCAGTCGGCTCTCCACTGCGCATGTGCTTTTGCTCCCGCTGCTGTCAAAGTCAGTTAGCCAATCAGGAGAGAGAGGGGGTGGGGCTGAACTACAGCTTCATGTCTGAATGGGCACACAGAGCTGCAAAATGCTTACTGTGGGGGCACTCAACAGGAGGGAGGGGCCAGGAGCACAGAAGAGGGATCTGAGAAGAGGATGATCCAGGCTGCCCTGTGCAAATCCACTGCTCAGGGCAGGAAAGTATAACATGTTTGTAATTTTTTTTTTTTTTTTTTTAAACAAGACTTTACAATCACTTTAACATGGATAAAAGTAAAAAATGGTACTTTGCCCATGCCTTCCTCCCCACAGTTTAGTCAAAACCTAAATAATGCTAAACCTACTCTCTGCCGCAGTCTAAGGCTAATCTAGCCCTGTAAAGAAAAAAAAAGAAAAGAAAAAATCACCGTACTTCCCTGTTCTGCAGCCAATCCAGTCCAGTCTCCAGCAGCAGCTGTTGTGTACAGGAGAGAACCGGCAACGGCTGGGAAGTGACATCACCCATAGAGTTACTATGGGGCTTTTGTGGTCTTCTGCCTCTCCTGCACCCACCTCCACAGAGAGGCCGCCACTGACAGCTCAGCGTGGGAATGGACTGAAACAGCTGCAGAACAGGTAAGTATAGCGATTTTTTTTCTTTACAGGGCTAGATAGGTTAGGCTTAGAATGTGGCAGAAAGTAGGTTTAGCGTTAAGCCTGGTACACACTACTAGGTTATTTTTTTGTTCAACCCAACAGGGTTGAATAATAAAACAAACAAAAAAAAAAAAAAAACTGACAACTAAGGAAAAGCCGATGTACTAACTATGCGATGTTAGTACAGCGACCCCCCCCTGCTGTGCTTTTGTGTTCTGACAAGGGGAACTGCACCCCCGCCAAAACACTACGGTCAGCGCCCTCAGCCACTGGCTGAGAACGGGGATCGGGAGTTGATCGGTAGCCTTTTTTTGATCATACCCCTACGTCAGAAGCTGGACATCTGGCCTGGCTGCAGTATACACAGGCCAAATGTCGGACATTTTTTATTGAACTGGCCAATGCCACCTGACATTCAGTCTGTGTGTACTAGGCTTTGGTTTTGACTAAACTTCCACTTTAATGCTTACCTACCTCTCTCTCTCCCCCCCCCCCCCCCCCCACTGTCCTATTCATCTGCCAGAGAGAGAAGTGGTGGCAATGCGACTTCTCCCTGTCTCCCAGAATGCAGTGCTGCATACTGCACTGCCCAGTATTGGAACCAAATAGAAAATGCAGGTTTCCTATAACAACCTCTCAGAATCGGTATCATTTAATGACACAATCTGGAAACAGAAACAAGAGTGCCTGTCTGCAAGATACTCTCGTTTTTGGCATTTAAATAGGTTTATACAGTACATGAGTCCGCTATAACAATGATGAACTCCTGAAATGTAGCAAATAGACTTCATTCCTTAAAGAAATCCTGCCACCTGTGTCCTAATGCAGCAATGAGTCATCCCTTTGCTCGGTGTTCAGGTAGGAACTACTAGAAGAGCACAAAGATGACTCACAGCATTGTCTGTCTGCGCTGAGATATATCTGCTATGTGGGGTATTCACTGAGTACTGCTACTGTTCTGGGTCACGCAAACAGAAAAAAAGAGAAACAGATGTGCATTAAAATAGAAGTGTTAGGGCATGCGAGTCAAATGCAATATGGTTTGTGTTGATTTGCTTCTGTGTTGTTTGTAGTCAGCTTATGAATCACTGAATTGTTTTAAGCTTTTTATATATTCATGTTGACTTGTATGGGAAAGGAAAATAGTTCACACACAAATGCCCAAAAGTGAAAATTCTGGACAGGTTAAAATACTTTACTAATTGACTTGTATTTAGAGTGCAAAAGTATAATCACTTCAGCTGACAAATCCAGAATTTTCATAATAAAAATAAATAAACCACTGTGCAGTAAGTAACACAGCAGCAACAAATATATTTGCCAATTAAAATACCCTGCAGCCAACTTCTGTTTGGCACTATGATAAAGCAGAAGCATAGTGGGCTGGCTATTTGGCTGGTGTAGGAGTGATATAAGATGCTGATCTCTTAGCTGAGTCAGGGATGCTTCTGAAAAAGAGACGCTAAGCTTTGGGTCTATTTCCATGTTGAAAAGCTGTGGATCAAAAACAACCATGTTTTTCCTTACAGTTTTGGTGAGGTGAACTGTATCCCAATAAAATGTCCCCAATAGAAAATGTTCCCAAATCACTGCATACAGTTAAGACACACTGCTGAACACACGATAAAAAGTCAAATACATTCCAAGCTGATAGTCCATAAGCTTTTGTGTGGAGATCTGCTAATGCTGGGTATGAAAACAGTGCATTGAGCATACCATACACTCACTTACTTACTAGGGTCATGAGCTTGTTTTTTTTTTTTTTTTTTTACAGTGTCGTTTTTCAAGCTAAATGAAAAATATAATCAGTTCTAATAAGTTGAAATGTGATAGCTAACTGTACCGTTTCTTATTATGCAGATTGACTATTCAGGAGTTAATCATCTGATCCTACTTCTCAAGACTGTGCAGCCTATTAATGTTATCTCTATCTGCTTGCATCTTTTTCCTGCCACCCACATGAGTTGTAATAGGACAGGAATCTGTGACTTTGCACAATTGGGTTATACAGGCAGGGAGCGTGACTGTGATTCAGTCCCCAGTGAGGAATCACTTCTATTGTTTAACCACAGGATGGGATTGCAGTGCACGGAGATGGAAGGTAGATTTGGCCCCTCCAAAATAAAAATAAATTTCTAAAGCGGTAAGACAAAACCAAACACCTGATTCATGCCTCTGCAGAGCCCAAACTATACATGAGCCTAACTGAGAACCAATTAGTTAGGCTCAGAATATGAACAATCAGCCATGAATCTAAGATCTATATACATTTTTCCCATAGGATGTCAGTCCAGTCATGTGACATCGTGGGTCGTCTTCCTCTGGAGGTGGACAGGCCCAGAATGGTGCCACATCATTACATGGCACAGTTAATGATGCTTGAAGTTATGCCAAAAGCTTTGTACAAATTAAATAATTGTCTATGTTTAAAGTGGTTGTAAACCCACTATTCGTTTTTTTTTTTTTTAGGCAACCTGGAAGAGAAAGGCATAATGAGCTAGTATGACTAGCATACTAGCTCATTATGTACCACTTACCTTAGATCGGGGCCCCCGAAGCAGTCCACGTCCCTCTCTCCAGACGCAGCCATCGCTGCGCCGATAGCCGGAATGTTACTTCCGGGTATCGCCGCACCAGCCAAAGCGCCGCTCCGGCACTGTGATTGGCCGGAGTGGCGAAGACGTGACTCCACGCAAGCGCGCGGGAGCCGTCGAATGCTGCGACCTAGCTGAATTTGTGAATGGGATTAACCCCATGCGCATGACGTCAGCGGCGCCGGGTTTAAATGCAAATATCTCCTTAACCGTGTAGGTTAAGGAGATATTTCATGCACCTACAGGTAAGCCTTAATCTAGGCTTACCTGTAGGTGTTTGTTTACAACGTGGGTTTACAACCACTTTAAAGTGGTTGTAAACCCTTACAGACTTTAAAAAAGGGAGTTCCAGCCTTTTTCTATGTTTATTAAAAGTCCGCAGCTACAAAAAGTGTAGCTGCTGTCTTTTAATAAACATACACTTACCTGTTCCACTGTCAAGCGTCGCGCCGCCCGGAGCTCCGCTCCCCCCCCCCCTTCATAGTGTGGGCACCCGGCCGTGACAGCTTTCAGCTTCACGGCCGGTAGGGATGAGCTTCGAGCCAAACTCATGTTCAACTCAAACATTGCATGTTCGCCGAACAGTGAACAATTTGGGGTGTCCGCAGCAAATTCGAAAAGCAGCGGAACACCCTGTAAAAGTCTATGGGAGAAATCTAAAGTGCTAATTTTAAAGGCTTATATGCAAGTTATTGTCATAAATAGTGTTTGGGGACCCGGGTTCTGCCCCAGGGGACATGTATCAATGCAAAAAAAAAGTTTAAAAATGGCTGTTTTTTCAGGAGCAGTGATTTTAATAATGCTTAAAGTGAAACAATAAAAGTGAAATATTCCTTTAAATTTCGTACCTAGGGGGTGTGTGTATAGTATGCCTGTAAAGTCACGCTTGTTTCCCGTGCTTAGAACTGTCCCTGCACAAAGTGTCATTTCTGAAGGAAAAAAATAGGATTTTTTGTACTCACCGTAAAATCCTTTTCTCTGACATCCATGGACTGACACGGTGTCTCTTTACACGTGGGTTATGTCCCTGCCTGCATGAGAAGACCTAGGCAGAATGTGAGATGTTATACATACATTCTAAAAGCCAGAGCTGAACAGCCCCACCCAGGGGGCGGTCCCTCCAGACATAACCCTCCCACTACAGTCAGCAGACTTCAGTTCGTAACAAAGCAGTACAAACTTAAAAAGGAAGGGTGGGTGCCGTGTCAGTCCATGGATGTCAGAGAAAAGGATTTTACGGTGAGTACAAAAAAAAATCCTATTTTCTCTTATCATCCATGGACTGACACGGTGTATCTTTACACTTTACACGTGGGATGTCCCAAAGCAGTGTCAAGAGGGATGGGAGCAGTATAAATGGAAAAACCAAAAACTTCACTCCAAGAAGGCAGAGCTCCTCAACGGAGGAGTCGCAACTTTAAACAGCGGCCTGCAGCACCCTGCGGCCGAAGGAAGCATCCGGAGATGCAGCCACATTAACCTTATAAAACTTAAAAGGCATGAACAGACGACCAGGTCGCCGCCTTGCACACTTGTGCAACCGACGCTTGATGTCGGAAAACCCAGGAAGCACCAATTGCCCTGGTGGAATGCGCCATAACCGGAAAGGGAGGCGCCCGCCCTTTGAGAGCATAGGCTTGAATGACGGTTTGTCTGATTCCCCTAGAAATGATGGCAGACGAAACCGCTTGGCCCTGTTATGGACCAGAGACAGTCACAAACAGTGAGTCGGACTTTCGAATAGAAGCAGTAGCAGACAGGTACACCCGTAAGGCTTGTACCACATCCAATATGTGCAGCGCAAACTCTCTGGGATGCGATGGGTGAGGACACAAGGACGGGAGGACAATGTCCTCATGTAGGTGAAAGGTCGACACCACCTTTGGCAAAAAGGAAGGTCACGGATGCAACACCGCCTTATCCTTATGGATGACTAAATATGGCGACTTGCAGGACAAAGCCGCAAACTCAGACACCCGTCAAACATAAGTGATTGTCACTAAAAGGCCACCTTCTGAGACAAGACAAGAGGGGAATATCCCGGATATTCCCAAAAGGAGGTTCCTGGAGGACCGAGAGCACCAAATTCAGATCCCACGGTGGGAGAGGAGGCTTGACAGGAGGGAGCACATGGCGAACCCCCAACACAAGGTGCTAACCAAGAAATGACCCGCTAGAGGTCGCTGAAAGAAGACGGCCAAGGCCGAAATCTGATCCTTGATGGTACTCAAAGCAAGCTTTTGGGTCACTCCACACTGCAGAGGACGCAGGATTCTGGGGACGGAATACGTCCAAGGACGCCAGTCCAGCGCTTCGCATATGGCGATATAAGCTTTCCAGGCACGGTGATAGATCTGCTTGGAGGAAGACTTCCGTGTCCTTAACATGGTCAAAATGACCGAGTCCGAGAGACCTTCGGACCCTCAACACCTGGCTTTCAACAGCCCTACCGTTAAAGCCAGAGACTGTAAGCCGGATGAAACATAGGACCTTGAGACTGAAGGTCCTCCCTCATCGGCAACCGCCAGGGAACGTCCGCGACGAGACGTACCAGATCAGCGTACCAGTGATGCTGAGGCCAATCAGGAACAATTAGGATCACCAGAGTTTATATCAGGCGATAAGGACCCTATGGGGCCACCAACGCATCCGAGGCATCGCCCAAGGATCCCTGGATCTGGCCACAACCTGGACCCTTGCGATTGAGTCGAGAGGCCATCAGGTCCACATCCGGCGTGCCCCACCGTCGGCAAAGGAGTTGAAATATGCAAGGGCCACTCTTCTTGGTCCGGCGATTGGCGACTCAGATAGTCCGCCTGCCCATTGTCTATGCCCAGAATGTAAATGGCCTACAGAGCCGGCACGTTTCTTCCGGCCCACTTCAGGATACGGACTACCTCGGAAGCCGCAGCTGAGCTCCGAGTCCCCCCTTGATGGTTTACATACGCCACCACCGTGGCGTTGTCCGACTGGCTCCTGATGGAGCGACCCCGTACTCTCTCCGACCTGAGGAGAGACACAGTCCGATGGCCCGTATTTCCAGAACAGTGATTGGTAAACGGGCTCATCCGGAGTCCAAGGCCTTGAGCCGACAGGACTCCCCAGACTCCACCCCAGCCCGTCAGGCTGGTGTCCGTCGAGAGTACCGTCCATTGGATGGGAGGGGAACGACTTTCCGGACCGAAGAGCAGAGGATCTCAACCACCATGTCAGGGGCGCCCTGACCAGGTGAATCACCTGGATCTGAAGATCCAAGGACAACGGGGATTTGTCCCAGGTGGACAAGATCTCCTTCTGCAATGCCCTGGTGTGTGATTGGGCATACGGAACGGCCACGAAGGAGGCCACCACGAGTCCCGGGACTCTCATGCAAAAAAAATGGATTGACAACCATTTTCGGGATGTCAGCACCTTCTCCAGAGGTAGGATACCTTTGCCTCCAAGGAGTCTAGAATCAGAACTAGATACTCCAGACACTGAGTCGGGACCAGGACTGACTCCTGAATGTTCAGGAACCACCCGAAGTCCCTGAGGGTCTAATTGATGATAGTCACCTTTCCTCTAAGTCTGAGCCACTTTCTGCTCTTAGCAGAAGATCGTCCAGATAGCCCACGACAGCAATACCTCACTGTAACAGAAGGCTAGAACCGGAGCAAGCACCTTGGTGAACACCCTTGGTGCCGAGGCTAGGCCGAAAGGAAGAGCCACAATCGATAGTGGACTTCGCTGATCGCAAGCGCAGAAACTTCTGGTGACTTGCGCAGATCGGAACATGCAAGTAGGCGTCCTTGAAGTCCAAGGACGCCAGAAGAAAATCCCTTTGGTGGAGTGTAGCGATCACCGTGCGAATGGATTCCATGCGGAATTTCTGCACCTTCTCGAAGGCATTCAGGGCCTTGAGGTCCAGGATAGGTCGAACCACGTCCTATTTTTGGGACGACAAACAGATTCGAGTAGAATCCCTGAAAACTCTCCTGTGACGGAACCGGCACAATCACTCCGGACCTGATCAAATCCTGTACAGCCCCCAAGAGGGCTGCCCGACAGGTAGGAAGGAGAGGAAGATTCGAGGGAAAGAATCTGTCTGGGGGCCAGGATCAGAATCTGTCTGGGGGCCAGGATCGGAATACTATCCTGTATCCTGAGGTGACCACCTCACACACCCACCAGTCGGAGATTCGGGAGGACCACCGATTCGTGACCTGCAAAGTCGTCCCCCCACCCCAGAGTCAGGCGGAGGCAAGACTTCACGCGGAGGCGGGCTTGGGAGCCGCTTGTTCGGCTTACGCACCCAGGGGCACTTGTGCCCACCAGCCGCACTGCCGTCAGTCTGAGAGGACCTACCCGTGGACTCTGACTGACGAAAAAACCCCGTTTTGCTGGAAAGGAAGGCCCCTGTTTTCGGCGGGCCTCCTCACTCTTGCTAGTCTAGGGAAGAAGAGTGCTTTTACCTCCCATGACATCCATGACGATGTCATCCAGAGCAGCACCGAAAGGTCTACCACCTTTAAATGGTAGATCTGTCAGGAGCTTCCTAAGGCTAGGTCAGCAGACCAGCACTTCAACCAGATAAGACGACGCAATACCACCGCCGAGACAGAGGCCCTGGATATTAAAGGGGCCGCGTCCAACGTGGCGTCGCACACATAAACCAGGCCCTGAACCAGTTGGTGGGCCAGAGCAACTGTGTCTGGAGGAAGATTATGCTCCTGTACAGCTAGGTGCAACATTTTTGCCCAACCTGTAAGTGTTTAAGACACAAGGGTCGCCGCTACCACAGGCCGTAGGGCGGATCCCAACAAGGCAAACATGGCTCTGCTCACCACTTCTGACCTCCTGTCAGTGGGGTCCTCAAATGCAGGAGTCCCCTCCATCGGGAGAGTGATGGCCTTGTTCAACCGGGCGACTGGAGGGTCGACCCTGGGGGAGAAGCCCACTTTTTAAGTAGGGCATCTTCAAGGGGTATCTGATAGACAAACGCCACGGGACCATAAAAAAATTCTTCTGCGGCTTTTCCCAGACCTTATCAATGAGCTGGTCAAAGAAAGTACATATGGAAAAACCTCTTTAGAAGGCCTGGCCTTAAAAGAACCAAAAGGAGACTGTATCCGCCTGAGGTTCTGCATCTGCAGCATTTTAGCTTGAGAGTGTCCCTCACCGCAGCCATGAGTACACTAACAAGCGCCCTGTCATTTACTGACTCAGAACTGGAGTTTTCCTCATAAGGAATGTCCTGTTCAAAACCATCCAATACATTCAGAACTAGGGTCCTGAGCGGTAGTGGCTAGGCCCATATCTGAATCAACGCACTGCCCTCATGAAGTAAAGTGGGGGGAGGGCGCTTTTTTGCTCCCTTGCGCTTGCACACAGCTCCCATCCTGGTCAGAAATGATTCCAGGACTGCCCACAACTGGTCCCTAGAGACCGCAGGTGCTGAAGCACTGCCTGTTGTCCACTGACATTTAGGGGAAGCTGGTGACAGAGACTCCATATTGCCCCCCTCTGAGACTCCTCAGATAAAAAGTCCACCCACAGGCTGTGCTGACTGAGGAGGGACTCACCAAACCGGACCAGGGACCGCTCAGTTCCGCTGTCTGTACCGCGCTGTGTCAGCGCTGGTGAGCTGTGAGGAGATTTGCGCTGTTACAGCAGCGCTAGAGGCCAAAACTAGTGCTGAAGAGCGCGCGGGCTACAAGAAAATGGCCGCCACACTTCACTGAGGTGATCCACGGCAAGATGGCCGCCATGACTCAGCAAAAGTGAAAAAAACAGCACACACACAGCGCCACTCGGCGCTCAGGCCCCAAAACACACAAAAAAAGGCCCCAAGCATATCTGCAGACCAGCATTAGCCCCTCCAAGAACAGTGTGACCCCCCAGGCACCCCACACAGCACAGCGCCAGCAATGGTGACAGAGAGCGACAATGAAATACAGGGGGAGACAGGGAAAATCCCCCACAGAGAAACACACAGCTTTTTGTACTCACCTGCAGGCAGGAGAGACTACTTACCCGTCCCCTGAGGGACCCACTGGTGTGTTTCTGACAGGACTATCACAGTGCAGTACTGAGTAGCTGTCGGCCCGGTCCACCGTGAAAGATACAGTCAGTCAGGAACTGTTCAGTCTTGAGAGGACCGTGGGAGCATGAAAGCAAACCCGGCCACCCCTGGAGTCATGGGGCCTGTCGTGAACTGAGTCTTACGCACACAAGGCGAGGATCAGCACGCTCGATGGTCGGACAGGGAAGACTACGAGGATATCTTGTACCCAACCTGTTGCCCAGCCGACAGTTGATAGAAGATTCTCAAAAATAAAATAAAAAAGAATTCCAGAAAAGGAATAAAAATAGGTCAGGAGACTGGCTCCTGAGAGAGCCACGTCTTCTCCTTCTGCTAGGCAGAAAAAAACTGAAGTCTGCTGACTGTAGTGGGAGGGTTATGTCCGGAGGGACCGCCCCCTGGGTGGGGCTGTTCAGCTCTGGCTTTTAGAATGTATGTATAACATCTCACATTCTGCCTAGGTCTTCTCCTGCAGGCAGGGACATAACCCACGTGTAAAGTGTAAAGAGACACCGTGTCAGTCCATGGATGGTAAGAGAAAAGTCATTTAAAAAACGTACTCGCGGCTATAATGAAATTGTCGGCTCCTGGCAATACATAGAAAAGTCATTGATATAAAAAAAAAAAAAAAAAAAAAAAAAAAAAAAAAAAAAACTTATGCTGGACATCGGATCGCCGTGGGACATTGGATTACCGTAAGGCTTCACTGCCGGGTTCCCTTACTCGCAATGGAGGCGGCGTGCACCTGACAGCTGATGGATTCCATGACAAGCAAGTGTCTGATTATTAAAAAAGTCAGCAGCTGCTGGCTCTTAATTTTTGCAGCGGTGGGCGGACCTCGGCTTTAAAGAGTATGTAAATCCAAAAATTCATATTCCTAATATGTGCCTGCTGTACATGTATGAAAAAGTAACCTGTTCTCTTTGTATTGCTTCCCTTGTGTGAGATCCCTGGTGTTCCTGCCAGTCCCTTTGCTTTCCTATTAAAAACTAACCACACTAGACAGGAGTACACACTGTGGTCAGTTCTGTAGCTGTGCCTGCTCTCCTCTAATGACCCCCCCTGCAAAGCCTTTCACTGGGAAGTTCAGTGTTCTGCTTTTTCTCCTCCCCTATCTCTTATGCAGCTGAGAACAGAGATTATTTGATCACTTAGAGTGGTAGTAAAGCCTACCTTGTTTACTTGTACCTACAGATAAGCCTAAAATAAGGCTCACCTGTAGGTACAGTAAATATCTCCTAAATGTGCACCATTTAGGAGATATTTACTGAAGTAGCAGCATGTGATATCACTGGCGCATGCGCACCGCGCTCTCAATGTAATGCGTGTCACCATGCGATCTCAGACATTGCATGCGATTCGTACCCGCACCGCAGGTTCGATCACATGCAATGTCTAAGCAACGAGAGTTCAGCCATACAGTTGTAGGGCTGAACTCGTATTGGATTCGCACAGAAAAAGTTGCAGGGACTTGTTTTTCCCCCGCACTGGAATCGGATCGCATGGGTGTTCTCACCTATGCAATCCGATTCATGTATGAATCCACAGTTCGCACTGCGATCTGTGAACCGTTCTGGGGGTGTCATTAACAATGTATTGACACCCGCAGTTCGCAAAGGGCAGTGCGGGAACCGGAACGGTAATTGCGCCGGTTCCCGCATCGCACATATGTAAACCTAGGCACAATGTTAAAATTTGTTTAGTGATAATAAGGAGGGAAAAATTTTCACATAGTTGAAAACAAACATCCATGTGCTCCCACTAATGATTACAAAATTAAAAACCTGAAAACCTAAAATTTCGAACATAATTCTAGTAGTGTATGGCCAGCTTTATCCCTTCAGTAAAAGATTACTACAACTCACAAACCTGACCAATTTCCTCCAATATTTTCCATTCCAAGTTGCTGAGTGACTACACACTGGTACAATTCACTCATTTACAGCAAGATATTAATAAAAAAAAAAATTGCCCTAAATTTCATGAATCAAATACTTTGATTGCTGCACCCATTCTTTTTGTTAGGGTTGTCTCGATACCACTTTTTTTTTAAGACCGAGTACAAGTACCAATACTTTTTTTCAAGTACTCGCCGATACCGATTACCGTTACTTTTTTTTCAATATCACGTGACAGTGGCACATGTGTCAGTTTTTTTTTTTTACAGTGCTTTCTTCTTCTTTTTGTTTTATCTGTTTAGGGGGGTTGGATTGTGTCAGTGTGTTTTTTATTTACATTTTTATTATTTTTTACAATTCATTTTTTTTTATTTATTGCAATTTTTTTTTTTTTTTTTTACACCTGTTGGGGGGGCTTTGGTGAGATTTCAGGGGTCTTAACAGACCTCTGACATCTCCCCTATGAGACAGAGAAAGGGACGAGGGACACAGATTCCCCAGTCCCTTTCTCTGCAGCCTCAGCTAAAATGAATGGACAGGAGGCTCCTCTCCATTTATAAACTGAAGCATCGTAAACACAGGTTACGATGTTTCAGTTATATGAATGGACAGAGTCAGTGATGACTCTGTTCATTCGGAACAGTAAGGAGCCGGGTTTAGCGGCTCCTACCTCCGCTCTCCATCCTGACAAATCGAGGGGGACATGTAAGTCATGGAGGGGGAGATGCAACTCCCGGAGGGGGACACGTAGTGCGGAGGGGGAGATGTAATTACCGGAGGGGGATACGCAGCACGGAGGGGGACATGTAACTCCTGGAGGGGGACACGCAGCACTGGAGGGAACACGGAGCGCGGCGGGGGACACGTAACTCCCGGAGGGGGACACGCAGCACTGGAGGGAACACGCAACTCCCGGAGGGGGAGAGCAGCACGGATACAGGGACAGTCAGCGGTGATCAGTTCGGCTTTGGGGGGGGGGGGGGGGGAAGTTACAAGCACCGATCACCTCTGTATAAATTACACTAAAGCAGCTGAAAAGGGGGGGGGGGTCCGGGGAGAAGCTGTCAGGCTTTATAGAAATCTATACAGGGAGATCGGTGCATGTAACTCCCCCCGCCGCATCGATCATCCCTGACTGCCCAGGTATCGGGTGAAGCATCGGAGCATTCGCCCCCCCCCCCCCCCCCCCGAGTACAAGTACTCGGGGAAATGCTCGGTATCGGGACAACCCTACTTTTTGTAATAATAAACCTTTATCAACTACAATAAAATATTGTAGATATGTAATTTTATGTAATTTCTGACTTTTATCAAAGCATCTGCACAAATAACTTTTGGTGACAAAAGTTAGCTCAAAAAAGGATATATATTGTTAAAGTGATAGTAAAGGCTTTATTTTAATTTATACCTACAGGTAAGTCTATAATAAAGCTTACCTGTAGGTACAGTAAACATCTTCAAAACGTGCATCGTTTAGGAGATATTTACTTTAGCAGGCGCCGGCGTATTCGCACTGCGCCCTCAATGGACGGCGTGCTGTCCATAGAGAGAGCCGTGACTCCCGTTGGAGTGACGTCATAGCAGCTCCACCAATCAAACGGCGGCTGCCTGCAAACCCAGAAGGGAGACCGGATGAAGATGGAAGCCCTGGCAGCTGTGACACATGCCTCTGGAGGGCTTTGTTTCAAGGTAAGTCTTTCATAATGTGCTAGTATGCGATGCATGCTAGCACATTATGACAATTTGCAGGGAGATTTTTTTTTTGCGGTTTACTACAGCTTTAATATATGTTATAGGCAGCACATACAACGCCTTTCCCTTTTTCATACACTTTCAAACCCAAGATTCACAAAACTGATATAGAAGGAACAGGATTATTATAGTGAAGAGAATTTTAGGAAATTTAGGATAAAGGAATGTGAATCTCAAATGATTGATGCAAGTTATTGGAACGCTGTTGTGACTTTTCTGTAAATAAAAATGACCGACAAATTCATATTCATTTAAATTCATGATATTAATTCAAAAGGTTGAATACAATTATATATAATTTTTTTAAACTGTCATTTTCGATTTTGTCCAAGTGTATCCTGAAGTTTTGGTTTCAACAAAATTTCAATTCGGTTCACCTCTATTAGATGTACTAGCCCATTTAAATACACTCACAAATTGAAACCAAACTCCAGTTAATATTTTAGGCAGTAACAGTTTGGGATAAAGTTTTTTTAAATAAATAAAAGCTGATCATTGTAAACACCCATCAGTGGTAAATGGTTCGCCTCATCCTTACAAAACTCATACATTTTGCAAAAAACAAAAAAAAAAACACAGACTTTCTTGCTAGATCACCAGTTTAAATAAGAGGAGCCTAAAAAAGAAACCGATCACATCTAAGAATGGTAAGGTGCAAAATAATACATTTGCTTTTGGGTTTAATACTGCTTTCGGAAGGAAGGAAAGAGGAAAGGAAAAGCCATAAAGGCCCCTTTAACACGGACACCTCTGAGGAGAAGAATCCCTTTGCTCGGGAGGGGGGGGGGGGGAATCTTTCTGCTGAGCAGGCGGATGATGGGTTCCTGTTCACTCCGCTAAGCAGCGCGGACCTGGACAGAGTTCCACTCTCCTCTTTGGGGCAATCGGATGGAAACGGACCGCCTGTCGGCTTCCTTTCAATCTGATCCGCCAAATGAATTGGGAATAGGACCCCCATCTGTCTGTTTTTGGTGGACAGGATTGGATGGCACCTGGTGTCAGCTGACATAAAAGAGACTGGAGGGTCCAATTAGGTCTGCCTGAAAAACTGACAAGACTGATTGGACAGCCCATGTGAAAGGGGCCAAAGGATGTGGAAGAAAACAACTAATGCAGGTAGAGGGAGAAGGAAACATACTGGCCAGGTATACCTGGAATGAGGAGGAAATAACAGCCATTGGAGATAAAGGAGTTAGTTGGGGGTGAGGTATGTACATGGAACAGAAGAGAGGTGACAGGTAAGTGGTGTGTGTACAGACAATAGAGTGATGGTAATGGAGGGGTGAGGTATGTACATGGAACAGAGGAGAGGTAAGTGGTGTGTGTACAGACAATAGAGAGTGATGGTAATGGAGGGGTGAGGTATGTACATGGAACAGAGGAGAGGTAAGTGGTGTGTGTACAGAAAATAGAGTGATGGTGGGGTGAGGTATGTACATGGAACAGAGGAGAGGTAAGTGGTGTGTGTACAGACAATAGAGAGTGATGGTAATGGAGGGGTGAGGTATGTACATGGAACAGAGGAGAGGTAAGTGGTGTGTGTACAGAAAATAGAGTGATGGTGGGGTGAGGTATGTACATGGAACAGAGGAGAGGTAAGCGGTGTGTGTACAGACAATAGAGTGATGGTAATGGAGGGGTGAGGTATGTACATGGAACAGAGGAGAGGTAAGTGGTGTGTGTACAGAAAATAGAGTGATGGAGGGGTGAGGTATGTACATGGAACAGAGGAGAGGTAAGTGGTGTGTGTACAGAAAATAGAGTGATGGTGGGGTGAGGTATGTACATGGAACAGAGGAGAGGTAAGTGGTGTGTGTACAGACAATAGAGTGATGGAGGGGTGAGGTATGTACATGGAACAGAGGAGAGGTAAGTGGTGTGTGTACAGAAAATAGAGTGATGGTGGGGTGAGGTATGTACATGGAACAGAGGAGAGGTAAGTGGTGTGTGTACAGACAATAGAGTGATGGAGGGGTGAGGTATGTACATGGAACAGAGGAGAGGTAAGTGGTGTGTGTACAGACAATAGAGTGATGGAGGGGTGAGGTATGTACATGGAACAGAGGAGAGGTAAGTCGTGTGTGTACAGACAATAGAGTGATGGTGGGGTGAGGTATGTACATGGAACAGAGGAAAGGTAAGTGGTGTGTGTACAGACAATAGAGTGATGGAGGGGTGAGGTATGTACATGGAACAGAGGAAAGGTAAGTGGTGTGTGTACAGACAATAGAGTGATGGAGGGGTAAGGTATGTACATAGAACAGAGGAGAGGTAAGTCGTGTGTGTACAGACAATAGAGTGATGGAGGGGTGAGGTATGTACATGGAACAGAGGAAAGGTAAGTGGTGTGTGTACAGAAAATAGAGTGATGGTGGGGTGAGGTATGTACATGGAACAGAGGAGAGGTAAGTGGTGTGTGTACAGACAATAGAGTGATGGTGGGGTGAGGTATGTACATGGAACAGAGGAGAGGTAAGTGGTGTGTGACATAGGACGGAGTTGTCTATATAAACAAACCCTGATAGGGCTTATTACCTGTATGGTGACACTGTGCACACCACAGAACAGCACAGGGTTGTCACCAACAGGCAGGTTTGGTGAAAGTGGGGGTGGGGACATGAAAAGTACAATACAAAGCAATGTAAAGTGCCATTGGGTGAGGAGGGGAATAGAAAGCTCACCCATTCCACTCACCCCGCTCTCTCCTCATGCCGGGCTCTCTGAGCGCTCCTGACCTCGCCGGGTGACAAGGCTTCCTCTCAGCTCCGGTCCTGGCTGTACCGGGCTCTATCACAGCAATGTGAGGCCAAACCCGAGGACTAGAGACCAGACACGAGGACTAGGGGCCACACACCGGCCTACACCGAGCTCCGGGCCTTGCCGTTCCCTCCTCCTCCATCCCGGCCCCAGCACCTGAGCGCTGCCCACACTGCTGACAAACAGCCTATCAGGGGAGAGCGGCGAACAAGAGGCGGGCTCTTCCACAGCGCAGGAGACAAGCGTCGCCACGGCAACCGAGCGGCTGAAGGTGCGCACAAGAAAGGATGCTGGAGAAGGACAGTCCGTGTGAGGGTGCCTGCAGGTAGATGATGCCAGCCCAGGGGTAGATCATGGACTGGGTGAGGCTGGCAATGCACCCTCAGACCCTGCACACTTCTCACCCCTGTCACATAATGAGGCCTCATACACACAGGACAATTGATTTTCTCTTCTGAACACAATTAACTTCTGCCAGGAAAAAGACGCTTAACCACTTAAGGACCGGGCCTAATTTTTACATTGTTTACAAGTTAACCACTTAAGCCCCGGACCACTTGTTGGCTGGCCAAAGACCGGGCCACTTTTTGCGATTCGGCACTGCTTCGCTTTAACTGACAATTGCGCGGTCGTGCGACGTGGCTCCCAAAAAAAATTGACGTCCTTTTTTCCCCACAAATAGAGCTTTCTTTTGGTGGTATTTGATCACCTCTGCGGTTTTTATTTTTTGCGCTATAAACAAAAATAGAGCGACAATTTTGAAAAAAATGCAATATTTTTTACTTTTTGCTATAATAAATATCCCCCAAAAATATATATAAAAAACATTTTTTTTCCTCAGTTTAGGCCGATACGTATTCTTCTACATATTTTTGGTAAAAAAAAAAAAAAAATCGCAATAATCATGCCCACAGACGTTTTTAACAGCTGCGTTTTTTACAGCTTAAAAACGCCTGTCCTTGTTAGGCCTCATGCCCACGGGCGTTTTTTCAGCCGCGTTTTTGAGCGTTTTTTACAGCTTAAAAACGCCTGTCCATGTTAGTCTATAGCTTCATGCCCACCTAGGCGTTTTTGAGCTGTAAATAGCATAGGCGTTTGTAAGCTGTAAAAAAAACCCAGGGCCAGTGCGTTCCTCAGCGTCAGAATTTGGCAGGAAAAAACGCAAACGTCAAAAAACGCGCAAAAAACGCGCACTAACGCGCGGTCGCGTTTTTAGCTCCGACGTTTTTTTGTTTTTTTTTGTTTTTTTTTTCAAAAAAAAAAAAAAAAATAATATTTACAATAACATGGACAGGCGTTTTTAAGCTGCAAAAAACGCAACTGTAAAAACGCCAGTGGGCATGAGGCCTTATTGTAAATTATTTATTTTTTATTTATTTATTTAAAAAAAAAAAAAAAAAAAACGTCAGAGCTAAAAAACGCGACCGTGCGTTTTTGCACGTTAGTGCGCGTTTTTGTGCGTTTTTTGACGCTCGCGTTTTTTTTCTGCCTAACTCCGACGCTGAGGAACGCACTGGTCCTGTTTTTTTTTTTACAGCTTTAAAACGTCTATGCTATTTGCAGCTCAAAAACGTCTAGGTGGGCATGAAGCTATAGACTAACATGGACAGGCGTTTTTAAGCTGTAAACGCTCAAAAACGTGCCTTTAAAAACGTCTGTGGGCATGAGGCCTTAGCGTTTATTGATTGGTTTGCGCAAAAGTTATAGCGTCTACCAAATAGGGGATAGTTTTATGGCATTTTTATAATTTTTTTTTTTTTATTTTTTTTTGTATTTTTCTACTAGTAATGGCGGCAACCAGCGATTTTTTTATTTTTATTTTTTTATTTTATTTTATCGTGACTGCGACATTATGGCGGACACATCGGACACTTTTGACACCATTTTGGGACCATTGTCATTTTTACAGCGATCAGTGCTATAAATATGCACTGATTACTGTAAAAATTACACTGGCAGTGAAGGGGTTAACCACTAGGGGGCGCTGAAGGGGTTAAGTGTGTCCTAGGGAGTGATTCTAACTGTAGGGGGGATGGGTTGTGTGTGACACGACAGTGATCACCGCTCCCGATTACAGGGAGCAGTGATCAGTGTCCTGTCACTAGGAAGACTGGGGAAATGCTTGTTTACATTAGCATTTCCCCGCGGGTATCCCCACAGACATCGAGTCCGCGGGACTCGAGGTCGGACTCACGGAGTTCGCGGCGGACGGGCGCGCACGCTGCCGGTGGAGCGTGCATCCACAATGCCGCTTCTTAAAGGGGACGTATATATACGTCCGACTGCCTGCCCGTGCCATTCTGTAGAGGTATATCGTCGTGCGATGCTCGGCAAGCGGTTAAAATATATATTTTTTTTTTGCGAGAAAACTACTTGGAACCCCCAAACATTATCTTTTTTTTTTCTTCAGAAACCCTAGAGAATAAAATGGCGGTTGTTGCAATACTTTCTCTCACACTGTATTTGCACAGCGGTCTTACAAACAAAATTTTTTTGGGAAAAAAATAAACTTTTTGGAATAAAAATATAAGAAAACATTAAAGTTAGCCCAATTAATTTTTTTATATTGTGAAAGATAATGTTACGCCCAGTAATTTGGTACCCAATATGTCACGCTTCAAAAGTGCGCATGACAGGACCTCTTTAATGGGAGATCTGGGATCAAAAAGACCTCAGATCTCGTATTTACACTTAAATGCAATTAAAAAAAAAAAAATTTCCAAGAAAAAAAAAAATCCCCTATAAGACCATTGGGCACAAGTAATGTTTGACGTTGCTTCCATCATCTAATGGTATGGAGTCGAGAGGGGGCCATTATTTTCTCACTCGACTTCCAGCCTCAGAGGGGAAAGGACCGGATCGTCTCCGCCGCTACCGACGGAGATGACTGGGACGCGGCGGGTGGGCACCTCTCCCGCCGCCGATCAAAGTGATCTCGCTGAAGATCCGCCACAGAGACCACTTTTATCTGAAAGCGGACCACCCACAGTTTTTAAAAATACTGGGGTTATGGCAACTATCTGCTGCCATATCAATGGTATTCAAGGTCAAAGTAGCGACGTATAATGACGGCGGTCGGTCCGGAAGTGGTTAACAATGCGCCCAAAGCCGCGTGTTGCACACACGTATAGGCCCCCTATTAAATATTAATTTACACAAACCATTGCAATGAATGAACGCTCAAGCGCTAATCGCATCTACGCATGTCAAACTTTTTTTCTGCCCAAAAGCTCCTCTCCTGAACACGCTAGTGATGGGTTTTTTTTGTCTTTTTTTTTCAGCCCCCCTTGCACACTGCTGCTGCAAAGCTGCAATTTTAGTTATACAGGCATTTTTCACTGACATAACTGCAGACCATGGTTTTCAATGTGTCTGTACACGCATTGCCGGTCAATATTTTTACGTGCATACGTGCAGAGGCGGCTTTTTAATTAGGCAAATTAGGCGGTCGCCTAAGGCCTCACACTCACAAGGGCCTCGCGGCCGCCTAACTTACCCAATGCATTACCCCAGTTTTGAGGGACATGGGACCTTAACGTTGCTGTGCTCAGGCAGTGTTAAGAGCCCTGACTCAGGAGCGGGGCTGCCAGCGTCCCTAACAACCAGTGAATATCGGTGACACCACCCCTTGTGACGTCAATGACCCAGCATGCCCTCAGTCAATGATGTCACAAGGGGCGGGTTCAGCTGGTGACAGCACCAGGTGGACCCGCCCCTTAGTTATTAAAGAGCAGGATCTTGGGGCCACCTTGGTAAAGGGGGCTTCCAGATTCCGATAAGCCCCCTGCCCGCAGATCCCCACAACCACCGGCCAGGGTTGTGGGGAAGAGGCTCTTGTCATTGAATTAATTTTTCCCATCAGGGGTGTGAGTGGGGCCCCATTTCAAGTTTTGCCTAAGGCCTCAAAGAGCCTAGAGCCGCCTCTGCATACGTGCATACACCACACTCCCTTGGTTAAAGTGGTTGTAAACCCTTCCATATACCTAGTGAAGTGACTGGCCTCATTAAACAAATCCTGCTACATACATTGTACCTGTTTATCTGCCTTATTCTCTTCTCTATGCCTATTCAAAGTCCAGCATTTATAAAGCTTGTCTGAGGTGTCAGAGAAAAAAAGGGGGCGGAGAGATGAAGTTACACTCTGCAGAACGCTGATTGGAGGTACAGTGAGGGAAAAAAGTATTTGATCCCCTGCTGATTTTTCAGCTTTTTCCCCATGACAAAGAAATGATCAGTCTATAATTTTAACCACTTAACGACCGCTCACTGTATATATACGTCGGCAGAATGGCACCGACAGGCACAATCGCGTAGAGTGTACGTGATCGCCTTTGTACAGTTGGGGGGTCCGATCGGACCCCCCTTCTATACAGTGAGCGGCCGTTTATCGTTGGGGAGCGTTCAGAGATGAGGGGGTGACCATTCGATTTCGGCCATCCCCTCGCGATCGCTCCCGGCCAATGAAAATGCTTCCTCTGCCATGTGATGTAAACACAGGCAGGAGGAAGTGATGTCATCTCCCTCGCGGCGGTCTTTTCGATTCCGGCGCCGAGGAGAGAGGAAGCAGGTTAGTGCACCAACAGTCCACTGACACGTAGGTACACATAGGCACACATTTCACCCCCCAGTCACCCCCAGATCACCCCCCAGGTCACCCCCCAGCCCCCAATTACAGTGTCACTGATTGCAGTGATCATTTATTTTACTGATCACTGCTTTTAGTGTCATCTGTGATAGTAAAAAGTTGCAGGGCAGTTAGGATTAGGTCCAGGGTAGCCCCCTAACCCCCCTAATAAAGGTTTAACCCCTTGATCGCCCCCCAGGTAACCCTTTCACCCCCTAACGCCAGCGTCACTAAGCGATCGTATTTTCGATCGCTGTATTTAGTGCCGGTGGTGCCCTAGATAGCCAGTTATTTATTTTTAGTTTCACCGCAGGTTTTTAGAGCGTCAGGTACCCCCATATATTATTTTAACCCCCTGATTGCCCCTAGAGTTAACCCTTTCACCAGTGATCACCGTATAAGCGTCACTGGTGACACTGGTTACCCAGTTAATTATTTAGTTATTTAGGTAACCCGTCAGGTTTTTATATAGCGTCGGGTACCCCCATATTTAACCTAATAAAGGTTTTAACCCCCTGATTGCCCCTAGTTAACCCTTTCACCAGTGATCACCATATAAAGGTTACGGGTGACACTGGTTGGTTTGCTTTTTATAGCATCAGGGCACCCGCCATATATCACCCAATAAAGGTTTAACCCCCTGATCGCCCAGCGGGTGAGATCAATTAGGTTTTAGCGCCAGAGAGGGTCTGCGTCACCCCAGGCAGCGTTAGGTTAGTGCCAGTAACGCTAACACCCACGCGCAAAGCATACACCTCCCTTAGTGGTATAGTATCTGATCAGATCTATACTAGCGTCCCCAGCGGTTTAGGGTTCCCAAAAACGCAGTGTTAGCGGGATCAGCCCAGATACCTGCTAGTACATGCGTTTAGCCCCTCCGCCCAGCCCAGCCCACCCAAGTGCAGTATCGATCGATCACTGTCACTTACCAAACACAACACACATAACTGCAGCGTTCGCAGAGACAGTCCTGATCCCTGCGACCGCTAACAGTTTTTTTTGTAGCGTTTGATATATTTGCTGACGACAATCGGGTGCTTTTTTTCCTGTGAATCTTACTAGTGTACCCCTAAATTTAGAGCCCAAAATGGCAAGTCGAAGGTACACTAGTAAAGAGGCCTACGAGATTCTGAGCATGACAGATAGTGAAGAAGAGGTCACGTATCTGTCAGATTCAGGCTCAGAATATCTTCCCGTAGAAGACAGTGACGTCAGCGGCCCCACGTCAGATAGCTCTGACGACGAAGTTGAGGTCCCTGCTAAGGTCAGGCGTACCCGATCTTCTGAGGTTGTTGAGGAGCAAGAACCGCAGGGCTCTCGTATCATGGAGCAGAGGAGTACTAGCGCCGCTATTCCTTCTGGTGAATTGGCAAGCACCAGCGGCCTAGTACAGCCTGGGCGTACATCCAGCACTGCAGTATCACGTGGTGACGTGGCGAGTCCCATAAGTGCAGTTCAAGCTGGTGAGGTGGCAAGCACAAGTAGTGTCCCGCTGCCACCAAGAAGACAAAGGCAGGCCCGTCGTACCCATAGTGCTCTTCCTGCAGAATTCGCCTATCCTGATTGGGTCCCCACCACTTCTGCAGAACCCATACTTCCCCCATTCACTGCCCAACCCGGTATTCAGGTGGAAACAGCTGATTTTATGCCAATCGATTATTATTCGCTGTTTTTCACGGAAGATCTCTATAGATCTATTGTGGACCAGAGTAATTTATATGCTGGTCAATTCATCGCCGCTAATCCCCAGTTGCCTTCCATTGCCAAAGATTGGAAACCAATTACGGTTTCCGAATTTAAGACCTTTCTGGGCCTTTCCCTCAACATGGGCACACATAAATTCCCGTCATTGCGTGCTTATTGGTCCACGCACCCAATTGACCACATGCCCGTGTTCTCTGCCTCCATGCCCAGGAAACGATACGAGCAGATTTTGCGGTTCATGCACTTCAACGACAATGAACTTTGTCGTCCACGTGGGGACCCTGAATACGACCGGCTCTATAAAATTCGGCCCCTCATAAACCACTTCAACAAACGTTTTGCAGCCTTGTTTATTCCCGATCAAGCTGTCTGCGTTGATGAGTCCCTGATTAAATTTTCTGGCCGCTTGGCTTTCAAGCAGTACCTTCCCAGCAAGCGTGCCAGATACGGGGTCAAGCTCTATAAGTGCTGTGACAGGGCAACAGGCTATGTATGGAGCTTTATGGTTTATGAGGGAAAAGATAGTCAGGTTGAGCCGGTCAACTGCCCGGATTACATAGGGAGCGCTGGCAAGATAGTGTGGAACTTGGTGTCACCCTTATTCGGAAAGGGGTACCACTTGTATGTGGACAATTATTACACGAGCGTGCCACTGTTTAGTCACTTGTTTGATCATCAGATTGGAGCATGTGGCACCGTGCGACCTAATCGCCGGGGCTTTCCCCAGCGGCTTGTAGATGCCCGTCTTAGGCTGGGGTAGAGAGCCTGCGTAAAGTGTAATAACTTGCTCGCTATGAAGTGGAGGGACAATAAGAATGTTTTCCTTCTTACCTCCCTTCATGCAGACACGACAGTCCAAATTCCTACGGCGACTGGTGTTGTGGAGAAACCCCTCTGTGTCCACGAATATAACAAAAATATGGGAGGGGTGGACCTCAACGACCAGTTGATGGCGCCGTATCTAATTGACCGTAAGGCGAGACGCTGGTACAAAAAAGTGTCTCTATCCTTATTCCAATTGGCTTTGCTGAACGCTCATGTGCTATACAGAGCTTCAGGCGGGACGTTATCTCTTCTAAAATTCCAGAATGAGATAGTCACAGAACTCCTGTATCCAGGCGGTTCTGCACCTCACCATCCCCTACCAAATGCAGTAAGCCGGCTGCATGAGAGGCATTATACGCATCTCCTCCCGAGTACCCCTACCCAACGAGCCCCCCAAAAAAGATGTCGTGTCTGTAGCAAGCGCGGATTTAGGCGTGACACCCGTTATTATTGTCCACTCTGTCCTGACAAACCTGGTCTTTGCCTTGGTGAATGTTTTGAACGCTACCACTCAAAAGTGAAGTTTTAGCGTAGGGTACAGCATTTCACAGACTAGGACACACTTACACAGGGTTTCCGAAGATGCCATTACATTTTGAGAGACCCGAACCATTACAGTTGTTAAAGTTTAAAAAAAAAGTGTAAAAAAGAAAAAAAAAAACGTAAAAAACAAAACACAAAAAAAATATAAAAGAAAAAAACCAAAAATAGTTGTCGTTTTATTGTTCTCTCTCTCTCTCTCTATTTTCGCTCTATTGTTATGCTCTTTTTTACTGTATTTCATTCTGCAATGTTTTATCATGCTTGCTTTTCAGGTATGTAATTTTTTGTTTTCAGGTGCGCCATTCAACTGCAGCGCGGAATTATTTATCTTGACAGCAACAGCGTTTGCTCCCACGATACATAAAGCCGTGACTCCAGTGCTGTAGGAGGTGATTTCACCACCACAGAAGAAAAAAAAGAGCATATATGCCGAAGCATGGGGGCAGCAGGGGCGGAGGAGCGATTTTGCTCCTAATGCCGCGTATATACGGTCGAAATTCCGACGGAGGCTTGCCCGTGGAAAAGTCCGACCGTGTGTACGCGGCATAACTTTTTTGCGGGAGGATGCCCCCATGCTTCGGCATATATATATTTTAGCCACAGGTTGCGTTAAAATTTTTTTCTATTTTTTACTAGGTTTTGTTTTGGTATTTGCTTTGCAGGTATGGTATGGTATGGTAAGGTCTTACTGTTGTACTATAATGTTACTTTGTTTTAATGTTAACCATCATTTGCTTAGCAGGTACGCCATTCAGTTGCATCGCGGATTTATTTATCTTGACAGCAACAGCGTTTGCTCCCACGATACATAAAGCCGTGACTCCAACGCTGTAGGAGGTGATTTCACCACCACAGTTAAAAAAAGAGCATATATGCCGAAGCATGGGGGCAGCAGGGGCGGAGGAGCGATTTTGCTCCTAATGCCGCGTATATACGGTCGAAATTCCGACTGAGGCTTGCCCGTGGAAAAGTCCGACCGTGTGTACGCGGCATAACTTTTTTGCGTGAGGATGCCCCCATGCTTCGGCATATATGCCCATCATTAGAAGTGGGTGGATGAAGGGAGGTATTCTAATGGTGGGCATACCCACCGATCAATCTCTTTTTTTCGTTCAGCCAACAGGCTGCATGAAAAAAAAGATTGCAATACAGGTACTGGTATGTTGCTGGACTTTGAATGTGTATACCAGAATGATGCCTCCAGGTTTAGGTATCATCTTGGTATCATTCTTTTCAGCCAGTGGCCGGCTTTCATGTAAAAGCAATTCTAGCAGATAATTAGCCTCTAGACTGCTTTTACAAGCAGTGGGAGGGAATGCCCCCCCCGGATATAAACAGCGCCATTGGGAAATTGGGAAAGCATTTTATCACACCGATCTTGGTGTGGTCAGATGCTTTGAGGGCAGAGGAAAGATCTAGGGTCTAACCCCCATTTTTTTTTCAAAAAAAGAGTACCTGTCACTACTTATTGCTATCATAGGGGATATTTACATTCCCTGAGATAACAATAAAAATGATAAAAAAAAAAAATATGGAAGGAACAGTTTAAAAATACAATAAAAAAGCAAAATAAATAATAAAAAAAAAAAAAAAAAGCACCGCTGTCCCCCCCTGCTCTAGCGCAAAGGCGAACGCAAGCGTCGGTCTAGCGTCATATGTAAACAGCAATTGCATCATGCATGTGAGGTATCACCGCGAAGGTCAGATCGAGGGCAGTAATTTTAGCAGTAGACCTCCTCTGTAAATCTAACATGGTAACCTGTAAAGGCTTTTAAATGCTTTTAAAAATGAATGTAGTTTCTCGCCGCTGCGCGTTTGTGCGCAATTTTAAAGCATGTTGAGTATTTTGCAGATCTCGCTTTTTGTCACAATGTTTTAAAAATTGAAAAAAGAAAAAAAAAAATATGTCTTTCTTCATTTTCAAAAACAAATGAGAGCTGTAAAATACTCACCATGCCTCTCGGCAAATAGCTTGGGGTGTCTACTTTCCAAAATGGGGTCATTTGTGGGGGTTTTGTGCTATCTTGGAATTTTATGGCCTTCAAAACTGTGATAGGTAGTGAGGAGTGAAATCAAAAATTTATGCCCTTAGAAACCTTGAAGGCGGTGCTTGAGTTTTGGGGTCCCGTACGCGGCTAGGCTCCCAAAAAGTCCCACACATGTGGTATCTCCATACTCAGGAGAAGCAGCAGAATGTATTTTGGGGTGTAATTTCACATATGCCCATGGCATGTGTGAGCAATATATCATTTAGTGACATCTTTGTGCAAAAAAAACAAAGTTTGTCATATTCCCGCAACTTGTGGCAAAATATAAAATATTCCATGGACTGAACATGCCTCTCAGTAAATAGCTTGGGGTGTCTACTTTCCAAAATGGGGTAATTTGGGGGGGTTTGTGCTATTTTGTCATTTTATGGCCTTCGAAACTGTGATAGGTAGTGAGGAGTGAAATCAATTTACGCCCTTAGAAATCCTGAAGGCGGTGCTTGGTTTTTGGGGCCCCGTACCCGGCTAGGCTCCCAAAAATTCCCACACATGTGGTATCCCCGTACTCAGGAGAAGCAGCAGAATGTATTTTGGGGTGCAATTCCACATATAACCATGGCATGTGTGAGCAATATATCATTTAGTGACAATTTTTTGTACATTTTTTTCTTTTTTTTTTCTTTTTATCATTATTCAATCATTTGGGACAAAAAAAAAAATATTCAATGGGCTCAACATGCCTCTCAGCAAATAGCTTGGGGTGTCTACTTTCCAAAATGGGGTCATTTGGGGGGGTTTTGTGCCATCTTGGCATTTTATGGCCTTCAAAACTGTGATAGGTAGTGATAGGTAGTGAGGAGTGAAATCAAAAATTTATGCCCTTAGAAATCCTGAAGGCGGTGCTTGGTTTTTGGGGTCCTGTATGCGACTAGGCTCCCAAAAAGTCCCACACATGTGGTATCCCCGTACTCAGGAGAAGCAGCAGAATGTATTTTGGGGTGTAATTTCACATATGCCCATGGCATGTGTGAGCAATATATCATTTAGTGACAACTTTGTGCAAAAAAAACAAAGTTTGTCATATTCCCGCAACTTGTGGCAAAATATAAAATATTCCATGGACTAATAATGCCTCTCAGTAAATAGCTTGGGGTGTCTACTTTCCAAAATGGGGTCATTTGGGGGGGTTTTGTGCTATTTTGGCATTTTATGGCCTTCGAAACTGTGATAGGTAGTGAGGAGTGAAATCAAAAATTTGCGCCCTTAGAAATCCTGAAGGCGGTGCTTGGTTTCCGGGGTCCTGTACGCGGCTAGGCTCCCAAAAATTCCCACACATGTGGTATCCCCGTACTCAGGAGAAGCAGCAGAATGTATTTTGGGGTGCAATTCCACATATAACCATGGCATGTGTGAGCAATATATCATTTAGTGACAACTTTTTGTAATTTTTTATTTTTTTTTGTCATTATTCAATCACTTGGGACAAAAAATAAAAATATTCAATGGGCTCAACATGCCTCTCAGCAATTTCCTTGGGGTGTCTACTTTCCAAAATGGGGTCATTTTGGGGGGTTTTGTACTGCCCTGCCATTTTAGCACCTCAAGAAATGAGATAGGCAGTCATAAATTTACCCTAGTTTGTAGACGCTATAACTTTTGCGCAAACCAATAAATATACGCTTATTGTCATTTTTTTTACTAAAGACATGTGGCTGAATACATTTTGGCCTAAATGTATGACTACAATTGAGTTTATTCTTTTCTTATAACAAAAAGTAGAAAATATCATTTTTTTTCAAAATTTTCGGTCTTTTTCCGTTTATATCGCAAAAAATAAAAATCGCAGAGGCAATCAAATACCATTAAAAGAAAGCTCTATTTGTGGGAAGAAAAGGACGCAAATTTCGTTTGGGTACAACATTGCATGTCCGCACAATTTACAGTTAAAGCAGCGCAGTGCAAAATTCTGAATTCACCTCTGGTCCTCTAGCTACCAAATGGTCCGGGGCTTAAGTGGTTAATGGTACATGTATTATTTTTTTATTTTTGTGTTTAGATACACTTTAATCTGAAATTTACACACAGTGAATTAGTCAAAATGTCTCATGTCACATTGTATGGATGCATCTGAGATTTTAGACAAAGCAAGCATTAAAGCCGAGCTCCCCTGAAAAAAAAAATATTAAAAGCCAGCAGGTACAAATACTGCAGCTGCTGACTTTTAATATTAGGACACTTATCTGTCCTGGAGTCCAGCGACGTCAGTAGTAGAAGACGAGCAATTGCTCGTCACTCTGCTGCCCCCTCCGCCATCCTCGTGAGGGAACCAGGCAGTGAAGCCTTGCGGCTTCACTGCCTGGTTCCCTACGGCGCATGTGCGAGTCGCACTGCGCCGTTCTCACTGGTCCCTGTTGTGTTCTGGGAGCCGAGTGTCTCCCAGAACACAACGGGTATTCTGCGGGAAGTGACGTACTACCCGCAGAATACCCGCAGAGAGGACTCCCGGAAGTGGGTGCAAATACCTGTCTTAGACAGGTATCTGCACCCCCCTCCCCCCTGAAAGGTGCCAAATGTGACACCGGAGGGGGGGAGGGTTCCGATCAGCGGAAGTTCCACTTTAGGGTGGAGCTCCGCTTTAAGACAGGCAGCTACTGCTGTGATATCACTAAGGCTGCTTTCACACTGAGGCGCTTTGCAGGCGCTATTGTGCTAAAAATAGCGCCTGCAGTGCGCCCTGAAAGAGCCGGTCCTTTCTATCCAGTGTGAAAGCCTGAGGGCTTTCACACTGGAGCGTTGCGCTGGCGGGACACTAAAAAAAGTCCTGCCAGCCGAATCTTTGAGGCGCAGTAGGAGCGGTAAAAATACCGCTCCTATAGCGCCCCTGCCCATTGAAATCAATGGGGTAGCGCCTCCAACCCGCCCGCAAAGCAGCGTTTTTGTGGGCGGGTTTTACCCTTTTTCGGCCGCTAGCGGGGGTTTAAATCTCCCAGCTAGCGCCCGAAATTCGCGGCAAACACAACGCCAGCGCACCAAGTGCCTCAGTGTGAAAGTACCCTTAGATAATCTATAGTGCATCATTCATTTTTCTAGTGAATATAGAGTTTCGCTCATAGATTGAAAGCGTTATGAAACCCAAAATTAAAATTTTTATATATTGCAGCTTGCCAATCATTCGATGTGGTGGCTGTATTCGTTTTCTTCATTAAGTTGTTTTTTTACCACTGTTTTCACCTGGTGATCTGGCCAGTAACACGCCTCCACTCCTGGATGGACACCTGTGGACATTAGCATGGTCAGTCTGGGAGGAGGGGAGTGTTAGTGTATTCAAATCTGCTAGTGCATCTAACAAATTGACCCCAAACTGTAGCTAACACTTTTTAACCACTTAACAACCACCTGCCGACAAATAACGTCGACAAGGTGGTTGCTTAACTCTGGGAGGACGTTATATAACGTCCTCCCAGAATCGCGCTCCCGCGCGCCCCCTGGGGCGCGCACACGGGAAACTCCTGATAGCGGCCGTTTACCACGTGATCGCTCCGTCAAATGACGGAGCAATCACTTGTAAACAGACCGGCGTCATTTGATGACGCCGGTTCCTCCCTCCCCTCTCTGTACCGATCGGTACAGTGTGAGAGGGGAGGGGGAGGGAGCGGATGGCAGCAGCAGCACTGTGGGCTGGATCTGTGACAATTGCAGTCACAGATCCATCCATCCATCCATCCTTGCTCAGCCATCCCTGTGCTATACCCTGCCAATACTCTGCAATACACCCTGCCAATACTCTGCAAAATACTCTGCAATACCCTGGTGCAATACTCTGCAATACCCTGGTGCAATACTCTGCAATACCCTGGTGCAATACCCTGCGAAATACTCTGCAATACCCTGGTGCAATACTCTGCAATACCCTGGTGCAATACTCTGCAATACCCTGGTGCAATACTCTGCAATACCCTGGTGCAATACTCTGCAATACCCTGGTGCAATACTCTGCAATACCCTGCAAAATACTCTGCAATACCCTGCGAAATACTCTGCAATACCCTGCGAAATACTCTGCAATACCCTGGTGCAATACTCTGCAATACCCTGGTGCAATACTCTGCAATACCCTGGTGCAATACTCTGCAATACCCTGGTGCAATACTCTGCAATACCCTGGTGCAATACTCTGCAATACCCTGCAAAATACTCTGCAATACCCTGCAAAATACTCTGCAATACCCTGCAAAATACTCTGCAAAATACCCTGCAAAATACTCTGCAAAATACCCTGCACAATACTCTGCAATACCCTGCACAATACTCTGCAATACCCGCCACAATACTCTGCAATACCCGCCACAATACTCTGCAATACCCGCCACAATACTCTGCAATACCCGCCACAATACTCTGCAATACCCGCCACAATACTCTGCAATACCCGCCACAATACTCTGCAATACCCGCCACAATACTCTGCAATACCCTCCACAATACTCTGCAATACCCTCCACAATACCCTGTGCAATACCCTCCACAATACCCTGTGCAATACCCTCCACAATACCCTGTGCAATACCCTCCACAATACCCTGCCATACACCGCAATACCCTGCCATAGTCCGCAATACTCCGCAATGCCCTGCAATACTCCGCAATGCCCGGCAATACTCCGCAATGCCCGGCAATACTCTGCAATAACCACTTCCCGCCCTCCGGCCGTCATATGACGTCCTTGACTTTGTGCGGGGATATCTGAATGATGGGAGCAGCTACAGGCATCATTCAGATATTAGCTTTTTCAGCCGGCGATTCCCTACACCATAAGAACAATCATAGCGGCTGTTCCGCCGCTTGATCATTCTTACGGGAGGCGAGAGGGGATGCCCCCCCCCTCCCGCTGCCCTCCGGTGCTTCTACCGACTCACCGCTACGATCAAAGCCAGGATTGTTGTTTTTTTTTTTTTTGTATTTTTTTCAGGCTTCCCAGCCTAGAGGTGAGATGTGGGGTCTTATTGACACCCCCCCCCCCCCCATATCTCACTGTAAAGAGGACCTGTCATGCCATATTCCTATTACAAGGGATGTTTACGTTCCTTGTAATAGGTATAAAAGTGATCAAAAAAATGTTTAGGGCGGAAAAACATGTCAAACTAAAATAAATAAAGTAAAATGAAGAATAAAATATATATATTTTTTTTAAAGCGCCCCTGTCCCCGTGAGCTCGCATACAGAAGCGAACGCATACGTAAGTCCCGCCCACATATGAAAACGGTTTTCAAACCACACATGTGAGGTATCTCTGCGAACGTTAGAGCGAGAGCAATCATTTTGGCCCTAGACCTCCTCTGTAACTCAAAACATGTAACCAGTAAAAATATTTAAAGCGTCGCCTATGGGGATTTTTTAAGTAGCGAAGTTTGGCGCCATTCCACGAGTGTGTGCAATTTTTAAGGGCGACATGTTAGGTATCTATTTACTCGGCGTAACTTCATCTTTCACATTATGCAAAAACATTGGGCTAACTTTACTGTTTTTTTTTTTTTTGAAGCACAAAACATTTTTTTTCCGTAAAAAACGCGTTAAAAAAATTGCTGCGCAAATATCGTGCGAGATAAAAAGTTGCAACAACCACCATTATATTCTCTAAGGTCTTTGCTAAAAAAACATATATAATGTTTTGGGGTTCTATGTAAGTTTCTAGCAAATAAATGATGATTTTTACATGTAGGAGAGAAATGTCAGAATTGGCCTTGGTGCTCCAGAACGCCTGAAGGTGCTCCCTGCATGTTGGGCCTCTGTATGTGGCCACGCTGTGTAAAAGTCTCACACATGTGGTATCGCCATACTCGGGAGTAATAGCAGAATGTGTTTTGGGGTGTAATTTGTGGAATGCATATGCTGTGTGTGAGAAATAACCTGCTAATATGACAATTTTGTGAAAAAAAAAAAAGAGAAAAAAAAAATCTTGATTTTGCAAAGAATTGTGGGAAAAAATGACAACTTCAAAAAACTCACAATGCCTCTTTCTGAATACCTTGGAATGTCTTCTTTCCAAAAAGGGGTCATTTGGGGGGTATTTGTACTTTTCTGGCATGTTAGGGTCTCAAGAATTGAGATAGGCCGTCAGTACTTCAGGTGTGATCAATTTTCAGATATTGGCACCATAGCTTGTGGACTCTATAACTTTCACAAAGACCAAAAAATATGCACCAATTTGTACTTATTTTTACCAAAGATATGTAGCAGTATAAATTTTGGCCAAAATTTATGAAGAAAAAATAGTAATTTGCAAAATTTTATAACGGAAACGAAAAAAAAATAATTTTTTTACAAAATTTTCAGTCTTTTTTCTCTTATAGCGCAAAAAATAAAAAACCCAACAGTGATTAAATACCACCAAAAGAAAGCTCTGTGTGAAAAAAAGGACAAAAATTTCATATGGGTACAGTGTTGTATGACTGAGTAATTGTCATTCAAAATGTGAGAGCACCGAAAGCTGAAAATTGGTCTGGTTATTAAGGGGGTTTAAGTGCCCAGTGGTCAAGTGGTTAAGCAGTTACATAAACAGCTTTTTCTCTTTTGGGATAAAGGTTTTACATAAATAATCATTGTAGGTACCCCTGCCGGTGCTAAATGGGTTGTCTCAACTGTCAAACTACTCCATCTGGGACTAGGACAGCTAGCATTATTGGTCAGATCACCAGGCTGTTTATCAGATTTCAGCGTTGTCACACTTTGAATGACAATTACTCAGTCATGCAACACTGTACCCATATACATTGTATATCATTTTTTGAGACAGATAGATTTTTTATTGTTTGCTATATAAAAGACAGAAAATTTTGAAAAACCCTGTTTTTCTAAGTTTTTGTTATAAAATTTTGCTAATAAATAATATTTTTTTTCCAAAATTTAAGCCCAAATTTATTTTGCTATATTTCTTTGGCATTTGGTAAAAAATAACTCAAATTTGTGTATATTATTTAGTCTGTGTCCACAAACTATGGGGTTTTTGTCAAAGCTTAATTGAACAAGCAGAAGTTAGAAACCGATTGGCTACCATGTACAGCTGCACCAGATTTTGCACTTTCCAGTTTTAGTAAGCCAAACCCCCTTTGGTATATATTTGAAAATTGACCAGTCCTGATATTCTGACTGCCTCTTATTTCTTGAGACCCAAACATGCCAGGACAGTACAAATACCCTTTTTTGGAAAGTAGATACAGTATCTCACAAGTGAGTACAACCCTCACATTTTTGTAAATATTATATTATATCTTTTCATGTGACAACACTGAAGAAATTACACTTTGCTACAATGAAAAGTAGTGAGTTTACAGCTTCTATAACAGTGCAAATTTGCTGTCACCTCAATCTAAACCGCTGGCAACAAAAGTGAGTACACCCCTAAGTGAAAATGTCCAAATTAGGCCCAATTAGCCATTTTCCCTCCCCGGTGTCATGTGACTCGTTAGTATTACAAGGTCTCAGGTGTGAATGGGGAGCAGGTGTGTTTAAATTTGGTGTTATCGCTCTCACTCGCTCATACTGATCACTGGAGGTACAACATGGCCCATTGTGGCAAAGAACTCTCTGAGGATCTGAAAAAAGAATTGTTGCTCTACATAAAGATGGCCTAGGCCAGGGTTTCTCAACTCCAGTCCTCAAGGCGCCCCAACAGGTCATGTTTTCAGGCTCTCCATTATTTTGCACAGGTGATTTGATCAGTTTCACTGCCTTAGTAATTACCACAGCTGTTTCATCTGAGGAAAAGCCTGAAAACATGACCTGTTGGGGCGCCTTGAGGACCGGAGTTGGGAAACACTGGCCTAGGCTATAAGAAGATTGCCAAGACCCTGAAACTGAGCTGCAGCACGGTGGCCAAGACCATACAGCAGTTTAACAGGACAGGTTCCACTCAGAACAGGCCTCGCCATGGTTGACCAAAGAAGTTGAGTGCACGTGCTCAGAGTCATATCCAGAGGTTGTCTTTTGGAAATAGATGTATGAGTGCTGCCAGCATTGCTGTAGAGGTTGAAGGAGTGGGGGGGGGGGTCAGCTTGTCAGTGCTTAGACCATACGCTGCACACTGCATCAAATTGGTTTGCATGGCTGTCGCCCCAGAAGGAAGCCTCTTCTAAAGATGATGCACAGAAAGCCCACAAACAGTTTGCTGAAGACAAGCAGACTAAGGACATGGATTACTGGAACCATGTCCTGTGGTCTGATGAGACCAAGATAAACTTATTTGGCTCAGATTGTGTCAAGCCTGTGTGGTTGCAACCAGGAGAGGAGTACAAAGACAAGTGTGTCTTGCCTACAGTCAAGCATGGTGGTGGGAGTGTCATGATCAGGGGCTGTCATGGTCAAGGCAGTGCTGGAAAGTAATGGTGGCCACACAAAATATTGACACTTTGGGCCCATTTTTGAACATTTTCACTTAGTGGTGTACTCACTTTTGTTACCAGCGGCTTAGACATTAATGGCTGTGCGTTGAGTCATTTTGAGGGGACAGCAAATTTACACTGTTATACAAGCTTTTGAAAGCCATTTACAACTCTGACTCGAGCTACATCACCAAACTTATCTTAAAAAATCACCCAAACCATCCTCTCCGCTCCTCCCAAGCCCTTCTGCTCTCTAGCTCCCTTGTCTCCTTCTCCCATACTCATCTCTAGGACTTCTCCAGAGCCTCTCCTATCCTCTGGAACTCACTACCTCAAACTGTCCACTTTTAGGCGATCACTGAAACCTCATCTCTTCAGGGAGGCCTATCCTGCCTTCAGATAATAGCTGAACTCATCAGTTTATTCCTTAAGCAGGCCATGCACAGTCAAATTTCGAACAAATTTTATTTTCAAAATCAGAAAGTTCATTTTTTTGGTGATCCAATGATGCCACCATTGGTTTTCGAAATTCGGCCGACCAAACCTTCATGTTGCCGGGAATATTCTTTTCTCTTCGGGAATATTCTTTTCTCTCCGGGACAAGCGGCAGCAGAATCCCCACAATCTACACCCTCCCCAAAAGCCATAAAGATGTTAACTGTCCCCCAGGAAGACCCATTGTTAATGGGCAGCGCCGGCCCAAGACATGGTGCTGCCTGGGACCAAGAATGAAATGCTGCCCCCCTCCAAAAAAAAAAAAACACGCCCCCCAATTTTTTTTTAAAAATATGTTTTTTTTCTCAGTTTAGGCCGATACGTATTTTTCTGCATATTTTAGGTAAAAAAATATAAAAATAAGCGTATAATGATTGGTTTGCGCAAAAGTTATAAAAGCACCTACAAAATAGGGGATGGAATTATGATTTTTTTTTTTCCCCTATTAATGGCGGTTATCTGCGATTTTTATTGTGATTGCGACATTATGGCGTACATATCGGACACTTTTGACACATTTTTGGGACCATTCACATTTATACAGCGAACAGTGCTATAAATATGCACTGATTACTGTATAAATGTGACTGGCAGGGAAGGGGTTAACACTAGGGGGCGAGGAAGGGGTTAAATATGTTCCCTATTAGTGATTCTTACTGTGCGGGGAGGTGTCTGACTGGGGGAGGTGACCGATGGTTGTCCCCATGTACAAGGGACACACCATCGGTCCCCTCTCCCTGACAGGACATGGATCTGTGTGTGTGTTTACACACACAGATCCACGTCCCTGGCTCTGTGACAGCCGATTGCGGGTCCCTGGCGGACATCGCGACCGCCAGGCACGCGCATCGGCACCCACGTGACACAGCGGGCACAGCTTTTCCCCGATGCGCGCCCCCGGCGGCGCGCATCGCGGAAGTAAACAGGAGGATGTCCATGGACGCCCTCCCAGCAATTGAGCGCTGCGCCCGCGCTGTAGACGTCTTTTGTCTATAGCGCGGGCGCGAAGTGTTTAAAAGAATAAAGTTTTGCTTTAAATTACAGGGAAAACATGGGTACAATACAAGGATAATCATCAGCCACATTTAAAAATCCCACCTAACTCACCCTTTTTATCAGATAGGCAGAGAGGCAGCCCAGGCTCAGCTCACACGGTCACTGTCCAGGGCACAGCCACAGCAGAATTCCTCAGAGTCCCACACTGAATCCCATTCCCAACCCTCACGCAGGAGATGGAAGATGGATGAGGTGTGTGGTGGATGAGGTGTGTGGGCGGAGCAATATTGATTGGCGCGGAGGCTGAGCGCTGTGAATGCTGGGGCAGCCGCAGCCTCCTGACGTCACTGGTTGCTAGGCGACGGTCGGGACTCGGCAGACAGACAGTGCAGGAGAAAGCAGCCTTAGCAGCGGCACGCACCGCACAGGCACAGCGCACCGCGGCGCCGACCAGCATCCGCTCCGCTCTGTTCTCTGCCCTGACTGAATGTCACACTGACTCACGCTGATGAAAATATCTTGCCGGCCGGACTGCCGCCCCCTCCTAAATGCCGCCTGGTACCACGGTCCCATTGGGTCCCATTGTAGGGCCGGCCCTGTTAATGGGATAGGATCCATCTCATCTCGTTTAGGACAATATTTGGACCTTTATCTCCAAAAAAGTGTTGTGCAGACTCGGCCTATCTTAAGGATACCAAGAGCTTACTTCAGAAGTTACAGCTGGGTGACCTTACAGGGAAAGAGGAAGTGTATTTAGTTACTTCAGATGTTTCTGCTTTATACACCATCATCCAGCATGATGATGCTCTATTGGCCCTTAATTGGGCATTATGTAAACGCGATGATATACCGCACAACCAGAAGATCTTTATAAGGAATTCTCTTGATTTCTGTTTAAATCACAATTTCTTTTGGTTTAATGGGGACTACTATTCCCAATGTAGAGGTGTTGCTATGGGGGCCAAGTTTGCCCCCAGTATAGCAAATTTGTTCATGGGGGAGTGGGAGGATATGTTTATTTTTTCTGTGATCCGCCCACATCTTCTTATGTATAAAAGATACATTGATGATTTGTTTTTCATCTGGGAGGGGTCTGTAGATACGTTACAGAAATTTTTAAGGGAATTGAATAATAATAAAAATAACATCAGGCTGACCAGCGAATATAGTTCTAGTGACATACATTTTTTGGATTTTCACATCTACAGACAAGAGAACAGGTTCGGAATGAAAGTATTTTTTAAACCCACAGACTCCAACAGTTATTTGCCCGTAAGTAGTGGTCACCTATGTGGCTAAAAAACATCCCCAAAGGGCAAATAACCAGAGTAAAAAGAAATTGCTCTGAGGAGATGGATTTTGTATCACAAGCTCAAATCATAAAGGGTAAATTCATTGAAAAAGGATATCAGGAGGAGGTACTGAACTCCATCATACATGAATTGGCGGAACACCCTAGGGGGAAGATTTTCTTAGGGATTCGTCTCCTGCCCGTATTGACAGTGGACGAGAGTGGAATTTTATCTCAGGCTTCCACTCTCAGTATAGAGAAGTTGAAGGGATCTTTTCCACCCACTGGCATGTTCTACTTATGGATAAAGTACTTTCCACAGTATTGCCTCAGAAGCCAGGCTTTATTTCTAGAAGAGCCCTGAGCTTTGCTGACAAAATAGTAAGAAAAGTTTTGGATCCTCCATCTAGAACTTCCACTTTTTGGGATAGGGATGGGTTTTTTGCCTGTAGGAGGTGTCGTGCATGTAGGGAGGTGAACAGACCATTAAGGGCTGTTGAGGTTTTTACATCAACTTCAAACCATAAAGCATTTACCATCAGGGAATTCATTACGTGCAACACCTCCTATGTTGTGTATGCCCTCCAGTGCCCGTGCGGGCTTATTTATATTGGTCGCACCAAGCGTCAACTAAAAGTCAGAGTCGCAGAACATATTGCGGATATTATTATTGGTTATAAAGACCATAATGTGTCACTCCATTTTAAACTTTTCCACAACCAGGACCCTACTGGTCTTAAGTTCTGGGGTATTGACCACCTGAAGCTGGCATGGAGGGGCTCTAACCTAGTTAGAGACCTTTCCAAGAGAGAAACCCAATGGATTTTCTCTGTAGATAACTTGTCGCCGAAGGGGTTAAAACGTGGAGCTGGATATCAATTGCTTCATCAGCGATTTTTAAAAATATTTTTAAATATAATATTTTTTATTTCGATTTCTCATTTTTGTAATATGAGTATCTGGGTCACCTGGCATGATATATATATTTTTTAGCAATTTTTTTTAATATATATGTAGCGGCCTCACCCCATCTCTTTTGTCTAGGGGTATGTCACACGACAGGGTGAGATGCGCTACGGCCCATGTCCTCCCCATAGCTGTGGGTGAGGTGAAGGCCAGTACCAGATATTTCCTCGGGCCTGTGTGCTTTTGTCTAGAATTAAGTCCTGCTGTGCCAACACTTCCCTTTGCTCCCATTAACCAGAGTTCCACACACCGATCACAGTCCAACTCTTGTTTTATTGCATATCTCACAATAAACAGTGCTTCAGTAGCCAACTGGTTGCGACTTGATAACATTTTGATACGGGGGGTGAGCAGGTCGAGGCACTATCCTGGTTGTTAGCTAAACCACTGCGATCTCGCCAGCGGTTACTATAGCATTAGCTAGGAAGGACTTAGAACTTGAGAGTCTCTACCAGCGACTCAAGAGAACATAGATAGGAGTACCTTCGCTGCGCTGCGGTACCTGTCAGGGGAAGATGTCCCTCCAAGCGAGTTACCAGAGGCCCATCCATCACTGGGTTGATGCTGCTCCAGACTCTCCGAATGGGTAACCTCCCCGGCCTCCTCACCTCAGACATGGGCCCCATCCACTTCAGGGACCCTCGGACCTCTCCACCCTCGCGGGACCCAGTCAAAGTCACTGGGCCCCAGGCCTCCTGGTCTAGTACCTCACCCCAAGCTGAAGGTGCCTGGGATGGACTCCAACTCCATTCCGGTCAGGCCTAAGGCGCCTGGGCCGGAATCCGGAACCGCCCGCACCCGGGCCTAAGGTGCCTGGGCGCGTGAAGGAGATCCTCCAGAAGACGAAGACCTCGTGGTTAGGGCGTCTCCCCCTTTTATCTCCTCCCTTCGACACCACGGCAGGTTCCCCGCCCTTGCCGTACCATCTCCGGAAAGGGACAAAAAGGGTCAGCACTGCGGCACCAATTCTACCTTGGACCCGTGGGCACAGCGCCACCCTCAGGCCAAGTAGAATAATACACCACCCAATCATCCACGAACACAAAGTGGTCCAAAACCTCTCATGATCTACACACCTGGGTCATACTAGTACCCAGTGTATCCCAACTAAATTTAAAGACCCCGCTACACACTACTTTGCCTTTAGGTGTTTTATATATACCATGGTTTCACAATGTAGAATGTTTATCATTTACAGGCGATAATTGGTTAATTTGATTTTGTCATCCAATTTTTTTATTATTATATATGTGTATGTACTTTCCCGGGTGTAAATTTGACATTAGTGATGTGTAATTCCCCGCAGCCCAGTGGGTGGCGCTGTCGCCCTGGGTTGGGGTTGAATCATTGCTGTGTGCGGTACCTCCTTTTTGTCCTCCCTCGGCAGCGGTATGGTGGGGCGGGGAACCCGCCGTGCTTGCCGAGAGAGGGTATAAAGGGGCCGGCCATCTTTGTCACGGTCGGAGTCCCAGGCACCTTCAGCTTGTGGACGGTGGTTCGTGTCGGTCCTCTGGGTGGCCTAGGCCTAGAGGACAACCGGAGGTCGTGTTCCATCCCAGGCACCTTTAGCCTGGGGTGAGGTACTCGGATGGAGGTCCGGAGCTCAGTGCCCAACACTGAGTTCCGCGAGGGAAGGAGATCCTAGGGAACCCCGGGAGTGGGTACCCGACTCCGGAAGGCGCAATGGACCGGGGGGAGCTCCTCACTTGAAGACCCGGTGCAGCATATTGCCGGTGACAGGTGAGCCTCTCGTCGGAGACCGCCTGGAAGGAAATCACCCCTCATGCGGAGAACGTAACCCACTTTCAGGAAGGAAAGTGGAGAACCAAATTGTGTCTGGGCCTATTCGCATCCACACCTCCTTTCCTGTTCTGTTAACCAATGGAGTTCAACTGATTGTGTTCATTCGCAGAAGAATAAAGGAGTGTTTGAACTTTAAGGGTGTGGGGCTCATTTCCTAGCAGACATTGTTCAAGGTGACTCTTGGAGGGAGGATCCAGGTGCACAGCACTGACCCGAAGGTAATACAAGAACGTTGCTTATACCGCACTGACACATGTGGTGGAGGCCAGGCGTGGTGTCCCCGCTCCCTCCCCTCTAAGATACCCCCTAGACAAGAGAAAGACGAGACGAGAGAAAGAGGGGAGTGAGGAGGGCGCTACATGTATATAATGTTTTATTATGATTTGAAGCTGTATGATGAATCTCTATTACAGTATTAGGCTCCATGTACACAGAAGCTCAAAAACGGCCGTTTTTAAAGCAGCAGAAAAAGCTAGCTTTTATCAGCGTTTTTTTTACTAGCTTTTATTAGCGTTTTTCAGTGTAGCTTTTTTTAGCTTTAAAAAAAAAAAAAAAAAAAAAAAAAATTTTCAATGGACCAAAAAACGCTCGCGGCCAGCGTTTATGAGCGTTTATGAGCGTTTTTCGGCGTTTTGCGTTTTTTTGCGTTTTTTTCTGCCGAAAAACGGCACTTTGAACGCAAATTTCCTGCGTTCAGAAAAAAGCCCATTAACTCCACTGCTCATTAAAGCTAAAAAACGTTATGTGTACATGAACACATAGGCTAACATAGAGTGCAGTTAATGGGCTTTTAAAAAAAACGCCAAAACGCCCATTAACTGCAGTTTATCAGCTTCTGTGTACATGGAGCCTTAATGCAGTTAAAATGATATTTAATATACCCTTCTGTCTTGATTATATATCCCTGTGAAGTTTTATCCGGGTGATATTGACTCTAAATGGAGTATGACTTTGTCTGTCCCACTCCCCTCCCTATAGGCCTTGTGGCATGCATCGCGATGTGCGCCTATCTCTTTGCGTGACGCGCGCTGATTGGCTGGGGCGGAGGAGGATGACACAATATAAGTCAGCGTGTACGTCGTGTAGGCACGCCCTCTGTTGAAGTCAGCCAATGACGAAACGCTTCAGGGCGTGACCTACACGACACGCTGGAAGTGTTGGTTTGCGCTCCACCGAGTGAACCAGGAAAGAGGAAGCAGGCTGTGCAAGCTTGCGGTTCCATTGTTACACGCCGGACGGCGGACACGGTGAAGTGCAACCACTCTCTCTTTTTTGCTCATTTGATGATATATTGATGTACGTGTAATGATTGAGGGGAAGATGTTTGTGAAGGGTGACTTTTAAAATAAAGCAGGATTACGCTATGCGCTTTCTCTTGTTTGTTTTTTGGGAGCCCACTGCACTCTGATATCCCCCTGACTGATGCAGATTTCAGTGTTTGGTTTCTTGATGAATCATCTTTTGTTCAAGGCCTGTGTTCAATATCGCTCTGGTGAGTGTTAACCCCTAAGGGGTGTGTGTTTTCACGTGGTGGATCTGGAGAGTTCGGTGGAAGGTGCACTCTGCAATTTCTTTAGGCTCACCCATGGACACTATTTTGAAGCACTGAATACCGTATTTTTCGGACTATAATGCCCCGTACACACGATCGTTTTTAATGTCATTTTTTAAACCGACGTTTTTCTCCTCGTTTTTTTCATGTTTCCTCAAGCCTGCCTTGCGTACACACCATCATTAAAAAAAACGATCAAGCAAAGCGCAGTGACGTTCAACACGTACGACGGCACTATAAATGGGAAGTTCCGTTCGAATGGCGCCACCCTTCATGTTAGTAAAGTTTGTTGAGCGACGATTCGCGCTTTTCAGTCCGTTACTGTGTAATGAATGTGCTATCTCCATTACGAACGCTAGTTTTACCAGAACGAGCGCTCCCGTCTAATACTTGATTCTGAGCATGCGCGGTTTTTTTCACGTCGTGAAAGCATACACACTATCGTTTTTCACGTCGTTAAAAAAAACGACATGAAAAACGACGTGAAAAAAGAGAGCATGTCCGGAATTTTTAATGGCCATTTTTCACGTCGTTAAAAATGCTCTGGAGCCTACACACGATCATTTTTAATGGCCATTTTTTAAAATGGCATTTTTAACGGCATGAAAAACGATCGTGTGTATGGGGCATAAGACGCACTTTTTTCCCCCAGAAATATGGGGGAAAATGTCCCTGCGTCTTATGGTCTGAATACATAACAGGGGCCCCGCCCCCCGCCGTCGCTGGCACCGCCCCTGCCATCCGCTCACAGCCTCTGGAATCCCCCGACCGCCGCCACTGGCTCCGCCCCCCCCGCCGCAGTGTCAGGGGCTTTGCGAATCGAATTAGAGCCGCTCTCTCTCTCTTTTGCTTACAGAAAGGGAGGAGGGGCGGCGGGGGATATCCGCAGCTCTCCTCTCCCTGTCACAGCGCCGCTGCCGAGTTCTCTGGCAAATAGAGCAGCGGCGCTGTGACAGGGAGAGGAGAGCTGCGGACTGTCTGTATATCCCCCGCCGCCCCCCTTCCCTTTCTGTAAGGAGAAGAGAAAGAGAGAGCGGCTCTAATTGGATTTGCTGGGTCGCCACCCAGCTTCCTGCCCACTGTTTTCCCCCCCCATGATTGGCCACAGCAGAGGGCCAATCAGAAGACACTGGGAGCATCATGGGAAATGAAGTCCCTGCAGAGTTTATGGCACCAGTTCCCCCAGCATGCAAGCACTCTGCTGGAGGGGAGGGAGGGGGTGTTAGAACTTGAAGAGGAGCAAAAGAGAATACTCTGCTGGGGGGCACCACCAGAGAGCCACGCTGTACCCCGCACCACCAGAGAGCCACGCTGTACCCCGCACCACCAGAGAGCCACGCTGTACCCCGCACCACCAGAGAGCCACGCTGTACCCCGCACCACCAGGGAGCCACGCTGTACCCCGCACCACCAGGGAGCCACGCTGTACCCCGCACCACCAGGGAGCCACGCTGTACCCCGCACCACCAGAGAGCCACGCTGTACCCCGCACCACCAGAGAGCCACGCTGTACCCCGCACCACCAGAGAGCCACGCTGTACCCCGCACCACCAGGGAGCCACGCTGTACCCTGCACCACCAGGGAGCCACGCTGTACCCTGCACCACCAGGGAGCCACGCTGTACCCTGCACCACCAGGGAGCCACGCTGTACCCTGCACCACCAGGGAGCCACGCTGTACCCTGCACCACCAGGGAGCCACGCTGTACCCTGCACCACCAGAGAGCCACGCTGTACCCTGCACCACCAGGGAGCCACGCTGTACCCTGCACCACCAGGGAGCCACGCTGTACCCTGCACCACCAGGGAGCCACGCTGTACCCTGCACCACCAGGGAGCCACGCTGTACCCTGCACCACCAGGGAGCCACGCTGTACCCTGCACCACCAGGGAGCCACGCTGTACCCTGCACCACCAGGGAGCCACGCTGTACCCTGCACCACCAGTTAGCCACGCTGTACCCCGCACCACCAGGGAGCCACGCTGTACCCCGCACCACCAGAGAGCCACGCTGTACCCTGCACCACCAGGGAGCCACGCTGTACCCCGCACCACCAGAGAGCCACGCTGTACCCCGCACCACCAGAGAGCCACGCTGTACCCCGCACCACCAGAGAGCCACGCTGTACCCCGCACCACCAGAGAGCCACGCTGTACCCCGCACCACCAGAGAGCCACGCTGTACCCCGCACCACCAGAGAGCCACGCTGTACCCCGCACCACCAGAGAGCCACGCTGTACCCCGCACCACCAGAGAGCCACGCTGTACCCCGCACCACCAGAGAGCCACGCTGTACCCCGCACCACCAGAGAGCCACGCTGTACCCCGCACCACCAGAGAGCCACGCTGTACCCCGCACCACCAGGGAGCCACGCTGTACCCCGCACCACCAGGGAGCCACGCTGTACCCCCGCACCGCCAGGGAGCCACGCTGTACCCCGCACCGCCAGGGAGCCACGCTGTACCCCGCACCGCCAGGGAGCCACGCTGTACCCCGCACCGCCAGGGAGCCACGCTGTACCCCGCACCGCCAGAGAGCCACGCTGTACCCACACCGCCAGAGAGCCACGCTGTACCCACACCGCCAGAGAGCCACGCTGTACCCACACCGCCAGAGAGCCACGCTGTACCCACACCGCCAGAGAGCCACGCTGTACCCACACCGCCAGAGAGCCACGCTGTACCCGCACCACCAGAGAGGGAGCCACATTGTTCCCGCACCACCAGAGAGGGAGAAAGACCGAGCCACTGCCAGGATACAGACATGTTACACTACTGACTAGAGTCACCCCAGGCAACCCAGAGTGAGCGAACGTCCAGCCAGAGGGATCACTGTTGCGATTTTGCTGGGTCTGGTAAGAGGGCCTGTTGGCCATTATCCATTACTATTCCCAGGGACTGAGCCATTAGGAAGTGCCTAACCTGATATCCTCTAGGCCTTATTGACCGCCACAACGTCCCTCTCTGTCCTCTTCCCACGGCGTCCCCTCTGTCCTCTTCCCACTGCGTCCCCTCTGTCCTCTTCCCACGGCGTCCTTCTCCCAGGGCGTTACTCTGTCCTCTTCCCAGGGCGTTACTCTGTCCTCTTCCCAGGGTGTCCCTTTGTCCTTCACCCACGGCAACCCTCTGTCCTCTTCCCACAGCGTCCCCTCTGTCCTCTTCCCATGAAGATGACAGGGCGGGCCTTGACAGGAAGGGGTGGGTCATATTTAAATTAGGGGGTGCGCAAGTTTATTCAGGCCTAGGGCAGCATAAAACCTAAATACACCACTGATGGCATGGTCCCTCTGCGTTTACTGTGGCATGGTCCCTCTGCGTTTACTGTGGCATGGTCCCTCTGCGTTTACTGTGGCATGGTCCCTCTGCGTTTACTGTGGCATGGTCCCTCTGTGTTTACTATGGCATGGTCCCTCTGCGTTTACTATGGCAATGGTCAGGCTGCATTTAATGGGCACTGGAAAATATTTTAGTACACAATTTGGTTCAGAATATTTTTTTTCTTGTTTTCCTCCTCTAAAACCTAGGTGCGTCTTATGGTCAGGTGCGTCTTATGGTGCGAAAAATACGGTATATCTATCATCTGTCTAAAGGCTTTATGTGGTGTTGGCCACTATTTCTACTCAACACCAGCGCTGTTTGTAGTATTGACTAATACAGATCAGTGTTTTTAGTTTTTTATACTATTTTATATATATATATTAAATTTCTTGCACGATTCTCCCATCATTGATCAGAAAATCGTTCGTTTTTCAAAAAATTTCCAACATGTCAGATTCCTCAAATTTGATTGCCGCACGAAAATCGGCTGTTGCTGCAGCCCACTAACGGTGCGAAATTCGTACGAAAATTCTTTGATACGATTTTTGAAAGAAAATTCTTTTGAAATTCGAACCATGTATTCGACCTTTACAGTCTCTATATTTGTGTTTCACCAGCACCTCCCTCTTAGACTGTAAGCTCACAGGAGCAGGGCCCTCCTAACCCTCTTGTATTGAATTGTATTGTTGCTGTATTGTCTCCCTTTTATTTTATTTTATTTTATTTTATTTTATTTTATATTATATATATATATATATATATATATATATATTAGGGCTGTTACTGATTAAAATTTTCGTGTTCGATTAATCGTTTTTTGTTTTTTTTATCGATTAATCGACTAATTTCACTAATTATAACGCACATAGATATCCAACTACTTTTAGCTGATCTCCTTGCAGGTGGATTCCCAGTGCAGCTACCAACCACTGGAAAAATCGATAGCAGGATACAAAAAACACACAAAGGCAGCGCTCGATGGGAATAGCATTAAAACTTTTATAGTCTTCAAGTAGATAACAAAATTAATATTGCACTGGAGATAAAATCTATGGTAGCAAAAGCAGTCATAAAAACATGTATCTAAGTATGATACTGGTATAAAAATGTGTACAACAATACCACTGCTGAATCCAGATGAGAAGGGTCTAACATCAGTCCGTTGGCATGTAGATTTCCTGTGAAGGGAACTATCACAACTCCCAGTGGATGGCTGTAGAATCCCAGGTTGATAGAGGGAAGTGTAACAGCCCTTGCGTGTGGCAGATAGTAAGGTCCTGCTGGCATGCAGATATGAAGGCACAGCAAAAGGAGCCATTCAGATGGACACGGCAAGCCCAAAGAATTTTGATCGAATTTTGATCGATCAAAATAATTTTGATCGATCAAAGCAATTAATCGATTAATCGAGGAATTAATAGTTAATTTCCACAGCCCTAATATATATATATGTGTGTGCTGCTCAAACTGTTGGCACTATATAAATTCTGTATAATAATAATAATGTGTGACTTTTTTACAGCCTAGATGCAAAGAAGGGGCCAAAATCCAACCTTCAGGCTTTCTAGGGGCATAAATTATACATCTAATTTTCTGCCTACCTATTACATTTTTTGAGGCTCAGGAGCCCCAGGACAGTAGAAACACCCAAAAAATTTCCACATTTTGGAGAGTAAACACCCTGGTGTATTTTGTTTATTAGGCATGGTGAGTCTGAAGACTTTTTTGCCACAAGTTTTGGAAAATATGTGTAGCGGTTACTTACTTTCCCGCCGTAAGTTTTAGAATTTTTCGGTGACACCAGTGGTGTATCTCTGGAGGTCCACTGGGTGGCGCTGTCACTGTGGGCCGACGGACGGATACCGCTGTGTGCTGAGCTTACTTTTGTCCTCTCTGGGCAGCGGTATGGTGGGGCGGGGAACCCGCCGTGCTTGCTGGGAGAGGGGATAAAAGGGACCGGCCATCTTGGTCACGGGGGTTGTTGGTCCCTGGCACCTTTAGCCTGCGGACGGAGTTCATGTTTGTCCTCTAGGCGGACTAGGCCTAGAGGACCACCGGAGATCGTGTTCCATCTCAGGCACCTTTAGCCTGGGGTGAGGTACTCGGACGGCGGTCCGGAGCTCAGTGCCCAACACCTGAGTTCCGCGAGGGAAGGATCCTAGGGTACTCCGGAGATGGATGCCTGAATCCGAGGTGGGCGTAATGGACCGGGAAGAGCTCCTCATCTGAAGACCCGGTGCCGCATACTGCCGGTGACGGGTGAGCCTCTTGTCGGAGACCATCCGGAAGGTGAATTTCCCTCGTGCGGAGACCATAACCCACTCTTTGGAGGAGAGTGGAGGATCGAACTTGTGTCTGGACCTGTTCGTACACACACCTCCTTTTCTGTTCTATAGCCAAGGGAGTCCATGTTATGTGCTAAATAAAGGAGTGTTGGACTTTAACGGTGTGTGGCTCAAGTTTCTGGCAGACGAGGTTCTTGGAGGAAGGATCCGATGCACAATACAGGCCCGAAAGTAAAGGAAGGCATTGCTGATACCACTTATACATCTGTGGTGGAAGCCAGGCGTAGCGCACCCTCTCCCTCCCCTATCGTACCCCTAGACCAGAGACATAGCGAGCAGAACTTTCATAGAGGGGACTGGGAGAGGGGAGGAAGAGTCCGCTACATATGGAAAGAAAATCAAACTTTTTTTTTTTTTTTACACAAACTTATCAATTTAATATAAGATATTTTCTACACACAGCATGGGCATACTTAGAACTACAACCAAAACACATTTTGCTACTCCTCCTGGGTTTGTCCATACCACATGTGTGAGACTTTTACACTGTCTGGACTGATTATGTACCGGACATGGTATCTTGTGGATCACACAAATCAAACGATTGTATGAAAACCAATGTAGTGTAATGGTCACCTGTATATGAGTTGTCAGGAAATATAGCTTAGTGTAGCGCCACCTATAGCAGTCCAGTTCCAGTATAGAGCCAAGCAAGCCTAACCTACTGATAGGAGGCTACGCCCAGAATGCCATATTTACTGGCCAGGAAGTACAAAAGGCTGAGGAAAAGTAGAAGAAAAGAGTTCCTGTTATTCCAGTTGTCCACAGGGGATGGCTGGGACTGGTAACTCGCAGGAACATAAACAGTCAGATGTGCAGATAAGACAGTTTAGGCAACAGGCAGAGACATGGTCAGCAAACAGGCAAAGGATCAGTCCAGGCAACAGGCAGAAACGTGGTCAATAAACAAGCCAGGGTCAGTACAGGAATCTGGCAGGAGCAACACTGCACTGGTGTGCCAGTGATCAGAAACACTGTTGCTAGCTGCACTGGTCTAGTGACACTGGGACTTGATCACACATGCTGAAAACATTTCTCTCAACTCTCCTATATTTTAGGCTCACTCACACTTCCAATTGAGAGGCAGTAAAACCTGCGGTTGAGCCACGTTATATCCACCCCTTAACTGCTCCCCCTGTTGCTGCTTAGGCAGCGAATAGGAACATACACATGTACCGGTACTGCTACCTAATGCAAAACTTCAGGTGAATGGTGCCATGCTGCTACTGCCCACAACATGTGTAGTTGCAGCACAGTTGTTTAAAACTTAGGGAGTTAAAACAGGCGGTGAAGGGGCGATACAGTGCCTACTCACCACTTGCCTATTGCTGTCTGAAGCATGATCCCAACTCCGATCGTACTTCAGATAGCAAAGCAAGTCTAAACAAGGCCTTACAGCCAAGCTGTCATCTTAGACTTTGTTTGTTCTGCAGTTGCCCTGGTGCTGCACATGTGATCAGTTATGAGTTCCACTTTAAATTTACCAACACTAAAGAGGGTGCATTTTCCTACGCACCAAACGCCACTGGTATAAAACGTAACCTTTATTAAAGTATAAACTCTTACAACACACTTTTTGCTACAGTAAGGTGACCAGATTTTTAAAATGAAATCCGGGGACATATATTTTATTTTTTTTACTAGTAACGGCGGCAATCAGCGACTCACTGCCCGTCGCCGCCGTCCGCCTCACAGCCTGTCAAGTCTTACTCTCCGGGTCCAGGCTACCACTGGGTGGGGAGAGGAGGAAGATCACTCCACCAGGGAAGGCAAGGAGATAAGCAGGTAGGCGGCTGGCCGGGACTTGAGCTAAGGCAGAAGAACATGCGAGCGGAGCTAAATTGGAATGCGCCTGAAACTTAGGAAATATTCACTCCGCTCCGACCAGCACATGATCATCAGAAAGGGGCACAGATAATGGAAAAAAATACACCCCCCTAAGCTAGTAGGAGCGGCAGAGCGGGGGGTGTGTAATTCAGATTTTTTTTTTTTTTTAACTCTGCACTGACTGTCTTTGAAATTGCCCCAGCCCCTGTTCAAATCCAATCCGGGGACAAAACCGGGGACAGATTTGGTCCGGGGACAGTGTCCTCAATCCGGGGACTGTCCCCTGAAACTGGGGATGTCCGGTCACCCTATGCTACAGGTAAGCCTATAAGGCTTACCTGTAGCTACCCTGGATATCTCCTGAACCTGAACGGTTTAGGAGATACCACCTGTATTTGCATGTGCCGATGTAATCTTTCAGTGACTGTGCCGTTAACGGTGGGTCCCACATGCATGCCAATCACAGTGCCGGAGCCGCGATACCCGGAAGTAACTCCGGGACGACATGTCGCCGGCCGGTGTCGGGCACCGCAGCTGGGGCTTCGATCCCAGGTGAGTATTACATAATGAGCTAGTATGCTATGCATACTAGCTCATTATGCCTTTGTCTTGCATGTGTTGTTTTTTTTTTTTTTAGTTTTTTTAAAAAGTGTGATTACATCCACTTTAACCACTTAACGACTGCCCACTGTATATATACGTCGGCAAAATGGCACGTACAGGCACAATCACGTACCTGTACGTGACTGCCTTCGTATGGGTGGGGGGTCCGATCGGACCCCCCTCCGGTACAGTGAGCGGTCGGTATTACTCTGGGAGCGATCGGTGATGAGGGGGCGGCCATTGGTTTCTGGCCACCCCCTCACGATCGCTCCCGGCGAATGGGATGCTTCCTCTGCCTGTGTAATGTAAACACAGGCAGAGGAAGTGATGTCACATCTCCCTGCGGCGCTCACACAAACTGGAGTGCCGTGGAGAGAAGATGTCAAGTTAGTGCACAAACACTACACTGGCACCAGCACACATAGGAACACGATTGCCCTCCCAGTCACCCCCAGATCACCCCCCAGCCCCCAGTCAGTGTCACTGATTGCAGTGATCATTTATTTACTGATCACTGCAAACAGTGACATTTGTAACTGTAAAAGTGTCAGGGAAGTTAGTGTAGGTCCCTTTAGGTCCAGGGTAGCCCCCTAACCCCCCCTAATAAAGGTTTAACCCCTTGATCGCCCCCCAGGTAACCCTTTCACCCCCTAGCACCACTGTCACTAAGCGATTGTTTTTCTGATCGCTGTATTAGCATCAGTGATGCCGCTAGGTAGTCAGTTATTTTTTTAGGTTCACCGGCAGGTTTTTATAGCATCAGGTACCCCCATATATAACCTAATAAAGGTTTAACCCCTTGATCGCCCCCCAGGTAACCCTTTCACCCCCTTTTTCCAGTGTCACTAAGTGATCGTTTTTCTGATCGCTGTATTAGGTATGCTGGTGCCGCTAGGTAGTCTGTTATTTTTTTAGGTTCGCCGCCAGGTTTTTATAGCGTCAGGTACCCCCATATATTATCTAATAAAGGTTTTAACCTCCTGATTGCCCCTAGAGTTATACGGTTATCACTGGTGAAAGGGTTAAGTGTCACTGGTGACACTGGTTAGCCAGTTAGTTATTTAGGTTCCCCGTCAGGTTTTTATATAGCGTCAGGTACCCCAATATATTACCCAATAAAGGTTTTAACCCCCTGATTGCCCCTAGTTAACCCTTTCACCAGTGATCACCGTATAAGTGTTACGGGTGACGCTGGTTAGTTAGTTTGCTTTTTATTGTGTCAGGGCACCCGCCGTATATAACCCATGTGGTAGTGTGGTACCCCACCAGTGTAGTGACCCAGAATTCTCAACTGGATGGGTTGAGGGGCTCCAGGGAGCTTATAATGTGGCGTTTCAGTTTCCTCATTATTTAATGAAGTCCACTTTGGGACCTGGAGCCCAGGGATTTCTTAGAGATCTGGGTGGGATGAAATCCCCAGTCCTGGGTCCAGATTTTGAGATTTACCAGCACACTGACTGGTCAGGTGTGTGCTGGCCTATTTGTAGACACCTGACCATGGTTCTGGGCTCCACCCTCAGGAGGAGTCCAGGCTTGCAAGGGAGAACCCAGAGTGTGCAGGTGTCCACTGAAGTAGCTAGAGCGTGCAGGCTGCACTGTGAAACCCAGAGACCTGAGTCTGAGGTTGCTGACAGGAGTCAGGAGGGCTCCGTGCGAGAGCCTGAGCAGTGGTGCTGCTGCTGAAGAGAGCCAGGCGGCTTTGTATTTTCATTTGCACTTTTGCATGTGTGAGCCAGGAGGCTGAACATACAACTGTTTAATGTTGATGGTGAAAACCCCCCGGCGAGGGAAACCACATTTGTTTTCATTTCTGGAACTTTGTTTGATTCTTTTTAATAAAAATGGGCCAACAAGCCCTCAAAAGGAAACATTTGTGTGGGACTGTTCTCGCTAGCGGGTGCTACACTTGAGCTAAACAACCCCCAACATTACACCCAATAAAGGTTTAACCCCCTGATCGCCCGGTGGGTGATATCAATTAGGTTTTAGCGTTAGAGAGGGTCTGCGTCACACCCCAGGCAGCGTCAGGTTAGTGCCAGTAGCGCTAACACCCACGCGTGAAGCATACACCTCCCTTAGTGGTATAGTATCTGATCAGATCAATATCTGATCTGATCAGATCTATACTAGCGTCCCCAGCAGTTTAGGGTTCCCAAAAACGCAGTGTTAGCGGGATCAGCCCAGATACCTGCTGGCACCTGCGTTTTGCCCCTCCGTCCAGCCCAGGCCACCCAAGTGCAGTATCGATCGATCACTGTCACTTACAAAACACAACACACATAACTGCAGCGTTCGCAGAGACAGGCCTGTTCCCTGCGACTCCAGTGCTGTAGGAGGTGATTTCACCACCACAGTTAAAAAAAAGAGCATATATGCCGAAGCATGGGGGCAGCAGGGGCGGAGGAGCGATTTTGCTCCTAATGCCTCGTAGATATGGTCGAAATTCCGACGGAGGCTTGCCCGTGGAAAGGTCCGACCGTGTGCACGCGGCATAACTTTTGCGGGATGTCCCCCCCCCCAGATATAAAAAGCGCCATTGGGAAATTGGGAAAGCATTTTATCACACTGATCTTGGTGTGGTCAGATGCTTTGAGGGCAGAGGAAAGATCTAGGGTCTAATAGACCCCAGTTTTTTCAAAAAAAGAGTACCTGTCACTACCTATTGCTATCATAGGGGATATTTACATTCCCTGAGAAAACAATAAAAATGATAAAAAAAAAAAATATGGAAGGAACAGTTTAAAAATAAAATAAAAAAGCAAAATTAATAATAATAAAAAAAAAGCAACCCTGTCCCGCCCTGCTCTTGCGCAAAGGTGAACGCAAGCGTCGGTCTGGCGTCATATGTAAACAGCAATTGCATTATGCATGTGAGGTATCACCGCGAAGGTCAGATCGAGGGCAGTCATTTTAGCAGTAGACCTCCTCTGTAAATCTAATGTGGTAACCTGTAAAGGATTTTAAAAATGTATGTAGTTTGTCGCCACTGCGCGTTTGTGCGACATTTTAAAGCATGTCGTGTTTGGTATCCATGTGCTTGGCCTAAGATCATCTTTTTTATTTCATCAAACATTTGGGCAATATAGTGTGTTTTTTAGTGCATTAAAATTAAAAAACGTGTGTTTTTTCCCAAAAAAATGCGTTTGAAAAATCGCTGCGCAAATACTGTGTGGAAAAAAAAAATGCAACACCCACCATTTTAATCTGTAGGGCCTTTGCTTTAAAAAAATATATAATGTTTGGGGGTTCAACGTAATTTTCTTGCAAAAAAATAAATAATGTTTTCATGTAAACAAAAAGTGCCAGAAAGGGCTTTGTCTTCAAGTGGTTAGAGTGGATGTAAGCTTCCTAATGTTGTATATAAAATGCCAGAACAGTTCAAACCCCCCCCCCAAATGACCCCATTTTGGACAGTAGACACCCCAAGCTATTTGCTGAGAGGCATGTCGAGTCCATGGAATATTTTATATGTTGACACAAGTTGCGGAAAAAATAATTTAATTTAATTTTTTTATTTTTTTTGCACAAAGTTGTCACTAAATGATATATTGCTCACACATGCCATGGTTATATGTGGAATTACACCCCAAAATACATTCTGTTGCTTCTCCTGAGTACGGGGATACCACATGTGTGAGACTTTTTGGGAGCCTAGCCGCGTACGGGACCCCAAAAACCAATCACCGCCTTCAGGCTTTCTAAGGGTGTAAATTTTTGATTTCACTCCTCACTGCCTATCACAGTTTCGGAGGCCATGGAATGCCCAGATGGCACAAACCCCCCCAAATGACCCAATTTTTAGACACCCCAGCTATTTGCTGAGAGGGATGGTGAGTATTTTGCAGATCTCGCTTTTTGTCACAAAGTTTTGAAAATTTAAAAAAGAAAAAAAATAAATTATTTTCTTTCTTCATTTTAAAAAAACAAATGAGCTGTAAAATACTCACCATGCCTCTCAGCAAATAGCTTGGGGTGTCTACTTTCCAAAACGGGGTCATTTGGGGGGGTTTTGTGCTATTTTGGCATTTTATGGCCTTCGAAACTGTGATAGGTAGTGAGGAGTGAAATAAAAAATTTGCGCCCTTCGAAATCCCGAAAGCGGTGCTTGGTTTTCGGGGTCCCGTACGCGGCTAGGCTCCTAAAAAGTCCCACACATGTGGTATTCCCGTACTCAGGAGAAGCAGCTAAATGTATTTTGGGGTGCAATTCCGCATATAACCATGGCATGTGTGAGCAATATATCATTTAGTGACAACTTTTTGTCTTTTTTTTTTTTTTTGTCATTATTCAATCACTTGGGACAAAAAAAAAATATTCAATGGGCTCAACATGTCTCTCAGCAATTTCCTTGGCGTGTCTACTTTCCAAAATGGGGTCATTTGGGGGGGGGGGGGGGGGGGTTGTACTGCCCTGCCATTTTAGCACCTCAAGAAATAAGATAGGCAGTCATAAATTAAAAGCTGTGTAAATTCCAGAAAATGTACCCTAGTTTGTAGACGCTATAACTTTTGCGCAAACCAATAAATATACGCTTATTGACATTTTTTTTTACTAAAGACATGTGGCTGAATACATTTGACCTAAGGCTCCATGTACACAGAAGCTCAAAAATGGTCGTTTTGAACGCCAGATTTCTGGCAGAAAAGGCTGCTTTAAAATATAGCTTTTATCAGTGTTTTTTCCCCGCCGAAAAACGGCACTTTGACCGCGAATTTCTTGCGTTCAGAAAAAAGCCCATTAACTCCACTGCTCATTAACGCTAAAAAACGCTATGTGTACATGAACACATAAGCTACCATAGAGTGCAGTTAATGGGCTTTTTAAAAAAATGCCAAAACGCCAATAAACTGCAGTTTATCAGCTTCAGTGTACATGGAGCCTAAATTTATGACTAAAATTGAGTTTATTCGATTTTTCTTAAAACAAAAAGTAGAAAATATCATATTTTTTCCAAAATTTTCGGTCTTTTTCCGTTTATATCGCAAAAAAAATAAATCGCAGAGACAATCAAATACCATTAAAATAAAGCTCTAGTTGTGGGAAGAAAAGGACGCAAATTTCGTTTGGGTACAACATTGCATGTCCGCACAATTTACAGTTAAAGCAGCGCAGTGCCAAATTGTAAAAACACCTCTGGTCATTAAGCTGCGTAATGGTCCGGGGCTTAAGTGGTTAAGGATTTTTTTATAAATTGTATATAAACAACTGCGTGTGTGTTTTTTACTTCAAAATGCAAGGTAGATTGAACAAGTGCTGATGTTGATGGTCAGTAATTATCACAGTTGAAGAGATTTCTGCTCTGCAAGCTCACACCTGTCCCTCCTAATCAGAGAGAAAAAAGACAAAAAACCTATACAGGGACCCCACTCTGCAACCAAATAATAGGGGGGAATTTTCCCTGCAAAGCACAAAGCTAGAACTAAGGCTGGCCATACACTATACAATTTTCTTGTACAATTTTACTTTAGATTTACCAAAACCACATATTATGAGGTTAACCCTAAACACTTTCAATTGGTGTGCAATCAGGCAGGCCCTTGCACTACATAGTTGAAGGTAAATCTAAAGGAAATTAAACACGAAATCTGTATCATGTATGGTCATTATCCAAATTGTGTGAAACCAATTGTATAAACAATGGCAATAAAATCTCTGCCTTGTGAAAATAATTCCTCACACAATGACCTCTATAATAATTGAGTAGTCTGGGTACCAAAATGATTGCAGGATTCCTAAATGAGTTACTAAATGTTACCCTGCTTCACTGGCAGCACCCTATCTAAGCCCAGGTTCACACTGGGCTGCGGGAGTGAAGCCGTGCAAGTTCAGCTGAACTCGCACGATTTCACTCTCGCTGGCAGTTCCGATTTCAGCCGCGATTACAAAGACATCTGACACAGATGTCAATGTAAATCGCGGCCGAAATCGCAAAAAGTAGTACAGAAACTACTTTTTGAAATCGGTGCAGCGCCGCAGATGAGGCGTCGCACCGATTTAGGACGGTGCCATTGCCGGCAATTTGCGGCAAATATCGACGATTTGACATGTCAAATCGCACCAGTGTGAACCAGGACTAATCAATAGGCAATGGACCTTGCTACTTAAACTTCAGAGGTTGCTGGATACATTGCTACAATCATCTCTGCCTGTACCAAGGGATCGTAGACAGTACTTAATAATCCATATAAATATCCTTCAATAATATAATGACAATAAAAACACTAGACATACTTCTAAAGGATTAAAATTGTCCGCTGCCCTTTATTATTGGCAATAAATTATTTGATCTTTAATCCAATTTCATAACACACATTACATTCTTGTCTTATCACCAAATATTTTCACACCAAACCAAAATATTATTATATAATTTACACACATCTGATGACTCAGCCATTACAACTCGAGTTATAACTATTTAAACCAAAAACTGTCCCCTTTCATTTTGCAGAAAGGGACGGATGCCACACAACAAGGACCGCGACATAGGAGGGAGGGTGGGAAGCTTCTTCTTCTCCTGCTGAGCGCCAACTGAAAACAATTGCGCAAATATTTTTCATTTAAATAACTTCTATTAGCTTGTGCTATGGCAGTTGTGACCATGTGACCTCCTGAACCAATTAAATTGAAACATTTAAAGACTGCCTGTTGCTATGGGCTTAAAGGGGTGTTCCAGGCAACCCCCTGGCAAAAAAAATAAAATTAAAAGCCAGCAGCTACACATACTGCAGCTGCTGGCTTTTAATATATGGAGACTTACCTGTCCTGGTGTCCCTCGATGTCGGCACCGCAGCTGATGTTTCACATCAGCTGTCAGTGCTTCCGTCGCCATTGCGGGTAAGGAAACCCGGCAGTGAAGACTTTCGGCTTCACGCCAGGAACCCTACTGCGCATGCGCGAGGCCCCGCTCCTCTCTCCTATTAGCCCAGCGGCCAGGGGAGGAGGAAGCCTCGCGCGACTTCACCGCCGCGGCCGGAATCCAGTACGTGGGTAAGGATACCTGTCTTTGACAGGTATCCTGTCCCCCCTCCCCCCCGAAAGGTGCCAATTGTGGCACCGGAGGGGGGGAGGAATCCGATGAGCGGAAGTTCCACTTTAGGGTGGAGCTCCGCTTTAAACTATGTTTTATAACCGCATAGTTGGCAACTGTCCCGAATTTCCCGGAACATTCACGGAATTTAGACCCTTTTCCCGATTTTATTGTGTCCCGGGAAATGCCCCGGGAAATAATTTTTTCCTGATTTTTCGCCGCCGCGCAGTCTGCTGCTGCCGCCGCTAGAGGTCTGCCGCCATTTTTAACAAGACCAGAAGAACACCAACCTGTGGCTACAATAGAAATTAAGCTGCTGCGGCGCCGTCCACCCCCCGCCCTGTCTGAGATCTGTTATGGAAAGGGGCGGGGGTGGGCGGCACCGCAGCAGCTTAATTTCTATTGTAGCCACGCGCCCGGCTCCACCTCTATTTTGTTCCCCCTTGGGTAACGGGGAAACCGTAATGGCGGCGGAGACACCGCTATACCCGATGTTAGGGGGGCTCCAATAAGGGGGCACCCAAAAAGGGTGGCTCCAATGGGGGGACACCTAATAAGGGGGTCTCCAATGGGGGGATGTCTGATGTAAGGAGGGACTCCGCTGGGGACGCCTGATGTAAGGAGGGACTCCGCTGGGGACGCCTGATGTAAGGAGGGACTCCACTGGGGACGCCTGATGTAAGGAGGGACTCCACTGGGGACACCTGATGTAAGGAGGGACTCTGCTGGGTACGCCTGATGTAAGGAGGGACTCCGCTGGGGACGCCTCATGTAAGTAGGGACTCCGCTGGGGACGCCTCATGTAAGGAGGGACTCCACTGGGGAAGCCTGATGTAAGGAGAGACTCTACTGGGGACACCTGATGGCATCTGGTGGCAGGCGACGTGGCAAGTGACACACTCTGGGCTCCCACTGATTCTGCATTATGGTGAGTTGAACTATTTAATTCTTTATTACAATGTAATAATATAAATAATGCGCTTCAATCATCCTGACACCATTACAACCATGGTGCCGGGATGATTGAAGCACTAGCACCAAGTGTTTGGAGTATCTTTATCTGCTGATTGTTAAACTCTGGAATACACATATTTCTATTGTGATGTAGGATTTGTGCCTGCTGTCTTTCCATCCCTCTTTCTTTCCTGCCTTCTCTCTCTCTCTTTTTCTTCCTTTTGTTTCTGCCTCTAACCCTCGTTCATCTCAGACTCTAACCACACCCCTTTGAGTCACGCCCCTTTAACTACTTGCTGACCGCCGCACAAACATTTACGTTGACAGAATGGCACGGACAGGCAAATGGGCGTATATATACGTCCCCTTAAATTTTCCGCCGTGTGGTCGTGCGCGCGCTGCCGGCGGCGCGCTCGCGACCCTGCCGCGAGCTCCGTGCCCGCGGGAACCGCGGACTCGTTGTCCGCCGGTGTCCCGCGATCGTGTCATGGAGCTGAAGAACGGGGAGATGTTAATGTAAACACAACATCTTCCCTTTCTGCCTAGTGACGTGTCACTGATTGTCTGTTCCCTGTCAGCAGGAACAGCGATCAGTGACGTGTCATGGCAAGCCACGCCCCCTAACAGTTAGAAGCACTCCCTAGGTCACACTTAACAATGGTCCCAAAATGGTGTCAGATGTGTCCGCCATAATGTCGCAGTCACGATAAAAATTGCTGATCGCCACCATTGCTAGTAAAAAAAAATTATTAATAAAAATGCCATAAAACTACCCCCTATTTTGTAGACACTTTTTTTTTTGTTTAACTTGTGCGCAAACCAATCAATAAACGCTTAATACGATTTTTTTTTTTTTTTTACCAAAAATATGTAGAAGAATACATATCGGCCTAAACTGAGGAAAAATGTTTTTTTTTATATATATTTTTGGGGGATATTTATTATAGCAAAAAGTTAAAAATGTAGAATTTTTTTCAAAATTGTCGCTCTATTTTTGTTTATAGCGCAAAAAAAAAAAGCCGCAGAGGAGATCAAATACCACCAAAAGAAAGCTCTGTTTGTGGAAAAAAAAAGGACGTCAATTTTGTTTGGGAGCCATGTCGCACTACCGCGGAATTGTGAGATAAAGTGATGCAGTGCGGCATCGCAAAAAGTGGCCTGGTCTTTGACCAGCCAAATGGTCCGGGGCTTAAGTGGTTAAGCCACGCCCAATATTTAGCTTAAACCACGCCCATGTTTCGCTGCATTTTTATTTCCCGACTACGTCACACCTACAAACGCATGCCCCGCCCCCTAATTATAACAAGACTCCAGCCACAGAAAAAAAAGTGTCCCTATAATTTTTTTTACAATGTTGGCAACTATGTAACTGTCACGCTTCCATTGGTGGGCGAGGCAAATTAAATGCTCGCCCATTTTTTATTTCTTCACACTGAATGTTGATCGGCTATGAATAAATAACGAATCCCTAAATCAATCTTCCAGTATAAAGATCTTAAAGTGGAAGTCCACCCTAACACTTAAATTTCTCCCCTGCAATCATTAATGTGAGCTAAGTTCAGCCTTACAGTATGTCTCAAAATGAAAAAATGCCAGTTTTTCTACCTTTTATTTTGCAGCAGCCAATGCCGTCACATGACTTCAATTCTACTTCCTTCTGAGACTAAAATCAGCCAGTGGGTGTGGTTACTGAAAGCTAATGACATCACTTCCTGGGAGGGACACTGTTCCTGTGTAGCCAGTGGGTGTATACAGGGTGGGAGGAGCTAATCATAGGTTTCTGCCCAGTGTTCTCTCCATATACATCCTAATTCATGAGAGAATTAAGAAAAAAAAAAAAAACCCATCCACACAGGATTGTGGGGGGGGGGGGGGGGGTGGAAGGTGCAGTGCACATATACAGTATTGCTGTGCATGAGAGAAGGGAGCTGGACAGGGGGGGGGGCTGTCAGTGTAGCTGGGGTCTCAGCTCAGACTCTACAATGATCATTGTACAGGCAACCACATGAGACTGTGTCCAAAGTCGCATGCAAGTTACAGCCCATTGAATTTAAAGGTACCCGTTCTCATCTATGCGACTTTGAAAATCAGTGACTTTGAAAAGGCACCTGCAATGCTTTGATGCGACTTTGATCCAGAGAGTGTAAAGTTAGATCAAAGCTGCACTCAGTCGCATCACAGTCGCAAACTTTGGGGTTGCAATAGTGGAAATGTAGACTAAGGCTCGGTTTCCACTAGTATGATTTGTCATGTGACTTTGGACACATAAAGTCGCATGAAAAGTCACAGCCCATTGATTTAAATGGCACCTGTTTCCATCTATGCAATTTCAGCGACTTTGAAATGGTACCTGCAATGCTTTGATGCAACTTTTGAAGCAACTGTGATCCAGATAGTGTTAAGGTGGATCAAACCTGCACTCAAAGTAGCATCAAAGTCACACTCCAAAGTCGCACTATAGCCTTCGGCTATGTTTCCACTAGTTGCGACTAGAAAGTTGTGCGATTTAGAGTGCGACTTTGAGTGCAGCTTTGATCCAACTTTACACTCTGGATCAAAGTCGCACCAAAAGTTGCATCAAAGTAGTGCAGGCACCTTTTCAAAGTCGCTGATTTTCAAAAGCGCATTGATGCGAACGATTGCCTTTGAAATCAATGGGCTGTGACTTGTCATGTGACTTTATGTGTCCAAAGTCACATGACAAGTCGAATTAGTGGAAACGGAGCCTTAAAGTCCTTACTCACATGTAGCTCCCTCAGCTGGGGATGTACCACACCATGCACACAGTGCCCATCACAGTGCCACACCATGCACACAGTGCCCATCACAGTGCCACACCATGCACACAGTCAGAGGCGTATCTAGTAAAAATGGTGCCTATGGCAAGCACTGAAACTGCGCCCCTGTCAAAACATTTGAAACCCATCTTTCAGATAACCATAACAAAAAAAAAAAACGCTAAACAAAACTACAAGTCAAGCTCTTTAATTACCCCTTACACCAGAGCCAATAGAGTTACATCTTATATCACAGTTCCCCCCTTAGAGTTCCCAGAGAGCCCCCCTTACATCGAAATCCACAGAGTTCCCCTTCACACTGAGAAAACTGATCTAAAGAATGCTGTGGACTCTGGTGTCCTCTTTATATACACTGTAAAGGGGGGGGGGAGACTCTGACACAAAGGGGATCTCTGCGGACTGGAATGTAGGGGGGCCTCTGATGTGAGGGGGTCTCTGGTTATGAGTCCAGAGATCCCACTTACATCAGTGTTCCCCCTTACCCCAGAGTCTGCAGAGTTCCCCCTTAAAGCAGCATGCCAGACAATAAGTATTTCTAGACAGGGGTCAGGTCAGCCATGGCAGCCCCCTAACACAGAGCCTTTTACTTTATATGAGTCCACAGTCCAGGTGTCCTGTTGAGAAATACACCGGCCCCGATGCCACCGCTATAGTCCTGGCTACAGCATCCCTAACAGCAGGCGGCGGAGTGATATTCAGCTCTCAGGGCTGCTGTAGCCGGAACTATAAAGGTAGCATCGGAAAATGCGGCTGCCTGCTTACTCTGCAACCAGTGACTGCACCCACAGGAGTGAGAAATAGTCCCACTCGCAGCGATGCCGTTGTACATTAGCAAAGGTGCTGAAAAAAAGATCCAGCCTATGCTCGGGAGCCTGGAGGGAAGAAGAGACCATCAGACCTTGGTAAGTGCCTTGCTGCCCAGCCACTCACCAGCGCCCCCTTCATATGGCGCCCATGGCCCTTGCCATGGCTGCCATACCCTAGATACGCCACTGCACACAGTGCCCATCACAGTGCCATGCAGAAACAACCACGTGGTTGTACACTGTAGAAAATCTGCAGCATGTTGCATTGTAATCTATATTACAGTTTCTAACAAACAGAACATAATTACAATGCCTGCCCCCCCCCCTTTTCTCAGGAGGAACTGCAATAAAAAACAAGACAATGAAGACAGGAGGAGATCTGAGAAGGAGAGGAGGGATGGGGGCGGGGCTGGGCAGGTCTAGGCATGTCTAGGCATGTCTGTCTAAAAAGGAGGGATGGGGGCGGGGCTGGGCAAGACAGGGGCAGTTGGAATGAACAGTAGGCATGCCTGTGTAGAAAAGAATGACAACCTTTTTAGGAAGTGAGAGGTCCCCATGCAGAATTCAGAAATAAGGAAGTAAGGTTGTCCCTTAAGAACAACAAGAAGCTGATTGTCTGGCTTTCATTAGACTTTCTAAGCGACACAATCAGCTATACAGAAAATTAATAAATGTCATAATATAATATTTTACATATAATTAATTTAAATTTTTGACTGGACTTCCACTTTAATAATATTCCTATTCTCCAAATCTGCCTGCTTTTCAGGTGAACTCTCTCTTTCCAATAGGCTGGCTATAGGTACCTCTGTAATAGTCTCAAAAACGACCTCCCCATCAAATAAAATCTTTCTATCAAATAGGCTAGTTCAAGGTACCTGACACCTAACACCCCCTGACAAAGCTCTTCATTGAGTGAAACATGTAGGTATTCCTTTTGTTTTTGGGGGCACTTTTTATTTTGGATGTTTCTTACACATGGTTTAATGGGGAGGGACGTTTGATTCATGTTTTGGTATTTGATGGTCAGTAGTTCTAGTAGCTTGCAAATAGCAAGCTTTTGAGGTATCAAGACTTACCAATTTAGTCACTCCAGAACAAAGTAGGTACAGAGTAAAGCGGTTAATGAGCGTTTCGCAATTCGAGCACTGTTTTTTTTAAAATCCTGACTTGGTTAGCGAGTGTTGTTTCGCAAAATGAGCAGGATTCAAGCTACAGCAGTGGGGGGGGCGCCGGAGCCGTTCGGAAATGCTCGGAAAAACTCGGAAATACTCAGTTCCCAAGCCTTTCTGAGGTTTTCCGAGTTCAGCCGAGCTGTCCCCGGGCTTTCCGTGTGTTTCCGAGGCTCTCCGGCGCCCCCACCTCTGGCCACATGCAGTATTGCATGCCATAGAAGTCAATGCGTAACTAATTTTCGTTTCCATTAACTTCTATGGGGAAACTCGCTTTGATATGCGAGTGCTTTTGGATTACGAGCATTCTCCTGGAACGGATTGTGCTCGTAATCCAAGGTTCCACTGTACCTTGAACTAGCCTATTGGATAGACAGAGGGGAAGTTCGTTTTGGAGACTATTACAAAGGAATTGAGGTACTCCAGAGTACTATAGGTACCTATAGCTAGCCTATTGGAAGTTCACTTGATAGGCAGATTTGAAGACCATTATATGAGAATATTATTAAAATCTCTATACTGGAAGACTGTTCTAGGGCTTCCAGTTATTTGTTTATAGCCTATCAACAGTCAGTGTGAAGAAATGGTACAGACACAGCTGATTGTAGCAATTTATCCAGCAACCTCTGAAGTCTTAGTAGCCAGGTCCACTGTCTATTGATTAGAGTTGGGGGAAGAGTTCGAGCCAAGCAAAAGTTTGGCCTGAACATCGCCTGTTCGGCGAACACCTGAATTTGCAGGGCGCTTGGCGGGATGTTTGCCGGCCAAGTGCCCCACAATGCACTGTGCGCTGTACATTCTTATGTCGCGTACACACGATCGGAAATTCTGACAAGAAAAACATGGATTTTTTTCCGACGGAATGTTGGCTCAAACTTGTGTTGCACACACACGTTCACACAAAATTCCGACCGTCAAGAACGCGGTGACATAGAACACTACAACGAGCCGAGAAAAATTAAGTTCAATGATTCCGAGCATGCGTCAAATTGATTCAGAGCATGCGTTGTTTTTTTGCGCGTCAGAATTGCATACAGACGATCAGAATTTCCAACAAGAACTTTTCTTGTCGGAAAAATTGAGAACAAGCTCTCAAATTTTTGTTGTCGGAAATTCCTTCAGAAAAAATCTGATGGAGCCTACACACGGTTGGAATTTCCGACCAAAAGCTCACATCAAACTTTTCTTGTCGGAACTTCCGATCGTGTGTATGCGGCATTAGCCCTGATCAGTACACAGTGAATGGTTGGTTGTTAGAGAGCGGGCCAGGAAGCCAACCGATGCGTCTTTAATAATGGATGAGTCATCAGCTGTCAACAGGCTTCCCTGCTGACAGCTGAATGAAAAAAAAAAACATTGCCAGCATAAGAAAAAAGTGGAAAAAAAAACCTGCAAAAACTGCCTCCTGTCTTTTATTTATTATTATATATATTTTTTAAGAGCCCATTCACACAGGGGCGTCTTTGGATCCGACTTCAAATCGCCCCAGGTCGCCCCTAGTTGCCTCAAGTCGCGCTGGCTGAAGAAATCAATGTAAGTTAATGGAGCCGTCCTTATGCACACTACTGCAGTCGCTCCGACTTCAAAAATGGTCCCTGTACTACTTCAATCCGACACCTAGGCGACCTGTAACCATTCATTTCAATGGGAGTCGCCTCTCACTGTCTTAATAGGAGCGACTCTCCAGGAAGAGAAAATACATTTCTCAGGCAAACCTCTCCCTCCCCCTCCCTCCCACAGAGCTGATTCTTGTTTGATTGGCCACTGGAATGTCTCCTGTCCTGCAACTTGGAGTTGCCTTGTAAGTAGCTCCAGGTCGCGCTGTGATTCATTCTCAAGTCGTGTCTGAGTTGCCTCATAAAATCATGCTGGAAGTCGTGTTGCCCCTGTGTGAATGGGCTCTAAGGCCCCTTTCACACGGAGGTCCGTTCAGGTCCGCCTGTCAGTTTTTTAGGCGGACCTGAAACGGATCCTCCATGTACCCCTATGGAGGCACGGATGTCAGCGGAGACATGTCCGCTGACATCCGCTCCGCTCCGCTCCGCCAAAGTGTGACGGAGGAAAACCCTATTTTTCCTTCCGTCGGCGGAGCGGATCGGATGACAACGGATTCTACGGTCCGTCGTCATCCGATTCCCCATAGGGGAGAGCGGCGCTCTGACAGGGCGGTCCCTGCACAGTGTGCGGGGACCGCCCAGTCATCCGTCGGCTCAGCGGGGATCAACGGAGCGATCCCCGCTGAGCAAGTGGAGCTTCACGGGGCGGATCTGCACGGATCCGCCCCGTGTGAAAGAGCCCTAAAGGTATAATTTTTTTATTGTTTACATACAAACGAAACAAACAGACAAATATACAAATACGTATATAGCATTAAGGGAGCAAGCAGTGCTCATTCAGCAATGAGGTACAGTTACATGGCATCCAGTCAGTGTGCACAGATCAATAGAGGAGTTTCAATGTTACCTTCTAAATTCCAGTGTGATGACTAACAGTCAATTAACATTTTCAGGAAACTCAAGGAGCAGGTGGTATAGTGCATTCTAAACTAACCCATGGGTTCCAGATCGTATAAAACTTTTTTGGGTAGCCTCTGGCCTCATACTTCAATTTATATAGAGGTATAGTTTGATTGACTATTTTGAGCCAGAAGGCTATAGTATAGTGGGTGAGGATTGGGATTTCCAGTGCATAATTATTGTTTTCTTTGCATAAAACAGGATAATTCTTAGATATATCTTCATCGTCTATATATCCCAGCAGGCATCTCAGGGGATTACAGATGTTGGGCAACTGAGTGAGGGAGCTGATAAGGGCCGTGACTCCCGACCAGAATTTCCTAATCGGCGGGCATCAGCCATGCCACATCGTGAACATGTTGCAGAGGGCAGACTCTTTAGTCTATAGAGTAAACAAGGGGTAAAGTAGGACCTGTATAATAGTTTGGTTTGACTGACTTTATCGCAGGAAGAGATGACAGACGATACCTGGAGGGGAAGCACTTCCCGCCAAATATCCTCCGTCAGCTCCGGTATGTCAGATCGCCATTTATTTTCTGTGGTGCTAATCCTGGTTGTCGTAGTTTGAAGGAGAGTTTTGTAGTACGTGGATACAAGTTTAGTGTGCGACGGGTCAGTCAATAAGCGTTCCAGTGGGGAGGGTTGGATGTCTATGTGTCGAAGGCCACACTGTGTCCTGGCGGTATGGCGCATCTGCAGGTATCGGAAATAGGCCGTAAGAGGAAGGTCATATTTAACCACTTAAGCCCCAGACCATTTTGTAGCTAAAGGACCAGGCCCCTTTTTGTGATTCAGCACTGCGTCGCTTTAACTGACAATTGCGCGGCCGTGCGACGTGGCTCCCAAACTAAATTGGCGTACTTTTTTTCCCACAAATAGAGCTTTCTTTTGGTGGTATTTGATCACCTCTGCGGATTTTATTTTTTGCGCTATAAACAAAAATAAAGCGACAATTTTGAAAAAAATTCAATATTTTTAACTTTTTGCTATAATAAATATCCCCAAAAAAATATATAAAAAAACATATTTTTTCCTCAGTTTAGGTCGATATGTATTCTTCTACAAATTCTTGGTAAAAAAAAAAATCGCAATAAGCGTTTATTGATTGGTTTGCGCAAAAGTTATAGCTTCTACAAAATAGGGGACTGTTTTATGTAATTTTTATTAATAATTATTTTTTTACTAGTTATGGCGGCGATCATCGATTTTTATCGTCACTGTGACATTATGGCGGACACATCGGACACCTTTGACACCATTTTGGGACCATTGTCATTTTTACAGCGATCAGTGCTATAAAAATGCACTGATTACTGTAAAAATGACACTGGCAGTGAAGGGGTTAAGTGTTTCCCAGGGAGTGATTGTTACTGTGAGGGGGCGTGGCTACACGTGACACGTGACCGTTCCCGATCACGGGGAATGGTCATCAGTGACAGTGTCACTAGGCAGAATAGGGGAATGCCTTGTTTACAAAGGCATTCCCCTGTTCTGCTCTTGCCGACCGTAATAGCCGGACTCCCGGGAACATCGAGTTCCCAGGACCCGCGGCCGCACGCGGCGGGCACGCGCAGGGCGGCAAATTTAAAGGGACGTACCTGTACACCCATATGCCTGCCCGTGCCATTCTGCCGATGTACATCGGTGGTCGGCAAGTGGTTATTTTAATTTATTTTTGACACTTTTTTCCACGCCGCATTTTTTTCCTAACTTTTTGTATTGCCAGCAATGGTATTGTATTGCCGGCAATTTAAAGTGGAAGTAAACCCATTGATTTAACAGTTTAAAAAAACAGTTAAATTACCGGCATGCCGGAAATGCTAACTGCCACATTGGTTGTGCTCTCAACCAAACTGTCAAACCATCCAATGGCTGTTGTCATAACTGGTCACATGTGCAGCATCATGGCAGTTGAAGATTAAACAGAGGTCAAGATGGCAGCTTCCTTGGCTGAAAACGATAGGAGGGTTTACTTCCACTTTAAATGGCTTTTTTTTTTAATAAATGTCAGTTTTGCTGAAGCAGATTCTATGTACGGTACAGATTCACCACTTTAGAGGCAGATTAAAGGGACCCCCCAGGCACTATATTTAAAGGAATGTTTCACTTTTATTGTTTCACTTTAACTATCATTAAAATCACTGCTCCTGTAAAAACAATTGTAGCAAGGTATTACCATTGCAAGCATCGTTAGGGCTGCAATCTGTGCTGTGAATATGAACTTGGTTCTTTTTATTGGTTATTTCATACCAATTGGTTACAACTTATTTGATTCAGTTATAAGAGACAAAGACTCCGTTGCAGTAAGTAGCACAGACACTACATTGCCCACAAGGCCACTGTGCTACCAGAGGGGAGTACGCCACGCAGAGCCTGATGGGAGGACCTTTTTAAGGCCAACGCGCCGTATAGCACGCTCTCTCTGGACGCCATCTTCAATCCGGCAGGAGGCCTGTGTTAAGGCCTGCTGTGAAGATACCTAGGCCAGAGAAGCCTGGGCCTACAGAAATTGAGAGCGGATCGCCTAGTCAAAGGGGGATTACTTCCCTGCGTAACAGTCTCGCTGACCAACCGGAGGAAGATCAGCCTGCAGCTTGCAGCATCCAGAGCCTTGTGTCCACCGCCATTCAGAGGATGGCCGGGTGAAGGACCAGGAGCCTCATGACACGGAGGGTTCCGGACAGAGAGGAAAAGCAGCAAGACAAGGCCTCATCTGGTGAGCGGGCACTTGCCCATCAATTTAGTTAACTGACTGTCAGGAGTGTGACTGTAGCAAGCTTCACTTGAGTCTGCTGGCGTTTGCATCGTTGCATATAGGAACTCAACGCCTTGGGGAAACTATTACCCCTTGTACTGTCAGTCCGTGTGTTTCAATTAACAGTTCTTTCTGCGCCCTATCGTTTGGATTACAAATCTTTATGTGCACCAACGTGGCTAGCTGAAGATACCTGACTCTTAAAGGGATAGTCATCTAATTTCCTACCCTTGCAAGTGGTTGCTATAGGACACGCACCAATCGAACTATCCACTAAGGCCCCATGCACACAGGGCGTTTTTACAGCCGCGTTTTTTACAGCTTAAAAACGCCTGTCCATGTTTTGTAAACATTTTTTTACCTTTTTTAAAAAAAAAAAAAAATCCTGGAGCTCAAAAACGCAAATCGCGTAGTTTTTGCTGCGTTTTCGCAGCGTTTTTGCGCGTTTATGCGCGTTGGGCATTTTTGCAGCTCAAAACTGGAGCTCCAGAACGCACTGGAATTGGGGTTTTTTTGCAGCTGGAAAACGCCTATGCCACTTGGAGCTCATAAAAGCTCTATGTGTGCATGACACAATAGAATAACATGGATGGGCGTTTTTCAGCTGTAAAAAATAAACGTCTAACGCTGCTGTTAGCAGCTGCAAAAACGCCCTGTGTGCATGGGGCCTAAGGGGAGACATATAATTGTGATTTTGCATATTAATAATAGCTGTTTGTGTCACTTTGTGTTTCTGCTGTTTGTGTGAGACTTGGTGGAGAGGTGCCCCAGTGTTGATGTTACCACACTGGGACATTCCTCCACCATACCCTCGCTCAGATCTGGTCTCCATTGAGGAGTTATACAGGGAGCTGTATGTATTGAATGCCTATTGTGTAATCATTATCTCATTTCTTTACCAAGTAAAAATATCGCCTTTGGTTAAGCTACAATTTGTGTGGAACTCTTTGCAGCTGAGGGCCAGGTGAACAACATCAAGGTAACATTTACTTTAATTGCCTATATTGTTGTGTATACATCATTGAGGTCCCTGACAGCCAATTGGGGTCCTCAATCATATTATTGCCCATTTGTGCCAGAGGGGATTGAGCCAAATTCTGGGGGTTGACAGGCAGAGTCCAGGCCCAAAACTAAACCAGCAGCTCCTACGGGGGTAGTGCTACACAATAATAAAAAAATAAATAAATTTACATTGATACATGTCCCCCAGGGCAGTATCCGGGCCCCCATACACTTTTTATTTATGGCCAATAACTTGTATATAAGCCTTCAAAATGGGGACTTTAGATTTTTCAAATTCGGTTCCCATAGACTTCGATGGGGTTCAGGTCCGAACTTTTGCGATGTTCAAGAGTTCTGGCGCAAACCAGGGGGTGTTCGGCCCAACTCTACTATTGATTGGATAGGGTGAAGCAGGGTACCGTTTAATAACTAATTTAGGAATCCTGCAAACCTTTTGGTACCCAGACTACTCAATTATTATAGAGGTCATTGTGTGAGGAATTATTTCAGGCAGTTATTTTATTGCCATTGTTTGTTTGTTTATACAATTGGTTTCACACAATTTGGATAATTTCTGCACCTCTTAAGCCTTGTACACACGATCAGATATCCTATGGATTCTAATCCGATGGTTTTGTCCATCGGAAATCCGATGAAGCTGACTTCCATCAGTCTTGCCTACACACCATCAGTCAAAACACCGACCGTTCCAAACGCGGTGACGTAAAACACTCCGATGAGCTGAGAAAAATTAAGTTCAATGCTTCTGAGCATGCGTCGACTTGATTCTGAGCATGCGTGGGTTTTTTATCCGATGGACTTGCCCATAGACGATCGGAATTTGCTATCGGTTTTTGATCCATCGGAAAAATTTAAAACATGTTCTATTTTTTAAAACCGATGGAAAAAAGACCGATGGGTCCCATACACGATCGGTTTGTCCGATGAAAAAAGTCCATCGGACTGTTTTCATCGGTAAAACCGATCGTGTGTACAGGGCTTAAGTTCTAGCTTTGTACTTTGCAGGGAAAATTCCCCCCTATTATTTGGTTGCAGAGTGGGGTCCCTGTATAGGTTTTTTTGTCTTTTTTCTCTCTGATTAGGAGGGACAGGTGTGAGCTTGCAGAGCAGAAATCTCTTCAACTGTGATAATTACTGACCATCAACATCAACAATTGTTCAATCCCATGCCCAGTACACGCGATCAGAAAATCATACGAAAAATACCGCTTTTGAATCGATCGTACGATAATCTGATCGTTAGTACAGAGCTTTCGAGAGCCAATCAGGACAGTTCATTTGATGTTATTTGATCGGACATGCACAAAAAATGTATTTGTACGATGCCAGATCGTACGATTTTCGTTTAATTAGTACAGCTGTCGTTCGAAAAAGCAATACAAATGCATTACAACACATGACATCATTTCCGAATTTTTATTCTGTCGTACGCAAATTTTGGTGTCTTTAGCCACTTAACAACCACCTGCCGACAAATAACGGCGGCAGGGTGGTTGCTTAACTCTGGGAGGACGTTATATAACGTCCTCCCAGAATCGCGCTCCCGCGCGCCCCCTGGGGCGCGCACACGGGAAACTCCGTGACCGCCGGGTCCAGAGGACCCGGCGGATCACGAATCGCGGTAAATCGCCGCTGATAGCGGCCGTTTACCACGTGATCGCTCCGTCAAATGACGGAGCAATCACTTGTAAACAGACCGGCGTCATTTGATGACGCCGGTTCCTCCCTCCCCTCTCTGTACCGATCGGTACAGTGTGAGAGGGGAGGGGGAGGGAGCGGATGGCAGCAGCAGCACTGTGGGCTGGATCTGTGACAATTGCAGTCACAGATCCATCCATCCATCCATCCCTGCTCAGCCATCCCTGTGCTATACCCTGCCAATACTCTGCAATACACCCTGCCAATACTCTGCAAAATACCCTGGTGCAATACTCTGCAAAATACCCTGGTGCAATACTCTGCAATACCCTGGTGCAATACTCTGCAATACCCTGCAAAATACTCTGCAATACCCTGCGCAATACTCTGCAATACCCTGGTGCAATACTCTGCAATACCCTGGTGCAATACTCTGCAATACCCTGCGCAATACTCTGCAATACCCTGGTGCAATACTCTGCAATACCCTGGTGCAATACTCTGCAATACCCTGGTGCAATACTCTGCAATACCCTGCACAATACTCTGCAATACCCTGCACAATACTCTGCAATACCCTGCAAAATACTCTGCAATACCCTGCAAAATACTCTGCAATACCCTGCGCAATACTCTGCACAATACTCTGCAATACCCTGCACAATACTCTGCAATACCCTGCACAATACTCTGCAATACCCTGCACAATACTCTGCAATACCCTGCACAATACTCTGCAATACCCTCCACAATACCCTGTGCAATACCCTCCACAATACCCTGTGCAATACCCGTGCAATACCCTGCCATACACCGCAATACCCTGCCATACACCGCAATACTCCGCAATGCCCTGCAATACTCCGCAATGCCCGGCAATACTCCGCAATGCCCGGCAATACTCCGCAATGCCCGGCAATACTCTGCAATAACCACTTCCCGCCCTCCGGCCGTCATATGACATCCTTGACTTTGTGCGGAGATATCTGAATGATGGGTGCAGCTACAGGCATCATTCAGATATCGGCTTTTTCAGCCGGCGATTCCCTACACCATGAGAACAATCATAGCGGCTGTTCCGCCGCTTGATCATTCTTACGGGAGGCGAGAGGGGATGTCCCCCCCCCCCCCGCCGCCCTCCGGTGCTTCTACCGACTCACCGCTACGATCAAAGCCAGGATTGTTGTTTTTTTTTTTTGTATTTTTTTCAGGCTTCCCAGCCTAGAGGTGAGATGTGGGGTCTTATTGACACCCCCCCCCCCCATATCTCACTGTAAAGAGGACCTGTCATGCCATATTCCTATTACAAGGGATGTTTACGTTCCTTGTAATAGGTATAAAAGTGATCAAAAAAATGTTTAGGGCGGAAAAACATGTCAAACTAAAATAAATAAAGTAAAATGAAGAATAATTTTTTTTTTTTTTTTAAAGCGCCCCTGTCCCCGTGAGCTCGCATACAGAAGCGAACGCATACGTAAGTCCCGCCCACATATGAAAACGGTTTTCAAACCACACATGTGAGGTATCTCTGCGAACGTTAGAGCGAGAGCAATCATTTTGGCCCTAGACCTCCTCTGTAACTCAAAACATGTAACCAGTAAAAATATTTAAAGCGTCGCCTATGGGGATTTTTTAAGTAGCGAAGTTTGGCGCCATTCCACGAGTGTGTGCAATTTTTAAGGGCGACATGTTAGGTATCTATTTACTCGGCGTAACTTCATCTTTCACATTATGCAAAAACATTGGGCTAACTTTCCTGTTTTTTTTTTTTTTAAGCACAAAACATTTTTTTTCCGTAAAAAACGCGTTAAAAAAATTGCTGCGCAAATATCGTGCGAGATAAAAAGTTGCAACAACCACCATTATATTCTCTAAGGTCTTTGCTAAAAAAACATATATAATGTTTTGGGGTTCTATGTAAGTTTCTAGCAAATAAATGATGATTTTTACATGTAGGAGAGAAATGTCAGAATTGGCCTTGGTGCTCCAGAACGCCTGAAGGTGCTCCCTGCATGTTGGGCCTCTGTATGTGGCCACGCTGTGTAAAAGTCTCACACATGTGGTATCGCCATACTCGGGAGTAATAGCAGAATGTGTTTTGGGGTGTAATTTGTGGAATGCATATGCTGTGTGTGAGAAATAACCTGCTAATATGACAATTTTGTGAAAAAAAAAAAAGAGAAAAAAAAAATCTTGATTTTGCAAAGAATTGTGGGAAAAAATGACAACTTCAAAAAACTCACAATGCCTCTTTCTGAATACCTTGGAATGTCTTCTTTCCAAAAAGGGGTCATTTGGGGGGTATTTGTACTTTTCTGGCATGTTAGGGTCTCAAGAATTGAGATAGGCCGTCAGTACTTCAGGTGTGATCAATTTTCAGATATTGGCACCATAGCTTGTGGACTCTATAACTTTCACAAAGACCAAAAAATATGCACCAATTTGTACTTATTTTTACCAAAGATATGTAGCAGTATAAATTTTGGCCAAAATTTATGAAGAAAAAATAGTAATTTGCAAAATTTTATAACAGAAACGAAAAAAAAATCATTTTTTTACAAAATTTTCAGTCTTTTTTCTCTTATAGCGCAAAAAATAAAAAACCCAACAGTGATTAAATACCACCAAAAGAAAGCTCTATTTGTGTGAAAAAAAGGACAAAAATTTCATATGGGTACAGTGTTGTATGACTGAGTAATTGTCATTCAAAATGTGAGAGCATCGAAAGCTGAAAATTGGTCTGGTTATTAAGGGGGTTTAAGTGCCCAGTGGTCAAGTGGTTAGTAAACTCATCAGATTCGATCTGAGATTAGCATGCAAAAAAAAAGAAAAACAGACAATCATTTGTCCGATAATCTCATAGTGTGTATCGGGCATCACTCTCCCTTGCAGTAAACACACATACAGTTGTTTATATACAATTTATAAAAAAATCCTTAAAAGCGGAGTTCCAGCCTCAAATATATATTTTTTTAAGTCAGCAGCTACAAGTACTTTAGCTATTGACTTTTAAAACAAACGCTTACCTGTCCAGGGAGCCCACGGTGTAGCCCCCCCCCCCCCGGCCAATTCGTCAGCCGGCTCATGTGCAGGCGCCACCATTACAACTAAGGAAAACCAGCAGTGGAGCCGATTTCCTACTGCGCATGCGCGAGTTTTGAGATAGGGGTGTGAGAATTAGGAAATGTATACGGTACTGCCAACATCCTTACATAAATGGAAGAGATGTGCAACTAGTGCACAGGGAGTTGCCCCTTAGGACTTTTAAGGCAGAAAAAATAGTAGAAATGTATAAAAAACGCACTTAAGTGCTAGCTTTACTAAAGGTAGAAAAAATCATAGAAATGCATAGAAATACAAAATTCATTTAAAATAGGGTAAATGAATCAATTAAGTACAAGGTATAGGTATCAACCCAAGAGCTTACAATCCACTGCCCAAAATGCGATTAGGATTAAGCGAACAGAATTACAGCATAACATCCCGACATGTTTCGGAGATTCACAATAATATGTAATATTCCTTCATCAGGGGAGGCTTTATGCAGTGGGTGATATACTTCTTGTCTGTAATGTAAATATAGTAGTATAACAGTATTTGTATAATTACATTAGAACATTATACATTGTTGCTTTACATAGTAAATTTTAGGTTAGGCCCGGTTCACATAGGGGCGACTCGTCAGGCGACTTGGTCGCCTGACGAGTCGCGTCCCGCTCTGTACTATGGAACCGTTCTATTAGGAGCGACTCGGGTCGCTCCGACTTAAGCCTCGTACACACGGTCGGACTTCCATCGGACTTTTCCGTGGATTTTTGTCCGAACGGAGTTGGCCGGGCACACCCATAGCTTACACACCACAGGATTTTTCTGCAAACTTTCCCAAAACTTTTTGCAACATCACATGGTTTTTCTGCTCTTTACCGCCACCCTTTGGTCAACTTCTGCTATTGTTGGTTGATTTTAACATTAGTTGTTTTGTCCATCGGACAAAAGTCCTATGGTTTTCTGTACACACGGTAGGACTTTGCTCCATTGGACTTTTGTTGGGCAAAAGTTTGTCCGTTTGCAGACCCAACTTTCGTCCGATGAACACAAAACCAAATGAAAAAAAGTTTGTCCGATGGAGCGTACACACGGTCGGATTGTTGGTCCAACTTGCTTAAAACAAAGTTTGTTGGGCAAAAGTCCGACCGTGTGTACGGGGCTTTAGAAAAAGGTTCCTGTACTTCTTTTGGGGGCGACTCAGGGCGACTTGTATTGACTTCTATACAGAAGTCATTATGCAAATCGCCTCAGGCGGGCGTCTCAAGTCGTCTTGAGATCGAGTCGCCCCCAAAGTCGTGCCGCCCCTGTGTGAACCGGGCCTTAAAGATACTCACATAGATATGATTCATTTTGTGGCAAAGTAAAAACAACATTGGCGATGCAAGCTGGCTGAGGAGTCCACAAGGATGGGTGTGCAGGGGCTCAAGGCCAGATACTGCAATGCATTCACAAGAGGCGCCTGCTTATGTGACTGGCAGTGAAGATGTACTGTTCAAGGTAGTTTTAGTAAAAGGAGGGTGCTTTAAGTTAGTCCTATATACATGTATAGCGCCCCCCCAATATTTGGGGGTGCTATATGGAAATTTAGGGGCAGTCTGAGCCAGTAGTTGGGCTCAGACCAATTATAGTTCAAATTGTTTGCGCTGCTCTGGGTGTGATACTGCCTGGCAGTGTTATTCTCCTTTGCCTGCAGGTGGCACTGTCACCGCAGGCACAGGCTGGATCATGGGAGGTATCACAGCACCTTGGGTGTCCTCTCTCGGCAGCCTCGCAGTGGGCGTGGTCTTCCCGCTGTGCATGCTGGGAGAGGGTACAAAAGGGGCCGTCGCTTTTTGGCGCAAGGCGATTCCAGGGGGACCCCAAGGCGTTCAGGGGGACCTCTGGTCCAGTGAGCGTGCCTCGTGGCCCACATGGCACGAGGTGCGCAGGTGTATTTAGGCCTCGGGCACCTTTAGCCCGAGGCTCTGCTGTTACATTGTAGGCCCAGCTCTCTTAACAAGGGCCTATGCTTCGAAGAAGGATCCCAGGCTGCCCGGTTGTAAGGGGGCCCATCTTTAGGAAAGGAGTTCCAGGGGAAGATCAGTCCCGGCGGAGATAGCAACGGTACTGCTGTCTCGGGGAGAGGCCTGGAGGCCTACCTAAAGGGGGATCCATCATCTGACATCCATGCTCCATCCCGGCTGCTAGGACTGCTCTTATAGGGACTATCCGGGTGAGCAATACCCACTCAGGCTTGAGTGGCGACGAGTGTATATATTTGGGATCTAAGTGTTGCGTGCCTGAACCTTCCCCTACATCTTCAACTTTCCTGCCTTCGCTTTCTTCAAGTTAACTCAAAAGTAACAAAAATAATAAACCCTTGTTGATTAGGTTTTACTCGTGTGTGGACATTGGCCTTATTCCTGAATACACTGGTGTACCTCCTAGACAACGGAGCTGAAGGATTCACTCATGGGAGGTAACTCGCTGCAGACCCAAAGGTAATCAAACAGTGGATTTCATACTCAACAAAGTGTGGATCTGGCGTAGCCGCAGGGGAAGAGTAAAGAGGGAAGTGCAAAAACCCACCCTGGGAGCTACACATGTACAAAAACAAAGGAGTACAAGAAATGGACGAACTGAGTGGAGAAAGTGATCTCCAGTCAGCAGAGGTGAATGGTATTTACCTTTCAAGCTGTAATCAAATCACACAAAGCAGACCTCACGGCGGCAGTCAGAAGACTAACAATTGCCAGCTGGAAGTCTGCACCTTAAATAGTGTGAGTGAGTGGAATCATCCAATCAAAAGGATTATAAGCTGCATGGATCAGCCCATACACACAGCTGCAAAGCAGCCAATTGCAGGGCTGCGCGGCGTCTCTCTGCCACGGAGGCGCGCGGCGTAGCCACGCCCATACGGGCGCGATGGCGTCACGGCGTAATGGCGGGTATACATTCACCAGGTATCGGCAATGTCGGGCCTGGTGACGTGAAGGAGCCTTGCCCTGTGCAAATGGCCTGCGCAATGGGAGAAAGATACCACCCATCACACGCCATGCACGGGCGGAGCTTACCCGCCGGGTGTATGCAAAGAACGGTTAAATGTGGGAAAAACCTGAACAAAAACAACAATTATGACTACGAACCAGCAACAGGCAATTGCGGGTAAAATAAGTGAGAATACAGAAAAAATGGGAGATTACAGTGGTGTAAATACGTAATAGAATCAAAAAACATAAAAATAGCATTGACAATACATTAAATGCAGTAAAAGAAGATGACATATACAGTAATACTGTATATATAACATTGGGAAATGTTGAGGTAGATTGTGATGGTGTCGAGGAGATAAAGGGACACACAGGAACAGAGAGCTCATATAGAGAGAGGGATACAGAGAATGCATCAGTACATTGATGTAGACATTAGGGCCTAGGAATGGAAAAGACAAGATGAGGGGAAGAACCCCTATAGGTTGAGTTCACAGACTCCTGAAGTGAATCCAGGTCAAAAATTAAATGCCTCATTGAGGCCTGGAGGCTGAGTCACCTGTAGGTTAAGTATCCACTTGAGCTTACATTGGAGGAGACGTTTGTTGAAGTCTCCTCCTCTGGAGCCGAGGTGGATACGATCAAGAGCAAGAAAGTGAACTTTGGGGTAAGTTTTGGGTGAACCAAGGCCATATGACGGCCAACGGTTGCATCAGGGTCACGTTGTTTTATGGTGGTAATGTGTTGGTATATTCTTTTCCAGAATTCGTTTTTCGTTTTTTCAATATAATAACATCCACACAGTTGACGTAGTGTTTAGGATGAAATCGTTGGCCGTTGGGTAGGTTCACATGCTTGCGTCTATCCATGCACTGGCAGTACCAACATCCTCCACGTGAAAAGGTTCCCAGTGTTTTACATGGGTCGCCTCCTATGAGATTTGTGCTCACTTGAGACTACCTTGTCACCCACAGAGGGGGCTCTCCTGTAGGTGACTGCTGGAAAACTGGGAACAAAAGGAGCCAGTGTTTGGTCCATAGTGAGGAGGTGCCAATATTTATTGAGAATGCGTTTAAGTTGCTTGTGTTGCACTGAAAGGGTGGTTATAATTCTTGTAGTGTCATCATTGGAAGGTTGCTTCTCTGTGGTTAGCAAGTTACGGCGGGATGGATTGATGGTTCTTTTGTATGCCCTTTTAAGACATGTGTGGGAGTACCCTCTTTCAAGGAATCTCTGTCTTAGGACGTTGGCCTCATTTCTGAAGCCAACCTTGTCAGAATAGTTACGACGTGCCCTTAGGTATTGACTAAAGGGTATCGATGCAAGAAATGGTTTTGGGTGGAAGCTGGTTACATGGAGAAGTGAATTCCCTGCTGTCGGTTTCCTATATAATTCAGTAGAGAGACTCCCGTCTGCTTGTTTTTTGACAAGCACATCTAAGAAAGTAATTTCTGTTGGACTATAGGACATTGTAAACTTTAAATTAAATTTGTTTGAATTTAATGCATTGCAATATCTGGCCTTGAGCCCCTGCACGCCCATCCTTGTGGACCCCTCAGCCAGCTTGTATCGCCAATGTTGTTTTTACTTTGCCACAAAATGAATCATATCTATGTGAGTATCTTTAACCTAAAAATACTATGTAAAGCAACAATGTATAATGTTCTAATGTAATTATACAAATACTGTTATACTACTGTGAACAAAACAGTGTAAAATCAAAAAGACCCCACACAGCGGCGCTAAAGAGCAGTATCCTCCCCCCCTATGTCCGTATTCAATGGACCGAGGGAAAAAATTACTGTTCAAAAAATTATTATATATATACACCCTGTGACATAAGTGAATAATGTGCACAAGTAAAATAAAATAAAGTCCACACAAATTCAATCCAAATGCGTGAGAAAAAATCTTCTTCCAATCCTCCACCACACAGTGTTCACTGTTCAGTGTTTCGTGATACCATTTTTTCACATGTTATACTACTATATTTACATTACAGACAAGAAGTATATCACCCACTGCATAAAGCCTCCCCTGATGAAGGAATATTACATATTATTGTGAATCTCCGAAACATGTCGGGATGTTATGCTGTAATTCTGTCCGCTTAACCCTAATCGCATTTTGGGCAGTGGATTGTAAGCTCTTGCGTTGATACCTATACATTGTACTTAATTGATTGATTTACCCTATTTTAAATGAATTTTGTATTTCTATGCATTCCTATGATTTTTTCAACCTTTAGTAAAGCTAGCACTTATGTGCGTTTTTTATACATTTCTACTTCCTTCAATATTTTTTCTGCCTTAAAAATCCTAAGGGGCAATTCCCTGTGCACTAGTTGCACATCTCTTCCAAGCGCGAGTCTTGTGGCGCTTTCTGAATGGACACCTCGTCTTCTGGGTCTCAGAAGGCAGCTGGGGAGAAGGAGGAGGGCTCGCCGCAGAAGAGGAAATGACGTACCTCGCCTGGCTAGGACAGAAGTACGCTTTATACTTCTTAAAAGGTAGGGGGAATTTTATATATATTGTGACAGCAGGAAGGTAAAGTCACCTGGTTGCATCCAGGGGGGTAGATATATTTCGCCCAGATTCAGGCTTTACGCCGACTTATACAACTAGGTGGAGAGTTGTATAAGGCTAGTGGGCTCATGGATGACTCATACCTCTAGGGAGAGTGTGGGGCGTCGTACAGACAGGGAGTTGATGAGACCAGCTGAAGCTTGTCAGCTCATTTAGGCCTCTATAAGAACTCCCAGCTTCATTAGATGTTAGCTCATGCCTGGAACCAGACCTGTGTGGACTGTCTAGGGAGAGTGAACCCCTGTGCGGTGAGACAAAGCCTGTGTGGCTATTTGCTTGGACATTTAAAACCAGGGACTTAGGGACTAGGACAGCACTAGGCTGATCCCAGTTGTTAGTTAGGAAACCTGTATGTTTAGTCAGAGGTCAAGTTGACCAGGATTTATTTTGTTTATGTTTCTTTTGCTTTGCTGTGTTTTGTCACTGTAAATAGAAAATAAACCGCACCTTTTTGATTTTGAAAACCACAACCTCCGTTTGCTGGGCCTGTTTTTGTGTGGGGAGCCCATCTCGGGGGTCACACACACCCGCTGCCGAGCTAACCCCCTCACAGTTGGTGGAGAACCAGTGGCAGTTTTTTTTTAAGCCAGCATGGAGGAGATACTGAAGCAGCTGGCTCTAGCAAATGCCAATCAACAGCAGACAAATGCAGGTTTGCAAAAGAGCCTTGCAGCTCAACAACAGAACTTCGCAGCCCAGCAGCAAGCTCATCAACAGAGCCTTGCAGCCCAGCAGCAAGCTCATCAACAGAGCCTTGCAGCCCAGCAGCAGACAAACGCAACTTTGCAACAGAGTCTGGAGGCTCAGCAACAAGCCCAGCAGCAATCTGAGGCCCGCTTCATAGACCTGTTACAGAAGCAAGAGCAGAGACTACAACAACAGATGGAAGCAGCAATGCAGCAACGTCCGCAGACCAGTGAGGAAAGCCGTCCCACTAATACCGCGTCCTTTGGGGTGAGTCGTTTATTGACAAAAATGACTGGAGAGGATGATCCAGAGGTATTTTTGACCACATTTGAAAGGACCGCTGAAAGAGAAAAGTGGCCTGAGGAGCAGTGGGCTGGACTGGTGGCTCCTCTGTTAACTGGTGAATCGCAGAAAGCTTACTATGACCTAGAGCCTAACCAAGCAAAAGACTATGCGATGCTAAAAGCTGAAATATTGGCAAGGCTGGGTGTCACCCAGGCTGTCCGGGCTCAGCGTGTGCATAACTGGACTTTCCAGCTTGGAAAACCCCCCAGGTCTCAAATGTATGATCTCATTCACCTGAGCAGAAAGTGGCTACAGCCAGAGACTTTGTCCGCACCAAAGATTGTGGAACGTGTTGTAATGGATCGGTTTTTGAGAGCTCTTCCTACTGCCATCCAAAAGTGGGTAAGCCATGGAGACCCAGAGACGGCCGATGGTCTTGTGGATCGTGTGGAGAAATACTTGGCTACAGAGAACCTGACGGCCTCTTCCAGAGACACTCGGACTTTCCACCCTAAGACCAGACCATCCCCAGGGGCAGATAAGAGGATTCCAAGGGGTGAGGGTGGAGAGAGTGAGAGGGTGGGAGCTCTACCCCAAGTTTGGCGAGAACAGCCTGGGAAATCAGCGGCTCAAGAGGCCGCAAGAAGGATCGTTTGCTACCGCTGCCGGCAAGCGGGACATATTGCAGCCAATTGCCCGGTTGTGGAGGAACCCATGCAGTGTGACTTTCTGACGGGCAGACGTCAGTCGCTGTGTGCGACAGTCGCATGCACTGCCATTCGAGGAACTGAGAAACATTTATGCAAAATGTGTGTTAATGGTAGAAATGTTGTGGTATTGCTGGATTCAGGTAGCCTTGTGACCCTGATAAAGGCTGAGTTAGTTAAAACAGAGGTCTCTGGGAATAGCAAGGTAGCTGTTATTTGTGTGCATGGGGACACCCGAGAGTATCCAGTGACTATAGTGTGTTTCGAGACCCCCAAAGGTACCCTCTCTCATCCAGTGGGCTTAGTATCTCAGTTACCGCATGACGCCATTGTGGGAAGGGATTTTCCGAAGTTCTGGGAACTGTGGGATGATCCTGAGCCCCCCACTGGTGCCCCTATGTACCAGGAATGTGATAGCCAGAACTCCCCTGAGAGTGGTGAGGACTCTCCGGAATTTCCCTTATCAGTATTGGCAGGGGAGACTCAAGAAACTGGAGAGGAGCCCACCTCCTCAGACGAAAACCTACCGTCTGTGGAGTTTTCTGATCTTGAGGTTCACAGGGAAAACTTTGCCACAGAACAGTTGAAAGACCCCGCCCTAATAAAGGCACGGGAAAACGTAGTGAAAATAGATGGCGAGTTAGTGAACCCAGATAATACCTGCACTTACCCATACTTCAGCGTAGAGAAGGACCTACTGTATCGGGTGGCAAAAAGGGCAGAAGAAACCGTTGAGCAGCTTGTGGTGCCCAAACCTTACAGGAAGTTGGTGTTGGAGTTGGCCCATGGGCACATTCTTGGAGGTCATCTGGGGACAGAGAAAACCCGAGAGAGGGTATTACAGAGATTCTATTGGCCGGGGGTGATGAAGGACATAGAAAATTATTGTTCCTCCTGCCCTGTGTGTCAGAGGTCGGCCCCGATGCCACATTTCCGTAGCCCGCTGGTCCCTCTACCCATCATTGAGGTCCCGTTTGAGAGGATCGCCATGGATTTGGTAGGTCCTATAATCAAGTCCGCTAGGGGGCACCAGTACATATTAGTTATAATGGACTATGCCACCCGTTATCCAGAAGCGATCCCTCTCCGAAATACCTCGGCCAAAACCATAGCCAAAGAGCTATCTCTTGTGTTTAGCCGGGTGGGTATTTGTAAAGAACTGCTTACGGACCAAGGTACACCCTTTATGTCCCGGGTTATGAAGGAGCTGTGTAAATTGTTCAAAGTGACGCAATTACGTACATCTGTGTATCACCCCCAAACCGATGGGCTGGTTGAAAGGTTCAACAAAACCCTAAAACAAATGTTGAAGAAAGTGGTGGATAGAGATGGAAAGGATTGGGACTGTCTACTTCCTTATCTGATGTTTGCTATTAGGGAGGTGCCCCAATCCTCTACGGGATTCTCCCCCTTTGAGTTACTGTATGGGAGACACCCAAGAGGGCTGTTGGATATTGCCAAGGAAACTTGGGAAAGTGAGAGTTCTCCCCACAGGAGTGTGATTGAGCATGTCGCCCTGATGCAAGACCGAATTGCACAGGTAATGCCCATCGTGAAGGAACATTTGGCCCAAGCGCAGTTAGCACAGCAGAGAGTGTACAACCGTGCAGCCAAGACCCGTACCTTTTCCCCGGGGGATAGGATACTGGTACTTGTCCCTACGGTTGAAAGTAAATTCCTTGCCAAATGGCAAGGCCCCTACGAGATAATGGAAAAAGTGAGCGAAGTGAATTACAAGGTCAGACAACCAGGAAGGCGAAAGCCCGAACAGATCTATCACGTTAATCTGTTGAAAGCCTGGAGGGATAGAGAGTCCCTAGTCGCAGACACTTGGTCACCAGCTCAAACTGGTTGCGTGATTCCTGAGGTTGGAATAGCAGCCACCTTGTCACAACCCCAACAACAGGAGGTTAAGGAGTTTGTGCTTCGCAACAAGGAGGTATTCTCTGAGCTGCCGGGACAAACATCTGGGGTAGAGCATGACATCATTACCCCGCCCGGTGAAAGGGTGAAGTTAAAACCCTATCGGATCCCAGAGGCCCGACGGGAGGCAATACGGGAGGAAGTACAGAAAATGCTGAACTTAGGGGTGATAGAGGAGTCCCAAAGTGATTGGTCTAGTCCCATTGTGTTGGTGCCTAAACCGGATGGGAGCTGGCGATTTTGTAACGATTTTCGACAGTTGAACAAAGTTACAAAATTTGACACCTACCCCATGCCACGTATAGATGAGTTGATCGACCGGCTGGGAACAGCCCGATACATGACGACTCTTGACCTCACAAAAGGGTATTGGCAAATCCCCCTGGCCAAGTCGGCCAAAGAGAAAACCGCATTTGTAACCCCAGACGGGGCGTTCCAATATAAAAGAATGCCGTTCGGGTTACAGAATGCGCCGGCCACATTCCAGCGGAAAATGGACCAGATGCTGAGGCCCCATCGGAAGTATGCTGCGGCTTACCTGGATGACATAATTGTCCATAGCACAGATTGGGCCTCACATCTGCCAAAAGTGCAAGCAGTCCTGGACTCTGTTCGGGAAGCGGGGTTTACGGCTAACCCCAAGAAGTGTACCATTGGGCAGGAGGAGGCCAAATATCTTGGGTACACCATTGGGAGGGGAGTAATAAAACCCCAACTCAACAAAGTCGAGGCCATCCAGAGTTGGCCACGTCCCAACAGCAAGAAGCAGGTACGAGCCTTTCTGGGAATCGCTGGGTATTATCGGCGATTCATTCCCCACTTTGCTTCTAAGGCTGTGCCCCTACCCAACCTGACGAAGGGGAAAGGGTCGGTCATGATTAAATGGACCCCCGAGGCTGAGGCAGCATTCCAATTCTTGAAACAAGCCTTATGTAGCCAGCCAGTGTTGTACTCACCCGACTTCTCTAAAGACTTTGTCGTACAAAGTGATGCGTCAGATGTGGGGTTAGGAGCAGTATTGTCCCAGGTCTGGAACGGGGAAGAGCACCCAGTCATTTACCTCAGCAGGAAGTTGAAGTCCCATGAGGTAAATTACGCCACCGTTGAAAAGGAGTGTTTAGCGGTGAAGTGGGCTCTAGATTCCCTTCGGTACTACCTGCTAGGTAGGCACTTTGACATGGTTACGGATCACGCTCCGTTAAAGTGGATGGCTCAAAACAAGGAAACAAATAGAAGAGTGAATAGGTGGTTCCTGGCCCTCCAGGAATTCAACTTCACAGTAAAGCATCGCCCTGGCGTTCAAATGGGGAATGTGGATGCTTTGTCTCGAGTACATGAATGCCTGATTGCTGGTGTTCCAACCCCGAGGTTAAAACAAGAGGGGGGGGTATGTGACAGCAGGAAGGTAAAGTCACCTGGTTGCATCCAGGGGGGTAGATATATTTCGCCCAGATTCAGGCTTTACGCCGACTTATACAACTAGGTGGAGAGTTGTATAAGGCTAGTGGGCTCATGGATGACTCATACCTCTAGGGAGAGTGTGGGGCGTCGTACAGACAGGGAGTTGATGAGACCAGCTGAAGCTTGTCAGCTCATTTAGGCCTCTATAAGAACTCCCAGCTTCATTAGATGTTAGCTCATGCCTGGAACCAGACCTGTGTGGACTGTCTAGGGAGAGTGAACCCCTGTGCGGTGAGACAAAGCCTGTGTGGCTATTTGCTTGGACATTTAAAACCAGGGACTTAGGGACTAGGACAGCACTAGGCTGATCCCAGTTGTTAGTTAGGAAACCTGTATGTTTAGTCAGAGGTCAAGTTGACCAGGATTTATTTTGTTTATGTTTCTTTTGCTTTGCTGTGTTTTGTCACTGTAAATAGAAAATAAACCGCACCTTTTTGATTTTGAAAACCACAACCTCCGTTTGCTGGGCCTGTTTTTGTGTGGGGAGCCCATCTCGGGGGTCACACACACCCGCTGCCGAGCTAACCCCCCTCACAATATATATATATATATATATATATATATATTATTCAAAAACGAGGGGTGGGTAGTTTAAGACCACCTTGTAAAGTTGGGCAGAACTCCGCTTTAACCACTTGTGACTGCCTTCCACAGATATACTGCAGCAAGGCAGCTCGGCTGCGCAAACCGATGTACCTGTATGTTGGTCCATGCATGAGATGCATGAGTGTGGATTCGATGTCCGCCGGCCACCTGTGATCGCGGTACAGAGAGGCAGAACGGGGATCTGCCTATGTAAACAAGTCAGATCCCGATACTGACAGGAGACAACACTGAGATCTGCTGTTCCTACTGATCAGGAACAGCCACCTCTGTGTTGTCCCAGTAAGCCCATCCCCCAAACAATTAGAACACACCCAGGGAACACAGATAACCCCTTGATCGCCCCCTAGTGTTAACCCCTCCCCTGCTAGTGTCATTTCTACAGTGATCAGTGCATTTTTTTAGCACTGATCACTGTATTGGTGTCACTGGTCCCTAAAAAGTGTCACTTGGTGTCAGATTTGTTCGCCTCAATGTCCCGTTAAAACAATAAAAAAAAATGAAAGTCCCTAAACCTATCTCCTATTTTATAGACGCTATAACTTTTGCGCAAACCAATCAATATACCCTTATTGGGATTTTGTTTTACCAAAAATATGTAGAAGAATACATATTGGCCTAAACTGATGAAGAAATTCGATTTTTTTAACTTTTTTTTTTTTGGGTGTGTCATATAGCAGAAAGAAACAAAAGTTGTTGTTTTTTTTTTTCAAAATTGTCACTCTATTTCTTTCTCGTACATCACGGGACACAGAGCGACATAGTCATTAGTAATGGGTTATATAGTTACCGTCAGGTGCTGGCACTGGCAACTTCCAAAACCGGAAGTACCCTCCCCTATATAAGCCCCTCCCATCCGGGAGCACCTCAGTTTTTTTGCCAGTGTCTAAGGTGTTGGCCAAGAAGAAACATGTGTTTTTCACTGAGCTTGCGTACAGGTTCTTTTGGGCCTCAGTAAGCTATTCCGGATCCGACCAAAAAAGCTTCATAGCTAAACGGTCGGTACCCGGGCCTTGCAGAGAAGAGCAAGGTTCTGCCTGTAATGCTTCTCTTAGGAGAGCTGGACCCTGGGATCCAGAGCTCTGGTCATACCCACGACCAAGATGTTTTCTGTGCAGGGTGCTATACAGGTCCAGGGGAGTGGAATCCTTGGGAACCCGGTCCCTGAAGGTTTGATTACAATGCCTGCCGTGATAGGTGAAGTTTGGGCTTTTGTGGACCAAACAAAGTCCTGCGGCGGGGAACAGGTAAGTGGGGGCCCCCAGGAACTTGGTTCTATTGGGGGACCCCCAAGCCTAATTTGTCTTTCTGTCTGTTACCTAACGGTATTCCCGCTAATATCTGTGCATGCCTGTAACTACTAAAAAAAATGTAATAATTTTTAATGGTGGTCAAGAAAAAAAAAAAAAAAGAATGTTTTTTTATATATGTTTAGTATATTAAACTGCGGTACCTGTGTTTGTCCACTAGAGGCCGCTGTGGAATGTTTTTCTTGTCATATGGACTAGTTTCTTCTCAGAGAGCAAAGTCCAGGCAGCTGGTGAGTTCTCCTGCAGGAAACTGTTTCCTCTGCCATGTTGCAGTGTTCGTCTATCCCCCGGCCTGCGGCAAAGGGGGCCCTGGCTCCTGTCCCTGGTTTCCATGTTTGAAAATTAGCGCCGAGGCGCACGTGGCCGCGCGCGTGCACGTGCACGCGCCTCTATATATAGAGGTGGCCGGAAAAAGGGGCGGGGCCTGGGGGATGACGCTCTGTGCGCGCCGCAGCGCTTCTGCGCATGTGCGGGCGTCCCAGCAGGTTTTTAAAAAAGCCACATTATTGCAGTAAGCTGGCTATGAAGTACAGAGACAGAGCTGGCAACATTTAAAGGCATACAGCAAGCGGTTGATACAGGCATCCCCTAGAAAGGCACATTAGTAGACACCAACTGTTTATTATAGCAGCATTTATGCTAGACTATTATCAGTAACTGGTGTATTTTCGGCTGGAATACCTCAGCTTTGTGGCTTAGGAATATGCCGTCTAAAAACTCCGGGACTAGAAATTCCAGGAGGAATAGGGGGTCTCCATCGGGCTCTGAGGATCTTGGGCATGCTTTGGCTGCACCAGTCTCCCCTGAAGAATCAGAGGTTAGTGACCGTAGGGCACCCCCAGGAGTACCTGGTACTGTGGCTGTCCCCAGTTCACCTGCTCCTGTGTATGTAACAGAGGAGGTTTTTTCCTCAGCTCTGGGAGGGCTGGAAGAGAGATTGTCAGCACTAATTGCTGCTTCCCTGTCACAGGAGAAAAGCGCTCGATCTCCGTCTCCTCCCTCAGAGTGCCTGTTAACAGAGCAACAGTCCCATACAGAGAACGACCTACCTGAGGGGGATCAGGATGAGGTTGATTCAGTTGTAGAGGAATCAACAGTGGAGGAGCCGTTCTCAGCATCACATGCTGAGAGGTTATGGGTGCAGTCCCTGACTAATATGGTCCGATCAGCATTTAAAATGCCACTTGCGGAGCCATCCTCCTCTTCTGTCTCCTCGTTGGGGTCGCTAAAAGCTCCCCAGACTGTTTGTTCTTTTCCGATCCATCCTTTACTGGAGGGGCTCATTTACCAGGATTGGGAGCATCCTGACAAAATATTTACTCCCCCCAAGAGATTTCCGGTGGTCTATCCTATGGAGGATAAGTTCGTCAGAAAATGGAAGGTCCCTACAGTGGACGCAGCCATCTCTTGTGTGAATAAATCACTGACATGTCCGGTGGAAAATGTCCAAATGTTCAAGGACCCAATAGATAAAAAATTGGAGTCCTTATTGAAATCTGCTTTTTCTACAGCAGGATTGGTGACACAACCAGCAGTGGCAGCTATAGGGGTCTGCCAAGCAGTGAAGGATCAGTTGAAACAGGTCTTAAGGGACGTGCCAGATCAGCAGGCTCTTGCTCTAGCTGATCTACCTAGAGCCTTATGCTTTGCGGTGGACGCTATAAAGGATTCAATCCATCAGGCCTCCCGCCTTACGCTGTCTGTAGTACATATGCGCAGGCTTCTATGGCTCAAAAACTGGTCTGCTGAAGCTCCCTGTAAAAAATTGCTGGTCAGCTTCCCATTTCATGGGGAGCGCTTATTCGGGGAAGACCTGGACAAGTATATCCAGAGAATTTCCAGCGGTAAAAGTACAATCTTGCCGGTCAAAAATAGAGTTAGAGGTCCCTCTTTTAAGAGGCCGGCTTCTCCAGTCCCTAGGACATCGGCTGTGAAACAGTTCCGACGGCCTCCCCGGTCAAATCCCGGAGGTAAAAATCAGGGACAGTTGCAGGGTAACAAGAAGCCCTGGAGCAGGAGAGGTACAAAACCTCCCCCAAAGTCAAATGCATGAAGGGTTGCCCCCACCCAATCGGGTGGGGGGAAGACTTCAGTTGTTCACAGAAACCTGGCGGGACACGATCCGAGACAGATGGGTGCTCTCCGCAGTAAATCTGGGATACAAATTGGAGTTAAAAAACTCCCCTCCTTCCCGCTTTATAAGGTCGAACGTGCCAAGGGATCCCCAGAAGAGAGGATCCCTCCTGTTGGCACTGGAACAATTATTGCTTCAAGCAGTAATTATAGAGGTCCCCCTGGAAGAATGGGGGTTCGGGTTTTACTCAAACCTCTTTACAGTTCCGAAGCCAAACGGGGACGTGAGGCCCATATTAAATCTAAAAGGGCTAAACAAATTCCTACATATCAGGACTTTCCAGATGGAGTCGATCCGATCGGTAGCCACTGCCCTACAAGGGGAGGAATGGTTAGCCTCGATCGACATCAAAGATGCGTATTTGCACATCCCCATCTTTCCAGCCCACCAAAAATTTCTACGCTTTGCGATAGAAGGGCGCCATTTTCAGTTCAGAGCCTTACCCTTCGGTCTGGCCACAGCACCAAGAGTGTTCACAAAAATTCTGGCCCCATTATTGGCCAATCTAAGAACACGAGGTGTAACGATAATGGCATATCTAGACGACTTGTTGCTGATAGACCACTCAGTGGAAAAACTAGAAGTGGTTGTTCACGAGACAATCAAGTATCTGGAATATCACGGTTGGATTATCAACCGAGACAAGTCAGCCCTAAAACCAGTCAAAAGTCTGGAATACTTGGGGCTAAGGCTGGATTCAGACCAGAGAAAAATTTTCTTGCCTCGAGAAAAGGGGTCGTCTTTGAGAGATTTGATCCACTTAGTGGGTTCAAAAAGACAGCCATCCATACGCCTGTGCATGAGGCTGCTGGGAAAAATGGTGGCATCATTCGAAGCAGTACCCTACGGTCAATTCCATTCAAGGAAGTTGCAAAGGGCCATACTGTCAGCCTGGAACAAAAAAGTTCAGGCTCTGGACGTACCAATGTCCTTGTCCCCTTCCGTTCGCAGAAGCCTCCGTTGGTGGTTGGTTCCCCGGAATCTGGAAAGAGGGAAATCCTTCAGTCCGATTTCTTGGAAGGTGGTCACTACAGATGCCAGCCTTTTAGGCTGGGGAGCAGTACTGGAGCAATGGTCTCTCCAGGGCAGATGGTCGGATGCGGAAAAGGCCCTGCCCATCAATCTCTTAGAGATACGAGCAGCCCGGTATGCCCTAGTAGCATGGACATCCAAACTCCAAGGGTCCCCTGTCAGAGTTCAGTCAGACAATGCCACAGCAGTGGCATATATCAATCGTCAGGGGGGCACCAGGAGTCGTGCAGCCCAAAGGGAAGTAAATTACATCCTGAGATGGGCAGAAAGATATGTCCCAGCCATATCTGCGGTATTCATTCCAGGGGTGGAGAATTGGAAGGCGGACTTTCTAAGTCGCCAACAATTATGCCCAGGGGAATGGTCCCTTCATCCCGAAGTTTTCCGGACAATATGTCAGCGGTGGGGAACACCGGATGTAGATCTGCTAGCATCCAGGTTCAACACGAAAGTGGACAGGTTTGTCTCTTGGACAAGGGATCCCCTAGCGTGCGGCTCGGATGCCCTAGTGTTCCCTTGGGATCAGTTCAAGCTGATATATGCATTCCCACCGCCACAATTGTTACCTCGATTACTCCGCAGAATCAGGGTAGAAAAGAAACCAGTGATTCTGGTGGCTCCAGCGTGGCCCCGAAGAGCATGGTACGCGGAGATTGTAAAAATGTCTGTGGGGAGTCCTTGGACCCTCCCACATCGTCCGGACCTGCTTTCGCAGGGACCGATATACCACCCTTCCTTACCAGCCCTAGGTTTGACGGCCTGGCTATTGAAGCCCACATTCTAAAAAGGAGAGGGCTCTCTAATGCTGTGGTGTCTACCATGATCAATGCCAGGAAACCGGTATCCAGGCAGATCTACTATAGAATCTGGAAGGCGTACATCGCCTGGTGTGAGGCCAGGAAATGGCATCCACGTAAATACGTAATAGGTAGAATTCTGGACTTCCTACAATGGGCTGTAGATAGGAAGCTTGCCTTGAGTACTATCAAAGGTCAGATTTCGGCCTTGTCAATATTTTTTCAAAGGCCCTTGGCTTTGCATTCACTAGTCAAAGCCTTTATACAAGGAGTGATGCGTATTAGTCCTCCGGTTAATATTCCCATATGTCCATGGGATCTAAACTTGGTTCTGTCGGTTCTACAGAAACAACCATTTGAACCATTACAGCATATTTCCTTAGTGCTTCTCACCAGGAAATTGATTTTTCTAGTAGCCATTTGTTCGGCTAAAAGAGTATCGGAATTAGCAGCTATGTCCTGTAAGGAGCCATATCTGGTTATCCATAAGGACAGAGTAGTGTTACGTCCTCATCCAGCCTTTCTTCCTAAGGTGGTATCGAGTTTTCATTTGAACCAAGATGTGGTTCTTCCTTCTTTTTTCCCCAAGCCTACTTCGGTAGAGGAAAAGTTATTGCATTCTTTGGATGTAGTAAGAGCAGTTAAAGCTTATCTAAAAGCCACTGCTCAGATTCGCAGAACGGATACTTTGTTTATTCTGCCGGAAGGCCCCAGAAAGGGTCAGGCAGCGTCAAAATCTACTTTAGCCAAGTGGATTCGACAGGTCATAATACAAGCCTATAGCTTGAGAAGTAGACCGCCTCCGTTCAAAGTTAGGGCGCACTCCACGAGAGCAGTTGGAACTTCATGGGCAGTGCATCACCAGGCCTCCCTGGCTCAAGTCTGTAAGGCCGCAACATGGTCTTCAGTACACACGTTTACTAGGTTCTACCAGGTGGACGTTAGAAGTCAGGAGGATGTCGCCTTTGGGCGCAGTGTGTTGCAGGCCGCAAAAGATCCTCATGTCTGATAGCGCTCAGCTTATATATGGTGTATCCCCCCCTCATTTGGCATTGCTTTAGGACATCCCATTAGTAATGACTATGTCGCTCTGTGTCCCGTGATGTACGAGAAAGAAAATAGGATTTTTATAACAGCTTACCTGTAAAATCCTTTTCTTGGAGTACATCACGGGACACAGAGCTCCCGCCCCTCTTTGGGGACACTTATTGCTTTGCTACAAAACTGAGGTGCTCCCGGATGGGAGGGGCTTATATAGGGGAGGGTACTTCCGGTTTTGGAAGTTGCCAGTGCCAGCACCTGACGGTAACTATATAACCCATTAGTAATGACTATGTCGCTCTGTGTCCCGTGATGTACTCCAAGAAAAGGATTTTACAGGTAAGCTGTTATAAAAATCCTATTTTTTTGTTTATAGCGCAAAAAAAACAAACACGCAGAGGTGATCAAATACCACCAGAGGAAAGCTCTATTTGTGGGGAAAATAAGGATATCAATTTTGTTTGGATACAGCATCGCATGACTGCGCAATCGTCAGTTAAAGCGACGCAGTGCCGTATCGCAAAACAATGGCCTGGTCATTAAGAGGCTAAATCCTTCTGGGGCTGAAGTGGTTAATTTTTTTGAAAAAAATTTGATTGCCACAAAGGTAATTATTATTGTACTTATAAAAGACATTTATTGTAAGTAACCACTTTAAATTTAGCACCATGCAAAAGCAGCTGTGATTAGCCAAGGTGCAGAATTGATTCTCTTATTGTACCAGTTCAATTGTAAGTAAGTATAACACAATGATGTGTCTGTGACCACATTTACAAATATCAGAACAGAATGGTGTAACTGCCAGATACTTCTCCATTGTAGAATATGCTAGTACTACCCCATGTTTATTGTAGCATTTGTGTGTACGCACATGACATATATATTTTTAAGAAAGGAAAGCCTTCAGATAACACAATTTTTCCCAGCAGCACAATGCTGTCTGAATTTAATAAAAGGTTTAATCACAAAGAGAAAAACACATTGTTCATATTTGTGTGCCATTTTCATCACTGATAATAACTGTTCTCTTTACCTTACTATGTTTCTCCCTCTGTCTCTTTGGAGTCTGTTGCATAGCAACCATCCTGGCGCACGGAGCAGATACCTTACACCCACCCATTGAATCAAATGGTCTATTCAATTTAAGCTGTGTCTTCGCATAACACTGTTCACCCCCTCATTTGTATTATGTTGGAAATCCTGGAATTTTCTAATTATTAAGTAAAAACATCTTGCTAAATAAAGGTTAGGTGTAATGTGTATACTTTACACTTGCCACACAATCAGAGTTTACAGTGTACTATACTCTGGATAAAAATGTGCAGACATCATTACTTGTGCAGGGGGCAAACCTGTATTTAGGAAAACCTAGTAAACCACCAGCAGCTTTTAACACAATCTAGTAAGAATTACAAGTACCATCAGCGCTACAACAGTGGAAAATAAAAAGAGAACCTGTAAGAACCAACAGGAATCCATAAGTCCACAGTCCGAAGGGGAAAGACAACTGGGATGTAGGGTGGCAGAAACACATATATTCCGGCAGCTGCAGGCCAAAGGGTATGGGGATTCCCTCGTGAGCATGCACAAAAGAACAAAGGTAGAGCGCCTGGTAAGTGTAAGATTAACCGCTTCCGGACCGCCCCACGTACATTTACTGCAGCAGGGTGGCCCTTCAGCACAAAATCACGTACCTGTACGTGATTTTGATTGCCGAGTCTGGGGTGCGCACATGCGTCGCCGGCAACATGCTCCCACTGTGATTGGACACACCAGGACCCGCCGAATGTTACAGAGGCAAACAGAACGGCGATCTGCCTATGTAAACAAGGCAGATCGCCATTCTGTCAGAGGGTAAGATGAAGATCTTGTGTTTCTGCTAAGCAGGGACACAGATCTCTGTCATCCCCCAGTTAAAGCAACCCCCCCCCCCCCCCACATTTAGCAAGCACTCCCACAGGGAACACATTTAAAGAGGTTGTAAACCTTCGTGTTTTTTCACCTTAATGCATTAAGGTGAAAAAACACCTTGCAGTGTCTGGCCCCCCCAGCCCCCCGTTTTACTTACCTGACCCCAGAATTTCAGTGCATTTTTTTCATTACTGATCGCTGTATTGGTGTCACTGTTCCCCAAAAAGTGCCACTTAGTGTCAGATTTGTCCACCGCAATGTTGCAGTTCCACTAAAAATCGCTAATAACAAAAACAATAACAAGAATAAAAATTCCATAAATATATCCCACAGTTTGTAGACGCTATAACTTTTGCGCAAACCAATCAATATACGTTTATTGGGATTTTTTACCAAAAAATATGTAGCAGAATACATATTGGCTTAAATTGATGAAGAAATATGTTTTTTTATTTATTGGATGTGTTTTATAGCAGAAAGTAAAAAATATTGTTTTTTTTCCAAAATTGTCGGTCTTTTTTTGTTTTTAGCACAAAAAATAAAAACCACAGAGGTGATGAAATGCCAAAAAATTAAAGCTCTATTTGTGGGAAAAAAGGACATACATTTTATTTGGGTACAGTGTCGCACGACCGCGCAAATGTCAGTTAAAGCAATGCAAGGCCATATCACAAAACATGGCCTGGTCATGAAGGGGGTAAACCTTCTGGAGCTGAAGAGGTTAAAAGGCAAGACTTTATCACTTTAGCATATATACTGGTCCACTGGTCAGTGTTGACATGCAGGCATCATCGGTCCATCAAGACTGCAAAGAGCTATGCCTGCACGTCCATACCGACCAGCGGAGCACTATACAGGGTTTTTACATGTGAGTGAATACGGAATAAAGTGTTGCCTTTTAAAGTGGTTGTAAACCCTTTTAAACTTTTTTTTTTTTTTTTTCCTAACAACCTGTAAGAGAAAGGCATAATGAGCTAATATGACTAGCATAATAGCTCATTAAGCATCACTTACCTTAGATCGGGGCCCCCGAAGCCGTGCCCGTCTCCTTCTTCAGCCGCAGCCATCTCCGGGTATCGCCGCTCCAGCCAATCACAGCGCCGCTCCGGAGCGGCGGAGACGTTACTCTGCGCATGCGCGCGGGAGTCTTCACATTCGGCTACGCCCAGCGATTGCTGGGAAGTAGTCACATTTCTGAATGGGATTAACACCATGAATGCGCTGTTGTCTACGGCGCGCATGCGCCGTAGACAGCGGCGCCTGTCATTTAACTAAATGTCTCCTAAACCGTGTAGGTTTAGGAGATATTTCTTGCACCTACAAGTAAGCCTTAATCTAGGCTTACCTGTAGGTGCAAGTTGAAAAAGTGGGTTTACAACCACTTTAATCTCACACTTACCTGGCGCTCTGCCTCTGTTTATTTTTGCACCAGCAGGTTTTAAATGCAGCCACCAAGGGCAGCTGGCATGTAACTTCAGTTTTGTATAAAACCCAATGTGATCAGCTATGAAATATCAGCCTGCAGATCTAAGGACAGAGTTCTCATATTGCTTCCCAATCCTTTAAATGGTGATGTGCAGAGCGCAGGGAGGAGCATGGGAGCTTAACTTTGGGGTGAAAGTTAAGATTTACACACTTGATTGTGGGGATCCTTAAGCACCCTAGAAAACTTTTTGTTCTAAAATGTATTTACTTTAAAATGTTCAGTACTGAAGAAAATAAAAAGTTTTATTTTTTAAATCATTTCTAATATTGCATATAATTTTTTTTTTTTAAGTTTTAATCTAATTTTATTGAAGTTTTTAAGAAGGTTTACAGGTAAAGAGGACAGGTACCCAACAATACATAGTTGTAAAGTCAAATAGAGAAAAAGGGTTGGCATCACAAACAATTTGTTGCAATTAACAGTAGCACCATAGCTAACACACAGTCGTAACATAGTATCATAAACACAATCAATGATAATATATCCACTGTTATAAAATGATGTAGTGACCTCGAAACTGAATGGGTTGATACTGATCAGTTCAATCCTCGGGTCTATAAAATATCACATGAAGTAAGTGGTCACCCAAAGCATACAGTATGTAGAATAATAATCAACAACTCAACAAAATCCCCAGATATGTGAGGTAACGAAATAACAAAATAACAGAAGAAAAGATAGAAAAAGTTAAAGTAAGAAGTAGAAAAAAAAAAAGGGTTGGAGTAAGAGGGGGTCGCGCCTCCCATTCTTGCTGTGCCAAGAAGAGGTAATGTAGTAAAGAGGGAACCAAATTTCCAAATCCTCCTAAGCCCAGGTTCACACTGGTGCGATTTGAAACCGCATGTCAAATCAGCTGCATTTCCGGCAATTGCCGGCAATGACACCGTCCTAATCGGTGCGACGCCGCATCTGCGGCACTGCACTGATTTCAAAAAGTAGTTTCTGTACTACTTTTTGCGATTTCGGTACAGAGGTCTCTGTAATCGCAGCCAAAATCGGGACTGACAGACGGGAGTGAAATCGTGCGAGTTCAGCTGAACCAGTGTGAACCTGGGCTAAATGACAGAAAATGGTCCAATAGGCCCAGATAGTGCTATGTTTGTGGAGCCGATCGTACTCTGCTGCCAAAAGATGTTCCATATCATTAATAGAATCCAGTTCTACAGATCACTCCATGAGGGAGGGTATCTGGCAGGGGCGGATCCAGAGATGTTTTCTCGGGAGGGGCACTGCCAAAAAATGTTTTTTTTGTGGGAAATTTATCGGGGAAATAGCTGGTGTCTGCGCTTCAATCATCCTGGCACCATGGTTGTTATGGTGTCAGGATGATTGAAGCACATTATTTCTATTATTACATTGTAATATAAAATTAAATAGTTCAATGCAGAATCAGTGGGAGCCCCGAGTGTGTCACTTGCCACCGTCACCTGCAATTAGTGGGAGCCCTGAGCGTGTCACTTGCCACGTCACCTGCCACATCTTGTGGATTGTCACTTGCCACTCCTTGTGCATTGTCACTTGCCATGTCACCTGCCACACCTTGCTGATTGTCACTTGCCTGCCACCAGATGCAGATTGTCATTTGCCACGTCACCTGACACAATTTGCGGATTGTCACTTGCCACGTCGCCTGCCACACCTTGCGGATTGTCACTAACTTGCCTGCTAAGGTGTAGTTTTGGTTGTCTCTTGCTGTGTCCCAGATTCCCAGAATCAGGCAGCAGAGAGATAATGTAATCTCTCTGTTGCCTGCACAGTGAGGGCGGAAGTCACTGCAGGAATGCAGGGCAGGCACGGGCGGTGAGAGATGATCTCATCTCTCTGCTCCCCCGCTCCTGACTAGCTGATTGGCCAGCTGCCACACTGAGCCTGCTCTCTCACCTGCGCTGCCAACACACTCAGCAGCACGGTTTGCCCACGAACCGCGCCGCAAGTGGAGCCGCCCGCTTTCTTACACATCTGTGGAGCCGCACGCTATCGCACGTGCCCGCAGAGTGGCCCGACGTGACTCACTGACGTCACTCATTGCTAGACGCCAAGCGGCCCAGGCGTTAGCAACGAGTGCAGGGAAGAGGCTCCACCCACCTCCTCCTCCGCTCCTGGTATCGTGTCAGTGTGCCGCGTAACTACATTAGACGAGTCTCTCTCTCGGTGCCGCTGATCGGCTGATGTGAGAAACTGAGAGAGACTCAGAGAGGCAGCGGCAGCTGCAGAACAAGTACTGTATATACTTGAGTATAAGCCGACCCGAATATAAGCCGAGGCACCTAATTTTACCACAAAAAACTGGGAAAACTTATTGACTCGAGTATAAGCCTAGGGTGTCCATCTGCATGCCTCACTGTGCCTCACTTTGCCTCACTGTGCCCATGCTTCACTGTGCCCATGACTAGACTGATGTTTAACATGGGAGTCTATGGAAGGAGTGCCCGGATTTGAAAAATCGGTTCTCCCCGGCCGTAGGTCTCCCAGACACCAAACTTTGCACACTTGTAGAGGAGACATGGGGCTACATGTGTGCCAAGTTCCAGGGGACCTACGACCGGCCGGCACCGCGTCCGCAAAGTCACCGGAGAAATGACCATTTAACATTGGAGTCTATGGAAGGGGTGCCCAGCTTTAAAAAATCAATGTTCCCGGCCGTAGGTCCCCCAGACACCAAACTTTGCACACTTATAGAGGAGACATGGGGCTACTTGTGTGCCACGTTTGGGGTCCAGGGGACCTACAGAGGGCCGGTACCGGGTCCCCAAAATCCGGGAGATCAGGCGCAAAAAAAAAAAAAAACAGAGCAAGTGAGTGTGACAGATGGTCTCGGGGGGGGGGGGGCAATTGCCCTGTTGCCCCCCCGGATCCGCCCCTGGTATCTGGGCAGATCTACAGTGACGAGTTATCGTGGCTCATGCTGCTGTCAAAAAATGGCTAAGGATATCTTTTTTAGCAGATTTGATAGACCCCAGGATCATAGATAATAAAGTAACTTTCCAGTTAGTCTACGATAGTAATCGTATTTTATAATCAGTATTTTTATAATCAGCCCATTAGACAGATGTAGACAAGCAAGATTAACCACTTCTGCCCCAGACCATTTGGCTGGCCAAAGACCAGAGCACTTTTTGCGATTTGGCACTGACGCTTTAACTGACAATTGTGCGGTCGTGCGACGTGGCTCCCAAACAAAATTGATGTCCTTTTTTTAACACAAATAGAGCTTTCTTTTGGTGGAATTTGATCACCTCTGCGGTTTTAATTTTTTGTGCTATAAACAAAAAAAGGGCGACAATTTTGAAAAAAAAAAAAGCAATATTTTTTACTTTTTGCTATAATAAATATCCCTAAAAAAATATAATTTTTTTTTCCTCAGTTTAGGCCGATACGTATTTTTCTACATATTTTTGTTAAAAAAAATTGCAATAAGCGTTTGAGTGGTTTGCGCAAAAGTTATACCGTCTACAAAATAGGGGATAGTTTTATGGCATTTTTATTAATATTTTTTTTTTACTAGTAATGGCGGTGATCAGCGGTTGCGGTTTTTATCGTGACTGCGACATTATGGCGGACACATCGGACACTTTTGGCGCTATTTTGGGCCCATTCACATTTATACAGCGATCAGTGCTATAAAAATGCATTGATTACTGTGTAAATGTGACTGGCAGTGAAGGGGTTAACCAGGAGGGGGCACTGAAGGGATTAAGTGTGTCCTAGGGATGTGTTCTAACTGTAGGGGGGATGGGCTACGTGTGTCACGACACTGATCACCGCTCCCGATTACAGGGAGCGGTGATCAGTGTCCTGTCACTAGGAAGAATAGGGAAATGCTTGTTTACTTCAGCATTTCCCCTTTCTTCCTCTCCGTGAGACGATCAGGGGTATCCCCGCGGACATCGAGTCCGCGGGACCCGCGATCACACTCACAGAGCTCGCGGCACATGCGGGCCCACAATGCCACTTCTTGAAGGTGACGTGCAGGTACGTTAATATGCCTTACGTGCCATTCTGCCGATGTATATCGGTGTGAGCCGGTCGGCAAGTGGTTAAAACATAAACCAAAGGCCCATTTACACAGGCAGTCACATGGCAAGAATGTGCACAGTTTACCAGCTAGGAAACTATCCCAATGCACACAGTGGGGTTTATTTACTAAAGGAAAGAAAGCTATTCACTTTACTATGGAATTTGCACTTTGCAAAGGAACTGTCCCTGTCTTAGTGCATGTGTTGAGATTTCACAAAGAATACCCAATTAAGTGCAAGGAAAAAGAAATACAAACTACTTTTTACTTGTGCATGAGTGGATGATGGAAGTCAGCACAGCTAAATGAACAACCTATTTTCCTTTAGTAAATCTACCCCAAGGATTCAACTTTGAGTAATTGTTTAATGCCTATCCAGATTTTGTTCCAAATAATTTTTGTATGCGTTAGTAAATAGGTATAGTGGTGAGGTTCACCAGATAGCCTTGAAAAATGCACACTGCATTCCATTCTTTGTGTGAAAAACACAGCATCACTTTAGTATGAGGATGACATATGATTGCTGTATCCTTGTCACACATATATCTGCTATATGGCTGCAATACCAGATTAAACAAGTAATAATCGTCAACTCTAACAATATCTCCTTAATAACGCACTTTTGTAAATTAAGCTCTGAACAGCAAATTTCCAGCAGATAGCTGCAGAGACAAATATAACCAGGGCTTTTTTTCAGCTGGACCTTGGTGGAACTCAGTTCCACCACCTCTGGTTCAGGCCTTCTGCTCCCTGCTCACCACTATCGCTTGTAAACACAGAAGTCCGGCTTCGGTGTTTACCAGTGATAGCTTGTCTCCCAACGGCTCCCACAGATCTAATCTCCTGAGCAGCTCCCACTGAGAGCAGGATAGGAGCAAGGGAGATGCAGGTGTCCAGGGTGCATTGTGGATGCCGACACCCCCACTAGATAATCTCCCTGCAAATGAGAGAGGAGGAGTCACCGACATTGTGCAGGGAGGTACTAGAGCCGGCTGGGTGCTTTAGCCTAATACAGCAACAAAAGTAAGATATGTGGAAGATGGTGGAGCTTTTAAGGGGAGGGGATGGGTGAAGTGGAGGGGGAGTCACATGCAGAGGTCAGTGCTCAAGAGGGGTGAAAGTAAGATGTGGATGGGAGATGCAGAGGTAAGCAGCTGTGAAAGAAGGCTGAACTCTGCAATCTGTGTGTAGCGCACCCCTAAACTCTGCTCTCTGTATGCAGCGCAACCCCTGAACTCTGCATTATGTACATAGCACACCCCCAAACTCTGCATGTAGTGCATCCCTAAACTCTGTACTCTGTACTAAGCGCACCCTGGAACTCTACACGTAGCGCACCCCTGGGGGGGGCGGTTTTGGGGGGTTGTGGTTGAGTTCCTGCACCTATTTTCTGGGAAAAAAAGACCTGAATATAACAAATCCTTTTTATTGTATGGGTGTACAAATAGCTTCTACATTGGGTACCAACATCCCCCATTTGAATACAAAGTATAGAAAAATAGGTTCACCTGATATTTTTGGGTCATTTTAGGTACCACAACTCGATATCAACTGTGAAAATTATATCCAAGATTGAGGCTCCGGTCACACCTAATGCCGATGTGGCTCCCAGCAGGGGTCCTGTGCGTCCTGGTTCACCGTTTCAGGTCCAATTTCAGCCTGAATTTTGGGCTGAATTCGGACCTAAAACGGACCAAAAGACGCACAAGGCTCCTGTGCAAATTTGCACCGGAGCCGCATTGGAGATATGTGAACCGGCTCCATAGAGAGCCATTCACATTCTCCTGCTATTGTGAATTGGATGCGGTGATCCTGCATCCAATTCGCAATAGTGTGAACCCAGCCTTATGGTTGCACAAAACCATATTAAAATACTTTTCTGGTGATAACAAACAAATATAAAAATGCAAGGATCAGTATATAGCTACTTCCTCCTGGAAGTTATATAGCTTATGTTATCTGAAATATCATCAAAAGTTACAGTATTAAAAATAATGTAATAATGCCTTGAAAACCTTAAGGCAAAGTGGGCGGTCGATTTCCCTACACTAGATACAGAAGATTGGGAGGAAATGTAGGATTGTCCCTTTTCACAGCTAGTATCGGCTAGAGATAGATTAGTGCGATTCAAAATACTACATCAAGTGCATTACACGCCCATGCGCCTACACAAAATATATCCATCCATCCCAGCTTCTTGCTGGAGATGCGACTCGCCCTCAGCAGATTTCATTCATATTGTTTGGAACTGTCCTCAGATTAAAGTCTTTTGTGCTGAGGTCACCACTTTTATTTTGACTGTCACCACCATTCCTGTTCCATTGTCAGTGGAGGTATGTCTGTTGGGACTTGTAGAACCGCTGGCCCCTCGCCGGGCAAGCAGAACCCTACTAGGATTATTACTTTATTATGCTCGTAAGTCTGTAGTACTCTGATGGAAGGATTCGACCACACCCTCAATACATTTTTGGAAGAGGTTAGTGAACTCGGCTCTGCCACTATACAAGGCTACTTACCTGTCACGTGGCTGTGCTAAGAAATTCCATAAAATATGGGACATCTGGACGGAATCCCTGTCCACTGATGCAGACTCGATGAATGATTAGTAACTCTCTATTAATTACCTGTGACAGCTCAAGTGGCATCTCTGAACTTATAGGCTTCCTTGGGTTGCTCGGTCAATAGTTATGGGGAGAGGGGGGAATGTGAATGTGTATATGTAACGTGTACTTCATTTCATTTGTAAATAATTAAAATAAGCTATGTGGAGTATCTGTGGAAATAGAATACTTTAGAATAGATAATCTGCACAGGTGGTTGAGCGTACAGTAGTTTAGTTGTTTATTATTATTTTAGTTTGTGTGTGACCGAGCCTGGGTATGCCCAATAGGCTCTGTATTGTATTTTTTGTTCTTTTTTTTTACCTTGAAATTACAATAAAAACAACTTTCAAAAAAATAAATAAAAATAATGTATCCTATTTAATGTAACAGGGTGATCATGTACAAGACATTCTTTCTCTACCCATTTCTCAGAGTCATGGTCTGCTTTTCGGACGAACGGGAATAGGAAAGTACATTGATGAGAAAATTAACAATATATTGCTTAACATCATTCCAAAGCTGTTAACTCGTTTACATAGAATTCTCATAAATTACTAACCACTTATATATGTAGTATCAGTTGCATAACATACAAGTAGGTAAAGTGGAAGTAAAGTCCACTTTTTAACTTGTACCTACAAGGCTTACCTGTTGGTACAGTAAATATCTCCTAAACTTGCACAGTTTAGGTCACAAGGGTGTCAAACTGGCAGCCCTCCAGCTGTTGCGGAACTACAAGTCCCATCATGCCTCTGCCTGTGGGAGTCATACTTGTCACTGTCAGCCTTGCAATGCCTCATGGGACTTGTAGTTTTGCACCAGCTGGAGGACCGCCAGTTTGATGCCTGTGGTTTAGGAGATTTTCACACAGCATGCAGCTGGGTACGTCACCAGCGCATGCGCTCTGAAGGGACACCATACCTGCGGGAGTGAAGTCACTGCAAATCCGGAAGGAAGACCGGGTAAAAATGGAAGCACTAGGGAGCTGTGACAGCACTTTGCTTGAGGGCTCTGTGTCCAGGTAAGTCTATCGTAATGTGCTAGTATGCAGTGCCGCTAAAACAACCACCGACGCCCTCACTGCCCCAGTGTGAAAGTAGCCTCCACTACAAAGATGCTGCTTGAAGGACTTTTTCTAGCTTCCTGCAAGTGCACCACTCCAGTGTGAAAGCACTCAGGCTTACACACTGGAGTGACAGGAGAGGCGCTTTGCAGGCGCTATTTACGCCTGTATAGCGCCTCAGTGTGAAAGTGGCCTTAAGGCTATTAAAGTGTCACCTATAGATAATTATGTAAAACGTTTTTTACACATTGGACACACTTAATCTAATATAGCAATGTGATATATACATACATATATATATTTTGGTCGTAGCTATGCACAATGATCTGGTTCTGGGTGTGACCACCTGCACATGACTACCTATGATCCCCTGTGAGCTCCTGAGTTAGCCTCCTGTCTGTGACCCCTGAAGCACACTATAGCCGCTTTGATTCTATTTGGTCTATTATGTAAGTTATATTTGCAAATATTGACAGTGTTTGTACAATATTACATTTTCCAATACCTCTGGGAAAATTACATATTTGTTATTATTATTTTTTGTTGTTGTTTTTTTCTATTTAGGTCTATTCCTACAATGTTGTCCCCTGAGGAAGACTATATTTAGTCAAATGTGAATATTGCTTACTTGGGCTCTTCCCTGTTGTTGAATATTGCTTACTTGGGCTCTTCCCTGTTGTTGTAGCTGTGGCACTTTGGAGCAAGCAGTTTAACTGCCAGAGACTCTTATTGATGAATGTTAGAATAGCGTTTTTATGCAATTAATTGTCTAAGAAAGTGGTTCTCAACCTTTCTAGTGCCATGACCCCTTAATAAAATTTCCCAAGTTGTGGGGACCCCTAACAGTAAAAAAAAATTTGTAGCATAGGTTGTTAGCACCCAAGGCAAGACAAGTAATTTTCGCCCCTAACCCACGGACATTTAGTGCTCCCCGAGTCCTTTCCACCCGTACAGTATTAAAACCCCTTATGGTTCATTTTAGGATGTGCCACTCTCGCTTTGTTCTCCTTTCTTTCCCTTTTATCTCTCTCTAGCCTAATTTCTTGTTTTTTCCCCCCCCATCCCTCTTTCTAGCCGTCTTTCTAGCTCTTTCTCTTATTTCTTTCTCACCCTTTTTCTTTGTTCCTCCCCCTCTTTTCCTCTCCCTTCTATGTATTCTCTATTTTTATTCCTTCTCTTACTTCTTGGAGGGGTGGGATGAGTGGCAGTGCTGACGGGAAGTTGGGGTGAGTTGCAGTGCTGGCGGGGAGTTGGGGTGAGTGGCAGTGCTGGCGGAGAGTTGGGATGAGTGGAAGTTCTGGCGGGGAGTTGGGATGAGTGGCAGTGCTGGGGGGGAGTTGGGATGAGTGGCAGTGCTGAGGGGAGTTCTGATCAGCCAACTTAGGTGCTCTTGATCAAGGTCATCTGCTGATCTGAGAACTGTAGTGGGGACTTTTAATGGTAACTCTAATCACTGTGTCTCCGGCTTCATTGTGTCTCCAGCTCTGTGGTATCTCGCAACAGTGATACCTATGCCAAAATCAAGAGATGGGGTCTCCTCCAGCCCTATCCACTTCACATTCCTCACCAGTCAGCTGACCTCTAGTCTCTGCCCCCCCACCCATGTCGTGAACTGAATGAGCGGCTGTGAAGAGGCTGAGTGGGTGGCTGCGGGCTCCAGGAACAGCCCAGCTGGGCTTCCACAGGCTCCAGGGACAGCCCTGCTGGGCAGCCGTGAAAAGGCTGGGAGAGTGGTGACCCCTGGCAAATCGTCATTTGACCCCCGTAGGGGTCTCGACCCCCAGGTTGAGAACCACTGGTCTAAGATATATGGTTCTTCCTGGTCTTCATTTAATATTTAGGTTAAAGTAGGTCATTTTCAGGGTAGCAAAACCTTTATTAGCAGATGCTTTGTTTTGCTATGTTTCCACTGTTTCAGGATACCGGTTAACCTAGCGGTAAAGCAAAGGCCTACAATGTCCTTAAAACCATTTTTTTGCTTGCAGTTATATCCGATATAATGTTCCATTCCCTTTCTGAAACAACCGGCATTAATGTCACTGATTTCTTCTCCTTTGGCCTTTATATGACATGTATCAAAGTGGTTGTTTCCACACTCTCATCAAAACTGTTAGTAGGAGCTTGAGAGCTTGAGACACAATGACTTTCCATATAATTCTCGCTTTTGGTAAGGAGCAGGGATGAGCTGAACACCCTCCGGTTTGGTTCGCACCAGAACATGCAAACAGGCAAAAAATTTGTACGAACAACAACATGAAAAACCAAAAGTGCTCATTTTAAAGGCTTATATGCAAGTTATTGCCATAAAAAGTGTATGGGGACCCGGGTTCTGCCTCAGGGGACATGTATCAATGCAAAAAAAAAAAGCAGCAGTGATTTTCATAATGCTTAAAGTGAAACAATAAAAATGAAATATTCCTTTAAATATCGTGCCTGGGGGGGGGGGGGGGGGGGGGGGGTCTTCTTAGTATGCATGTAAAGTAGCACATCTTTCCCGTGTTTAGAACAATACCACAGCAAAATTACATTTCTAAAGGAAAAAAATCTAATTTAAAACTGCTCGCGGCTGTAATGTATTGTCGGATTCCGCCAATATGGATAAAAATCGTTGAAAAGAAACAACCTGGGTCCTGCCCCAGGGGACATGTATCAATGCAAAAAAATATCGTGCCTGGGGGCTCTCCTTAGTATGCCTATAATGTAGTGCATTTTTCTCATGTGTATATAACAAGACCATCGACGCTGTGATCGAGAATGGATAGACATCGCGGGACAGTTTTTTTTTTTTTAATAAAGGACTTGTCCCAATTTGTCTACTGTCATTTTTAAACATTTTGACACTTTTTTGGGTGAATTGGTAGGGGTGCAATGCACCCCATACCCATTCACATAGGGGGACGGGATCTGGGGGTCCCCTTGTTAAAGGGGGTTTCCAGATTCTGATAAGCCCCCCACCCGCAGACCCTCACAACCACCGGGCAAGGGTTGTAGGGATGAGGCCCTTGTCCCCATCAACATGGGGGACAAGGTGCTTTGGGGGGACCCCAAATCATCCTCCCCATGTTGAGGGCATGTGGCCTGGTACAGTTCAGTAGGGGGGGTTCTCTCTCGTCCCCCCTCTTTTCTTGTGGCCTGCCAGGTTGCATGCTCGGATAAGGGTCTGGTATGGATTTTAGGGGGGCCCTTCACCATTTTTTTTACTTTGGCGCAGGGTTCCCCTTAAAATCCACATCAGACCTGAAGGGTCTGGTATGGATTTTGGGGGAACCCCTACGCCATTTAAAAAAAAAAAATTGGCGCAGGGTGCCTATGCCGTTTTTTTTTCAATTAACTTTTTCTATATTGCCGGGATCCGACAATACATTACAGCCACGGTCAGTTTTAAATTACTTTTATTCCTTTAGAAAGGTCATTTTGCTGTGGTATTGTTCTAAACACGGGAAAAATGTGCTACTTTACATGCATACTAAAGGGGGCCCCCCCAGGCATAAAGGAATATTTCATTTTTATCGTTTCATTTTAAGCATTATTAAAATCACTGCTCCTAAAAAAAAAATGCAATTTTTTAAACTTTTTTTTTGCATTGATACATGTCACCTGGGGCAGGACTCGGGGCCCAATGCCATTTTTTTCAATGATTGTTATCTATATTGCTGGATTCTGACAATACATTACAGCCGCGATCAGTTTTAAATTACTTTTTTTCCTTTAGAAATTTCATTTTTCTGTGCTACTGTTCTAAACACGGAAACATTTGCTACTTTACAGGCATACTAAGGACAACCCCCAGGCACTATATTTAAAGGAATATTTCATTTTTATTGTTTCACTTTAACCACTTAAGCCCCAGACCATTATGCAGCTAAAGGACCAGGCCACTTTTTGAGATACTGCACTGCGTCGCTTTAACTGACAATTGCGTGGTCGTGCGACATGGCTCCCAAACAAAATTGGTGTCCTTTTTTCCCACAAATAGAGCTTTCTTTTGGTGGCATTTGATCACCTCTTCGGTTTTTATTTTTTGCGCTATAAACAAAAATAGAGCGACAATTTTGAAAAAAATGCAATATTTTTTATTTTTTGCTATAATAAATATCCCCCAAAAATATATAAAAAAACATTTTTTTCCACAGTTTTGTCCAATAGGTATTCTTCCACATATTTTTGGCAAAAAAAAAAATCGCAATAAGTGTTTATTGATAGGTTTGTGCAAAAGTTATAGCTTCTACAAAATAGGGGACTGTTTTGTGGCATTTTTAATAATCATTTTTTTTTTACTAGTTATGGCAGCGATCTTTATTGTGACTGCGACATTATGGCGGACACATCGGACACTTTTGACACCATTTTGGGGCTATTGTAATTTTTACAGCGATCAGTGCTATAAAAATGCACTGATTACTGTGAAAATTACATTGGCAGTGAAGGGGTTAACCACTAGGTGGCGCTGTAGGGGTTAAGTGTTCCCTAAGAAGTGATTCTTACTGTAGGGGGGCGTGGCTACATGTTACATGTCACTGATCGTCTGTTCCGATGACAGGGAACAGACGTTAACTGACATGCCACGGAGAAGAACGGGGAAAGGTTTGTTTACACTCACCTCTCCCCGTTCTTCAGCTCTGTGACCCGTTCACGGGACACCGGCGGCGATCGGGTCCACAGGTCACGGAGCTCAGGACCGGGTCGCGAGCGTGCCGCCCGTGGTGCGCGCGCTACCCACGGCTGGGCTCTTAAAGGGCAACGTACCTGTACGTTGATGTGCCCAGCCGTGCCATTCTGCCGACGTATATCGGCGTGAGGCGGTCCTTAAGTGGCCAAGCATTATTAAAATCACTGCTCCTAAAAACACTTCAGTTTTAAAAACTTTTTTTTGCATTGATACATGTCCCCTGGGCAGGTCCCCATACATATTTTATAGCAGTAACTTGCATATAAGCCTTTAAAATTAGCACTTTTGGTTTTTCATTCACCCTTGCGGTAATATCATGCAACATAAAAAATTGGAACCACTGCTATTTTATTTTCTATGGTGTCTGCTTTCAGAAAATATATAATGTTTGGGGTTTTGTGTAATCTTCAGGCCTAAAAGAATAAAATAGAGAAATGGCCCCATGGGATTGTTACCCCTAAAACCCATTTGTTTTATAAATCATTTTTACTCTTAATAGAGGCAGGGCCGTCGGAACAGGAGAGGCAAACCAAGCAACTGCTTGGGGCCCCAAGCTGGCCTGGGGCCCCAGCAGAGCGGCCCCCCTCCCGCGATCGGCACCCCCCCCTTCCCATTCAGGCGCGGGGAGCAGGGCCGTCTTTAATGCAGGGCAAATGAGTCATCAAACGCTGATAAATCAAGTGCATTTGTTTTCTCCTCCATTCTATCCAGCTCGGCACTGGTTAAGTGAAGTCGCGTCCCTGCAGTGTCTCTTCTACTGACCCCGCCCCTTCCCCTTATCTCAGTCTGAGTGGACTGAGCCTCTTCCCCAGCGATGTGCTGCATTCCGCCCCTCCTCTCCCTCCTCTGCGGGCGGCTGCTGATGACATCGCTCTGCAAAGTGAGTAAAACTGTCTCCCTCTGAGACACTGTGTGCTGTCCTGAGCCAGGTTCCCCCTCCCATCACCTCTGATAACTTTTTAGGGAGTCTCAGATGCTGCAGAACTTCTTGGGGTGGCAGGGCAGGGCTGGGCTGCTGGGAGTTGTAGTGCATGGCAGAGTTTGGCTGCTGCAGAACGTCTTGGAGGGGGGGGGGGCTGCTGCCTGCTGGGAGTTGTAGTGCATGGCAGAGTTTGGCTGCTGCAGAACTTTTTGGAGGGCAGGGCTGCTAAGTGTTATAGTGCAGGACAGTGATTGACAGCTGTGTGCTCAACGATAACCCCCTCCCTGCTTCTCCACCCCCAATATTAATCCCCCTGCCCGCTTCACCACCCTCAGCAATAACCCCCTCTCAGCTTCACCCTCAGCAATAACCCCCCTCCCCGGTTCTCCACCCTCAGCAATAACCCCCCTCCCCGCTTTTTCACCTTCAACAATAAACCCCAATCCCTGCCTCTCCACCCCCAAAAATACCCCCAATCCCTTCCTCTCCACCCCCAACAATAACCCCAATCCCTGCCTCTCCATCCCTAACAATAACCCCTTCCCTGCTTCTCCCCCTACAGCAATACCCCTCCTTTCTGCAGAAACAGCAGCGTGCTGATAGTTAATAAGTGACAATGTAGTATGGAGCACCCCACAATGTATAATCATGGAGGTATTATGGGGAGGGATCCTGTTTAGTGATGGGCGTAGTATTGGGGAGAGGGTCCTGTGCAATGATGTGGGAGGAGGGTCCTGTAATTATGGGGGTAGTATGGGGAATGGGGTCCTATGTAGTGATTTGGGTAGTATGGGGGAGGGAGTCCTGTGTAATGATGGGGGGCAAAATTGCATGGGGGGCCCCAAGAAAATGTTTGCCCAGGGTCCAATCAATATTAAAGACGGCCCTGCCTCCACAGTCCTCTCCTCCTACATACTGCCCCCATCATACCCACCACAGTCCTCTCCTCTACATACTGCCCCCATCAAAACCACCACAGTCCTCTCCTCTACATACTGCCCCCATCAAACCCACCACAGTCCTCTCCTCTACATACTACCCCCTCATACCCACCACAGTCCTCTCCTCTACATACTGCCCCCTCATACCCTCCACAGTCCTCTCCTCTACATACTGCCCCCATCATACCCTCCACAGTCCTCTCCTCTACATACTGCCCCCATCATACCCACCACAGTCCTCTCCTCTACATACTGCCCCCATCAAACCCACCACAGTCCTCTCCTCTACATACTGCCCCCATCATACCCTCCACAGTCCTCTCCTCTACATACTGCCCCCTCATACCCACCACAGTCCTCTCCTCTACATACTGCCCCCATCATACCCTCCACAGTCCTCTCCTCTACATACTGCCCCCATCATACCCTCCACAGTCCTCTCCTCTACATACTGCCCCCATCATACCCTCCACAGTCCTCTCCTCTACATACTGCCCCCATCATACCCTCCACAGTCCTCTCCTCTACATACTGCCCCCATCATACCCTCTGCAATCCTCTCATGTACATACTGCCTCCATCTTACCCTCTGCACTCCTCTTCTGCAGAATCAGATGTAAAGGGGAACAAACCCTTTGCATTCAGATGTAAAGGGGGACTCTGCGGATTCAGATCAAAAGGGAAACTCTGTTGACTCTGATGTAAAGGGAGACTCTTGTGATTAATTCCATTTGATTAGAAATGTTATTTAATCACAAAAATATATGTATAGTGTATACTACATATCAAAATTTCTGTGCATTGCTTTGTACAGAGGTAATGAATTTAATGTACTACAAAAAAATAAATAAATTGGCGTGCGCTACTTAAGCGTTCGGGTTTGGCTTGACGAAAAGGTGGCAACCCTACCCCCCTCGGGGGCCCCAAATTCTCAATCTGCTTGGGGCCCCCAAATTCCTTCAAACGGCCCTGAATAGAGGGCTATAGTGATTGTTAAAGTGGAGTTCCACCCTGATTCCCCCCCCCCCCAAAAAAAAAATCATTAAAAAAAATAGAAAATAAATATTTGAAAAAAATAAAAATGTTATACTCACCAGAAAGGGCGGTTGCTATGCGGAACTAGCTCTTCTGCCTCTTCATCCACCGCGGTGGTCGTCTTCCTCGTCCTTCGTCACGGTGTCTTCTGGTGAATGGGGCGCGCTGTCTTCTGGGAACTGTGTGTATCCCAGGAGGCAGCCGCCAATTCACAAAGCGCCGTGCGAGTCGCGCATGCGCAGTAGGAAACGGGCAGTGAAGCCGTAAGGCCTGTTTCCCTTAGTCAGGATGGAGGCGCCAGGACCGAGCGATCGCCGTCGGGGGCCCATCATCGCAGGCGCCTAGGACAGGTAAGTGTCCTTATTAAACGTCAGCAGCTACAGTGTTAGTAGCTGCTGACTTTTAAAAAAAATAAAAATTGCCGGTGGAGCTCCGCTTTAAGTACATAACTCTCTTTGGCTGCTTTGCTGGTTCTTTCTGTTTTGTGTTTCAGGTGACAAGCTGCCTGCTGTTGCTAGGAAGATTTACCTCAGCTGCTGAGCACTGGATTGGTGACAAATCCTTTGGTGGGAAACATCTAGCCAATGAGTGTAACCTTTTACTTATATCCTCTCCTGTCACTGGGCGGCGTCAACATTTACCTCGGGTCTCTCAGCTGGACTCACCTCTGGATTCTTCTCAGCCTTCCTTCTTTTGACCTGCTCTCCCACTCTCCCTCCCATTTGTTATTAACCCTCGTTGCAGTCTCTCTTTATGTGGGTAACGTTGCCCACTTTGTGGGTGGACAGTGATTGGTACACTGTTACTTGGTTGGTATAAGATATTTCTGCTTGAGTCCGAATCCTCGTACACACGGCCGGTTTTCTCTTCAAGAAACTACAAGAAAACTGCGGGGAGAGCTTTATTGCCAAGAAAACCGGCCGTGTGTACGAGGCTTTCAGGTTTCTCGTCAGGAAAACTGGCCAGAATCTCGACGAGAAAAATATAGAGAACCTGCTCTCTATTTTCTCGTCGGGATTCTCGTCGGCCTGTTTCCTGACGAGAAACCCGAGAGTGTGTACACTTACCTGTCGCCGTGGAAACCTGCGCATGCTCGAAATGACTTTGACGCATGCGCGGTAGCTTCCTAGGCATAGGTAGGGTGTAGCAAGATGGCGGCGACGGCATCGAATGTACCGAGCACACGCTTGTCGTAGTCTATGATGTCACCGCATTTGTGCCATTTAAAAGAACGGCGGTTCTTTTGAATCGTACCGTGTGTACACTCGGCCGGGACAAGATTCTTGTTCAAGAATCTCGTCAGGAAAAACAACGTGTTTTTTCCTGATGAGATTCTCGGCCGTGTGTACGAGGCTTCAGTGACTAAGCATGTTGGTCTGTTATTGGTTAACAACAGTTCTGATTGATATTGAAGGTCCATATTTTTGGGTAAAGTCGCCCATTTTGTGGGTGGATAGTGGTTGGTAAACTGTTATTTGGTTGGCCCAAGATATTGCTGCTTGAGTCTTAGACCCCTTTCACACTGGGTCGCTTTGCAGGTGCTATAACGCTAAAAATAGTGCCTGCAAAGCGCCCTGAAACAACCGCTGCTGTCTCTCCAATGTGAAACCCCCGGCTAGTGGCCGAATACCCTCGCAAATACGACGGTAAAGCGCTGCTAAAAATAGCGACGCTTTACCTCCGACGCCCCAGTGTGAAAGGGGCCTTAGTGACTAAGCATATCGGTTTGTTAATGGTTAATAGTGGTTCTGATTGGTATTAAGGGTTAAAGTTCATTTCATAGTTAAAATTGATTTTAAACCCAATAAAGGAGCCACGGCCTAAACTTTTCCACAATCTTTGTTGTGTGTTTATTTTATATTTTAGGTATGTTATTATGGTATAATGGGTGTTAAGGGGGTGTACAATCTCATATACCTTCTTATCTTTTTACTAATGTTAGCAGCTTACAAATTGTTATTGTTAAAGGATAAGTTCACCTTTTAGAAGCAAATCACTGGTGCCATGCAGGTCCCCTTCAGATTTGTCAGTATATCAATGTGCCGTACATCCTATACAGGCAGGCAGCAGGGGCGTAACTAGAAATCACAGGGCCCCATAGCAAATTGTTGTATGGGGCCCCCCCCCACAAAAAAAATTCGGACTTAAATTAAATAGTGGGCGTGGTTTAAAGGGCGTGTGGTTTGAGTCTGAGATGAAAGAATGAAAGAAAGAAAGAACCCAGATCCTACACCACAATAGCAATATATGTATTCCAGAAAGTTTAATCAACAGATAAAGATACTCCAAACACCTGGTGTTAGCGCTTCAATAATCCTCACCTGTGCCCAATGCAGCGTAGTCTGCCCGTGCCCAATACTGCCTCACCTGTGCCCACTTGTGCCCAATTCAGCGTGGCCTGTGCCCAATGCAGTGTGTCCAGTGCCCAATGCAGCCTCACCTGTGCCCAATGCAGTGTGGCCTGTGCCCAATGCAGCGTGTCCAGTGCCCAATGCAGCCTCACCTGTGCCCAATGCAGTGTGGCCTGTGCCCAACGCAGCCTCACCTGTGCCCAATGCAGCGTAGCCTGCCCATGCCCAATGCAGCCTCACCTGTGCCCAATGCAGCGTGACCCGTGCCCAATGCAGCCTCACCCGTGCCCAATGCAGCCTCACTTGTGCCCAATGCAGCGTGACCCGTGCCCAATGCAGCATGACCCGTGCCCAATACAGCCTCACCTGTGCCCAATGCAGCATGACCTGTGCCCAATGCAGCCTCACCTGTGCCCAATGCAGCCTCACCTGTGCCCAATACAGCGTGACCCATGCCCAATACAGCCTCACCTGTGCCCAATGCAGCATGACCCGTGCACAATGTAGCCTCACCTGTGCAGTGGAAGAGGCGAGCCAGTGGCGGAACTACCGGGGAGGATGATGAATGCATACTGCAGCCCTCAAATGGCTATTGGCGAGCATGGGGCTGCCTCAGAGTGGGGGGGCGAGCACCGCCCGCACGGTCCCCCAGCCAGGGGAAGTGAGGAGAGGAAGAGGCGCACTGTGCGTACAAGCAGAGAGCTGTAATAGCTTTCATTTGAATGTCCTGCTTTCCTGGGGCTCACCGTCACATAGCCCCACCTCTTGGCCCGGCGCCTTTGATGACGTCACATGTCCCGCATTGGACCGGCGTTCTGTCTATCAAAGGCAACGGGCCAAGAGGTGGGGCTATGTGACGGTGAGCCCCGGGAACACAGGACAAGGACATTCAAATGAAAGCTATTACAGCTCTCTGCTTGTACGCACAGCTTGCCTCTTCCTCTCCTCACTTCCCCTGGCTGGGGGACCGTGCAGGCGGTGCTCGCCCCCCGTGGGCCCCTCTCGGTTGCGGGCCCCATAGCGGCCGCGTGTGTCGCTAGGGCGGTAGTTCCGCCACTGGCAGGCAGGTACACTAAAGCCCTGTACACACGATTGGATTTCCTATGGATTTTAAACCGATGGATTTTTCCATCAGAAATCCAATGAAGCTGACTTCCATCAGTCTTGCCTACACACCATCAGTCAAAAAACCGATCGTCCCAAACGCTGTGACGTAAAACACTCCGACGAGCCAAGAAAAATGAAGTTCTATGCTTCTAAACATGCGTCGACTTAATACTGAGCATGCGCGTTTTTTTTATCCGATGGAGTTCCCCACAGACGATAGTAATTTGCTATAGTTTTTTTTTTCTATCGGATAAATTTAAAACATGTTCTATTTTTTTAACACCGATGGAAAAAAGACCGATGGGGCCCATACACGATCGGTTTGTCCGATGAAAAAAGTCCATCGGACTGTTTTCATCGGTAAAACCGATCGTGTGTACAGGGCTTTACAGGAAGAAATCAATGAACTACCACGGCGCTCCACAGTGCGTAGTAGTTTATTGAGAACTACAAGTTGATAATCACAAAGGATGTCGGGACTTGTAGTTCATTCACACACAGAGCTGTGTAAATTAGTGACGCGGCCATGTGGGCGGAGCCCCACACGGTGGCGCTGATTTTAAAAAGTGACAGCTAGTATGGGAAAGTTCTTACTGTACTGCTTCCACATTTAGGGGGGCAGCGGGCAACATTGGGAACGTGTTACATGCTCCACCCTAGAAACAGACGTAACATGCTCCCAAAGGTGAACTTATGTTTTATTTGAGAGAGTTTAGTTCCACTTTTAGTTCCATGTCTAGCTTTATCACTCCCGTGTCCCAGTAAATGAGAATTTAACTGGGCAATGGATACGCTTTTCTTGTCCTAACCTTTGTACATCATTCACAAGTCATTTATATTTTTTTTACCAGTCCTTTGATATCGCATACAACAAATGTGTATCCTGCTATTTATTACCTGTAGGTCCAAGTTCACCAAAACAGTGCTGAATGCTGCTGCACACTCACCAAGTGTTTGTTTGATGCACATGGCTGTATTGTACCTAGCTTTTCCTTGTACCTTCTACTAAACATAAACTAAGGTGTCCTGGCTCATATAAACAGCTGCCTTTGTATGGACCTTCCAGAATGTGAAGAAAAGTGGATCTTGAAATGTATCATGTGTGTGTATGAGCCTACACTGCATGCTCATCTGTATAAGTATTGAAGGCATCCTGCTGTTGGAGGTGTGCTAGTAATGACAGAAGGAATACTAATGCTTTAAAAGCCAGCTAATCTGTATCTATATAGCTTGTGCTACAGTGATTGCAAACGTATGTGTTGTGTTAGCTATTACAGGGCTGCAACTCCCACGACCAACTGCCTTACTAAAGGCTTCTGCTTCATTTTGTTTTCCTCAATATGTTGCATTACTAACACAAGCTTTTTTTAAATATGCGTTTCTGTTACCTTATTTATTTTTCTTAAAGTGTATCTATGGCTGAAATATAAAACCATGTGACATTTGCAAATAGTGATTACATGCTAGAAATGCAGCAGGGGTTCCCATCGAGTATGTATGGGTGGAAGCCCCATTGAAAGCAATGGGAGGCTGACAGCTCCCGCAGCTAATCTGCATGAAGGGTTGTTCATTCGCAGGTAATCGCTACTTGAGTGATTACATGCAAGAGGCTGCAAGTAGCTGTGTGACCTGTCAGCCTCTCATTCATGTGAACGGGGGCTAGGTTTACATCTATGCGATTGCAGTTGATGTGGTTTTCCAGTGTGTTTTGTGGTGCATTTAGCATTTTTGAACCTGTGTATTTGAATGCATTTTTCATGCGTTTTGCGTTCTATTTTTTTTTCTCCTTAACAAACTGTAAATAGCTGGTTGTTAAGGAGTGGGCGGCTGCTGCGTCTTTAACAACCGATGAGTCATCAGCTGTCAGCAACACAGCATGCTCCTGGCTGACGACGACACAAGGAGGCTGTCACCGGGTGGCCCCTACCCCTTAGTTAACTAAGAGCTGTCAGATGGCAGGAGCGGACCTTTTTTTTTTTTTGGGTCAGCGGTGGCAGCGGGCATCGTGATTGATGATGGATCTACACCGGAGCACATTGTTTTTTTATTTTTGTTTTTTAATTAAAGGACTTGTTAGAAACTGTCTACTGTAATTTTTTACACTACACCTTTGGTGAATGGGTAGGGGTACTGTGTAAACCATACTGATTCGCATGGGGGGTCCGGGATCTGGGGGGCCCCCTTGTTAAAGGGGGCTTACATATTCCGATAAGCTCCCCGTGGGCAGACTCCCACTAGCCAGGGTTGTGGGGAAGAGGGGCTCGCTTGTCCAACCCCTTCCTGGCCTGCATGCTCAGATAAGAGTCTGGTATGGATTTTAAGGTAGTGACCCCATGCCATTTTATTAAATAACAACAACAACAAAAACAAATCTTGCGCTTTTGGTGCGGGTCCATTGAAGCCTATTACACGCAATCTGCTGTAGGAAAAAAGTCCCTGACCCTTTCCTAAAATGCAGCGGCTGAAAAAAGTATAGATGTGAACGTGTCCCATAGGAAACCATGTTAAATGGACTGTAGTGCATTTTTGTAAACTGCAAAATGCACTAAAGACACATAGTTGTGAACCTAGACTTCAGGCCTGGTTCACACTGGTCCGACAAACGCTCCGACATTAGGAGCTCATGTCGCATGACGTGTGAACATCAATGTTTCCCTATGAGAGCCGTCTTAACTGGTCCGACACAAGTCGGTCCGACATTAAAAATGCTCCCTGTACTACTTATGTCCGACTTTGATCCTACTTCAGCCCATTGAATATCATTGAAGTCGGATCAAAGTAGGATCCTTGTCCTAACCATCCGACATTTGACATCCGACATGGTGATTACAGCAGCAGTAAAAGGAATTTATCTCACCCTGGGATTGTTTTGATTGGTCAAAGGACAAGTCAGACTAGCACAATGTCGGATCAAAGTAGTATCCTGTTCATGAATGTCGGATGGATGTCGGACCAATGTAGGATCAATGTAGGACTGATGTCGCAGAGCAAAGTAGGATGAAAGTCGGATGAATGTCGTGTCGTATCAGTGTGAACCCAGCCTAGCCCCATACACACGATCCAAAAATTGAAGTACAGGTCGTCTGTTTTTTTTGTTTGTTTTTTGCATGCTAGTCGCATATCGAACATGAAGAGTTTACTAAAGTTACGAAAATCTGCGTATGACAGAATAAAAAAATCGGGAGTAATGTCATGTGCTGTATTGTATTTTTCGAATGACAACTGTACTAATTAAAACGAAAATCGTACAATACCAGACCAGAAACATTTTAGTGCTTCTCCGAGCGGATAAACTGTCATAATCGGCTCTTGAAAGCTCTGTACTAATGATCCAAGGGCCAATCACAGTGGCCGATTATCGTACGATCGCTTTGAAAGCGATATTTTTTGTACTATTTTCGGAACGCGTGTATGGCTTTATGTGCTCACTTTGTGTCACACATTTCACAGAGCCTGCCTTATGAACTACAGAAGTGCTGAGAAGGAGTTTCAGGGGGCAGAGTCAGTACAGGGATCACTGCTTGCAGGCAGTAAGGTACCATGGGATTTGTAGTTCTTAGAAATGGAAAGTAAACAGCAGAGGAGAAGCTACAAAAGTATGAAGAGAATCCAGGAGGTTGCGAAAAGAGATGACCATCCAGCAGGTAGCACTTGCAAAATGAAAGATTTTTCAAGTAAGCTTTTATTGGATTCTCAATTGTTTGTATTGATATTACAATGCTGATGCATACCTCCCAACCCGCACGGATTCTGCGGGTTTCTCCCGCAGGGACATCATCTTCCCGCGTACCCGCACGGGACACTGTTTTCCCGAATAGTCCCCCCAGTCCTCCAGCGCGCCAGAGCGGCAGCGAAAAGCAGGTGAGTTGGGCGGGCGGGCTTGTGTGTTGTATCCTCCTCTCGACATGTCACACCACTTCCGCGACGAACCCCCCCCTCGCGTCACGTCACACCTCCGCGACCCGCGACGAACCCCCCCCGCCCAACAACACCACCACCGTCCCTACAAAAAAAACTAAATGTCCCGTGGCACCCCCCCCCCCCCCCGCTCAACAACTTTGATGAGAGGGGGAAAATAATTTGAATTAAAGTCCCGCAGTGGACAATGGGAAAGTTAGGAGGTATGCTGATGTTATAATATGAAAGTTTATGCTGTGACTATAGAACTCTTTTAATAAATGCTCTTGGTAAACATATATCACATACTGAAAGTAGTGGCATTGTTGTAGTCATGTCATGTGGCTCTTCCCAGCTGTGACAGAGGTATTATCATTCTGTACACCTGGAAGGTCTGCATTCTTGACTATGTAAAGTGCAGGACTTTTCAAGTTACAATGACTTCCTGTGCTGGCTATTGTCTTTCTAATTGCAGGGGAAGCTGAGGATGGCTAGGAACTGCTTCCCACTGTGTAAAGCAGGCTGCATCCAGCATCCATTGTATTTTCTAAACATCACACAACCAGTCAAGCAGTTGTATACAGTACATGGCAAGTTCCAAGTTATTACTACCTATGCTAAACCACTTGGTCACAGGGCACTTATACCTCCTTCCTGCCCAGGCCAATTTTCAGCTTTCAGGGCTGCAGCACTTTAAATGACAGTTGCGCGGTCATGCAACACTGTACTCATTTGAGACAGATAAAGCTTTCTTTTGGTGGTATTTAATCACCACTGGGTTTTTTTTTGCTAAACAGTCGAAAAAAGACAGAACATTTTGAAAAAAATACAACTTTTTTTTTGGTAATTTTTCTCCTTCACTGATGTGGCTGCACCGATGGGCACTGATCGGCGACACTGATGAGGAGGCACTGATGAGGCTGCACTAATAGACAGCACTAATGGGCACTCATGGATACTGATAGGCATTACTGATGGGTGGCACTGATACGCGACACTGATAAGCACTGATAGACGACACTAATGGGCACTGATAGGCGTCACTGATGAGGAGGCACTGATGGGCAGCATTGATGGGCACTGATGGTACTGCACTGATCATCATGACAACGCATGAAGAAAGTACTGCCAAAAACAGGCAAGTCTGTTTACACTGTGATCAACTGATCATGTGGTAAAGGGCCACTGTGATTGGCCCTTTACTATGATTGAAGGACACAACGATCACAGAGCGCACCAGATGCACACTCCAGGGACTTAAAAGAGAAGCATGGGGTTCTTTAAAAAAAAAAGATTATACTCACCTAGGTGGATGCAGCATCAGTGACTGAGAACTGAGCAATAAAAGACCGCTGATTGCTCAGTTCTCAGTCTTCAGTGAGCAGAGAGCCATTGACTGTCAGTCACTAGCTCTCTGCTCTGCCCCTCCAGTGCTCACTGGAGCATGGGGCTGTGAAGGGGGTTGGCTGGCTCAGGCTTTCAGCTGCCGGTGCAGGCATCTGGGTGAAGTGAACTCGCACGATTTCACTCCAGCCTGTCAGTCCCGATTTCGGCCACGGTTACAGAGACATCTGTGCAGGTTTCTGCACAGATGTCAATGTAAATCGCGGGCCAAAATCGCAAAAAGTAGTACAGAAACTACTTTTTGAAATCGGTGCAGCGCATCACCGATTAGGACCGGTGCAGCGTCGCACCGATTAGGACCGTTGCCATTGCCGCCAAATGCCGCCGATTTGACATGCGATTTGAAATATCAAATCGCATGTCAAAGCGCAGCAGTGTGAACCAGGGCTCAAGTTGGGATATTTCCAGAGCCTGGACTGGCCGAGTGATGTCATCGAGGACGGAAGAAGGACGGCGCTGACCCGAGGAAGGTAAGTGCAGGGCTGGGGGGAAACTGGCTGCATTTAATGGGCACAGTAGCGGCAATTGCTGATTTTTTTTTTCAGTTTTTTGCGCCCCCCCAAAAAAAATTGAGCACCAGCCGCCACTGGTGCTGGGACCCTTACTTTTTAATATCTTTATAAATGATATTGGGTCTGGGATGAAAAGTAACATTTCTGTCCTTGCAGATGACACCAAGCTATGCAGTGGAATAACGTCCTTACAGGATGTCTCCAATTTACAAGCCAACCTCAATGCTCTGTCTAATTGGGCGACTATGTGGCAGATGAGGTTTAATGTTGATAAATGTAAAGTTATGCACTTGGGGGCTAAGAATATGCATGCAACATACATACTAGGGGGAGTACAAGTGGGGAGATCTATAGTAGAGAAGGATCTGGGGGTTTTGGTAGATCATTAGCTCAATAATAGCATGCAATGCCAAGCTGTGGTTTCCAAAGCGAGCAAAGTCCTTTCTTGTATTAAGAGAGGTATGGACTCCAGAGAGAGAAATATAATTTTGCCCCTGTTCAAATCATTAGTAAGACCTCATCTGGAAAATATGCAGTTCAGTTTTGGGCACCAGTTCTCAAAAAAGATATTGGGGAACTGGAGAAAGTGCAGAGAAGGGTAACCAAACTGATAAGAGGCATGGAGGAGCTCAGCTATGAGGAAAGATTAGAGGAACTGAATTTATTCACTCTTGAGAAGAGGAGAATAAGGGGGGATATGATCAACATGTACAAATATATAAGGGGTCCATATAGGGAACTTGGTGTTGAGTTATTCACTTTACAGTCAACACAAAAGACAAGGGGGCACTCTTTACGTCTAGAGGAAAAAAGATTTCATCTCCAAATATGGAAAGGTTTCTTCACAGTAAGAGCTGTGAAAATGTGGAACAGACTCCCTCCAGAGGTGGTTCTGGCCAGCTCAGTAGATTGCTTTAAGAAAGGTCTGGATACTTTCCTTAATGTACATAATATAACTGAGTACTAACATTTATAGGTAAAGTTGATCCAGGGTAAATCCGATTGCCTCTCGGGGGAACAGGAAGGAATTTTTTCCCCTGCTGTAGCAAATTGGATCATGCTCTGCTGTTTTTTGTTTTGCCTTCCTCTGGATCAACTGTGGGTATAGAATTGGGTATATGGGATTGTACGGGTTTTTTCTCTTTTTTTTTTTTTTTTATGGTTGAACTGGATGGACTTATGTCTTTTTTCAACCTGACTAACTATGTAACTATTCACAGCACTTCACTTTTTTCCACATCTTGTTATGTTACACCCTTATTCCAAAATGGATTAATTTCATTATTTTCCTCCAAAATTCTACAAACAATACCCCATAATGACAAGGTGAAAGAAGTTTGTTAAATTCTTGCAAATTTATAAAAAAAAAAAAAAAAAAAAAATCACATGTACAGAAGTTTTCACAGTCTTTGCTATGACACTCAAAATTCAGCTCAGGTGCATCCTGTTTCCACTGATCATCCTTGAAGCTGGGTTCACACTGGTGACGTGTATAAATCAAGGGTCCCCTATGAGAGCCGTCTTAACTGGTCCAACTTTGAAAAAGATTCCTGCACTACTTTGGTCCGACTTTGATCCTACCTAAGCCCATTAAATATTATTGAAGTCACATCAAAGTCGGATCATCGTCTTAACTGATCTGACTTTTGCATGCAACTTATGCTCTGAGGACCTTGAAGGGGAACCCCACGCCAAAATAAAAAATGGCATAGAGTTCCCCCTCCAAGACCATACCAGACCCTACGGTCTGGTATGGATTTTAAGGGGAACCCCCATGCGCATCTGGGAATGTCCTTGACCATCGGGTCCTCCGGACCCGACGCATCGTGTAACGGGTTAAAGGGCCATTGATCGTGGCTCTTTACCACGTGATCGATCTGCCCAATGATGGAGCGATTAGTTGTCAACAAACTGGAGCATGTCCGGTCCAGCTCCTCCCCTCTCCTGGCACCGATCGGTACAGCGTGTGAGGAGAGGAGGGAAGCGGGTGCAGCAGCGCTGATCTGTGCCCATCCATGGCTAATCCGTGCCTCATATATGCCCATCCATGCCTTATTAATGCTCATCCATGGCTGATTCATGCACATCAGTGCTCATCCTTGCCATATCCATGCCACATCAGTGCTCATCCGTACCACCACAGTGCTCATCTGTACCACATCAGTGCTCATTCGTGCCATATTAGTGCTCATGCATGCCACATCAGTTCTCATCTATGCCATATCAGTGCTCATCCAAGCCACATCAGTGCTCATCCGTGCCACATCAGTGCTCATCCGTGCCACATCAGTGCTCATCTGTGCCATATCAGTGCTCATCCGTGCCACATTAGTGCTCATCCGTACCACCACAGTGCTCATCTGTACCACATCAGTGCTCATTCGTGCCATATTAGTGCTCATGCATGCCACATCAGTTCTCATCTATGCCATATCAGTGCTCATCCAAGCCACATCAGTGCTCATCCGTGCCACATCAGTGCTCATCCGTGCCACATCAGTGCTCATCTGTGCCATATCAGTGCTCATCCGTGCCACATTAGTGCTCATCCGTGCAACATCAGTGCTCATCCGTGCCACATCAGTGCTCATCCATGCCACATAATTTCTCATCTATGCCATATCAGTGTTCATCCGTGCCACATCAGTGTTCATCCGTGCTCATATGTGCCACATCCATGCCACTACAGTGCCCACCAGTGTCTCACAAAAGTCAAGTAGTCAAATTAGATTTGAAATGTATGCCTTTAGAACACCTGATGATGCTTCCTGCATGTTGGGCCTCTGTATGTGGCCAGGCTGTTGAAAACTCTCACACGTGGTATCACCATTCTCAGGAGGAGTATCAGAATATATTTTGGGGTGTAATTTTTGCTAAGTACATGCTATGTGTTAGAAATATCTTATACATCCTTGTGTAAAAAAAAAAAAAAAAAATGCGTTTTAATTTTCTTTCCACATTTTCCAAAAACTTGTGGAAAAAATTACAAAAGATTATACGTTGGGGTGTTTGCTTTCCAAAATTAGGTCATTTTTTGGGCGTTTCCATTGTCCTGGTGCTCCACGGCCTTCAAAAGTGTAAGAGATAGTCTAGAAATTAAATGTGCAATTTATGTCCCTAAAAACATGATGGTGCTCCTTGCATGTTGGGCCTCTGTATGTGGCCAGGCTGTGTAAAAGTCTCACACATGTGGTATTGCCATACTCAGGAGGAGTAGCAGAATGTATTTTGGGGTGTAGTTGCAAGTATGTATATGATGTGTGTGAGAAATCACCTGTTAAAGCGGAGCTCCGCCGGAATTTTTTTTATTAAAAGCCAGCAGCTACAGCTACAGCAGCTGCTGGCTTTTAATATTTGGACACTTACCTGTCCTGGAGTCCAGCGACGTCCGCAGCAGAGGACGAGCGACCGCTCATCGCTCTGCTGCTCCCTCCGCCATCCTCGCTGAGGGAACCAGGAAGTGAAGCCCTGCGGCTTCATGCCCGGTTCCCTACGGCGCATGCGCGAGTTGCGCTGCGCCGTTCTGATTGGTGCTCCTGTGTTCTGGGAGCCGAGTGTCTCCCAGAACACCAAGGGAAGTCTGGGGGAAGTGACGTCACTCCCGCAGATTCCCGGAGACAGGACTCCCGGATGTGGGTGAAAATACCTGTCTTAGACAGGTATCTTCACCCCCCTCCCCCCTGAAAGGTGTCAATTGTGACACCGGAGGGGGGAGGGTTCCGATTAACAAAAGTGAAAATTTAGGGTGGAGCTCCACTTTAATATGACAATTTTGTGAACAAAAAAAAAAGAAAATTTAATTTTGCAAAGAATTGTGGGAAAAAATTACAACTTCAAAAAACTCACCTTGCCTCTTACTAAATATCTTGGAACTTTCCAAAAAGGGGTAATTTGTGACATATTTGTACTGTCCTGGCTTGTTATGGCAGGAATACACGATAAGAAAATCGGGCGAAAATTTCCATTCTGTGAACAATCGGCTGATTTTCTACTCATTGATGCCTAGCGAGTAATATACAATATTGTGAACGAAAAAGTCAGATTGAAAAATTTTTTTAAAAACAAAATCGAGAAATGGTGTTATTCTATTTGTTGGTGTGAAGGTCGTCCGTAAAACATCTCTTGAACATTATCACGCATGAGCGGAACTAGTAGAGGACCCCACTTGTATGTGAGACGTCAACACTAGGTACGAAATTGATTGCTCTTTTAAAGATTTTTTTTGATTGGTTAATGTTGGCGACGATTTCGACCAACGAACGCTGTTTCGTTGGTCGGCGGTCGAGCGATCAGCATTTTTTCTAACCTTGTATTCCTGCCATTAGTGTCTCAAAAAATAAGATAGGCCGTCAGTACATCAGGTGTGATCAATTTTCAATGATTGGCACTATAGCTTGTAGACGCTAAGGCCGGGTTCACACTGGTGTGACAAACGCTCCGACATTGGGAGCTCATGTCGCATGACGTGTGAAAATCAATGTTTCCCTATGGGAGCCGTCTTAACTGGTCCGACACATGTCGGTCCGACTTTGAAAATGCTCCTGCACTACTTTGGCCCGACTTTGATCCTACTTCAGCCCATTGAATATCATTGAAGTCAGATCAAATTCAGAGCGCCGTCTTGCCTTATCTGACTTTGGCATGCGACTTGTGCTCTGATGATCTTGAGGGGGAACTCCACGCCAAATTTTAAATGAAAAACCAGCATGGGTTCCCCCTCCAAGAGCATACCAGGCCCTTCGGTCTGGTATGGATTTTAAGGGGAACCCCCTACACCGAAAAAAACGGCGTGGGGGTCCCCACCCCGCTCGCTCGTCCCCACCCCCTTTCCTGACCGGCCGGGCTGCATGCTCGGATAAGGGTCTGGTGTGGATTTTGGGGTCCCCACGCTGTTTTTTCGGCGTAGGGGGTTCCCCTTAAAATCCATACCAGACCCAAGGGCCTGGTATGCTCTTGGAGGGGGAACCCATGCTGGTTTTTCATTTAAAATTTGGCGTTCCCCCTCAAGATCATCAGAGCACAAGTCGCATGCCAAAGTCGGATCATGCAAGACGGCGTTCCGACTTTGATCCGACTTCAATGATATTCAATGGGCTCAAGTAGGATCAAAGTCGGACCAAAGTAGTGCAGGGAGCATTTTTAAAGTCGGACCGCGATAATCGCGATCTTTTTCCCTTCCTGATCTTCAAAACAGCATGTCACGATTCTTTCTAACAAGTGCAGAGAGTTCTCACAGCTGGAAAAAAATCCGGGCAGCCTGACAAGTTTTATCACAACACCCAAATAAGTAGAAACAAAGTATCTTTTCGTTCTTTTATCAAAGGAAAGAACTCCAGCGTGTAAGTGAGGGAGGTTTAACCATTCATTTAAAGACCAAACCTTTTCTGACATTTGTTGCTTACAAGTAAAAATCATTATTTTCTGCTAGAAAATTTCTTGGAACACCCAAACATGATATATTTTTTTTTAGCAGAGACCCTAGACTAGAGAATAAAATGGTGGTTGTTGCAATATTTTATGTCACGCTGTATTTGCGCAGCGGTCTTTCAAACCCAATATAAAAAATAAATAAATACACTTTAACCACTTGCTGACCGCAGCACGCCGATATACGTCGGCAGAATGGCACGGGCAGGCAAATGGGCGTACCTGTATGTCCCTTTGAACTTGCTGCCCAGCGGGCGCGTGCGCGCCCGCAGCATGCCTCGTGAGTGCGCCCGTGGGTCCCGGGAACTCGATGTTCCCGGGCGGCCCGCGATTGCGGTTGGCAAAGGCAGGACAGGGGGATGCCTTTGTAAACAAGGCATTTACCTGTTCTGCCTAGTGGCATGTCAGAGATCTACTGTTCCCTGTGATCGGGAACAGTTATTGCTGATGTGTCACTGGTAGCCCCTCCCCCTCACAGTTAGAATCAGTCCCTAGGACACACTCAACCCCTTTAGCGCCCCTAGTGGTTAACCCCTTCACTGCCAGTGTCATTTACAGCAATCAGTGCATTTTTTAGCACTGATCGCTGTATAAATGACAATAGTCCCAAAAATGTGTCAAAAGTGTCCGATGTGTCCGCCATAAAGTCGCAGTCATGATAAAAATCGCAGATCGCCGCCATTACTAGTAAAAAAATAATAATAATAAAAATGCCATAAAACTGCCCCCTATTTTGTAGACGCTATAACTTTTGCGCAAAATATTTGAAGTACTTAAGTATAAGTTAAGTAAAAATATTGCTTTTTTTAAAAAATTTCGCTCTATTTTTGTTTATAGCGCAAAAAATAAAAACCGCAGAGGTGATCAAATACCACCAAAAGTAAGCTCTATTTGTGGGAAAAAAGGACATAAATGTTGTTTGGGAGCCACGTCGCACGACTGCGCAATTGTCAGTTAAAGCGACGCAGTGCCAAATCGTAAAGTTAGCCCAATTTTTTTTGGGATAATGTAAAAGATGATATTACACCATGAGAATCTAATCTTTATTCTAAACAAAAAAAATTGTGAAGCTCTAATACTGTATACACTGATTTGGGTTAATTGGACCAAAGATACGTAGCAGTATAAATTTTGGCCAAAATTTATGAAGAAAAATGACTAATTTGCTAAATTTTATAACAGAAACTAATTTTTTTTTTTTTTTTTTACAAAATTGTCTGTTTTTTTTTCATTTATAGCGCAAAAAAAACCCCCCAGTGGTGATCAATTACCACCAAAAAAAAACTCTATTTGTGTGAAAAAAAGGACAAAAATCTCATATGGGTTTAGTGTTGCAACCCTGAGTAATTGTCATTCAAATTGTGAGAGCACTGAAAATTGGTCTGGTTAGGAAGTGCTCAAGTGGTTAAACGCAGCATAAAATGCATATGCAAGAAAAAATATTGTATTCCAATGAGCCTAGTTTATACCACTGCAATGTTTTCAAAAAAGTACAGCATGCTGCATATTTAAGTGCCACTTAGCAAAAAATTGAAAATTGTATCAAATACTTACCGTAATTTTCCTTTCCTGATGCCAAGACATGGCAGCGGAGCTATATCATATGTATGCTGCCATGTCTGGCGTCAGGAAAACTCACTGCAAGCGCACAGTGAACGCAGAGATTGTGGCGTAAATGAGTCCTTAATATGAGTCTTGATGTACATCCTGAAGGGTCAGTATAGGAAAGATCCCATTATTAAAAGATAAGATCCCATTATTATAGGGAAGAGCCCATTATTATTGGGAAGAGCCCATTATTATAGGGAAGAGCCCATTATTATAGGGAAGAGCCCATTATTATAGGGAAGAGCCCATTATTATAGGGAAGATCCCATTATTATAGGGAAGATCCCATTATTATAGGCAAGAGCTCATTATTATAGGGAAGAGCCCATTATTATAGGGAAGATCCCATTATTAAAAGAGAAGATCCCAATATTATATAGGGAAGAGCTCATTATTATAGGGAAGATCCCATAAGATCCCATTATTATAGGGAAGATCCCATTATTATAAGGAAGATCCCATTATTATATAGGGAAGAGCTCATTATTATAGGGAAGATCCCATAAGATCCCATTATTATAGGGAAGATCCCATTATTATAAGGAAGATCCCATTATTATAGGGAAGATCCCATTATTATAGGGAAGAGCCCATTATTATAGGGAAGAGCCCATTATTATAGGGAAGAGCTCATTATTATAGAGAAGATCCCATTATTATAGAGGTTATTATAGGGAAGAGCCCATTATTATAGGGAAGAGCCCATTATTATAGGTAAGAGCCCATTATTATAGGGAAGAGCCCAGTATTATAGGGAAGATCCCATTACTATAGGGAAGAGCCCATTATTATAGGGACGATCCCATTATTATAGTGAAGAGCCCATTATTATAGGGAAGAGCCCATTATTATAGGGAAGAGCCCATTATTATAGGGAAGATCCCATAAGATCCCATTATTATAGGGAAGAGCCCATTATTATAGAGAAGATCCCATTATTATAGAGAAGATCCCATTTTTATAGGGAAGAGCCCATTTTTATAGGGAAGATCCCATTATTATAGGGAAGAGCCCATTTTTTATAGGGAAGAGCCCATTTTTATAGAGAAGATCCCATTATTATAGGGAAGATCCCATTATTATAGGGAAGAGCCCATTATTAATATTATAGGGAAGATCCCATTTTTATAGGGAAGATCCCATTTTATAGGGAACAGCCCATTATTATAAGGAAGATCCCATTATTATAGGGAAGATCCTATTATTATAGGGAAGATTGCATTATTATAGAGAAGATCCCATTATTATAGAGAAGAGCCCATTATTATTATAGGGAAGATCCCATTATTATTGTAGGGAAGATCCCATTTTTATAGGGAACAGCCCATTATTATAAGGAAGATCCCATTATTATAGGGAAGATCCTATTATTATAGGGAAGATCCCATTATTTTTTAGAGAAGATCCCATTATTATAGAGAAGATCCCATTATTATTATAGGGAAGATCCCATTATTATTATAGGGAAGATCCCATTATTAATATAGGGAAGATCCCATTATTATTATAGGGAAGATCCCATTATTATTATAGGGAAGATCCCATTTTTATTATAGGGAAGATCCCATTATTATAGGGAAGATCCCATTATTATAGGGAAGAGCCCATTATTATAGTGAAGATCCCATTATTATAGGGAAGAGCCCATTATTATAGAGAAGATCCCATTATTAATATTATAGGGAAGATCCCATTTTTATAGGGAACAGCCCATTAGTATAAGGAAGATCCTATTATTATAGGGAAGATCCCATTATTATAGAGAAGATCCCATTATTATAGAGAAGAGCCCATTATTATTATAGGGAAGATCCCATTTTTACAGGGAACAGCCCATTATTATAGGGAAGATCCTATTATTATAGGGAAGATCCCATTATTTTTTAGAGAAGATCCCATTATTATAGAGAAGATCCCATTATCATAGAGAAGAGCCCATTATTATAGAGAAGATCCCATTATTATTATAGGGAAGATCCCATTATTATTATAGGGAAGATCCCATTTTTATAGGGAAGATCCCATTATTATAGGGAAGATCCCATTATTATAGGGAAGATCCCATTATTATAGAGAAGATCCCATTATTATAGAGAAGAGCCCATTATTATAGAGAAGATCCCATTATTATTATAGGGAAGACCCCATTATTATTATAGGGAAGATCCCATTTTTATTATAGGGAAGATCCCATTTTTATTATAGGGAAAATCCAATTTTTATAGGGAAGAGCCCATTATTATAGGGAAGAGCCACTTCATTATTGTAATCCTAGACATTTTCCTGCTCACACTAATAAGCCATTGATAAATGGAAGGTGCAGTCAGCCGAGGACAAGGATATCACCAATCTTCCCAGCAGGGCAACACACTCATTAGAGAAGGCAATATATTGTGATCTTCAGTCTGCCATTAATCTGGGCACAACACGCTGCCCTCCCTCCTCTGACAAGCTCTCACATCATTAGCTCCAGCACATTGATTAAGACTGGGAGTAAGAGAGCAATCGCCTGCAGGAAGTAGATAGTGTACAGGAGCGCGGAGCCTTCTGGGAGATGTAGTCCTGGAGCCGGACACCAGCTATGGGGGGGGCGGTAGAGAGGACTTCATTTCCCAGCAGCAGTGCGGAGTGTCCCTGTGCCTGCTCGGAGCTGTGCTCACATCTCAATCCATTGTACTGTGTTGTTGCTGCTTTTCACATTCCACTGGACGGTGAAGTGTAAAGTGCAGAGCATGGGGGATGAGCAGGAGATCATGTGTAAGCTGGAGAGCATCAAGGAGATCAGGTACTGTGTGTATGGCCGATCGGTGGGGGATTCTCTTCTGCATGGACACTATTGTTATTTTAGGAGGAATTCAGATAATCGGAGACGAGACGATCAATGACCATTAGATGAGAGCGATTGGAAGTCAGCAGCAGGTGCTGCAGGCAGCATGTGGATATCATAGATCTAGAGATTCCCCATCGGTGATCCCTGGCTGTCAGGATGGATCACTTGTAGATTTGCTCCATTCTATCATCCTGCTTTGCTTTCCTTCTTTAGTCTCAGTAGATTTATGACAGATCAGAGGGTGAGAACAATGACCCCCAATCAGAGGAGTGGGCTGAGTGCCCAGTGTGGACAGGTTCGAGCCCCATTCATTTCCATGGATGTTGGACACAAAAGCCATCTGATTTCCTCCTGCTGGCCTCCAACATAAGGAGAAGAGAGATGATTGTGTCCCTTTTGTAACCTGTGTCTGATGGAAGCTGTACTCATTTGTAGGCATCCCTCTGTATTGTCTGTAACTATGCCGTATCCAAGTGACATTAAAGCTTGCCATACATTACAATAAAATCCGAGCCAATTTCCCCATCTACACATTGGAGGTGGATGGAGGAATCCTCCCCTCTGTGTCCTTGTAGAGCTGCAGCCCATCAGATCGAACCAGATGACCTTTGCAGAACGCGCGCGTTTGGGTGTCATTTCTTCTAATTACACCCCAAATGCGTTAAAATGTATTTTTGCAACATACAAAAAATGTGTAAAAAAACAAACGCACTGTTCAAAAATGTGTCAGCTTCAAAAAAAAAAGTAAAAAAAAAAAAAAGGACTGGAGCTACTTTGATGCATTTTCAGAGTGTAGGGCATTTAATTTAAGTAAAAGTGTGGCCCTACATGTCACGCCAAAAAAACGCAATGCTCCCGTGTCGCCCAGGCGTGAATGCAGCCTAAGTGATATCCTCTAATACATTTTTCATGAAATTATTTTTTAGGCTGGGTTAACACCTGTACATTACAGGAACCTTTTTCAACCAGGGTGCCTTGAGGTTTTTTCAGGGGTGCCTTGCCTAAACGTTGCCCAAAAATTGTATACAAGTCAGTGGGTGGATGAGACCTACTTTTTAGTTACACAAAGCCACAGGGTTTTCATTGCACATCATTACAACCTTCTAGCCGCCAGCATCCTAACAACCAACGACATCATCAGTTGATAAGGAGGACGTCGGTCATCCGCAGAGCATCCTTGTTTGATTGTCCCCTGCTCCTCTCTGTCAGCACTTGGGTCATATTAGCAAAGTGATGGAGGAAAAAAGAGAAACATTGGAATACTAATCGGTACCAGTGTGCACAAGTATATTTGATTTGGAAGGATATAAAACCTCTAATGTTGGGTGTTCTATGTATGTGGATGTCAATGCATTAGGTAAACCTATTAGAATAGCTTTTTACATTTTAGAATGGAGTGCCCCAAGACTGTCCATAATTTTAGAGGGTGCATTGACTGAAAAAAAAAAAAAAGGTTGAAAAAACACAGCACTACAGTATGCGCAATTTTTTTTTTTTAGGTGCACCCCCATTGACTTCTATTAGACCATGCGTTTTCATGGAAGCTCTGCATCATTGATTCCTAGTACACACAATGAGAAAATCAGATGAAAAATACTGCTTTCAGCGTGCTCATCTGATAATCTGATCATTGGTAGACAACTTTCGAGAGGCGATCACAACAGTTCATGTAAAATTATCCTAAGGGGCAAGCACATTTTTTTTTTTTTTTTTCCTCGTACGAGAACAGAACAAACAATTTTCATGTAATTAGTATAGTATTTGTTAAAAAATGTGACCTAGACGACGCATGCTCGGAAATGAAAGGATACATTACATTACTTCTGAAGTTGTATTCTGTCGTATGCAAATTTTCGTAACTTTAGTAACCTATTGGGTTTCAATTTGAGACCAGACTGCAAAAAAATAAAATAGACAATCATTCTTCTGATATTTTTATTTGTGTGTGTGTGTGTGTGTGTGTGTGTGTGTGTGTATACAGAAGGCTTAATAGAAGTCAATGGGAGTACACATAAAACTGCACGTAAACTGCACATACAATTGTACTGTGCTTCAACCGCAGTGCACCAGTGTGACCCCGGCCTTACTGTGATTTTTCTGACACACACACACACACACACACACTTTGAAACAATCAGTGTATGTTGGTTGCGGTCATGGGCACTGCTTACAAATCCCATAGTCCTCCTAGGAAGTGAGCAAGAGAGGGTGGCTAGGTTTCTGCATTTAATGGGACCACTGAGAATGAATATAACCACCCTGTAACAGGAAGTCAGATCAGAGGTAACAAAAAAATAAATTTTGAGGTATGGAAAATGCTGAGAGCAAAATATGTTTTTTTTTTTTTTTTTTTTTGTTTGTTTTGTTTTTTAATGTAATATTACATAGTTGAATAGAATAGTATTAAACCCCAAAACGTGTATTATGTCGCAGCTGAGACAAATCATTTATCACTAACGGGTGCGTACAATGATCAGCTTTTATTTATGTAAAATCTTTATTCCAAAAGAGGAAAAAACAATTGCTGTAACTGCTTAACCACTTAACGCCAAATCGTGCACATGTACATCATTTGGCTTTAAGTGAAGCTACAGGCATTATCCCAGTATTGTTTTTTTCTTTCTGTTCACAGCTGACTTTTTTATGTAAAAAGCCATCTTAGCGGCTATTTAGCTGCTGGATGGCTTTTACAGGCGGCAGGATGGGTCCCCCCTCCTGGAATGAAAGCCAGCGCACCAGTGCTTACCATAGAGATCGTCGAGGACCAGAAGGTCCCAGATGATCTCTGTGGTATAGAAAACCAGGAGAGATGAGCAGTTTTATCACTTCCAGTTTTCCGGTTGTAAACCCCATTTTTAAGTTGGTAAAGTATCTGAACACATGGATCTTTGTGTGATCAGATGCTTGTCTAATAAACCCCAGATCTTTGTAAAATGAGTACCTGTCATTGCCTATTGTTGTCACAAGGAATATTTACATTCCTTGTGATGGCAACAAGTGATTGCATTATTATTTTTTTTTAAATGAAAGAAACCGTATAAAAATAAAATAAATGTAATAAACCTTTTTTAAAGTGCTACCCGTCGTCCCCATGCTCGCGCGCAAAGGCGAATGCACGCATACCTAAATGCCGATCGCACCACACATGAGCAATTGCCGTGAACGTCAGAGCAAGAGTAATAATTCTAGCACAAGACTTCCTCTCTATCTCTAAACCGGTAACCTGTAAAGGCTTTTAAAGCGGCGCCGATGACAAAGTAGTTTGTCGCCATTCTACGAACGTGTACAATTTTTAAGGCATACCATGTTGAATCTCTATTTCCTCAGCGTAACCCCATATTTTATATTTTACCAAAAATTGGGTATTTTATTGTATTTGTGTGCATTTATATTCATTAAAGTGTATTTTTTTCCCCAAAAATTTGCGTTGGAAACACTGCTGCCACAAATACCATGTGACATATAAAGTGTGCCTCTGCTACAAAATATATAATTTTTGGGGGTTCTGAGTAATTTTATAGCAAAAAAATACAGATTTTTACCTGTAAAAATGTATCAGAAAAAGGCCCGGTCTTCAAATGGTTTAGCTGGAGTTTGGCTTTGATTTTTTTTTTTTTTTTTTTTTAAATATACTTTATATATAAAATATGCAAATAACAAATGGGGGGTATATTCTCCCCTGTACGGCAACACAGCACATAAATACACCACATAGTCTAATCAGGCAAATAAATGACATTCACTCAGCTGTGTGATTTCTAATATGTTGTGCAGAGCAAAGTTCCCTGAACCATCAGGTCACGCATGACGCCGCTTTACCCCGTAAGCTCCTCGGGTTATCACAAAAAACCTTGTGGGGCAATATCAGGTGTACAGCGCCTGAGATGAACAACTGCTTCACACATTTTACATGGCATGGCAACAACAAACCAACTGTACATCATGCTTTAAAAAAAGCAATGGGAGGAGGGCTTCAGTTTGTTAGTGCATCTAAATCTGCTAGTACATCTAAAACGACTCTTCGTAGATTAGGGGTCTCCAAACTTTTTAAACAAAAGACCAGTTTACAGTTCTTCAGACTTTAGGGGGGCCGGACTGTGGCCTGTTTTTTATTTTCTGGCATCAGTGGGAGTAGACCGTGCCCCATCTTTGGTATTTAAGTGGAGGAATAGTGCCCCATTGTTGGTGTCAGTGTCTTGTATCCTTGGGATGAATAGTGCCCAAAGGTTCGTGATAGTAACCAGAAGCGATGACATGACATTACTTCTGGTTTACTCAGAAAAAATTGGCAACATATATTAAAAAAAAAAAAAAAAAGCATTAAAAAACTCTGATATTTGGGTTTTGAATGCTTTTAAGCAGAGGAGGGATTTGTGGTCTTATAGACCCCAGATCTCTCTATAAAGAGTACCTGTCACATGCCTATTACTGTCATTCACTAAAATGCCACAAAAAGGTAAATATAAAAAAAAGACTGATTTATAAGATTCACGGGGATAGGGCGGGCAGGGGTTCAAAAAAAGCATTTGACACCTATCTGGCGTTTATAACCCTTTTAAAATGAGCTGCACCAGGTACTAAAATTCAAAAAGAATTACCTCTAGTTTGTAGATAACACAACTGACATTAAGGCTGGGTTCACACTTATGCGATTTGGATGCAGATTTCCCCGCATCCAATTTGCGTGACAGGAGAATGTGACTGACTCTCAATGGAGCCGATTCACATATCCCAGAGGCGGCCACGGAGCGCACTGCAGAAGGGTCCCGTGTGTTTTTGGCTCTGTTTTCAGATCCGAACTCAGGCAAAAATTCAGACCTGATTCGCCTCTAGAACAGGGACGCTCCGGACCCCCTGCTGCGAGCCGCTCCGCAAATGGTGGGAACCCAGCCTAAGACCCATTCTAAGCTGGCGTACAGAGACAGGCAGAGTTTGTCTCTATACACTGAAGCAGGGCGGCATTTTTGCCACCGCTAGCACCATGTCTCCTCACCTGTCACCAGTTGCCCATCACGTACACCCTCTACATAATATTTTATGAATAAAATAAATAGCTGTAAATCACAGCTCTATAGAATTCCATTGCAGTGACTAATTGAAATAATAAAATAGCAGGGACAGGAAGTAAAGAACACATGAACAAAAAGCATTGAATTTACCATACCACTGCGCTCCCTGCACAGCTTTAGAAGAGCCATAACTTAGAAGAACTAAAGCTGGTCATAGATCGATAACATTTTAAACAAAAACTCTAATGCCGCGTACACACGATCGGAAATTCCGACAAGAAAAGTCCGATGTGAGCTTTTGGTCAGAAATTCCGACTGTGTAGGCTTCATCAGACTTTTTTTTTCTGTCGGAATTTCCGCCAACATAAATTTGAGAGCTTGTTCTCAAATTTTAAGACGGAAAAAATTCCAATCGTCTGTAGCAATTCCGACACATGCTCGGAAACAATTCGACGCATGCTCGGAAGCATTGAACTTCATTTTCTCGGCTCGTCATAGTGTTGTACCTCACCGCGTTCTTGCCAGTCGAAAGTTCAGAGAACTTTTGTGTGACCGTGTGTATGCAAGCCAAGCTTGAGCGGAACTCCGTGGGAAAAAACATCCAAGGTTTTTCCGATGGAAAATCCGATCGTGTGTAACGGGCATTAGGATAAGTCTTAGGAAAAATCGTACAAATATTATCAGAACTTTAGTTTTTTTTATTGTTTTGAAAGATTTTGTTTGCTTTATTTTGGAATGAATGGACTTTACCAACCGCAAAACTGCGTACACTGTTAGAAATGTATTTGTTGGAGAAAATTTTTCCATCCTGCTCCTTCTAACTTTCTCATCAATGCAATTTGAAAATGAACATCTTTGACCCACTAATGATTAGAAAATGAACGAACCTTCTTTCCCCAAGAAATTTTGATAGTCTACTCCAGCTTTTTTTCTAATTACCACTTTACAACCTACACCCCATTGTCCTTTCTACATTTCCTAAAACTCTTCTGTAATATAGGTAATGAATGGACAGTCATTTAGATTCATATTCTGTATTTTGTTCTGCACTCTAAAGAGAGAATTCTGCCTCCGCCAAACATTCTTAGATCCAAGATGCTGTCTTCTACTATTTTTGGTTAATATGTAGCCGTTTTCAAAGTAGTTCTGCTTATTATGTAATATGCAGTGTAAGTTTTTTATACTGAAGCCAGTCCGATCAAACTGATGTCATTTTATTCATATATTTAATTCACTGTCTGACCTCTTCAGAAGCCCTCTAACAACGGATCCTTTCATTGCTGACATATATAATGTAACTAGGGCTGTTACTGATTAAAATTTTCGTGTTTTGATTAATTTATTTTTTTATTAATCGACTAATTTCGATTAATTATAACTCGCATACAGATCCAACTATTTTTTTTTTTTTAATAATTTTTATTGAAGTTTTCACAATAACAACTGAGCAGGTAGAGAAAAATGAAAACATGTGTAACAAAGAGTATACATCATGGCTTGGATAACAGGAGGAATTGTATCACAGTAGAACATTTTTGAATCTAAACCAATTAATCCGATATGTTTGAGACTTAACCAGGGGATTAGAGTAGGGGTCGAGATCCAACTATTTTTAGCTGATCTCCTTGCAGGCCGATTCCCAGTGCAGCCACTAACCACTGGAAAAATGGATAGCAGGATACAAAAAACGCACAAAGGCAATGCTCGATGGGGATAGCATTAAAACTTTTATAGTCTTCAAGTAGGTAACAAAATAAATATTGCACTGGAGATAAAATCGATGTAGCTACATAAACTGTAAAAATGGTGCGAGTAATACCAAACGGTAGCAAAAGCAGTCAAAAAACATGTAGTTAAGTATGATAGTGGTATAAAAATGTGTACAACGATACCACTGCTGAATCCAGATGAGGAGGGGTTAACATCAGTCCGTCGGCATGTAGATGTCACGTGAAGGGAACTATCACAACTCCCAGTGGATGGCTGTAGAATCCCAGGTTGATAGAGGGAAGTGATAGAGGGAAGTGTAACAGCCCTTGCGTGTGGCAGATAGTAAGGTCCCGCCGGCATGCAGATATGAAGGCACAGCAAAGGAGCCCTTCAGATGGACACGGCAAGCTCAGCCGGTGTCTGTGACGTCACCGGATCTCCGACAGAACTCCCCGAAGACCCGGAAGCCGGCAGAGAGGAGTACCGATCAAAAGAATTTTGATCGTTCAAAAAAATTAATCGATTAATCGAGGAATTAATAGTTAATTTCCACAGCCCTAAATGTAACATAACCTGATAGTTGACCACATCTCCAGCAGGTTCAGAGAGTGTCCGGGTACATGGAGGGGAATTGATCAAAACTGGAGCAGACAGAATCTGAAGCAGGTGTGCATGATGACTAATCGGTTTCTATCTTTTATTTTCAAAATTTAACTGAACAAGCTAAAGATAGAAGCGGATTGGTTGCTATGCACAGCTGCTCTAGATTCTGTCTGCTCCAGTTTTGATAAATCCCCCCCCCCCCCCCATGATGTTTGCAACTGTTGGGGTGCGGTACCAGTAGGTAGTGGTTTTGTAATCAGATTCTTGGTTTCAGTGAATGACTTGTTAGAATGTATGAGTGTTTTGGCAGTCCTAGTGATCTATCAGACAGATGTCAAAGTGGTTGCACTACCCCATGGATCTCTGCAATGGTACACTATAACATCTCACATTAATAAAGTTTTGTTGGAACTTTTTTTATTGGATTATATGAAGAACCATCTATTGCTAGTCTGTAAAATTTTTCAAGGGCTAGAGGTTTTTTCATGCATGCAACAGCCGTCTTTTTGCCTATACCTTTTTTAGTTGAAATGTATTTTTATTATAAAGTTTTCAAAAATTAACAAAACATGGCTTCGCTTCATATACAAATACAGAACACAACATTTCGACAATGGCCTAACAAGGTCTTATGTCATGTGTACGAAAATGCTACACATATTGCCAACACATTGTATAGGGTAAGTAGCCACAACCTTTTTCTTCAGAGGAACCATTCAGTCGTAGTATACATATTGTGCATTTAAAACTTTAACACGCCTTAAGCCCCGTACACACAGTCGGACTTTTGGCCAACAAACTTCATTTTGAGAAAGTTGGACCAACAATCTGACAGTGTGTACGCTCCATCGGACAAACTTTTTTTTGCTTTTTTCTTGTTCTCATCGGACAAAAGTTGGGTCTGCAAACGGACAAACTTTTGCCCAACAAAAGTCCGATGGAGCAAAGTCCGACCGCGTGTACAGAAAACCATCGGACTTTTGTCTGATGGACAAAACAACTAATGTTAAAATCAACCAACAATAGCAGAAGTTGACCAAAGGGTGGCGGTAAAGAGCAGAAAAGAGCAGAAAAACCACGTGATGTTGCAAAAAGTTTTGGGAAAGTTTGCAGAAAAGTCCTGTGGTGTGTATGCTATGGGTGTTCCCGACCAACTCCGTTCGGACAAAAATCCACGGAAAAGTCCGATGGAAGTCCGACCGTGTGTACGGGGCTTTAGGGATAGATGTCGGCAGTAAAAGATGAAAAAATGAAAGCTTATCTCCACAGTATATAGGGAGAAAGAGGGAGAGGATGATGGGGTGGTGGCGAAAAAGTAGGAGAGAGCCTGGGTCAACTTTCGAGTCAGAGTTACAGTATATATTTTATGACCGGGCACCTAGGCGGACACAGGGATCCCACACCTGTTCGAAGGTCACAACAATAATATTCTTGCTGTAAGAGATTCCATGAGTTTTACTTCTTGAATGTAGGAAGGCAGGTTATGATATAGTTGAAAAGGGATTTCAAATTAGTTTTTCCTTCATAGATAGTGCAAATGGAGGTTTGGTGGCCAAATTCTGTTCCATTTCATTGATGTAAGTTGTTTATTCAATATCTGTCTCCATTTTGTCTCATAGTTATGCTTAAGGTGTGGAGTCATCAAGAGTTGGTATATATCTGAGATTAGTCCCCTGCTTGCTGCTCCTGTAATGCAAAGCTTTTTCAAAGGGGTAGGGGGTGGAAAAGGGGTGGAGATTGTGCAAAGTGTTTAATTTGCATATAACTGCATAAAGCTCACAAAGGCAATTTGTATTGCTTTTGTATGGCTGTAGAGGGCATCTATGAGATTGCCTATGTGGAAGAGGGACTTATGCTTTCATGGTATCACCATATGGTGACATCAACACTCTGTATCGCTGCTCCAGGTGAGTAGCCTCTAATGATCCCTTCACAAATCCTTAAAGCGGAGCTCCGCCGGAAAAAAAATATTAAAAGCCAGCAGCTACAGCAGCTGCTGGCTTTTAATATTTGGACACTTACCTGTCCTGGAGTCCAGCGACGTCCGCAGCAGAGGACGAGCGACCGCTCGTCGCTCTGCTGCTCCCTCCGCCATCCTCGCTGAGGGAACCAGGAAGTGAAGCCCTGCGGCTTCATGCCCGGTTCCCTACGGCGCATGCGCGAGTCGCGCTGCGCCGTTCTGATTGGTGCTCCTGTGTTCTGGGAGCCGAGTGTCTCCCAGAACACCAAGGGAAGTCTGGGGGAAGTGACGTCACTCCCGCAGATTCCCGGAGACAGGACTCCCGGATGTGGGTGAAAATACCTGTCTTAGACAGGTATCTTCACCCCCCTCCCCCCTGAAAGGTGTCAATTGTGACACCGGAGGGGGGGAGGGTTCCAAATAGCAAAAGTTGCTATTTAGGGTGGAGCTCCACTTTAAGTCAGATGCCAGCCCAGATACGTGCTGCACAATAGAGAAGGAAGATCCGCACAGCTGCACTCCAACAATCCACTTTATTCGGTATAAACATTAAAAACAAAATGATAGAACAAGTACAGTGGGGGACAAGCAGGTAGAAATGGGTCTACCTGCTTGTCCCCCACTTTACTTTTTCCATCTGTCATTTTGGTTTTAATGTTTATACCGAATACAGATTGTTGGAGAGTAGCCGTCCGCATCTTCCATCACCATATGGTGGGTGAGGCTATCCAAGGATGGCTGGTGAGTACAGGAATAACATCATGGGGTAGGCATCTGAAATCGGTGTGAATTTCATCTGACTTGTTTTCTGGATCTCTTTAGTAAACCTAATTTTGGTAATTAGATTTATATCTCTATACACTCAGTGGCTGGGCTCCAAATCATGGAGTTGCAATGTGTCAGTGCAATCCCAAATGTTTGTCTTTGACCATTAATTATAAGAGTATAAGGCAGACCAGAATAGCACTAATCGGAGATGAGACACATAGTAGTATTTTACGATATCCAGGCTTTTACAATCCCCCCCCCCCAGGTGAATGAAAGGAGATCACACTGGAGTTTTTTCAAAGTTGTCAGAGGGATTTTGAAACCTACTATTTTCAAACATTTTTCGCTTTTAGGGTGAAGTTGAGGTCCTCGTCTGATGTGTAGGGTAGGCCTCTAACATTTGTTACTGTAAACATAAAAAGGGGGTCAGCGCAAAAGAAAAAAATAAATGGGCAGCTTGCAAAAGGTAAATATACAGTACCCAAACAAAGAAAATAATGCAGCGCCTCGAAATATAGAATATTACAAACTCGCATGTGCTATCAATTTGGTTGATACCAGGTTGGCTGGCGAGGTAAGTTGGGAATTTTCTTTGGTTTTGTTTTCCATGCCCTTCCATGTGCTTCTTGCTGCGAAGGCCAGTTATAGGTGGGGGCAAGGGCCATTTGTTTGTACATGTGTCATCAACACAGCATTCATAATGTAGAAAAAGCATCCACAATATTGAAATATTATGAAAAAAATTAAATTGGTGTAAATGAAGTCCAATGCAAAAGAGTCCTGAAATATGTGATAAATATTACAGCAAAGAAAGTGTCTTCCACCAGCTAATGGAAATCCTCTCCACCATGCATGAGCAACAGAATTAAATACACCCCCCAACATTAAAGCTGCCAGAGGAAAGCAGCAATGTGCGTGTTTGTGTTAACAGGATCCTTTACACGTCAACCAGCTCCATTCTCACAATGGGGACACCATGCAGTACCACATCTCACCACTGGGGACAGTCAGAAGGTTTGCTTGATACTGTCTGGGTAAAAAAGCATTCACCTCACCTCATATAGTGTAGTACATTTATTAAAAAGTATAGATTTCACATAAGAAAGTAAAAGGCTTAATCCAAATGCGAGTAAAACAATTGTCATGATAAATAAAACGGTGCACTTACAAGGAGAGCCGCCAGTTCCAAGCATGGAAGTGGCGGCGAGACGTCAGCGTGTAGCTCCTGTCCCAATGCATTTCATGCAAATGCACATATATAGGGGACGCGTGACCCCGTGTTTTTACTGCCACCCCACAATTAAAGAAAATCTAGCGTATTCAGTTGCAACACAAGTCATTTTGCAATTGAATGTTATTAAAAATTACCTTTTCCTTTTTAATCTGCAGCCGCTGTAATTTTCTGTAAATGCAATTCAGTAGCTGGCTACCTGGAGGTGTTCTGCACACAGATGGTGTACCGAATGCCCCTAAGATATATAATTTCCTGCTTGTGTGATTGGTTCCCTAAATTTTCCCAGAAGTCTGCACTAAGAAACAAATCAGATTTCAGGCATCCCCTGCAACAAAAATTTCATTTTTGGTGAGATGCTCCCAAAGGTAAATCAAATCTAAAGGTATGAAGACCCAGCAACTTTCCTCAGAGCCCTGCAGGTGCAGCAGCTGATTGATAATAAAACTACTCCCATTAGATTCCCTTTGAACATGGACACAGACAAAAAAACATCTATTTCTTCAGAATAACAAAATGTAGAACTCTGCAACAAAGTTTGTAAAAAATCTCTGCAATGTATATTGATTACCTAGAGGGGAATGTTTTTTTTTTTCTCTTCCATTCTCCACAAGTGCAACGACTGGTTGCTGACCACTTGCATGGTTTCAAACAACTCTGCATGTGTGCGCACAAACCAGTCTTCATTGAAATTTCATATGGTTTTTTTTTATTTTGTCTGATCTCTATATCAAGTTCAATTCTACACTATAGAGTACTCCAGATTTTTCCTTCTTCTTCCCTACTTTACACTGCAATTTTTTAAAGGTTGTATTTTTTCAATGCACATTTTAGTTCTGGTAGGAACATTAGATTGGAAGAAGCGGTGGGCAGAAAATTGCTTGGAGTGGTCAAATGTTGTGTGAAGTGATATCAGTAATACTATGTGTGAAATATTACATGAATCTTTACTGATGGATTCAAATTGTGATGTCTGATAAATTTAGTCATGTTGTTCCTTCCAGGAACAAGACTCTTCAGATGGAGAAGATCAAGGCCAGACTGAAAGCTGAGTTTGAGTCCTTGGAGTCTGAGGAGCGACATCTAAAAGAGTACAAGCAAGAAATGGACCTTTTACTTCAGGAGAAGATGGCTCATGTAGAAGAACTGAGGCTTATTCATGCTGATATTAATGTGGTATGTATTAGAGCCGTTTCTCTCCTATATGTAAAAATCTGTTTTGTTTTTAAAAATCTGTTTTTATTAGCTCAGCGTGAAAAGAGCTTTTCTGGAGCATTTTAGTCCTCGGTAGTGCAACTAAAGCCAACAATCAACTATAGGTGGCAAGGCACTGTCAAAAGATCTCTGGGATAAAGTTGTGGACAGGCACAAGTCAGGAGGTGGATACAAATTTTCAAAGGCTTTATCAATGCCTAAAAGCGTGGTGATGTCTATTATTAAAGCTGAGTCCCACCCAAAAGTGGAACTTCTGCTCCTTGTAATCCCCCCCCCCCTCCAGTGCAACAGCACTCGGGAGCCTCAGCCGCGGGTATTGACGTCACCTCCCGGGCTCCCTCCTTCTTCCCTGGACGCCGGGCCAGTAGGAGAGAGGAGGGGAGCCTCATGCATGAGCCGTAGGGTTCCCGCCTCGAAGCCGTAAGACTACACTGACAGGTTCCTTTTCTCGCAATTGAGGCGGCATGCACCCGACAGCTGATGGAAACATCAGCTGCGGTACCCACATCGCTGGACTCCAGGACAGCTAAGTGTCCGATTTATTAAAAGTCAGCAGCTGCAGTATGTGCAGCTGCTGGCTTTTAATTTTTTCAGCAGTGGGTGGACCTCTGCTTTAAGAAGTGGGTGGTATTTGGTACAACACAGACTCTCCCTGGATCAGGACCTTGCTCCAGACTGGATGAAAGAGCCAGGAGGAAACTGGTCAAAGAGGCTACCAAGAGGCCTACAGCAGCTCGGAAGCAGTTGAAGGAATTTATGACAAAGAGTGGTCATGTGTGCATGTAGCATGTGACAGCAATATCACAAATTCTCCACAAATGTGTCTTGTATGGGAGGGTTTCAAGAAAAAAAGCACTCAATGGCCAAATGCAGTCACGAGTGAGCTTTGCCAAAACGAACCGTGAAGATTCTGAGGCCATATGGAAAACAGTGTTCTGGTCATATAAGATTAACATTTAATTATTTGATTTCAACACCAAATGATGTCTGGTGAAAATCCATCCAAATAACACCATTTCTACAGTAAACATAGAGGTGGTAATATCCTGCCATGGAGGTGTTTCTCTGCAGCAGGGACTGGAGCACTTGTCAGGACAGAAGGAAAAATTGATGGGGCAAAATACCATCAAATACTTGAGGGACATCTGCTGCCCTCTGCCAGAAAGTTGCCAATGGGAAGAAGGTTTACCTTCCAAGTTCCGACATGACAATGACCCAAAACACAAAGTCTTACGGCTTTATTTTTACTTTTTGTTTTCATTTTTGAGAAGGGTACTTTTTACAGTTTCCAATTTCCTCTTTAATAGATTGGGAGTCAAATGCACTTTAAAATGCATGCCAACAAATGATATATTATTTGCCACACATGAAGCAGACCAGAAGTGGCTGCTGGCTATACAAATCCATTTCAATTTTTTTCAGTCTCGAGGCACATCAGTTCTCCCTCCTTCGCTCTCCCCCTCTTCAGTCTTCACATGTTTGCTTGATAATAAATCACCACAGTGGCCCATGATACAATATACTGTATATCCTTCTTACCACAGGGACATCCCTACCTCCATGACTAAGCCCCATGGGTGGGGCGAAACATTAACCACTTAAGCCCTGGACCATTTTGCTGGCCAAAGACCAGGCCACTTTTTGTGATTCGGCACTGCGTCGCTTTAACTGACAAAAGCGATGTCGTGCGAAGTGGCTCCCAAACAAAATTGACGTCCTTTTTCTTTCCCCCCACAAAATAGAGCTTTCTTTTGGTGGTATTTGATCACCTCTGCGTTTTTTTTATTTTTTGCGCTATAAACAAAAATAGAGCAATTTTGAAAAAAATTCAATATTTTTTATTTTTTGCTATAATAAATATCCCCAAAAAATATATAATTTTTTTTTTTTCCCTCAGGCCGATATGTAAAATCGCAATAAGCGTTTATTGATCGGTTTGCGCAAAAGTTATAGGGTCTACAAAAAATAGGGGATAGTTTTATGGCATTTTTATTAATAATTATTTTTTTTACTACGTGACTGCGACATTATGGCGGACACATCGGACACTTTTGACACCATTTTAGGACCATTGCTATAAAAATGCACTGATTACTGTAAAAATGACACTGGCAGTGAAGGGGTTAATCTGTAGGGGCGCTGAAGGGGTTAAGTGTGACCTAGGGAGTGATTCTTACTGTTGGGGGGGGCGTGACTTGCCGTGACACGTCACTGATCGCTGTTCCCGATGAGAGGGAACACGATCAGTGTCACCTAGGCAGAACGGGGAGATGTTGTGTTTACACTAACATCTCCCTGTTCTTCAGCTCTGTGACCCGATCGTGGGACACCGGGGGCGATCGGGTCCCGCGGCCGGCAATTTAAAGGGGACGTGTGTATATATACGCCCTTTTGCCTGTCCGTGCCATTCTGTCAACGTAAATGTTTGTGCGCCGGTCGGCAAGCTGTTAAGCCTTACATTTTTATCAATGAATACAAGGTTTCCTCTGATTGGCTGGCTAAGGTGGAGATCGTGATGGCATCCGCCCACCTCTCCAACCCAGCCAATGAGAGGAAGCCTTGTATGTATTTCTAATAAATAATAATAAAAATGTGTGTGTTTTTATCAGGATACTGTGCAATTTGGTATTTGAATTGTTATTGATATGTGTTATTTTTTTATTTTATCTTCTGTAGATGGAAAACACAATCAAACAGTCAGAAAATGACCTGAACAAACTTTTGGAGTCTACGCGTCGCCTACATGACGAGTACAAGCCACTGAAGGAGCACGTGGATGCACTAAGAATGACTCTAGGACTACAGAGACTACCTGACCTGTGTGAGGAGGAGGAAAAGCTGTCTTTGGAGTAAGTTATTCAGAGTATGGCCATATATTTCTATTTCTAATTCCTCTTTTCACATACAGTATATAGCACCATGTACATTCTAAGTTATATTTTGAGAAAAATAACAAACACCTATACTTCAAAATAATGTAATTGTTATTAAACCCAAAACAAAAAATGTAATATATTGCAGCTTACCAATCATATGTAGTGGCTGCATTAGTTCTATTTATTTTTTTAAGCTTTTCCCCCTATGTTTTCACCTAAATGATCTGGCCAGTAATGCACCTCATGTATCAGATTACCACCACTCTGGATGAAGGAGCACAGGGGGCACCTTTTGGACAGCAGCACTGTCAGTCTGGGAGAGGGGACTGTTAGAGTATCTAAATCTGCTAGTCCATCTAACAAATTAAAGCCAAACTCCAGATAACACTTTATAAGCAGTTACAGCAAACTTTTTTTTTTTTTTTTTTCCCGTTTTGGGATAAAGTTTTTACATACATCAAAGCACCCTGTCAGTGGTTAATGGTTGGTCTCAACCCCCTAACTGCTACATCTGCAGGACAGCTTGTTCTGTTGAAAATCACAGACTTACTGGCAGGATCACCAGGTGAAAATAAAGAAAAGAGCCTAAAAAACAAAAGAAATGCAGCCATCGCATTTAAGAATTGCTTACCTGCAATATCAATAATGTTTGCTTCTGGGTTTAATGACGCTTTAAAAAAAGCTTTTTTTTTTTTTTTTTTTTTTTTGTCTTAAACAAAAAATTTCTATTCTGCCTCGAATCTCTCTACCCTGCAGAAGCCACCCTTTTGAACCCAACATTGAATGATCACTAATGTTAAGTAGCCTTATTGATTGCCATCACGTCTGTCAGGCGTGTCCCTGAGCTAGCAGCTCTATTTTCTAAGGATCAATTTTCTAATTTTTCACAAGCACAAGGTAGTCTTGTGCCCAAGACCCTCTTTTCTTCCTAAGGGGGTATAAGTCTTCCAACTCAAGGAAGAACTAGTCCTTCCCTCTTTGTGCCCTCCTGGGAAGCACCCAAAGGAAAAAAAAAATTAAACTGCCTGGAGCCAACAGAATCCACCTCAAAACAGCCTCTATCAGGAAAACAGACTCTTTCTTCATTCTACCCTCAGAATCTTGCAAAGGACTTTTTGCTTAAAATTACTCATTCATCTAGCTTGGTGAACTTTGATCGCCAGAGCTTACACTCTAAAGGACGAAGGATCCCCTGTTCTTTCACGTGCTCACTCAGCCAGGATTGGATGGTGTTTCCTGGGTATTCTGACAGCAGACTGTTAGGCCCCCAACTGACCCTCTGTTCATGCTTTTTCAAACTTTTACCTGGTCATGCCTTCTACGAGTTTAACCAGGTGGGCATTTAGTGTTCTGTGGATGCAACTTTCAGCCACTAGGTTTTTACAGCAGCACTCTGAAGTTGGGTCTGTTGTTGGGCCCTTTGGCACAGTTCTGCTACCTAGTTGTTACCCACCCTTCTCATTCATTGCTCAGGGGGGACGCCCCAGGGTCTGTTAATAATGAGCCTGTGTCCTGTACCGTATGATTAGACAAAGTGACTTTTGAGTTACCTGTGAATCCGAAATGTTAAACTAATGGACAGGACACATCACCTTCCCTTTTGGTGCTACAAAGCTGAAGACTCATGAAGTGGGGAAGGGTTTCGGGGGGGGGGGGAGGTCCCCCGGGGGGGGGGGACTTATAAACTTGCTAGTGTCCAATCACCTAAAGGTACAAGCCTATAACCCAGGTTCTATGAATATTCAGCCTTTGTCCTGTACTATAATGCAAATATGAAATTTACAGGTAAGTCACAATTCCTTATTTTTTGTAATTTTTTTTTGCCCTAGCTCAAGACCCCTTTATTTCATTTACTAGCTGTATTCTGACAGAGACTGGCTAAAAGGCATGGCTTTAAATGTCTATAGTTTTATTAAATCTTATATGTGTGTATTAGAGGCTGATGTGGGTATGTACAGGTACCTGCATGTGCCTGCCTTTTTTATAACTGCAACATGAATTTTTAATTTTTTTTACTCTAAAGCCCTGTACACACGATCGGATTTCCTATGGATTTTTCCATCGGAAATCCGATGAAGCTGACTTCCATCAGTCTTGCCTACACACCATCAGTCAAAAAACTGATCGTCCCAAACGCCGTGACGTAAAACACTCCGACGAGCCAGGAAAAATTAAGTTCTATGCTTCTGAGCATGCGTCGACTTGATTCTGAGCATGCGTGGGTTTTTTTATCCAATGGAGTTCCCCACAGACGATAGTAATTTGCTATCGTTTTTTTTTCCATCGGATAAATTTAAAACATGTTCTATTTTTTAACACCGATGGGGGAAAAAAGACCGATGGGGCCCATACACGATCGGTTTGTCCGCTGAAAAAAGTCCATCGGACTGTTTCCATCGGTAAAACCGTGTGTACAGGGCTTTACTCATACAGCAGATCAAAGCAAAAAAGAATGATTGTATTAGCTTTGTATTCATTCCGCTGTTATGGTAGCAGCTAGCTGCCATAACCCTGGTATCCTCTTCAAGAGCGGGCGGTCCGCTTCAAGATAAAAGTGGTCTCTGCAGCGGATTCGCCGCGAGGTCACTTTTATCGACAGCGGGAGAGGGGCCTCCTGCCGCTCTCCTTTGCCCTCTGCCGCTTACCGGAGCCATCGGTAGCGGCGCAGGCGATCAGGTCTGTTCCCTTGTGTGACATGGAGACGAGTGATGGGAAGATGGCCCCCATCCATCTCCATATCATTGCTCTTAAATGGACTTTTTTTTTTTTTATGACATAAAATTAATTTTTTGTGTAAAATATGAGATCTGAGGTCTTTTTTTGACCCCAGATCTCATACTTAAAGTGGAAGTAAACCCGCACACAAAAAACAAAAAAAAAACTAAAACCTTGCAAGGCAAAGGCATAATGAGCTGTTATGCAGCGCATACTAGCTCATTATGATATACTTGCCTCAGAACGAAGCCCCCGTATCGGAGTCTGGTACACGCCGAGGGAGCTGACATCTTGCCCTTGGTGTGTCTTCTGGGTTAGCGGCTCTAGCGCTGTGAGTGGCCGGAGCCGCGATTACGTCACTCCCGCGCATGTGCACAGGAGTTTTCTTCCCGGCAAGGTCCGGCAGCGTTTGCTGGACCTTCAGCCAGGCATGCAGAGCGCATGCGCCGCTGACATCAGTGGCTGCATGCAAAGGGAATATCTCCTAAACCGTACAGGTTTAGGAGATATTAATTTTACCTACAGGTAAGCTTTATTATAGGCTTACCTGTAGGTAAAAGTGTCAAATTTGGGTATACAACCGCTTTAAGAGGTCCTGTCATGCTTTTTTTCTATTACAAGGGACGTTTACATTCCTTGTAATAGGAATAAAAGTGACCCAATTTTTATTTATTTTTTTAAAAGAAGTGTAAAAAATAAAAGATAAAATAAATAAGAGGAAAAATACCTTTTTTAAACGCGCCCCGTCCCGCCGAAGCGAACGCATACGTGAGCAGTGCCCGCATATGAAAATGGTGTTCAAACCACACATGTGAGGTATCGCTGCGAACATTAGGCCCCATGCACACAAGACGCTGGTGCAAACTCTGCTGAACACACGTTTTTAAACGCTGAAACCGGCGTTTATAAACGCGCGTTTTGCGGCCGTGTTTAGCGGCGTTTAACCGCTTTTGCGTTTTATAAGCGTTTCATCATAGACCCTCCCTAAGCTCAAAAAACAGTACATTTTAACCATTTCAGCCAGTTTGTGAGACCAGAGTGAGTAGCAGCAGCTGAGAGAGCAGCAGTGTACTTGTATTTAGCGTATCACCTGGCCACATCATCTGCCACAAGTTGTGGATTGTCCACCTGCCACGTCACCTGGCCACATCACCTGGCCACGTCACCTGCCACAAGTTGTGGATTGTCCACTTGCCACGTCACCTGGCCACATCACGTGGCACGTCACCTGCCACAAGTTGTGGATTGTCCACTTGCCACTTTACCTGGCCACGTCACCTGGCCATGTTACCTGCCACGTCACCTGGCCACGTTACCTGCCACGTCACCTGGCCACGTTACCTGCCACATCAGCTGGCCACGTCACCTGCCACAAGTTGTGGATTGTCCACTTGCCACGTCACCTGCCACGTCACCTGGCCACGTCACCTGCCACAAGTTGTGGATTGTCCACTTGCCATGTCACCTGGCCACATCACGTGCCACGTCACCTGGCCACGTCACCTGCCACAAGTTGTGAATTGTCCACTTGCCACGTCACCTGCCACGTCACCTAGCCATGTTACCTGCCCACATTACCTGCCACGTCATCTAGCCACGTCACCTGCCACAAGTTGTGGATTGTCCACTTTCCACGTCACCTGGCCACATCACGTGCCACGTCACCTGCCACAAGTTGTGAATTGTCCACTTGCCACATCACCTGCCACGTCACCTGGCCACGTCACCTGCCACAAGTTGTGGATTGTCCACTTGCCACGTTACCTGCCACGTCACCTGGCCACGTTACCTGCCACGTCACCTGGCCACGTCACCGGCCACGTCACCTGCCACGTCACCTGGCCACGTCACCTGCCACAAGCTGTGGATTGTCCACTTGCCACGTCACCTGGCCACGTCACCTGGCCACATCACCTGACACAAGTTGTTGATTGTCCACTTGCCACGTTACCTGCCACAAGTTGTGGATTGTCCACAATGCAATGCAAGCAATTACAGTTTTCTTTTATATTTTTTAATAGTTTTTCATCATTTGCCATCATTTTTGAGATTTCTAATGTTAAAAAATAGGTCACCTTTAAAAACGCTTATAAACGCAAACGCGGCAAAACGCCGGTACCGTGTTTAGCCGCGTTTAGCAGCGTTTAGCGTCTGAAACGTGGAAAACTTTTGCGTCTGAACCCATTTTTTTGCTTCTGGAAAAACGAGGTTAAACGCAACTGCTTGTAAACGCCAAAAAACGAGAGTGTGTGCATGGACACATAGGATAACATTGAATGGGTTCAGGAGCAGTTGAAAAAAGCGTCCAACTGCCTCTGAACGCGCGTTCAACAGCAAATAACAGCGTCTCGTGTGCATAGGGCCTTAGAGCGAGAGCAATAATTCTATCCCTAGACCTCTGTTACTCAAAACATACAACCTGTAGATTTTTTTTAAACTTCGCCTTTGGAGATTTTTAAGGATAAAAGTTTCCACGAGCGGAAATCATTCCACGAGCGGGCGCAACTTTGAAGCATGACATGTTGGGTATCAATTTACTCGGCGTAACATTATCTTTCACAATATAAAAAATAATAATTGGGTTAACTTTTTACTTTTTTTATATTTTAATTAAAAAAAAGTGTGGTGTGCAGTAACCTGTGGCAGTCAAACAGAATTTAGTCTTCAGCAGCCTAGACTAGTTAAATATATGACACACTCCCGCTACAGGGAGAGGCTGCCACCGAACCCCTCCGGTGCTCAACATCGCAGTTTCACTTTAGCCTGGGCATTTGCCCCCTATCTTTGCAATAAATGTCAGAATTGGGGCTGCTCTACCCCACAACAGCATCCTGTGCTTATGATTCAACTTGGAAATCCTGCATCTGTTTAACAAATAGATTGGCACCACTTATACTAAATCTGCCTTATAGCTGGTTCTATTCTCCTTTTACTCTCTATGGCTTGGATTGTTATTGGATGGTTCTCTCTTTCTTCGGCAGTCGGTCCTGTTAAAATTGGGGAATTTTATTGCATCTGTATGACCTATACATGCACAAGCGACTGTGTGGTCCTCGGTATGACCTACGTTTACTGTCAAACTCCTGAAGAAGCTCGCTTTGAGCGAAACTAGTAGAGTGACGTAGAATGTTATTTTGTCATTTGCTGTGACCGCTTTGTCTTCCATTAATGTCAATGGTCCCTTTCCCAATTTGCATATTTATTACTGTGTTTTTTACATACTTATCAATAAACTTTGTTAAAAATTTCTTATCTATTTTTTCTTATGAGCTATTTTTTATGAACACCGTTTAAAAATCCCTGAGCATGTATATGCTCAATACTCTTTTTTTTTTATTTTTTTTTTTTTATATGAAAGCTAATTTCTGGCTAATTGCTGTAATTATTGCACACCACTGTTTTTCAAGTTATGAAAAATTATATACCTAATGCACAGTCTACAAACTATTTGAACGTTCCATTTATTACTAAACCCCATCACAATGCATCAGTAATAATACTTGCCCATAATAAAATCTCAGGCACTGGCAAAGCCTTTTTAAATTCCTGTTTTTCTATATTTATTTTTCTTTAGTACATCATTAAATGCTTCTGCTCTCATGTCTTGTTGCAGCTACTTTGAAAAACAGAAAGCTGAATGGCAAACAGAGCCCCAGGAACCACCTATACCAGAGTCCCTTGCAGCAGCAGCTGCAGCAGCGCAACAGCTACAAGTAGCTAGAAAGCAGGACACCCGACAGACAGCCACCTTTCGGCAACAACCACCTCCCATGAAGGTATCCTGTTCCCCCCCCCCCCCCCCTTTCTTACGTCTATCTTTGTTTTCAGACAGGTAATGTCAAGTGGGGTCTAACAAGATGTAGTTTCTTCTGTTTGCATCATTACATTGTGATTTCATGGTACCCTAGTGGCCACCCTTCATGGAGAAGGTCAATAACGTCATACACTCACAGTATGTCCTTAGTCTTCCGGGCTGAAAGAAACTGGAATTAATTAAACTGCTAGAAGACTGAGGACATCTTTGGTGAAAATGAAGTGCTGTGGTGAACAGTGCTCAATTAGAGGGTATTATTTTTTTTTCTACTGCTAGAGGGACTTTTAATAAAAAAAATAAAATAAATATAGCCGACAGTTTGGCTTTAACCACTTAAGCCCCGGACCATTTGGCTGGCCAAAGACCAGGCCACTTTTTGCGATTTGACACTGCGTCGCTTTAACTGACAATTGCCGGGTCGTGCGACGTGGCTCCCAAACAAAATTGACGTCCTTTTTTTCCCACAAATAGAGCTTTCTTTTGGTGGTATTTGATCACCTCTGCGGTTTTTTATTTTTTGCGCTATAAACAAAAATACAGCGACAATTTTGAAAAAAATTCAATATTTTTTTTGCTATAATAAATATCCCCAAAAAATACCGGTGTGTGTGTGTGTGTGTGTGTGTGTGTGTGTGTATATAAAAATTATTTTTTTTTTTCTCAGTTTGGGCTGATACGTATTCTTCATATTTTTGGTAAGTAAAAATCGCAATAAGCGTTTGGTTTGCGCAAAAGATATAGCATCTAGAGAATAGGGGATAGTTTTACGGCATTTTTATTAATATTTTTTTTATTTTTAACTAGTTTTTATCGTGACTGCGACATTATGGCGGACACTTTTGACACCATTTTGGGACCATTGTCATTTTTACAGCGATCAGTGCTATAAAAATGCACTGATTACTGTACAAATGGCAGTGAAGGGGTTAACCTGTAGGGGGCGCTGAAGGGGTTAAGTGTGTCTTTGGGAGTGATTCTAACTGTTAGGGGGCGTGGCTACGAGTGACACGTCACTGATCGCTGCGCCCGATGAGAGGGAACAGACGATCAGTGACAACGGGGAGATGTTGTGTTTACACTGACATCTCCCCGTTCTTCAGCTCTGTGACCCGATCGCGGGACACCGGCGGACATCGAGTCCACGGTCACAGAGCTCGGGACAGGGTCGCGAACGCGCCGCCAGCGCGACCACACGGCGGCAAATTAAAGGGGACTTATATATAGATAAGTGAATAGATACGTTTGGAAACATAGATTAAGGACAGTAAGCCTTTGTATTTGCATGGTGACCACTCACTCGGGAGAAATACTAAGGACTCCAAACGTGGACGAGACAGGAGCATTTGCGGTTTACCATTGAGAGACCCAGGGCTGGGGTAATTGGCCACAAGCTGTTGTGATCTCCTGACAAGAGATCTATGTAGTCGGTAAGCGGATTTGATATAAGAGGTGGAGGACTCCTTTCTATAATATCTCATCACTTTTTCTTGGGTGTATATTTGTTTGAAGTCACCATTGAGCAACATATTGAAGGATTGTTATCTGAACTGTGTTACCTTCTGAGCACAACTCACTGTTCTTTGTCACTCATTGAATACAGTGATACGGACATATGGAGGGGCACACCTGATAATTCCATGTTGTGTTCAGCTACCTTTTTTGGACTTTAGAGGATTTATCACAGCTTCTATTATCCTCATCTTTTATTCATTGTATTATTTGATGCTTTATATCACTTTATTTCATTCAATAGTACGTTGCAGCGCAGCAATTTTTCCAATTGTTTCTAGTGTGTGTGTATCTCACATAGTTGCAGCAATTGTACATCACCTATCACGAACACTTACTAGCACCCAGAGTGAGACAGCGCAGTATTTTACCACAAACGTATATATGCGCCCATTTGCCCAGCCGTGCCATTCTGACGACGTATACGTTTGTGTGGCGGTCAGGAAGCGGTTAAGAATGTTGCAGAAAGCGGTGTATAGAATGTATTCCTCTGACAGTAATAAACAGTGAAGCGATGGTCAGATGACCTCTACAAGATTCTGTATATTAATTACTCCCAGGTTTCTTGTGACTTTAAATAGTTTGGGCTAAGCTGGCCCGAATAAACTATTTCCTTTATTAAGAGATGCAGCTGCTGTCAGCACTGTATTATACTGTAAGTAGTTAGGCTTTAAATTGGCTTTCTTTTATTCATTTTCACTACCGTAAGTCTTGTTCTTTAACCCTTTCCTGGCCCTTTTATGTTTTTTTCTTTCTTTTAAGCTTAGATCATTAGATCAAGCTTAAAAAGCTTAGATCACACATTAGTATATGTCACTTAAAGTTGCTCTAAAGGCAGAAGGTTTTATATCTTAATGTATTTTATGCCTTAAGATATAAAAAAACCTTCTGTGTGCAGCAGCCCCTCTAATACTTGCCTGAGCCCCATCTCAATCCAGCGTGACCCGGCTGTCCGTGACTCTCCCTCCTGATTGACTGAGTCACACAGGAGCTATTGGCTCCTGCTGCTGTCATACAAAGTCAGTGAGCCAATGAGGAGCGAGAGGGACACACAGAGCAGTGGCTCTGCTTGGCAGGAGGGTGGGGCCAGGAGTGCCGGGGAGGGGCCCGAGAAGAGGAGGGTCTGGTCTGCTCTGTGCAAAACCATTGCACAGAGCAGGTAAGGAATAACATGTTCGTTTAAAAAACAAAAAAAAGACAAATCCTCCTACATAACTTTATCTGCAGTCTTCTCTCCACTACAACCGTTCAAGGTCCAGAATTTATAAAGTTTTGAGCTGTCACAAAACAGGTGGCGCAGAGCTCAGTGAGGAGAGTTCTGAGAGCTCTTCGGAGGGAAGGGACGCGCCCCCTTCACACAGCACACAGGAACAGAGCTAAGACTGTCAATCAGCTGGAGCTTCCTCCCCTGTCACCTTTTTTTTTCTTTTGGTGTCAGGAAAACTTGCCAGAAGGGATTCATGCTGATAGCAGAGGAGTGTAGCAACAGACAGAAATGACACTTCTCTTAATTGATACAAGTACACACTATAGAAGGATATGCTTTATCCATATTGTTTATGTCTGAGGTTTACAACCACTTTAACTTGAAAATAGTAATAGTAATTTTTCTGTTGAATAGTGAGTCTGAGAACTAGGAATACACCCAGGTAAACATTCTTGGTTGGAAAAGGGTAAATGGCACAAAGATTGTTCTGGCATAGCGAATTGTCCAATGTCAATATGAAAATGAAATTGAATTGGCACCAGCGGCAGCTACCATAAAGCAGAAGCAGGCTCTGGAAGATACAATGGAAAAAGGAAGATGCGCCAAACTAAGTGCAGTATATGAGAGTATTTTAATAGGCAGTAATACAAACAGCCAAATGGCTACTCACAAGATGATGGAAAATAAAGGTATGTATGGTGGGTGGTCCGGTGTCAGAAACAGCAGTCTTTGGGGTAGATGTTAGGCCCAGGTGGTGAAGCGCTGGAGGAAGTGGCAGCGATCCGGCGTCTACAAAGAAATCCTCGGCATGTGAACACACTGGCCGTATGCAATGCATAGCCTCCTGTGAACCAGGGATGGATCAGGAAATGCACCTCAAGTTCCTTCTCCCACGTCACTTTCGGTCCGACGCTGTGCTCCACGCTGAGGTGCACGCTGAGGCGCACTTCCTGATCCGTCTCTGGTTCACAGGAGGCTACGCATCGCATACGGCCAGTGTGTTCACATGCCGAGGATTTCTTTGCAGACACCGGATCGCTGCCACTTCCTCCAGCGCTTCACCACCTGGGCCTAACATCTACCCTACGGACTGCTGTTGCTGACACTGGACCACCCACCATACATGCCTTTTTATTTTCCGTCATCTTGTGAGTAGCCATTTGGCTGTTTGTATTACTGCCTATTAAAATACTCTCATATACTGCACTTAGTTTGGTGCACCTTCCTTTTTCCATTAAACATTCTTGGTTCTCTACTGCAAGGTTAATTTACATTCTCACGGCAAGGAGCATTTTACATTTGGATGTCCTATAGTCTCATTGCAGTCCCAAATGGGTGAATTACTTCATTCAACTACTGTTTTGGTCCTTCTGTTTTCTTCTCTTTTCTTATTGATGTGACTGTCTTTCTTTTAAAATGGTACTTACTATTATATTTTCTTTTCCAGGCCTGCTTATCTTGCCACCAGCAGATACACCGCAATGCACCAATCTGCCCACTGTGTAAAGCAAAAAGCCGTTCTCGGAATCCAAAGAAGCCAAAACGGAAACAGGATGAATAGAATGACCTGCTTCAAGCCCAAATACTCCTTTTACCCTGACTTCTCTCTAGTACTAATGTAACCGTGATTGCCCCAGTTCCTGTGCAAACTTGAACTAAACGTGTGGTGTTTTCTATTTTGTGTGTTGTAAGCACAACGGGGCTTGTTTCATTATGATGGCATAGTTACAATGTAAAACCAAGCTGCTAATTTAAAGCCAAACTAACATGGCTGCTGTTTTTCTGTAACTTTGCCACAATCCTACATTCCCAGTGTTTGTTGTACCTTTTTGTTAAAGAAAATCAAAAATGAATTATTGAAGTTTTGGTGCTATTTTTCACTTTTATGCTCTCTGAACAAAGCTTTCCATTGCTAGCAGAGGATACTGTATCTGTTCTATTACAGAACACAAAAAGACTGCTACAAATTAATTTTCCAGCATTTCAGTTTCATGCTTCTAGTAAGCAAATGGGTCAGTTAAATAAAATTGAGACTGTTCATAGAAAATGTATTGTGTGTAATTGTATAGCAACAAGTCATTTTTAAAGCCTAATGCCGCGTACACACGATCATTTTTCCCGTCGGGGAAAAATGACATTTTTCCCTTTGGACGAGAAAAGCGATCGTCTGTGGGCTTTTTGCCGTTTTTCCCGATGGGAAAAACGACCTTAATCACGACGAGAAAAATTAGAACATGCTCTAATTTTTCTCGTCGTGATTCCCGTCGTTTTTTTCCCATAGGGAAACACTGCCACGGAGCCCACACACGGTCGTTTTTCTCGACAAAGAAAAAAATGAGGGGAAAAACGGTCGTGTGTGGGGGAACATGCCCGTTCCCTCGTTTTTCTTTTTTTTTTTTTGTCGTGATTCACGGCGGTGTTTTCACCGCCGTGAATCACGATCGTGTGTATGCGGCATAAGTGCAGCCTAATTCACAAACTGAAAAATCAGCACAGGGGACATACCTTACAGAAAGTAGGATCTGTCCCTTGTTCTGATTCCTCTGTTGGTAGTGTCCACCTTTTCCTCCTGGCTGCTCCATTCATAAAGCCGAACTAAAGCTTCTGTGAATGATACAGGATCTCTGAATGGAGGGGTGGAGCCATTCATAGAAGCTTTAGAAGGGCTTCTTTAATGGAGCAGGTGAGAGGAAAGGAGAGTCATAGCTGGTCTCTCTTTTATGAGAGCCTGTGACAGCACCTTAGTTGTGGTAATTAAAGGATGTTTGTTTTTGCATTAAAATAAAAAAAGATGTTTCACTTACTGTTCTGTGCAATGATATTGCACAGAGCAACCCCTTGCCTCCTCCTTCCTCCAGCTGCCTCCTTAGTAAGCTGGGTACTCAACATTGATTCTTTTAAATAAAAACCTATTTAGTAAGCTGGGTACTAGGGGGGCACCTATGCATGTCCACTCCCGAGCCAGGCTGTATGCATCCATGGACACATACAGTGTTGATAAACAATGCCTCCGCACCCTCTCCACAGGAGTTTCACAGCAGCAGAAGCCATAGGCTCCCTCTGCTCTCTGTGTGTCCTGTGAGATCAGGAAGTGAGAGGAGTGGTGCTGCAGCCCGTGCAGCACTGGACCCGTGGGAAGAGCCAGGTGAATGTTTAGGGATGGAGCAGGTTTTTTTTGTAACAGGTGTTTTTTACATTAATACTTATAATGCATTAAAGTAGAAAATGGTTTGACTTTTAAAACCACTTTAATATGCCCCACACCGGAAAATTACAACAGGTTTTGGGGTTGGATGGAGGAGGATTTTCACGAACAGTGGAGGAATCGGCTCAAGGGACACATCCTACTGAATATTACGTTTTACGTACTTTGGGCTGATTTTGCTGTTTGATTTTGGCTGCACTTAGGCACTTGGATGAGTGGTGAACTGACTTAAAGAAGATCTGTAGTCACAACCTCCCTGTCGAGCTCCAGGAGGCCCCTACTATTCCGGTCTTCCGCGGGTTACTGAGGCTTTTCACGCAAGCCTTTCCCTGTGTAACCTCTCCCTTCCACCCTTTCTGCCACTCTGTGCTGCTTCTGTTTCCTGGGTCCTCTTCTCCCAGAAACTCTGCTATGTGCGTCGGGACCCTTCGGGGTAAGACCGCGCTTTATTAAGATACCTCTCAACTCAACTCAACTCAACATACAGTTTATTTTATAGCATCAGCATTGTAATAGCAGTACCAACAATAGTTATATTTGACAATCCAATATAAGCTCAGTTGTTAAATCATCTTTTGTATGGTAAATGCTGGCCATCTCTTTCCAAAGCGTCCTAGATTTCCTGCGTTCTTTAGATATTCTTGTGTATATAGTCCTTCTATAGCTAAGGACTACTGTACATATTGTATCTGGTGATGCCTTGCAACCGGGAGGCAGTGATTATTGTACTGACTGCGCCCTCTGGAACTCCTCCTCTCAGCTTCTCTGTAGTTCAGAAAGTAGGCTTTGTGAATACTATGACACAGCAGTTACTACTCACAGGGTATAGTGAATACATGTCAGCATTTAAGGAAGTAAGGGTTAATTTCTCTAAACTTTATTGCATGCGATATTTAGGTCACGTGACCCTTTTCAGCCCATCGCATGCAATATATTAAGATTCAAATCACTGTCTTGTGGCGTGGTAGATACCTTGAAAACAGTAAATATAGCATGCAATGATGTGATACACAGTAAACATCTATTAGTGAAAACAAAAGTGCGCTAATTAGCACATGGCTATAGCTGGCGTTCTTTTCTGTCAGGTGGCTGAGTTTTTTTTTTTCAGGTCAGAAGTATGTAGCTTTTTGAGAATTCCCTGCTAGAATTTATTGCAATGAGGCAGATAATCTGGAAAAGAGGAAGAGCAGTGGTAATATGTAAATGCTCCTTTCATGTTCACACATTACTAGATGACTTTTTTGAGGTAGACACTGTGAAAAAGTTCAGATTGAAGAAGCAGCTAATAATGTTACTTTACATTGAACAATGTGTTAACCTTGACTCCATCACACAACATAGTAAAGTTATACCATAACAAAGCTATTGGCAGTTTTGTTTTTTTCTCCAAGCCATCCTATCAAATGGTTGCTGGTGAGGTGGTTGGGATTTCCCAGGCCTCCTTTTCCAGACTGATGTTCTATCTGGCTTTATAAGAATTGCCCCAAAGTACATAGGCTTTTTACATGACACTCACATTATGAGGCAATCTCGGCTATATGAAAAATGGAACACACCAAGTTAAGGCTGGCTGCTTGGTAAGATATATCTTTGTAATATTTAATTAGTTCCATAAACTAATAGGCCCAAATCTTTATTCATGTAACACCATTGGATATTTATGATCTTTGTAAATGCTATTGGTCACTAAATAATCTGATACAATCTGATTGTATAATGCATTTTATATCCATTGACAAAGTAGTACAATGGTCTATGTACATACAGTACATACCACTTTAAATGTAGAGATGATGGTTTTTTCCTCACAATTAAATTTCTAAATCATCAGATTTCCTGAGTTGAACATGTCCTGTAGAAATTGGGAAGAGATAATTCATGTAGCATATCTTGTGATTAATCCTATTTATTTTGTATATATATTTTGTGCATGTAAATAATTTAGAAGACATCTATTACACGTGGCATATCAATGCTTACCCCAAGTTAGGGGCCATTTTTACCTACCTGTGAGTGAATAATTATTCTGTGCATCCCCTTTTAATGCTATTACTTCCATTGATATCTGTTGGTATGAAGCATCTTCACAGACACAGCTTCTGCTCTGACATTTGTGGTGTGGGTATACAGATCCAAAAGCATTGTGCAAATTTGGGGCCCTGCACCCCAATGAATGTAAAATTGAAAGCAGTCACTTCTCGTGTAGCTGCTGAATCCCAATAGACATTAATAAGGCTGACTGCTCGCATGGGGGAGCTTCCCAGCACAGGTAAATCTGGCCCTGCCATGTATTATGCAGTAAAATGCTACATGTGAAAGATGCCATAGGAAGCCAAATTTACTTCTATTATTAATTTCTTACAAAATTGACCAATAAAAAAAAGTTGTGGAAGTACTTATGAGCCAAATTGGCCATATCATGTTCTTTGATAATGTTAATTTAAAAAATATATATATAAATATAATTATAGCCAAATATAACTAATAAAAAAAACACTAAATACATAATATGCATGAAGGTAAAAAACCTGAGTGCAGCTTCCACCCCAGACCCTCCTTATATTTACTTGGGCCCCATCTCGATCCAGCAATCTGCATGAGAGCAGCGTCTCTCCTGGGTCTTTCTTGCCTCATTGGCTCACACATTGGCCATTAGCTCCTGCTGCTGTCAATTATGGCTAATGAACCAATGAGAAGAGGACCGGGTCGAACTGCGCTTGTGTGTGAATGGACACATGCGGCTCGGGAGCTTGCCTGCTCGAATGCTCCCATAGCAAGAGGCTTGCTATTGGGGGCACACGAGAGGTGGAAGGAGCCAGGATCGCTTGTGGGGGACCAAAAAACAAGAGGATCGGGGCTGCTCTGTGCAAAACCACTCCATAGAGCAGGTAAGTATAACATATATTTGTTATTTAAACTTTCCTTCAGAATGATTAACAAGATTCTTGTACTAATCTTTATCTTTTGCAGCAGAAGCACAGCAATTCCTAATTGTCCTCTCCTTCTCTCTCTACTTCTTTGTTTCCACTCAGGAAAAATACAAGATTTCCTAACCCCATTTTCACTTTATTATTATAATGGGTGTTTGCCTACCTTCCTATTTAGGAAAATATTTTAAGGCTCATCTACCCCTTAGGCACTCCTGTCCTTAAAAGCTCATACGCTACATGCATTGGTATGAATGATTTTAGTAGTGAGGCTTCCATGTTGTCCCCTTTAACACAGCCATTTGTTTAATCTATAGTCAGAATTGCAAAGATACATACTGTATATATTTACATCCAAATCTTTAAGGACAGGGATTTATTTTCCCTTCTAGCAAGGACAGTCTTGGGGTTATTTTCCCTTCCTGTACGCTTATCCCTGAAAAACGTTCTCTTACTGATATGATTGACCATTTCTATTCAGTACGCACATGGGGTGCTAGATTATTGGGATTTTTCTGGACCCCCTGGAATAACCAAAGGGATTACTTCGATTTAAAAAAAACTAAAAACTAAATTCTGTCATCCAATACCTGACAGCTGCTGCTTTCCAAACACCCTAAAGACTGTGCCTACATGCTGTTGGGAGTGTTTTTATCCCCCCCCCCCCCAACATTTTATTGTCTATGTACTAATGTCTACCAGACATCCTCTTCAGCACAACAATCTTCCCCGTGTCTGATTTAAAAAAAAAAAAAAAAAAAAAAGATTTTGTTGAGAACATGCCCTTGACACTATCAATTGCCCTTTGTGGAATGTTTATTTTTCTTGTTATTTGGATTCTCCTTCCTTAACCTCCCTGGCGGTATTCCCGAGTGTGGCTCGGGGTTAAATTTCAGTAGCATTCGCGGTAACCCCGAGCCAGACTTGGGATTGCATTGCAGGTCCTGGTGCAGTATACTTACCTTGTCCCTAGGATCCTGCGATGTCCCCCCACTGTGTCCGCGGGCTGTGTCCTCCGCCCGATGCGCTGTGTGCTAGGCTCTGTTCCCTGCGAGCGTTGCAACGCACGGGGGCCGAGCCTGGCGGCAAATTCAAAAAGTACACAAAACATAACACATTCAGTACACTGTAATCTTACAGATTACATTACTCTATGAAATCATGTCCTGAATGCAGTTTTATATTATATATACTGTTCTTTCTGCCTGAAAACTTAAGAATGTCCATGGCAACCAAAAAGTGTCCCCTTTACGTCAAAAGTAAAGGTGGCAGGTGGCTGAAGCATTCCCTGTAAGTCTGCATCTGCTGCTTGAGTGACAGCTGGAGCTCAGAGTGATAGACAGTCTCCTCTCAGGCTCCTACCATCACTCTCCTTCCCTGCCCAGGCTTTCCTCACTCTGAGATCTCACTGTATATGAATGAGAAAATAAGTGAGTGCAGAGGGGTGGGGTGTGTCTGTACTGAGGGGTCTTTCGGGGTTATGTGTCTGTATGAAGAGATCTTTATTAGGGGGATGTAGGAATGTTAGAAGGGTCAGTCTGTGCTGGGGGGCGGGTATTTCTGTACTGAAAAGTTTCTACTTGGGGGGGGGGGGGATCAGTCTGTGGTGAGAGTTCTGTGGTGGTGGTGGGGCGCTGTTCTCCACTGAGGGTTCTGTGCTGGGGGGGGGGATTGAGCTTGGTGTCGGCAAGTGCCCTGCAACCATAAGCAATGCACAGGGTTGTGGCTTGCTAGTGTGAGGATCAAGCGGTTAGAGCAGGTGGAAAGAAAGCAATACAATAGTTCATCGCTACCTGTCAAATGCTCTCTGAAGAGAAATCCAAATGTTGAGGAGAGTTTATCAAAATTAGAGCAGCCAGAATCTGAGGCAGCGTAGTAACCAATGCACTCATAGCTTACATTTTGAAAGCTTAACTGAACAAACTGAAGACAGAAGCTGATTGGTTACTACGCACAGTTGCTCCAGATTCTGTCTGCCACAGTTTTCATAAATTCTCCTTCCTGTTTTTTACATTTTATACTCCTAACAATTGTACTTTAACTACATTACATTATTCTTTAAAGTGGTATTAAACCAAAAAGCAAACATTCATTATATTGCAGCTTACCAATTCTTTGATGTAATGGCTGCATTTTGTAGACTTTTTTTATTTTTATTTTCACCTGGTGATCTAGCCAGTCAGTCTGTTTTTCAAAAGGACAAGCTCTCCTGCACATGTTGAACTTACAGGGATGAGATAAACCATTTAGCACTGGCAGCGATGCTTACAATGGTTAGCGTTTATTTAGTTATGTAAAATCATTATCCCAAAAGGAAAAATAATTGTTTTCTGTGTAGCGCCCTTTTACTTTTTAGGGGTGTTATGTGCCTAAATTTAGGGGCTGTTCTGAGCTATTAGCTAGACTCAGACCATTCTCATTGCTAGGTATTTGTCTTTGCATATGTGATGCTGCCTGGTGTGTGGTTCCCTGCGGCCTGTAGGTGGCGCTGTCACATCAGGTCAGGGTTGAGCCAGGGGTGGCATTACTACGCCTTGGAGTGTCCTCTCTCGGCAGCCATACAGTGGGCGTGGTCAACCTGCTGTGCATGCCGGGAGAGGGTACTTAAGGGGCAGACGCCATTGGTAGAGGTGTTCGTCTCCGTCAGGGTCGGAGGAGTAGGAGTGAGACACGTACCCCACCTCCGGTGGCCCTCATGGCCGGGGGTACGTGTGGGTGCGATCAGGCCCAGGCACCTTTAACCTGGGGCCTGCAACTCTACTAGTGGGCCTAGCACCTTTAGCTAGGACCTACCCCCAAAAGAAGAGTCCCGGGGAAGGGTACCCGCTCTGACCGTGAGGAAGCCAGGGGAGGATCGGTCCCACTAAGGAGATGAGTAATAGAAGATTGCTGTCTCGGGAGAGGCCTGGTGACCTGTCAGAGGGAAGGATTTGTTATTTGGGGAAGCTAACCTGTAGAGTGCCCATTGGCATTATCCTGTTCTTAAAGTCTACAGAGGTTAGAGGATTCCTAACACCTGTCCCTGGAGGGGATAGGGTGGCGGAACTGTTTGAGCTCCACACCGGCTGCTAGGACTGTAAGAGAGGACTATCCGGGTGAGCTAAACCCACTCGGGATCGAGTGGCGATGAGATTGCTGGTTGTGCCTGGATCTAATCTCACACTATTCCTTCTTTCATCTATCTGTCTCTATCTACTACGCAGCAAATAGAAAATAAACTCTCTGTTGGAGTTAAAGTACTTCTGGACATTGCTTTCTTTAGGGAAAGAAACAGAGACTTGACCCCATACTCTGGGGAAGAGAACCAGTGGAGGAAGGTAACTCGCTGAAAGACCCAAAATTGTGAACACCGCTTAACCTCTTCAAACAGGAGGGTACGGGCATATAGCACGGTGTGCCTTGACTCGCAAGTGAGCCAGGCGAGAAAAAGGTTTGTGTGCTACAGCTGTAACTATAATATTTGCTGGAGTTTGGCTTCAATGTGTTAGTGTATATAAATCTTCTAGTACATCTAACACTCCCTTCCCCCCAGACTGACAATGCTGGTGTCCAAAGGTGCCCCTGTGCTCCTTCATCCAGAGGGGAGGCACTGTAATACAACAGGTGTGTTGTACATGTCTGTGGCCTATGTATGTGCTGAGCATAGAGAGGAGTAGGCTTAGGTGTTATTTAACTATACCACATATTGACAGCGCCTAAAATTTGCTGCGGAACACACAGCGCACAGTTTTATTTATTTGAACCAGTTTTTTTCTTTGGGTGGTGTAAAGGAAAAAAAGACTGACCCCGAGTGCCAGACATGCTATGGTGCACCACTGCTCTTCCTTGTCACTTGCTTGGACTCCTACAAGACCTTGTGGCCATCTTGAGCATTATCTCTTCAAACAGAATTACCTCTAGGAGGACCCTCATAAGATCCATTCCTCCTACTTCTGTTCCATCAGAAGCAGTAACTTTCCTTGGATTCCTCTTTCACTTGGAGACAAGATAGCCTGGAGGCTGGTGTTCTTACCTCCCATGATGTTTCTAGTTGTTCCTAAATTCTCCAGTCATGTCCTGCCCGCTGGCATGACATTTCGCCCTTTGCTCCCCTTAGGAGTTAGGGTTCAAGCATGACATCCATAGCTTTGCAAAATAGAAAAAATATTGCGCTAAGTGTAAAAACTAAAAAACAAAAAACAAAGAGCAGCTACACAACAATATGACAAAAATTGTAAACGTAATGGGAATAAAAAAGTAGCGCTGGTAATTAAGGAAAAAACAAATAAATGTCTCTCAAAATATAGTGAAAAATAAATGAATATCACACCAACCTAAAGGGATGTGTATGAGTTCACTATAAAATCCATAAAAAACAACATATGTAATCGTGAAGGAAAAAGAAAAACGTGTGCAGTGTCCGTCAAAATGACCCGTGAAGGCACAATACAAAGAAGGACATGTAGGCTGTAGGTCATCAAGGAAAAAACATCTTCCGACTATAGGAAACAGATTAAACACTCTTACCAGAGTCCGTGGATCTGCCTACCGTGGTAGCAGATCACATAAGCATGGGAAATCCAGCCACAGGACCAGTCGACTTGTCTGATGGCTCCTAAGCTGTTGGAATCTTGGCCGTTACGACTCGACAATCCTCGGATCCGAACCTTGGATGGATATCCCCAATGGATACAACGAACCTGGACTCCTAGGGTATCACCCTGTTTCCAATTGGTACAAGAGAAATTTGACCACCAAAGACCCCCGAAGGGGGTAACTGAATGATGCAGAGTAACTCCAGGTAAAGCCTCTCCGAATCCCATGCAGGAAATAAAGAGACAAGGCTCCAATGGTGCAGGTCAAAAGGGTAGTATACGGTTTTATTGGAATAAAACCACAAAAATTAACATAAAAAGTGATCACAGATAAGAATAAAACAAAGCAATATGGGGAGTGGCGTACCAAGCCCTACGCGTTTCGTCTACATAAGACTTCTACTGGGGCATAGCTTTGCGCCATGTCTCAGTTGAAGGGCCTGTTGTTGTGATTTAGCAGTATCTTTGCCTATCCCCCAATCATTGCTTGGGGATGTCCCATGGTCCATCAATCGATTTCTTTGTCATTTACTGTATGAAAAAAAAAGGCATTTTGACATACTTGTATCTGTACCTGTGTTTCATATCTTGGAATACAGTACAAGACAGGTATCTTCTCTCTCATTTGTGTGATCTCTATTGCTTACTGGATTATCCGATGGGAATTATGTGATGACAGGCTGTTATCCTAAAATCCGACCGTTTGTATGCTCCATCGGACAATTGTTGTCGGATTTTCCGTGGACAAATGTGGGATAGCATGCTTTAAAATTGTTTGCCAACAATTGTGTGTTGTCGGATTTTTCGATCGTGTGTACACAAGTCCGTCGGACAAAACTCCAAAGTACAAACATGCATGCTCAGAAGCAATGCTCACCATAACACAACATTAGCAGTAGTTGCCCAAAGGGTGGCGCTAAAGAGCTGAAAAACCACATAGTTTCATGTTTGTTGGCCGACAATTCTTTTCCGTTTGTATGCAATACAAATTCCTGGCTAACGCCCTTCGGACAAAAGTCCTACGCTTTGTCCGATGAAAATCCGATCGTGTGTATAAGGCTTTACAGAGCTGGAGTCCTATGGAGTGGGTAGTGTTATATGAGGACACTAGGGGGCAGACCCATAGCAACAAAGCATTTACCAGTGTTCTGAACTATTAGACCCCTTTCACACTGAGGCAGTTTTCAGGCGTTTTAGCGCTAAAAATAGTATCTGAAAACTGCCTTCCATTCATTTGAATGGGTGCTTTCACACTGGGGCGGTGCGCTTGCTGGGCAGTAGAAAAAGTCCTGCAAGCAGCATCTTTGGGGCGTGTTTGGAGTGCTCCAAAAATGCCCCTGCACATTGAAATGAGTGGGCAGCCTTAAAATCGCTTCCAAAGTGCCGTAAAACTGGTCTTTGTTTTTTTTAAGGTCACGTTGTCAAAAAGAGCGACCCTTAACTCCCTAAAACTGCCGCAAAAGCACAGGAAAAACGAATGGCGCTTTAGCGGCTGTTTTAGCAGTGCTTCAGTGTGAAAGGGGTCTGAGTCTGGACTGTGGAAGCTCATGGCTCATAGTCGCTTTCTGGTGTAACAAAAATAATTTTTTAAGCAAACCCAGCCACACTCTGGATGTGTTTGGCAAAGGATTGTACATCATTTCTTGAGTCCATTCGCAATCAAAGTTCAACTTTACATTTTTAAATCTACCAGCCTTATGCTTTAAATACTATACAATACCATTTAGTAAATATAGTAGCTCATGTAGTAAAGTATGTAGTGAGTAGAAAGTAGCTCAAAGTAGTAACGTGAGCTTTTTTTTACTTTGGCCTGTATGGACAAAGTATAGGTTCACTTAAAGGGGTTGTAAAGGTTCGTTTTTTATTTTCTAAATAGGTTCCTTTAAGCTAGTGCATTGTTGGTTCACTTACCTTTTCCTTAGATTTCCCTTCTAAATATTTTTTTTCTTTGTCTGAATTTCTCACTTCCTGTTCCTCCTCAATAAGCTGTTCTGGCTGACTAACCACCACTCGGATGATGGTGTGAAGTTTACTGAGGAGAAACAGGAAGTGAGAAATTCAGACAAAGAAAAAAAAGCATTTAGAAGGTAAATCAAAGGAAAAGGTAAGTGAACCAACAATGCACTAGCTTAAAGGAACCTATTTAGAAAATAAAAAACGAACCTTTACAACCCCTTTAATGCACCTGGGCAATTTATACTTATTATATAATGAAAAATGCATAATTATATTTTTGTATTACCTTTTCCTGTAAAATAAAAACTGACATGTGAATAGATTGCATATTCAATGAACTGTCATTTCTAGTGACAGTCATTGTTATTTATGAACCCAAATTGGGTTTTCCTATTTCAGTTATGCAGTTCACTATTACACCTCTAGGTGGAGATCACACATTATTTATCACCTAAAGTCAATTTTTCTGAAACTATTTCACATATTGAAATAATTCTGTAACATATCTTAAAGAAATGACCTTTGTGCAGTGAAACAAATAAACAAGACAATAAGAACAATTAAAACTAAGAGAAAGATGGAAAGTAATTTATACTTTTTATTTATAATTGTACAACCATCACTTGGGAAGTAATTAAAGAGAGAAAATAGTCAATAGGGCACTGCATAGTGTTGTTCCTTAAAGAAACAGATGTCAAATTAACCACTTTAGGACCGTCCGCCCACCCACATTGTACTGCGGGCGGACGGCTCCTACAGGCACAGCGGCGTACCTGTAATTGGACACAGCGGGACTTTTTCAGCAGGACCTGGCCAATGATTTATGGCTCACTTCTGTACCCCAGCCCCCTGTCTGCTCACCTCTATATCTCAAACCCCCGTCTGCTCACCTCAGTACCTCAACCCCCCCATCTGCTCACCTTGGTACCCCAAACCCCACGTCAGCTCACCTCTGTACCCAAACCCCCTGTCGGCTCACATCTGTACCTCAAAACCTCTCCGCTCACCTCTGTACCCCACAGCCACTCTGCTCACCCCTGTACCCTAAACCCCCTGCTTACCTCCTTACCTCTGTACCCCCAACCCCCTCTTTCTGCTCACCTCTGTACCCCCAAACCTTCCTCCCTGTTGACCTCCACAGCTCAATCCCCCCTGTTGGTACACCTTTGTACCTCACGCTCTGCTAAAGCCAACCCTCACTCTCCCTTCTGATCCCCTCTATGCCCTGCTTTCTTCTAACCAAAGCCACAGGGTAGGACCATTCTTCCCTTTGCAGTCCACGAGGCCACAAGTGACATACAGTTGGCTTCAGGGTGTAGCTTAGGATCGACGGCCGCTTGCAGTGTCAGGACCCAGGGCACTCACCTCCCGTATCGCCCCTACATGCAGCCTTGCACGCATATCTGGTATTGCCCTGTAGGGGGAGGCAGAGAGCACAGGAAGCCACCTCCCCCTTTGCCAGCGCTTCACTGCACTGTCCCAACCAAGATCCTGCTGTGCCAATGTACATTTGGTGGAGCGGGACCTCTGTCAGATTTGACAGACTTTTTCAACAACGATGCCGCGGCACCCCTCAGGACCTCAGGCGCTACCCCAAGGTTGCGCTGCACCCCGGTTGAAAAAGGCTGGTCTATAACAAGAGGCAACTTGTCACTGGTTGCTAAGTCGCTGGTGATCTTGGAAACTGGCGACTGTAGAGGGAGAATAATTCTTGTCAGGGGACTGGAGAAGGGTTATAGCTAAGTGGCTGGTAGTGGATGCCTCAGTCACTAAATTATGATACACAGACCAATGACTAGGGCTACAAGGCTATTTCTGCCACAAAGGAAAAGGGTGCACAATCCTATACCCACAGTTGATTCAGAAGAAGACAAAAAAAACCCAGCAAGCATGATCCAATTTGCTCCAGCAAGGGAAAAAATTCCTTCCTGATCCCCCTAGAGACAATCGGATATTCCCTGGATCAACTTTACCTATAAATCTTAGTATCCTCACTTGCCCTCGAGGAGAAGGAGTAATTGCCTTTTGCTGCTGACTTGTCTCGTTGAAATGTGCTTCCACCAAGCTCTTTGATGCAAAATCAGGTTTCCTTATGCATGTGGTACCCAAGTGGCTGGTACATTTACCACAGCTATGCTGCAGACAGAAGTTGCAGACCACAACTGTGCTGTGAGCAGCAGATAAGGTTAAAAAAAGGCCAACACTGCATAGCTCATTTAAACCTATTCAAGTGCTTGCATAAAGTCCTGACAGTAGTTAATTTCTACCAAGCACATACCTGGAGTATTCAGGAATAATTGGGGATGTTAGGATAGTTAAAGGTTTGGGAATGGAGGGGGGTTGTAATTTTGAAGTGATTTGTGGACTCTGTTTTGACATTTTATTAAATTTTTAGGACAATGCAGTGTTGTACCACGACTGGCCAGCTTGAAAAAAGTTGAGGGCTTTAGGTTTTTTTTTTTTCTTTAGGTTAATTTTCCTAAAGTTTTAGATCTGTTTTGTTTGTTAATTCCATTGTTTATACCCATTGTTAAAACCGCTAGATAAAAAAAAAACAGGTTCCATAATTACATAGTTAGTCTATTTGAAATAAGACACAAGTCCATCTTGTTCAACCAATAGAAAAAAAAAACACACACACACACAAATAGTCCCCTCCATATTCACAATTCTATACCCACAGTTGATCCAGAGGAAGGCAACAAACCCCAATAAAGTACAAAGAGTGGGTGTGGGTTCTGTACTGGAGGGGGGGGGGTCTATACTGAGAGGTCTGTACTGTAGGAGTAGGCTCAGTACTAGGGGGCTCTATACTGAGGGTTCAAAAATATGAGGGGGGTTCTATATTGAGGGGTCTGTACTGGTGGGAGGGATGAATTTAGGAGAGGGGTCTGTGCTGGGGGGGGTAGTCTCTGCTTGAGGGGTCTGTCATGGGGTGTCTGTCTGTGCTGGGGCAGGGCCTGTACTGACGGGTTTGTGCTCCTTTAAGACGTCACAGCAGGCGCATGCGTGATGACCTGCGATCGCTCTTGACAGAGCGAGGACCGGGATCTGTGTGTGTAAACACAAATCCCGGTTCTCTCCGGCGAGAGGAGACAGATCGTGTGTTCATACTAAGTATGAACACCGATCTCTCTGCTCCCCTAGTCACTCCCATCCCCCTTACAGTTAGAACACACCTAGGGAACACAGTTAACCCCTTTATCGCCCCTACATTTATACAGTAATCAATTAGTATTTTTAGCTCTTATCGCTGTATAAGTGTCAATGGTCCCAAAATAGCCTCAAAAGTGTCCGATTTGTCTGCTGCAATGTCACAGTCCTGCTAAAAATCACAGATCGCCGCCATTACTAGTAAAAAAACAAAAATATAATAAAAATGACATAAATATATCCCCTATTTTGTAGACGCTATAACTTTTGCGCAAACCAATCAATATATGCTTATTTTCTTTACCAACAATATGTAGAAGAATGCATATCAGCCTAAACTGAGGAAAAAAATTGTTGATTTTTTTTTTTTTTTTAAACTGGGATATTTATTATAGCAAAAACTACAAAATATTGTGTTTCTTTCAAAATTGTCGCTCTTTTTTTGTTTAAAACGCAAGGTGATCATATACCACCAAAAAAAAGCTCTATTTGTGGGGAAAAAAAGGACATAAATTTTGTTTGGGTACAACGTCGCATGACCCAGCAATTGTCAGTTAAATCGACGCAGTGACGTATCGCAAAAAAAAAGGCCTGGTCAGGAAGGGGGCAAATCCTTCCGGGGCTGAACTGGTTAATGAGTTTGTGTAAGGTAGGCTGTGTGTAGAAAAGCATATGACTGTGTCATACTGTATGTGTGCTGAGTATGGTAGTAGTTTATTTACCTATGTCCTTTTAAGCCCCTCTCGCTGTTAGAAGAAATAATTGTGGGTGTGGTCAAATTGCACTAACTGTTTTTAGTGGGAGGGTTGAAAAAACATTATCAGCCCCAGGTGCCATGTGTGCTAGGTATGCCAGTACGGTAAATACACTCCTTATTTAGTTTGACAAACCCTTGTCTATTAGCCTGAAAATGAGCAGAATTGATATCAAGATTGATCTTCCCCTCACCTTATACAATGAATGCAATTTGAATTTAGGTTTATAGTTTTCAGACTTTATGATGGGTTCGATGAACACCCCTTAAACCAAACCCAGGTATGTTCGTTTACAAGAGTGAGAGATCTACATTCCTTCACTTGCATTCGTATTTCCAGGATATGTCCAGAATGGCAGATGGGTACATTTTGCTATGCTTTGCTCTTTTTTCTATATTATAAATATAAGATAGGCAATGATCAACGCTCACTCACACAGAAACGTTTCAAGTTGATAAATCTCTCAATCTCAATCTCTCAAAGTCTCAATGCACAAAATATTCATTTCACAATGCAATATACACATTAAATAATGAATAATAATGGTTATAAATTAACCTCTAATTATAATGGATTGAGGTTAGCTCTAATTTACTTTATTTAAACAGACCGCATAACGGAAGCAGTTCATCTGACTCACTCTCTACTTGTAACTCTATGGAGGACAATTATCAACCAAATTAGACATATATTGGTCTGCCTCTGCGTTTGCAAAGTATATGCCACAGTATTACTTTATACTTGTGACCCCTGAGCCTGAAATTCTGGGAAACCAACTGACAGATTTTCAAGTTCCCAAACAGATTTATAATTTTGAGATCAGACATGTTTTCACTCTAAAATGATGTACATATAAGACGTGGTCAGGGTCAGGATTCATATAGTTGCAGTGCTACTTCAGAGCAGTTATGTGTAAATATGAGCTTTAGTTGATGAACTCTGTAAACATGTTTTTTTTTTTTAACAAAGAATCTGAGAATAAAAAGGCAAACATGTGAAAAGGAAGCAAGCACTCCACCTGTTGGTTGAAAATGTATATATGAAATATTCATATACTTGTTTTTTTATTTCCCTGACTGAAATAAAAATTGCAGCCCTGAAACAAGTTCTACAAAGAAAGAAAATACATATGACAGCCACCACAATGTCACAATAATTACAGTAAAAGTATCTATATTAATGTCTTCTTGAAATTATACCTTGCATTCAAATAATTATTTTATGGTACAAAATTGTAAATTATTAATTGTCTCATTATAACAGTTAAAAAAAAAAACACTCCCTGAATGTTTCAATTATAAAACGTTCATGTTAAGGCCCCTTTCACACTGAAGTGCTTTGCAGGCGCTATTGCGCTAAAAATAGCGCCTGGAAAGCACCCTGAAAAAGCCGCTGCTTTGTATCCAATTTGAAAGCCCGAGGGCTTTCACACTGGAGCGGTGCGCTTGCAGGAGGGTCAAAAAACTCCTGCAAGCCGCATCTTTGAGGCGCGGTATGAGTGGTAAAAATACCGCTCCTATAGCGCCCCTGCCCATTGAAATCAATGGGGTAGCGCCTCCAAAACGCCGCAAAGAGGCGTTTTAGCGGGCGTTTTTAACCCGTTTTCAGCTGCTAGCCGGGGTTAAAATCACCCCGCTAGTGCCCAAAAATCGCAGCAAAAACGACGGTATAGCGGCACTAAAAATAGCGCCGCTATACCGCCAGCGCATCCAGCGCTTCAGTGTGAAAGTAGCCTTATACTGCAGAACATAAAATGCCCATTTGAGTTTCACAGTACATGAAATAAAAAACAAACCTCTGCCAAAGTAGTTGAAATAAAGGATCAGCCTCAGCATCAGACCTAATAAAATGCCCATCTCATTGTCAAAGTATTCCTCTCATTAGTGAATATGATACTTAATTCAATAAAATGCCTATTTTATTGCTGCTGTAGATATCCTTTCAAATTCACAGTAATTAAATTACCAATTAAAGTCAAAAGTAGTTACTCAAATTACACAACTCAGTGTTGGTAAATAAAGTACCAATTTTAATGTTTCAATAAATAAAATCCAATATACAAATTACATTGTTAATTGAAACAAAAACCCTTATCAGAATTGCACCTAGTAAAACACTCATCCAACAACCAAAATGTATACAATTTTTATATTTCATTGTGCAGTACCGGGGGCCTACTTATACAGCAGTAACATTTTTTTTTTTTAAGTGTTTCTCCAAAACGGTGACAAAGTAATAAAAACAAGGAGAACTCCATTTTTTTTTCTTTTTTTTGGTCCCTGGTAATTTTTTGGGACCTTTTGGATTTTTTTTTACAAATCTGCAAGATGATTTCCACGGTTACTTTTCCCATTTTTTTTTCTAATTTCTTTTGGTGGTTCCCCAATGTCATCTTTTGTTCAGGGTACAAAGCACTTTGCGGATTGGGACTATGTGCAGGGTGGGGAGGATGTGAGCTGGTTACTCTTTTTTTTTTTGGAGAGTTTTGTGCATTTATGGTTGGTTTTACTAGTTTCACTATTTGTTGCTTTATTATATAATGTCCTTTTGTGGTACAGTGGGCCTCTTAACTCTTGGAGCCCTGTGGAAAATTGCAATTTGGCCTGATCTACTATCTTACCTTGTAAATGGCACCATCTCCTAAACTGGTGTCCTGTAAAATTCGAGGAATGAATTCTATATGTAGAAGATTTTAAAACAATACAAACCATTCTATTGCAGGAGACTCATGTACAGGGATCCAGGTTATGACCTTGAAAAAGGCTCATATGGCTTGGGCGTAGCACGTCACTTGTTCAAACTAATCAAGAGTGGTCTCTATTTTGGTGACTCAATCTGTATATGTTCAAACAGTAAACTGACCCTCACAGTAAATTTGTAATATTGGTCATTAAGGATTTTAATACTGTTTTGACTATTGTTAATGTTAATATCCCTTCATCAGTCTCTACTTAAAGGAGTAGTAAAGTTACATGTTTTTTCACCTTAATGCATCCTATGCATTAAGGTGAAAAAACATTCGACAATACCGCCCCCCCCCCGAGCCCCCGTTTTTCTTACCTGGCCCCTCGAAAGTCCCATGCTCGTCCCCGTCATCCTCTTCGTTTTTCTGCCTGGCCGCCGATTGGCTACACTGGATAGATTGAAAGCAGCGCAGCCATTGGTATCACAGGAGCGCGCCCGCAATCACTCCACACCATGCGAGCTCACTCGCATTAAGGTGTGGAGTCCTTGCGGGGAGGAGCCAAGACAGCCGCCGAGGGACCCCAGAAGACCAGGATTGGGGCCACTGTGTGCAAAACGAGCTGCACAGTGGAGGTAAGTATAACATGTTTGTTATTTTTAAGCAAAAAAAAAAAAAGGTTTAGTGCTCCTTTAATAATAAATTCTACAGCTTTGTTGGTATCGGAAGGTAGATTATTTTTGATTGGAAATTTTAATGCAGTCGGAGATCCTATAACAGGACAGGACACTAGCTAACCAATTATAATTTTATTAATGTCTGGAGACAACAGAATGCCAACGTTAGGGTGTTCTATTGTCAATTACTTATAGAACACTTTCCCCTATTGATATGGTGCTTTCTACTGAGGATAGTATGTCATTTAGCGGATATGTCAGATATTTACCTTGTGCAATCTCTGAATACTCACCTTTGGAACGGCATCTAGATCTGGGTTCTAGGCCTGCTTTAAAGCACTGGAAAATGGATGCTCAATGGTTGCAGGAGGAATACATTTTAACTTGGGTTTTAATCTGCAATTAATCATTATTCGTTAGGGAATAAAGAGGAAGTGTTAGTACTCATAAAATGGGAGGCTTTTAAAGACATTCATAGAGGGGTTTATCTCAAAGAAGTTAAGGACTTTTCTTTTTTTTGTTCACAAACTTTTTTATTTGGTATAAATGATGGTACAATGAGAAACAACATATTAAAAAAACACATCTTAGGCATGGAGCTAAACTATATATCAATATATCATGAGTTCCATTTTTTATTATTTATATGTGAATGGTATTATATATTGTATTAAATAATTTTTCCATAATATTTATATTATTTATTCTAGTTTTTAGTTGTATAAGTGGAACAGTTGGTGATTTCCAATGAAAGGCTATCAGCCAATGAATAGAAACACAAATAGTGTGGGTAAGTCTCATATAATGCACAGAGATACCTAAAATAGGAGTAAATAGTAAACAGTTGGATAGTTTGAGGGAAATATGAGTGCCTGAGATGATGGAGGTGAAGTTTTCTAAATGTTTCCATATCTGTGGTATTTTTTCACAGTCCCAAAAAAATGTGTGAGAAAGAGTCAAGGGATGAACATCCTCTAAAGCAGGTCTGAGGAACTGTAGGAAATATGGCGTGTAATTTCATAGGTGTGTAATACCATCTTGTGAACAGTTTTGTGGCTGTTTCTCTCACTGTGAGGGATCTAGTACATTTTCTTAGGTTATTGATACAATCACTTCATTCCTCTGGAAAAAGAGAGATACCACATTCATGTTCCCATTTGTGCATGCAAGTTAGTTTTTCTTCGTTTTCATTATTGATTAAGTTATTATAAATCTCTGAAATCAAACCTTTTCTTCTAGGAAATTTCATACAGATATTTTCATAAAATGTGGGAGGGTTCTTGCTTGTTAACTAAAAATATGTGGTATATAAGTGTCCAATTTGGATAAATCTATGAAATTCCTCATTGGGCATATTGTGTTTTGATTTTAGTGAGGAAAATGTAGTGAATATAAAATTTCAGTAAATTTGTGACCATTGAGAAGCCAGATAGTATAACCAAAATGCTGGTAGGCCCAATTCGCCTCTATTGTGTGGTGTATATAATAATATTTTGGAAAAGTGAGGGTGTGTATCTGACAAAACAAATATATTACCGGTAATTACTGATTGAAACTTAGTTATGTTAATTTTATTAATTCTAATGGGGAGGGCTCTATATAAATATAATAACTTTAGTAGTATTGACATCTAGAAAGAAGATGTGGTATGATTTCCACAGTTTAAACATCCCTCTTAATTTTTGTAGTAATGGGAGGTCATTTTTGGAATTTGAAGGAGCACAGGGACACCATTGCACAGCAGCATAATCTCGGGGGAAATGCACTAGCAGAGTGATACAATATGAAGCTGAACTACACACTGCAGTGGTGAGCGATTACCGCCATTCCTGATTCCTACACTTGCTGATCGTCATGAAAAGGGTTGGAGTGTGTCTTCTGTCAGGGTCACCTGTGGCCAGGTGACAGATGCACACCGTAGGGGGACAGGAGTGCACCGCGAGGTAGTGAACCCTATGGCTGGCTTCTGCGGATAGGAAACTGGGTGGTTGTGGAAAGCGGGACCAGAGGAGCACAACCGGGATCCCAACGGAAGTGAGAGCCAAGATTCCCCAGGGCGCGGAGTCTAAGACCCAGCTGGTCTTCTCCAGGGCCTCTAGTGGTGAGGATGTTACGCTGCAGGCTGGGACCAGGTCGCGGCCCCTGGAGTTTCCTAGCTCACGCCCCGTAGGATAAGGGGAAAAGAGGGGAAGCAGCAGCACATGATAGAGAGAACCGAATAACAAGCTGAAGGTCAGGGGCCACAAGCAGACAAGGATAACGAAAGAACGAGCCGAAGGTCAAGGGTCACGAGCAGACAGGGATAGACGGGGACAAGCCAATAACATAACAGAGAGACAGACGTAGCACACGGCAGGCAGGACCCCAAACACACAATGCCTAACAAACACGTTGATCAGCAAAGCAGGCTTGCAGTGCACAGGGTAATATAGTGTTCTGTGATAGGGTCTGGGGTGGAGTCAGGCTGGGAGGAGATTATAAAGGAAGCCAGGTGAAAGGGCTCAGGCCTCTAAGATGAACACATGGGAAGGAAGGTAAGCTGACAGACAAACACTACTGAATATCCATGACAGTACCCTCCCTCTTATGGGCCCTCCCCCGCCTGGGCCCAGGCTTAAAGGGAAATCTCTGATGAAACCTTCTCAACAGATGAGGTGCAGCGACATCAGATGCAGCGATCCAAGACGCCTCCTCAGGACCAAAACCTCTCCAATGCACAAGGTACTGAAGAATGCCTCTGCAGAGCTGAGAATCCAGAACTTGTCTAACCTCGTACTTAAGATTATCCTCAGAGACCGAAAACGAGGTAGGGAGATGACAAGAAGATCTATTGAGGACCAAAGGCTCTCTAGGAATAAGCAAGGGCATGAGAGGATCAACAGGAATCTGAGGAGGGTCCCCTAGACCCTTAAAGGGGAACTGGTCATCTTGCACAGGACCATCAGACTGGGAAGATGTCAGTGGAACCCTGAAGTCAGGTTGGTTAGAAGGTGACATGTCGCCGGAGTCAAGCTGAATAGCTGAAGGACAAGCAGAATGTCCCGAACAAGAAAAAGTAGGAGGCTCACTGGGCATGGGCTGGACTGGCATAACTAGTACAGAGGCAGAGTGAATAGCTGAGTCAGGTGTAGCGACTACCTGAATCGCATCGCAAGACGTAGCGACTGCAGGACTTGTAGACAAGCTAGCCTGGCTGTGCGTCCAAGGGTGGTTAGGGACAGAGAAATGTAAATGGTTATGCAACCTGGAATGAATGACCGGCTCAGATTCACAGGGGGCAACCTTGGGTAGGCAGGACGAGGAACAGGAGGGACCCCAAGCCAGGATCTGTCCAGTAGTCCAGTCCACATGAGGAGAATGGAGCTGTAACCATGGGAGACCCAAAATTATAGGCGTTGAGGCCTTGGGTAAGATAAGGAAGGATATCCACTCCTGGTGGAGCGTCCCTACCGACATCTTAACAGGGAGGGTCTGGAAGCGGATAGGTCCCCCTGGGAGAACAGTACCATCAATCGCCAAGACCACCAATGGCGTGGTGAGGGGCAAAAGAGTAAGTCTCATGGACGATGCGATTTCCCAGTCCATGAAATTACCAGCGGCTCTGGAATCCAGATATGCTGAGACCGAATGAGAAGAAGCACCAACATGAAGGAACACAGAAAGCAGAAGACGAGAAGGGGAAGGTGATATTTCTGGGTCCAATACTCCACTTTCCAGATGAAGTGGACCCGAACGTTTTTCTGGACAAAGAGAGCAAGTGTCACGAAAATGACCTTTGCCCCCACAGTAAAGACACAGACCAAGAGTTCTGCGCCTAGCACGTTCCTCGGGGGATAGCCTGGTCCGACCCAGCTGCATGGGTTCCTCAGCTGGTAGGAGATGCTCTACGGGTCGAAGAGAGGGGAGCTCAGGCTGACTAAGAACCAAGGAGTGCTGGCGTTGCTTTTCTAAGGTCCTCTCCTGAAAGCGAATATCGATCTGGTTACACAAGGAGATAACGCCGGCCAGATCAGTGGGGATGGTTCTTCCTGCTAATTCATCCTTCACTCTATCAGACAGGCCATGCAAAAAGGTTGCGACTAAGGCCTCATTGTTCCAGCTCAACTCAGCCGACAGTATGCGGAAATGAAGGGCATACTGTCCCACAGAAGCAGACTCTTGGCGGAGACGTAAAAGGGCGCTGGCCGCTGAAGAGACACAAGCCGGTTCTTCGAAGATATTCCGAAAAAGTTTCAAGAAGCCAGACAGGCTAGAAACCACTGGATCATTCAGTTCCCACAGAGGGGCTGCCCAGGCTAAAGCTTCACCAGAGAGGAGGGAAATGATATAGGCTACCTTAGCCCGATCAGACAGGAAGTTTTGGGGCTGGAGCTCAAAATGAATCGTGCATTGGCTAAGGAACCCCCTGCAAGCCTTGGAGTCCCCAGAGAAGCGGGACGGAGCTGGCAGTTGTAGTGAGTGTGTGGCTGCGACTGGTGCAATAGGTGCAGCCGCTGATTGTATTTGAGGTTGCGGATTCAGGGTTCCCAAGGAGGCCTGAAGCTGCTCGAAGCGAGATGCCAGATCCTGGAGGAATCGCATCACCTGAGTCTGATTCGATTCCTGGGTTTCAAGTCTGCAAACTATGCCCTGCAATGGATCATCCGCGGGTAGCGGGATGTCAGCCGGGTTCATGGCTGATCAAACTGTCAGGGTCACCTGTGGCCAGGTGACAGATGCACACCGTAGGGGGACAGGATTGCACCGCGAGGTAGTGAACCCTATGGCTGGCTTCTGCGGATAGGAAACTGGGTGGTTGTGGAAAGCGGGACCAGAGGAGCACAACCGGGATCCCAACGGAAGTGAGAGCCAAGATTCCCCAGGGCGCGGAGTCTAAGACCCAGCTGGTCTTCTCCAGGGCCTCTAGTGGTGAGGATGTTACGCTGCAGGCTGGGACCAGGTCGCGGCCCCTGGAGTTTCCTAGCTCACGCCCCGTAGGATAAGGGGAAAAGAGGGGAAGCAGCAGCACACGATAGAGAGAACCGAATAACAAGCTGAAGGTCAGGGGCCACAAGCAGACAAGGATAACGAAAGAACGAGCCGAAGGTCAAGGGTCACGAGCAGACAGGGATAGACGGGGACAAGCCAATAACGTAACAGAGAGACAGACGTAGCACACGGCAGGCAGGACCCCAAACACACAATGCCTAACAAACACGTTGATCAGCAAAGCAGGCTTGCAGTGCACAGGGTAATATAGTGTTCTGTGATAGGGCCTGGGGTGGAGTCAGGCTGGGAGGAGATTATAAAGGAAGCCAGGTGAAAGGGCTCAGGCCTCTAAGATGAACACATGGGAAGGAAGGTAAGCTGACAGACAAACACTACTGCATATCCATGACATCTTCATTGATGTCCATTGAAGAGATTGCCTGCCTGCAATCTAGGCTTGTATCCACGCTTGTATCCATGCTTGTATGATTCACCGCTGCTGGCGTGTGGATCCACAACTCAGGGTAAGAGTACCAAACACACCCCTTTTTCCTTTGACGGTGTAAGCACAACCCTGGGTGTAGCAGAATTTCTTGAATGCCTGATCATTTTTAATCGCCAATATATTGTTATTTCATCTAAAGATACCATTGTGATTTCGTTGGGATGTTCCATGTATATGGACATCATATAGTTATCACTTGTCGACATTTCATCTTTGTGGACTGATCACCCCGTTTTATTGTGTTATTTGTTTGACATCTAATATTTGTGGACTGATCATTCTTCATTATATTGTGGTCATTCCTAATGCGGACTGACTACTACCTGTTTGTATGTTTTAAAACACCATCACTTATATGCGCACTTTAGATAGCATTTCACTTACATGCATCTAGTTTGCATTAGTTGGATTTTCATGTGCCAATAAGATTGCTTATTTTTTCATCCTATCTTTTGCATATATATTTACACATTGTCCAGGAGTTTATAGCCACCTTCCTGGAATCATTTTCAGGTTTTTATTAATAGCGCTACACTTTTATTTACATATACTTTTCACAATCAGTCTTATTGTTGTGTTGGCAGCTTATACCCATAAGCCCATAAGTGGCGCAGTAATTTACTCACTTACACATTTTTGGAATATAGATCATTAATATCTGGGGTTAGGTGAATACCTAAATAGGATTGACCATGTGAAGTTGAATGAATTGCAGATGGCATATAGTTGTGGTGGGGGGATGTTGATTGGCATGTCTATGGGTTTAGAGACATTTACTGATAAACCCGAGATCAGTGAAAATGAATGCAGGGTTTGTAATAGGTTTGGTAATGTAATATGGGGTTGAGTAAGGAATAGTAGCATATGATCGGCGTACATGCTTAATTTATAGGTGTTGTTATTTGAAGTATAGCCTTTAATGTCTGGGTGTAATAGTATTTCTGTAGCTAAAGGTTCTATGGCTAGTGCGAATGAAAGTGGAGAGAGGGGACAACCTTGGCGTGTATTCTGAATTACATTCTGATAGTTTTATTCTTGTATGAAGATTATGATAAAGTGCTTGAAAAGTATGTATAAATTCCCCAGAATTTGAAAAACAGATCTTTGTAAAACAATATCTAGATATTTCCACATTACACTATCGCATGACTTGTTAATGTCTAAACTCAGAAACAATACGGTTTAGATTTGAGATTTGCATTCTGAGCTACGTTTGCCGCTAAATGGATATAATCTGTTATTTGGCGTCCTGGGATAAAGCCTGATTGGTAGGGCGAAACCAGTAAAGGTATTTTTGATGAAAGCCTGTTAGCTGGAAGTCTGCTGAAAATCTTGAGGTCGTTATTTATTACCGATATAGGTCTATAATTTTGGGGTAATGTTTGGTCCTTTCTTCAGGAAATGTGCCTCCTTTTAAAATCATATTGTTTAGGTATGTTAAATTAGGGGTCAAAAGGTCAGCAAATTGTTTATAGTAAAAAGCGGAGTAGCCATCGGGGTCTGCGGCTGAATTTATTTTTAGGAATTTGATAAGTATTTCTTCTTCCGTGCATGGGGCGTTTAGATTATGTAATTGGGAGGTGGATAATTTTGGGATAGGGGTGTTTTCCAACCAAGATTGAGTGGAGGATGATATAGGAGAGGTAGGGCTGGAAAGTAGGTCAGAATACATTTTTTGGAAGATAGATAGTATTTCTTGGGGGTAACTAATTGATATGAGGTCTTTTTAAGCTTATAAACATGTGTGGGACTAAATGATTGATTCAGTTTTCTAGCAAACATGGTGGAATATGAAATAAATGCTTAATAAGAAAAATGTAGCTTTAGACCATCAGAGTGCTTTCTCAGCTTTGTATGAAAGGAGTGAGTCCAGCTGGTTGCGTTTTTGGGAAATTATATTAAAAGTTGAAGTATCATGTGTTTTGGAATGGGTTTTATATAATTTTTGGAGATCATTTGTAAGGGAGAGAATTTTTTCCCATTTTCTCCTGTTGGAGTCTGCGGCTAGTTTAATGAGACGTCCTCTGAGGGCTGCTTTATGTGCAAGCCAGAGGGGAGAAGGTGAAGTGTCTGGGTTTGAGTTGAGCATAAAATATTATTTTATTGCCGCGGCTATTTCTATTTGGTGAATTAAAGTGGTTGTAAACCTGTTTAAAAAACAAAAACACCTGCAAGACAAAGACATAATGAGCTAGTATGACTAGCATACTAGCTCATTATGCATCACTTACCTTAGATCGGGGCCCCCAAAGCCGTCCTTGTCTCCCCCTCTAGCCGCAGCCATCGCTCCACAGATACCCGGAAGGTTACTTCCGGGTATCGCCGCTTCGGCCAATCACAGCGCCGCTCCGGATTTGTGAATGGGGATTCTGACTGAATGCACCGTTGTCTACGGTGCGCATGTGCCGTAGACATCGGTGCATGTCTTTTTTGCAAATATCTCCTAAACCGTGTAAAATATGAATGCAATTTACTCACTGGGGGGAGAACCTCTAGGGGAATCAAGGATAAAAAAAGGACCTGGGGGTCCTAGTAGATGATAGGCTCCGGAATGGCATGCAATGCCAAGCTGCTGCTAACAAAGCAAACAGAATATTGGCATGCATTAAAAAGGGGATTAACTCTAGAGATAAAGCGTCAATTCTCCCACAGACTCTGGTCCGGCCTCATCTGGAGTATGCTGTCCAATTCTGGGCACCATTCCTTAGGAAGGATGTGCTGTAAATGGAGTGAGTACAGAGAAGGGCAACAAAACTAATAAAGGGACTGGAGGATCTTAGTTATGAGGAAAGGTTATGAGCACTGAACTTGAGAAGGGATATGATTTCAATTTACAAATACCATACTGGTGACCCCACAATAGGGATAAAACCTTTCAGTGGAAGGGAGCTTAATAAGACACATGGCTACTCATTAAAATTAGAAGAAAAGAGGTTTTAATTTAATACTGACATAAAATCATGCACATAGGTTGGACTTGATGGACTTGTGTCTTTTTTCAACCTCACCTACTATGTAAAGTAGTGAGTGTAAAGCTTGTATAACAGCGTAAATTTGCTGTCCCCTCAAAATAACTCAACACACAGACATTAATGTCTAAACTGCTGGCAACAAAAGTGAGTACACCCCTAAGTGAAAATGTCCAAATTTGGCCCAATTAGCCATTTTCCCTCCCCGGTGTCATATGACTTGTTAGTGTTACAAGGTCCCAGGTGTGAATGGGGAGCAGGTGTGTTAAATTTGGTGTTATCGCTCTCACTCTCTCATACTGATCACTGGAAGCTCAACATGGCCCCTCATGGCAAAGAACTCTCTGAGGATCTGAAAAAAGAATTGTTGCTCTACATGAAGATGGCCTAGGCCGGTGATGGTGAACCTTGGCACCCAAGATGTTTTGGAACTACATTTCCCATGATGCTCTTGCACTCTGCAGTGTAGTTGAGCATCATGGGAAATGTAGTTCCAAAACATCTGGGGTGCCAAGGTTCACCATCACTGGCCTAGGCTATAAGAAGATTGCCAAGACCCTGAAACTGAGCTGCAGCATGGTGGCCAAGACCATACAGCCGTTTAACAGGCAGGTTCTACTCAGAACAGGCCTCGCCATGGTCGACCAAAGAAGTTGAGTGCACGTGCTCAGCGTCATATCCAGAGGTTGTCTTTGGGAAATAGACGTATGAGTGCTGCCAGCATTGCTGCAGAGGTTGAAGGGGTGGGGGGTCAGCCTGTCAGTGCTCAGACCATAGGGCAGTGATGGCGAACCTTGGCACCCCAGATGTTTTGGAACTACATTTCCCATGATGCTCATGCAGTCTGCAGTGTATTTGAGCATCATGGGAAATGTAGTTTCAAAACATCTGGGGTGCCAAGGTTCGCCATCACTGCCATAGGGTATAAGGGGAGGAAGGGTTGGGACTTTGAATGAGGTGTATGTGGTGGAACCAAAACATGATCACATGGATGTAAATAAATGTCATTTACTGATACACCAAAAAATGGATGTTTCATAGCACAATGTGATTTGTATAAGAACTTTGACAATTCATTAACCAATAACATTATGACAATACAGCACATGGTAAAAGCATTTTACATACCTAATTCCCCATGTAGTGGATAAAACAGGTCACAGCATAAAATGGTAAAACCATTGTATCAGTAAATTACATTTATTTACATCCACATGATCATGTTTTGGTTCCACCACATACACCTCATTCAAAGTCCCAACCCTTCCCCCCCTTATACCCAAAGACAGGGATGGGGGCATGAACTTCCCCTCACGTCCCATATAAAGTCCCAACATATGTCCCCTTTTTTTCTCGTGCTCAGACCATACGCCGTACACTGCATCAAATTGGTCTGCATGGCTGTCGTCCCAGAAGGAAGACTCTTCTAAAGATAATGCAGAAGAAAGCCTGCAAACAGTTTGCTGAAGACAAGCAGACTAATGACATGGATTACTGGAACCATGTCCTCTGGTTTGATGAAACCAAGATAAACTTATATGGTTCAGATGGGGTCAAGCGTGTTTGGCAGGAACCAGATGAGGAGTGCAAAGACAAGTGTGTCTTGCCTACAGTCAAGCATGGTGGTGGGATTGTCATGGTCTGGGGCTGCATGAGTGCTGCCAGCACTGGGGAGCTACAGTTCATTGAGGGAACCATGAATGCCAACATGTAATGTGACATACTGAAGCAGAGCATGATCCCCTCCCTTTGGAGACTGGGCTGCAGGGCAGTATTCCAACATAATAACGACCCCAAACACACCTCCAAGACGACCACTGCCTTGTTAAAGAAGCTGAGGGTAAAGGTATTGGACGGGCCAAGCATGCCTCCAGACCTAAACCATATTGAGCATCTGTGGGGGATCCTCAAACGGAAGGTGGAGGAGCGCAAGGTCTCCAACATCCACCAGCTCCATGATGTCATCATGAAGGAGTGGAAGAGGACTCCATTGGCAACTTGTGAAGCTATGGTGAACTCCATGCCCAAGAGGGTTAAGGCAGTGCTGGAAAATAATGGTGGCCACACAAAACATTGACACTTTGGACCCAATTTGGAAATTTTCCCTTAGGGGTGTACTCACTTTGTTGCCAGCGGTTTAGACATTAATGGCTGTGTGTTGAGTCATTTCTTCAGTGTTGTCACATAAAAAGATACAATAAAATATGTACAAAAATGTGAGGGGTGTACTCACTTTTGTGAGATACTGTATTTAAAGTGCTATGTATATTGACAGCACTATATAAGTACCTATAATAATAAAGTTTGGTGGAACACAGGCAGTGGCTAGCTGAGACTGCGTTGTATCCCAGCTAACCATTACCTACGCTCCCATGTGTATACTTGTAAAATCCCTATGACACTCTATCTAGCTTAACTTTATTCATGACAATGTGGTTCACTCTTTATTCCAGAGGATCAAAGAAACATCAGTGGTACAGTGAGAAATGCAAACTTTAAAAATATACCCCCTACTCTTACACCTGCAGGGCTCTAAGCACTGAAACTATTCCAAAAATAATTGGAGCTTTATCATGTAAATTTATTTAGGTAGGTCTTAGGATGGGTTTGAAAGTGTTTACTTACTTATTACAGGTACAGTAAAACCTTGGATTGCGAGCATAATTCGTTCCGGAAGCATGCTTGTAATCCAAAGCACTTGTATATCAAACAAATTTCCCCATAAGAAATAATGGAAACTCAGATGCTTTGTTCCACATCCATTTATTCATAAGTCCTTCAGTTTATAGTCCATATAAAAACATTATAGCAATGTGATAGGTTGTGTAACCATAAAATGTCCATCTACAAATGGCAGCCTCCACAAGGGATTAGTAACAAAACCCAGCAGGAGCTACAGAGTATAAAAGAGAAGAGAGGCGGCACTAAGTGTGGAAATATGTTGCTAAATATTGTACCTTCATTAAATGTAACCACATTGCTACACTTAGAGGCACATCTCTTCTCTTTTATACTCAGTTGTGACATGGCGCTACTCTTATATCAAGACATCGCTTGTATATCAAGTCAAGATTTATTAAAAAATGTTGCTTGTCTTGCAAAACACTCTCAAACCAAGTTACTCTCAAACCAAGGTTTTACTGTATTTATATAGCACCAATAGTTTACACTACATTGTACATTCCCCTCAGTCCCTGTCCTCACAATATAAGGTCACTAAATCACATTCATTCATACTAGGGTCAATTAACCTACCAGCATGTCTTTGGAGTGTGAGAGGAAACACAAGCAGGTACAGGAAGAACATGCAAATTACAAGAAAATAGCACTGTGGTTGGTATTTGAACTGACAACCCAAGTGCTGCCAGGTGGAAGTGCTAACCATTTAGCCACTGTACTTACATATGTGCCAATGGTCCAATGCCTGCAAAATCCACCACCTTCTCCCTGGCCTCTTCCAGGTTCCAGTCTTCAGCCATCTTGATTGGCCGGTGAAGGATGACATTACTTTCACGCATGTGCAGGAGTGTAGTCATTCTGGCACACAGGCATTGTGAGATATGTAAATTGAGTAGACCATTGTAAATTCTACAGATGATTCCAACAGACAGGTAAGTGTATTTTATTGCAGGAGAGGCATTGCATGTCTCTTCTGCAATAAAAAGCCTGTCTATTCTCAATATTGTTTTGTAGTTCTGCTTGAAATTCATGTCCCCGACAGGTACATGAATCTTTCGCAAACACTGTCAGTTTTGGTGTGGAGGTGTGATGAAATTCTAAAGAGTGTCTACATATCTGCAGCTGTGACCTTCCACCCAGAACCGGAGTCAATAGGGTGATGCACTTATGGTTCGTGGGGTGACTTTGTTTGCGGTCCAACTGCCGGTTGCATTCCAGTGGCTATCTCCATCACTGGGGCACTTTTTTTTTTTTTAGCATGCAGCAATCATGGCTTTTTTTGTGACACATGGATGGCACGTCTGAATTACAGAGGTAAGACCAAACTTTTGAACTTTTAATGCACACACACGTGCACTTGGTGTGGTACTTTTTAACATAAACCTTTGGGAATATGTACATATAGGTTTATTGTATATTTACTTTTTGCACAACTTTTAGATTTGCATTTTGTTTTTTGTTGTTTGACCCTCTTTTTTACTCGTTGAGATTCAGGCTCTGCCCTTCCCATTCTTGGGAGATGTTACACCTGAACATGGATGGGCTGGTTAGCTTAGCTCTAAGGAAGGAGGTGCACCTCTGAAATGCGTCAGCTCTCCAACATAGCGGGGTGTTGTTGGAGTACGCATATCTTGCACTGGATGGCATCTTGTGGTTTTTACGCTCTTATATTCTGTTCCTTTGTGAGTACCCATTTGTTATCATTTTTATATTTTCTAATAAATCTTTGGTAATGCACTAGGTGCTTGAGCCTTCCTGTTTGTTCTTGTAGTTCTACATATCTGTCTTAAGAGGCAGTGGAACTCAGGCCAGAGTGTCCATCAAGTTTGCCAATCGTCAGTAAATGTACAAAATCTGAGATTTTTTACAACTGTTTGTAAATATTAGGAGCTGATCATTTATAATGCTGTGTTGACTTTTTAAGTGTAAACCGGGCAAATTACTTGTTATGGGTATTGTCAGTGTTTCTATATTGTGTTTATACTGTTTAAATATTGATTGTGTTTGTTTTTATTTGGAGTTCTGTCAATTTTGAGGTTGCCAGTAAAAAATGTGCTTCGTCAGTATTTTTTCCGTGTTTTGTCACTAAAGTGGCAGTAATAAGAACTACCTGAATCTGCTGCACACGTCGGAACTCTTTCTTAAAACGTCACATTGGCTTCCTACATTAGGTGCCATACCAACAGAAAAGTGTCCCAAGTGCTTTACTGAATCCCCCCCAGTGTGTACCACCAGCTCATGGTAGGCAGTAGTAATGTCTTATTTTTTGTCAAAGCATGACATTTGGGTATGCAACCCCTTACATGCAGACAAATGTGCTTCTCATATACTTTTGCATCTGTATGTTTTTGCCTGCATCCTATAATTGTTAGCGGGAAATTTGTGGTAATTAGATGATATATGCATTCATTATTTTCCTCCAAGTTTAATTTCTTTGTACTTAAGGATCTTTGGGAACCAATTAATACAAAACATGCAATGCAACAAAACATCAGTGAACATTGTCATGGAAACAGTAACCAAATGAGTATTCTTTATCCTTAGCATATTATTCTTTCCTGTCTCTGAAATATCTTGCTTCCATTTATCACTTGCAAAGATTTCGGTTTTTGCCCTCTCTGATGTTTAGAGGTGAATGGCAAAATATTTAATGAACAAGAGAGATCTAAAACAGTTTCCCCTGACTTATACAAGAGCTAATAAGGAGATCTATACATTCGTATATAAAAATGGCAATTTAGCCATGCAGTTAATTTAGTCAAGTACTTACTTGCTGAGAAAAGCGAGCATAATTATCCTGCAAATTTTCAGATACAGAACTAGTCTTACTAGAACAAAGTTATTTTTTTCAAGCTCTAATGATATATTTTGGGTTTTTTGAAAACACTTTAATAATTAAATAGCTCTGAAAGTTCAAAAATTGTATGTATAACACTGAAATCAGACTTATCGTCCTGTGTTTAAACACCTATGTTCAGTTTTTTCACTTCAGTGGGGAGTGCCATAATCAAATCCATTATATAAAGGTATAAAATGTTACTCACTAAAATAAAAAGTGCACACAGAACTGTGTTGGAGTATCTGCAAAAAAAAACTGCACCTGACTTGCTTCCGATTCCATGTGCACAGGCCCGGATTTACTCCCTTTGCCGCCCCAAGGCCGGGTCCTTCAATGCCAACCCCCCCAGCAAGGGAGCGGATGCTTTTCTCAAAAGGGCGGGTATGGTTAGAGATAGCATGATGGCCAGTGCTTTATGATGGTCGGATGCTTTTCTCAATACAGCAAGGGGCTCTTCTAACCATATCCACCCCTATCAAATGCAGCCACTCTGCCCATCAAACGCAGCCACTGTGCATATCAAACGCAGCCACTGTGCCATCAATTGCCACCACTGTGCCCATCAAACGCAGCCACTGTGCATATCAAACGCAGCCACTGTGCCATCAATTACCACCACTGTGCCCATCAAACGCAGCCACTGTGCCAATCAAACGCAGCCACTGTGCCATCAATTACCACCACTGTGCCCATCAAACGCAGCCACTGTGCCAATCAAACGCAGCCACTGTACCAATCAAACGCAGCTACTGTGCCCATCTAAAGCAGCCACTGTGCCATCAATTGCCACCACTGTGCCCATCAAACGCAGCCACTGTGCCATCAATTGCCACCACTGTGCCATCAATTGCCACCACTGTGCCAATCAAACGCAGCCACTGTGCCCATCAAACGCAGCCACTGTGCCCATCAAACGCAGCTAATGTACCCATCAATAGCCCCTGCTCATTAAACAGTCCACATTCAGTGAAAGTTAATGCACTGCAAAGTTTGCAGTACATGAACTTTCACTGAATGTGGACTGTTTAATGAGCTTGTTGCACAAATCACTTTATTAATGATATCTATGGCTATGCATATTTATAATTTATTTAATCCATATTGAGCACTATATTTGATGCCTGGCACACATGCACAATCGCACATGATGATGACTTAAAAGTTTTATGTGCGATTGTGCGTGTTTGCCAGGCATCAAATATAGTGCTTAATATGGATTAAATAAATTATAAATATGCATAGCCATAGATATCTTTAATAAAGTGTAATAAAGTAATTTGTGCAACAGCTGTTCACAAATCACTTTATTACACTTTATTTATGCTATGGCTATGAATATTTATTTAATCCACTGAGCATTATATTTAAGTAGTACCTGGCTCTGCTATTCTTGGTGCTGCTGCCATCGGGCCGCCATACATTCCTTCTGCAGTCCTCTCTTTTCCTCTTCACCTCACTTCATATTCCCCGCTCAGAGGGGGAGGAGGTGATGACGGCAGAGGAGGGTAGGCGGAGCATTAGGCTCCGCTTCCGCCATTCTAGCCAGTTATCGGCCGTCATGGGGGCACCTGTCACTCCCCTCTCCAGGCCAAGTAGGAATATTGGCATTTGCTGTGCCGGCGCCGTACTCCAGCAGGCCGGCCGCGGCGCCGGGAGCTACATTAGTGCAGGAGGCGGCCGCGGGAGGACGGGCGATGCCACCCCTGCACTCAGTGCCGCCCCAAGGCCTGGCCTCGGCGGCCTTGTGGGAAATCCGGCCCTGCATGTGCATTCAAAGAATGATAAGATCTAAGTGTGGTTGGTAGGTGAATCGATGGTAGGTGAATCAAGTTCTTGATACAATTATTATTTTTCTAATATTACCATTCCCATAATGTTGGAATTACCACTCTGTTGCCATGTTGCCTACCAGTAAGAAACTCATTTACTGCATTTCCCTTTTAAACTTATCAGGTTAAAGAATGAAGAATGGTGAAATGGGTGACCTACAGTCAGTGGGTAATTTGGGGGGCATTGCTGGGATGTGAGGTAATGGGGTAATTTAAGTAACAGATACTCCCTTCGCAACTGTCATCTTGCCTATTGACCCATGCTTTGCCTCTTATCCCTGGCTACCCCTCACAGAAAATTACATATAAGTTGGATAAGAGGTGGGCTAGCAAGAGACTGTCGCTTTCTCCTAAATGGCAAAATGGGCAAAAGGAGGTAATGTGTCTCAGAACCAGAACCCCCCCCGCTGTTAGTAACCCCCCCCGCTGTTAGTCAGGTCACTGCACCCCCCCTGGGGGGGTTTCGTGATTGGTCAGCCAGTCATCCAGCCCCGTACTTACCCCATCTAGGTTTGCTGCCGGCCGCGCTTTTACGGGCGACGGGCGGCAGCTTCAATCGCGTCTCCTCCTCCTCTGTATCACAGTGGCTTCTGCCGTGCATCTCCTCCCTCGTCCTCTTGGCATCCAATAGGATCGCCTGTCCTTTCAGCCAATCGATTGATGGGTCTCAGGACCCGCTTCCTGATTTTCCAGGAGGAGGATCAGTGTGACAATAGCGAATATTCATTCGCTATTGTCACACAACTGGGTGGGCTCGGAGCGAAGTGCTCTGCGCCCCGAGCCCACCATTTAATTATGTGCTTCAAAAAAAAGAAAAACACTGCCCTATCGGAATCAGTGTATCCAGTGCCCTGTATGTAGATCAGGGGGCCGGACGCATGGATGGGGGCCAGCGCCCGTGTGCTCCTAATGGACAGGCTGCCACTGCTCAGAACAGAATCATTAAAATGTGTAAAATAGGATCTATAGCTAGAAAATTGAAGGCTACAGGTTGCATTGGATGTTAACAGACATTAACATTTAAATGTGGAACTGTTTTTCTAAATCTACCTACTTCAACTTTTGATGTTGAAACCTATTAACAAATCTATGTATTAAAATAACTAAATTTTGAGTAAAGACATTTGCATAGCAATCTTAATAGACACCATCTGAGTAAAAATCTTTAGGTTGTGTGTAATATTATTTACATACTAAACCCAGTGGTGTATTTAGGTTTTGTGCTGCCCTAGGCCTGACTAAACTCGCACCCCCTAATTTAAATATGACCCACCCCTTCTTGTCAAGGACACACCCCTTTCCTTTTAAGACCCGCTTCTTCATGGGAGGAGGACAGAGAGGGACGCCGCGGGAGGAGGACAGAGATGGACACTGCTGGAGGAGGACAGAGAGGGACGTTGCTGGAGGAGGACAGAGAGGGACGTTGTGGCAGTCAATAAGGCCTAAATAATAGCAGGTTAGGCACAGCTCAGTCCATAGGAACAGTAATGGATAATGGCCAACAGGCCCTCTTACCAGACCCAGCGAAACCGCAACAGTGATCCCTCTGGCTTGACATTCGCTTACTCTGGGTTGCCCAGGCTGACTCTAGTCAGTAGTGTAGCATGTCTGTACCCTGGCAATGGCTTTGTCTTTTCCCCCCCTTGGTGGTGCGAGTACAGCGTGGCTCCCTCTCTGGTGGTGCGGGTACAGCGTGGTTTCTTCTCTGGTGGTGCAGGTACAGCGTGGCTCCTTCTCTTGTGATGTGGATACAGAGTGGCTCCTTCTCTGGTGATACGCGTACAGTGTGGCTCCCTCTCTGGTGATGTGGTTACAGCGTGACTCCCTCTCTGGTGGTGCGGGTACAGTGTTGCTCTCTCTCTGGTGCGGGCACAGAGTGGCTCCCTCTCTGGTGGTGTGGGTACAGCATGGCTCTCTCTCCGGTGGAGTGGGTACAGCGTGTCTCTCTCTCCGGTGGAGCAGGTACAGCGTGGCTCTCTCTCTGGTGGTGCGGGCACAGCTTGTCTCTCTCTGGTGGTGCAGGTACAACATCGCTCTCTCTCTCTGGTGGTGCGGGTACAGCGTGGCTCTGTTTCTGGTGGTGCGGGTACAGCGTGGCTCCCTCTCTGGTGGTGCGGGTACAGCGTGGTTCCTTCTCTGTTGGTGCCGGTACAGTGTGGCTCTCTCTCTGATGGTGCGGGTACAGCGTGGCTCTCTCTCTGATGGTGCGGGTACAGCGTGGCTCCCTCTCTGGTGGTGCAGGTACAGCGTGGCTCCCTCTCTGGTGGTGCAGGTACAGCGTGGCTCCCTCTCTGGTGGTGCGAGGCGGGTACATCGGAGCTCTCTCCAATGTACAACAAATGTACAACATATATAATACAACTAATCTTATTCATAGAAAAAACACTAAGAAAGCAGACTCAAATGTAGGCTCAAATCCAACCCATAATCATAAAAAATCTTAAATTGACCGATAAGAACAAATAACTAAGGGTCATCCATTTAATCTCAATACAGATAAATTACTGTCCATAAATATCTGTCCATTCACATTGTGAATAATATTCTCTAAATAGGGTTGTTGTCATTAACAAAGGGAAGAAAAGTAGGAACCAGATCCACTAAGAGGAAAATCTGCTGAAAGAAGACCACTAAAGCCCTGTACACACGATCGGATATCCAATGGATTCTAATCCGATGTTTTTTTCCATCGGAAATCTGATGAAACTGTCTTCCATCAGTCTTGCCCACACACCATCAGTCAAAAAACGGACCGTTTTAAACGCGGTGACGTAAAACACTCCCATGAGCCGAGAAAAATTAAGTTCAATGCTTCTGAGCATGCGTCGACTTGATTCTGAGCATGCGTGGGTTTTTTATCCGATGGATTTCCACACAGACGATCGGATTTTGCTATCGTTTTTTTTCCCATCGGATAAATTTAAAACATGTTCTATTTTTTCACACCGATGGAAAAAAGACCGATGGGGCCCATACACAATTGGTTTGTCCGATGAAAACAGTCCATCGGACTGTTTTCATCGGTAAAACCGATCGTGTGTACACGGCTTTAAAGGAGTTATTTAAAGAATTAATATCCGGCTGATTGGTGACAGTTCTTCCCACTGTATGCCAATCATAGGTAAGTGAAGTGTTTGTGTTCTCTCTCTGCCCCACAATCTGCTATTATTTGACCTGAAACATAGAACAAAGAGAATATTGTCCCACGCACAGTATTTCATAAAACTATAAAGCATACAGAAGTCCTCCACAATAGTCAAAAAAGTAGGTGGAAGATGAGTCTGGCAACCCCATAGGGCTACAGCTTCATTGATGGAGATTTAGAATAGCAAGCATTTAACTTATTAAAGAAAAAGTACCTCTCTCCAATTTAGGTGGGGTTGTTGTGTACAGTCATAATATTGTAGTACTGTATTTCTATACTTGGGATTTTACATCACAGGGGGAAAGAATTCTGTCTCATAATCTTCTTTAACCTCTGCAAGTGCATAACAGCAGGATCCCTATTGGAACCTGCTTACAGAGCTGATTGGAGATCAAAGTGATGGGCAGGGAGTTTATACTTTAGGATAGATTGTAGACTTCCTGACTGCCGTAGTGAGATGCCCACTGACTAGTGATGAGCCGAACACCCCCGGGTTCGGTTCGCACCAGAACCCGCGAACGGACCGAAAGTTCGAACGAACATTAGAACCCTATTAAATACAATGGATGCGAACGTTCGAATTCTAAAGTGCTAATTATAAAAACTATTATGCATGTTATTGTCCTAAAAAGGGTTTGGGAACCCGGGTTCTGCACCAGGGGACATGTATCAATGCAAAAATAAGTTTTAAAAACGGTCGTTTTCCGGGAGCAGTCATTTTAATGATGCATAAAGTGAAAAAAAAAAAGTCAAATATTCCTTTAAATATCGTACCTGGGGGGTGTCTAAAGTATGCCTGTGAAGTGCCACGTGTTTCCCGTGTTTAGAACTGTCCCTGCACAAAATGACACTTCTAAAGGAAAAAAAAGCCATTTAAAACTGCTTGCGGCTTTAATGTAATGTCTGGTCCCGGTAATATGGATGAAAATCTTTAAGAAAAATGGCATAGCTACCCCATGACCCCCCCCTACCCCAGCCCATTACCAGCCCCTTTGGGTCTTGTATGGATATTAAGGGGAACCCCGCACATAAAATAAAAAAGGCCCTATATACTCAGAACAGCCGTATACAGGCGGTGCATACAAGACAGGGACTGTAGGTTTGTTCTTATGTAGAATCTGTTTGTAATTTTGAACAGGTACATTGTTGAAGTGTAGCTCCAGACCAAAAATCTATTTTTAAACTTTTTGGAAAACATAGGTAAGGGTTATCACCCCTGTAACATTTGTTTTGCTGTCTGTGCCCCTGTTCAGAACATTTCACCTCACTTTCCGTCCTAATGACAACTGTTTTTGAAATGTGGTGTTTTTCTTGAAACAAGGATTGCTGATAAAGCATCAGTACAGAGGAGACACCTTTCTCCCATATTTATTCTTACAGGAGAGAATTTTCCTTCCTAGTGGTAGATTTCCTCTCACTTCCTGTTGTCTTCTTGCGTTTGCAAGTAGGAGTCGTTTGTAAGTTGGATGTTTGAAAGTAGGGACCTGCCGTATATACTCTGCAGAAATAGGCCCCTTAGTTGTTGGTGTTGGCACAACACTGTAAGCACTCACAGTTACTCTTGGTTGGTGCTGGAACGCCCTGCTGTCAACTATTATATCAGGAATTTTAATTACATATAATTGTTGAACAGTGGTAGTAAAAATTGGGCCTTTGATGGTGGTGCTGGTGCCACAACACTGTAAGCCCTGACAGTTACTCTTGGTGGGTGCAGCAATGGGCCCTGCTGTGAATTATTAGATCAAGAATTGTAATTACATGCCCCTGTTGAACAGGGGCTGAAAAATTGGGCCTTAGGCACTGGTGGCACAACACTGCAACCCTTCACAGATACTGTACTTGGAGCACAGCAATGAGCCCTGTTGCAAAGTATTGCTTCAAAAATTGTAATGACACGCCCCTGTTAAACAGGGGCTGAAAAATTGGGCCTTAGGCACTGGTGGCACAACACTGCAACTCCTCACAGATACTGTACTTGGAGCACAGCAATGAGCCCTGTTGCAAAGTATTGCTTCAAAAATTGTAATTACACGCCCCTGTTAAACAGGGGCTGAAAAATTGGGCGTTAGGCACTGGTGGCGGCACCCATAAACAAAAATGATCTTCCAAGCTATCATCATCAATCGTATCATTGAGGACTCGGAGGAGGAGGATAGCCAGTCAACATAACAGCACAGGCACTCAGCATCAGCATCAGTCTTGAAGGGATGTGACATTTTAAAATCAATTAGTCTGTTATATCAGCATCAGGTGTGTGGTAGCTGGTGGTGATCCAAGACTGGTTCATCTTGATGAAAGTCAGTCGATCAACCGAGTCGGTGGACAGGCGCACCCTGTGATCCGTGACAAATCCTCCAGCAGCACTGAATGTGCGTTCCGAAAGAACGCTGGATGCAGGACAGGCCAGTAGCTCAATTGCATACTGTGCAAGCTCTGGCCAGTGATCCATCCTCAAGACCCAGTAAGCCAGAGGATTTTCGGTGGGGAAGGTGTCCAAGTCTGACCTTGCCCCTAGATATTCCTGCACCATGTTTATCAGACGCTGGCGATGGTTGCTGGAACCGATCATACTTTGGGGCTGCGGACTAAAGAATTGTCTGAACGCATCGGTCAGACGGCCACCTTCCCCACCGCTCCTTCTTTGACTGGCCGAAGCCTCAGCAACTCGTTGTCCAGGACCAGGAGTTTGCAACCTCCCAGTCTCTGGGAACGCGTTGCACAGACCTTTCTGCAAGGCCTCCCGGAGTTGTCTCATCCTCTGCTCCCTCTGCGACGGTAACATAAGGTCCGCAACCTTACCCTTGTACCGTGGATCAAGGAGAGTGGCCAGCCAGTAATGGTCCCTCTCCTTGATCCGAAGAATACGAGGATCCTTCCGCAGACTTTGCAGGATCAGGGAGGCCATGCAGCGTAGGTTTGCTGAGGCATTCGCTCCGGAGTCCTCTGGGTCACTAAGGACGACATGATCCGCAGCCACCTCCTCCCAGCCACGTACAAGTCCACTGGTTTCTTGGGACTGTAAATCATCCCTAAAAGACTGCTGCTGATGATGCTGAGTGCCAGCCTCCACCTCCATGCTGACACAATCCTCCTCCTCCTCCTCCTCCTCCTCCTCCTCCTCTTCCTGTGCGATGGGTGGGACAGAAGGAACACTGTCTGGGTAAAGGGGGCCTTGAGAGGCAAGGAAGTCCTCCTCTTCCTGCCTCTGTTCTGCCTCAAGTGCCCTGTCCATTATTCCACGCAGCGTGTGCTCCAACAGGTGGACAAGAGGTACAGTGTCACTGATGCATGCACTGTCACTGCTCACCATCCTCGTGGCCTCCTCAAATGGTGCCAGGACAGTGCATGCATCCCTGATCATGCCCCACTGGCGTGGAGAAAAAAAACCAAGCTCCCCTGACCCTGTCCTGGTGCCGTAGTCGCACAGGTACTCATTGATGGCCCTCTGCTGCGTGTGCAGCCGCTGCAGCATGGCCAACGTTGAGTTCCACCTGGTGGGCATGTCACATATAAGGCGGTTCTTGGGCAGGTTCAACTCCTTTTGCAGCTCAGCCAGGCGAGCACTGGCATTATAAGATCTGCGGAAATGCACACAGACTTTCCTGGCTTGCCTCAGGACATCCTGTAAGCCCGGGTACCTGCCCAAGAAGCGCTGCACCACCAGGTTAAGGACGTGAGCCACACAGGGCACATGGGTCAGTTGTCCCTGTCGGAGGGCGGAGAGGAGGTTGGTGCCATTGTCGCAAACCACCATTCCTGGCTTAAGCTGGCGTGGCGTCAACCACCTCTCGGCCTGGCCCTGCAGAGCAGACAGGACCTCTGCCCCAGTGTGGCTTCTGTCCCCCAAACACACCAGCGCAAGCACGGCATGGCATCTTTTTGCCTGCGTACTTGCGTAGCCCCGTGAACGGCTACGGAGCACCGCTGGTTCATAGGACAAACCACAGGAAGAGGCCATGGAGGAAGAAGAAGAGGAGGGGGTGGAGGAGAGAGGTGTGTCACAACCAGTAGTAGCATTTTGGAGGCGTGGCGGTGGGACAACCTCCAACACTACTGCACCTTGTCCTGAATCCTTCCCAGCTGCCAAAAGAGTGACCCAATGGGCCGTGAAAGAAAGGTAACGTCCCTGTCCATGCCTGCTGGACCATGAGTCAGCGGTAATATGCACCTTACCGCTGACCGCCCTGTCCAGCGAGGCCAAGACATTGCCTTCCACATGCCGGTAGAGAGCCGGAATAGCCTTCCGTGAGAAAAAGTGGCGTTTGGGAACCTGCCACTGAGGAACCGCACATTGCACAAACTCACGGAAGGGGGCCGAGTCTACCAACTGAAAAGGCAGCAGTTGAAGCGCTAGCAATTTAGCCAAGCTAGCATTCAACCGCTGGGCATGTGGATGGCTGGGAGTGAACTTCTTTCGACGGTCCAGCAGCTGGGGCAGGGAAATTTGCCTGCTAGAATCGGACGTCGGTGTACTGCTAGCAGAGTGGGCGCAAGTACTTGGCTGTGACACACCTAATTCTACACCTTCATTCCTCTCAGTGCATGTTTCAGAGAGGACTGAAGTTATAGTGGGGTTGGAGATCCCAGCTGATGCGGTGCAAGGAGAGGTCCGCTTGGTTCTTTGGTGTGGGTCTTTGAGGTAGGCTTGCCAACGAGCTGCATGGCAGGTCAACATATGTCTGGTCAGGCATGTGGTACCCAAGCGGCTGATGTTTTGGCCACGCGATATACGCTTGAGACATATGTTGCAAACAGCAGCTGTGCGATCTGATGCACTAGCCTCAAAAAAGGCCCACACCAAAGAACTTTTTGAATGACGGGCAGAGGCAGCGCCCTGCACAGGCGGAGCTCTGCGGTGTGATTCCGTCGGTGTACTGCCCTTACGCTGGCCACCAAAGGGCATCCTGCCTCGTTGGAGATGTGCCTCCTCCTCATCCTCCTCCTCCTCCTCTCTCCTATTAGGCACCCACGTGGAGTCATTGACCTCATCATCCCCTCCCTCCTCATCACTGGAGCCAATCTGGCAGTATGCTGCAGCTGCTGGAACATGACTGCCAGATTGGTGTCCTTCTTGAGCATCCCCTCTGTCTGCTCTCACGCTACTGCCTTCCTCTAGCTGGGTTTCATCATCAGACCCTTCGAAACGCTGGGCATCCTCCTGGAGCATGTACCCAACACTGTGCTGAAACAGTTCGGGGGACTCCTCAGGAGGAGGACATGGTGGGTCTAGGGAAGGAGTGACTGATGATTTGTCTGACATTGATACCAGGGAAGACGACGCTTTGGCAGCTGCTTTTCCAGTACCCTGAGCCTGGGTGAGAGAGGATGAGGAGGAGGAGGAGGGCTTGGTCATCCACTCTACCAAGTCTTCGGCATGATGTGGCTCAACATGTCCAGCTGCCGAAAAGAAGGACAAGCGTGTCCCATGGCCATGTGCTGATGACAATGCACCGCGTCCACGACCAGCACTGTTGCCCCCAGACACAGAGCCTGCTTGCCCTCTTTTATTGCCTCCTGACTGTCTGCCTCTCCTTGTTTGCCTTCCAGACATTCTAATAGATGGCCTGCAGGGAGATGGGAAAAAAGCAATAAGGGCTACCTTCAGGTGTCCTTCTCTGTCCCTTGAAACAAGGACTTTCACAGTGAAAGAAACTGACACTGTCCCTACCTAGAGTTTTCTGTCCCTAGAATAAATGTTTTTTTTAATCACAATATAGCACAAGGACAATTCACTCAATGTCTCTCCAGGTCCCTGGAAACAAGGACTTGCAGAGTGAAAGAAACTGACACTGTCCCTACCTAGAGTTTTCTGTCCCTAGAATAAATGTTTTTTTTAAGCACAATATAGCACAAGGACAATTAACTCACTGTCCTTACAGGTCCCTGGAAACAAGGACTTGCAGAGTGAAAAAAAAAAAACACTCTCCCTACCTACAGTTTTCTGTCCCTAGAAAAAATGTTTTTTTTAAGCACAATATAGCACAAGGACAATTAACTCACTGTCCTTACAGGTCCCTGGAAACAAGGACTTGCAGAGTGAAAGAAAAAAAACACTCTCCCTACCTACAGTTTTCTGTCCCTAGAAAAAATGTTTTTTTTAATCACAATATAGCACAAGGAAAATTAACTCACTGTCCTTACAGGTCCCTGGAAACAAGGACTTGCAGAGTGAAAGAAAAAAAACACTCTCCCTACCTACAGTTTTCTGTCCCTAGAAAAAATGTTTTTTTTAATCACAATATAGCACAAGGAAAATTAACTCACTGTCCTTACAGGTCCCTGGAAACAAGGACTTGCAGAGTGAAAGAAACTGACACTGTCCCTACCTAGAGTTTTCTGTCCCTAGAATAAATGTTTTTTTTAAGCACAATATAGCACAAGGACAATTAACTCACTGTCCTTACAGGTCCCTGGAAACAAGGACTTGCAGAGTGAAAGAAAAAAAACACTCTCCCTACCTACAGTTTTCTGTCCCTAGAAAAAATGTTTTTTTTAATCACAATATAGCACAAGGAAAATTAACTCACTGTCCTTACAGGTCCCTGGAAACAAGGACTTGCAGAGTGAAAGAAACTGACACTGTCCCTACCTAGAGTTTTCTGTCCCTAGAATAAATGTTTTTTTTAAGCACAATATAGCACAAGGACAATTAACTCACTGTCCTTACAGGTCCCTGGAAACAAGGACTTGCAGAGTGAAAAAAAAAAAACACTCTCCCTACCTACAGTTTTCTGTCCCTAGAAAAAATGTTTTTTTTAAGCACAATATAGCACAAGGACAATTAACTCACTGTCCTTACAGGTCCCTGGAAACAAGGACTTGCAGAGTGAAAGAAAAAAAACACTCTCCCTACCTACAGTTTTCTGTCCCTAGAAAAAATGTTTTTTTTAATCACAATATAGCACAAGGAAAATTAACTCACTGTCCTTACAGGTCCCTGGAAACAAGGACTTGCAGAGTGAAAGAAAAAAAACACTCTCCCTACCTACAGTTTTCTGTCCCTAGAAAAAATGTTTTTTTTAATCACAATATAGCACAAGGAAAATTAACTCACTGTCCTTACAGGTCCCTGGAAACAAGGACTTGCAGAGTGAAAGAAACTGACACTGTCCCTACCTAGAGTTTTCTGTCCCTAGAATAAATGTTTTTTTTAAGCACAATATAGCACAAGGACAATTAACTCACTGTCCTTACAGGTCCCTGGAAACAAGGACTTGCAGAGTGAAAGAAAAAAAACACTCTCCCTACCTACAGTTTTCTGTCCCTAGAAAAAATGTTTTTTTTAATCACAATATAGCACAAGGAAAATTAACTCACTGTCCTTACAGGTCCCTGGAAACAAGGACTTGCAGAGTGAAAGAAAAAAAACACTCTCCCTACCTACAGTTTTCTGTCCCTAGAAAAAATGTTTTTTTTAATCACAATATAGCACAAGGAAAATTAACTCACTGTCCTTACAGGTCCCTGGAAACAAGGACTTGCAGAGTGAAAGAAACTGACACTGTCCCTACCTAGAGTTTTCTGTCCCTAGAATAAATGTTTTTTTTAAGCACAATATAGCACAAGGACAATTAACTCACTGTCCTTACAGGTCCCTGGAAACAAGGACTTGCAGAGTGAAAGAAAAAAAACACTCTCCCTACCTACAGTTTTCTGTCCCTAGAAAAAATGTTTTTTTTAATCACAATATAGCACAAGGAAAATTAACTCACTGTCCTTACAGGTCCCTGGAAACAAGGACTTGCAGAGTGAAAGAAACTGACACTGTCCCTACCTAGAGTTTTCTGTCCCTAGAATAAATGTTTTTTTTAAGCACAATATAGCACAAGGACAATTAACTCACTGTCCTTACAGGTCCCTGGAAACAAGGACTTGCAGAGTGAAAAAAAAAAAACACTCTCCCTACCTAGAGTTTTCTGTCCCTAGAAAAAATGTTTTTTTTAAGCACAATATAGCACAAGGACAATTAACTCACTGTCCTTACAGGTCCCTGGAAACAAGGACTTGCAGAGTGAAAGAAACTGACACTGTCCCTACCTAGAGTTTTCTGTCCCTAGAATAAATGTTTTTTTTAATCACAATATAGCACAAGGAAAATTAACTCACTGTCCTTACAGGTCCCTGGAAACAAGGACTTGCAGAGTGAAAGAAACTGACACTGTCCCTACCTAGAGTTTTCTGTCCCTAGAATAAATGTTTTTTTTAATCACAATATAGCACAAGGAAAATTAACTCACTGTCCTTACAGGTCCCTGGAAACAAGGACTTGCAGAGTGAAAGAAACTGACACTGTCCCTACCTAGAGTTTTCTGTCCCTAGAATAAATGTTTTTTTTAAGCACAATATAGCACAAGGACAATTAACTCACTGTCCTTACAGGTCCCTGGAAACAAGGACTTGCAGAGTGAAAGAAACTGACACTGTCCCTACCTAGAGTTTTCTGTCCCTAGAATAAATGTTTTTTTTAATCACAATATAGCACAAGGAAAATTAACTCACTGTCCTTACAGGTCCCTGGAAACAAGGACTTGCAGAGTGAAAGAAACTGACACTGTCCCTACCTAGAGTTTTCTGTCCCTAGAATAAATGTTTTTTTTAAGCACAATATAGCACAAGGACAATTAACTCACTGTCCTTACAGGTCCCTGGAAACAAGGACTTGCAGAGTGAAAGAAAAAAAACACTCTCCCTACCTACAGTTTTCTGTCCCTAGAAAAAATGTTTTTTTTAATCACAATATAGCACAAGGAAAATTAACTCACTGTCCTTACAGGTCCCTGGAAACAAGGACTTGCAGAGTGAAAGAAACTGACACTGTCCCTACCTAGAGTTTTCTGTCCCTAGAATAAATGTTTTTTTTAATCACAATATAGCACAAGGACAATTAACTCACTGTCCTTACAGGTCCCTGGAAACAAGGACTTGCAGAGTGAAAGAAACTGACACTGTCCCTACCTAGAGTTTTCTGTCCCTAGAATAAATGTTTTTTTTAAGCACAATATAGCACAAGGACAATTAACTCACTGTCCTTACAGGTCCCTGGAAACAAGGACTTGCAGAGTGAAAGAAAAAAAACACTCTCCCTACCTACAGTTTTCTGTCCCTAGAAAAAATGTTTTTTTTAATCACAATATAGCACAAGGAAAATTAACTCACTGTCCTTACAGGTCCCTGGAAACAAGGACTTGCAGAGTGAAAGAAACTGACACTGTCCCTACCTAGAGTTTTCTGTCCCTAGAATAAATGTTTTTTTTAATCACAATATAGCACAAGGACAATTAACTCACTGTCCTTACAGGTCCCTGGAAACAAGGACTTGCAGAGTGAAAGAAACTGACACTGTCCCTACCTAGAGTTTTCTGTCCCTAGAATAAATGTTTTTTTTAAGCACAATATAGCACAAGGACAATTAACTCACTGTCCTTACAGGTCCCTGGAAACAAGGACTTGCAGAGTGAAAGAAACTGACACTGTCCCTACCTAGAGTTTTCTGTCCCTAGAATAAATGTTTTTTTTAAGCACACTATAGCAGAAGCACAAAACACACTGACACTCTCCCTACCTATCCTTCTCTTTCCCTAAACTAAAGGAATCCAGGTTAAGCAAGAAAGAAATAACAGTCACTGTCCCTGCCTATGCTACTCTATCCCTGCTCCGGAACACACTACACTAGGCCGCCGTGCTGGCGGCCTTTTATAGTGTGGGGCGTGTACTAAACACCCTCAGCAATAATTGGCCACAGGCATCCTGCCTGTGGCCAATCATTGCTCTCCTCGCTGCCGGCGCTGTGATTGGCCAAGCATGCGGGGTCACAGTGCATGCTTGGCCAATCACAGCGCCTGGATGACACTGCGATGGCGTAGTGCATTGTGGGCCGTTCGCGTCACTCGAATTTGGCGCGAACGGCCCAAATCGTTCGATCTTCGTCGAACGATCGAACAGCCAATGTTCGAGTCGAACGTATGTTCGACTCGAACACGAAGCTCATCCCTACCACTGACCTATTTACTAGTTCACTGCATACCAGGAAGTTTATCTATCCAGCAAAGCAAATTTCTGAAGCAGATTTTGTCAAATTTATAGATCAATACACATACCTACCGCTGGTCTGTTCTGAAGTGTTTCACAGTCAACAGCTGCTTCATCAGAGGCATCTAGAAGGCCGAGGTGGGTTTTTACGCCCTGTGCGGTGTACCTCCTTGGAATTTAGTGGTTTCTGCAAGCTTGATATATGTGGTGGTAAGACTTTGATTTTTATGATGTACAGTATATTCAAATGTATGCTAAAAGGCTTACCACCACATATATCAGGCTTGCACAAACTGCTAAATTCCAAGGAGGAACCCCACACAGGGTGTAAAAACCCACTCTTAATCTTCTAGATGCTTCTGCGGTATCCCTGATGAAGCTGTCATTGTCTGCAAAATGCATCGGAACAGACCAGCGACACTTACCAGCACCTATTTGTCATTTACTTACTAAGATGTTTTTAATATAATATGTATAACATTGATTGCAACTTCATTGGGGTAGCTATGTAAGACCCGTGTGGGTAACACAGTAGCTAAGTGGTTAGCAATTCTGCCTGCCAGCACTAAGGTTGTTAAGCCTCGTACACACAATCTGATTTTTTCTGCAGAGAAAGCGTCAGACTTTTGTCCGAATGGCGTGTGCCTGGATTTTGTCTTGCATACAAACGGTACACAATTGTCGGCCAACGTGGTTTTTCAGCTCTTTAGTGCCACCCTTTGGGCACCTTCTGCTAATGTTGGGTTTAGTGAGCATTGCTTCCGAGCATGCCTGTTTGTACTTTGGACTTTTGTTTGACGGACTTGTGTGCACACGATCGGAAAATCTGACAACAGACCATTGTCCATGGAAAATTTTAAAGCCTGTCATCCAACATTTGTCGGCCGAAAATCTGACAACAATTGTCTGATGGAGTGTACAAGCGGTCGGATTTTTGGCCAACAGTCTGTCCACACACAATTCCCGTCGGAAAATCTGATCGTGTGTACGAGGCTTTAGTTTGAATCCTAACCACAGCACTACTGCCTGAAGTTTGAATGTTCTCCCTGTGCCTAGGTGGGTTTCCTCAAACACCCCAAAGACATGCTGGTAGCTTAAATAGCTCCTGTTCAAATTGGTCCTAGTATGCATATGAATGGGAGTTATGGACCTTAGATTGTAAGCTCCTTGAGGGCAGGGACTGATGTGAATGTGCAATATATCTGTGAATCGTTGGCTCTATATAGATACCTGAAGTAAATGTGCGTTGACAGCAATCTTCACACCAGTAAAACACTAATGAGGTATAAGCAGAACAGCAACAGAGCTAACACCCAATAGTATTAATTCTTCCTATCCTTAATTATTGCTAATTGTAATAGTAATGGTTTCTTCGACATGTACAGATTGGTACATTTCTTTTCAGCTCTGTCAGCAGCTCAATTTCTTTGAAAGTATACATTTTGTGCTAAGGGAGCGATATAATTGGTTACAATTTAGCAAAGTGGAGTATCCTGTAAAATAGGATTGTGTGTGCAACTGGGACATTATATACTGGGACAAAATTTCAATATCCTGCAGATTAAGATGTCTCAGCCAATTGAAAAAAGAAAAGGCTCAGTGGTTTTGGAAATGTACAGGACTTGTCATAATAAACTATTTAAATGTAAAAGTATATAAAGTTCTCATGCATTTCATAGACCTCATGTACTCTTCAGGGACAAGTCTTCAAATACTGTAAAAGGTGTTACAGTTAAAGGAGTACTTAAGTGATTTATAGATGAAGTGGATTTAAATTGTGTTCAAACTGATTTTCTTTTTTTTTTCTCTATATGTAGCGGGCATTTACTTTTTAGGGGTGTTATGTGCCTAAATTTAGAGGTTGGTCTGAGCTGGTAGCCAGGCTTGGACCATTTTGATTGCTAGGTATTGGCCTCTGCCTATGTGATGCTGCCTGGTGTACGGTTCCCTATGGCCTGTAGGTGGCGCTGCCATATCAGGCCAGGGTTGAGCCAGGGGTGGCATTGCTGGTTTTGGAGTGTCCTCTCTCAGCAGCGGTGCGGTGGGCGTGGTCGGCCTGCTGTGCATGCCTGGAGAGGGTACATAAGGGGCAGACGCCATCTTTAGGGGGGTGGGGAGTTGAGAGTTGGAGGTTGGAGTGGAGTGGAGGAGCCGGAGGGGTGTGCCCCTCTGGGATGCGGTGACTGGCCGAGAGGTCTTGGGCACCTTTGGCCCGAGGCTGAAACATTCAAGGTAGGCCCAGTACCTTTAACTGGGTCTACAATTCGCCCATCGGAGTTCCAGGGTGCCCTGGTGAGGGTACCCACTCTGACTGAGAGGAAGCCAGGGGAGGATCGGTCCCACTAAGGAGATGAGTAATAGAAGATTGCTGTCTCGGGAGAGGCCTGGTGACCTGTCAGAGGGAAGGATTCCATGTTTGGGAGGACTGTAGAGTGCCCATTGGCATTATCCTGTTCCTAAAAGTCTACAGAGGTTAGAGGATTTCCTGTGCCTGTCCCTGGAGGGGATAGGGTGACAGAACTGTTTGAGCTCCACACCGGCTGCTAGGACTGTAAGAGAGGACTATCCGGGTGAGCTAAACCCACTCGGGATCGAGTGGCGATGAGATTGATGGTTGTGCCTGGATCTAATCTCACACTATTCCTTCTTTCATCTATCTGTCTCTATCTACTACGCAGCAAAAATAGAAAATAAACTCTCAGTTGGAGTTAAAGTGTTTCTGGACATTGTTTTCTTTGGGGAAGAAATAGAGACTTGACCCCATACTCTGGGGAAGAGAACCAGTGGAGGAAGGTAACTCACTGCAGGACCTAAAATTGTGAACACCGCTTAACCTCTTCAAACAGGAGGGTACGGGCATATAGCACGGTGTGCCTTGACTTGCAAGTGAGCCAGGCGAGAAAAAGGTTCATGTGCTACATATATAACAGAAAAGCAAGGTGAAACAAGGGGCATCTAGTGGAGAACCAGGTCCAAAGCAGTATACAGAAAATCATATTTGGATAACACCTGGGTCTGATAATCTGACAACTCAGTCACAAGTCACAAGATCACGTGGACATCAGTTGTTTAAACTCATCCTTGAGAATAAAACCACGTGGAAGTAAATTTAAATTGCATATTTTTCAGTCAGGAAGTGAGACTTTCCATTATCCTAATGTCTCATGCTTGTCTAATCCACTGCTGTTCCATGTTGGAATACATAAGAGTGCATCTTATCATATGTCTGAGCACTGAATTTCCATACTATCTTGCCAGAAATTCATTGTAATGTAGTAGAAAAAATGCAGGTGATTTGAGCACTGGCCTATTAATAAATGTTTGGATTTTTTTATGTACCGGTACTTGGGACCAAAAAGTCTCTAGGGCAGAGCAGTTTAAGAGCAGCTCCAGAAGATGTGCTCTAGGTTCCTTAGTCCTTGTCTGCAACATCAGCAAGTAGCAGGGGTGGAGTGATACATGGTATGAAATACCATTGGAGTACGTTGTCCAACGGGTGAAAAATTTGTACCCAGATTCCTGGTACTTGTTGCTTTTAGAGGATTTGTATAACATGAAAAGTATTTTGGCTCATTCATCAGGGAAAAGTGTAGCCCTCTGGTCTTTTTCCCATTGTTCAAAGAACTGTGGTCGGTATTTGGAAACTTCTATGCGTAGGAGCTGATGGAATCAAGTAAGTGCATGAAGAGGATGAGAATATAGTTGTCACTCTCTCTCAAGTGGAGTAAAGGCATGAACTATTTTTTTGGAGCAGGTAGGGAACATAAGAAGTGAGTCAATTATATGTTCCTGGGACATTTGGGGTGCAGTTATCAAAGATGGTTGATGATTAAAATGTTTTGTGTCGCATTCATTTTTACACCTTTCCTTGCTTAGTAGAAGGCTGGGTTGCCATAGATACAAAAAAAAGGGGAGAGGGAAATAGGGAAAGGGCTGAAGTATGTAAAGCTGTGATACATGTCCACCATGTGAGCTTTTTTCTCAGCTCCAGAATGGAGAGACTGGAGGTACAGATAAGTGGGTCTAAGGAGACAGAGGTGGCATCCTGTTTGAGTAGGATCTGTTGTTAAGTGTCCTTATGTTTGCACCAGTCTAGAACTCTGGTAAGATGTGTAGCTGTGTAGTATTGGCGAGTCTGGGAGTGCCATACCTCTTAGGTGTTTTGGTGTATGCAAAATAGAGTGCTTTAAATGTGAGGGTTTAAAGGACCATATGAAGAAATCTATAAAGTATTGGAGAGATTTAAGAAAGTGCGCAAAAATGTGAATCAGGATTGTTTGGAATAGGTTTTATTTGACAGCGATACATTTCCCCATCCAGAAGTTCTTTTGAGCTCACCCAGTCATCTCAGAGTGGAGTGAGGGTGCAAGGGGTTTAAGATTGAGAGGAATAGGATGAGCAGTGTCACTAAGGGGTTGAATTCCCCAGATACTTAATATGGGAGTGGGCCCATTTAAATGGGAAGGTGGATTGTAGGTAGTGGGCGGTATTAGGAGGGTTCAAGGCTTCTGACTTTTGGAAATTAGTATGAAAGTTAAAAAGTTTCCCATATGTGGAAAATTCAGCGAGATTTGGGAAAGTGGTCTCAGGCTTGCTGTGGAAAAGTAGTCATATTCATACATATTCAGGGCCACAAAGCTATAGTAAGGAGTACTTAATTAAGGTTCAAGACATCAGACGTGACAAGTCTAGGAGAAGGCCAGAATAGGAGAAACATTGGGTGAAATTAAAAGCAACCTCCTGAATTGAAGAATATGGGTGGCACGTTGTAGAAACCCATGTAGCGGTCCCACCCACTCTCTCCCTTCTTCTTCTCGGCTGGTTTACTCGTCTAGGGGAACCAGGGGGGAGGGGTGAGATGCTGCCACCAGCTTGCGCCTCTTATGTGTGTAGGGGTTTGGGCTATGATCTTTACCTTCGGGTCTGTGTCCCTGTCCAGAGATTCCACTTCAAAAATGACCAGTAGATAGGTGAAGGTAGAACACTTTGCTCCCAGAAAAGTAAGCCCTCACCAGGTGACAGTACAACATCTATATTTATTTCCGCAGAGATAAATAGGTCTCTTTGCAAGCAGACAGGTTAATACAAACACGAACTTGGTGGGGAGAGGGTTCAGGCACAATCCTTTCGGATCAGAGAAGCTGTTAAGAACTCACAACAACTTTTGGCGAACGGTCGCTGCCACCGACCGTGAGGTTGGTCCCTGCCACAGACCGGGTGAACGATGAGGTCTCTGCCACAGACCTTAGAATAGGCCTCTGCCACCGACCTGATGTAGCTGGGCCTCTGCAAAGACCATAGAACATGAACTACCTTCTAATGGCAACCCCTGTTAGGGAGATGATCCATCCCGGACGGTCCCCAGAGGCCTGCACTGTCACCAGCCAATGCTGCGCTGGGTCTTCAGGCCAGGTCACCTCCCTGGTTCTCCTCGTCCGAGACTCGGGTCCCCTCACTCGGTGGGCCCCCTAGGCATCTTCTTCCATGCGGGACCCAGTCGAAGGTACTGGGCCCCGGGTCTTTGTTAGTACCTCACCCCAGGCCTAAGGTGCCTGGGATGGAACTCGAACTCCCTCGCACCCAGGCCGAGGGCACCTGGGCACAGACGACAGAACAGCAGCCCCCAGGCTGAAGGTGCCTGGGGCTCGGACCTCGTGCGCAAGATGTCCGCCCCCTTTATACCCTCTCCCAGCAGGCACAGCGGGTTCCCCGCCCCGCTGTACTACTGCCACGAGAGGACAAAAAAGGGCACAGCCCTACAATGATGGTTCAACCCCAGCCCAAGGCGACAGCGCCACCCAGGGGCCGCAGGGAACTGAGCACCATTATATCCTCCACGAATCAAGTTGGCCATAGATTCCTGTATCTGGGTCATACTACCACCCAGATACTCCCCCTAAATGTTAACCCCCGCTACACCCACAAGGATGTGCATTTCTATCCAAAGTAGCCCCAAGAGGCTGCAAAGAAAGCACCCCTCCAGAGCAGCAAAACAATCTCCAACAGCCTCTGTATGAGGGCTATTGTGGGTGGGCTCTCCAAAATCGTAACACCACGACAAGGGAGCTCTGATAACATTAAATTATGTCTAAATGCTATATGCACCAATAAACACGAACAGACAAAAAAAAAGGGACAAATATGTAGGGGGAAGTGTTGTGGGTAAAGGAGCAAGGCTTCAATAAGAAAGTAAAATAATATTGGTTGTTTATGGGTAGAATTAGAAAAGACAAATGTTCTGGTATGCGTGATTCATAGTTAAGCACAATCCAGGGTTGCAATGTGGGCAATAGAAAATATCAATAGAGGTAAGTAATAGCCCATTATGAGATAGGAATGCATGGCTTCCCAAGTTTCCAGGATTTTCTGGCGTCTTTTGCACTTTTGCCCACTGAACTAGAAATGGTACACATTCAAGATATGGTCGATCCCAAAGATAAGTCAGATCCGGCGGTCATACAGTAATGAAATACTGTATACTACTGTAGATAGAAACCAAATAAATAAAATACCTAAATAAATAACTAAACAATGAGAATTTAGAGATAAACGTTGGTACTTCTTATTTCATGAAGATAAGGTCATAACCCCCAATGTAAAATATAGCACAAAGGATAATGTTGTGTTACACTATGTGATTATTCTTGCTCTGTGTCTTTAAGATCTGTCCCCTTCTTTCTAGCTGAACTCTCTCTCTCACCGTAGTTCTTTATATGTCTCCTCCACTTCCTGATTCTCTCTCATTACTCCTGTATTTCTTCAATGCTAAACATCTTACATGTGGCTTACAACTGCAACGTTTTTCTACCTATGAATATCCATCATTAAACGGAACATTCGAAAGGATTCATCGTCTGTCGTCCTAACTGTGAGTTTATTCATTGAGTTAAACTGCCTGTATCGATGCAAGGGATGAATATCAAACCAGCTTGAGTAAGGCCTACTTAATCCTGGAGATGAACTTTATCGCTTTGTAGTTGAGACAGAACAGATAACCCAAAGTGTTTGCCGGTGTCAATCACTACTGTAGATATCGGGGGGGGGGGGTTACATATTAGTAGGGGGTCCTCAAGTGAAAAAGAACCTTAGGAGGTTCAACATAAAGCCACGATGGGCATCATAACCAAGATCTCTTACCTATGGTGGGATGGGCTATGTGCCCATTATGATATGTGAGGAGCCATGGTCTTAATGCCTGTAGTAAAAACGATACATAGCCCATATGCAGCAGATTTAAAGTGATTGTAAAGGTATAATTATTTTATTTTTTAAATAATAACATGTTATACTTACCTGTTCTGTGCAATGCTACTGCACAAAGCAGCCTCAAAAATCTTCTTTTGAGGTTCCTGCTTGCAAGCTGCTTGCTATGGGGGCACTCATGCGAGTGCATTTTTGAGAAATAGACGCACACAGTAGCCTTGGCCCCACCCCCACTCACAGGATTTAAATGACAGCAACAGGAGCCAATGGCTTCTGCTAGTCTCTGTGCCTGTGAGAGAGAGGGAGAGAAGATGAGTGCTTCTGCAGACAGGCACAATGCTCGATCGAAAGAGGACCCAGGTGAATATTTAAGAGGGGGCTGGGGAGATTATCATGGATTTTTTTTTACTTTAATGCAGAGAATACATTAAAATAAAAAAAACGCATGCCTTTAGCACATCTTTAACAACTCTAACATGAATGCTGAACACATTGAGATGCCCCGAGAATTTCCCAGAAGGGGATGTTCCAATAATATTTTCACAGCTTCATGGATGTGAATGGGTCCTGAGCAGTGAGTTCAACAAGCAAGCATCTGACAAGAGCAAGGTATGGGTTTAGCATTAAGATGCTATTAAGCTCTGATGGCCTGTGAAGTTAAATCATGAAACGGAGACCATCTATTTGAAGTAAGTGTCAGAAGAGCAAACTGCTTCTACTGAGTAGTCAGGCAAGTTTGGACAAGCAACAGAACTGAAAAGCTCAGAAACATTTATCTGTATGATTGTAGCGGTTGGCATTGTTGTGGCCACAGCTGCTGAGTCTGCAGTGGGATGCTCTTGGGTAGTGTGTTCATCCTCTTCAGGGTTGTGTTGCATCTGGGAGAGCCCCCAACCAATCGCCCAAGGGAAAAGGCTGAATGCCCAGGTTGTATAAGAGCAATGGGATGTCTGCTGGGAAACAGAGATGAGTGTTACATCTTTCCAGATCATTAGGTGCAGCAGATAGCCCTACCTGTATGATGTGTTAGCCTGTCGGAGCTTCTCAAGGAGGGGTTTTTAGGATGACTTCTCTGAGCAGAACATTCTTGGAGAGATCTAATATGACCCAAATTGTATCCCTGTTGAAGTTGACTGTTCCTTTTTGCCAGGTAGCATGGATGATGTTCTCCTTCATAGAATAATATTGTAGACAGCATAGTACTTCCTTCAGGTAGTCAGAATCAGCCAATTTGGACCCCAGGACTGATGTACCCTGTAAACGATGATATTATCTGGGCTGACAACTGCAAGAAACTGCCAGAAGATTTCAAGAACTGTGTCCTTCAGGTTGGCTGGAGTCGTCGCTTCTGGTAGCCCCCTTATTCAGACATTTTTGCAATGGCTCCTGTCTTCTAGATATTCTATCAGTAACTGAGAGGTGCGATAATGGAGGGAGTATAGTTGTGTTTCTAGAGCCTAGAGTGGTAGTGGTTTCCTCCACAGTATCCAGTCTCATGGATAGTGCAGCAGTAGCATGTTGTAAGGAGGTTATGTGTCAAAATCTGCCTTGGTGGGTATGAAGCAGAGGAGTTCCCATAGTTTAGGGGGAGAGTGTCCATACTGTCTCCTGACTGTAGGGCAGAGGTTTGAGAGCCAGCTGGGGCCATAAGAGGGTCCACTAGTTCTGATGTTAAAGTGGTCGTAAAGTCAGAAAGTTTTTTTATCTTAATGCATTCTATGCATTAAGATAAAAAAACTTTTGTGTTTAGCAGCCCCCCCCCAATACTTACCTGAGCCCCACCTCTCCCCTGCGATGTCTATGGGTTCCTCGGCCGTCCGGGGCTCTCCTTCTGATTGGCTGAGACAATCTGAGTCTGAGCGGTCACAATGATGGTCCTAATTTGGCCTGTGTCTAGACATAGCTGCCTCACAGTTTTGGCAGTGAATACGTGAATAAGTGAACACCCTAAAAAGGGTCAGACAATACGGAGCTCCTGTAAAGTGCTGCTTACTCCTTCATGGTCTGGATATGCCCCCCCCCCCAAAAAAAAAGAAGATATTTAATATCAAAGCTTCATACAAAATGTTATACACAAATAAATAGTTTGGGGATTTGTTCATCTAATGCTGGAGAACATATTTAAATTGCATTGACTTATAAAGCACACCTCAAGCTAAAACCTTTTATTTTGGTTAAGATGAAGTGGAGAAAGGTTAGAGCCTCTGTCAGATGTTTTTGCTGCTGTCTGTCCTATCCTTTAAATCTGTGCAATTGTTCTTTTTGCCAGACATTAACAAGGTAGGATCTTGCAAAGACTTGTGACCTGTAGGGGGAATGTGCCTTGAAGAAAAATTAAACTCGACGGAGAAAGACCTTTTGCTACTCCAACCAGCCGGTCCTTGCTGAATCTAATTTTAGACTTGTAATAATGCAAAAGTGAGGAGAAAAACTGCTTGCTGTTCAATCAAGTTTGCTGGGAGCCTCATTAACAGCTTCTAAAAGTTCATTACAAACAGCCACTTCCCATTAATGCTGTTCTGTGCAAAAAGACTTCTGAATAAATAGACCAAAGAAGATTACTTAGATTCAGAACTCTCTAGAGAGGATATTGTATTCTGAGAAAAACATGTCCATAGCAGCACTGTGATTGAAAGTATTATATTTTAATAAATATAGCATTAAATGCCAAATGAACAATATTCTTTCTGCTGACCCTACAGATGTACATTGTACGTTTTGCTAACAGATACTGCTAGATCTTCAAAAGTTGAGCTTTTATCAAAAGCACGGGCATAGAAGTAGTTCTAACTAGAAATTAGATGGATAAGGGTGCAATAATACAAGCACACACAAGATGGCGTGAGAGAGTATTGACCTGGAGCCAACAGGAAGCACCAATCAGAGGCTAGCATATAAAGGAAGGCAGAGGACAGATGATGAACACCCATTTCTGATGACGCCAAGCAGACAAAACGTGTTGGATAGGGCTATTCATCGTAACCTCACATTTGGCTGCATCAATTCTGGTGTGTGGAACACACAATGGAAGTCACAGGAAGTTGAATCTTGGATTACTGTGGTAAAATAACCATTTTAAATGCTGGCATATGTTTTTAAAATGTGAATGCACACTTTTGGGACATTGTTTTTAACCACATATAACCTTTTGGAGAAGAAACTGTGGTTTAGAGGAATAAGCATTGGACAGATATTTTTGTTCAATAATCATTTTCAGTATAAGGATATGTTTGAATGACTTTTGCCACAATGGACACAGTCTGTTTAAATAAGGATATATAAATATTTTTCAACACTGAATGGACATTTGCTTAACCACTTGCCTACAGAGCACTTTCTCCCCCTTCCTGCCCAAGCCATTTTTCAGCTTTCAGCGCTGTCACACTTTGAATGACAACCGCGCAGTCATGCAACACTGTACCCATTTTACTCTTTCGTCCATGGACCGACACATCTTCTCTATTGACATAGTGGGTATTATCCGTTAATTAGGAGTGACTAGGCAGAAAACTTGTAAGTGTTGCATCACACCTTCTACAGTACCGCCCAGGGGGCGGACCCTCTGGGTATATCCCCTCAGTCTGCATCATTTTTTTTCTGTCTAGCAAGGAGTAGGACATGGCTCCCTTCGGGCCCATTGGTCCGGAGGAAAAATATATATTTTTGCTACATTTTTTGGTTTCCTGCGATCTTCGATCAATTGCCGACTGGGTGACAGGCTGGATCCTCGATCCTTGTAGTCTCCCCAGTTTCGGCCATCGAGCGTGTGCCGACCCTAGCTACGCGCTGGGTTTTCCACGACATGCCCGTCGCTCCACCGCTGACCTTACGGCCGAGTTGCAGCAGCCTGGCCGGTGATCTTACTCTCCAAGGCTTGCATCGGACTGCTCAGCTTCGGCTGACCTTACGGCCGAGTCGCAGCAGCCTGTCCGGTGCGCGCCGCGCTCCAGGGCATACATATGATCGTCCCCTTGGGTCCAATCACAGCATGCCTGGCCGTCAGTCACCTTCCGTGCGTGGACAATGATCTCTTTGGAATGTCTTCCAGCATGATATATGCAGGATAGGTAAGTAAACTCCCCTGCCTCGGCTGGGTGATTTGGCTGGACATTCCTGGAGAGACCAAGTAAGTGGTTGTGGCCCCTTTCTTCCCTCTTTCCTTGCCCTTCCCTCCTCCCTGGGCTTTTAGCTAAGGTTGCTGGGTGCTGGGAGTCACCTAGGGGGTTCCACTGGAGCGGGGCTGGCTGTAACTAACATTTAAAAAATGTCATTTCTGCTTACCTGTGTGTGTGCTTCTTCCCCCTCCATGCTGTCGGCGGCAATTTTGCGGTGGTCCATGCCGGTTTCGGCCTCTAGTGACTGCCCGGTGGCCATCTTCCTGTGGTTTCGGCACCATTTTCTTGTAGTTCTACACCCACTGGCCTCTATCGACTGATCGGCGGCCATGTTTGTAATGATCCACGCTCTATGTATATATTGCCGTTCGGCGGCCATCTTTTTGTGGTCTACGGCTGCTTTGGCCTCTATCTTCGGCTCGGCGGCCATTTTCTTAGAGCCCACATTATCCTCCATACAGACGTTTGGCGGCCATTTTGCGAGAGTCTCCGGCCTCTAGGGTGCATTACACTGGCGCGAAAAATTCACACAGGAAGCGCTGATAAAAGAAGCAGACTGACACAGCAGCGGTGGGACAGCATCACAGGCGCAGCACACGGCAGCATAGCGGTACCGTTCCAAGGGTGGTGAGTCCTCTGGGTGACCCAGCATCTCTGCAGCACAGGAGGGTGGCCTATTTATATCTTGCCTAGGGCCCTGTGGGTGTCAGCGCGTGGTCAGCATGGCATCTGAGCCAGATGTCTTCTCCCCTGAAACACCAGATTTAGCAGCTGGTGCCCCTGATGTGTCTATGGACGCTTTGTCAGCAATCCTAGAGGCATTTGCTGCCAGGGTGGAAGCAGCACACAGGAATACAGGGGGTAGTAAATGCCCCCGTCCCCTGCAATCTTCTGGGGATATTTCTGAGACAGAACCAGGTCCAGCTACGGCTCATGGCCCAGATTCTGACACATCAGAGACTGCATGACCGATCGGACAGTGAGGATGACTCCAAGTCCAGGTCAGTACGCGAGACGGCTTTGGTATCTGACCTTATTACTGCAGTGCGGGATACGCTAAAGTTGGAAAATACTGCAGAAGCAGCAGAGACTCCGGTCCCCTCTGGGTTTCGTAAACCTGCCCGCACTGCTAAGGTGGTCCCTTGTGTGTCTATTTTGATAAACTCTTATTCAAGGAATGGGAGAACCCACTGAGGGTCTTTACAGCCCCAAAGAGGTTTGCGGTACGGTATCCCTTTGAGGAGAGTTTTCTGAAGAAATGGACCTCTCCCCCTATAGTGGACCCTCCGGTGTCCAGACTTAATAGAGCTACCACAATTCCAGTAGAAGGGGCTCCTGTTTTCAAGGACCCTGTGGATAAGAAGGCTGAAGCACTTGCTCGCTACCTATACTCAGTGGTAGGCTCGGCAGTACGCCCGGCATTGGCGGGGGCCCTAGTGTCTCAGACACTTACTGAATGGGCAAAATTGCTACTCCAGGGGTTAAAGGAGCGAGATGCTCCTCCTGATGAGATAACTTTGGCCGACCAGTTGGTCCAGGGCCTTAAGTTTGTCTGCGAGTCAGACATGGATACTATTCCCCTGCTGTCAAAAGCTTTGGTTTATGCAGTAGCAATACGCCGCCTGATCTGGCTAAAGGGTTGGTCTGCGGACCAGACTTCCAAGAAGGCCCTGTTGGATCTGCCTTTTAAGGGCGACAGACTTTTTGGGGCTTCTCTGGATGACATCATCAAGGATGCCACAGGAGGTAAAAGCACTTTGCTTCCTCAAACTAGCAAGGGTAAGGGGCCACGCCAAGGGCAAGGGCCCTCCTTTACTGCACGCAAGCGTTTTTTTCCTCCCCCTAGGGCGACAGGGAAAATACCCCAGGCCGACAAGGCGCCTGCCCAAGGACAAAAGCGTCCTTGGTCCCGCAGACCCAACAAGCCTGCGGACAAATCTGCGTCCGCATGAAGGTCTGCCCCCACCCAGCTCTCGGGTGGGGGGATGTCTTCGCAAATTCGTGACTCAGTGGACAGCTCTAGTCTCCGACAGGTGGGTTTGCGAAGTAATCTCCTCAGGCTACAAGATAGAATTTCTATCTTGTCCACCGGACAGATTCGTCACCTCCAATCTCCAGCTACTACCGACCCGTCGGGAGGCCCTGTATGGGGCGGTCCAGGGTCTGCTGGAACGCAGGGTAGTTATTCCAGTTCCAGAACAGGAACGGGGTCAGGGTTTTTACTCAAATCTGTTCATTGTGCCGAAGAAGGATGGGGTTCGTCCAATCTTGGATCTCAGGGCCCTCAATTGCTTTGTGAAAGTACAAAAATTTCAGATGGAGTCGGTTCGATCTGTAGTCACGGCTCTCCATCCGGGGGACTTTCTGGCCTCCTTGGACATCAAGGACGCATACCTGCATGTCCCCATATACTCCAGACACCAGAGGCTTCTGCGATTTGCAATCGGGAAGAACCACTATCAGTTTGTGGCCCTCCCGTTTGGCCTTGCCTCAGCACCCAGGATGTTCACCAAGGTGCTCGCTCCGATTTTGGTACTTCTAAGACAGCGTGGTATCGCTATCATGGGCTACTTGGACGACCTTCTTCTGAAGGCCCCTTCAAGCTCAGAATTAGAGGTAAGCGTGTCCTTTACCTGTCAGACTCTTCGAGACTGTGGTTGGATACTAAACACGCAAAAGTCAGTATTGGTGCCCACTCAACGCCTAGTGTACCTGGGGTTGATTCTGTATTCCTCAGAGGCAAAGGTATTCCTCCCTGTGGAGAAGTTGCAGACCCTTCGGGCTGCAGTACGGCAGCTGACTTCCAGGAATTGGTCGTCACTCCGTTTTTGCATGCGAGTGTTAGGCCTCATGGTAGCTTCCTTCGAGGCGGTCCCATATGCTCAATACCACACTCGAGTGTTACAGAAGGAAGTTCTGTCCAGATGGAACAGATGTCCATCATCTCTGGATTATCAAATCCGAGTAAGCCACCTAGTCAGGAGATCCCTGGTATGGTGGCTGACAGCACCGGCTCTGTTGGCCGGGAAGTAATTTCTTCCGGTTTACTGGATAATGATCACGACGGACGCCAGCCTTACAGGTTGGGGGGGAGTCTGGGGTGTTCAGTTGGCGCAAGGTTGCTGGATCCGAGAGGAATCCCGCCTGCCGATCAATGTCCTGGAAATCTGGGCGATCAGGCTGTGCCTCTTCAAATGGTCTCAGAGGCTGCAAGGGTGTCCAGTCAGGATCCAGTCAGACAACGCCACATCAGTGGCATATGTCGATCATCAAGGAGGAACAAGAAGCTCAGCTGCAGCATCGGAGGTCGCTCGCATCCTGAAGTGGGCAGAGAGGAGCGTACCGGCACTATCGGCCGTGTACATTCCGGGTGTGGAAAACTGGCAGGCGGACTACCTGAGTCGCCAAATGCTGGACCAGGGAGAATGGTCCTTACACCCGGAGGTGTTCCAGCTCTTCTGCCAAAGATGGGGCACGCCAGACGTAGATCTTCTGGCTTCCCGACTCAATCGGAAGGTATTGAGGTTTGTGGCCCGGTCAAGGGACCCATGGGCAGACGCAACGGACGCGTTGGTGGCATCGTGCACAGGTGTGAATCAGGCCCAAGGGCTATAAATGTAAAGCCTGTAAAGTTTTCAGAAAACTGAATCAGTGCCTCAGTAACCCCACATGACAAAAATCATATGTCAACAGTGGAATATATGGCAGGACTGAAATTTGGAAACTGTATCAAATGACAACATGGAAAGATCCATAAACATAGAAAATAATACTATCTGACATTTTTCTTTACTCCTACATTTACACAGGCTTGCTATGGAAACCAAAATATGTCCTCCATCCACAAAATCAATTGGCAACTGTTATTGTGGAAGTAATTATGTCTCATGATTGCTCTGCATGACCATAATATGTCCAGGGACTCAGATCAGACAGTTTAATATAAGCTCATGGTGCAAATATGACGTTCCCATATTCCAGGATGATAACAACCCTTAATGCAAAAATGCAAACCACATTTAATACTGGTATCATTAACACCAGTAAAATGCCTTCTATTCCCAATCAACAGATCTAATCATCAGTAGATGTTGTGGATCACAGAGCACAAAACTGACTACTACATTCATCTTTTATAGAATTTATAGAATTTAAAGCCTTTTTCCTAAACAATATACACACAAATAAGGGGTTATACAGCATTATTTCAATTCAAAAAGCACTAAAGCTGCATTGAATAAAAATTCTTATCCCTTGTTAGGTTTTTCATATTAATACATTTGGTCCTCTTCTTGTACTTGGCCATCAAAAAAAAAAAAAAAAACACTTGAAGTGTAAGAGACACTTTAGGAAAAGTAAAAAAAAAAAAAAAAATGTAAGATTCAGTTTCATGAAGCAGTTCTGGGCACCTAGAATGTGTTCATATTACAGGCATGTAACCATAGTGTGTACATGTGACATTTTTCTTCATTTTTCAGCTTACAAAGTGGTTGCTAATCGAAAATGAGGCATTATATAATATATACGGTATATATATATATATATATATATTGTGACAGCAGGAAGGTAAAGTCACCTGGTTGCATCCAGGGGGGTAGATATATTTCGCCCAGATTCAGGCTTTACGCCGACTTATACAACTAGGTGGAGAGTTGTATAAGCCCAGCTAAGGCTAGTGGGCTCATGGATGACTCATACCTCTAGGGAGAGTGTGGGGCGTCGTGCAGACAGGGAGTTGATGAGACCAGCTGAAGCTTGTCAGCTCATTTAGGCCTCTATAAGAACTCCCAGCTTCATTAGATGTTAGCTCATGCCTGGACCCAGACCTGTGTGGACTGTCTAGGGAGAGTGAACCCCTGTGCGGTGAGACAAAGCCTGTGTGGCTATTTGCTTGGACATTTAAAACCAGGGACTTAGGGACTAGGACAGCACTAGGCTGATCCCAGTTGTTAGTTAGGAAACCTGTATGTTTAGTCAGAGGTCAAGTTGACCATGATTTATTTTGTTTATGTGTCTTTTGCTTTGCTGTGTTTTGTCACTGTAAATAGAAAATAAACCGCACCTTTTTGATTTTGAAAACCACAACCTCCGTTTGCTGGGCCTGTTTTTGTGTGGGGAGCCCATCTCGGGGGTCACACACGCCCGCTGCCGAGCTAACCCCCCTCACAGTTGGTGGAGAATACGGGCAGTTTTTTTTTAAGCCAGCATGGAGGAGATACTGAAGCAGCTGGCTCTAGCAAATGCCAATCAACAGCAGACAAATGCAGGTTTGCAAAAGAGCCTTGCAGCTCATCAACAGAGCCTTGCAGCTCAACAACAGAACTTCGCAGCCCAGCAGCAAGCTCATCAACAGAGCCTTGCAGCCCAGCAGCAAGCTCATCAACAGAGCCTTGCAGCCCAGCAGCAGACAAACGCAACTTTGCAACAGAGTCTGGAGGCTCAGCAACAAGCCCAGCAGCAATCTGAGGCCCGCTTCATAGACCTGTTGCAGAAGCAAGAGCAGAGACTACAACAACAGATGGAAGCAGTAATGCAGCCACGTCCGCAGACCAGTGAGGAAAGCCGTCCCACTAATACCGCGTCCTTTGGGGTGAGTCGTTTATTGACAAAAATGACTGGAGAGGATGATCCAGAGGTATTTTTGACCACATTTGAAAGGACCGCTGAAAGAGAAAAGTGGCCTGAGGAGCAGTGGGCTGGACTGGTGGCTCCTCTGTTAACTGGTGAATCGCAGAAAGCTTACTATGACCTAGAGCCTAACCAAGCAAAAGACTATGTGATGCTAAAAGCTGAAATATTGGCAAGGCTGGGTGTCACCCAGGCTGTCCGGGCTCAGCGTGTGCATAACTGGACTTTCCAGCTTGGAAAACCCCCCAGGTCTCAAATGTATGATCTCATTCACCTGAGCAGAAAGTGGCTACAGCCAGAGACTTTGTCCGCACCAAAGATTGTGGAACGTGTTGTAATGGATCGGTTTTTGAGAGCTCTTCCTACTGCCATCCAAAAGTGGGTAAGCCATGGAGACCCAGAGACGGCCGATGGTCTTGTGGATCGTGTGGAGAAATACTTGGCTACAGAGAACCTGACGGCCTCTTCCAGAGACACTCGGACTTTCCACCCTAAGACCAGACCATCCCCAGGGGCGGATAAGAGGATTCCAAGGGGTGAGGGTGGAGAGAGTGAGAGGGTGGGAGCTCTACCCCAAGTTTGGCGAGAACAGCCTGGGAAATCAGCGGCTCAAGAGGCCGCAAGAAGGATCGTTTGCTACCGCTGCCGGCAAGCGGGACATATTGCAGCCAATTGCCCGGTTGTGGAGGAACCCATGCAGTGTGACTTTCTGACGGGCAGACGTCAGTCGCTGTGTGCGACAGTCGCATGCACTGCCATTCGAGGAACTGAGAAACATTTATGCAAAATGTGTGTTAATGGTAGAAATGTTGTGGTATTGCTGGATTCAGGTAGCCTTGTGACCCTGATAAAGGCTGAGTTAGTTAAAACAGAGGTCTCTGGGAATAGCAAGGTAGCTGTTATTTGTGTGCATGGGGACACCCGAGAGTATCCAGTGACTACAGTGTGTTTCGAGACCCCCAAAGGTACCCTCTCTCATCCAGTGGGCTTAGTATCTCAGTTACCGCATGACGCCATTGTGGGAAGGGATTTTCCGAAGTTCTGGGAACTGTGGGATGATCCTGAGCCCCCCACTGGTGCCCCTATGTACCAGGAATGTGATAGCCAGAACTCCCCTGAGAGTGGTGAGGACTCTCCGGGATTTCCCTTATCAGTATTGGCAGGGGAGACTCAAGAAACTGGAGAGGAGCCCACCTCCTCAGACGAAAACCTACCGTCGGTGGAGTTTTCTGATCTTGAGGTTCACAGGGAAAACTTTGCCACAGAACAGTTGAAAGACCCCGCCCTAATAAAGGCACGGGAAAACGTAGTGAAAATAGATGGCGAGTTAGTGAACCCAGATAATACCTGCACTTACCCATACTTCAGCGTAGAGAAGGACCTACTGTATCGGGTGGCAAAAAGGGCAGAAGAAACCGTTGAGCAGCTTGTGGTGCCCAAACCTTACAGGAAGTTGGTGTTGGAGTTGGCCCATGGGCACATTCTTGGAGGTCATCTGGGGACAGAGAAAACCCGAGAGAGGGTATTACAGAGATTCTATTGGCCGGGGGTGATGAAGGACATAGAAAATTATTGTTCCTCCTGCCCTGTGTGTCAGAGGTCGGCCCCGATGCCACATTTCCGTAGCCCGCTGGTCCCTCTACCCATCATTGAGGTCCCGTTTGAGAGGATCGCCATGGATTTGGTAGGTCCTATAATCAAGTCCGCTAGGGGGCACCAGTACATATTAGTTATAATGGACTATGCCACCCGTTATCCAGAAGCGATCCCTCTCCGAAATACCTCGGCCAAAACCATAGCCAAAGAGCTATCTCTTGTGTTTAGCCGGGTAGGTATTTGTAAAGAACTGCTTACGGACCAAGGTACACCCTTTATGTCCCGGGTTATGAAGGAGCTGTGTAAATTGTTCAAAGTGACGCAATTACGTACATCTGTGTATCACCCCCAAACCGATGGGCTGGTTGAAAGATTCAACAAAACCCTAAAACAAATGTTGAAGAAAGTGGTGGATAGAGATGGAAAGGATTGGGACTGTCTACTTCCTTATCTGATGTTTGCTATTAGGGAGGTGCCCCAATCCTCTACGGGATTCTCCCCTTTTGAGTTACTGTATGGGAGACACCCAAGAGGGCTGTTGGATATTGCCAAGGAAACTTGGGAAAGTGAGAGTTCTCCCCACAGGAGTGTGATTGAGCATGTCGCCCTGATGCAAGACCGAATTGCACAGGTAATGCCCATCGTGAAGGAACATTTGGCCCAAGCGCAGTTAGCACAGCAGAGAGTGTACAACCGTGGAGCCAAGACCCGTACCTTTTCCCCGGGGGATAGGATACTGGTACTTGTCCCTACGGTTGAAAGTAAATTCCTTGCCAAATGGCAAGGCCCCTACGAGATAATGGAAAAAGTGAGCGAAGTGAATTACAAGGTCAGACAACCAGGAAGGCGAAAGCCCGAACAGATCTATCACGTTAATCTGTTGAAAGCCTGGAGGGATAGAGAGTCCCTAGTCGCAGACACTTGGTCACCAGCTCAAACTGGTTGCGTGATTCCTGAGGTTGGAATAGCAGCCACCTTGTCACAACCCCAACAACAGGAGGTTAAGGAGTTTGTGCTTCGCAACAAGGAGGTATTCTCTGAGCTGCCGGGACAAACATCTGGGGTAGAGCATGACATCATTACCCCGCCCGGTGAAAGGGTGAAGTTAAAACCCTATCGGATCCCAGAGGCCCGACGGGAGGCAATACGGGAGGAAGTACAGAAAATGCTGAACTTAGGGGTGATAGAGGAGTCCCAAAGTGATTGGTCTAGTCCCATTGTGTTGGTGCCTAAACCGGATGGGAGCTGGCGATTTTGTAACGATTTTCGTCAGTTGAACAAAGTTACAAAATTTGACACCTACCCCATGCCACGTATAGATGAGTTGATCGACCGGCTGGGAACAGCCCGATACATGACGACTCTTGACCTCACAAAAGGGTATTGGCAAATCCCCCTGGCCAAGTCGGCCAAAGAGAAAACCGCATTTGTAACCCCAGACGGGGCGTTCCAATATAAAAGAATGCCGTTCGGGTTACAGAATGCGCCGGCCACATTCCAGCGGAAAATGGACCAGATACTGAGGCCCCATCGGAAGTATGCTGCGGCTTACCTGGATGACGTAATTGTCCATAGCACAGATTGGGCCTCACATCTGCCAAAAGTGCAAGCAGTCCTGGACTCTGTTCGGGAAGCGGGGTTTACGGCTAACCCCAAGAAGTGTACCATTGGGCAGGAGGAGGCCAAATATCTTGGGTACACCATTGGGAGGGGAGTAATAAAACCCCAACTCAACAAAGTCGAGGCCATCCAGAGTTGGCCACGTCCCAACAGCAAGAAGCAGGTACGAGCCTTTCTGGGAATCGCTGGGTATTATCGGCGATTCATTCCCCACTTTGCTTCTAAGGCTGTGCCCCTAACCAACCTGACGAAGGGGAAAGGGTCGGTCATGATTAAATGGACCCCCGAGGCTGAGGCAGCATTCCAATTCTTGAAACAAGCCTTATGTAGCCAGCCAGTGTTGTACTCACCCGACTTCTCTAAAGACTTTGTCGTACAAAGTGATGCGTCAGATGTGGGGTTAGGAGCAGTATTGTCCCAGGTCTGGAACGGGGAAGAGCACCCAGTCATTTACCTTAGCAGGAAGTTGAAGTCCCATGAGGTAAATTACGCCACCGTTGAAAAGGAGTGTTTAGCGGTGAAGTGGGCTCTAGATTCCCTTTGGTACTACCTGCTAGGTAGGCACTTTGACATGGTTACGGATCACGCTCCGTTAAAGTGGATGGCTCAAAACAAGGAAACAAATAGAAGAGTGAATAGGTGGTTCCTGGCCCTCCAGGAATTCAACTTCACAGTAAAGCATCGCCCTGGCGTTCAAATGGGGAATGTGGATGCTTTGTCTCGAGTACATGAATGCCTGATTGCTGGTGTTCCAACCCCGAGGTTAAAACAAGAGGGGGGGGTATGTGACAGCAGGAAGGTAAAGTCACCTGGTTGCATCCAGGGGGGTAGATATATTTCGCCCAGATTCAGGCTTTACGCCGACTTATACAACTAGGTGGAGAGTTGTATAAGCCCAGCTAAGGCTAGTGGGCTCATGGATGACTCATACCTCTAGGGAGAGTGTGGGGCGTCGAGCAGAAAAGGAGTTGATGAGACCAGCTGAAGCATGTCAGCTCATTTAGGCCTCTATAAGAACTCCCAGCTTCATTAGATGTTAGCTCATGCCTGGACCCAGACCTGTGTGGACTGTCTAGGGAGAGTGAACCCCTGTGCGGTGAGACAAAGCCTGTGTGGCTATTTGCTTGGACATTTAAAACCAGGGACTTAGGGACTAGGACAGCACTAGGCTGATCCCAGTTGTTAGTTAGGAAACCTGTATGTTTAGTCAGAGGTCAAGTTGACCAGGATTTATTTTGTTTATGTTTCTTTTGCTTTGCTGTGTTTTGTCACTGTAAATAGAAAATAAACCGCACCTTTTTGATTTTGAAAACCACAACCTCCGTTTGCTGGGCCTGTTTTTGTGTGGGGAGCCCATCTCGGGGGTCACACACGCCCGCTGCCGAGCTAACCCCCCTCACAATATATATATATATATAAACAGTGGCTGCATATGAGATGTATCCAACAGCAATGATCCAACACAAATCTATCATTAAGAAGCATAACATTTCACAACAGAGATGCACATTTTGTCTATTTATTAGAACATTTTGATAATATGCTTGGAATAACCAACTCCTTATTCGCCGGAAGATACTAATGGACTAAGTTTTTTAAGAAAAAAGATCTATACTGGAACACTTTGTACAAAAAAAATCATGCCGAGCAAAGATTCTAGCACCTGTAAAGTGGCAGAAGAATCTTTCCAGGTCAGAAATAAAGATGAGATTTAGAGATGAAAAAATTTGTCTTATCAAGTGTTCATTAGCAGCCTGTCAAAACACAGAATCACCAGGAGCTGTGACCTTACTTGCTGCTGCCTAACAAAGAGATGTATTATTAGCACTTAAAGGCTGTGGAGAATGAAAGTTGACAAATGTAAAAGTACCTACACTCATGTTCTATTTCTCTATAAAGGAGAACAGGTATGAAAACTCAAAGGTCTGCAGGCCAACCTTGCTATGAAATGAATATCTATTTTAGTTTCTTTTGCACTGGGCAAAAAAGTTCAAATCTGCGAGACAAGAAACATAAAATATGAACATTTGAAACAGATCTCTGCAACTTTTGCCTGCTCTAGCTCCTGGCTGAATATGTAATAAAGGGGATACAAAGGCCACAATTGATATACTTTTAAAAACAATGATTTACATATAAAGTTAATGGAGCAAGACACATGCAAGGTGACTATTTTTCAATCTAGACGTTCCTAGGCTTTCCAGGTAAAGGAATAAGGGTGATTGGGTGTTTGAACATAGGCAAAACAAAAGATCAAGTCTTCTGGACAGCAGCACTCCAATAAAAGCCTTTATTATGTAAAATCTTCAAAAATTTAAATAACACACAGCAAGTCACAAAATTCTGGTCAAAGCTTAGCTTGATCTTTTGTTTTGCCTGAAATTGCATTGCCTGCACCCTGGGCTGTTGGGAGGAGATAACTACTTGGAGAACGTCCACACCTGAGCGGTCTTTGTTTTTTGTGTTTGAACATAGGGTCATAGTTGAGATTCAGATAATGTTTTTGCTTGGCCTCTGTGCGTTTCAACAACGTGTGCACCTAAAAACTAAGACAAATGGAATATTGTTGCTGTCATTGCTGAATCACTGTTTCACTTTTCACACTCATATCATATCATATTTAAAGCCCCCACTCCTTCCTGCTAGGGATGAAGCCGCATCCCTCGTACACATGACCGGTTTTCTTTACAAAAAAACAGCAAGAAAACTGCTGGCAGAGCTTTTTGCAGAGAAAAACGCTTGTGTGTATGTTTTCTCGTCGAGAAAACTGCCGGGAAACTCGACGAGATTCTCGTCGGCCTGTTTCGTGTGTGTGTATGCGGCTACAAGCTTACCTGCCCTCCGATAAGCCCGCGCATGCTCGATGAGACTTTGACGCATGCGCGGTAGCTTACAAGGGTAGTGTAGGGTGAAGCAAGATGACGGCGACGGCATCGAATGTGACGAGTGCATGCTCGTCATAGTCGATGACGTTACTGCGTTCTTGCCATTCAAAAGAACGGAGGTTCTTTTGTGTTTCAATCTTTTTATTCAAGTTTTGTCATACAAAATGTATAAAAGTCGCCACATAACATTGTACAGTCACAATCAACATTTGGGGTAACACAATGAAGATCACCAAGTGTAGGGGTCCTTGGAGTAGTCCGAAGCTCCGTAGAGCCGTTAACCCCTATTAGCATCGCAGATCATATCTGAACCGTCCACCCAGATGAGCCGCCCCCCCATCCATCTATCGGGGGGGGCGCAACTCAGCCGGCCATGTGGGCAGCCCAGAGGTCTGATCAGACTGACAATGGTCCCGTAGGAGCTGAGAAAACAGGGAGCAGCACAAACCTCTAAGGTCTGGATCTGACTCCAAAAATAAACAATAAACAAATTTCAAAAGAGAGGAAAGAGGACAGTGACAAAGAATAGAAGGAAGGAGACAGAGTAAGGAAAGGACAGTTGAGGAGGGGGGAATGGGGGGAGGGAGGGGGGGGAGGAGCCCCGATTCAGCATCCAGACATCTCAACCTAATCCCCTAGGCTATGCTGTAAACATCCCCGGGTCATTAGTTAGGTAACGAAGCCATGGGTCCCAAACTCCATGAAACAGTTTCATTTTATCTTGGGCCAGAGCGGTCAAGCGTTCGTTTAGCATCAACCAAGACAATTTGCCTTTAAGCTGATCGAATGGTAGAGCTGCCGTTTTCCAGTTCCTAGCAATAGTGATTTTGGCTGAAATAAAAATAAATGTCAAGAGCCTCTTGCAGGACTTGGAGGCTTCCACATCTCCTCCCCCCAGTAGTGCTTGCTTAGCTGATTTAGTTAGGTTTAGTTGGGTAAGGGAGTAAACTAAATTATACACCCTGATCCAAAACCTCCGGACCTTTGGGCATGTCCACCAAATATGATAGGTGGTGCCCATCTGGCCACATCCTCTAAAGCACAACGGGGTAGCTCCTGAGACAAAAGTTGCCAGTCTGACCGGCACCATATACCACCTCAGTAGAACCTTATAATTGGCCTCAATTATTGAAGTATTGACGAGCGAACGAGATGCTGTCTCGGCTATCCTATGCCATTCGTCCAGATCCAGGGTTTCCTGCAAGTCGGTCTCCCATTGGACCATATAAGTCAGCTTTGTCGATACACTCAGCAATATCGAATATATAGCAGATAAATGTCCTTTAATTTTATCATAATTTTTGCATAGATGTTCCATGGGAGTTTGGGTTGCTAGGTTGCTCTTGCGAGCCAGGGTTTGTACATAATGTGAGATTTGGGCGAACCTATAACCCTCCGCTGGAGGCATTTGATGTCTGTCAGCCATAGTCCGTTCGGTCAGCATACCTCTATGATCGCACCAGTCAGCAATACACTTAAAACCCTTATTAGTCCACCATTCGAACGCTAGTGGAGTGAGACCCGGGGTGAATGCTTTATTTTGAAGCAGAGGTGTCAGTGGAGAATGAGGAGATTTGAATTTGTGAGATCTGGAGAGTCTGTCCCATAGTTCCAGTGACATGGATAAAGTAGGGCAAAGTATAGGAGGTCGCTCCTTGATAGGGAGCCATAAAATATAAGAAATAGGTTTGGGACGGCAGGAATAAGATTCCATAGCCATCCAAATGGCCTGTGCCTGTTGGGAGTGAAACCTTGTAAGTTGTGCTATCTGGGCAGCATAAAAATATTTTAATAAGTCTGGAAGACCAAGTCCTCCTCTCCGCTTCAACGTGTATAGAGTGCTCCTATTCACCCTGGGTCTCTTATCACCCCAAATAAACTGTAGTACTTTATTCTGGAATCGTTTAAGGTCATCACGGGCCAATGAAACTGGCAAGGTACAGAAGAAATACAATAATCGAGGTAGAACATTCATTTTAATTGAGTGAAGTCTGCCAAACCACGATGGCGGGTGAACCTGCCACTTAGCCATGTCAGCTGTTAGCCGTTTGAAAAGGGCTGGATAATTCTCTTTGTACAACTCACCAATAGATGAGGTCAGCTGTATGCCTAAATAAGGGAGAGCTGTGGATTCCCATCGGAATTGAAATGATTTTTCAAGCGTAGCCTGAGTGGAGCTTAGCAAAGATAAGTTCAGTGCTCTTGACTTACTATGATTAATTGCCAATCCGGAAATGTTGGAGAAAGGCTGCAAAATAGCATACAAGTTAGGTAGGGATGTGATCGGTGAGGTCAAGGTCAGCAACAAGTCGTCCGCAAAGAGTAAACATTTGTGTTCATAGTCTCCGCAATAAATGCCCTGTATATCTCTGCAGGCGCGAATTTTGAGCGCTAGTGGTTCAATCGCCAGGGCGAATAATAGTGGCGACAACGGGCAGCCCTGTCTAGTTCCTCTCCTGATAGGAAATGTTTGGGATGTATATCCTCTGAGCATTAGCGAGGCACTGGGGGAATCATATAATATGTGAAGGAGATCCAGAAAGCGTCTCCCAAATCCAAAGCGTGTGAGAACATCAAAAAGATAGTCCCAGGAGATAGAATCGAACGCCTTCTGGATATCCAATGAAAGTAACATTCCCCTCCTAGTCCCCTTTCCATCCCAATCAGACCGAACTGCCGAGATAAGGTTAATTATCCGGCGGGTTTGGTCCGATGCCTGTCTTGTCGGGACAAAACCTGCTTGGTCAGGATGGATATAACACTGAAGAAAAGTATTAAGTCTCTGGGCCAGTATTTTGGTTAGAATCTTAAGATCCGTATTGATCAGAGAAATTGGGCGATAATTGGAACAGTCTGTATGGTCCTTTCCTGGTTTCGGGATAACACTTATATAGGCTACATTTTCATGGCTGGGGAGCTTGCTGCCGCTTCTCAGGTCATTAAAGTAAATACAGAGATGTGGGGCCAGAAGATCGTGATATTTCCTATAGTAGTGACCCGGGAATCCATCTGGCCCAGGGGCCTTGGTAGGGTGTAGGGTTTTGATTGCAGCCCTGACTTCAGGCTCTGTAAGAGCACCGTCCATCAGTTCCGCATGGGCTTGTGTCAATTTAGGCAGCTGTAAGTCGCGAAAGAATGTGCTCACTTCAGATGAATCGAACTTGTCCTGCACTCCATACAGCTTAGCATAAAATTTGTGAAATTCTCCAATTATCCGTTCGGGGTTCTGGGAGGTTAGGCCCGTGGATAGTCGTAGTTTAGGCAAAGTCGGTGTGTACGGTCGAGGAACCAGTTTTCTAGCTAACATTGTGGTAGGTTTATCACCCATCGTATAGAACCTGTGCTTAGACCAACTAATATGTTTCTCCGCTTGAGTAGTCAAGCTAAGATTTAGTGCTAGTCGAGCCTCGTCAATTTTATGCCTTATATCTACCAGGGGATTTCTGTGCTGTTCACTAAGTAAGTTATCTAAGTTAGTTTCCAGAATCTTATTTGCCTGTTCCCTATTGCGTTTAATCCTGGCTGCCACTTGTAACAATATGCCCCTAATCGCTGCTTTATGAGCTACCCAGTTAATTGCGGGGGATGTGTCCGATGCCTTATTAAGTCTAAAGTATTCCTGTATTTCCTTTTGAATCCCTAAAAAGATTGTAGGGTCATTCAGCAAGCTCACATTAAGTCTCCACGGGGAGGGTCTAGATTTAGTCCATAGCCCTGAAGTAGAGAGTTTTATCGGGGAATGATCAGACCAAGGGGTAGATAAAATCTTAACCGACTTAATAAATGGTAGCAAAGGCGTACGTACTAGAACGTGGTCTATCCTCGAGTAAGTATGATGGGCTTGTGAAAAGTGTGTAAAGTCTCTGACCGTAGGGTTATTTTCTCGCCAGGCGTCGATGAGGTCATAGAAATGAAACAGACGTGCAACCTTGCTGCTTCCAGTCGGTGGGCGTTTCAATGTTGGTCTAGAGGAGTCCGATTTATCCATAATTCTGTCCAAGGGAATATTACTATCGCCTCCCATAATGACCTGACCCTGGACTTTGGGCATAAGAATCTTCAGCATTTTGCTAAAGAATTCCGGCTGTCCAGTATTCGGGGCATAGTATGATATAAAGGACACCTCCTGGTCATGGAGCCGCCCCACTGCCATAATATATCTACCCCTCTTGTCCTTAACGATAGCGATGGGGGTAAAGGGGGTCCGTTTCGAAAAGCAGATGGCTACACCGCCCTTCTTTTCCCGACCCCCTGCCAAGTAAAACTGTGGATACTTCCCATTGAGGTAACGGGGCGCTGAGACATTGGAGAAATGAGTTTCCTGCAATAGCAGGACTTCAGCCTTCTGTTTATGATAAAACTGGAAAGCCTTAGTTCTTTTAGTAGGGGAGTTAAATCCATGTACATTGTGGCTAACTATCGAATAGTCTGTGTTATATGTGGTGGCCATCGTGGTAGGGCAGAGCACTCTTACCTTGCATAATGAATGAAGCGAGGAGGGTCCCGATGATGATGACTGTTTGGCTATGTGACCTCTCAGACCATGACATAAGGGAAGGGCGCTGAACCGAGGCTCCGAAGAAAGAGGGGGAAGGGAGAGAAGGAAAAGGCATTAGAGAAGAAGAGAAACAAAAATAAAAGCAAAAAAACATATACATAGGCCTTAGGCCCAAACAACCAATATAACTCAATCTTAGCTGATGAATGAAGGAATGGGGAATAACCCCTGCCGGAGACAACATCCGGCAAATTAGGTGCAAGGGTACCATCCTTGTCGTAGGATAGGTAGTCTTGCAGTTGGGTGGCAAGCATGACCACCCCGACCCAAATATGATTACACTCTGTACGAGCAGGCTATTCGAGGTCATATCGGAAATGACAAAATCAATCAATACAGTTTTAACATAACAGGCTGTCTATAGGAACATGCATTCCCAAGGCCAGTGGCGCCGGGGCCGGAAGGGTCCCCATCGGTCGTTCCGGCCCCCGAGCCACAGCCCAACAGGGGAACACATTGCGGTCCGACTAAGGCCCCCAGACTGCTAAAAAGCAAAAAGCAAAATTTCTTCGACCAGGTTGGGCCCGTCGGGGTTGTAAAATATTCGGCTGGCAGCCAGTCCGAAGAACCAGGAACTCCAGTAACTTTGTAACCCGTGACTTTGTAACCTGTGAACTGTGAACGGTAACGATGGCCCCATCAGGCCCATAGTCCACCATGGGCCCAGGCCATATCCGTGCAATCAAGCACTAACAGTTCCCAAAAGGGGGCAAAAAAGCAAAAAGAGAGAAGAGCAATAATACTCAGGTATTCCGGCGAGCATTTCTGGCCTGTGAGCGTGTGCGATCCTGCCATATCGGGGAGAGGGGACGATGATCCAGACGAGGGGGAGATGAAATCGGAGTCGGAGAGTCCCGTGCAATGATGCCGAGACTAAGCAGTAGGTCTTCGCCTGCTTGGAACGTGGAAAAGGAGTGGGACTTTCCGTTGTAAGTGAATGATAACTTAAAAGGGAACGACCATCGATACTTAATCTGTTTGGCCATAAGTTGCTGGAGTAATGGCCGTAGGTTTCTGCGTTTCTGGACCGTTGATGGCGCCAAATCTGTAAAGAGCTGTATTGGTGTTCCAAATAGCGACAGGTCCGGCCTGTTGCGAGCCGCAAGCATCATCTTATCCTTAATGCGGTAGTGATGTGGCTTAACAATAATGTCTCGTGGTAGGCCGTCGGCCCTTGGGGCTGTCAGTGCTCGGTGAACGCGATCAACTTCCATGTGGTGGTTGGCTATATCAGGGATAAGGGTTTTCATCAGGTCTTTTACAGCCCCCTCTAGATCTGTGTGAGTTTCAGGGAGGCCACGCACGCGGACATTGTACCTACGAGAACGATTCTCCAAATCTTCAATTTTTGTGAATGCCTCTTCTAATCTATCCTGGAGGTCTGTCACCATGGCTGAGTTCTGGTTGACCCTTTTGATGGCTCCATCCACTTTGGTTTCAATTAGCTCAAAACGCTCTCCCAAGCTATGGATGTCTTTTTTCAGGTCAGTGGTGATTAATGTGCAGGCCTTAGAGAGCTCCTGCTGCAGCATGGTGGAGAATCTGCCCAAAAGTACAGCATCAGGGGAATAGTGTGAGAGCTGGGGAATTGGCATATCCTGGCTGGATTGGCTGGATTGGCTAATGAGGACTTCTGCTAAGTCTGCCATGTTCCTATCCATGGAGGAGGCAGGGGAGGCAGGGGAGTTTGGAGAGTCATGTCTATCAGCGTATATGGCTGGGGATGGGGGATGTGATAGTGACTCACCCCGCTGTCCGGTCTCCACCTCTCCCGAGGATTGTGAGGAGAATGGATCCCTAGTTGGCTCCAGATTTAGCTGCCTGTCTCCTCTCTGTGTAGCGCCGTCGGATCTGGCTGCTGCCGTGCTGCCTCGTGTGTCTGGCTTACCCGGCGCCATCTTGGATCGCGGCTGTGCTGTAGGGGAAGGCCCTGCTCTCTTCTGGGCTGTAGTTTGCGTATCGTGTCCTTTCCGCGGCTGCCCCTGTGCCCTACGGTTCATCGCCACTTCGGGGCTGGTGTGGGATCGGTCCTGGCTCACGGACCTCAGTGCCTGCGCTATCGTTAGCTCTGGTGGGTCGGGGTGCCGGGAGCTCGGTCAGCACACATCCTTCTCCGAGTCCCCGCGCATGCGCACCCTCCGGAGGTTCTTTTGAATGGCCATTTGTTTGCACGGCTTGGCAAGAAAAGCTTGCCCGGAATCTCGTCAGGAAAAACTACGTTTTTTTCCTGACGGGATTCTCGGCCGTGTGTACTAGGCTTTAGTCAGAAAATTAAAGTCCTGCTAGATCACTTCAGGTTGGCCCTTTTTGCAGGCATAACTATGTAAAACATAAAAAATAAGTGTCTATACTGTTAAAAAAAAAACTTTAATACCCAGTCTCTCCCGCTCTGCACATACTCTGTTGCTCTCCATTTTAGCCAATTTTAGGCACTGACAGATTTATAGAGGCCAATCTGCTGACAGCCTTAAAGTGGAACTAAACCCTCCTATCCTTTACAGCCAAGGAACCTGCTTCTGTTTGATTTTCATCTACCATAATGCTGCACATGTGATCAGTTATGACACCAGCCATTTGATGGTTTGACAGTTTGGTTGAGGAAACAAGCAAGTGTGACAGTTAGCAATCCCAGCATTCTAAGACTGTAACTTTTTTGAAACTGTTAAATCGATGGGTTTAGTTCTGCTTTACGATTTACTTCTGCTGAGGAGCTCTGGGCTTTAGCAAAATGTCAGCCTCCAGCAACAGGAAACAGTAGCAATGCTGAAGTTAATTTACAGCACACTGTAATCCAATTTTGGTAGCATAATTATTAATGTGGAATATAGGTTTCTTGCTAAAGAACATTATTTTTGATCAAGTTGTTATAGGTAAAGTTCCACTTTAAGTTTCTGTAAAAAAAACAACTATATTTTCTTGTGCATATGTCAAGTGTCAATTAATGAAAGTGCAGTCAACTTTTCACATATACCAACTGTCACTTTCTGTAAGATGTATTTACATAAACATTGATTTTTAAAAATGCATGTTGCTTGTTCACTTCTTGCCCTATGTTGAGCATTGGTGGAATTTTTTTATTTTATTGCTACTACGAGGGGTCTTCAAAAAGTTTCCGCACTTTTCTATATTTAATAGAGTTAAAAAACGTGCGAAAACTTTTTGAAAAACACTTGTATATATGAAAATCATATTTAAAGCCCCCACTCCTTCCTGCTAGGGATGAAGCCGCATCCCTTTGCTCTCTCTAATTTCTGGCAATGGGGGTTTAAGGAATGTTGATGGCATTGTGTGGGCATTTTCAGTCTCATCTATCATATGTTATGATAATACAATATTCAATATACAAAAAATGATAACCAGCATTAAAAAGCTCCCCTTACATCATTAACTTGCTTCCCACACCCAGTCTACATTATCATCTGCTGTAGTGATGATGAAGATGGAAGCCTAAACACACTGGGGGTTAGTTACTAAAACAGAAGTGTGAAACATCTGGTGCAGCTCTGCATAGAAACCAATCAGCTTCCAGATTTTTTCCCCAAAGCTTAACTGAACAAGCTGAAGTTAGAAGCTGATTGGCTACCATACACAGCTGCACCAGATTCTGAGTGCACCAGTTTTAGTAAATTTACCCCACTGTCTTGTCTGTTGTGCACAGTTAGCCTCACCGCCAGGCAGCTCATCCTTCTGCCTCCTCTTGTTTAAGGTCAAACTTTTTGGACTGTCTTGGCAAAAAAAAAAACAACTAACCCATCTACTTACTTGCCTGCCAACGCAGCACTCATTTGACCAAGATGTTTCATTTAATATACTTACAAATGGCAATATGCCCCAATGGAGAATACCAAACCACCATTGTTTATACAAATTGGCTGTCCTTGCACTGGTAGACTTTCTCGAGGTGTATTCCACAAATAACATGTGTATATTTTTTTAGGAACAGCATCCATATAACCAGTAGTGTGAATACATCATGATGATGATGAAAGGCACGGGGCACACCTCCCACAAAGGACTTGGCAAAGCATACAGCAAAGGTTTGTAGTTCTCATCTATACATACACACACCGTGTCTACAAACAGATGCTTGTAAAATGCTAATTGATCAAACTATATGAAACCCTCTTAAAACTCTCATTAAAGCTCACACCTAATACAATATTAAAGTAAAATTAAATATACTTTCATTTAAAAAAAAAAAAATTCAACATTTTTGTTTTTGTCTTGATCTTGCACACCGTAGTTCAGAGGATGTGTATGATACATTGAAACAATTCTTTTTAAAAAAGCCATAAAAGGTCAAAGCTGTCAGAACCTGTAGGAGGAATGACATATTTTTTTCATGTCATATACATCTTTCTCCATGACTGCACCCATATTATTTATGAAGAAAATGCCACCAGCTGTCATTATATATGTTTTGTGGCTTCTAATTTGAATAGTCAAGTAAGATTTTGGGTTGTCTTTGTGTGTATCAGATATTGCAATGAAATACAAGTCAAATATATTCACTGCAGAAAATTGGATGACCCCATTTGGCTATAGTAATTGATAATAACTGGAGAGAGCCTTGTGTTGGAAGCCCTATCTGTGAAATCCTATGTTTCACTATTAAAGTATCCAGATGACCTTTATTAAATATTTCCAGCAACAATTAGCCACCTCATTTTATAATTACGTTTTAACTGCTGCTCTCACTATTTCAGTCTCCCTTAGGCATTGTCCTCTGCTGTGTAAATTAAAATGAAAGACACCTTAATTGATTTTATCTTTATAACCGTCAGACCCAACTTGTATCACTTTAGGAGGGGACCTGACATTTGTCAGCTGTCACAGTTAAGACAAATTTAGCCAATCAGATCAGGAAGCTAAAGGTCACCTTCATTCACATTTGTGTTATGTCCAATAAATGAAGTGCATGCGTAACATGCATGTGTTATGTGTATCATAAAATTGCTATCGCCATATATGATGGGGATGGTATCAAAAAGATTGATTTACATGTTTTACAAGATTCAGTTCTGTTTGGGTCAAACAGTTAAAGCCTAATTGCAGTCAAAATAAAAAAAAAAAACACAAAAATCAGCACAAGGGACATACATAACTTACAGCTAGTAAGCTCTGTGAAAGATAAACAATCTATGAATAAAGGAAGGGCAGATGATTGAAAGAGCCACTCCCTTCGTTCATAGATCGTGGGCATAATTTGGCACCCTTGATGAAAGCCTGTGATAGCTCCCACAGTTCCCTGGTTCAGGCGCAATTTAGGTGCAAAATTTTTACCTGAAACCGCATCTAAACTGGGCTGAGAAATGCACAGAACTCTTTTTTTAAAATGGCACAGCAGCCACCCTGCACATGTGTGAACTGGCTGCATTGAGAAGGCTGCCGGTTCTCATGTTATGCGAATCGGATGCAGTTCAAACCGCATTCAAATCCCATATATGTGAACGGAGCCTTAAAAAATAATAGTTGTGATACACAGTACAAAGGTTTGCATATCTATACCTCAGCAAACTGCAACAGTTTGTTCATACTGTATATTGGCAACATAAACATATAGTATAAACATATACACCAATCAGCCATAAAATTATGATGACCAACCCACCAATTATTGAGTAGGACAATAATTCAATATACCTGGATGACATTGCATTTTCAGTACTGATTGGGAGTCCTATCTTCCCTGGGTTCAGGTAGTCATAGACTTTTTGAAGAAAGCAGGGTCCACAATCAATCCTGGGAAGTGTGCAGTTGGGATGGAGGAGGCCACGTACCTAGGATATATTGTCGGTAGGAAGCTAGTGAAACCTCAAATGAATAGAGTGGAAGCCATACAGAACTGGCCCCGTCCCCTAACCAAAAAAACAGGTCAAAGCATTTTTGGGCATAGTTGGCTACTACCGGAGGTTTGTACCCACCAAAGCTGAACCATTGACTGACTTAACAAAAGGCAGGAAGTCAGTAATAATAAAGTGGAATGCGGATGCCAAAGAAGCTTTTCAGAAGCCTAAGATGGCATTGTGCCAGCATCTGGTGCTTATGGCTCCTGATTTTTCTAAGGAGTTCATGGTGCAGATAGATGCCTCAAGTGAGGGCATAGGAGCAGTCTTGTTTCAATTGGTCAATGAAAAAGAGCACCCCATAGTTTTTCTCAGTAGGAAATGGATTACAGTGAAGAAAAACTATCATGTGGTGGAGTGGGAGTGTTTTGCCCTCAAATGGGCTCAGGACTCTCTGTGTTACTTTTTGCTAGATAGGGCTAGATAGGAGGTTTTGCCTGGTGTCAGACAATGCCCCATTAACCTGGATGAGACAAAACAAGCAGACCAATGCCAGGGTGACAAGACGGTTCCTTTCTATCCAGGAGTTCAATTTTGTATTAGAGCACAGACAAAATCAAAATGCTGATGCCCTCTCCCTAGTGCATTGCATGATGTCTAATGTTGCCTTCAACACCTCTGTGTTAAGGCGGCAGGAATATGTACAGGACACCGAGGTTGGGTCCTGGATGGGTGCTATGTGGTACCAATATTCAGTTTGTGGTTACTTTAAGAAGGATAGGTTGGCATATTCAGGGGTCTCACCCATACAGGATGGCAAAGTTTGTACAGAAGAGACTTGCAGTTCTCTCAGCGTTAATAGTGGCTTACTTGGGAACCAGAATTATGGAGGACCTGAGTGATTTTTGGGTGGGAAAAAGGCATCCACTCCTTTCTACAGGGCCTTTGGTCCCTACAGGGTTAAGCAGCCTCCAGGAAGCAGCAAATAAGGCAGGAAACTCCCAGTGTTGGTGGGTGGAGTAGTGTCAAGTCACCTGAAGCCAGGTGACAGATGCACACCATTGGGGTCAGGAGTGCACCCCTAAGGTAGTGAACCCTATGGCTGACTGCTGCGGATGGAACTCTGGGTGGTAAAGGAAGGCAGGTCCACTGGAGCACTAACAGGGATCCCACAGGGAGCTAGAGCCTAAGATTCCCCAGGGCACGGAGTCTAAGATCCAGCAGGTGTTCACCAGAGCCTCTAGTGGTGAGGATGGACTGGGCTGCAACTGGATCCAGGTCGCGACCCCCAGAGTCCCCCAGCTAACGCTCACAGTAGGCTATAGAGGATAGAGGGGAAGCAGCAGCTCAGGATACAAGAGATAGTGAGGGGATAAGCCAAAGGTCGGGGCGACTAGCAGACAAAGATAAACAAAGGACACACCAAAGGTCAAGGTCACAAGCAGACAGGGATAGTCGAGAGCAAGCCAAGATTGGTAAAACAGAGACAGGCGTAGCACACGGCAAGCAGGAACCCAAACACACAATAGCTTAACAAACAACGTTGATCAGCACGGCTGGCTTGCAGTGCACAGGTTAATATAGTGTTACCTGATAGGGTCTGGGGTGGAGCCATGCTTAGAGGAGAGATTACTTAAACAGCCAGGTGAGAGTGGCTGGCCTCTAAAGCAGGACACATGGAGGTGAGGTAAGCTGAGAGACAAACATTACTGCATAACCATGACAAGTAGGAGTTGAGAGGAGACCTGTTTCTCAACTGCATATGTGCTACCAAGGTCTGAAACTGGATGCTGCTAACCCTGGGGTAAAAAAACTCTTATTTGACTTCCTCTGGATCAACTGTGGGTAAAGGATTGTGTATATGGGATTGTATGATATTATTTTCTATTTATTTATTTTTAAGGTTGAACTAGATGGACTTGTATCTTTTTCCAACCTGACTAACTATATAACTATGTAACTTTTGCTTTTTTAATCAGTATTATTTGTGCTGAAAATACGTGGATTTTTTTGTGTTGCATTCTCTAAAGTTTGGCGGTGCGTCCATAAGTGAGCACGGACGCATGGATGAGGGGTGGCGCCTGTGCACCCCCTATGGACGGGCCGCCACTGGTCTGCTCCACCTAGACTGTTATGTGATTGCTCAGCTCCTGCACACTTTGTCAAATGAATGATCAATGCAAGATGAAAGCAAGGTACAAAGCAATTGATCAGCAGTGGAAGACACTGACTGTGTATTTAGGGAGAACAGTGCTCACTGTTAATGACTGCATGTAACTACAGAGGTGGGTGAGTGCAGGGTGTGTGATACTGAGGTCAGCTGCTGAAATACTTCCTTTTAACGTTTTTTATGTGCCAGGTAGTGATGAGCCGAACACCCCCGGGTTCGGTTCGCACCAGAACCCGCGAACGGACCGAAAGTTCGCACGAACATTAGAACCCTATTAAATACAATGGATGCGAACGTTCGGATTCTAAAGTGCTAATTATAACGACTATTATCCATGTTATTGTCCGAAACAGAGTTTGGGAACCCGGCTTCTGCACCAGGGGACATGTATCAATGCAAAAATAAGTTTTAAAAACGGACGTTTTCCGGGAGCAGTCATTTTAATGATGCATAAAGTGAAAAAAAAAAGTCAAATATTCCTTTAAATATTGTACCTGGGGGGTGTCTAAAGTATGCCTGTGAAGTGCCACGTGTTTCCCGTGTTTAGAACTGTCCCTGCACAAAATAACATTTCTAAAGGGAAAAAAGTCATTTAAAACTGCTTGCGGCTTTAATGCAATGTGTGGTCCCGGTAATATGGATGAAAATCTTTAGGAAAAATGGCATAGCTACCCCATAAACCCCCCCCCCCACCCCAGCCCATTACCAGCCCCTTTGGGTCTTGTATGGATATTAAGGGGAACCCCGCACACAAAATAAAAAAGGACCTATATACTCTGAACAGCCGTATACAGGCGGTGCATACAAGACAGGGACTGTAGGTTTGTTCTTATGTAGAATCTGTTTATAATTTTGAACAGCTGCATTGTTTAAGTGGAGCTCCATGGCAAATTCCTTTTTTTTAGTTTTTTGTAAAACATAGGGAACGGTTATCACCCCTGTCACATTTTTTTTGCTGTCTGTGCCCCTGTTCAGAACATTTCACCTCACTTTGCGTCCCAATGACAACTGTTTTTGAAATGTGGTGTTTTTATTGAAACAAGGATTGGTGATAAAGCATCAGTAGAGAGGAGACACCTTTCTCCCATATTAATTCTTACAGGAGAGAATTTTCCTTCCAAGGGGTAGATTTCCTCTCACTTCCTGTTGTCTTCTTCCGTTTGCAAGTAGTAGTCGTTTGTAAGTTGGATGTTTGAAAGTAGGGACCTGCCGTATATACTCTGCAGAAATTGGCCCCTTAGGTGTTGGTGTTGGCACAACACTGTAAGCACTCACAGTTACTCTTGGTGGGTGCTGGAACGCCCTGCTGTCAACTATTATATCAGGAATTGTAATAACATATAATTGTTGAACAGTGGTAGTAAAAATTGTGCCTTTGATGGTGGTGCTGGTGCCACAACACTGTAAGGCCTGACAGTTACTCTTGGTGGGCGCAGCAATGGGCCCTGCTGTGAATTATTAGATCAATAATTATAATTGCATGCCCCTGTTGAACAGGGGCTGAAAAATTGGGCCTTTGGTGGTGGTGGTGGTGGTGTTGACACAACACTGTAAGGCCTGACAGTTACTCTTGGTGGGCGCAGCAATGGGCCCTGCTGTGAATTATTAGATCAATAATTATAATTGCATGCCCCTGTTGAACAGGGGCTGAAAAATTGGGCCTTAGGCACTGGTGGCACAACACTGCAACCCCTCACAGATACTGTACTTGGAGCACAGCAATGAGCCCTGTTGCAAAGTATTGCATCAAAAATTGTAATTACACGCCCCTGTTAAACAGGGGCTGAAAAATTGGGCCTTAGCCACTGATGGCGGCACCCATAAACCAAAATGATCTTCCAAGCTATCATCATTAATCGGATCATTGAGGAGGAGGAGGAGGATAGCCAGTCAACATAACAGCACAGGCACTCAGCATCAGTCTTGAAGGGATGTGACATTTTAAAATCAATTAGTCTGTTATATCAGCATCAGGTGTGTGGTAGCTGGTGGTGATCCAAGACTGGTTCATCTTGATGAAAGTCAGTCGATCAACCGAGTCGGTGGACAGGAGCACCCTGTGATCCGTGACAAATCCTCCAGCAGCACTGAATGTGCGTTCTGAAAGAACGCTGGATGCAGGACAGGCCAGTAGCTCAATTGCATACTGTGCAAGCTCTGGCCAGTGATCCATCCTCAAGACCCAGTAAGCCAGAGGATTTTCGGTGGGGAAGGTGTCCAAGTCTGACCTTGCCCCTAGGTATTCCTGCACCATGTATATCAGACGCTGGCGATGGTTGCTGGAACCGATCATACTTTGGGGCTGCGGACTAAAGAATTGTCTGAACGCATCGGTCAGACGGCCACCTTCCCCACCGCTCCTTCTTTGACTGCCCGAAGCCTCAGCAACTCGTTGTCCAGGACCAGGAGTTTGTAACCTCCCAGTCTCTGGGAACGCGTTGCACAGATCTTTCTGCAAGGCCTCCCGGAGTTGTCTCATCCTCTGCTCCCTCTGCGACGGTAACATAAGGTCCGTAACCTTACCCTTATACCGTGGATCAAGGAGAGTGGCCAGCCAGTAATGGTCCCTCTCCTTGATCCGAAGAATACGAGGATCCTTCCGCAGACTTTGCAGGATCAGGGAGGCCATGCAGCGTAGGTTAGCTGAGGTATTCAGTCCAGAGTCCTCTGGGTCACTAAGGACGACATGATCCGCAGCCACCTCCTCCCAGCCACGTACAAGTCCACTGGTTTCTTGGGACTGTAAATCATCCCTAAAAGACTGCTGCTGATGATGCTGAGTGCCAGCCTCCACCTCCATGCTGACACAATCCTCCTCCTCCTCCTCCTCCTCTTCCTGTGCGATGGGTGGGACAGAAGGAACACTGTCTGGGTAAAGGGGGCCTTGAGAGGCAAGGAAGTCCTCCTCTTCCTGCCTCTGTTCTGCCTCAAGTGCCCTGTCCATTATTCCACGCAGCGTGTGCTCCAACAGGTGGACAAGAGGTACAGTGTCACTGATGCATGCACTGTCACTGCTCACCATCCTCGTGGCCTCCTCAAATGGTGCCAGGACAGGGCATGCATCCCTGATCATGCCCCACTGGCGTGGTGAAAAAAACCCGAGCTCCCCTGACCCTGTCCTGGTGCCGTAGTCGCACAGGTACTCATTGATGGCCCTCTGCTGCGTGTGCAGCCGCTGCAGCATGGCCAACGTTGAGTTCCACCTGGTGGGCATGTCACATATAAGGCGGTTCTTGGGCAGGTTCAACTCCTTTTGAAGCTCAGCCAGGCGAGCAGTGGCATTATAAGATCTGCGGAAATGCACACAGACTTTCCTGGCCTGCCTCAGGACATCCTGTAAGCCCGGGTACCTGCCCAAGAACCGCTGCACCACCAGGTTAAGGACGTGAGCCATACAGGGCACATGGGTCAGTTGTCCTTGTCGGAGGGCGGAGAGGAGGTTGGTGCCATTGTCGCAAACCACCATTCCTGGCTTAAGCTGGCGTGGCGTCAACCACCTCTCGGCCTGCCCCTGCAGAGCAGACAGGACCTCTGCCCCAGTGTGGCTCCTGTCCCCCAAACACACCAGCGCAAGCACGGCATGGCATCTTTTTGCCTGCGTACTTGCGTAGCCCCTTGAACGCCTACGGAGCACCGCTGGTTCCGAGGACAAACCACAGGAAGAGGCCATGGAGAGGTGTGTCACAACCAGTAGTAGCATTTTGGAGGCGTGGCGGTGGAACAACCTCCAACACTACTGCACCTTGTCCTGCATCCTTCCCAGCTGCCAAAAGAGTGACCCAATGGGCCGTGAAAGAAAGGTAACGTCCCTGTCCATGCCTGCTGGACCATGAGTCAGCGGTAATATGCACCTTACCGCTGACCGCCCTGTCCAGCGAGGCCAAGACATTGCCTTCCACATGCCTGTAGAGAGCCGGAATAGCCTTCCGTGCGAAAAAGTGTCGTTTGGGAACCTGCCACTGAGGAACCGCACATTGCACAAACTCACGGAAGGGGGCCGAGTCTACCAACTGAAAAGGCAGCAGTTGAAGCGCTAGCAATTTAGCCAAGCTAGCATTCAACTGCTGGGCATGTGGATGGCTGGGAGTGAACTTCTTTCGACGGTCCAGCAGCTGGGGCAGGGAAATTTGCCTGCTAGAATCGGACGTTGGTGTACTGCTAGCAGAGTGGCCGCAAGTACTTGGCTGTGACACACCTAATTCTACACCTTCATTCCTCTCAGTGCATGTTTCAGAGAGGATTGAAGTTATAGTGGGGTTGGAGATCCCAGCTGATGCGGTGCAAGAAGAGGTCAGCTTTGTTCTTTGGTGTGGGTCTTTAAGGTAGGCTTGCCAACGAGCTGCATGGCAGGTCAACATATGTCTGATCAAGCATGTGGTGCCCAAGCGGCTGATGTTTTGGCCACGCGATATACGCTTGAGACATATGTTGCAAACAGCAGCTGTGCGATATGATGCACTCGCCTCAAAAAAGGCCCACACCAAAGAACTTTTTGCATGACGGGCAGAGGCAGCGCCCTGCACAGGCGGAGCTCTGCGGTGTGATTCCGTCGGCGTGCTGCCCATACGCTGGCCACTCAAGGGCATCCTGCCTCGTTGGAGATGTGCCTCCTCCTCATCCTCCTCCTCCTCCTCTCTCCTATTAGGCACCCACGTGGAGTCAGTGACCTCATTATCCCCTCCCTCCTCATCACTGGAGCCAATCTGGCAATATGCTGCAGCTGCTGGATTGGTGTCCTTCTTGAGCATCCCCTCTCTCACGCTGCTGCCTTCCTCTAGCTGGGTATCATCATCAGATCCTTCCAAACGCTGGGCATCCTCCTGGAGCATGTACCCAACACTGTGCTCAAACAGTTCGGGGGACTCCTCAGGAGGAGGGCATGGTGGGTCTAGGGAAGGATTGACTAATGAAGATAATGATACCAGAGAAGAGGACGCTTTGGCAGCTGCTTTGCCAGTACCCTGAGCCTGGGTGAGAGAGGATGAGGAGGATGAGGTGGGCTTGGTCATCCACTCTACCAAGTCTTCGGCATGATGTGGCTCAACATGTCCAGCTGCCGAAAACAAGGACAAGCGTGTCCCATGGCCATGTGCTGATGACAATGCACCGCGTACACGACCAGCACTGTTGCCCCCAGACACAGAGCCTGCTTGCCCTATTTTTTTGCCTCCTGACTGTCTGCCTCTCCTTGGTTGCCTTCCAGACATTTTAATGGATGGCCTGCAGGGAGATGGGAAAAACAGCAATAAGGGCTACCTTCAGGTGTATACTGTGCAGGAGGCTTAGCAACAATGACACTGACACTGTCCCCTGCCTATCCTTCTCTGTCCCTAAACACAAGGATTGAAAATATGGTTCAGCAAAATAGTTTTAGAACAGAATAGCACACTGACACTTTCCCTCACTGTACCTCTCTGTCCCTCAACTCAAGGATTGAAAATATGGAACAGCAAATTTGGTTTAGAACAGAACAGCACACTGTCAGTTTCACTCACTGTACCTCTCTGTCCCTCAACTCAAGGATTGAAAATATGGAACAGCAAAATTGGTTTAGAACAGAATAGCACACTGTCAGTTTCACTCACTGTACCTCTCTGTCCCTCAACTCAAGGATTGAAAATATGGTTCAGCAAAATAGTTTTAGAACAGAATAGCACACTGACACTTTCCCTCACTGTACCTCTCTGTCCCTCAACTCAAGGATTGAAAATATGGAACAGCAAATTTGGTTTAGAACAGAACAGCACACTGTCAGTTTCACTCACTGTACCTCTCTGTCCCTCAACTCAAGGGTTGAAAATATGGAACAGCAAAATTGGTTTAGAACAGAATAGCACACTGTCAGTTTCACTCACTGTACCTCTCTGTCCCTCAACTCAAGGATTGAAAATATGGAACAGCAAAATTGGTTTAGAACAGAATAGCACACTGTCAGTTTCACTCACTGTACCTCTCTGTCCCTCAACTCAAGGATTGAAAATATGGTTCAGCAAAATAGTTTTAGAACAGAATAGCACACTGACACTTTCCCTCACTGTACCTCTCTGTCCCTCAACTCAAGGATTGAAAATATGGAACAGCAAAATTGGTTTAGAACAGAATAGCACACTGTCAGTTTCACTCACTGTACCTCTCTGTCCCTCAACTCAAGGATTGAAAATATGGAACAGCAAAATTGGTTTAGAACAGAATAGCACACTGTCAGTTTCACTCACTGTACCTCTCTGTCCCTCAACTCAAGGATTGAAAATATGGTTCAGCAAAATAGTTTTAGAACAGAATAGCACACTGACACTTTCCCTCACTGTACCTCTCTGTCCCTCAACTCAAGGATTGAAAATATGGAACAGCAAATTTGGTTTAGAACAGAACAGCACACTGTCAGTTTCACTCACTGTACCTCTCTGTCCCTCAACTCAAGGATTGAAAATATGGTTCAGCAAAATAGTTTTAGAACAGAATAGCACACTGACACTTTCCCTCACTGTACCTCTCTGTCCCTCAACTCAAGGATTGAAAATATGGAACAGCAAATTTGGTTTAGAACAGAACAGCACACTGTCAGTTTCACTCACTGTACCTCTCTGTCCCTCAACTCAAGGATTGAAAATATGGAACAGCAAAATTGGTTTAGAACAGAATAGCACACTGTCAGTTTCACTCACTGTACCTCTCTGTCCCTCAACTCAAGGATTGAAAATATGGTTCAGCAAAATAGTTTTAGAACAGAATAGCACACTGACACTTTCCCTCACTGTACCTCTCTGTCCCTCAACTCAAGGATAGAAAATATGGAACAGCAAATTTGGTTTAGAACAGAACAGCACACTGTCAGTTTCACTCACTGTACCTCTCTGTCCCTCAACTCAAGGATTGAAAATATGGTTCAGCAAAATAGTTTTAGAACAGAATAGCACACTGACACTTTCCCTCACTGTACCTCTCTGTCCCTCAACTCAAGGATTGAAAATATGGAACAGCAAAATTGGTTTAGAACAGAATAGCACACTGTCAGTTTCACTCACTGTACCTCTCTGTCCCTCAACTCAAGGATTGAAAATATGGAACAGCAAAATTGGTTTAGAACAGAATAGCACACTGTCAGTTTCACTCACTGTACCTCTCTGTCCCTCAACTCAAGGATTGAAAATATGGTTCAGCAAAATAGTTTTAGAACAGAATAGCACACTGACACTTTCCCTCACTGTACCTCTCTGTCCCTCAACTCAAGGATAGAAAATATGGAACAGCAAATTTGGTTTAGAACAGAATAGCACACTGTCAGTTTCACTCACTGTACCTCTCTGTCCCTCAACTCAAGGATTGAAAATATGGTTCAGCAAAATAGTTTTAGAACAGAATAGCACACTGACACTTTCCCTCACTGTACCTCTCTGTCCCTCAACTCAAGGATTGAAAATATGGAACAGCAAAATTGGTTTAGAACAGAATAGCACACTGTCAGTTTCACTCACTGTACCTCTCTGTCCCTCAACTCAAGGATTGAAAATATGGAACAGCAAAATTGGTTTAGAACAGAATAGCACACTGTCAGTTTCACTCACTGTACCTCTCTGTCCCTCAACTCAAGGATTGAAAATATGGTTCAGCAAAATAGTTTTAGAACAGAATAGCACACTGACACTTTCCCTCACTGTACCTCTCTGTCCCTCAACTCAAGGATTGAAAATATGGTTCAGCAAAATTGGTTTAGAACAGAATAGCACACTGTCAGTTTCACTCACTGTACCTCTCTGTCCCTCAACTCAAGGATTGAAAATATGGTTCAGCAAAATAGTTTTAGAACAGAATAGCACACTGACACTTTCCCTCACTGTACCTCTCTGTCCCTCAACTCAAGGATAGAAAATATGGAACAGCAAATTTGGTTTAGAACAGAACAGCACACTGTCAGTTTCACTCACTGTACCTCTCTGTCCCTCAACTCAAGGATTGAAAATATGGTTCAGCAAAATTGGTTTAGAACAGAATAGCACACTGTCAGTTTCACTCACTGTACCTCTCTGTCCCTCAACTCAAGGATTGAAAATATGGTTCAGCAAAATAGTTTTAGAACAGAATAGCACACTGACACTTTCCCTCACTGTACCTCTCTGTCCCTCAACTCAAGGATAGAAAATATGGAACAGCAAATTTGGTTTAGAACAGAACAGCACACTGTCAGTTTCACTCACTGTACCTCTCTGTCCCTCAACTCAAGGATTGAAAATATGGAACAGCAAAATTGGTTTAGAACAGAATAGCACACTGTCAGTTTCACTCACTGTACCTCTCTGTCCCTCAACTCAAGGATTGAAAATATGGTTCAGCAAAATAGTTTTAGAACAGAATAGCACACTGACACTTTCCCTCACTGTACCTCTCTGTCCCTCAACTCAAGGATAGAAAATATGGAACAGCAAATTTGGTTTAGAACAGAACAGCACACTGTCAGTTTCACTCACTGTACCTCTCTGTCCCTCAACTCAAGGATTGAAAATATGGTTCAGCAAAATAGTTTTAGAACAGAATAGCACACTGACACTTTCCCTCACTGTACCTCTCTGTCCCTCAACTCAAGGATTGAAAATATGGAACAGCAAATTTGGTTTAGAACAGAACAGCACACTGTCAGTTTCACTCACTGTACCTCTCTGTCCCTCAACTCAAGGATTGAAAATATGGAACAGCAAAATTGGTTTAGAACAGAATAGCACACTGTCAGTTTCACTCACTGTACCTCTCTGTCCCTCAACTCAAGGATTGAAAATATGGTTCAGCAAAATAGTTTTAGAACAGAATAGCACATTGACACTTTCCCTCACTGTACCTCTCTGTCCCTCAACTCAAGGATTGAAAATATGGAACAGCAAATTTGGTTTAGAACAGAACAGCACACTGTCAGTTTCACTCACTGTACCTCTCTGTCCCTCAACTCAAGGATTGAAAATATGGTTCAGCAAAATAGTTTTAGAACAGAATAGCACACTGACACTTTCCCTCACTGTACCTCTCTGTCCCTCAACTCAAGGATTGAAAATATGGAACAGCAAATTTGGTTTAGAACAGAACAGCACACTGTCAGTTTCACTCACTGTACCTCTCTGTCCCTCAACTCAAGGATTGAAAATATGGTTCAGCAAAATAGTTTTAGAACAGAATAGCACACTGACACTTTCCCTCACTGTACCTCTCTGTCCCTCAACTCAAGGATTGAAAATATGGAACAGCAAATTTGGTTTAGAACAGAACAGCACACTGTCAGTTTCACTCACTGTACCTCTCTGTCCCTCAACTCAAGGATTGAAAATATGGTTCAGCAAAATAGTTTTAGAACAGAATAGCACACTGACACTTTCCCTCACTGTACCTCTCTGTCCCTCAACTCAAGGATTGAAAATATGGAACAGCAAATTTGGTTTAGAACAGAACAGCACACTGTCAGTTTCACTCACTGTACCTCTCTGTCCCTCAACTCAAGGATTGAAAATATGGAACAGCAAAATTGGTTTAGAACAGAATAGCACACTGTCAGTTTCACTCACTGTACCTCTCTGTCCCTCAACTCAAGGATTGAAAATATGGAACAGCAAAATTGGTTTAGAACAGAATAGCACACTGTCAGTTTCACTCACTGTACCTCTCTGTCCCTCAACTCAAGGATTGAAAATATGGTTCAGCAAAATAGTTTTAGAACAGAATAGCACACTGACACTTTCCCTCACTGTACCTCTCTGTCCCTCAACTCAAGGATTGAAAATATGGAACAGTAAATTTGGTTTAGAACAGAACAGCACACTGTCAGTTTCACTCACTGTACCTCTCTGTCCCTCAACTCAAGGATTGAAAATATGGTTCAGCAAAATAGTTTTAGAACAGAATAGCACACTGACACTTTCCCTCACTGTACCTCTCTGTCCCTCAACTCAAGGATTGAAAATATGGAACAGCAAATTTGGTTTAGAACAGAACAGCACACTGTCAGTTTCACTCACTGTACCTCTCTGTCCCTCAACTCAAGGATTGAAAATATGGAACAGCAAAATTGGTTTAGAACAGAATAGCACACTGTCAGTTTCACTCACTGTACCTCTCTGTCCCTCAACTCAAGGATTGAAAATATGGTTCAGCAAAATAGTTTTAGAACAGAATAGCACATTGACACTTTCCCTCACTGTACCTCTCTGTCCCTCAACTCAAGGATTGAAAATATGGAACAGCAAATTTGGTTTAGAACAGAACAGCACACTGTCAGTTTCACTCACTGTACCTCTCTGTCCCTCAACTCAAGGATTGAAAATATGGTTCAGCAAAATAGTTTTAGAACAGAATAGCACACTGACACTTTCCCTCACTGTACCTCTCTGTCCCTCAACTCAAGGATTGAAAATATGGAACAGCAAATTTGGTTTAGAACAGAACAGCACACTGTCAGTTTCACTCACTGTACCTCTCTGTCCCTCAACTCAAGGATTGAAAATATGGTTCAGCAAAATAGTTTTAGAACAGAATAGCACACTGACACTTTCCCTCACTGTACCTCTCTGTCCCTCAACTCAAGGATTGAAAATATGGAACAGCAAATTTGGTTTAGAACAGAACAGCACACTGTCAGTTTCACTCACTGTACCTCTCTGTCCCTCAACTCAAGGATTGAAAATATGGTTCAGCAAAATAGTTTTAGAACAGAATAGCACACTGACACTTTCCCTCACTGTACCTCTCTGTCCCTCAACTCAAGGATTGAAAATATGGAACAGCAAATTTGGTTTAGAACAGAACAGCACACTGTCAGTTTCACTCACTGTACCTCTCTGTCCCTCAACTCAAGGATTGAAAATATGGAACAGCAAAATTGGTTTAGAACAGAATAGCACACTGTCAGTTTCACTCACTGTACCTCTCTGTCCCTCAACTCAAGGATTGAAAATATGGAACAGCAAAATTGGTTTAGAACAGAATAGCACACTGTCAGTTTCACTCACTGTACCTCTCTGTCCCTCAACTCAAGGATTGAAAATATGGTTCAGCAAAATAGTTTTAGAACAGAATAGCACACTGACACTTTCCCTCACTGTACCTCTCTGTCCCTCAACTCAAGGATTGAAAATATGGAACAGTAAATTTGGTTTAGAACAGAACAGCACACTGTCAGTTTCACTCACTGTACCTCTCTGTCCCTCAACTCAAGGATTGAAAATATGGTTCAGCAAAATAGTTTTAGAACAGAATAGCACACTGACACTTTCCCTCACTGTACCTCTCTGTCCCTCAACTCAAGGATTGAAAATATGGAACAGCAAATTTGGTTTAGAACAGAACAGCACACTGTCAGTTTCACTCACTGTACCTCTCTGTCCCTCAACTCAAGGATTGAAAATATGGAACAGCAAAATTGGTTTAGAACAGAATAGCACACTGTCAGTTTCACTCACTGTACCTCTCTGTCCCTCAACTCAAGGATTGAAAATATGGTTCAGCAAAATAGTTTTAGAACAGAATAGCACACTGACACTTTCCCTCACTGTACCTCTCTGTCCCTCAACTCAAGGATTGAAAATATGGAACAGCAAATTTGGTTTAGAACAGAACAGCACACTGTCAGTTTCACTCACTGTACCTCTCTGTCCCTCAACTCAAGGATTGAAAATATGGTTCAGCAAAATAGTTTTAGAACAGAATAGCACACTGACACTTTCCCTCACTGTACCTCTCTGTCCCTCAACTCAAGGATTGAAAATATGGAACAGCAAATTTGGTTTAGAACAGAACAGCACACTGTCAGTTTCACTCACTGTACCTCTCTGTCCCTCAACCCAAGGATTGAAAATATGGAACAGCAAAATTGGTTTAGAACAGAATAGCACACTGTCAGTTTCACTCACTGTACCTCTCTGTCCCTCAACTCAAGGATTGAAAATATGGTTCAGCAAAATAGTTTTAGAACAGAATAGCACACTGACACTTTCCCTCACTGTACCTCTCTGTCCCTCAACTCAAGGATTGAAAATATGGAACAGCAAATTTGGTTTAGAACAGAACAGCACACTGTCAGTTTCACTCACTGTACCTCTCTGTCCCTCAACTCAAGGATTGAAAATATGGTTCAGCAAAATAGTTTTAGAACAGAATAGCACACTGACACTTTCCCTCACTGTACCTCTCTGTCCCTCAACTCAAGGATTGAAAATATGGAACAGCAAAATTGGTTTAGAACAGAATAGCACACTGTCAGTTTCACTCACTGTACCTCTCTGTCCCTCAACTCAAGGATTGAAAATATGGAACAGCAAAATTGGTTTAGAACAGAATAGCACACTGTCAGTTTCACTCACTGTACCTCTCTGTCCCTCAACTCAAGGATTGAAAATATGGTTCAGCAAAATAGTTTTAGAACAGAATAGCACACTGACACTTTCCCTCACTGTACCTCTCTGTCCCTCAACTCAAGGATTGAAAATATGGAACAGCAAATTTGGTTTAGAACAGAACAGCACACTGTCAGTTTCACTCACTGTACCTCTCTGTCCCTCAACTCAAGGATTGAAAATATGGTTCAGCAAAATAGTTTTAGAACAGAATAGCACACTGACACTTTCCCTCACTGTACCTCTCTGTCCCTCAACTCAAGGATTGAAAATATGGAACAGCAAATTTGGTTTAGAACAGAACAGCACACTGTCAGTTTCACTCACTGTACCTCTCTGTCCCTCAACTCAAGGATTGAAAATATGGAACAGCAAAATTGGTTTAGAACAGAATAGCACACTGTCAGTTTCACTCACTGTACCTCTCTGTCCCTCAACTCAAGGATTGAAAATATGGTTCAGCAAAATAGTTTTAGAACAGAATAGCACACTGACACTTTCCCTCACTGTACCTCTCTGTCCCTCAACTCAAGGATTGAAAATATGGAACAGCAAATTTGGTTTAGAACAGAACAGCACACTGTCAGTTTCACTCACTGTACCTCTCTGTCCCTCAACTCAAGGATTGAAAATATGGAACAGCAAAATTGGTTTAGAACAGAATAGCACACTGTCAGTTTCACTCACTGTACCTCTCTGTCCCTCAACTCAAGGATTGAAAATATGGTTCAGCAAAATAGTTTTAGAACAGAATAGCACACTGACACTTTCCCTCACTGTACCTCTCTGTCCCTCAACTCAAGGATTGAAAATATGGAACAGCAAATTTGGTTTAGAACAGAACAGCACACTGTCAGTTTCACTCACTGTACCTCTCTGTCCCTCAACTCAAGGATTGAAAATATGGTTCAGCAAAATAGTTTTAGAACAGAATAGCACACTGACACTTTCCCTCACTGTTCCTATCTGTCCCTCAACTCAAGGATTGAAAATATGGAACAGCAGATTTGGTTTAGAACAGAACAGCACACTGTCAGTTTCACTCACTGTACCTCTCTGTCCCTCAACTCAAGGATTGAAAATATGGAACAGCAAAATTGGTTTAGAACAGAATAGCACACTGTCAGTTTCACTCACTGTACCTCTCTGTCCCTCAACTCAAGGATTGAAAATATGGAACAGCAAAATTGGTTTAGAACAGAATAGCACACTGTCAGTTTCACTCATTGTACCTCTCTGTCCCTCAACTCAAGGATTGAAAATATGGTTCAGAAAAATAGTTTTAGAACAGAATAGCACACTGACACTTTCCCTCACTGTACCTCTCTGTCCCTCAACTCAAGGATTGAAAATATGGAACAGCAAATTTGGTTTAGAACAGAACAGCACACTGTCAGTTTCACTCACTGTACCTCTCTGTCCCTCAACTCAAGGATTGAAAATATGGTTCAGCAAAATAGTTTTAGAACAGAATAGCACACTGACACTTTCCCTCACTGTACCTCTCTGTCCCTCAACTCAAGGATTGGAAATATGGAACAGCAAATTTGGTTTAGAACAGAACAGCACACTGTCAGTTTCACTCACTGTACCTCTCTGTCCCTCAACTCAAGGATTGAAAATATGGAACAGCAAAATTGGTTTAGAACAGAATAGCACACTGTCAGTTTCACTCACTGTACCTCTCTGTCCCTCAACTCAAGGATTGAAAATATGGTTCAGCAAAATAGTTTTAGAACAGAATAGCACACTGACACTTTCCCTCACTGTACCTCTCTGTCCCTCAACTCAAGGATTGAAAATATGGAACAGCAAATTTGGTTTAGAACAGAACAGCACACTGTCAGTTTCACTCACTGTACCTCTCTGTCCCTCAACTCAAGGATTGAAAATATGGTTCAGCAAAATAGTTTTAGAACAGAATAGCACACTGACACTTTCCCTCACTGTACCTCTCTGTCCCTCAACTCAAGGATTGAAAATATGGAACAGCAAATTTGGTTTAGAACAGAACAGCACACTGTCAGTTTCACTCACTGTACCTCTCTGTCCCTCAACTCAAGGATTGAAAATATGGTTCAGCAAAATAGTTTTAGAACAGAATAGCACACTGACACTTTCCCTCACTGTACCTCTCTGTCCCTCAACTCAAGGATTGAAAATATGGAACAGCAAATTTGGTTTAGAACAGAACAGCACACTGTCAGTTTCACTCACTGTACCTCTCTGTCCCTCAACTCAAGGATTGAAAATATGGAACAGCAAAATTGGTTTAGAACAGAATAGCACACTGTCAGTTTCACTCACTGTACCTCTCTGTCCCTCAACTCAAGGATTGAAAATATGGTTCAGCAAAATAGTTTTAGAACAGAATAGCACACTGACACTTTCCCTCACTGTACCTCTCTGTCCCTCAACTCAAGGATTGAAAATATGGAACAGCAAATTTGGTTTAGAACAGAACAGCACACTGTCAGTTTCACTCACTGTACCTCTCTGTCCCTCAACTCAAGGATTGAAAATATGGTTCAGCAAAATAGTTTTAGAACAGAATAGCACACTGACACTTTCCCTCACTGTACCTCTCTGTCCCTCAACTCAAGGATTGAAAATATGGAACAGCAAAATTGGTTTAGAACAGAATAGCACACTGTCAGTTTCACTCACTGTACCTCTCTGTCCCTCAACTCAAGGATTGAAAATATGGAACAGCAAAATTGGTTTAGAACAGAATAGCACACTGTCAGTTTCACTCACTGTACCTCTCTGTCCCTCAACTCAAGGATTGAAAATATGGTTCAGCAAAATAGTTTTAGAACAGAATAGCACACTGACACTTTCCCTCACTGTACCTCTCTGTCCCTCAACTCAAGGATTGAAAATATGGAACAGCAAATTTGGTTTAGAACAGAACAGCACACTGTCAGTTTCACTCACTGTACCTCTCTGTCCCTCAACTCAAGGATTGAAAATATGGAACAGCAAAATTGGTTTAGAACAGAATAGCACACTGTCAGTTTCACTCACTGTACCTCTCTGTCCCTCAACTCAAGGATTGAAAATATGGTTCAGCAAAATAGTTTTAGAACAGAATAGCACACTGACACTTTCCCTCACTGTACCTCTCTGTCCCTCAACTCAAGGATTGAAAATATGGAACAGCAAATTTGGTTTAGAACAGAACAGCACACTGTCAGTTTCACTCACTGTACCTCTCTGTCCCTCAACTCAAGGATTGAAAATATGGAACAGCAAAATTGGTTTAGAACAGAATAGCACACTGTCAGTTTCACTCACTGTACCTCTCTGTCCCTCAACTCAAGGATTGAAAATATGGTTCAGCAAAATAGTTTTAGAACAGAATAGCACACTGACACTTTCCCTCACTGTACCTCTCTGTCCCTCAACTCAAGGATTGAAAATATGGAACAGCAAATTTGGTTTAGAACAGAACAGCACACTGTCAGTTTCACTGACTGTACCTCTCTGTCCCTCAACCCAAGGATTGAAAATATGGAACAGCAAAATTGGTTTAGAACAGAATAGCACACTGTCAGTTTCACTCACTGTACCTCTCTGTCCCTCAACTCAAGGATTGAAAATATGGTTCAGCAAAATAGTTTTAGAACAGAATAGCACACTGACACTTTCCCTCACTGTACCTCTCTGTCCCTCAACTCAAGGATTGAAAATATGGAACAGCAAATTTGGTTTAGAACAGAACAGCACACTGTCAGTTTCACTCACTGTACCTCTCTGTCCCTCAACTCAAGGATTGAAAATATGGTTCAGCAAAATAGTTTTAGAACAGAATAGCACACTGACACTTTCCCTCACTGTACCTCTCTGTCCCTCAACTCAAGGATTGAAAATATGGAACAGCAAAATTGGTTTAGAACAGAATAGCACACTGTCAGTTTCACTCACTGTACCTCTCTGTCCCTCAACTCAAGGATTGAAAATATGGAACAGCAAAATTGGTTTAGAACAGAATAGCACACTGTCAGTTTCACTCACTGTACCTCTCTGTCCCTCAACTCAAGGAGTGAAAATATGGTTCAGCAAAATAGTTTTAGAACAGAATAGCACACTGACACTTTCCCTCACTGTACCTCTCTGTCCCTCAACTCAAGGATTGAAAATATGGAACAGCAAATTTGGTTTAGAACAGAACAGCACACTGTCAGTTTCACTCACTGTACCTCTCTGTCCCTCAACTCAAGGATTGAAAATATGGTTCAGCAAAATAGTTTTAGAACAGAATAGCACACTGACACTTTCCCTCACTGTACCTCTCTGTCCCTCAACTCAAGGATTGAAAATTTGGAACAGCAAATTTGGTTTAGAACAGAACAGCACACTGTCAGTTTCACTCAATGTACCTCTCTGTCCCTCAACTCAAGGATTGAAAATATGGAACAGCAAAATTGGTTTAGAACAGAATAGCACACTGTCAGTTTCACTCACTGTACCTCTCTGTCCCTCAACTCAAGGATTGAAAATATGGTTCAGCAAAATAGTTTTAGAACAGAATAGCACACTGACACTTTCCCTCACTGTACCTCTCTGTCCCTCAACTCAAGGATTGAAAATATGGAACAGCAAATTTGGTTTAGAACAGAACAGCACACTGTCAGTTTCACTCACTGTACCTCTCTGTCCCTCAACTCAAGGATTGAAAATATGGTTCAGCAAAATAGTTTTAGAACAGAATAGCACACTGACACTTTCCCTCACTGTACCTCTCTGTCCCTCAACTCAAGGATTGAAAATATGGAACAGCAAATTTGGTTTAGAACAGAACAGCACACTGTCAGTTTCACTCACTGTACCTCTCTGTCCCTCAACTCAAGGATTGAAAATATGGAACAGCAAAATTGGTTTAGAACAGAATAGCACACTGTCAGTTTCACTCACTGTACCTCTCTGTCCCTCAACTCAAGGATTGAAAATATGGTTCAGCAAAATAGTTTTAGAACAGAATAGCACACTGACACTTTCCCTCACTGTACCTCTCTGTCCCTCAACTCAAGGATTGAAAATATGGAACAGCAAATTTGGTTTAGAACAGAACAGCACACTGTCAGTTTCACTCACTGTACCTCTCTGTCCCTCAACTCAAGGATTGAAAATATGGTTCAGCAAAATAGTTTTAGAACAGAATAGCACACTGACACTTTCCCTCACTGTACCTCTCTGTCCCTCAACTCAAGGATTGAAAATATGGAACAGCAAATTTGGTTTAGAACAGAACAGCACACTGTCAGTTTCACTCACTGTACCTCTCTGTCCCTCAACTCAAGGATTGAAAATATGGTTCAGCAAAATAGTTTTAGAACAGAATAGCACACTGACACTTTCCCTCACTGTACCTCTCTGTCCCTCAACTCAAGGATTGAAAATATGGAACAGCAAATTTGGTTTAGAACAGAACAGCACACTGTCAGTTTCACTCACTGTACCTCTCTGTCCCTCAACTCAAGGATTGAAAATATGGTTCAGCAAAATAGTTTTAGAACAGAATAGCACACTGACACTTTCCCTCACTGTACCTCTCTGTCCCTCAACTCAAGGATTGAAAATATGGAACAGCAAATTTGGTTTAGAACAGAACAGCACACTGTCAGTTTCACTCACTGTACCTCTCTGTCCCTCAACCCAAGGATTGAAAATATGGAACAGCAAAATTGGTTTAGAACAGAATAGCACACTGTCAGTTTCACTCACTGTACCTCTCTGTCCCTCAACTCAAGGATTGAAAATATGGTTCAGCAAAATAGTTTTAGAACAGAATAGCACACTGACACTTTCCCTCACTGTACCTCTCTGTCCCTCAACTCAAGGATTGAAAATATGGAACAGCAAATTTGGTTTAGAACAGAACAGCACACTGTCAGTTTCACTCACTGTACCTCTCTGTCCCTCAACTCAAGGATTGAAAATATGGTTCAGCAAAATAGTTTTAGAACAGAATAGCACACTGACACTTTCCCTCACTGTACCTCTCTGTCCCTCAACTCAAGGATTGAAAATATGGAACAGCAAATTTGGTTTAGAACAGAACAGCACACTGTCAGTTTCACTCACTGTACCTCTCTGTCCCTCAACTCAAGGATTGAAAATATGGAACAGCAAAATTGGTTTAGAACAGAATAGCACACTGTCAGTTTCACTCACTGTACCTCTCTGTCCCTCAACTCAAGGATTGAAAATATGGTTCAGCAAAATAGTTTTAGAACAGAATAGCACACTGACACTTTCCCTCACTGTACCTCTCTGTCCCTCAACTCAAGGATTGAAAATATGGAACAGCAAATTTGGTTTAGAACAGAACAGCACACTGTCAGTTTCACTCACTGTACCTCTCTGTCCCTCAACTCAAGGATTGAAAATATGGAACAGCAAAATTGGTTTAGAACAGAATAGCACACTGTCAGTTTCACTCACTGTACCTCTCTGTCCCTCAACTCAAGGATTGAAAATATGGAACAGCAAAATTGGTTTAGAACAGAATAGCACACTGTCAGTTTCACTCATTGTACCTCTCTGTCCCTCAACTCAAGGATTGAAAATATGGTTCAGCAAAATAGTTTTAGAACAGAATAGCACACTGACACTTTCCCTCACTGTACCTCTCTGTCCCTCAACTCAAGGATTGAAAATATGGAACAGCAAATTTGGTTTAGAACAGAACAGCACACTGTCAGTTTCACTCACTGTACCTCTCTGTCCCTCAACTCAAGGATTGAAAATATGGTTCAGCAAAATAGTTTTAGAACAGAATAGCACACTGACACTTTCCCTCACTGTACCTCTCTGTCCCTCAACTCAAGGATTGAAAATATGGAACAGCAAATTTGGTTTAGAACAGAACAGCACACTGTCAGTTTCACTCACTGTACCTCTCTGTCCCTCAACTCAAGGATTGAAAATATGGTTCAGCAAAATAGTTTTAGAACAGAATAGCACACTGACACTTTCCCTCACTGTACCTCTCTGTCCCTCAACTCAAGGATTGAAAATATGGAACAGCAAATTTGGTTTAGAACAGAACAGCACACTGTCAGTTTCACTCACTGTACCTCTCTGTCCCTCAACCCAAGGATTGAAAATATGGAACAGCAAAATTGGTTTAGAACAGAATAGCACACTGTCAGTTTCACTCACTGTACCTCTCTGTCCCTCAACTCAAGGATTGAAAATATGGTTCAGCAAAATAGTTTTAGAACAGAATAGCACACTGACACTTTCCCTCACTGTACCTCTCTGTCCCTCAACTCAAGGATTGAAAATATGGAACAGCAAATTTGGTTTAGAACAGAACAGCACACTGTCAGTTTCACTCACTGTACCTCTCTGTCCCTCAACTCAAGGATTGAAAATATGGTTCAGCAAAATAGTTTTAGAACAGAATAGCACACTGACACTTTCCCTCACTGTACCTCTCTGTCCCTCAACTCAAGGATTGAAAATATGGAACAGCAAATTTGGTTTAGAACAGAACAGCACACTGTCAGTTTCACTCACTGTACCTCTCTGTCCCTCAACTCAAGGATTGAAAATATGGAACAGCAAAATTGGTTTAGAACAGAATAGCACACTGTCAGTTTCACTCACTGTACCTCTCTGTCCCTCAACTCAAGGATTGAAAATATGGAACAGCAAAATTGGTTTAGAACAGAATAGCACACTGTCAGTTTCACTCACTGTACCTCTCTGTCCCTCAACTCAAGGATTGAAAATATGGAACAGCAAATTTGGTTTAGAACAGAACAGCACACTGTCAGTTTCACTCACTGTACCTCTCTGTCCCTCAACTCAAGGATTGAAAATATGGTTCAGCAAAATAGTTTTAGAACAGAATAGCACACTGACACTTTCCCTCACTGTCCTACTCTGTCCCTCCCTACAAACAAGATTTAGCACAGAATAGCACACTGATAATTTCTACGAGTGTCCTTCTCTGTCCCTAAACTCAAGGATTGAAAATATGGAACAGCAAAATTGGTTTAGAACAGAATAGTACACTGACACTTTCCCTCACTGTACCTCTCTGTCCCTACAAACAAGATTTAGCACAAAATAGCACACTGACACTTTCCCTCACTGTACCTCTCTGTCCCTACAAACAAGATTTAGCACAAAATAGCACACTGACACTTTCCCTCACTGTACCTCTCTGTCCCTAAACTCAAGGATTGAAAATATGGTTCAGCAAGATTGGTTTAGAACAGAATAGCACACTGACACTTTCCCTCACTGTACCTCTCTGTCCCTACAAACAAGGATTAGCACAGAATAGCACACTGTCACTGACACTCTCCCTACCTATCCTTATCTGTCCCTAAACACAAGGAATCCAGGATTATGTAAAGGAAAAATAATGACACTGTCCCTGCCTATGCTTCTCTTTCCCTACTCCGGAACACACTACACAAGGCCGCCGCGCTGGCGGCCTTTTATAGTGTGGGGCGTGTACTAAACCCCCTCAGCAATAATTGGCCACAGGCATCCTGCCTGTGGCCAATCATTGCTCTCCTCGCTGCCGGCGCTGTGATTGGCCAAGCATGCGGGGTCACAGTGCATGCTTGGCCAATCACAGCGCCTGGATGACACTGCGATGGCGTAGTGCATTGTGGGCCGTTCGCGTCACTCGAATTTGGCGCGAACGGCCCAAATCGTTCGATCTTCGTCGAACGATCGAACAGCCGATGTTCGAGTCGAACGTATGTTCGACTCGAACACGAAGCTCATCCCTAGTGCCAGGGAGAAATACAAGGAAGTAATGGAGGAGTATTCTATAGGCAACACTGGAGGCTAATGTAATGTATGCTCTATAATAGATAGAGAAACCTTTTTTCTCTTACCATCCATGGACTGACACAGTGTCTCTTTACACTTTACACGTGGGTTATGTCCCTGCTTGCAGGAGAAGACCTAGGCAGAATGTGAAATGTTATACATACATTCTAAAAGCCAGAGCTGAACAGCCCCACCCAGGGGGCGGTCCCTCCAGACATAACCCTCCCACTACAGTCAGCAGACTTCAGTTTTTTTCTGCCTAGCAGAAGGAGAAGACGTGGCTCTCTCAGGAGCCAGTCTCCTGACCTATTTTTATTCCTTTTCTGGAATTCTTTTTTATTTTATTTTTGAGAATTTTCTATCAACTGTCGGCTGGGAAACAGGTTGGGTACAAGATATCCTCGTAGTCTTCCCTGTCCGAACATCGAGCGTGCTGATCCTCGCCTTGTGTGCGTGAGACTCAGTTCACGACAGGCCCCATGACTCCAGGGGAGGCCGGGTTTGCTTTGATGCTCCCACGGTCCTCTCAAGACTGAACAGTTCCTGACTGACTGTATCTTTCGCGGTGGACCGGGCCGACAACTACTCAGTACTGCACTGTGATAGTCCTGTCAGAAACACACCAGTGGGTCCCTCAGGGGACGGGTAAGTAGTCTCTCCTGCCTGCAGGTGAGTACAAAAGGCTGTGTGTTTCTCTGTGAGGGATTTTCCCTGTCTCCCCCTGTATTTCATTGTCACTCTCTGTCACCATTGCTGGCGCTGTGCTGTGTGGGGTGCCTGGGGGTCACACTGTTATTGGAGGGGCTAATGCTGGTCTGCAGATATGCTTGGGGCCTTTTTTGTGTATTTTGGGGCCTGAGCGCCGAGTGGCGCTGTGTGTGTGCTGTTTTTTTCACTTTTGCTGAGTCATGGCGGCCATCTTGCCGCGGATCACCTCAGTGAAGTGCGGCGGCCATTTTCTTGTAGCCCGCGCGCTCTTCAGCACTAGTTTTGGCCTCTAGCGCTGCTGTAACAGCGCAAATCTCCTCACAATCTCCTCACAGCTCACCAGCGCTGACACAGCGCGGTACAGACAGCGGAACTGAGCGGTCCCTGGTCCGGTTTGGTGAGTCCCCTGGGCGCCCCCTCCTCAGTCAGCACAGCCTGTGGGTGGACTTTTTATCTGAGGAGTCTCAGAGGGGGGCAATATGGAGTCTCTGTCACCAGCTTCCCCTAAATGTCAGTGGACAACAGGCAGTGCTTCAGCAACTGCGGTCCCTAGGGACCAGTTGTGGGCAGTCCTGGAATCATTTCTGACCAGGATGGGAGCTGTGTGCAAGCGCAAGGGAGCAAAAAAGCACCCTCTCCCCACTTTAATTCATGAGGGCAGTGCGCTGATTCAGATATGGGCCTAGCCACTACCGCTCAGGACCCTAGTTCTGAATGTATTGGATGGTTTTGAACAGAACATTCCTTATGAGGAAAACTCCAGTTCTGAGTCAGTAAACGACAGGGCGCTTGTTAGTGTACTCATGACTGCGATGAGGGACACTCTCAAGCTAAAATGCTGCGGATGCAGAACCTCAGGCGGATACAGTCTCCTTTGGTTCTTTTAAGGCCAGGCCTTCTAAAGAGGTTTTTCCATACTGTATGTACTTTCTTTGACCAGCTCATTGATAAGGTCTGGGAAAAGCCGCAGAAGAATTTTTTTATGGTCCCGCGGTGTTTGTCTATCAGATACCCCTTGAAGATGCCCTACTTAAAAAGTGGGCTTCTCCCCCAGAGTCGACCCTCCAGTCGCCTGGTTGAACAAGGCCATCACTCTCCCGATGAAGGGGACTCCTGCATTTGAGGACCCCACTGACAGGAGGTCAGAAGTGGTGAGCAGAGCCATGTTTGCCTTGTTGGGATCCGCCCTACGGCTTGTGGTAGCGGCGACCCTTGTGTCTTAAACACTTACAGGTTGGGCAAAAATGTTGCACCTAGCTGTACAGGAGCATAATCTTCCTCCAGACACAGTTGCTTTGGCCCACCAACTGGTTCAGGGCCTGGTTTATGTGTGCGACGCCACGTTGGACGCGGCCCCTTTAATATCCAGGGCCTCTGTCTCGGTGGTGGTATTGCGTCGTCTTATCTGGTTGAAGTGCTGGTCTGCTGACCTAGCCTTAGGAAGCACCTGATGGATCTACCATTTAAAGGTGGTAGACCTTTCGGTGCTGCTCTGGATGACATCGTCATGGATGTCATGGGAGGTAAAAGCACTCTTCTTCCTTAGACTAGCAAGGGTGAGGAGGCCCGCCGCAAACAGGGGCCTTCCTTTCCAGCAAAACGGTTTTTTTTCGTCAGTCAGTCCATGGGTAGGCCCTCTCAGACTGACGGCAGTGCGGCTGGTGGGCACAAGTGCCCCTGGGTGCGTAAGCCGAACAAGCGGCTCCCAAGCCCGCCTCCGCATGAAGTCTTGCCTCCGCCCGACTCTGGGGTGGGACGACGACTTTGCAGGTCATGAATCGGTGGTCCTCCCGAATCTCCGACTGGTGGGTGTGCGAGGTGGTCACCTCAGGATACATGATAGTATTCCGATCCTGGCCCCCAGACAGATTCTTTCCCTCAAATCTTCCTCTCCTTCCTACCTGTCGGGCAGCCCTCTTGGGGGCTGTACAGGATTTGATCAGGTCCGGAGTGATTGTGCCGGTTCCGTCACAGGAGAGTTTTCAGGGATTCTACTTGAATCTGTTTGTCGTCCCAAAAATAGGACGTGGTTCGACCTATCCTGGACCTCAAGGCCCTGAATGCCTTTGAGAAGGTGCAGAAATTCCGCATGGAATCCATTCGCACGGTGATCGCTACACTCCACCAAAGGGATTTTCTTCTGGCGTCCTTGGACTTCAAGGACACCTACTTGCATGTTCCGATCTGCGCAAGTCACCAGAAGTTTCTGCGCTTTGCGTTCAGCGAAGTCCACTATCGATTGTGGCTCTTCCTTTTGGCCTAGCCTCGGCACCAAGGGTGTTCACCAAGGTGCTTGCTCCGGTTCTAGCCTTCTGTTACAGTGAGGTATTGCTGTCATGGGCTATCTGGACGATCTTCTGCTAAGAGCGGAAAGTGGATCAGACTTAGAGGAAAGGTGACTATCGTCAATTAGACCCTCAGGGACTCGGGTGGTTCCTGAACATTCAGGAGTCAGTCCTGGTCCCGACTCAGTGTTTGGAGTATCTAGTTCTGATTCTGGACTCCTTGGAGGCAAAGGTATCCTACCTCTGGAGAAGTTGCTGACACTTCAGTCTGCGGTGCGGGTGCTGACATCCCAAAAATGGTTGTCAATCCGTTTTTTGCATGAGAGTCCCGAGACTCGTGGTGGCCTCCTTCGCGGCCGTTCCGTATGCCCAATCACACACCAGGGCATTGCAGAAGGAGATCTTGTCCACCTGGGACAAATCCCCGTTGTCCTTGGATCTTCAGATCCAGGTGATTCACCTGGTCAGGGCGCCCCTGACATGGTGGTTGAGATCCTCGGCTCTTCGGTCCGGAAAGTCGTTCCCCTCCCATCCAATGGACGGTACTCACGACGGACACCAGCCTGACGGGCTGGGGTGGAGTCTGGGGAGTCCTGTCGGCTCAGGCCTTGGACTCCGGACGAGCCCGTTTACCAATCACTGTTCTGGAAATACGGGCCATCGGACTGTGTCTCTCCTCAGGTCGGAGAGAGTACGGGGTCGCTCCATCAGGAGCCAGTCAGACACCGCCACGGCGGTGGCGTATGTAAACCATCAAGGGGGAACTCGGAGCTCGGCTGCGGCTTCCGAGGTAGTCCGTATCCTGAAGTGGGCCGGAAGAAACGTGCCGGCTCTGTAGGCCTTTTTACATTCTGGGCATAGACAATGGGCAGGCGGACTATTTGAGTCGCCAATCGCCAGACACCGGACCAAGAAGAGTGGTCCTTGCATATTTCAACTCCTTTACTGACGGTGGGGCACGCCGGATGTGGACCTGATGGCCTCTCGACTCAGTCGCAAGGGTCGAGGTTGTGGCCAGATTCAGAGATCCTTGGGCGATGCCTCGAATGCGTTGGTGGCCCCATAGGGTCCTTATCGCCTGATAGAAACTCCGGCGATCCTAGTTGTTCCGGATTGGCCTCAGCATCACTGGTACGCTGATCTGGCACGTCTCGTCGCGGACGTTCCCTGGCGGTTGCCGATGAGGGTGGACCTTCAGTCTCAAGGTCCTATGTTTCATCCGGCTTACAGTCTCTGGCTTTAGCGGCAGGGCTGTTAAAAGCCAGGTGTTGAGGGACCGAGGTCTCTCGGACTCGGTAATTTTGACCATGGTAAGGACATGGAAGTCTTCCTCCAGGCACATCTATCACCGTGCCTGAAAAGCTTATATCGCCATGTGCGAAGCGCTGGACTGGCGTCCTCGGACGTATTCCGTCCCCAGAATCCTGCGTCCTCTGCAGTGTGGAGTGACCCAAAAGCTTGCTTTGAGTACCATAAAGGATCAGTTTTCGGCCTTGGCCGTCTTCTTTCAGCGACCTCTAGCGGGTCATTTTTCTTGGTTAGCACCTTGTGTTGGGGGTTCGCCATGTGCTCCCTCCTGTCAAGCCTCCTCTCCCGCCGTGGGATCTGAATTTGGTGCTCTCGGTCCTCCAGGAACCTCCTTTTGGGAATATCCGGGATATTCCCCTCTTGTCTTGTCTCAGAAGGTGGCCTTTTTAGTGGCAATCACTTCTGTTTGACGAGTGTCTGAGTTGGCGGCTTTGTCCTGCAAGTCGCCATATTTGGTCATCCATAAGGATAAGGCGGTGTTGCATCCGCGACCTTCCTTTTTTGCCAAAGGTGGTGTCGACCTTTCACCTACATGAGGACATTGCCCTCCCGTCCTTGTGTCCTCACCCATCGCATGCCAGAGAGTTTGCGCTGCACATATTGGAGGTGGTACGAGCCTTACGGGTGTACCTGTCTGCTACTGCTTCTATTCGGAAGTCCGACTCACTGTTTGTGACTGTCTCTGGTCCATAACAGGGCCAAGCGGTTTCGTCTGCCATCATTTTAGGGGAATCAGACAAACCGTCATTCAAGCCTATGCTCTCAAAGGGCGGGCGCCTCCCTTTCCGGTTACGGCGCATTCCACCAGGGCAATTGGTGCTTCCTGGGTTTCCCGACATCAAGCGTCGGTTGCACAAGTGTGCAAGACGGCGACCTGGTCGTCTGTTCATGCCTTTTAAGTTTTTTATAAGGTTAATGTGGCTGCATCTTCGGATGCTTCCTTCGGCCGCAGGGTGCTGCAGGCCGCTGTTTAAAGTTGCGACTCCTCCGTTGAGGAGCTCTGCCTTATTGGAGTGAAGTTTTGGTTTTTCCATTTATACTGCTCCCATCCCTCTTGACACTGCTTTGGGACATCCCACGTGTAAAGTGTAAAGAGACACCGTGTCAGTCCATGGATGGTAAGAGAAAATAGGATTTTTTGCACTCACCGTAAAATCCTTTTCTCTGACATCCATGGACTGACACGGCACCCACCCTTCCTTTTAAGTTTGTACTGCTTTGTTACGAACTGAAGTCTGCTGACTGTAGTGGGAGGGTTATGTCCGGAGGGACCGCCCCCTGGGTGGGGCTGTTCAGCTCTGGCTTTTAGAATGTATGTATAACATTTCACATTCTGCCTAGGTCTTCTCCTGCAAGCAGGGACATAACCCACGTGTAAAGTGTAAAGAGACACCGTGTCAGTCCATGGATGTCAGAGAAAAGGATTTTACGGTGAGTACAAAAAATCCTATTTTTTATCTGCAACAGAAGTACATGATTTACATATAGGTACATAAGGAAACTGGAATTTAGAAAGAAAAATAGGTAAACTTAGCCTTTAATGAGAATTATCGTTCAGTCAGGAACATTAGAAACATTGGCCGAATTTACAAAATGATCCCAAGCTAAGCTCCAGCTTATCAGATACACCAAGCATTGTTTTTCGCAAAGCCAGGGACATAAAAAAAATCCCATCACTAAACAGCTTGAATACCACCGGCACCACAGACATTCTATGATTCTTATTTATTATAGGAATGCATTGTTGCAAAACATTTAGGTTGCATGGCCTGTGATCACTAGGGATGAGCTTTATGTTCGAGTCTAACATGAGTTCGACTCGAACATTGGCTGCGAATAATTTGGGTTGTTCGCGGCAAATTCGAAAAGCCGCGGAACACCCTTTAAAAGTCTATGGGAGAAATCTAAAGTGCTAATTTTAAAGGTTAATATGCAAGTTATTGTCATAAAAAGTGTTTGCGGACCTGGGTCCTGCCCCAGGGGACATGTATCAATGCAAAAAAAAAGTTTTAAAAACTGAAGTTTTTTCAGGAGCAGTGATTTTAATAATGCTTGAAGTGAAACAATAAAAGTGATAGTATATAAAACATGAAAGCCGAGAGAAAAGCGAGTGAGTAATCTATGTACGCCCCGCCCTACAGCTCCCAGCCCCGCCCTCAGTGTGTCAGGTCCTGGCCGGCTGTAAGCGCAAGTGACTCGTTTCCTCTTCACAACACAAGAGCCGCAGTGACAGGCCTGAGCCTTTTCTCTGCTTTCCCCGGAGCCATCCCGCCGAAGCCGAGACATCGAAAGCTGCCGCCGCTGCCCTCCGTCCCCGTCCGCCATTCTGCTTCCCCCATGGCGCTGAAAAGAATACAGAAACCATTTAAATAAACATACCTACTCGGGTTTTACCTATGGAGCATCTGAAAGTTTGTTTTTCTGAGACACATCGCCTGCCTTGAGTCATCATCCAGCTGGTGGAGACACCATGTCCAGCAGTGACCCCACATACACAGCCTTCCGGTGGAGCGGTGAGGACCTTCCCTGGGACTATCGCGAGGAAAAGGCCCCGGCTGGGTTTAAGCCACAGGCTAATCTGGTCTGTGCAGCTGGTAAGCGCACACTTCTTCTGGTCCATCCTTGAGTTTCCATCTGCCAAGAATTACACTTGTTTGGGATTTCTTTTCCTCTAAGACTCTGTGGTTGATGAGTTCATGATGAGAACTCTTTTTTCCATTGGTTTATCTTCACAGGAAGATTAGGATTTTTTTGATAGATATTCCAGCACAGGTTTTGTTTTCACAGGATTTTTATTAATTTGCACATCCTTGAGAGGAACATTCATTGTTATTTTTGAGTGGGCTTATTTCACTTATATTTTAAGCACCCATTTTGTTATATTTTCATATGAGTTATTTACTTCACAGGTTTTTATGATCACTATTTAACCATTTACATTGCATATTTGTGTAGAGGGCATGTACTATTTAGGGGAAGCATCTGGGTGGTAGCATTACCCAGATGCACTGATTGGAAGAATAGGGCTGTATTCTGTTCGGGTGAGGACATGAGTGGTGCACAGTTCCCTGCGGCTCAGTAGGTGGCGCTGTCGCTCTGAGTCGGGGTTGAACCACTTCTGCAGTGCCGTACCCTTTGTGACCTCTCGCGGCAGCTGTACTGCGGGGCGGGGACCCGCTGTGCTTGCTGGGAGAGGGTATAAAGGGGGTCGACATCTTCGCCATGAGGTCCGAGTCCCAGGCACCTTCAGCCTGAGGGCTGCGGTCTGTGTTCGGTGTTCAGGCGCCCTCGGCCTGTAGACGAGGAGTTCGTGTTCCATCCCAGACACCTTCAGTCTGGGGTGAGGTACTCAGCCGGAGGCCTGGGGCCCAGTATCTTCCGCTGGGTCCCGCGAGGGAGGGATCGTCCTAAGGTGCCCCGGGTGTTGGGCACCTGAATCCGGAGCGTAAGGGACCGGAGAGGGGACCCTTTTTGAAGCTGGTGCAGCATATTGCCAGTGTCGGGTGGACCTCCGGAGACCGCTTGGATGGATGTCTTTCTCCAACAAGGGCCTATTCATAAAGGAAGGTAATTCATGTTCTGTGACCGGTGGCAGCGGTACATCTAGTCAATTCAGGTCGGTGGCAGAGACCTGCTATTAGGCCTGTGGCAGGGGCCTCAACAGTTCACCCGGTCGGTGGCAGCGACCAAACTCACGGTCGGTGGCAGCGACTGTGCGCCAAGCCTATTTGCCAAAGAAGGAATAGAAGAGTTCATTGTGCCTGGGCCTACTCATATCCACACCCTGTTTGTTCGTTTAAAGTTCAACTGATACTGTTCATATGTGAAGAAGAATAAAGGAGTGTTGAACTTTTTATGGTGTGGGGCTCTATTACTGACAGTCAAACTTGCCCTCTGCAGGAGGGCCAGAGGCTCCATCCAGAACACAGGACTCGGAGGTAAAATAGTGTTGGCCTTCACCTCTACACCTTAGAGGACATGGGCCGTAGTGAACCTCATCCTCTTCCCGCATACCCCTAGACAAGCAAGCCAGTTTATTTAATAAAAGGGGACGGAGGGTGAGGCCGCTACACTTGATTCATTATTAACCTAAGGACTATCATTATTAGTCTTTGTGGTTTCCCATATTATTTAGTTAGAGCGCAACCTTCACCTGTTAATATCTGTTTTGTTTGTATCTCACACTATGTTGCAGCTTAGTGTGTTTTTTCCTAGCGCAGTTTTTTTCATCCAACCTTAAAACAGATAGTGCCTTGCTGGCTCTGCAGTTTACAGATTTAAAAAGATAATGGTGGCACAGATCCCTGATCAAGCAGGCACATGCATGATTTCATGATTTCTTATTAGTAATATTTTGCACTTGTCAGTTCCAATTCCCAGTGGACATTCTGAGTAGTTTACAGCACATAATTCTGCTGGCAGGGAATGGGGATTTAGACTGGCTATGACATTTCTAAATCTCTAGATTCAGTAGGAAGGACAGCTTAATACAGCCAATTACAGCTGCTGAGTTGACATAAAAACGCCAATTGGCATGGGTCAATGTTACTCTCTGGCAGCAAATATTAACTAGTCCCAGTCTGTGGGAAAGAATAATAAAAACTGGCCACAGTTACAGTATGTGTTCCGCAGTGTGAGTTGTCCTCTGCTCAGCCATTACCAGGAAACTCACAAACATATCGCTTAGGTCAGACCTACAGAATTTAAGAGTAAAAGGTCACAACGTAATCTCATTATTATTTTTTTTGTAGTGTATTAAGCATAAAGACATGGTAGAACATACTGTTCAGTAAGCCACTTTTACCATGTCTACACACAAGCACTTCTGTATGCTTCTTGATCTAGCTATATATCAAAGTTGGTAGCACAGTTTCAGACTGTGAAGGAACACAGTGTAATGGTGCTTTTCTGGTGGAAGTTCCCTTAAGAACTACCTGCGGCTAATTCAAGCAAGCATTAGCAATACCAACACTTGCAGCTATCTCTTTTTTTTTTTTAACAAGAAGTTGCAGCTATCTCTTACTATGGCCACTTTAAGAATCTGTCACTATGACAGTGCCAAATTCTTAAAGAATTACCATAGGTTGTCAAATTAGGAAACTGGCAGTAATTAAGACCAACTCTGAGCTAGTGTACAGTGACCCCGCTTATGTTGGGAAGCTGTCAAGTATGTGACACCCCCCCCCCCCGCACTAAACACTGTAATGGAAAAAAGGCACTGGGGAATAAAGATTATTAAATTGATGTATCTTTCCCCTCTTTTATCCTGGACATTGCTGAGTACAGTGCAGGGGTGCGTGCTCCCGAATGTAGACAATGTGTGCATCCAGAGACACGCATCGCACCTGCACAGCTGTCAAATTGGGACCAGTGGCTACTGTATGTCCATACAGTATACCGTAAGTCATAACTTATGAAATAATAATAGCAATGCAAGATCAAGGACATATTTACCTCCCTCGGTTAATTTATAGCATTTTGAACCCAAACACCCCATGCTAGGAGGAACCAGAGTGGATTAGGCCTCCACACCCCTCCTATGAGAAATAGATATCCGAGACCTGCTATAGGTATATCTATTTCAAAGCTACTTTCATGCTAGACAATAATATTCAGGGTAGCTGACTGATATTAATACTTATAGAAAACTGTATCTGGGACTTGGTCATAAAAGTGGTGACATCCCAGCCACCACCCCTTAGACCAGATGAATAAGCAGATGGTCTCTGTCAAACCCCCTTGATGTGAAGAAAATAAACCAAAGAAAACCTAACCAGACTTGAGAGAGCTACTGTACCATTTTTGCTTTTTCATTGGACTCTGCAAACCAGGACATTGTTAAGTATTCTCACCCTCAACTCCTTGTTGCCTTATTGTCTCTTTGTTACTTTGTAATTTCTTTATTTTTGTAATCTTTTTTTTTTTTTTTTGCACCATTTTTATCTTTTCAGAATTAAACTATATTTTGAAAACTGCTAAAACTGTCTAAAGCCCTAATGCCAACCAAAAGAAGCACTGTCTCTTGAGGAGAGCTACTGTAGTATGAATCTCTGCATATACCTGTCTGTGTGATGACTGTGTGTGTACCAACATTTATTTTATTTAAAATTGTTTCTGCTGATCTTGTGAAATTTTCCTGCTTTTCGATAAAAGCAGGTGAGGCTGAGAGTGTTATTTTTCCGTAAGTGACAGCGCAATGTGAGGTTGACCAGCCTTTTGTCACGAGTTGGGGAAAAGGGCAATGGTCTGACATCTGCGTTTGTCACACTCCCCAGCACACCACTGCTGATCCAATGTCCCCCCAAGAATACCTCTGTACCCCATCAGCACTCCTCTGCCACAAACAGCTCCCCATGACACCTCTACCTCCATTGCCCCCCAGCACACTCTGCCTCCAATGCTTCCCAGCACACTCTGCCTCCAATGTCTCCCAGCATACCTCTGTACCCCCTAGCCCACCTCTGCCTCCAATGCCTCCCAGCACACTCTGCCTCTAATGTCTCCCAGCATAGCTTTGTATTCCCTAGCACACCTCTGCCTCCAATGCCTCCCAGCACACTCTGCCTCCATTGTCTCCCAGCATACCTCTGTATTCCCTAGCACACCTCTGCCTCCAATGCCTCCCAGCACACTCTGCCTCCATTGTCTCCCAGCAAAGCTCTGTATTCCCTAGCACACCTCTGCCTCCAATGCCTCCCAGCACACTCTGCCTCCATTGTCTCCCAGCATACCTCTGTATTCCCTAGCACACCTCTGCCTCCAATGCCTCCCAGCACACTCTGCCTCCATTGTCTCCCAGCATACCTCTGTATTCCCTAGCACACCTCTGCCTCCAATGCCTCCCAGCACACTCTGCCTCCAATGTCTCCCAGCAAAGCTCTGTATTCCCTAGCACACCTCTGCCTCCAATGCCTCCCAGCACACTCTGCCTCCATTGTCTCCCAGGATACCTCTGTATTCCCTAGCACACCTCTGCCTCCAATGCCTCCCAGCACACTCTGCCTCCAATGTCTCCCAGCATAGCTCTGTATTCCCTAGCACACCTCTGCCTCCAATGTCTCCCAGCACACTCTGCCTCCAATGTCTCCCAGCATAGCTCTGTATTCCCTAGCACACCTCTGCCTCCAATGCCTCCCAGCACACTCTGCCTCCAATGTCTCCCAGAATACCTCTGTACCCCCTAGCACACCTCTGCCTCCAATGCCTCCCTGCATTGAATTATCTTTTATTAATCTGTACAGGTTGTTAGTACCAAACATAAGCATATACCAGGGGCGGATCCAGGGGGGGGGGGCAACAGGGCAATTGCCCCCCCCGAGACCATCTGTCACACTCGCTTGCTCTGTTTGTTTTTTTTTGTGCCTGATCTCCCGGACTTTGGGGACCGGGTACACATGTAGCCCCACTCTTCCTCTACAAGTCTGCAAAGTTTGGTGTCTGGGGAACCTACGGCCGGAGAGCACTGATTTTTTAAACCTGGGCACACCTTCCTTAGACTCCAATGTTAACCGGTCATTTCTCCTGTGATTTTGCGGACCCGGTACCAGCCGGTCGTAGGATCCCTGGACCCCAAACTTGGCACACATGTAGCCCTATGTCTCCTCTACAAGTGTAAAAAGTTTGGTGTCTGGGAGACCTATGGCCGGGGAGAACCGATTTTTCAAAGCCGAGCACTCCTTCCATAGACTCCCATGTTAAACATCAGTCTAGGCATGGGCACAGTGAGGCATGGGCACAGTGAGGCATTGGCACAGTGAGGCATGCAGATGGACACCCTAGGCTTATACTCGAGTCAATAAGTTTTCCCAGTTTTTTGGGGTAAAATTAGGTGCCTCGGCTTATATTCGGGTCGGCTTATACTCAAGTATCTACAGTACTTGTTCTGCGGCTGCCGCTGCCTCTCTGAGTCTCTCTCTCAGTTTCTCACATCAGCCAATCAGCGGCGCCGAGAGAGAGACTCGTCTAATGTAGTTACGCGGCGCACTGACACGATACCAGGAGCGGAGGAGGAGGTGGGTGGAGCCTCTTCCCTGCACTCGTTGCTAACGCCTGGGCCGCTTGGCGTCTAGCAACGAGTGACGTCAGTGAGTCACGTTGGGCTGCTCTGCGGGCAGGTGCGATAGCGTGCGGCTCCACAGACGGGTAAGAAAGCGGGCGGCTCTGCTTGCGGCGCGGTTTGTGGGCGGGCGGCGCGGTTCGCGGGCAGACCGTGCTGCTCAGTGTGTTGGCAGGGCAGGTGAGAGTGAGAGAGCAGGCTCAGTTTGGCAGCTGGTCAATCAGCTAGCCGGGAGCGGGGGAGCAGAGAGATGAGATCATCTCTCACCGCCCGTACCTGCCCTGCATTCCTGCAGTGACTTCCGCCCTCACTGTGCAGGCAACCATGGTGCCGGAATGATTGAAGCGGCGACACCAGCCATTTCCCCGATAAATTTCCCACAAAAAAAACATATTTTTTAGCAGTGCCCCTCCCGAGAAAAGACTCTGGATCTACCCCTGGCACATACACAATCCAGAAGCTGTAATATCATGGAGTTATCTATCTTTTAGTTTGTATGGCCTGAGAATGGCTTCTATTGGAGGGGTGGCAGTATATGATGTACCGGAGCAGCACTATTTTCACTGTATGAAGAGACCTCACACTCCTATTTTTGACCCTGGGCAGTACCCCATACTGAATGAGTTTTCCCTAGGCTCTCCCTACTTACTAGGAACCTCTACCTGTTCTATTTTGCACGGGTCATTCTATTTATAATACCCCTCATTAAAATGGCTGCCTGGATTTTAGTGTCCTGGCTGCCTGGATTTCAGTGTCCAATAAGACAACTGTCTTCCCTGAGAAGACCAATAGAGTCCATAAGTGGACATTTCCCTTAACAAACTCCTTTCCACCTGTAACAATGGCGCAATGAAAACTACAGGTTGGGGGAATGCCTGCACCTGCCTACACGTCACAGACAGGTACATGAATCTGTTAGTTTGTTAGAATAGAAAGAACTGTGCTAACAATTACCATATATACATAATGTTATTAATAATATTGGTATCCAAATTAGCTTTATATAATAATCAACATTCCACCAACGTGATGGTGTGCGGGATACTCCAAACACACACAGACATTATAGGACAGATTCTCAAAGTTCTTCCTTAGCAGTCTTAAAGGGGTTGTAAAGGTTTGTTTTTTATTTTCTAAATAGGTTCCTTTAAGCTAGTGCATTGTTGGTTCACTTACCTTTTCCTTCGATTTCCGTTCTAAATTTTTTTTATCTTTGTTTTCTTTGTCTGAATTTCTCACTTCCTGTTCCTCCTCAGTAAGCTGTTCAGGCTGACTAAACACCGCTCGGATGATGGTGTGAAGTTTACTGAGGAGAAACAGGAAGTGAGAAATTCAGACAAAGAAAAAAACATTTAGAAGGGAAATCGAAGAAAAAGGTAAGTGAACCAACAATGCACTAGCTTAAAGGAACCTATTTAGAAAATAAAAAACGAACCTTTACAACCCCTTTAAGCATTGATATAGGTAAAGGGGGCAACCAGCTAGTCTAAGACACAGTCCTTGTAGCACCTCTGGCATCTAACCCACAAAGCACAGGCACATCTGGAGTTCTAGGTATAAGGTCCTTCTCACAATGTCTAGAGACAGCTCCCCAACCAGCTTCCCTGTAACACTCTTCAGTGAAAGGGATCCTTCTCCAGCCCAGCTTCCTAAAATAGTGTCCTCTAGCAAATTTCTTTAAACCCAGGTTCTTCCAGGCCCTCAGCAAAGCATGTGCTCAGGCCTAACAGCACAAAAAAAAAACCCCACTACAAACAACATAGGGGCCAGGCGCATAAATGTGATCAAAGATACCTATAAATAGAAGATATTAGACTCTGGCCGCTGCTTTCAGACTCAAGAGACCAAATGAGATAAATAAAGAGATTCACCACAAGGAGTGCTGTTCCGGTGGGTTAGTTAAACAAGCGATACAATTTAAAAGTTTCAATCTTTAATTGCAAATGTATCAATTCATGTACCAAGAAACTAATTATCAGGTGTTATGCAGTGGAAAAGGAAAGTGCCCTGTGACCACAGCTTCCGTGGTGTCCTCCGCAGAGCCAGAAGGGATAGATGTCACAAACCCTAGTGCTGTGTAGGAGGCCTAAGGCCTAACAGCAGCAGCTCTTCAGTAACACAGACTCCCTCCCGAGGGGGAAGCCTCAGGAAAGGGAGTTCTAAACAGACTCTCACAAACATTTCTCTTTTCCTCATCTAAACCTTCTGTGGCTAACCCTCCAACTCTATTTCTGAAAGCTTCTTCCAGAGGCAGGCAGGAGCAATCCACCACCAGGCATGGGGACACCTGACCAGACCTAGAAAATAAATTGCTGCTTAGCTAGGTACAGCAGAGACAAAAATCTAATTTTACCAGCTTTGGGCAGAGCTGCTACAAAACCAATATACAATTCTCAAATATACACTATATCCCTATATCCCATACAAGGTATGTATATTTACTTCTCTAAAATTAGAGCTATTGTGATCATAAGAAATTATACAGTATCTCACAAAAGTGAGTACACCCCTCACATTTTTGTAAATATTTTATTATATCTTTTTATATGACAACACTGAAGAAATTACACTTTGCTACAATGTAAACTAGTGAGTGTGCAGCTTGTATAACAATGTCAATTTGCTGTCCCCTCAAAATAACTCAACACACAGCCATTAATGTCTAAAACCCTGGAAACAAAAGTTTGTACGCCCCTAAGTGAAAATGTCCAAATTGGGCCCAATTAGCTATTTTCCCTCCCCGGTGTCATGTGACTCGTTAGTGTTACAAGGTCTCAGGTGTGAATGGGGAGCAGGTGTGTTAAATTTGGTGTCATCGTTCTCATACTCTCATACTGGTCACTGGAAGTTCAACATGGCACCTCATGGCAAAGAACTCTGAGGATCTGAAAAAAAGAATTGTTACTCTACATAAAGATGGCCTAGGCTATAAGAAGATTTCCAGGACCCTGAAACTGAGCTGCAGCACGGTGGTCAAGACCATACAGCATTTTAACAGGACAGGTTCCACCCAGAACAGGCCTTGCCATGGTCAACGAAAGAAGTTGAGTGCACATGCTCAGCATCATATCCAGAGTTTGTCTTTGGGAAATAGACGTATGAGTGCTGCCAGCATTTCTGCAGAGGTTGAAGGGGTGGGGGGGGTCAGCCTGTCAGCGGTCAGACCATACGCCGCACACTGCATCAAATTAGTCTGCATGGCTGTCGCCCCAGAAGGAAGCCTCTTATAAAGATGATGCACAAGAAAGCGTGCCAAGTTTGCTGAAGACAAGCAGACTAATGACATGGATTACTGGAACCATGTCCTGCGGTCTGATGAGACCAAGATAAATGTATTTTGTTCATTTGTCAAGCGTGTGTGGCGGCAACCAGGTGAGGAGTACAAAGACAAGTGTGTCTTGCTTACAGTCAAGCATGGTGGTGGGAGTATCATGGTCTGGGGCTGCATGAGTGCTGCCGGCACTGGGGAGCTACAGTTCATTGAGGGAACAATGAATGCCAACATGTACTGAGACATACTGGAGCAGAGCATGATCCCCTCCCTTCGGAGACTGGGCTGCAGGGCAGTATTCCAACATAACAACCCCAAACACACCTCCAAGACGACCACTGCCTTGCTAAAGAAGCTGAGGGTAAAGGTGAAGAACTGGCCAAGCATGTCTCCAGACCTAAACCCTATTGAGCATCTGTGGGGCATCCTCAAATGGAAGGTGGAGGAGCGCAAGGTCTCTAACATCCACCAGCTCCATGATGTCATCATGGAGGAGTGGAAGAGGACTCCAGTGGCAACCTGTGAAGCTTTGGTGAACTCCATGCCCAAGAGGGTTAAGGCAGTGGTAGAAAATAATGATGATGACCACACAAATTATTGGCACTTTGGGCCCAATTTTGGCATTTTCACTTAGGGGTGCACTCACTTTTGTTGCCAGCGGTTTAGACATTAATGGCTGTGTTTTGAGTTATTTTAAGGGGGCAGCAAATTTGCACTGTTATACAAGCTGTACACTCACGACTTTACATTGTAGCAAAGTGTAATTTCTTCAGTGTTATCACATGAAAAGATATAATAAAATATTTACAAAAATGTGAGGGGTGTACTCACTTTTGTGAGTTACTGTAGATATATAGATAAAAGTATAGATAATCCTCATACACCTACTGCTCAATCGCACTGGCACACCCCTTGGGACACCCAGTGGCATGATCTGCATTCCGGTGCTTTGTATCGGGCCACTGTAAGCGGCCAAGATACCATGTGATTGCTGTGCGATCATATGTCACCTAGAAAGCAAGAGTCATGAATGGAACCTATTCAGGACATCATTGTTTACTACTGTGTGTGTGATCTGTGATTGGTCATTAGCAATCACATGGTACTAAACAATCAATCACCCGCGCTACCACTAATAATTGGTGTTAGACTTGCCGCTGCTGTTCATGACAAAGGTCGAAAATGTAAATAAAAAAATTATATACCACAGCGCAAACAAACCTAAATGGATAATGATAGAAATAAAGTGATAATACTGTGCATAAATATGTGTACAAAGAACAGTAGAAATAGTAGAAAATGTTGAACAAGCATGTTGCCAGTGAAAGTTCAAATGAGTGTGCAAAATTGCATAAATAAAGTTCCAATTGCAAAGACTCCTTTACAAGTGCTGCTGTGCTGACAATTCCCAAGGTGCTGCAATAATAATTGATATCCACACAGATGATAACGTGCTCCACACCCCCCATAAGTGATAAGACTCACCAGATCCAATGGACCCCTCAAGCAATACTGCTATGTGGGTAGGGATGAGCTTCGCGTTCGAGTCGAACTCATGTGAACATCGGCTGTTCGCTCGTTCGCCAAATTTCGAAAATTATGGGCTGTTCGCGCCAAATTGCCCATAATTCACTGCGGCATTACAGTGGATTGCTGGCTGTTGATTGGCCAAGCATGCACTATGACCCGCATGCTTTGGCCAATCACAGCGTCGTCAGAACAGAGCCATAATTGGCCAAAGGAAGGTAGGTACACGCCCCACACTATATAAGGGCGCCTGCGTGTCGGCCTTGTGTAGTGTGTTGCGGCGTTGTGAGAGTCTGAGAAAGATAGAGAGTCAGAGTGTAATTTTATTTCAGTTAGATAGAGCAGGCAGGCGATTCAGGTAGCTGCAGTTAGTGTATTTAGTATATATAGGCATCCCAGGAGTTGTATATATATATATATATATATGTATATATATAATATATATATATATATATATATATATATACACTGTATTCAGTTTAGCTAGATCTCACTTCAGAGTAGACATGTGCACTGCCAAAAAATTCGTTAGTTTTCATTTTCGTTTCATTCGTTTTTTTTTTTTTTTCGTTTTTCGGGTCATTCGTTATGATCGCAATTCGTAAATTCGTAAATTTGTACATTCGTAAATTTATACATTCGTAAATTTGTACATTCGTAAATTTGTACATTCATAAATTTGTACATTCGTAAATTTATACATTCGTAAATTTATACATTCGTAATTTCGGAAATTTGGAAATTCGATATTTTCGAAAACCCGAAAATTTGAAAATCTGAAAAAATAACTATTAAATTATAGGTATTGCAATTTCCTTTCAAATTTGGCTGTTAGCGAACGTAACGAATACAAATTTATCTGAAGTTACGCATAACCTGAAATAACAAATGCCGCATCTAAACAAATGGAACGGAACAAATTAATAATAATAATAATAAAACGTTTTTATTATTATTATTGTTATTTATTATTATTATTAATTCATTACGTTCCATTCGTTTAGATACGGCATTCATTATGTCGGAAAACAATTCGTAACTTCGTTAAGTTCACTAACAGCCAAATTTGAAAGGAAATTACAATACCTATAATTGAATAGTTAGTAATAGTTAAGTTATTAGTTAATTATTATTTCAGATTTCCGAATTTACTAATTAACGATTGTACAAATTTACGAATGTACGAATATTCGGAAATTCGTAAATTCAAATGTACGAATTTCCGGATAGTTGTACATTCGTAAATTCGTGCATTGGTAAATTCGTATATTCGTAAATTCGTACATTCGTAAATTTGAATTTACGAATATTCGTTAAAATTCGTTAAATGAGTTTTCGTTAATTCGGATATTTCCGAATTAACGAATTTGTCGAAATTCGTTAAAAAACGAATTCGGAACGAAACGAATTGCACATGTCTACTTCAGAGTGTTCCTGTTATTCTCGCTGCAGTATATTAAGTCAGTGTACTATATACATGGCTCAGTGTGCAGGTGAAAGCTGACTGCAGACCATCCCTGTTCTCTTCCTAAAAATATAGGCAGGCAGTTGATTGAGCTAAGCTGCAGTATATTAAGTCAGTGTACTGTATACTGGGCTTAGTGTGAAGGTAAATCTGACTGCAGACCATCCCTGTTCTCTTCCTTATAATACAGACAGGCAGTTGATTGAGCTAAGCTGCAGTATATTAAGTCAGTGTACTGTATACTGGGCAGGCACAGTGTGCAGGTAAAGCGGACTGCAGACCATCCCTGTTCTCTTCCTAAAAATATAGGCAGGCAGTTGATTGAACTAAGCTGCAGTATATTAAGTCAGTGTACTGTATACTGGGCACAGTGTGCAGGTAAAGCTGACTGCAGACTATTCCTGCTGTCTCTGCGCGTTATTCCAAAAGTTCTTTGGTGTGGGTCTTTTTTGAGACGTGTGCAGCAGATCGCACCGTTGCTATTTGCAACATATGTCTGAAGCGTATCTCGCGTGGCCAAAACATCAGCCGCTTGGCATGCTTGATCAGACATATGTCGACCTGCCATGCAGTCCGTTGGCAAGCGTACATAAAAGACTCACACCAAAGAACAAAGCGGACCTCTCCTTGCTCCTCATCAGCTGGAATCTCCAACCCCACTATACCTTCAGTCCTCTCAGAAACCTGCACTGAGAGGAATGAAGGTGTAGAATTAGGTGTGTCACTGCCAAGTACTTGCAGGCAATCTGCTATCGGTACACCAACGTCCGATTGTACCAGGCAAATTTCCCTGCCCCAGCTGCTGCACCGCCGAAAGAAATTCGCTCCCAGCCATCCACATGCCCAGCGGTTGAATGCTAGCTTGGCTAAATTGCTAGCACTTCAACTGCTGCCCTTTCAGTTGGTAGACTCTGCCTGCCCCCTTCAGTGAGTTTGTGGAATGTGCGGTACCTCAGTGGCAGGTTCCCAAACGCCACTTTTTTTCACGGAATGCGATTCCGGCTCTCTACCGGCATGTGAAAGGCAATGTCTTGGCCTCGCTGGACAGGGCGGTCAGCGGTAAGGAGCATATTATTGCTGACTCATGGTCCAGCAGGTATGGACAGGGACGTTACCTATCTTTCACTGCCCACTGGGTGACTCTGCTGGCAGCTGGGAAGGATGCAGGACAGGGTGCAGTAGTGTTGGAGGTTGTCCCGCCACCACCCCTCCAAAATGCTACTAGTGGTGATTCTGACACACCTCTCTCCTCCACCCCCTCCTATTCTTCTTCCTCCAGGGCCTCTTCCTGTGCTGATTTGTCCTCGGAACCAGCGGTGCTCCGTAGGCGTTCAAGGGGCTACGCAAGTACGCAGGCAAAAAGATGCCATGCGGTGCTTGAGCTGGTGTGCTTGGGGGACAGGAGCCACACTGGGGCAGAGATTCTGTCAGCTCTGCAGGGGCAGGCTCAGAGGTGGTTGATGCCACGCCAGCTTAAGCCAGGAATGGTGGTTTGCGACAATGGCACCAACCTCCTCTCTGCCCTCCAACAGGGACAGCTGACCCATGTGCCCTGTTTTGCTCACGTCCTTAACTTGGTGGTGCAGCGGTTCTTGGGCTGGTACCCGGGCTTACAGGTTTTCCTGAGGCAGGCCAGGAAAGTCTGTGTGCATTTCCGCTGGTCAAATAATGCCAGTGCTCGGCTGGCTGACCTCCAAAAGGAATACAACCTGCCCAAGAACCGCCTAATGTGTGACATGCCCACCAGGTGGAACTCAACGTTGGCCATGCTGCAGCGGCTGCACACACAGCAGAGAACCATCAATGAGTACCTGTGTGACTATGGCACCAGGACAGGGTCAGGGGAGCTTGTTTTTTTTGCCACGCCAGTGGGTCATGATCAGGGATGCATGCACTGTCCTGTCCCTCTTGTCCACCTGTTGGAGCACACACTGCATCGTATAATGGACAGGGCACTTGAGGCAGAACAAATGGAGGAAGAGGAGGACTTCCTTACCTCTCAAGGCCCCCTTTATCCAGACAGTGTTCCTGCTGGCCCGCCGATCACACAGGAAGAGGAGGAGGAGGAGGAGGATTGTGTCAGCATGGAGGTGTAGCCTAGCACTCAGCATCAGCAGCAGTCTTCAAGGGATCATTTACAGCCCCAAGAAACCCATGGACTTGTACGTGGCTAGGAGGAGGTGGCTGTGGATCATGTTGTCCTTAGTGACCCAGAAGACTCCGGACCGAATGCCTCAGCAAACCTACATTGCATGGCCTCCCTGATCCTGCAAAGCCTGCGAAAGGATCCTTGTATTCGTCGTATCAAGGAGAGGGATCATTACTGGCTGGCAACCCTCCTTGATCCACGGTACAAGGGTAAGGTTGCGGACCTTATCCAGCCGTCGCAGAGGGAGCAGAGGATGAAACATCTTTGGGAGGAATGCCGTTTTTCTCAATGATTTTCATCCATATTGCCGGGACAAGACATAACATTAAAGCCGAAAGCAGTTTTAAATTACTTTTATTCCTTTAGAAATGTCATTTTGTGCAGGGACAATTATAAACATGGGAAACACGCGCCCGTTTACAGGCATACTATAGACACCCCCCAGTCACGATATTTAAAGGAATATTTCACTTTAATTTTTTCACTTTAAGCATCATTAAAATCACTGCTCCTGAAAAAACGTCAGTTTTTAAAACAGTTTTTTGCATTGATACATGTACCCTGGGGCAGGACCCGGGTCCCCAAACCCTTTTTAGGACAATAACGTGCATATTAGTCTTTAAAATTCGCACTTTTGATTTCTCCCGCTCGAGTCCCATAGACTTTAACGGGGTTCGAAAGTTTGCGCGAACTACCTGTCTGTTCGCATGTTCTGGATGCGAACCGAACCGGGGGGTGTTCGACTCATGAGATGCCAACTCCAAGATACGATTCTTCCTGTGATGTTTCAAACTCAGACAAAAGGTGACAGAGCCCACATAGCGTAGTACATCTTGTCTATTCAGTAGAAATCAAGCTTACAATGTTCCATAGTAAAAAATTTAAGAATGTAGCATCAAAAGACAGTCCGCTCATTCCAGGAAGCAGCAGGTTCTCTCACAACCTCATCTGCGCTGCAACGAACATCGGACGTGATGTCACTGCGGTGCCGTAGTCTGCGGCTTGAGCGTTTCGCCCCTCCCAAAGTGCGTCATCAAAGACATAGATTCCCGGCATCACTGTGAAACATACAACCATGTGCGGACTGCGACCGCTCACATAACTAAAACTAAAATTTAACCAGCTTTGGGCAGGGGTGCTACAAAACCAATATACAATTCTGAAACATACATTATATCCCATACAAGGTATGTATATTTACTTCTCTAAAATTAGAGCTATGGTGATCATAAGAAAATATAGATATATTGATAAAAGTATAGATAATCCTCATACACCTACTGCTCAATCGCACTGGCACACCCCCTGGGGCACCCAGTGGCACGATCTGCATTGCGGTGCTCGGTATCGGGCCACTGCTGTGCGATCATATGTCACCTAGTAAGCAAGAGTCATGAATGGAACCCATTCAGGACATCAATGTTTACTACTGTGTGTGATCTGTGATTGGTCACCAGCGATCACATGGTACCTGGGCCACAACAACACTCTATACCATGTGATAGCTGTGGGCAAATCACAGCATTACAATAGTAAACAATGAGTCATGAATAAAAGCCATTCATGATAGTTAAAACGATTGCTGTCACAGTGAAAATCACTGTAACAAGCAATCACAGTGTAAAAAAAAAATCAATTTTCTAGCCCTAGCATAGTACTGTGTCACTATGGTGGTTGTAAAAAAAGAAAAATGTAAAAAAACTATTTTATTAAAAAAATGTTTTATTTATGTCACCAGTCAGTATCCCTGATAACAACCACACCAGTCATATGACGATGCTGTACTGCACTGGGACAGTATGTAAAAAAATAAATAGTTAAAATAAGAACTTTGTGAAAAAAATAAACAAATTGTATTTTTTTCCAAAAAATTGTGACAAAGAAGTACAACTTCAAAAAACTCTGTCTACTTTCCAAAAATGGGTCATTTGTGTTTTCTTTTGTACTGTCCTGGCATTATAGGGCTCCAAGAAATAAGATAGGCAGTTAGAACATTAATTAACATTAATTTTTCAAATATACTATATACAGTATACCATAGTTTGCAGGGAGGTGCGGTGAGGTCAGTGGCTGATGAGGCACTTGCTAGTATCAGAGCATAGAATGCATTTAGGTGAAAAACCTTGAGGGTTTACAACCCTTTTAATGATGCCATTGCACCAGCGTGAGTGTAAGGGATAAATCCATGGGTAAATAGGTTATGTAAGGTTGGCATGCACAGAAATAGCAGTTTACTCAATATTTACCACTACTGTATCTAGTATAGCCAAAAATGCTGGGACTGGAAATCTTTTGAGAGTGAGAATTTTTGAGGTTTATGAAAACAGCATGGTAAATATTGAAATAAAAGCATAGTTTTACTTTATGAAAAACAAACACAAGAGGGCGCCTCCTTCTAGGTGTAGCGATTTATTAAAAAAAGCATAAAAGACAATAAAAATGCACTCACTAGATACAAGTAGATCAAGGCGCTGTTTGGAGCCGCAGCCATCTTGCTACTTGTGGAAGCTGATGATGCTTATGTTCCAGCCTGAAGCCTGACAGCTGCACTTCCATCAATAACTTTTTTTCAACTAGCCACATGCCTGCTGAGCTCTACAGCCTCACGGTGATCCTATGAAGGTATACAGGTGATACTCGAAAAGATATTGTGCAAAAGTTCATTTATTTCACTAATGCAACTTAAAAGGTGAAACTAATATATGATATAAACTCATTACATGCAAAGCAAGATAGTTCAAGCCGTGATTTGTCATAATTGTGGGGATTATGGCTTACAGCTCATGAAACCCCCAAATCCACAATCTCAGAAAATTAGATTATTGTGAAAAGGTGCAATATTCTAGGCTCAAAGTGTCCCACTTTAATCCGCTAATTAAGCCATAACGCCTGCAAAGGGTTCCTGAGCCTTTAAATGGTCTCTCAGTCTGGTTCAGTAGGAATCACAATCGTGGGAAAGACTGCTGACCTGACAGTTGTGCAGAAAACCATCATTGACACCCTCCATAAGGAGGGAAAGCCTCAAAAGGTAATTGCAAAAGAAGTTGGATGTTCCCAAAGTGCTGTATCAAAGCACATTAATAGAAAGTTATGTGGAAGGGAAAAGTGTGGAAGAAAAAGGTGACCGCAGCCCAACGCTGTATCTTGGCCAAGGCCAACAAGGCCCAGGCCTAGGGTAGCACTTTGCAGGGGGGCAGCATTAAAAGAGTCCCCGCCGGCTTGCTCTACACTTTTAGTTTAGCGCCAGTCTTATGAGGTGGACTGGGCCGCAAGACAAAACGATCTGGTGCCCCCATAAAGCGGCCGCACTGATGCCGGTATGATAGGGATGGTGCAGACACAAGGGACACTGACATGGTCACCTATTCCTGTCAGTTAGGTAGTAGGACTCTCCTGCAATCCTTTGCTTGTGTCAGTTGTACATATTAGGGAATCTTAATTTTATTTCTGTTGATTGCTGATGAGAAAAATAAACAGATGGATTTATTTATTCCTGCCCCCAATCCTTCCTTTGCTCACTGCCTGGACAACAAACCTTCATCACTGTGCTATATTTTTTCTGCTGCACCACTGGCATGGTTATATCCTCTTAGTCCTCCATACATTTAGCAGAAATTTGTGCTTAAAGTAGAACTATAGGCAACAGTAAGGGATGGTTTTAGCCCCTGTTAATTTTTTTTTGCCATTCGTTCATTTCTCTTTATTTCCTGCCCCATAGCCAAACAGGAAGTGAGAGGAAATCTCTTCAGATTAAGGGAATCCCCCCCCCCCAGGCCCTCAGAACTAGTGTCCCCACTGGAAAATTTCAGGGCAGGTCTTAAACAGGAAGGGGTGTAACCTTAACAGGAAGGGGTAGATCATATTTAAATTAGGGGTTGCACGAGTTTAGTCAGGCCTAGGGTAGCACAAAACCTAAATACACCACTGCCACAGCCTGGAGAGGATTGTCAGGAAAAGGCCATTCAAAAGTGTTGGGGACTTTCACAAGGAGTGGACTGAGGCTGGAGTCAGTGCATCAAGAGCCACCACACACAGACGGATCCTGGACATGGGCTTCAAATGCCGTATTCCTCTTGTCAAGCCACTCCTGAACAACAAACGACATCAGAAGCGTTTTACCTGGGCTAAAGAAAAACAGATCTGGTCTGTTGCTCAGTGGTCCAAAGTCTTCTTTTCTGATTAGAGCAAATGTTGCATCTTATTTGGAAAGCAAGGAGCCAGAGTATGGAGGAAGAATGGAGAGGCACACACTGCAAGATGCTTGAAGTCCAGTGTGAAGTTTCCACAGTCTGTGTTGATTTGGGGAGCCATGTCATCTGCTGGTGTTGGTCCACTGTGCTTCATTAAGTCCAGGGTCAACGCAGCCATCTACCAGGAGATTTTGGAGCACTTCATGCTTCCTTCCGCAGACAAGCTCTATGGGGATGCTGACTTAATTTTCCTGCAGGACTTGGCACCTTCCCACACTGCCAAAAGCACCAAAACCTACTTCAATGACCATGGGATTACTGTGCCCAGTGCCTCACTGTGCCCAATGCCTCACTGTGCCCGTGTCTCACTGCGCCCGTGTCTCACTGTGCCCGTGTCTCACTGTGCCCATGCTTCACTGTGCCCGTCAGTCATGTAACTGATCGGCGGCATCCCGGCGGCCATTCCAGTATTCAAAAGCCGCGCCTCCTCCTCGTCTGTGATAGGCGGAACACTCAATTTCCCAGCATTCAGTGTTCCGCCTATCACGGACATCCGCTCATCCTCATAACACAGACGAGGATAAGAGGATGTCCGTGATAGGCTGAACACTGCCGGATTTTGAACACTGCAATGGCCGCCGTCTGTCTGCATGACACGCTGATCAGGTAGGCAGACGGTGGCTTGCGGTTAGTGTTAGTGGTGCCAAGTCATTGCAAGTCATATAGCCCAAGTCAAAGTCAAGTCGCAAGTCATTAGTGACAAGTCAAAGTCAAGTCGAGTCATTTATTGAATTCTGTCAAGCAAATCGCAAGTCCTCAAACAGGTGACTCAAGTCTGACTTAAGTCAAGTCATGTGACTCAAGTCCTCCACCTCTGATAAATTGTCACTAAAGTGAAAGCTGGAAAATCTGTATCAACCATTAGCCGACCAGTTCACGCAGATATACTGCGGCAGGTCGACTCTCCTGCGCGAACCGACATACCTGTACGTCGGTCCATGCAAGGAGGATAGCAGGTGTGTGCCGCGGGAGCGTGCCCGCAGGTCCCGCGGACTCGTTGTCCGCTGGCGACTCGCGATTGCAGTAAGGAGAGGTAGAACGGGGAACTGCCTATGTAAACAAGGCGATTCCCCATTCTGCCAGAGGACATGACAGAGATCTACTGTTTCCAGTGATCGGGAACAGTGATCTCTGTCATGTCCCTGGTAGCTCATCCCTCCTACAGTTAGAACACACCCAGGGAACACAGTTAACCCCTTGATTGCCCCCTAGTGTTAACCCCTTCCCTGCCAGTGACATTTATACATTGATCAGTGCATTTTTATAGCACTGATCAATGTAATAATGTCACTGGTCCCCAAAAAGTGTAATTTGGGGTCAGATTTGTCCACCGCAATGTCGCAGCCACGCTAAAAATCTCAGATCGCCGCCATTACCAGTAAAAACAATAAAAAAAAGTCCCTAAATCTATCCCGTAGTTTGTAGACGCAAACCAATCAATTGCGATTGCGATTTATTTTACCAACAATATGTAGAAAAATATATATCCGTCTAAAGGTTTCCAGCTCTGCTTGTTTGGCTCCTTGCTGCTGGCAGGTAGCCCATACCATCTGGTAAGAGTGCCCTAATACCTTTGCTGGTGGTGGTCGCACATTCGACAGTGACTCTGTCTTGGCTGTGGGCTTCTTGATGATGTACTTATCCACATGAATTACTTTTCTTCAAAGGCTGAATATTCATTTTTTCACTTTAAATGAACTATCTCACCTCAAGTCAGAGGCGGCTCTCTAATTCGGCAAATTAGGCGGTCGCCTAAGGCCTTGCACTCACAAGGGCCTCGCGGCTGCCTAATTTACCTGTGATCAATACTAATGTCGGCATCATTGGATCTCTCTATTACCCCTCTCTCTTTCTCACCTCCCCCTCTCTCCCCCCTCTTGCATTGGCTGAATATATGATAACCTGTGTGCTAGATCCGTGCATTTTCTGCAGCCATTTTTCTTGCTTGAATTATTTTTCCCATTATGGACATGAGTAGGGCCTCATGTCTAAGTTTGGCCTAAGGCCTCACAAAGCCTAGAGCCGCCTCTGCCTCAAGTCAATTCACAAGTGTTTGGATTGTTTTCCGTTTCTTTTCATTTCAGTTTGATGGACATTATGTTTCTTTTATAGTTTTTTCAGGTGCCAAATACTGGAATATTGTACTGTTATTTATTGCTTGCATATTTTCACATTTTCACTAATCACTTAGTGCTGCACTTTACCCCACATTCTCTTACACAATTTGTCTAATTGCAGTGTCAGCAGCTCATATAGTCTATTAGGTGGGGCAGCATTTTTTTTTAAAAAAAAACCTTATATGTATTAGAGCAGAAAGTAAAAACAAATTCTTTTTTTTTTCAAAATTGTCATTTATTTTTTGGTTTATAGCGCAAAAAATTTAAACCGCAGAGGTGATCAAATACCACCAAAAGAAAGCTCTATTTGTGAGTAAAAAAGGACATCATCGGGAACAACATCACACGACCGTGCAATTGTTAGTTAAAGCGCTGCAGTTCCGTATTGCAAAAAATGGCCTGGTCATTAAGGGGGCAAATCCTTCCAGGGCTGAAGTGGTTAAAATGTGCTTGTACATGAAATACGACAAACTGAATTAAAGTGATCAAAAACTACATTCAGGTAATCTTTTCAATTATAATTGAAAAGAAGCATTTGCTATAGCACATGTCCATTTGTCTTTAGAGTCTTCTTCAATGTAGACACCTTAACTTTGTAGGAATTCATTACCACTTACAATGATATCCATGCCAGCAGGGTAGGAGTTAACAACGTGCTGTATACACACACTTGAAATTTTTACAAAGCTGTCTTTTCTATGTCCCCTTCATTCTCTCCCTTGATTGCTGGAGAATAATTGGCTATAGGAGGAATGAGATACAGACAGGCAGCTCTTACAAAGAGCAGGTCTTACGTCTTGTGTCCTGTCAGCCACAGTAAGGTGTTGATCAAAGCAGTGTTACATGAATCTCGAGATGGAGGAATAGCATAATCCCTGCTGCCTCCAGCTTCCTAACAGGCCAGACTGCTAGGCAGAGAGAGAATATTGGTACTCTCCTTCAAGAGAAACAACCTGTTACGCTAATTGGATACATACTGTATATCAATTCATACCATCTACTAAATTGATATTTAATATTTTTAGTTCAGCCAGACATCAAATTTCTAGTTTTCAAATAGGGACTATTAAAGGGGTCTTAATAACTAACAATACATGCCTGATAATGGACACACTTCATTAGGCTTAACTCTTTTGCCCGTTTTTTCCGATGGTAAACGTCTGATGGACTTTTTTCATCGGAAAAAACGATCGTGTGTGGGCCCCATCGGAAAAAAAAATTATAGGAAATTCCGATCGTCTGTGTGGAACTCCAACGGAGAAAATATCCCACGCATGCTCAGAATCAAGTCGACGCATGCTCAGAAGCATTGAACTTCATTTTGCTTGGCTCGTCGGGGTGTTTTACGTCACCGCAAATTTTGTCTGATGGTGTGTATGCAAGACTGATGGAAGTTAGCTTCATCGGAATTCCGACGGAAAATTCCATCGGATTTTATTCCATCGGAAATCCGATCGTGTGTACAGGGCATTTCATGACCATTCAAGACACTGGTGCAAACTGTAGATGTCCAGATCAAATTTAGCAGACAGTTAAAGCAGTATTAAACCCAAAAGCAAACATTTATTATATTGCAGCCTACCAATTCTTAGATTTGATGGCTGCATTAATTTTCTATTTTTGTGCTTCTTCTATTTTCATCTGGTGATTCATTTAAAACCTTTTTTGCAAAAGGAAAAAACAATTTGCTGTAACTACATATATAGCTTGAGTTTGGCTTCAATTTGTTTAGTGTATTTAAATCTGCTAGTATATCTAACACTCATCTCCCCCCAGACTGACAATGTTGCTATCCAAATGTGCCTTATGTGCTCCTTCATCCAGAATGGGGCCACTCTAATACAGGAGGTGTGTTACTGGCCAGATCACCAGGTGAAAACAGCCCAAAAAAAAAATATGCAGCCACCACATCTAATGATTGGCAAGCTGCAATATATAACATTTTTGGTTTTAGGTTTAATGTCGCTTTAATTTGACAATAGCTCGGTGCCTAATTTGCCTACCAAAATAATTTCTGCATTATCTTTAAAGGCATTTGATGTTTTTTTTTGTTGGTACAATGGGTTAATAAATACAGTTCTCTGCATTTTTTTTTTATGTAGCGCCCTGCTCCTGTTGACCAGGCGCTTGCAAGTAAATTTAGTGGGTTATCTGTTCTGTATATAGGATTTAAATGGAAAGGAATGGGACTTTTAAGGTGCATTCACAACACAATATTTTATAAAAAATATGTTTTATTTAATAGAAAAGTTTTATCGTTTACATAATTAATAAAAAACAACATGGTTACAGTAGGAAGCGAAAAATACAGACATATAATCTCGACGTTTCGCCAATGGAACTGGCTTCTTCAGGAGTGTTATTATTGTCATGTATTACTGAAACACAGAACATATACAATAAATATTCAAAATTACACCAATGAATTATTATACAACATAACATATCAAATATTCAACAAAGGAGCGATATGAGATAGCTTCAAAGTCACCACAAACAACCATCATTACCTGTACATTGTTGAAAAATTCATAATGATATAGCTGAGGCTGAGTCCAAGGGGTATTCCTATAATGGAGTTATATGGTGAACCTTAGAGAGGATGCTCGCTCATAAACACGCACCTAAATGCATAATGTGCTGTAAAAGCAATGGGAGGTGAGTAGTCACCTGAAGGAAGGAAAAGAGGTATAATTATGTGGTATCCAATAGAAATTAAAGCAAAAATACGTATATGGGTATAATTCAATAAGTATACCTTGTCTCAAGATTAGGTTGATATTCCAAAGAGGAACAAAGATTTTGTGTGTCATTCAGATTTGAAATATCTGTTGAAGGTGCGTAGGCTCCGGGCAGAGCCAAAAAAGCCTGAGAGCTACGTGACTGAAAGAAGCAAGGGGAAGGAGTTCCCGCCTGCTGCTGCGTGAGACGCGTGTGTGTGTGTGTCTGGCGCCAAAGAGAAGAGGCTGCGTGATCATACAGAGAAGATCGGAGTGCAGCCATGTCTTCCTTCTCGCATCCATGGGGCCTAGGATGTTCCCTACAAGCACCACTGCAGGTGCCATGCTAACCGGAACCCCGCTGCCGGATACCGGCATTCGCTTGATACCGCAGGGGCGGTTTGTGTTGTACACGATCAGAGACACTGAAGCACTGGGTATGCTATGCCACAGATTCGAGGGACTGGCCATACATCTCCGTCCATTTGTCCGATGTTCACAATGTGGAGAGTACCTGTTCGCTGTGGAGCAATCTACCACGTTGCCCCGTGCCTATCGAGTGGACTGGGCCACGGGGACCGCTACAGTGCAAACTGCTGCCCTTGCTTCTGGGGGCCAACAAACTGTTACCTCAGCTGCTGCTACGAGTGTTCCTGAGGGAGATGTCACTGTTACCGTTCCATCAGCGGACATCGCCCTTGCTACTACCTCCGCTACACCTGTCCCCGCTGCACCTGTCCAGAGGAAGGTGGGATATGTGAAAGCTTCGCGCGGACGCGGTCAAGGCCTACCCCAAAGACTACCTGAACTGGAGCCAGAGGAGAACATGAACCCTGGAGAATCCACGACAGGAACGGGTGAGAGATCAGGGGGGAACATATCTGCCTGTAAATATTTACCTGCGGAGGAGTTGCGTGATTCGGAAATAGATTCCCTGTCAGATATCTCCGGTGATGATGACTTATTTGAGACAATGTCGCAGAAATTGTTGTGGGCTCAGGGTGAAGATATTGCTTCTGCCTTTACCTTCTCAGACTGGACAGCCATGGATTCTCCGAAGACATCACCCAGTGTGGAGCCACACAGCACTACCAAAGAGACATTGTCTAAAGTTCCTGGTTCATTTGAGTCTGACAAGATGTCCGTCAGATCTATGGTGCGCAAGTCCCCAGATTCTTGTGTGCCTCCTGGGCAGGGGAAAACTAGAACTTTACCCAGACTTGCCCGATTGCAAAGAATGCTCACCAAAAGGGTTGCCACGGAATACGGTCTGGAGTTTCCTTATGTTACTAAAGACATTATGCAGGAAATCGAGGCCAACCCAGAGCAGTGGTATGGTGAAGCTGTCTGGGACTATTTGCGTGTGCCAAAACCTTTCCGGAAAACCGGCAATTCCTCTACTATGGATGAGCGGTTCAGTCGGTGGCCTACTGCATTGGAGTTATGGCCGGCACATCTATGCTGACAAGGTGGTCATCCGTAGGCCTGGAAAGGACAACATTGTCTACTTTATTACAACTCTGGATAAACAGGGGAAGACACTGACTCTGCCAGACCCCCGGTTCTATTGGTGAATATCCAGAGGGACTGTCCTGTTTTTTTTCCACTTTACCAAGAGACTGAAGAGAAAATAAGTCTCTATGCTAAATAAAAGGACTATGGGGTACCTAGTCAGATAGTGTCAGGGTCGGTGAAAACTTTGAGATCAAGAGTTTCACCTACTTCAAACACTTTTGCATTTAAAGACTCTGTGTTATGCTAAATTTCCTGCCACTAGGTGGTGGGAGTTGTTCCTAGAGAGAATTGGACTTTTGAATTTCAGTGTAGCTCGTTTGCACTTAAGGCATGGAGGAAAGTTTAATTTCTTTGGAAATGCAGCTTTGCTCCTTGATGTACAGAACTGCTGTTTTATATTTTGCTTGTGTGTCTTTGTGGGTTTTTTTTCAGATAAACCAGATCTTCTGTCAAGCTGCTGGAGAATGGGTGGTTTAGACAGAGAGTGAGGGGTTGTAATATATATATAGTAATGTGATCTCATTGTATGTTTATGTTTTAAAATCTATAACTTTCTTATTTTCTCACTTTTCCCCTCTCCCATCCAAGTTTTGTGGTTCAGGGATTGAATCTCAGGATTGAGAGACATTTTTTTTTCAGACACTGAGGACATCGTCTTTTGTAGTGGGGGGAGTGTGTAGTGCCCTGCTCCTGTATACCAGTAAACTCCTGTTTTGCATGTCAATTTAGTGGATTATCTGTTCTGTATATAGTTCAGATTTAATATTATGGCTAAATTAGCCTCTGCTCCAGCATTGGCTGTGTCGTGTGCAGTTCCCCACTGTTGCCTGTAGGTGTCATTGTCACCACCAGCCAGTGATGGAAGGACGACAGGCTAAGGTGTATTGGATGTCTCTTTCCCCAGAAGCAGCCCAGTGGGAGTGGGCTCCCCGCTGTGCATTCTGGGAGAGGATACTTAAGGGGCAGACACCATCTTTTCGCTCTCTCACCTCATGGCCTGCCTGGCCTAAGGTATGTGACAACTCGTCTTCTGGCCTCAGGGCCCTGTTGGCCCGAGGCTCCGTGACTGAATCCTGTGGCAGAGGATTGTTCAACAGTTATTGTTCTCATCAAGTCTGTGGCAGAGACTTTTGTTCCATGCATCATTCCGGCTACTAGGTCAGTGAGAGAGGCCTATCTGGGTGAAGTGTACTTGTCTCCGGGATCTCAAGTTCCTCAGTGATCTGCACCAGGAATCTGAACCCAGGGCCAGGCCAAGATATTGTGCTGCCTGGTACCAAGAATGAAACGCTGCTTCCCCCAAATAAAAAATCACGCCCACCAAAAGGCTCCCACATTCATAATTTTATATCATGATAACTTAAGAGGACCTGTCATAGCTCTATACATGTATACAGGAGTATAAAGAGGACCTGTCATGGTTGTTTACATGTATAGCATGTTTAGGAGTATAAAGAGGGCCTGTCATCGCGCTATACATGTATGTAGGAGTTTAAAGAGGACTTGTCGTGGCTCTATACATGTATGTAGGAGTATAAAGAGGACTTGTGGTGGCTCTATACATGTATGTAGGAGTATAAAGAGGACTTGTCATGGTTCTATACATGTGTATAGGAATATAAAGAGGACCTGTCATGGCTCTATAAAAAGGACCTGTTATGGCTCTATTCGTGTATAGGAGTATAAAGAGGACCAGTCATGGTACTATACGTGTATATATAAGTATAAAGAGGTCCTGTCATGGCTCTATACATGTGTATAGGAGTGTAAAAGGATATGTCATGGCTCAATACATGTACAGTATGTAGGAATATAAAGTAGACCTGTCATGGCTCTATACATGCACGTAGGAGTATAAAAGGACCCGTCAGGGCTCTATACATGTGTATATAGGAGTATAAAAGGACCTGTCATGGCTCAATACATGTATGTAGGAACATAAAGAGGACCTGTTATGGCTCTATACATGTATGTAGGAGTATATAGAGGACCGGTCATGGTACTATACGTGTATATAGGAGTATAAAGAGGACCTGTCATGGCTCAATACATGTATGTAGAAGTATAAAGAGGACCTGTTATGGCTCTATACATGTATGTAGGAGTTTTTTTTTTTCTCTCTCTCCTTTTGACTGCCTCTGGCCCTCTAGACATTGGAGTTAGAATAGTATAGCTGACACTCTGTGAATAAAAGATGGATAGAATACGAGTAACCTCATTAAATGTTAAAGGACTTAATATTCCAGAAAAACGTAAAATGTTGCTGAATGAATTAAAACATTTAAATACAGATATAGGATTTATACAAGAGACACATTTCAGGGAAGGGGCTTTTCCATATCTACAAAATAGACATTTCCCTAATGCCTATCAAGCTTCCAATCAGGAAGCCAAGACAAAGGGAGTCACTATTATGATTTCAAATAAAATACCTTGGACACTTACAGATAAATGTTCAGACCCAGGGGGAAGGTACCTTTTTCTGAAAGGTGCGATAGGTAAAGAAAAAGTGACTCTGGCCACTATCTATGCCCCAAATTCACATCAAGATAGCTTTTTGGTTAAATTGATGTCAAAATTAAGGGACTTCAGTGAAGGAAAATTGATATGTGGAGGAGATTTAAATATCCCACTGGACCCAAGAGTAGATACTTCCAATGGGACTTCATCAGTTGCTAAGGGGGTTAGAAAGTCTATTCTACGAAAATTTCATGAATTACAATTAGTAGATGGATGGCGGATTATACATCCAGGGGAGAGAGATTACACTTTCTTCTCAAACCCTCACCAAAGTTATTCAAGAATAGATCTTTTTCTAGTCCCACACCAATTGCTACACTCAATATGTGATATTTCAATAGGAAACATAACTTGGACAGATCCTGCACCTGTTATAATGGAGATGAACTTGGTGGGGGGGAATTACTCATCGGAATGGAGATTGAGGCTAAATGAAAGCTTATTTAAAAATCCCCAAATTATGGAAGATTTAATTAAAGAAATAACGTGGTATTTTCAAATAAATGACAATGGAGAAAGCGACCCGGGAATGGTTTGGGAAGCCCATAAGACGGTAATTAGAGGAATATTAATTAAACACGGCACTCGAATAAAAAAGGTCAGAGAAGAACAGGTAAAACACTTGCTAGAAAAGTTACATGATCTAGAGACGCAACATAAGAAGACAACAGCGAGAGAACTAGGAAACGAGGTAACATACTTAAGGAGACAAATTGCAGATTTACTCAGATATAAGGCGGAAGCGGTCCTACAATATGGAAGGAAAGAGAATTATAACTCAGGAGATAAATGTGGAAGGTTATTAGCAAAAAAAATAAAAAAACAACTGACACGATCTTATATCCCAACTATTAAAGGAAAGGCAGATATGAAGAAGTCACTTCCAAAAGAGATAGCACAAGAGTTTCAAGAATCAAGAGTATTACTCCACTCTATATAATTTGCCAGAAACAGGAGTTTCTCCTGGGGCTATAAAGAAATATGTGACTTCGACAGGACTACCTAGATTATCATCACCAGATAGAAGGAAACTAGAAGGGCCAATTACTATGGAAGAACTACAATCAATAATGAAAACAATTGAGCATGGGAAAGCGCCAGGACCAGATGGTTTTACCATACAATATTATAAAAAGTGTATTACTCAATTAGGACCATATATGATAAAAGTATTTAATGCAGTCGGACAAACAGTGGTGCTACCTCCTAAGTTTGTAACTGCACATATTACCTTGATACCAAAAGAGGGGAAGGACCCTGAGTTATGTAGCAGTTACAGACCAATATCTTTACTAAATGTCGACTTAAAAATTTTGACCAAAATCTTAGCGCACCGGATTCAGCCCTATTTATCACAATTGGTACATTTAGATCAAGTAGGGTTTATCCCTACGAGAGAAGCAAGGGATAGTACTATTAAAGTACTAAACTTGATACAACAAGCTAATCAAAAAAAGATTTCAAGTGTTTTCCTGAATACGGATGCAGAAAAAGCATTTGATAGAGTTAATTGGAAATTTATGATCGAAGTACTAACACAAATGGGTATAGGAGAAAAGATGCTACAATGGATAAAGGGAGTATATGAGAATCCTCGGGCATTAGTAAAAGTAAATGGGGTTTATTCCAAGCCTTTTATAATTGTAAATGGAACACGGCAGGGCTGCCCCCTTTCGCCCCTGTTATATGCTTTGACTTTAAAACCCTTTTTGAACAAGATCAGACAGAACACGGATATTAAGGGTATTGAAATTGGGGAAAAGGAATATAAAGTATCTGCTTATGCAGATGATATGCTTTTTTCATTATCAAGACCACAAATTTCTCTACCCAATCTTATGAAAGAAGTAGAAATATATGGGAAGATTTCGAATCTTAAAATAAATTATGGTAAATCGGAGGCAATGGGGGTGGCCCTGCCGGGTCCCATTAAAAATGTAATAGAACAAAACTTTAAGTTTAAGTGGACGAGGAAAGCTTTAAATTATTTAGGTACACAGATACCCGCAAATTTGGAGAAAACGTTCGAATTAAATTTCGAACCATTAGTTAGAACTGTAAGAACGTTACTGGAAAATTGGAGAAAAGGTATGCACTCATGGTTCGGGAGATGCAATATTCTTAAAATGAGTGTAATGCCAAAATTTCTCTTCCTGTTTCTAGCATTACCGATAAGAATTCCTAAGTCTTTATTTAACCAAGTCCAAACCTTGTTTATGAAATTCATTTGGAATAGTAAAAAGCCTTGATTAGCCAGAAAACGTTTAACTTTACCAAAAAGAGTAGGAGGTATATCTGCCACCGGACATATATAAATATTATCAAGCAGTGCATCTTGGGAGGCTAGTAGACTGGAGCAGACATAAAGATTACAAATTATGGATAAATATGGAGCAGCAAATAAGTTCAATCCCACTAAATAGGGCAATATGGTGCTATAGAGTCTTGCCCCCTTTGGTAAAATCACACCCCACGATAGGACCGACGCTATGGGTAGGAGATAAAATATGTCAGAAACCTAAATTTACAGATAAAAAATCACCACTATATCCGATAATAGGAAACCCTGAGTTTTTACCCGGGATAGAGTGAGTAAAGTTTAAGGAACTGAGGGAAAAAGGAATTTTTCAAGTGTCGGACTTCATAGGAGAAAGGGGATGGATAACAATAGATAAGTTACCAAAAAAAGGAGGTAAATATGAAATCCCGATTTGGCAAGCTCGGCAGATTAGACATTATCTAGAAAAACTGGGATCAGCGGAAATATACAGACGGACACGGACAAGATTTGAGGATCTCTGTGAGGGAGGGGAACCACTGTCACATGTCACATCGAAAATGTACGCATTATTGATTGCACCCCTAGATGACTTTAAAATGGAATGTCTGGGTAAATGGGAGAGAGATATAGGTCACGCCTTCTCTCCAGCACAATGTCAGAATATAATAGAACTGGCTACAAAATCATCAAGGTGTATTAAAATACAAGAATCAAATTATAAAATTTTAACACGCTGGTACTATACACCGGTGGCCCTAAATAAATTCTTCCCAGAATTATCTGACAGGTGCTGGAGGGGATGCAAGGAAAGAGGGACAATGATACACATATTCTGGTCTTGTCCAGTAATCAGACAATTCTGGGAGACAGTACATAGAATTACACAGAAGTTTACTGAATATTTAATCCCAAAGGAACCAGATTTCTTTTTGTTGCATAATGTAGAAATACCTTCCAAAAGATATATCAATTCAATTATGTGCCACCTAATAAATGCAGCAAAAAGTTGTTTTGCAACAACTTGGAAGGATATAAAAGCTCTGATGGTTTCGGAGTGGCTTAAGAAAGTTAGGAAGATAGGAATAATGGAGAAATTGCTACCTATAACATTAGATAAAAGGGAACAAGTTAAAGAAATCTGGGCTCCATGGGAGACATATATGCAATCAGAAGAGGGTAGGAGGTTAATGGGAGGGTAGGGAGGGGGAGAGAGGGGAGAGAGAGAAATTATCGTTAATTATTTCAATATGGTTTTTCCCTTTTTTTTTTTCTTCCGGGAGGGGAGGAATATGGGGATTGAAGGGAATGGGAAATGGGTATAGAGATATCGGGAGGAGTTTGGGGATAAGGGGAAGACAACAGGGGAAGATGAAAATATGTAGATAAGAGATGAAGGAAACTAAATAAATAGAAAGTAGAGAGCATGAAGAAAGAAAGTCGGTTAGTATGAAGTCTAAATATAAACAATCAATATATTATTAATACACTATGGAGTTGGCATAGAATTAATTTTTGAAAGATGAGATATACAGAAATTGATTGTGATTTGAATTTTGTTTCTTTGGAATAATTGATTGTCTAAGAAACCTTGTTGATAAATAATAAATAAATAAAGAATTGAAAAAAAATAAAAATAAAGAGGACCGATCATGGCTCTATACATGTATATAGGAGTATAAAAGGACCTGTTATGGCTCTATACATGTATATAGGAGTATAAAAGGGCCTGTCATGGCTCTATACATGTATATAGGAGTATAAAAGGACCTGTGCCACCCATGATCGCTCCACAGAGATCCAGAACGGGGATCTGTCAATGTAAACGGACAGATCCCCATTCTGACAGGGGAGGAGAGACAGATCTGCTGTTCCTGGTAATTAGGAACAGAGATCTCTCTCCTCCTTCAGTCAGTCCCATCCCCCCAGTTATAAACACCTCCCAGTGAACACATTTAACCCCTTCCCTGCCAGTGACATTTACACAGTAATCAGTGCATTTTTATAGCACTGATCGCCGTATAAATGTCACTGGTCCCAAAAATGTGTCAAAAGTGTCCGATCTGTCCACCGCAATGTCGCAGTCTCGCTGAAAATCGCAGAACACCGCCATTACTAGTAAAATAATAATAAAAATGCCATAAATCTATCCCCTATTTTGTAGACGCTATAACTTTTGGGCAAACTAATCAATATACACTTATTGCGTTTTTTTTTTACCAAACATATGTAGAAGAATACGTATTGGCCTAAACCGATGAAGAAATACCACCAACAGAAAGCTCTATTTGTGGGAAATAAAGGACGTAAATTTTGTTTGGGTACAGCATCGCACGACCACACAATTGTCAGTTAAATCGACGCAGTGCCGTATCGCAAAAAATATTAAGTGAAGTGCATTATTTCTATTATTATATTGTTATATAATATAAAATAGTTCAACTCACCATAATTCAGAATCAGTGGGAGCCCTGAGCGTGTCATTTGCCACGTCACCTGCCTTCAGATGCAGATTGTCACTTGCTGCGTCACCTGCCACCAGATGCGGATTGTCACTTGCCACATGTTGCGGATTGTCACTTGCCACAACGTCACAGATTGCTGATTGTCACTTGCCACACGTTGCGGATTGTCACTTGCCACAACGTCACACATTGCGGATTGTCACTTGCCACGACGTCACACATTGCGCATTGTCACTTGCCACAAGGTCACACATTGCGCATTGTCACTTGCCACTTCACCTGCCAAACGTAGCGGATTGCCACTTGCCACCTGACACCTGACACACGTAGCGGATTGTTACTTACCACAACACCACCTGCCACACATTGCGGATTGTCACTTGCCATGTCACTTGCCATGACGTCACCTGCCGCACGTTGCAGATTGTCACTTGCCACTTCACCTGCCACAAGTAGTGGATTGCCACTTGCTGTGTCCCAGAGTCAGGGCAGGCAGCAGAGAGATGATGCAGGGCAGGCGGTGAGATTGGCAAGCAAGCCCGCTCACGCCGACTGTCTCACCCGTTTATTCTCCCGCCGACCTGCCCCCTGACTAAACCCCTGTTCTGCCCGCACGCTCCTGTCACCTAGGCGCCGGGCTCCTCGCTAGGGTTGCCACGTTTTCTTCAAGCCAAACCCGAACACTTTAGCGGCGCATGGCAAAATTTTTTGTGCTATTGGATTTTAAAAAAACCTGGAGGAGAGCAATAATGCGGCACGCTGCGGGAAACAGTTGGTGTGGCCAATTTGCGTTAACAGGTGGCAACAGATTGGTGTCTGACTATCTCGGTTACTTGGGAACCCACAGTCCGGTCTGAATAATGTGTCTGGGTTTTAGGCAGACAGAAATCCAGACACATGATTCAAAACCTGAGCTATTCAGGTGGACGCCGGAAAGGTGGCAATCCTAGGCGTCATAATACAGGGGTCAGTGTCACCCCCCTTTGTAATACAGGGGTCAGTGTTACCCTCCCCCCCCATAACACAGGGTCAGTGTCACCCACTTAATATAGGAGTCAGTATTATGCCCTCCATAATACAGGGGTCCCCCATAGAGGAACCCATTAGATAAGAATCCCCTTATATCAGTGCTCCCCTTAGAGACCCAAAAAATAAAAATTGAAAAAATGGAGCACACCCTCAATAATTGTGAATGATGGTGGAAACCCCCAAGGATAATCCAAGTATTAATACACTCCAATCTTATTTAAACACATATACTGTTCAATCTCCACACACATATAATAGTGTATGAATAGTGGTGTAAATCCATTCCAAAATGTGTTGTGCTAATATCCAATTTATAAACTCTTTCTGCGTTAGATACATTGGATATTAGCACAGCACATTGTGGAATGGAATTACGCCACTATTCATACACTATTATATGTGTGTGGAGATCGAACTGTATATATTGTATGTTTAAATAAGATTGGAGTGTAATAATACTTGGATTATCCTTGGGGGTTTCAACCATCATTCACAATTTTTTTTAACATTTGAATTAATATTACTATAGGGGGAGGTCTGACAGAGAGGAGGAGGGGGTCTGACAGAGAGGAGGAGGGGGGTCGGCTGATAGAGAGGAAGAGGGGGGTCGGCTATCAGAGAGGAAGAGGGGGGTCAGTTGACAGAGAGGAAGAGGGGGGGTCGGCTGACAGAGAAGAAGAGGGGGGGTCGGCTGACAGAGAGGAAGAGGGGGGGGTCGGCTGACAGAGAGGAAGAGGGGGGTCGGCTGACAGAGAGGAAGGGGGACGGCTGACAGAGAGGAAGAGGGGGGGCGGCTGACAGAGAGGAAGGGAGGGTGGCTGAAAGAGAGGAAGAGGAGGCGGCTGAAAGAGAGGAAGAGGTGGGGGGCGGCTGACAGAGAGGAAGAGGGGGGGCGGCTGACAGAGAGGAAGAAGGGGGGCGGCTGACAGAGGAAGAGGGGGAGCCGGCTGACAGAGGAAGAGGGGAAGCCGGTTGACAGAGAGGAAGAGGAGGGGGCGGCTGACAGAGAGGAGGGGGGGTCGGCTGACAGAGCAGATGAGAGAGACGGACCTCAGGAGACAGTGACACTCAGCGCAAGTTAGGACTCTGGGAGCATGCAGGGCTGGCGTGATTACCCACAGATACAGTCCAGCCCTGCATCCACATGTGTCCAGCTCCAGCTCCTCCAGGCGAATCACAGAGCCTCATCCCGCCGTCCGGGACGCACATGACCTGCTCGGCCAATCACAGGACACCCGCCGCTGCCCATTGCTGAGCTCTGCTCAAACACAGAGCGCACCGATGTTTAGGCAGCATAGCAGGCACGGGATGATCGTGCACCCTCTAGCCAGAGATCCGGCTGCCACAGGACGGGTATGTGTGCCCCGGGGTGTGTGCACATAAGCAGCGGAGTGGGCGGAACGGGCTGGCTGGCGGGCAGCAATTTTCCGCCCCCCTGAAAGAGGTACCATCGGATCCCATGGTAGGGCCGGCCCTGTCTGAACCTTTCCCCTAACCTTCCATCCCTCTACTGCTCAAGTTGTTCAATAAAAAAGCATTGGAAAAGAACTAAGTGACTGTGCATACATCTGTGGGCGCAAGCCCAGTATAGACTCTAAGTTTCTAACCTGGTGAACTGTGTTTAGGGGTTATGGCAAAGACCCAAAAATATAACCAGCAGCTCCTACGGGGGTAGTGCTACATTTAAATATAGGCTGGCAGATATATAAATGTGAAAAAGAAAACCCCTGCTTGGAAATTTCAAATCACAGAATGTGGAAGTCTAGTATTTATCCAGTCCTGCCTGGCCAAATTATTTACTAGTTCAGAACTGCTCTGAGGCCTATTACAGGTATTTTAGGTCTCATTTAGACTTGTGGTTGGGGAGTGGCAAAAATGCAAGGCTGAGCAAGGCAGCGGATGTATGCATTGGCAAAGTTGACCTGAAATGCAGCGATTGGCGGTGCGGCAAGCCCGCTAAACACTACACATTTGAGTCAACAGGGAAGCACCGCAAATGTCCCCCCAACCATGCATAATGCTCCGCGTAGTACCGATCACTCACTGTGTCCTTTTAGAAAAGGAAAGGGCTGGTAGATCACATATTCTCTCTCTCTCTACATCCTGAAACAACCCTCCGCAGCAGCAGGATAACTGTTGTAAGTCTGAGGGTAAAACAGCAGCGCTGTGGAGGAGGGGGGGTGGGAGATAGGGGAGCACATAGGGGGGCCCCGACAACAGAAGGTTGGGGAACCTGGACAGGAGGGGTGGCAGAGGCGGCATTTACTGGTAACCATCCCCTGTGGTTCCCCCTGCAGCAGCTGAAATTGAAGGGAGGGAGAGGCGGAGAAGCTGCTGCAGGGAAGGAACTACAGGGGATAAGTACCAGTAAATGCCATCCCCATCACCCTTCTTTCCAGGCTCCCCTTCCTTCTGCCTTCCAACTGCCTGGGCCCCCCTGTTTAACTGATGGGGCTATTTCCAGCTTTCATCCAGACACCGTTAATAGTCCTTGAGCTATGTTTTTGTGTTTTTATTAGGGGGTCCAACGTGAAAGTGACCAAACGAGGGACAACTTCCTCCCTATATACAACTCGGAAAAACAAAAAGGGAGATTTACATGACATGCTGCCCCAGCTGCTTGATCGGGACTTCACAGCAGGCATGTCACGAGAGCATTACCATCTCTGATTAGAGAACACCTCTGCCCCAAAAGACCACCAGAAGGGGCTCCCCACTTTGTTGGTGCGTTTATCAGCCTAAGATGTGGGACTGCGTGCTGGGAGAGGCTGAACCCAGACGGACTCCGACAGAGTCGGCAGGTTAGAGCTTATCTTGAGTGTAACGGTCTGTAGGTGTTGATCTTTTGAGGACAAAAAGGAGAATGGGGGAGGTAGCTCTCAGTCAGACTTTTATAGAGCTAAACAGGTCCTGTGGGTGGATATAGGGGCGGAGCTATATCATTTGTATGCTGCCATGTTGGCGTCAAGAAATTACTCTTACATTGCTGGCAATTCACTCCAACATTCTTTTTAGTACAGGTGTCTGTCCTATAGCCTAGATTCACATTGGAGCGATTAATCATGCGATTTGATCTCTCAAGTCGCAGCCTATTGGCGGCAATGGCACTGTTCCAATCGTTGCGACACCGATTTGCAAAAGTAGTTCCTGCACTACTTTTGCCAATTTCAGGTGCGACTTCAATAGACATCTGTGTATTAAGCCACACAGATGTCTATCAAGTAGCAACTGAAATCGTGCTGACCTTGCTACTTTGAAATTGTGCTACTTCATGTGAAGTAGCGCAATTTCAAAGTAACATCAATGTAAACCAAGGCTAATGCCGCGTACACACACGATCGGAAATTCCGACAAGAAAAGTTCGATGTGAGCCTTTGGTCGGAAATTCCGACCGTGTGTAGGCTCCATCTGACTTTTTCTGTCGGAATTTCTGACAGCAAAAATTTGAGAGCTGGTTCTCAATTTTTCCGACAAGAAAAGTTCTTGTCAGAAATTCCGATCATCTGTATGCAATACCGACGCGCAAAAAAGCATGCTCTGAATCAATTTGACGCATGCTCAGAATCATTGAACTTCATTTTTCTCGGCTCGTTGTAGTGTTGTACGTCACCATGTTCTTGGCGGTCGGAATTTTGTGTGACCGTTTGTATGCAACACAAGTTTGAGCTAACATTCTGTCTGAAAAAAAATCCACAGTTTTCTTGTCGGAATTTCCAATCGTGTGTACAAGGCATAAGGCTGGATTCACAATGTTGCAGTAATGTGCATTAATGTACCTTGTGTTAAGGCAGCCTATTAATTTTTCATGGAAAACAACACAGATTTTAGCATATAGCAATATATTATTGTTTATAGATTTGCTGTTTGCAGGCTGAGCTCCGAATGCTGAAGCTAGTCAAATCTTGGCATTTAACACATTTGCTAGAGGCGATTTGTAGCAAGAGCAGCTGAGATCATCTATTTAGTATCTACTAGTGGCTGCTAGCAAAATAATTTAGTAGTTGGTCCCAGGTAGTGAATAGAACTCCACTGATAATGGAAGTACAGATCATACAAGGAAAAAGGGTAATCATACTAGTCAATTTATAAACAGCCAAAGGCGTATAATAAGAACACTTCTCTACAGGTGTATTTAAAACCCAGCATTCTTTTGCACTTATCTTTGACAGCTAGGAAAAAAAGACAATCTAAGGGCTCTTTCAGACAGGCATTGAATTCTAAAACAGCCTTAAAGCGTATTAATGCACCAATATCGTTATAGAGCATTTTGGATGTGTTGTACAGGCATCCATGTTGTGTCAGGCAACACTCCTCAAACAGTCTGTGAGATGTGTTTTTTTATTTTGCACAAGGCTAAAACGGGAAATGATCACTTCTGACGCTTTGTAACTATACCATACATGCACTTTAAACACCATAGGTGCCTCTACAGTGCATTTATGGTGTGCTTGTGGTGCGTTTCAACAGAAGTGAATGGAGGCAGTTGCTAGGCGTTAAGGCTTGCCAACTCTGCAGGCAGCATTATCTTTGCCGCACCACAAAGTTAGGCAACACTAAGGCTACTTTCACAATGAGGCGTTGAAAAAATGTCTATTTAACGCCTAGCGTTATTGCCGCCTTTTTGCCGCGTTTTTCCCGCGTTAGCGCTATAATTAGCGCTAGCGCGCAAACGTTTTTGCTGCGTTTTTGAAGCGTTAGCGTTAGCTTTAAAACCCACCCCAATTACATCACATCCTGTACACTTCCTGGTATTTCGTGGGTGAAGAGACTGAAGGAAGAGAAAATGGAGTTTACGGAGCTACTGTTACTTTTTGTGCTAATGTTTTGGGAACATACCCTGAAACAGAGGCAGGAATGTCGCTATTGGATCCATCCCATCCTCCAAACACACTCCTCAAGAGGACAATTTGTGTTGCTACATCAGAACTTGAGAGAGCACCCAGAAAAGTTAAAAAATTACACACGGATGAGCATGGCAACGTAAGTGATAATATACTATCACATTGAGACTGTTCTCAAAATCCCCAATCCACAACCCTAACCCTAATCCCTCTTCTACTAGCCTCAAACTCTTAACCCTAATCCCACTTCTACTAGCCTCAAACTCTTAACCCTAATCCCACTTCTACTAGCCTCAAACCCTTAACCCTAATCTCACTTCTACTAGCCTCAAACTCTTAACCCTAATCCCACTTCTACTAGCCTCAAACTCTTAACCCTAATCCCACTTTTACTAGCCTTAAACTCTCAACCCTAACCCTAATCCCACTTCTACTAGCCTCAAACCCTTAACCCTAATCTCACTTCTACTAGCCTCAAACTCTTAACCCTAATCCCACTTCTACTAGCCTCAAACCCTTAACCCTAATCCCACTTCTACTAGCCTCAAACCCTTAACCCTAATCCCACTTCTACTAGCCTCAAACCCTTAACCCTAATCCCACTTCCACTAGCCTCAAACTCTTAACCCTAATCCCACTTCTACTAGCCTCAAACTCTTAACCCTAATCCCACTTCTACTAGCCTCAAACTCTTAACCCTAACCCTAATCCCACTTCTACTAGCCTCAAACCCTTAACCCTAATCCCACTTCTACTAGCCTCAAACCCTTAACCCTAATCCCACTTCTACTAGCCTCAAACCCTTAACCCTAATCCCACTTCTACTAGCCTCAACTCTTAACCCTAATCCCACTTCTACTAGCCTCAAACTCTTAACCCTAATCCCACTTCTACTAGCCTCAAACTCTTAACCCTAATCCCACTTCTACTAGCCTCAAACTCTTAACCCTAACCCTAATCCCACTTCTACTAGCCTCAAACCCTTAACCCTAATCCCACTTCTACTAGCCTCAAACTCTTAACCCTAATGCCACTTCTACTAGCCTCAAACCCTTAACCCTAATCCCACTTCTACTAGCCTCAAACCCTTAACTCTAATCCCACTTCTACTAGCTTCAAACCCTTAACCCTAATCCCACTTCTACTAGCCTCAAATCCTCAACCCTAATCCCACTTCTACTAGCCTCAAACTCTTAACCCTAATCCCACTTCTACTAGCCTCAAACTCTTAACCCTGATCCCACTTCTACTTGCCTCAAATCCTTAACCCTAATCCCACTTCTACTAGCCTCAAACTCTTAACCCTAATCCCACTTCTACTAGCCTCAAACCCTTAACCCTAATCCCACTTCTACTAGCCTCAAACCCTTAACCCTAATCCCACTTCTACTAGCCTCAAACCCTTAATCCTAATCCCACTTCTACTAGCCTCAAACTCTTAACCCTAATCCCACTTCTACTAGCCTCAAACTCTTAACCCTAATCCCACTTCTACTAGCCTCAAACTCTTAACCCTAATCCCACTTCTACTAGCCTCAAACTCTTAACCCTAATCCCACTTCTACTAGCCTCAAACTCCTAACCCTAATCCCACTTCTACTAGCCTCAAACTCTTAACCCTAATCCCAATTCTACTAGCCTCAAACTCTTAACCCTAATCCCACTTCTACTAGCCTCAAACTCTTAACCCTAATCCCACTTCTACTAGCCTCAAACTCTTAACCCTAACCCTAATCCCACTTCTACTAGCCTCAAACCCTTAACCCTAATCCCACTTCTACTAGCCTCAAACTCTTAACCCTAATGCCACTTCTACTAGCCTCAAACCCTTAACCCTAATCCCACTTCTACTAGCCTCAAACCCTTAACTCTAATCCCACTTCTACTAGCTTCAAACCCTTAACCCTAATCCCACTTCTACTAGCCTCAAATCCTTAACCCTAATCCCACTTCTACTAGCCTCAAACTCTTAACCCTAATCCCACTTCTACTAGCCTCAAACTCTTAACCCTGATCCCACTTCTACTAGCCTCAAACCCTTAACCCTAATCCCACTTCTACTAGCCTCAAACCCTTAACCCTAATCCCACTTCTACTAGCCTCAAACCCTTAACCCTAATCCCACTTCTACTAGCCTCAAACTCTTAACCCTAATCCCACTTCTACTAGCCTCAAATTCTTAACCCTAATCCCACTTCTACTAGCCTCAAACTCTTAACCCTAATCCCACTTCTATCAGCCTCAAACTCTTAACCCTAACCCTAATCCCACTTCTACTAGCCTCAAACCCTTAACCCTAATCCCACTTCTACTAGCCTCAAACCCTTAACCCTAATCCCACTTCTACTAGCCTCAAACTCTTAACCCTAATCCCACTTCTACTAGCCTCAAACTCTTAACCCTAATCCCACTTCTACTAGCCTCAAACTCTTAACCCTAATCCCACTTCTACTAGCCTCAAACCTTTAACCCTAATCCCACTTCTTCTAGCCTCAAACTCTTAACCCTAACCCTAATCCTACTTCTACTAGCCTCAAACTCTTAACCCTAATCCCACTTTTATGACTACCAAATCCTCAACTCTAATCCTAATCCCTGGATTATGGTTTGTTTTTGTTTTTCAAAATTTTAAGAACCATTATTTTTTTCCTTTACAAGATTCGACTTTCTGCTTGACATCTTAACCCCTGACTTGTTAAGACAGGATACCAATTGCAGGTTGGCAATATCACCATGTGAACGTTTACTTATAACGCTAAGGTAAGTATATATGAATAATTAAGAAGTGCATGTTTAAACACGTAATAAAAGGGCCCTCCAATTTTGAACCCAAAAAAATATTATTTATTGCATATATATTTTCAAAAATGCACAAAATGTGCAAAACAGAAAATAAATTAAGAAAGAGCATCAACATGTGCATTGTACAGACAAAATTAGATTTACAAATGTCAAACTTTTCAAAAAAGATAACAAGCCAAAAAATCATAGATTCTGATAGTTGGAAGGATGGTGTGTCTCCTCTAGAGGGGTGGGAGGGGGAGTTTGGACATTTTGGAAATATGGCTGCACTTCATAAGGTACTCCCTGAAACCGTTGTTGGTTTTGGGTCATTTGAAAACTGGGATATGGGTGTAGTGACATGAGTGGAAATCGTGAAGCTGGAACAGATGGGTAGGATTGTGATCGCGAGGTACCTGGACCATCATACCTTCCATAAAAATGATGGCTAGTGTTGCCCTTGTATGGTGCATCTATATTTTGATGAGATTGCTGCTGAAAGGAATTAATGAGTCATATTATTTCAGAACGCATGGTACATTGATTTTCAGATGGTACTTTTGCCATTTGTGGAACCAGGCTTTTAACAAAGGACTCCAATTCCCCTCCATCTTTATCTTGTTTGTCAAACAATTTTTTAACCACATCAAGGAAGTCCTCTGACATTTGTTGTTTGTTTTTTTTCTTTGTTTTGGTCTGTTGCTGGGCAATGCTGCTTCAGTTGTTTCTGCTTCTGTTTCAGAAATGTGCGAAAATTCTGCTGCATCTAATAATTGGCTGGTCTGCTCTGCATCATCAGGGTCTTCTTCAGTTTCACTCTCCATATTGCTTTCTGTACTGTAAATCCCCCAAAAAATTATTTTACACCAAAAATCCCAAAATTTAGTTATACCGTGCACGCCTCCAAAAAATAATAAAAAATATGTTATACAATTCACTAAACCAAAAAATAAACATTCACTAATAAATGTTTTTATACTTATGGTCTCATCTCTACGACGGACTTCAGGAACATGAGCTCCTCATAATGACAATAAACTCTCCCTTTTCTCTTGCCAGCAGAACCACTCCTTAGATTATTTTGAAGAAGGTGTTCTCGTCTGTAATTATCCCTCATAGTTTTCCACCTTTTCTTTATTACTCATACTGAAATTAATTTTTTTTTTTTTCAAAATTACAGATATCTTGGCACTGGAAATACCTATACATCATTACACTATGAATTCCGAACAGGAATATCGACAATTGGAGAGATTGTGAAGCTAACATGTGATGCTATTTGGAAATTGAAAACTACATTCATGCCTATTCCAAATAAAGAGAAATTGAATGATATTGCTAATCAGTTCATGAGCAAAACCAACTTTCCAAACTGCCTGGGAGCAATTGATGGAAAACACATTTGACTAATAAAACCCTGTCACAGTGGTAGCCAATATTATAATTATAAAAAACATTTTTCTGTTGTGCTTATGGCTGTGGTTGATGCAGACTATACATTTATATATATTGATGTTGGAGCATTTGGAAGTTCTGCAGACTCTTCTGTTTTTCTGAATTCGACATTTGGGAAGCGTCTTCAATCGAATCGCCTTGATTTGCCTGAAAACCAGCCATTACCCGGTACAGAAAGTCCAGATATGCCATTTATCTTTGTGGCTGATGAGGCTTTCGCTATACACAAACATTTATTGAAGCCCTACTCGCGGAGGAATCTGGACACCCAGAAGAGAATCTACAATTATTGTCTCTGTCGGGCACGTAGGCTGGTTGAATGTTCCTTTGGCATTCTTGCCAACAAATGGCAAATATTCCTTAAACCTATAAATCTCAAGGTTGATAATGCCTGTAAATTAATAAAGGCAGCATGTGTGTTGCACAATGTAGTAAGGGATAGAGATGGTGTGAATTTTGAGCACACATTGGCTCACAATTTTGAGCCTGCTGATTTTCCTCATGTCCGTGGTCAAACATTGGGTTTCCGAATTAGGGATGAATTAGCTAATTATTCTATGAGCCCTGCAGGAGCAATAAGTTGGCAAGGAAATATGATCTAAAATTTATAGGTAACGCTATAAAATGATCATTAATATTTTTAATATATTTTTTTTCTTGTCTGCAAGCATATACTTACAAAACAAAAAGCATATTGTTTTTGATTATGATTTTTTTTTTTTATTCTTGTATTGATTCAAGAAAATAAAAACATGTTTACTTTCACCTTGTTTAAACTTTGTTTAGGAGTTCAATAATAAAAATAATATACAGTATCTCACAAAAGTGAGTACACCCCTAAGTGAAAATGACAAATTTGGGACCAACGTGACAATATTTTGTTTGCCCACCATGATTTTTCAGCACTGACCTAATACTCTTGGGCATGTAGTTCACCAGAGCTTTACAGCTTGCCACTGGAGTCCTCTTCCACTCCTCCATGACGACATCACGTAGCTGGTGTATGTTAAACACCTTGCTTTCCTCCACCTTTCGTTGGAGGATGCCCCACAGATGCTCAATCGGGTTTTGGTCTGGAGACATTCTTGGCCAGTCCATCATCTTTACCCTCAACTTCATTAGCAAGGCAGTGGTCGTCTTGGAGGTGTGTTAGGGGTCATTATCATGTTGGAATACTGCCCTGCGGACCAGTCTGCGAAGGGAGGGGATCATGCTGTGCTTCAGTAGACATGTGCAATTCGTTTATTTCAGATTTTTTTGTACAAATTTGGACAAATTCGTTAATTACAAAATTTCATAATCACGAATTTTTATAATTTCATAATTTTTTGAATTTCAGAATTTACTAAATTCAGAAATTCGGAAAATCAGAAATTTGGAAATTCGGAATTTTGGAAGTACCAAAAAAAGCAAAAAAATTATGAAACAAAAACAAAAATAAAATAAAATTTAGGCTGTGCAAATGTCTATGCTTCAGTATGTCACAGTACATGTTGGCATTTATGGTTCCCTCAATGAAGTGTAGCTCTCCAGTGCTGGCAGCACTCATGCAGCCCAAGACCCTGATACTCCCACCACCATGCTTGACTGTAGGCAAGACACACTCGTCTTTGTACTCCTCACCTGGTTACCCCCACACACGCTTGACACCATCTGAACTAGACATGTTCAATTCCTTAAGTCCCGAATTCGTTTTCCAAATAATTTTTAATAATTATTTAATTCCCAAAATGTGGAATTCCCCTAATTCAGAAATGTCCCAAGGTTTGACAATTTGTAATTTGAAAATGTGGATATTGCAGGATTACGTGATGTCGGTATTACGGAAATTCAAACTTCGGAAATTTTTTGGGGTTAGAGGGTTGGAGGGTTAGGGTTAAGGGTTTGAGGCTAGTAGAAGTGGGATTAGGGTTAAGGGTTTGAGGCCAATAGAAGTGGGATTAGGGTTAGGGTTAAGGGTTTGAGGCTAGTAGAAGTGGGATTAGGGTTAAGGGTTTGAGGCTAGTAGAAGTGGGATTAGGGTTAAGGGTTTGAGGCTAGTAGAAGTGGGATTAGGGTTAATTGTTAAGGGTTTGAGGCTAGTAGAAGTGGGATTAGGGTTAAGGGTTTGAGGCTAGTAGAAGTGGGATTAGGGTTAAGGGTTTGAGGCTAGTAGAAGTGGGATTAGAGTTAGGGTTAAGGGTTTGAGGCTAGTAGAAGTGGGATTAGGGTTAAGGGTTTGAGGCTAGTAGAAGTGGGATTAGGGTAGAACTTTTTGGGCTTGAGACTACTCTGACTGGGATTAGAAATGTTTTTGCGGTTGAACTTTTTGGGCTTGAGACTACTCTGACTGGGATTAGAAATGTTTTTGCGGTTGAACTTTTTGGGCTTGAGACTACGCTGACTGGGATTAGAAATGCTTTTGCGGTTGAACTTTTTGGGCTTTACATTCACACTCCTGCTTATGTGACAAGGATTATGGGATTGGTACTCACTTTTTGCAGTCTTTTGCTTTCTTGGAAGGTCATTCCATTCCTCAATATGTTGTTCAGCAATGGCCTCCCATGCTAAATTATTTTTGCTGCGGTTGGCATACAGTGAATTTTTGGTGTCCCAAAGCTCTGGGTGGTCCCGCACTGACTCAATAAACTCCTCCGGTTCTATTGCTGTTGCTCTGGACCTGGATGGTTTGGCCACATTTGCTGCCCTGGTTTGCATCCGCATATCTGCAGCATCCATGCTCTCTTGTCTTCCTCCTCAACCCCTCCCAACAGGATTTCCTTTTATCCCAGCATCCTACACTGCACTGCGGTCATGTGACCTTCCCACAGCTTCAGTGTACTGTCTATGGCGTTTTTAAGGCGTTTTTAAAGCGCTACACATTCATTTCAATGGACTTGGGCGTTTTTGAAGCGCAATTTTTAGCGCTACAAACAAGCTCCAAAGATACTGCTTGCAGGACTTTTCTCAACGCCCCGCCAGCGCAATGCCTCAGTGTGAAAGCATCCATTGAGATTAATGAAACACATTTTTCATGCGCTTTAGAAGCGCTATTTTTAGCGCTAAAACGCATGCAAAGCGCCTCAGTGTGAAAGGGGCCTTAGGCTGGGTTCACACTGATACTACACGACAGTCATACGTCTGTCATCCTACTTTGCTCTACATCAGTCCTACATCGGTTCTACATCCATCTGACTTGAATGAACAGGATACTACTTTGATCCAACTTTGAGATAGTCTGACTTATCCTTTGACCAATCAAAACAATCCCAGTGTGACATAAATTCCTTTTACTGCTGCTGCAATCACCATGTCGGATGTCACAAGTCGGATGGTTAGGATGAGGATCCTACTTTGATCCGACTTCAATGATAGTCAATGGGCTGAAGTAGGACCAAAGTCGGACCAAAATAGTGCAGGAACCTTTTTCAAAGTCGGACCGACTTGTGTCGGACCAGTTAAAACAGCTCTTGATTGATTGAACCATTGATTTACACACGTCATGTGACTTGTGCTTCCAAAGTCGGAGCGTATGTCGTACCAGTGTGAACCCAGCCTAAGGCCGGGTTCACACTGGTACGTCACGACAGTAGTACTACTTTGGATCCGACTTTGCCCTGCTACTTGAAGTCCGACATGCATCGGACTTCAATTAACAGGGATCCGACTTCGATCCCTGAAAATATCAGGCACTGTGTCTGGTATGAATCTTTAGGAAGAACTCCACGCCAAATAAAAGAAAAAAAAACATCATGGGTTCCCCCTCTAAGGCCCGTCGGTCTGGTATGGATTTTAAGGGGAACCCCCTACGCTGAAAAAATGGCATTGGGGGTCACCCCAAAGTCCATACCAGACTCTTATCCGAGCACGCAGTCCAGCCGGTCAGGAAAGGGGTTGCGGATGAGCGAGAGCCCCCCTCCCTCCTGAACCGTACCAGGCCACATGCCCTCAACATGGAGGGGTGGGTGCTTTGGGGCAGGGGGGCCCTGCGCCCCCCACCGCAAAGCACCTTGTCCCCATGTTGATGAGTACAAGGGCCTCTTCCTGACAACCCTGGCCGTTGGTTGTCGGGGTCTGCGGGCGGGGGGCTTATCAGAATCTGGGAGCCCCCTTTAATAAGAGGTCCCCCAGATCCCGGCCTCCCCACCCTATGTGAATGAGTATGGGGTACATTGTACCCCTACCCATTCACCTGGAAAAAAAAGTGTCAAAAATAAAACACACTACACAGGTTTTTAAAGTAATTTATTAGGCAGCTCAGGCGGTCTCTTCCAACCTCTTCTCCCCTCTCCAGCTCTTCTCTGCTCTCTCTTCGATTCTTCTCCCTCTGTCCGGTGCCTTCTGCTGGGTCTCCTCCGCTATCTTCTGCTCTTTTTCCCGCTCTTTTATTAGCTTTTGCTGGTCTTCTCCGTTGCCTTCTTTCCTCTGCTCTTCTTCCGATGTTGACACTACGCTCTCTCCCGCTCTAATGCCTGGTGCGCGGTGTGCCACTACTTATATTGGCATGGGGTGGGGTCACCGGAGGCCCGTCCCTTATGATGTCACCACCTATCATGTCTCGGGCGGTGATGTCATTAGGGGTGGGGGGCTTCGGATGATGTCACACGGTGACCCCGCCCCATGCCAATATAAGACCAAAGGGCCTGGTATGCTCTTAGAGGGGGAACCCATGCTGTTTTTTTTTAATTTGGCGTGGAGTTCCCCTTCAAAATCATCTGAGCACAATTCGCATGGCAAAGTCGGATCAGGCAAGACGGTGATCCGACTTTGATCTGACTTCAATGATATTCAATGGGCTGAAGTAGGAACAAAATCGGACCAAAGTAGTGCAGGGAGCATTTTCAAAGTCGGATCGACTTGTGTCGAACCAGTTAAGATGGCTCCTATAGGGAAACATTGATTTTCACACGTCATGCGACATGAGCTCCCAATGTCGGAGCGTTTGTTGTACCAGTGTGAACCTGGCCTAAAGCTGCACCTCCATCCGCTCCCTATTTTAACAATTTTGAGTGGCATTGGTAGGCATCCAGGAAGCATTAAAAACATGACCCAATCGCCTAGTTTCAAAGCCTGTGTGGAGGAGCCCTAAAGCTTGCTTTGAAAGCCAAAATAAAAGCAGACACCTAAAATGGAAAATATAATTTTCTAAACTGTCCAGTATCTTCAGCTGCTAAGCTCTATTCTGTTTCAGCTGGGAATCACTGTCCTAAGTCATGGGGGAAAAGCAATACCTTACATACTGGCAGAACCCACAGGTAAGTGTCTTCAAAGCTCTCTGTGCCTTGAAACACGGCCTAGCATCTGCGCCAACACTTGCTCATTTTTCACCAAATGCACCATTGTTGGTTTCTTGTTGTGCTTCTATTGTTGTTTTAGGTGCAGTTTTATCACAAATTCACCAGTGAGAGGAACATCCTGTCACTTTTGCTTCTCAAACTTTCCCCAGCTGAGGAAGAATATTCTGCAGGAGAGCGTTGGGTATTGGTCTGTATATGGACATGTGAATGCAGCACTTCTCTACAGTAGAAAGTCTACTTCAAAAACTGAACACCGGGGGGCGTGGCTACCACGCAAGTGAATGGACGGCTGAACCCGCAGCTCCGCTCCAATGACAGGATAACAGGCAACACGAGATGACTCAGGCTGACCCCACAGACACCAGCACACAGCCACTGTGCCGCACACCTCACGGGGATGACTCGCAAATGGCAGAACCCTACACAGCCGAAACAACTAAAGGACTTCTTTCCCCTAAGGACCGCACCACGCTCCAAGATGGCGCCGGCGGCTGCTCCCCAGTCTCCACGGGCGGATCTTCCTCTGCTACGCCGAGCCCGGGATCAAGAGCAGGCTCTCACCAGAACTCACATGCTGCCTCTACTCTTCTCTCCTGCAGCCCAGTGAAGTCAAAGCCCCGCATGTCGGATGACTCACACGGCACCAAGGTTAGTGCACACCAGGCCTCAATGGAGGACACAAGGGAGCTGGCAGACACTATTAACTCCTTCCCTACCACAAACCAGCCAATCTCTGACACTACCCTAAAGGACATGTTAATCTCTCTGCGCAGCTCTCTCCATGCAGATATGATGGAGTGCATGAGAAATTTCAAGGCTGAGGTGGGAGAACTGGGGGGCAGGATTGACCATGTGGAGAAAAAAATGGGTGACTATGCATCTTCGTATAACTCACTTGTGAATGCTCACAATGATCAGTCTGAGGAAGTCGCATGGCTTAAAGCAAAAGTCGCAGACCTTGAGGACAGATCACGCAGAAATAACGTAAAATTGCGTGGCATACCTGAATCTGTTCTACCCACTCAACTTACCCAGTATGTCCAAGATTTCATGGCTGCCTATCTCCCCTCTGTATTAACTTCTGAACTGGTAATCGATAGAATTCTCCGCCTACCCAAACCGTCTCACCTCTCAGACAATATACCTAGGGATGTATTGATGCGGGTACATTTTTTTCACGTGAAAGAACAGTTTATGTTGGCCTTCCACAAAATCAAGCAGCCCCCTGAGCAATACTCCGCCATCCAAGTATATGCAGATCTCTCGCAATATACTATGCAGAAACGTAAATCTTTACTACCCGTGACCAAATCGCTCCGGAACCATAGTATTGTTTACAAATGGGGTTATCCAACAAAACTGACTGTCACCCGGGAGGGCAGGACCTTGACGATTGCCAGCTTAGAGGATGGTCTGGCCCTGCTCAGATCCTGGGATATCTTACCAGAGCAAACCTCTGAGGGATCACTGTCCACCTCCAGGATGTCCACCCAGGATGCTTGGCATGTTGTGTCACACAAGCCGAACACTAAAAAGCACAGCCTCTGAGCCCCTCCGCAGTAATCAGCTATCCAAACTGCATAATTCCTGTACTAATATGGAGCTTGCAGCCCACAAGTTTCCCCTCCTTGAAAAATGGGCAGTGTTCCTGCCCCCAGATTCCGGACGGAATCTATATTTTTATCATATTTGTTACCTGTTTGTTTTCTGACAGTTTTTCTATTGTTTTCTAAACCCTATCCCACCCTGTTCGAGATGGAAAGTAATTGTATACCTGTGAAGACGGCCTATTCTACACCAACGTCCTCAATCTGCCGACCGTGGACCTTCTGGAGGAGTTCTGAACTCTATAAGGTACCATCTGCTCTCCCCCCATTTGTCAGACATGGCTATCAAAGTGACTTCCTTTAATGTCCATGGCCTGAACCATCCGGCTAAACGTGCCTCAGTTTGGAGAGAAGCCCTCAAATTAAAATCCGACATTCTATGCATACAGGAAACACACTGGCTAGCCTCCAATACACCCTCCTTCTACTACAGGAAATTTCCACATATATACACGGCCTCTGCTCCTAAAAAACAGAAAGGGGTCCTCATTGCCATCAGGGACTCTGTGGCTTACTCTCTCCTGGAATCAGATCCGGAAGGAAGGTACCTGATCCTGGTGGGTACTTTTAATAATAGACTTTACACTATAGTCAACCTGTATGCACCCAATGCTCACCAGCTCCGGTTTTTAAAAAGGTTGTTTTGTAAGGTGGACTCAGTCGAACGCGGAGCTGTACTAATGTGCGGAGACTTTAATGTAACAGTGGACTATAAGATGGACACTACCTCTAAGGCCCAACGACCCCTACCCTCACTCCAACCGCTACTACATGCGGAGGAACTCTATGATGCCTGTAGGTGTCAACACTCGAATGAACGTGACTTATCCTTTCACTCCTCCAGACACAACTCATACTCCCGCATTGACCTAATCCTGGTTGACAAATTTTTGCTTCAAAAGGTCTCTTCTTCCGTCATACACGACATCACGTGGTCATACCACGCTCCTGTATCCATCACGGTAATTGATGGTCCCACCTCACCACAGGCCTTCATGTGGCGTGCTAATTCTCGGTTATTCCAGCAACCTTCACAAATTGCCTCACTAACTAACCAATTGAATGAATATTTTGCTTTAAATGCTCAATCTGTTTCAAATCCATTTACTGTGTGGTTTTCTCATAAAGCCTTCATTAGGGGCATTATGATCCAGATGTGTTCACGGGCAAAAAGGCAGAGGACGCAAAAATTAGACTTGTTTCTCGCTGACATCAAACTCTTAGAGGCTCAAAATAAAAGTACTTCTCCATTGCAAATAAATTGACCAGATTGCGTTCGGAGCTCAGGCTCTTGCTACTAGATCAATATGACAAACATATTCAATCCCTAAAATTGGCCCACTACTCTTCTGGCAACCGAGCTGGCAAATTCTTGGCACATCGACTAAAAGATCATAAAGCAAAAACGTCCATTCCCTTTCTAATCCGTAACTCAGACAAAAGTAAAATTTATAATCCCAACGAGATAGCAAACTCCTTTGCGGATTATTACTCCTCCCTATATAATCTAAAAGAAGATCCTAACACCCCACAACCCTCTGATGAAGCCATTCTAGCTTTCCTGGCGGATCTCTCACTCCCTTCTTTATCAAATTCGCAATTGGAGTCCCTCAACTCCCCAATCACGGAGCCTGAGATTCGGAAGGCGATTAAAACCCTCCCCCACGGTAAATCCCCGGGCCCTGACGGATTACCGAATGACTACTATAAGACCTTTCCTGAGATCCTCTCCCCTACGTTGAAATTGGTGTTCTCTGAAGCAATGTCCTCTGCCTCGTTTCCCACTGAAATGCTCAAAGCATATGTCGTTACTATTCCGAAACCGGGTAAAGACCCCACTACCCCGGGCCAACTTCAGGCCTATTTCTTTACTAAATACTGATGTTAAGCTGTATGACAAAATCCTGGCTCATAGGCTCCTTCCAATCTTGCCGACACTGGTTAGGCTTCACCAAGGGAAGACAAGCTTCTGATGCCACGAGGAGAGTTATAGATATCATACAGTATGCTGTGGCCTGTCGGGTGCCTTCTCTGCTGCTCTCTTTGGATGCGGAGAAGGCATTCGACAGAGTACATTGGGGTTATATGACCCAGACCCTCAAAAAAATTTGGTTTCTCGGGCCCTATATTGTCGGCAATCTTGGCTTTGTACTCCTCTCCTTGTGCGCAAGTCTACACCTCGAATATGCTGACTCTCCCTTTTTCCATTACTAATGGAACGAGGCAGGGGTGCCCCCTATCCCCCTCAATTTTCAACCTCCTCATAGAGTCCCTAGCGGAAAAAATCAGGACGCACCCGGGCACACCAGGCTTCTCTCTCCAAGATAAATTGCATAATATAAATCTTTTCGCTGATGATATTGTCCTCTTTCTAACCTCGCCAAACACGTCCCTATCTCATGCCCACGACATCCTTAACCAATTTAGCCAAATCTCTTACTATAAAGGTTAACTGTACGAAATCTCTCATACTAGGCTTGAACCTCCCTCCCCGCCTCCAATCCTACTTGCAGACTACCTTCCCCTATACCTGGAATAAGACAAGAATTCCCTATCTAGGACTACAAATAACAGCCGACCCCTCAAAACTGGCGGATGCCAATTATATCCCCCTAATAGACAAGATAGGCAAAGAAACAAAACGTCTAGCCAAAGTAGAATTATCCTGGTCTGGTCTCCCCCAGATTCTATATGTATTCCGAACGCTTCCGATCCCGCTTAAAAATAATCATCTTGAATCATTAAACTCTCTCCTCAAAAACTATATCTGGGGCTCCAAGTGACCCAGATGCTCCAAAACCCTTCTAATCAAACACAGATCGGTAGGTGGGATGGGCTTAATTGACATACGGGACTACTTTCAAGCGTCCATACTTACCCAGCTCCAATACTGGTTCTCACCATCTCCTGACATCCTATGGAGCAGTATTGAACAAGCCCTACGCTAGACTTACGAAATCTCCTACTACTAGATATTTGGAATCCCCTCCCCCTACGTCAACTACCACAAACCATCCAAGCTTCCCTTATGGCGTGGAGAGGCTTAAACAAAATGTCATCCCGGCCCTCCAGTAGAACAGATATCCCTATTCCCCATAGAGATCTCTGCACATGCAATTCCGCATTCTAAGTATTCAGATTGGGTGGTCAAGGGCATATCTTATATTGCTGACTTATATAGTAATAATACACTCAAAACATTCGATGACCTCGTAATAGAATTTACTCTAATGCCCACTGACCGCTACAAATATATCCAAGTCGGCCATTTTTTTAAAACCTTAAAATCCCATCACATTTCTATTCAGGATGAAGTGTGGAAATTCTATACAAAGACACCTACCTCTCCTAAAGGGATCTCTTTTTTCTACAACATTTTCCAAAACAAACTTACTTTTACTGACTCTCTTCCTTATCGAAAATGGGAATCAAATTTAGGTAGGTCCTTTACACCGACCCAATGGCAGCGTGCATTTAAAACCACATACAAAGCCACTAGATGTGTAAACCACTGGGAACTCTCCCAAAAACTGGCCCAGAGATGGTACCTTACACCATATAGAATGGCAAAATTCTCTAGCTCCAACTCCCCACTGTGTTGGAGAAACTGCGGTGCCGTGGGAAACATCCTACATGTGTTCTGGTCCTGCAAACATCTCACCAGTTTTTAGAAGAGCTTATTCAAATGCATCTCACACATTACGGGAGTGCTGACGCCACCAGACCCTGGGGTAGCCCTGCTGAATTTAGGCATTGAGACTTTCCCTCCGTGCTTCCGTACGGTGGTCACACATATCTTATTAGCGGCCAGATCACTAATAGCCAGATACTGCAAGTCCAATAAGGTACCCAACGTCTCAGAAGTACTTGAAATTATTAAAACTAATTACACCTACGAATCATTATTGGCAAACAAGGATGGAAGGAGGACAATGTTTGATAACCAGTGGAAAATATGGACAGATTGGTTCAAAGTTGAATAAAGTACGTCTCTAGGTTTATATGTTTATGATTGCACTAATACTTGTCTCACTTAATCTACTTTTCCAGAAATAATTAATGTAATTTTCATTGCTATCCATCTAATTCCTTGCCCTCCCTGTTTGTTTCTCCCTACTCCTAGAGTTTCATAGTAATACACTGCAATGTTTTTTTTTTAAGCCACTTTTTTTACACTGTTGCACGACTATGTACTCTGTTTATACTTTGTTAAAATTCTTCAATAAAAAACAATTGAAAAAAAAAAAAAAAACTGAACACCAAACCCTAACTTCCATGCTGTCAGTGTCAAGGTCTGGCCATTATCCTCTTCGTGTACACAGACAGTCGGACATCTCAACTTTGACATTGACTATAGGCCAGGGAAGTTAAACCACGTGGCAGATTATTTGTTACATGTTGTCCTAAATCCAAAATAGGGACAGGAAGGCCAAGAAGTAGAGCCACCACTTAAGATATCCAATTTACCAGTAGTTGCGCTTACACCACGGGTCCTGGTGACCACATCTCAGAATGATCCAGTGGTTCAAAAACCTACTTTCATAATGAGGGGCCATCTGCCTTACCAGGGAATTTTCATCCATGCTACCAAGTAAGACCTGAGTTGTCACCTTGGAAAGGTGTTTGCCTTTAAAGAGGACACCGAGCAGTAATTTCAGCTTCACTGAAACAATCAGTACTAAAAATTGCTCATGTGCTGTTGGCTTTATATAGCAGGTGACTTTAAAGCAGACCTTCAGTCATTTTTTCAACTTTCCATCTATTAAACCTTCTGCCCTTGTTGTTTTACCTTTGGATAGTAAAACATTTTTTCTGCCAGTAAATACCTTATACAGCCCACTTCCCCTTTCTTGTCTGGTCATTAGCCTAGGCTTTTGACATCATGCACATCTCTCTCTCTCATGAGAGTTGCCAGGAAGGGAGGGGGGATGAGTCATAAGAGGGCCAATGAAGGCTGCAAAGCTGGAGGTGTTCCCCTGTGTGTCTGTGTATCTCAAGGAAGTGAACAGACAGCAGCTTCAGCTGCCCACAGTTAAAATGGTTGCAGCCAGACTCAGTAGAGGGAGATTTTTGTAGCATATTTGGCAAGTACAGAATTACAGTATATATAAAATAATATGCAAAGTGGTTGGAGTGAAGCTTCAGAATGGCAAAGATGTTTTTATTACAAATTATAGGGGCAGACTGCAGTTCCTCTTTAATGTAAGTGGCACATGGGTGGTGTATGACTGCTATGCCCCATGGAGGATAGTTAGTTGATATATTTTGACAAACAGCCAGTAATTTCCACTTTGGGCTGAGTTCAGAGATTAGTAGTAAGTTAGGCAACATTTAGGAATCAATATAGAGCATAATAGTGACATAGGGGTTTGCAGGAGGAACCACATCACCCGTGGGGACTTGCTTTGCTGAAATTTTGTATAGCAGTGACACCAGGAACTCTGCAAGAGATTAAAGAATTCACTTGCTTCCCTCCAGATGGGTAAGTATAGAACTTATCCTTGTATAGGGGCAGCTGCTGGTGAATTTGTATACTAGTGACAGGACCAGTTTAAATATTTTAGACTATTAATGTGATGTGATTTTCCTTGTTGAAAAAGGATCATGCACATTTACCTGAAAATTGTCGTAAGGTAGTTCATTACCTAGAGCAGTGGTTCTCAACCTAAGGCCCCTTTCACACTGGGGCGGGAGGTGCGGTGGAGGTATAGCGCCGCTATTTTTAGCGGCGCTATACCGTCGGTATTCGGCCGCTAGCGGTGCGGTTTTAACCCCCGCTAGCGGCCGAAAAAGGGTTAATACCGCCGGCAATGCGCCTCTGCAGAGGCTCATTGCCGGCGGTATTACCACGGTTTCCCATTGCTTTCAATGGGAAGGAGCGGTAAACACACCGCTCCTCTCACCGCTCCAAAGATGCTGCTAGCAGGACTTTTGGAGCGGTCCCATCAGCGCATCGCCTCAGTGTGAAAGCCCTCGGGCTTTCACATTGAGACTGTAGGGCAGGAGTTTTTCAGGCGGTATTTAGGCGCTATTTTTAGCGCTAAAACGCCTGAAAAACTCCTCAGTGTAAAAGATGTCTTAGTCCTCGAGTACCCCCAACAGGCCATGTTTGCAGGTTTTCCTTTATCTTGCACAGGTGCTTTAAATCAAAGTCAATGGCTTGGTATTTTGGACAGAAATTCCCAAAACATGGCCTGTTGAGGGTACTTGAGGACTGAGTGTGTGAACCACTGACCTAGTGCACTTGAAATGATCAAACTGCTGCTATCCGACAGGCACTAAGGTCTACCAAACTGGTTAGAGACTTAAACATTTTAAACTACTTAAAAATAAACAAGGCTTTTAAAGAAGTAGTACAGCAGTATTTCAGTTATGATAGTATGGCCCTCAGAAGAACTAATGTGGCCCTTTTTTATCTCAGCTAAATTGGGCTTTAGTTTTCTTTGGCTTTGACGTGCCTGGTGAATAGCAACAAACTGATTTTTTATTTTTTTTCTGGCCAAAGTAAACTTTAAAACTTGACATTTCTGGCCACGATAACAATAAACCTTTGTGTGAAAACTTTCTTTGAATTGAAAATATCAGTTCCTGTTTTTCTTTTTATTTCCTGGTTGCAGAAAGATGACCCTTCAGACCAGGGCCGATCCTAGGGTCACAGACGCCTGGGTGCAGAACTATTTCTGGCGCCCCCACGTGGGCGTGGTGATCTTACAAACTCCTCCCCTTTACACATGTTTCTATGGCAACGACTCAAACACAGAGATGCTCCCCTAAGAAGTCGTCGTTACCCTAGGATCCTCCCATGATCCTTTAACAATAAAGAAAATACAGGAAGAGCGTACACTAATGAGACCTGGAGGATAGTCTCTCTGATGCACACAGAGAGGGTTTCTGTTAGAGAGTCTGTTAGGAAGAGCCCCCAGACATAGTACAAGAGATGGTCAGAGAGTGCAGGCATATTACAGGTGACAGAGAGTGCAGACATATTACAGGTGACAGAGAGTGCAGACATATTACAGGTGACAGAGAGTGCAGACATATTACAGGTGACGGTCAGAGAGTGCAGACATGACACAAGAGACAGTCAGAGAGTGCAGACATATTACAGGAGACGGTCAGAGAGTGCAGACATATTACAGGAGATGGTCAGAGAGTGCAGACATATTACAGGAGATGGTCAGAGACTGCAGACATTACAGGTCACGGTCAGAGAGTGCAGACATATTACAGGAGACAGAGAGTGCAGACATATTACAGGTGACGGTCAGAGAGTGCAGACATGATACAAGAGACGGTCAGAGAGTGCAGACATATTACAGGAGATGGTCAGAGACTGCAGATATAATACAGGAGATGATCAGAGAGTGCAGACATATTACAGGAGACGGTCAGAGAGTGCAGACATATTACAGGAGACGGTCAGAGAGTGCAGACATATTACAGGAGACGATCAGAGAGTGCAGACATATTACAGGAGACGGCCAGAGAGTGCAGACATATTACAGGAGATGGTCAGAGACTGCAGACATATTACAGGAGATGGTCAGAGACTGCAGACATATTACAGAAGATGGTCAGAGACTGCAGACATATTATAGGAGACGGTCAGAGAGTGCAGACATATTACAGGAGACGGTCAGAGACTGCAGACATATTACAGGAGACGGTCAGAGAGTGCAGACATATTACAGGATACGGTCAGAGAGTGCAGACATATTACAGGAGACGATCAGAGAGTGCAGACATATTATAAGAGACGGTCAGAGAGTGCAGACATATTACAGGAGATGGTAAGAGACTGCAGACATATTACAGAAGATGGTCAGAGACTGCAGACATATTACAGGAGACGGTCAGAGAGTGCAGACATATTACAGGAGATGGTCAGAGACTTCAGACATACTACAGGAGATGTCAGAGACTGCAGACATATTACAGGAGATGGTCAGAGACTGCAGACATATTACAGGAGATGGTCAGAGACTGCAGACATATTACAGGAGATGGTCAGAGACTGCAGACATATTACAGGAGATGGTCAGAGACTGCAGACATATTACAGGAGATGGTCAGAGACTGCAGATATAATACAGGAGATGGTCAGAGACTGCAGACATATTACAGGAGATGGTCAGAGAGTGCAGACATATTACAGGAGACAGTCAGAGAGTGCAGACATATTACAGGAGATGGTCAGAGAGTGCAGACATATTACAGGAGACGGTCAGAGAGTGCAGACATATTACAGGAGATGATCAGAGAGAGAGTGCAGACATATTATAGGAGGCAGTCAGAGACTGCAGACATATTACAGGAGACGGTCAGAGACTGCAGACATATTACAGGAGATGGTCAGAGAGTGCATGGGGGAATCATGCAAGTTTCTTTCCTGCAATCTGTGGTTGATGGAAAGAAATTTGTACTGTCTATTACCAGCCTAACTGAAAGTGAAAGTTAGTGAATGTCTTGAAAGAACAGGAGGGGGGAGACAGATGGGGAGAGAAGGGAGGGGGGTGGAGATAAGGACAGTTCAATGATCACAGTGTACTGTCTGCAGTGTACACACTCACTCACATTTCCAGGCTGGAAGCAGAAATCATTCAGTCTCACAGAGGAATCTGCAGCTGCTGTTTTCATATTTCCCGCCCACACATCCTTTCTCCAGATACAGCTGTACGCCGGAGATAGTGGGGCGGGAAGTCACTGGAGGAGCAGAGGTGGGAGGAGCTGTATTCCTCACTGATCTCCCGTCAGTGAGGGGGGGGAGGTGGTGTGTTCGCTGGGCTGTGTAAGTGTCACTGTCACAGACACTTTACAGAGTTGCAGCCACCAGTCGTCTCAGAATTTACAGACTGATTCTCCTGTCCTACGGACGGGAGAAATCAGTCTGTTTTTTGACGGTTACTGAGATAATAGAAGGCTTGTCCCCCCCCCCCTGCTGGTGGAGCCCTTCCTGAAGTCGCTCTCCTCCCTGCCAATGAGGATGCAGGGGGAGGGAGCAGATTGGGCGGCCGTGGCAATGCGAGGCTCTCATATTATACGCAGAGGGAGGGGGAGAAATCCGCCCCCTCTTACACTCCGCCCAGGGCACCCGCTCCGATCTCCTCTGACAGAAGGATGGATGGGGGGCGGGCCTGGGCAGGATGAAATAGCAGCGGCGGTGAGCGGCCTCTGAATACCAGCAAGGAGGAGGAGGAGGGAGGGGAGCACTCTGGTTTTTTAAGCGCCCCCACCTCTGTGGCGCCTACTGTGAACTGCACACCTCACACCCCGTCTAGGATCGGCCCTGCTTCAGACACTTCTTTTAAGGGTATCTATACAGACCTGTTTCGTTTTTTGCATTTGTAAAGTTCCTTGATTCTGTTTGTTCATAAATGTACTGTTTTGTTGTAGTACTGCAGTTGCACTAATATATTACTTGCATTTTTGAAAGTACTCACATGCCATTTAGCAATTGTTTAATTTGTATTCATCTTATGTATCATTGACGTCTATTAGAAATTGCCAAGGGAGCTCTTAATGTAAAAGAGGGATTAAATCAGGCAAACTACGATAATGAAGCAAGGATGAATAGTGCTGTGTATATGGAAATGGGACCATGTACACATAATAACAATTAAAAATGACTAACAAGAAGATAAACAAAGTGCAGCAATGACTGGAAATTAATAACATTTGTGAGTTAAACCAGATTATTGATCACAAAAAGAAGTTTCAGCGCTAAAACCAAAGCACGTTTTTTCTTGTAGAAAATGGTCATTATATGCTTGAATCCATCCAGCAGCTCCATAGGAAACAAGCACCAGAAGTGGTGCCAGGAAAGTCATACCCAAAAATCCAAAACAAAATGAGCACTTGGAGGACGCCTTGTAAGATGTAATAATAGTATCACTGTACAACCCATCTATTTTAATCCTTTTTGCTGTCCCAGTCACATGATTTGACAAAGGGCCATGCCCGAAACACTTTGTCATGATGACAGCTTCCACCTTTCCACACTATCCATGCTTGCGCTCCAGCCCGACCTCACTTTGGCTGGCGTGACACTGAGTCGATGATCTCACAACCGGGGCACCAGTCTCCAGACACAGGCTGCACGCCGATCTAAGGTTCGCCCTCCGTGGGTCATTGACTCCCTGACCCAGGTCCCCGCACCATCGGATATCCACACCACCTGCACCTGGCATCGTTGTCTTTGTCACCACAGCACCAGCAGAGTTTCCTGTGAATTCCAAGGGCTTAGTAAGCATTGTATACTGGATGTTTTCCTCTTAGGGATCCATTGCAACCCATAGGACACCCTCTGCATACTGTGGCTGTAGTTTTAACCCCATATGTATGGCTTTTACTTGATTGGTTTTACCTTCACTTTAATAAACGTACTGCATGGTTTACTATACCAAACCCTCTAGGTTAAGGTGACCAGATTTTTTAAATGAAATCCGGGGACATATTTTTTTTTTACTTGTAATGGCGGCAAACAGCTACTCTCTGCCCGTCGCCGCCCGCCTCACAGCCTGTCAAGTCTTACTCTCCAGGCCCCGGCTACTACTGGGTGGGCAGCGGAGGAAGATCACTCCGCCAGGGAAGGCAATGAGATAAGCAGACAGGAGGCTGGCCGGGACTTGAGCCAAGGCAGAAGAACATGCGAGCAGAGCTGAATGGGCATGCACCCAAAACTGAAGAAATATTCCCTCTGCTCTGACCAGCACATGATCATCAGAAAGGGGCACAGATAATGAAAAAAAATACACCCCCCCCCCTAAGCTAGTAGGAGCGGCAGAGCAGGGGTGTGTATTTCAGACTTTTTTTTTTTATTCTGCACTGACTGTCTTTCAAATTGCCCCAGCCCCTGTTCAAATCCAATCCAGGGACAAAACTGGGGACAGACTTGGTCCTCAATCCAGGGACTGTCCCCAGATACCGGGGATGTCTGGTCACCCTACTCTAGGTGTAATTCTGATACTCACATGTGAAATTCAGTGTTACTATTACATCTGACAAGGGATCCCCCAAGCGCTCATTTTGTTTGGAGTTTTTGTGTTAACCAGATTTTTATTGGTTACTTTGATTAAAAAAAAAATCTACTTGGGAAATATGCAAATATGCAAATTCAGGCAGAATGCAATATAAGAATACTTATAAAGTGTTATACTGTAAATGTAACAGTTCCTTGGTTTGCTAATCAGGACAACTTTATTTGCCATGTAAAAATATTTTTATCTCACCTCGCTAAAGAGTTCATTGTTAAAAAGGAATTGCAACGTAACCATAACTACTCTTAAAACTGCCCCCTCCCTTCCTCCTAACACCTATGCTAAGTAACCTTTGCAGGAAAGTGTATATATTTACCTATTTTTAGGCCGCTCTGGTATGGCCATGGTTGTATCAGCCAACATGGATGCAGGGAGAGGAGGGAGTGTTAACAACAGATGGATCATGGAAGCCTGTGGCTGACATCATTGCTCCAGGCTTTACTAGCCATTGTCAAAGTGCTCTCTCCTCTCCACTGACTGACATAGGGGAGATTCTATGACCAGATCGTAACGAGCTGAAAATAAACAAGTATAGTATATACATATTTCTTACACAGATTAGTAAGCATAGGTTTTAGGAGGGGAGGGCCCACCGGGAATCTCCCGGTAGTCCCGATGGCCAGTCCATCCTTGTAAGCAACTGTAAAAAACCTAACTCTAACCTCAAAACTAACACATAAACAAAATTATTTAGGGCCCTTTTAAATCTAAGTGTGCACAGAAGAGAATTTTTTTTAGTAGCATTGTCATGTGTTAACTGTGACAGCCACTATTTTTATTATTGGGAATTTAAACACGTGCATTTTAGCACACTTGCGTTACAATAAATGTCTGACACTAATAGCAACCTAACATCATTCCTAAACTAACCACTATCACTAAAGCTGGGTACACACTCTACAGTTTTTTTTTCGTGCAACCCGCTGGTTTGCACGAAAAAAAACTGTTGGCTCCACAAAAAAAACCTGTTGGCTCCCGTCGGAGCCGCTGTACTAAACATGCGAGGTTAGTTCAGGGATCTCCCCAGCTGAGCTGTTGTGTTCTGACAAAAATTGTATACTACATTGTTTGTCAGTAAACTTGTTGTACTTCATTTAGAAACTTTCCTTATAGAAATAACTGACATTCATAACACTTTTTTCTCCCGATAACTAGGGATGGTAGTTAACCATGAATAGAACCAGAGTGCTGTACAGAGTTGACAGGCAATATTAGAAACAGGAATAAATGTAGTCATATACAATTTGAAGTTGTCAACCTCGGAAACAGGTATGCAGGAGCCAACATGGACTGGAGCTTGTGGCTAGGCAACCAGAGTTGGTCTGATTACAGCTAAATAGTGTGCTTGTAAGGTTGGGTAGTAGGGGTGACCAGATGGCAGGGTGGACATCATGTCCTTTATGCTGTCCCATTAACTCATTGGGCGCCATGTGCTGAGTCACATGGGAGGCCTACCCTGCATGGGTTCTTCTGGGGTACCTTTCCTTTGCTCCATCTTCATCAATGCCTTGGGACCAGGCTAAGGCTCCCATGGGGGAATACTGGACCTTAAAGTGGTTCTAAAGACGGGTTTTTTATCTTTTTATGCAATAATCCATGTGCAGCAGTCACCCTCAGCCCATCTAATAGCCCAATCTCGATCCAGCGATGTTGCATGAGAGACTCGGCTGCCCAGGACTCTTCCTCCTGATTGGCTGATACATACAGCAGGTACGTATACAATAAAAGAGGGCGCCAGATCAGTATGAGCAAAATTTTAAATGCAATTTATTCAGTATCACTTACTTGTAAAACTGCTGTGAGCTGTATACAGGGCTAGTATGTTGTTCTCAGCTGGAAGGCAGTGATCTCGATGGACTGGAAACAACTGCAGGCACAAGCCGGGACCCGCCGAGGAGAAAGCCAGCGGTGTCCTGGGCTCTCACACATGCCACTGGAGGCGAGTCTACAGGCAGGCAGAACGAGAAATGGGGGGGCTGCAACGCGTTTCTGAGACCCCCACCATTGACTTGAGAGAGGGGGCAAGGCTGAGCTGCGGCTCTGTGTCTGAATGAACACACATAGCATCGGCTCGGGTGCCCCCATAACAAGCTGCTTGCTGTGGGGGCTTTCGGCAGGAGGAAGGGGCCATGAGCGCCGGTGAGGGATCCAAAAACAGGAGGATCTGGGCTGCTCTGTGCAAAACCACTGCACAGAGCAGGCAAGAATTACATGTTTGTTACTTTTAAATAAAAAAAAAAAACAAGACTTTATTATCACTTTAAGGTGGGCCTCTACTCTTAGAGATAGGAAACAAAAAGAGTCTTTCAGCGATAAAAAACTAGCATAAATATTAAAACATAAATGTCATATAAAAAAAATGTTCTTAGAAATCTGGCTCCCAGTGCAGCTGGCAACTTATGGAGAAAGTAAGCACTGAACAATATACGACAATCCAGCGCTCAATAGGACCAGTGAAAGCAGAACTGTAACAAATGTTTTGATAAAAGCAAGTTCTTTTAATTGGATGCACGCTAGAAATTGATGTAAAATCGATGTGGATCGATATAAAATCAATATGTATCAAACAACTATCAATGAGAATGGTACTAAAGGAATAGCATCAGAAAGAACTCATAGTCATTGTAGGACGAGGACTTTATGATTTCCAAAAAAACAAAAAAATTGAAAAGAGATGTTATGGATTACAAATCTGGTCACGTTTTTGAGTGGAAACGCTCAAGGCCAGATGTTGTGGCCACTGACAACCCACTGGAACAAAATATTGGAACCCATCCTGATCATTCTGTACCCACCAATAGAGGACAAGGAAATAACAAGTATAATAATAAAAAAGGAGGAGGTAGGAACACAAATAGAAACAACAGTAGAGACAAAAAGAAGAAAAACAAACCACCAAAACAACAAGGTAACAAACGTACCCATGGGTACCATGGTGACATGGCCCAATCTACAGTTTATAGAGAGGGGCCAACATCTGGTCCCGTCTGCTCTGTCTATGATGGTTCATCGCAGCCAGTGCCAAGTACCATTGTATCATCTGTCAGTTTAGACACCAGGCCTATTGAGATGGATCTTCTACTTGTTGATCCTATGATACCATTATCAAATAGATATAGTCCTTTATCTATAGACCTGGATAATTATATTAAAGAGGGTGCTTGGCCTAAGACGAATGATACACTAGTGACATCAATCATTCCGTCAGCTGGCAATACACATACATCACTAGTGGATGAATCTTTTTTAGACAAATCTCCAAAGGGAGTGTCGCAGCCAAACCGAAAACTAGACGAGGTAGAAGAGGAGGAAGAAAATCCAAAGTCGAACAAAAAGAAGAGGATAGATCTTCTATAGGGGATAGTACTATAAAGATATTCAACCTATCCACTTATGAACTAACAACAGTAGAAACTATCCTACTTAAAAAGGGTTTGAGTTTTTCCCCGTCTAGAGGACCCAATAAGTTTGGCTTATTCAAAGATTTAAACAAATTTATTTGGTCTCTCACCTTAAAACGATATTATGCCAAGCTTGGCACTCTCAACAATAAGTCCAAAAACCCACTACCAGAAGCTACAGATAGTGATATAATTTCTAATTCTCAAAACGACATTTTACAGGTTCTAGAAGAACTGTGGGCAGAGGGAAATATAGAAAGCCAGACACAGGGACCTTTTCAGGACCCAGAAATCATACATACCAGCTTCAAACCCCCATCTATCTCTTAATCCAACAAATTCCAAGGGTCCGCATATTGAGACATTTTACCAAGCGGTCTATAAGGACTTTATAGAATTATGTGACACCCCACTAAGTAGCAAATCTTGTAATCTGAGCGTAGCTGAATGGCAAGCCCTCAAAGATCTAACCACCAATAAAGATATCATAGTGAAAAAAGGTGGAAGTCTGGTGGTACAAGATAGATCAGATTACCTCCGTTAGGCACATCGTCTACTATTCGATAGGCATACCTATCTAAGACTCCCCTCCGATCCCCTTCCACAGTACCAACAGGAACTGGTTAGTTTGGTAGAGGCAGCCCATAGAGATGGTATATTAAACATCAAAGAAAAATGCTTTTTGCTTCTCAAAGTATGTAGCACTCCCTATTTTTACCATCTCCCGAAGGTGCACAAGTCCCTGGTTGATCCTCCAGGGAGACCCATCGTGGCCAGTACAAATAGCTTTACTAGTGGTCTGTCTGTTTACATAGACCACCTATTACAGCCTATGGTGTGTCAATTAGCTTCTTACATTAAAGATTCTAGCTATGTTATTGATACCCTTAAGGAATATTCTTGGCATGATGAATATATGTGGGCGTCACTAGACGTGGCTTCATTGTACACGTCAATACCACATGAGGTCAGGATTACCGCAGTACAACACTTTTTGATGAAAAACTGTGACATGAACTCAAAACAATCAAGATTTTTGTTTACGCCACAACTATTTTACATTTTTAGACCAATTCTATTTACAGTGCAAGGGTACGGCAATCGGAGCAAATTTTGCTCCGGGATACGCCAACTTGACCATGGGGTATTGGGAAGAACTCAAAATATGGATGGCTAATCCCTTTATCCAACATATTGTCTTTTATGGTCGTTACATTGGCGATGTGTTGTTGATTTGGAGTGGTGGTCCTGACCTCTTTGCTACATTTGTTGCCTATTGTAACGATAATCAGTTGGGATTGTCCTTTACACACGAGATAGACCAGACTCAATTAGTTTTTCTTGATCTGGTTCTGTCCCATGACGAACATACTATCATTACTAATAATCACATCAAGCCCACATCAGGGAACTCGTATCTTCATTACAACAGTTGCCACCATCCAACATGGAAGAATAATATCTTGAATGGTTAATTCCACAGATTACGTAGGAACTGTACAAAAACAGAGGATTATGTGGCACAGGGCAAAGATATGCAAAAGAAATTTGAAGAAAAGGGATATCCGAAAGATTTGGTGGCACATGCCTTTTTGTCCAATCAAACATACTCAACTAAAAATAAAAATAACAACAAAAACAAAAAAACTGTAGATATGGTGAATACGGCCAGATTCGTATCAACATTTAACACAAAACACAAAGCCATCTCTAAAATAATATATAAACATTACAATATTTTGAAACTGGATCATATTTTAGCTCCTACCCTTCCTCCCAAACCACAGGTTACGTTTAGACGTTCACACACGGTGAAGAATATCATTGCCCCCAGCAAACTCACTAAACCAAACAGTAGACCTCTAATTGACATTAGAACCTATTTTGATAATAGGACCGGAATATTTCAATGCCGGAAAAGAGGTTGCCTTACTTGCCATTCTATTCCCAACGGCTGTTCAGAGATAGTTAATAACAAAGGGAAGATCTTTAAAATCAAACAATTCATCACTTGTTCTACGGAATTCGTGGTTTATGTCCTGCGTTGCTCTTGCGGCCTGCTCTACCTGGGCCGCACTATACGTGCCCTTCGTGTTAGAGTAGGTGAGCATCGCAGATTGACCAAGAAGGGTTGCATTAAACATAGTGTCCCATGTCATTTCCACCATACGCACAACAAGGACTTTGGACAGATGCAGGTTTTTGCTATTGAGGCCATTTCAAAGGGTACCCTGACGGATAATGAAAGATTCTCCCTCCTTTGCCGAAGGGAGACCTTTTGGATATATCTGTTAGGTTCCCTTACGCCTGAGGGCCTAAATTAGGAAATTGATGTCCTCAGTGTGATTCGATAGCCTTTTGAGGTCTTTTTACATGGGTACGAGCGTTTTCATACATTGATGTGCACATTCACACATGTGGCATTTTATGCGCACTATCCATACATTACGTGTTCATTATTCTTGTCTTAATTTATTTCCATAATATGATTTTATACATAGATGAGAATGAGGACCCATCCATTTATTCATCTGGTTGGTTCTTGTGTTATTCCCTTTTAGATCATTATTAGCATTCTGATCATTCATATGGTATGTAGCACGCCACCAATGTGGTGTTACACACATTTATATATGCAGTGGCATTTATATATAGGCCTCCCAGACGAGCCTTTCTTTCCCCTTGTTACAAAACAGGGTACATATGTCCATTTATTATATATACAATAAGCGATTCTAAGTGTATCCTTTTCAATTTAAAAATTGTATTTTTCATCTCATATATACATTTTTCATTTATATAAATATATATTTTTTCATAATTTCAATATATGTGTGTACTTTTCATATATACATATATATAATTTAATAATTCTTATCATCATGTAATTTTATCATTATATTATATTATTATTATTTTTATTTTTATTTTACGTCCACCTTTTCATCCCATTTATCCAATTAGTATTGAATTATTCTAACATTATTCTCTTTCCCTATACCTGGTTTTTGACGTTTAAATATATACACATATACATTTTTTATTTCATTTTAACATTGCACACTCCATCTCACTGATATTCATTTGTTTCTATGCAATTATGACAAGAGTTTTTTACATGTATAGCGTTATATGTGCACAAGGGGTTAAATTCACAAGAGCTTTTTGTTTACTCCCCTTCCTGTTCCCATGCTCTTAAAAGCCGTCTGTTGCCGGTGGATCCCTTGGCTTTGACAAAGTGCAGGCGCGCGAAACATGTAATCTAAGGTCTCCACGGCAACACAGAGCTTACGTACCGCCCGGCAATTGTATCTAGCGTGCATCCAATTAAAAGAACTTGCTTTTATCAAAACATTTGTTACAGATCTGCTTTCACTGGTCCTATTGAGCGCTGGATTGTCGTATATTGTTCTCTACTCTCAGAGATGACTGTACACTAAGTACACTGATACTGTAAATGTTTTTCAGCCAACGCTCGATTCCCTGTGCTAATGTACCCCTTCTCAATAATGTGCATTTAGGAAGGACACGCTGAGCCAATGTCTACAACCACCTGTCAAGCGTTTTCCACTACTAATCCCAAGTAGCGGGCTCCGCCATGCACTCTGCGAAGGGCTCCACACGTGCACTCAACTTAACTCTAGAACCTGCGTACCCCTGTATGGGAGACAGACCACTGGCGGAAAGAGGGCTGACAACATCTCCCTTGCTGCTAGAGACCATGTCACCTAAAACAGGTACATGCTATCGACAGGCTGATTGTTACACCTCTGTTACTCTAGGTGACTACAAGTGTCTCCACATTACTCCACTTCACATTGATGTCTTCATACCCCAATGTGTTAAGACCCACTTGTTAACTGTATGTGTGCTGGTTACCTTTGATACACCTTTTAGTAACTTCAGAAAAGGCAAGGACAACATTTTAATACTTTCTTGGAAAAGGTGCAAAAATAGACATTACCCAGTCCAACAGGCAAGACATGATACAGTCCTAATTCCCTAACTATAATTATAGGTTTGTGTGCTGCCCCAGTATACCTGCAAAAGTGTAGTTCAGAAATTATAGTCTTTCAGAGGCTCTCTCTATTACTGGTACCTTTAGGGAGAACCCAAAGTTAAAAGTCTCTACATGTGGGCTGTAGTGAGGGACCTTTTCCTGCTCCTACGGGTCTCATCTTCCATCTCCATCCCCACTGCTGCGCTGGAAATCTATCAAACTCTCTGGGGATTTTTTCTTGCCCAACTATATCTGGGGACAACCGCGACCGCTGTCCCAATTTATATGATACAGGACAGGTGGGCTGGACCCAGAGCAGGAACTGGACATATAATTAACTCCCACCTTCCCGGCTGGGACAGTACCTAACTAACTGGTTCAGCCTGCCCACAAGCTTGATTGGCAGACTGGGCAGAGATTTAAGCTGGCCATAGATTTGAACCGTGTATAGGCAGGCTTGAATCGTCGATTGATCGATCAAATTGTGTACAACAAGCCTGCTGGATCTTACATGCGATTATTGCTAGTGGCATATTTACAATCTAGCACTTTTACCAGATTTGCAATTTTTTCAATTTATTATTTTTTTATATTTTTTTATGCTTCCTTGTAATCCCTGCCCTGGTCACACAAACACAGCAGGCAAGGATGGCAAGGCTGTAACTAAAATGCTTACAAGTGATCATATTTCCTGAATTAAAGGCAGGACAGTGTGCTTCTATTGCCTCAGATGTGTATACATATATGGAACTGTATAGGAAAAAATATATTCCACTTAAACCATATGGAACTCCTAGTTTAAAGAGGAATGATGTGGATGGTGGGTGCCAATGCAAATGTCCTTTATGTTCTATGCTATTTGCTTTCTTGTGGTGATCACATAGAGAGTTAGAGACCAAACAGATTAAAGCTTATGAAAAGTTTCTGAATGTCAAAGCAGGCATTACTCTCTAGCCTTGACAATGATGAAGGGTTTGATGAGAATGTACCAGCCAACTTTGCCTAAACAATACTTGTGGCAGAATCCCCTTTTTCATTGTGGAAATGGAAAAAAAAATTATATTGTTTATGCAGTTCATTGTGTAAGGTCATACTGACTATTTTCCCTTATATATTAATAATAGCATTAATAGTGTTAAAAGCAAAAACAGGATACTACAGTGGATACAGCAATGTAGAATTGGCCATTACATTTTAATAGTCCTAACTACTGGAGCATGCCTAACTTATTTTATCTATAGGGATAAGTGGGTGCAGTGAATGTGAGTGATATAATGTGACGTGGATTTGGTGCACAGTGTTCTTGCACTTTTATTTTTTTTCTTTCAGACAGTGGAAAAAATCTCTAGAATAGACTGACAGCATCAACCACCTAATGCGCTTCAATCACCCCATGAAAAAACCCTATTTAATAGAAAAAAAGCAGCCAAGGTGCTGATCATTGAAGAGTCAGCCATCAACCAGTTGTTATAGACAGATGTTGGTCCTTTAAAAGCACTTTTGGGTGTACAGAGCTGGGAGGGCATATAATAAAATATAACCTTGCATTGCAATCCAAATAACTTAAGCGTAATTTGTTGAAGTAAACCCAACCACTAAAATGTCATATAAGCTTTGATGTAAATGAATAAGCCACTGCAAGTTTGTTTACATTTATTCAGCCGATTGTTGGCCTTTTTGTGGTAGAAATTTGGACAGCTTTAAAGACACCCAATTACTTTTACAGGCTCTGGTAGGTGCAACTCCCCGAAAGCTTTTAAAGTGCTGCTTAAAAACCAATTTTCAGGTTGGATTTTCACCATTTTGTGCATGTGCACAGTTGTGAGGCTGCCCATTTTGGTATCTATTTTCTTGGCACAACCTCATCTAAAAAAAAACTGGTATTTTATTATGTTTCTGTACAAACAATATTAATTTGATTGCAACCTGTGTGAACATTTTGTGGCATAAATATTGCAACTGCTAACTGGTTTAGAAAATATTTGAAGCAATAGCAATTTACTGGCTTTTTTTTTTTAAAACCGGCAAGGCAAAGTCATTATGTTCTAGTATGCATGACATCGTGAAAATTACCCTAGAACAGTGGTTCTTAACCTTTCTAGTGGCGTGACCCCTTGATAAAATTTCCCAAGTTGTGGGGACCCCTAACAGTAAAATAATTTTCGTAGCGTGGGTTGTCAGCACCCAAGGCAACACAAGTAATTTGCGCACCTAACCCACAGACATTTAGCGCTCCCTGAGTCCCTTCCACTCGTACAGTATTAAAACTCCTTATAGTACATTTTAGGATTTACCCCTCTTTCTCTTTGTTCTCCTTTCTTTTCATTTTATCTCTCTCTATGATAATTTCTTGTTTTTTTCCCCATCCCTCTCTCTAGCCATCTTTCTTGTTCTTTCTCTTATTCTTTCTCTCCCTCTTTCTTTGTTCCTCCCCCTCTTTTCCTCTCCCTATCATGTATTCTCTATTTTTATTCCTTCTATTACACCTTGGTGGGGGGAATGGGATGTGTGACAGTGCTGGAGGGGAGTAGGGATGAGTGGCAGTGCTGGAGGGGAGTTGGGATGAGTCAAACAGTGGGTTGATATGGCGCACTCTGAATATAGCTACCTAAAAACAAATATAAGTAAAACAGTGGAAGGTGGAGGGGCAGTGAGGGAGTAGAAATCAGAAATGGCCACTTATCCGCCCTAAAGAAGGGACACGCATGTCCCGATCGCGAAGCACCGCCCACCAGCCTGAATCCCGGAAGTGACGACATCATCACATCACGGAGCCTCCACGATCCCCGTCCCAGCCGCTGGCCAGCGCTGTACACATTCAGTGCAGACAGGACTGCTACAGGACCCAGATCTTCACCATCAGCCCGTGATACAAACACTCCACCAGGACTCATGCGGATGAAACAAGTTCAACCCCTGACATGCCTGATTGCCTCTACTCACATGTGAGTGTTTTTAATCCCTATATATTAAATATGTTTTAAATATACTGCATTTAGAGGGCGCCGTTCTTTTTCTTATGAGTTGGGATGAGTGGCAGTGCTGGCGGGGAGTTGGGCTGAGTGGCAGTGCTGGCGGGGAGTTGGGATGAGTGGCAGTGCTGGTGGGGGGAATGGGATGAGTGGCAGTGCAGGGGGGGAGTTCTGATCAGCCAATTTAGGTGCTCTTGATCAAGGTCATCTGCTGTTCTGAGAACTGTAGTTGGGACTTTTAATGGCAACGATAATCACAGGTATTAAAATTGGGGGTAATTGATGCACAAACCAGGATAAAGACCAAATAAATAAAATAACTAATGAACTAAGCAGCTGCCACAACTAAAAGGTGTTCACACACCAACAAACATGTGAAAATGGGGGGGGGGGTGTAATGGCGCTTGCTAAAAACAAATCCCTTTAATTAAAGTGCAACCAAGTGGGTATATAATAAAGTAAAAAATATAAAGGCTAAATAGTCCGTGATGTGATAGCATCATACACAATATGTATAAAAGAATAACCCAATAAGGTGCTCCAATAATAAAGGCAAAAAATCCCATGCAATAGATCCCATGCAAAGGTATAAACAACAAATGTGAGTCTCAGAAAAAAAATACAAATCTTCTGTGCAAAGATAGATATCTGATACCAATAAAGCACAAATAGTGAGTCTCTGTGTAGTCCAAAAATAAATGAATCAAGTATCCAAAAATACAATAAAAAACGAGTCTCTGTGCAGTATAAAAAATATAAAATCCAAAGTAGTAGTACAGAACAGATCCACCATCCGCAAGTGGCTAATCACATGCAGGTGCTTCTATCCAAGTGCTCTAATCCAAGTGCCCACGTTTCCCCCAGCCTCTCACCTTGGCTGGCTTGTAAACAAGCCTCTTCAGTTGACCCAATGGCAGATGCAGCTCCTCAGCAAGATTGATATCCCTCAATAGCTATGGATCCCGGAGTGACCATGTGATTCCTCTGCATCAGTAAACGCTTTGGAGTGGGGCACTAGGTTCTCAGAAGTGAGATAAAACACAGGGGGGCTCCCATAGTGTGATACCATTCAAAATATTTATTTAAAACAACATGGAAACACTTACATCAATTACTGTTCAACAAATGCATGTAATCTCATACAAACATAGGCACTTCCGCTCTCGGCCACTGGGCGGAAGTAATGTCACCACTGGCTCTCCTCCCTGGTCCCTTACGCGTTACGTGGCTGTACACACCACTTAATCATAGGGTATGATTAAGAACATCACAATGGATCATTGGAGCTGTATGTGCGCTTCAACTAAAAGAGAACCATGAGAACCATAGCAGAGTTGTAGGGCAGATGGGGCTACATGTAACCATCAGAGCTTGTAGAAGTGTAGCATCCAAGTGTAAGGGTTTAATAAGTTGAGAAGTTCAGAAAGAGAGGAGGATAAGGGAATCAGATCAGATATGAGAAAAGAGAAGGACATGGGTGCAAGGGATAACCCAGGAATATATAGAAAAGAAAACAAAAAACGAACAGACCTCCACACACCTATATGAATTGTATTACAAATTTTAATAGCCTACATCAGGCAAATACAAATTATAAAACACTACTAATATCCCAAATTGACATATGACCAGAAATAAAAACCCATATGAGAGGCCACCAAATCACTGTGGATCCCTCCAGCCAGAGGGGACCCCCCAGTAATGGATGGCTGGTGAACCCACTCCCTCCCCCCCTGTGAAGAACACCCTCGTAAATGCCTAAAATACCCCAAGAGTCCCCTATAGAGACCAACGGTTGACCCGTATACTTCCTAAGCAAGAGCAGCGTGTGCTGAAAAACAGCATATATCTCTGCTAATGAGTGGAAGACACAGCCTGGATCGGATTCCCATACAGAAAAGTGCTGGAACGAAACATGTCAACCACTGGGGTGAACACCCTCTGCTGATGCCCACCCAAGTAGCCCCCTATTTTCAATGAGAAGTAGCCAACTGTCCCCGTGAGACATTGCCTGGATATGTCAATTGGAAACTAGGACCCTGTACACACCCCGTACAAATTTCAGATGGACTGTGAGATGTGTAAAACTCTGGAGGAAGGATTGGCTCTACAGTTTATGCCCTCTACATATTACTGATGGCTTGCTGACAGTTGTTGAAAGCGCTCACTTACAGATCGATCCCATTGCGAGATCTCTGCCTCATCACCTGCATCACTGAAACGGATTGTAAACCGACATTGGGGATACTCATACACAGGCTACTCCGATCGGGAGATCTCTGTGTAACTACCACTCTATCGGATCACCTGGATTGGAGATAACAGAAATCAACCCTAATATATGTTCTAACATATCCATGCAGGTCGCGTGAGTAAACCTATGAATGCCATACATATAAGCCTATATGTTATTGTAGCTTTCACTTGTAGAGCATAGAAACATTTATGATGAATACAACGGAAAAACATTAAGATCTACTGCTGGTTCAATATATCACTAATAAACAACTATCGTGAGGATATGAACTATCATAACGATATTTCCAATCAGGTGCACCTGGGAAACAACACTAATATATACCCATTATTTGGGAATTAGTTGCAGATGAATTCCTGTAGGAACCAACTCTCGGCACGGATACTGAAGACATATTAGTGTTTAGTGTTTGGACATTTACATAAATTGAAGGGGATGCGGTTTCTTCTTCTGTTTTCAGTTTTCGTTTTTGTTTTTTCTATATTACTTTAATCCAGATTAATTACACATTTCCTATGCCTGGATCCTTGTGGACCATTATTCAACAAACTTACTAGGCTTCTCCACTGACTGACTGCTGACTGGGGGGTGTTTTCTGTATGGGAATCGGATCCAGGCTGTGTCTTCCACTCATTAGCAGAGATATATGCTGTTTTTCAGCACACGCTGCTCTTGCTTAGGAAGTATACGGGTCAACCGTTGGTCTCTATAGGGGACTCTTGGGGTATTTTAGGCATTTACAAGGGTGTTCTTCACAGGGGGGGAGGGAGTGGTTTCACCAGCCATCCATTACTGGGGGGTCCCCTCCGGCTGGAGGGATCCACAGTGATTTGGTGGCCTCTCATATGGGTTTTTATTTCTGGTCATATGTCAATTTGGGATATTAGTAGTGTTTTATAATTTGTATTTGCCTGATGTAGGCTATTAAAATTTGTAATACAATTCATATAGGTGTGTGGAGGTCTGTTCGTTTTTTGTTTTCTTTTCTATATATGTATCAAGTTTGACCACACCCCCGATACTATTCGGTGAATATTACTACCTTAATAGATAGGATTCCCATAATTGCTCTCCTCTTTTATAACCCAGGAACAAACTGCAGTCTGGTCTCATTGAGCTAAGAGATGGTGTTATTGGGACAGGGAGGCTTATGGGACCAATAAGGATTCGTCAAACTGTGGAGGCAAGCAGTGAGTTAAAGGAAAACTTCTGTCCACTATCGCTCAGCCAATGGACAGAGCCTTCCTGGCCTGCTCCTTAACAACCAGCTATTCTTCACATTCTTAATTTTTCAATTCAAATTCATATTGTTCTAAAAATTTGGAAATCGTTAGAAAATGTATAAACAAAACTATACAAATTGAAGCTAAACTAATCCACGAAACAAAATTAGTAACATAACAAATTTATCCGAAACTAAACAAAACAATTTTTTCGATTCTACACATGTGTATGGCTTACTCCTCAATAAATATTAGTGTACCCACCCTATAAAACTATGTCTTTCTGCATGTTATCTTCCCTTCATGTATTACACACTTATTCCTTATGCAAATGTTTACATTTATATTTCCACTATTAAGTTATAAAAATCAGAATGAACTTCACTTTGACTTTCAAACACCCCAGTGACATTCATCCTCTGCCAGAAAAGGTTTCTTTATCTATCAATCTATCTTCTTGAGGGTTAACATGTCTATTGACCTAGAATATCCTAAATGTGGTTCTACAATAGCACACCAAAGAAGATGATCTGGTAACACATTATCTCTCATATGTCTTCACACAGATATGCAAGCAGTCCTAAGTAGGGATGAGCTTCGAGTTCGAGTCGAACTCATGTTCGACTCGAACATTGCCTGTTCGCCCGTTCGCCGAACAGCGAACAAATTGGGGTGTTCGCGGCAAATTCGAAAAATCTATGGGAGAAATCTAAAGTGCTAATTATAAAGTTATTGTCCTAAAAAGTGTTTGGGGACCGGGGTCCTGCCCCAGGGGACATGTATCAATGCAAAAAGAAGTTTTAAAAACGGCCGTTTTTTCGGGAGCAGTGATTTTAATAATGCTTAAAATGAAAAAATAAAAGTGAAGGGCCTGGTAATTGAATTCTGGGGAACCCCCACGCTTTTTTTTTATTTTTATCAATGACTTTTGTATGTATTGCTGGGAGCCGACAATTCATTAATAGCCGCGAGTCAGTTTTAAATGCATTTTTTTCTTTCAAAAATGACATTTTTTGCAGGGACAGTTCTAAGCACGGGAAACATGCGCCACTTTACATGCATATCATACACACCCCCCAGGTATGAAATTTAAAGGAATATTTCACTTTTATTTTTTCATTTTAAGCATTATTAAAATCACTGCTCCCGAAAAAACGGCCGTTTTTAAAACTTCTTTTTGCATTGATACATGTCCCCTGGGGCAGGACCCGGGTCCCCAAACACTTTTTAGGACAATAACTTGCATATTAGCCTTTATAATTAACACTTTAGATTTTGAACGTTCGAGTCCATTGTATTTAATAGGGTTCTAAAGTTTACACAAACATTTTGTCTGTTCGCAAGTTCTGGTGCGAACCGAACAGGGGGGTGTTCGGCTCATCCCTGGTCCTAAGCTTCCTTTCTGTGCATGCCTCACTAACTATTTAATTAAGATGAAGTTATGGCTGACAGTCTAATTAGTTTGAAATGTAAGTTCTAGCTGGATACGTCTTACCCCCTGTGAGTATTGTGTCATGTGTGGAAAAAGAGATTGAACTCATTACTGTTATTAAAAATGCTAATTACAAAGATATGACAATGGTTTTCCGGGACCACTGCTGAGCTACCTGATGTTACAATATGAATTACTTTTATGGGGAATTCTTTTTGCATTTAGATTTTTGGAGATAAGTAAATTTACTGTCATTTACGTTATGTATGTCTGTGTATTTACATGTGTGTATATGTGTGCATGTATTAAAAAATAAATAAATAAATATGTATATATATATATATATATATATATATATATATATATATATATTGTGAGGGGGTTAGCTCGGCAGCGGGTGTGTGTGACCCCCGGGATGGGCTCCCCACACAAAACAGGCCCAGCAAACGGAGGTTGTGGTTTTCAAAATCAAAAAGGTGCGGTTTATTTTCTATTTACAGTGACAAAACACAGCAAAGCAAAAGAAACATAACCAAAATAAATCCTGGTCAAGTTGACCTCTGACTAAACATACAGGTTTCCTAACTAACAACTGGGATCAGCCTAGTGCTGTCCTAGTCCCTAAGTCCCTGGTTTAGTAAAAGTCCAAACAAATAGCCACACAGGCTTTGCCTCACCGCACAGGGGTTCACTCTCCCTAGACAGTCCACACAGGTCTGGTTCCAGGCATGAGCTAACATCTAATGAAGCTGGGAGTTCTTATAGAGGCCTAAATGAGCTGACAAGCTTCAGCTGGCCTCATCAACTCCCTGCCTGCACGACGCCCAGCCCTCTCCCTAGAGGTATGAGTCATCCATGAGCCCACTAGCCTTAGCTGGGCTTATACAACTCTCCACCTAGTTGTATAAGTCAGCGTAAAGCCTGAATCTGGGCGAAATATATCTACCCCCCTGGATGCAACCAGGTGACTTTACCTTCCTGCTGTCACATACCCCCCCCTCTTGTTTTAACCTCGGGGTTGGAACACCAGCAATCAGGCATTCATGTACTCGAGACAAAGCATCCACATTCCCCATTTGAACGCCAGGGCGATGCTTTACTGTGAAGTTGAATTCCTGGAGGGCCAGGAACCACCTATTCACTCTTCTATTTGTTTCCTTGTTTTGAGCCATCCACTTTAACGGAGCGTGATCCGTAACCATGTCAAAGTGCCTACCTAGCAGGTAGTACCGAAGGGAATCTAGAGCCCACTTCACCGCTAAACACTCCTTTTCAACGGTGGCGTAATTTACCTCATGGGACTTCAACTTCCTGCTGAGGTAAATGACTGGGTGCTCTTCCCCGTTCCAGACCTGGGACAATACTGCTCCTAACCCCACATCTGACGCATCACTTTGTACGACAAAGTCTTTAGAGAAATCGGGTGAGTACAACACTGGCTGGCTACATAAGGCTTGTTTCAAGAATTGGAATGCTGCCTCAGCCTCGGGGGTCCATTTAATCATGACCGACCCTTTCCCCTTCGTCAGGTTGGTTAGGGGCACAGCCTTAGAAGCAAAGTGGGGAATGAATCGCCGATAATACCCAGCGATTCCCAGAAAGGCTCGTACCTGCTTCTTGCTGTTGGGACGTGGCCAACTCTGGATGGCCTCGACTTTGTTGAGTTGGGGTTTTATTACTCCCCTCCCAATGGTGTACCCAAGATATTTGGCCTCCTCCTGCCCAATGGTACACTTCTTGGGGTTAGCCGTAAACCCCGCTTCCCGAACAGAGTCCAGGACTGCTTGCACTTTTGGCAGATGTGAGGCCCAATCTGTGCTATGGACAATTACGTCATCCAGGTAAGCCGCAGCATACTTCCGATGGGGCCTCAGCATCTGGTCCATTTTCCGCTGGAATGTGGCCGGCGCATTCTGTAACCCGAACGGCATTCTTTTATATTGGAACGCCCCGTCTGGGGTTACAAATGCGGTTTTCTCTTTGGCCGACTTGGCCAGGGGGATTTGCCAATACCCTTTTGTGAGGTCAAGAGTCGTCATGTATCGGGCTGTTCCCAGCCGGTCGATCAACTCATCTATACGTGGCATGGGGTAGGTGTCAAATTTTGTAACTTTGTTCAACTGACGAAAATCGTTACAAAATCGCCAGCTCCCATCCGGTTTAGGCACCAACACGATGGGACTAGACCAATCACTTTGGGACTCCTCTATCACCCCTAAGTTCAGCATTTTCTGTACTTCCTCCCGTATTGCCTCCCGTCGAGCCTCTGGGATCCGATAGGGTTTTAACTTCACCCTTTCACCGGGCGGGGTAATGATGTCATGCTCTACCCCAGATGTTTGTCCCGGCAGCTCAGAGAATACCTCCTTGTTGCGAAGCACAAACTCCTTAACCTCCTGTTGTTGGGGTTGTGACAAGGTGGCTGCTATTCCAACCTCAGGAATCACGCAACCAGTTTGAGCTGGTGACCAAGTGTCTGCGACTAGGGACTCTCTATCCCTCCAGGCTTTCAACAGATTAACGTGATAGATCTGTTCGGGCTTTCGCCTTCCTGGTTGTCTGACCTTGTAATTCACTTCGCTCACTTTTTCCATTATCTCGTAGGGGCCTTGCCATTTGGCAAGGAATTTACTTTCAACCGTAGGGACAAGTACCAATATCCTATCCCCCGGGGAAAAGGTACGGGTCTTGGCTCCACGGTTGTACACTCTCTGCTGTGCCAACTGCGCTTGGGCCAAATGTTCCTTCACGATGGGCATTACCTGTGCAATTCGATCTTGCATCAGGGCGACATGCTCAATCACACTCCTGTGGGGAGAACTCTCACTTTCCCAAGTTTCCTTGGCAATATCCAACAGCCCTCTTGGGTGTCTCCCATACAGTAACTCAAAGGGGGAGAATCCCGTAGAGGATTGGGGCACCTCCCTAATAGCAAACATCAAATAAGGAAGTAAACAGTCCCAATCCTTTCCATCTCTATCCACCACTTTCTTCAACATTTGTTTTAGGGTTTTGTTGAATCTTTCAACCAGCCCATCGGTTTGGGGGTGATACACAGACGTACGCAATTGCGTCACTTTGAACAATTTACACAGCTCTTTCATAACCCGGGACATAAAGGGTGTACCTTGGTTCGTAAGCAGTTCTTTACAAATACCCACCCGGCTAAAAACAAGAGATAGCTCTTTGGCTATGGTTTTGGCCGAGGTATTTCGGAGAGGGATCGCTTCTGGATAACGGGTGGCATAGTCCATTATAACTAATATGTACTGGTGCCCCCTAGCGGACTTGATTATAGGACCTACCAAATCCATGGCGATCCTCTCAAACGGGACCTCAATGATGGGTAGAGGGACCAGCGGGCTACGGAAATGTGGCATCGGGGCCAACCTCTGACACACAGGGCAGGAGGAACAATAATTTTCTACGTCCTTCATCACCCCCGGCCAATAGAATCTCTGTAATACCCTCTCTCGGGTTTTCTCTGTCCCCAGATGACCTCCAAGAATGTGCCCATGGGCCAACTCCAACACCAACTTCCTGTAAGGTTTGGGCACCACAAGCTGCTCAACGGTTTCTTCTGCCCTTTTTGCCACCCGATACAGTAGGTCCTTCTCTACGCTGAAGTATGGGTAAGTGCAGGTATTATCTGGGTTCACTAAGTCGCCATCTATTTTCACTACGTTTTCCCGTGCCTTTATTAGGGCGGGGTCTTTCAACTGTTCTGTGGCAAAGTTTTCCCTGTGAACCTCAAGATCAGAAAACTCCACAGACGGTAGGTTTTCGTCTGAGGAGGTGGGCTCCTCTCCAGTTTCTTGAGTCTCCCCTGCCAATACTGATAAGGGAAATTCCGGAGAGTCCTCACCACTCTCAGGGGAGTTCTGGCTATCACATTCCTGGTACATAGGGGCACCAGTGAGGGGCTCAGGATCATCCCACAGTTCCCAGAACTTCGGAAAATCCCTTCCCACAATGGCGTCATGCGGTAACTGAGATACTAAGCCCACTGGATGAGAGAGGGTACCTTTGGGGGTCTCGAAACACACTGTAGTCACTGGATACTCTCGGGTGTCCCCATGCACACAAATAACAGCTACCTTGCTATTCCCAGAGACCTCTGTTTTAACTAACTCAGCCTTTATCAGGGTCACAAGGCTACCTGAATCCAGCAATACCACAACATTTCTACCATTAACACACATTTTGCATAAATGTTTCTCAGTTCCTCGAATGGCAGTGCATGCGACTGTCGCACACAGCGACTGACGTCTGCCCGTCAGAAAGTCACACTGCATGGGTTCCTCCACAACCGGGCAATTGGCTGCAATATGCCCCGCTTGCCGGCAGCGGTAGCAAACGATCCTTCTTGCCGCCTCTTGAGCCGCTGATTTCCCAGGCTGTTCTCGCCAAACTTGGGGTAGAGCTCCCACCCTCTCACTCTCTCCACCCTCACCCCTTGGAATCCTCTTATCCGCCCCTGGGGATGGTCTGGTCTTAGGGTGGAAAGTCCGAGTGTCTCTGGAAGAGGCCGTCAGGTTCTCTGTAGCCAAGTATTTCTCCACACGATCCACAAGACCATCGGCCGTCTCTGGGTCTCCATGGCTTACCCACTTTTGGATGGCAGTAGGAAGAGCTCTCAAAAACCGATCCATTACAACACGTTCCACAATCTTTGGTGCGGACAAAGTCTCTGGCTGTAGCCACTTTCTGCTCAGGTGAATGAGATCATACATTTGAGACCTGGGGGGTTTTCCAAGCTGGAAAGTCCAGTTATGCACACGCTGAGCCCGGACAGCCTGGGTGACACCCAGCCTTGCCAATATTTCAGCTTTTAGCATCACATAGTCTTTTGCTTGGTTAGGCTCTAGGTCATAGTAAGCTTTCTGCGATTCACCAGTTAACAGAGGAGCCACCAGTCCAGCCCACTGCTCCTCAGGCCACTTTTCTCTTTCAGCGGTCCTTTCAAATGTGGTCAAAAATACCTCTGGATCATCCTCTCCAGTCATTTTTGTCAATAAACGACTCACCCCAAAGGACGCGGTATTAGTGGGACGGCTTTCCTCACTGGTCTGCGGACGTTGCTGCATTACTGCTTCCATCTGTTGTTGTAGTCTCTGCTCTTGCTTCTGCAACAGGTCTATGAAGCGGGCCTCAGATTGCTGCTGGGCTCGTTGCTGAGCCTCCAGACTCTGTTGCAAAGTTGCGTTTGTCTGCTGCTGGGCTGCAAGGCTCTGTTGTTGAGCTGCAAGGCTCTTTTGCAAACCTGCATTTGTCTGCTGTTGATTGGCATTTGCTAGAGCCAGCTGCTTCAGTATCTCCTCCATGCTGGCTTAAAAAAAAACTGCCACTGGTTCTCCACCAACTGTGAGGGGGTTAGCTCGGCAGCGGGTGTGTGTGACCCCCGGGATGGGCTCCCCACACAAAACAGGCCCAGCAAACGGAGGTTGTGGTTTTCAAAATCAAAAAGGTGCGGTTTATTTTCTATTTACAGTGACAAAACACAGCAAAGCAAAAGAAACATAACCAAAATAAATCCTGGTCAAGTTGACCTCTGACTAAACATACAGGTTTCCTAACTAACAACTGGGATCAGCCTAGTGCTGTCCTAGTCCCTAAGTCCCTGGTTTAGTAAAAGTCCAAACAAATAGCCACACAGGCTTTGCCTCACCGCACAGGGGTTCACTCTCCCTAGACAGTCCACACAGGTCTGGTTCCAGGCATGAGCTAACATCTAATGAAGCTGGGAGTTCTTATAGAGGCCTAAATGAGCTGACAAGCTTCAGCTGGCCTCATCAACTCCCTGCCTGCACGACGCCCAGCCCTCTCCCTAGAGGTATGAGTCATCCATGAGCCCACTAGCCTTAGCTGGGCTTATACAACTCTCCACCTAGTTGTATAAGTCAGCGTAAAGCCTGAATCTGGGCGAAATATATCTACCCCCCTGGATGCAACCAGGTGACTTTACCTTCCTGCTGTCACAATATATATATATACAGGTCCTTCTCAAAAAATTAGCATATTGTGATAAAGTTCATTATTTTCTGTAATGTACTGATAAACATTAGACTTTCATATATTTTAGATTCATTACACACAACTGAAGTAGTTCAAGCCTTTTCTTGTTTTAATATTGATGATTTTGGCATACAGCTCATGAAAACCCCAAAATCCTATCTCAAAAAATTAGCATATTTCATCCGACCAATAAAATAAAAGTGTTTTTAATACAAAAAAAGTCAACCTTCAAATAATTATGTTCAGTTATGCACTCAATACTTGGTCGGGAATCCTTTTGCAGAAATGACTGCTTCAATGCGGCGTGGCATGGAGGCAACCAGCCTGTGGCACTGCTGAGGTGTTATGGAGGCCCAGGATGCTTCGATAGCGGCCTTAAGCTCATCCAGAGTGTTGGGTCTTGCGTCTCTCAACTTTCTCTTCCCAATATCCCACAGATTCTCTATGGGGTTCAGGTCAGGAGAGTTGGCAGGCCAATTGAGCACAGTAATACCATGGTCAGTAAACCATTTACCAGTGGTTTTGGCACTGTGAGCAGGTGCCAGGTCGTGCTGAAAAATGAAATCTTCATCTCCATAAAGCTTTTCAGCAGATGGAAGCATGAAGTGCTCCAAAATCTCCTGATAGCTAGCTGCATTGACCCTGCCCTTGATAAAACACAGTGGACCAACACCAGCAGCTGACATGGCACCCCAGACCATCACTGACTGTGGGTACTTGACACTGGACTTCAGGCATTTTGGCATTTCCCTCTCCCCAGTCTTCCTCCAGACTCTGGCACCTTGATTTCCGAATGTACTTTGGACCACTGAGCAACAGTCCAGTGCTGCTTCTCTGTAGCCCAGGTCAGGCGCTTCTGCCGCTGTTTCTGGTTCAAAAGTGGCTTGACCTGGGGAATGCGGCACCTGTAGCCCATTTCCTGCACACGCCTGTTCACGGTGGCTCTGGATGTTTCTACTCCAGACTCAGTCCACTGCTTCCGCAGGTCCTCCAAGGTCTGGAATCGGTCCTTCTCCACAATCTTCTTCAGGGTCCGGTCACCTCTTCTCGTTGTGCAGCGTTTTCTGCCACACTTTTTCCTTCCCACAGACTTCCCACTGAGGTGCCTTGATACAGCACTCTGGGAACAGCCTATTCGTTCAGAAATTTCTTTCTGTGTCTTACCCTCTTGCTTGAGGGTGTCAATGATGGCCTTCTAGACAGAAGTCAGGTCGGCAGTCTTACCCATGATTGCGGTTTTGAGTAATGAACCAGGCTGGGAGTTTTTAAAAGCCTCAGGAATCTTTTGCAGGTGTTTAGAGTTAATTAGTTGATTCAGATGATTAGGTTAATAGCTCGTTTAGAGAACCTTTTCATGATATGCTAATTTTTTGAGATAGGATTTTTGGGTTTTCATGAGCTGTATGCCAAAATCATCAATATTAAAACAAGAAAAGGCTTGAACTACTTCAGTTGTGTGTAATGAATCTAAAATATATGAAAGTCTAATGTTTATCAGTACATTACAGAAAATAATGAACTTTATCACAATATGCAAATTTTTTGAGAAGGACCTGTATATATATATTTATGTAGCGGGTATGTACTTTCCCGGGTGTAAATTTGAATTTAGCAGAGACATTAGTGATGTGTAATTCCCTGCAGCCCAGTGGGTGGCGCTGTTGCCCTGGGCTGGGGTTGAATCATTGCTGTGTTCTGTGCCTCCTTTTTGTCCTCCCTCGGCAGCGGTATGGTGGGGCGGGGAGCCCGCCGTGCTTGCTGGGGAGGGTATAAAGGGGCCGGCCATCTTTGTCACGGGGTCGAAGTCCCAGGCACCTTCAGCTTGCGGACGGTGGTTCGTGTCGGTCCTCTGGGTGGCCTAGGCCTAGAGGACAGCCGGAGGTCATGTTCCATGCCAGGCACCTTTAGCCTGGGGTGAGGTCCTCGGATGGAGGTCCGGAGCTCAGTGCCCAACAGGGAAGGAGATCCTAGGGAACCCCGGGAGTGGGTACCCGAATCCAGAAGGCGTAATGGACCGGGGGGAGCTCCTCACTTGAAGACCCGGTGCAGCATATTGCCGGTGACAGGTGAGCCTCTCGTCGGAGACCGCCTGGAAGGAAATTCCTCCACGTGCGGAGACCGTAACCCACTTTCAGGGAGGAAAGTGGAGAACCAAATTGTGTCTGGGCCTATTCGCATCCACACCTCCTTTTCTGTTCTGTTCCTACTAAGGGAGTTCAACTGATTGTGTTCATTCAAGAAGAATAAAGGAGTGTTGAACTTTTATGGTGTGGGGCTCGTTTCCTAACAGACATTGTTCAAGGTGACTCTTGGAGGGAGGATCCAGGTGCACAGCACTGACCCGAAGGTAATACAAGAACGTTGCTTATACCGCACTGACACATGTGGTGGAAGCCAGGCGTGGTGTCCCCGCTCCCTCCCCTCTAAGATACCCCTAGACAAGAGAAGAGATGAGACGAGAGAAAGAGGGGAGTGAGGAGGGCGCTACATATATATATATATATAAATACAGTGTATATATATATATATATATATATACACAGTATCTCCCAAAAGTGAGTACACCCCTCACATTTTTGTAAATATTTTATTATATCTTTTCATGTGACAACGCTGAAGAAGAAGGCGCATGTGCGGAGCTCTGGAAGATGGCTGCTTAAGCCAGGAGCTCCTCACCACCCCAGCCCAGCGGCGCCTGTAAAGTCTCTAATAGTGGTCTGTACTTGGAGCCACAGATACCCACGGCACCCCCAGACACCCGGGCACCCCCTCATTTAGTCGGTGACCTGTTTCTAATAATACAAAGACCGCAAAATTCAACTATAGAACCGGCCGAAAATTCCAAGATGGCGTCCGTAGCTAAACCGCTTGTCAGCGGCTCTGAGGTAATGGATGGAGAAGGGAAAATGACTGAGCCAACAACTTTACACTATTCCCCCCTGGTACATGAGAGTACCCAACTGCATATGTCACCTTCACATATCCTCACAGAATCCCTGAGGGGACACGATATGGAGAACTTTGCTCTGCCCCTTATGGGGCCTGTTACAGTGAGTCAGGCTGATTCTTTTTCTGTCAGCTCTCAGGCTGCAGCCTCTGCCTTCTCAGTGACTGATTTATATCAGGCTTTGGCTGAACTCCTTGACAGGGGACTCTCTCAAACGGCAGCTAAAATAACAGGAGAATTGAAAGCAAATTTTCAGAATTTGGGGACCAGAATTGAACATATTGAAAATAAGCTTGATCAAACTGTGGCTGCCACAAACTAGAATTCTGACCATATTCAAACAGTACAGGAACAACTGGATGTTGCCCTGAACAAGATCGACGATTTGGAAAACAGGTCAAGGAGATATAATATCCGTATCAGAGGTCTGCCTGAATCCGTTACTAACATCCCAGCAGCAGTACAAAATGTGATCCAGAACCTAATCCCTGATATTCCACAAAACCACCTAGAATTGGATAGAGCCCACAGGGCCCTGGGACCCCCAGAAAGGATGGCTTACCGGGAGACATTATAGCCAAACCCCACTTTTACCCAGTAAAGGAAGAAGTTATGAAAATGGTAAACATGGGCGCCGTCAAATTTTTTTTTCGTTCCGTTCCATATTAAAAAAAAATTGTATTTCGTAATTCGTGTACGAAATTTAATTCAGATTCGTACGAAATACGAATTTCGTACGAATCGTAAATTTTAAACGTTGAGCATGTTTCCCGTGCTTAGAACTGTCTCTGCACAAAATGTCATTTTTGACGGGAAAAAAGTCATTTAAAACTCACTCGCGGCTATTAATGAATTGTTGGCTTTTATCAATACATAGAAAAGTCATTGATAAAAATAAAAAAAAAGCGTGGGGGTTCCCCCAAATTCAATTACCAGGCCCTTCAGGTCTGGAATGGATATTAAGGGGAACCCCGCCGCAAAAAAAAAATGGCATGCGGTTCCCCCTAAATATCCATACCAGGCCCTTCAGATCTGGCATGGATTTTAAAGGGGAACTCCACCCCAAATAAAAAAAAATGTCGTGGAGTCCCCCCAAAACTCCATACCAGACCCTTATCCGAGCACGCAACCTGGCCGGCCGCAGGAAAAGAGGGGGGGACGAGAGAGCGCCCCCCCTCCTGAACCGTACCAGGCCACATGCCCTCAACATGGCGAGGATGTCCCCATGTTGATGGGGACAAGGGCCTCATCCCCACAACCCTTGCCCGGTGGTTGTGGGGGTCTGCGGGCAGGGGGCTTATTGGAATCTGGAAGACCCCTTTAACAAAGGGGACCCCCAGATCCCGGCCCCCCCATGTGAATTGGTAAGGGGTACATTGTACCCCTACCATTTCACGAAGAAAGTGTAAAAAAATGTAAATAAAAACACACAAACACCTTGGAAAAGTCCTTTATTAAAAAAAAAAAATTAAAAAAAATAACATTCCAGCAATGAAATCCAGTGTCCCGCGGCGATCCCGATGTCCAGCGCTGTCCGTCATTGGTTGAGCCTGAGCGGACCTGATGGGGAACTTCCTCCGTAGTGTTTTAAATGTATAGACCCGCCCCTTCTAAAGTTCCCCATCAGGTCCGCTAAGCGGACCAGATGCGGAACGTAAGAAGGGGCGGGTCTATTCATGTATTACACAGTGAAGGAAGTTCCCATCAGGTCCGCCCCCTCGGTATGTCAGACCCCGCCAAGTCATTGGCCTGAGCGGACCTGATGGGGAACTTCCTTCACTGTGTAATACATGAATAGACCCGCCCCTTCTCACGTTCCGCATCTGGCCCGCTTAGCCTTACACCTAGTCATTGGCTGAGCGGACCTGATGGGGAACTTTAGAAGGGGCGGGTCTATACATTTAAAACACTGCAGAGGAAGTTCCCCATCAGGTCCGCTCAGGCTCAACCAATGACGGACAGCGTTGGACATCGTTGGACATCGGATCGCTGCGGGACACTGGATTTCATCGCTGGAATGTTTTTTGTTTTTTTTTACTTTTCCAAGGTGTTTGTGTGTTTTTACAATGTACCCCTTACCAATTCAAATAGGGGGGGTGGGATCTGGGGGTCCCCTTTGTTAAAGGGGTCTTCCAGATTCCGATAAGCCCCCTGCCCGCAGACCCCCACAACCACTGGGCAAGGGTTGTGGGGATGAGGCCCTTGTCCCCATCAACATGAGGACATCCTCCCCATGTTGAGGGCATGTGGCCTGGTACGGTTCAGGAGGGAGGGGGGCCGCTCTCTCGTCCCCCCCCCTTTTCCTGCGGCCGGCCAGGTTGCGTGCTCGGATAAGGGTCTGGTATTTTTTTTTAAATTTGGGGTGGAGTTCCCCTTAAAATCCATGCCAGATCTGAAGGGCCTGGTATGGATTTTTAGGGGGAACCGCACGCCATTTTTTTTTTATTTGCGGCGGGGTTCCCCTTAATATCCATTCCAGACCTGAAGGGCCTGGTAGTTGAATTTGGGGGAACCCCCACGCTTTTTTTTTATTTTTAGCAATGACTTTTCTATGTATTGATAAAAGCCGACAATTCATTAATAGCCGCGAGTGAGTTTTAAATGACTTTTTTTCCGTCAAAAATGAAATTTTGTGCAGGGAAAGTTCTAAGCACGGGAAACATGCGCGACTTTACATGCATATCATACGAAATTTAAAGGAATTTTTTACTTTTGGATTCGAAATTCGCAAACAAAATTTCGTATTTCGTACAGAATTTGTATGCATAAAAATTCGTATTTCGGATTCGTACGAATGTACGAATTTCCGGAAATTCGTACGAATTTTGGATTCGTACGAAACTAATCACACATGTCTAGAAAATGGCACGTGCCATGCCTAATGTACTGTGCCAAGGTCATCCTGTCCAAATATACGCGGACCTTTCTCCCCCAGGTACGAAATTTAAAGGAATTTTTTACTTTTGGATTCGAAATTCGTAAACGAAATTTCGTATTTCGTACAGAATTTGTATGCATAAAAATTCGTATTTCGGATTCGTACGAATGTACGAATTTCCGGAAATTCGTACGAATTTTGGATTCGTACGAAACTAATCACACATGTCTAGAAAATGGCACGTGCCATGCCTAATGTACTGTGCCAAGGTCATCCTGTCCAAATATACGCGGACCTTTCTCCTTCTACAATGCACCTCAGAAGATCATTGAAACCACTACTCCTTGCCCTGACTAAAAAGGATATCAAATATAAGTGGGCATTTCCATTCGCGGTGAAGTTCTCAGACAAAGGGAATAATTATTAGACTGCTACTGAACCTCAAATTTATCTCACAAGAAGCTGCCATGGACACTTCTCATAACATTCCGAGTTCTTCCAAAAGACCAAATCCCACCAGCCCTCAATCATCGCTATGGACCAGGTCGAGATCCCAAAAGGCTAAGGACAATGGACCCACTTGATCAGGTCCCAACTGATATTCATTAACAAATACACCTTGATCCCTCAAGGTGCCCGGATGGATCCGTTCTATGGGACTTGAATATCTTTAAAGTTCTATTTCATTAATTATTAAGTTGCTGTTGTTCCTCTTTCCTTTTTTTTCTCCTGAGAGGATTTTCATCCTGTGGGGTAAATCCCCACTTCTCTTAAGAGGGCCCTCCCTCCTCTGTTTCCCTTGGGGGGAGGGACCCTCATGACAGACCTAGCTCCGGTTGGTCTGGTACACAATATTTTCAGTGGTATTTCAAGTTACTGCTTTGCAGATTGTTGTTGTGAAATTACTCTTTTTTTCAGGGGCGTCCTGCCTGGGGTGGGCCCCATGTGCTTCCACCTTTCCCTCGAGACTTCTAGAGGGCTTTGGGGGAGGGGTCACCTGCTCCCCTAGGGGATGGGCCTTGCCTATTCTACTTTGGTAGAGGTTTTTGGGGGGCATCTCCCCCGCCCCCCAGAACGTTTTTTTTTGTGTTTTTTCAAATTTTTTGGTTTGGGAGACTTTTCTCTTATATTTTCTACTTTTTCCGATCTTTTTTATCCTTTCCTATATGCGTTCTTCATCACATGTGCCTAATATTCCCATATTTTCCAGCTTGCAATGCTCCTGTGCAAAAAGTGACTTCCCGGCTGCCAGATGTCCGAAGGAACTACCTGTTTGATCGGTAGAACAGAAAATGTCGAGGGGTGAGTGACTTTGATGACAGACACAGCACCTTTCCTGACTCCAATGGTTGATCTTATTCAGAGCTCTATCAAAATAGCCACACACAATGTACAGGGCCTCAATTCCCCTATCAAAAGGCGAAAAATCTTAAATTTTTATAAATCCCTTGATATTGACATTCTTATGATTCAAGAGACCCACTTCCCTGGGACGTACAATCCCAAAATCATACACCCCCAATTCCCCCGATTCTTTTTGGCCAATGCCGAAAATAAAACTAAAGGAGCCGCAATTTTTTTTTACAAATCTTGTAACTTTGATTATCAGTCTGAATTTAAAGATCCGGAGGGTAGATTTATTTTGGTTAAGGGCACATTGGAGGGTCATTTATACAACCTGATTTCATACTATTCCCCCAATTTAGGGCAAGACAAGTTTTTCCAACTCATTTTGGACACCCTGTCCCCCTTATTGGAAGGCACAGTCATTTGGGGAGGAGATTCCAATGTTGCTTTTGACCAGGGGTTGGACAAATCCAAACCCCCCAACTCACCAGACCTACTAGGATTAGTTTGAAAGTGGCAAAGCTACTCCATGATAGAGGTTTGACGGATGTCTGGAGAGAATCTAACCCTTCACTGAGAGATTTTACCCATTACTCCCACCCGCACAACACCTATGCCAGGATTGACCATATGCTAGTTCCTGCGTATGTCCTCCCGGGAGAAATCAAATCCCATATCAAAGACACGGTCCTGTCTGACCACTCCATGGTGATCAGGTCTATTCGCACTAGGGCCAGTATGGCAAAGAGAGGTCATTGGAGATTGAATGAGTCCATTCTCTCCAATCCAACCACATTGATAGAAATTGATAACGCACTACAAGAATACTTCCGCCTGAATGACAGTGAGGGAATCTCTGCTGAAAAAACAAAATGTCACTGCCTTGATCTATGACTGGTCTTCACAGCAAGGAGCACTGGGGTGGGCGAATCGCATATAACCAAAGACACAAAAAGACGGACAAAACCCAAGCTCAACTTACCAACCAATCAGCAACCAACCAAAATCACCTGTCTAATAGTGCGTTTAAAAACAGGGGTTTAGTTGCACGCATTTGCAAATACATGTGTAAGCTGCAGGCCTCGTCAAGGCTCCCTGTGTACTGCAGACCTACAGTAACTCTAAAATTTAAAGTCTTAAATACATGTGCTTCCACTGAGAAGACTTTAAATTTTAGAGTTAGGTCTGCAGTACACAGGGAGCCTTGACGAGGCCTGCAGCTTACACATGTATTTGCAAATGCGTGCAACTAAACCCCTGATTTTAAACGCACTATTAGACAGGTGATTTTGGTTGGTTGCTGATTGGTTGGTAAGTTGAGCTTGGGTTTTGTCTGTCTTTTTGTGTCTTTGGTTATATGCGATTCGCCCACCCCAGTGCTCCTTGCTGTGAAGACCAGTCATAGATAAAGGCAGTGACATTTTGTTTGTTGTAATGTTAGCATGTTTTGTCATTGTGGTCAGGCAATGCACTGGCACCTCTGCTTCTATGCGCTGGGTGCCTAGTGTGCTCCTGCCCCTTTAAAGGAGGGTGGGCCCCCTCCAGTTATCTGCCCTTTATCTATCCATCAGCATACATGTGCTTCCACTAAGAAGACTTTAAATTTTAGAGTTAGGTCTGCAGTACACAGGGAGCCTTGACGAGGCCTGCAGCTTACACATGTATTTGCAAATGTGTGCAACTAAACCCCTGTTTTTAAACGCACTATTAGACAGGTGATTTTGGTTGGTTGCTGATTGGTTGGTAAGTTGAGCTTGGATTTTGTCTGTCTTTTTGTGTCTTTGGTTATAATCTCTGCTGAAACCCTGTGGGCTGCCCACAAGGCCTTTATCAGAGGCAAGATTATTCAAATAACCACACGAATCAAAAGGAAACATGAAACGGATATTGAGCGATTGGAGAGGTCATACAGGACCCTGAGAGCACAACACAAAAAGAATCCCTCTCCAATCTTATTGGCTGATATTGACAAGGTGAAACTGGAACTCAATTTAGTTCTCACAACAAAAGTGGAAAGATCTCTTCGCTGGAGTAGTAATACGTTTTACACTCAAAAAGAAAAGATAGGTCGGATGTTAGCGGCCGAACTGTCCCCTAGAACTAGGATTTATTGATTGCCCAAGATACGCAGAGCAGGGCAGAAGCCCACGGCAAACCCAGCAAAGATTCTGGAGGCATTTCAGTCATTTTACTCCAAACTTTATAGCGCTCCTTCGCAACTCCCCAGGGACTCTGTTTCCACATACTTGGATGGTCTTCCTGTTCCTTCCTTGGATGCGGAACAGAGACATCCTTGAAACTCCATTTTCAGTTGAGGAGGTGGCGGAGGTTATTAAGGGTCTCCGAAAGGGTTCTGCACCGGGACCTGATGGTTTGTCGGTCCCCTACTATAAGGCATTCTCTGATACCCTAATCGCACATTTGACAAAAATTTTTAACTTTAAAACTCAAGGTTCTCAATTGGACACACAACTCAACACTGCATACATCACGGTTATACCAAAACCGGATAAAAACCCTGAAGAAGTTTCCAATTACCGCCCTATCTCGCTGATAAATAATGATCTAAAAATACTTACTAAAATTCTTGCTAATCGCCTTTCCTCTTTTATTAATAAATATATCCACAAGGACCAGGTAGGGTTTATACCAGGTAGACAAGGCCCAGATCAAGTGAGAAGGGTGATTGACATTGTCTCCATCTTACAGTCCAACTGGGATGAGGGTCAGAAACAACAGGGTTTTCTCCTGGCACTTGATCAGAAGGCCTTCGACTCCGTGTCATGGCAGTATCTCCTCTCCCTACTAGAGAAATGGGGATTCGGCCCACGTTTCATGGGAGTGATGAGGGCTCTCTACTCCCAACCCAAAGCCCAAATCCGTATGCAGGGGTATTATTCTTCCCCGATAGATATTGCCAGGGGTACAAGACAGGGTTGCCCACTGTCCCCAATTATTTCTGCCATTGCAATTGAAACCTTAGCCATTCTACAGAATCCTGATATCCAGGGGGTATCCTGTGGGGATCAGACACATAAATGTGGACTCTTCGTGGATGACCTACTCCTTTTCCTTACTTCCCTTCCTAGTCTCTGTAAGGTTATTACAGAATTCTCTAAAATCTCTGGGCTTCAGGTTAATTACACCAAATCACAAGCATTAAATGTATCCCTTCCGTCCACCACGGTATCCCTTCTCCAACAGTCTTTCAAATTTGAATGGAACCCTTCTTCCATCAAATATCTGGGAATCACCTTAACAGCACAAACGGAATCTCTCTACGCACACAATTATCCTCCCCTATTCAATAAACTAGCCATGGATATGAATAATTGGGCCAAATATGAACTATCCTGGATGGGTAGAATTAATTCAATAAGGATGACCTTACTTCCGAGAATTCTATACCTATTTCACTCCCTCCCCATACCTATCAGAAAGGACCAAGTACAGTCTTTGCAAAGCAAAATACTCAAATTTATCTGGGGCAAATCTGGTTACAGAATCCCTCAGAACACTCTTTATCTACATAGGAAAAAGGGGGGGCTGGGATTGCCTCATCTTTATAGATAATTTTTAGCTGCCAGGTTAGCCCAATTATCTGCAGTTTACTCAAATACGGAAACACCAGACTGGGTCTTAATAGAGGGACATGCTGTCCTCAAATTCTCTTTAAACTACTTGTTTTGGTGCCCCCAAAAAAGGAGACCACCCATTCTATCCCCCTCCCTATCTCAATCCTTCGCCCTCTGGGACAGACTCCGCCACCTTCCTGCACTGGTTTCTAAGGGACAACCGCTAGCCCACATATTTGCTAACCCAAGCTTTCCCCCTGGATTGGACATTAAGGCCTTCAGCTGGTGGCTAAACAAGGGCCTATATCGCATAGGACATTATTTTACAACTAAGGGCCCTATTACCATGTCCCACTGTTTAAAACATTTCGATATCCCGGATTCTGAAGAAATTAGGTTTAGACAGATTTCACAATTCTTAGAATCTATTTGGATGGAGAAGCCTCTTCCCCCCAAATTCACTGATTATGAGCTCTGGTGTGGACAGGCTGTGGGACTAAGGGGAGGTATATCTGTCATCTACTCGTCACTCACTCATCCAACCAAGAAATCCTCATACATGACAGCATGGGAGGCTGACCTCCAGATCAGCTGGGATCTGGGCATCTGGCAAAAGGCTTTCTCAGATTCCTTTCGGGGTATTTTAAACACTTCCCTTATGGAAGCAAACTTGAAAGTACTTATGAGGTGGTATATGACTCCCGCCAGGCTTGCGGACATCTACCCTGCATCGGATCCCAGTTGCTTTAGAGGCTGCCAACTCTTGGGTTCGATGGTGCATGTCTGGTGGGAATGTCCTAGAATCAGGTCAGTCTGGAGGAGGATATTCAACCTAATTTACAGAGTCACTAAATGTTCAATCCCCAGGTCAGCATCTGTTGCCCTCCTTAACACCCGTATTCCTAGCATCCCCAAACCCAATCAAAAGCTGATCCGCTTCATGCTCCTTGGGGCAAAACTCACCATTGCTAGGGCTTGGAGACAGCCCAGGGTTTCCGTTATGGCGGTACAAAGTAAGATCTCTTGGATTATGGAGCAAGAGAAGTTGGCTAGTATTTTATCAAATACAACTCTTAAATTTGAATCCGTGTGGGAACCTTGGGCTGCTTACCGTGGTATTTCCCTGACAGTCGGGGTCCCTCCCGAACACCTCATTTCCTCAACATCTAGTTAGGCATGTGATTCCTTTCCTTTCTTTACTTCCTTTTTCTCTTTCTCTTTTCTCTTTTTAGGTTTTTTATTTACTTTTCTCTTATATTATTTTAGGTTGATTGATGTGACTTAGGGATATTGCATGATTACTCATTATGTAGTCATTTCAGCAACTCTATAGGCCGAGTTTACTCTGTGATTCAGGTCTAGTGATTGTAGTCTGTTTTGGACTATCTAATAACCTTGCTGATTGTTTTAGGAGAGGGGGGCGGGCTGGGGGGGGGGGGGGGCGCTGACCGGGGCACAGGATGATCCCATTTGGGGAGCCTGGGATGGGTAGGACTTCCCAATTCGCCTGACTCTCTGGTTCATTTCTCTGCCTTTCTTTCATCTACTGACCAGGTGTTAATTTGTAACCTCCGTTTCTCATCTCACAGTTTCCCTCTTAATTCACCTTATGAGGTGAATTAAGGTGTTGCTGATTCTATGATATGTCTAAAACATGGATTTTATGTATAAGATCCTGTTCTTTGACATGCTATGCTGATGTAATATCTTAACTTTATTTGAAAAATAAAAATCTATTGAACGAGACAACACTGAAGAAATTACATTTTGCTACAATGTAAAGTAGTGAGTGTACAGCTTGTGTAAAAGTGTAAATTGACTGTCCCCTCAACATACCTCAACACACTGCCATTAATGTCTAAACCGCTGGCAACAAAAGTGAGTACAAGTGAAAATGTCCAAATTGGGGCCAAAGTGTCAATATTTTTTGTGGACACCATTATTTTCCAGCACTGCCTTAACCCTCTTGGGCATGGAGTTCACCAGAGCTTCACAGGTTGCCACTGGAGTCCTCTTCCACTCTTCCATGAAGACATCATGGAGCTGGTGGATGTTATAGACCTTGGGCTCTTGCACCTTCAGTTTTAGAGGATGCCCCACAGATGCTCAATAGGGTTTAGGTCAGGAGACACGCTTGGCCAGTCCATCGCCTTTACTCTCAGCTTCTTTAGCAAGGCAGTGGTCATCTTGGAGGTGTGTTTGGGGGCGTTATCATATTGGAATACTGCCCTGCGGTCAGGTCTCCGAAGGGAAGGGATCATGCTCGGCTTCAGTATGTCACAGTACATGTTGGGATTCATGGTTCCCTCAATGAACTGTAGCTCCCCAGTGCTGGCAGCACTCATGCAGCCCCAGACCATGACACCCCCACCACCATGCTTGACTGTAGGCAAGACACACTTATCTTTGTACTCCTAACCTGGTTGCCGCCACACACGCTTGACACCATCTGAACCAAATAAGTTTATCTTGATCTTATCAGACCACAGGACATGGTTCCGTGTAATCCATGCCCTTAGTCTGCTTGTCTTCAACAAACTGTTTGCAGGCTTTCTTGTGCATCACCTTTAGAAGAGACTCCTTCTGGGACGACAGCCATGCAGACAAGTTTGATGCAGTGTGCGGCGTATGGTCTGAACACTTACAGGCTGACCCTCCACCCCTTCAACCTCTGCGGCAATGCTGGCAGCACTCAAACGTCTATTTCTCAAAGACAACCTCTGGATATGATGCTGCGCACGTGCACTCAACTGCTTTGGTCGACCATGGCGAGGCCTGTTCTGAGAGGAACCTGTCCTTCTTAAACTGCTGTATGGTCTTGGCCACCGTGCTGCAGCTCAGTTTCAGGATATTGGCAATCTTCTTATAGCCTAGATTATCTTTATGTTGAGCCTGGGTGCTCAACCTGTGGCCCTTTAGCTGTTGCGGAACTACAAGTCCTATGAGATGTTGTAAGGCTGACAGTTACAAGCATGTCTCCCAAAGGCAGAGGCATGATGGGACTTGTAGTTCTGCAACAGCTGGGGGGCCACAGGTTGAGCACCCATGATGTAGAGCAACAATTATTTTTTCAGATCCTCAGAGAGTTCTTTGCCATGAGGTGCCATGTTGAACTTCCAGTGACCAGTATGAGAGAGTGAGAGCGATAACACCTAATTTAACACACGTGCTCCCCATTCACACCTGAGACCTTGTAACACTAATGAGTCACATGACACTGGGAGGGAAAATGGCTAATTGGGCCCATTTTGAATTACAGTGTGTTAAAGGTTATATAAGGTTAACAAACTGTACTGTTTTTTCACTCCTTATAGCCCGTAGACACAATCCGAAAATCGGACGAAAAATATCACTTTTGAATCGATCGTACGATAATCGGATCGTTAGTACAGAGCCTTCGAGAGCCGATCATGACAGTTCATCCGATATTATCCGATCTGACAAACACAAAATGTTTCTCTTATGATACCAGATCATACAATTTTCATTTAATCAGTACAGTTGTCATCCGAAAATACAATAGAAATACACTGCAACACAAGAGATCACTTCTGATTTTTTTATTCTGTCATATGAAAATTTTCGTAACTTTAGTAACCTCTCCATTTTCGATATGAAATAACATTGCAGCAAAAAGGATAATGTGAAAGCTAGTCAGAAAATGTCGAAGTGTACTTATTAGTAGAACATTAATGTGACAGGGGTCACTTTGGGCACAGGGTGAGCAAGAAAATAATGGACATAAAGAATATGTCTTGGATTGCTTTAAAATGGGACAGTGATATTTTTCCACAATATTCCCCAGGATAACTGTAAAGAACTATTTACTGTTTGATTATGAACTCAACAGGTTAACTGAAAAGTGACTCCTTCATGATGTTGGGACACATACTGTTAGATGCTAATGTCACCACATCCAGCCCCCACCTGTGTCTGCTAAGATGTCAGATGTGTATTGGGAGACAGTGAGGCTAGCCTAAAGGTCATGTGTCTGAGTTATCACTGTAGTTAATTAGCTCATGTAAATTAGATCTGGTCAAAGGTGTATTGTCTGAGGAGAATGTAAGAACCTCCTCTCTGTGTGTATAAAACTGGGAGTTTGTCATTAAAGATTGTCAGTCCAGTTGGAAACTTCATACAGAGTGTTTGTCTCGTATGTTTGGAAGGATTAATCCTATGGGAAGCGGTCGCCTGACTGTGGAGGATCGGCAGTGGATGTGTGTCCAGAGAGGGAATATCCTAAACGGCGTTAACCCCTTTCATACTTGGGGTGCCGTTACATTGGTTGGCAGCGGTGGGATTTTCCCTCCAGTTACTGGGACACTCCAAACCACCACAGTGAATGACCAGCTATGCAGCCTGCAGGAAAGCCACGCTGAAAGACTTACTTGAGAGCCGTGGAGGGACCGGTGGGACAAAGAACAAGGCCACCTTGATCAGGGAGCTAGCCGAGATGGATCAGAGGGATGGTGATGCAGGACCCCGTTCAGTTGAAGACTTGTTTCAGCAACGAGTTCGAGAGCGGTTGGCATTATATGGGGCTAACCCATCAGAGACTGCCATACAGAAAGCCATTAGAGACATCCAGCTGCAGGATGAGCGACAAGAGAGAGAACTGGAGCGACAAGAGAGAGAACTAGAGTGGCAACATGAGCGGAGAATGGCGGAAATACGGCAATCGGAGACAACGCCTAAAGATGCAGCACCTGTCCGTAAGTTGCCCTTTCGGGCGTTGAAACTATTTAAGGAAGGAGAGGAGGAAATTGAAGCGTTCCTGCAGGACTTTGAGAGACTATGCCAGATACATGAAGTACTGCCCCAAGATTGGGTCGCTTTACTGGCAAGTAATTTAACTGGCAGAGCGGCGGATGCGTATCGGGCCCTGGAGGATGAGGACGCTAAAGACTATGACCGGGTAAAAGAAGCTCTGCTAGCCCGATTTGCCATTACACCCGTAGCCAGCCGTATTAAGTTTCGAGAATCCCGGAAACAAATCCACATAACATACGTGGAGTGGGCACATCGTCTGCAGCGAAACCTTAAGGGCTGGTTCCAGGGAAGCCACACTCATACCATAGAGGACATCACCCAGCTAGTACTCTTAGAACAGTTCTTTAAACACACCCCTCCGGTATTACGGGATTGGGTGCGAGATAAGTGACCACGGACTGTACAGCAAGCGGCTACTTTGGCCGATGAATATCTGGACTCTCGAAGGTCAGGCAGAAGCGAGCGCTATCCACTATCTCGGCCCAGTTTACCAGCCTCTAACCCAACTTCAGCACCACCTCCAGCGGCCACTTATCCTCAGCAGCCCAGGTTCAACTCCCAGGACTACTCACAACCCATCAGGTGTTTCGGATGTAAACAGCTAGGGCACAAAAAGACAGACTGTCCGTTGAATCCAGCCATCCAGTCCCAGTTATGGAGACAGCCAGCAAGGGGGGGCCCCCGCACATCCATGCCTGCGGCCCACTGCGTTGAGGAGGAAGAACATTGGGGCGTCCTGCATGAGGCTGATCCAATACAAGCAGCTAACCGGGACAACAGGCAACAACACAGGCAAACTGTCCGGGTTAATGGAACGGTAGCCAATGGCCTACGTGATAGTGGCGCTACCATGGCCCTACTACAGAAGAACCTCATCCCAGAGAGCCAACACACCGGAGACACTGTAGCCGTAAGAGTAGCGGGAGGTACCATCTTCCGACTACCCGTTGCCCGTGTTCACCTGGATTGGGGGGTTGGTTCGGGACACGTGAATGTGGGGGTGATGAAGGATTTGCCAGCGGATGTACTACTGGGGAATGATTTGGCCCCCCTCATTTCTGCTTACGCCCCAATGGGCCCCGCTGAAGCCAACCCAGTGACTACCTGTGCCCAGACCCATGCTGCTGGAACCGGCCCGCTTGCGGCTGAGAACTGGGTAAGACTATCTTCCCCGACATGTACCTTAGATCAGGCAAAATATCACAGTCTAGAATAGGAATGTGACAAGTTGGCCAGGGAGAAATCGGAGATGCAACGACACTACGTCATGTATTATGAGATGTCCCATGGCTTGAACATTGAAATGCACAAACAGGCTGAAATTGTCAAAAGGTTAAATGGGATTTGCGCCCAGGTTTTGCCTTACCTCTCCCAAGAGCATCAGCAACAAGTTTTGGGAGCCATTGAGAGAGCAAAGCAAGTGACTGTTCCAGAACTGAATTCCATTATTCGCCCTGCAACCTTACAACGTCACCATCAGCTACTGACCCGGTAAGCAAAATGGCCATGCTGATGGGTTGTCCAGGCATTAGAGGAATGGAACTATGGACTAACTTCGGAGTCAACCCGTCTGGGGTCTCCTCCTGTGTTAGTCTCCTGCCAAAAGGGGAGATGTGTGACAGGGGTCACTTTGGGCACAGGGTGAGCAAGAAAATAATGGACATTAAGAATATGTCTTGGATTGCTTTAAAATGGGACAGTGAAATTTTTCCACAATATTCCCCAGGATATCTGTAAAGAACTATTTACTGTTTGATTATGAACTCAACAGGTTAACTGAAAAGTGACTCCTTCATGATGTTGGGACACATACTGTTAGATGCTAATGTCACCACATCCAGCCCCCACCTGTGTCTGCTAAGATGTCAGATGTGTATTGGGAGACAGTGAGGCTAGCCTAAAGGTCATGTGTCTGAGTCATCACTGTAGTTAATTAGCTCATGTAAATTAGGTCTGGTCAAAGGTGTATTGTTTGAGGAGAATGTAAGAACCTCCTCTCTGTGTGTATAAAACTGGGAGTTGTCATTAAAGATTGTCAGTCCAGTTGGAAACTTCATACAGAGTGTTTGTCTCATATGTTTGGAAGGATTAATCCTATGGGAAGCGGTCGCCTGACTGTGGAGGATCGGCAGTGGATGTGTGTCCAGAGAGGGAATATCCTAAACGGCATTAACCCCTTTCATACTTGGGGTGCCGTTACAATTAATATTATCAGTAGAACATTAATCCAACTTCCAAACATGTCCAGTTTCACATAGTATGGTCATACATTTCTAAAGTATTTTTTCTAAAGCAGACTGTGCTAAATTAATCTACGACAATTAGAGCTGGTTCACACTGGGACGGCACGACCTGGGGTGGCAACTCGGCAAGGCGACCTGGACGCGACCTGAGCGCGCACCACAGCACGACTTGGGGCGACTTAGAAGGACAGGCGACTTTCCAGTGGCCAATATAAGTACAATCAGCTCTGTGGGATGGAGGGGTTTGCCTGAGAAATGTATGTTCTCTTCCTGTATTGTTGCTTCTGTTAGACAGTGATATGACTTCTGAGGCGACTTCCATTGAAATCAATGGGTACAAGTCACCTAGAAGTCGGATTGAAGTAGTACAGGAACCTTTTCTGAAGTTGGAGCGACATCAGAAGTGTGCATTAAGACGGCTCCATTTACTTTCATTGATTCTCTCAACAGCGCGACTTAGGGTGACTTCAAGTCGGATCCAAAGTCGCCCCTGTGTAAATGGGCTCTTACATGACTTGTGTTCTGTTTTTGTTAGTTTTTTTATAAAATGTGAAATAAAACTTTTGTTTAATTGGGTGGGTTAAGGGTCTTTAGAACTCCAGCAAGTTTGGGCGTTTGTCTTGCTGTGAAGCTCCACTATGAACATCTGTATTCAGAAATTCCCCCTGTGCAAGTATAAAGGCAGTTGAAAGTTGAAAATGCTAAGGATGGTACCAAATAAGTGCAAAACAGTGCTTAAAGCAGACCTTTACCCTCCTTGTGAAGTTCCTCCCCTCTGACCCAGCCTCCCCAACTCTTCTCAAATAGGGCAGTGTTTTTTTTTCTCATTCTTAGTTACCTTTTTTTTTCCTTCATAAAAGAGCAGCCCCGCCACTCTGTGCACGTCATTCGCCTAGACGAATGATGTGCATAGCACTCGCTGGGCCACCTGGAATATGCACATCACATATACCAGGAGGCCTTGAGTCTTCCATTCACCTAGTAGGAGGGGGGGGGCCTAGCAGCGCGTCATTGCAAGGCTCTCAATGATGTCACGCGTAAGATGGCGGTGCAGGAACGAGCTGTGTCTGGTCACAGAAGGTTGGCTGGGTGAGTATCCATACTGTGCCTACAACACCACCAGGTAAGCAGGGGTATATAAAAAAAAAGGAAGGGGGTAAGCTGAAGTTCCTCTTTAAGGTATGCTGAAATGTCCTCTGAGTCAATGTCCTTTTAGCATGCAATAAGCACTGTTACTGTTAACACTTATAGGGTACGTAGTGACCCTTTAGTGAGAAAGAAAACATCCAGAGCTAGAGGGGGCTGACATTACCACAAGGTGAATCCATGGCTGTAGTGGAGGGTTGAAATAACGTTGGGTGCCAGTCACTTTTTGTATTTTCTAGATGTTTTATTTGATCCTGGCTCACAGGGAGAGATGGTTAGGGCTGGTTAGGGCTTCAGATACCTCCAGCACATGTCCAGACTTCAAATACAATCCTGCTGTCACAATGCATAAAGAGAACATAGACCACAGTGTATTGCAAAAATAAGGACCATCGGGCAAACACCTTACGCTGCTGCCTTCGGCCCTAATCAAGCTCCTGGAATGCTTTGCAGTTAATGTGAGGTAGTTGTTATGCTGAACATGAAAAATAATAATTCCAAGTTTCAATGTGGCTTTGTAGATTGTGGTTTGTGGTTGGAACGCAATACAATGTGTTACTGAATAAAAGATCACAAACAATGTGTGCCCTACAATAGTTTTTGACTGAATTGTGTTTTCTGCTTCTGTTGATCAAATATTGCTTCTACACAAAATTTCTTTTTGTGGCAAAAACTACCTATTACAAAAAAAATTTGGGGTGAAAAATCATACCAATACTCATTATAGGGTTGCTGCTACTGTACGTATGCCAAGCAATTAACAGTAACGTAAATTAATAGATATATCATATCTATGATGCCAGAATATGATGTTGCTGACGATGTCCCTGAGATTCTTAATGTTCTGTAATACCACGTACAGCTAACCACTTCAGCTCCGTAAGGTTTTACCCTCTTCCTGACCAGGCCATTTTTTGCGATACGCCACTGCTTTGCTTTAAGACCCCTTTCACACTGAAGGCGTTTTTCAGGCGCTTTAGCGCTAAAATCGCTCCTGTAAATGATGCCCCAGTAGAAGTCTTAGTCGGACGAATTGCATAGGGCTTGGTACGCCACCCCCCATATTGCTTTTATATTGTTACTTGTAATCACTTTAAATGTTTTTGTTGGTTTTATTACATTAAAACCCAAATAATTTTTTGACCTGCACCATTGGAGCACCGTTTTTCTTTCTCCTTGCATGTTCTGGCGGATTACGTTTTTTTGAGCTGTTCCATCGTCCCCTTCACTGACCCCTCTAGGGGTTCTTCCCATCTGAAGCTGTCTCAACATCCGTTGAAAACAGGGTGGATACCCTGTGAGCTCTGAGTTTTTCCACAAGTCCAGGTCACCATCCACCTAGGGTCCTTAGCCGTGGATTGTCGGGTCTAATGGCTATGTTCGTGGTTCCTACTACGCAGAGTCTTCAGACAAGTTGAGCCTATTTGCTGTTGGGATTTCCTATGCCTGAATGATCTGCTGTCGCTGACAGGTAGATCCACTGGTTCTGGTAAGCGTATTCCATCTCTTCTTACCCACTTGAAAGAAAGTTCCTTATGATGATCCATATGGCTACACGTTCATCTTCACCGTCACTTCACATGTTATGTTGATGGACATTTTTTATCATATTTTTCCTTCATGTGGACTTATTAGCACATTTATATTTACATTAATTTGTTTCTATTGTTTATATTTTCACTGTTTACACCCAGTGGTTATATTCACCCAGTGAGATATTCATCTTTCTCCTAGAATCACTAGCGCTACATTTACATTCCCATCACCTTTTAAATTTCAGTCACATTCTTGTGTAGCAGCAAATTTTTTGTTTTTCTGTTTGTTTTTAGATAAGCGCAATATTTTTTCCCTTTTTTCACAGCTCCTGTAAAGTGCCTGAATAAAGCCTCAGCTGCAATCCCAGTGTGAAAGCCTGAGTGCTTTCACACTGGGGCACACCACTCCTAAAGCGCCCCTGACCATTGAACTCAATGGGCAGCGTGGCACAACCGCCGCCTTGCGGCGCTTTTAACCCTTTTTCGGCCGCTAGCTTGGATTGAAGGCGCCCCGCTAGGGGCCGAAAAGCGCTGCAAAAATGACAGTAAAGCGACGCTAAAAGTAGCGGCGCTTTACCGCCCGGGCACTGGCAGTGTGAAAGTGCCCTTACTGACAATTGCGCAGTCTTGTGATGCTGTATCCAACTAAAATTGATGTCACTTTCCCCACAAATAGAACTTTCTTTTGGTGGTATTTGATCACCTCTGCGGGTTTTATTTTTTTCGGTATGGACAAAAAAAGACCCACAATTTTGAAAAAAAAAAAAAAAGAATTTTTTACTTTCTGCTATAAAACATTTTCAATATAAAAAATTAAAAGATCAAATATCTTCATCAATGTAGCCCAATTTGTATTCTGCTACATATGAAACATTATTTCCATGTGCAATTCCCATGTTTCGATCACGACTACTGATTTAGACGATCTCTGTTGTCTGTGACATATAGTAAATAACATTTTCTGACAATTTTTTCTCGAGCGCTATAGTGAATCAATTTTCGTGCTAATTTACGAGGTTTTGGCCATTTTGTGACCATTAATTCACAAATTCGCACTATAGTAAATAAACCCCTGTGTGTCTTATCAACAGGTTTAACAGCTGGGTCTCTACACTGCATGTTAATGAGAACTGGATTCAGCCAGTCCCCAGCCAAGCTATTGGAACAGATCATGCTGAGCTATCGGAGAAATGCCTGCAGTCCATGACACTTTCAACCATGACACTTTCTCCACAGAAACATCTAAAAAGATAAAGAACATGTAAACACCATATAAGTAGGGCTCGAAAAAGTGTTATATATCCTGTTAGGTTTTTACTTTGTCCCATTGGGGAGATTTCCCTTCACTGCCTCTTCATTGCCAAAACAGGAAGGGAGAGGAAATCCCTCCAAAGCAAGAGAATCCCTGGCTGTCATCAAAGTCACCAGGACTAGTGTCCCCATTGGAAGATTTCTCCTCTATTACTGTTCTGGAGACAATCCAAAATTTGGTATTTTATTTCATTTTCACTCTTGCTGATAACAGTAAACATGACAAATTCAAAGGGTAACTCTCCCTAGCAAGGTCACTGACAGCAGTAAAAACCTGACATATGTTCTAATCCCTGTCCACTCTATTCAAATGTAGCACCCTGCTCCTATTGGGTAGGCACTAGTTGTAAATTTAGTTGTCTGAGCTGTAGTTTAGCTCAGAATAATTGCGTAAATTGCTGGTTTTCTGTTCCAGTCCAGCTGTGTTGCCCATTATTTCCACTTGACAGTGGGTGTCGCTGTCCCCACAGGTCAAGGTCGGAAATGCAGCAGGCTGTATGTATTGGGTACCTCTTGCCCAGAAGCAGCTCAGTGGGATTGGTCTCCCCGCGGTGCATTCTGGGGGAGGGTATTTAAGGGACAGACACCGTTGTCCGGGAAGCTCTGACCTGATGGCCCTCATGGCCTAAGGTGTGCCGTGGCAGTTTCTCGCCTCTGGGCCGGCTGGCCCGAGGCCTCATTACTGGAAGTAGGCCTAGGAGTTCTGGGGCCTACTAATCAGGGGTAGTCATTGCTGTCTTGCCTGCGGGAAGAAGCCGAGCAATTGAAGAAACCAGGGGAGGACTTTTCCCAGGAGAGGACCGAGCAAAAAAGGCTGGTGCCTCGGGAAGAGCCTGGAGACTCAATTGGAGGACGCATCCCTACATATCTACCTCACAGTATTGCCGGATCGGCTGAAAGAAACTGGTACTGTGTGACTGTACTTAGACTATGTGTATTCTTCAAGTCTGTGGCAGAGACTATTCGTGTTCTTCAAGTCTGTGGCAGAGACTTTTGGCCGAGCACCGCACCGGCTGCTAGGTCAGTGAGAGAAGCCTATCCGGTGGTTGCTTGCTATATCCAGCGTGGAAAACTGTTTGTCCTCTGGATCAGGAAGTACCCGTGATCCGCAAGCAAGGTGCCTGAGTCTCCCCTAACCCTCCATCCCTCTAGATGGCATTTTGTAATGAAACCATTGGAAAAGAGACTATGTGTTGGTGCTGACATCTGTGAGAAACTCTTCAATGGAACCCCTATGATGAATACAGTGGAACAGACAGGTAACGGCATGACTCAAAAATATAACCAGCAGCTCCTACGGGGTAGTGCTACACAAATTTTTAAAATGTTGCCTTTAGTTATACTTTAAGTAATATTGCAGCTTGACAAATCAGGGCAGCAGAGGTTTATTAATCTTTTTTATTCAAAGACTACAGAAAACCTAAAAACTGTGGCTGTTTTAAGTAAGAAAAACTCTAAAAAGAATTATGAGTGAAACAGCCAATTCGTTTATGAAAACATTAAAAAAAACTTTTCCTGAATTATCTACAGTTGCTGACAGGCAGGTTTAAGATTTAAGCCGAGAATAAGTATTTGCATCCAGCTGGTACCAGCAACTGCTAGACAGATAATCTAATCATTCTAATGAGACAACATTTGAACTTTTGAAACATGTGACATTGTCATATTCCCTGCTTCTGCCGACCTTCCAGAAAAAGCCACTTTTAGTTTTCAATCTGTGGGCTGACTGTGTGGGAAGTAGAATATATCTGATATTCTCTACTATTAATGTGGGCGTTTGCAAATCACACCACCATGAGGACTGTAGCCAGACTGTACTTTAACTCCCTCCTTGCTAAGCCAACTTACAACAATTGTAACCATTAAGATATTCTGTATGTGTGTACGTTTCAATAAAATCACACCTGTATTCGGTGTCAATTATACACGTGACTTGCCACACTTAAATACACCATGGAGTTTGTTCCTGTGACCATTCTGTGACTATTTGTCAAAATGTTCATTATATTTTGGTAAAAAAATCCATTACATTTTACTGGAAAAACAGGACCTACTGAGAAAATAGCTTCTCAAGAAGACCCAGCTACTGTGGAAAGCCTTTCTCCGATTGCTAACAGAGTACTCCAGCTCAAGTGTGGTGGCCTTAGGTCCTTGGGCCTTGGACCCCTCTAGCTGTTAACCTGTGTAATCATAGCTACCCTGGACTTCACTGTGGGGGAAGCAGTTTACTAGGATAAATGCAAGTAGCTGTGTTCTGAACCATTTTCCAAAAAATTCTTTAAACATTTTCATTTGACAGGGAGCAGTTTGGTTTTAAAGCACTGACAAATACAAATGAAAAACGGTTTCAACTTGCTAGCAAATAAAATTTTCCTTTGGTTTCAATTGAAAAAAAAAAAACACACAGAACAGACCCTCCAAAGTTATCGGTAAGTATTTGGGGGTCTTTTTTTTTATTTTTAAATAAGCCAGCAATAAATTGTCATTTGTAAATATCACTTTTGCTGTAGCACATTCTACAGCAAAAATTGAAAAAAACTAATTGCGTAGATACTCCCCAAAATGCAGACCCCTGGAGTCGGTATGGATTTTAAGGGAGTTCCCCACTCACCAGAGGGCTTATTGGAATTAGAAACCCCCTTTAAAATGGTGGGGGGGGACAGATCCCCCCCCCACATGAATGAGTCGGGTTACAAAAAACTGTAACCTAGAAATAAAGACAACCAAATGTCCACTATTAATCGCAACGCCTGCTGATGCGCCAACATTTTAAACCCAATGTACCCATTGCATACAACTGATTCTGATGGTTCAGCTTGATTAATGACAGTTACCTGAGCCATCACCAGTATATAAGGGAAGGGGCGGTGTTAATAGTGACATAATTGATAAAATGTCAATGCATCACCCAGATATGGTCATTGACTAATTTGGGCAGTGTTGCTGCCATCCCTGCCACTTTGCTTACATGGCTAGGGATTCCTAGACATTAGGCAATATGCCATTGACAGCAGCGGTTGCTAGGGATGCAGTAGGTGCCAGCATCCACTGCTTCCTTAGGAACAATTGACAGCAGAAACCAGTCATATATAGAAGGTGTACAAATACGAAATGATGCTTGGATCCGGCTGAACAGAGGGCAGAACAGGCAAGAGTTTTGTCCAAGCAGCCAAAATTCGGTCCAAACCTAGGTGCGGACCAAAACGTTGGCTCATCCCTACTTGGAATAAAGGGGGAACCCTGCTCCTTTGTTGTTGGGGGATGTCTTTTGGCATTAGCGCCAGTATGGAACCGAGACATCCCGGGCCTCTGAGCCCACTTTCAAAGAGGTTCAAAAAAGATTTTCTATCTCTGCGCCATCCTCGCTTTTTATGCCAGCCTCAAACCAAAAGAATTCAGATTTGATGACTGCTTTGGACAAACTTCAGGAATGAAAAGTGGTTGTATCAGTTACTTGAAAGGACTATGTAGCCATGTGTTGGACTACAGAAACATGGAGAAGGAGACATTTCTGTTTTTACAATCAGTTTACTTAAACTTTTTTTCTATTATGCTGAATGTTGAGTTGCACTATCCCCTCCAGTCAGCAGGGAGAGGGATATAGCCAGAAAATCCTATAGACTTGTATGCTGAATGCTGGAAATCATGGGATTTGAAGTCCAGAAAGTAAGCCATATTGTGGAGCTTATGAACCCTTTGCACTATAAAGTAAAACCTATGATTGCGAGCATAATTCCTTCCGGAAACATGCTTGTAATCCAAAGAATTTCCTCATAAGAAATAATGGAAACTCGAATGATTCGTTCCACAACCATTTATTCATAGGTCTTTTAGTTTATAGTCCATATAAAAAGATTATAGCAATGTAACCATAACATGTCCATTCACAAATGACAGCCTCCACAAGGGGATTAGAAGCAAAATCCAGCAAGAGCTACAGTGTATAAAAGAGAAGAGAGGCACCTCTAAGTATAGCAATATGTTTACATTCAATGAAGGTACATTTAGCAACTCACATGGTTATTGATTAAAACAGGCACATCTACATATGCAAGCATCCAGGAAAGGTTGTACCTTCATTAAATGTAACCATATTGCTACACTTAGAGGCGCCTCTGTTCTGTTTTATACTCAGTTGTGACATGATACTACTTGTATATCAAGACATTGCTTGTATATCAAGTCAAAATGTATTTAAAAATTTTGCTTGTCTTGCAAAACGCTCTCAAACCAAGGTTTCACTGTAATTCCCAAAAGGCACTGGGGCAAGAAGGAGTAGTGGTGCTGCTTTTCCAAGACTGTCCAGCTAAGTTCTTTGTCTTAGCACCAAGGGGACCGATGAGAGCACATGTACTGCATACTTACCAGACTTTTGAGAGGCCAGTCTAGCAGAGACACCCAAGGCGGCACAACACAGACCACAGTGATCGCATCTGCACCATTGCTGCAGGGAAACTAGAGCAGCATCTCACCCCCAACTTCACATCACTGAATCTCCGGACGCATTCTGTGAAGAGATTGAGAGAACTCTCTTTTCTACAGCAAGAGTCCACAGCCACAACACAGGGACTGGTGACAGGGCACTGATACTTGTTCACACTGCTAGCAGGAACTGGAGGCAGGACATTAAGTATACAGCATCTATTCTGCGCCTACACAACATCTGTACCTCACCATTATTGCATCTTTACCACACCATTACTGCATGCTGGTTTACTAAAACTGTCCTTAAGTGCACCAATGCAACCCAAAGGTCCCCAATGGCAGCCGCCAATAGAAAGGCATAAAGGACTGCCTCTCCCATAAAACCATTCTGCGAGTCCCCTTTCTTTCCTTCTCCGCTTTTCATTAATTTATGTGGACAGTGCACATCCAGTTGGTCTAGGCCTAGCATAGTCATCACTAATGCACTTTGGCAGTATTTCTATACTTTGTTACCAACCATATCAGATGAAAATATGCTAAGTTTTCCTTTACTAACAGGTTCAGTGTCTGTTTTCTTTGAAATAGTACTACTGCTGGGTACTGAACATTACTTTCAGTAAATTTCTGTGATATTGCATACTTTGTACACTCAACCTAATGTGTCAAAGAAGCTGAAGTTCTTAAAGAGGTTGAGGCAAAGAACAGAGGACCCATCCTTACCAGCGACCCTACAGAGTTAGCGCTACAAATGTTTTCAAGGGTTCTATACAAACGTTTTCACAATTCCCAAAGCCAAATGGGGGCATTTGTCCAATACTGGGCTTAAAATCTCTAAACAGATTTCTTTGTTTACCAAAATTTCAGATGGAATGGAAACATAGAGATCATTGTTTCTCTCAGAAACAGGGAAGTTCCGACATTAAAAGACATACAGTGCCTTGAAAAAGTATTCGTACCCCTTGAAATTTTCCACATTTTACATGTTACAACCAAAAACATAAATGTATTTTATTGAAATTTTATGTGATAGACCAATACAAACTGGCACATAATTGGGAAGTGGAAGGAAAATGATAAATGGTTTTCAACATTTAAAAAAAAAGAAATATCTGAAAAGTGTGGTGTGCGTTTGTATTCAGCCCCCCTGAGTCAATACTTTGTGGAACCACCTTTCGCTGCAATTACAGCTTCTTTTTGGGTATGTCTCTACCATCTTTGCACATCTAGAGAGTGACATTTTTGCCCATTCTTCTTTGCAAAATATCTCAAGCTCTGTCAGATTGGATGGAGAGCGTCTGTGAACAGCAATTTTCAAGTCTTGCCACAGATTCCCAATTGGATTTAGGTCTTGATTTTGACTGGCCCATGCTAAAACATGAATATGCTTTGATCTAAACCATTCCATTGTAGCTCTGGCTGTATGTTTAGGGTCGTTGTCCTGCTGGAAGGTGAACCTCTGCCCCAGTCTCAAGTCTTTTGCAGACTCTAACAGGTTTTCTTCTAAGATTGCCCTGTATTTGGCTCCATCCATCTTCCCATCAACTCTGACCAGCTTCCCTGTCCCTACTGAAGATAAGCATCCCCACAACATGATGCTGCCACCACCATGTTTGTGATGTGCAGTGTTAGTTTTCCGCCACACATTGCATTTTTCTTTTAGGCCAAAAAGTTAAATTTTGGTCTCATCTGACCAGAGCACCTTCTTCCACATGTTTGCTCTGTTCTTTGGACTCCTTATGGCACAGGTGGCAAACACAAGGCCCGCTGGCCGAATCCGGCCTGCCATGCCCTGTCATGTGGCCCACGCAGTGGCCGCCAGCCTCCACCTCCTGTTCTCACAGCCGCTTTCCGCTGTCACGAACAGGTCTCCTTGGCAACCGGAGTAAACTCTTCCTCCGCTCTCCTCCCCAGTCTCCCCAGTGTTCTGACGAGGTTGTGTGTCTAGCTGAGCGCATGAGCTGTCGATCCAGGCTAGCCTGTCATTGGCAGAGGTACCTGACGGCTCTGGCGACTGTGTGTTCCAATCCACATCCAGCGGCTGCATTTTGAGGACTTGTAGCAGTACTGGCCATGAAAGCATTCTTATAAATGGCATCCTACACCAGGTAGGAGAGAGTACAGATGTGAGGTTTGCTTTGGGAGGTGGGGGGACTGTGGAGGTGTGTAGGAAGATGTGTTTAGAGGTGGGGGGATGGGGGCAGAGTGCTGGGTGCAGGGGTCAGAACCCAGGAGGAGGGGTGGAAGTGAGATGTTGCACATTCGGCGCAGCGCACCCCTGAACCCTGCCCTTTGTACATAGCGCACCCCCGAATCCCTGCCCTCTACACGTAGCGCACCCCTCACTCCCTGCACTCTGTACGTAACGCACCCCTTAAAATCCCTGCACTCTGTAGGTAGCGCACCCCTGAATCCCTTCACTCTGTAGGTAGCGTACCCCTGAATTCCTGCACTCTGTACATAGTGCACCCATTGAATCCCTGCCCTCTGTACGTAGCGCACTGCTGAACCCTGCACTCTGTACGTAGAATAATCCTGACGTAATCCTGAACTCTGCACTCTGTACGTAGTGCGACCCAGATACAACCGGCCCTTTGAGGGCAACCACCTCACTGCTGATGCTGATGTGGCCCTCAACTAAATTGAGTTTGAGTTTGACACCCCTGCCTTATGGCTTTCTTTCTTCCCACTCTTCCCACTCTTCGACAAATGCCAGATTTGTGGAGTGCACAACTAATAGTTGCCCTGTGGACAGATTCTCCCATCTGAGCTGTGAATCTCTGCAGCTCCTCCAGAGTTACCATGGGCCTCTGAATTATGCTCTCCTTGCCCGACCTGTCAGTTTAGGTGGACGGCCGTGTCTTGGTAGGTTTGCAGTTGTGTCATACTCTTTCCATTTTTGGGCTTTAAAATTGTCAATGCCTAGACCCGGGGAGTTGTCTCCTCACTCCAAAATGCATCAAAATATCTGTCAAAAGGTGGGAAAACCAGATGTAATTATTCTGGACTCAAGGTTCAACAACAAGTTAAACAAATTTGTGACCAAGACCAGGGATCCTCTAGACTTTTCAGTACATACTCTTGTGATTCCCTGGACTCAATTCAAGTTGGTTTATGCTTTCCCTTTGATGAAGACTCCCCCTCGATTGCTGTGCAATATAGAGAAAGAAAAGGTTCCAGTGATTCTCATTGCACCCAAATGCCCTGGAAGAACACTTTACACAGACTTATGCCGCGTACACACGTTCGGAATTTCCGACAACAAATGTGAGCTTTTGGTCGGATATTCCGACCGTGTGTAGGCTCCATCGGACATTTGCTGTCGGAATTTCCGACAACAAATGTTTGAAAGCTGGTTCTCAATTTTTCCGACAACAAAAGTTGTTGTTGGAAATTCCGATCGTGTGTATCCAATTCTGACGCATAAAAATTCTATGCATGCTCAGAATCAATTTGACGCATGCTCGGAATCATTGTACTTCATTTTTCTCGGCTCGTCGTAGTGTTGTACGTCATCGCGTTCTTGACGTTCGGAATTTCCGAGCAATATTTTTGCGACCGTGTGTATGCAAGACAAGTTTGAGCCAACACCCGTCGGAAAAAAATCCACGGTTTTGTTGTTGGAAATTCTGATCGTGTGTACGCGGCATTACTCAGACTTTTGGCAGAAAAGTCTTGGCCTCTTTCAAACAGAGTAGATTTACTGGCCCAAGGTCTCCTAATCTATCCTTCTTCTAATCGCTGGCTTTAAACACACGGCTGTTAAACCTATGTCCTGAAGAACAGTTGTATTTCTGACTCTGTTATTCTCTCCTTACTCAGAGTGAGAAATTCCAATCCTTCTAACATTTATGATCACACATGGAAGGCTTAATTTGCCTGGTGCAAGGATAGGAAGTGGATTTCTAGGAAATACTCAATCACTCATATTTTGCATTCCCTAATCAAGACTTTTCTTCAGGGAGTTGCTCAAATAAATTCCCAAAATCAACCCCATGTGTCACCTTGAGATCTTAACCTGGTGCACTCTGTTCTTCAGAGCCACCCCTTTGCACTATGAAATTCTATTGGAAGACTTCAACTGTTCCCAGTGGCGTAGCGTGGGGGGGCCAGGGGGGCCGTTGCCCCGGGCACAACATTTGGAGGGGCGCAGTGACAGGTGGGAGATTCGTTTACGAGACTGTGAGCAGCTGTTCACTATAATAAAACAGAAGTTGGGGTGCGGTCCCGACTTAGGCTCCAGCGCCGCGGTAACACTGACACAGTGTCAGTGTTAGCGCGGCCCTGGAGCCTAAGCCGGGACCGCACCGCAACTTTGTCTTCGGCATCATCGTCTCCACTCACTCTGCACTGTTCGGTCACTCAATGCGATGTCACCGCAGTGATTGACTGAACAGTGCAGAGTGAGTGAAGACGATTGCCAGGGAATGTGACCATGCAGCGTGCGGAGAGTGGGGGCTGGGGGGAATTTAGGGCAGCATCCGTCTCCATTACACGTGACTCCGAGTCCTCCAGGATCCCAGCTCGCCCTTCCCACATTCTCTTAGCCCCCCCCCCCACAGCCGGACTTCCGCCGCCGCTTCTCCTGAGTGATGAGTCTGACTCCACCCGGACCCTGTGTAACAGACACAGAAGCAGCTAAACTAGCAGGAGGGCAATTATTAGGTAGAAATGGTGTCACGGCACACCTATCGCCTGTGAATCCCTCGCCCTGGAGACAAACCTGCCTAGCTTTGTATTGAATCTGGGCCCTAGAAGATCCACAGCCGGAGTGCCCCAGTGCTGACAAATTGCATTGAAGAGACCCCTACCCTGGAACAAATCACTGCCAACTGAGAAAGTCTGCCTGCCAATTTTCTACACCTAGGATAAGTACCGCCGACAGGGCCGGAACATGATGCTCTGCACAGAGAATACGATCCACTTCCATCTGGGCACACTGACTCTTGGTGCCGCCCTGATGGTTGATATATGCCATGTGGCATTGTCCAATTGGACTCTTACTGGAAGCCCTCCCAGCTGACTTGTCCAGTAACCCAACATGAGACCAACTAAGTGAAAATATGTGGTGCTTGCTTAACCACTTGTCTACCGCCCACCATCAAATGACGGCGGGCAGAAGACTCTCTCGTTCTGACAGGACCTCATATGACGTCCTGCCTTTAAAAGGAGCTAGGGGGCGCGCATCCGCCGCGTTGCTGGGCACCCACGATTGCCCAGTAACCAAGCAGGAAAGTGGATCTGTGTGTGTAAACACACAGATCCACGTCCTGTCAGGGAGAGGAGATCGATGGTGTGTCCCTTGTACATAGGTCACCTCCCCCAGTCTGTCCCCTCCCCCACAGTTAGAACACATCTAGGAAACACATTTAACCCCTTCCTCGCCTCCTAGTGTTAACCCCTTCCCTGCCAGTCACATTTATACAGTAATCAATGCATTTTTATAGCAGGGATCGCTGTATAAATTTGAATGGTCCCAAAAATGTGTCAAAAGTGTCCGATCTGTCCGCCGCAATATCGCAGTCACAATAAAAATTGCAGATCGCCGCCATTACTAGTAAAAAAAATTAAATAAAAAAATGTTATAAATCTATCCACTATTTTGTAGACGCTATAACTTTTGCGCAAACCAATCAATAAACGCTTATTAGAGAAAAAGATACCGCTACAGGAGGGTACAATCAGGCAATCAATGTCTTCTCGAAAACCATAGGTGCAGGCAATGCACGAAGCAAGCGATAGGATAAATGTATGGACAGCCGCACTCCAAAGACCGTTCAGGTAGCCTTTAATTAAAACTGCAAAGCACTACAAGTCACAGCAGACAAAATGGGGACACAACTGACATGTTTCGCACTGGGAACTAGTGCTTAGTCATAGCTATGACTAAGCACTAGTTCCCAGTGACTAAGCACTAGTTCCCAGTGAGAAACATGTCAGTTGTGCCCCCATTTTGTCTGCTGTGACTTGTAGTGCTTTGCAGTTTTAATTAAAGGCTACCTGAATGGTCTTTGGAGTGCGGCTGTCCATACATTTATCCTATCGCTTAATAAACGCTTATTGCGATTTTTTTCTACCAAAAATATGTAGAAGAATATGTATCGGCCTAAACTGAGGAAAATTGTAATTTATTTTTTTTTTGAAATTGATATTTTTTATAGCAAAAAGTAAAAAATAGTGTTTTTTTTCAAACTGGACGCTCTTCTTTTGTTTATAGCGCAAAACATAAAAACCGCAGAGGTGATCAAATACCACCAAAAGAAAGCTCTATTTATGGGAAAAAAAGGACGCAAATTTCGTTTGGGAGCCACGTTGCACGACCGCGCAATTGTCATTCAAATTGTGACAGCGCTGAAAGCTGAAAAATGGCTTGGGCAGGAAGGGGGTTTTCGTGCCCGGTAGGGAAGTGGTTAAAGTGTGTGTAGCTCGGTGTAAAATAATTTAAGCTAGCAGGATTAAGTATACCATGAACTCATATATGTACAATAAAAGTGCTCTCAGATTCACATAATTTAGAAAACATCAATGCATGTATATACAATAAAAATAAGGAAAAAAGTGCTCTAAAATTATTATCATGTGCTTAGCCCTGCCATGGGTTGACGCCAAAACTCCGGAGCTGTAAATGCAACTTATTTAAAACTGTGACAAGATTAGGATACTCTTAAGTGAAATATGATCCCATATCTCCAGTGTAATCAATAAAAGTGTTTAGAAAAGTGTCCATAAAGTATTACAAATAGTGTCCAACAAAGAAGGCTGCTCCTTAGGTCCAATACTTAACATCTTTAAGTGTCCACCACACCGTGTTTCACCCTTGTGTCAAGATGGCAGTTCACCTCAAATGCACACCTATATTTTCATATAGGTCAGTTAGCGCTCAGTGAACAATCCTCCTAGATGTCAAAATCTTTTAAGGGGGTATCGTACATCTCCACTCCTGCTCCTCTCCAACACGTCTCCAACAGTAATGCTCATAGAGATGAAAGAGATTCCCCCATAGTGCAAAACCGTAAAATTAATACTTTATATTAAAACAAATATTTCATTTACATTTAATAGAAGAAAACCCACCACTGGGTGTAAGCGCTTGGTACACAGAAACGTCTCTACATCCAAAACTTCCGGTATCGGCCATGACATGGAAGGGACATCACCTGGCCCCACCCTACACATTAGATCATTGCACACATGACTTCTTCACACTTATTAAATTACAGAAACATTTTTTACTAAACTGCACGAACAAGAGCTAAACATTATAAGCACCTCTGTCCGTGTTGCTTTGATGATGCATTGTTCCAGTCTGTAACTGCCACTTATTCTAGATAGTTTGACCTGTTAAAAGAAGTGCAGATATTACAGATCTACTGGCAGGATCAACAGGTAATAAAACAATGTTACAGACAGGACTCACAAAAATAAAAACCCTATTTACTTTAACTGAATAGGGTAATTTTATATAGCTCATACACTACTTTTTATCAATTGCTTCCTTTTTAATAAACCTAAAAAAGGCTTACAAAATATGAGGTAACAGAACAGAATAAAAGATGAAAAGAAAATAAGATTGTTGTTTTTTTCTTTACAAAATGTAATAAGACTGGTATGTAAGATTGGGTAATTTTGCTGCTTTAAATTCTGTGAACTTTGCAAACCGTATACTAAGCAAAATAAAGATTACTGACCAATTCAAGCAGAATATGTATTGAAAAATATAATTAATAAAAGCTGTTTTCAATAAAATCTAAATGTTAGAACAAATGGTACAATGTAGATCAATGGATATAAGCCTTTAAATTTACAGTGGTTATAAACTCTCAAGGTCTGTTACCTTAAAGCTGAACTAAACCCTCCTATCGTTTTCAGCCAAGGAAGCTGCCTTTAGCCTCTGTTTGATCTTCAACTGCCATAATGTTGCACATGTTATCAGTTATGACACCAGCCATTTGATGGTTTGACCGTTTGGTTGAGAGCACAAGCAAATTTTAAACTGATGGGTTTAGTTCTACTTTAAGGTATTCTCTGCATTAATGGTAAAAGCCTTCCGAAACCAGTTCCCCCCACTGCGATCTCTTCCTGGTCTGACAGGAGACTCTTAAGCCTCGTACACACGATCAGATATCCTATGGATTCTGATCCGATGGTTTTGTCCATCGGAAATCCGATGAAGCTGACTTCCATCAGTCTTGCCTACACACCATCAGTCAAAAAACCGACCGTTCCAAACGCGGTGACGTAAAACACTCTGATGAGCCGAGAAAAATGAAGTTCAATGCTTCTGAGCATGCGTCGACTTGATTCTGAGCATGCGTGGGTTGTTTATCCGATGGACTTGCCCATAGACGATCTGAGTTTTCGATTGGTTTTTTATCCATCGAAAAAATTTAAAACATGTTCTATTTTTTAAAACCGATGGAAAAAAGACAGATGGGTCCCATACACAATCGGGTTCTCTGATGAAAACAATCCATCGGACGGTTTTCATCGGTTAAACCGATCGTGTGTACAGGGCTTTAGAGCAGTGGGAGCCAGGGCTGCCGTTAGAAATCATGGGGCCCCATACAGCCAACCTGACAGGGCCTCCTCTCCAAATAAACACAATTTACTATGCTTCAGTTCTGAATGAAAAGGAAGGGGCTGGGAAATATGACATATTTACTGGAGCCTTTCCCCACTGTTCATCCTGAAGGATCCTTTTTTGTGCTTGCAGCTATCGGCAGTAAGAAGAGGAGGGAAGTAGGGGGCCTTCTCTTCTCAGCGAGGGCCTGGGTAGCAGGGGGAAATGAATGGTGCAGAGTGAGGGTCATCATTTGTGGGGCGGGGAGGCAATTACTGGAACCAAGCCCCTCTATGGCTCTCTCTGCAGCAGCTGAAAGCTGGTGGGAGGGAGAGGGGAAGAAGCTGGCTTTCAACAGACTATCACCAATCCTGCCCACATATGATTCACCCTGTTGCCTGGACCCCTCTGCTGGCCTGAGCCCCATACAGGAGGACCGTTGGTACCCCCTTACCCCCTTATCCACAGCCCTGGGGAGAGCCATTGGCTTCTGCTGCTGTCAGTCAAATCCTGTGGGGGGGGGGGGAAGTGTGGTTAAACCAAACTGTGTGTGTCTATAGATGTACACAGCCTGGCTTGGGAACGTACCTGCATGGGTTCCCCCTCAGCGCACACCTTACTGAGTAAGCACCCACAGAAAAGAAGGAGTGGACAGCACCGGCAGGGGACTTCAGAAGAGGACCGGGTAAGTATAACTTTTTTTAAAGCATAACTTCACTTTTGTTGAGAAAAAAAACATTCCCATCTGGGTGATCTATGTGCATTACAAGGATTTTAACAAACTTTGTTGCAGATTGCTACCTTTTGTTATTCTGAAGAAACCCCTGTTTGTTACTCTGTGCCCCTGTGCTCAGTTGGTCTAATGGGAGTGGTTTCATAATTATCAACCAGCTGCTGAAGAATCAGGGCTCTAATGGGGAAAGCTGCTGGGCCTGCATCCCTTTAGACATGTTCCTATTGGAAGTATCTCACCAAAAATGTTTGTTGCAGAGGATGCCTGAAATCTGACTTGTATTTTAGTGTAGATTGAATAATCCAATTACAATATGACTTGTGTCACAATTGTATACGCTATATTATTTTTATTTTTTTATTAACCCTATCCCATACCCAGTGAAGTGAATAGCCTCAGATGATACACAGAGATGAAACAAATCTCCCTACATACTTTTTACATGTATATCTGCTGTCTTTTCCTTTCTTTGGAAAGTGCAGATCGTGTTACAAATTTTGTTTCCTCATTCAGCAGTGGGTGTGGAGTCTGGTTTACACCGTGTGTGAGCTGATAGGAGGAAAGGCACACACCCCCACTCCACATAGGCAGAGGAACGAAGGAACATGCAGAGCTGTACTGTGAATAGACAAGTTCTTTGCTTATCTATCTCTAAGCTCCCTCCCCGACACAAATTTCCAGCTACTGTTATCTCCTGGGTCTAATGCCGCGTACACACGACCGTTTTTCATGGCGTGAAAAATGCCATTTTTTAAATTGGTCATTAAAAACGATCGTGTGTAGGCTCCCGAGCATTTTTAACGATGTGAAAAATGGGCTAAAAAAATTAGAACCTGCTCTATTTTTTCACGTCATTTTTCACGTCGTTTTTTTTAACGTTGTGAAAAACGGTAGTGTGTATGCTTTTACGAGGGGAAAAAAAGTGCGCATGCTCAGAATCAAGTATGAGACGGGAGCGCTCCTTCTGGTAAAACTAACGTTCATAATGAAGATAGCACATTCGTCACGCTGTAACGGACTGAAGAGCATGAGGCTGAAAAGCGCGAATCGGCTCTCACCAAACTTTACTAATACGAGGATCAGCAAAAGCAGCCCAAAGGGTGGCGCCATCCGAATAGAACTTCCCCTTTATAGTGCCGTCCTACGTGTTGTACGTCACCGCGCTTTGCTCGAGCATTTTTTTTCACGATAGTGTGTAGGCAAGGCAGGCTTGAGAGGAAACACGAAAAATCATGTCGAGAAAAATGTCGTTTTTTTAAATGACATTAAAAACGGCCGTGTGTACGCGGCATAAGAACTTGTCAGAAGTGACTTCGCTGATAACAGAGGAACGGAGCAGCAGAAAGACAGGACACTTAGAGCTTTGGAGAGAGCTAAGTAAACACTACAGATATACGTGCTTAGGTCAAATTTCATGAATGGAGTTTACAACCACTTTAATACATATAGCTTTCCTATAAAAGTTCAACTTTATACCCTTTTGGCTTAGTGAAAAAGAAGAGGTCCTGATGGTCAATTATCATCTGATGTTCGCCTGTCATTTTAGCTGCCTGTATCTCTGATAATTTGGACATGCAGTTTTCAATAAAGGTATCCTCTGTGAATGCATAGGAAAAAAAAGATACTTCTGTTTAATTTTATGATTAAACCATACTCTGTTTAAATTGTCAAATCTATAATAATATTATTTATTTATAGATTTATGATAATGAACTGGTGGAATCCTAGCCACATATCATCGATATTAAATACAGCATGTACCTCCTGTTCTGCTCTGCTTTTTGACTGACAAGCATGGATTAGCCTGGCTTCACCTCTCCAGCCTGAGACATCTCCCTTTGGAACAACGTCTATGTAGAATGAAATTAGATTTCACTCAGCCAGCTGCCTGGAGCCAGTCACTGACCTGGCACATGCAGTTAATGGACTAGGGCTTCAATACAAAAACCTCTTAAACAAATACTATAACTCTAAAGGTATATTGTTTTATTTTACATCATTGAAGTTACTTTTCTTTATTGGCTCCTAGTCAAATGTGAAGTCCGGAGATAAATGATAGAGGGGTAAAGAATTATGATAAAATCATAGACACAAAAATAACGTTAAATGGTGAATTGATATACTGTCCATTTGAATTGATGCTTATACCTGTTGCTACATGTATAGTACAAAAAGGCACTCTCTATCCAGATAAGCCCTATTTTTCCCTCCTTCTAATATTATTAGGCTTATGCTGGGTACACACCATTTGTTTTTTTCCGTTTAACCAGCAGACTGAACCAAATTAAACAAACAGATTTATGCAATCACACAAGTGATGTGGATGCCGGTATCTTCTCCACTGTGCTATTGTATACTGACTGCAGTGACTCCTCCGCTGTCAGAATAAACTGATCAGCACTGCGCCAATTGGCTGCAGCTGCTGATTAATGAAGGTTTCTCCAGCAGGGCCCCTCAACAGAAGCCAATCTAATGGTTGACTTCCATTGAACAGGGAGGGCAACACACAGATTAAAATTCATCTGGTCCTTGCTGCACTGGCTGAATTTCAATTTGTGCGTACTCAGCTTTACATTCACAACTTGCATTTTAAAGAATTTCCATGTTGAATGATAATCATCTCCTATTTTGTTTACACAGTTTTCCCAGTCTATCAATTTGCAATATAAACAGAGGTTTTAGCTGCACAAAATTTGCAAAAATATGTGGAAGCTGCACTGCCAGAAGGCAGTCCATTCCCCCCCTTAAAGGCACAGGGACACACTAAAAGCCCAGAAAAGCACAAAGGCAGAAAGTGTCCATTGTGTCTCCATGCCAATTTCATTAAGCTATGTAAAATTGGCAACCGCCTATAATAGCAATGCTGCAGCCGCTGCAAATGCAGCAGAGGGCCATCAACGAGTACTTGTGTGAGTAAGGCACAAGGACAATGGCTGCTGATAAAAGATGCATGCACTGTACTGTCACCATTTGAGGAGGCAACAAGGATAGTGAGCAGTGTGCAGAGGGTCCATCCAGAATTTGTAGTGTTAAAATGTGGTCACACCCCTTTAGCACCTGATAGTTCAAATACATGTACAAGATATTGGGATTTGAGCACAGGTATATCTTTTCTCTGTTGTAACTCAGGTCAGTGACCAGATATGAACCTAGTAGCTCTCCCCCCACCTTGGGTCTTTATGCCCCATGTTGGCATGGTGTCTACCTTAGCATTTGCAGTGGCAAGGCAGTGTAGGACTGGCCAGAAGAGGGATTACTTTGACGCAGTTGGTCAGCTTAAACATGTATTGCAATATATGTGAACTAAAGATCCCTGTTTTTCCATTGCATAGTTTGCTTGGATGGGTGTAGCAGTGTTCAGAGGGTCCATCCAGAATTTGTAGTGTTAAAATGTGGTCACACCCCTTTACCACCTGATAGTTCAAATACATGTACAAGCTATTGGGATTTTAGCACAGGTACATCTTTTATCTTTTCTATAAGGGTGGTGAGCCATGACAATACATGCATCAGTGACACTATACCTTTTGTGCTCCTGCTGGAGCATACTCTGCATGGCATTATGGACAGGCCACTTGAGGCAAAGCAGCGGGAGGAAGAGGAGATTTTCCCTTCCTCTCAAGGCCTGCTTTATGCAGACACTATTCTTGCGACGCCACAGAACACACAAGAGGAGAAGGAGGAGGATGATTCTGGCATATTTGGAGGCATTGAAGCAGAGGAAGGCATACGTAAAACCTTAACAGATGGTTTTCAGTCCCCAGAAACTTGGGGATTAGTACGTGGCTGGGAGGAGGCAGTTCCATATAGTGTAATCCTCAGTGACCCCAAAGACTTTGCCTTTCATGCCTCCGCAAACTTGTGGTGCATGGGCTCCCTGATTCTTCAAAGCCTGCAAAAGGACCCAAGAATCCTTGGCATCAAGGAGAAGGATCATTGTTGGTTGGCAACCTTCCTTGACCACTGTTACAAGGGGAAAATCTCAGAACTCATCCAGCCCTCGCATAGGGAGCACTGGATGAAATATCTTAAGGACACCTTAAAGAGGAGTTTATGTAACACCTTTCCAGAGTCTGGTAGGTTACAGTCTCATGTACAGGATGAAATATCTTGAGGACACCTTAAAGAGAAGTTTATGTAACACCTTTCCAGAGTCTGGTAGGTTACAGTCCCATGGAAAATTTATTTTTGCAGTTTCTGTTGGTCAAAGAAGGAGCAGTGGAGAAAGGGGCTGCCTAAGTGATACATTTAAAAACATTTTTTAGCTCTCGGCACCCAGGGCTGTCAGCTTTAACATCCCATCGGCAGTGTCTGCATCATATGGTGGAAGATTATCTAGAGGTGAAAACAGACACCTCTAGTAGATGATCCACTGGGTTATTGGGTAATGTGAATAGACCACTGGCCAGAACTTGCCCAGTATGCAATTGAGCTGCTGGGCTGCCCTGCATCCAGCGTGCTTTACAAATGGGCATTCAGTGCTGCCCGAGGATTTGTGACAGATAAAAGAGCTTGTCTGTCCGCAGACTCCGTTGTCCGGCTGACATTTGTCAAAATTAATCAGCCCCATAGGCTGATTTTTGGGATCTGAAATCTCTGCAAGACTGTCTAGGCAGCCTAGCTTTGTGGGTGTTGATTTTATCTTGAAGTAATTTTTTGGTATAGGTTTCATGGGTACAATTAACACCCAAGGACCAATTTTCCACACCTGTTTAAAAGGTGCATATAATTTCTAATTTTTACAGCAAGGCCAATTCTTGCTTTCATTAAGAGCACCTCTATAGGGTTATGGTGTAAAGGCACCTCCAGCACCTAAAGTCCAATTTTTCTGCACCGTTACGTCTATCCAAAGTTTGCGAAAGAGACACCAGACTTTATCAAAAAAAACATTGTTAATCTTGGCCTGAGTCTACTATAATTTGGCTTCTTTATATAGTAAGACTTGCTCACTGTGGTGCAAAAATGTGTTATTTCCATCCAAAGTCTGCCAAAGAGACACCAGAATTTATCCAAAAAAGCTCTAATCTTGTTACGGGTGCACTACATTGCGGCCTCATCATGCAGACTGGCTCCCCAAGCCATTGTTTACAAAATAAAGAAAGCTTGCAGTAAAAATCTATTTAAAATTATTTTTCTTTATATGTCAGTTTTGCTGCAGCAGGTTCTATACACAGTACAGATGTGCCACTTTACAGACAGACTATGGGGACCCCTCCGGACTCTATATTTATAGGAATTTTTCATTTTAAGCATCATTAAAATCACTGCTCCTTTTTTTCTTTTAGGTTTTGATGCATACATGTCCCCCAGGGCAGTACCCGGCCCCCATACCCTTTTTATGGCCAATAACTTGCATATAAGCCTTCAAAATTTGCAATTTGGATATTTCAAGTTCGGGTCCCATAGACTTTAATAGGGTTCGGAGTTCGGGGTTCAAACTTTTGAGATGTTTGAGAGTTCTGGCACGAACCGGGGAGTGTTCGGCCCAACTCTAGCCAGTATATACAGGAAAGAAGTGTACAGTGTATGAGGGTGTCTAGTATGTGCAGGAGACAGCGCATAGAGTTTTAATGGCAGGCAGTATATGCAGGAGAGTTTATGATGACACATACATAGTTAGTACAGGGAGAGGGGTGCAGAGGGGTGTGAAAGTACATGGAAGACTGGAGAAACAGTAAAAAGAGGAGGTTAAGCAATGGTATTTCTGCCCCAGCCCACCTACATGCTAACTTTGCAATCTGACAGGGCAAAGTATCATGGCTGCAACATTAAATTGGGCTGTAAAGCTAGACAGGAGGAATTTGCCAGTCAAGCAATGAGAATGAGTTAGTGTGAACAAGCCCTCAGAGGGTGGTATGCACCGTCATCTGCCTGAAAGTCCTTATTCACACTAGCTTTGGTCTGCAAAAAGTCATCCCCATTTGGATCGCTCTTCAGAAATCATTTGACAGGTAGATAAAAGTGTTGTATTGCCTTCTGACTACCTGATTTAAACTTTTGATCTCTGCATTATTGCATGGTTGCAAAGCACTTTCAGAGTGGTCCCATTCACTTGAATGAGTAATGTTCGGTGGACACTACATGACAGGGGGTATAAATTCCTGCTATGGCTGTGAAGCAAATCAGTGCAGCTGTGGCATGTGCAAACCCCCTTCTGCTACCTCGGCAGCTAAAGGAAGTAGCAGTTGGGGAATGGTAAAGGATGCCATAGCCGGGGGGTTTTACCACCCTCCACCCACTAGTGTGAATGGGCCTAAATTCATTGCTCTATCACTACCACTGGGCAGTGACATGCATAGAGTAACTAAAATCAGATGCCGGCACACAGTACCTATCTCCCCACACACATCGCTCAAAATGGCTTGCATTGCTCCCTGCACGACCCCCCATTCCACCCCCACTTCTCAGCACAGCAGCTCTGTCTAGTTCTCACTGTATCTGTCATTACTGGCCCAGATCCTGGGAAGCAGTCCAGTACATGACATCTTACTGAAAAAAATGTACTGTCCCAGCAATTCTGGGAAAGTTGGCAAGTATGCCATACCCAAAAAGATTTTATAGATAACCCATAAGACTCTTTTTAGCTAGATCACTGGTAGTTCAGAGTTCAGAATTTGTTCCGTCTGAAAAATTGAGAACCTGCTCTCTATCTAAGTCCGTCGGAATTTCCGACAGAAAAAGTCCAATGGGAGCTTTTCGTCAGATTTTCCGACCGTGTGTATGCCCCATCTGACTTTTTCTGTCGGAATTTCCGACGGACTTAGATAGAGAGCAGGTTCTCAATTTTTCCGACGGAACAAATTCTTATCGAAAAATCTGTTCGTCTGTATGCAATTCTGATGGTAAAAAAACACTCATGCTCGGAAACAATTTGACGCATGCTCAGAAGCATTGAACTTATTTTTCTCGCCTTGTAGTAGTGTTGTACGCCACCGCGTTCTTAACGCTCAAAAGTTCAGAGAACTTTTGTGTGACTGTGTGTATGCAAGCCAAGCTTGAGCGGAATTCCGTCTGAAAAACCATCCGACTTTTTTCTGACGGAAATTCCGCTCGTGTGTACAGGGCATTACTGGTTCAATCAAACCACGAGAGCTCAGATCGTTCTTCTGAAATTTTCCACATTTTGTCATGTTACAACCAAAAATGTAAATGTATTTTATTGGGATTTTATGTGATAGATCAACACAAAGTGTTGTGAAGTGGAAGGAAAATTATAAATGGTTTTCAATTGTTTTTACAAATATCTAAAAAGTGTGGTGTGCATTTGTATTCATCTCCATCCAATCAGACCGAGCTTGAGCTATTTTGCAAAGAAGAATGGGCAAAAATGTCACTCTCTAGATGTGCAAAGCTGTTAGAGACATATCCAGAAAGACTTGCAGCTGTAATTGCAGCGAAAGGTGGTTCTACAACGTATTGACTCAAGGGGAATGAATACACATGCACGTCACACTTTTCAGATATTTATTTGTAAAACATTTTGAAAATCATTTATCATTTTCCTTCCACTTCACAAATATATGCCACTTTGTGTTGGTCTATCACTTAAAATCCCAGTAAAAAACATTTCTGTTTTTGGTTGTAACATGACAAAATGTGGAAATGGGGTATGAATTATTTTCGAAGGCACTGTATATGCCTTCACGAGATGGATGAGATATTAAGGCATGTAGGTATCTAATCCTGTATCACCAGGAAATCCTCAGCAGTCCAAATCCCAGGTCACAATATTGATCTTCCTAAGTGGAATAGCTCACACCATGGAACCAACAAAAAGAGTATATAGTGTAGTAATTTAATGTTAAAATTGGCCAATACAAATTAATAAATAACCATGTGCAATATATTAAAATAAACAATCCAAACTCTCTCCACTGTCCACCAATCCAGCATAGGATTCTGGGATTTTGTTAAATTCTCCTTGACAGTCCCGCTGATTCTGGGACTGTTGGGAGGTATGTCACACTCCCCTCCTGCACATACTTCCCACAGTCATACCCTCCTAATCATACTGCCCACTGTCAAACTCTTTGCACACCTTTAGTGCACATACTGCCCACCGTAATATCCTCCACACTTCTTTCCTAAACATATTGCATGTCATACCCTGCCCAGTTCGCTACTGCACATCTTACCCACTAAAAGATTTTTCAACTTTGAACTTTCCCCAACCTTACTCTTTGCACACCTTTAGTGCACATACTGCATACTGCCCACCGTAATATCCTCCACACTTCTGTTCTGGAAGGGGTACACTTTTGGTAATCGAATAAGAATCTGGCCATTATATGTAGCAGGATCACTTAATTTAAAACCACCGGCCAGCTAAACAAATGCAAATTCTCTAGTGTGTTTTTTTTATAAGTGAAACGCATCTTATTCTGTTTATATTTACGCATTTTATTTTGTGTGTTCTCATTGCTCATTCTAAAAAGATGTTTGATCCTTCATTAGGAATCCAGTCAAGCTTTAAAAGGTTATGGAAACACATGGCTAGAGAAGTTGAGCTCAGTATAATATTTTTCTTTGCAATTGTATTTGCTGATGCTTGTCACTTTACACAACTTCTATATATATATATAGTCAGGTTATTTCCCCAGTTGCTGTAGTGCACGTGAAACAGCTTAGGTTTGAAGGTTATTCTTGCTGGATGAACATTCAGCAGTGCTAACTCTCATTAAAAGGTTCCCCTGTGAAGATCTGCTAGAAAGAAGCGTATCGGACAGGTAAATGGTAATTACCATGTTGAGTCATCACTTGCCCCTGCTGCTGATTCAGTGTTTTGACTCTCTTAATGAAATGTCTGTACAAGCTAGTGAGTGAACGATAATAATTTTACACTCAGGTAGGTTAAGAAATCTTTAACATACTGCAAAGATCCCCAAATTCTTGGAAATATAGTACTAAAGAAAAAAACGTAAAATTGTACAGTAAATGAGGATTATATCATCTAGAATGTACTGTAAAGACATCTAGCCATTACAGTAACGGTGATGGTAAAGTAAACTTGACCATGAATAAAAGATTTCTAAGGTGGCGGCAGTGCTTAATTGCCCGCAGCTTGTGGTATCTACAGTGTCCTGAGTAAATGTTCAAATCAAACTGCAACCTTCTTAAGCCCCTTAGACCGTAGGTCCAAGCTCCTAACAGAGCCTAGATTTTCCCCCAAAGACCTAATTAAATGGAATTTGTGCTTGACTCAGAAAGGGCAAAATAACAGGTTCACCTACAGTAACTGCTACCCTGCTGCACATATTCATGTTACCTTTGCTCCCCCACTGCTCCATTTAACTGCAAGTGAACAGAAATACCAGGTACTTTTGGGTATGGGAAGAATACTTACACCCATTCTTGCCAGGTGAGAAGAACCCAGTCCTAATCTAAATCCTGTGCATGTACCTCTTACCTTGTGGTCACAGAGGTCCATGGCAAGCAGTAGTGATGCTCAATATGCCACATGAGGAAAGCCCAGCACTGCGTGTAAAATATAGCTCTTTAACGTATGTCTTAAGGTCATGCAGGTCCTCTGGCCTTGCCAAAAATTTACTTGAAAACACTCTAAGACCCCTTTCACACTGGGGCTGTTTGCAGGCGCTATTGTGCAAAAAATAGGGCCTGCAAACCGACCTGAAACAGCGGCTGCTGTTTCTCCAGTGTGAAAGCCCTCGGGCTTTTACACTGGAGTGGTGCGCTAGCAGGACGGTAAAAAAAGTCCTGCTAGCCGCATCTTTGGAGTGGTGAAGGAGCTCTGCTCCTGCCCATTGAAAGCAATGGGACACTGTGGCTATACCCTTTTTCGGCCGCTAGCGGGGGGTAAAACCACACCGCTAGCGGCCGAATAGCGCACCTCCTGCCCCAGTGTGAAAGGGGCCTTAGGAGCAATTTACTAGGACAGATGAGTTACTTCAAAGTGATTGTAAAGTTAAGTTATCATTTTTTTAAATAATAAACATGTCATACTTACATGCTCTGTGCAATGGTTTTGCACAGGGCAGCCTTGACCCTCCTCTTCTGGGGCCCCCCACTGGCATCCTGGGCTCCTCTTCTCCATGTGCCATCATAGAAAGCTGCTTCCTATGGTGGCACATGTGTGGGCTCAATCCCGAGCCATGCTCTGTTTGTTCATTGAAACACACAGTGCAGGCCCCCCCCTGCTCTCTTGTCACTGGATTTGATTAACAGTAGCAGAAGCCAATGGCTGCTGCTTTGGGACACAGCGATTGATCAAGATTGGGTTTAGGAAAGTATTGGTGCAAGTACACAAAATCCAAAAAACATCCAGCAGCAGCTCAGAAAGAGGAATAAAATTGACTACAGTCCCATAGGACTGATCCCAACACTCACATAGTAGGAGAAACTACAATATCTCAGAGGTACGGTAAGTGGGGAACAGAACACCTCAGCCCACCTGCCAAGGAGAATAAGGGGCACTCATCAGATCCACTCTACAGGGAGGTCCAGGGCTGACAAACCTTGTGTAATTTCCAAGACAGCCATATTTTACCTGCAGTTATTTTTTTTAATCTTAAAATCATGGTCACACAAAGTATAATTTTATCCTGTCCTTCTAAATAACCTAAAGTTAGTAGTATTTTAAAGGAAAAATGTAATGGGTCAACACAGTGCACAGAGTTAAAGGCAAAGAATAGCACAACTACTTACTTCCCTCCCTGGCACAAGTCTCCGAGCCATCTGAGCTCTAACTTATGACTTACCGGTAACTTAAACTTATCTTTAAATTGTAGCCTGAGCTACTGAGCTTTGTAAACAAAAATTATTTTACACTAACGCAGCAAAAGGAGCTGAGAGCTTTACTCACTTTTTTGTATATTATGATGGCCCTGTCAGGACAGGATTACTGACTAGGGATGCGCTCCATGTTGGAGTCAAATGTAATTTCGACTCCAACACATCGGGTGTTCGCTGAACAGCGAACACTATGGGGCCTTTGCGGGAAATTCGAGTGCCGCGGAACGCCCCATAATGCACTGCGAGATCGCAGTGCATTAGCATCTGATGAATGACCGGCATGCTTTGGCCAATCACAGCGCACTCTGCTGAGAGAGCCATAATTGGCCAAAGGCCAATCATGGCTCAGGGTGACTAAGAGAAATAGCTTGAGCTAGATTAGGCAGGCAGTTTATTTAGTTAGCTGTAGTGTATTTGATATATATATATATATATATATATATATATATATATATATATATATATATATATACACACACACACACACAGTCAGTCTAATATATATATATATATATACACTGCATTTAGCATAGACTATATATTCAGTGTATACTCTATATTCAGTCAGTGCAGTGTATTTGATATTTCCTGGCCCACCTCACGTCAGCACATAACTGGTTAACACCTCCCTTGGAGCCCCACATGACCACATGTTCCAAGCTGAATAAAAAACAGCCCGTCCCCCAACTACGTTTTTTTTTTTTTTTTGGTCATGCCCCAGGCCACATGTTGATTGCAGTCAGTAAGTAATTTGTTTGCTGCATCCCCCCTGCCGAATCTACCCGCTCCGTGTTCCGCCTCTCATGGAGTTGGATGGTAATTCCTTCTAAAAACTGGGTGTCTTTTTGTGCCAAGGCTGCAGGCAAAATGATGCTTAAACAGCATTGATATTGTACAGGTGTGGTATTATAAAAGCTCTGCAATGTCATCATTGCCTCTCCCTTGTTTTTTTCCCCTGTCATTTAATATGCAGTGCACTGCACTGCTCTCCTGGCTTTATTGTCAGTCTGAGAGCAGCTGAGAATGGTGTCACAGAGTGCGGGGAGATGGGCAGCATGGGATGGGAACCGCCAGATGCCATGCAATGGTGTAAATGGTCTTGGAGGTCTGCAGTTGGGAGGGCTTCTCTCCCTCTCTCTTTGCAGTCTTTCCAGGTAAAGGACTTACCGGTACCTCAGATTCTGACTGAGTCTCCTGTCTGCCTCTGGATGTGCTGTCCTGGCTCCCCTGTGGGTTTGAGAGTCTGACTGGTTTTTGTCTCAGACTCTGACTGTGTCTGCTGTCTGCCTTTGGAAATGCTGCCTGGGCTCACCTGCGGCTGCTTCTGAAGTGAGTGGAGGAAAGCAGAGGGCTCTTGAGGAGACAGCGTACCTGTTTTTTGGTGAGGTAATATTATTTTCTCCATATATTTTGTGCAAATATGAGCTTGCCACACCTGTTAGTGGCACAGAAGATTAGCAAAGGTAGGAGGGGCCAACATGGGACATGGTTTTTAAAAGAGTGCTCAAGGAAATTATGCAAATTAAGGTGTTTTGCATTATTTTAGGAGCAGAAACCCTGAATGCAAACGCTCCAAAAAAAAAAAAAACTGGCTGAACTCGCATTGGATTCGCACAGAATATAGTCCAGGGACTTGTTTTTCCCCGCACTGGAATTGGATTGCATGGGTGTTCTCACCTATGTGATCTGATTCCCGTGCGAGTTCACAGTTCGCACTGCAATCTGTGAACTAAACTGGGGGTGTCATTAACTTTGTTAATGACACCCGCAGCGGTTCGCAGAAGGTAGTGTGAACTGCCTGCGGGAGAGAAGCGTTGCTGGAATCGCGCGGGTTCACGCATCGCACTAGTGTGAACCCAGGGTAAAGGGATCGTTTCCACTTACCCTGTGAAGGAAAAGGATCCAGGCAATTGGCACATGTGTTTATGCCAGCATGATAGAAAATGCCTCACTAAGCTCAGGGTCCATTTTGGGCCTGCATGCAGTCTGCAGTGGCAGAGAAATGAAATTGCACAGTTTGCCTCACAAGGATGTGTTTTGTGCAAAATTCTAAGCCCTATTAAGGCAGCTAATGCAGAAAGTATGCTGCAAAAATGATAGAGCGTAAAGCACTAATTGATGGAGGATGGTCTTTTCCTATAATGATAGAGCGTAAAGCGCTCATTAATGAAGGATGGTCTTTTCCTATAATGATAGAGTGTAAAGCGCTCGTTGATGAAGGATGATCGTTTCCAATAATGATAGATAGAGCGTAAAGCGCTCGTTGATGAAGGATTATCTTTTCCCATAAGTATAAAGCGTAAATCACTTGTTGATGAAGGATGACAGAGACCTTGTCAGAAGACCAATTTACAGTAATAGGTTCTTTAAGCTTTATACATATAAGATGGCTGATGTATGTTTATGCACTGCACTTCCAGGGGTGGATGCTGCCTTCTAGTGTCTGGTGCAGCAAGTGTCTTTGCCTTTTTATAACTCGGTTGCCTTCAGAGATCCTATGGATGAGAAAGTGGACTTGTTCACACGAGATGCTTTCAGAACGCATGGACAGTGTTTAACTTGGATTCCACTTACTTCGTTCACACCAATACAGCAAATTCTAGTGCAGTCAACAAAAGTAGAATGTTGCATTGTTTCTGTATGGAACACATCTGGAAAGTGGCAAAATGCATTGAGAATGCATCAAAAACACTCATGCAGAATCACATCTGAAACGCAGAAATTGTGGTGATCTGGACATCAGGCTTGCACAGAGTCTATACAGTGACAGATTTTGCCTGCCAACCAGCAATAGAGTTAACTTCAATATATATATATATATATATATATATATCAGTCCACTGGCTGCCTCTCTGGTGTCAGGATCGTTTACAGCTCCAGTCCAAGGATTTGGATACTGTGTGTACGGACCATCCGAATGAGAATACTGGCTGTGGAAGGGACGTTTTGCATCACCAAAGGCTGCAGCTGGGTCAAAGGTCCAATGCCATTAACCGCTTGGCTTCTGGTAAGCTGCTCCCCCTCTCTTTGGTGGTGGATTCTTCACGGCTTGCTTTGAGTAATCACGGTGGTGTGAAGTTTGGGGTCACCCTAATGACCTATGGACTAATTTAGATGATTGGTTAAATGCCACTGGACTATTTTGGTGTGATGCCTGATAGATTTCCATACACATCTAAATAAGTTCCGAATTCCTAATAGACTTTGGTTAAAAGTGGCACTGTTTTTTCTTTGTTTATTGTTTGAGGTGTTGTCACACTATTTCTGCTGCCTAATGTTTAGAAGTTTTTTAACTGTTTGCTAGCGCAGTTGTTACCTTTTATAACTTCAATATATAAACTTTAGAAATGGCATTACATTCAACACTGGAAATTGCAAGATTTGGCACAGTTTCTGGAAAGAGTAAAACCTGACAATTGACTTTTGGTTGATGCTTTTGATAGACCTGGTACAAGCGCTGGTACATTCAGTCACTGCAATGAGAGCATTGTGTTTACGCCACTGGAGGGCAGGTGGAACTTCCACACAAGCCTTCGACATTTCCTATAATGGGAAGTTATTGTTTGAACAAACGCTGAACAACGCAATTAAGCGAATGACAGGAGGAAAAGTCTGGACTGTGGCCACAAACTAGTAAGAGGAAGCCACCATCCTTTACTCAAGCCCACTGAACTTCAGAGGGTGAAGGAGGCCAAATCTTATAGGACAGGCTGCAGATTTAATAGATCACAGTGGAGGTGTCTTAAAGTAACCTTTGACATAAAATCAAGTCCAGAGCAAGCTGCTAGGATGACTGCAAAGTCTTTTTTCAACGTGCGTCCAACCAGTCTCTTCCAGTTGGGGCCAGAGGGCCTGAGTGAAGTTGATGATTGTAGCCTCCTTCTGGAGGGTTTCTACAACAGTCATCAAAGACCAGTGGGTCCAGAAGACGTGTGGAAGTACAATGGAGAATTCCAAAGCTGACCACTGAATCCATTTAATTTATGTCCCACAGATCTCGGGAGAGAAAATGTTTGCAAGATTTTTATACTGCTACAAGGCCATCATGCCAGTGATGCTGAAAACATAGAACCATCTTGGGGGGGGCCTTTCTCCCCAGTTTTTCTAGTACCTAAGGCCTTCTGGCCTGTTTCAGTTTGAAGGAATTGAATGTGCTTATATACACCAAGAGGTTTAAGATGTTGTCCATGCAGACAGTCACAGGGACAGTTCAGCAGGAGGACCAGTTGGTATCAGTCGACTCATACTTCCATGTACCGATCAATGCCGAGCACAAGAGGCGTGTGAGATTTGCGGTGGCCAGATGTGACTTCCAGTTTAGGTGTCTTTAACAGAATTGGCACAGCCCCAGGAATCTTTTTGAAGATCTTGTTGGCAGTGGTGGTACCTTGGGCCAGGTGGCACATGAGGGTGTTTCAATTTGCCTTCTTTAGCCTATGAGCTGGGCTGTCTATGGATCAGAAAATCTTTGTGCCTATACAAATTCAACAAGACCTGGAATTTTGAACATTGCCACTGTTTTTCTTTCGGAGGCATGCCTCTCAGCCCATGAGATAGGAAGATTCTGAAGCCAGATGCCAGTCTCTGGGGCAGGGGAGTCCACAATCTGAAGAAACAAGTGCAAGGCCATTGAAGCGCAGACTCCCCAAGTATCTTGAATGGAAGGAAGCCTTTTTCTAGTATTGCACGCCTTTCAGTATTTTCAAGGGGGCCTGAGTAAGGTTGACAAAAAAGACAGTAGTAGCCCACATTGCCTGATAAGGGGACACCAAAAGTATTTTCTTGTTACATCTTGCAAATAAACTTTTCATGGGGCAGAGAACCACTTACAGTCAGTTAAGGTTCGTCTTCTTGCCAGAAAAAGCAATTCCAATTATTGGTTTGGTCAGGCAGAATATTTTTTCAACAAGTGCCCCAAACCAATATTGGCCCTATGGGGCATTTCCAGCAGTAATTCTCAGGGAGACTTACTGACCCCGATATTTGCAACAGGATACCAATGCAAAGCCTCCATCATACAAGATTCACAGGTTCACAGTGCCATGGAATTTTCTGTTTGATCTTTGTCTCTGGTCAAATAAAATCTTTTATGGTAAGGTCAGTAACAGCACCCCAATCTAATGAGACTACTTTTAATAGCCTGGCTATGGAATAGGCTACACTAGAGGTGCAGGGATTCTCATCTGAGGTTGTTCAGACCTTGGTGACCAGAAGATCATCCATGACGCTACATAGGAGAGGATATGAAAGAAGTCTGTTCTGTCTGCTCAGCCAAAGCTTTTTCTCCTGTGTTCCCTGCTCTAGCCAATATCTTTGACATTTTACAGTCAGCGCTAGAGGTTGGTCTGGCATACAACTCCATTTAAGGTACCGATCTCTACTTTATCTTTTCACAGGCTGCAAAAGCCAGTGACCAGATGATTCCCTGGGCCAGTACCCGGGTCCCCAAACACTTTTTATGGCAATAACTTGCATATAAGCCTTTAAAATTGGCACTTTTGATTTTTCACCTTCGTGTCCCAAAGACTTTAACGTTGTTCATATGTTCGCACAACTTTTTTTGTCTGTTCACATACTATGGTGCGAACCGAACGGGGGGGTGTTCGGCTCATCCCTCTTACTGACAAGATGTCTCCCTAGCAAAGATATAGACAAAAACACAAACTGGAACAAGAACCTGCAGAAATGTTCACTTTTCCCCATTCTAATCTAAGCTAAAAAAAAAAAATGCCTGGACTTATGCCGCGTACACACGATCATTTTTCCCGTCGGGAAAAATTACATTTTTTTTTTAACAAGAAAAACGACCGTGTGTGGGCTTTTTGTCATTTTTCCCGACGGGAAAAACGGCATTAATCACGACGAGAAAAATTAGAACATGCTCTAATTTTTCTCGTCGTGATTCCCGTCATTTTTTTCCGCGGCAGTTTTCCCATAGGGAAACACTGCCACGGAGCCCACACACGGTCGTTTTTCTCGACCAAGAAAAAAAATTTCGGGAAAAACGTCCGTGTGTAGGGAACCAAGCCGTTCCCTCGTTTTTCCCGTCGATTTTCTCGACGGTGTTTTCACCATCGAGAAAATCGATCGTGTGTGCGCAGCATTAGGCTTTTTGCCAATAAGCATGCGATAGTGATAGGCTTTAACTAAGAAAGCCCAGCATTTTTTGAAAACTGAGTGTCATGGTTGCGGCCATCTATCAAAAGTTCTGTTCACTGAACCTGCCCCGAACTGAACACAGTTATGCTTGACTCTATTCACTCAATCGTGGTTCACTGCAATATCTGTTGCTAAGCGTTGCCAGGAACAGCTTCCAAGGTTATTTATATGCCTTTGCTGTTTATTTCATCTGTGTCTATAAAAGTTTCAATGTTGTTGTTTTTATGTTTTTTTTTCAAATGTGTTTTTGTTTCCAGTGTCAAAAGCATTACTGAAATAGAGTACATGTATTGCAATATGTGTAATGAAACAGTCAGTTTTGAATATCTATAATGTTTAAAAGTAGCAACGTTTTATAAAAGCAGTATTCTTCAAGGTTCCAGTTCTCTGCATGTGTATTTAGAATTGTTGCTGCTTACATTAACGTAAACAAAGGTTAGAATAACCACTTCAGCTCCAGAAGGTTTTACCCCCTCTATTTAGCACTGCGCTACTTACTGACTGGAAATTGCACAATCGTGCGGTGCTGTACCAAATTAAATTTATATATCATTTTTTTTAACACAAATAGGGCTTTCTTTTGGTGGTATTTTATCACCACTGGGTTTTTTTTTCTTTTATATTATATAAACAAAAAATGACTGAGAATATAGAAAAAATTATTTCTGCTTTCTGCTATAAAACATATCCAATAAAAAAATAAAACAATCTAATTTCTTCATTAATTTAGGCTAAAATGTATTCTGCTACATGTATTTGGTAAAACAAAACAAAAACAATAAGTGTATATTGGTTTCTTTGTATAAAGGGTAGAGCGTCTACAAACTATGCTATATATAATGGAATTTTTATTTATTTATTCTTTTATATACTTGTAATGACAGTGATCAGCAACTTATGCTGGCCATACACTATACGAAAAATCGGGCGAAAATCGGTCGTTCAGACAGTTCTTTCGTTTTTCGGACAGTTAATGGGCACAAAATCGATAATCTTTGGGACGTTTTTGAGCCGAAAAAACGAAGGAGAAGTTTGGAAATTTTCTGCCGAACGAACGATAAATCGGAAGGTTAATGTGTTTCCCGTCCGAACTTTCTGCACTAGGTATATGTAAAAAAAAAAAAATTTTTTTTTAAATTTATGTCCACTGAACGATTTATCGGTCATTACATGATGGCAATATCGCTTGCGCTCACAAATGAACTTTCGTTTTTCGAAAGTTCGTTCGGACGATGTTTCGTACAGTGTATGGCCAGCATAACTGACGCTGGCTGGGAAGTGCACTAACTGACATTACCAGTGACCAAAGTGATCAGTGATAATACTATACACTATACACTGTCACTGTACTAATTACTATCTGGGAAGGCTTTAACATCTAGGGGTGATCAAAGGGGGTTAACTGTGCGCCTAACAAGTTCTAATGTGTACACATGTATACGTATATGTGCTGCTTTTTACTAAAAATCTTTTTGTTCCTCCCCACTGTGTCCAATCACAGTGGGTGGAGGCGCAGGGGTGCCCATGCGTGCACCCTTAACCAGGAAGAGGCCAGAAATGTACTGGTACGTCGCTGTACCTGTATGGGCCGCCCGTCCACAGTACATTGGGCAGTCCATAAGCGGATAATATTGGTGGTATTGCAGCTTCACTGCTGCTACAAATTAAAGTCGATACACTCAATCAATGTATTGTACAAAATGGATATCTATATAAAAGGTAAAACTGTTCAGAGGTGGTTGATCATACATAGAACTACAGGAAACTACATGTAAATGTGAGTAAAATAATTTTAGCTGTTTTATGGTGGCTTGTTTACTAATAAAAACTATGCTATGAGCATTTTTTGTTGGTCTTTATGCATTCGCTGTTGACATGGTGAGGAGAAGGGAGAGCTTGGTAAACGGGTGGAGAGCTAAATACCACGGGCAAGCAGAGTGTAGTGGTCTTCATACCAATTGAAAGCGGACATTGACCTTTTTATTTACAGGAATCATACAAATCTGGCAAATGAGCATTTTTTTCCCTGGGTGGAGCGTGGTCTCACAATGGTGGAGAAGAGAAAGAACACAAAATTTAGCAACCATTAAGAACTTCTGTTGCACAATGGACATTTGAATTAACTAGGAATAGTGTGTATGTATATGTGTGTATACAGTATATACAGTACCTTGAAAAAGTATTCATACCCCATGAAATTTTCCACATTTTGTCACGTTACAACCAAAAACATAAAATTATTTTATTGGGATTTTATGTGATAGACCAACAAAAAGTGGCACATAATTGTGAAGTAAAAAAAAAAAAAAAGATAAATGGTTTTCAAAATTTTTTACAAATAAATATCTGAAAAGTGATGCGTGCATTTGTATTCAGCCCACCTGAGTCAATACTTTGTAGACCCACCTTTAGCTGCAATTACAGCTGCAAATCTCTTTGGGTATGTCTCTACCAGCTTTACACATCTAGAGAGTGAAATTTTTGCCAATTCTTCTTTGAAAAATAGCTCAAGTTCTGTCAAATTGGATGGAGAGCATCTGTGAACAGCAATTTTCAAGTCTTGCCACAGATTATCAATTGGATTTAGGTCTGGACTTTGACTGGGCTATTCTAACACATGAATATGCTTTGATCTAAACCATTCCATTGTAGCTCTGGCTGTATGTTTAGGGTCATTGTCCTGCTGGAAGGTGAACCTCCGCCCCAGTCTCAAGTCTTTTGCAGACTAACAGGTTTTCTTCCAAGATTGCCCTGTATTTGGCTTCATCCATCTTCCCATCAACTCTGACCAGCTTCCCTGTCCCTGCTGAAGAAAAGCATCCCCACCACATGATGCTGCCACCACCATGTTTTACGGTGGGGATGGTGTGTTCAGGGTGATGTGCAGTGTTAGTTTTCTGCCACACATAGCATTTTGCTTTTAGGCCAAAAAGTTCAATTTTGGTCTCATCTGACCAGAGCACCTTCTTCCACATGTTTGCTGTGTACCTGACATGGCTTCTCGCAAACTGCAAACGGGACCTCTTAATACTTTTTTTTCAACATTAGCTTTCTTCTTGCCAGTCTTACATAAAGGCCAGATTTTGTGGAGTGCATGACTAATAGTTGTCTTGTGGAAAGATTTACCCTGGGCCTCTTGGCTGCTTCTCTCATTAATGCTCTCCTGCCTGGCCTGTCAGTTTAGGTGAACAGCCATGTTTCTTTTTCGTACATCACGGGACACAGAGCGACTTAGTCATTACTAATGGGTTATATAGATTACCTTCAGGTGTTGGCACTGGCCAATTCCAAACCGGAAGTACCCTCCCCTATATAAGCCCCTCCCACCCGGGAGCACCTCAGTTTTTTGCCAGTGTCTAAGGTGTTGGCCAAAGAGTAACATGTGTTTTCACTGGGCTTGCGTACAGGTTCTTTTGGGCCTTAGTAAGCTGTTCCGGATCCCACCAAAAAAGCTTCATAGCTAAACGGTCGGTACCCGGGCCTTGCAGCAGAAGAGCAAGGTTTTGCCTGTAATGCTTCTCTTAGGAGGGCTGGACCCTGGGATCCAGAGCTCTGGTCATACCCACGACCAAGACGCTGTCTGTGCAGGGTGCTATACAGGTCCAGGGGAGTGGAATCCTTGGGAACCCGGTCCCTGAAGGTTTAATTACAATGCCTGCCGTGATAGGTGAAGTTTGGACTTTTGTGGACCAAACAAAGTCCTGCGGCGGGGATCAGGTAAGTGGGGGCCCTCAGGAACTTGGTTCTATTGGGGGACCCCCAAGCCTAATTTGTCTTTCTGTCTGTTACCTAACGGTATTCCCGCTAAATATCTGTGTTTGCCTATAACTACTGAAAATGTAAAATTTTAATAGTAGTCAAGAAAAAAAAAAAAACAGGGACCGCGGTACCTGTGTTAAACCACTAGAGGCCGCTGTAGTCCATTTTTCTTGTAAATGTGGATCTTTGGTTTTCTCAACTTAAAAGATCCAGGCAGCTGGTAAGTTTCTCTGAGGGAATCCACTTCCTCTGCCCTGTTGCTGCGTTCATCCACCGCACAGGCCCTCCGGCAAAAAGGGCCCTGGCTCCTAGTCCTCTGTTGGTTTTCGAAAAGGGCGCCATTGGCGCACGGGCGCGCGCGCGGGCGCGTGCACGCGCCTCCTATGAAAAAAAGGGGCGGGGCGGGTGGATGACGCTCGATGCGCGCCGCGGCGCTTCTGCGCATGTGCGGGCGTCCCAGCATAGTTAAAAGACACAGTACAAGTGTCAGCTGGATGCAAACAGAGCTAGCAACAAACAGTGGCACACAGAGGCGGTTGATGCAGGCATCCCCATAGAAAGGCACTTTAGTGGACACCAGCTGGTATATAGCAGCACCTGTGTTAGATTATTACCAGCAAAATTGGTGTATGACGACGGGAATACCTCAGCTTTGTGCTTAAAGGATATGTCGTCCAGACGCTCCGGAAATAGATCTTCCAGGAAGCCAAAGGGGTCTCCATCGGGCTCTGAGGATATTGGGCATGCTTGTACTGCACCAATCTCCCCTGAGAATTCAGAGGTCAGTAGCTGTAGAAACCCCGCAGGAATGCCTGGTGCTGCGGCTGTCCCCAGTCCACCTGCTCCTGTATATATAACAGAGGAGGTTTTATCCTCAACTCTGGGAGGATTGGAAGAGAGATTAACAGCATTGATCGCTGCTTCCCTGTCTCAGGAAAAGCGCGTCCGATCTCCGTCTCCTCCTTCAGAGTGCCTGTTAGTGAAGGAACAGCCCCACACAGAGATCGACCTACCTGAAGGGGATCAGGATGAGGTTGATTCAGTTATGGAGGAATCAACAGTGGAAGAACCTTTCTCAGCATCTCAGGCTGAAAGATTATGGGTTCAGTCTCTGACTAATATGGTCCGATCAGCATTTAAAATGCCTCTGGCGGAACCACCATCCACTACGGTTTCCTCGCTGGGGTCGCTAAAAGCTCCCCAGGCTGTCTGTTCCTTCCCAATCCACCCTTTATTAGAAGGGCTTATTTACCAGGATTGGGAGCATCCTGATAAAATATTTGCTCCCCCCAAGAGATTTCCGGTGATCTATCCCATGGAGGATAAGTTCATAAAAAAATGGAGGGTCCCTACAGTGGACGCAGCCATCTCTTCTGTTAACAAATCACTGACATGTCCAGTAGATAATGTTCCAATGTCAAAGACCCAATAGATAAAAAATTGGAGTCTTTACTAAAATCTGCTTTCTCTACAGCAAGCATGGTGACACAACCTGCGGTAGCAGCGATTGGAGTCTGCCAAGCAGTGAAAGATCAGTTGAAACAAGTCTTAAGGGACTTACCAGATCAGCAGGCTCTGGCCCTAGCTGACCTGCCTAGAGCCTTGTGTTTTGCGGTGGACGCCATAAAGGATACAATCCAACAGGCCTCCCGCTTTACGCTGTCTATAGTACATATGCGTAGGCTTCTGTGGCTCAAAAACTGGTCTGCTGAAGCTCCTTGTAAAAAACTGCTGGTTAGCTTCCCATTTCATGGAGAACGCTTATTTGGAGAAGATCTGGACAAATATATCCAGAAAATTTCTGCCGGTAAAAGTTCACTCTTACCGGTTAAGAACAAGGGTAGGAGTCCTTCTTTTAGGAGGCCTACTTCTCCAGTCCCTGGCACATCGGCTGTGAAACAGTTCCGACGGCCTCCGCGGTCAAATCCAGGGGGCAGAAATCAGGGACAATCACAGGGTATCAAGAAACCCTGGATCAAGAGAGGTACAAGACCTCCCCCTAAGTCATGAAGGGTTGCCCCCACTCAGTCGGGTGAGGGGAAGACTTCAGTTGTTCACAGAGACCTGGCGGGACACCATCAGAGATGGGTGATCCCCGCAGTAAGTCTGGGATACAGGCTGGAGTTAAAAGACATTCCTCCTGCCCATTTTATAAGGTCAAACGTGCCAAGCGATCCCCAGAAGAGTGGATCCCTCCTTCTGGCACTAGAGCAACTATTGCCCCAAGGGTAATCATGAAGGTTCCCTTGAAAGAAAACGGGTTCGGGTTTTACTCGAACCTTGTCACAGTCCCCAAACCAAATGGGGACATGAGGCCCATATTGAATATAAAAGGGCTAAACAAGTTCCTACATATCAGGACTTTTTTCGGATGGAGTCGATCCGATCGGTGGCCACCGCCCTACAAGGGCAGGAATGGTTAGCCTCGATCGACATAAGGGATGCTTATTTGCATATTCCCATCTGTCCGGCCCACCAGAAATTTCTACGCCTTGCAGTAGAAGGGCGCCATTTTCAGTTCAGAGCCTTACCTTTCGGTCTGGCCACGGCACCACGAGTGTTCACAAAAATTCTGGCCCTACGATTGGCCAAACTAGGGACACAAGGTGTAACGATAATGGCATATCTAGACGACTTGTTGCTGATAGACCACTCAGTGAAAAAAACTAGAAGTGGTCGTTCACAAGATAATCAAGTATCTGGAATCTCACGGTTGCATTATCAACCGAGACAAGTCAGCCCTAAAACCAGTCAAAAGCCTGGAATACTTGGGGGCTAAGACTGGATTCAAATCAGAGAAAGATTTTCTTACCTCCAGAGAAGGTGTCGTCTTTGAAAGATTTGACCCACTTAGTGGGTACAAAAAAGAAAAACCATCCATACGCCTGTGTATAAGGCTGCTGGGAAAAATGGTGGCTTCATTCGAAGCGGTACCCTACGGTCAATTCCATTCAAGGAACTTGCAGAGGGCCATACTGTCAGCCTGGAACAAAAAAGTTCAGGCTTTAGACTTACCAATGTCCCTGTCCCCTTCAGTCCGGTTTCTTGGAAGGTGGTCACTACAGTTGCCAGCCTCATAGGCTGGGGGGCAGTACTGGAGCAATGGTCTCTCCAGGGCAAGTGGTCAGAAGCAGAGAAGGCCCTGCCCACCAATCTCTTAGAGATACGAGCAGCCCGGTATGCCCTAGTAGTATGGACATCCAAACTCCAAGGGTCACCTGTCAGAATTCAATCAGACAATGCCACAGCAGTGGCATATATCAATCTCCAGGGTGGCACCAGGAGTCGTGCAGCCCAGAGGGAAGCGAAATGCATCCTGGAATGGGCAGAAAGGTATGTCACAGCCATATCCGCGGTTTTCATCCCAGGAGTGAAAAATTGGAGAGCGGACTTTTTTAAGTCGCCAGCAATTATGCCCGGGGGAATGGTCTCTTCACCCCGAGGTTTTCCAGGCAATATGCCAGCGGTGGGGAACACCGGATGTAGATCTGCTAGCATCCAGATTCAACGCAAAGGTGGACAGATTTGTGTCTCGCACAAAGGATCCCCTAGCTTGCGGTTCGGATGCCCTAGTGTTCCCTTGGGATCAGTTCAAGCTGATATATGCATTCCCACCGCGATTAATCCGCAGAATCAGGGTAGAAAAGAAACCAGTGATTCTGGTGGCTCCAGCGTGGCCCCGAAGGGCATGGTACGCGGAGTTTGTAAAAATGTCAGTGGGAAGTCCTTGGACCCTCCCACATCGTCCGGACCTGCTTTCGCAAGGACCGATATACTACCCTTCCTTACCAGCCCTAGGTTGACGGCCTGGCTATAGAAGCCTACATTCTAAAAAAGAGAGGGCTCTCTAATCCTGTGGTATCTACCATGATCAATGCCAGGAAGCCGGTATCCAGGCAGATCTATTATAGGATCTGGAAGGCGTACATCACGTGGGGTGAGGCCAGGAAATGGCATCCACGTAAGTACGTAATAGGTAGGATTCTGGACTTCCTACAGTGGGCTGTACATAGGAAGCTTGCCTTGAGTACTATCAAGGGTCAGACGGCCTTGTCAATATTTTTTTTTTCAAAGGCCCTTGGCTTTGCATTCATTAATCAAAGCTTTCATACAAGGAGTGATGCGTATTAGCCCTCCGGTTAGTATTCCCATATGTCCATGGGACTTAAACCTGGTTCTGTCGGTTCTACAGAAACAACCATTTGAACCATTGCGGCACATTTTCTTGGTTCTTTTCACCAGGAAATTGATTTTCTTTGTAGCCATTTGTTCGGCTAAAAGAGTATCGGAATTAGCCGCCTTGTCCTGTAAGGAGCCATATCTGGTTATCCATAAGGACAGAGTAGTATTACACCCTCATCCAGCCTTCTTCCTAAGGTGGTATCGAGGTTCCATTTGAACCAAGATGTGGTTCTTCCTTCCTTTTTCCCCAAACCTAGTTCGGTAGAGGAAAAGTTATTGCATTCTTTGGATGTAGTAAGAGCAGTTAAAGCTTATCTTAAAGCCACTGCTCAGATTCGTAGAACGGATACTTTGTTTGTTCTGCCGGAAGGCCCCAGAAAGGGTCAGGCAGCATCAAAAATCTACTTTAGCCAAGTGGATTCGGCAGGTCATAATACAAGCCTATGGCTTGAAAAGGGGACCGCCTCCGTTCAAAGTTAGGGCGCACTCCACAAGAGCAGTTGGAACTTCATGGGCAGTGCATCACCAAGCCTCCCTGGCTCAAGTACTGTAAGGCCACAACATGGTCCTTAGTACACACGTTTACTAGATTCTACCAGGTAGACGTCACAAGTCAGGAGGATGTCGCCTTTGGGCGCAGTGTGTTGCAGGCCGCAAAAGAGCCTCATGCCTGATGGCGCCCAGCTTATGTATCCCTCCCCTCATTTGGCATTGCTTTGGGACGTCCCATTAGTAATGACTAAGTCGCTCTGTGTCCCGTGATGTACGAAAAAGAAAAAGGGATTTTTATAACAGCTTACCTGTAAAATCCTTTTCTTGGAGTACATCACGGGACACAGAGCTCCCACCCCTCTTTTTGGGACACTTATTGCTTGGCTACAAAACTGAGGTGCTCCCGGGTGGGAGGGGCTTATATAGGGGAGGGTACTTCCGGTTTGGAATTGGCCAGTGCCAACACCTGAAGGTAATCTATATAACCCATTAGTAATGACTAAGTCGCTCTGTGTCCCGTGATGTACTCCAAGAAAAGGATTTTACAGGTAAGCTGTTATAAAAATCCCTTTTTTTGTAGGTTTGCAGTTGTGCCATACTCTTTCCTTTTTCAGATGATGGTTTGAACAGTGCTCTGTGAGATGTTCAAAGCTTGGGATATGTTTTTATAACCTAATCCTGCTTTAAACTTCTCCACAACTTTATCCCTGACCTGTCTGGTGTGTTCCTTGGCCTTCATGATGCTGTTTGTTCACTAAGGTTCTCTAACAAACCTCTGAGGGCTTCACAATACAGCTGTATTTATACTGAAATTAAATTGCACACAGTTGGACTCTATTTACTAATTAGGTGACTTCTGAAGGTAATTGGTTCCACTAGATTATAGTTAGGGGTATCAGAGTAAAGGGGGCTGAATACAAATGCACACCACACTTTTTAGATATTTATTTGTAAAAAAAAATTGAAAATCATTTATCATTTTCCTTTCACTTCATAATTATGTGCCACTTTGTGTTGATCTATCACATAAAATCCCATTAAAATACATTTATGTTTTTGGCTGTAACATGACAAAATGTGGAACATTTCAAGGGGGAATGAATACCTTTTCAAGGCACTGTATATATTTATATGAAATTTTTCATGTTTTGTATATTTGAATATTTTTTTCAAATCATTGCACTTAGGGATTAGGTATGAGCCGGATTACCCCCTGTTCGGTTCGCACCAGAACTTTAGAACATCACAAAAGTTTGGAACCGTATAACAAACCCCATTAAAGTCTGAGGGATCCAAACTGTAAAAATCAAAAGTGCCCATTTTGAAGACTTACAGTTGTGCTCATAAGTTTACATACCCTGGCAGAATTTATGGTTTCTTGGCCATTTTTCAGAGAATATGAATGATAACACAAAAACATTTCTTTCACTCATGGTTAGTGTTTGGCTGAAGCCATTTATTATTAATCAACTGTGTTTACTCTTTTAAAATCATTATGACAACAGAAACTACCCAAATGGCCCTGATCAAAAGTTTACATACCCTGGTGATTTGGGCCTGATAACATGCACACAAGTTGACACAAAGGGATTTGAATGGCTATTAAAGGTAACCATCCTCAGCTGTGACCTGTTTGCTTGTAATTAGTGTGTGTGTATAAAAGGTCAAAGAGTTCTGGACTCCTGACTGACCCTTGCAGGGGAAAGCAAAAGAATTGTCAAAAGGATCTGCAGAAAAATGTAGTTGAACTGTATAAAACAGGAAAAAAATATCCAAGGAATTGAGAATGCCAATCAGCAGTGTTCAAACTCTAATCAAGAAGTGGAAAATTAGGGGTTCTGTTGAAACCAAACCACGGTCAGGTAGACCTACTAAAATTTCAGCCACAACTGCCAGGAAAATTGTTCGGATGCAAAGAAAAACCCACAAATAACTTCAGGTGAAATACAGGACTCTCTGAAAATATGTGGTGTGGCTGTTTCAAGATGCATAATAAGCACTTGAAGAAAGATGGGCTGCATGGTTGAGTCGCCAGAAGAAAGCCATTACTACACAAATGCCACAAAGTATCCCGCTTACAATACGCCAAACAGCACAGAGACAAGCCTCAAACCTTCTGACACAAAGTCATTTGGAGTGATGAGACCAAAATTTGGATTTTTGGCAACAACCATAAACGCTACATTTGGAGAGGAGTCAACAAGGCCTATGATGAAAGGTACACCATTCCTACTGTGAAACACAGAGGTGGGTCGCTGATGTTTTGGGGATGTGTGAACTACAAAGCCACAGGAAATTTGGTCAAAATTGATGGCAAGATGAATGCAGTATGCTATCAAAAAATACTGGAGGAACATTTGCATTCATCAGCCAGGAAGCTGCGCATGGGACGTACTTGGACATTCCAACATGACAATGATCCAAAACACAAGGCCAAGTCAACCTGTCATTGGCTACAGCAGAATAAAGTGAAGGTTCTGGAGTGGCCATCTCAGTCTCCTGACCTCAATATCATTCAGCCACTCTGGGGAGATCTCAAATGTGCAATTCATGCAAGACAGCCCAAGAATTTACAGGAACTGGAGGCTTTTTGCCAAGAGGAATGGGCAGCCTTACCATCTGAGAAGATAAAGATCCTCATCCACAAATACCACAAAAGACTTTAAGTAAGGACCGAGCCTCTTTTTGAGATTTGGTGTTTACAAGTTAAAATCATTTTTTTTCAGTAGAAAGCTACTACCAAACATTATATATATATTTTTTCTAACACCCTAGAGAATAAAATGGCAGTCGTTGCAATACTTTCTGTCACACCGTATTTGCGCAGCGGTCTTACAAGCGCACTTTTTTTAAAATAAATACATTTTTTGCATTAAAAAATAAGACAACAGTAATGTTGGCGGTTTTTTTATATTGTGAAAGATAATGTTACGCTGAGTAAATTGATACCCAACATGTCACGCTTCAAAATTGCATCCGCTCGTGGAATGGCGACAAACTTTTATGCCGCGTACACACGTCCGTTTTTAATGTCATTTTTAAAACCAACGTTTTTCTCGTAGTTTTTTTTCTTGTTTCCTCTCAACCCTGTCTTGCGTACACACGATCATGAAAAAAAACGCTTGAGCAAAGCGCGGTGACGTACAACACGTACGACGGCACTATAAAGGGGAAGATCCGTTCGAATGGCGCCACCCTTCATGTTAGTAAAGTTTGTTGAGCGACGATTCGCACTTTTCAGCCTTGTGCTTTTCAGTCCGTTACAGCGTGACGAATGTGCTATCTCCATTACGAACGCTAGTTTTACCAGAACGAGCGCTCCCGTCTCATACTTGATTCTGAGCATGCGCCTTTTTTTTCCCCTCGTAAAAGCATACACAAACGACATGAAAAACGACGTGAAAAAATAGAGCATGTTCGAAATTTTTAATGCCCGTTTTTCACGTCGTTAAAAATGCTCTGGAGCCTACACACGATCGGTTTTAATGCCCATTTTTAAAAATGGCATTTTTAACATCATGAAAAACGATCGTGTGTACGCGGCATTACCCTTAAAAATCTCCATAGGCAACGTTAAAAAAATTCTACAGGTTGCATGTTTTGAGTTACAGAGAGGGTCTAGGGCTAGAATTATTGCTCTCACTCTATAGATCATGGTGATACCTCACATGTGTGGTTTGAACCCTGTTTTCATATGAGGGCGCTACCCACATATGCGTTCGCTTCTGCACGCGAGCTCGGCGGGACGGGGCGCGTTCAAAAATTTTTTTTCTGATTTATATTACTTTTTTTTTTTTTTTACACTGTTCTTTTAAAAAAAAATATTGTGTCACATTCATTCCTATTACAAGGAATGTTAACATTCCTTTTAATAAATAAAACGCATGACAGGACCTCTTAAATATGAGATTTGGGGACAAAAAGACCTCAGATCTCATATTTACACTAAAATGCAATAAAACAAATAAAAAAAAGTCCCTTTTAAGAGCTATGCGCAGAAGTGACGTTTTGATGTCGCTTCCGCCCTGTAATGGTATGGAGACGGGTGGGGGCCATCTTCTCCTCACTCATCTCCATACCTAACAGGGAGAAGGATCAGATCGCCTCTGCCACTGCCGGTGGCTTAGGTAAGCGGCAGAGGGCACCATAGAGTGGCGGGAGGGGGAGCCCTCTCCCGCCACCGATAAAAGTGATCTTGCGGCGAATCCGCCGCAGAGACCACTTTTATCTGAAACCGGACCGCTCATGCTGCCATGACAACGACATCCCTCTTCAAAGTGCCGACGTATATCGGTGTGAGCCGGTCCAGAAGTGGTTAAGCTGTCATTGATGTTAAAGGGGGCAATACATGGTATTAAGACCTGGGGTATGTAAACTTTTCATCAGGGTCATTTTGGTGGTTTCTGTTGTCATTTTGATTTAAAAAGAGTAAACACAGTTTATTGATAGAAAGAAGCGCCACTAAGTGTAGTATTTGGTACAATTTATTAAAGCCCCCATATTGGGTTACTCACAGGAGGTAGATATAATACAGACTCTTTATCGATATAATCACTGAGGGGTCCTTCTGTGTGCTACTCGTGTGCCAAATGACTCGGATGTCTCATGCCGTGGGGAAGCAGAGCTTGTATACAGAGGAAGTCCTCTGGAGCCCTCTGACTGTTCCCGGATCCTGGATGGACCGCACCGTGGATCGCAGCTGTCACGTACCTGGTGGTCTAGCCCAGTGTGCAGTGAGCGGCCTCTCGTATACCTCTGACTCAGGAACCCCTGATAGAGCAGACAGGGGATCAGAAGTGCAAAGGGGCACAAGTGCCTGACAGGATAGCTGATGTAGAGGGCTGGCCCGAACTTCTGATGCAAGTGAGAGGAGACTGGCAGCAGATAGGAGACTGGAACCGTATGCAGGCAGAAGGCTGGATACAGCAGACAGCAGGGAGGTGTTCTGTAGTTCAGGACACAAGCAGGTCAAGCACAGGCGGGCAGATCAGGTACAGGAACGGAATCCGAAGAGGGGTCAAGGTACAAGCCGGGTTGGTATCAGGCGGGCAGCAATCTGGCCAAAGGAGAAGCAGAAATGGAGTCAAGACGAGCCGGGATCAGAGGCAGGCAGCAAGCTGGAATGGTCAGGGATAAGCCAAATCAGACAGGAATCAGATAATCAGAGTAACAGATAGCAGGGGTCTCAGGGAACTCTGTAGACCGGACAGCAAGGCAGCAAGCCGTCAGTCTCCTTTAAATAGCGCATCTGGCGCCAAGCGCTGTCACGATGTTCGCGCGCCCTCATTTGTGCCATTGCGCACACGCGTGCGCCGAACGGCCCTTCTGCGCACAGGAATTCTTCTGTCACTCAGATTGCTAGGATGGTTGCTGGAACGCCTTTCTTGACAGCAGCGCAGCGTCGATGGTACAAGGGGTGCGCTGATGTCACAGATCCCAGGATACTTTGCGACGCGTTTCGGAGCATGCACCGTGCTATGTATGAGCATGCACACTCTTTATGCAAGCTAAAGATAGGAGGGGGAGCCTGGTATTTGTAGTTATGGAGTCGTAAATAGCAACCACATACACCTAGGTTATGTCATTCAACTGATTGCAGCACATCAGAAAACAGAAAATAAAATGATGTGATGTGTGCAGGAATTTAAATTAAATATACAAGATATATATATATATATATATATATATATATATATATGTAATAAATGGTAATTAGAAAATAAATAAAAAGAAAATAATTAAAAAGGAAAAATATTGAAAAAAAAATGGAAAAATAAACTGAAAAAAAATGTGGAAAATTTCAAGGGGTATGAATACTTTTTCAGGGGACTGTGTGTGTCTATATTATATTATATTATATTATATATATATATATATATATATATATATATATATATATATATATACACAAAATAGTAAAATGTCCACGGGTAAAGCAGCCTTCTGTCATTACTTATTATGACTAGCTTTCATATGATGATAGCATATGAGAAAAGATGAATGACAGATGGTGATAAAAAAAAGTCCAGAGAGACACAGGTGGTGATCCCAACGTGGTATTGTAGATGTGAACCTCACACCAAAATCCTCCAAAACGCGCGTCACATTTAAGGACGTGACCTTACGGCGTCCGGAAGTGACGTTTGCGTTCCACGGCTAGGAAGACACAACCGGAAGCGGTGGACGCTGTCTTCCCTATGTTTGTGAGTCTCGTGTTTATCCTGTGCTTTGGATAACACTGCGGTCAAATGATGACATAAGAATCATTTTACTGTCGTATTTTATGGAGTTTTGTCATTGAGAATTAATAAAGGATAAAAACGGAATTACGCTATTTGGGGCTTCTTTCTTTATCCAAGTACCCATAGGAGATCTGGTACAGCTCTGACACCCTCCATGATGTGGATGACGACCATTTGAAACATATCAAGGCTTGATGTGTTTTGCTTTCTGGTGAGTGAGAACCCCTAAGGGGAGTGTGACGCACATTTTGGAGGATTTTGGTGTGAGGTGCACATCTACAATACCACGTTGGGATCACCACCTGTCTCTCTCTGGACTTTTTTTATCACCATCTGTCATTCATCTTTTCTCATATGCTATCATCATATGAAAGCTAGTCATAATAAGTAATGACAGTAGCGCTGCTTTAGGAATCAGGGGCACTGATTGAAGTGCCTGTGGACATTTTACTATTTTGTACGTACAGTTGTTTTGCTTTTTAAGCGGCAGCTAACAATTTGAATCACTGTAATTAATTAAAACACTGTGATTATTGTATTTACTGAAATTACTAAAGGTCTATATTATTTTAAAATGTTATGTAGCGGGGTCCTAAATTTAGGGGAAGTGTTTGAGTGGTAGTTATGCTCAAACACCCCAATTGTCAGGATTCTATCAACCATTTTTTGTCCGCAGGGAGAGTATCGGTGTATAGATCCCTGTGGCCTGCAGGTGGCGCTGCCATGGTAGGCCAGGGTTGAACCGCTGATACAGTGCTGTGCCTTGTGTGTCCTCTCGGCAGCCGTACAGTGGGTGTGGCAGGCCTGCTGTGCATGCTGGGAGAGGATATAAAAGGGGCAGACGCTGCCTGTGCGGGGTTCGTGCGGTCTGTCGTGGCCGGGGAGAAAATAAACTCTACGTTGGAGTTTCAGCTGGTGTGGACATTCAAGTCACTGGGGGGAACAAGGACTTATCTCTGTCAATTATAGAGGTGAGAACCATTCTCTGGAGGATTCTGGTTTCTGGCTGTGGAGACCCGCCAACAACACCGCTCAACCTCTTTGCACAGGAGGGTATGGGCTTGTGGCGTGGTGTGCCCTCTCTACCTGCGAGGAGCCAAAGGCAGGTGAAGGGGGTGAGTGCGCTACAGTTAGATGCTCCATGGTGCTGAGATAGTGGAAGAAGGCCTTTGGTTTTACTGTTTGTGATATATATATATATATATATATATATATATATATATATATATATATGTACATGTTTGTATATTTTTGTGTATTTATCAACTGGGTGATGCTGCTGAGAGGGGCCAGGCAACATTTTGCTGAGCTGACAGATCTACACTGTGTATATGCATGCTGTGAACAGACACTTGTATGTGTCTCTGCGCTTTGTGAGTGTTACTCCTTTTTATTATTGTAGCGGGTATTTGAATTTAGGGGAAGCATCTGGGTGGTAGTGTAACCCAGATGCACAAATTGCTAGGGGATTTGAGATCTTTTTCTGGTTCTTGGAGGTTCCTTGTGGTCCACGGGTGGCGCTGTTGCCCTGGGCCGGAGCTGAACTCACACCGCAAGACTGTACCTTTTTGTCCTCCCCTGGAGCTGGTACAGCGGGGCGGGGAACCCGCTGTGACGCAAAGGGAGAGGTGATAAAAGGGGCGGACGCCCTTACCACGGGGTTCAGAGTTGAGAGTTCGGGGTGGGAGTCGGAGGACTCGGCTGCACCCAGGCACCTTCAGCTTGGGTGCTGGCGTTCCAGTGCTCCAGGCCTATGTGCCCTTGGCCTGGCCTGAGCGAAGATGGAGTCCATCTCAGGCACCTTTAGCCTGGGGTGAGGTACTGTGGCGGACGCCTGGGGCTCAGTACCTTCGACTGAGTTCCGCGAGGGTGGAGGAATCCGAGGGGGCCCTAACTCCTTGGGTGCCCATGTCTGAGTTTGTGAGATCTGGTGTGCGGAGCTTCTCTGGAGAGTCCGGCGCAGCATCGCTGGTGACAGAGAGGCCTCCGGTTTTCTCCCTTGGACGGATTTCCTTCCCCTGACAGGGGCCGTGCTAGCAAAGGTAATTCACGTTCTACTTCACATAGTCAGTGGCAGTGACTATTCGCCACTGGTGATATCACAGTGGTTAGCAGGAGCAGGGGAAAGGATTGTGCCTCGATCTATCCCCCATTACTACTCAGTGGAAGAAACTGTTTGTTGTTTGCCAAGAAGAATAAAACTGAGTTGGACCTATTCACTGTGTGGAACTCTGGTTACTAGGAGCAAAGGAGTCAGGGACGAAGTACTGGACTTGACTCTAGGACACCTACACAAAACCCGAACTTCTGGCCTTCACCTCTTAGCTATGGAGGACATGGGCCGTGGTGTATCTCATCCCTCTCCCCAGCACTGAAACCTCTAGACGAAGAAAGACAAGCCGAGTATAAGAAGGGGAGAGAGGGGTGAGGCCGCTACATTATTTTATTAACTGCTTGTCCACCGCCAAATGACGGTGGGCGGAAGACTCTATTGTTCTGATCGGACGTCATATGACGTCGTGCCTTCAGAAGCCACTAGAGGGCGCGCTCGCTCGCCACATCGCTGGGGACCCGATGCGCATGCCCGGCGGCCGCGATGGCCGCCGGGCACCCGCGATTGCCCAGTAACTGAGCAGGACCGTGGATCTCTGTGTGTAAATACAGAGATCCACGTCCTGTCAGGGAGAGGAGACCGATGGTGTGTCCCTTGTACATAGGGACAACCATCGGTCACCTCCCTCAGTCAGTCCCCTCCCCCCACAGTAAGAATCACTCCCAGGCAACACATTTATACAGTAATCAATGCATTTTTATAGCAGGGATCTCTGTATAAATGTGAATGGTCCCAAAAATGTGTCAAAAGTGTCAGATCTGTCCGCCGCAATATCGCAGTTACGATTAAAATCGCAGATCGCCGCCATTACTAGTAAAAAAAAAAAATATATATATATAAAAAATGCTATAAATCTATACCCTATTTTGTAGATGCTATAACTTTTGCGCAAACCAATCAATATATGCTTATTGCTATTTTTTTTTTTTTTTTTACAAAAAAAATGTAGAAGAATACGTGTCAGCCTAAACTGAGGAAAAATTAACAAAAATAAAATAATAATTGATATTTATTATCGCTCTTCTTTTGTTTATAGCGCAAAAAAAAAAAACCGCAGAGGTGATCAAATACCACCAAAAGAAAGCTCTATTTGTGGGGAAAAAAGGATGCAAATTTCATTTGGGTACAGCGTCGCACGACCGCGCAATTGTCATTCAAAGTGTGACAGCGCTGAAAGCTGAAAAATGGCTTGGGCAGGAAGGGGGTGAAAGTGCCCTGTAGGCAAGTGGTTAAAAAGTGACTGGCAATATTACACTATTGGATCTTCTTTGTATATAACTATATCTCATTGAGCCTTTTCATGCAAGAGCTGCGAAATATGGAAATGTGACCTCAGTGCTGCTGACCTGTTGTCTATGTGATTAAAGTGCTTTTGACCACCCTTAATATTTTTAAGGGGTCCAACGCACCACATGAGGAGACACCCGATTGGGCACAAGGGTGACACTCTTTGGTGGCAGTCTGTGGTGGGAAATTTCAGATAATGTGCAAGACTTACCTTTACTTCTGGCACATAAACTGTGGTGGTGTTTTTTCTGGGCACTTACAATTTGATTGGATGATCTATTCTAACCTTATTGGATTTTATATGGGACTGTTCTCATGTTTTTTTACTTACAACCTAGTTGAATGATGTATGGGATTGTTTTCACGATTTTAACTTTTTTCTGCACATGATTTATATAAATTGTGTAAATTTATGAGCTTTGTAGTTTATGTAGTGACCTCACCCTTTACTCCCTTCTGACTCTTGGCTCTTGTCTAGGGGACCAGGGAGGAGAGTGTGGTGCACCACCAGCTCACACCATACTGTATGCAAAGATGGAGCTAATCAAACTGTACCTTCGGGTCTGTGTTTCCATCCAGAGCCAAACCTTCCCCTGAGAATGATTTCCCACCGTCCATGCAGGTGGAGGTAGGACCCTTAGCTCCCAGTAAGTTACTGTCCACACCACTGAAAGTCTAACACTTATTTATTCATAGCAATAAACAGTCTCTGTGAGAGCAGACAGGTTGTAACACATTCAGTTCAGACAATGTGAGGGAGAGGAAGGTCCAGGCACAAACTTTAAACTTGGTTCTCTTCTGTTCTGTATATCACCAACAGGCTTGACACACAGTCGCTGCCACCGACCGTGAGAACTTGAACTACCTTCCAGAAGCGATGGCCCCTGTCAGGGAAAGGACATCCATCCGAACGGTCACCAGAGGCACCACCGTCACCAGCGAATGCTGCACCAGGTCTTCGGATAGGGTTACCTCCCTGGCCTCCCCGTCCTAGATTCGGGCATCCACACCGGGGGACACCCTAGGAGCCCTCGATCCCCTGCGGAACCCAGTCAAAGGTACTGGGCCCCAGGACTCCCGAAAGTACCTCACCCCAGACTGAAGGTGTCTGGGGTGAGACCGCAGCTCCGTCTCCGGGCCTAGGGCACCCGGAGAACACCATCAAGACGTCTTTCCCCTTTATACCCTCCCACAACAGGCACAGCAGGTTTCCCGCCCTGCTGTACTACTGCCGCGAGAGGACACAAAAGGGCACAGCCCTCCAATGGTGGTTTAACCTCGGTCTATGGTGAGAGCGCCACCTATAGACCCCAGGGAACTGGACACCATTGATATTCCCCACTGGCATAAATTGGTCCATGGATCCTAACAATTATTGCATCTGAGCCTGTTACCACTCAGATGCTTCCCCAAAACATGACCACCCGCTACATTTATATGCACCTTTGAGTCCACATTTGATCATTTTATTCAAGAGTGCTTCACTGTTAGTAGGTATACATTGCTGCAGTATAGTTAATTGCCATAATATAGGCAGTGTTCACCCTATTTAGCTCTTCATCTTTAAAGGTGTTCAGTTGCCTGCTTTCTGGCTTATGCTTTGTGGTTGTCTTGCTTCATTACAATATACTTATTTCATCTAACATCCAGCAGTCTGTGGTCTATTTCCTGAATACTAAAAAGGTCTGGTAACATATTAACGCTTAAGTTACACAGGTGTGAGCAGCCTTCAGTCTATAACCAGGTGTGCCAGTGGGGACCGAGCAGTTTATAGAGTCCTGGCAAAACAGAGGATCCATCAAACCAAGTGGCTCCTCTGGGTATGGAGCTACAGCCAGGACCACTGAAGGGGGGTACCACCAGTCCTGTATGGGGCCCAAGCCCGTCAGTTCAGCAGGGGGGCCCGGGCAGCAGCAGGAATCAGATCATGAACGGGGGGGGGATTCCAGGAACTGACCCCCTATATGGCCCTCTCTGCATCAGCGGAACGCCCGCTTGATCTCCTCCCCCTCCCACCAGCTTTAAACAGCTGCCGGGGGGAACTACAGTGGATCTGTTTTAATAAATGCCCCCCGCCAAACTGATAATTTCTACTGTAAATAATCTTCTTCCTCCTGCTGCCCTACATGCTGCTCCGGCAGTGCTGACCGCTTCTTTTCCTCTCCCTCTTGCTGGCTGCAGCAGGGTACGGGGATCGCTTGAGGATGGAGAGCGGGTCAGGTAGGCTGCACGGGGCCCCTCGATTTCTAATTTTTACTAAATGTGTCTTAAGCTGGCTGTATTTTTTGTCAAAGGTGTCACTTTGCATGGCTGCCTAGTACAAACATGACATTTAAATAAGAGTTTTTCTCACGACTTTCCAAGAAATAACAGGAACACAGACAGCTTTAAAAAACTGACAGTGATTCTATCTCCTTAACCACTCTATCTAAATATAAAAAAAGTTTTGCTTTTAGTTATATTTTAAAGCCATATTTCTTCAATTTTTCAAAGTAATCTACAACAGTAACCATCAAAAATGTATTTCCAGAGCCTCACTGTAGGAAAACATCCATTTTAATCCATTACAGGAATTATCATAATTCTGTGAAACAGTTACACAATTTATCTCCTGAACGATATATAAAACAGATCTATCTGGTAATTCACTGCGTAGCATAGAAACAAGAGCAGCAGTCCACATCTACAGCTTATGCAACATATTACTGCGTGTTAAGTTGCGCTGTATTACTGCAGCCCATATATTTTGAGTAGGTTAACAGCACAAACTGGTGCATTAAAAATCATACCTGACCCTTTTTCAATACTGCCCAATACAACACACATCACACTTTGCAGTGTACTGCACAGTGGGTGCTTTGTTCACTAATGTAACAGTACAATCGCATGGCATTAAAAATAGACCAAATGTTACATCTTTGATCTCAAATGTTGTGAAATTCATTACATAATAGATGCAATGATATTGCAAAACGTATGTTTGTTAATCTCTGACCTTGGGAAAACTTTGATATATAGACAGGTGTTTTGATAAGGTCCCCCCAAAAAGAAGCACACATTAAAAAAAGAAAAACTACTTGGGTTAGTTTAGGAGGTTTGAATGAGTTGGCCAGGCAATTTATCCACCTTGAAAGATCCATTTATTTGGGATGGCTTTATTTTAAAACTGTCACATAGGAAGAGATTAACAAAAACTGGAAAGTGCATAGAAACCAATCAGCTTCCAGGTTTTATTGTCAAAGCTTAATTGAACAAGCTGAAGTTAGAAGCTGATTGGCTATCATGCACAGCTACACCAGATTCTGAGTGCTTCACTTTTAGTAAATTTCTCCCAGAATGTCAATAATAAATATTGATAGGTGCTCCATCTGGAGTATGGGTTGTTTAAAAGTAAAAAAAAATTGAAAAAATAAAACATAAGTATTTTTTTTTTTTTACAGTAAATATACTGTGTTTGTATGTGTGTGTGTTTATACGTATACTGTGTGTGTGTGTATGTATGTATATGTATAATATATATATATATATATATATATATATATATATATATATATATATAATGTAGCGGCCACCTCACTCCCCTCTTTCTCTTGTCTCGTCTTTCTCTTGTCTAGGGGTACCTTAGAGGGGAGGGAGCGGGGACACCATGCCTGGCTTCCACCACAGATGTTAGTGCGGTATCAGCAACGGTTTTGTATTACCTTCGGGTCAGTGCTGTGCACCTGGATCCTCCCTCCAAGAGTCACCGCGAACCATGTCCGTTAGAAAATGAGCTCCACACCATTAAAGTTCAACACTCCTTTATTCTCCTTGACTGAACACAAACAGTTGAACTCCCTTGATAGAACAGAACAGAAAAGGAGGTGTGGATGCGAACAGGCCCAGACACAATGTAAGCTGCCACTTCCCTTCCTAGAAGTGTGTCCTGGTCTCCGCACGAGGGTTGATTTCCTTCCAGGCGGTCTCCGACGAGAGACTTACTTGTCACCAGCAATATGCTGCACCGGGTCTTCAAATGAGGAGCTCTCCCCGGTCCATTGCGCCTTCCGGATTCGGGTACCCAATCCCTGGGCACCCTAGGATCTCCTTCCTCGCGGAACCCAGTGTTGGGCACTGAGCTCCGGACCTCCATCTAAGTACCTCACCCCAGGCTAAAGGTGCCTGGGATGGAACTCAACCTCCGCTGTCCTCTGGGCCTAGGCCACCCAGAGGAGCGACATGACCCACCGTCCGCAAGCTGAAGGTGCCTGGGACTTCGACCCCGTGACCAAGAAGGCCGGCCCCCTTTATACCCTCTCCCAGCAAGCACGGCGGGTTCCCCGCCCCACCATACCGCTGCCAAGGGAGGACAAAAAGGAGGACGGCACACAGCGATAATCCAACCCAACCCAGGGCGACAGCGCCACCTAATGGGCCGGAGTGAATCACACATCACCGGTGTCACCTCCAAATTCAAATTTACACCCGGGAAAGTACATACCCGCTACACTCTCCCCTCGGTCCTTTGACACTAGTCCCCAGTGTCTGGAATAAATCATGCCCTCAACGGCTGACATAATCCAATCCAGAAACCGACTAACAAAAATTTTTTTTTTTTCTAACTTTGGAAAACTATCCTACTAAACATTGTGTCTGAGCCCTGTGAAGGAAGGGAAATAAGACAAAACAAGAAACAACTATTTCGACACATGACTTAGAATCACATTTAACCTTTCCCACCCAACCTGACTAAGAACCACCCCATTCTCCGTGATCTTGAAGGGTTGCTCTCCTGCAGAGGGGAAGAAAAAGAAAAAAAAAAAACAACACACATAAACCCTGACACATATATTCGTGTGGGAGAAAAGAAACTTCCTCAAGAAGAAATCCCCTTTCTCCAGTGTGTGCGTATGATAAGTGTTTAAACGTTGCGCAACACTGCCACCTGGTGACAGCACCGCGGTAACTGCACTCGTAGAGCTTTCCTCTTTGTCTTTTGGCCCTATCTACCCCAGAGTCAATAATCTCTTGCTGGAAAGTGAGGAGCAACCAGGAACAGTTCTCCATTCCTCTGGGCACAAAAGCAGCGAGCCCCAGAAAGTTCAGCAACATGATAAGAACAAACTGAGTCTTTCTCTCTCCTATAAGTAAAAGCGAGGATGCGTCAGAACAAGTGGCTTCAAATGCTGATCCATGGTCTCCAGATGATACTCCACATCTTCTCCTTCTTTGCGCCGAATCAACACTTTATCTGCATGGATGTGTCGTCCCAACATCCACTCTGCCTTGCAGTCTTTAAAACGTTGAGAGGCCTTTGGAGAGCATGCCAGGCACCTGCGGGCGTGGGGAACCTGAAGGTGGGTCCACACAAAGTCATTGTACCAGCGCTCCTGGCACACTTCCACCTCATAAAGCAGTTCCTTCGATAAGTATGGATACTCCAATCCATAATCTGCAGCAACCTTCTGACCAAACAGCCGTTGCAATCTCGCCAAAGGAGGCATGGTAGCTTTGTCCCCTTCACCAGGCAAAACTATCGAGTCCGGGTGGCGAGGGACCTTGATCACATCCAATCTGGGCATAGGTGCCCGCAGCAACAGTCTCTTTTCCCCGGCCTTTGGTACTGATGGCACCGGGGATGTAGAAGCAGGCTGGGGACAGGACCTCTCCTCAGGCGCTGGTGCCTCCACCCGGGGTGTACTTTCCCCTGTTGACATGGGTGGCTCTCTGGTTCTCCGAGATGAAGCGAGAGGTATTTTGTCCCAGCCCTTCCCGGCAAACAAATCGTCTATGGCGGCGTCATCTCCCATGTCCGAGAGCAACTCCAGGTCAGAGGTGTCACACTCCTCCACGGGTATGTAGCCAGTTGTAGAAACGGAGCCACCACCTCCCACGGATTCGCTAGGCCATGACTTCACGACACCTCCTCCCACACACCAAGTCTCCCCGCCTGGCGTACCTCGGCCTTTTCTTGAAGCTGGACGTCCGGAACTCTTGTCGACGGATTCATCCGGGCCGGGTGTAAGCGGGCGAGACGGTCCACCACAACCGCTGGTCGGGGCTACCATGCCAGTCTTCCTCTTCGGTGGCGGACGCTGCGAGACAGTGGTGACCGAGTCAGCATCCTCGGATCTCTCCCGTTGAGATTTTACGACCTCTTCCGTGGTCGTTGCAGTGTGCGCAGGGGTGACTCTCACAGCAGTGATTCCTCCTCTCTGAGTGGTGTTGCCTGAAGCCCGGCCAGGGTAAATGGTTCTCGGCCTCTCCACCGCCGGATCCACTTCGAACAGGAACTCCCCACAGGCCTCACAGCGTCCGAACGGCTTCAACTGGCACACCAGTCCCGAACACCCGGGGCAAATCACACCCAGGGCCTCAACGTCCATGCACGAGTACAGGGCGAATCGACCCCTTGGCTTTAGTCGGATCCCCGTATCCGTTACCGGAGCAGCAGCAGTCAAAGTCGTGGTGGAAGGGTGAACTGGAATCCACGAGGTGTGTCCAAACATGGCGACCTGTTGCTGATCCATCGCACACTGCCAAGTTTTTACGCCAACGTCCCACGTGTAGTCCTTCACACGTATCGGACTCCTCCCCTTTGCTCCAGTTCGCGGGCTTTTCTTTCTGAGTCACGCCCACGAACTAAGCGGTGGGGGTGTGCCTGTTGGCGCAGTGCAACTAGAAACCCCCACGTGTAGTCCCTCACACGGCTGGGTTTCCCCCTCTCCTCGCTCTTCTGCGCGGGCCTTTCCCTTCAATGGGTCATGTCCACGACTTTGAGCACCGGGGTGCACTTCGGCCAATGAAGGCCCGCCTGTTCGCTTAACTCTTCCAACAGATACGTTCAATACTGTGGTGCACAAACACTATACCGGACCCGAGCCCCCACGTGTAGCGGCCACCTCACTCCCCTCTTTCTCTCGTCTCGTCTTTCTCTTGTCTAGGGATACCTTAGAGGGGAGGGAGCGGGGACACCACGCCTGGCTTCCACCACAGGTGTTAGTGCGGTATCAGCAACGGTTTTGTATTACCTTCGGGTCAGTGCTGTGCACCTGGATCCTCCCTCCAAGAGTCACCGCGAACCATGTCCGTTAGAAAATGAGCTCCACACCATTAAAGTTCAACACTCCTTTATTCTCCTTGACTGAACACAAACAGTTGAACTCCCTTGATAGAACAGAACAGAAAAGGAGGTGTGGATGCGAACAGGCCCAGACACTATGTAAGCTGCCACTTCCCTTCTTAGAAGTGTGTCCTGGTCTCCGCACGAGGGTAGATTTCCTTCCAGGCGGTCTCCGACGAGAGACTCACTTGTCACCGGCAATATGCTGCACTGGGTCTTCAAATGAGGAGCTCCCCCCGGTCCATTGCGCCTTCCGGATTCGGGTACCCAATCCCTGAGCACCCTAGGATCTCCTTCCCTCGCGGAACTGAGCTCCGGACCTCCATCTAAGTACCTCACCCCAGGCTAAAGGTGCCTGGGATGGAACTCGACCTCCGCTGTCCTCTGGGCCTAGGCCACCCAGAGGAGCGACACGACCCACCGTCCGCAAGCTGAAGGTGCCTGGGACTTCGACCCCGTGACCAAGATGGCCAGCCCCTTTATACCCTCTCCCAGCAAGCACGGCGGGTTCCCCACCCCACCATACCGCTGCCGAGGGAGAACAAAAAGGAGGACGGCACACAGCGATAATCCAACCCAACCCAGGGCGACAGCGCCACCCAATGGGCCGGAGTGAATCACACATCACCGGTGTCACCTCCAAATTCAAATTTACACCCGGGAAAGTACATACCCGCTACATTATATATATATATATATATATATATATATATATATATATATATATATATAGTTCTATAACTTGTATAACTTTAAATATTAGAATAGAAAAGTGACAGTGACATAGAACCTAATGACATGTAGATAAGGATTATTAGGGGGTGTGTCTAATGCCCTGTATACACGATCGGATTTCCGATGGGATAAAATCCGATGGATTTTTCCATCGGAAATCCGATGAAGCTGACTTTCATCAGTCTTGCCTACACACCATCAGTCAAAATTCCGACCGTCCAAAACGCCGAAACGTAAAACACTCCGACAAGCCGAGAAAAATTAAGTTCAATGCTTCTGAGCATGCGTCGACTTGATTCTGAGCATGCGTGGGTTTTTTGTCCGATGGAGTTCCACACAGACGATAGTAATTTGCTATGGTTTTTTTTTTTATAGGTAAAATTTAAAACAGGTTCTATTTTTTTTTACTAGAAAAACCGATCGTGTGTACGCGGCATTACAGTTGTCTACATCCTATAGTAGATATAAACCCCAAGTTAATGACATTTAAATCACCGTGAGCCATAAACAATAGCCATAATTAATAATTTTAATATTATTTTTGTTACATCTCAATGCTGTTGATCTCCTCCATCCTCTTTTCAGCTAATCCCAGTCCACATTTACTCCAACAATGGCTACATGATATTCCTGATGCTGACAACAGTGGAGCATAATGTGTGACAAGGCTGGAGAACAATTAAGAAACAGGGAAATAACATTGTTACCCTATAGCAAGAAGTGTCTAAACAAGGACTTTCACAGCAGGATCATCAAGTATTAGTATAATGAAAAATAAAAAAAATATTGCAAATTATTTTTTAAAAGCTATTGAGATGATTTTAGCAATTGGGGCAGCACACGGAAAGTTTTTTTTTTTACCTTAATGCATAGAATGCATGAGGGTAAAAAACCTTCAGCCCTTACAACCAATTTAAAGCCTAAAGCCTCGTACACACGTTTTTTTCGACGAGATTCTTGTTAAGCTTGTCGATTTTCTCGTCAAGCTTTCTATGCGTACACACTGTCATTTCCCAAATTCCTCGTTGTTCTCCGCGCTCACGTCCAGCACGTACGACGGCACTATAAAGGGGAAGATCTTTTTTCTTGGCGCCACCCCTTGGGCTGCTTTTGCTGATCTCATGTTACCGCGTGTGAAGTAAAAGTTTGGGAAGAGACGATTCGCGTTTTTCAGTCTTCGTACTTTTCAGATCGTTTTCTGCCGTTCAGTTTGTGCTTGTGGGTTCGTATCTTGACTTTCAGGGCGTCTAGGCAGGTCGTATCTGTTTTACAGTGCGTTCTTGCCTGTTCGTTTCTGTTTTTCAGTTCGTTATTCATAGGCCTTGCTGTTCTAAAGTGCGTTCTGTTCTGTACGTTCTGATAAGACGACTGTTTCCTAGCCATGTCGCCTGGACGTTCTCGTCGTCGAGTTCGTGCTGTGCGTGCGCTTGGTGTTGGTCTGCTTGTTTTGGACCAAGACCAGTCCATGAATGGTGTGAGGAGGAGTTCATGGACCAAGAATTGGTTGCTCCAGCGGGACAAATTCTGCCATATGCCTCTGCTGCGGGAGATCGTCGAGAATAATCCTGAGGACTACAGGAATTTTCTGCGGATGTCTGACCCCGTTTTTCAGGAACTGTTGGCTTTGGTGTCCCCCTATATTACCAGGAAGGACACCGTTATGCGGGAAGCCATCAGTGCTGAGCAGAGGCTCATCGCCATGTTGCGTTACCTGGCGACAGGGAGAAGTCTTCAGGACTTGAAGTTCACCACAGGCATCTCCCCCCAGGCTCTGGGCCTCATAATCCCAGACACCTGTTCTGCCATCATCCAAGTCCTGCAGGAGGACTATATTAGGGTAAGTTTTCTCCCTTAACATCACATTTTATGTATTACATGTATGCTAATGTATTGTATTTCTTTCATCCTTCCCTAATTACCATGATTCTAATATGCTGAGAATGTCCCCTTTGTCCCCATGCATGTTGGAAGCTTTAGATTGCCCCTTTTTTCTCCTCCATAAATCTTTCCCTTCACTAACTTTTCCAGCAGGGGCGCCTGTTGCTCAAAATGTTTGTGGGTTCAAACCCCAATTTAGGAAATAAACTTCCTCCTTTTTTGCTCTGGTGCCTATTAAACGCCCCCAGTTGTCCCCTCCAATGCAGCCATTTTGTTCCCTCCAATGCAGCCATTTAGTCCCCTCTAATGCAGCCAGTTTCCCCCCAGCCCTGCACTTACCTTCTTGTGGTCAGCGCCATCCTTCTTCTGTCCTTGATGTCTTCTCCTTCCCTTCATGTTGCATCAGCCAATCATGTTACCATTAAACAGACTTGGTGAACATGATTGGCAGAGCAGCCTGCCAGTGTTTCCCCAAGGAATGCCCCCCCCTGCGTCCCCGATTTTACTTTTAGGAAGCCAATTACATCCCTCAGGTTGTAATGTGCAAGACTATTTTACTACCTGTTTCTGCTATGCAATTTGAACCCCCTAAATGCCGCAATGATTCATATGTCGGTCGCTTTACAAGAGGCCATCCACCTGAATAGTGTGCGGCATAGACAATACATAGGTTCATGCAACGCATGAACCTATGTATTATTCTGAGTGATGGGCACAGGAGAGAGGGGGCAGTGCTCCAGCGCCCACTCTGGACGCACCGCCCCTGCAATGCTATCCTGTGGCCAAACACATCTCCCCCCCCCAAAATAATTTAGTAATGGCCCATCAGAGGGGGTGATGAATATGATAAATGAGCCTTCCATTATACTTATTTTAAACACCTTAATAAACGTAGAATTTGATTGATGTTGGCCTCTAATTTTTTTGGATAGAATTTCCTTGTAATGTATGACTTTGGTTTTCTAATATTATTTCATCTTGTTTCACTCCACAGCTTCCTTCTGTCAGGGTCACCTGTGGCCAGGTGACAGATGCACACCGTAGGGGGACAGGAGTGCACCGCGAGGTAGTGAACCCTATGGCTGGCTTCTGCGGATAGGAAACTGGGTGGTTGTGGAAAGTGGGACCAGAGGAGCACAACCAGGATCCCAACGGAAGCGAGAGCCAAGATTCCCCAGGGCGCAGAGTCTAAGACCCAGCTGGTCTTCTCCAGGGCCTCTAGTGGTGAGGATGTTACGCTGCAGGCTGGGACCAGGTCGCGGCCCCTGGAGTTTCCTAGCTCACGCCCCGTAGGATAAGGGGAAAAGAGGGGAAGCAGCAGCACACGATAGAGAGAACCGAATAACAAGCTGAAGGTCAGGGGCCACAAGCAGACAAGGGTAACGAAGAACGAGCCGAAGGTCAAGGGTCACGAGCAGACAGGGATAGTCGGGGACAAGCCAATAACGTAACAGAGAGACAGACATAGCACACGGCAGGCAGGAACCCAAACACACAATGCCTAACAAACACGTTGATCCGCAAAGCAGGCTTGCAGTGCACAGGTTAATATAGTGTTCTGTGATAGGGCCTGGGGTGGAGTCTGGCTGGGAGGAGATTATAAAGGAAGCCAGGTGAAAGGGCTCAGGCCTCTAAGATGAACACATGGGAAGGAAGGTAAGCTGACAGACAAACACTACTGCATATCCATGACAGTACCCTCCCTCTTATGGGCCCTCCCCCGCCTGGGCCCAGGCTTAAAGGGAAATCTCTGATGAAACCTTCTCAACAGATGAGGTGCAGCGACATCAGATGCAGCGATCCAAGACGCCTCCTCAGGACCAAAACCTCTCCAATGCACAAGGTACTGAAGAATGCCTCTGCAGAGCCGAGAATCCAGAACTTGTCTAACCTCGTACTTAAGATTATCCTCAGAGACTGAAAACGAGGTAGGGAGATGACAAGAAGATCTATTGAGGACCAAAGGCTCTCTAGGAATAAGCAAGGGCATGAGAGGATCAACAGGAATCTGAGGAGGGTCCCCTAGACCCTTAAAGGGGAACTGGTCATCTTGCACAGGACCATCAGACTGGGCAGATGTCAGTGGAACCCTGAAGTCAGGTTGGTTAGAAGGTGACATGTCGCCGGAGTCAAACTGAATAGCTGAAGGACAAGCAGAATGTCCCGAACAAGAAAAAGTAGGAGGCTCACTGGGCATGGGCTGGACTGGCATAACTAGTACAGAGGCAGAGTGAATAGCTGAGTCAGGTGTAGCGACTACCTGAATCGCATCGCAAGACGTAGCGACTGCAGGACTTGTAGACAAGCTAGCCTGGCTGTGCGTCCAAGGGTGGTTAGGGACAGAGAAATGTAAATGGTTATGCAACCTGGAATGAATGACCGGCTCAGATTCACAGGGGGCAACCTTGGGTAGGCAGGACGAGGAACAGGAGGGACCCCAAGCCAGGATCTGTCCAGTAGTCCAGTCCACATGAGGAGAATGGAGCTGTAACCATGGGAGACCCAAAATTATAGGCGTTGAGGCCTTGGGTAAGATAAGGAAGGATATCCACTCCTGGTGGAGTGTCCCTACTGACATCTTAACAGGGAGGGTCTGGAAGCGGATAGGTCCCCCTGGGAGAACAGTACCATCAATCGCCAAGACCACCAATGGTGTGGTGAGGGGCAAAAGAGTAAGTCTCATGGACGATGCGATTTCCCAGTCCATAAAATTACCAGCGGCTCCGGAATCCAGATATGCTGAGACCGAATGAAAAGAAGCACCAACATGAAGGAACACAGAAAGCAGAAGACGAGAAGGGGAAGGTGATATTTCTGGGTCCAATACTCCACTTTCCAGATGAAGTGGACCCGAACGTTTTTCTGGACAAAGAGAGCAAGTGTCACGAAAATGACCTTTGCCCCCACAGTAAAGACACAGACCAAGAGTTCTGCGCCTAGCACGTTCCTCGGGGGATAGCCTGGTCCGACCCAGCTGCATGGGTTCCTCAGCTGGTAGGAGATGCTCTACGGGTCGAAGAGAGGGGAGCTCAGGCTGACTAAGAACCAAGGAGTGCTGGCGTTGCTTTTCTAAGGTCCTCTCCTGAAAGCGAATATCGATCTGGTTACACAAGGAGATAACGCCGGCCAGATCAGTGGGGATGGTTCTTCCTGCTAATTCATCCTTCACTCTATCAGACAGGCCATGCAAAAAGGTTGCGACTAAGGCCTCATTGTTCCAGCTCAACTCAGCCGACAGTATGCGGAAATTAAGGGCATACTGTCCCACAGAAGCAGACTCTTGGTGGAGACGTAAAAGGGCGCTGGCCGCTGAAGAGACACGAGCCGGTTCTTCGAAGATATTCCGAAAAAGTTTCAAGAAGCCAGACAGGCTAGAAACCACTGGATCATTCAGTTCCCACAGAGGGGCTGCCCAGGCTAAAGCTTCACCAGAGAGGAGGGAAATGATATAGGCTACCTTAGCCGGATCAGACAGGAAGTTTTGGGGCTGGAGCTCAAAATGAATTGTGCATTGGCTAAGGAACCCCCTGCAAGCCTTGGAGTCCCCAGAGAAACGGGACGGAGCTGGCAGTTGTAGTGAGTGTGTGGCTGCGACTGGTGCAATAGGTGCAGCCGCTGGTTGTATTTGAGGTTGCGGATTCAGGGTTCCCAAGGAGGCCTGAAGCTGCTCAAAGCGAGAAGCCAGATCCTGGAGGAATCGCATCACCTGAGTCTGATTCGATTCCTGGGTTTCAAGTCTGCAAACTATGCCCTGCAACGGATCATCCACGGGTAGCGGGATGTCAGCCGGGTTCATGGCTGATCAAACTGTCAGGGTCACCTGTGGCCAGGTGACACCTTCCACGCCACAGGAATGGTAGACTGTGGCATCGGAGTTTGCCACGCGGTGGGACTTCCCCAACTGCGGTGGTGCCATAGACGGGAAGCACGTCCGCATCGTGCCGCCACCCCGTTCTGGGTCCTACTACTACAACTACAAGGGGCTTCATAGCATTGTGCTGATGGCGGTGGTGTCAGCACGGTATGAATTCCTCTATGTTGATGTAGGGAAAAATGGCCGGATGTCCGATGGGGGATCCTTCATCCAGACGGGGTTTGCCCTCCGTCTCCAGAGTGACGACCTTGCATTGCCACCGGATGCAGGGAATATTGAAGGACTCCCCTTTGTTTTTTTGGCTGATGAAGCCTTCGGGCTCGGACGGCATGTTATGAGGCCATTTCCTCAGAGGACCCTGACCCCAGAGAAGAGGGTGTTCAATTACCGGCTGGCCAGGGGCCGAAGAGTCGTTGAAAATGCCTTCGGCATAATGGCCAGCCGGTTCCGCCTTTTTATGACTTCCATCCACTTGGCGGACTACAAAATAAACTATGTAGTGTTATGCTGCTGTGTGCTACACAATTTTCTTTGCCGCAAATCTAATTCATATATGGCCTCAGTTTTGCCAGAGGCTGGACTTTCCCCTGCAAATCCCCTGCCGGGCCTGGAATCTGCCCATCCTGGCTTGCCCTCCCAAAATGCCCGTGAGGTTCGGGACAAATACATGGAGTATTTCACGGGTAGGGGGGCAATTCCTATGCCAGCCTATGTCTAAGTATCCCAATAAAAAGCTTGTTTAAACCTTTAATTATTTGTTCTTTCCTGTCTCCTAGTTTGTCTTTGTGCATTTGTAGTGCCAAGTGTATTTTACTTTAGTAAATAACAACCATTTCACTATGTAACCTTACAAAAGAACCAAATAAGCTTAGAGGGTATTATAAAAAGAAGCTACACGTTGTTTGTGGTCAAATATTTTACTCTGTGCACATTCTCTTCATTTTTTTTTTTTTTTTTTTTTTGGGTTGGCCTGGCCCCAACCCGGCAATTTTTTGCTTATGAAAATACAAAAATAACAGTTGCATTTCAAAAATTACAACATTGGATACCTCTGAGCAATCGGAGACATTCACTTACACAAACTATGTCTCTATGTGCCCGTCCTAATATGGGGTCCTGCCACCCCTTGCCCAGCCAAAAATTGAATATGCACACATTTGGGATTTTTTTCATCTAGGAAGTTTACAATCCTGATCCCTATTGTCAACATGTGCTATCTGCCATCAGGGGTGATCAATGGACGTGTTTTGGGGGTGCAACCCCTTCCTCAGTTCACCGACTTTAGATACGAGGAAGGGGTTGCACCCACAAAAGACGTACATGGATATCCCCTGATGGCAGATAGCACATGTTGACACACTGTGTGCATATTCAATTTTTGGCTGGTTTGATTGTCAAAAAAATTCAGAAAATTACAAAAACAAACATGTAAAAACAAATGTGTTTGGATGGCTTATTGAATTCTCCCCAAAACATCGAGAATGTCTTTAAATGTTTGTTCCATCACATGGATTCTTTGTTTAATAAGGTCCAGTTCCGTGCTACATTCCATCACTTGCTGGATGAGGCGGAGGGCACTGTCAGCAGAGAACCGTGTACTATCCTTCACAACATTTACATCCCCTAAAAACCAAAAAAATAAGGTATTATAACTCTGCAGGCCTACATCTCTTACCTGAAGCTGTGGTGACAGATACTGACCTGTTGTGGTGACCAGATCCACAACGTCATCCACCTCTCCTTCCTGCACTTCTCCTTCCTCCACCTCAACTTCCTCTACATCCTTCGGTTGTGGGTCTTTGGGAGTTTGGGGTTGCTTGGAAGTTGTGGGGTGCATGTGCTCCCTGGAGTGTCCTCCTCCCAGTCTTCTCTCCCCTATGAGAATAAAACATTTATTTATCACACTGTAAATCTCATTGTTAAAATAAAAACAGGCTAAATTGCTTGGAAGTGTGGTACAAGTGTGTGTTTGTGCGGAATTTAAAGAAGAATGCATTATTTATGACCCAAAATATGTTTAGTATTCACATTTGGATGTCATTTCTTTGACATGGAGGCACCACAAAAATTCTCTGATGCACCTGTGTGGGACACCCAAAAAAGGCGGGTCTGGTGGCCCACACTATAGTGCTCCAAAGTACAGATGTGGAAGCAGCTGCTGAGTGTCCTCTCCTTTACACTGATAAAAGTTTGCATTTCATTCTCTTTACTAGTGATGAGCCGAACACCCCCGGGTTCGGTTCGCACCAGAACCCGCGAACGGACCGAAAGTTCGAACGAACATTAGAACCCTATTAAATACAATGGATGCGAACGTTCGAATTCTAAAGTGCTAATTATAACAACTATTATGCATGTTATTGTCCTAAAAAGGGTTTGGGAACCCGGGTTCTGCACCAGGGGACATGTATCAATGCAAAAAGAAGTTTTAAAAACGGTCGTTTTTCGGGAGCAGTCATTTTAATGATGCATAAAGTGAAAAAAAAAAAGTCAAATATTCCTTTAAATATCGTACCTGGGGGGTGTCTAAAGTATGCCTGTGAAGTGCCACGTGTTTCCCGTGTTTAGAACTGTCCCTGCACAAAATGACACTTCTAAAGGAAAAAAAAGCCATTTAAAACTGCTTGCGGCTTTAATGTAATGTCTGGTCCCGGTAATATGGATGAAATTCTTTAAGAAAAATGGCATAGCTACCCCATGCCCCCCCCCCTACCCCAGCCCATTACCAGCCCCTTTGGGTCTTGTATGGATATTAAGGGGAACCCCGCACATAAAATAAAAAAGGCCCTATATACTCTGAACAGCCCTATACAGGCGGTGCATACAAGACAGGGACTGTAGGTTTGTTCTTATGTAGAGTCTGTTTGTAATTTTGAACAGGTACATTGTTGAAGTGTAGCTCCAGACCAAAAATCTATTTTTAAACTTTTTGGAAAACATAGGTAAGGGTTATCACCCCTGTAACATTTGTTTTGCTGTCTGTGCCCCTGTTCAGAACATTTCACCTCACTTTCCGTCCCAATGACAACTCTTTTTGAAATGTGGTCTTTTTCTTGAAACAAGGATTTCTGATAAAGCATCAGTACAGAGGAGACACCTTTCTCCCATATTTATTCTTACAGGAGAGAATTTTCCTTCCTAGTGGTAGATTTCCTCTCACTTCCTGTTGTCTTCTTGCGTTTGCAAGTAGGAGTCGTTTGTAAGTTGGATGTTTGAAAGTAGGGACCTGCCGTATATACTCTGCAGAAATAGGCCCCTTAGTTGTTGGTGTTGGCACAACACTGTAAGCACTCACAGTTACTCTTGGTTGGTGCTGGAACGCCCTGCTGTCAACTATTATATCAGGAATTTTAATTACATATAATTGTTGAACAGTGGTAGTAAAAATTGGGCCTTTGATGGTGGTGCTGGTGCCACAACACTGTAAGCCCTGACAGTTACTCTTGGTGGGTGCAGCAATGGGCCCTGCTGTGAATTATTAGATCAAGAATTGTAATTACATGCCCCTGTTGAACAGGGGCTGAAAAATTGGGCCTTAGGCACTGGTGGCACAACACTGCAACCCCTCACAGATACTGTACTTGGAGCACAGCAATGAGCCCTGTTGCAAAGTATTGCTTCAAAAATTGTAATGACACGCCCCTGTTAAACAGGGGCTGAAAAATTGGGCCTTAGGCACTGGTGGCACAACACTGCAACTCCTCACAGATACTGTACTTGGAGCACAGCAATGAGCCCTGTTGCAAAGTATTGCTTCAAAAATTGTAATGACACGCCCCTGTTAAACAGGGGCTGAAAAATTGGGCCTTAGGCACTGGTGGCACAACACTGCAACTCCTCACAGATACTGTACTTGGAGCACAGCAATGAGCCCTGTTGCAAAGTATTGCTTCAAAAATTGTAATTACACGCCCCTGTTAAACAGGGGCTGAAAAATTGGGCGTTAGGCACTGGTGGCGGCACCCATAAACAAAAATGATCTTACAAGCTATCATCATCAATCGTATCATTGAGGACTCGGAGGAGGAGGATAGCCAGTCAACATAACAGCACAGGCACTCAGCATCAGCATCAGTCTTGAAGGGATGTGACATGTTAAAATCAATTAGTCTGTTATATCAGCATCAGGTGTGTGGTAGCTGGTGGTGATCCAAGACTGGTTCATCTTGATGAAAGTCAGTCGATCAACCGAGTCGGTGGACAGGCGCACCCTGTGATCCGTGACAAATCCTCCAGCAGCACTGAATGTGCGTTCCGAAAGAACGCTGGATGCAGGACAGGCCAGTAGCTCAATTGCATACTGTGCAAGCTCTGGCCAGTGATCCATCCTCAAGACCCAGTAAGCCAGAGGATTTTCGGTGGGGAAGGTGTCCAAGTCTGACCTTGCCCCTAGATATTCCTGCACCATGTTTATCAGACGCTGGCGATGGTTGCTGGAACCGATCATACTTTGGGGCTGCGGACTAAAGAATTGTCTGAACGCATCGGTCAGACGGCCACCTTCCCCACCGCTCCTTCTTTGACTGGCCGAAGCCTCAGCAACTCGTTGTCCAGGACCAGGAGTTTGCAACCTCCCAGTCTCTGGGAACGCGTTGCACAGACCTTTCTGCAAGGCCTCCCGGAGTTGTCTCATCCTCTGCTCCCTCTGCGACGGTAACATAAGGTCCGCAACCTTACCCTTGTACCGTGGATCAAGGAGAGTGGCCAGCCAGTAATGGTCCCTCTCCTTGATCCGAAGAATACGAGGATCCTTCCGCAGACTTTGCAGGATCAGGGAGGCCATGCAGCGTAGGTTTGCTGAGGCATTCGCTCCGGAGTCCTCTGGGTCACTAAGGACGACATGATCCGCAGCCACCTCCTCCCAGCCACGTACAAGTCCACTGGTTTCTTGGGACTGTAAATCATCCCTAAAAGACTGCTGCTGATGATGCTGAGTGCCAGCCTCCACCTCCATGCTGACACAATCCTCCTCCTCCTCCTCCTCCTCCTCTTCCTGTGCGATGGGTGGGACAGAAGGAACACTGTCTGGGTAAAGGGGGCCTTGAGAGGCAAGGAAGTCCTCCTCTTCCTGCCTCTGTTCTGCCTCAAGTGCCCTGTCCATTATTCCACGCAGCGTGTGCTCCAACAGGTGGACAAGAGGTACAGTGTCACTGATGCATGCACTGTCACTGCTCACCATCCTCGTGGCCTCCTCAAATGGTGCCAGGACAGTGCATGCATCCCTGATCATGCCCCACTGGCGTGGAGAAAAAAAACCAAGCTCCCCTGACCCTGTCCTGGTGCCGTAGTCGCACAGGTACTCATTGATGGCCCTCTGCTGCGTGTGCAGCCGCTGCAGCATGGCCAACGTTGAGTTCCACCTGGTGGGCATGTCACATATAAGGCGGTTCTTGGGCAGGTTCAACTCCTTTTGCAGCTCAGCCAGGCGAGCACTGGCATTATAAGATCTGCGGAAATGCACACAGACTTTCCTGGCCTGCCTCAGGACATCCTGTAAGCCCGGGTACCTGCCCAAGAAGCGCTGCACCACCAGGTTAAGGACGTGAGCCACACAGGGCACATGGGTCAGTTGTCCCTGTCGGAGGGCGGAGAGGAGGTTGGTGCCATTGTCGCAATCCACCATTCCTGGCTTAAGCTGGCGTGGCGTCAACCACCTCTCGGCCTGGCCCTGCAGAGCAGACAGGACCTCTGCCCCAGTGTGGCTTCTGTCCCCCAAACACACCAGCGCAAGCACGGCATGGCATCTTTTTGCCTGCGTACTTGCGTAGCCCCGTGAACGGCTACGGAGCACCGCTGGTTCATAGGACAAACCACAGGAAGAGGCCATGGAGGAAGAAGAAGAGGAGGGGGTGGAGGAGAGAGGTGTGTCACAACCAGTAGTAGCATTTTGGAGGCGTGGCGGTGGGACAACCTCCAACACTACTGCACCTTGTCCTGAATCCTTCCCAGCTGCCAAAAGAGTGACCCAATGGGCCGTGAAAGAAAGGTAACGTCCCTGTCCATGCCTGCTGGACCATGAGTCAGCGGTAATATGCACCTTACCGCTGACCGCCCTGTCCAGCGAGGCCAAGACATTGCCTTCCACATGCCGGTAGAGAGCCGGAATAGCCTTCCGTGAGAAAAAGTGGCGTTTGGGAACCTGCCACTGAGGAACCGCACATTGCACAAACTCACGGAAGGGGGCCGAGTCTACCAACTGAAAAGGCAGCAGTTGAAGCGCTAGCAATTTAGCCAAGCTAGCATTCAACCGCTGGGCATGTGGATGGCTGGGAGTGAACTTCTTTCGACGGTCCAGCAGCTGGGGCAGGGAAATTTGCCTGCTAGAATCGGACGTCGGTGTACTGCTAGCAGAGTGGGCGCAAGTACTTGGCTGTGACACACCTAATTCTACACCTTCATTCCTCTCAGTGCATGTTTCAGAGAGGACTGAAGTTATAGTGGGGTTGGAGATCCCAGCTGATGCGGTGCAAGGAGAGGTCCGCTTTGTTCTTTGGTGTGGGTCTTTGAGGTAGGCTTGCCAACGAGCTGCATGGCAGGTCAACATATGTCTGGTCAGGCATGTGGTACCCAAGCGGCTGATGTTTTGGCCACGCGATATACGCTTGAGACATATGTTGCAAACAGCAGCTGTGCGATCTGATGCACTAGCCTCAAAAAAGGCCCACACCAAAGAACTTTTTGAATGACGGGCAGAGGCAGCGCCCTGCACAGGCGGAGCTCTGCGGTGTGATTCCGTCGGTGTACTGCCCTTACGCTGGCCACCAAAGGGCATCCTGCCTCGTTGGAGATGTGCCTCCTCCTCATCCTCCTCCTCCTCCTCTCTCCTATTAGGCACCCACGTGGAGTCAGTGACCTCATCATCCCCTCCCTCCTCATCACTGGAGCCAATCTGGCAGTATGCTGCAGCTGCTGGAACATGACTGCCAGATTGGTGTCCTTCTTGAGCATCCCCTCTGTCTGCTCTCACGCTACTGCCTTCCTCTAGCTGGGTTTCATCATCAGACCCTTCGAAACGCTGGGCATCCTCCTGGAGCATGTACCCAACACTGTGCTGAAACAGTTCGGGGGACTCCTCAGGAGGAGGACATGGTGGGTCTAGGGAAGGAGTGACTGATGATTTGTCTGACATTGATACCAGGGAAGACGACGCTTTGGCAGCTGCTTTTCCAGTACCCTGAGCCTGGGTGAGAGAGGATGAGGAGGAGGAGGAGGGCTTGGTCATCCACTCTACCAAGTCTTCGGCATGATGTGGCTCAACATGTCCAGCTGCCGAAAAGAAGGACAAGCGTGTCCCATGGCCATGTGCTGATGACAATGCACCGCGTCCACGACCAGCACTGTTGCCCCCAGACACAGAGCCTGCTTGCCCTCTTTTATTGCCTCCTGACTGTCTGCCTCTCCTTGTTTGCCTTCCAGACATTCTAATAGATGGCCTGCAGGGAGATGGGAAAAAAGCAATAAGGGCTACCTTCAGGTGTCCTTCTCTGTCCCTTGAAACAAGGACTTTCACAGTGAAAGAAACTGACACTGTCCCTACCTACAGTTTTCTGTCCCTAGAATAAATGTTTTTTTTAAGCACACTATAGCACAAGGACAATTCACTCACTGTCCTTACAGGTCCCTGGAAACAAGGACTTGCAGAGTGAAAGAAAAAAAACACTCTCCCTACCTACAGTTTTCTGTCCCTAGAAAAAATATTTTTTTTAAGCACAATATAGCACAAGGACAATTCACTCACTGTCCTTATAGGTCCCTGGAAACAAGGACTTGCAGAGTGAAAGAAAAAAAACACTCTCCCTACCTACAGTTTTCTGTCCCTAGAAAAAATGTTTTTTTTAATCACAATATAGCACAAGGACAATTCACTCACTGTCCTTACAGGTCCCTGGAAACAAGGACTTGCAGAGTGAAATAAACTGACACTCTCCCTACCTACAGTTTTCTGTCCCTAGAAAAAATGTTTTTTTTAATCACAATATAGCACAAGGACAATTCACTCACTGTCCTTCCAGGTCCCTGGAAACAAGGACTTGCAGAGTGAAATAAACTGACACTCTCCCTACCTACAGTTTTCTGTCCCTAGAAAAAATGTTTTTTTTAATCACAATATAGCACAAGGACAATTCACTCACTGTCCTTACAGGTCCCTGGAAACAAGGACTTGCAGAGTGAAAGAAAAAAAACACTCTCCCTACCTACAGTTTTCTGTCCCTAGAAAAAATGTTTTTTTTAATCACAATATAGCACAAGGACAATTCACTCACTGTCCTTACAGGTCCCTGGAAACAAGGACTTGCAGAGTGAAATAAACTGACACTCTCCCTACCTACAGTTTTCTGTCCCTAGAATAAATGTTTTTTTTAAGCACAATATAGCACAAGGACAATTCACTCACTGTCCTTACAGGTCCCTGGAAACAAGGACTTGCAGAGTGAAAGAAAAAAAACACTCTCCCTACCTACAGTTTTCTGTCCCTAGAAAAAATGTTTTTTTTAATCACAATATAGCACAAGGACAATTCACTCACTGTCCTTACAGGTCCCTGGAAACAAGGACTTGCAGAGTGAAATAAACTGACACTCTCCCTACCTACAGTTTTCTGTCCCTAGAATAAATGTTTTTTTTTAAGCACAATATAGCACAAGGAGAATTCACTCACTGTCCTTACAGGTCCCTGGAAACAAGGACTTGCAGAGTGAAAGAAAAAAAACACTCTCCCTACCTACAGTTTTCTGTCCCTAGAAAAAATGTTTTTTTTAATCACAATATAGCACAAGGACAATTCACTCACTGTCCTTACAGGTCCCTGGAAACAAGGACTTGCAGAGTGAAATAAACTGACACTCTCCCTACCTACAGTTTTCTGTCCCTAGAATAAATGTTTTTTTTAAGCACAATATAGCACAAGGAGAATTCACTCACTGTCCTTCCAGGTCCCTGGAAACAAGGACTTGCAGAGTGAAAGAAAAAAAACACTCTCCCTACCTACAGTTTTCTGTCCCTAGAAAAAATGTTTTTTTTAATCACAATATAGCACAAGGACAATTCACTCACTGTCCTTACAGGTCCCTGGAAACAAGGACTTGCAGAGTGAAATAAACTGACACTCTCCCTACCTACAGTTTTCTGTCCCTAGAATAAATGTTTTTTTTAAGCACAATATAGCACAAGGACAATTCACTCACTGTCCTTACAGGTCCCTGGAAACAAGGACTTGCAGAGTGAAAGAAAAAAAACACTCTCCCTACCTACAGTTTTCTGTCCCTAGAAAAAATGTTTTTTTTAATCACAATATAGCACAAGGACAATTCACTCACTGTCCTTACAGGTCCCTGGAAACAAGGACTTGCAGAGTGAAATAAACTGACACTCTCCCTACCTACAGTTTTCTGTCCCTAGAATAAATGTTTTTTTTAAGCACAATATAGCACAAGGAGAATTCACTCACTGTCCTTACAGGTCCCTGGAAACAAGGACTTGCAGAGTGAAAGAAAAAAAACACTCTCCCTACCTACAGTTTTCTGTCCCTAGAAAAAATGTTTTTTTTAATCACAATATAGCACAAGGACAATTCACTCACTGTCCTTACAGGTCCCTGGAAACAAGGACTTGCAGAGTGAAATAAACTGACACTCTCCCTACCTACAGTTTTCTGTCCCTAGAATAAATGTTTTTTTTAAGCACAATATAGCACAAGGAGAATTCACTCACTGTCCTTCCAGGTCCCTGGAAACAAGGACTTGCAGAGTGAAAGAAAAAAAACACTCTCCCTACCTACAGTTTTCTGTCCCTAGAAAAAATGTTTTTTTTAATCACAATATAGCACAAGGACAATTCACTCACTGTCCTTACAGGTCCCTGGAAACAAGGACTTGCAGAGTGAAAGAAACTGACACTCTCCCTACCTACAGTTTTCTGTCCCTAGAAAAAATGTTTTTTTTAATCACAATATAGCACAAGGACAATTCACTCACTGTCCTTACAGGTCCCTGGAAACAAGGACTTGCAGAGTGAAAGAAAAAAAACACTCTCCCTACCTACAGTTTTCTGTCCCTAGAAAAAATGTTTTTTTTAATCACAATATAGCACAAGGACAATTCTCTCACTGTCCTTACAGGTCCCTGGAAACAAGGACTTGCAGAGTGAAATAAACTGACACTCTCCCTACCTACAGTTTTCTGTCCCTAGAATAAATGTTTTTTTTAAGCACAATATAGCACAAGGACAATTCACTCACTGTCCTTACAGGTCCCTGGAAACAAGGACTTGCAGAGTGAAAGAAAAAAAACACTCTCCCTACCTACAGTTTTCTGTCCCTAGAAAAAATGTTTTTTTTAATCACAATATAGCACAAGGACAATTCACTCACTGTCCTTACAGGTCCCTGGAAACAAGGACTTGCAGAGTGAAATAAACTGACACTCTTCCTACCTACAGTTTTCTGTCCCTAGAATAAATGTTTTTTTTAAGCACAATATAGCACAAGGAGAATTCACTCACTGTCCTTACAGGTCCCTGGAAACAAGGACTTGCAGAGTGAAAGAAAAAAAACACTCTCCCTACCTACAGTTTTCTGTCCCTAGAAAAAATGTTTTTTTTAATCACAATATAGCACAAGGACAATTCACTCACTGTCCTTACAGGTCCCTGGAAACAAGGACTTGCAGAGTGAAATAAACTGACACTCTCCCTACCTACAGTTTTCTGTCCCTAGAATAAATGTTTTTTTTAAGCACAATATAGCACAAGGAGAATTCACTCACTGTCCTTCCAGGTCCCTGGAAACAAGGACTTGCAGAGTGAAAGAAAAAAAACACTCTCCCTACCTACAGTTTTCTGTCCCTAGAAAAAATGTTTTTTTTAATCACAATATAGCACAAGGACAATTCACTCACTGTCCTTACAGGTCCCTGGAAACAAGGACTTGCAGAGTGAAATAAACTGACACTCTCCCTACCTACAGTTTTCTGTCCCTAGAATAAATGTTTTTTTTAAGCACAATATAGCACAAGGACAATTCACTCACTGTCCTTACAGGTCCCTGGAAACAAGGACTTGCAGAGTGAAAGAAAAAAAACACTCTCCCTACCTACAGTTTTCTGTCCCTAGAAAAAATGTTTTTTTTAATCACAATATAGCACAAGGACAATTCACTCACTGTCCTTACAGGTCCCTGGAAACAAGGACTTGCAGAGTGAAATAAACTGACACTCTCCCTACCTACAGTTTTCTGTCCCTAGAATAAATGTTTTTTTTAAGCACAATATAGCACAAGGAGAATTCACTCACTGTCCTTACAGGTCCCTGGAAACAAGGACTTGCAGAGTGAAAGAAAAAAAACACTCTCCCTACCTACAGTTTTCTGTCCCTAGAAAAAATGTTTTTTTTAATCACAATATAGCACAAGGACAATTCACTCACTGTCCTTACAGGTCCCTGGAAACAAGGACTTGCAGAGTGAAATAAACTGACACTCTCCCTACCTACAGTTTTCTGTCCCTAGAATAAATGTTTTTTTTAAGCACAATATAGCACAAGGAGAATTCACTCACTGTCCTTCCAGGTCCCTGGAAACAAGGACTTGCAGAGTGAAAGAAAAAAAACACTCTCCCTACCTACAGTTTTCTGTCCCTAGAAAAAATGTTTTTTTTAATCACAATATAGCACAAGGACAATTCACTCACTGTCCTTACAGGTCCCTGGAAACAAGGACTTGCAGAGTGAAAGAAACTGACACTCTCCCTACCTACAGTTTTCTGTCCCTAGAAAAAATGTTTTTTTTAATCACAATATAGCACAAGGACAATTCACTCACTGTCCTTACAGGTCCCTGGAAACAAGGACTTGCAGAGTGAAAGAAACTGACACTCTCCCTACCTACAGTTTTCTGTCCCTAGAATAAATGTTTTTTTAAGCACAATATAGCACAAGGACAATTCACTCACTGTCCTTCCAGGTCCCTGGAAACAAGGACTTGCAGAGTGAAAGAAACTGACACTGTCCCTACCTACAGTTTTCTGTCCCTAGAATAAATGTTTTTTTTAAGCACACTATAGCACAAGCACAAAACACACTGACACTCTCCCTACCTATCCTTCTCTTTCCCTAAACTAAAGGAATCCAGGTTAAGCAAGAAAGAAATAACAGTCACTGTCCCTGCCTATGCTGCTCTATCCCTGCTCCGGAACACACTACACTAGGCCGCCGTGCTGGCGGCCTTTTATAGTGTGGGGCGTGTACTAAACACCCTCAGCAATAATTGGCCACAGGCATCCTGCCTGTGGCCAATCATTGCTCTCCTCGCTGCCGGCGCTGTGATTGGCCAAGCATGCGGGGTCACAGTGCATGCTTGGCCAATCACAGCGCCTGGATGACACTGCGATGGCGTAGTGCATTGTGGGCCGTTCGCGTCACTCGAATTTGGCGCGAACGGCCCAAATCGTTCGATCTTCGTCGAACGATCGAACAGCCGATGTTCGAGTCGAACGTATGTTCGACTCGAACACAAAGCTCATCCCTACTCTTTACAAACACATCATCTAGACTAAAAAATTAACAACAATATTTGTTCAAAAATGGCAGATGTGTAATTACTTTTGTGGCTCTAAAATAAGCCAAAACCGCGGATAGTGGCCGAACGAAGTGTCGGTAACGTAAAGAACGATTACTGTGCCCAACCAAGTTCAAAATATTACATTTTGGAAGGGAGTCCAATATGAGAAAAAAAAAAATACATGTCAGTTTATAAAAAGATTAATAGCAGAAAAGTCTACTTTTTACTTACTTTTAGCGAGCATTCTCTTTATGCTCCTCAACTGGTCTGGCTCCCTCAGTTTGAGGTCTGACCACCTCTTTCTGAGCTGCTCATTTGAGCGTTTCACCCCGAAATTCGCCTTCAGACTCTTCACAACTTTAGTGAGGATTTTGGCCTTCCTTCTATTTGGTTTGCTATACGGCCCATGCTTGACATCATAATCAGCCTTGAGCAAGATGTCCACCATCTCCGCCATCTCGGCAAAAGACATATTCGATGCCTTGAATCTCCTCCTTGATCGTGACGTTTCCTCGGTCTCCGGGCTTGTCTCCTCGTTAGTTGCGGAATTATCAGACACCTGCTGTAACTCCGCCATATCTGTCTGCGCGCCGAAAGAGAAGGGGCGGGGAAAAGATGTTAGTTAGAACGTCATGGGCGGGCGACGTGTGCGGAGCGACGTGTTCGAATTTTGACGCATGCGTGGTGTGTATATAGCAAACACACATGTGACTATAGTACGCTCGGTGTGCGGAGAGAGGAGTTCAAGTGACGGACGTGCGAACGAAGGTATGTGATTTTGTGACTTGGACAAATTGTTGGCCTATACTGTCTTGAGAATGTTGGAGGATATATATGGTGACTAGGATGTTAAGGAGGTTAGACTGTTTGCCTCACATTAGTTAAATATAATTTATTTAACTTGCAGATACAATATGAATGTCTTTATTAGCGACAAAGAGTTCCTGGCGGAATTTATTGACCGGGTAAGAGAGCTGCCGGCTCTGTGGGAGACGAAAAACCCCATCCATAAAAAAAGAGGGGTGAGAAAAGCAGCGCTGGAGAAGCTGCTCCCATTTGTGCATACCAAGGTGCCCACAGCCACAGCAAAACAAGTGGACACTAAAATTGGGAGTTTGAGAGGTACCTACAGGACTGAACGCTCCAAGGTGCTGGCTTCTCAGAGGTCAGGAGCAGCAGCAGATGATGTGTATGTCCCGATTTTGTGGTACTACAGCAGGATGTCCTTCCTGGATGACCACATTGAGACAAGGCCATCACTCTCCACTCTTCCCCCCAGACTTCCCTGCAGCCAACCTGAGCCTTCTCTGGAGCAAGAGGAGGCAGCCATCCTGGATGATCCTGATTTGGCCATCTGGAGCCAGGTATAGTGTTAACTGAAAATGTATTGGGATAAAATTAATGTTTGACAAATATGTCAAGATGAGAAACATACATTATTTTGGATTCCACAAGTGAAATCAAGATCTGTAGACATTATTCTGCACTTAATTGGGTGCTAAATAGTCAATCTGATGTAGTGGTAAATTTAAAGCAAGGATTTATGCATTTACATTCTAATTGCTTCAATCAGGATTACAAAGTTTGATGCAAAGATTAAACCAACATATTAAACTATGTTCCTTTTTCATACACAGGATGAAATCAGCCAGGAGGAGGGTCTGGAAACTGTCAGGCAGGAGGAGGAAGGGCCCAGTGGCAGCCAGGAGGTGGCAGGGCCCAGTGGCAGCCAGGAGGTGGCAGGGCCCAGTGGCAGCCAGGAGGTGGCAGGGCCCAGTGGCAGCCAGGAGGTGGCAGGGCCCAGTGGCAGACAGGAGGTGGCAGGGCAAAGGAGAAGCACCAGATCCCAGGTGCCTCCCATCCGGCTTCACAAAAGAGGCAGGAGGGACAGGACCACCAGTGAGACAGCAATGGCCCTTATTAAAGAGGCCCATGCCACCCTCAAGGAGCCCACATCCCCTGAAGAGGCCATTGCCGGCCTAGTGGAGGCTACGTTCAAGGTGATGAGCATGGAGCAACGCCTCCTATGCGAGCCCCTGCTCATCACCTTGCTCAACAAGGGGGTGATGGAGAAAATTACCCCCAATACCGCCATATGTGAGGTGGCCCAACTGACCCAACCTCAACCTCCACCTCCACCTTCTTCTTCTGCCCCACCCCCTTCTGCTACACCTCCACCTTCTTCTTCTGCCCCACCCCCTTCTGCTACACCTCCACCTTCTGCCCCACCCCCTTCTGCTACACCTCCACCTTCTTCTTCTGCCCCACCCCCTTCTGCTACACCTCCACCTTCTGCCCCACCCCCTTCTGCTACACCTCCACCTTCTTCTTCTGCCCCACCCCCTTCTGCTACACCTCCACCTTCTGCCCCACCCCTTCTGCTACACCTCCACCTTCTTCTTCTGCCCCACCCCCTTCTGCTACACCTCCACCTTCTTCTTCTGCCCCACCCCCTTCTGCTACACCTCCACCTTCTTCTTCTGCCCCACCCCCTTCTGCTACACCTCCACCTCCTCCTCCTGACAGGAGTACCCCTCCAGTGGGCCAGCCTCCAGCCAAACGAAGAAGGAAGGCTGCAGGGAAGGCTTCAGGAAAAGCTGCAGGGAAGGCTTCAGGAAAGGCTGCAGGGAAGGTTGCCAGGAAGAAGAGGAAGTGATGGTCTTGCTTCATTGTGGTCGGACAGAAGGCAGCCTGTTGTAGTACCACACACTTGGGACATAGATATCACCTGCTGCTGTTCCTGACCTCTGGGAGGCCAGCATCAGATTGTGTTCAGAAATGTTGGCCTTCTCAAGCTCCCAATTTTAGTGTCCACACAGGGTTGCTGTGTGCTCTGGGGTCCCTGGGATGCACAAATGGCAGCAGCTTCTCCAGCGCTGCCTTCTCTTTATTTAATTTATAAACATGAATAAATGTGATTTTTGTTTAAGTTCATACTTGACTATGTGTATTTTTAAATAAACAAAATCTAGCTTTGGAGTAAGCAGATACATTTGACTGACAATAAAAGGGACAGATATCACCCCCCCAAAAGAATAACTAAATCTGATTAGCACAAAAACATGTTGGGAAATTTAAATAATATAGATTCCAAAATTAAATGGGAGATCACTATCAAAACATTGTGAAATTATAATTAACATCTGTGACAGCAGGAAGGTAAAGTCACCTGGTTGCATCCAGGGGGGTAGATATATTTCTCCCAGATTCAGGCTTTATGCTGACTTATACAACTAGGGTGGAGAGTTGTATAAGCCCAGCTGAGGCTAGTAGGCTCATGGATGACTCTTACCTCTAGGGAGAGTGTGGGGCGTCGTGCAGACAGAGTTGATGAGGCCAGCTGAAGCTTGTCAGCTCATTTAGGCCTCTATAAAAAACTCCCAGCTTCATTAGATGTTAGCTCATGCCTGGAACCAGACCTGTGTGGACTGTCTAGGGAGAGTGAACCCCTGTGCGGTGAGGCAAAGCCTGTGTGGCTATTTGTTTGGACTTTTACTAAACCAGGGACTTAGGGACTAGGACAGCACCAGGCTGATCCCAGTTGTTAGTTTAGGAAACCTGCATGTTTAGTCAGAGGTCAAACTGACCAGGATTTATTTTGTTTGTTTCTTTTTGGCTTTGCTGTGTTTTTGTCACTGTACATAGAGAAATAAACCGCACCTTTTGATTTTGAAAACCACAACCTCCGTCTGCTGGCCCTGTTTTTGTGTGGGGAGCCCAACCAGGGGGTCACACACACCCGCTACCGAGTTAACCCCCTCACAGTTGGTGGAGAACCAGTGGCAGTTTTTTTTAAGCCAGCATGGAGGAGATACTGAAACAGCTGGCTCTAGCAAATGCCAATCAACAGCAGACAAATGCAGGTTTGCAAAGGAGCCTTGCAGCCCAGCAGCAAGCTCATCAACAAGCCCAGCAGCAATCTGAGGCCCGCTTCATAGACCTGTTACAGAAGCAAGAGCAGAGACTACAACAAATGGAAGCAGTAATGCAGCAACGTCCGCAGACCAGTGAGGAAAGCCGTCCCACTAATACCGCGTCCTTTGGGGTGAGTCGTTTATTGACAAAAATGACTGGAGAGGATGATCCAGAGGTATTTTTGACCACATTTGAAAGGACTGCTGAAAGAGAAAAGTGGCCTGAGGAGCAGTGGGCTGGACTGGTGGCTCCTCTGTTAACTGGTGAATCGCAGAAGGCTTACTATGACCTAGAGCCTGACCAAGCAAAAGACTATGTGATGCTAAAAGCTGAAATATTGGCAAGGCTGGGTGTCACCCTGGCTGTCCGGGCTCAGCGTGTGCATAACTGGACTTTCCAGCTTGGAAAACCCCCCAGGTCTCAAATGTATGATCTCATTCACCTGAGCAGGAAGTGGCTACAGCCAGAGACTTTGTCCGCACCGGAGATTGTGGAACGTGTTGTGATGGATCGTTTCTTGAGAGCTCTTCCTACCGCCATTCAAAAGTGGGTAAGCCATGGAGACCCAGAAACGGCCGGTAAACTTGTGGATCGTGTAGAGAGATACTTGGCTACAGAGAACCTGACGGCCTCTTCCAGAGACTCTCGGACTTTCCACCCTAAGACCAGACCATCCCCAGGGGCGGATAAGAGGATTCCAAGGGGTGAGGGTGGAGAGAGTGAGAGGGTGGGAGCTCTACCCCAAGTTTGGCGAGAACAGCCTGGGAAATCAGCGGCTCAAGAGGCCGCAAGAAGGATCGTTTGCTACCGCTGCCGGCAAGCGGGACATATTGCAGCAAATTGCCCGGTTGTGGAGGAACCCATGCAATGTGACTTTCTGATGGACAGACGTCAGTCGCTGTGTGCGACAGTCGCATGCACTGCCATTCGGGGAACTGAGAAACATTTATGCAAAATGTGTATTAATGGTAGAAATGTTGTGGTATTACTGGATTCAGGTAGCCTTGTGACCCTGATAAAGGCTGAATTAGTTAAAACAGAGGTCTCTGGGAATAGCAAGGTAGCTGTTATTTGTGTGCATGGGGACACCCGAGAGTATCCAGTGACTACAGTGTGTTTCGAGACCCCCAAAGGTACCCTCTCTCATCCAGTGGGGTTAGTATCTCAATTACCGCATGATGCCATTGTGGGAAGGGATTTTCCGAAGTTCTGGGAACTGTGGGATGATCCTGAGCCCCCCACTGGTGCCCCTATGTACCAGGAATGTGATAGCCAGAACTCCTCTGAGAGTGGTGAGGACTCTCCAGAATTTCCCTTGTCAGTATTGGCAGGGGAGACTCAAGAAACTGGAGAGGAGCCCACCTCCTCAGACGAAAACCTACCGTCTGTGGAGTTTTCTGATCTGGAGGTTCACAGGGAAAATTTTGCCACAGAACAGTTAAAAGACCCCGCCCTAATAAAGGCACGGGAAAACGTAGTGGAAATAGATGGCGAGTTAGTGAACCCAGATATTACCTGCACTTACCCATACTTCAGCGTAGAGAAGGACCTACTGTATCGGGTGGCAAAAAGGGCAGAAGAAACCGTTGAGCAGCTGGTGGTGCCCAAACCTTACAGGAAGTTGGTGTTGGAGTTGGCCCATGGGCACATTCTTGGAGGTCATCTGGGGACAGAGAAAACCCGAGAGAGGGTATTACAGAGATTCTATTGGCCTGGGGTGATGAAGGACATAGAAAATTATTGTTCCTCCTGCCCTGTGTGTCAGAGGTCGGCCCCGATGCCACATTTCCGTAGCCCGCTGGTCCCTCTACCCATCATTGAGGTCCCGTTTGAGAGAATCGCAATGGATTTGGTAGGTCCTATAATCAAGTCCGCTAGGGGGCACCAGTACATATTGGTTATAATGGACTATGCCACCCGTTATCCAGAAGCGATCCCTCTCAGAAATACCTCGGCCAAAACCATAGCCAAAGAGCTATCTCTTGTTTTTAGCCGGGTGGGTATTTGTAAAGAACTGCTTACGGACCAAGGTACACCCTTTATGTCCCGGGTTATGAAAGAGCTGTGTAAATTGTTCAAAGTGACGCAATTGCGTACATCTGTGTATCACCCCCAAACCGATGGGCTGGTTGAAAGATTCAACAAAACCCTAAAACAAATGTTGAAGAAAGTGGTGGATAGAGATGGAAAGGATTGGGACTGTCTACTTCCTTATTTGATGTTTGCTATTAGGGAGGTGCCCCAATCCTCTACGGGATTCTCCCCCTTTGAGTTACTGTATGGGAGACACCCAAGAGGGCTGTTGGATATTGCCAAGGAAACTTGGGAAAGTGAGAGTTCTCCCCACAGGAGTGTGATTGAGCATGTCGCCCTGATGCAAGATCGAATTGCACAGGTAATGCCCATCGTGAAGGAACATTTGGCCCAAGCGCAGTTGGCACAGCAGAGAGTGTACAACCGTGGAGCAAAGACCCGTACCTTTTCCCCGGGGGATAGGATATTGGTACTTGTCCCTACGGTTGAAAGTAAATTCCTTGCCAAATGGCAAGGCCCCTACGAGATAATGGAAAAAGTGAGCGAAGTGAATTACAAGGTCAGACAACCAGGAAGGCGAAAGCCCGAACAGATATATCACGTTAATCTGTTGAAAGCCTGGAGGGATAGAGAGTCCCTAGTCGCAGAAACTTGGTCACCAGCTCAAACTGGTTGCGTGATTCCGGAGGTTGGAATAGCAGCCACCTTGTCACAACCCCAACAACAGGAGGTTAAGGAGTTTGTGCTTCGCAACAAGGAGGTGTTCTCTGAGCTGCCGGGACAAACATCTGGGGTAGAGCATGATATTATTACCCCGCCCGGTGAAAGGGTGAAGTTAAAACCCTATCGGATCCCAGAGGCCCGACGGGAGGCAATACGGGAGGAAGTACAGAAAATGCTGAACTTAGGGGTGATAGAGGAGTCCCAAAGTGATTGGTCTAGTCCCATTGTGTTGGTGCCTAAACCGGATGGGAGCTGGCGATTTTGTAACGATTTTCGTCAGTTGAACAAAGTTACAAAATTTGACACCTACCCCATGCCACGTATAGATGAGTTGATCGACCGGCTGGGAACAGCCCGATACATGACGACTCTTGACCTCACAAAAGGGTATTGGCAAATTCCCCTGGCCAAGTCGGCCAAAGAGAAAACCGCATTTGTAACCCCAGACGGGGCGTTCCAATATAAGAGAATGCCGTTCGGGTTACAGAATGCGCCGGCCACATTCCAGCGGAAAATGGACCAGATACTGAGGCCCCATCGGAAGTATGCTGCGGCTTACCTGGATGACGTAATTGTCCATAGCACAGATTGGGCCTCACATCTGCCAAAAGTGCAAGCAGTCCTAGACTCTATCCGGGAAGCGGGGTTTACGGCTAACCCCAAGAAGTGTACCATTGGGCAGGAGGAGGCCAAATATCTTGGGTACACCATTGGCAGGGGAGTGATAAAACCCCAACTCAACAAAGTCGAGGCCATCCAGAGTTGGCCACGTCCCAACAGCAAGAAGCAGGTACGGGCCTTTCTGGGAATCGCGGGTTATTATCGGCGCTTCATTCCCCACTTTGCTTCTAAGGCTGTGCCCCTAACCAACCTGACGAAAGGGAAAAGGTCGGTCAGGATTAAATGGACCCCCGAGGCTGAGGCAGCATTCCAATTCTTGAAACAAGCCTTATGTAGCCAGCCAGTGTTGTACTCACCCGACTTCTCTAAAGACTTTGTCGTACAAAGTGATGCGTCAGATGTGGGGTTAGGAGCAGTATTGTCCCAGGTCTGGAACGGGGAAGAGCACCCAGTCATTTACCTCAGCAGGAAGTTGAAGTCCCATGAGGTAAATTACGCCACGGTTGAAAAGGAGTGTTTAGCGGTGAAGTGGGCTCTAGATTCCCTTCGGTACTATCTGCTAGGTAGGCACTTTGACATGGTTACGGATCACGCTCCGTTAAAGTGGATGGCTCAAAACAAGGAGACAAATAGAAGAGTGAATAGGTGGTTCCTGGCCCTACAGGAATTCAACTTCACAGTAAAGCATCGCCCTGGCGTTCAAATGGGGAATGTGGATGCTTTGTCTCGAGTACATGAATGCCTGATTGCTGGTGTTCCAACCCCAAGGTTAAAACAAGAGGGGGGGGTATGTGACAGCAGGAAGGTAAAGTCACCTGGTTGCATCCAGGGGGGTAGATATATTTCTCCCAGATTCAGGCTTTATGCTGACTTATACAACTAGGGTGGAGAGTTGTATAAGCCCAGCTGAGGCTAGTAGGCTCATGGATGACTCTTACCTCTAGGGAGAGTGTGGGGCGTCGTGCAGACAGAGTTGATGAGGCCAGCTGAAGCTTGTCAGCTCATTTAGGCCTCTATAAAAAACTCCCAGCTTCATTAGATGTTAGCTCATGCCTGGAACCAGACCTGTGTGGACTGTCTAGGGAGAGTGAACCCCTGTGCGGTGAGGCAAAGCCTGTGTGGCTATTTGTTTGGACTTTTACTAAACCAGGGACTTAGGGACTAGGACAGCACCAGGCTGATCCCAGTTGTTAGTTTAGGAAACCTGCATGTTTAGTCAGAGGTCAAACTGACCAGGATTTATTTTGTTTGTTTCTTTTTGGCTTTGCTGTGTTTTTGTCACTGTACATAGAGAAATAAACCGCACCTTTTGATTTTGAAAACCACAACCTCCGTCTGCTGGCCCTGTTTTTGTGTGGGGAGCCCAACCAGGGGGTCACACACACCCGCTACCGAGTTAACCCCCTCACACATCATTTTGAAAAATCCAACCATTTAAATTATTCCTAAAAACTTGCACGATATAATACACATAAATCTTATAAAGAGCAGCATGAAAAAGGTTAAAAATAAGGCATTACTCTGTGTGAATATCAGCAGCAAAAGAAGGTCACTCGTTTTGATTAATGTAACATTCTAACGAAGATTTCAATGCAGAACATTTAAACGATGAAATATTTTTGAGCGTGACGAATATGCTCTCTCCATTACGAAGGCTTGTTTTACCAGAAGATGCGCTCCCGTCTCATAGTTGCTTGTGAGCATGCGCGCTTTTGGAAGAGTCGGAAAAGCATACACACAAACCATTTTCTCGTCACAAAACAGGCCGACGAGAAACACGACGAGGAAATCTGGAATCCTGACGAGAAAATAGAGAGCAGGTTCTCTATTTTCTCGTCGAGATTCTCTGCAATTTTCTCGTCGTAAAACCATACACACGAACGTTTTTCTCGACAAAAAAACTCTCGCGGCACTTTTCTTGACTGTTTTGGACGAGAAACTCGGTCGTGTGTACGAGGCCTAATACCGCTCAAATTTCTTTCATTTTGGACAGAAGGGGAAGGGTTACAATTTGTCAGGTTTAGACGAAAATGGAAAAATAAAAACCTGTTAAAAATTGTAACTGTTTGTGCCATTTCGCATGGGCATTCCGATTACATCTAGCTATTATTTCTTCAGGTGGACCGGGTCGGCAGATCCATGAAGTTCTATGGACAGGCAGGTGTAAATGGGCTTGTGTCCTTTTATACCCGTCTACCTCTGAATCTGTCCATGTTCAGAAAAAAAAAAGTTTGTCTGGACCTAAACATGATAGATCGGAGGTAGCCTAATGTAAACGGACATAAGTCTGACTGGCTATAGAGCCATCATGGGTCCGCCCGTGTCTGCTATGTAAAAGCGGACACACACTGAACAGGCACGGATGTCAAAACAATGACATCTGTCCTCAGATTCTGCATGGGACCTGCTCATGGATCCCCTGCTGAGCAGAGCAGAGCTGCTCCATGTGAAAGGAGCCTTCCCCTCTCGCTTCAAAACAAATATACTGTATAGCATTGTAGAACTAAACATTTCATATTTGAGTTATTACAACTTGAAACTCACATACAATGACAATTACCACACTGATTTTTTTTTTTTTATGTCAGCTACAAACTGAACAGGAAATAAGAACTCTCTGTAGGCTAATGAAATATACGCTGACCTGGTACAGGATGCAAATCATTTGTGAATCTCTTATCTGTCAAAAGGCTGCAAGAAACTGTAAGGACACGAGGGATGAAGGTGTAAAATTATTATTACTGTTGTTTAACCACTTCAGATCTGCGCTATGGCCAAAAGACAGCCGCAGCGCGGACCTAAACTGCCGGGGCGGGCGTCCCTGGATGTCCTTCTGTTTACTTCCGCAAAGCGTGCCCACGGCAGCGCTCATCGCGGAAGAGCTGTGCCCGCTGGCGGCCGCAATGTCCGCCAGGTACTCGCGATCGGCAATCACAGAGCCAGAGACGTGGATCTCTGTGTGTAAACAAGGAGATCCACGTCCTGTTAGGGAGAGGAGGCCGATGCTGTGTCCCTTGTACATAGGGACACAGATCGGTCACCTCCCCCAGTCAGTCCCCTCCCCCCACAGTAAGAATCACTCCCAGGCAACACATTTAACCCCTTGATCACCCCCTAGTGTTAACCCCTTCCCTGCCAGTCACATTTATACAGTAATCAGTGCATATTTATAGCACTGATCGCTGTATAAATGGGAATGGTCCCACAATATAGTGTCAAAAGTGTCCGATCTGTCCGCCGCAATATCGCAGTCCTGACAAAAATCGCAGATCACCGATATTACTAGTGAAAAAAAAAATGTCATAAATCTATCCCCTATTTTGTAGGCGCTATAACTTTTGCGCAAACCAATCAATAAACGCTTATTGCGATTTTTTTTTTTTACCAAAAATGTGTAGAAGAATACGTATCGGCCTAAACTGAGAAAAAATATATATTTTTTAAATATTGGGATATTTATTATAGCAAAAAGTAAAAAATATTGTGTTTTTTTCCAAAATTTACAGTCTTTTTTTGTTTATAGCGCAAAAAATAAAAACCGCAGAGGTGATCAAATACCACCAAAAGAAAGCTCTATTTGTGGGAAAAAAATGATAAAAATTTCATTTGGGTACAGTGTTGTATGACTGCGCAATTTTCATTCAAATTGCATCAGCGCTGAAAACTGACAATTGGTTTGGGCAGGAGGGGGGTTTGCCCAGTAAGTGCCCAGTAAGGAAGTGGTTAAATATTGCAGATTAAACATAATTATACTATAGTTGACTCTATATACTGATTATATACAATTTATTATCTATACAGTTTATGATTTACTTTAAAGCAAAGATAATTGTTGTCATTTTTTTTATGAACCATTATTCTGCCACCTTCAAGGAAAACTGTATATCTAAACTGTTATTTTAGCAACATCCCACTGTTGATCAAAGGAGAGTCTGGTCAAAAAAACTTTCAAAGTCATGTGAACAACCTCTCTTGTATTCACCAAGTTCTCTCTGCAGCATTATGCAAGGAGACCTCCAATTGGATACGGCAGGCACTTCATGGTGGTCTGTACTTTATGAATAGATCATATAATGCAGCCAAGGTGTTCTATAAACACTACAGTGTCAAGTGGAAAGTAGATAGCAGTATCTGCTCTACACTATAAATAGGCTCTTTACTATTCTGGGAGTCCTTATGGTTCCAACAGTCACTAAGGTACAAAATATGGCTGGATGAGTATTTGAACTAGGATTGGTGGTGGTGGGGCGGGGGAAGTAGATAGCGGGGGGGGGGGTGAAATAGATTACAATGTGGGGGGTGAAGTAGATTACAATGGGGCAGACAGGTCAGACAGGGCTCAGTCCCTATTGATGGGTGGAATGGGGAAAGATGGGGGAGGGCTATAGCAGGTGATATGAAGGTTCCCATGTTACAAACAACCATTGGAAATGGTACCATTTGTACTAAAATAAAAAATATGCAAAATAAGTATGCAAAATGTGACGATGAATTAAAGTGTTTGTCAATACCAGAAGTCTGCCAAGCAAAATAGGTGAGTTGGAAGCTTTGGTGCATGAAGAAAATGTAATTGGTTTAATTGGTATTGATGAATGTTGGCTTCATTCTTCACATGACTGGGCTATTAATATTCCTGGTTATGCTCTCTTTTGGAAAGACAGGGTAAAACGGAGGGGTGGTGGTGTCTGTCTCTGTGTGAAAAGTTATCTCAAAGTGAATGTGAAAGAGGACCTAGTTGATGGAGAGTGTCATGAGGCTGAAGCATTATGGGTTGAACTTACAAATGTAATCATTGGAGTTTGTTATAGACCTCCCAGTGTTAATGAGGAGGTGGAGACAAATGTGCACAAATAGAAAGGGGTGCAAGGGCTGGGACAGTGATAATAATGCAGACATCCCAACCTGCAAAAACTAAGTTCAGGGAGGTGGCAAACTCATTCTAGGGAGGTGAATTTTTTTTTAAAATATTTTTTTTTATATTTTTTCACAGTGCTTCTGGGGAAGGGGGTATGTGACAGTGGATGGTGTCAGTAGTTTTTTTATTTTTACGTATTGATTTTTTTACAATTTAATTTGTTTTTAATTAGTTTCACAATGCTTTTTGGGGGAAGGGGATTGGGGCAGTGTTGGTAGGGCAGGGGGGGGAGTCGTTTTTTTTTATTATATATTTTTTGACAATTTAATTATTTTTATTTTTTTTGCATTTTTATTTTTTTATCAGCCTTGTTGTTGGGCTTTGGTGAGATATCAGGAGTCTAAAGACCCCTGACATCTCCCCTTTGAGACAGGGAAATGGACTGAGGACACAGATTCCCTAGTCCTATTCTCAGCATTGAAGATGAAAGGACAGAAGACAGCACTCTGATTAGTTACACTCATTATCTCATTTGCATACCATAACTGGCAAATACTGTATACAGTATGCATATGAAACACATGGTACCTTTCCAGTGGAAATGGGCTGTGTTTCTCTCCATCACTTAGTAGGCTAATTGGTAAATTATTAAAAGTATTTTTGTATAAGTATTTTTGTGCTAAAAAGGAACATAGACAGGAAGAGAAAGTAGACAGATTAACTCATTAGTCCACTGCTGTTCCTTTACTGTCCAGTCACAGGCCGGGGAAGAGGTGACCAAGCTGCATTGTCTAATTGCAATAGAAAGAAGTCAGGTCAACAACCTGGCTGTGTAGTTTGAAAATCTCAAGACTAGATGGGCAGAAATATGAATCCTTTGGCAAGTGAAACAGTGTACATATGTTTTTTCAGTTGTGTGTAAACCAATTGCCTGGAGTCCAGCTTTAAAGTAGTAATGAACATACAATGTATAGACACTTTCTAATACAGTTATATGCAGGTACCATAACTGCCTTTGCTTAGTTTCAGAAAAGATCTTCCTTACCCCTTTTACAAGGTTAAAAAGTTATGTCATGTGACCATGCATCTCTTGTTCCTGATAGTGGGGGGGGGGGGGTTACAGGACACAGGACACTGTGCATACACTCAGTATGTCTATAGTCTGTTAAACCCTATCAGGGGACTTGTTCAAGAGGCGGACTGTAATCAGGAGGGGGTGTGTGCCAGAGGCAGGCTGTGATTAGAGTGGGGGGTAGCTGAACAGGCTACCCAATACAGGCATGCTGTTTATCTGCACAGTGTCCTGTACCTCTAAATGGCCAGCCAAAAAATAAAAACTGACCATCCAAGCAATGATCAGTATCTGTGCTTTTTGTGGTCAGTTAAGAACAAGGAAGAAAGGTGACTGGCAGGATCAACCAGGCAATTAATCTCAAAAGTGATATAAAACTTAAATCATAATGTGACATGATACACTGCATAGATAATGTCCATATATTTTGCAAGTGATGGAAAAAAAGGGGGAACAGTTTCAGAAAATGTGCAGGTAATAAATCCTCGTAGTAAATATGCAGAAATCCAAAAGCTGATTAGACAGGGATTCCACCACCAGAAAAGTTCATACAGATCCTCCAGTAGCACCCCACACTCTGTGATCAGGGACACTTACCAGATGGTAGGGACCACCTATTGCTAGAATGATCAGACAGGCAGGCAGAACAACCTCTGCAGATTATGGAAAACCAAGAAAGCCTCTGGGATGCTCTGGTAGCGGGAAGGGTCCTCCAGTGTGGTTAATCTCACAGTGGAATATCCGAATCGGTCAGAACCAGAAGATAAACCATACAAATAGAGAGCACCAATACTGTATGTGTAACATTTATTGAATAAAGCCAAATGGCTACTTACAATAGATAAAAAGCAGTAAAGCATGGATAAAATCGTTTGCCGGCAAACACAAAATCTTTCTTCCGGAGTCAAGTGGGGCGCAGTGCTATCAGCGCGTAGCTCTGCCCGACATGTTCCGTCACACGTGACATCTTCCTGGGGCACAAGATCATCAGCCAAGCACATTGGTGAAAATAAAGCAATCTTTTCTCTGAGCCTCCAAATTCTGGGTACCAAATGAGAACTTACCAATCCAGATAGCACTGTAAATCAGGTGTCTCCTGTCTGAGAGAACTACTCCAGAACCCCTGAACCTGCATGGGTGAGAACCCGAGTACTAAAAATGTCTCCTATCATCCCCCTAAAGTGACCATAACCCAAATAAAGGGAAACATACCTGCTGTCCAGGACCAGGACACATCCCAGCATCCTGTATAGGTAACATTCACTTCAACTGTAATTTGGCCTAGGGCTATATTCAAATTATGAGTCCCCACCCAATGAACAGCCTAATTCTGCCTCCTATTCTGTTATATCGGACTACAACTACCAGGATTGATCACTTATGACCACCTCAGTCTTTTTCAAGCATGAATCATTTTCCTCAGTAAGTAGAAATATGCTGAAAGCATTAGCAAAAAGGTTGTTAAATTCTTTGTTTCAAGAATTCGTACCTTTTCCTTATTCTTGGCACCGCAGCCTGCTTAAAAAAACACAGTAGTAAGGTCTACTGATTTTGCTTTTAAACAGGAGGTTTTTTTTAGACAAGACGATGTTCAGCCTAGAAGCAAAGTTTTTACATCCTCTCTTCCTGCTACAACTAGAAGGAGCTAAAATAAAGGCAAGAGTCAGACTTTCATATATTTTCTTTTAAGCCCAAGGGAAGGTGATATCAATATTTTTTTTTTTTTTTTTTATGGTTGAACTGGATGGACTTTGTCTTTTTTCAACCTGACTAACTATGTAACTATGTAACTATGTAACTATGTAACTTTACCTGTAACACACAATGCATCAAATTGCAGAAGGATCTCTGGAAATAAGACTTTGGAAATAATGGTAATGATAGAAAATATGGTTCGAATTAGATTATTCATGTAAGAGTATTATTTAGTAACCAGCATATCTGTCACTCAAATTTATATTGATTCTAAAGTAGTTGAGTGTCATGGAATAAATTTTCCTGTGAAAAACGGCTCCCCCCATGATTTCATCAGTTCTTTGAGCCTGCATTTGAAATCATTACATGTTTAATTAGAATGGGGTTTGATTTAGCACCACAAAGAAACCAGAGCTAGGGAAGAAATGAAGAATAATAAGGCCATTTTGAAATTCAGTTCAGATAACTCACATCATCCATCATATCGAAATCCAGATTGTGAATCAAAGGACCTCACTAGTTACGAGTGCTCACAATTTCTGGTAGAACAGCCTTGTCCTAATCTCCCTTCCCATACTGGTAATAAAATACATTCATCTTGATGGCAAAATAGTTTGGCAGATTGTCAGCAGACACTAAAAGTAAAATAGAGCATCCAAATGTGACCAAGATTTGGTAGCCGCAGACGTTTCTCTTCCCCAGTGGTGCTCATTTGTCCTAATACTGGGAAAGGAACACAAAAAAAGAGAGCAATTATTGTTTGTTACCCTGAGATAAAAAATAGAAACATGCAGCCAAGAAACAATGCTTACATTTACTGTGAATTTTTAATTTTTTTTTTCACCTTTGTATTTTGTGTTTATTTGTAAAGAACCTAATGGTTCTTATTTTTACACAATGGAATAGCTGTGTACACCACCTTTTGGTTTTGCTCTGTTGTGGCTTTTGTAGTTCACTCCCTCCGGAGCTGCTAATTTAATAATTTTTCCGGAACTAAAATGTTTAAATAGTGGGGTATCTCAACCACTCCGACACACCCTTAAGACAAATAAACCATAAAATTTTCAATTGTCATTAAATAGATTGAACAATATTTTAGACAATACATTGTAAAAGTATACATTGTTTATATTTATTAACCCACACTACACTAAAACAAGACAGAAGTCTGGGCCCAGATATACAAGAAATGCAATGTAGAATAAAGCTATAACAAAACCACCAAGAATATAAAAAAAACTTTATAATAAAGTAAAAAAAATACAGCTGAATAAAATAAAAATAACTCTATAGTGGTCTGATTAAGCTTGAATTTGTTTGCAAGGATTTATTGATAAAGAATACAATAATCCTGCTGGATATATATATATATATATATATATATATATATATATATATAGATAGATAGATAGATAGATAGATGTTTTATATATATATATATATATATATATATATATATATATATATATATTGTGGTAGTGTGGTACCCCACCAGTGTATGGATGCAGGATTCTCAACCAGGCAGGTTGAGGGGCTCCAGGGTATTTGCTTGTTTGGGAGGAAACTGGCATTTCAGTTTCCTCATGATTTACTAAATTCCACTTTGAGACCCGGAGCTTGGGGATTTCTTAGAGATCCGGGTGGGATGAAATCCCCAGTCCTGGATCCGGGTTTTGAGACTCAACTGCACACTGATTGTTCAGGTGTGTGTGGGCCTGATAGTAGAATCAGGACCAGCATTCTGAGCCCCACCCTCCCGACGAGTGCAGGTGTGCACTGGGGAAGCCATAGAGTGCAAGTGTGCACTGGAGAAGTCAGAGAGTGCTTGTGTGCACAGTGGAAGCCAGAGACCCAGGTCTGAGGGTCAGAGCAGCAAGGGGCTGCTATCCAAATGGATGGTGTTGCAGATGGAATAGTCTATAGGAGACAGACAAGAGCCTGAAGAGGAAGGCCTGAGCAGCACTGCTGTATGTATAGGCCAGGAGGCTGAATGTCATTTTGTTGTTGAAAAGGAGTACTGAAATTCTGGAAAGAACTCTTTAAAATGGCATCTGAAATGCTTAATAAGACAATCCCATTTGACCCGGGAATAGCTCTACTTAACCTGAAACCAGAAAGCATAACACATATGCAATTTAAATTATTAGTACAACTTTTTACAACAGCTAAACAAACATTAGCAAAAGCACGGAAATCAACCCAATTAAATATACACGAATCAAAGACCAGAATGAATAGTGCGATGACATATGCTAAAATGACTGCGATAGATATGGACACGATCCCCAAATTTGAAAAATTGTGGCAACCCTGGATCAATTACATTAGTCCATCAACCTTTGACACCAAAGTTCTCTTACCATGGTAACTGATACAAAGGATTTAAATGAATTATCTATAGTAGCGGTGGCGGCTCTGGGTCTAACCCCACGGACTTCTACACTACTCTACTCTCCTCTCCTCTCCTCTTCTATCTTTCTTTCACCACTATTTTTTCTTTATTATGTATATATTCGTTTCATTTTCCTTCCTTTTTATAAATATTTCATCGGGTATACATAAGAACATTGTTTGAATTTATATTCCATATCTCCATCATAACTTAAATCTTCTAGACGTTATGAATTTATTGACATTAAGAATGTTTTAAGGAAACATATACTACTTGCAAACCTCTTAAAGGAACTAAAATATTGATACATTGCATGTTTAGTTTGTTAAGCAACCTCCTTTAAAATTAACAAAAATCTAGCTTTTGGAAAATAAAGGAATTATAACGTTTGTTAATATAAGCATAATCAAGATTGAATGTATGATACCCTCTGTATGCCTTAATAAAATATTTTGACAAGGAAAAGGAGTACTGAAACCCCTGCGAGGGAAAACCTTTTGATTTTGTTTTGAACTTATTTTAATAAAAATGGGCAAACAACCCTTAAAAAGAAGAACCAGCGAGTGGCGGTGTCCTTCAAGCTCTACACTTGATGCTAGTCCTTCACAATATATATTGTGAGGGGGTTAACTCGGTAGCGGGTGTGTGTGACCCCCTGGTTGGGCTCCCCACACAAAAACAGGGCCAGCAGACGGAGGTTGTGGTTTTCAAAATCAAAAGGTGCGGTTTATTTCTCTATGTACAGTGACAAAAACACAGCAAAGCCAAAAAGAAACATAAACAAAATAAATCCTGGTCAGTTTGACCTCTGACTAAACATGCAGGTTTCCTAAACTAACAACTGGGATCAGCCTGGTGCTGTCCTAGTCCCTAAGTCCCTGGTTTAGTAAAAGTCCAAACAAATAGCCACACAGGCTTTGCCTCACCGCACAGGGGTTCACTCTCCCTAGACAGTCCACACAGGTCTGGTTCCAGGCATGAGCAAACACCTAATGAATCTGGGAGTTTTTATAGAGGCCTTTAAATGAGCTGACAAGCTTCAGCTGGTCTCATCAACTCCCTGCCTGCACGACGCCCAGCCCTCTCCCTAGAGGTATGAGTCATCCATGAGCCCACTAGCCTCAGCTGGGCTTCATCAACTCCCTAGTTGTATAAGTCGGCATAAAGCCTGAATCTGGGAGAAATATATCTACCCCCCTGGATGCAACCAGGTGACTTTACCTTCCTGCTGTCACATACCCCCCCCCTCTTGTTTTAACCTTGGGGTTGGAACACCAGCAATCAGGCATTCATGTACTCGAGACAAAGCATCCACATTCCCCATTTGAACGCCAGGGCGATGCTTTACTGTGAAGTTGAATTCCTGTAGGGCCAGGAACCACCTATTCACTCTTCTATTTGTCTCCTTGTTTTGAGCCATCCACTTTAACGGAGCGTGATCCGTAACCATGTCAAAGTGCCTACCTAGCAGATAGTACCGAAGGGAATCTAGAGCCCACTTCACCGCTAAACACTCCTTTTCAACCGTGGCGTAATTTACCTCATGGGACTTCAACTTCCTGCTGAGGTAAATGACTGGGTGCTCTTCCCCGTTCCAGACCTGGGACAATACTGCTCCTAACCCCACATCTGACGCATCACTTTGTACGACAAAGTCTTTAGAGAAGTCGGGTGAGTACAACACTGGCTGGCTACATAAGGCTTGTTTCAAGAATTGGAATGCTGCCTCAGCCTCGGGGGTCCATTTAATCATGACCGACCCTTTCCCTTTCGTCAGGTTGGTTAGGGGCACAGCCTTAGAAGCAAAGTGGGGAATGAAGCGCCGATAATAACCCGCGATTCCCAGAAAGGCCCGTACCTGCTTCTTGCTGTTGGGACGTGGCCAACTCTGGATGGCCTCGACTTTGTTGAGTTGGGGTTTTATCACTCCCCTGCCAATGGTGTACCCAAGATATTTGGCCTCCTCCTGCCCAATGGTACACTTCTTGGGGTTAGCCGTAAACCCCGCTTCCCGGATAGAGTCTAGGACTGCTTGCACTTTTGGCAGATGTGAGGCCCAATCTGTGCTATGGACAATTACGTCATCCAGGTAAGCCGCAGCATACTTCCGATGGGGCCTCAGTATCTGGTCCATTTTCCGCTGGAATGTGGCCGGCGCATTCTGTAACCCGAACGGCATTCTCTTATATTGGAACGCCCCGTCTGGGGTTACAAATGCGGTTTTCTCTTTGGCCGACTTGGCCAGGGGAATTTGCCAATACCCTTTTGTGAGGTCAAGAGTCGTCATGTATCGGGCTGTTCCCAGCCGGTCGATCAACTCATCTATACGTGGCATGGGGTAGGTGTCAAATTTTGTAACTTTGTTCAACTGACGAAAATCGTTACAAAATCGCCAGCTCCCATCCGGTTTAGGCACCAACACAATGGGACTAGACCAATCACTTTGGGACTCCTCTATCACCCCTAAGTTCAGCATTTTCTGTACTTCCTCCCGTATTGCCTCCCGTCGGGCCTCTGGGATCCGATAGGGTTTTAACTTCACCCTTTCACCGGGCGGGGTAATAATATCATGCTCTACCCCAGATGTTTGTCCCGGCAGCTCAGAGAACACCTCCTTGTTGCGAAGCACAAACTCCTTAACCTCCTGTTGTTGGGGTTGTGACAAGGTGGCTGCTATTCCAACCTCCGGAATCACGCAACCAGTTTGAGCTGGTGACCAAGTTTCTGCGACTAGGGACTCTCTATCCCTCCAGGCTTTCAACAGATTAACGTGATATATCTGTTCGGGCTTTCGCCTTCCTGGTTGTCTGACCTTGTAATTCACTTCGCTCACTTTTTCCATTATCTCGTAGGGGCCTTGCCATTTGGCAAGGAATTTACTTTCAACCGTAGGGACAAGTACCAATATCCTATCCCCCGGGGAAAAGGTACGGGTCTTTGCTCCACGGTTGTACACTCTCTGCTGTGCCAACTGCGCTTGGGCCAAATGTTCCTTCACGATGGGCATTACCTGTGCAATTCGATCTTGCATCAGGGCGACATGCTCAATCACACTCCTGTGGGGAGAACTCTCACTTTCCCAAGTTTCCTTGGCAATATCCAACAGCCCTCTTGGGTGTCTCCCATACAGTAACTCAAAGGGGGAGAATCCCGTAGAGGATTGGGGCACCTCCCTAATAGCAAACATCAAATAAGGAAGTAGACAGTCCCAATCCTTTCCATCTCTATCCACCACTTTCTTCAACATTTGTTTTAGGGTTTTGTTGAATCTTTCAACCAGCCCATCGGTTTGGGGGTGATACACAGATGTACGCAATTGCGTCACTTTGAGCAATTTACACAGCTCTTTCATAACCCGGGACATAAAGGGTGTACCTTGGTCCGTAAGCAGTTCTTTACAAATACCCACCCGGCTAAAAACAAGAGATAGCTCTTTGGCTATGGTTTTGGCCGAGGTATTTCTGAGAGGGATCGCTTCTGGATAACGGGTGGCATAGTCCATTATAACCAATATGTACTGGTGCCCCCTAGCGGACTTGATTATAGGACCTACCAAATCCATTGCGATTCTCTCAAACGGGACCTCAATGATGGGTAGAGGGACCAGCGGGCTACGGAAATGTGGCATCGGGGCCGACCTCTGACACACAGGGCAGGAGGAACAATAATTTTCTATGTCCTTCATCACTCCAGGCCAATAGAATCTCTGTAATACCCTCTCTCGGGTTTTCTCTGTCCCCAGATGACCTCCAAGAATGTGCCCATGGGCCAACTCCAACACCAACTTCCTGTAAGGTTTGGGCACCACAAGCTGCTCAACGGTTTCTTCTGCCCTTTTTGCCACCCGATACAGTAGGTCCTTCTCTACGCTGAAGTATGGGTAAGTGCAGGTATTATCTGGGTTCACTAACTCGCCATCTATTTCCACTACGTTTTCCCGTGCGTTTATTAGGGCGGGGTCTTTTAACTGTTCTGTGGCAAAATTTTCCCTGTGAACCTCCAGATCAGAAAACTCCACAGACGGTAGGTTTTCGTCTGAGGAGGTGGGCTCCTCTCCAGTTTCTTGAGTCTCCCCTGCCAATACTGACAAGGGAAATTCTGGAGAGTCCTCACCACTCTCAGAGGAGTTCTGGCTATCACATTCCTGGTACATAGGGGCACCAGTGGGGGGCTCAGGATCATCCCACAGTTCCCAGAACTTCGGAAAATCCCTTCCCACAATGGCATCATGCGGTAATTGAGATACTAACCCCACTGGATGAGAGAGGGTACCTTTGGGGGTCTCGAAACACACTGTAGTCACTGGATACTCTCGGGTGTCCCCATGCACACAAATAACAGCTACCTTGCTATTCCCAGAGACCTCTGTTTTAACTAATTCAGCCTTTATCAGGGTCACAAGGCTACCTGAATCCAGTAATACCACAACATTTCTACCATTAATACACATTTTGCATAAATGTTTCTCAGTTCCCCGAATGGCAGTGCATGCGACTGTCGCACACAGCGACTGACGTCTGTCCATCAGAAAGTCACATTGCATGGGTTCCTCCACAACCGGGCAATTTGCTGCAATATGTCCCGCTTGCCGGCAGCGGTAGCAAACAATCCATTTGGCTGCCTCTTGAGCCCCTGACTTCCCAGGCTGTTCTCGCCAAACTTTGGGTAGAGCTCCCACCCTCTCACTCTCTCCACCCTCACCCCTTGGAATCCTCTTATCCGCCCCTGGGGATGGTCTGGTCTTAGGGTGGAAAGTCCGAGAGTCTCTGGAAGAGGCCGTCAGGTTCTCTGTAGCCAAGTATTTCTCTACACGATCCACAAGACCACCGGCCGTCTCTGGGTCTCCATGGCTTACCCACTTTTGGATGGCAGTAGGAAGAGCTCTCAAAAACCGATCCATTACAACACGTTCCACAATCTCTGGTGCGGACAAAGTCTCTGGCTGTAGCCACTTCCTGCTCAGGTGAATGAGATCATACATTTGAGACCTGGGGGGTTTTCCAAGCTGGAAAGTCCAGTTATGCACACGCTGAGCCCGGACAGCCAGGGTGACACCCAGCCTTGCCAATATTTCAGCTTTTAGCATCACATAGTCTTTTGCTTGGTCAGGCTCTAGGTCATAGTAAGCCTTCTGCGATTCACCAGTTAACAGAGGAGCCACCAGTCCAGCCCACTGCTCCTCAGGCCACTTTTCTCTTTCAGCAGTCCTTTCAAATGTGGTCAAAAATACCTCTGGATCATCCTCTCCAGTCATTTTTGTCAATAAACGACTCACCCCAAAGGACGCGGTATTAGTGGGACGGCTTTCCTCACTGGTCTGCGGACGTTGCTGCATTACTGCTTCCATTTGTTGTAGTCTCTGCTCTTGCTTCTGTAACAGGTCTATGAAGCGGGCCTCAGATTGCTGCTGGGCTTGTTGATGAGCTTGCTGCTGGGCTGCAAGGCTCCTTTGCAAACCTGCATTTGTCTGCTGTTGATTGGCATTTGCTAGAGCCAGCTGTTTCAGTATCTCCTCCATGCTGGCTTAAAAAAAACTGCCACTGGTTCTCCACCAACTGTGAGGGGGTTAACTCGGTAGCGGGTGTGTGTGACCCCCTGGTTGGGCTCCCCACACAAAAACAGGGCCAGCAGACGGAGGTTGTGGTTTTCAAAATCAAAAGGTGCGGTTTATTTCTCTATGTACAGTGACAAAAACACAGCAAAGCCAAAAAGAAACATAAACAAAATAAATCCTGGTCAGTTTGACCTCTGACTAAACATGCAGGTTTCCTAAACTAACAACTGGGATCAGCCTGGTGCTGTCCTAGTCCCTAAGTCCCTGGTTTAGTAAAAGTCCAAACAAATAGCCACACAGGCTTTGCCTCACCGCACAGGGGTTCACTCTCCCTAGACAGTCCACACAGGTCTGGTTCCAGGCATGAGCAAACACCTAATGAATCTGGGAGTTTTTATAGAGGCCTTTAAATGAGCTGACAAGTGTCAGCTGGTCTCATCAACTCCCTGCCTGCACGACGCCCAGCCCTCTCCCTAGAGGTATGAGTCATCCATGAGCCCACTAGCCTCAGCTGGGCTTCATCAACTCCCTAGTTGTATAAGTCGGCATAAAGCCTGAATCTGGGAGAAATATATCTACCCCCCTGGATGCAACCAGGTGACTTTACCTTCCTGCTGTCACAATATATACACATTAATGCCTCGGTTCACAAACTATATTTGTGAAACGACTCTGATCGCAAACGAATTGGTTACAAACCGAGGCAAATTTTTCCATAGGGTTCAATGTAAATCAGGTTAATCCGTTATGAACTTTTTTTTTGTTTATACAGTATATAAAATTATGTAATTTATGTACAGTACAAAAAAAAAAGGATTTTAAGCATATATTACATACGGTCTTTTACATTAGGCTGACCTTTCATGTGTACATCTAAAAATAAAATAAAAAAACTATAGCTCCTCTTTAATCCTCGTTTGAAACAATCCCAAACCCCAATTTAAATGACTAATCTAGGGGCAAGAAAATAGCACTGTGCATCCAGGAAAAATCATCTGAGGGCATGATAAAGTTGTAGGATTCATATGAACTGTTTTTCCATGATTCCCAATCAAGTGAGCCCACCCTCATGGTAGTCAGGAGGCAGAAACCCCTATCTGAGTGGACTCGTTCTTCTAAGACTCTCATCTTGCACTGCTCTTTTCAATATGAACGTGTCAGAGCAGGGAAGATGGCCGCGGCTCGTGTTTGTGAACTGAAGAGGAGTTTGCGTACCGAAGCAAATTTTTGTTAAATCTTCTGTTCGCGAACCGAGTTGTTCTTGAACAGAAGCATTTGTGAACTGAGATATCACTGTATTGTGGCAGTGGGACCCTGTGCTACTTGAAAGATTGCTGGTTTACGCCAGATTTTGGAGAGACAGGCAAGATAAAGTAAAGGTGGAACCCCCTTTGTGGGCTACTGATGTCTTTTGTGAACTTTTCCGTTCTTTTAAATAAAAGTGGGCTACCATGCCTTTAAAAATACAGTTTTGGACTGGCGCACACATTGAAAATGCACCTACCGCTTGAGTCTGATCACCCCAATCTTACAAGATATATACAGGTCCTTCTCAAAAAATTAGCATATTGTGATAAAGTTCATTATTTTCTGTAATGTACTGATAAACATTAGACTTTCATATATTTTAGATTCATTACACACAACTGAAGTAGTTCAAGCCTTTTCTTGTTTTAATATTGATGATTTTGGCATACAGCTCATGACAACCCAAAATTCCTATCTCAAAAAATTAGCATATCATGAAAAGGTTCTCTAAACGAGCTATTAACCTAATCATCTGAATCAACTAATTAACTCTAAACACCTGCAAAAGATTCCTGAGGCTTTTAAAAACTCCCAGCCTGGTTCATTACTCAAAACCGCAATCATGGGTAAGACTGCCGACCTGACTGCTGTCCAGAAGGCCATCATTGACACCCTCAAGCAAGAGGGTAAGACACAGAAAGAAATTTCTGAACGAATAGGCTGTTCCCAGAGTGCTGTATCAAGGCACCTCAGTGGGAAGTCTGTGGGAAGGAAAAAGTGTGGCAGAAAACGCTGCACAACGAGAAGAGGTGACCGGACCCTGAAGAAGATTGTGGAGAAGGACCGATTCCAGACCTTGGAGGACCTGCGGAAGCAGTGGACTGAGTCTGGAGTAGAAACATCCAGAGCCACCGTGAACAGGCGCGTGCAGGAAATGGGCTACAGGTGCCGCATTCCCCAGGTCAAGCCACTTTTGAACCAGAAACAGCGGCAGAAGCGCCTGACCTGGGCTACAGAGAAGCAGCACTGGACTGTTGCTCAGTGGTCCAAAGTACTTTTTTCGGATGAAAGCAAATTTTGCATGTCATTCGGAAATCAAGGTGCCAGAGTCTGGAGGAAGACTGGGGAGAGGGAAATGCCAAAATGCCTGAAGTCCAGTGTCAAGTACCCACAGTCAGTGATGGTCTGGGGTGCCATGTCAGCTGCTGGTGTTGGTCCACTGTGTTTTATCAAGGGCAGAGTCAATGCAGCTAGCTATCAGGAGATTTTGGAGCACTTCATGCTTCCATCTGCTGAAAAGCTTTATGGAGATGAAGATTTCATTTTTCAGCATGACCTGGCACCTGCTCACAGTGCCAAAACCACTGGTAAATGGTTTACTGACCATGGTATTACTGTGCTCAATTGGCCTGCCAACTCTCCTGACCTGAACCCCATAGAGAATCTGTGGGATATTGGGAAGAGAAAGTTGAGAGACGCAAGACCCAACACTCTGGATGAGCTTAAGGCCGCTATCGAAGCATCCTGGGCCTCCATAACACCTCAGCAGTGCCACAGGCTGGTTGCCTCCATGCCACGCCGCATTGAAGCAGTAATTTCTGCAAAAGGATTCCCGACCAAGTATTGAGTGCATAACTGAACATAATTATTTGAAGGTTGACTTTTTTTGTATTAAAAACACTTTTCTTTTATTGGTCGGATGAAATATGCTAATATTTTGAGATAGGATTTTGGGGTTTTCATGAGCTGTATGCCAAAATCATCAATATTAAAACAAGAAAAGGCTTGAACTACTTCAGTTGTGTGTAATGAATCTAAAATATATGAAAGTCTAATGTTTATCAGTACATTACAGAAAATAATGAACTTTATCACAATATGCTAATTTTTTGAGAAGGACCTGTATACAGTCAGGTCTATAAATATTGGGACATCAACACAATTCTAATCTTTTTGGCTCTATACACCACCACAATGGATTTGAAATGAAACGGCAAGACGTGCTTTAACTGCAGACTTTCCGATTTAATTTTGAGGGTATTTACATCCAAATCAGGTGAACGGTGTAGGAATTACAACAGTTTGTATATGTGCCTCACACTTTTTAAGGGACCAAAAGTAATGGGACAGATTAACAATCATAAATCAAACTTTCACTTTTTAATACTTGGTTGCAAATCCTTTGCAGTCAATTACAGCCTGAAGTCTGGAACGCATAGACATTACCAGACGCTGGGTTTCATCCCTGGTGATGCTCTTCCATGCCTCTACTGCAACTGTCTTCAGTTCCTGCTTGTTCTTGGGGCATTTTCCCTTCAGTTTTGTCTTCAGCAAGTGAAATGCATGCTCAATCGTGATTCACTTGGCCATTGCATAACATTCCACTTCTTTCCCTTAAAAAACTCTTTAGTTGCTTTCGCAGTATGCTTCGGGTCATTGTCCATCTGCACTGTGAAGCGCCGTCCAATGAGTTCTGAAGCATTTGGCTGAATATGAGAAGATAATATTGCCCGAAACACTTCAGAATTCATCCTGCTGCTTTTGTCAGCAGTCACATCATCAATAAATACAAGAGAACCAGTTCCATTGGCAGCCATGACACTACCACCACCATGCTTCACTGATGAGGTGGTATGCTTTGGATCATGAGCAGTTCCTTTCCTTCTCCATACACTTCTCTTCCCATCACTCTGGTACAAGTTGATCTTGGTCTCATCTGTCCATAGGATGTTGTTCCAGAACTCTGAAGGCTTTTTTAGATGTTTTAGATGTTGTCCTGTTTTTGAGGCTCACCAATGGTTTACATCTTGTGGTGAACCCTCTGTATTCACTCTGGTGAAGTCTTCTCTTGATTGTTGACTTTGACACACATACACCTACCTCCTGGAGAGTGTTCTTGATCTGGCCAACTGTTGTGGAGGGTGTTTTCTTCCCCAGGGAAAGAATTCTTCGGTCATCCACCACAGTTGTTTTCCGTGGTCTTCCGGGTCTTTTGGTGTTGCTGAGCTCACCGGTGCGTTCTTTCTTTTTAAGGATATTCCAAACAGTTGATTTGGCCACACCTAATGTTTTTGCTATCTCTCTGATGGGTTTGTTTTGTTTTTTCAGCCTAATGATGGCTTGCTTCACTGATAGTGACAGCTCTTTGGATCTCATATTGAGAGTTGACAGCAACAGAATCCAAATGCAAATAGCACACTTGAAATGAACTCTGGACCTTTTATCTGCTCCTTGTAAATGGGATAACGAGGGAATAACACACACCTGAGCAGCCAAATTGTCCCATTACTTTTGGTCCCTTAAAAAGTGGGAGGCACATATACAAACCATTGTAATTCCTACACAGTTCACCTGATTTGGATGTAAATACCCTCAAATTAAAGCTGAAAAGTCTGTAGTTAAAGCACATCTTGTTTGTTTCATTTCAAATCCATTGTGGTGGTGTATAGAGCCAAAAAGATTAGAATTGTGTCCCAATATTTATGGACCTGACTGTAGATCTATATATAGATATATCTATATATAGATCTATATATATGAGAAAAGATTAAATATTTCTCAGCTAGCTTCAATGGGGCCCTTTTTGAAGGTATTTTAAAATTATGAAATATTATTTATTTATTTAATTATATCTTATTCTTTATTTTCCTTATATCTTCCTTATAACGTCAGGAGAATTATCTCAATAGAGAGAACAAAAGAAAAAAAACGGACACAACATGAAATAAGATGAAGAAGGATATCATATAGCTTGGATGATGTAATAGTGTCTTAGAAATGTAGTATATAGTCAATTATTCCTCACAGCTTGACCAAAACTTTCTGCAGTAGATAAGCTTTTTTAACCTGTTAGCGCCAGAGGCTCCTGGCCATTAAAGAGGTTTAGGCTGAGTTTATGATCATGTGACCGCTGTGATTGGCTGTCAAGGTGGTCACATGATCGGAAAGTTCCTGTTCGCAAGCAGGATTGATTGGCTGAGTCAGAGGTTGTAACATCATCAGTGTGCCTCTCCTACTCAGCCAATCAGAGGAAGCTTTGTATTCATTGCTAGAATACATTGTTTCTCTGAACGGCTGAGCACCAAAGCGGTAAACTGTTCTGGGTTTGAGACAGGAAGTCTTGGCCCAGCTACATACAGTATATACTGCACATCCAGCGGCTTCACAGGTTAGTGAGGGACATAGTTCCAAATGAAGTGTGTGGATAAATTGAGTTCTTCTTTAAGGTGGGGAAATGAAAAGGAACACCATGCGTATGTATAACATTCCTGAAAGGCGTAGGGGTGAAAGGTCACAGATATACAATGCAAACCACACTGGTAACAGTAGCAACACCCATCTGATGAAGCCACCTCCCCTTCAGGATTTTGGACTAGTATGAAGCTTTGCAGAAAGTATAACTGGTGGCAATTGACCTTTCATCCTCTATCAACCAACCATTGAAACCCAGACATTTAACGACCCCCCCCCCCTTTTGACTCCCAGTCATTTGTCAACCCCTCAGATAATCCCATTGACCCCTGGGGATCAATATTGAGACTGCTTTGGGGAACTCTGTTCTAAAAGCATGTTCAGTGGTTTGGTCCACTAAAGGATGTTGTCAATTTGACACATTTGCAGTAATCAGCGGTCTTTCAGACATTTTTGCCACATTTGATTGGAAATCAGACACCGTTCTAAAGAGGTGAAATGGATTTTTGGTGGTGTACATAATTACTTGGTATATAGCTTTTCCGCTTTTATTTTGCAGCTGTGTTTTGCAATCTACCAGTAGATCGCAGACAGGTGACTGGTAAATCGCAGTCTGGGCTTGCAGACCCTCCATCCCAGAGCATCAAACAGAGTGCAATGCAGAGGGACTACTTGTAAAATTGGAGCTGTTGTAGAGAGCAAGAGCCGCATAAGCCGATGCCTCCTCTGTAGTGATGACTCCTACCCATGCGGAGTAATACTAACTGTACCCCATCTCTTATTCCGGCAAGTGGTCTCCAGAGTGGTGTCAGTAGCAGGAAGGAAGAGATCTTCAGGTCAGTGTGAAGCAATACCCTGGGGCATAATAGTATAGGGCTGCTTTACACTGATGTGCTGTGGTTTACCCACACAATGGGTGCAGTGTACTGGCAGATTTCCTGCGGGTTTGCTGCATTTAGCCACAGACTTCCATTATATCCTGCGGGTTTGGTGCACTTTCTGAATGCAGGAGTTTTGGTGCACTTTCATAAAGTGCACCACACCTAAAGGGTATAATGGAAGTCTATGGCAAAGCGCAGCTAACCCAGTAAAGTTGCAGATCTACTGCGCTGCACCCACGGGGCAGGTTAACCTGCAGCGCATCAGTGTGAAAGCAGCCTTATAGGGGGCTCAGAACAGTAAGGGTTCATTTACATTTGCAGTTTTGAGGGTGGTAAAACCCCATAGTTAAGACGTGTTTTTACCTCCCCTGCCCCAACCGCACCCTCTTTGGCTGCAGTGGCCAAGGGTGTACACATATCACAGCTGCAACAGGAGTTATACACCCTTTGACAGTACTGTTTCCTGTCCTAGTGTTTGTTGCCTGTCCTAGTATTCTCAAATAGGCAGGTTGAGAGGCTCCAGGAGGATTGTTTCATTTGGAGGAAACTGTTTTATCAGTTTCCTCTGTGGCTGGTAAAATCCAATTGGGGACCTGAAGCCTGGAGATTTCTTAGCGATCTGGGTGGGATGAAATCTCCAATCCTGGGACCAGGTTTTGGGAACAGCCAGGAGGTTGATTGTGCAGGCGGGTCCTGAGCTGATAGTAGAGTCAGGACCAGTGTTCTGGGCTCCACCCTCCCATGCTTGCAAGGGAGAAGCCAGAGAGTGCTGGTGAGCACTGGGAGAAGTCAGAGACCCAAGCCTGAGGGTCAGAGCAGCAAGGGGCTGTTGTCTATATGGACTGACAAGGGAATGGTCTTTGGGAGACAGACCAGTGCCTAAAGTGGAAGGCCTCAGCAGAAATGCGATGTGTGTAAGCCAGGAGGCTGTATTTCCCTACTAAAGTGAGCCAGGAGGCTGAATATTTAATCTTTGTGTTAAGATTGAAAACCCCATGCATGGGTAATCCTGGACAAACATTTTCTTTTTCTGTAATAGAAGTGGGCCAACAAGCCCTGAACTGGAACTATTTTGTGTGGACTATTCTCGCTAGCGGGCGCTACACTTGAGCTAGATAACCCCAAACTTTACAGCCCTGTCATGGTTGGTGGGTGTAACACCTTATATACACAGAAGAGAGCCAGATGGGAGTCCTACCTATTATAACAATAGTGCTCACCAAGATATATCGGGGGTGTGGTCAAAATTACGTAATCAAATACAAAAAAACAAATAGACCTCCACACGCCCAAATGAGTAACACTATAAAGTTTAATAGCCTATGATGGGCACAATACATGATTAAAACATGTTACTATAATACCCCAGGTTTCTATAATGGACCAAAGCTAATTACGCAGAAATCTCCAAATATTGGGATCATTGTTCTATATAGCGCTGAGATTTACCGCACAGTTGATACCAATTGCCAAAATGATTATGCTTTGGATCAAGTATTTCATATGATACATATAGATCTATATACCACCAAGCAACTCATGGTTTAAGCCAGATATCTGGCTAGATGTACAGTATGTATGAATTTTCATATAGATTCACCCATGGATTGGGGATTGGCTATATATGCACATCTTCCATGAAGCTAATCGTTTCCATCAACTATTACGGTATACATACATTTATCTTTTCATCTTTATAGTGTCTGGAGCGGTTCCTCCTTCCGTTTACTGACCACTGAGTCAGAAATAGCATATATCCTCCATCTGGAATTCCCTGGACTTTCATCTAACAATATTGGAAGCATTTTTTTATGCCCACCCCCCCCCCCCCTTTTTTTTGACTGACTGACACATGACTGGGATTTTATTGGGAGTGTAGAATCTAGCTCGGGCATGCTTCCCATTTCAGGACAGTGACAATTACCTGTTACAGGTACACACTGCTCTGATTTAGGAACTTTTTGTGGGGTCATTTGGTCTTTATGGGTGGTCTCTGGGGTATATCAGGTACACATAGGGGAGGGAGTGGGTCCGCCAGCTGTACAATCACTGTGTCTTCTCCGGATGGTTGAACTCGCAGTGATTGGATAGCCTTTTCTTCGTGTTTTTCTTTTCTTTTGGTCCATTATAGAAACCTGGGGTATTATAGTAATGTGTTTTAATCATGTATTGTGCCCATCATAGGCTATTAAACTTTATAGTGTTACACATTTAGGCGTGTGGAGGTCTATTTGTTTTTTTGTATTTGATTGGGTCTAACACCTGCCAGACATTACCCATTCAAGTAAATGAGGCCACTCTGCAAGTGCCCTGCAACTTTGTGCAGTACAGCAAACAAAGGATTAACGCAGGCAGTGTTTTTTGTTTTCTGCCTGCTTTAATCCCTTGGACACTGCAGTTTTACTGGTGAATGAGCCTTAAGGGTGCCACTGCTGAATGCAACTAAGGGCTCATTCACCAGTGCAGCAGGCACTGCTGCTCCTCTAAAAAGTGATCCAAGTGTGTTTGATAGGTGGTGAGGAGGCGATATGTTGCCTCCTCACCACCGGATTTAAACCCATGATTGTCGTGCAATGCACGCGATTGCGACAAGGTAGTATGGCAATTAAAGGTTTAACCACTTAACCACTTAACGACCGCCCACTGTAAATATATGTCGGCAGAATGGCACCGACAGGCAGAATCACGTACATATACGTGATTGCCTTTGTATAGTTGGGGGGTCCGATCGGACCCCCCTTCTTTACAGTGGGTGGTCGTTTTACCTTCGGGAGCGATCAGGCATGAGGGGACGGCCGTTCGATTCCGGCCCCCCCCCTCTCGATCGCTCCCGGCAAATGAGAGAGCTTCCCCTGCCTGTGTACTGTTTACACAGGCAGGAGGAAGTGATGTCATCTCTCCTGCGGCGCTCACATATACCGAGCGCCGTACAGGAGAAGATGCAGGTTAGTGCACAAAACAGCACACTGACACCAGGACACATAGGCACATAGGCACATAAATCGCCCCCCCAGGCCCCCCCAGATCACCCCCCAGCCCCCAGTCACAGTGTCACTGATTGCAGTGACCATTTATTTAGTGATCACTGCAATCAGTGACATTTGTGACTGTAAAAGTGTCACTACATTTAGTGTGACAGCAGGAAGGTAAAGTCACCTGGTTGCATCCAGGGGGGTAGATATATTTCGCCCAGATTCAGGCTTTACGCCGACTTATACAACTAGGTGGAGAGTTGTATAAGCCCAGCTGAGGCTAGTGGGCTCATGGATGACTCATACCTCTAGGGAGAGTGTGGGGCGTCGTGCAGACAGGGAGTTGATGAGACCAGCTGAAGCTTGTCAGCTCATTTAGGCCTCTATAAGAACTCCCAGCTTCATTAGATGTTAGCTCATGCCTGGACCCAGACCTGTGTGGACTGTCTAGGGAGAGTGAACCCCTGTGCGGTGAGACAAAGCCTGTGTGGCTATTTGCTTGGACATTTAAAACCAGGGACTTAGGGACTAGGACAGCACTAGGCTGATCCCAGTTGTTAGTTAGGAAACCTGTATGTTTAGTCAGAGGTCAAGTTGACCAGGATTTATTTTGTTTATGTTTCTTTTGCTTTGCTGTGTTTTGTCACTGTAAATAGAAAATAAACCGCACCTTTTTGATTTTGAAAACCACAACCTCCGTTTGCTGGGCCTGTTTTTGTGTGGGGAGCCCATCTCGGGGGTCACACACACCCGCTGCCGAGCTAACCCCCTCACAGTTGGTGGAGAATGCGGGCAGTTTTTTTTTAAGCCAGCATGGAGGAGATACTGAAGCAGCTGGCTCTAGCAAATGCCAATCAACAGCAGACAAATGCAGGTTTGCAAAAGAGCCTTGCAGCTCAACAACAGAACTTCGCAGCCCAGCAGCAAGCTCATCAACAGAGCCTTGCAGCCCAGCAGCAGACAAACGCAACTTTGCAACAGAGTCTGGAGGCTCAGCAACAAGCCCAGCAGCAATCTGAGGCCCGCTTCATAGACCTGTTGCAGAAGCAAGAGCAGAGACTACAACAACAGATGGAAGCAGCAATGCAGCAACGTCCGCAGACCAGTGAGGAAAGCCGTCCCACTAATACCGCGTCCTTTGGGGTGAGTCGTTTATTGACAAAAATGACTGGAGAGGATGATCCAGAGGTATTTTTGACCACATTTGAAAGGACCGCTGAAAGAGAAAAGTGGCCTGAGGAGCAGTGGGCTGGACTGGTGGCTCCTCTGTTAACTGGTGAATCGCAGAAAGCTTACTATGACCTAGAGCCTAACCAAGCAAAAGACTATGTGATGCTAAAAGCTGAAATATTGGCAAGGCTGGGTGTCACCCAGGCTGTCCGGGCTCAGCGTGTGCATAACTGGACTTTCCAGCTTGGAAAACCCCCCAGGTCTCAAATGTATGATCTCATTCACCTGAGCAGAAAGTGGCTACAGCCAGAGACTTTGTCCGCACCAAAGATTGTGGAACGTGTTGTAATGGATCGGTTTTTGAGAGCTCTTCCTACTGCCATCCAAAAGTGGGTAAGCCATGGAGACCCAGAGACGGCCGATGGTCTTGTGGATCGTGTGGAGAAATACTTGGCTACAGAGAACCTGACGGCCTCTTCCAGAGACACTCGGACTTTCCACCCTAAGACCAGACCATCCCCAGGGGCGGATAAGAGGATTCCAAGGGGTGAGGGTGGAGAGAGTGAGAGGGTGGGAGCTCTACCCCAAGTTTGGCGAGAACAGCCTGGGAAATCAGCGGCTCAAGAGGCCGCAAGAAGGATCGTTTGCTACCGCTGCCGGCAAGCGGGACATATTGCAGCCAATTGCCCGGTTGTGGAGGAACCCATGCAGTGTGACTTTCTGACGGGCAGACGTCAGTCGCTGTGTGCGACAGTCGCATGCACTGCCATTCGAGGAACTGAGAAACATTTATGCAAAATGTGTGTTAATGGTAGAAATGTTGTGGTATTGCTGGATTCAGGTAGCCTTGTGAACCTGATAAAGGCTGAGTTAGTTAAAACAGAGGTCTCTGGGAATAGCAAGGTAGCTGTTATTTGTGTGCATGGGGACACCCGAGAGTATCCAGTGACTACAGTGTGTTTCGAGACCCCCAAAGGTACCCTCTCTCATCCAGTGGGCTTAGTATCTCAGTTACCGCATGACGCCATTGTGGGAAGGGATTTTCCGAAGTTCTGGGAACTGTGGGATGATCCTGAGCCCCCCACTGGTGCCCCTATGTACCAGGAATGTGATAGCCAGAACTCCCCTGAGAGTGGTGAGGACTCTCCGGAATTTCCCTTATCAGTATTGGCAGGGGAGACTCAAGAAACTGGAGAGGAGCCCACCTCCTCAGACGAAAACCTACCGTCTGTGGAGTTTTCTGATCTTGAGGTTCACAGGGAAAACTTTGCCACAGAACAGTTGAAAGACCCCGCCCTAATAAAGGCACGGGAAAACGTAGTGAAAATAGATGGCGAGTTAGTGAACCCAGATAATACCTGCACTTACCCATACTTCAGCGTAGAGAAGGACCTACTGTATCGGGTGGCAAAAAGGGCAGAAGAAACCGTTGAGCAGCTTGTGGTGCCCAAACCTTACAGGAAGTTGGTGTTGGAGTTGGCCCATGGGCACATTCTTGGAGGTCATCTGGGGACAGAGAAAACCCGAGAGAGGGTATTACAGAGATTCTATTGGCCGGGGGTGATGAAGGACATAGAAAATTATTGTTCCTCCTGCCCTGTGTGTCAGAGGTCGGCCCCGATGCCACATTTCCGTAGCCCGCTGGTCCCTCTACCCATCATTGAGGTCCCGTTTGAGAGGATCGCCATGGATTTGGTAGGTCCTATAATCAAGTCCGCTAGGGGGCACCAGTACATATTAGTTATAATGGACTATGCCACCCGTTATCCAGAAGCGATCCCTCTCCGAAATACCTCGGCCAAAACCATAGCCAAAGAGCTATCTCTTGTGTTTAGCCGGGTGGGTATTTGTAAAGAACTGCTTACGGACCAAGGTACACCCTTTATGTCCCGGGTTATGAAGGAGCTATGTAAATTGTTCAAAGTGACGCAATTACGTACATCTGTGTATCACCCCCAAACCGATGGGCTGGTTGAAAGGTTCAACAAAACCCTAAAACAAATGTTGAAGAAAGTGGTGGATAGAGATGGAAAGGATTGGGACTGTCTACTTCCTTATCTGATGTTTGCTATTAGGGAGGTGCCCCAATCCTCTACGGGATTCTCCCCCTTTGAGTTACTGTATGGGAGACACCCAAGAGGGCTGTTGGATATTGCCAAGGAAACTTGGGAAAGTGAGAGTTCTCCCCACAGGAGTGTGATTGAGCATGTCGCCCTGATGCAAGACCGAATTGCACAGGTAATGCCCATCGTGAAGGAACATTTGGCCCAAGCGCAGTTAGCACAGCAGAGAGTGTACAACCGTGGAGCCAAGACCCGTACCTTTTCCCCGGGGGATAGGATACTGGTACTTGTCCCTACGGTTGAAAGTAAATTCCTTGCCAAATGGCAAGGCCCCTACGAGATAATGGAAAAAGTGAGCGAAGTGAATTACAAGGTCAGACAACCAGGAAGGCGAAAGCCCGAACAGATCTATCACGTTAATCTGTTGAAAGCCTGGAGGGATAGAGAGTCCCTAGTCGCAGACACTTGGTCACCAGCTCAAACTGGTTGCGTGATTCCTGAGGTTGGAATAGCAGCCACCTTGTCACAACCCCAACAACAGGAGGTTAAGGAGTTTGTGCTTCGCAACAAGGAGGTATTCTCTGAGCTGCCGGGACAAACATCTGGGGTAGAGCATGACATCATTACCCCGCCCGGTGAAAGGGTGAAGTTAAAACCCTATCGGATCCCAGAGGCCCGACGGGAGGCAATACGGGAGGAAGTACAGAAAATGCTGAACTTAGGGGTGATAGAGGAGTCCCAAAGTGATTGGTCTAGTCCCATTGTGTTGGTGCCTAAACCGGATGGGAGCTGGCGATTTTGTAACGATTTTCGTCAGTTGAACAAAGTTACAAAATTTGACACCTACCCCATGCCACGTATAGATGAGTTGATCGACCGGCTGGGAACAGCCCGATACATGACGACTCTTGACCTCACAAAAGGGTATTGGCAAATCCCCCTGGCCAAGTCGGCCAAAGAGAAAACCGCATTTGTAACCCCAGACGGGGCGTTCCAATATAAAAGAATGCCGTTCGGGTTACAGAATGCGCCGGCCACATTCCAGCGGAAAATGGACCAGATGCTGAGGCCCCATCGGAAGTATGCTGCGGCTTACCTGGATGACATAATTGTCCATAGCACAGATTGGGCCTCACATCTGCCAAAAGTGCAAGCAGTCCTGGACTCTGTTCGGGAAGCGGGGTTTACGGCTAACCCCAAGAAGTGTACCATTGGGCAGGAGGAGGCCAAATATCTTGGGTACACCATTGGGAGGGGAGTAATAAAACCCCAACTCAACAAAGTCGAGGCCATCCAGAGTTGGCCACGTCCCAACAGCAAGAAGCAGGTACGAGCCTTTCTGGGAATCGCTGGGTATTATCGGCGATTCATTCCCCACTTTGCTTCTAAGGCTGTGCCCCTAACCAACCTGACGAAGGGGAAAGGGTCGGTCATGATTAAATGGACCCCCGAGTCTGAGGCAGCATTCCAATTCTTGAAACAAGCCTTATGTAGCCAGCCAGTGTTGTACTCACCCGACTTCTCTAAAGACTTTGTCGTACAAAGTGATGCGTCAGATGTGGGGTTAGGAGCAGTATTGTCCCAGGTCTGGAACGGGGAAGAGCACCCAGTCATTTACCTCAGCAGGAAGTTGAAGTCCCATGAGGAAAATTACGCCACCGTTGAAAAGGAGTGTTTAGCGGTGAAGTGGGCTCTAGATTCCCTTCGGTACTACCTGCTAGGTAGGCACTTTGACATGGTTACGGATCACGCTCCGTTAAAGTGGATGGCTCAAAACAAGGAAACAAATAGAAGAGTGAATAGGTGGTTCCTGGCCCTCCAGGAATTCAACTTCACAGTAAAGCATCGCCCTGGCGTTCAAATGGGGAATGTGGATGCTTTGTCTCGAGTACATGAATGCCTGATTGCTGGTGTTCCAACCCCGAGGTTAAAACAAAAGGGGGGGTATGTGACAGCAGGAAGGTAAAGTCACCTGGTTGCATCCAGGGGGGTAGATATATTTCGCCCAGATTCAGGCTTTACGCCGACTTATACAACTAGGTGGAGAGTTGTATAAGCCCAGCTGAGGCTAGTGGGCTCATGGATGACTCATACCTCTAGGGAGAGTGTGGGGCGTCGTGCAGACAGGGAGTTGATGAGACCAGCTGAAGCTTGTCAGCTCATTTAGGCCTCTATAAGAACTCCCAGCTTCATTAGATGTTAGCTCATGCCTGGACCCAGACCTGTGTGGACTGTCTAGGGAGAGTGAACCCCTGTGCGGTGAGACAAAGCCTGTGTGGCTATTTGCTTGGACATTTAAAACCAGGGACTTAGGGACTAGGACAGCACTAGGCTGATCCCAGTTGTTAGTTAGGAAACCTGTATGTTTAGTCAGAGGTCAAGTTGACCAGGATTTATTTTGTTTATGTTTCTTTTGCTTTGCTGTGTTTTGTCACTGTAAATAGAAAATAAACCGCACCTTTTTGATTTTGAAAACCACAACCTCCGTTTGCTGGGCCTGTTTTTGTGTGGGGAGCCCATCTCGGGGGTCACACACACCCGCTGCCGAGCTAACCCCCTCACATTAGTTTTAGGTCCAGTGTAGCCCCCTAACCCCCCCTAATAAAGGTTTAACCCCCTGATCACCCCCCAGATAACCCTTTCACCCCCTAGCACCGCCGTCGCTAAGCGATCATTTTTCTGATCGATGTCTTAGCGTCGGTGATGCTGATCGGTAGCCAGTAATTTTTTTAGGTTCGCCGCAGGTTTTTATAGCGTCGGGTACCCCCATATATTACCTAATAAAGGTTTAACCCCCTTGATCGCCCCCCAGATAACCCTTTCACCCCCTATCACCACTGTCGCTAAGCGATCATTTTTCTGAACGCTGTCTTAGCGTCGGTGATGCAGATCGGTAGCCAGTAATTTTTTTTAGGTTCGCAGCAGGTTTTTATAGTGTCAGGTACCCCCATATATTACCTAATAAAGGTTTAACCCCCTTGATCGCCCCCCAGGTAACCCTTTCACCCCCTATCACCACTGTCACTAAGCGATCATTTTTCTGATCGCTGTCTTAGCGTCGGTGATGCAGATCGGTAGCCAGTAATTTTTTTTAGGTTCGCCGCAGGTTTTTATAGCGCCAGGTACCCCGATATATTACCTAATAAAGGTTTAACCCCCTTGATCGCCCCCCAGGTAACCCTTTCACCCCCTATCACCACTGTCGCTAAGCGATCATTTTTCTGATCGCTGTCTTAGCGTCGGTGATGCAGATCGGTAGCCAGTAATTTTTTTTAGGTTCGCCGCAGGTTTTTATAGCGTCAGATACCCCCATATATTATCTAATAAAGGTTTAACCCCCTGATCGCCCCCCAGGTAACCCTTTCACCCCCTATCACCACTGTCGCTAAGCGATCGTTTTTATGTTCGTTGTCTTAGTGTCGGTGATGCCGATAGGTAGCCAGTAATTTTTTTTTAGGTTCGCCGTCAGGTTTTTATATAGCGTCAGGTACCCCCATATATTACCTAATAAAGGTTTTAACCCCCTAATTGCCCCTAGTTAACCCTTTCACCAGTAATCACCATATAAGTGTTACGGGTGACGCTGGTTAGTTAGTTTAATATAACCCAATAAAGGTTTAACTCCCTGATCGCCCGGCGGGTGATATCAATTAGGTTTTAGCGTCAGAGAGGGTCTGCGTCACAGCCCAGGCAGCGTCAGGTTAGTGCCAGTAGCGCTAACACCCATGCGTTAAGCATACACCCCCCTTAGTGGTATAGTATCTGAACAGATCAATATCTGATCTGATCAGATCTATACTAGCGTCCCCAGCAGTTTAGGGTTCCCAAAAACGCAGTGTTAGCGGGATCAGCCCAGATACCTGCTAGCACCTGCGTTGTGCCCCTCCGTCCAGCCCAGGCCACCCAAGTGCAGTATCGATCGATCACTGTCACTTACAAAACACAACACACATAACTGCAGCGTTCGCAGAGACAGGCCTGATCCCTGCGACTCCAGTGCTGTAGGAGGTGATTTCACCACCACAGTTAAAAAAAAAAAAAGCATATATGCCGAAGCATTGGGGCAGCAGGGGCGGAGGAGCAATTTTGCTCCTAATGCCGCGTACATACGGTCGAAATTCCGACGGAGGCTTGCCCGTGGAAAAGTCCGACCATGTGTACGCGGCATAACTTTTGCGGGAAGATGCCCCCATGCTTCGGCATATATAAATGGTGCATGTATGCCCATCATTAGAAGTGGGTGGATGAAAGGCGGTATTCTAATGGTGGGCATACCCACCGATCAATCTTTTTTTTTCGTTCAGCCAACAGGCTGCATGAAAAAAAAGATTACAATACATGTCCACCAAGGACCAGCAACGTACTGGTATGTTGCTGGACTTTGAATGTTTATACCAGAATGATGCCTGTGGGTTTAGGTATCATCTTGGTATCATTCTTTTCAGCCAGCGGCCGGCTTTCATGTAAAAGCAATCCTAGTGGCTAATTAGCCTCTGGACTGCTTTTACAAGCAGTGGGAGGGAATGGCCCCCCCCGGATATAAAAAGCGCCATTGGGAAATTGGGAAAGCATTTTATCACACCGATCTTGGTGTGGTCAGATGCTTTGAGGGCAGAGGAAAGATCTAGGGTCCAATAGACCCCAGTTTTTTCAAAAAAGAGTACCTGTCATTACCTATTGCTATCATAGGGGATATTTACATTCCCTGAGATAACAATAAAAATGATTAAAAAAAAAAAATATGGAAGCAACAGTTTAAAAATAAAATAAAAAAGCTAAATTAATAATAAAAAAAAAAAAAAAAAAAAAGCACCCCTGTCCTGCCCTGCTCTTGCCCAATGGCGAACGCAAGCGTCGGTCTGGCGTCATATGTAAACAGAAATTGCACCATGCATGTGAGGTATCAACGCGAAGGTCAGATCGAGGGCAGTAATTTTAGCAGTAGACCTCCTCTGTAAATCTAACGGCGTAACCTGTAAAGGCTTTTAAAGGCTTTTAAAAATGTATGTAGTTTGTCGCCAATGCGCGTTTGTGCGAAATTTTAAAGCTTGTCGTGTTTGGTATCTATGTACTCGGCCTAAGATCATCTTATTTATTTCATCAAACATTTGGGCAATATAGTGTGTTTTAGTGCATTAAAATAAAAAAAGTGTATTTTTTCCCCAGAAAATGCGTTTGAAAAATCGCTGCGCAAATACTGTGTAGAAAACAAAATTGCAACACCCACCATTTTAATCTGTAGGGCCTTTGCTTTAAAAATATATATAATGTTTGGGGGTTCAACATAATTTTCTTGCAAAAAAAAAAAATGTTTTCATGTAAACAAAAAGTGTGAAAAAGGGCCTTGCCTTCAAGTGGTTAGAAGAGTGGATGTAAGCTTCCTAATGTTGTGTATAAAATGCCAGAACAGTTCAAAACCTCCCCAAATGACCCCATTTTGGAAAGTAGACACCCCAAGCTATATACTGAGAGGCATGTCGAGTCCATGGAATATTTTATATGTTGACACAAGTTGCGGAAAATAGACAATTTATTTTTTTATTTTTTATTTTTTGCACAAAGTTGTCACTAAATGATATATTGCTCAAACATGTCATGGGCATATGTGGAATTACACCCCAAAATACATTCTGTTGCTTCTCCTGAGTACGGGGATACCACATGTGTGAGACTTTTTGGGAGCCTAGCCGCGTACGGGACCCCAAAAACCAATCACCGCCTTCAGGCTTTCTAAGGGTGTAAATTTTTGATTTCACTTCTCACTGCCTATCACAGTTTCGGAGGCCATGGAATGCCCAGATGGCACAAACCCCCCCAAATGACCCCATTTTGGAAAGTAGACACCCCAAGCTATTTGCTGAGAGGTATGGTGAGTATTTTGCAGATCTCGCTTTTTGTCACAAAGTTTTGAAAATTAAAATAAATAAATAAATAAATATTTTTTTTCTTCATTTTCAAAAACAAATGAGAGCTGTAAAATACTCACCATGCCTCTCAGCAAATAGCTTGGGGTGTCTACTTTCCAAAATGGGGTCATTTGGGGGGGTTTTGTGCTATTTTGGCATTTTATGGCCTTCGAAACTGTGATAGGTAGTGAGGAGTGAAATCAAAAATTTGCGCCCTTAGAAATCCTGAAGGCAGTGCTTGGTTTTCGGGGGCCCGTACGCGGCTAGGCTCCCAAAAAGTCCCACACATGTGGTATCCCCATACTCAGGAGAAGCAGCAAAATGTATTTTGGGGTGCAATTCCACATATAACCATGGCATGTGTGAGCAATATATCATTCAGTGACAACTTTTTGTAATTTTTTATTTTTTTTTGTCATTATTCAATCACTTGGGACAAAAAAAAAAAAAAAATTCAATGGGCTCAACAGGCCTCTCAGCAATTTCCTTGGGGTGTCTACTTTCTAAAATTGGGTCATTTGGGGGGGTTTTGTGCTATTTTGGCATTTTATGGCCTTCGAAACTGTGATAGGTAGTGAGGAGTGAAATCAAAAATTTGCGCCCTTAGAAATCCTGAAGGCGGTGCTTGGTTTTCGGGGGCCCGTACGCGGCTAGGCTCCCAAAAAGTCCCACACATGTGGTATCCCCGTACTCAGGAGCAGCAGCAAAATGTATTTTGGGGTGCAATTCCACATATAACCATGGCATGTGTGAGCAATATATCATTTAGTGACAACTTTTTGTAATTTTTTTTTTTTGTCATTATTCAATCACTTGCGACAAAAAAAAAAAATATTCAATGGGCTCAACGTGCCTCTCAGCAATTTCCTTGGGGTGTCTACTTTCCAAAATTGGGTAATTTGGGGGGGTTTTGTACTGCCCTGCCATTTTAGCACCTCAAGAAATGAGATAGGCAGTCATAAATTAAAAGCTGTGTAAATTCCAGAAAATGTACCCTAGTTTGTAGACGCTATAACTTTTGCGCAAACCAATAAATATACGCTTATTGACATTTTTTTTACTAAAGACATGTGGCTGAATACATTTTGGCCTAAATGTATGACTAAAATTGAGTTTATTCGATTTTTCTTATAACAAAAAGTAGAAAATATCTTTTTTTTTTCAAAATTTTCGATCTTTTTCCGTTTATATCGCAAAAAATAAAAATCGCAGAGGCAATCAAATACCATTAAAAGAAAGCTCTATTTGTGGGAAGAAAAGGACGCAAATTTCGTTTAGGTACAACATTGCATGTCCGCACAATTTCCAGTTAAAGCAGCGCAGTGCAAAATTCTGAAAACAGCTCTGGTCCTTTAGCTACAAATTGGTCCGGGGCTTAAGTGGTTAAAGACCACCACCTGTACATATACGTTGGCAGAATGGCACGGACAGGCACATGCACGTACCTGTACGTCCTTGCCTTCCCCCCGGTTAGGGATGAGCTCGGTGTTCGAGTCGAACATACGTTTGACTCGAACATCGGCTGTTCGATCGTTCGACGAAGATCGAACGATTTGGGCCGTTCGCGCCTAAATCGAGTGACGCGAACGGCCCACAATGCACTACGCCATTGCAGTGTCATCCAGGCGCTGTGATTGGCCAAGCATGCACTGTGACCCCGCATGCTTGGCCAATCACAGCGCCGGCAGCGAGGAGAGCAATGATTGGCCACAGGCAGGATGCCTGTGGCCAATTATTGCTGAGGGTGTTTAGTACACGCCCCACACTATAAAAGGCCGCCAGCACGGCGGCCTAGTGTAGTGTGTTCCGGAGCAGGGAAAGAGAAGCATAGGCAGGGACAGTGACATTTTTTTTTCTTGCTTAACCTGGATTCCTTTAGTTTAGGGAAAGAGAAGAATAGGTAGGGAGAGTGTCAGTGTGTTTTACTGTGCTAATCCTTGTTTCTAGGGACAGGGAAGGACAGTGAGGGAAATTCTCCTTGTGCTATACTGTGCTAAAGCATTGATCATCAACCATCTTTAAAAAAACATTTTTTCTAGGGACAGAAAACTATAGGTAGGGAGAGTGTCAGTGTGTTTTACTGTGCTAATCCTTGTTTCTAGGGACAGGGAAGGACAGTGAGGGAAATTCTCCTTGTGCTATAGTGTGCTAAAGCATTGATCATCAACCATCTTTAAAAAAACATTTTTTCTAGGGACAGAAAACTATAGGTAGGGAGAGTGTCAGTGTGTTTTACTGTGCTAATCCTTGTTTCTAGGGACAGGGAAGGACAGTGAGGGAAATTCTCCTTGTGCTATACTGTGCTAAAGCATTGATCATCAACCATCTTTAAAAAAACATTTTTTCTAGGGACAGAAAACTATAGGTAGGGAGAGTGTCAGTGTGTTTTACTGTGCTAATCCTTGTTTCTAGGGACAGGGAAGGACAGTGAGGGAAATTCTCCTTGTGCTATACTGTGCTAAAGCATTGATCATCAACCATCTTTAAAAAAACATTTTTTCTAGGGACAGAAAACTATAGGTAGGGAGAGTGTCAGTGTGTTTTACTGTGCTAATCCTTGTTTCTAGGGACAGGGAAGGACAGTGAGGGAAATTCTCCTTGTGCTATACTGTGCTAAAGCATTGATCATCAACCATCTTTAAAAAAACATTTTTTCTAGGGACAGAAAACTATAGGTAGGGAGAGTGTCAGTGTGTTTCACTGTGCTAATCCTTGTTTCTAGGGACAGGGAAGGACAGTGAGGGAAATTCTCCTTGTGCTATACTGTGCTAAAGCATTGATCATCAACCATCTTTAAAAAAACATTTTTTCTAGGGACAGAAAACTATAGGTAGGGAGAGTGTCAGTGTGTTTCACTGTGCTAATCCTTGTTTCTAGGGACAGGGAAGGACAGTGAGGGAAATTCTCCTTGTGCTATACTGTGCTAAAGCATTGATCATCAACCATCTTTAAAAAAACATTTTTTCTAGGGACAGAAAACTATAGGTAGGGAGAGTGTCAGTGTGTTTCACTGTGCTAATCCTTGTTTCTAGGGACAGGGAAGGACAGTGAGGGAAATTCTCCTTGTGCTATACTGTGCTAAAGCATTCCTCATCAACCATCTTTGAAATCCTTGTTTTTTGGACAGTCAGGGAAATTGTCATTGTGCTATTCTGTGCGAAAGCAATCATCCTCAACCATATTTAGAAATCCTTAAGTAAAGGGACAGAGAAGGACACCTGAAGGTAGCCCTTATTGCTTTTTTCCCATCTCCCTGCAGGCCATCCATTAGAATGTCTGGAAGGCAAACAAGGAGAGGCAGACAGTCAGGAGGCAATAAAAGAGGGCAAGCAGGCTCTGTGTCTGGGGGCAACAGTGCTGGTCGTGGACGCGGTGCATTGTCATCAGCACATGGCCATGGGACACGCTTGTCCTTCTTTTCGGCAGCTGGACATGTTGAGCCACATCATGCCGAAGACTTGGTAGAGTGGATGACCAAGCCCTCCTCCTCCTCCTCATCCTCTCTCACCCAGGCTCAGGGTACTGGCAAAGCAGCTGCCAAAGCGTCCTCTTCCCTGGTATCAATGTCAGACTCATCATCAGTCACTCCTTCCCTAGACCCACCATGTCCTCCTCCTGAGGAGTCCCCCGAACTGTTTGAGCACAGTGTTGGGTACATGCTCCAGGAGGATGCCCAGCGTTTCGAAGGGTCTGATGATGAAACCCAGCTACAGGAAGGCAGTAGCGTGAGAGCAGACAGAGGGGATGCTCAAGAAGGACACCAATCTGGCAGTCATGTTCCAGCAGCTGCAGCATACTGCCAGATTGGCTCCAGTGATGAGGAGGGAGGGGATGATGAGGTCACTGACTCCACGTGGGTGCCTAATAGGAGAGAGGAGGAGGAGGAGGATGAGGAGGAGGCACATCTCCAACGAGGCAGGATGCCCTTTGGTGGCCAGCGTAAGGGCAGTACACCGACGGAATCACACCGCAGAGCTCCGCCTGTGCAGGGCGCTGCCTCTGCCCGTCATTCAAAAAGTTCTTTGGTGTGGGCCTTTTTTGAGGCTAGTGCATCAGATCGCACAGCTGCTGTTTGCAACATATGTCTCAAGCGTATATCGCGTGGCCAAAACATCAGCCGCTTGGGTACCACATGCCTGACCAGACATATGTTGACCTGCCATGCAGCTCGTTGGCAAGCCTACCTCAAAGACCCACACCAAAGAACAAAGCGGACCTCTCCTTGCACCGCATCAGCTGGGATCTCCAACCCCACTATAACTTCAGTCCTCTCTGAAACATGCACTGAGAGGAATGAAGGTGTAGAATTAGGTGTGTCACAGCCAAGTACTTGCGGCCACTCTGCTAGCAGTACACCGACGTCCGATTCTAGCAGGCAAATTTCCCTGCCCCAGCTGCTGGACCGTCGAAAGAAGTTCACTCCCAGCCATCCACATGCCCAGCGGTTGAATGCTAGCTTGGCTAAATTGCTAGCGCTTCAACTGCTGCCTTTTCAGTTGGTAGACTCGGCCCCCTTCCGTGAGTTTGTGCAATGTGCGGTTCCTCAGTGGCAGGTTCCCAAACGCCACTTTTTCTCACGGAAGGCTATTCCGGCTCTCTACCGGCATGTGGAAGGCAATGTCTTGGCCTCGCTGGACAGGGCGGTCAGCGGTAAGGTGCATATTACCGCTGACTCATGGTCCAGCAGGCATGGACAGGGACGTTACCTTTCTTTCACGGCCCATTGGGTCACTCTTTTGGCAGCTGGGAAGGATGCAGGACAAGGTGCAGTAGTGTTGGAGGTTGTTCCACCGCCACGCCTCCAAAATGCTACTACTGGTTGTGACACACCTCTCTCCTCCACCCCCTCCTCTTCTTCTTCCTCCATGGCCTCTTCCTGTGCTTTGTCCTCTGAACCAGCGGTGCTCCGTAGCCGTTCAAGGGGCTACGCAAGTACGCAGGCAAAAAGATGCCATGCCGTGCTTGCGCTGGTGTGTTTGGGGGACAGAAGCCACACTAGGGCAGAGGTCCTGTCTGCTCTGCAGGGCCAGGCCGAGAGGTGGTTGACGCCACGCCAGCTTAAGCCAGGAATGGTGGTTTGCGACAATGGCACCAACCTCCTCTCCGCCCTCCGACAGGGACAACTGACCCATGTGCCCTGTGTGGCTCACGTCCTTAACCTGGTGGTGCAGCGGTTCTTGGGCAGGTGCCCGGGCTTACAGGATGTCCTGAGGCAGGCCAGGAAAGTCTGTGTGCATTTCCGCAGATCTTATAATGCCAGTGCTCGCCTGGCTGAGCTGCAAAAGGAGTTGAACCTGCCCAAGAACCGCCTTATATGTGACATGCCCACCAGGTGGAACTCAACGTTGGCCATGCTGCAGCGGCTGCGCACGCAGCAGAGGGCCATCAATGAGTACCTGTGTGACTACGGCACCAGGACAGGGTCAGGGGAGCTTGGTTTTTTTTCTCCACGCCAGTGGGGCATGATCAGGGATGCATGCACTGTCCTGGCACCATTTGAGGAGGCCACGAGGATGGTGAGCAGTGACAGTGCATGCATCAGTGACACTGTACCTCTTGTCCACCTGTTGGAGCACACGCTGCGTGGAATAATGGACAGGGCACTTGAGGCAGAACAGAGGCAGGAAGAGGAGGACTTCCTTGCCTCTCAAGGCCCCCTTTACCCAGACAGTGTTCCTTCTGTCCCACCCATCGCACAGGAAGAGGAGGAGGAGGAGGAGGAGGAGGAGGAGGAGGATTGTGTCAGCATGGAGGTGGAGGCTGGCACTCAGCATCATCAGCAGCAGTCTTTTAGGGATGATTTACAGTCCCAAGAAACCAGTGGACTTGTACGTGGCTGGGAGGAGGTGGCTGCGGATCATGTCGTCCTTAGTGACCCAGAGGACTCCGGACCGAATGCCTCAGCAAACCTACGCTGCATGGCCTCCCTGATCCTGCAAAGTCTGCGGAAGGATCCTCGTATTCTTCGGATCAAGGAGAGGGACCATTACTGGCTGGCCACTCTCCTTGATCCACGGTACAAGGGTAAGGTTGCGGACCTTATGTTACCGTCGCAGAGGGAGCAGAGGATGAGACAACTCCGGGAGGCCTTGCAGAAAGGTCTGTGCAACGCGTTCCCAGAGACTGGGAGGTTACAAACTCCTGGTCCTGGACAACGAGTTGCTGAGGCTTCGGCCAGTCAAAGAAGGAGCGGTGGGGAAGGTGGCCGTCTGACCGATGCGTTCAGACAATTCTTTAGTCCGCAGCCCCAAAGTATGATCGGTTCCAGCAACCATCGCCAGCGTCTGATAAACATGGTGCAGGAATATCTAGGGGCAAGGTCACACTTGGACACCTTCCCCACCGAAAATCCTCTGGCTTACTGGGTCTTGAGGATGGATCACTGGCCAGAGCTTGCACAGTATGCAATTGAGCTACTGGCCTGTCCTGCATCCAGCGTTCTTTCGGAACGCACATTCAGTGCTGCTGGAGGATTTGTCACGGATCACAGGGTGCGCCTGTCCACCGACTCGGTTAATCGACTGACTTTCATCAAGATGAACCAGTCTTGGATCACCACCAGCTACCACACACCTGATGCTGATATAACAGACTAATTGATTTTAACATGTCACATCCCTTCAAGACTGATGCTGATGCTGAGTGCCTGTGCTGTTATGTTGACTGGCTATCCTCCTCCTCCGAGTCCTCAATGATACGATTGATGATGATAGCTTGGAAGATCATTTTTGTTTATGGGTGCCGCCACCAGTGGCTAAGGCCCAATTTTTCAGCCCCTGTTTAACAGGGGCGTGTAATTACAATTTTTGAAGCAATACTTTGCAACAGGGCTCATTGCTGTGCTCCAAGTACAGTATCTGTGAGGGGTTGGAGTGTTGTGCCACCAGTGCCTAAGGCCCAATTTTTCAGCCCCTGTTTAACAGGGGCGTGTCATTACAATTTTTGAAGCAATACTTTGCAACAGGGCTCATTGCTGTGCTCCAAGTACAGTATCTGTGAGGGGTTGGAGTGTTGTGCCACCAGTGCCTAAGGCCCAATTTTTCAGCCCCTGTTTAACAGGGGCGTGTCATTACAATTTTTGAAGCAATACTTTGCAACAGGGCTCATTGCTGTGCTCCAAGTACAGTATCTGTGAGGGGTTGCAGTGTTGTGCCACCAGTGCCTAAGGCCCAATTTTTCAGCCCCTGTTCAACAGGGGCATGTAATTACAATTCTTGATCTAATAATTCACAGCAGGGCCCATTGCTGCACCCACCAAGAGTAACTCTGAGGGCTTACAGTGTTGTGGCAACGCCACCACCACCACCACCACGAAAGGCCCAATTTTTCAGCCCCTGTTCAAAAGGGGCATGTAATTACAATTCTTGATCTAATAATTCACAGCAGGGTCCATTCCTGCACCCACCAAGAGTAACTCTGAGGGCTTACAGTGTTGTGGCAACACCACCACCACCACGAAAGGCCCAATTTTTCAGCCCCTGTTCAACAGGGGCATGCAATTACAATTCTTGATCTAATAATTCACAGCAGGGCCCATTGCTGCACCCACCAAGAGTAACTGTCAGGGCTTACAGTGTTGTGGCACCAGCACCACCATCAAAGGCCCAATTTTTACTACCACTGTTCAACAATTATATGTAATTACAATTCCTGATATAATAGTTGACAGCAGGGCGTTCCAGCACCAACCAAGAGTAACTGTGAGTGCTTACAGTGTTGTGCCAACACCAACAACTAAGGGGCCTATTTCTGCAGAGTATATACGGCAGGTCCCTACTTTCAAACATCCAACTTACAAACGACTCCTACTTGCAAACGCAAGAAGACAACAGGAAGTGAGAGGAAATCTACCCCTAGGAAGGAAAATTCTCTCCTGTAAGAATTAATATGGGAGAAAGGTGTCTCCTCTGTACTGATGCTTTATCACCAATCCTTGTTTCAAGAAAAACACCACATTTCAAAAACAGTTGTCATTGGGACGGAAAGTGAGGTGAAATGTTCTGAACAGGGGCACAGACAGCAAAACAAATGTTACAGGGGTGATAACCCTTACCTATGTTTTCCAAAAAGTTTAAAAATAGATTTTTGGGCTGGAGCTACACTTAAACAATGTACCTGTTCAAAATTACAAACACATTCTACATAAGAACAAACCTACAGTCCCTGTCTTGTATGCACCGCCTGTATACGGCTGTTCAGAGTATATAGGGCCTTTTTTATTTTGTGTGCGGTGTTCCCCTTAATATCCATACAAGACCCAAAGGGGCTGGTAATGGGCTGGGGTAGGGGGGGGGGGTCATGGGGTAGCTATGCCATTTTTCTTAAAGATTTTCATCCATATTACCGGGACCAGACATTACATTAAAGCCGCAAGCAGTTTTAAATGTTTTTTTTTTCCTTTAGAAGTGTCATTTTGTGCAGGGACAGTTCTAAACACGGGAAACACGTGGCACTTCACAGGCATACTTTAGACACCCCCCAGGTACGATATTTAAAGGAATATTTGACTTTTTTTTTTTCACTTTATGCATCATTAAAATGACTGCTCCCGAAAAACGACCGTTTTTAAAACTTCTTTTTGCATTGATACATGTCCCCTGGTGCAGAACCCGGGTTCCCAAACCCTTTTTAGGACAATAACATGCATAATAGTCGTTATAATTAGCACTTTAGAATTCGAACGTTCGCATCCATTGTATTTAATAGGGTTCTAATGTTCGTACGAACGTTCGGTCCGTTCGCGGGTTCTGGTGCGAACCGAACCCGGGGGTGTTCGGCTCATCACTACCCCCGGTACTGGCGGCGGTCCGTTTCGCTTTAGCAGCGATCCGTGATGAGGGGACGGCCATTGATTTCTGGCCACCCCCTCGCGATCGCTCCTGGCGAATGAGAAGCTTCCCCTGCCTGTGAACTGTAAACACAGGCAGGAGGAAGTGATGTCACCTCTCCTCGTAGCGGTCTTTTCGTCCGGCGAAGAGGAGAGAAAACATCTCAGAGTAAGTGCACCAACACTACACTGACACCAGTACACGTAGGCACATAAATCGCTCCCCAGTAACCCCCCGATCACCCCCCAGATCACCCCCTGCACCCCCAGTCACTGTCACTGATTGCAGTGGTCATTTATTTACTGATCACTGCATGCAGTGTCATTTGTGACTATAAAAAGTGTCAGCGCAGTTAGCTTTAGGCCCCTTTAGGTCCAGGGTACCCCCCTAACCCCCTCTAATAAAGGTTTAACCCCTTGATCACCCCCCAGGTAACCCTTTCACCCCCTTTCGCCAGTGTCACTAAGCGATCGTTTTTCTGATTGCTGTATTAGTTTTGCTGGTGACGCTAGGTAGCCAGTTATTTTTTTTAGGTTCACCGTCAGGTTTTTATAGCATCAGGTAGCCCCATATATTGCCTAATAAATGTTTCAACCCCCTGATTGCCCCTAGAGTTAACCCTTTCACCAGTGATCACCGTATAAGTGTCACTGGTGATGCTGGTTAGCCAGATAGTTATTTAGGTTCACCCCCAGGTTTTTATATAGCGTCAGGTACCCCCATATATTACCTAACAAAGGTTTTAACCCCCTGATTGCCCCTAGTTAACCCTTTCACCAGTGATCACTGTATAAGTGTTACGGGTGACGCTGGTTAGTTAGTTTGCTTTTTATAGCATCAGGGCACCCGCCATTTATTATCCAATAAAGGTTTAATCCCCTGATCGCCCGGCGGGTGATATCAATTAGGTTTTAGCATCAGATAGGGTCTGCGTCGCCCCAGTCAGCGTCAGGTTAGTGCCAGTAGCGCTAACACCCACGCGCGAAGCATACACCTCCCTTAGTGGTATAGTATCTGAACAGATCAATATCTGATCTGATCCAATCTATACTAGCGTCTCCAGCAGTTTAGGGTTCCAAAAACGCATTGTTAGCGGGATCAGCCCAGATACCTGCTAGCACCTGCGTTTTGCCCCTCCACCCAGCCCAGTCCAGCCCACCCAAGTGCAGTATTGATCGATCACTGTCACTTACAAAACACAATGCACATAACTGCAGCGTTCGCAGAGTCAGGCCTGATCCCTGTGATCGCTAACAGTTTTTTTTGGTAGCGTTTTATACAGTCGCTGACAGTCAGGTGCTTTTTTACCTGTGAATCTCACTAGTTGTACCAGTAAATTTAGAGCCCAAAATGGCAAATCGAAGGTACACTAGTGAAGAGGCCTACACGTTTCTGAGCATGACAGATAGTGAAGAGGAGGTCACTCATCTGTCAGATTCAGGCTCAGAATACGATCCTGTAGACGACAGCGGCTCCATGACAGATAGCTCTGGCGATGAAGGTGAGGTCCCTGCTGAGGTCAGCCGTATCCGATCTTCTGCTGTTGTTGAGGTGCAAGAACCGCAGGTCCCTCGTATGAAGCAGAGAAGTACTAGTGCCGCTCATCCTTCTGGTGAACTGGCAAGCACCAGCAGCCTAGTATACCCTGGACGAAAATCCAGCACTGCAGTAACACTTGGTGACTTGGCAAGTCCCATAAGTGCAGTTCAAGCTGGCGAGGTGGCAAGCACAAGTAGTGTCCCGCTGCCACCAAGAAGAAGACAAAGGCAGGCCCGTCGTGCCCATAGTGTCCTTCCTGCAGACTTTGCCAATCCTGATTGGATGCCCACCACTTCTACAGAACCCGTACTTCTCCCATTCACTGCCCAACCCGGTATTCAGGTGGAAACAGCTGATTTTATGCCAATTGATTTTTATTCGCTGTTTTTCACGGAAGATCTCTATAGATCTATTGTGGACCAAAGTAATTTATATGCTGGTCATTTTATCGCCGCTAATCCCCAGTTGCCTTCCCTTGCCAGAGATTGGAAACCAATTACGGTTTCCGAATTTAAGACCTTTCTGGGCCTTTCCCTCAACATGGGCATACATAAATTCACGAAGTTGTGGTCGTATTGGTCCACACGCCCAATGGACCATATGCCCGTGTTCTCTGCCTCCATGTCCAGGAAACGATACGAGCGGATCTTGCGGTTCATGCACTTCAATGGCAATGAACTTTGTCGTCCTCGTGGAGACCCTGAATACGATCGGCTCTACAAAATTCGCCCCCTCATAAACCACTTCAACAAACGTTTTGCAGCCTTGTTTACTCCCGATCAAGTTGTCTGCGTTGATGAGTCCCTGATTAAATTTTCTGGCCGCTTGTCTTTCAAGCAGTACCTTCCCAGCAAGCGTGCCAGATACGGGGTCAAGCTCTATAAGTTCTGTGACAGGGCAACAGGCTATGTATGGAGCTTTACGGTTTATGAGGTGTGACAGCAGGAAGGTAAAGTCACCTGGTTGCATCCAGGGGGGTAGATATATTTCGCCCAGATTCAGGCTTTACGCCGATTTATACAGCTAGGTGGAGAGTTGTATAAGCCCAGCTGAGACTAGTGGGCTCATTGATGACTCATACCTCTAGGGAGAGGGCTGGGCGTCGTGCAGACAGGGAGTTGATGAGTCCAGCTGAACCTTGTCAGCTCATTTAGGCCTCTATAAGAAAGCCCAGCTTCATTAGATGTTAGCTCATGCCTGGAAGCAGACCTGTGTGGACTGTCTAGGGAGAGTGAACCCCTGTGCGGTGAGAGAAAGCCTGTGTGGCTATATATTTGCTTGGACATTTAAAACCAGGGACTAGGACAGCACTAGGCTGATCCCAGTCGTTAGTTAGGAAACCTGTAAGTTTAGTCAGAGGTCAAGTTGACCAGGATTTATTTTGTGTTTGTTTTTTTTGCCTTGCTGTGTTTTTGTCACTGTAAATAGAAAATAAACCGCACCTTTTTTTTGATTTTGAAAACCACAACCTCCGTCTGCTGGGCCTGTTTTTGGGTGGGGAGCCCATCCCGGGGGTCACACATACCCGCTGCCGAGCTAGCCCCCTCACAGTTGGTGGAGAACCAGTGGCAGTTTTTTTTTAAGCCAGCATGGAGGAGATACTGAAACAGCTGGCTCTAGCAAATGCCAATCAACAGCAGACAAATGCAGGTTTGCAAAGGAGCCTTGCAGCCCAGCAGCAAGCTCATCAACAGAGCCTTGCAACTTTACAACAGAGTCTGGAGGCTCAGCAACAAGCCCAACAGCAATCTGAGGCCCGCTTCATAGACCTGTTGCAGAAGCAAGAGCAGAGACTACAACAACAGATGGAAGCAGTAATGCAGCAACGTCCGCAGACCGGTGAGGAAAGCCGTCCCACTAATACCGCGTCCTTTGGGGTGAGTCGTTTATTGACAAAAATGACTGGAGAGGATGATCCAGAGGTATTTTTGACCACATTTGAAAGGACCGCTGAAAGAGAAAAGTGGCCTGAGGAGCAGTGGGCTGGACTGGTGGCTCCTCTGTTAACGGGTGAATCGCAGAAAGCTTACTATGACCTAGAGCCTGACCAAGCAAAAGACTATGTGATGCTAAAAGCTGAAATATTGGCAAGGCTGGGTGTCACCCTGGCTGTCCGGGCTCAGCGTGTGCATAACTGGACTTTCCAGCTTGGAAAACCCCCCAGGTCTCAAATGTATGATCTCATTCACCTGAGCAGAAAGTGGCTACAGCCAGAGACTTTGTCCGCACCAAAGATTGTGGAACGTGTTGTAATGGATCGGTTTTTGAGAGCTCTTCCTACTGCCATCCAAAAGTGGGTAAGCCATGGAGACCCAGAGACGGCCGATGGTCTTGTGGATCGTGTGGAGAAATACTTGGCTACAGAGAACCTGACGGCCTCTTCCAGAGACACTCGGACTTTCCACCCTAAGACCAGACCATCCCCAGGGGCGGATAAGATGATTCCAAGGGGTAAGGGTGGAGAGAGTGAGAGGGTGGGAGCTCTACCCCAAGTTTGGCGAGAACAGCCTGGGAAATCAGCGGCTCAAGAGGCGGCAAGAAGGATCATTTGCTACCGCTGCCGGCAAGCGGGACATATTGCAGCAAATTGCCCGGTTTTGGAGGAACCCATGCAGTGTGACTTTCTGACGGGCAGACGTCAGTCGCTGTGTGCGACAGTCGCATGCACTGCCATTCGGGGAACTGAGAAACATTTATGCAAAATGTGTATTAATGGTAGAAATGTTGTGGTATTGCTGGATTCAGGTAGCCTTGTGACCCTGATAAAGGCTGAGTTAGTTAAAACAGAGGTCTCTGGGAATAGCAAGGTAGCCGTTATTTGTGTGCATGGGGACACCCGAGAGTATCCAGTGACTACAGTGTGTTTCGAGACCCCCAAAGGTACCCTTTCTCATCCAGTGGGCTTAGTGTCTCAGTTACCGCATGACGCCATTGTGGGAAGGGATTTTCCGAAGTTCTGGGAACTGTGGGATGATCATGAGCCCCCCACTGGTGCCCCTATGTACCAGGAATATGATAGCCAGAACTCCTCTGAGAGTGGTGAGGACTCTCCCGAATTTCCCTTGTCAGTATTGGCAGGGGAGACTCAAGAAACTGGAGAGGAGCCCACCTCCTCAGACGAAAACCTACCGTCTGTGGAGTTTTCTGATCTTGAGGTTCACAGGGAAAACTTTGCCACAGAACAGTTGAAAGACCCCGCCCTAATAAAGGCACGGGAAAACGTAGTGAAAATAGATGGCGAGTTAGTGAACCCAGATAATACCTGCACTTACCCATACTTCAGCGTAGAGAAGGACCTACTGTATCGGGTGGCAAAAAGGGCAGAAGAAACCGTTGAGCAGCTGGTGGTGCCCAAACCTTACAGGAAGTTGGTGTTGGAGTTGGCCCATGGGCACATTCTTGGAGGTCATCTGGGGACAGAGAAAACCCGAGAGAGGGTATTACAGAGATTCTATTGGCCTGGGGTGATGAAGGACATAGAAAATTATTGTTCCTCCTGCCCTGTGTGTCAGAGGTCGGCCCCGATGCCACACTTCCGTAGCCCGCTGGTCCCTCTACCCATCATTGAGGTCCCGTTTGAGAGAATCGCAATGGATTTGGTAGGTCCTATAATCAAGTCCGCTAGGGGGCACCAGTACATATTGGTTATAATGGACTATGCCACCCGTTATCCAGAAGCGATCCCTCTCAGAAATACCTCGGCCAAAACCATAGCCAAAGAGCTATCTCTTGTTTTTAGCCGGGTGGGTATTTGTAAAGAACTGCTTACGGACCAAGGTACACCCTTTATGTCCCGGGTTATGAAGGAGCTGTGTAAATTGTTCAAAGTGACGCAATTACGTACATCTGTGTATCACCCCCAAACCGATGGGCTGGTTGAAAGATTCAACAAAACCCTAAAACAAATGTTGAAGAAAGTGGTGGATAGGGATGGAAAGGATTGGGACTGTCTACTTCCTTATTTGATGTTTGCTATTAGGGAGGTGCCCCAATCCTCTACGGGATTCTCCCCCTTTGAGTTACTGTATGGGAGACACCCAAGAGGGCTGTTGGATATTGCCAAGGAAACTTGGGAAAGTGAGAGTTCTCCCCACAGGAGTGTGATTGAGCATGTCGCCCTGATGCAAGATCGAATTGCACAGGTAATGCCCATCGTGAAGGAACATTTGGCCCAAGCGCAGTTGGCACAGCAGAGAGTGTACAACCGTGGAGCCAAGACCCGTACCTTTTCCCCGGGGGATAGGATATTGGTACTTGTCCCTACGGTTGAAAGTAAATTCCTTGCCAAATGGCAAGGCCCCTACGAGATAATGGAAAAAGTGAGCGAAGTGAATTACAAGGTCAGACAACCAGGAAGGCGAAAGCCCGAACAGATCTATCACGTTAATCTGTTGAAAGCCTGGAGGGATAGAGAGTCCCTAGTCGCAGACACTTGGTCACCAGCTCAAACTGGTTGCGTGATTCCTGAGGTTGGAATCGCAGCCACCTTGTCACAACCCCAACAACAGGAGGTTAAGGAGTTTGTGCTTCGCAACAAGGAGGTATTCTCTGAGCTGCCGGGACAAACATCTGGGGTAGAGCATGACATTATTACCCCGCCCGGTGAAAGGGTGAAGTTAAAACCCTATCGGATCCCAGAGGCCCGACGGGAGGCAATACGGGAGGAAGTACAGAAAATGCTGAACTTAGGGGTGATAGAGGAGTCCCAAAGTGATTGGTCTAGTCCCATTGTGTTGGTGCCTAAACCGGATGGGAGCTGGCGATTTTGTAACGATTTTCGTCAGTTGAACAAAGTTACAAAATTTGACACCTACCCCATGCCACGTATAGATGAGTTGATCGACCGGCTGGGAACAGCCCGATACATGACGACTCTTGACCTCACAAAAGGGTATTGGCAAATCCCCCTGGCCAAGTCGGCCAAAGAGAAAACCGCATTTGTAACCCCAGACGGGGCGTTCCAATATAAAAGAATGCCGTTCGGGTTACAGAATGCGCCGGCCACATTCCAGCGGAAAATGGACCAGATGCTGAGGCCCCATCGGAAGTATGCTGCGGCTTACCTGGATGACATAATTGTCCATAGCACAGATTGGGCCTCACATCTGCCAAAAGTGCAAGCAGTCCTGGACTCTGTTCGGGAAGCAGGGTTTACGGCTAACCCCAAGAAGTGTACCATTGGGCAGGAGGAGGCCAAATATCTTGGGTACACCATTGGGAGGGGAGTAATAAAACCCCAACTCAACAAAGTCGAGGCCATCCAGAGTTGGCCACGTCCCAACAGCAAGAAGCAGGTACGAGCCTTTCTGGGAATCGCTGGGTATTATCGGCGATTCATTCCCCACTTTGCTTCTAAGGCTGTGCCCCTAACCAACCTGACGAAGGGGAAAGGGTCGGTCATGATTAAATGGACCCCCGAGGCTGAGGCAGCATTCCAATTCTTGAAACAAGCCTTATGTAGCCAGCCAGTGTTGTACTCACCCGACTTCTCTAAAGACTTTGTCGTACAAAGTGATGCGTCAGATGTGGGGTTAGGAGCAGTATTGTCCCAGGTCTGGAACGGGGAAGAGCACCCAGTCATTTACCTCAGCAGGAAGTTGAAGTCCCATGAGGTAAATTACGCCACCGTTGAAAAGGAGTGTTTAGCGGTGAAGTGGGCTCTAGATTCCCTTCGGTACTACCTGCTAGGTAGGCACTTTGACATGGTTACGGATCACGCTCCGTTAAAGTGGATGGCTCAAAACAAGGAAACAAATAGAAGAGTGAATAGGTGGTTCCTGGCCCTCCAGGAATTCAACTTCACAGTAAAGCATCGCCCTGGCGTTCAAATGGGGAATGTGGATGCTTTGTCTCGAGTACATGAATGCCTGATTGCTGGTGTTCCAACCCCGAGGTTAAAACAAGAGGGGGGGGTATGTGACAGCAGGAAGGTAAAGTCACCTGGTTGCATCCAGGGGGGTAGATATATTTCGCCCAGATTCAGGCTTTACGCCGATTTATACAGCTAGGTGGAGAGTTGTATAAGCCCAGCTGAGACTAGTGGGCTCATTGATGACTCATACCTCTAGGGAGAGGGCTGGGCGTCGTGCAGACAGGGAGTTGATGAGTCCAGCTGAACCTTGTCAGCTCATTTAGGCCTCTATAAGAAAGCCCAGCTTCATTAGATGTTAGCTCATGCCTGGAAGCAGACCTGTGTGGACTGTCTAGGGAGAGTGAACCCCTGTGCGGTGAGAGAAAGCCTGTGTGGCTATATATTTGCTTGGACATTTAAAACCAGGGACTAGGACAGCACTAGGCTGATCCCAGTCGTTAGTTAGGAAACCTGTAAGTTTAGTCAGAGGTCAAGTTGACCAGGATTTATTTTGTGTTTGTTTTTTTTGCCTTGCTGTGTTTTTGTCACTGTAAATAGAAAATAAACCGCACCTTTTTTTTGATTTTGAAAACCACAACCTCCGTCTGCTGGGCCTGTTTTTGGGTGGGGAGCCCATCCCGGGGGTCACACATACCCGCTGCCGAGCTAGCCCCCTCACAGTGGGAAAAGATAGTCACGTAGAGCCGGAGAACTGCCCAGATTACATAGGGAGCGCTGGCAAGATAGTGTGGAACTTGGTGTCACCCTTATTCGGAAAGGGGTACCACTTGTATGTGGACAATTATTACACAAGTGTGCCACTTTTTAGTCACTTATTTGATCATCAAATTGGCGCATGTGGCACCGTGCGCCGGGGCTTTCCCCAGCGGCTTGTAGATTCCCGTCTTAGGCTGGGGGAGAGAGCCTGCTTGAAGTGTAATAATTTGCTCGCTGTAAAGTAGAGGGATAATAGGAATGTTTTCTTTCTTACCTCCCTTCATGCAGACACGACAGTCCAAATTCCTACGGCGACTGGTGTTGTGGAGAAACCCCTCTGTGTCCACGAATATAACCTTAACATGGGAGGGGTGGACCTCAACGACCAGTTGTTGGCGCCGTACCTAGTTGCCCGTAAGGCCAGACGCTGGTACAAAAAAAGTGTCTATTTAGTTATTTCAATTGGCTTTGCTGAACGCTCATGTGCTATACAGAGCTTCAGGATGGACTTTATCCTTCCTTGACTTCCAGGAAGAGATTGTCACAGACCTCCTGTATCCAGGCGGTGCTGCACCTCACCATTCCCAACCAAATGCAGTAAGCCGGCTGCATGAGAGCCATTTTCCGCATGTCCTCAAGAGTACCCCTACCCAATGAGCCCCCAAAAGAAAATGTCGTGTCTGTACCAAGCGCGGATATAGGCGTGACACTCTTATTATTATTCCCACATTGTCCTGACAATCCTGGTCTTTGCATTGGTGAATGTTTTGAACGCTACCACACACTAGTGACGTTTTAGCTTAGGGTACAGCATTTCACAGACTAGGACACACTTACACAGGGTCTCCCAAGATGCCATCGCATTTTGAGAGACCCGAACCTGGAACCGAAACGTTACAGTTACAAAAAACGTGTAAAAAAAACAAAACACAAAAAATATATAAAATAAAAAAAACAAAAATAGTTGTCGTTTTATTGTTCTCTCTATTGTTCTGCTCTTTTTTACTGTATTCTATTCTGCAATGTTTTATTGTTATTATGTTTTATCATGCTTGCTTTTCAGATATGTGATTAAAAAAAGAGCATATATGCCGAAGCATGGGGGCAGCAGGGGCGGAGGAGCGATTTTGCTCCTAATGCCGTGTACATACGGTCGAAATTCCGACGGAGGCTTGCCCGTGGAAAAGCCCGACCGTGTGTACGCGGCATAACTTTTTATGCCGCGTTCATACGGTCGAAATTCCGACGGAGGCTTACCCGTGGAAAAGTCCGACCGTGTGCGCGGCATAACTTTTTTGCGGGAGGATGCCCCCATGCTTCGGCTTCTATATATTTTAGGCACAGGTTGCGTTAAAAAATGTTTTATTTTTTACTATTTTTTTTTGTATTTGCTTTGCAGGTATGGTATGGTAAGGTCTTACTGTTATAGTGCAATGTTACTTTGTTTTAATGTTAACCATCATTTGCTTAGCAGGTATGCTATTCAGTTGCAGCGCGGATTTATTTATCTTGACAGCAACAGCGTTTGCTCCCACGATACATAAAACCATGACTCCAGTGCTGTAGGAGGTGATTTCACCACCACAGTTTTAAAAAAGAGCATATATGCCGAAGCATGGGGGCAGCAGGGGCGGAGGAGCAATTTTTCTCCTAATGCCATGTACATACGGTCGAAATTCCGACGGAGGCTTGCCCGTGGAAAAGTCCGACCGTGTGTATGCGGAATAACTTTTTATGCAGCGTACATTCGGTCGAAATTCCGATGGAGGCTTGCCCGTGGAAAAGTCCGACCGTGTGTACGCGGCATAAATTTTGCGGGAGGATGCCCCCATGCTTCGGCATATATAAATGGTGCATGTATGCCCATCATTAGAAGTGGGTGGATGAAGGGAGGTATTCTAATGGTGGGCATACCCACCAATCAATCTCTTTTTTTTCGTTCAGCCAACAGGCTGCATGAAAAAAAAGATTACAATATATGTCCAACAAGGACCAGCAACGTACTGGTATGTTGCTGGACTTTGAATGGTTATACCAGAAAGATGCCTGTGGGTTTAGGTATCATCTTGGTATCATTCTTTTCAGCCAGTGGTCAGCTTTCATGTAAAAGCAATCCTAGTGGCTAATTAGCCTCTGGACTGCTTTTACAAGCAGTGGGAGGGAATGTCCCCCCCCCCCCCGGATATAAACAGCGCCATTGGGAAATTGGGAAAGCATTTTATCACACACCGATCTTGGTGTGGTCAGATGCTTTGAGGGCAGAGGAAAGATCTAGGGTCTAATAGACCCCAATTTTTTTTTTAAAGAGCACCTGTCACTACCTATTGCTATCATAGTGGATATTTACATTCCCTGAGATAACAAAAAAAAATGATATATAAAAAAAAAAAAAAAATGGAAGGAACAGTTTAAAAATTAAATAAAAAAGCTAAATAAATAATAATAATAATAATAATAAAAAGCACCCCTGTCCCCCCCTGCTCTTGCGCAAAGGCGAACGCAAGCGTCGGTCTGACGTCATATGTAAAAAGCAATTGCACCATGCATGTGAGGTATCACCGCGAAGGTCAGATCGAGGGCAGTAATTTTAGCAGTAGACCTCCTCTGTAAATCTAATGTGGTAACCTGTAAAGGCTTTTAAAAATGTATGTAGTTTGTCATGTATGGTATCCATGTACTCGGCCTAAGATCATCTTTTTTATTTAATCAAAAATTTGGGCAATATAGTGTGTTTTAGTGCATTAAAATTTTTAAAAAAGTGTATTTTTTCCCTAAAAAATGCTTTTGAAAAATTGCTGTGCAAATGCTGTGTGGAAAAAATAAATAAAACACCCACCATTTTAATCTGTAAGGCCTTTGCTTTAAAAAAATATATATAATGTTTGGGGGTTCAATGTAATTTTATTGCAAAAAAAAAAAAAAGTTTTCATGTAAACAAAAAGTGTCAGAAAGTGCTTTGTCTTCAAGTGGTTAGAAGAGTGGGTGATGTGTGACATAAGCTTCTAAATGTTGTGCATAAAATGCCAGGACAGTTCAAAACATGTCGAGTCCATGGAATATTTTATATATATTTTATATTTTGACACAAGTTGCGGTAAAAAGGAACATTTTATTTTTTTTGCACAAAGTTGTCACTAAATGATATATTGCTCAAACATGCCATGAGCATATGTGGAATTACACCCCAAAATACATTCTGTTGCTTCTCCTGAGTACGGGGATACCACATGTGTGGGACTTTTTGGGAGCCTAGCCGCGTACGGGGCCCCAAAAACCAATCACCGCCTTCAGGCTTTCTAAGGGTGTACATTTTTGATTTCACTCCTCACTGCCTATCACAGTTTTGGAGGCTATGGAATGCCCAGATGGCACAACCCCCCCCCAAATGACCCCATTTTGGAAAGTAAACACCCCAAGCTATTTGCTGAGAGGTATGGTGAGTATTTTGCAGATCTCGCTTTTTGTCACAAAGTTTTGAAAATTGAAAAAAGAAAAAAAGTTTTCTTTTCTTCCCGCAACTTGTGGCAAAATATAAAATATTCCATGGACTCAACATGCCTCTCAGCAAATAGCTTGGGGTGTCTACTTTCCAAAATGGGGTAATTTGGGGGGGGGGGGTTGTGCTATTTTGGCATTTTATGGCCTTCGAAACTGTGATAGGTAGTGAGGAGTGAAATCAAAAATTTGCACCCTTAGAAATCCTGAAGGCGGTGCTTGGTTTCCGGGGTCCCGTACGTGGCTAGGCTCCTAAAAAGTCCCACACATGTGGTATCCCCGTACTCAGGAGAAGCAGCAGAATGTATTTTGGGGTGCAATTCCACATATAACCATGGCATGTGTGAGCAATATATCATTTAGTGACAACTTTTTGTAAAAATGTTTTTGTTTTTTTTTGTCATTATTCAATCACTTGGGACAAAAAAAAATATTCAATGGGCTCAACATGCCTCTCAGCAATTTCCTTGGGGTGTCTACTTTCCAAAATGGGGTCATTTGGGGGGGGGGTTTGTACTGCCCTGCCATTTTAGCACCTCAAGAAATGAGATAGGCAGTCATAAATTTAAAGCTGTGTAAATTTCAGAAAATGTACCCTAGTTTGTAAACGCTATAACTTTTGCGCAAACCAATAAATATACGCTTATTGACATTTTTTTTACTAAAGACATGTGGCTGAATACATTTTGGGCTAAATGTATGACTAAAATTGAGTTTATTCGATTTTTCTTATAACAAAAAGTAGAAAATATCTTTTTTTTTTTCAAAATTTTCGGTATTTTTCCGTTTATATCGCAAAAAAATTAAATCGCAGAGGCAATCAAATACCATCAGAAGAACGCTCCATTTGTGGGGAAAAAAGGACGCAAATTTTGTTTGGGTACAACATTGCATGACCGCGCAATTACCAGTTAAAGCAGCGCAGTGCGAAATTGTAAAAAGACCTTTGGTCCTGGGCTTAAGTGGTTAAATCAGGTGTGAAGAGGTGACACTGTGCCCGGTGATCTTTGACTTCTCCCATGTTCTTCAGGTAGATCTCCAACTCTTTAACTACTTCCTGCCCGCTGTATAGACGAATGACAGCGGGCGGGATCCTTTCTCATTCTGGGACGAAGTCATATGATGCCACCCCAGTCTCGGTGCGCTCGCACACCCTGGGACACGGCGCAACCCTGATCTTGGTAAAGAGCCACTCTTTACCCATGTGATCAACTTTGTCAATCACAGCTGATCACATATAAACAAAGAAGTACCGGTAATCTGCTCTCCTCACACTGACAGAGCGTGAGGAGAGCCGATCAGTGGCATCTCCTCACAGGTGAGACTGTACAGATAATCAGGGCACTGATCATCAGTGTCCTGATTGTCAGTGCAGCCCCAAAAGTGCCCAGAAGTGAGGCCAATTTGTGCCCATTAGTGATGCCAATCTGTGCCCATCAGTGATGCAAGTCAATGCTGCCTTTCATTGCCCATCAGTGCCTGCATATCAGTCCCGCCTATCAATGCCCATAAATAGTGCTCATCAGTGCCACATATCGGTGCCACCTATCAGTGCACCATATTAGTGCCGTCTCCAGGGGCAGATCCAGAGTCTTTTCTCGGGAGGGGCACTGCCAAAAAATATGTTTTTTTGGTGGGAAATTTATCGGGGAAATGGCTGGTGTCGGCGCTTCAATCATCCCGGCACCATGGTTGTTATGGTGTCAGGATGATTGAAGCACATTATTTCTATTATTACATTGTAATATAAAATTAAATAGTTCAATGCAGAATCAGTGGGAGTCCCCAGTGTGTCACTTGCCACCGTCGCCTGCAATTAGTGGGAGCCCTGAGCGTGTCACTTGCCACACGTTGCGGATTTCACTTGCCACGTCACCTGCCACATCTTGTGGATTGTCACTTGCCACACCTTGTGGATTGTTACTTGCCACATCACCTGCCACACCTTGCGGATTGTCACTTGCCACGTCACCTGCCACACGTTGCTGATTGTCACTTGCCTGCCACCAGATGCAGATTGTCATTTGCCACGTCACCTGACACAATTTGCGGATTGTCACTTGACACGTCGCCTGCCACACCTTGCGGACTGTCACTAACTTGCCTGCTAAAGTGTAGTTTTGGTTGTCTCTTGCTGTGTCCCAGACTCCCAGAGTCAGGCAGCAGAGAGATAATGTAATCTCTCTGCTGCCTACACAGTGAGGGCAGAAGTCACTGCAGGAATGCAGGGCAGGCACGGGCGGTGAGAGATGATCTCATCTTTCTGCTCCCCCGCTCCCGGCTAGCTGATTGGCCACCTGCCACACTGAGCCTGCTCTCTCACTCTCACCTGCGCTGCCAACACACTGAGCAGCACGGTCTGCCCACGGACCAAGCCGCCCGCCCACAAACCGCGCCGCAAGCGGAGCCACCCGCTTTCTTACCCGTCTGTGGAGCCGCACGCTATCGCACCTGCCCGCAGAGCGGCCCGACGTGACTCACTGACGTCACTCGTTGCTAGACACCAAGCGGCCCAGGCATTAGCAGCGAGTGCAGGGAAGAGGCTCCACCCACCTCCTCCTCCGCTCCTGGTATCGTGTCAGTGCGCCGTGTAACTACATTAGACGAGTCTCTCCCTCGGCGCTGCTGATCGACTGATGTGAGAAACTGAGAGAGAGACTCAGAGAGGCAGCGGCAGTCGCAGAACAAGTACTGTATATACTCGAGTATAAGCCGACCCGAATATAAGCCGAGGCACCTAATTTTACCCCAAAAAACTGGGAAAACTTATTGACTCGAGTATAAGCCTAGGCTGGTACCGGGTCCGCAAAGTCACTGGAGAAATTACCGTTTAACATTGGAGTCTATGGAAGGGGTGCCCGGCTTTAAAAAATCAGTGCTCCCCGGCCGTAGGTCCCCCAGACACCAAACTTTGCACACTTGTAGAGGAGACATGGAGCTACATGTGTGCCAAGTTTTCCAGTAACGGGTCCCCAAAGTCCGGGGGATCAGGAAACAGAGCAAGCAAGTGAGTGTGACAGATGGTCTCTGGGGGGCAATTGCCCTGTTGCCCCCCCCTGGATCCGCCCCTGGCCGTCTCATCAGTGCCCATCAGTGTCCCCTCATCAGTGCCCATCAGTGTCACCTCATCAGTGCCTATCAGTGAAGCCTATCAGTGGCCATCAGTGCAGCCTCATCAGCGCACATCAGTGAAGGAGAAAATTACTTATTTACAACATTTTCCGTCTTTTTTAGTTTTTTAGCAAAAAATAAAAAACCCAGCGGTGATTAAATACCACCAAAAGAAAGCTCTATTTGTGTGAAAAAAACATATATAAAAATGTAATTTGGGTACAGTGTCGCATGACCGCGCAATTGTCATTCAAAGTGTGACAGCGCTGAAAGCTGAAAAATGGCCTGGGCAGGAAGGGGGTAAAAGTGCCTTGTATTTGAAGCGGTTAAGGTTGCCTTGCCTACCCCTGATGCAGATAATACAATTGTAAACAAGAAGAGAGTAAGTAATAGCCTCATACATTCTATGTATCCTTTTATTTCACAAACTTCTTTCTGCTGAGCAATACTATGAAATGTGCACTTCCAAAAGATTGTGTTTACTGGTTATAATTAAAAATACTTTGATAACCCGAGCCATTGCAGAGGCAACAAAATGACAGATCTTTGATTTTTCATCATATCATCGAAGGCCTCGTATGTGCAATATGTCATGTCTGTCATTGACAGAAATGTAACATATAATTTATAACACAGCAGTGGTAGTTCTCTTGGATTCCTGAGAATATGACAAATCAATAAGAAAACTGATTGATTTTTTTTCCTCAAGGACAAGGAGAATATCTCACACAAATATCAAATAATAGGATTACTTACTGCACATGTTAAAGGATAAAGGATGCACTTTATTGTCTTCTGTTAAAATCCATATTTACGGATAATAATTATTTAATAAATAATTATATAAAACGTTTTGTCTCCTTTTTGTGTCCTACCAAGGAGACTTCCCTTTACTTTCTGTCCCAGAGACACAACAGAACGTAAGTGAAAATCTCTTCAAAGTGAGAAGAAAAACCCTGTCAGACAGTGTTCACCAGAAAAGGTGTCCCCACTGGAACAGTGTTCACCTGACTCCAACCAAATATATAGGTTCTCCCAGAAGGCCAAGAGATTTAAGAAAACCCCTGCCCATCGGCTGGGATACCCCATATACCCATAATCTGACCTTATATTGCCCTTCTCATATCTAATGCCACCAGGTATTCGGCCACCTAATGACAAAAGAGAGAAATGAAGCAATTACAGACTTAGAGTGAAATCAATTGATCCTCACAATTAGCCCAGGTAACTATACCTGGCAGGTAAATTTAGGAGCAACCCTACCTAAACACTAGGGTGCTACATCTTCCCCCTACCAATAAAACTACGTCTCGGAGTTGGCAGAAAAATAAATTTAACCTCTCGAGCCTGAGAGCGAGAGTCCTGGCAAAAACTCGGATGGGTGGGGAAACAGGGAAAGAATAACAAGGTAACAGTGTATGCTGCGTACCACATGAAATAAGCATCGCCAGGGGGGAACAAGAGATCATTTGCCTTTCTTAGCACACAATGAACGAATATACTGTGCCAGGCAGGTGATGACCGTAGGATCGAAATCCTTGGTAGCAGTGACACCCAGGGTGGTAGTCGAGGCAGGTACCTTAATCTCTTTAGGAGAGAGACGGGGTGCTGGCATTACTTGTTCCAGACTAGCGGTTGCTATAGGTGTCTCAGAGGGAATGATGGCAGCGTTAACTGACACTTCCACTGCAGTCTCTGCAAGCTCACCGGACACATTGGGTTTTTCTGGGGAAAAATCTACCCAGGCAGGCATAGGACTACCAGAATCAGTGGCTTCAGTACTGGATGTAGGTCCCTCCACTGTGGCATATCCCTGGGCCCAATCCGCCCTCATCACCCGCGATGGCAGTGGCGGTCTGGCAGCTATCAGTAACAGTTCTGCACATCGACAGCACCGGCTCCAAGTGCGTAAAAACAGAACCAACTGGAACATCTCCAGCAAACGATCCCCACAGCCGCAGAACTTTGAGAGATATACAGAGCAATCTGACCCTTCAGCATCATACGAATACCCGTGTCAGTAATCGTGGTTCCAGAGGCAAAGAAACTGGCGATTTCCCATGGATCATATTCAGCCGACATTGGGCGGGAGGCCTCGAATCCAGGAGCTCCCAGGTGCGCCATGTTTCCCTTTAGGCCATGAGGTCTCAGCATGTGGACCCAAGATGGGTCCACATGCACAAAATATTGACACTTTGGGCCCAATTTGGACATTTTCACTTAGGGGTGTATTCACTTTTGATGCCAGCGGTTTAGACATTAAAGGGATAAACCCTTGTGTTTTTTTTAAATAACAAACATGTCATACTTGCCCCCAGTGTGCAGTTCATTTTGCACAGAGTGGCCCCAGTCCTCCTCTTCTGGGGTCCCTCAGTGGTGCTGGTGGCTCCTCCCCGCATAGAGTGTCCACGTTGGAGAAGGCTCTCCTAAGGTGGACACCTGTGCGGGCACGCTCCTGAGTCCTGCATAAAATGCATTAAGGTGAAAAACCATAAGGGTTTACAACCCATTTAATGGTGTGTTGAGTTATTTTGAGGGGACAGCAAATTTACACTGTTATACAAGCTGTACACTCACTACTTTACATTGTAGCAAAGTGTCATTTCATCAGTGTTGTCACATGAAAAGATATAATAAAATATTTACAAAAATGTGAGGGGTGTACTCACTTTTGTGAGATACTGTGTATGTGTATATATAGATATATAAATATCTATATATAGATGGTGGATGTTGAGTAGCACCCAATGAAAAAATACTAACAGTGGGGAGGGGGGAATATTTCTGGGACACAAGAAGTTGCCATGGAGATACAAGAAGGTATGCTGAGCATAGTACCTATTTTAATCACCAGATTCATGTGTTACAATCCTAAGATACAAGTGTAGACATATATTATATATTATTATATTGTTCTTTCCCTGGATAGCAAGTAAACATGTGCATAAAACATAATAAAATCATGGGAAATCCGACCAGTTAAACAAGTGCACAACTCATATTCTACTAAAGCAGATCACTAAAGCCTCGTACACACGGCCGGTTTTCTCTGCAAGAACCGACAAGAAAACTGCTTGCAGAGCTTTCTTGCCGAGAAAACCAGCCGTGTGTACGAGGCTTTCAGGTTTCTCGTCAGAAAAACTGACCAGAATCTCAACGAGAAAAAAAGAAGACCTGCTTTCTTTTTTCTCTTCGGAATTTTTGTTGGCCTGTTTCCCGGCGAGAAACCCGGGTGTGTGCGCACTTGCCTGTCGCTGTGAAAAACCCGCGCATGCTCGAAATGACTTTGATGCATGCGCGGTAGCTTCCTAGGCATAGGTAGGGTGTAGCAAGATGGCGGCAACAGCATCGAATGTGACGAGTGCACGCTCGTCGTAGTCGATGACGTCACCGCGTTCGTGCCATTCAAAAGAACGGCGGTTCTTTTGAAAGGTACGTGTGTACACTCGGCTGGGACAAGATTCTTGTCAAGAATCTCGTCAGGAAAAACAACAGGTTTTTTCCTGACGAGATTCTTGGCCGTGTGTACAGGGCTTAAGGCTTACCATGCAAATGCTGTACAAAACAGATTTGTTTTCTCACCAGCAAATACATGGGCTGTGCAGGGGGTAGAGGCGGCTGTCTTGCGCAATCAGTATGTACTGCAATATCAATCAAACATATAATTGAATAATTGTTATTATTATTATATTCTTGTTTGTTATAATTATTTATAGTTATTTATTATATTATGTAGCGCACACACCCCACTCCTACCTGCATTAACTTTGGCTCCTCGCAGGAAGAGAGAGGCACACCGCACCACAAGCCCGTACCCTCCTATGTGAGGAGGTTGAGCGGTGTTGTTGTTGGGTCTTCCACGGTCAGAAAAAGAAAACCTCCAGAGCCTGATTCTCACCTCTATGTTGAGGTAGAGACAAGTCTTTGACTTCCCAGTAAAGTGAATGTCCACACCAGCTGAAACTCCAACTCAGAGTTTATTTTTTCTTAGCCAATAACACAGTCTCTGATAGGAAAAGGTTGGAGCAAGAAACAGAACAGTACAAGGTGTGGAGGAGGTTCAGGCACAAACGTTACAGGTGTTTGCTCAGATTCTCAAGCAAGTGTAACTAGGCGCACAGTCTCTGCCACAGACTGTGAAGTTGGTCTCTGCCAAAGACCTGGTGAAACTGATCCCCTTCTTTAGCTATGGCCCCTTTTTAGGAGAAAACATCCCTCCGGAGAGTTACCGGGACCCTACCGTCACCATGACACTGCACTGGGTCTTCGGAGAGTTCCTTTCCTGGCCTCCTCATCCTAGATATGGGTCCCCTCGCAAGGCGGCACCCTGAGAGTCCTCGATTCTAGGTGGACCGCAGCCGAAGGTGCTGGGTCCCAGGCCTCCGCTGTGGCCCCTGGGCTTACATACCCAGGGCGGACAGGAACAGCGTGGTAGTACCTCACCCTGGGCTAAAAGTGCCCAGGATGGAACAGGAACACCCGCCCCTGGGCCTAAGGTGCCTAGGGCGGACAGGAACACACTCCCTGGGAGTAGGACACCCGACGACCGAAAGAACCAAACAGGCAGCGTCTGCCCCTTTTATATCCTCTCCCAGCATGCCCATCAGGTATACCACGCCCACCGTATGGCTGCTGAGAGGGGACACACAAAGCATAGCACTGTATCGGTGGTTCAACCCTAGCCTACTATGGCAGCGCCACCTGCAGGCCGCAGGGAACTGTACACCGATACTCTCCCTGTGGATAAAATGGTTGCAAAAACCCTGACAAATTAGGGTGTTTGAGCAAACTACCACTAAAGCACTTCATCTAAATTTAGCACCCCATTACAATTATAATTTATGATTTTGTGTTTCAAACTTTATCATACCCGGGATGTCTACTAGGCTCTGGTTTGGACAGATTTAAGCAAGTTATTCCTAAGAATTCCTAAGAATTACAGGCCTACAATATAAAATGCCAAATTTCCAGAATCATACCGCCAGGGAGGTTAATGCTTTTACCTCTTACCTTTTTCTGTCTGTAAGTACTCTCTTGCCCTCGGTGAGGCAGAAAATGTGGGTCTCCTTTCAGTATTCGAACATGCTGCTTCCTAATACAAGCTGACCTCAATGCACAGTTTAATTGGGCAACTATGTGGCAAATTAGGTTTAATGTTGATAAATGTAAAGTTATGTACTTGAGGACTAAGAATATGAATGCATCATACATACTAGGGATAGTACAACTGGGGGTATCAATGGTGGAGAAGGATCTGGGGGTTTTGGTAAATCATAAGCTTAATAGTAGCATGCAATGCCAAACTGCGGTTTCCAAAGTGAGTAAAGTCCTTTCTTGTATTAGGAGAGGTATGGACATCATTTTGCCCCGGTACAAATCATTAGTAAGACCTCATCTGGAATATACAGTTCAGTTTTGGGCCCCAGTTCACAAAAAGGATATCAGCGAATAGGTGAAGGTGAAGGTAAATATTTGGAGTGCGGCTATCCAGCTTTTTTCTTTTCAAACATAAGAGGCATGGAGGAGCTCAACTATGAGTATAGATTAGAGGAACTGAATTTATTCTCTCTTGAGAAGAGGAGATAAACGGGGGATATGATCAACATGTATAAGTACGACAAAATCTCTAAGAATGTGCAATCCTTTATACGCATAATACTGTTATACGTAAAAAAAATCAATAACAATGCACTGGAAATCTCAATCCTCGCCCACTGTAGCCTTCTGGCTTAATATTGTAAACCACGCTATACCATGGTACAAGTTAACATATGAAGCTAGAGGATGCCCAAAAAACTTCTCTAAGATTTGGAACTCTTGGGTCAGCACAGAGAGTACTGTAACACCTTATCCTTGAGGAATGTAATGAGATTATAATCCTGAATGGTATCTATTATATATGTGTCCTCGGACTCAATGTGGGTCAAAGGGGGCCGAACAGTAATACGACCTATATTCTGCTTTGTTTCTGCTAACTGGATATCAGATTGATGTTTTTTCTTTTTATTCTATGATGGATGGAGCACTGTTAGCTCCAGATGTATACCTGTGTGTTTTTGTTGTCTGTTATGTACAAAACAAATAAAGTTTACCTTTTTTTTTTAAAAGTCAGCAGCTACAAACACTGTAGCTGCTGACTTTTAATAAGGACACTTACCTGTCAGCCCCCCCAGGCCGATCCCTCGATCCTGGCAGCTCCCGGCGCCACCATCCTCAGTAAGGGAAACAGGCAGTGAAGCCGTGCGGCTTCACTGCCCGTTTCCTACTGCGTATGCGCGAGGCGCGCGGCGCTTTGTGAATGGGCCGGCTGCTCTCTGGGATACACACAGTTCCCAGAAGGCAGCACGCCCCATTCATCAGAAGACACCGCGAGTAGGATGGAGGAAGAAGACCAGCCGCGGACGATGAAGAGGCAGATTAGGGACTTTCGCATAGCAACCGCTTTCAATTATTTTTTTTAATTTTTTTTTTATTTTTGCTAAAAAAAAAAAAAAATTATGGTGGAACTACACTTTAATGTTGAGTTTTTCACAGAGGACAAGGGGGCACTCTTTACATTGGGAGGTAAAGAGATTTAATCTCCAAATACGGAAAGGTTTCTTCACAGTAATGCCACGTACACACGGCCGTTTTTCTCGTCGAGAAAAACAACATTTTTCCCATTCGACGAGAAAAACGATAGTCTGTGGGCTTTCTGTCGTTTTTTTCGACGAGAAAAACGGCATTAAAAACGACGAGAAAAATTAGAACATGTTCTAATTTTTCTCGTCGTTTTTTTCGACATGTTTTCCACGGCAGTGTTTCCCATAGGGAAACACTGCCTTGGAGCCCACACACGGTCGTTTATTTCGACCAAAAAAAAATGACATTTAAAACGGCCGTGCTGTTCCTCGTTTTTAACGTCGATTTTCTCGACGGTGTTTTCACCGTCGAAAAAATCGATCGTGTGTACGCGGCATAAGAGCTGTGAAAACGTGGAAAAAGCTCCCTCAAGAGGTGGTTCTGGCCAGCTCAGTAGATTGCTTTAAAAAAGGATGGATTATTTTCTAAATGTACATAATATAACGGGATACTAACACTTATAGGTAAAGTTGATCCAGGGAATATCCATTTGCTTCTCGAGGATCAGGAAGGAATTTTTTTCCCTTGCTGGCGCAAATCAGATCATGCTTTGCTGGGGGAATTTTCCTTCCTCTGGAGCAACTGTGTTTTTTTTTCCCTTTTATTTGGTTGAACTAGAAGGACTTGGGTCTTTTTTTAACCTGACTAACTATGTAACTATGTAACTAATGGCCAGTGAATCTGCAAAGCATTCGCAAGGAGGTCCATCACATGCACATGCAATTGAATCAGAATGGGGTTGTCATTGACCAATTTCATTCAGCTTCTCTGATCCTCTATTTCGGAGTTTCAAGTTTTAGCCCTATTGGTCCTCAAGTACTATTATGTGCAGCAGATGGAGTAGGAGCTTTTATAAGTGTATTCCGTTCATTGTTGAGAATAGCCAAATATTTCAATAAAATCCTTTTGAAATCTCACGTTAACCCCTTGTTGACTCCTCCTGGCCGCCATTTAAAGTGGTATTAAGGCTTCATTGTTTTAAAAAAAAAAAATAACAAACATGTTATACTTACCTGTTCTGTGCAGTGGTTTTGCACAAAGCAGCTCTGAAACGTCTTGTTTTCAGGTCCCCAGCCGCTGTTCCTGGCTCCTCCCCCTCAAGCAGTGCCCCCAGAGAAAGCCTCTTGCCCTGGTGGCACCACTGCGTGATCGCTCCTGAGCACCTGCCCTATGCGTCCATAAGACACATAGAGCCACGGCTTGGCCCAGCCCCCCACCCCGCTCTCTCCTCATTGGCTCTCTGGCTGCGACACGTAAGTTAACAAATCTATACACCTATATTTCCAAAACACCACCTTTGTTCTCCTATGGTAAACCCAAATAGTAATAAACTCATCTCCTGTTGTTGACCACTTAACTTAAAGCAGAGTTCCACCCAAAAGTGGAACTTCCGCTTAAACCACTCCTTGCCCCCTTACATGCCACATTTGGCATATAATGTTTTTTGGGGGGGAAGTGGGGGCTTCAGTAGGAGTGGGACTTCCTGTCCCACTTCCTCCTTCCACCCAGGGACCGCTTAGGCGACTCGTCATATCGCCTTTTAGCGGCCCCTCCCTGTAGGCGATCACCTGGGACACGTGACAGGTCCCAGGCGATCGCCTGTCCCCTCAGATTGCGCAGCGCTGCTCGCGCATGCGCAGTGAATGCCCGGCCGTGAAGCCGAAAGCTGTCACGGCCGGGTGCCCCCAGTTAGAATGGAGGCGCCGGCGGAGAGGGGGGGGGAGAGGAGCGAAGCTCCGCTTGGCTGCGTCGCTGGACAGTGGAACAGGTAAGTGTATGTTTATTAAAAGCCAGCAGCTACACTTTTTGTAGCTGCTGACTTTTAATAAACATAAAAAAAGTCTGGAACTCCCCTTTAATAAAATGGTCAAATAAAGCAGAAGTTAATGTATTCCTCTGACTACAACAGGAACTCCCAGGAAAATTTGTATCACATAAACCTTCATCCAGCATACGACAAAAGAGGGGAAAGAGAAGCTAACTGCATCGATATTCTTTATTAAAAACAATAATATACGGATAAAATCCACTTAAACCCTATAGTTTTCACACCCATAACTAAAGATAAAACAACAAGCCTTGTGTAATAGATCTGCAGAGGTTTTACTATCAGCCAATGTTAGGTGAATATTTAAATAATTTTGGTCCACCACAAATTGTTCTAATTCTGTCTATGTACTATTCCAAATATAACATAAAAACATTTCCATAGTTAGAAGCCTGAACCGACTGCCTGCAGTTCAAATACAATTGGATTCCTAAACCAAAGAAAATTGGGTGTAGCTCAGTGCACATCCAGTCACCATGGCCGGTAAATTGGTTTGTAAAGCCTCGTACACATGGTCGGACTTCCATTGGACTTTTCCGTGGTTTTTTGTCCGAACGGAGTTGGTCAGGAACACCCATAGCAAACACACGCTCTGACTTTTCTGCAAACTTTCCCAAAACTTTTTCCAACATCACGTGGTTTTTCTGCTCTTTTCTGCTCTTTACCGCCACCCTTTGGTCAACTTCTGCTATTGTTGGTTGATTGTAACATTATTTGTTTTGTCCATCGAACAAAAGTCTGATGGTTTTCTGTACACACGGTCGGACTTTGCTCCATCGGACTTTTGTTGGGCAAAAGTTTGTCCGTTTGCAGACCCAACATTTGTCCGATGAAAACCAAAAAAAAAAGTTTGTCCGATGGAGCGTACACACGGTCGGATTGTTGGTCCAACTTGCTCAAAATGAAGTTTGTTGGCCAAATATCCGACCGTGTGTACGGGGCTTAAGTAGAAAGAAACCTCTATCAGAAAGTAAGTATAGGTTATTATGAACCTTATTTCTATCACAATAAATTCTCTATTTCTCTAGATAGTAAATGGTCAGCTAATTAAAAGTGTTCCAGTGCCTTGCATCTTTTCTGATGATTTATGATTGTGTTTAAAGATGTGACATCCAAAGTGACCAAAATGAAGTGTAACTAACCATATAACTGAGGGTAGAACATTGATCTTTTTAGGCAGAATTTCACTTTTCATAATAAATAGAAGCCTTTTCTCATGTCTTTTCTGCCCAAACCATCCCAATGTCTTTATCTCTCACTTGGATATAGAAAAAGTAGCGCTATACAGTGAAAGTGAAAACAAATCAATGTCTCTCTGAGTAGGTGAAACCTGAGTGAAAAAATATTGGTAAATATCTAATAATAAAGTGTATGCATGAATATAAAGTCCATGATATCTGACATGGAAAATCATACAATAAAATATAAAGTGTCCATTCAAAACATATATCAATTGTGATGAGAAGAAGGACATGTAGGCCTTATGGGTCATCAGGGTCATCAGGGAAAAGACATCTTCCAACTCTATAAAATTAGATGAAGTACTCTTACCAGAGCCCGTGGATCTGCCTGTCGATGACAGCAGATCGCGTGAGCGTAGATAATCGAACTCCAGGACCAGTCGACTTGTCTGGTGACTCGTATATTTTCGGAATCTCAGTCTCAGTCGTGGCAACTCAGTAGTCCTTGACTCCAAATCTTGATAAGAAATCCAGAGTATTTGGGACCAACCTGGATCCACCGGATGTCAGCCGTATTCCAATGGGTATCAAGGTGATTGGACCCAAACATACCCAAATGGGGGATTGTTTAGAAATGTAAAGTGGTTCCAAAAGAAGCCCTCTCCAACTCACATGTAGAAAAAAAGAGACAATGCTCCGATGGTGCAGGTCAAAAAAATTGGGGCATCAGTAGAAGTCACACTTGGACGAAACGCGTAGGGCTTGGTACGCCACTTCCCATATTGCCTTTTATTCTGTTTTATGTGATCACTTTTTTAAATGTCATATTTTGTGGTTTTATTTTAATAAAACCGTATACTATAATTTTTTGGACCTGCACCATCGGAGCATTGTCTCTTTTTTTCTACATGTGAGTTGGAGAGGGCTTCTTTTGGAACCACTTTACATTTCTAAACAATCCCCCCTGGAGTTCGATTATCTATGCTCACGCGATCTGCTGTCATCGACAGGCAGATCCACGGGCTCTGGTAAGAGTACTTTATCTAATTTTATAGAGTTGGAAGATGTCTTTTCCCTGATGACCCTGATGACCCATAAGGCCTACATGTCCTTCTTCTCATCACAATTGATATATGTTTTGAATGGACACTTTATATTTTATTGTATGATTTTCCATGTCAGATATCATGGACTTTATATTCATGCATACACTTTATTATTAGATATTTACCAATATTTTTTCACTCAGGTTTCACCTACTCAGAGAGACATTGATTTGTTTTCACTTTCACTGTATAGCGCTACTTTTTCTATATCCATTACCGTTCACAATTTTAGTCACATTGTTGTGTAGCAGCTTTTTTTGATAATTTTTGGGGGGTTTTATTTTTCACATTAGCGCAATATTTATTTTTATTTCCACTTTATCTCTCACTTACCTTGTCCACAGAAGCTTTGAATTTTCACCTCTCAGTTTGAAATGTTAAACGCTTTCTGCTTCCATCACCTCCTGTAGATCATATCCCATTATGCACTGCCCTATGCCTAGTACACATGGGCCGAATGTCGGGAGACATCAGCCGGTTCAATAAAAACACTCGGCCCGTGTGTATGGCAGCCGATCCGACAGAAGCCATGCATGCTGGAAAGTCAGCAGCCGACCAGCTCTAGATCAGCGCTCTCAGACAATGGCTGATCTGAGTGTTCTGGCGGGGGAGGGGGGCAGGCAGGGGAGATCGCTGTACTATTGTTAAATAGTTAGTACCGTGGCTCCGACCGCTGGGTTGAACGAAAAAAATATTAGTGTGTACCAGGCTTTAGCGCATCACAGAACAGCCGTATACTGTATTAACATTCTGGACCACACCTCCCTCATAACTATACCACCTCCAGTTTTACTTCCACCCACTTTACCACTTCTTACCTTAAAGTGGTTGTAAACCCAGAATTTTTTTTTTTTTTTAAAAACCTGCAAGACAAAGCCATCAGTCTTCATTTCCCCCCCTCTGGCCGCAGACATCGCTCCGGAAGGTTACTTCCGGGTATCGCCGCTCCGGCGCTGTGATTGGCCGGAGCGGCAAAAACGTCACTCCGCGCATGTGCGCGGGAGCCGTAAAACCTGCCATTATCAATTTATAAAACCGGCATTTACAGTGCGCCTGCGCCGATGTCTACGGCGTGCATGCGCCGATGTCTACGGCGTGCATGCGCCGTAGACATCGGTGTACTATTTTTGGCAAATATCTTCTAAACCGTGTAGGTTTTAGAGATATTGCAAACACCTACAGGTAAGCCTTAATCTAGGCTTACCTGTAGGTGCATCTAACCCCAGAGGGTTTACAACCACTTTAAAAGTGGTAGTAAACCACTGAGAAAAAAAAAATCCTGCAAGACGATGGCATAATGCGGTGCTGTGAGTGGCTGGACCCGCGATGACCTCACTCCCGTGCATGCGCGTGGGAGCCCTTGGTTCTGAAGATCTGGGATGGTATGCCGGACCGTCAGAGCGCATGAGCCACTAACCTCAGCGGCTGCATGCAGGGGGAATATCTCCTAAATGGTGCACATTTAGAAGATATTAATTTTACCTACAGGTAAGCTTTATTATAGGCTTACCTGTAGGTAAAAATAACAAAGCTGGGTTTACAACCACTTTAAGGAGATAATGCATATTACAATCTGATTGTACAATCTCTCTAAAGCCGTGTACACACGATCGGTTTTACAGATGAAAACAGTCCGATGGACTTTTTTCATCGGACAAACCAATCGTGTATGGGCCCCATCGGTCTTTTTTCCATCGGTGAGAAAAAATAGAACATGTTTTAAATTTATCCGATGGGCAAAAAAAGATAGCAAATTCCGACCGTCTGTGTGGAACTCCATCAAACAAAAAACCCACGCATGCTCAGAATCAAGTCGACGCATGCTCAGAAGCATTGAACTTCATTTTTCTCGGCTTGTCGGAGTGTTTTACGTCACAGCGTTTTGGACGGTCGGATTTTTGACTGATGGTGTGTAGGCAAGACTGATGGAAGTCAGCTTCATCAGATTTCCGATGGAAAAATCCATCGGTTTAAAATCCATAGGAAATCCGATCGTGTATACAGGGCTTTAGATCTACCATCAGCTATGTAGTGCCAGGGGTCCCTCCGATTACATAGGTTTGGTAAATCTAAACGAGATTGTCCAATCAGACTGCATAGTGTTTGGCCATCTTTATACAAGTACATGGTAGGAAGTGGAGGGTGATACTCGGCTGTCAGGCCGCGTTCCCGCACGCAGTTTGTTATGGGCATTTTTTGGATGTTTTGGAGCATTTCCGCTCGTCACGCATAGGGCAGCCCATTCACTTGCAGGTGACAAACTTGTTGTTTAGAGCGGAGCATGGCCAGTTTTTTATTGCGTTTAATGGTGCACTTGCAGCATGTTTGTCACACGGCAGATGCATGCCTTCGGCCCATGCTTAGGGTACAATTAACTTTTAGCGCGATGCGTGTTTGCAGTGCAATTTTCAAAACGTGCTGCAAAGTGCGCATTTTCTGTGTGGTTTGCCGTGCGTTTAGAAACATGCAGATGTGAATGAAGCCTAATCATTCTTGTGTAAAATAACATACGCTATTATTTATAAAAAATAAATAAACCGTGGAAAGAGCAGCTATCACTCCACAGTGTAATCACCACACTAATAATAATAAATATTTACCTCCTAACAGTGAAGCACTCCTTAATAAACTAAAACGTGCATATAAACAACAAAGCTCATAAATTTACTTTCTTAAAGGCAGCCTACAAACCTACAAATGTACAAACCTTAGCAAAGGCATTTTAATAAAATGTAACTCTTCCATTACATATCCTTTTCTGCACACAGCCTACCTTAGGGAAAAATTTCAGGAGTAATGTACTTAAGAGTGCAGTATTCAGGAGTACATAATGTTAAGCCTAGTACACACGGTCTGACTTTTTGCCAACAAACTTCAAAATGAGCACGTTTTCCAAAAAATCCGACCGTGTGTACGCTCCATCGGACAAACTTTTTCGGTTTTCATCGGACAAAAGTTCGCTCTGCAAACGGACAAACTTTTCGGCAACAAAAGTCAGATGGTGCAAAGTCCGACCGTGTGTACAGAAATCCATCAGACTTTTGTCCGAAGTACAAATACGCATGCCCAGAACCAATGTTAAAATCAACCAACAGTAGCAGAAGTTGACCAAAGGGTGGCGGTAAAGAGCAGAAAAACCACGTGATGTTGGGAAGGTTTTGGGAAAGTTTGCAGAAAAGTCAGAGCGTGTGTATGCTATGGGTGTGCCCGGCCAACTCCCTTCGGACAAAAATCCACAGAAAAGTTTGTTTGAAGTCCGACCGTGTGTACGAGGCTAAAGGCTGACCTTATACTATGCAATCTAATTGTACAATCTCCTTTAGATCTACCATGAATTATGTAATGCAAGGGCATGACTCACCCCCCAAACCGATATTCCCCAAATTACAGATCTCCCTTAACATCGCTAAATCCCCCCCACCCAGCCCACACCCTCAGTACAGAGCCCCCAACACAAACACCCCTCAGTACAGACCTCTCAGGACAGACTTCCCTTTCCAGCCTCAGATGGACTCCTGCAGGCACAGATGGATCCCTCCAGCAAAGTAAAGATCCTGACAACATAGACCCCGCAGTACAGAAGGACCCCACAACACAGTCCCCCCACCCCGACAGCACAGACCGGAAAAAACAGTCCGTTCCCCCAGTGCCAATTGGCAACATTACAGGCTGTCCTCGTGTATCCAGTGCAGGGTCTGGGTACCAATCCTCTGAGCACTGAAAAAGCCATTGGACATGGATCCGGATAATGCCAGACTCTTAATCCGAGTTGGACCCATTGAGAAGTTAGCTTTTTTCACACAGAGAGCTGCATAAACATTGCCATCACCTAAAACACTAGAGCCTGGCCTAACAGCAAGGGGTTCGTTTTCTTTCCTTTTTTGCAAGTGTCCAATCACCTGAAGGTGCCAGCATAACCCTGTTGTTACAAATATAACAATGATTGTGTCCAAGGATGCATCAAAAAGAAACAATTGTTTTAATATATCTTATATTCCTGGCTATAATAAGGATTAATACGTTCATCTGGCCCTGGATTATTATTGGTGGTTTGGCATGTCACACCGCTTTGCTAAAAATAAACCTATTTTATTCTGTATTGGATTTCAATACACAGATGACATCTAATCCTTAAAAATAGTGCTTAGTAAATATGAATTTTGTGTTGGTTATAATCTCAAAAAAGGATGTTGGAAAGCACATAGATTTTCTTTTTGTATATTTCTTATAACTGCAGTTGTAGACACCAGGCTAATGACCTCTAATAATAAATGTTCTATGTAGTATTCATGATAATTGACAGATAATACATTAGTTCAATATCCTGTCCATCATCTTTTAGGCTAAACATGTATAAGAGAGCAGGACAAAACAGATACAGTAGTTACATCAAAATGTATTGTTTTACTGTTACCATACATACAGTAAACTAAGCACTGTAACTTTGTGGCCTTTAAATCACTGCTGAATGTCCAACATATATAGCTTTGCTGTGTCTATTACAGACTCCCATAATGTTATATGTGGTTTTTATTCAGGAAAGTCCATTTACTAAAAAATCAAACGTTAAACGCTCATTTTTTAAAAGTGTTTTCAAACAACATTTGTCATGTCTTCGAATGTACTGAGAATTTTTGCACAATTGTTCAGCTTTACTCTAATATTTTGTGGTATAATCAGAGAACGTAAAGGGTAACAAAAAAAAAAATGTAGCATATACAATTGCGACACAAGTCATATTGTAATAGAATGTTGTTAAAAATTACCGTATTTATCGGCACTTAAAATCAGGGGAAAATCGTGGGTGCGTGTTATACGCCGATCCCCCGCTGAAACGAGCGAGAGGAGCCGAGATACACAAAGCCGAAGTACTTCGGCTAGTCTCAGCTCCTCTCGCAGTCCCGTCCCTGACTGTGAGCAGAGCCGAGTCTAGCCGAAGTACACTCGGCTTTCTGTATGTCAGCGGCGCAATCAGTGGAGATGGGCGGGACTGCGAGAGGAGCCGAGTCTAGCCGAAGTACACTCGGCTCTGCTCGCTCCTCTCCACAGCGGAAATCGGCACCAAATTTAAATATTGCAGAGACTGGCAAGGCTGCAAAGGCACTGGGCAAGGCAAGGCTGCAAAGGCACTGGGCAAGGCAAGGCTGCAAAGGCACTGGGCAAGGCTGCAGATGGACACTGGGCAAGGCTGCAATGATGGACACTGGGCAAGGCTGCAGATGGACACTGGGCAAGGCTGAAATGATGGACAAGGCTGCATTTAAATGTAAGTTTTTTTCCTTGAACTCCCCTCCTAAAAGTTTTTTTTCCCTAAAATTCCCTCCTAAACTTGGGGTGCGTGTTATACGCCGGCGCGTGTTATACGCCGATAAATACGGTACTTTTCCTTTTCAATTTACAGCTCTGTAAATTTCTGTGAAATGCCATGCATCCGGCCCCCTAATCAACATGCGGGGCACCGGATGCATGGATTTCAATGTTTTTTTTTTTAAGCACACGATTAAAGTCTTAAGCCTTGTACACATGGCCGAGAATCTCGTCAAGAAAAAACATGTTGTTTTTCTTGACGAGATTCTTGGACAAGAAACTTGTCCCGGCCGAGTGTACACACGCTCCTTTCAAAGAACCTGCGGTTCTTTGAATGGAGCGAACGCGGTGACCTAATCGACTACGACGAGCGTGCGCTCGTCACATTCGATGCCGTCGCCGCCATCTTGCTACACCCTACCTATGCCTAGGAAGCTACCGCGCATGCGTCCAAGTAATTTCGAGCATGCGCGGGCTTCCCGGAGGACAGGTAAGTGTACACACACACACTTTTCTCGTCGAGAAACCTGCTGACAAGAATCTCGACGAGAAAAAAGAGAGCAGGTTCTCTATTTTTCTCGTCAGGATTCTTGTCGGTTTTCTTGACGAGAAACATGATAGCCGCGTACACACGACCGATTTACTCGGCAAGAAAGCTCTGCCAGCAAGTTTCTTGCTGGTTCTTGCCGAGAAACTCGGTCGTGTGTACGAGGTTTGAGGCTCTAATTGGCTTAAAAAAAGGGTGGGCTCAGGGCCCCAAGCCCATCCACTTGTGTGACAATAGCGAATTAATATTTGCTATTGTCTTCCTGATTCTCCTCCCAGCCAATCAGGAAGCAGTTCCTGGGACCCGATTGGCTAGGGAGTCCTAGGACTCCCAGCCATTCGGGTCTCAGTTAGGTCACACTTCCTGTTCGGCCTGGAAGAGAAGCAATGGCCCCAGAGTGAGGAGTTACAGCCCGGATCCATGTCTGCCTGATCTGCCTCCTTCCTTAGGTAAGGAGGCCTCTGATTGCCACCGGGTTCCCATCTGTCTCCCGCATGGGGGGTGGGAAATCGCCACATTCCCGTCTACCACGGAAGGTTGGCGTTGGTTTGCCACCCCCCCAAAAATATTGAGCACCAGCCGCCACTGCACTGTGCACATGGACGCAGACAAACACACAGGGTTGTCTCAAATCAAAAACCATGGATGGCAAATAAAAGTACTGTGTCTCCTTAGGGATTGGAATAGCACCTTTAAGAATGGAACCAAGGTTATGTATAATATTGTAGGGGCTATTTTGAAGAGAGGCATACAGGAAGCAAAAAAAGCTCATAAGAGGAAAATTGAGGAAGATTTAAATTAAAATGAAGTGCGGGAGGGATGGAGGGGCATACAGCACATTGCACACCACAGAGGAAAAAATCTAATGGAAGTTGTGACAGAACCCACTGTCACTGTGTGCTTTGGAAGGGACTGAGGGCGGGCCTCCTACCCACAGATTATGGCCCAGAAGAGACTGAGACTCGGGGAGAAGCTGGCATTGAGATAATGTAATGTATTGCTACATCCCTTCTCCCCCATCCCCCCCCCCTCTTGTTGCTGTGTTTAGCTGTGTTGGTTCATGGCACACAGACAATGGTCTGGACTGCAGACATCTCTCCGCAGGGGATGTGTATTGAGGGGTTGCCTGCTTATCATAATCCCTTTGTTTATCTGTAGTCTCTGTTTCAATGTACAAGTGTTCAGTTCCCATTGATTCTTCCTTGTCCCCTACCCCCCCTCTATGACAAGGCTAAGGGGAGTGTCCCTAACTGTGTGTAAAAGTGTATGTTTTGGATTTAATAAACAGTTAATGCTCTGCATGTTTAACCCTCAACACCTGTGTGGATTGTCTCGTGATTGAGGGGTTAAGGGCTGGTTATGGCGAATCTGCAGGCTGCGGGTGCGTTTGGAGGACAGGAGACACAAGTCTGGCGGATGTGCCCATCTGGGGTATCTGAGATCCGTTACAGTGTTGGCAGCGGTGGGATGTCTCCTGCAGTCCGGGCCATCCAAACCACCACCAGGATTCAAGATCTGGGCAGCCGTCGAGGAGCAATACGGGGACCAGCCAGCATGAGAGCGGAGTTTGAGAGGAGGCTGCAAGGCATGCGGAAGCAACATCGGGGACCAGCGACAGAGCGCACCATGCTCGGCTGGGAGGATGTGATCCGCTGGCAACTCTGGCATGAAACGCTAAGCCACGAGCGGCGCCATCAGGGGAAGATCCTTCCCTCCTCCACAGAGATGTACTGGACGCAGTACCATGCGCGAGAGGTGTTCCTGAGGGAACGACCGCGAGATGAGTGGAAGACGGAGCTCGGAAGATTGGTCCAGGAGGAGATGAGGCTGGACGCCAGCTACAGAGCCCTCCGGTGGTTCGCGGCTCAACTGTGGCCAAGTACAGCAGACGGCAGCCCGACAGAAGGCGTTGGCTACGGCGGCGTGGGGCTGCTCCATCAAAAAATGTACGGAGACCCAGACTTTGGGAGCGATGAGGAGTGGCGGCTAGAAAACATCCTGGACTTCCGAGATGAGGTGCTGGACCTCCCTGAAGAGGCGTGTGACCTGGAGGAATTGGAGTTCCTGGTTGAGCAGGAATGGGAGCTCGAGATTGCCTACAAGCGGCTGTTTGACGGTGATCAGCAGCCTGGCATGGCTCCCGTTGCCTGGGACTGTCCTGGAGAAATAGCGGACAGTCACGAAGATGCGGAGCAAATGGGGCCAGGAGTGCCCCTACGTTTTCCCGTCCTAACCGCAATGGAAGAAGCGGCGATGATACAGAGGGCACTGCGAGTGCTAGAATGCCGGAACGCACCAGAGGTTCCCCAAGCAGAGAGACAAGATAATAGCATAAAGGTCTCAGAAGGGGAAGTTGAGACTGGCGCTGGAAGGCTGGTAAATGGTGATCAGCAGCAAGTCGAGAGTATCGCATCCGGTGCCCCAGCAGAAGCGCTGGCTACAGGGCAGAGTGCCGCTGGCCTCAGCCCAGCATCAGAAAAAGAGTTGGATCCGGAGAGTCTGAGAGATGATTTTCGTGAGCCGTTTCCCCAACAGCAGATATCCCCAACGGGAGTGGAGGAAGCAATTCTCCCTCCCCAGCAATTGGACATTATCCCAATGTTCATCCCCCCAGCAGAAGCGCTGACTACGGGGCAGAGTGCCGCGGGCCTCTGCCCACCCTCAGAGTTAGATCCAGGGAGTCCGAGGGATGACCTCAGTGAGCTGGTTGCCCAGCACTTGGACACTACCCCAGTGTATATCCCCCCAGCAGAAGCACTGGCTGCATGGCAGAGTGTTACCGGCCCCGACCCAGCCCTCAGTAGATTTTTGGAGGGTTTGGGAGACAGCCCCTGTCAGAAGTCGCCTCAGAAGCTGGTCACAGAACCAGGAGGGGAGAAAATCCTTCCCCCTCTTCAGCTGCTGAACTCTACCCTTGTATATGTCCCCCTAGCAGAAGCACTGGCTACGGGGCAGAGTGATGTTGGCCTCTGCCCAGCATCAGAAAAAGAGACGGAGAGTCCGGGAGACAGTCCCTGCAAGATACCTCCTCAGCGGCTGTTAGCTACTCCAGGAGAAAAGCAAGAACCTTTTCCTCCCCAACTGCATAGCACTGCCAGCCTATGTTCCCTACAAGCTGAAGCGCTGGCATCGGGGCAGAGGATTATTCAGCTCCCCTCAATATCTGCAACCCAACCCCGGATCACGGGAGTGCGGACAGCTGTTCCCACTCTGCAGCGGCTGTTTTTATTCACGGGAGACCGTATGTGCGATTTTGCTCCCCAACCCCAGAGACGTACTTTTCCTTTTCCTGGTGGCCTGGGGTGGAAGTTTGCGACTAATGCAGGTCCAGACCAGTTCGGGGTCAGGAACCTGGTTAGTCTGTTTTTAAAAGGGGAGAAATGTGACAGAACCCACTGTCACTGTGTGCTTTGGAAGGGACTGAGGGCGGGCCTCCTACCCACAGATTATGGCCCAGAAGAGACTGAGACTCGGGGAGAAGCTGGCATTGAGATAATGTAATGTATTGCTACATCCCTTCTCCCCCATCCCCCCCCCCTCTTGTTGCTGTGTTTAGCTGTGTTGGTTCATGGCACACAGACAATGGTCTGGACTGCAGACATCTCTCCGCAGGGGATGTGTATTGAGGGGTTGCCTGCTTATCATAATCCCTTTGTTTATCTGTAGTCTCTGTTTCAATGTACAAGTGTTCAGTTCCCATTGATTCTTCCTTGTCCCCTACCCCCCCTCTATGACAAGGCTAAGGGGAGTGTCCCTAACTGTGTGTAAAAGTGTATGTTTTGGATTTAATAAACAGTTAATGCTCTGCATGTTTAACCCTCAACACCTGTGTGGATTGTCTCGTGATTGAGGGGTTAAGGGCTGGTTATGGCGAATCTGCAGGCTGCGGGTGCGTTTGGAGGACAGGAGACACAAGTCTGGCGGATGTGCCCATCTGGGGTATCTGAGATCCGTTACAGTGAGTGAACTCCAGCATTTCACTGGTTAGGAACTAAATAGGTATTTCACATGCTTTGAGGTTACATTACCCCAGTGTGACATGGAACATTGACCAGGTCCTGGTCATTTTAAACTCACTGTGCACGAATATGAGATGAGCAGGTGTTTAAGGCTGTAAATACAAGGAAATAGTCAGCTTTATTTCTAACAGGACTCATAAATATGAGCATCATCAGTGATGTCCTCATCTATCTGAACCCTATCTGCTTAATGATGATAGGAGCAGGTCCTAAAAGCATAATGCAGAGAGATATAAAATACTTCTCCTAACTCTGAATGTTGCATAAAACATCAACAATACTGACTTCTATGTTCCCCAGTCATATTGATTGCTTCACTGGAGATACCTTGAGACCATTAGCTGGCTATGTTAATCCTATAAAAACCAAGGCAGTCCTGGTTACTGCTAAAAAGACTGGCTATTGCAGCCCTAGACCAATGCTAAACATTAACTTGCCACATTTTTCAGGCCGCTCACAATATCATCTTCAAAAGAGTCATATAAAGTATAAGTAACACAAGGAATGCTAAGAAAAAGAGTCAAATGGGCCAAAGAAAGAAGAATATATATATATATATATATATATATATATATATATATATATATATATATATATATACATATACACACATACACAGTGCCTTGAAAAAGTATTCATACCCCTGGAAATTTTCCACATTTTATGTGACAGACCAACACAAAGTGACACATAATCGTGAAGTAGAAGGAAAATTATAAATGGTTTTCATATTTTTTTTACAAATAAATATCTAAAAAGTGTGGTGTGCATTTGTTTTCAGCCCCTTTTACTCTGATACCCCTAACTATAATCTAGTGGAACAAATTGCCTTCAGAAGTCACCTAATTAGTAAATAGAGTCCAACTGTGTGTAATTTAATCACAATATAAATACAGCTGTTCTGTTAAGCTCTGAGAGGTTTGTTAGAGAACCATAGTGAACAAACAGCATCATGAAGGCCAAGGAACACACCAGACAGGTCAGGGATAAAGTTGTGGAGAAGTTTAAAGCAGGGTTAGGTTATAAAAAAATATCCCAAGCTTTGAACATCTCATGGAGCACTGTTCAATCCATCATCAGAAAATGGAAAGAGTATGGCACAACTGCAAAACTACCAAGACATGGCCGTCCACCTAAACTGACAGGCCGGGCAAGGAGAGCATTAATCAGAGAGGCAGCCAAGAGGCCCATGGTAACTCTGGAGGAGCTGCATAGATCCACAGCTCAGTTGGGAGAACCTGTTCACAGGACAACTATTAGTCGTGCACTCCAAAAATCTGGCCTTTATGGAAGAAGGTGCTCTGGTCAGATAAGACCAAAATTTTACTTTTTGTCCTAAAAGCAAAATGCTATGTGTGGCTGAAAACTAACACTGCACAACACCCTGAACACACCATTCCCACCGTGAAACATGGTGGTGGCAGCGTCATGTTGTGGGGATGCTTTTCTTCAGCAGGGACAGGAAAGTTGGTCAGAGTTGATGGGAAGATGGGTGGAGCCAAATACAGGGCAATCTTAGAATAAAACCTGTTGGAGTCTGCAAAAGACTTGAGACTGTGGCGGAGGTTCACCTTCCAGCAGGACAACGACCCTAAACATACAGCCAGAGCTACAATGGAATGGTTTAATTCAAAGCATATTTATGTGTTAGAATGACCCAGTCAAAGTCCAGACCTAAATCCAATTGAGAATCTGTGTCAAGACTTGATAATTGCTGTGTTTACAGACGCTCTCCATCCAATCCGACAGAGCTTAAGCTATTTTGCAAGAAAGAATGGGCAAAAATTTCACTCTCTAGATGTGCAAAGCTGGTAAAGACATCCCTAAAAAGACTTGCAGCTGTAATTGCAACGAAAGATGGTTCTACAAAGTATTGACTCAGGGGGCTGAATACAAATGCACGCCACACTTTTCACATATTTATTTGTAAAAAAAAATAAAAACCATTTATCATTTTCCTTTCACTTCACAATTATGTGCCACTTTGTGTTGGTGTCGAACACAAAAAATCCCAATAAAATACATTAACGTTTTTGGATGACAAAATGTGGAAAATTTCAAGGGGTATTTTTTTTTTTTTTTTAACTAATTTGTTTGTTATATACCAAAAAGCCTTGAAGATATGTTTAAATGTATGTTGCAAGATTGCTTTACTTTCTCTTAATTTGTTTTTGCTCTACTTCTCCATATCGCCAGCTCTCAAATGACGAGGTTTTGCATTTTGGTAAATTAAAGCATTAACATTAAGAGAAATTTATAGTTTTTATAGTTTCTCAAATAATTTAATTTGATTGTGAACTGGTTTAGAACTGCTGTGCTCAGTGTTTATATATATTGTACGATAATAGCAGTGTCATTAATGTGCACAGGTTTGCTCATTGCTCAGGCCTTTCAAGCAGAGATGAGTTTAAATTCATGTAATGAGAGGGTTTGAGTTATGACAGAGAACTTCTTTTCCCAGCTCGGCTGCCCCCTGTCACATTACATCTAAAGCTAGCAGGAGTTTTTTTTTGTCATTGTACTGAGCTTTGTAATAGAACAAAACCCTCCCTGCAAGTTGTTCAAAGGCTTCAAGACGCACAGATCTCAGGAAGGGAGATCAATGGAGCTCAGAGCAGATGCTTATAAGCCGGGATTTAACGAAGCATGTAACAAATGGCAAAGGAAAGAAATACTTTTTCACACATATACTCAATCTAAACCAGCCCAAGCCCGAGGGTCATGCAAAATTTTTAAAACCAGTCACTGGAACATTTTGCCCCAGAATTCAACAAGTTGTGGAAAATGGCAGTGGGAATCAAAGTGCTGAAAAAAAACAGTGTTTCAAACTGTTTGCCCTGTATTGGAAAAACTCAAACGTAAATCACCATTTCGCTTCAACGCACACAACAAAGAAAATCTTTAGCATTTGTTTTTTTTTTAAGAGATGATTTTACTACTTTACTCCTCTTTACTCGTCTATATCTAATACAGCAAAAATAAATTATATAACTAAATTCTGCCTTACTGAGGTTTGCCCAAAATACACAATATTTTTTACATTACTACAGGACTAAGGTCTTAGTCCTATGCCCAACCTGCCTCCAGGTGGACCTGGGAATCCTGTGTCTAGTTTATTGACAGAGACCTTCTCAGCATTTGTGGCCCTACTCAAAGTTATGCTACTGCTGATTTTGCTCTTGGTGCTGTTTGACATTGCAAACCTCAGCTCCTAAAGAAGGGTAATCTTCAGGAGATCTAGTATAGTGCTTACCCATGAAGGAGCCGCTGATGTATGGGTTCCCTGATTCTAGATGACAACTCCTTCCGAAATGCCATACCCTCTGATACTCCATTATTGAAGAAGGAAAATATATTTGGGTCCCACTCAACGACAACAGCAAAAAAAAATGTCAACCACAATAAACAATCACAAATTAAAACAAACTTGTACAATACATCGAGGACAATGAAAAACCCAAATATTTCTGGATTAAAGCCCCTCTCTAAAATACCTGTACCCTAAATCTTTGGAGGTCCTAACTAAAGGCTGAAAGGTCCTAGAGTCTCTCCAAAACACTTTCCACTGACCAGTGTGGTTGTAAACATTGCCCTAGAGTCCTGAGTGCGCAAGTAAATTTGCGATCCTACGGTAAAGAATGCAAGTCCCCAAGCTAAGTCCCAAGTTAGGGTGGCACTGTCCCTTTAATACAAGGGTAATGAGGTTGCAGTCAGTGGCCTCTCACCATTATACAGTCTGTTGTGAAGCCTCCTCTAGTTTTCTGGTGTCCAGAACTTGTGGCGTTAGCGGCAGCAATGGACACTGTAGTGACAATCTCTTACAAAGCCAGTGACACCAGGCTCCTTCAGCTCGCGGGATCTCTATGACAACAGTGGCCTCTAAGCAAATGCAACAGCTCTCTTTCTCCCCTGTATTTTTTAGTGTGAAATGTGGCTTCAAACATTTTTTTGGGGCTCCCACATACATTCCAAGATGAGGGAGAACCCCAGACAAAGAGTAAATAAGGAGAAAGTATAAGTAACTACAATAATTTAAAATAAAAATATATTTTTAATTACAAAATCAGATAAAACCACCGTCCAATTGTTAAAAAACATTAATATCAAATCCAGTTACAACATATTTCTATCTTAATACAAGAATTGTTAGAGTATATCAGCATGTAGAATCAACGGGTCTCACATAAACAGCTTCCTCAGGATCCAGGCTGAAATTTGCATACAGGAGATGGCTAAAGAAATTGACAATAAACAATATCACATATAATTTCATAATAAATACAAAACATTATGACATTTTTAAATCAAGAAAAAAATACCCAACAAAAGAAGAAAAGAGATCAGAAAAAAAGGGAGGGGTTGGAAAAGAAAACACCCCCATCTTGCTTCTCCCTACTCTCCCCTCCTCCAATCTACATGTATCATCATTTTATTGTGTGCATTTATTTTCCTCCAGCCCTGATAAGGAGGGATTGTGTGGCCCCCAAAATTCATTGCCAGTCCTTTGCAATGTTTGTTGTAACCAGTTGAACAATAAAGACTTTTGGACTCCTAAGCACATTTCATTTGGCACTCAGTTTGACCTATTGCACTTGAATTTCTTAGCTCAAATTAATCTCCTCTCCTGGGAGATCCATGTGAGCTGTCAAAAAAAACAAAAAACAAAAAGAAGATCAATTGGGCTCAAGTAATGACTTTGTACACATTTTGATAACCTGTAAAAATTCAAATCCAGCACCAGCACCCCTCTACCACAAACATTTGAATTCCTGCTTGTAGTGGCCTACACCACAGCAATAGCTGCATGTCACTGGATCAGCTGACAACCCAGTAGGAATAGTTTGTGACATCTTCCCAAGTTGCTTAATGATCCTCTCTGCTAGCAGAGTCACCATTACCTTCAACTGGGACATTTCTGCCTTCAGTGCAACTACTTCAAAGGCAACCTCTAATACATCTACTGACTCAACTAAAGCCGACACCCCACTCAATGAGCCAGATGTGATCCTGTTAGTTTTAAGCATGACTTTCTCTTCTCTCACTGCCTTAATGATTTTGGGATACCTAAGAGAGGTCCCCTTTTTCTCGAAGTCTTCAACTGAAGCCTGATCAGGTCAAAATGTGGGGCACCTCTCAAGAGCTGTTTCATTCTACCTTGATCTACACTTACAGGATCAATTCCTTTCTTGGGCACTATTTGGTACAGCATCTTGTGCAGTCACCTGATATACTCGGACAGTCACTCACTCCCATGTTGAAATGTGCTTGAAATCTGGTCAGAAGCTTTCTCTGTTCCCTCAAATACTTCTTGTAGCATGTTAAAGTAGTTTTAAGCTGTACACATCTTCTGAGTGAACTTCAGATTTCTGACGGCCTCCGCAACAGTTCCTCTCAAGCTCTCTGTGATCATTGTTTCTTTTGAGCGTCTGACACCACATTCTTCCAAAGCCTTCACAGCCTGTTCCATTGACATCTCATATTCCTCTTCTCCAGTGGGCATCGGCTGTGTCCCAGAGAAGATTCTTACTATTCTGTAGTCTGCTTCAGAATGGATAGCACTAGCCTTAATAACACCTGGTTATGAAGTCTCCCAGGGTGGTGAAGAATTCGGCCCCTATGGTGACTGAGGTTGCTGATACAGAAGCCCTTTCTGTCAGTGTTGCCTGACTTGTGCTGCCTGGATTGGTGTCTGACATTTTGAGCTGAACTAAATGAGCCTCAACACCATTAGTCAACTGCAGACTAGCTCCTTGGAAACAGGTTGGGATTCCTCCCCTCCACTTTTTGCCTGGTTCACTTTTAAGTCCAACACAAACACCCATTGTTCTGGAGCTAAGGCCATCACTACCTTACAAATCTGTTCTTTTTCCCCAGGTGACTCCAGGGGATAATTTCACGTATTGTTCATGAAATTTTATGATTATGTACACCAGGGGTGTCCAACCTTTTGATCTTTCTGGGCCACATTGGAAGATAAGGAATTGTCTTTGACCACACAATAACGAGCACTGATATGGATAATGTACCGATCTGAGTAACAAAACTTAATTTTTTGTAATATTTTTTATTATAAAAGTAAAAGAGGGTGTAAAGAGTTTTTAGGAGGGCGTAAAGAGTTTGGGATGAGGAATCTACACTTAACGGATAAGTTCACCTTTTGGGGAAATTAATAAATGTACATATTTTTTCAGAAACAAAAATGTGAATTTATTATTTTTTCCCACAGCATTGCACCTATGATTAGTGGATCACGGGTGCAATGTCAGGCTCCTGCAGATAAGGCCTGCAGTTTTCAGTCCATACCTCTGTATGTGCTGTCGGTTTGAAAGTTGCAGGGCTTCTGAATGAACTATGAGAGTGCTCATCAGCTCCCTTGCAGTTCATTGAGAACTACAATCGGTCTGCCACGGTGGAAGATGAGATTTGTAGTTTATTCATTCACAGATCCCTGTGAATTAATTAGGCAGCTGTGAGGTTGGAGCCCTTCACAGCCGTGCTGTTTTTGCAAAGCAACAATGGGTGCAAGGAGAGGAACCCTATACCCTACATATGGGTGTGACATGTACATGTAATGTGTACAGGTAAACTTAGCCTTTAATTAAGAGAGAAAGGGAACTGTCAAAGGCCCTTTTATCCAGATTGGGCATTAAGGCTGCATTTGAGTCTTTGCTAAGAACTAGTATCCCTTGGGCGCGAGTATGGATGAGTTGTAGTAGATGGGTGAATCTTGGAACTTGTTTGTTGTTTGGAGCATAATATGGAACTATGGTGAGTAGTAGGACATCCAGGCATCCTACTAAAAGAAAATACATCCCTTCACTGTCCTGGATAGATTGATCTAGAGTAAAAGGAAAGTTTTTCCTGAAGTCCATGAGGCACTGGCCATAAACACCAAGAGTTAAGATGCATTGACATATCTGGGGCAGGAGTTGTGGAGAAGTGAGTTTCCTGCAGGAAAACAGTGTCCACCTGCAAAGATTTACAGTGACAGAAGGACTTGATGCTTTTTCTGGGGGTCCTGCACATCAGGCAATAAAACATTTATGGCCACATAATAGGTAATGAAAATCAGACAACTGCAGTCAAAGTGGTATTGGAACCACCCCCAGTGGGAAAGGGAACGAAAGGTCAGGGGTGATGGGGAGAGTGGGAAACATGAACAAATGCCAAAGCTGTAAGCATTAAGGAATATAAAAAATCTGAGGAAAACGCTTGGACAGCCGCACTCCAAAAAAGGTTATTTTATTTAAAACAAAAGCACAAACAACATGCCACAGCAAAAAAACAGCAAGTATGAACGCATATGAAAATAAATCTCTAAAAGTGATGGAAGCCAGCAATTAACAGTATACAAATAGAAAAGAAAAAACTGCGCTGGAAACAAACCTAACAATATAGCTGCAACTCAACTGAAATACGCACAAAATAGCAATGAAAAAAATATAAGCTGCCCTGTTAAAGTGACATATTAAAGTGGTTGTAAACCCACTCTTGAAACTTGCACCTACAGGTAAGCCTAGATTAAGGCTTACCTGTAGGTGTTTGCAATATCTCCTAAACCTACAAGGTTTGGGAGATATTTGCAAAAAAAAGTACACCGATGTGTACGGTGCATGCGCGGCCGTACACATCGGCGCAGGCACACTGTAAATGCCGGTTTTATGAATGATAACGCCGGTTTTTATGGGTCCCGCGCGCATGCGCGGAGTGACGTCGTCGCCGCTCCGACCAATCACAGCGCCGGAGCGGCGATACCCGGAAGTAACCTCCGGGAGAGATGGCTGCGGCTGGAGGGGGAGACGAGGACGGATTCGGGGGCTTCAATCGAAGGTAAGTAATGCATAATGAGCTAGTATGCTAGTCATACTAGCTCATTATGCCTTTGTCTTGCAGGTTGTTTTTTTTTAAAATGGGTTTACAACCACTTTAACAAATAAGTAAACACAAAACATTAAATAAATTGAATAAAAAGTGAAAAAATGTTTGAGAAAGTCCCATCTGTGAAATACTGTATGTGACTTATGCACAGTCCTCTAAATGACTCTTAGGGATTCTAATGTTTCCTTCAAAGTAAGACGAATCAACAACCAAAAGTTCAGTGAGAATCTTGTGACTCCTCACATATAGATACAGTGAATCCACCACCACACAAAGTGCACTCTTACCAGCTGCACAAGTATAGACACTTGTGGCTAATACCCAGCCAGGGCCTTTTCCTCCAACAGTATACAAATGTATTTATTATGTAAAACATTTGGGTATACATGTAAACAAAGGGATTTCAGATTAGGTTAGATTATTTTTTATTCAATACAATGACATTTTACATGGTAGCTCTCTGACAACAGCAATACATACATGCATATATTTATCCACATATACATAATATACAACAATATAATACCTACAGTATCTCACAACAGTGAGTACACCCCTTACATTTTTGTAAATATTTTATTATATCTTTTCATGTGACACTGAAGAAATGACACTTTGCTACAATGTAAAGTAGTGAGTGTACAGCTTGTATAACAGTGTAAATTAGCTGTCCTCTCAAAATACCTCAATACACAGCCATTGATGTTTTAACCGCTGACAACAAAAGTGAGTACACCCCTAAGTGCAAATGTCTACATTGAGCCCAAAGTCAATATTTTGTGTGGCCACCATTATTTTCCAGCACTGCCTTAACTTTCTTGGGCATGGAGTTCACCAGAGCTTCACAGGTTGCCCCTGGAGTCCTCTTCCACTCCTCCATGACGACATCACTGAGCTGGTGGATGTTAGAGACCTTGCGCTCCTCCACCTTCCGGTGGAGGGTGCCCCACAGATGCTATGGTTTAGATCTGAACACATGCTTGGCAGCACTCATGCAGCTCCAGACCATGACACTCCCACCACCAATGCTTGACTGTAGGCAAGACCAGGGCCGGCGCTAGCAATAGGCAAGTCAGGCGGCTGCCTAGAGCGCCAGGGTAGGGGGGGCGGCAAAATCCGGATCCCCAGCCACTCGCTGGGGATTCGGAGTATTAAAATCCAAGACCGGCATTTTTTAAAAACATGCCTTATGGCGCCAGCCGACAGGCTAGGGGGCGGTTGCGCCTGTGATGCGCCTGCAATGCCACCCTAGCAGCGGCAGTGAGAAGATGAGGGGAGAGAGCCGGGACAAAGAGCAGCCGGCCGGAAGTGCTGCTTGATCCATGGATGAACTGGCCAGGGCGGGTGAGATGGAAGCCCTGCTGCAGCAGCATGTAAGTCTGGACTTGCCGTGATATCTGATCCCCCCCCTCCTCCTGGTCGCCCGGGATCTGTTGTGAGAGGAGTGGACAGACAGGCAGCAGCGTCGCTCTCCTTGAGTAAAGCCTTCACCACCGCTGACTCAGGTATATAGTGGAAGCGCAGTCTGCACCCAGTCACAAGAAATTAAAAAATGTACTCTGCTGTCAAGTTTATAGTACATACATTGCACTGTGTGCAGAGGGGGAAAAGATATATGTGTGTGTGAGGGGGAGATGTGCAGGGGGGTTAAAGAGGGGGAACTGGTGTGTGTGGGGGGGCAGATGTGTGGGGGGCAGAGGGGGAACTGGTGTGTGGGGGGGGGGGCAGATGTCCGGGGGGGCAGAGGGGGAACTGGTAAGTGTGGGGGGGGGGCAGATGTGCAGAGGGGGTACAGAGGGGGAACTGGTGTGTGTGGGGGGGGGGCAGATGTGCAGAGGGGGTACAGAGGGGGAACTGGTGTGTGTGGGGGGGCAGATGTGTGGGGGGCAGAGGGGGAACTGGTGTGTGTGTGTGGGGGGGGGCAGAGGGGGAACTGGTATGTGTGTGGGGGGAGCAAATGTGCAGAGGGGGTACAGAGGGGGAACTGGTGTGTGTGTGGGGGCAGATGTGTGGGGGGCAGAGGGGGAACTGGTGTGTGTGTGTGGGGGGGGGCAGAGGGGGAACTGGTATGTGTGTGGGGGGAGCAAATGTGCAGAGGGGGTACAGAGGGGGAACTGGTGTGTGTGGGGGGGCAGATGTGCGGGGGGGGGCAGAGGGGGAACTGGTATGTGTGGGGGGGCAGATGTACAGAGGGAGAACTGGTGTGTGTGGGGGGGGCAGATGTGTGGGGGGCAGAGGGGGAACTGGTGTGTGTGTGTGTGGGGGGGCAGATGTGCGGGGGGCAGAGGGGGAACTGGTATGTGTGGGGGGGCAGATGTTCAGAGGGGGTACAGAGGGGGAACTGGTGTGTGTGTGTGGGGGGGCAAATGTGTGGGGGCAGAGGGGGAACTGGTGTGTGTGTGTGTGGGGGGGCAGATGTGCGGGGGGGCAGATGTTCAGAGGGGGTACAGAGGGGGAACTGGTGTGTGTGGGGGGGGGGGCAAATGTGTGGGGGGCAGAGGGGGAACTGGTGTGTGTGTGTGGGGGGGGGCAGATGTGCGGGGGGGGCAGAGGGGGAACTGGTATGTGTGGGGGGGTGCAGATGTGCAGTGGGGGTACAGAGGGGAAACTGGTGTGTGTGGGTGCAGATGTGCAGGGGGGTACAGAGGGGAAAATTATGTGTGTGTGGGGGGCCAGATGTGCAGGGGGGGTACAGAGGGGTAACTGGTGTGTGTGTGTGTGTGTGTGTGTGGGGGCAGATGTGCAGGGGGGGAACTGGTGTATGTGGGGGGGGGCAGATGTGCAGGGGGGTACAGAGGGGGAAAAGCTATGTGTGTGTGGGGGGGGAGACATGTGCGAGGGCAGAGGGGGAACTTGTGTGTTTGGGGGGGGCAGATGTGCAGGGGGGTACAGAGGGGGAACTGGTGTGTGTGGGGAGGCAGATGTGCAGGGGGGTACAGAGGGGGAACAGATATGTGTGTGTGGGGGGGGGGCAGAGGGGTAACTGGTGTGTGTGTGTGGGGGCAGATGTGCAGGGGGGTACAGAGGGGAAACTGGTGTATGTGGGGGGGCAGATGTGCAAGGGGGTACAGAGGGGGAAAAGATATATGTGTGTGGGGGGGAGAGATGTGCGGGGGGCAGAGGGGGAACTGGTGTGTTTGGGGGGGGGGCAGATGTGCGGGAGGGAAGAGGGGGAACTGATGTGTGTGTGTGTGTGGGGCAGATGTGCAGGGGGGTACAGAGGGGGAACAGATATGTGTGTGGGGGGGCAGAGGGGGAACTGGTGTGTGTGTGTGTGGGGGGGGGAGATGTGCGGGGGCAGAGGGGGAACTGGTGTGTGTGTGTGGGGGGGGGGGGCAGATGTGCGGGGGGCAGAGGGGGAACTGGTATGTGTGGGGGGGGCAGATGTTCAGAGGGGGTACAGAGGGGGAACTGGTGTGTGTGTGTGGGGGGGCAAATGTGTGGGGGGCAGAGGGGGAACTGGTGTGTGTGTGTGGGGGGGGGCAGATGTGCGGGGGGGCAGATGTTCAGAGGGGGTACAGAGGGGGAACTGGTGTGTGTGTGTGTGTGGGGGGGCAAATGTGTGGGGGGCAGAGGGGGAACTGGTGTGTGTGTGTGTGGGGGGGCAGATGTGCGGGGGGGGGCAGAGGGGGAACTGGTATGTGTGGGGGGGTGCAGATGTGCAGTGGGGGTACAGAGGGGAAACTGGTGTGTGTGGGTGCAGATGTGCAGGGGGGTACAGAGGGGAAAATTATGTGTGTGTGGGGGGCCAGATGTGCAGGGGGGGTACAGAGGGGTAACTGGTGTGTGTGTGTGTGTGTGTGTGGGGGCAGATGTGCAGGGGGGGAACTGGTGTATGTGGGGGGGGCAGATGTGCAGGGGGGTACAGAGGGGGAAAAGCTATGTGTGTATGGGGGGGGAGACATGTGCGGGGGCAGAGGGGGAACTTGTGTGTTTGGGGGGGGCAGATGTGCAGGGGGGTACAGAGGGGGAACTGGTGTGTGTGGGGAGGCAGATGTGCAGGGGGGTACAGAGGGGGAACAGATATGTGTGTGTGGGGGGGGGGGGCAGAGGGGTAACTGGTGTGTGTGTGTGGGGGCAGATGTGCAGGGGGGGTACAGAAGGGAAACTGGTGTATGTGGGGGGGCAGATGTGCAAGGGGGTACAGAGGGGGAAAAGATATATGTGTGTGGGGGGGGGGAGAGATGTGCGGGGGGGGCAGAGGGGGAACTGCTGTGTTTGGGGGGGGGGGCAGATGTGCGGGAGGGAAGAGGGGGAACTGATGTGTGTGTGTGTGTGTGTGGGGCAGATGTGCAGGGGGGTACAGAGGGGGAACAGATATGTGTGTGGGGGGGCAGAGGGGGAACTGGTGTGTGTGTGTGGGGGGGGGAAGATGTGCGGGGGCAGAGGGGGAACTGGTGTGTGTGTGTGGGGGGGGGGGCAGATGTGCGGGGGGCAGAGGGGGAACTGGTATGTGTGGGGGGGGCAGATGTTCAGAGGGGGTACAGAGGGGGAACTGGTGTGTGTGTGTGGGGGGGCAAATGTGTGGGGGGCAGAGGGGGAACTGGTGTGTGTGTGTGGGGGGGGCAGATGTGCGGGGGGGGCAGATGTTCAGAGGGGGTACAGAGGGGGAACTGGTGTGTGTGTGTGTGGGGGGGCAAATGTGTGGGGGGCAGAGGGGGAACTGGTGTGTGTGTGTGGGGGGGGGCAGATGTGCGGGGGGGGCAGAGGGGGAACTGGTATGTGTGGGGGGGTGCAGATGTGCAGTGGGGGTACAGAGGGGAAACTGGTGTGTGTGGGTGCAGATGTGCAGGGGGGTACAGAGGGGAAACTTATGTGTGTGTGGGGGGCCAGATGTGCAGGGGGGTACAGAGGGGTAACTGGTGTGTGTGTGTGTGTGGGGGCAGATGTGCAGGGGGGAACTGGTGTATGTGGGGGGGCAGATGTGCAGGGGGGTACAGAGGGGGAAAAGCTATGTGTGTGTGTGGGGGGGGGAGAGATGTGCGGGGGGCAGAGGGGGAACTTGTGTGTTTGGGGGGGGCAGATGTGCAGGGGGGTACAGAGGGGGAACTGGTGTGTGTGGGGAGGCAGATGTGCAGGGGGGTACAGAGGGGGAACAGATATGTGTGTGTGTGGGGGGGGGCAGAGGGGTAACTGGTGTGTGTGTGTGGGGGCAGATGTGCAGGGGGGGTACAGAGGGGAAACTGGTGTATGTGGGGGGGCAGATGTGCAAGGGGGTACAGAGGGGGAAAAGATATATGTGTGTGGGGGGGGAGAGATGTGCGGGGGGCAGAGGGGGAACTGGTGTGTTTGGGGGGGGGGCAGATGTGCGGGAGGGAAGAGGGGGAACTGATGTATGTGTGTGTGTGGGGCAGATGTGCAGGGGGTACAGAGGGGGAACAGATATGTGTGTGGGGGGGCAGAGGGGGAACTGGTGTGTGTGTGTGTGGGGGGGGGAGATGTGCGGGGGCAGAGGGGGAACTGGTGTGTGTGTGTGTGTGTGTGGTGGGGGCAGAGGGGGAACTGGTGTGTGTGTGTGTGTGTGTGGGGGGGGGGGGGCAGATGTGCAGGGGGGTACAGAGGGGGAACTGGTGTGTGTGTGTGTGGGGGGCAGATGTGCAGGGGGGTACAGAGGGGGAACAGATATGTGTGTGGGGGGGCAGAGGGGGAACTGGTGTGTGTGGGGGGGGCAGATGTGCGGGGGGGCAGAGGGGGAACTGGTGTGTGTGTGTGTGTGTGGGGGGGGGCAGATGTGCAGGGGGGTACAGAGGGGAAACTAGTGTGTGTGTGTGTGTGTGGGGGGGCAGATGTGCAGGGGGGTACAGAGGGGGAACAGATATGTGTGTGTGTGTGTTGGGGGGGGAGGTTACAGAGAGGAACTGATGTGTGTGTGGGGGGGGGGGACAGATGTGCAGGGGGGTACATATAGGAACTGATATGTGTGTGTGTGTGGGGGGGGTTTAAGGGGAACAAAGGTGGGGGGCGCAGAGGGGAACAGGCATTCAGAATGATACAGTGATGGGGTGATCTGAGGTGTGAGGGTGGAAGAATTGTGGTGATCTGCTGAGACCTGAAAATACAGAAATGGGGGTGATCTGAGGTGTGTGGAGGTTCAAATCCACTTTTGTAAAAAATAAATAAATGCAGATCTTTTTGCAGGTCAAAAAAATGTGCATTTATTGTTTTTACTAGGAGCCTGTAAAACATTGTCAGTGTGACTGTATGCTCATACAGACAGGCAGTTACACGGTTAGCCTCTCTGTATACTGCTCTAGCCTGTGGACCACGGCTTGCGTGAGGAAGTGGTGCCATCCTCTAATTGTCTTCGGGCCGGGTCCAGAGGCACAGGTGCAGGCCTGTGGACCACGGCTGAAGAAATAAGTGAAGAGGCACCGCAAAAATCTCGGTGAGGGGCGGAGCCAATGGGGGGGCGGCAAAATGAGGCTTCGCCTAGGGTGTCAAAAATCCTTGCACCAGCCCTGGGCAAGACACACTTGTCTTTGTACTCCTCACCTGGTTGCCGCCACACACGCTTGACACCATCTGAACCAAATACGTTTATCTTAGTTTCATCAGACCACAGGACATGGTTCCAGTAATCTATGTCCTTAGTCAGCTTGTCTTCAGCAAGCTGATTGCGGGCTTTCTTGTGCATCATCTTTAGAAGAGGCTTCCTTCTGGGACGACAGCCATGCAGACCAATTTGATGCAGTGTGCAGCGTATGGTCTGAGCACTGACAGGCTGACCTCCCACCCCTTCAACCTCTGCAGCAATGCTGGCAGCACTCATACGTCTATTTCCCAAGGACAACCTCTGGATATGACGCTGAGCATGTGCACTCAACTTCTTTAGTCGACCATGGCGAGGCCTGTTTTGAGTGGAACCCTTCCCATTAAACCGCTGTATGGTCTTGGACACTGTGCTGCAGCTCAGTTTCAGGGTCTTGCCAATCTTCTTATAGCCTAGGCAATCTTTATGTAGAGCAACAATTATTTTTTTCAGATCCTCAGAGAGTTCTTTGCCATGAGGTGCCATGTTGAACTTCCAGTGACCAGTATGAGAGAGTGAGAGCGATAACACCAAATTTAACACACCTGCTCCCCATTCACACCTGAGACATTGTAACACCAACGAGTCACATGACACCGGGGAGGGAAAATGGCTGATTGGGCCCAAATTGAACATTTCTACTTAGGGGTGTACTCGCTTTTGTTGCCAGCGGTTTAGCCATTAAAGTGGTTGTAAACCCTGTTGAAAACTTGCACCGTTTAGGAGATATTCACTGTATCCGCATGTGCCGATCTCATCGGCACATGCGCACTGAAGAAATGGCACGCTCGTGCTGTTTCTTCAGGAGCTGTGCTGTGACCGGCGGCTCCCGTGAACATGTGCAGGAGCAACGTCATCGTTGCTCTGGCCAATCACAACGCCGGAGCCTGTGAACCCGGAAATAACTCCGGGAGACATGTCACCGGTCACAGCGGTGTATGGGGACCGCTGCAACAGCTTTGATCTAAGTTAAGTATTTCATAATGAGCTAGTATGCGAGCATTACTAGCTCATTATGCCTTTGTCTTGCAAGTTGTTTATATTTTTTGTTTTGTTTTTTAGAGTTTACAACCACTTTAATGGTTTAATGGATGTGTGTTGAGTAATTTTGAGAGGACAGCAAATTTACACTGTTATACAAGCTGTACACTCACTACTTTACATTGTAACAAAGTGTCATTTCTTCAGTGTTGTCACATGAAAAGATATAATAAAATATTTACACAAATGTGAGGGGTGTACTCACTTTTGTGAGATACTGTACATTACAGACGGTGTTGTCACATGAAAAGATATAATAAAATATTTACACAAATGTGAGGGGTGTACTCACTTTTGTGAGATACTGTACATTACAGACCAATATGCAAATGTAAGCAACAGCGTGTGAAAATATTACAAATATATTCAAAGTAATGCAAACATAAAAGTAAGAAAAAAGCTACTCATATAATATTTGCATATGAACGGTAAAGTACCAAGGTGTTTATGTATGATGAAGTAATGAATAGTACAGCTCTGGGAAAGAAACTGCGCTTCAATCTGTTTTTTTTTTTTTTTTTGTGTTTTGATGGCTCTGTATCTTTTTCTGACAGAAGTGGCATAAACACACCATATCGTGGGTGAGTTGAATCTTTGTTGATGCTGCTAGCATTTTTATTTTTCTCCTAGATATCCCAGGTATGGACACATACCTGAAGTAAAGTGTATGGAGAAGTGGATGCTCTGCATGAATCCTGGGTGATAAACAATATGAGGTAATACTATCTGGTAAGGTGTCTAGTTATTTAGCACCCCAGATGATCATAGGAATTGTAGTTCATCAGCACAGGGTGCCCCATCTGGGTCAGTGATGGCGATATATACAAACTCTGGTCCAGTGGGGGCAGTAAAACCACTCCCTGACCAAGATAAGGGACCTCAGAACTTTTTAAAATAATATTGCCCCAAATGCCATTAGGTTAAGAGGAGGATGAGCAATATAAACATTAAGGACTATTAGCCCCAGAATGGTAGAGGGGTGTAATATACAGCTCCCAATTCTTGGTTGCCATGGGAATCTGAGGTAGGTACAGGTGAAAACAATCAGAGAGCGAGTTCTCCAAGCGTCATAGAGCGATGAAAACTTAATTGAGGGGAAAAGTGGAAGACTTGGCGCTAAGTCTGCAATCTGTTTGTAGGAGTAGACTTAGAAGAGGAGAGAGTGTCTTCAGCTAAAGCAACCTGCACAAGTCCAACTTTCATGTGGTAGTAAAGCAAGAAGGGGGATTGGGGAGATTGGGACTTTATATGAGGTCATGACTGGGTAAAGTCATGCACCTCCATCCCTGTCATTTGAACAAAAAACGCTACACTGCGGCGGTAAACCGCAGTGATGCATATAAGGGGGGTGGGTGGGACTTTAGATGAAGCTCATGATGACAAAGAACATAAATAGTGGAAATATAAATATTTTAATGTTGCATACAAAACATGTTTACATACACTTAATTCCATATACAGAAACTGCACCTATAACATGGCGCCAATCTCTGATTGAGCAATCACTGATACTTAACATGCTTAACAAACATCAATATTCATGGTAATTAAAGAGGAGGAGTCCACCATGTTGATATTGGGTAGTATTGTTAAAATAGTAACATCTGCACGTTCAACAGTCTTAGCATCCCTGTGAGGTAAAGATGGTATGGACACATATCTGGGTGTGTGTGTATCTCATACACGGTGTCATGGTAGCTTGACGCGTTTCACGGCTTTAAGCTGCTCATCAGGAGCGTGTATGTGCACTGTCTGCAATAGGAGGATACATGGATAAGGTCAATGAACTATATCAAGGTGAGGGGGGGGAAGGTAATGCCCCCCAAGACCAATAGAATAGGTTGACTTACAGCTGTGCAGGTACCAGAGGGCATGGTGTCCAAGACCGTGGGCCACCCAGGGACATCGGTGTCGGGAGCCGAGGGGGCATGTACAAGGGCGACACCCGTCACAGGCAGAGTCCAGGAGGTCCGGGGCTCCCCGAGCACCCCTAATGTAAAAAATGTGAGGAGTAAGAATTAAAAAGGCCAAGGGCGGAGTGAGACAAATTGAATGTATAAAAGGGCAGGGGGTGTGGAGTGTTGATCGAATTAAGTGGCGGGGACTGGTGGGGAAAGGGGTTAATGCAGAGATGTAGGTAATTTGGGGGACAACCGGGAGTGAAGGTGAGCGACCATGGTGGAGAGTCAACACCAAAAACGCCTAGTGAAGAAGGAAATGGGGATGACAATGGGGTGCGTGAGGGTACCTGTGTTTGAAGGAGAAGAACCAGTCCAGCAGTCGTGTAATGTCAAAGTGGCAGAGGGCTGGGAGAAGCTCTGAACACACCCGGACCGCCACCCATAGATAACGTGTCGCCAAGGCCACACCCCCTACGTCACATCCGCAAGCGTGGTGGGGAGGAAAGGCTGAACACAGTGCCAGCGCACGGACCGTGAGCCAGCGACATGGACTCCCCCCTCTTTAATTACCATGAATATTGATGTTTGTTAAGCATGTTAAGTATCAGTGATTGATCAGTCAGAGATTGGCGCCATGTTATAGGTGCAGTTTCTGTATATGGAATTAAGTGTATGTAAACATGTTTTGTATGCAACATTAAAATATTTATATTTCCACCATTTATGTTCTTGGTCTTCATGAGTTTCATCTAATGTCCCACCCACCCCCCTTATATGCATCACTGCGGTTTACCGCCGCAGTGTAGCGTTTTTTGTTTCATGTGGTAGTAATGGAGTTTAATCACTATACCCTCAGGGGTCCATTGGGAATGCATCTAGATCAGGGGTCTCCAACTGGCGGCCCTCCAGCTGTTGCAAAACTACAAGTCCCATGAGGCATTGCAAGGCTGACTGTTACAAGCATGACTCCCACAGGCAGAGGCATGATGGGACTTGTAGTTTCGCAACAGCTGGAGGGCCGCCAGCTTGAGACCCCTGATCTAGATCATCTAGCTAGTTTAGTATGCTTATATAGGCATTTAAAATTAGAGCTTGTAATAAAAGCCAGGTCAAAAAGGTAGATTCATAAATCATCTTTATGATATACAAGTATAGTATTCTTTGTAACAGACAATTGTATACCTCCTGGATGCATGAATTGAATAGATAAATTACTTAACAAATGACAGGAAAAACAGGATGGCAACGGAGAGGTGAAAAACTTGGTACTGTAATACAGTTTTGAAGAAAACATTGGCGTGATTCCACTGGGTATAAAACAATTTAGTTACCTGTTTCTCAGGGCTCAACTAAAACATTATTAAACCTAGAGGAAATATCTTGAAATAAAGTTCAAATATTATGAAATACACTTGGTTACTCTGCTAGGTTATGTTTTGCACGCTAGAACAATTGTAACTGAAAATCTTCAATTACAGAGGAACTTAAAGTATAACTGAAGGCAAAACTTTTTTATTTTTAGTTTTGGATACAGTGGAGAGGGATTGGAATGCCTGACAGTTTTTATTGACCTGTTTACCATTATCATTGAAAGTGAGGGTAAATAAAAAATCCCAAATTGTTGTCCCCAGAAAAGTAACAAAATCTTCCAATGGGAACACTAGTACTGGTGACCTGGGGGTCCCCAAGAGATTCCCTTAAAGCGGTTGTAAACCGCTGGCCTTTTTTTTTGGGGAACTTGCAAGATGAAGCCATAATGTACTAGTATGCATTGCATACTAGCACATTATGTTAAACTTACCTTAAAACAAAGCCCTCCAGTGCTGAGAAGTCAGCTCTGCAGGGGCTCCCATCTTCACCCGTCTTGCTTCTGGGTTTGTGGACTCTGAAATTGGCTAGTGCCGCGATGACAACACTCCTGCACATGCACGCAGGAGCCGCCGGCGGTTCACGGCAAAGGGCTCTGAAGGAATGGCACGGGTGGGCGTTCCTACGGAGCACATGCGCCAGTGATGTTACTGGCTGCATGTAATGAAAATATCTCCTGAACGGTGCACGTTTAGGAGATAGTTACACTACCTAAAAGGTAAGCCTTATTATAGGTAAAAGCAAAAGATGGAAGTTTACTTCCACTTTAATTTGCAGGGATTTCCTCCAACTTCCTGTTTTGGCTAGCTATGGGACAGGAAGTGAAGGTAAATCTCCCCAAAGGGGGCAAAAATAAACCTTACAGGGGTTATAATCCTCTCTTACTCTATCCAAGATCAAAAAATAAGTTTTGTCTATAGCTTTACTTTAACTCTGAAAGCTGTGCCCAAAAAAGGCAGACAGTATTGCCTGTGGCCTCCCCAGGGGTGTATCTGCTGCAAGGTAAACGCAGAAGGACTACTATGTACGGGCTGCTGTGCTCTCTCCTGGAATTTACAGCTCCCAGCTCCACCGCCGCCTCAAAACTCTGCCAGAGCTGCAGAGTGCAGGCTCTGGCCCAGGATTAGGGGTGGACTGGGCACTTCTGCACTGGATATCGGAGGCTTCTGAAGCACAATACTTCCGCCTCGCATAGGTTCTCACAACCTCCCCACCGATCTGGGTGCCTCCAGGCTGTTCCTCAGCGCTGCTTGCCAGTAAGAAGAGCTGGCACAGGTAGAGGGGAGAGCACGCATGTGTCCTGAGCATGAGCAGGAAGCTCACACACAAAACTCTGTCCAGTCTTTTTGCTCCCTTAGCTGCACAGGCACCATGATGCCTTGCAATTCCTACTCTTCACCACCAGATTCCTGTCTTTTCTTGACACCCTGGGATGCCCAAGGGGGGGCTGCCAGCACCCAAAAATCCACCAGTAAATCAGCGGAAGCATTTGGGGAGGGCGCCCAGGTAGTCCCTTGTGCCTGCAGGTATGGTGCCATCTGCTGTGCACCCTGCCACAGTTTCCCCAGACCTGTCAGCTTGGAGATAGTGGAGATGAAGATGGCAGCAATTACCTCCACCTCTGGAGTGGAGGGGGGTTGTGAAGAGGTGAGAGCTATGAAGAGTGTGTGTGTGTGGGGGGGATTTGTGAAGAGCGGGGGGTGTGAAGGGGCGAGAGCTATGAAGAGTGGGGGGGGATTTGTGTGGGGGGGAGGTTGTGAAAAGGTGAGAGCTATAAAGAGTGGGGGGGGGGGGTTGTGAAGAGGTGAGGGAGATGATCTTGCTGTATTAGGATGTGTTAAATGTTGGCAGGGATGAAAGAACAAACATCAGGGTAATCAAAGCAAAAGTAGGGTTTCCCCCAGGGCTCTTGTCGACCCAATAAAGAGTGACTATAGTTCTAGGAAGTGGGAGGTCATTGAGATGGAGGGAAGCGGTCAAACTAGGGATGCCAAAGGGGACCTGCTACAGTTCAGTAACACTTACATTTTTTGTTCCTCTTCAGTCTGTGACTGTACAGTGAAAGCAAGAGCAGCAGAATGATGAGCCCTTTTCTCTTTCACTTTGCTGTCTTCTCTTACTCCTATCAGCATGCTCCTTCCACTGTAGCACATAGATTTTCTCCTTGTGCCACTTCTACCTTCTCTAGTCTGTCCTCTGCTGTACAGGGAGCGCAAAAGAATGATACCAAGTCTGACTCAACTACTTAAAAATTTTAAGTTAAAATATACATTTAATGATGTAGTAATGAATACAGAGTTGCATGTGCCCTCCTCCTCCCTGACCCATACAAGGCCACATGCCCTCAACATGGTGGGGGTACCTGTCCAGGGGGGATCCCCTGGCAAAACATCCTGTGCCCATGTAGCCTGGTGGTTGTGGGGGTCTGTGGACAGAGCACATATCGGAATCTGAAAACCCTTTTTAAAAATAAGGGGCTAAGAAAATTTGACAAGCAAGGTACATAATATGAGGGCAATTTCTGCACTTGTGCAGTCTATGGAGAATCTTCTGCGAACAGTTAAATGAGTGTTTGGCTTAATAAACCTCCAGCTGCAGAGTGAAGCAAAACATTTAGCAGTGGTATTATTACCATGTCTATATTTGGTCAATGATGTCATGGGTGACCCCTTGTTTACTTTAGCAGCAGGGATTATCTGAATGACATCTCTGGGTCCCCGCAGCTAAACAAAACAAAGTGATGGGGTCATCCGGTGATATCATTGACCAAATACTGTCAGCCCGTTTGTTTACTTTAGCGGCAGGGACCCAGAGATGTCATTCAGATGATCCCTGCCCTATATTTTTTTGGCAGTTGGGTTCATCTACAGGTCTCCATCACAAAAAGTAAAGGGAGGTCATCCGGCGATGTCAATGACCAAATATGCGCTTTTCCTTATTTGGTCAATGGTGTCACCAGGTGACCCCTAACCCTTTCCCTTCTTTAGCAGCAGGGACCAATAGATGTAATTTGGTACAAGGAAAGTAATGGGATAGCACGTTTCATGGTAGTGTCAGGTTTTTTCTATCAGCAGTGAGTCGATGGACATCATCCTTCATGATTGATGTGGACCTACAATGCTAGACGACATGACTTGTCAAAAGTTTGATTGTGTTTTTTTTCTAGGGTAAATTCTTTTTTGTGTGAATGAGTAGGGATACTTCGTACCTTTCTTCTTCACATGGGGGGGGGGAGGGGGGTAGTTTTTGGGGATCCTTCTTTTTAAAGGGGGCTTCCAGATTCTGGTAAGCCTTCTACCTGCAGACTCTCACAACCACCGGGCCAGGGTTGTTGGGAAGAGGCCCTTGTCCTCAATAACATAGGGGTAGAGTGCTTTGCCAGGTACCCCCCCCATATTGAGGGCATGTGGCGTAGTATGGTTCAGGGAGGGGAGGGCCACATGCTTGAATAAGGGTCTGGTATTGATTTTGGAAGTGAACTCACGCTTTCTTTTCTTGTTTTTTATTGAGTGAAGTTCCCCCTTAAATTTCATGCCAGACTAAAAAGGATCTCTGGTATAGAATTTGAGAAGAACCATGTAATTTTTTTTTCTTGGGGTCCCCTTAAAATCCATGCCAGACCTCAAGGGTCTGGTATAATTATTATTTTTTGTTTCTAACCCCTCTACAACCTATTAAAAGGAAATGACTGCTATTCCCTATTGCATCTTTCACTGTTTCAATAAGATCCTCTGCATAGGGTATACATAAAGTATGTAATTTTTACAAACTCTAAAAAGGCATATTGTATTTTATTATTAATGCATTCATTTAACAGCTATTACAAGTTGCATTAGACTGTCCCACAAGGCTTCATTAAATGATATTTACTATGTATGATAAGCAAACTTCAAGACTGCTATCAAAAATATATTTTTTTACTACAACCATCTAAACTGGGAATTCAAAACGTCCTTTGTTACAGCGCACCAAGTTTAATGTTTTGCCCTTTCTATTAGGATAGGATTTGGATCAGTAAAGCTGATTTATCAGGAACATTTAAGGAATAAAGAAGCCTGTGACTAAAAATGCCTAAAAGAAGTGGCTGTGTAAAGCAGAGTGCACATGCACATTTTTTTTTTTTCATTCAACCAGTGGGTTGAACGGAAAAAAAACTGACAGATCCTGCATTCACACAAGCGATGTGCAGGGAATTGCATTCTGAAAGCAAGGGCTCCTCCATTTAGAATGCACAGATCAGTGCTGCAGGTATTGGCAGCAAGCGCTGATCAAATGCTGACTTTTGAGCATGACCGATCGATAGAAGCCAATCATCATACCCACTTCTGTTGAACATAGAAGAGTGCACACAAACCAAAAGTCTGTATGTGTGTACCTGGCTTTAGACACAGTAACCAACAAACTTCTTCAATACAGGCTATTATGGCAGATTAGAAAATAAAAAGAAGAAACTGGTTGCTATAATCCATACGGACTATTTTTTCATACATCTTCAGTAATGATATCCGAAAGATCCAGATTTACATCAAAAGCGAGTTGAGGAAGGCAATGCAATGTTAAACATTATTTAAAAAAAAATCCAATGTACTAAGTGCATTGTTCCTATTGATCAGCGATGTGGGAATATAATAGTTAATTTTTCAAAGGGGTGCACTTAAAGGGAATATGTCACAAGGAATTCTTGGAGCTTTAGCTAACTAAGTAGATAAAGTACCAAATTTAGGTCAATCTTTTAGTGTCCACATTAATATTTTCAGTGTAATGCAAAATTGACTCTTGGCTATGTGAAAGTTATGTGAAAAGCTCAGGCACAGAAAAGGTCCAGGCTGCCAGACCTCTTGACTCTGCAGCTTCCTCTTATACAGCTAAATAAAGCATGCCAAAAGTGACAGTTTTTCCACTGATGACTTTTTGGTAATAGTAGCATAAATTTTTAATAAAAATACAATGTTTACATTGTCTCAGTTGGCTCTCCTTCACCTTGGACAAATTTGCCGTAAAGCAAATCTCAATCTGATCTATGTAATAAGATAACACAGGGCAGTTGAATAATGTATGTTTAAATAGCATTCATTGTTTATAATGGTTCTGCATTTTTTGAAGATTCCTTTGCATCCAGTGGCAATCTTTAAATGTTGTCCTTTGCTGTAAAAGCTTCCCTTAGGCCCCTTTCACACTGAGGCGCTTTGCAGGCGCTATTGCGCTAAAAATAGTGCCTGCAATGCGCCCTGAAAGAGTCGCTCCTTTGTATCCAGTGTGAAAGCCTGAGGGCTTTCACACTGGAGCGGTGTGCTGGCAAGAGGGTAAAAAAACTTCTGTAAGCTGCATCTTTGAGGCGCGGTAAGAGCGGTAAAAATACTGCTCCTATAGCGCCCCTGCCCATTGAAATCAATGGGGTAGCGCCTCCAAAACGCCACAAAGCAGCGTTTTGGCGGGCGTTTTTACCCCTTTTTCGGCCGCTAGCGGGGGCTAAAATCACCCACAAATCGCGGCAAAAACGACAGTATAGCGGCGCTAAAAATAGCGGCGCTATACCGTGCATACAACGCTTCAGTGTGAAAGTAGCCTATGTCTAAAGATGTGTAGCCGCCTCACCCCTCTCACCCCTTCTTCTCGGCTTGTTTGTCTGGTCTAGGGGGATTAGGGAGGAGGGGTGCTGTACACTACGGCCTATGTCCTCTTATGTGTAGAGGTGAAAGCCAGCACCTGTTTACCTTCGGGTCGTGTGCATAACCCAGAGCCAAGTCTGTTCTATAGATGACCCCCCTTTGCTCCCAGTAACTGGAGTTCCACACCACTGAAAAGGTCCAACTCTTATTTATTCTCTGACAGCAATAAATCGTCCTTTAACAGCAGACAGGTTGTGACCCAAAGAACAGTTCAGTACAAGTGGGGAGTAGGTCAAGGCACAATCCTCAAATAGAACTAACTATTGTAGTGTCACCAACGGTTATGACATACAGCCGCTGCCACCGACCGTGTAGAACAGGAACAGAATTACCTTCGCTAAGTGCAGCCCCTGTCAGAGGGAAGACATCCTTCCAAGAGAGTTACCAGAGGCCCCGCTGTCACCAGCAATGCTGCACCGGACTGTTCGGAGAGGTTACGCTCCCTGACCTCCTCGTCTCAGATTCGGGTGCCCAACACCTTAGCGCCCCTCGGACTCTTCCACCCCTGCAAAACCCAGTCGAAGGTACTGGGCCCCGGGCCTCCTCTATAGTACCTCACCCCAGGCTGAAGGTGCCTGGGATGGACTCCATCTCCCATTTCCGGCCAGGTAAAGGGCACCTGGGCCCGGAACTCCGGAACACCGGCACCCAGGCTGAAGGTGCCTGGGCGCGGCTGTGACCTCCGACTCTGAACCTCGTGTTGAGGGCGTCTCTCCCCTTTATCTCCTCTCCCGACTGGCACAGCAGGTTCCCCGCCCCACCGTACGGCTGCCAAAACAGGTCAAAAAGGGAACAGCACTACAGTGATGGTTCAAACCCGGCCCAGGGCGACAGCGCCACCCACAGGCCGTAGGGAACTGCACACCACTGGAGTCCTCAACAAACAGAAAATGGTCCCAAATTCCCTAACAATCGGTGCATCTGGGTCATACTACCACCCAGATGCTCCCCCTAAATTTAAATACCCGCTACAGATGTATTATGTATCAAATGCTGATTTACGTATACCTCCATAAACCCAGTCTATCAAAACAGTATGGTCACCCGCTGACACAGAAGTTAAATCCAATGCATAATTACAGTACACAGAATGTTTTTCTAGCCTTTGTAGTGTAAAAAGACAGTTACTGTACTTTCCTAAGCCCTGTTTCTGTAAAGAACGAACAATGACAGAGGGAACATAGAAGAAACAGTGAGGATCTAGACAAAACTAACTAGCACTAAATAGGAGAGGAGAACAGAGGGAGATACTAAATCACATAAGTAAACAAGTTTTAGTGGGCCTAAACCACTACAGCATACATGAAAACAATAGTAACCTGATGTAGTTCAATACAAAAAAAAATTATAAATAAATACAAATAGGTGAGGCAGAACAAGATGTATGGCATTAAAGTGTATATAAAGGAAAAACTCTCCCTGTGTTCCGAGTGGGGAGATTCACCCCCTCTATCAGTCCTGATGTCATCAAATCAGAAAATGTGAGGACATCCAAACGTTTGGAGCTGATACCAGCGCAAGAGGAGGGTAGGTCTTCCAATGGGGGGGAGGCACCTGTTCTAGTAAAAACTGTATAAGATGGGAATTCTTCTCACTTTGGGCAAATTTCTTATAACCTTCTATTGCACCTCCGGGACAGGAAGTGAAGGTAAATCTCCCAGTGTGACACAAAGGCCAAACAAATGACCAGTGGTTTTAATCGTTTCCCACTTTATCCAAAACGAAAAGTTTTGACTATACATATGCCTTAAAGGAAAATGGACTCTGACCTTTCTGTGTTGAATTTCTAATTCATAATTTTGTAAACCAACGTGGATAAAGCTACTTGAGGAAGCTACTACAGAGAGCGAGGTTCTATTAACCTTAATTCAAATATTATTTAATGAACATAAAATGTAATAAATGGGTGCTTTCTATATATAAGGCTTGAGGAGTTTGATGCCGCTGACTAGTAAGGGTGTAGGCTGGAGAAAGGTTCATCCAGACCCAAAGCACCCTGTAGAAATTGAAAGAAATAGTCCGGCCACTGCACACCTCGCCCAGCCTGAATAGTTAGCAGGTAAAAGCCCCCTCAGCTTGATTCATCCAGGCCACGCCCCCAACATATTTCACCCCACACCTTGGGGGCGGAGTGAAAGATGTTGGGGTGTTGCTTGGTTGAATGGGGCTGAGGCTGCTTTTACCTGCTAACCACTCAGGCTGGGCGAGGTGTGCAAGGGGGGGGGGGGGCTATCTCTATTTCTACAGCTTGCTCTCACTGGCTGATGTGAAGATTGTGCCATCATCCACCTCAGCCAATCAGAGGAAGCCTTGTATTCATTCAGAAAATAGAAGGTTTCCTCTGAGTGGCTGAGCAGCGCTCAAGCTGACTTGTTTGTGTTCTGGGAGCAGAACAAGAAGTTTCTATCCTGCTTCATGAAAACAGTGTTGTTTACTGTATGAAGCTGATGCTACATGCAGTTTATACAGCGCAGACAGAGGGTGCAACTGTTGGTGAAGGGAATAGTATGTTTGGAGCAGCCAGGTCCAAATGAGCTATTTTTAAAAGAGAAGTGTGGGATTAAAGACCGCTGATCGCTCAGTTCTCTGTCTTCAGTAAGCAGAGAGTTTGTGACTGTCAGTCACCGGCTCTCTGCTCTCCCATCCAGCGTTCACTGGAGTGTGGGGCTGTGGAGGGGGCAGGAGCAGCTGGCTCATGTTCTCAGTGGCACGCTAACAGGCTGAGCCAGCTGTGGGTCTAGGTATTTGGGTGGATCCTAACATTAAAGTGTTCCTAAACCCAGGACCCTGCACTCACTATATCTGGTCTCCCACAGCACACAGAACATGGAAATGCAATTATTTTAGTAAATATAAACTGGTAAATACCTTTTTTCATCAGCAGTTAGAACAGTCTTGTGACTTCTATCAGTGTCTGGTTAAAGCTTGTAGGAGGAGTTTTCATTCTCCTCAGACTGTCCTATGAGGCAAATCAATGCCAATCCCTGCCCCCCGCAGGAGATGAACGGGAATGCGGCGATTCCTCCCCCTCCCCCTGTGGGAGATCGAATGCAGTGGCGATCAGAGACCTCCTTACCTTAGGAAGGAGGCAGATCAGGCAGACATGGATCCGGGCTGCAGCTCCTCGCTCTAGGGCCATTGCTTCTCCTCCTGTCTGAACAGGAAGTGGGTCCTGACTGAGACCTGATTGGCCAGAAGTTCTAGGACTCCCTAGCCAATCGGATCTCAGGAACTACTTCCTGATTGGCCGGGAGGAGAATCAGGAAGACAATAGTGAATATTAATTTGCCATTGTCACACAAGTGGGTGGGCTTGGGGCGCAGCGCTCTGCGCCCCAAGCCCATCCTTTTTTTAAGCCGATTGAAGCCTCAAGCTGAGATCATGTGCCTTCAAAAAGAAAACATCAAAATCCATGCGTCCGACGCCCCACATGTAGATTAGGGGGTCGGACGCATGGATGGGGGGGCAGCATCCGTGCGTCCCCTATGGATAGGCCACCACTGCTTGTTATACTCACTGTGGAACCTAAGGGTTAACCCTCTGCATTGTGTTTAAAGGCTGTTTTTTCCTGTCCTTTCTGATCCTCCTCTTCTTTTACTATCCCCAATCCATCTACTGATAAGACAGAGCCTTTGGGGCACTCTGCACACGCTCAGTTTCGTGTAGCGCTAGAGTTTTTTTTTTTCTTGGGAGAGTGCATGTGATCAGCACAGGGGCAATCAGCACTGTCCAGACAGAGGGTCAGGGGTCCTGCAGCCCAATAGGGCTGTCAGAGGAGAATGAAAACTCCACCTAAAAGCTTTAACCAGACACTGATAGAAGTCACAAGACTGCTATATACTGAAGATAAGGAAAGGTATTTAGCAGTTTATATTTACTATTATAAATACATTTCCATGTTCTGTGTAGTGTTGGAGACCAGATATAGTGAATGCAGGCTCCTGGGTTTAGAAAGACTTTAACCCTGGATGGAAATAATAATAATGTACATTCTATCTCTCTCTCCAGTGATCAGTTAGGAAGGCCACATTCAGCACCAGGAACAGCTCCCCGGAGCACAGGCCAGTCCCTGCTAGATTCTCATTAGCATGTCATATGTGGAAGCCTTCAGTAATGTAATGAGACAGTCCCTGCCTGCTCTGGGGACCTGTGATGTCATTGTGAGTGACAGTTCTTAAAGTCCTCTTAATTAGTTTGCATTGCTGCTTCAGCAGTCCTAGCGTAGGAATGCACCATGTCATTTCACTGACTGAGGGGGGGGGGGGGGGACATCTCCCTCTACACCCTCGGGCACCCTCCAGGCACAATAAAGTCCGATTGGTTCCGTAATGTCAGATATCAGAGCCACCCCCCTGCATCCCATCCAGCACTGTAGGGGGTCCCGATGTTCCGCTAGGCGATGGAGATTTGACATTGCAAGCTGAAGGCAGGTCATCGTTCCCAGCTACAAGCCCAGCTACAAGCCCAGCTACAAGCTTGGCATCGTCTCCCAGCAATCCGTACATACTGCATGCTGCTGGGGCTGACCTGATTGTGCTGTGCCATCGTCCCTCCCAGTGATGGAACAGCCCCATGTGATCCAGCCCTTCCCAAATAAAGTTCAACATACATCTGCTAGGATATGTGAGGCTGCCTGGATTGTGGATCTCCTCCAGTCTGCAGCAAAACTTTCCAGGGGCACAAGCAGCACGGACAGTCCTTCTTGCAATCCCTTTTTGGGAGAAATCTGCATTGCTACAGCACAGGATAACACAGGTAAGAGCATCATGATCTTGTGTGTATTGCTGAATGCTTTACTATACACTAGTAACCAGGGATTGCACTTCTCTCATGGAATCAGATGTTAGTACATTGTCATTAATAGAAATACCAGACTCTAGATCAGACACAGTGCTTTTCTCTGCCCTCTTCCACCCCTATCCCAAATCCATCTGCATGGAAGAACATCCTGCAGATACAATGCAGCAGACAAACTGGGCTCAGTACAGAACTCTGGAATAACTTAGATCAAATATCATTTTATATATATATATATATATATATATATATATATATATATATATATATATATATATATATATATATATATATATATATATATGAGACTGAAAGCTGGAAGACCCATAGCCTGTGCACAGGGCAAGAGTACATGACACTGGATCTAAGATGTGAAAAAATCAAGACACATAGGAATACAGCCACAGATAGGAATACAGCCACACATAGGAATACAGCCACAGAATAAATCCACAGATAGGAATACAGCCACAGATAGGAATACAGCCACACATAGGAATACAGCCACAGAATAAATCCACAGATAGGAATACAGCCACAGATAGGAATACAGCCACACATAGGAATACAGCCACACATAGGAATACAGCCACACATAGGAATACAGCCACAGAATAAATCCACAGATAGGAATACAGCCACACATAGGAATACAGCCACACATAGGAATACAGCCACACATGGGAATACAGCCACAGAATAAATCCACACATAGGAATACAGCCACACATGGGAATACAGCCACAGAATAAATCCACACATAGGAATACAGCCACACATAGGAATACAGCCACACATGGGAATACAGCCACAGAATAAATCCACAGATAGGAATACAGCCACAGAATAAATCCACACATAGGAATACAGCCACCCCTAGGAATACAGCCACCCCTAGGAATACAGCCACACAGATAGGAATACAGCCACACAGATAGGAATACAGCCACACAGAAAGGAATACAGCCACACAGATAGGAATACAGCCACAAAGATAGGAATACAGCCACACAGATAGGAATACAGCCACACAGATAGGAATACAGCCACACAGATAGGAATACAGCCACACAGATAGGAATACAGCCACACAGATAGGAATACAGCCACACAGATAGGAATACAGCCACACAGATAGGAATACAGCCACACAGATAGGAATACAGCCACACAGATAGGAATACAGCCACACAGATAGGAATACAGCCACACAGATAGGAATACAGCCACACAGATAGGAATACAGCCACACAGATAGGAATACAGCCACACAGATAGGAATACAGCCACACAGAAAGGAATACAGCCACACAGAAAGGAATACAGCCACACAGATAGGAATACAGCCACACAGATAGGAATACAGCCACACAGATAGGAATACAGCCACACAGATAGGAATACAGCCACACAGATAGGAATACAGCCACACAGATAGGAATACAGCCACACAGATAGGAATACAGCCACACAGATAGGAATACAGCCACACATAGGAATACAGCCACACATAGGAATACAGCCACAGAATAAATCCACAGATAGGAATACAGCCACAGATGGGAATACAGCCACAGATGGGAATACAGCCACACATAGGAATAAATCTACATATAGGAATACATCTACTTGCCTGCTAAGCTGAAAGCTGTTTTAGTTCTCAGGAATGAAGGGGAGAGATTTCTTGGTATTGTATATCTGGGAGAAGACTGGCACTCAGCATGCTGCCCATCTATCCCTGTGCTAACACAAAGGAAAGCTAACACATGGCTGTATTTTTTTTAATATATATATTTTTATATATTATATTTAATACATTCTATTACCTTTTTAGTTTTGGTGTATTCCCCACAAGAACTATAAATGGTCTGGTTCTGTGGATTGTATAGTGGGGTTATGGAATGGATTGCATTGAACACAATATAAAAACTAAGATTTGTAAATAATGTCTGTTACAGAATATAACTGACATTCTCACTGGACATGCTGGACAGAAAGCTTCCTAGAGACTAATTACTTTGAAATATTCTTAATAAACTACACTACTACCTTCATATTCCCTTTGTACTGCTGCTGCGAAAGGGTTACTATTGCCTAACTTCTTATAATAAAATAAACATACAAAAGATATACATTTCATATACATATGATCAGATAGTGCTCCGGTAATACATGTCATGTATGCCTTTATTTTGGTGTCCCTTTGTTTTATTTTACAATCTGATTTCCACAGTGTGCATCCAAATCACAGCAATCGGAATACCATACTATAAAAGGCAAACCGAATATGTAATAAAATGACTGGATGCTAAAAATAAATATTCTCAGTTCTTCCAAGAGTGAGAAAGCACCTGCTACTTCCAGGATCACACTGATGGCACACTGATGGCACACTGATGGCACATGGCATGACATGCCCTGGCTCTGAAATTTCCTTGTTTAGAATAAAGGACTGACCTGTAATCACTTTATAATTGATACTCTGCTCTGATAGTCAGCCGTGGATTTTAGGAAAACACATAATTAACTACAGTTTTATCACTGTACAAGGATAAGAGACACTGTTTGCGACTAGTGTAACTGGAGTGCACAATTGTTAGGTGTATTAGGGAGAAGAAACTGCAGTTCAAGCTGGGTAGAGTATAAATACCACATAAAGCACTCCAACTTACTTAATGATGATTTGAAAAATACAGTAATCCATAGCAACCAACTAGATGTTGGATTACTAAGGTCAGATACGTTAAAGATGAATTCTAATTAGTTGCAAACAGGCTGTTTTTTTTATCTTTGTCTTATTAAATATTATCTATAGAATTAAATTGCTCTTAAAATCTAAATATCGAAGAGAATTTACTATGTAGTTTAGGAGACGCCTAAGGTTATTGTGTGTCAAATTAAATATCTCAAAGTAGAGTTGTCAATGGGATTGAATTACTAAGAGAGTAGAGAATTTTCACTTGGCAAAGGTGAGACAAATTGAAAATTCAGTTTGCAAAGAATATCCCAAAAAAAAATTATATATATATATATATATATATATATATATATATATATACACACACAGGTCCTTCTCAAAAAATTAGCATATTGTGATAAAGTTCATTATTTTCTGTAATGTACTGATAAACATTAGACTTTCATATATTTTAGATTCATTACACACAACTGAAGTAGTTCAAGCCTTTTCTTGTTTTAATATTGATGATTTTGGCATACAGCTCATGACAACCCAAAATTCCTATCTCAAAAAATTAGCATATTTCATCCGACCAATAAAAGAAAAGTGTTTTTAATACAAAAAAAGTCAACCTTCAAATAATTATGTTCAGTTATGCACTCAATACTTGGTCGGGAATCCTTTTGCAGAAATGACTGCTTCAATGCGGCGTGGCATGGAGGCAACCAGCCTGTGGCACTGCTGAGGTGTTATGGAGGCCCAGGATGCTTCAATAGCGGCCTTAAGCTCATCCAGAGTGTTGGGTCTTGCGTCTCTCAACTTTCTCTTCCCAATATCCCACAGATTCTCTATGGGGTTCAGGTCAGGAGAGTTGGCAGGCCAATTGAGCACAGTAATACCATGGTCAGTAAACCATTTACCAGTGGTTTTGGCACTGTGAGCAGGTGCCAGGTCGTGCTGAAAAATGAAATCTTCATCTCCATAAAGCTTTTCAGCAGATGGAAGCATGAAGTGCTCCAAAATCTCCTGATAGCTAGCTGCATTGACCCTGCCCTTGATAAAACACAGTGGACCAACACCAGCAGCTGACATGGCACCCCAGACCATCACTGACTGTGGGTACTTGACACTGGACTTCAGGCATTTTGGCATTTCCCTCTCCCCAGTCTTCCTCCAGACTCTGGCACCTTGATTTCCGAATGACATGCAAAATTTGCTTTCATCTGAAAAAAGTACTTTGGACCACTGAGCAACAGTCCAGTGCTGCTTCTCTGTAGCCCAGGTCAGGCGCTTCTGTCGCTGTTTCTGGTTCAAAAGTGGCTTGACCTGGGGAATGCGGCACCTGTATCCCATTTCCTGCACACGCCCGTTCACGGTGGCTCTGGATGTTTCTACTCCAGACTCAGTCCACTGCTTCCGCAGGTCCTCCAAGGTCTGGAATCGGTCCTTCTCCACAATCTTCTTCAGGGTCCGGTCACCTCTTCTCGTTGTGCAGCGTTTTCTGCCACACTTTTTCCTTCCCACAGACTTCCCACTGAGGTGCCTTGATACAGCACTCTGGGAACAGCCTATTCGTTCAGAAATTTCTTTCTGTGTCTTACCCTCTTGCTTGAGGGTGTCAATGATGGCCTTCTGGACAGCAGTCAGGTCGGCAGTCTTACCCATGATTGCGGTTTTGAGTAATGAACCAGGCTGGGAGTTTTTAAAAGCCTCAGGAATCTTTTGCAGGTGTTTAGAGTTAATTAGTTGATTCAGATGATTAGGTTAATAGCTCGTTTAGAGAACCTTTTCATGATATGCTAATTTTTTGAGATAGGAATTTTGGGTTGTCATGAGCTGTATGCCAAAATCATCAATATTAAAACAAGAAAAGGCTTGAACTACTTCAGTTGTGTGTAATGAATCTAAAATATATGAAAGTCTAATGTTTATCAGTACATTACAGAAAATAATGAACTTTATCACAATATGCAAATTTTTTGAGAAGGACCTGTATATATAATTTTTTTTTTTTGATTGGGTATTCTTTGCAAACAGAATTTTCATATTTTTCTAATATATATATATATATATATATATATATATATAAATATATATATATATATATATATATATATATATATATATAAATATATTAGAAAAATATGAATATATGCATATATACAGTATATATTAAAAAAACAGGATTTTTGCTTGCACATGACAAGTTAGCTCAACTTCTCATTAAATAGACTGGGTCACTTTGTGAAGTCAATTTTCATGTTGTTTCATCTCATGCACTAAATGAAAATTCACAAATTCCCTAGGGTCATTATGTTGGTTCCAGTGATACTTTAACACTTTACCCTAACTTGTTTGTTAAAGGGGTGGTAAACCCTCGTGTTTTTTCACTTTAATGCATCCTCTGCATTAAAGTGAAAAAACTTCTGACACTGACCGGCCTACTAGCCGTTCGTTCCCTCGGTGGAGACGCGCTCTTCCTCTTTGCCCGTTGTCTTGGCTCTTGATTGGATAGATTGATAGCAGCGCAGCCATTGGCGTTTCCGCTGCTGTCAATCAAATCCAATGACCTGGGGCCGAGTCCTGCATTCTGTGTGAATGTACACAGATGCAGGACTCGGGAGCACGCCCGCATGGTTTTCCACCTTAGGAGAGCCTTCTCTAACGTGGAGACTCAATGCGGGGAGGAGCTACCAGTGTCGCCGGTGGACCCCAGAAGTCGTGGATCGGGCCTCTCTGTGCAAAACAAACTGCACAGTGAAGGTAAGTATGACATGTTTGTTATTTTTTTTTAAAAGGAGGGTTTTCAGCCCCTTTAACACTAAGCTTAACACTTAACCTCTGCTTTGGCTACAAGCTGACCTTGTCCTGAGCAGAGAGCAGTTCCTCAGTTAAAGTGATTGTAGAATTTTTTTTTCCCTTTCTTAAAGTAACAAACATGTTATACTTACCTGCTCTGTGCAAGGGTTTTTCACAGAGCGGCCCCGATCCTCCTTTTATGGGATCCCCCAGCGGCGCTCCTGGCCCCTCCTCTTCCCGCTTTCCATGGGGGCACCCGTGCGGGCACGCTCCCGAGTCCTGCTGCTGCGTCCATTAACACAGACAGCAAGACTCAGCCCGCACCTTGTGTCATTGGATTTGATTGACAGCAGCGGGAGCCATTGGCTATCAGTCTATCCAATGAGAACCCGAGGCAGCGGCTGGAGCTGCTGGGCTAGTGCTCTTCGCTTGAACGATCGGGTTCAGGTAAGAAAAAGGGGGGCTCTGGGAGGCTGCTGCAGCACAGAAGATTTTTCACCTTAATGCATAGAATGCATTAAGGTTAAAAACCAAGAGACTTTACAACTCCTTTAAATTCATGCCGTTAACAGACTTACAAGATATGAGACTTGAAAGTGGCATTAAACCCAAAACCCAAAATGTACAATATTGCAGCTTACCAATCATTAGATGTGGTGGCTGCATACGTTTTCTTTTCTTTGGCTTTTTTCCAGCTTTCAATTGGTGATCTGGCCAGTAACACACAACCTGTATTAGTGAGACACAACTCTGGAGGAATGAGCATAGGAGGCACAGCAGACCGCAGCATTGTCAGTCTGGGGGAATGAGAGTGTTAAATGTATTAGAAGATTTAGAATCCCCAAACTTAAGCCAAACTCCAGCTCAAACCTTATGCCGCGTACACACGACCGTTTTTCACGGTAGTGTGTATGCTTTTACGAGGGGAAAGTATGAGACGGGAGCGCTCGTTCTGGTAAAACTAGCATTCATAATGGAGATAGCACATTCGTCGCGCTGTAACGGACTGAAAAGCATGAGGCTGAAAAGCGCAAATCGCCGCTCAACAAACTTTACTAACATGAAGGGTGGCTCCATTCGAACGGAACTTCCCCTTTATAGTGCCGTCGTACGTGTTCTACGTCACTGCGCTTTGCTCAAGCGTTTTTTTTCATGAACGTGTGTATGCAAGACAGGTTTGAGAGGAAACAAGAAAAATCATGTCGAGAAAAACGTTGTTTTTTAAAATGACATTAAAAACGATCGTGTGAACGCCGCATTAGAATTAGTTACATTTTAAGTACCCCTGCCAGTGTTAAAGCGGATTTCCGCCGGAAAATAAATAAATAAAAGTCAGCAGCTACAAATACGGCAGCTGCTGACTTTCAAAATAAGGACACTTTCCTGTCCAGGGCACCCGCAATGTCCTCACCCGAAGCTGACCCATTCCTTGGCTCCGGGTGCAGGTGCCGGCATCTTCAGTAAAGGAATCAGGAAGCGAAGCCTTGCGAGTTCACAGCCTGGCTCCCTTATGCGCATACGCGAGTCGCTCTGTGCATTCTGAATGGTCCCTGTCGTCTTCTGGGACCTGAGTGTCTTCCAGAAGACAGCGGGGGGGGGGGGGGGGACAGAGGACGGGCCGGACATGGCGTAGTTCGCCGCGGATTCCGCAGCGCTCTTTTGCCGGAAGTGGGAGAAAATAACTGTATTAGACAGGTATCTGCTCCCGACCCCTGAAAGGTGCCAAATGTGACACCGGAGGGGGGAGGAACCGGATCAGCGGAAGTTCCATTTCTGGGTGGAATACGCTTTAAGTCATTCGTCTCATTCATGTAAACTGATACATTCTGCTGGAGAATGTGTGCTGTGAAAAACAACAGGCTTGCTGGCTGAATTACCAGATAACAATAGAAGAAAGAAAGCCTAAAAAAGGAAACTAATACAGGCATCACACATCTAAGGGTTGGTAAGCTGCAATATAATAAATGTTTGTATTTGGCTTTAATACTGCTTTAAAGGTGCCTAAAATGTGATGTACACATAACACTATGAAAATGTCATTCATTTATTTAATTCATACAAAAATTATTTAAATGATAGCATTACATAGGCACAACAAATTTACTGTATCCCAAAGTATAAGAACCCAAATCTGTTTCACAGCTTGTCGATGTTACTCCCAGCTTTATATATACCACTCTCCTTTGTCGGTCTTACAACCAAGTAACCTGTGGATTCCACATGATTTTGACAAAAGGGGACCTTAACACAACACGCTTCCTGGGTCCCAAATACCCCACTTCTCAAAAGGTTTTGCAAAACGTTATTGTATTAAAGTAATAGTATGTTATGTTATTGCTATGTGGGCACTCGTGCATGCTCGCTACCAAGCCCCGTTCTGAATATCCATAAGAGACAGAGCGGGACTTGGCACAGCCCCCTTCTCACTGGCTTTGATTGACGGCAGCAGGAGCCAATGGCCCCTGCTGCTGTATCTGAGCCAATCAGGAGCAAGAGACCAGAGAGAGCCTCAGCTCTGGTGCACATTGTTGGATCAAGATCGGGCTCAGGTATGTATTTGGAGGGGCTGCGGGGGAAGCCGCATGCAGAAGGTTGTTTACCTTATTGCATAGAATGCAGTAAGGTAAAACAAAACTTATGCCTTTACAACCACTCTAAATAATCACTGAAATCAAGAACCAACCCGAGGACCAAATCAATACACACAGAGGGTCTAAATGGTATTCCCTTTAAGGACAGAGTATTATGTCATGTTTTCTTCACTCTCCTCTCCTCACTCATAGCAGACCATACCTGCTTCCTAAATGGGAGGATCCTCTGAAGCTACTTGTAATTATGTAAAGTGAGAGGTGCCAACCGGGCGTCCCTGTAGGCGCTGTCAGCATAATAAGATTTTCCAATTCATTCCTTTTAAAGCGCAGATATTAAATTGTATGGCAGGTCTTCCAGTCATATTGAAACAGGGCAGATATCATGGTGCATTGATGAATAATATGCCTGTGTTAGGCCAACTAAGGCCCATGTCAGCCATATATTCTGCATTTTTTTTCTAGTCAGATGACATGTTCAAGAACTTTTGGTTACTATTATATATGGAATTAAAGGAAAGCAAAGTAATATCCAAACTAATATTTATTAGGTGAAAATATTTTTAGGAAATAGTAAAGCATATTTACAGTAAGTTACACTTTTAGTTATTATTGTATCATGTGCCCATTACATTGCACAGCACTAAAAAAACAGGAAGGAGTGACAAGAGACCATCCTCAAATCTGTTCTAAAGATGATGCATTCATTTTGTCCTCTTATGCCGCGTACACACGATCGGAATTTCTGACAAAAAATGTTCGATGGGAGCTTTTGGTCGGATATTCCGACCGTGTGTAGGCTCCATCAGACATTTGCTGTCGGAATTTCTGACAACAAATGTTTGAGAGCTGGTTCTCAATTTTTCTGACAAGAAAAGTTCTTGTCGGAAATTCCGACCATGTGTAGGCATTTCCGATGCACAAAAGTGCTGCGCATGCTCAGAATCAATTTGACGCATGCTCGGAACCAGTGTACGTCATTTTTCTTGGCTCGTCATAGTGTTCTTGACCATCGGAATTCCCGAGCAACATTTGTGCGACCGTGTGTAGGCAAGACAAGTTTGAGCCAACATCCGACGGAAAAAAAAAACGGTTTTGTTGTCGGAAATTCCAATCGTGTGTACGCGGCATTAGAATGTTTCATGACAGAAAAATCTACTTTGATTTACAGATTTTCACTTTTCTGGGGTAATATTTTTGTAAAATATCAGAGAAAATCTACCTATAATTGAGTTATAATCTGTCATTTTGTGTCCTAAATGCACCTCTGGAATGGTGTTTAGAATTACATATTAAAAGGGAAAGTGTGTTAATAGGTGTTGCTTTCTTTTTATTTTGGTTGTATCAGTTACCTATTTTCTAGGTGTTGTATAGGGGACTCTGTTTTATAAAGAGCTATGCTATAAAATAAAGTGTACTCTTCACTTGGGAACAAACAGTACTGTAAACCCTCACATGTAGCCAGTGAAGTGACTAGCATTAGATGATACATTAGATCAGTGGTTCTCAACCTTCTAGTACCGGGGCCCCTTGATAAAATTTCCCAAGTTGTAAGGACCCCTAACAGTAAAAATTATTTTCGTAGCGTGGGTTGTCAGCACCCAAGGCAAGATAAGTAATTTGCGCCCCTAACCCACGGATATTTAGCGCTCCCCGAGTCCCTTCCACTCGTAAAACCCCTTATGGTACATTTTAGGATGTATCACTCTCTCTCGTTGTTCTCCTTTTCTTTCCTTTATCTCTCTCTATCCTAATTTCTTGTTTTTTTCCCCCACTCCCCTCTCTAGCCATCTTTCTTGTTCTTTCTCTTATTCTTTCTCTCCCTTTTTATTTGTTCCTCCCCCTCTTTTCCTCTCCCTTCCATGTATTCTCTATTTTTATTCCTTCTCTTACTCCTTGGTGGGGGGAATGGGATGAGTGGCATTGCTGGGGGGAGTTCTGATCAGCCAACTTAAGTGCTCTTGATAAAGGTCATCTGCTGATCTGAGAACTGTAGTGGGGACTTTTAATGGCAACTATAATCACAGGTAGTGTTACCCACTGTGTCTCCGACTTTGTGGTGTCTTGTAGCAGTGACCCCTATGCCGAAATCAGGAGATAGGGTCTCCTCCAGCCCCTCCCACTTCACATTCCTCACCAGTCAGCTGACCTGTAGTCTCTGCCCCCCCAGCCATGCCGTGAACTGAATGGGTGGCTGTGAAGAGGCCGAGTGGGCGGCCGCGGGCTCCAGGATCAGCCCACCTGGGCAGCCGCAAAAAGGCTGGGAGAGCGGTGCGGGCTTCAGTAACAGCCCAGGATTCAGTGACCCCTGGCAAATCATCATTCGACCCCCGAGGGGGTCCCGACCCCCAGGTTGAGAACCACTGCATTAGATGATACACAGAGATGAAACAAATCCTCCTACGTAAGTTGTAGCTGTGCATCTGCAGCCATTTCTCCTGTAGATGGTTCTAAAAACACACAGAAGAAAGTATTTTCTTTAGTTCTAGAAGGGGGTGGGGACATCGTCAACTCTTGGTATTGGGGAAAGCTGCCAAAACTGAAATGCAGATAACAGAGGGAACCAGGCAGAGAGAGAGAAATGACACCCAGTGCTTTGGAGAGAGATGAGAACACAGTATAGATGGATGCGTTGTTTTCAGATTTCATGCCTGAGGTTTAAAACCACTTTAAAGTAAAGCTTGCAGGAACTCAGATGAACAAGGGAAAAGTCATCATTGTATCGGGCCCAAGCAAATTTCTCAGTAATCCAGGTTAATTTTTATTTTATTTTAACTTCTGACAAATCCTAGACCAGCCCTTTTTAAACTTTTTACCCCAGAGCAACCCCTAAAATATTTTTTTAGGTCACAGGGAACCCTTACTAAAACCAGTTGATCAGGGGGGTCAATGGCAAAATGCCTCTTTCGTTGGTGTAGGAAGAACACAAAACCTTCACAGTGTTGGTCAGTCTTATAGACCACTTAAAAAAATCATTGGTGTCATGCTGCTGGGTTTGGTGTTGAAGCTATGGAGGTACCATCTTATAGGAGGTCAATTAGCTACAGCCAAAGTAACTCCTAGCAACTTCTGGAGGAACGCTAGGGCTCCATTGGTTGAGAATAGCTGTCTTGGACCCTTCATATATTCAGAAAAAATATTTGTATGTTTTGGAATAACAACACCTCATACTACAATGATTATAATAATAATAATATTCATTATAAGAGAACCCTTATTGGTGGATAAGCGAGCACCAGAACATCAGAAAGGGCCATGGAGTTCAGGGCTGTGGATATCTAGTACAAATGGGTAAAGCAGGGGATAATTTTGATTACTCTGTGTAGCACAGCAGCTAGAAAAAAATTGCTATTTTTTTAAGTCTGGTGATTGTTATTGTCCTCGGCAGGGCTGGTATTGCTAGCTCCGGCAATAGAGTGAAAAAGCTGTAGGGAACAGAAATGGACCTTTTGTGGCTGTTTGATCAGTGAAAGTCTTAAAATGTCAGTGTTATGGGCTTTTCTACCTGTGGATATTGAAGTCAGCATTTATGAAAATCAGTGGATGTGCTGGTGAATTCTCTGTCTATAGTCAGTACATTCATTTTTAATGTTGCCGGCGAGTACCAGTGACCTTTTGCTCTTGGCTTTTATTGCTGATAAAAATGTGAAAACCAGAAAGCTTTTCTAACTGCTCCAAATGTTTAATCTTACCCTGCCTGAATCCTTAGCAGACCCCTAAAACAAACTTTTAATTCTTACCCTGAACTTAAAAAAAGGTGACCACCCATGCGTCAACCTTTATTTTGAGGGTAATCTGTTACCTCTGTACACAGGCAAGAATAAAGCTTGCAATATCTGCTAGCTTTTTTTTTGAGCCTCAGGCCAACAGTGCTTCATTTCCCACCCATACTGGAATCTATTTTTTTTTTTTCAGAACCATAGTTACACCTGGGATCTCTACTAAACAGGAGGCCAACCTTCTCTCCAAGGTTAGCTTTTCTCATCATTCGAGAAATGTTGACTCATTTCTACTTCCACCTTTGCAACATTTCCCTAAAAGGAATCTTGACAGCAGGGCAGCAGCTGGAGTATGTGGTCCTCTTTGCTGCATTGGTTTCATCAGTGTCAGTACTTCTCTAACACCATACCTGGTAATCACCTAGAGTGCTACCTTCGAAGGAGCAGCTGGAATTGGTTCTTTCCAACACAGAGCAGAAGCAGACAGGCACACTGCAACAGTCCATTTACTCATATTCACTGAACAGTACAGAGCTTTGTCTTTTTGTGGTTAATTTGCTGGTATAAATTTAGGAGGGGTTTAGAGGTGAAATGACATACTCCAAAACGGTTGACAAATAGCGGTTCGAGGATGACAACTCCTTACGTGAGCATGAATACTGAACAGGCTATTCCCTCACAGCTGTGGATCATGAGGTAGAACATATCAAAAAGAGCGGAGAGGTAGACGGTAGAACAGGTATAGCTAGTCGGCTGAGGACCATGAAGTCGCTTTAAAGTGCAGCAGTGAAGGGAGTCTTTACTCACAGAGTCCTGGTTCAGGGTCTGTCTGTCCATAGGTGCAGCCACCTTTGGAACAATCCAATGTCCAGAGGCAAGCAGGCCCTGTCCTCCTCAGTTCAGTGATCCCTTCCCTCCAGGGAAGAAGAGACAGTCTCCTCAGGGCTCCACACTATTTAACAGTTCTCCAAGCCACCACCTTCGCACACCTCCCCAGGGATTGGCGGGGCCCTGCTCAATATTCCAGCCAGTCATTTTAATTCTCCCTTCCTAAACTCTAGAAACTTCTTCTAGAGGTAGGGGGAAGCAATCAATCTCCCAACCATTGCAGCCCTGATCAGTCAAAACTAAAAAATCATTGCTCCTCCAGAAAGAGCCTAAAACTAAAATTTGCCTAGCAGCCTAACTAGGAGGGTGCTACAGCCACCCCCAACCCCTCTCAAAAAATAGGCCCTGTCCTCATGGGCTGCAACAGGAAAATTGCTCTTGAATAAGAAAGGACTATCCTATGATAGCAAAGGATGGGGAAAAGGAAGTAACAGTGTAACAGAGCTTGTAACTTATCCCAAATACACCCACACTACGATCTGGCACACAATTATCAGCTGCTGTATCTTAACCCAAACAAGTGTCTAAACACAATATAGTCATATATATACAGCTCTATATATTGTAAAACCACAAATCATGACTAAAATATTGTATTGTAAAGTGTCCATGCTTAATAAAGCATCCATGCTTGAAAAATATTCAATACTCCACAACTAAAAGTGCTCTGTGCACCCTGCGTAACCCTCCACCTCCACTCTGGGAAATTCACCAGATTTCCATGACCTCCTAGGCATCCAGTGGGTCTTTAAGTGTCAAGACCACCTCTGCTAATAAGTTCAAACCATGAGGGCCATAGGAAAGGAAGGAAAAGCCTCTATAGTGTAAAAATCTTTTATTTAAAACTTGCACAATAAAACATCAATAAAATGCCCACTCACATTTTACAGTGCGCATGCACTGCACACAGGCAATTGCAGTATATTCTCCTTTAACTGCTTGCCGACCAGCGCACGACTATATACGTCGACAGCATGGCACGGACAGGCAGAACAAATGTACCTGTACGTCCCCTTTAAGATCGCAGCATTGTGGACGCGCACCCGCGAGCTCCGTGAGCCCGACTGCTGGTCCCGCAGACTCGATTGCCACGGGGATACCCGCGATTGTCTCACGGGGAGTTTGAACGGGGAGCTGATGATGTAAACAAGCATCTCCCTGCTCTGCCTAGTGACAATGACAGTGATCACCGCTTCCTGTAATCGGAAGCGGTGATCTTGTCACACACAGCCCATCCCCCCTACAGTAAGAATCACTCACGAGGGCACACTTATCCCCTACAGCGCCACCTAGTGGTTAACCCCTTCACTGCCAATGTCATTTTCACAGTAATCAGTGCATTTTTATAGCACTGATCGCTGTAAAAAAGACAATGGTCCCAAAAATGTGTCAAAACTGTCCGATGTGTCCACCATAATGTCGCAGTCACGATAAAAATCGCTGGCCGCCGCCATTACTAGTAAAAAAATATATATATTAATAAAAATGCCATAAAACTATCCCCTATTTTGTAGACGCTATAACTTTTGCCGATCAATAAACGCTTATTGCGATTTTTATTTATCAAAAATATGATGAAGAATACGTATCGGCCTAAACTGAGGGAAAAAAAATGTTTTTTTATATAATTTTTGGGGATATTTATTATAGCAAAAAGTTAAAAATATTGCTTTTTTTTCAAAATTGTTGCTTTATTTTTGTTTATAGCACAAAAAATAAAAACCACAGAGGTGATCAAATACCACCAAAAGAAAGCTCTATTTGTGGGAAAAAAAGGACGTCAATTTTGTTTGGGAGCCACATCGCACGGCCGCGCAATTGTCAGTTAAAGCGACGCAGTGCCAAATTGTAAAAAGACCTCCGGTCTTTAAGCTGAGAAACGGTCCGGGGCTGAAGTGGTTAAGGAACCAACTTCACTGTAAGCTAGGTTTGCTTCCTGATTACAGACCTCACTTCAGGGCGTCTTATGTCCCACCTGGGCGTGCCGCGTCATTTCCAGGAGTACTTGTGCAGAATTACGTCACTTCCTGTAGCTGCACCCGACACATAGTGAATAAGCCCTCATACACAAGTGCTTCCTGAAAACACAGTCACTTCCAGCGCTAATAGGCCAAGGTGTGGCATAATAGATGTCAGATAAAATGGTGGTGTAGAAGTTATGGTATCCCAAAACTAGGTGGATGCTGCCTTCCTCAGATGGGGTAATCCGAAAGGAACTGAAAGAAAAAATAGAAATGGAAGGCGCGCACACCTAGTGCATTACCAGAGATAATTAAATAATAAGAAATTTTCGTATAAAAGTGGGTACTCACAAAATGCAACTGCTCGGAGGAAGGGGGTGCGTCCCCGAAACGCGTTAGCTGTACCCCGTGTTCTGTGCATGTCCATGCACTGTGATTAGGGCCTTTTGTCAGTTGCATTTTGTGAGTACCCACTTTTATACAAAAATTTCTTATTATTAAATTATATCTGGTAATGCACTAGGTTTGCGCGCCTTCCATGTCTGTTTTTCTTACGAGTGCTTCCTGACCAAAAATCAGCTTCTATTGCAGGTCCCACACTCTCCTGACTCAACAATTACTTTTGGTTTTAATATATTTAGACCATAGGAGTTACAAGCCTACCCCTTCCTTTCTCATCTATTCCTTCAGTGGAAACATAGTTGCAAGTTATGAGTTGCATAACAGAGTTTGTATGTGGCATTCCACATAGTAAAAAGGTATTTACTTAAGTGGGAATTTTAATTGCAGCAATATACAACATAGTGGTAGACTGGCACCAGGTCATAGCAGTACCCAATCAAGTGAGAGAACCCTTATAGCATAAACTGATATAAACATACAGCCTAACTTAGTAGAACCCCACCCCTGGCTAATAACAAATGGTTCAGAATTAGAAATTTAAAGTGTAAGCCTTAGTTGTTGTACTCCTAAAAAAATAAAAAGGCGAAGTTAGTAACATCCTAGACAATACAAGACAAGGTTAAAGCATTATCAAATGTAATAGTCCTCATCAACCTAAAATTAATTAGAGTCCATGAATTATATATGCATATTTTTTTTCTTTTGCAAGGCCACCTAGTGGCAAAATACCAATACACCCCTAGTGGGCCTAAGCATAACACAAGACCCAATTGTACAACATTCAGAATAAGTGCAGTAATGTTGGCACGTCATCCTTCACGATCCTGAAATGAAGTACATTATACTTCCTATCTAACTTAACACCAACTACAAAAAAAAAAAAAACATTTTCTGCATAACAGTACTAGTCTCCCCTAAACTAAGGCAAGGGAGTACTCAGCAGTGTTATTAGTTTATTCACATATTAACATAGTGACCCTTGGCTCTGCAAATCCAGAGCCTAACATCCTTGAAAAACAGACAACACTGTCGTAAAGTAACACTGTCGCAAAACACTGTCGTAACTTTTGTATCCTCTTTTGTGAAAATACTAGAATAAAAATATTGAAACAGGGAAAAAAAATACAACACCCCCCTCCTTGCAAAGTGAGGTTTCTTATTTAGAGCAAAAAATGGAGGATACTACCTCTGGATGCAACAACCAGTCCTGCTTCCAGTAAAACATCCTCACCATCAGCAGACTGTAACAAAGAGCTCCCTTTTTGGCTGTAGCAGAATGGTAGTAAAGAATGTTTATGTAGTACTCATTAATTAATAGTATATAAAATATAATAATATTAATAGACCAAATGGACAAAACTGATCTTTCTGGCCTGCCTTATTAATCGCCGCTTTGTCTCTGAAAATAAACTTCTTCCCAAAGACAGGAGAGTCTTGATTTCTCAAGGTTTGAGAACACATAGATATTCCCACACTTCCTCATTGCATCCGTCCTGGCATTTCTGCTCGATATCCATCGAATGCATGAATACTCATACCCACTCCAATGCTACTTACCGTTGGACTATCTGCTGTAGTCGGGAGAACCTGGACAGGTCATCCACATTCCCTCTGCCTGGCAAGACATAAGGATTTCCAGCCCTTTTTATTAACTCGTTGTGAGCCTCATCCTGAGCTGTGGTTCATGCAGAAGTGCAGGGGGAGGGGGACATATCCACTGGACACTCCGAATATTTCTCACAAAAAACTGTAAGCACCTGGCACACTGCAGCAATTGTAGAAGATGTTCTCTTTCTGCCAACTCAGGGCAAGGGGTGTGTTTCATGCCCTGCTGCTCTGTTCCCCATTGACCTCTCTGATGATGACCCCTCTAATGTGTCCCACTTGGATACATTCCCTTTACTCTGTTCTCTGCGTCACTAACTTGTCATTTCCGCCTCCGTGGTAGCACAGGACACAGGAACCACAGCAGCTGCAGGTTTCTCTGACATTTCTCCTGTAACACAGGTGGGTATATGTGGCTCCAATTCTCCCACCATTGGTTCATATCTGCAGCCACAAGCATAGCCTCTAGTTTTTAGTCCTGGCCCTGAAAACAGCTTGGCTCCCCACTGCTCCACAGTTGTAGTGCTGCCTGAACACCATAGTATACTTCATACCATAGCCTGACCTGTTGAGATGACTCCGGTACTTCAGTACAGTAATCCGTACTTCAGTCCACTGTGTATGTAGCAATCGGCAAGCTGCTAGGTGTCGGCTCCAACAAAGGTTCCCCACATTGTTCACATCGGATCCATGTGCTTACTTCTGACAGATTGCACACCCCAGACATAACTTTTACACTCCCCCAACTTTGCCCACTGCAAAAACACTCTCAGCGTACCAATTGCACTCCAGTGTCCGGTGTCTGTCATGTGATCCTGAGCTTTGGGTCCGATAGCCCTGAAAGCAAGCTCTCTGTTGCCCTAGTCGCCCGGGACCCCAAAAAAAAAAGTATAGGGAGTTTATAGAACAGGAGTTTGGTGTTGACAAATTTCTTCCATTCTGCCAAGGATGGAGAGGGTAGACATTTCCATGTTAGCAGAATAATTTAGGCATAAAATAGCATATTTTGAAACAGATAGTTCTTCCAGTATGCCAGGGAGGCAGGTTTTAGGATTACAAACATTGGGAAGACCCAATGAAGATAAAATGAAGTAATTTAGCCCTAAGGGATTGGACTACAGGACAGGTCCATATAGGAATTGAAAAACGATAACATATTGTCTTTGAACTCTCTCTAATCTCTTGTTTTCTTTGAGAGTTTGAGGAGATATCACCATTTTCTCCTTTGCTCACAACAGGGGCAGTATGACAAGGAACTGGTGAAGATGGTGATAAAGTAAATTTGTACACAAAGGACAACTGCTTGGTAGGGATGAGGAGGTCTGGGTGGTACCCTAACTCAAGATTACACTGCCAGTTTTAACATCCTATTGCAAATGCTGAAGTTCCCAAACTTGTCACACCAAAGTAGAAGGGTGATTCATTCTATCCAAGCAGTTCATATTGTCAACAGAATTGACTTGTTTAAAAAATGTGCCCTTCACAGTCAACATATAGCTTGCCCTAAATCTAGCATTTGCATAAAGGTTGGTTTAATTAGCTATAATCTATAGCTCTGCTTGAGAAATCAATCATTATGAGGGGTGATTAAGTTTGGCAAAACCCTTGAGAAAACGTATTGCACAGCACAATAGCAGCCATTTTCAGTATGCTCTTCTTCATGTACAGTTCACAATACTTCTCAGAGACAGTCTATTGCACTTCATAGCCGCACAATGCATTCCTAGGCAGGTACGATCATGCTCACCACATCATCGGCATCTTGTTTGAACTTGCTAATAGTTCTGAAAGTTCTTCCTAATACCACTTATGCAGAGGCAGGTAGACAATAGGCTGGGAGAGTTTTGGGGCATTTTAAACAGTAGAAAAGATTGAGAAGAAATTAAATTTGTAGAGTCAGAGTTTGCAGCAATAGAAACAGTGCCTTGCTAATTTTCTCTGTGCTCTAACAACCTTGAATACCCAAAACAGGTAATTTCTCCTTCTTCTCTTTTCTTTCTGTCAAAATTCCGAATAATGTCAACAAATGTTACCTTCTTTCTCACACATGTATTGTTGGTTTCAGAAGAGGTTCATGGTAAGCATTGCATTGCAAACATCAATCTGCTCAAACAATGCCTCATAAGCTTGCTGCCAGGCATGAGAAACTAACACCTTAGTGCCATGAATAAAAGATGCTACTGAATGTAAACTGGAATATCTTCATGGACTGGAAAGTCACTAGTGGCCAATTATCATGTAAAACGATGAGAAAATAAGATGACTCTACCTAGAAATCCTATTACATCCATTGTTGCTATCGAAACATAACCCAGTTTTCTTCATGGTACAAAAAGCATTTTTGTAGTGCCAGTTAGTGAATCATGTCCTTTTTACACACAATCTTTAAATGCAAACATATTAAAGCATAGATTTCCATTATTTTACTGTATTATTTTAGACATAAAAATAATACCAGGTGTTTTATAAGATGAATCTTTTTTCTACCAAATTGTAGAGAATACACTCTATAGTACTTATAGTATAGTAAGTAAGCCTTGTACACACAATGAGAATATTGGAAAAATGAGCATCCTTTTTTTTTTTGCATGCTAGTCTCATATCTAAAATGAAGAGGTTACTCAACTTACAAAAATTCTCGTACAACAGAATACAACTTTGGAAGTGATGTAATGTATTCTTGTGTTTCCAAGCATGGTCTTGCGCTTCCGATTTTTTTCGGACAAAAATTGCGCTGATTAAATGAAAATTGGATGACAAAAATGTTTGTATTTGTCCCTTCAGATAATGGCAGATGAACTGTCGTGATCGTCTCTGGAAAGCTGTGTACTAAAAAACTGTTTATCGTGCAATCGCTTTGAAAGCAGTATTTTTGGGCCGATTTTCTGATTGTGCGCACTAGGCTTTATTTTTATCCTATACCATGCCTTTTGCAGCGTGCATCAATGAACCATTATATTGTTTTTATGTAAATGTAATGTGGCTGATTTACTAAGGACTAGAAACTGTTCAGTGATATTCCCCAGAGTTAACACAAACAGAGCCATGGTATACCTGATATTTTAAATCAACTGATGTAAAATAAATTTGAGTTTAGTGTTGCTATGAGCTATTTGTCATTTTAGAATGAAGTCTAAAGCCCTGTACACACGATCGGATTTCCGATGGAATAAAATCCAATGGATTTTTCCATCGGATTTCCGATGAAGCTGACTTCCATCAGTCTTGCCTAAACACCATCTGTCAAAAATCCGACTGTCCCAAACGCTGTGACGTAAAACACTCTGACGAGCCGAGAAAAATTAAGTTCAATGCTTCTGAGCATGCGTCGACTTAAATCTGAGCATGCGTGGGTTTTTTCTCCGATGGAGTTTCACACAGACGATCGGAATTTGCTATCGTTTTTTTTTTCCCATCGGATAAATTTAAAACATGTTCGTTTTTTTTTCCATCGGTGATTAAAAATAGATGGGGCCCATACACGATCGGTTTGTCCGATGAAAAAAGTCCATCGGACTGTTTTCATCGGTAAAACAGATAAGATATAGACATATCTGTTATAATGACAGGACATTCTAGTTCACAAGTAGTTATCAAACTCTCAGGGAAGACATAGAATATGATGCATATGTCTTGTTTTTTACTTTACACTTTAACAGTGGTGGGGGTGGGGGGCAGCACACAAACCTGCCCCTCCCCCCGCGCACACTCGGGAGATGGACGGCGGTGATCAGTGGCCTTACCTTAGAAGGCTGATGCTGCTCCTCACTCCAGCTTGCCGAGGGAAGAGCCGGTGCCGTTGCTTCTCTTCCCCGCCGAACAGGAAATGGGTCTCAGGACCCGCTTTCTGATTGGCCAGGAGAAGCAGGAAAAAAATAGTGAATATTAATTTGCTATTGTCACACAACTGGGTGGGATCATTGAGCAGTGCTCTGCACCCCGAGCCCACCCCTTTTTGAAGCCAATAAGAGCTTCAGGCTCTAATCATGTGCTTCAAGAAAATAAATTTGAAATCCATGCGCCCGGCGCCCTGCATGTAAATTAGGGGCCGGGCGCATGGATTAGGGGAGGCGGCGCCCCTGCCCCCCTAATGGACAGGCTGCCATTGCACTTTAATAAACATGAGTCAAAGAGACACTGCCCTGATAGACCTCCTTCTAACAAAGTATTCCCAAGGATTCATGCTCCTGTGCCCCCACCCTGCTCCATTTGAGTGACAGTGCTTGGGCCTCCATCACCAGGTCTGAACACTGTCACTGTCTTGTGTGAGATGGGGGATTAGTTGTCCCATCCACCCAGTTAAGTTCAGATACCTGAGCTTATTCTTGGTAAACTCCTGCAGCATGGGGATGGTGGGAAAGTGAGTACAACTTCCTGGGGTAGGGGGATTATCAGAAGGCACACTTTCCCCTGAATGGACAAGGTGACAGTGTCCCTTTACGTTTCTAGATTCAAACTCCAGACATAGCACACAAAAACACTAATGTATGTTCATGTTCAAATTATTTTGATTAACATTTTGTTTTGCAGATTTAAATTAGAAAAACAGCGGAAATTAATGTCAGCGGGTTGGATTTTCTGCCTTGGGATCTACTGAATGGCTCTACAACTGGCAACGATACCAGAACAAATCCATCAGGAATATGCTTGCAAACTCAAACAGAAAAAAAATGGAAAATAAGGAAAAAGAACAAAGCAATTTTATGTAGCGACCTCACAAATATGGGTTTCACCAATACAGACCTATTATGAAACAAGGTAATGGTGATGCGCTGTGTCATCAATCTTTACTTGTCACAAACTGCACATTGCTACCAACAAGAAGAGAATGTGGCTTCATGTAGGATGAAACAGTTGTGCCTGTATGTAATTAAATGTTAAACTATTTTAGTTTCCTGCTGCACATAAATAAGAACAATCATAATTCTTCTTGTTATGATGCACAAAAAAGAGAACACACAAATAAATGTGAAATTTGAAAGAAAAAAATTGAGAATTCAACTGTAAATGTAAAGTTGCACTTGCTTATATTGCGTGTCTCTCTCCCAATAATTCTAATGAAGCCAACAATGGATTTACCCTCCACACTGTCATACACCAGTGAGAGTGATACCGTCACAAAGCAGAATGTGACTGAGGACATGGAGCTGGTACTTTTGGAGGGAGCTTTGTCTTCCACTCTTGTTTTGATTGTGGTGCTAACAATTATTTTTACCTTGGTGGTGACATCTCTACTAACTTATTGCTTCCACAAATGGAAGCTCAAAGTAAAAAAATTTGAACGGGCTCAAGAGGAGTACCAAAGAGACCAAGAGAAAGTTGAATCACCTTGTACTTCTTGACTTTAAGGGCAGTTACAGTTTTAAAAGAGCTGAATTCACAGAATGTACTCAAAATGATTGCTTCAGCTGGAAAGTATCATTGGACACTTGGACTAAAACTTGAATATTGACAGCTTACTCGCCAGCAAATGGACCACCTCATTTCTATCATGTGCGGAAAGTGATATCCGACAGCTTTTTGCCTTTAGAAGTTTTTTATGCAGTCTTTATTATATAAACACACTGTATCGGTGGGGGTGAACTATGGAATCTGCAGTATTTTGTTGTGATGCCTTTTTTATCTGCATTGTGTAAAAAAAAAGATCAACAATAGTAATAAGCATGGCTGTTCTACACAGGCATGTAAATATGCTAGTAGGTTATAAAGAGCAGGCATTCAGAGTAAATACAAATATTGGAGTGTACATACTATGAGGCAATGTTGAAAAGAGAAGTTAGCTCCTACTCATAGAACATAGAACAATGTGAGAAAAAAAAGTCCTCAAAGGCAAACTATAGACCTTTTTTAGTGAGAATGTAGATTTGATTTTATAATTCTATTTTACAAGCTTGTGGTGCCACCTTTCCATTATTGTACTGCATATACAGAATAACAAGTTCTCCCTCTAGTGGTTGTTTTTAAGTAGGTCAGAAGTGACCCACAGATGTGTACTTAAAGTATGGGCCCATCACACCATGATACCTTTGAGCTGCAATGCATGATAGCGTGTAATTATTTTGAATTGGCAGCTTAAAGCAGGTAATATCTATACTGTTTATTGTTTTTCATTGCATTGCATATCCTGTGTTGTGGTGTGCTGCACTGTGCTGTACAGGTGCATTCTTTAGATGCGATGGGGTACCATGGAAAATGAATAGCATCCCAATACATTGCAGTAATGTGCACTTCTTACCGCAGTGCAGTGGGTCCTAAGATACAGTAAGGTGCAACCATTGTGCTCCAATATTAAATCACAGAACAGAGCCTGTATATGTAATATTATATGGCTGCCCAAGTACATAAAACCATACATGAACAAATCTAAAAAAAACATTAATCCCTAAACAGTAATCAGATTATTGACATTAATTGAATAACTTTCCATAGCTATCTATAAGAACATATTAAAAGACTGTAGATTCCTTTTGCATTGGATGAATGGTCAGAAATCAAGCTTGTGAAAATAGTAATAAGAGAAATAAGCATACATTTCTCATACAAATGCGTAAAGAAAGAAATATATGCTCTTTTGTACAAAATCCAGAAAACGGTGTAAATAATGTAGAATTCTCATTTGAATATTTTATATGTTATTGAATATTCAGTTACCAGAAAAGGGAAAATGTATATTTTGATATTTTAACTAGTGCCAAATATCTATTGTGCCAGGAAAATGGGCAGACCAGGTCTTTTTTAGATGTATCATACCCAACATTATTCCTAGCTTAATTTTACTCTCAAAGTGTATGTCAAGGTAAAATAAAAATAAAAAAATAATAAAAAACATCCAGTATATATGTGCAATAAATGTGCATTTGCCTATGTTTTATTCCTGCAAGTACAGAAAACTACATTTTGTTCTGCCAGAAATGCACTGAGCTTGTAATTTTCTATTATGGGCTTGATAACACACAGACGTTTTGTGAGTGGCATCAGCCTCACCCATTGCCTTTTGATAAACCAAGCTGCAGAAAACATAATACCCCCTGTAACAATTGGCGGGCTGAACGTAGCCCATTCAAGTGAATAGGGCCATGTTGCAAACACTGTGAAACTACAAGCAATGCATGCGTTTGCAGCATAGTGGTGCCTCTCAAATGCCCTCTGGAAAGTGATTCACTGCTGATAACTTTTCAGAGGGACGGCAAGTCTGTTGCACGTGTTGTATGCGTTACCAAGCCTGTTGGAAATTGTCTAATGCATTGACCACAACAAATGATATACCATTGTATTACTTATTGATACAATATCAATTAAACAATATACATTTTCATTACTTTCTGAGTCACTGACCTGGAACAAATATGCAGATACAGAGTTTTGACTTCACTCGGATATCATTTATTAATTACAGGAATTTATATAGCGGCAACACTTTAGGTATTAGGTACGTTTAAATGAGTTCCTGCCCTAAAGGAGCTGACAGTCTTAGGTCCCTACCACACAATGCATGCATACATCTACTAGGACGAGACAGGAGCCAGTTAGGCTGGGTTCATGCTGGTGCAACTGCGACTTGATCCAATTTTCAGTGCGATTTTGAAGCATAACACGCATTTTTGTAGGGAAAGGAGACTGTTTAGTATGTTGGTTGTTAGGAGCTGGCACACACCGGCGCCTAACAACCAGTGACTCATCCCCGCCATCAGCCAAGGATTCCTGGACGACAGCAGAATGTAAGCAAATGAGTCGTCATAAAAAATTAACAAAAAAACTCAGGTCCTCCAGATCTGGTATGAAACTTTAAGGGGAACCCGTGCCAAAACACAAAGAAAATGGTGTGAAGTCCTCCTCTAAAATCTATACCAGGTCCTTATCCGAGAATGCAGGCTGGCAGGCCAGAAAAGGTGAGGGACAAGCGCTTTAACAATAAGAGGACCCCCAGATCCCAGCCCCCCCATGTGAATGAGTAAGGGGTACATAGTATCCCTACTCATTCACCAAATAAAAAAATCAGTGGTAAATAAAAAACACAAAAGCACAAAATGTACATTCATCATCAATCATGTTGTTAAGCAATGTAGGTCCACGTCAATCATGATGAACGTCAGCAATAACATTGCCAGTTCTGGCTGCCACTTAAGTAAACAAAGGGGTGAGGTCATCCGGTGATGTAATTGACCATATATGGACATGTCTATATATAGTCAATGATGTCATATGGGGTCAGGGTCACCCTGCCTCCCCCCAACAAAGTACTATTGTGAGAGCATAAGGCCTGGTATGGTTTGGGGGGGGGCGGTGAATTCTCCTTTCCTTCCCCCCTTTCCTCGTCTACCAAGCTGTATGCTCAGATAAGGGTCTGGTATGGATTATGGGATTTCACCTTTTCTTTTTTTCTTTTTCTTTTTTATGACAGGGCTCCTTTGTTTACATTCTGCTGTCAGCCGAGAGTGTTTGGCTGACAGCAGTGAGAAATCACTGGTTGTAAGGACACTGGCGGGTGCCAGCTCCTAACAACCAACACAAAATGCAGGCAATTTATTCCCTAGGGTGTCTGCTAAAAAAAATATATAATGTTTGGGGGTTCTGATTAATTTTCTATCAAAAAAATTATGATTTTTACATGAAGGAGAGAAGTGCCAGAATAGGCCCGGTGGAGAAGTGGTTAAAATATGAATAGCCACAGGTAATGTGAATATTATTTTTTAAGGAAAATTAAGGCTAGGTCCACACTGCTGCAATCCACTTTTGATCGGATTTTCAGTTTGATTATGTAGTGCAACTTGGATGCAACTTTGATAAGGTCTGCACATTCTTTGGAGCCATAACTGTATTGGAATCCCATCATTGGTATCAGTGAGAGAAATTGCGCCCCACTGTTGGTTTCATTGGGAAATCTAGTATCCCATCATTGGTATCAGTGGGAGGAATAGTGCCCCATCATTGATATCAGTGGGAGATATAGTACCCCATTATTGATATCAGCGGGAGGAATAGTGCCCCATCATTGTTAACATTGGAAGATATATTGCCCCATTATTGGTATCATTGGGAGATATAGTGCCCTATCATTGGTATCAGTGGGAGGAATAGTGCCCCATCATTGGTATCAGTGGGAAATATGGTATCCCATCAGTGGGAGCAATAGGGGGTGAAAGTGCCCTGTATTGAGGTGGTTAACATTGGGAGATATAGTGCCCCATCATTGGTATTAGTGGGAGGAATAGTGCCCCACTATTGGTATCATTGGGAAATATAGTATCCCATCCTTGGTATCAGCGGGAAGACTAGTGCCCCATCATTGGGAGATATAGTGTCCCACAATTGGTGTTAGAGGGAGGAATATTGCCCCATCATTGGTATCAGTGGTAGATATAGTACCCCATTATTGATATTAGTGGGAGGAATAGTGCCCCATCATTGTTAACATTGGAAGATATAGTGCCCCATTATTGGTATCATTGGGAGATATAGTGCCCCATCATTGGTATCGGTGGGGGGAATAGTGCCTCATTGCTCCTATCAGTGAAAGAAATAGTGCCCTGAGAGCTGGTTAAAGGAAAGCAAAGTGCCACATCCAGTCTGCAGGCTGCAGTTTGGGGAACATTGTATGTAGACCAAAAAAAACAAATACATAAAGCTGTCACTGGAACATTCATAAATATATAGTGTAGATCGCAGTACATGGATTTATATTATTTATACAGTGCCAATATACAGTATTGCTTGGTGCTTTACAAAGTATATAGAAATATTTTCATCATTTGCTGCACCAGAATGTGATAACGTAATAAAGTTTATAGACAGTGCTCCAAAAATATGCCACAAGACATCTTGTGATCCACCACCACACACTATTGAAAAGAGACTAAACCGCTGACTATAACTACTTCATTATAAGTAGGTTGTGCATTTTCAAACGATTCATAAACAGGGTTAATATAAACACTTCAATGTTAAATGTTAATGTTAAAGGTCTAGAGCTTCATGTACACTGGCAGCGCCTAAACTTGAGTTTATGAGCTCTTGACTTTTTTTTTTTTTTACAAACCTCCTAAACTCAGCTCCATAAAGGTCTACATGTCCATATATATATATATATATATATATATATATATATATATATATGTAAGTATGTGTGTATATATATATATATATATATATATATATATATACACACACACACACACACACACACTACACACACACACACACACACATACATACATACACAGGCTTTTAGCAGAGTTTAGGAGCTGCCGCGTTTAGGTGAGGTTAAACCTCCCTCTCCTGAATGTGGAAGAATTGCGTTCAGGATAGGTACGTTTCGACCGCCGGCCGCGCAAAAATGCAAAATACGTCAAAAATGCGCTTTGCATTTTCCAGAGGCTGCGGTCAGGGTAGGCTAGTTTACATGTAGCCCAATAGGGGTGTATCCAATAAAACCAGGGTTATGCTTCCTATATAAAACCATAAGATATATCTAAACAAAAACATATTTTTCTTAGTTTTCAAATTAAGTAGGGAATGATTAAAACAGCATTTTGCTGTCTGTGGCGCATTGGGAGGACTTTCTTTCACGTCATGTCTTGAGACCCAACAGGAAGTAAAAAATGCAATTGTCAATGAAACAGTTGTCCACACTGGAAGATTTTTCCTGCATTCCTGTTCCAGTAACAACTCAAAATTTCGGTCCTCTCTTTCATTAACCACAGCATTACATATAACACTCCAAACCACCAGCTGATGACATGGTGATGCATCCCCCACCAGATGTGTCAAGTCACATCTGAATACACCAAGGTCCATGACAGAAAATCGATTCTTTATGGTTTGATCCTTTAATACAGGGTAACCGCTACACGGTTTTATTTAAAAGTGTTTAATAATGTTTGAATACAAATAAGGCAACAATTAGCATTGTTAAGCCATCTGAAATAAATACGTTAAAGCAGGTTGCAGCTTGTGGCTATTGCTTTATGCTTCTTTCTAATGCACATTTACATATAAATGATTGCTTCTTTCTTTTAACATCAGTAGGTTGGAAGCTTTTTAGACCTGTTGCGCGGATTTTTATTTGATTTATTACAGGTATTTATATAGCACCATCAATTTATGCATCGAATTACATAGATATTGTACATTCACATCAGTCCCTGCCCTCAAGGCGCTTACAATCTAAGGCCCCTAACTCACATTCATACATACACATAGTAGGGCCAATTTAGACAGGAACCAATTAAAGGGGTTGTAAACCCTCATAGTTTTTCGCCTAATGCATTAAGGTGAAAAACCTCCTGTCATGTATCAGCCCCCCAGGGCCCTCCTTATACTTACCTGAACCCGGTCTTTCTCTGGCCGGGAACGAGCACACCAGCTCTGGCTGGTGTCTCATGTCCTCATTGGATAGATTGATAGCAGTGCAGCCAGCGCAGCCATTGGCGTCAAATCCAATGACGCGGGCGCCAGGGCCAAGTCTGGCTTTCTGCGTCTATAGACGCAAAAGCTGGACTTGGGAGCGCGCCCACACGGGTACCCCCAAGGAGAGCACTTCTCCTAGGTGGTTTCCTGATGCGGGGACAAGCTACTAGCGCCATTGAGGGACCCCAGAAGAAGAGGATCGGGGCCACTCTATACAAAACAAACTGCACAATGGAGGCAAGTATGATGGTTTAGTAACCCTTTAACTTACCAGCATATCTTTGGAGTATGGGAGGAAACTGGAGTTCCCAGAGGAAACCCACGCAAGCACAGGGAGAACATGCGAACTCCAGGCAGGTAATATCGTAGTTGGGATTCGAACCGGTGACCATAGTGCTGGTAGACAAGAGTGGCTGAAGGAGAAAAATTCAATCACAGATCCAAGGGCCAGCATCGATAAAACTACAGATGTTCGAACTTGAATCAGACAAGTCGAGCATACTACTAATGGATCAAGATAAATAATTATTTACATGTCATTTATCTTTTTCTTTAGCCTGGAAGAACATGAAGGCTGCCATTTCTACTTCTTCTGTAGAAAATGCTAATTTCCTGGCTGTCATGGTATGCTTTTGCTTCAATACTGTAAATGTTACAATGCATATAAGCCTACTGTACCATCAAATGGACACCTTTTAGCACAAAACATATACCGTATATACTCGAGTATAAGCCAACCCGAGTATAAGCCGAGGTACCTACCTTTACCACAAAAAATGGGAAAACTTATTGACTCGAGTATAAGCCGAGGGGAGGAAATGTGCCCATAGCCACCTCACTGTGCCAATTGCCCAACTTTACTGTGCCCATTGCCATCTCACTCTGCCACCTCACTGTGCACATTGCCACCTCACTGTGCCCCCTTACTGTGCCCATTGCCATCTCACTGTGCCACCTCACTGCCCATTTTCACCTCACTGTACCCAGTCACCTCACTGTGCCCCCTTACTGTGTCCATTGCAGCCTCCCTGTGCCCGAGTCAGTGTACCTCAAAATCTTGTAATTCCGCGGCCGGCGTCCATTGTTCAAATCTCGCGCCGTTCTCCCTGTCCCTTCCGTGATAGGCGTTTCCAGCAAACACTGTGTTGAGTGTTGCGCCTATCTCGGAGGTCCTCTCATTCTCGGACTCCGTTTCCCAGCAGGCACTGTGTTCAGTGCTCCGCCAATCGCGGACGTCGGACAAGAGGACCTCCGTGATAGGTGCAACACTCAACACAAGTGTTTGCTGGAAACGCCTATCGCGGAAAGGGAGAGGGAGAAAGGCGCTAGATTTAAACAATGGACGCCGGCCGCAGAATTTCACGATTTTCAGGTACTGACTCGAGTATAAGCCGAGAGGTATACTTTCAGCCCTAAAAAAGGGCTGAAAAACTCGGCTTATACTCGAGTATATACGGTAGGTAAAGAACGCAGTCATCCCCTAATATGAAGAACATTAAAAACAGAAAAAAAAATGGTTAAACCTACAAGTGCTTTTGAACAATGCTACTTTCCCTTTATACTACAAGTAGTGAAATGCAATAAATTTGAGGTTGGATGAAGGCTTTGCTGTAGTATATCAACTTTGGTTGTTAAATAGTACATTTTTCATACAGGGCTATACATCAGACCAAAAAGAGGGACAGAGGGATTTGGTTCCAAAAGAGGTACAATACCTCCACATAATGGATAGTTTGGAAGTTATGAATAAGGTTGTCCAACTTTACAGATTTTCATAAAATTCTAAATGCAACCACACTTGTGGATCTATATACACAAAACAAAAGCTGCTCGCACACTATGGAAATGACCAACATAGTTCAAATACAGAATACCAAAAATTGCGGCACTATTAAAAAATAAAAATGCCTCTGGTCAACAATTCTCTTCTCCGGTCATCAAGCAAGCATTATTGTGCAAGAATTTTTATAAACCAGTTCTGCTTTAGAGCAAATTTTTTATTTATTTTGCATACATGTAAAAATCTTCATTTTTGGCAATAAAATTACTTAAAAACTTTTTCTTTCTGAAAGTAGAGGCCCTGCAGAATACAAACATGATAGTTGCACATTTTTATGTCACATGATATTTGCACAACGGATTAATAAATGTAAATTTTCAGGAAAAACGATACTAAACCACAAAAGGACCAGCGCACAACGATATACGTTGACAAAATGGCACGGCTGGGCAGATGGACGTACATGTACGTCCCCTTCAAGATGCGGCATTGTGGGCACGCACGCCCACCGCGAGCTCCGTAAATCCGACCACGGGTCTCACGGACTCGATGTCCGCGGGCATAACCACGATCATCTCATGGAGAGGAAGAACGGGGAAATGCTAATGTAAACAAGCATTTCCCCATTCTTCCTAGTGACAGGACACGGATCACAGCTCACTGTGATCGGGAGCGGTGATCAGTGTCATGTCACACGTAGCCCATCCCCCCCACAGTTAGAACACATCCCTAGGACACACTTAAGTATCCCCTACTGGTTAACCCCTTCACTGCCAGTGTCATTTTTACAGTAATCAGTGCATTTTTATAGCACTGATCGCTGTATCACCGACAATGGTCCCAAAATGGCGTCAAAAGTGTCCGACATGTCCGCCATAATGTCGCAGTCACGATAAAAATCGATGATTGCCGCCATTACTAGTAAAAAACTAATCAAACACATTGCGATTTTTTTTACCAAAAATATGTAGAAGAATACGTATCGGCCTAAACTGAGGGAAAAAAAAAAATATATATATTTTTTGGGGATATTTATTATGGCAAAAAGTAAAACATATTGCTTTTTTTTTCCAAATTTCCGCTCTATTTTTGTTTATAGCACAAAAAATAAAAAAACGCAGAGGTGATCAAATACCACCAAAAGAAAGCTCTATTTGTGGGAAAAAAAGGACGTTGATTTTGTTTGGGAGCCACATCGCACGACCGTGCAATTGTCAGTTAAAGCGACGCAGTGCAGAATCGCAAAAAGTGCTCTGGTCTTTGAAAAAGAAGGGGGGGAAGGGTACCAAACCCTTGGACTTCAAAGGGTGTCCGATTGATGAGGTAGAAATACAGTAACAGTATTAGGAATATTCAAATTTTATTTATAAAAGTAAAAAAACAAGCATAGATAAAAAAAACATCCATATAAAATACATGACATTTGGCCATACGCATAAAGGGCTGCTGTAAAATCGCTCTACATGTTTCACTCGGATGAGCTTCTTCAGGAGCTTTCGATGTTAAAGCAGGTTATGCTAAAGATTACATAAAAACATACAACGGATGGAACAGCAAGTTAGTTAGTTTGAAAAGCAAGGCATTCAAACAGATCAAAGTACTGATATTATTGATTAAATAACCAATAGGTAGATATCATTAAGTATTTTTTAACTAATAATCAAAGAAATAGAGAATAACATAATAAACAGAGTGCACACTGAGCAAATCTCACCAAGGCAGCCAGTCACGACCAGTGTAGAGATGGTCAGAAATAATCTACAGGATCCCATAAAAAATTCAAAGCCGAAACATCCCGGCATCTCCACCTATTCACTTTAGCCACAGGAGGGAAAGAGCATTTTGTATCCCTAAGGTATAAAATAGAGTTTGGAAACCATGTGAAGGGAGCTGCATAGAAACACAGGGAGTGAATATTTCTCTGTCAAAAATTGGGCATGAATTAACAAAATAGATTGTTACCTAGATAAAGATTGAAAAATGTAAAATCAATAAAGTCTTCCGCTGGTTTGGAAAGTTTCTTCCTTAACCACTTGACAACTGGGCACTTAAATCCCCTTAATAACCAGACCAATTTTCAGCTTTCGGTGCTCTCACATTTTGAATGACAATTACTCAGTCATGCAACACTGTACCCATATGACATTTTCGTCCTTTTTCTCACACAAATAGAGCTTTTATTTGGTGGTATTTGATCACCTCTGCGGTTTTTCTTTTTTTCGCTATAAATGAAGAAAGACCGAAACTTTGGTAAAAAAATGCATTTTTCTTCATTTCTATTATACAATTTTGCAAATAAGTAATTTTTCTTCATAAATTTGGCCAAAAATGTATACTGCTACATATATTTGGTAAAAATAACCCAAATTAGTGGATATTATTTAGTCTGGGTGAAAGTTATAGGGTCTACAAACTATGGTGCCAATTACTGAAAATTGATCAATTTGATCACACCTGATGTACTGACAGCCTATCTCATTTCTTGAGACCCTAACAAGCCAGTAAAGTACAAATACCCCCCAAATGACCCCTTTTTGGAAAGTAGACATTCCAAGGTAGTTAGTAAGAGGCATAGTTAGTTTTTTGAAGTTGTCATTTTTTCCCACAATTCTTTGCAAAATTAAGATTATTATTATTATTATTATTTTCACACCAAATTGTCATTATAACAGGTTATTTCTCTTACATGGCATGTACATTCCACAAATTACACCCCAAAATATAGTCTGCTCTTTCTCCTGAGTATGGCGATACCACATGTGTTAGACTTTTACACAGCCTGGCCACATACAGAGGCCCAAACACTGAAGTAGCAACTTCAGGCGTTCTAAGAGCATAAATTACACATCTAATCTCTCAACCACCTATTACATTTTTGAAGGCCCTGGAGCACCAGGACAATGGAAACACCCACAAAGTGACCCCATTTTGGAAAGCCAACACCCCAACGTATAATCTATGAGGCATAATGAGTCTTTTGAAAGGTTCATTTTTTGCCAGAAGTTTTTGGAAAAATCTGGAAAAAAAATGAAAACGCATTTTTTTTACACAAAGTTGTCCATTTATAAGATATTTTTAACACATAGCATGTACATAGCAAAAATGACACCCCAAAATATATTCTGCTACTCCTCCTGAGTATGGCGATACCACATGTGTGAGCTTTTTTAACAGCCTGGTCACATAGAGGCCCAACATCCAAGAAGCACCATCAGGTGTTCTAGGGACATAAATTACACATCCAATTTCCTTACAATCTATCACATTTTTGAAGGCCCTTCATATTTCTTTTTATTTTTTTCTACAATTATTTTATTTTATTTTCTCAATACACGGAAATACAGAATATCCATACATACATATTATTTCAAATTCCCCATCAATACTTCCACTAACCTAACAACACAATACCTCTAAAACATAACCTCCTCTTCCAGGTGGGAAAAAAGGACAAAAAACAAACCAAAAAAAAAAAAGGAAGGAAATAAAAGGGGGAACAAACAAACACCCCCTCCCTCTCCTTCTCTCTCCCTCCACGACCACCACAAAGCCCTAAATACTTAGGTCTCTTCAGATCTCTTCCTCCCTTCCCAAGGAGGATTCTCCCCTCATCCGAGGCCAGGAAGGCATTCCAAGCAGACCAAGTCTCGGAATACATTCCCTGCTGTTGGCGTACAGAGAGGACTAAATCTTCTAGTTTATTGACCTCCTTCACCTTACGTATCCACATCTCAATTGTCAGTGGTGATGATGATTTCCATTTTAACGGAATACATGCCTTTGCAGCATCTAAAAGATGAGGGATACATGATTCCTTATATGTCTTCTCAGGTATCTGATTAACATGTAGAAGGAAGAACGCCGGGTCCTCCGGTTATGTTAATTCCGTACAGCATTGGAGGATCTGTTTGATCCCCAGCCAAAAATGCCTTAGCCTGGTGTGGTCCCAGAAGATGTGCAGCATATTGCCTTTGTCTTCTTGACATCTCCAACACCGATCTGAGACCTCCGGAAACATTTTCCCAAGCTTCTCTGATGTTCTATACCACCTAGAAAAAATCTTAAAATTGGTTTCTTGTATTTTAACGCATATTGATGTCTCATATGTCAACCTCAACATCTTCTGTCGCTGTTCCAGGCTAAAGGTCCTCCCCAGTTCCTTTTCCCATTCCTGCACACATTTCAGGGGGTGGGTTTCTGGCTGTGTGATCAAGAGTCCATAGCATATAGATAATGTGTGCGATATTGCTCCCTTCTCATTACAGAGTTTCTCAAATATGGTTAGGGGTCTGTCAAACTGTCCCGGGTTCGGTAGAGTGCCAAGAAAATGAGTGATCTGTAGGGCGTTCCAAAATTTTAATCTAAAAGTGTTTCCTTGTTCCATCAGCTCCTTTATTGTGAGCCATGTTCCATTATGTATATATTTAAGTGCTCGGGTATATCCTTTTCTCATTAAATATTGAAATGCGCTCTCTTCACAACCTGGCTGGAAGAGAGGGTTACCTAATATTGGATATAGGGGAGAGGACATAGGTGTTACTCCAATAGTGGGAAGCAGGGTCGAGCATAGCCTGACCGTGTTACCCACCACCGGTTTGGCAGGCACCTCTCTAGGTAATGCAGCGTAGCACCATGGTGCTCCACTTAAGGGTACTGAAGACTGCGCATTTTCAATTTGTACCCATAGTTTAGTGTCTACATGCCTGTTCCAGTCAACAACTCTATTCAAATGTGCTGCTTGGTAATACTTCCGTATATCCGGTACAGCCATAGGTGTGCGCAGCCTATTGCATTAGAGTGTGCACCCCAAAGCTCAAACTCATATGAACGCCACCTGCTGTCACAGGAAGGAGGCTTTGGTGGTGGGAGCCAGTTGATTGGGAGCATATTACGATACACCCTAAATACGGGTGTAACGTGTTCCTAAAGTTTAGCCTAGATTTTAATATAATGGGGGCATTTACAATGGCCACTGGCAACCTCAACCACCCACCTGGTGCTGCTCCTGGATAATGCTAATACACATGGGGTGATTAGGGTGTGCCTAGGCACCCCCGGCACACCCTGTGCGCACGCCTATGGGTACAGCCAGGCCTCCCTGTCTCTTAATATACATTAATTGTTTCCGTTGCATCCTTGGTTGTTTATGTGCCCATATATATTCAAATATTATCTTCTGAGTTTGTTTAAAAAAACTCAACGGAATATTTATTGGTAGTGTCTGTAGTAGATATAGGAATTTAGGAAGTATACTCATCTTGATGATATTACAACGTCCTATCCAGGTATGTAAGCCTGAACTCCATTTGTCTAAGAGGGTCTTGACCTTTTGCAATAGCGGGGGGAAATTTAACTCATAGATCTTGGCTATATTTCTTGGAATTAACGTTCCTAAATAGGTTAAGGCTCTGTCTGTCCATTTAAACTTATAATTTTGTTTCATCTGTGTTAGCTATGTGGCTATTAGATTAACCCCCATTGCTTCAGATTTTTTAAAGTTAATACGGAGATTCGAGAGTGCCCCGTATTTCTCAAATTCCCTCATCAAATTTGGAATCGTAATCAGGGGGTTAGTAAGGGTGAACAACATGTCGTCCGCGTAAGCCGAAATTTTACATTGAATATTCCCTATTTGAATCCCTGAAATATCCTGGTTCAATTGCACTGTGCTGAGAAACGGTTCCAATGACAGGGCGAAGAGGTGTGGAGACAGGGGGCATCCCTGTCTTGTCCCATTTATAATAGAGAAGGGTTCTGATAATATTCCATTCGCCCGGACCCGAGCCGTTGGGCAGGAATATATAGCGGCAATCCATCGTAGTATCTTACTTCCGAACCCTCCGTGTTGAAGGACTGCCCGCATCCACTTCCAATTAACCCTGTCAAAGGCCTTCTCTGCGTCTGTATTCAAAAATACACATTGCGTCTGTGTTTAATTGGCTATCTGTAAAAGATTGATGACTTTCGTTGTGTTGTCGCGAGCTTCTCTTGTGGGGACAAATCCCACTTGGTCTAGATGTATCAGATTTGGAACAAACTGTTGAATCCTATTCGCCAGAACCTTAGAGAACAATTTCAGATCTGTATTTAACAAGGAAATTGGACGATAGCTTCCACATGCGGCTGGGTCTTTCCCCTCTTTTGGTATCACTGTGATATATGCTAATAGGGTATCTTTCGTTAGAGTAGCTGAAGACCCTAGGTCATTGAAAAGCTTAACCATGTATTCAGATAGATAGGGAAATAGTATTTTATAATATTGTGCCGTAAGGCCATCCGGTCCCGGGGCTTTCCCCAATTTCATAGAGCCTACGGCTTCCTCTACTTCGTCTCTAGTTATGGAATCCTCCAATTTCTCTCTATCTATTTCTGAAAGTCTTGGCATTAACGACTCAGAGATAACAATCTATTTGCTCCTGCGTAGGAGGTTTACTCTCTAAATTATAGAGAGTATGGTAGAATTCTTGAAATTCTCCTACTATCTCCTGTGGTTTTGTTGCCTTAGATTTATTCGAGGAGATAACATGTGGTACATAATTACTTAACTTCTGTTCTTGTAAGGTTCTAGCCAGTAGTTTCCCACATTTATCCCCGGATTCGTATGAGAACTTCCTACATTTCTGTAGGGCTGCTTTAGCTTTGTAGTAGAGAATAGGGATGAGCTTCGTGTTCGAGTCGAACATACGTTCGACTCGAACATCGGCTGTTCGATCGTTCGACGAAGATCGAACGATTTGGGCCGTTCGCGACAAATTCGAGTGACGCGAACGGCCCACAATGCACTACGCCATCGCAGTGTCATCCAGGCGCTGTGATTGGCCAAGCATGCACTGTGACCCCGCATGCTTGGCCAATCACAGCGCCGGCAGCGAGGAGAGCAATGATTGGCCACAGGCAGGATGCCTGTGGCCAATTATTGCTGAGGGTGTTTAGTACACGCCCCACACTATAAAAGGCCGCCAGCACGGCGGCCTAGTGTAGTGTGTTCCGGAGCAGGGATAGAGCAGCATAGGCAGGGACAGTGACTGTTATTTCTTTCTTGCTTAACCTGGATTCCTTTAGTTTAGGGAAAGAGAAGGATAGGTAGGGAGAGTGTCAGTGTGTTTTGTGCTTGTGCTATAGTGTGCTTAAAAAAAACATTTATTCTAGGGACAGAAAACTGTAGGTAGGGACAGTGTCAGTTTCTTTCACTCTGCAAGTCCTTGTTTCCAGGGACCTGGAAGGACAGTGAGTGAATTGTCCTTGTGCTATATTGTGCTTAAAAAAACATTTATTCTAGGGACAGAAAACTGTAGGTAGGGAGAGTGTCAGTTTCTTTCACTCTGCAAGTCCTTGTTTCCAGGGACCTGTAAGGACAGTGAGTGAATTGTCCTTGTGCTATATTGTGATTAAAAAAAACATTTTTTCTAGGGACAGAAAACTGTAGGTAGGGAGAGTGTTTTTTTTCTTTCACTCTGCAAGTCCTTGTTTCCAGGGACCTGGAAGGACAGTGAGTGAATTGTCCTTGTGCTATATTGTGCTTAAAAAAACATTTTTTCTAGGGACAGAAAACTGTAGGTAGGGAGAGTGTTTTTTTTCTTTCACTCTGCAAGTCCTTGTTTCCAGGGACCTCTAAGGACAGTGAGTGAATTGTCCTTGTGCTATATTGTGCTTAAAAAAAACATTTATTCTAGGGACAGAAAACTGTAGGTAGGGAGAGTGTCAGTTTATTTCACTCTGCAAGTCCTTGTTTCCAGGGACCTGGAAGGACAGTGAGTGAATTGTCCTTGTGCTATATTGTGATTAAAAAAAACATTTTTTCTAGGGACAGAAAACTGTAGGTAGGGAGAGTGTTTTTTTTCTTTCACTCTGCAAGTCCTTGTTTCCAGGGACCTGTAAGGACAGTGAGTGAATTGTCCTTGTGCTATATTGTGATTAAAAAAAACATTTTTTCTAGGGACAGAAAACTGTAGGTAGGGAGAGTGTTTTTTTTCTTTCACTCTGCAAGTCCTTGTTTCCAGGGACCTGTAAGGACAGTGAGTGAATTGTCCTTGTGCTATATTGTGCTTAAAAAAAACATTTATTCTAGGGACAGAAAACTGTAGGTAGGGAGAGTGTCAGTTTATTTCACTCTGCAAGTCCTTGTTTCCAGGGACCTGGAAGGACAGTGAGTGAATTGTCCTTGTGCTATATTGTGATTAAAAAAAACATTTTTTCTAGGGACAGAAAACTGTAGGTAGGGAGAGTGTTTTTTTTCTTTCACTCTGCAAGTCCTTGTTTCCAGGGACCTGGAAGGACAGTGAGTGAATTCTCCTTGTGCTATATTGTGCTTAAAAAAAACATTTATTCTAGGGACAGAAAACTGTAGGTAGGGAGAGTGTCAGTTTATTTCACTCTGCAAGTCCTTGTTTCCAGGGACCTGTAAGGACAGTGAGTGAATTGTCCTTGTGCTATATTGTGATTAAAAAAAACATTTTTTCTAGGGACAGAAAACTGTAGGTAGGGAGAGTGTTTTTTTTCTTTCACTCTGCAAGTCCTTGTTTCCAGGGACCTGTAAGGACAGTGAGTGAATTGTCCTTGTGCTATATTGTGCTTAAAAAAACATTTATTCTAGGGACAGAAAACTGTAGGTAGGGAGAGTGTCAGTTTATTTCACTCTGCAAGTCCTTGTTTCCAGGGACCTGTAAGGACAGTGAGTGAATTGTCCTTGTGCTATATTGTGATTAAAAAAACATTTTTTCTAGGGACAGAAAACTGTAGGTAGGGAGAGTGTTTTTTTTCTTTCACTCTGCAAGTCCTTGTTTCCAGGGACCTGGAAGGACAGTGAGTGAATTGTCCTTGTGCTATATTGTGATTAAAAAAAACATTTTTTCTAGGGACAGAAAACTGTAGGTAGGGAGAGTGTTTTTTTTCTTTCACTCTGCAAGTCCTTGTTTCCAGGGACCTGTAAGGACAGTGAGTGAATTGTCCTTGTGCTATATTGTGCTTAAAAAAAACATTTATTCTAGGGACAGAAAACTGTAGGTAGGGAGAGTGTCAGTTTATTTCACTCTGCAAGTCCTTGTTTCCAGGGACCTGTAAGGACAGTGAGTGAATTGTCCTTGTGCTATATTGTGATTAAAAAAAACATTTTTTCTAGGGACAGAAAACTGTAGGTAGGGAGAGTGTTTTTTTTCTTTCACTCTGCAAGTCCTTGTTTCCAGGGACCTGTAAGGACAGTGAGTGAATTGTTCTTGTGCTATATTGTGATTAAAAAAAACATTTTTTCTAGGGATAGAAAACTGTAGGTAGGGAGAGTGTTTTTTTTCTTTCACTCTGCAAGTCCTTGTTTCCAGGGACCTGTAAGGACAGTGAGTGAATTGTCCTTGTGCTATATTGTGATTAAAAAAAACATTTTTTCTAGGGACAGAAAACTGTAGGTAGGGAGAGTGTTTTTTTTCTTTCACTCTGCAAGTCCTTGTTTCCAGGGACCTGTAAGGACAGTGAGTGAATTGTCCTTGTGCTATATTGTGCTTAAAAAAAACATTTATTCTAGGGACAGAAAACTGTAGGTAGGGAGAGTGTCAGTTTATTTCACTCTGCAAGTCCTTGTTTCCAGGGACCTGTAAGGACAGTGAGTGAATTGTCCTTGTGCTATATTGTGATTAAAAAAAACATTTTTTCTAGGGACAGAAAACTGTAGGTAGGGAGAGTGTTTTTTTTCTTTCACTCTGCAAGTCCTTGTTTCCAGGGACCTGGAAGGACAGTGAGTGAATTGTCCTTGTGCTATATTGTGCTTAAAAAAAACATTTTTTCTAGGGACAGAAAACTGTAGGTAGGGAGAGTGTTTTTTTTCTTTCACTCTGCAAGTCCTTGTTTCCAGGGACCTGGAAGGACAGTGAGTGAATTGTCCTTGTGCTATATTGTGCTTAAAAAAAACATTTATTCTAGGGACAGAAAACTGTAGGTAGGGAGAGTGTCAGTTTATTTCACTCTGCAAGTCCTTGTTTCCAGGGACCTGTAAGGACAGTGAGTGAATTGTCCTTGTGCTATATTGTGATTAAAAAAAACATTTTTTCTAGGGACAGAAAACTGTAGGTAGGGAGAGTGTTTTTTTTCTTTCACTCTGCAAGTCCTTGTTTCCAGGGACCTGTAAGGACAGTGAGTGAATTGTCCTTGTGCTATATTGTGCTTAAAAAAAACATTTATTCTAGGGACAGAAAACTGTAGGTAGGGAGAGTGTCAGTTTATTTCACTCTGCAAGTCCTTGTTTCCAGGGACCTGTAAGGACAGTGAGTGAATTGTCCTTGTGCTATATTGTGATTAAAAAAAACATTTTTTCTAGGGACAGAAAACTGTAGGTAGGGAGAGTGTTTTTTTTCTTTCACTCTGCAAGTCCTTGTTTCCAGGGACCTGTAAGGACAGTGAGTGAATTGTTCTTGTGCTATATTGTGATTAAAAAAAACATTTTTTCTAGGGACAGAAAACTGTAGGTAGGGAGAGTGTTTTTTTTCTTTCACTCTGCAAGTCCTTGTTTCCAGGGACCTGTAAGGACAGTGAGTGAATTGTTCTTGTGCTATATTGTGATTAAAAAAAACATTTTTTCTAGGGACAGAAAACTGTAGGTAGGGAGAGTGTTTTTTTTCTTTCACTCTGCAAGTCCTTGTTTCCAGGGACCTGTAAGGACAGTGAGTGAATTGTCCTTGTGCTATATTGTGATTAAAAAAAACATTTTTTCTAGGGACAGAAAACTGTAGGTAGGGAGAGTGTTTTTTTTCTTTCACTCTGCAAGTCCTTGTTTCCAGGGACCTGTAAGGACAGTGAGTGAATTGTCCTTGTGCTATATTGTGCTTAAAAAAAACATTTATTCTAGGGACAGAAAACTGTAGGTAGGGAGAGTGTCAGTTTATTTCACTCTGCAAGTCCTTGTTTCCAGGGACCTGTAAGGACAGTGAGTGAATTGTTCTTGTGCTATATTGTGATTAAAAAAAACATTTTTTCTAGGGACAGAAAACTGTAGGTAGGGAGAGTGTTTTTTTTCTTTCACTCTGCAAGTCCTTGTTTCCAGGGACCTGGAAGGACAGTGAGTGAATTGTCCTTGTGCTATATTGTGCTTAAAAAAAATATTTTTTCTAGGGACAGAAAACTGTAGGTAGGGAGAGTGTCAGTTTCTTTCACTGTGAAAGTCCTTGTTTCAAGGGACAGAGAAGGACACCTGAAGGTAGCCCTTATTGCTTTTTTCCCATCTCCCTGCAGGCCATCTATTAGAATGTCTGGAAGGCAAACAAGGAGAGGCAGACAGTCAGGAGGCAATAAAAGAGGGCAAGCAGGCTCTGTGTCTGGGGGCAACAGTGCTGGTCGTGGACGCGGTGCATTGTCATCAGCACATGGCCATGGGACACGCTTGTCCTTCTTTTCGGCAGCTGGACATGTTGAGCCACATCATGCCGAAGACTTGGTAGAGTGGATGACCAAGCCCTCCTCCTCCTCCTCATCCTCTCTCACCCAGGCTCAGGGTACTGGAAAAGCAGCTGCCAAAGCGTCGTCTTCCCTGGTATCAATGTCAGACAAATCATCAGTCACTCCTTCCCTAGACCCACCATGTCCTCCTCCTGAGGAGTCCCCCGAACTGTTTCAGCACAGTGTTGGGTACATGCTCCAGGAGGATGCCCAGCGTTTCGAAGGGTCTGATGATGAAACCCAGCTAGAGGAAGGCAGTAGCGTGAGAGCAGACAGAGGGGATGCTCAAGAAGGACACCAATCTGGCAGTCATGTTCCAGCAGCTGCAGCATACTGCCAGATTGGCTCCAGTGATGAGGAGGGAGGGGATGATGAGGTCACTGACTCCACGTGGGTGCCTAATAGGAGAGAGGAGGAGGAGGAGGATGAGGAGGAGGCACATCTCCAACGAGGCAGGATGCCCTTTGGTGGCCAGCGTAAGGGCAGTACACCGACGGAATCACACCGCAGAGCTCCGCCTGTGCAGGGCGCTGCCTCTGCCCGTCATTCAAAAAGTTCTTTGGTGTGGGCCTTTTTTGAGGCTAGTGCATCAGATCGCACAGCTGCTGTTTGCAACATATGTCTCAAGCGTATATCGCGTGGCCAAAACATCAGCCGCTTGGGTACCACATGCCTGACCAGACATATGTTGACCTGCCATGCAGCTCGTTGGCAAGCCTACCTCAAAGACCCACACCAAAGAACAAAGCGGACCTCTCCTTGCACCGCATCAGCTGGGATCTCCAACCCCACTATAACTTCAGTCCTCTCTGAAACATGCACTGAGAGGAATGAAGGTGTAGAATTAGGTGTGTCACAGCCAAGTACTTGCGCCCACTCTGCTAGCAGTACACCGACGTCCGATTCTAGCAGGCAAATTTCCCTGCCCCAGCTGCTGGACCGTCGAAAGAAGTTCACTCCCAGCCATCCACATGCCCAGCGGTTGAATGCTAGCTTGGCTAAATTGCTAGCGCTTCAACTGCTGCCTTTTCAGTTGGTAGACTCGGCCCCCTTCCGTGAGTTTGTGCAATGTGCGGTTCCTCAGTGGCAGGTTCCCAAACGCCACTTTTTCTCACGGAAGGCTATTCCGGCTCTCTACCGGCATGTGGAAGGCAATGTCTTGGCCTCGCTGGACAGGGCGGTCAGCGGTAAGGTGCATATTACCGCTGACTCATGGTCCAGCAGGCATGGACAGGGACGTTACCTTTCTTTCACGGCCCATTGGGTCACTCTTTTGGCAGCTGGGAAGGATTCAGGACAAGGTGCAGTAGTGTTGGAGGTTGTCCCACCGCCACGCCTCCAAAATGCTACTACTGGTTGTGACACACCTCTCTCCTCCACCCCCTCCTCTTCTTCTTCCTCCATGGCCTCTTCCTGTGGTTTGTCCTATGAACCAGCGGTGCTCCGTAGCCGTTCACGGGGCTACGCAAGTACGCAGGCAAAAAGATGCCATGCCGTGCTTGCGCTGGTGTGTTTGGGGGACAGAAGCCACACTGGGGCAGAAGTCCTGTCTGCTCTGCAGGGCCAGGCCGAGAGGTGGTTGACGCCACGCCAGCTTAAGCCAGGAATGGTGGTTTGCGACAATGGCACCAACCTCCTCTCCGCCCTCCGACAGGGACAACTGACCCATGTGCCCTGTGTGGCTCACGTCCTTAACCTGGTGGTGCAGCGCTTCTTGGGCAGGTACCCGGGCTTACAGGATGTCCTGAGGCAGGCCAGGAAAGTCTGTGTGCATTTCCGCAGATCTTATAATGCCAGTGCTCGCCTGGCTGAGCTGCAAAAGGAGTTGAACCTGCCCAAGAACCGCCTTATATGTGACATGCCCACCAGGTGGAACTCAACGTTGGCCATGCTGCAGCGGCTGCACACGCAGCAGAGGGCCATCAATGAGTACCTGTGCGACTACGGCACCAGGACAGGGTCAGGGGAGCTTGGTTTTTTTTCTCCACGCCAGTGGGGCATGATCAGGGATGCATGCACTGTCCTGGCACCATTTGAGGAGGCCACGAGGATGGTGAGCAGTGACAGTGCATGCATCAGTGACACTGTACCTCTTGTCCACCTGTTGGAGCACACGCTGCGTGGAATAATGGACAGGGCACTTGAGGCAGAACAGAGGCAGGAAGAGGAGGACTTCCTTGCCTCTCAAGGCCCCCTTTACCCAGACAGTGTTCCTTCTGTCCCACCCATCGCACAGGAAGAGGAGGAGGAGGAGGAGGAGGAGGAGGAGGATTGTGTCAGCATGGAGGTGGAGGCTGGCACTCAGCATCATCAGCAGCAGTCTTTTAGGGATGATTTACAGTCCCAAGAAACCAGTGGACTTGTACGTGGCTGGGAGGAGGTGGCTGCGGATCATGTCGTCCTTAGTGACCCAGAGGACTCCGGAGCGAATGCCTCAGCAAACCTACGCTGCATGGCCTCCCTGATCCTGCAAAGTCTGCGGAAGGATCCTCGTATTCTTCGGATCAAGGAGAGGGACCATTACTGGCTGGCCACTCTCCTTGATCCACGGTACAAGGGTAAGGTTGCGGACCTTATGTTACCGTCGCAGAGGGAGCAGAGGATGAGACAACTCCGGGAGGCCTTGCAGAAAGGTCTGTGCAACGCGTTCCCAGAGACTGGGAGGTTGCAAACTCCTGGTCCTGGACAACGAGTTGCTGAGGCTTCGGCCAGTCAAAGAAGGAGCGGTGGGGAAGGTGGCCGTCTGACCGATGCGTTCAGACAATTCTTTAGTCCGCAGCCCCAAAGTATGATCGGTTCCAGCAACCATCGCCAGCGTCTGATAAACATGGTGCAGGAATATCTAGGGGCAAGGTCAGACTTGGACACCTTCCCCACCGAAAATCCTCTGGCTTACTGGGTCTTGAGGATGGATCACTGGCCAGAGCTTGCACAGTATGCAATTGAGCTACTGGCCTGTCCTGCATCCAGCGTTCTTTCGGAACGCACATTCAGTGCTGCTGGAGGATTTGTCACGGATCACAGGGTGCGCCTGTCCACCGACTCGGTTGATCGACTGACTTTCATCAAGATGAACCAGTCTTGGATCACCACCAGCTACCACACACCTGATGCTGATATAACAGACTAATTGATTTTAACATGTCACATCCCTTCAAGACTGATGCTGATGCTGAGTGCCTGTGCTGTTATGTTGACTGGCTATCCTCCTCCTCCGAGTCCTCAATGATACGATTGATGATGATAGCTTGTAAGATCATTTTTGTTTATGGGTGCCGCCACCAGTGCCTAACGCCCAATTTTTCAGCCCCTGTTTAACAGGGGCGTGTAATTACAATTTTTGAAGCAATACTTTGCAACAGGGCTCATTGCTGTGCTCCAAGTACAGTATCTGTGAGGAGTTGCAGTGTTGTGCCACCAGTGCCTAAGGCCCAATTTTTCAGCCCCTGTTTAACAGGGGCGTGTCATTACAATTTTTGAAGCAATACTTTGCAACAGGGCTCATTGCTGTGCTCCAAGTACAGTATCTGTGAGGAGTTGCAGTGTTGTGCCACCAGTGCCTAAGGCCCAATTTTTCAGCCCCTGTTTAACAGGGGCGTGTCATTACAATTTTTGAAGCAATACTTTGCAACAGGGCTCATTGCTGTGCTCCAAGTACAGTATCTGTGAGGGGTTGCAGTGTTGTGCCACCAGTGCCTAAGGCCCAATTTTTCAGCCCCTGTTCAACAGGGGCATGTAATTACAATTCTTGATCTAATAATTCACAGCAGGGCCCATTGCTGCACCCACCAAGAGTAACTGTCAGGGCTTACAGTGTTGTGGCACCAGCACCACCATCAAAGGCCCAATTTTTACTACCACTGTTCAACAATTATATGTAATTAAAATTCCTGATATAATAGTTGACAGCAGGGCGTTCCAGCACCAACCAAGAGTAACTGTGAGTGCTTACAGTGTTGTGCCAACACCAACAACTAAGGGGCCTATTTCTGCAGAGTATATACGGCAGGTCCCTACTTTCAAACATCCAACTTACAAACGACTCCTACTTGCAAACGCAAGAAGACAACAGGAAGTGAGAGGAAATCTACCACTAGGAAGGAAAATTCTCTCCTGTAAGAATAAATATGGGAGAAAGGTGTCTCCTCTGTACTGATGCTTTATCAGCAATCCTTGTTTCAAGAAAAACACCACATTTCAAAAACAGTTGTCATTGGGACGGAAAGTGAGGTGAAATGTTCTGAACAGGGGCACAGACAGCAAAACAAATGTTACAGGGGTGATAACCCTTACCTATGTTTTCCAAAAAGTTTAAAAATAGATTTTTGGTCTGGAGCTACACTTCAACAATGTACCTGTTCAAAATTACAAACAGATTCTACATAAGAACAAACCTACAGTCCCTGTCTTGTATGCACCGCCTGTATAGGGCTGTTCAGAGTATATAGGGCCTTTTTTATTTTATGTGCGGGGTTCCCCTTAATATCCATACAAGACCCAAAGGGGCTGGTAATGGGCTGGGGTAGGGGGGGGGTCATGGGGTAGCTATGCCATTTTTCTTAAAGAATTTCATCCATATTACCGGGACCAGACATTACATTAAAGCCGCAAGCAGTTTTAAATGGCTTTTTTTTCCTTTAGAAGTGTCATTTTGTGCAGGGACAGTTCTAAACACGGGAAACACGTGGCACTTCACAGGCATACTTTAGACACCCCCCAGGTACGATATTTAAAGGAATATTTGACTTTTTTTTTTTCACTTTATGCATCATTAAAATGACTGCTCCCGAAAAACGACCGTTTTTAAAACTTCTTTTTGCATTGATACATGTCCCCTGGTGCAGAACCCGGGTTCCCAAACCCTTTTTAGGACAATAACATGCATAATAGTTGTTATAATTAGCACTTTAGAATTCGAACGTTCGCATCCATTGTATTTAATAGGGTTCTAATGTTCGTTCGAACTTTCGGTCCGTTCGCGGGTTCTGGTGCGAACCGAACCCGGGGGTGTTCGGCTCATCACTAGTAGAGAAGATCTGAGACTTGTGTTCGTTTATCAATGAGATTTCTCTCCAGTGATAATGAACGTGTCTGTTTATGTTTTGACTCTAGTCTAGCTAATTCCTCTAGTAAATTTTTTAACTGTTCTGTATGTTTCTTCTTAACCCATGTTCCATGTTTAATCAGCACTCCACGAATGACCGCCTTATGTGCTTCCCAGATGACTCCTGGGTCACAGTCTGGGGTATCATTAGTTTGGAAGTAAAATTGTATTTCTTTAATCACATCTTCCAGGATCTCTTTATCCTGTAGAAGACTTTTGTTTAATCTCCACTGATTAAATCTGGTCCAAGTGGAATCCTGTAATTCATAAGTCAAAAAAATAGGTGCGTGGTCTGACCACGTGATCACGCCAATTTTGGTCATTTTAACTGAGTGAAGTTGAGCATGAGGAACAAGGAAATAATTTATCCGCGAGTATGTTTTGTGGGGAGGGGAATAGAACGTATAGTCTTTTTCTTTAGGGTGGAACAGCCGCCATACATCAATCAGTTGATTTTTGTATAAAGTTTGGGCTACTCGATTTCGTGCGCTAAGGGGAATCGATGATACTCCCGAGGAGGTATCCTGTTTCGGGACTAGTGTTATATTTAGGTCACCCCCTAAAATCAAATGACCTTCTATAAATTCCATCAAGCATTTAATCACTTTGTCTAAGAAGGCCTCTTGATGGTCATTAGGTGCATACACAGTTGCTAATGTAACTCCTATACCTCCTATTTTACCCTTCACGAATACATATCGTCCTGTTGGGTCTCTCATAGTATCTATATAGGTCCACAGGATTCTCCCGCCAAGGATACTCGAGACCCCTTTTGATTTGGCTATTTGGTTAGTCGAATGGTATACTGTTGGGAACGTCCGATTTTTCAGGATCAGGGTTTTATCATCTCTGAAGTGTGTCTCCTGTATGGAGGCGATGTCTATTTCTAGACGCCGTAAATCATGCAGGAGCATCCTCCTTTTTTCTGGCGTATTTAACCCCTTAGCATTTAATGATAGTATTTCCAGAGTCTCCATCTTTTATTTGTGGTCAGAAGAGAAAGATAGTAGGAGGGAGGGGGGAGGAAAGGAAAAACAAAAAAAAAAGGGGAGGAGGAACAAAAAACCTCCCCTCTACCTAATACAATTAGCTGTATGCTAAAAAAGAAAAAAAAAAACACTCACCGGTTGCACGGTATTTGAGCGTCTACCTATTTGGGTGCGTGTACCTGGAATGGTCAGAAGGACCTGTGAAAGCCTGCTCCAGGTCCCCTCGTATTCCCCTATTTATTTTATATCTAGGGGCCAAAAAAAAAAAAATACAATAAAAAGAGGGCACAACCAAGGAGAAGGTGGCCGCTATCTAATTTAGCTAAATAGTGGAGGAGGAGAGGGGACAGAGGACAGAGGGGGGGGGGGATATGCAGTACGAGTATCTATCTCCTTGGCCATCCTTAGGCCACCAAAACCATAAGATCACATCTTCCCCCTTATATATATCACCCCATTTCCGCAGAGGATAATGAAATACTACATAGCTCAGGGTAGGGAAGGGGGGGGGAAGGGACCCACATCTAAACAAAAACATACCCAAATATACCCCGATATTTTCAACTTTATAACCAGGTTATATTCAAAGGCAGTCTATTCCCCTCTCCTTCGTTTAGCCTCTTCTATACACCAAAAGAGGGAGAGAAACCAAAAGAAAAAAAAAGAAAAAGAAAAAAAAAGCATGAAAAGAGAAAAAAAAAAAGAGGATCCATCCGGCAATGTAGAAAGGTGAAGATAGCTATTATGTATAGGCCAGGAGATGGGAGGCCCGGCAGGAGTAATATGGTGTATGGTGTAGTGCAGTGTGAGAGTAGTGTAGTGTAATGTTAAAAACTCCTAAATGTGAATCACCCTTTACTTAAATGTGCTTAAATGTGCAATCTCCCAACTCTAAAAAAAAAAAAAAAAAAAAAAAAAAAAGCTTCTCAGCCATATGAATTAATGTGTCTTGTATCTTATATCTGGGGTGGTAGTGTTGTGTAAATATATATATATATATATATATATAAGTTATGTTTGCGTGATGCTTTAAGCATGTGTCAAATCGCCGCCCAGATTCCTGAGACGGTTTGCAAAAAAAAAAAAACATATCCCCTATCAAAAAGAAAATTGTTAAATAGATATTTAGAAAGGAACCTCTACATATAAAATACCTAAAGAAAAAACTTGTTATTATTAATCGTGAGAAAAGTTTTTTCCCTTTCTCCTTTTTTTTCTTTTTTCCCCTTTTCTTTCCTTAGAATTAAATCATCCTGCCTGCGATCTCCCATACTCCCCGCCTTTGTCCCTCTAAAAACAACGCTAGTTACATTTCCCATCTCCACCTCATACCTTATCTATATCTTAATAGGTTCTCCCCTTTCTAATATTCCTTCAATATACAAAACTAATATTTCATAGACATTATCACCTTTTTCTCTCCCATATTTCATACATCATATTTAACCATAGGAACTACTGCAACAACAACCGTCAAGAAAAAAAAATAAATAAAAAAGGGGGGGGGGGAGACAACTCCTGAGGCACAGTGGGCTGAGGTGGGAGCAAAAAAGAAAAAAAATAGCAGGGGGGGGCAACGGTGCTCTCCTTCGGTCGGGGAAGGGGGGCTAAGAATAGTCCTTTTAATCTCAAAGTTTTTGAGGACCGCTCAAGAGATGCCAGAATCTCCTTCTATATTTCTTCTATCTTCTGTCTAATGTTGTCGGAATAGGCCCTGGATTTAGGTTTGAGGCCCCCGTCAATCCCTGTATGGAACCACTACCTAGTTGGCGTCGTCTTGCATCTGGGTTCCTCCATTGTCCCTGGGAAGTTGCAGGTCCCCGACGCTTCCCTAAGTAGGTGATCGGCAGTAGCCAATTTGGAGTCTGGATCGGTGTCACTTATATAAACAAAAAAAAGTCTGGTAACTCTGCCATTGTTCGAAGAGTAAATGAATTTGCTGCCCTACGGAAAGTCACCGCAAGTGGGTACCCCCACCTATAGGAACACCCCTGTTCTTTAGCTAGATCTAAAATTGGCCGCAAGCATGCCCTACGCTGAAGTGTAGCTCGTGACAAGTCCTGAAGAACCTTTATGTGTTGCCCCTCATAAACAATATCCCCCATGTCCCATGCTGCCCTAAGAATTTGCTCTCTTTGCTGATATCTGTATAGACAGCATATAATGTCTCTGGAACAGAACAGAAACGCCCTGGGACTTTGAGTGAGGTGGAGGAGATAGGCACATGTAAACAAGGAAAAAGTTGTGATGTAATCTATTTTATTCGTAACAAACATATCTGTACACCAAAGGAGGAGACAACAATAAGTATGTGTTGCCAGGCATAGTGGCCATGATGTACAGCAAAAGTACAGAACATCAATAAAAAACAACAACAATACATCCATATGACAATGATAAAAAGTAAATGTACAGGTAGACCAGTACAATTAATTGCACACAATGTAAAAAATAAATTAACTCATGTGAGGTACGTATAATGTTGGCATATATAGTGGGTCTAATGCAGTAGCACAGATGCTTGATAAATCAGATGAATGGGGCATCAAGTAAGCCCTGCGCGTTTCGCAAGCTCTACTCGCTTCCTCAGGGGCAGATGCACAATCATCATATCTGTTGTGGGGTAGAAAAAATTATGAGAAAATGGGATTTAGGGCCAAGAGCTCTATGGACTCCCTCTATTTCGATCTCTGCCTGCGGTGATTTTAAGATTGTCCGAAACACCGCTTTTATTTTAATGTCCAGATCTTCTGACTCCGTGGCTTCCGGGAGCCCCCGAAGTCGCAGGTTATTCCTGCGACTTCTATCCTCGAGGACTTCCATCTGTAGCTGTAGCTCTACTACTGTATCCGCCTGGTTATCCTGAGCTTTCTCAATATCGCCTACCCGGTGTTCAATAGACACTATATAGGCCTCTCTCTCCGTCACCCTATCTGACAGTATTTTCATATCTGCCCTTACCGCTTGTAAGTCCTGGCGATGCGTCTCTTCCATCCGAAGGATCATTGCTTCAATGTCCTGTCGCGTAGGCAGAGCAGCTATGTCCCGTCGCATAGGGAGCGTTGCCAACATAGCTTTAATGTCAGCCTTAATGTCCGCGGCCTCCTCCATCTTTGTTAATGTAGGCGTTCTCAAGGAATCTTCAGAGATCTGTGCTCTAATACTTACTCGTCCAGTCTCCCCTCTCTCCGCCTGACCCGGGGGACCTCCGAATGGAACCTGACCTCGTTCCTGTGATGCGGTCCAATTTGCGTTGCGCTGGATCTCCCGCGCTCTAGGACACAGGCTGGGGTGAAATAAGATAGCGCTGAATATCCCATTGAGTGGTATTTACCGGTAGTTTCCTTGTGGCAGATCTCGTCTTTTGTTTACAGCTGGTGTTCATGCCGCAGCGTCTGTTGTGTCAACTTTTGCATGGGCTTTTTTAGCCACAGTTCACTCCCCAGCCCTCCAGGCCTTTCATAGGGAAACACACGGAGGGTGCCCAGGGGATATACTAGGGGATGTACGGAGGTCCCGGAGTTTGAAAATAACACAAAAAAATAAAAATAACAAGAGAGCTCCTTCACAGCGTGTCTCTCACCCCGTCATTCCTAGTCCCACAGAGGCAACAATCACAGGCTGCAGATATAATTAAGTTCATGTAATGTTAGATCAGGATGGACAGAAGAGCACCAAGATAACCTGATGCTAAAAAACTGAGCAGTCAATGAATAAATCAATGGCAAAATCAATGACCAACAATGTGCAGCAAAGGCAGCCGTGGGGGGGAGAAGGTGGAAGGAGCAAGTAGGTGATCACACATAGGGAGGCATATCAGCGCTGTTATACAAGCTCAATCGCTGAGTATACATCCGGGAACCGCGTCCCATGAACAGTCTCACCTGCGATGCAGACCGTTCAGAGTTCCCATGGAAAGTGCTGCTCCTTGATGCTCCTTGAGATGGTAAGCCTTGCTTCACTCCCCAGGGATTAGGCTCCAAGTAAATGCCTGTGCCAGAGACAAGCTAGTGCTGACAGGCTGATGACTTGCGGTGAAATCTTATCAGCTGAGATGAGAGACACTACAGAGCGGCTGGTGTGCGAGCCGCGTGAATGAGCTGGAGACGCCGCCTGATCACAGTTCACAGAGCACAGTCACAGTTCACTCCCCAGCCCCAGCCCTCCAAGCCTTTCACCGGGATACACACAGGGGATGCCTCGGGGATATACAGAGGTCCCGGAGCTCCTTCACAGCATGTCTCTCACTCCGTCATTCGTAGGCCACGCCCCCTCCGGCCCTTTATATTTCTAACACAGCATGTACATACCAAGAATTACACCCTAAAATACATTCTGCTAAGTAAACGGTAAAAAAAAAAAAAGATTACCTGTGGTTTTAGTAGTGCAATTGTCCACAGGAGGAGAGCCCTGATCCAGGCAGCAGGCAGGGACGTGGTCAGCGACAGTGAATGGAATTGTCCAGGCAGCAGACAGGAATATTGTCCATAGTCACTACAGGCAGGGATACTGTCCATATACAGTCCAGGGTCAGTGCAAGTAGAGACATTGCCAGCAGTGCCAAAATATTGGTCCTGGTAATAAGCAGGAACATGGTCCAAGTAGCAGGCCAGGAAAGAATGGGGACAGGGGTAGAGGCTTCTCCCACCCAAATCTCTTTGAAGCCTCCGAGTCTCCAGACCCTAATCTGGGAATGAGAAAACTAAAAAATAGTTTTCTTCATCCAGAAAAACAATTCTGGAGCCCCTCACATATGTGAAACCCCTGTGTTCCCACTAGCATAGCAGGGTAAAAGACCAATCCAAGGGGCAGGCAAAAAACGTGGTCAAACCGTCCAGTGTCAGTTCCAGAGCAGGCAGAGGTAGTTACAGTTTAGCGTTAGGCAGAAGAGTGGTCGTATAACAGGCCAGGGTCAGTTTCGGAGAAAGCAGAGGTATGTTTAGCGTTAGGCAAAAGCGTGGTCGTATAACAGTCCAAGGTCGGTTCCGGAGAAGGCAGAGGTATGTACAGTTCAGTGCAGTGGCATAAGGGGTGTGGAGGAAAATGACAGGAAATGAGAATTGCATTTACCATACTACCCTAATAGTGTAGAAACGTATGGTAACGGCGGAAACAATCGCCTATACAGAGGCCTGGTTGGGAAGGACAATTGGGACAATAATACACGGTGTCTCTTCGAATTCCTCCTCTGGAGCACACCCGGCATTTCTTCTGACGTCTGTAGCCTGTTTCACAGGGGGGGGCTTTCTCAGGAAAGTGTCGCTCGTGGAGTCTGCTCACGGAATCAGAGCGAATATTTTCTGGTGGGCTTTCAGGGTACAAAAGGGCGGAGATAACTTCTTCTTGGTAGAGTAGATAGGATACGGGGTTCTCTGTTGATTTTTTGTAAATAGCATAAGTGTTATACATGGCCAAACTAAAAAAAATAAATGGACACTTTCTTATACCAGTGGCGGGATTTTCTTGTGGGAAGATAGGGTTCAATCATCTGATCGTTGAAGTCCACTCCCCCCATAAACAAATTATAATCATAGACACAAGCTGGTTTCTGGATTGTGCCGTTTCTTTTGGGGACTTCCACGTAGGTGTCGTTGTGGATTGATGTGAGCATGTGGACGTTTCGTTTGTCCCTCCACCTGACAGCCAATATCTCCTGGTTCCTCAATGATGCCGTCTCCCCTCGTCGTAGCTTTTCATTGACGAGTTTTTGTGAGAAGCCTTTTCTATTGGCTCTTACTGTGCCACATGCTGGGGTGTTCCTCCGGTAAAGATTGCGGAACAGGGGCAAGCTGGTATAAAAATTATCCACATAAAGGTGGTATCCCTTTCCAAGGAGTGGATAGATAAGCTCCCAGACCACTTTTCCGCTGTGTGACAGCAGGAAGGTAAAGTCACCTGGTTGCATCCAGGGGGGTAGATATATTTCGCCCAGATTCAGGCTTTACGCCGATTTATACAGCTAGGTGGAGAGTTGTATAAGCCCAGCTGAGACTAGTGGGCTCATGGATGACTCATACCTCTAGGGAGAGGGCTGGGCGTCGTGCAGACAGAGATGAGGAGACCAGCTGAACCTTGTCAGCTCATTTAGGCCTCTATAAGAAAGCCCAGATTCATTAGATGTTAGCTCATGCCTGGAAGCAGACCTGTGTGGACTGTCTAGGGAGAGTGAACCCCTGTGCGGTGAGAGAAAGCCTGTGTGGCTATATTTTGCTTGGACATTTAAAACCAGGGACTAGGACAGCACTAGGCTGATCCCAGTCGTTAGTTAGGAAACCTGTAAGTTTAGTCAGAGGTCAAGTTGACCAGGATTTATTTTGTGTTTGTTTTTTTTGCCTTGCTGTGTTTTTGTCACTGTAAATAGAAAATAAACCGCACCTTTTTTGATTTTGAAAACCACAACCTCCGTCTGCTGGGCCTGTTTTTGGGTGGGGAGCCCATCCCGGGGGTCACACATACCCGCTGCCGAGCTAGCCCCCTCACAGTTGGTGGAGAATGCGGGCAGTTTTTTTTTAAGCCAGCATGGAGGAGATACTGAAACAGCTGGCTCTAGCAAATGCCAATCAACAGCAGACAAATGCAGGTTTGCAAAGGAGCCTTGCAGCCCAGCAGCAAGCTCATCAACAGAGCCTTGCAACTTTACAACAGAGTCTGGAGGCTCAGCAACAAGCCCAACAGCAATCTGAGGCCCGCTTCATAGACCTGTTGCAGAAGCAAGAGCAGAGACTACAACAACAGATGGAAGCAGTAATGCAGCAACGTCCGCAGACCGGTGAGGAAAGCCGTCCCACTAATACCGCGTCCTTTGGGGTGAGTCGTTTATTGACAAAAATGACTGGAGAGGATGATCCAGAGGTATTTTTGACCACATTTGAAAGGACCGCTGAAAGAGAAAAGTGGCCTGAGGAGCAGTGGGCTGGACTGGTGGCTCCTCTGTTAACGGGTGAATCGCAGAAAGCTTACTATGACCTAGAGCCTGACCAAGCAAAAGACTATGTGATGCTAAAAGCTGAAATATTGGCAAGGCTGGGTGTCACCCTGGCTGTCCGGGCTCAGCGTGTGCATAACTGGACTTTCCAGCTTGGAAAACCCCCCAGGTCTCAAATGTATGATCTCATTCACCTGAGCAGAAAGTGGCTACAGCCAGAGACTTTGTCCGCACCAAAGATTGTGGAACGTGTTGTAATGGATCGGTTTTTGAGAGCTCTTCCTACTGCCATCCAAAAGTGGGTAAGCCATGGAGACCCAGAGACGGCCGATGGTCTTGTGGATCGTGTGGAGAAATACTTGGCTACAGAGAACCTGACGGCCTCTTCCAGAGACACTCGGACTTTCCACCCTAAGACCAGACCATCCCCAGGGGCGGATAAGATGATTCCAAGGGGTAAGGGTGGAGAGAGTGAGAGGGTGGGAGCTCTACCCCAAGTTTGGCGAGAACAGCCTGGGAAATCAGCGGCTCAAGAGGCGGCAAGAAGGATCATTTGCTACCGCTGCCGGCAAGCGGGACATATTGCAGCAAATTGCCCGGTTTTGGAGGAACCCATGCAGTGTGACTTTCTGACGGGCAGACGTCAGTCGCTGTGTGCGACAGTCGCATGCACTGCCATTCGGGGAACTGAGAAACATTTATGCAAAATGTGTATTAATGGTAGAAATGTTGTGGTATTGCTGGATTCAGGTAGCCTTGTGACCCTGATAAAGGCTGAGTTAGTTAAAACAGAGGTCTCTGGGAATAGCAAGGTAGCCGTTATTTGTGTGCATGGGGACACCCGAGAGTATCCAGTGACTACAGTGTGTTTCGAGACCCCCAAAGGTACCCTTTCTCATCCAGTGGGCTTAGTGTCTCAGTTACCGCATGACGCCATTGTGGGAAGGGATTTTCCGAAGTTCTGGGAACTGTGGGATGATCATGAGCCCCCCACTGGTGCCCCTATGTACCAGGAATATGATAGCCAGAACTCCTCTGAGAGTGGTGAGGACTCTCCCGAATTTCCCTTGTCAGTATTGGCAGGGGAGACTCAAGAAACTGGAGAGGAGCCCACCTCCTCAGACGAAAACCTACCGTCTGTGGAGTTTTCTGATCTTGAGGTTCACAGGGAAAACTTTGCCACAGAACAGTTGAAAGACCCCGCCCTAATAAAGGCACGGGAAAACGTAGTGAAAATAGATGGCGAGTTAGTGAACCCAGATAATACCTGCACTTACCCATACTTCAGCGTAGAGAAGGACCTACTGTATCGGGTGGCAAAAAGGGCAGAAGAAACCGTTGAGCAGCTGGTGGTGCCCAAACCTTACAGGAAGTTGGTGTTGGAGTTGGCCCATGGGCACATTCTTGGAGGTCATCTGGGGACAGAGAAAACCCGAGAGAGGGTATTACAGAGATTCTATTGGCCTGGGGTGATGAAGGACATAGAAAATTATTGTTCCTCCTGCCCTGTGTGTCAGAGGTCGGCCCCGATGCCACACTTCCGTAGCCCGCTGGTCCCTCTACCCATCATTGAGGTCCCGTTTGAGAGAATCGCAATGGATTTGGTAGGTCCTATAATCAAGTCCGCTAGGGGGCACCAGTACATATTGGTTATAATGGACTATGCCACCCGTTATCCAGAAGCGATCCCTCTCAGAAATACCTCGGCCAAAACCATAGCCAAAGAGCTATCTCTTGTTTTTAGCCGGGTGGGTATTTGTAAAGAACTGCTTACGGACCAAGGTACACCCTTTATGTCCCGGGTTATGAAGGAGCTGTGTAAATTGTTCAAAGTGACGCAATTACGTACATCTGTGTATCACCCCCAAACCGATGGGCTGGTTGAAAGATTCAACAAAACCCTAAAACAAATGTTGAAGAAAGTGGTGGATAGGGATGGAAAGGATTGGGACTGTCTACTTCCTTATTTGATGTTTGCTATTAGGGAGGTGCCCCAATCCTCTACGGGATTCTCCCCCTTTGAGTTACTGTATGGGAGACACCCAAGAGGGCTGTTGGATATTGCCAAGGAAACTTGGGAAAGTGAGAGTTCTCCCCACAGGAGTGTGATTGAGCATGTCGCCCTGATGCAAGATCGAATTGCACAGGTAATGCCCATCGTGAAGGAACATTTGGCCCAAGCGCAGTTGGCACAGCAGAGAGTGTACAACCGTGGAGCCAAGACCCGTACCTTTTCCCCGGGGGATAGGATATTGGTACTTGTCCCTACGGTTGAAAGTAAATTCCTTGCCAAATGGCAAGGCCCCTACGAGATAATGGAAAAAGTGAGCGAAGTGAATTACAAGGTCAGACAACCAGGAAGGCGAAAGCCCGAACAGATCTATCACGTTAATCTGTTGAAAGCCTGGAGGGATAGAGAGTCCCTAGTCGCAGACACTTGGTCACCAGCTCAAACTGGTTGCGTGATTCCTGAGGTTGGAATCGCAGCCACCTTGTCACAACCCCAACAACAGGAGGTTAAGGAGTTTGTGCTTCGCAACAAGGAGGTATTCTCTGAGCTGCCGGGACAAACATCTGGGGTAGAGCATGACATTATTACCCCGCCCGGTGAAAGGGTGAAGTTAAAACCCTATCGGATCCCAGAGGCCCGACGGGAGGCAATACGGGAGGAAGTACAGAAAATGCTGAACTTAGGGGTGATAGAGGAGTCCCAAAGTGATTGGTCTAGTCCCATTGTGTTGGTGCCTAAACCGGATGGGAGCTGGCGATTTTGTAACGATTTTCGTCAGTTGAACAAAGTTACAAAATTTGACACCTACCCCATGCCACGTATAGATGAGTTGATCGACCGGCTGGGAACAGCCCGATACATGACGACTCTTGACCTCACAAAAGGGTATTGGCAAATCCCCCTGGCCAAGTCAGCCAAAGAGAAAACCGCATTTGTAACCCCAGACGGGGCGTTCCAATATAAAAGAATGCCGTTCGGGTTACAGAATGCGCCGGCCACATTCCAGCGGAAAATGGACCAGATGCTGAGGCCCCATCGGAAGTATGCTGCGGCTTACCTGGATGACGTAATTGTCCATAGCACAGATTGGGCCTCACATCTGCCAAAAGTGCAAGCAGTCCTGGACTCTGTTCGGGAAGCAGGGTTTACGGCTAACCCCAAGAAGTGTACCATTGGGCAGGAGGAGGCCAAATATCTTGGGTACACCATTGGGAGGGGAGTAATAAAACCCCAACTCAACAAAGTCGAGGCCATCCAGAGTTGGCCACGTCCCAACAGCAAGAAGCAGGTACGAGCCTTTCTGGGAATCGCTGGGTATTATCGGCGATTCATTCCCCACTTTGCTTCTAAGGCTGTGCCCCTAACCAACCTGACGAAGGGGAAAGGGTCGGTCATGATTAAATGGACCCCCGAGGCTGAGGCAGCATTCCAATTCTTGAAACAAGCCTTATGTAGCCAGCCAGTGTTGTACTCACCCGACTTCTCTAAAGACTTTGTCGTACAAAGTGATGCGTCAGATGTGGGGTTAGGAGCAGTATTGTCCCAGGTCTGGAACGGGGAAGAGCACCCAGTCATTTACCTCAGCAGGAAGTTGAAGTCCCATGAGGTAAATTACGCCACCGTTGAAAAGGAGTGTTTAGCGGTGAAGTGGGCTCTAGATTCCCTTCGGTACTACCTGCTAGGTAGGCACTTTGACATGGTTACGGATCACGCTCCGTTAAAGTGGATGGCTCAAAACAAGGAAACAAATAGAAGAGTGAATAGGTGGTTCCTGGCCCTCCAGGAATTCAACTTCACAGTAAAGCATCGCCCTGGCGTTCAAATGGGGAATGTGGATGCTTTGTCTCGAGTACATGAATGCCTGATTGCTGGTGTTCCAACCCCGAGGTTAAAACAAGAGGGGGGGGTATGTGACAGCAGGAAGGTAAAGTCACCTGGTTGCATCCAGGGGGGTAGATATATTTCGCCCAGATTCAGGCTTTACGCCGATTTATACAGCTAGGTGGAGAGTTGTATAAGCCCAGCTGAGACTAGTGGGCTCATGGATGACTCATACCTCTAGGGAGAGGGCTGGGCGTCGTGCAGACAGAGATGAGGAGACCAGCTGAACCTTGTCAGCTCATTTAGGCCTCTATAAGAAAGCCCAGATTCATTAGATGTTAGCTCATGCCTGGAAGCAGACCTGTGTGGACTGTCTAGGGAGAGTGAACCCCTGTGCGGTGAGAGAAAGCCTGTGTGGCTATATTTTGCTTGGACATTTAAAACCAGGGACTAGGACAGCACTAGGCTGATCCCAGTCGTTAGTTAGGAAACCTGTAAGTTTAGTCAGAGGTCAAGTTGACCAGGATTTATTTTGTGTTTGTTTTTTTTGCCTTGCTGTGTTTTTGTCACTGTAAATAGAAAATAAACCGCACCTTTTTTGATTTTGAAAACCACAACCTCCGTCTGCTGGGCCTGTTTTTTGGGTGGGGAGCCCATCCCGGGGGTCACACATACCCGCTGCCGAGCTAGCCCCCTCACAGCTGACTCCGATGTACTCTGGGCATTCAGAGGGATGCAGTTGGGAGTCCTTCCCTTCGTACACCAGGAAGGCGTAGATGTACCCCGTGGCTCGGTCACAAAGTTTGTACATTTTAACCCCATATCGGGCTCTTTTGCTGGGGATAAACTGTTTAATGCCCAGCCTGCCTGAGAATTTTATAAGGGACTCATCCACGGAGATATTCTGTTCAGGGATATATAACTGGGAACATTTTTCAGAGAAAAAATTTAGGAGTGGCCGAATTTTATATAGTTTGTCAAAAGCTGGGTCATTTCGGGGAGGGCACTGGGTGTTGTCATTATAGTGGAGGAACTGCATAATCATTAGGTATCGGGATCTTGGCATAATGGATGAGAAGAGTGGCATGTGGTGGATGGGTTTGGTAGACCAGTAGGAGTACAATTTTTTTTTTTTTGAGAGTCCCATAGTAAAAGTTAGGCCTAGGAAAATTTTGAATTCCTCTACGGTAAGTTCTCTCCACTCAAAAGGGACGGGCGTAACTAGACCCAGGGTTGCTTACTATGTACTGCTGTGCGTAGAGGTTGCACTGGGCCACAATGGAGGATAGTAAGTCTTCGGTGAATACTAAATGAAAAAAAATCGAGCATGGAAAAATCATCGGTGTTCACCTGGACACCTGGCAGGGCGGTGAAAGGGGGGATATTTGCTGCTCCGGAATTAGGGGGAAGCCACAGGGGGTTTTGAAGGCCATAGGGGAGGCTGGCATGGCCCCTATCCCTTTGGGGCTGAGATGACACCCTACTGGTGCCTGGCCTTTGTTGCAGTGGCACTGCGCTTGGGGTGGACGGCACTGCGCTTGGGGTGGACGGCACTGTGCTTGGGGTGGACGGCACTGTGCTGCTGGTAGTAGGCTGCTTCTCCACGCCAGAACCCCTTCTTTTCATGGGCACACATTCCTCTTCTGATTCTGTATCAGACCCACTGTCTGTAACGGGTTCATAGGACCGAATCCGAATCGTACTGAGACTCCCCGCTGCTCTCATTGGTCATGATTAGACGCTGGTAGGCCTCCTCACAAGTAAATAATTTTTTTGCCATGCTGGTGAGGCTGCACTGCAGAGCACTGTGGTGGCACTGGTGGGCACAGGCGGCACTGATGTGGCACAGGTAGCACTGGTGTGGCTCTGGTTGCACTGGTGTGGCTCTGGTGGCACTGATTAGCACACAGGCGGCACTGGTGGGCACAAGCGGCACTGATGTGGCACTGCAGTAGCGCAGATGAGCACTGATGGGCACAGGTGGCACTGGTGTGGCACAGGTGGCACTATTGGGCAATTTTTGGCACAGCTGGGCACAGCTAAAAGCAATCAAAACTCACTGTGTGGCACTGATGTCTCTCCTCTCCTCTCCCGCTGCATCGGTGTGAGGTGAGGAGAGAGATGAACTTGTCCTGACCCTGCTTTGTTTACATTGTGATCGCGCCGTCATTGGACGGCGCGATCATGTGGTAAAGGGCCGCTGTCATTGGGCCTTTACCGCGATCTGTGTTTCCACGGGTCCAGTGGACCCGGCGAGAACCGTTGTTTGCGGGCGCGCGGGAACGATTCTCTGGAAGGACGTTATATAAGTTAAGGAACCACCCTGCCGCCGTTATTCAGCGGTAGGTGGTTATTAAGTGGTTAAAGACCTTAAGCGGACAGAGTGAAGGGAAACAAGATCCAATGGCAATGATTGCCTAGGTTAATCCAGTGGCATCAACTGAGGCGATGGACTGGCTTGCTATAGGTGAGGTAAAGAAAAAAAGGGAAGAAGCTGTGATCTTGATGTGAAATATTAAAGGTCAATTGAATCAGGCTGTGAAAAGAGCAAAAGCTTACCTGGTGGCCGTCTGGATGAATTGAGGGCAGGAAGAGAGGAGAGAGATAATAACTCTCCCTCTCTAACAAGAATCCTGTCAGAGATCGCGGTTTTCGCCGCGCTCTTAAATCTCTCCCATCCCGGCAGCGTCTGACGTCACCGCCGGGATGCGGACGCAAGGTGGAGATACGAGGTGTGCGTGCGTTCCCACATAACAAAGTGGAGCCACGCACATAGGACATAAATGCATCTGCGGGTCCGGCGCATGCCCAATGATGCACAGGAAGCTACAGGAGGTCATGTGACGGCGCGCGGCACCATTTTGACTAATGGAAAGTCCCTCAATGTTGGAAAAATTGATGAGGGAAAGATGCCAAATTGCTGAATGTGCCTTGGCACAATGATCAGCAACTTGGGCTGGGTTGGTCTAGTAAGGATAGAAATATGTACACGCAGGGGAGCATCAAAGTAAATATCCTAGTGCGCACGATGGAACTGGCGATTGATAGGACACCTGGTCCACAGAGTGCCCAGGGCGTCCATATGGCCTAGAATGGGCAAATATTGACAGAATGAAAGGCACTGAATCAGGAAATTATTGAAAAAGCATAAAAGCATAAATTGGATTGACTTTGTTGGTTGATTTGAGTGTTTATGCCCTAACCTTATTAATTATGCTCTGGTCTTTGGCCAGCCATATGGTCCAGGGCTTAAGTGGTTAAAATAAATTTTGGTGCACACGCAATACCCATTTTTTTGGTAAAATGTAAATGATGAGGTCACATCAAGTAAATGGATACCAAACATGGCAAGTCTCAAAATTACAGGTGCGTGTGATATTGCAAATACTTACAGTACCCAAACAATCTCCATAGGTGACGCTTTAAAAGCCTTTACAGCTCATCAGTTTATAGTTCAGTAGGAGCTCTTGTGCTAGAATTACTTCTCACTCGTTATTTCTCACTCTAGTTCGCGGCAATTTGTCACACATATGGTGCAACCGCGATTTACATATCTACACACATTCTGGGAGTGCGTTTGTGCATGTGTGCAGGGTAAGAGGGGTTATGGTAATTAAAAAATATATTTTTTTTAATACATTTTATTATAATTGTATTTTTTACGTTTTTCTTTTATTTATCTTTACTTATTTGCTAGGGGTTAATAAACCTCACTGTTATAGCATTGGACAGGTGACAGGTACTCTTTTTGGAGACACTAGGCATCTAATAGATCCCCATCTAACCAAGCACAGATCTGCTTGGTTAGAGGTCTACCCTGGCTGTACCGGCCAGGAAATGGTGGATCTGAAACCGGAAGTGAAAAAATCATTGTGGCTTCTGGTTTCTTTGTTTACCTGTGAGAGCCAGGCATAAATATGCCTGGCTCTCACACTGCTCTCCATCTTTAAGCCAGCAGTTGTGGTCCCAGCTCCTGGTAGGAGCAAGAGAGCCTAAGAACCATGGGGGGGGGGGGGGTGCTGCTTGTGGGGGGGCATCAGGCTGCCCACTCTGTAAAAGTGATCGGTGGCTATGCAGCCACCTTATCACTTTCACTTTGAAGCCAGGAGCCCCCTGAAGAAAACCTGCACAAGCTGATGGCTGCTACTGTAGCCGTGTTTGTTTATTAATTACACTGCGTGTACAGTATTTGATTATTTTATTTGTTTTATTTAACCACTTGACCTCCGGAAGAAGTTTTACCCCCCTCATGACCAGGCCATTTTTTGAGATATGGCACTGCGTTACTTTAACTGACGATTGTGCGGTCATACAATGCTGTACACAAATAAAAGTTATGTCCATCCCCCCCCCCCCCCACAAATAGAGCTTTCTTTTGGTGGTATTTGATTAGAAAGAAAAAAAAAGACAGACAATTTTTCCTTTCTGCTATAAGACATATCCAATAAAATAAAAAATTGAAAAACTAAAATTTCTTCATAAATTTAGGCCAACATGTATTCTGCTACATATTTTTAGTAAAAAAATCCCAATAAGCATATATTTATTGGTATGCACAATATTTATATAGTGTCTACAAACTATGGTATATATACTGGAATTTTTATTTATGTATTTATTTATTTACTAGTAATGGCGGGGATCAGTGACTTATAGCGGGACTATGATATTGCGGCAGGCAATCGTACTCGAACTGACACTTTTTGGCAATCACTGACACGAATACAGCGATCAATGCTAAAAATAAGCCCGGTCACTGTACTAATGACACTGGCTGAAAGGGGTTAAACATCTAGGGTGATCAAAGGGTCAAATGTGTGCCTAGTCAGTGTTTTGGTGTACTGTGTGTGGTGCTTTCACTAAGGAAAGTAATGGATTTTTTTCCCTGCTTTGCAGGGAAAGAAAATCCATGACTTTCCCGCTGACAGGACAGAGGTCTGCCTTGTTTACATAGGCAGAGCCTTGTCCTGTGTGTGTTCCCGACAATCGCTGGCGGTCATTTATTGGCCGGCACCTGCTAATCGGCATCTGCTGTGTATAATCACAGCAGAGTTGGGTCGGAAGTGCCGGATCACGTACCTAGTTAGTGATCTGGGCCAGGAGAGCCGTCTTGCCACTGTATATGTAATTCATACTGTCCGCAAGCGGTTAATGTATATTTACTTTTGATTAGCACTGCACTTTTTTGACTTTACAGATATGCATACATGTTCCAGGTTAGTGGCTCTAAAACTGTTCATACGCTGGTTGAATTTCAGCTTATTCCTGCTGAAGCAGCCACAATTTGAGCTGTAGGTGGCCCTCTCAGCACCACCTAGCTTAACAAAAGTAGATTTTTCAATCGACTTGTGTCGAAGGACTTGGGTTAAAAATTGTCAGCCAGTCAGTGACTGCATCCAATCAGACACAATAGCCGGCAGGCGAGTTTCCTTCATCTGCACGTTTAGTGTGAATGGAGGAATCTATTAGAGACATCTTTGTGTGTAGGGCTAGCTTTACCTTACTGAATCTATTGGGTCACTGTACTATCCAGACAATCAGCATCTTCGAAAAGGGGACTGGCAATGACAGCCTACAAACAAGTGTCTCTCAGCAAAGGTTTGCTTTAAAGTGGAGTTCCACCCAAAAGTGGAACTTCCGCTCATTTGTCTCCTTCCCCCCTCCAGTGCCACATTTGGCACCTTTTGGGGGGGAGCGGATACCTGTCTTTGACAGGTATCCTGTCCCCACTTCCGGGAGTCCCGGCCACGACTGTTGACGTCACTGCTCGGCTCCCTCCTCCTTCCCCTGCCGCCGGGCCAGTAGGAGAGCACAGCGAGTTCCTCGCGCATGCGCAGTAGGGACCCGGCGTGAAGCCGTAATGCTTCACTACCAGGTTCCTTTACTGGCTCTAGCTGCACCCCACAGCTGATGAAAACTTCAGCTGCGGTGCCGACATCGCTGGACTCCAGGACAGGTAAGTGTCCAATTATTAAAAGTCATCAGCTGCAGTATGTGTAGCTGCTGGCTTTTAATTTTTGCAGCGGTGGGCTGACCTTCGCTTTAAGTGTAAAGAATGGTATATTAAGCAATTTGTTAGCAAAGAGTTCTTCCATAGAAAAATTGTTCATGCATATCCTAGACCTAAATTATGCATACAGAAGGCCATTTTAATTCTACTTTGGAATTATAAATGGGTTTTCTATAAAACTGTCTTAATAATGTTTATGGTTGAGTATGAAAAATGTTCAGGAGCTTTCCACAACTGAATGAATTATATACAGGTCCTTCTCAAAAAATTTGCATATTGTGATAAAGTTCATTATTTTCTGTAATGTACTGTGAGGGGGTTAGCTCGGCAGCGGGTGTGTGTGACCCCCGGGATGGGCTCCCCACACAAAAACAGGCCCAGCAAACGGAGGTTGTGGTTTTCAAAATCAAAAAAAAGGTGCGGTTTATTTTCTATTTACAGTGACAAAACACAGCAAAGCCAAAAGAAACATATAAACAAAATAAATCCTGGTCAACTTGACCTCTGACTAAACATACAGGTTTCCTAACTAACAACTGGGATCAGCCTAGTGCTGTCCTAGTCCCTAAGTCCCTGGTTTTAAATGTCCAAGCAAATAGCCACACAGGCTTTTTCTCACCGCACAGGGGTTCACTCTCCCTAGACAGTCCACACAGGTCTGGTTCCAGGCATGAGCTAACATCTAATGAAGCTGGGAGTTCTTATAGAGGCCTAAATGAGCTGACAAGCTTCAGCTGGCCTCATCAACTCCCTGCCTGCACGACGCCCAGCCCTCTCCCTAGAGGTATGAGTCATCCATGAGCCCACTAGCCTTAGCTGGGCTTATACAACTCTCCACCTAGTTGTATAAGTCGGCGTAAAGCCTGAATCTGGGCGAAATATATCTACCCCCCTGGATGCAACCAGGTGACTTTACCTTCCTGCTGTCACATACCCCCCCCTCTTGTTTTAACCTCGGGGTTGGAACACCAGCAATCAGGCATTCATGTACTCGAGACAAAGCATCCACATTCCCCATTTGAACGCCAGGGCGATGCTTTACTGTGAAGTTGAATTCCTGGAGGGCCAGGAACCACCTATTCACTCTTCTATTTGTTTCCTTGTTTTGAGCCATCCACTTTAACGGAGCGTGATCCGTAACCATGTCAAAGTGCCTACCTAGCAGGTAGTACCGAAGGGAATCTAGAGCCCACTTCACCGCTAAACACTCCTTTTCAACGGTGGCGTAATTTACCTCATGGGACTTCAACTTCCTGCTGAGGTAAATGACTGGGTGCTCTTCCCCGTTCCAGACCTGGGACAATACTGCTCCTAACCCCACATCTGACGCATCACTTTGTACGACAAAGTCTTTAGAGAAGTCGGGTGAGTACAACACTGGCTGGCTACATAAGGCTTGTTTCAAGAATTGGAATGCTGCCTCAGCCTCGGGGGTCCATTTAATCATGACCGACCCTTTCCCCTTCGTTAGGTTGGTTAGGGGCACAGCCTTAGAAGCAAAGTGGGGAATGAATCGCCGATAATACCCAGCGATTCCCAGAAAGGCTCGTACCTGCTTCTTGCTGTTGGGACGTGGCCAACTCTGGATGGCCTCGACTTTGTTGAGTTGGGGTTTTATTACTCCCCTCCCAATGGTGTACCCAAGATATTTGGCCTCCTCCTGCCCAATGGTACACTTCTTGGGGTTAGCCGTAAACCCCGCTTCCCGAACAGAGTCCAGGACTGCTTGCACTTTTGGCAGATGTGAGGCCCAATCTGTGCTATGGACAATTACGTCATCCAGGTAAGCCGCAGCATACTTCCGATGGGGCCTCAGCATCTGGTCCATTTTCCGCTGGAATGTGGCCGGCGCATTCTGTAACCCGAACGGCATTCTTTTATATTGGAACGCCCCGTCTGGGGTTACAAATGCGGTTTTCTCTTTGGCCAATTTGGCCAGGGGGATTTGCCAATACCCTTTTGTGAGGTCAAGAGTCGTCATGTATCGGGCTGTTCCCAGCCGGTCGATCAACTCATCTATACGTGGCATGGGGTAGGTGTCAAATTTTGTAACTTTGTTCAACTGACGAAAATCGTTACAAAATCGCCAGCTCCCATCCGGTTTAGGCACCAACACAATGGGACTAGACCAATCACTTTGGGACTCCTCTATCACCCCTAAGTTCAGCATTTTCTGTACTTCCTCCCGTATTGCCTCCCGTCGGGCCTCTGGGATCCGATAGGGTTTTAACTTCACCCTTTCACCGGGCGGGGTAATGATGTCATGCTCTACCCCAAATGTTTGTCCCGGCAGCTCAGAGAATACCTCCTTGTTGCGAAGCACAAACTCCTTAACCTCCTGTTGTTGGGGTTGTGACAAGGTGGCTGCTATTCCAACCTCAGGAATCACGCAACCAGTTTGAGCTGGTGACCAAGTGTCTGCGACTAGGGACTCTCTATCCCTCCAGGCTTTCAACAGATTAACGTGATAGATCTGTTCGGGCTTTCGCCTTCCTGGTTGTCTGACCTTGTAATTCACTTCACTCACTTTTTCCATTATCTCGTAGGGGCCTTGCCATTTGGCAAGGAATTTACTTTCAACCGTAGGGACAAGTACCAGTATCCTATCCCCCGGGGAAAAGGTACGGGTCTTGGCTCCACGGTTGTACACTCTCTGCTGTGCTAACTGCGCTTGGGCCAAATGTTCCTTCACGATGGGCATTACCTGTGCAATTCGGTCTTGCATCAGGGCGACATGCTCAATCACACTCCTGTGGGGAGAACTCTCACTTTCCCAAGTTTCCTTGGCAATATCCAACAGCCCTCTTGGGTGTCTCCCATACAGTAACTCAAAGGGGGAGAATCCCGTAGAGGATTGGGGCACCTCCCTAATAGCAAACATCAGATAAGGAAGTAGACAGTCCCAATCCTTTCCATCTCTATCCACCACTTTCTTCAACATTTGTTTTAGGGTTTTGTTGAATCTTTCAACCAGCCCATCGGTTTGGGGGTGATACACAGATGTACGTAATTGCGTCACTTTGAACAATTTACACAGCTCCTTCATAACCCGGGACATAAAGGGTGTACCTTGGTCCGTAAGCAGTTCTTTACAAATACCCACCCGGCTAAACACAAGAGATAGCTCTTTGGCTATGGTTTTGGCCGAGGTATTTCGGAGAGGGATCGCTTCTGGATAACGGGTGGCATAGTCCATTATAACTAATATGTACTGGTGCCCCCTAGCGGACTTGATTATAGGACCTACCAAATCCATGGCGATCCTCTCAAACGGGACCTCAATGATGGGTAGAGGGACCAGCGGGCTACGGAAATGTGGCATCGGGGCCGACCTCTGACACACAGGGCAGGAGGAACAATAATTTTCTATGTCCTTCATCACCCCCGGCCAATAGAATCTCTGTAATACCCTCTCTCGGGTTTTCTCTGTCCCCAGATGACCTCCAAGAATGTGCCCATGGGCCAACTCCAACACCAACTTCCTGTAAGGTTTTCGTCTGAGGAGGTGGGCTCCTCTCCAGTTTCTTGAGTCTCCCCTGCCAATACTGATAAGGGAAATTCCGGAGAGTCCTCACCACTCTCAGGGGAGTTCTGGCTATCACATTCCTGGTACATAGGGGCACCAGTGGGGGGCTCAGGATCATCCCACAGTTCCCAGAACTTCGGAAAATCCCTTCCCACAATGGCGTCATACGGTAACTGAGATACTAAGCCCACTGGATGAGAGAGGGTACCTTTGGGGGTCTCGAAACACACTGTAGTCACTGGATACTCTCGGGTGTCCCCATGCACACAAATAACAGCTACCTTGCTATTCCCAGAGACCTCTGTTTTAACTAACTCAGCCTTTATCAGGGTCACAAGGCTACCTGAATCCAGCAATACCACAACATTTCTACCATTAACACACATTTTGCATAAATGTTTCTCAATTCCTCGAATGGCAGTGCATGCGACTGTCGCACACAGCGACTGACGTCTGCCCGTCAGAAAGTCACACTGCATGGGTTCCTCCACAACCGGGCAATTGGCTGCAATATGTCCCGCTTGCCGGCAGCGGTAGCAAACGATCCTTCTTGCCGCCTCTTGAGCCGCTGATTTCCCAGGCTGTTCTCGCCAAACTTGGGGTAGAGCTCCCACCCTCTCACTCTCTCCACCCTTACCCCTTGGAATCCTCTTATCCGCCCCTGGGGATGGTCTGGTCTTAGGGTGGAAAGTCTGAGTGTCTCTGGAAGAGGCCGTCAGGTTCTCTGTAGCCAAGTATTTCTCCACACGATCCACAAGACCATCGGCCGTCTCTGGGTCTCCATGGCTTACCCAGTTTTGGATGGCAGTAGGAAGAGCTCTCAAAAACCGATCCATTACAACACGTTCCACAATCTTTGGTGCGGACAAAGTCTCTGGCTGTAGCCACTTTCTGCTCAGGTGAATGAGATCATACATTTGAGACCTGGGGGGTTTTCCAAGCTGGAAAGTCCAGTTATGCACACGCTGAGCCCGGACAGCCTGGGTGACACCCAGCCTTGCCAATATCTCAGCTTTTAGCATCACATAGTCTTTTGCTTGGTCAGGCTCTAGGTCATAGTAAGCCTTCTGCGATTCACCAGTTAACAGAGGAGCCACCAGTCCAGCCCACTGCTCCTCAGACCACTTTTCTCTTTCAGCAGTCCTTTCAAATGTGGTCAAAAATACCTCTGGATCATCCTCTCCAGTCATTTTTGTCAATAAACGACTCACCCCAAAGGACGCGGTATTAGTGGGACGGCTTTCCTCACTGGTCTGCGGACGTTGCTGCATTACTGCTTCCATTTGTTGTAGTCTCTGCTCTTGCTTCTGTAACAGGTCTATGAAGCGGGCCTCAGATTGCTGCTGGGCTTGTTGCTGAGCTTCCAGACTCTGTTGGTGAGCTTGCTGCTGGGATGCAAGGCTCTGTTGATGAGCTTGCTGCTGGGCTGCGAAGTTCTGTTGTTGAGCTGCAAGGCTCTTTTGCAAACCTGCATTTGTCTGCTGTTGATTGGCATTTGTTAGAGCCAGCTGCTTCAGTATCTCCTCCATGCTGGCTTAAAAAAAACTGCCACTGGTTCTCCACCAACTGTGAGGGGGTTAGCTCGGCAGCGGGTGTGTGTGACCCCCGGGATGGGCTCCCCACACAAAAACAGGCCCAGCAAACGGAGGTTGTGGTTTTCAAAATCAAAAAAAAGGTGCGGTTTATTTTCTATTTACAGTGACAAAACACAGCAAAGCCAAAAGAAACATATAAACAAAATAAATCCTGGTCAACTTGACCTCTGACTAAACATACAGGTTTCCTAACTAACAACTGGGATCAGCCTAGTGCTGTCCTAGTCCCTAAGTCCCTGGTTTTAAATGTCCAAGCAAATAGCCACACAGGCTTTTTCTCACCGCACAGGGGTTCACTCTCCCTAGACAGTCCACACAGGTCTGGTTCCAGGCATGAGCTAACATCTAATGAAGCTGGGAGTTCTTATAGAGGCCTAAATGAGCTGACAAGCTTCAGCTGGCCTCATCAACTCCCTGCCTGCACGACGCCCAGCCCTCTCCCTAGAGGTATGAGTCATTCATGAGCCCACTAGCCTTAGCTGGGCTTATACAACTCTCCACCTAGTTGTATAAGTCGGCGTAAAGCCTGAATCTGGGCGAAATATATCTACCCCCCTGGATGCAACCAGGTGACTTTACCTTCCTGCTGTCACAGTACTGATAAACATTAGACTTTCATATATTTTAGATTCATTACACACAACTGAAGTAGTTCAAGCCTTTTCTTGTTTTAATATTGATGATTTTGGCATACAGCTCATGAAAACCAAAAAATCCTATCTCAAAAAATTAGCATATCATGAAAAGGTTCTCTAAACGAGCTATTAACCTAATCATCTGAATCAACTAATTAACTCTAAACACCTGCAAAAGATTCCTGAGGCTTTTAAAAACTCCCAGCCTGGTTCATTACTCAAAACCGCAATCATGGGTAAGACTGCCGACCTGACTGCTGTCCAGAAGGCCATCATTGACACCCTCAAGCAAGAGGGTAAGACACAGAAAGAAATTTCTGAATGAATAGGCTGTTCCCAGAGTGCTGTATCAAGGCACCTCAGTGGGAAGTCTGTGGGAAGGAAAAAGTGTGGCAGAAAACGCTGCACAACGAGAAGAGGTGACCGGACCCTGAAGAAGATTGTGGAGAAGGACCGATTCCAGACCTTGGAGGACCTGCGGAAGCAGTGGACTGAGTCTGGAGTAGAAACATCCAGAGCCACCGTGAACAGGCGTGTGCAGGAAATGGGCTACAGGTGCCGCATTCCCCAGGTCAAGCCACTTTTGAACCAGAAACAGCGGCAGAAGCGCCTGACCTGGGCTACAGAGAAGCAGCACTGGACTGTTGCTCAGTGGTCCAAAGTACATTCGGAAATCAAGGTGCCAGAGTCTGGAGGAAGACTGGGGAGAGGGAAATGCCAAAATGTCTGAAGTCCAGTGTCAAGTACCCACAGTCAGTGATGGTCTGGGGTGCCATGTCAGCTGCTGGTGTTGGTCCACTGTGTTTTATCAAGGGCAGGGTCAATGCAGCTAGCTATCAGGAGATTTTGGAGCACTTCATGCTTCCATCTGCTGAAAAGCTTTATGGAGATGAAGATTTCATTTTTCAGCACGACCTGGCACCTGCTCACAGTGCCAAAACCACTGGTAAATGGTTTACTGACCATGGTATTACTGTGCTCAATTGGCCTGCCAACTCTCCTGACCTGAACCCCATAGAGAATCTGTGGGATATTGGGAAGAGAAAGTTGAGAGACGCAAGACCCAACACTCTGGATGAGCTTAAGGCCGCTATCGAAGCATCCTGGGCCTCCATAACACCAAAGCAGTGCCACAGGCTGGTTGCCTCCATGCCACGCCGCATTGAAGCAGTCATTTCTGCAAAAGGATTCCCGACCAAGTATTGAGTGCATAACTGAACATAATTATTTGAAGGTTGACTTTTTTTGTATTAAAAACACTTTTCTTTTATTGGTCGGATGAAATATGCTAATTTTTTGAGATAGGATTTTTGGGTTTTCATGAGCTGTATGCCAAAATCATCAATATTAAAACAAGAAAAGGCTTGAACTACTTCAGTTGTGTGTAATGAATCTAAAATATATGAAAGTCTAATGTTTATCAGTACATTACAGAAAATAATGAACTTTATCACAATATGCTAATTTTTTGAGAAGGACCTGTATAATATATTTAATTTTGTGGGGGGGAAATAATTACCAACATTTACATGACTTACCGTATATACTCGAGTATAAGCCGACCCGAATATAAGCCGAGGCACCTAATTTTACCACAAAAAACTGGGAAAACTTATTGACTCGAGTATAAGCCTAGGGTGTTCCTCTGCATGCCTCACTGTGTCCATGTGCATACCTCACTGTGTCAATGCCTCAGTGTGCCTCACTGTGCCCAATCTCCCTACCTGATCTCCGGCGCTGTGTGACTAGACTGACGTTTAACATGGGAGTCTATAGAAGGGGTGCCCGGCTTTGAAAAATCAGTGCTCCCAGGCCGTAGGTCCCCTGGACAACAATCTTTGCACACTTGTAGATGAAAAGTGGGGCTACATGTGTGCCAAGTTTGGGGTCTGGGCGACCTAGGGCCGGGCAGTACCGGATCCCCAAAATCACTAGAGAAATTACTGTTTAACATGGGAGTCTATGGAAGGGGTGCCCGGATTTAAAAAATCGGTGCTCCCCGGCCTTAGGTCCCCCGGACAACAAACTTTGCACACTTGTAGAGGAAGAGTGTGCCAAGGTTGAGGTCCAGGGGAACTACGGCTGGCCGGAATCAGGCGCACAAATGTGAAGATGGACACAGATTCGAGTATAAGCCGAGGGGGGCATTTTCAGCACAAAAAAATGTGCTGAAAAACTCGGCTTATACTCGAGTATATACGGTACGTTCCAGGAATCTTACAGAGGATTTTTGAACGGTCACTTCTAAAGTCTCCTTGAGCCTAGAATAACAGCAAATGCGTAACTATGATTAAGTAACATAGAAGCTTAGTATTACATTTTTAGTGCATAAGGATATGTTTTGGTAAAATTGTTGGCTTGTCTGACAATTAGCTAGCCACCTATTCCCAGAATAAATATCTAAAAGCTAGTCACGTAATTCCAGCATGTCTTGCATTCTTTTCTGTCCCATGCAGGATATCTTAACCAAGAACTAAAATGTAATCTATTTCAGCTCATCAGACCTTAGATTTGGAGGCTGCATTTGTTTTCTTTTATCAGGCTAAGAACACATACAGAAAAATACCTGTTGCTTTTGCCAGAATTCCAGTGACCTTAAACCTTCCTTCACGCTTAATGATCATATCAAACTATGTTATCTGCTTTCCCAGCAATCTTTTGTGAGCTACAAAGCAACATCCTCTAAGTAATGGAGAGGGGGAGGGGTTTGAAGTCCAAGCAAGGGGAGCAGCTTAAGGTGACAATGCCACTCCTCCAGACATACAATGTAATGAGTGAGCATGGTCACTCTAGGACAGGAAAAGTGTTACTGGCAGGATCGCCAGGAGGTAATAAATAAAAAAAAGCTTAAAAAAAGAAAACCAATGAAGCCACAACATCTTAGTAAACTGCAATATATAACTATTTTTGTTTTTGGGTTTAGATATGCGCTAACTTACAAAACAAATAACTGGACAAATAAATCAAGGCATAACCACACTTGCATGGTTGATTGCGAAGAAGGCTTTAGACTCACCACATATGTTATAATCTTATTGTACAACACAAAGTTGAGACGATGTGTAAAATATCTACAAAAAAACAGAATGCAATGATTTTCAAATCTTCTAAAAACTATATTTATATAACTAAAAACTATAAAAACTAATATTTTTATCACAATAGAAAACATATCAATTGTTTAAACTGAGAAAATGTACCATTTAAAAAAAAAAAAAAAATCTAATTAGTGCAATGCAGTGCAAGAGTTTCCCGATTGGATGTAAATTAATTAGGATAGATTAGGTGCTATAGGTCCTCATATTACAGTTTTGGTAGATCTAAGGTTGTTCATACGGAGATCATAAGGTCGGACTGTATCATGTATAGTGAGCCTTAGGCAGGCCATACATCAACAAATTTTATTTCCTTCAATTACAGGTTGACTACAGCAACCAATCAGAAACCATTTTCAATAGTGCTGTCCTCTTTAAACTGGTGAAATCCAATTAATAAACCCCAAAAATACTCTGGCTCGCCCAAAAGATTTGCAATCATAAGTGATGCAGCCTAGCACTAAGATGTCACCAATAGAAATAAAAACTCAAATAAAGTGCAGCGCAACCACAACAATACTTCAATGGCAATAAGTGGATTAAAAAAAAAAAAGTGATAGTAATCTTATAAATGAAAAAAACAATATGAAGAAAACAAACATACGTGTAAGCTATGACACACTATAAAGTGAAAATGGACCATAAACATTTATAAAATATTACATAGACAATAAGGTATGTGCAATCTCCCAATAAGTGTCCATCGTGCATAAGTGCTCAAAGTAAAATATGCAGGAAATAATTTTGCATAAAAACATTCCTCCAAAAACCTTGCGTGAAGAAAGTGCTCCAAACAATATCTTGCACCATGGTGTACCACCACCTAACACTCTGGCCCCTTACCTCACAATTAGACCTGCACAATGGTAAGGTCTAAAAACGCTTGTCCCAGTAACTGGGTATGAATTTTACGGGCATCTTCAGAACACTGGCATGATTTATTGTATCACTTGAAATGGAGAGACACCATTTATCATAAATGCGTGGAAAAAATAGGGAGACTATCATGGTGCAGTATCAAAGATATCATGCTTTATTAAAAAGGGTTAAAAATGACTCACAAATTTGGGAACCATGGATCTCTTATGAGTTCCCCTCACTCCAATCGCCCTGTTTGTGTCTTGTCCGATTGTCTGATTTCTCCCTGTGGGGCTTCTGAATCTGAGTTCCCTACTATTCCGGTTCACGCCGTCGCCTCCTATGGGGGGGGGGGGGGGGGGGTTTCAGGAGAAGAGCCTCACCTCTGGTGACGACATGTGGATTTTGGGGACATTTTTTTTCAGTGTTTTTTTTTTTTTTTAGTACCATCCCCTATTTTCACTTTGGTTAGTATAATCATGATCCTTCTTGTTTATTGTTAATGTTCACCCATTTTCTAGCCCCTGTGTGGTCGATTAACAAGCTTGCTTATGTAATCTCTTGTTTATTTCTAAAAACCCAATAAACATATTAAAACAGAAAAATGACTCACAAATATAGTGCACTTGTAACATCCAGTGCACCAGATGATTCACATACAGCAACAATGGTACAAGTCAAGGTCCCCTTAAGAATGAGTGTCCCTGAATGAATGTTGAAACTGGCCCGAAAGACATATGAACGGGTTTTCTGCGATTTTCAGTGCAATGCATAGGAAATAGCAAAGACAGCGACCGCTCTCAAGGGTTGAGTTCCAGCTTTAATCTTGTTTCTTTCCCTTTTTTGCACTAAAAAAAGTATCATTACGACATGCTAATTTGAAGACTCTTTATTAATCTAAAGTGTGTTTGAGGCACCTGTGCCCTCACACACATAAGCATTTCATAGGTGCTTAGCCCAATAACCTACTACACAAGATTACGACACTTTGCAATGTTGTATGAAATGCCATAGGCTGGCTACATTTTTTTAAGTGGTTGTAAACCTTTACAGTTCATATACCCAGTAAATTGAATAAGGGGAAAGGGGAGTTGGGACTTTGCGTGAGGTCATGACCGGGTAGGGCCAAGCACCTCCATCCCTGTCATATTGAGAAAAAAAGAAGCAAGAAGACAGCTGGTTGGGCAGCATAGTTGCAACAAAATGGGGGGAGGGTGGGACTTTAATATACCCAGTAAAGTATTTATCTTCAGATGATACACAGAGGTGAAACAAAGCCTCCTATATAAATTGTACTTGTTTGTTTATCTACAGCCCCCTCCCCCTCTTCTCTGCAGTCTTACAAAATACATATTTTACACAGCATCTCTCAGCAGCAGAAAGCAGGGGGTGGGAATCTGACATCACACACACACTGCAGAACTAGAGAAGAGAGCTCTGTGAAATCTGCTAGCTGATTGGAGGTAGGGGGGCTGTCTCCTGGGAGGCTGTGGTGTTGGCTTAAAGTGGCTGTAAACCCACTCTCATCCTTTCTAAACTACTGCCATAGTGGTTATCTATAAGGATATACATGACAAATGTCTCCCCTCTGCCTGTTATGAGACCCACAAAACGGCAGATACTGTGGGTGGGTCTGTTGTTCGGAGCTCGGTGGGTGGAGTCATGATGTCAGTAGACTCCCCGCCCACTCCCCTTGTCGACATTAATTTTCTCCTGTGCATTTCTTACACTGAACTTCTGCTATGATCACTAACATCCAGTCAAAACCTAGAAAAGTCTGTGCATTCTCCCACCCTTTTCTCCTTCTCTTCCCCTCCCCCCTTTTTTCCCCCTCAATCCCCCTCATTATCCAAATAGAATATACGCACATTAACAACTAGCAGGTTCATATAAAAATTGAGAAATATTGTATAATTACTTGCACAAAATTAGTGTTTTGTTAATAACTATATATGTACCATATTAGTCTGTAAAGTATACTATAACCCAATTAACATTGTCAACAAACTTAGATGTTCATCCTTGTACTCTGATGTAATGTGCCATCTTTTTCATCCAATAAAATCGTGTGAAACAAAAAAAAAAAAAAAAGTTTTAGGGTGTGATCCCAATATACATTCCACATTTTAGGACAAAGCATGTCATACGTGTCAGGACTGGCAAAGTCTGTTTAAAGGCTACTGAAAACAATGGGAGATCAGTCTCTAATGTGTAAATGATCTCATATCTCTTTATAACTGACAGTCTGTGCACTTTTCTAACAAGGAAAAACACCTTTGACTGCTTACTTGTCTAATATATTTTCATTATAAAATAGAAATAAAAAATGTAATTTGCTTTCACAAAAAAAAAAAAACTCAGAAAAGTCACCACATGAGGTGTGGAGCAGCCAATCCTGGGAGAGCTGGAGAAGAAAGGAGGGGATGAGAATTACACATAATGCCTCTCTAAGGCTCCTGTATGAGATATGTAAATCACCTGTCACTCACAGCAAGGGGGAAGAACTGACTGGTATTTCTCTGTCTGTTTTTATCTCACTGAAAAAAGATAAGATGATTGCTCAGAGCTGGATTACCTCTTCGTGGCAAGACTGGGCAAAGATGATATGAAATCCTATACTGTACAAGGTACAAGCCTAAATTACAAAAAAAAAAAAAAACTGGGTTTACATCCACTTTAATCTATTAGGAGCGAGTCATGCAGATAGCAGAGAGAGAAAACCATACTTGGTGCTTTGGCTTCAGGTTAGCACACACTATAGTGGGATGTGCTTTGTTCATCATGTCTGAGGTTCACTACCACTTCAAGGTTTAGGTTTGAAAAAGACCAGCTCCAACCAAAGTTACCAATTCTGCTTCTGGTATCATCCTTGGATTTAATTGCCTACGGGCTTCTAATGACTCCCTGGAAATGTCAGTAGGGAAATTTCTCTGAAAAAATTGTGTCTACGACACTTCTATAAAGCTATGCCACTCTCTCCCAGCTGAACTCCCCAACTACACTATGATCTACTGTGGGAGCATTACATAATACAAATTTCCTTGTAATGGTCTCATAAGTCATATGGAGCATGGATTTGTGATAATGATAGCTCACAACTGCAATTTCTTCTGAGAGATATAAAAAGAAAGCATGTGGTTGAATTTGCAAACAATCACATAGAAAATGAAAAGAAACCCATTACCCTACCTGTTCCAGGTGATGGGCCCAAAAAAGTTTTTAAAGCACAGAAAGCCAGGCAATTAGCATCTTCACTAATTAAGCAATGATGGGCCTGATATTTCATTCATGATAGGTTTCTTCGAATTAACAGTTTTGGGAGAATGTTACCTTTAATTGAAAATGCATTTTTTTTGTCACCATGCCCCTTACTAGTGCAGCAGTACCTACGTACTTCGTGAAGGCTGTATGACAGTAACAGTCTAAAAAAATACTGAATTTATTCTGAGTGTAGGTGTTTTACAATACATTTCAGAAACAACTTGACTTAAAAAATACTTTTCTAATAAATAGTGTATTATGCAGCTTTCATTTTAAATGCTTTGTTTACTGTAAGTTTTTCTTGTGTGAAGAAAACATGCTAAGTCAAAGAAAATGAGGGCTATTAACCCTGAATGTTTTAACAAGTCAGCGAGAAAATAATCAGCCAGTCATTTTGAGACATTGTAGTGTCAGAATATTACACAGTGTTTCAATAAATACAGCGCTGAGTAATTATGTTAATGCCTTTGTTCTTCACAATAAGGTTCGCTGAAAGCTACGGTATGAGCATAACCTTCAATTTATCTTATGATGGATTCGAAATAAAAAGAACAAAATGACAAGTGAATTATGTTGGTTTAGTCTTTTGTAAATTATGCAATATAATGGTATCAGTGTGAGCTATCGCCTACAGATTACACTTAAACTGTATCCAAGAAGAGGGAAACGCAAACCCTGAGGAAGAAAATGAACAACAAAATGGGAGAGACAAACCCTGGCTCCAGAGCAAAAATGGTAAAACGCAATGAAAAAAAAGAGCTTCGGGGGGTCTCTCCAAGAATGAAATGAAAAAAAAACTATAAATATCCAAACTTACTTAATATGGTAAAACAATAACTTTATTAGCCAACTGACCCCTGGACAATTATACAATAAACACACACACACACACAAACATATAAAAGCAAAATACATTAGCCATGTATCATTATGGCCACAATAAATAAAGCATTACTTACTTCAGATTACCTATCTAACATGAACAATAAAAAAACACATGAACAGATGAAATTAGACTCCTACTGTATATGTTTTTCCATGTATTGCAAACATGGTAATAGCTGTAAATAAAATCCCATGTAGCAGCTCAAGGGAATCTTCATAGGTGTCATATGACCACGTACATCAAGTGAACTGTAAGATCCATCCACGTAATTGTATACATCAGGTGACACCAGTATAGCTTGAAATGCTAAACACTCAAAGAGTACCATATAGAGCAGTGATCCTCAACCAGGGTTCCGTGGAACCCTAGGGTTCCTCCAGAGGTTAGTTACTAGGGGTTCCTTCAGCATTGGGCAATTTCTGCCTCTCAGATAAGTTCCCACTGACACCAGTGATCTTTTTATCTATCTGTAAGAAGGCAATTCTTCCCAATGACCACAAGTGTAAGGACCATTCTTCCCACTGACCATCACACAAAGGTATCATGAGTTGCAGAGTTCAAATTTTTAGCACAGGTTCCCCGAGACCGGAGAACTATTTCAATGGTTCCTCTGTGTTGAAAATGTTGAGAAAGGCTGGTATAGAGTCCCAGAGTACAGTCCAATACTTCAGGAGCATTTATAGACTGTGAGGTCCAGTGTGTGTGAAGTGTGCCAATATAAGTTGGACCACTAAGCGTTAAAAGGTGTAGGTGTTCACAAAGGACTCAAAAAGATCTTCAGATCATTTATCATATAATGAATATCTATACTCTCCCAAATTTTCTTCTGATATTACAGAATTACTGGGGCAGTATTCACTAAAGGGGTAGCGAATTTAATGCAAATGTAATGTAATGTTATTAGGTTGTTTCCTGTGCTGGTCAAATGTTTATCAATGGTTTCAAATGGAAAATTCAGCAAAATTCAATAGATAGCCATATGTTTTATAAGAAATCCTATCATACTTAGGGCCATATAATGACCAAATATGATATTTTCTGTTTTAAGTCAATAAAAAAACACTCCCCCAGCACAGAAAATAGCCCAATAATTTTTATTTATTTTTTTGCCTCCTTCGCACAGAACACATGTACAGGCACTTTCACTGGGTGACCTGTTATACAATACTCTGCTTCTATTAGCAAAGTGCGTCTTGGTTGTCACTTTGCACTTTAATACTGGTTTTCATATATGTTCGTTTTTTTCCTGTTTTAGCATTACACTTTTATGGGTATATATTTTGATATGACAAATACAATTTGAGTTGGTAAAATGTCACATTGTTCTGCATCCTGCAAACCACTATTCTGTAGCTCCACCATCTTCAGGACATGTGTAAGCCCAAAAAATTCAACAGGGGCTTAGATCTGCATGCCGAATGGTTGGTAGCTATGGTTCGCATCTGAACACCCAAACAAAAAGAAGAGTTTTAGCAGAATTGAATCTGTGGTGATTCACCAAGCTCTTACTACATAAACTTCAGTAATTTCCTTCTACATCCCGATTTACAAATAGAAAAAAGACAAAACTGTACTGAAAAAATCCAAGAAGAGCAAAGGACACGGATTAGGTTAGATTACTTAGATAGCTTTATACAAGTGAAATGTTTGCAATTAGGGAAAATCCACACATTAATTTTGAGAAAATAACCTCAGTAAACTCATTCTGTAAATCCATTGGTCCCCACACCCAGAATTTTCAATCATGGTTCTTCTCCAGCCAATAGTAAGTATTCACAGAATTAGGAGACAGATGTTGTAAGGGGTAATATAAAGTAAACGTTTCATTTTTTCAACTTTCCATCTATTAAATCTTTTGCCCTTGCCGTTTTAAATTGGATAGTAAAATAATTTTTTTCTGCCAGTAAATACCTAAAGCCTTGTACACATGATCGGACTTCCATCTGACTTTTCCGTGGATTTTTGTCCGAAGGGCGTTGTCTGTAAACTTGTTCTGCATACAGACAGCAGAACATTTTCAGCCAACATTCACGAAACAACGTTGTTTTTCTGCTCTTGTTGTCTGATGATTAGCATTGGTTCGGAGCATACGTGGTTGTACTTTGGATTTTTGTCCGAAGGACTTGTGTACACATGATCGGATAATCCGACGGAACACAGTTGTTGTCGGACAATTTGAGAGCATGCACAGCCAACATTTGTTGTCGGAAATTCCGACAACAATTGTCCAATGGAGCATACAGACGGTCGGATTATCCGACAAAACACGTCTGTCGGACAATTGTTGTCGGAATATCCGATCGTGTGTACGGGCCCTTATACAGCCCACTTCCTGTATCTTGTCTGGTGAAAAGCCTAGGCTTATGACATAATGCACATCTCTCTCATGAGAGGGGATGAGTCATAAGAGGATTAATGAGAGCTGCAGAGCTGGAGGTGTGCCTCCGTGTGTCTGCAAATCCAGGAAGTGAACAGGAAGCAGCTTAACCACTTACCAACCGCAGCACGACGATGTATGTCAACACAATGGCACGAGCAGGCAAATAGGTGTATCTGTACGTCCCTTTAAATTTGTCGCCTGCTACGTGCCTCATGAGTGCGCCTGCGGGTCCCGGAAACTCAATGTTGCCGGGCGGCCCACGATTGCGGTCGGCAAAGGCAGAACAGGGGGATGCCTTTGTAAACAAGGCATTCCCCTGTTCTGCCTAGTGACAGGTCACTGATCTACTGTTCCCCGTCATCGGGAACAGTGATCAGTGACATGTCACTGGTAGCTCCTACCCCTAACAGTTAGAATCACTCCCTAGGACACACTTAACCCCTTCAGCGCCACCTAGTGGTTAACCTCTTCACTGCCAGTGTCATTTTCACAGTAAACAGTGCATTTTTATAGCACTGATCGCTGTAAAAATGACAATGGTCCCAAAAATGTGTCAAAAGTGTCCGATGTGTCCGCCATAAAGACGCGGTCAAGATAGAAATCGCAGATCGCTGCCATTACTAGTAAAAAAATATATATTAATAAAAATGCCATAAAACTATCCCCTATTTTGTAGACGCTATAACTTTTGCGCAAACCAATCAATATACGCTTATTGCTTTTTTTTTTTTTTTTTTACCAAAAATATGTAGAAGAATACACAATCGGCCTATACTGAGAAAAAAATAGCATTTTTTAAAAAAAATTGGGGAAATTTATTATAGCAAAAAGTACAAAATATTGCTTTTTTTTTCAAAATCGTCACTTTATTTTTGTTTATAGCGCAAAAAAAAAAACGCCGCAGAGGTGATCAAATACCACCAAAAGAAAGCTCTATTTGTGGGGAAAAAAAGAACGTCAATTTTAGTTGGGAGCCACCTCGCACGACCGCGCAATTGTCAGTTAAAGCGACGCAGTGCCGAATCGCAAAAAGTGGCCTGGTCTTTGGCCAGCCAAATGGTCCGGGGCTTAAGTGGTTAAGCTGCTCACAGTTAAAATAGATGTAGCCAGACTCAGTGGAGGGAGATTCTGCAGCATCTTTGGCAAGTACAGAATCACAGTATATATAAAAGAATATGCAAAATCTTCAGGACGTGTGTAAGCCCAAAAAATTCAACAGGAGTTGAATGCATGCTGCATGCTGAATGGTTTGTAGCTATGGTTCGCATCTGGACACCCAAAGAGTTTTAACAGAACTGAATCTGTGGTGATGCACCAAGCTCTTACTACATAAACGTCAGTAATTTCTGTCTACATCCCAATTTACATATAGAGAAAAGACAAAACTGTACTGAAAAAATCCAAGAAGAGCAAAGGGCACAGATTAGGTCATGTCCTAACACTAGTGCACAGTCTCTGCCAGATGGCACTGGGACCATCTGAGGGTTTGGGCAGGGTTTGGTGAATTTCTCCAATGCAAGTCATCAGATCCTGTGAGGGTGATAAAAGAGCATCATTAGAATATCTAAGGACACAACATTAAACAGAACATTAGAATAGATGAATTGCACAGCAGCAATATGTAAGGAATAAATCGCAGCTACGTACACAGAGATTCACAAACTATAAATGCATCCTTATGTACAGTACTCTAATATGTCTCACACCCTTTTTAACCTTTAAGCAGTTCTCTTCACCGACATATTATACTAATGTGCGACACACACTAATAATTCAATAAGTATCACTCTCTATATTAGATTTACTCTTGTTTGGCTGATGACCTCACTCCCCAGTAGAAAAGAAAAGCATTTGAGAAAGACGTCATTCAAGCTCAAGTGTTTTAAGCATATGGCCATTATTAAATCTATACACACATTTACACAAATATAATCTTACTTTTTTGTAAGGGTATTCCTCCAATTTCATTTTTATCAAATCAGCTTCCAGTTTAGTGCTTCTCGTCCTGACAAACTGACTTTGGGCCAGCTCTGCCTGTTTATGGATACAATCTGGACAGGATGCTGGGTCATGCATCTTAGCCCGTATGACCTACATAAAATAAAAATGAAAAATTGAATGCCCTAATGAGCCATCTCTCCAAAGAAAAGAATTATTCTCCCAGTTTGACTCCAATTTAGGAATGCTGAATCAATTGGATAAAATCAGTAAAGGGCATTGTTTTAAAAATGACTGGAAAACCTTAAAGTAGCTAAGAGACTTTAATCAGAAAACTTCTGTCAGCCTTCATCCCAGCTCCATAATGCGTGCCTTTTGGATTCCGAATAAGAGCTCCTACTGCTTCCAGAATTATCCAGGATCAAGAGCTCTCAGGGAACTCTAGAAAGTAAAATGATGTATGTGCCAGTTTTTTGGATACTTACATAACTTTATACAAGTGAAATGTTTGCAATTAGGGAAATTCCACACATTCATTTTGAAAAAATAAATGGAGAGCTCGATTTTCTCTTGTTTTATTCTATATATTTTTATTCATTTTGTAACATTAAATAAATCTATTTATTTTTGTAAAACTATATAGTGTTCCTTTCTGGTACCAGTAAAGTCCGCTCAAATGTCCAAAAACGTATTTCTTAGGCCCCTTTCACACTGGGGTGGGCAGGTGCGGGGACGGTATAGCGGCGCGATTTTCAGCGCCGCTATACCGTCGTATTTACCGCGATATTCTGCCGCTAGCAGTGTGGTTTTAACCCCCGCTAGCGGGCGGAAAAGGGTTAATACCGCCCGCAAACCGCGGCTACAGCCGCGGTTTGCAGGCGGTATTACCGCGGTGTTCCATTGATTTCAACACACCGCTCCTTCATCGCACCAAAGATGCGGCTTGCAGGAGATTTTTTTTTCTCCCGCCAGCGCATCGCCTCAGTGTGAAAGCCCTCTGGCTTTCACATTGAGAATACTGGGGCAGGAGTATTTCAGGCGTTATTTATGCGCTATGCTGAAATACGCCTCAGTGTGAAAGGGGCCTAAAAGAAAATAACCTCATTCTGTAAATCCATTGGCCCCCACACCCAGAATTTTCCATCATGGTTCTTCTCCAGCCAATAGTAAGTATCCATAGAATTAGGAGACAGATGTTGTAAGGGGTAATATAAGGTAAACTTTTCATTTTTTCAACTTTCCATCTATTACATTTTCTGCCCTGGTTGTTTTAACTTTGGATAGTAAAACATTTTTTTTCTGCCAATAAATACCTTATACAGCCCACGTCCTGTCTCTTGACTGGTGAAAAGCCTAGGCTTATGACATAATGCACAGCTCTCTCTCTCTCTCACTCTCGTGAGAGCTTACCAGAAAGGGAGGGGGGGGTGAGTCATAAGAGGGCCAATGAGAGCTGCAGAGCTGGAGGTGTGCCTCTGCGTGTCTGTATAAATCCAGGAAGTGAACAGGAAGCAGCTTCAGCTGCCCACAGCTAAAATAGATGCAACCAGACTCAGTGGGGGGAGATTTCTGCTGCATATTTTGCAAGTACAGAATCACAGTTCATATAAAAGAATATGCAAAGTGGTTGGAGGAAAGCTTCAGAATGGCAAAGATGTTTTTATTACAAATTATGTGCGCAGACTGCAGTTCCTCTTTAAGCAGAAGTGAAATCAGCCCTGGTAACCTACCACTACTATCACACAGCAGGCCTCTTTTAATGCCTACACTTCAGTAGAGCTAAACTATTCGAAAACAGGGTGGCATGAATCCCACAGACTCTCTAATAAGACCAAGTCTTCCCAGTCATGAACCTGGCACTGATGAATAATGCAGTCAGCCTCACCCTGTGCAGAGATTTACCAGTTTTATGGGGCAACAATCTAAGAGCCAGCAGACTCCAGAGTGATCATTGGGGCAGGTATAATGAGCAGTTAACCCTTCAAACACACAGGCAGTAGCTGCAACCATGTGTTTTAATACTTTGGTAGCGATTCACAGAGGCAAATTTCTTTCAATTCTAACTAGAGCATTAAGAGATTCATCTTAGCAATTTTTATATATCCTTTTAAAGAAAATAAATGGTGCAAGAATTTTTTTTTACAGAAGGGTATTTCAAAGCAGACAAAAGCAACAACAAAATAAAAAAGGATACACAAAGTAGTTGCAATGCCATGTACAGTTTTCCTAACAGATGTCAAAGTTGCAAAATTGTGTTCAGGCATTGACATTTGTTTTACCTTCCGTCACTAAGGAGTTAAAATAACTGAAATGTTTACGTAAGATCAAAAGATATTTTACACAAACCGTGGGGAAGATTTACTAAAACTGAAGCACTTAGAATCTGGTGCAGATGTGCATTGTAGCCAATTAGCTTCTAACTTCTGCTTGTTTAATTAAAGGGGTTGTAAACCCTCATGTTTTTTCACCTTAATGCATTCTATGCATTAAGGTGAAAAAACTTCTGACACTAACCAGCCCCCAGCACCCCCATTTTACTCACCTGAGCCCGTTCGTTCCCTCGGCGGAGACGCGCTGTACCTCTCTGCCCGGGGTACTCGACTTCTAAATGGATAGATTGATAGCAGCGCAGCCATTGGCTTCCGCTGCTATAAAATACGATGATGCGGGGGGCGGGGCCGAATCCAGCATTCTGTGTCTATGGACGCAAATGCTGGACTCGGGAAGTGTGCCCGCAAGGTAGCCCCCAGGGAGAGCACTTCTCCTAGGGGGTTTACCCATGCGGGGAGGAGCCGCGAGCGCCACCGGGGGACCCCAGAAGACGATGATCAGGGCCACACTGTGCAAAACGAACTATACAGTAGAGGCAAGTATGATATGTTTGTTATTTAAAAAAAAAAAAAAACAGGGTTTACAACTCCTTTAAGCTTTGTCAATAAAACCTGGAAGCTGATTGATTACTATGCAGAGCCGCACCAGATTTTGCACTCTCCAATTTTGGTAAATAACCCCCTCCATGGCCATTTTTTCTTTCTTTTCATAAACATGTTGTGCAATACTGTAAAATACTTGCACACAGTACAAATGATGGCAGCACTATTGACTGTATATTACTGATTGCTCATAAATTAAAACAGTGCATTTGTGTAAAGTCACACTAAGGCCAGGTTCACACTAGTGCGATTCGAGAACCCTGCGAATCCATTGCGGGTTCCCGCATCGCACCCGACTCGCACGGCCAGTTCACACTGCCATATGCGAACTCCTGGGGAGTGTCATACAACATTAACGACACCCCCATTTCAGCTTGCATATCGCACTGCGAACTGACAGTTCGGACATGAATCGGATCGCATAGGTGTGAACACCCATGCAATCCGATTCTGGTGCAGCCCAAAAAAAGGGTCCCGAGTGTGTTTGGTCCGAATGCGGTGCGATATCAGCCATACTATCTGTATGGCTGAAATCGCATTGCACGGACATCAAATGTGATTTGCACTGCAGTGCGAATTGCATGCGATCTCGCACAGCGCCCCAGTGTGAACCCAGCCTTTAATATTCACTTTTACTTTCAGTCACCTGTTCATCACCCTTATATCTTCTGTTAAACCTAAGACGGCCTTGCCTCACCCACACAATCATTATACTGTATACCTGTTTCATAGTTTCATTGACATTCTGCATTTGTAGTCTGTTCATTATCCCACTAGGGATGTAACATGAAGGATGCCTATCTGTTGAACTCCAGTGTTGCTGTCCTGGATGTGGCTTTTTCTCTTGGGTTATTGTTGGCTGTTGATTCAGATGCTGTATCTTCTTGGAACAATAAGACAGCAATGAAGAACTCTCCGTCTCTGTATAATTTGGCTGAGAAACTGAAAAGATAACATGTACTTCATGTAATCTAAAATCTATTAACCGTAGAGCTTGAAACAATGTGTCATTTTCACATACAAAATAAAAGATGAGCATTGTGTTAATACTCATATGTGATTAAAGTAGTATTAATCCCCAAAACATAAAATTCTACATTATGCAGATTATTAATTATTAAACTACTGCATCTAAGAATTGGTGAGCTGTAATATAATACAATACATTTTTGTTTTGGGGTATAATACCACTTTAAAGTTCTAACTTCTGTACAGAATTCAACTTCAATAAATGTCTGGATTAATGCACAAAAAGAAGAAAAAAATAAATAAAATAAAAAACACAAAAAAGAGGCTGAATTGTATAGAATAAAAAAATATATCCCCTGAAACCCTGAGACATACATACTCATGAGCCAACCTAGGAAGCATACCCATCTATCTATCGGGATGGTCTGGATGCCTTCTTCAACTAATGCTATATGGAAAAAACCTGGTACATGAAGAAGTTTATCAGAAAATTAAAGTGGAAGTAAACCCATTGGTTTAACAGTTTAAAAAACAGTTAAATTCCCGGCATGCCGAAAATGCTAACTGCCACATTGGTTGTGCTCTCAACCAAACTGTCAAACCATCCAATGGCTGGTGTCATAACTGGTCACATGTGCAGCATCATGGCAGTTGAAGATTAAAGGTCAAGATGGCAGCTGAAAACGATATGAGGGTTTACTTCCACTTTAAAGGAAATCCAAACTGATAAGGCCTTTGATGATCCCAGTACAACTGTGGACTGCAACAAAAAGTAATTACAGCTGAAAATCTATAATAAAAAAATGTGCTTAATTTAGGAAATCTATAGTGCTTGCTTTTAAACATATCTTCACTCATTGAATTGTTCCATTGTTTTCCAGCTTGGGATCGTTAAGTCAGGCATGTACACCCCTCTCCTCACCCCCCCCCCCCCACCCCCTCCTTACATCTTTTATTGTGCTTTTATCTTCTATTTTTATCTTAATTTTTTCTGATATGAATCTTGGAGATCCTTATAAGAAACATATTCTTATGATATTCCTAGGGTCTTTACAACATTTTTTGATTGATAGTTATAGTGTGGATGACCCTTCATCCTATTTCATTGGTTTTATCTCATGATTTGTAAGGGTTAGAGGGCTTTCTTAAGAGCCCATTCAAATACACGTGGGATCCCCTCTTCTGGCACAGCATAATCCCTATAGGGGTGCCATGGAGGGGCGTGGATCTCGATTAATTTTTTATTTTTTTTTATTCTGGTTTAGCTAAAGTAAATCTATATAACATTTTTTAGGCTTTCTGGCATTTATCTGATAAATCTTCTATTGAAAGTAGAGCTACGTATTTGCTCTTTTATTTATTTTTATTAAATTTTTTGAATATGGAATATTATTTGTGCTGTCCATATTATTATTCTCCTGTATGAATTATTCGTATGTTATACTGTATATTATTTGTTTTATTTTATGATTTTCGAAAAATAAAATATTTTGAAAGAAAACATATCTTCACGTATTTTTAACTTACTATGGGCAGGGCTAATGCAAATGAAAAAATTATTTTCAATATTTTAAAAATGTGTTTAGTCAGTAGGGTTGTCCCGATAACACTTTTTAAAGACCGAGTACAAGTACCGATACTTTTTTCAAGTACTCGCCGATACTGATACTTTTTTCAAGTACTCGCTGATACCAATTACCAATACTATTTTTTAATGTCATGTGACAGTTTGACTGATGGGCACTGATAGGTGGCACTGACTGACGGCTGGCACTGATAGGTGGCACTTATGGGCACTGAAATGCAGCACTGATTAGCAATTGCATAATAAAGGACATGAATGATGAGAGGAAAGGAAGGATTTTGCAATGCTATATGGCATATAGCATTGCAAAATTCTTCATGTCATTTAACATTTATCATCTAGTAAGTATGCTGCGACGCCCATCTTGGTACACCCTGCACTCGGCTGCAGTAAGCCAGCAGAAGACATCTTGTTACACCCAGCCCATATAGTTCGGGCTGGGTGTACCAAGATGTCCGCTGCTGGCTTAATGCAGCCGAGTGCAGGGTGTACCAAGATGGGCGTCGTGATGTTTACCCTCCAACGGAAACACGGAACGTCACTTCCTTTACCGAATGTGACAGCTCCGGTCACCGTTTTGGACGGAATATGCGGCGGCGCCCTGCACTCCTGCCCCGGCCAGGATACCTCTAGTTCCAGTGGTGCCAGACCGGTTGCATTCCCAGGTATCGGATCGATATCAGGACAACCCTATTAGTCAGGTTAATATTCAATATAGTTTCAGATGTAGAGCTTAAAAGGTAAGCAGCTTCTGCTTTGTTCTCTTTTGAAAACCCAAATTTCTCTGTATCCATGGTCATGGCTGTATTAACTGTTTATTGAAAACAGATTTTACATAAATAGTAAAAAAAAATGTAAAAGAATTGTAAAAAAAAAATAAAAAAAAATAAGGATTTACACAGTTTAAAAAAGAAAAAGTGAATCCAATAGCTATCATACTACAGATTACCTTTAAAGTAACTAAAGGTGCACATATTCTTTAACCACTTAACGACCGCCCACTGTAAATATACGTCGGCAGAATGGCACCGACAGGCAGAATCACGTATATCTACGTGACTGCCTTTGTATAGTTGGGGGGTCCGATCGGACCCCCCTTCTTTACAGTGAGCGGTGGTTAACTGATCGGGAGCGATCAGGCATGAGGGGACGGCCATTCGATTCCGGCCACCCCCTCTCGATCGCTCCCGGCGAATGAGAGAGCTTCCCCTGCCTGTGTAATGTTTACACAGGCAGAGGAAGTGATGTCATCTCTCCTGCGGCACTCACATATACCGAGCGCCGTACAGGAGAAGATGGCAGGTTAGTGCACAAAACATTACACTGACACCAGGACACATAGGTACATAAATCGCCCCCCCAGATCACCCCCCAGCCCCCAGCCCCCAGCCACAGTGTCACTGAGTGCAGTGACCATTTATTTAGTGATCACTGCAATCAGTGACATTTGTGACTATAAAAGTGTCACCAAAGTTTAGTTTTAGGTCCAGTGTAGCCCCCTAACCCCCCCTAATAAAGGTTTAACCCCCTGATCGCCCCCCAGAGAACCCTTTCAACCCCTATCACCACTGTCGCTAAGCGATCATTTTTCTGATCGCCGTCTTAGCGTCAGTGATGCTGATCGGTAGCCAGTAATTTTTTTTAGGTTCGCCGCAGGTTTTTATAGCGTCGAGTACCCCCATATATTACCTAATAAAGGTTTAACCCCCTTGATCGCCCCCCCAGGTAACCCTTTCACCCCCTAGCACCGCTGTCACTAAGCGATCGTTTTTCTGATCGCTGTTTTATTGTCGGTGATGCCGATCGGTAGCCAGTTTTTTTTAGGTTCGCCGCAGGTTTTTATAGCGTCAGGTACCCCCATATATTACCTAATAAAGGTTTAACCCCCTTGATCGCCCCCCAGGTAACCCTTTCACCCCCTATCACCACTGTCGCTAAGCGATCATTTTTCTGATCGCTGTCTTATTGTCGGTGATGCCGATCGGTAGCCAGTTATTTTTTTTAGGTTCCCGGCAGGTTTTTATAGCGTCAGGTACCCCAATATATTACCTAATAAAGGTTTAACCCCTTGATCGCCCCCCAGGTAACCCTTTCACCCCCTATCACCACTGTCGCTAAGCGATCGTTTTTCTGATCGCTGTCTTATTGTCGGTGATGCAGATCGGTAGCCAGTAATTTTTTTTAGGTTCGCCGCAGGTTTTTATAGCGTCAGGTACCCCCATAAATTATCTAATAAAGGTTTAACCCCCTTGATCGCCCCCCCAGGTAACCCTTTCACCCCCTATCACCACTGTCACTAAGCGATCATTTTTCTGATCGCTGTCTTAGCGTCGGTGATGCAGATCGGTAGCCAGTAATTTTTTTTAGGTTCGCCGCAGGTTTTTATAGCGTCAGGTACCCCCATATATTATCTAATAAAGGTTTTAACCCCCTAATTGCCCCTAGTTAACCCTTTCACCAGTGATCACCATATAAGTGTTATGGGTGACGCTGGTTAGTTTGCTTTTTATAGTGTCAGGGCACCCGCCGTATATATAACCCAATAAAGGTTTAACCCCCTGATCGCCCGGCGGGTGATATCAATTAGGTTTTAGCATCAGAGAGGGTCTGCGTCACACCCCAGGCAGCGTCAGGTTAGTACCAGTAACGCTAACACCCACGCGTGAAGCATACACCCCCCTTAGTGGTATAGTATCTGATCTGATCAGATCTATACTAGCGTCCCCAGCAGTTTAGGGTTCCCAAAAACGCAGTGTTAGCGGGATCAGCCCAGATACCTGCTAGCACCTGCGTTTTGCCCCTTCGTCCAGCCCAGGCCACCCAAGTGCAGTATCGATCGATCACTGTCACTTACAAAACACAACACACATAATTGCAGCGTTCACAGAGACAGGCCTGATCCCTGCGACTCCAGTGCTGTAGGAGGTGATTTCACCACCACAGTTAAAAAAAAAAAAGCATATATGCCGAAGCATTGGGGCAGCAGAGCGATTTTGCTCCTAATGCCGCGTACATACGGTCGAAATTCCGATGGAGGCTTGCCCGTGGAAAAGTCCAACCATGTGTGTGGGGCATAACTTTTTTTTAAAAATATGGAAGGAACAATTTGAAAATAAAATAAAAAAAGCAAAATTAATAATAAATAAAAAAAAAAAAAAAAAAAAAAAAAAAAGCACCCCTGTCCTGCCCTGCTCTTGCCCAATGGCGAACGCAAGCGTCGGTCTGGCGTCATATGTAAACAGCAATTGCACCATGCATGTGAGGTATCACCGCAAAGGTCAGATCGAGGGCAGTAATTTTAGCAGTAGACCTCCTCTGTAAATCTAACGGGGTAACCTGTAAAGGATTTTAAAGGCTTTTAAAAATGTATGTAGTCTGTCGCCAATGCGCGTTTGTGCGAAATTTTAAAGCATGTCGTGTTTGGTATCTATGTACTCGGCCTAAGATCATCTTTTTTATTTCATCAAACATTTGGGCAATATAGTGTGTTTTAGTGCATTAAAATTTAAAAAAGTGTATTTTTTCCCCAAAAAATGCGTTTGAAAAATCGCTGCGCAAATACTGTGTAGAAAAAAAAAATGCAACACCCACCATTTTAATCTGTAGGGCCTTTGCTTTAAAAATATATATAATGTTTGAGGGTTCAACATAATTTTCTTGCAAAAAAAAAAAATGTTTTCATGTAAACAAAAAGTGTCAAAAAGGGCTTTGTCTTCAAGTGGTTAGAAGAGTGGATGTAAGCTTCCTAATGTTGTGTATAAAATGCCAGAACAGTTCAAAACCCCCCCAAATGACCCCATTTTGGAAAGTAAACACCCCAAGCTATATACTGAGAGGCATGTCGAGTCCATGGAATATTTTATATGTTGACACAAGTTGCGGAAAAAAGACAATTTTTTTTTTTTTGCACAAAGTTGTCACTAAATGATATATTGCTCAAACATGCCATGGGTATATGTGGAATTACACCCCAAAATACATTCTGTTGCTTCTCCTGAGTACAGGGATACCACATGTGAGACTTTTTTGGAGCCTAGCCGCGTACGGGACCCCAAAAACCAAGCACCGCCTTCAGGCTTTCTAAGGGTGTAAATTTTTGATTTCACTTCTCACTGCCTATCACAGTTTCGGAGGCCATGGAATGCCCAGATGGCACAAACCCCCCCCCCCCCCAAATGACCCCATTTTGGAAAGTAGACACCCCAAGCTATTTGCTGAGAGGTATTGTGAGTATTTTGCAGATCTCGCTTTTTGTCACAAAGTTTTGAAAATTGAAAAAAAAATAAAAATTCTTCATTTTCAAAAACAAATGAGAGCTGTAAAATACTCACCATGCCTCTCAGCAAATAGCTTGGGGTGTCTACTTTCCAAAATGGGGCCATTTGGGGGGGTTTTGTGCTATTTTGGCATTTTATGGCCTTCGAAACTGTGATAGGTAGTGAGGAGTGAAATCAAAAATTTGTGCCTAGAAATCCTGAAGGCGGTGCTTGGATTTCGGGGTCCCGTACGCGGCTAGGCTCCTAAAAAGTCCCACACATGTGGTATCCCCGTACTCAGGAGAAGCAGCAAAATGTATTTTGGGGTGTAATTCTACATATAACCATGGCATGTGTGAGCAATATATCATTTAGTGACAACTTTTTGTAATTTTTTTTTGTCATTATTCAATCACTTGGGACAAAAAAAAACAATATTTAATGGGCTCAACAGGCCTCTCAGCAATTTCCTTGGGGTGTCTACTTTCTAAAATGGGGTCATTTGGGGGGGTTTTGTGGTATTTTGGCATTTTATGGCCTTCAAAACTGTGATGGGTAGTGAGGAGTGAAATCAAAAATTTGCGCCCTTAGAAATCCTGAAGGCGGTGCTTGGTTTCCGGGGGCCCGTACGCGGCTAGGCTCCCAAAAAGTCCCACACATGTGGTATCCCCGTACTCAGGAGAAGCAGCAAAATGTATTTTGGGGTGCAATTCCACATATAACCATGGCATGTGTGAGCAATATATCATTTAGTGACAACTTTTTGTAATTTTTTTTTTTTTTTAGTCATTATTCAATCACTTGAGACAAAAAAAAAAAAAAATATTCAATGGGCTCAACATGCCTCTCAGCAATTTCCTTGGGATGTCTACTTTCCAAAATAGGGTCATTTGGGGGGGTTTTGTACTGCCCTGCCATTTTACCACCTCAAGAAATGAGATAGGCAGTCATAAACTAAAAGCTGTGTAAATTCCAGAAAATGTACCCTAGTTTGTAGACGCTATAACTTTTGCGCAAACCAATAAATATACGCTTATTGACATTTTTTTTTACTAAAGACATGTGGCTGAATACATTTTGGCCTAAATGTATGACTAAAATTGAGTTTATTCGATTTTTCTTATAACAAAAAGTAGAAAATATCATTTTTTTTCAAAATTTTCGGTCTATTTCCGTTTATATCGCAAAAAATAAAAATCGCAGAGGCAATCAAATACCATCAAAAGAAAGCTCTATTTGTGGGAAGAAAAGGACGCAAATTTCGTTTGGGTACAACATTGCATGTCCACACAATTTACAGTTAATGCAGCGCAGTGCAAAATTCTGAAATCACCTCTGGTCCTCTAGCTACCAAATGGTCCGGGGCTTAAGTGGTTAAAGGACAGGAGATCAGCTTCTACATATTACTGATTTAGAGTATAATTTAAGGTTAAGTATACTTTCAGACCAGTACACTACACTTACTAACCTGGCCATTTCCTTGCTCTAAATGAGACAACTACCCCAACACTTCTTCCAGTACTTGTCACAAAACCAAACCCTTAACCCTTGGCCACATGATTTCTGCTGATGACATATATCAGTCAGTCTGAAGTCTGATCTTCTCCCTCAACAGACAGCCTGTTTTTTGTTTTAAAACTGCAATGAAGCAAAATCCCCAAGAAAGGTACAGTATCTCTCCTCTGTAATTTTTTTTTTTTAATCCATCCAGCAAGACTGTTAAAACAGTTTTACGTTAAAGTGGTTGTAAACCCTTACAGACCACTTTTTCCTACAGGTAAGCCTAGATTAAGGCTTACCTGTAGGTGCAACGAATATCTTCTTAACCTACACGGTTAAGGAGATATTTGCAGAAAAGACTGCACTGATGTCTATGGCGCATGCGCGCCGTAAACAACGGCGCAGGCGCAATGAGCGTGCCGCAGTGAAGGCGATCACGCCGTCACTGACAGCTCCCACGCGCATGCGCAGGAGTGATGTCATCACTGCTCTGGCCATTCACAGCGATACCCGGAAGTCACTCGGGTATCATGGCGGCAGCGAAGGAGAGGAACGAGGGTCGCTGCGGGGGCTTCGATCTCAGGAAATAAATTCATAATGAGCTAGTATGCTATGCATACTAGCTCATTATGCCTTTCTCTTGCAGGGTTTTTTTTTTTGTTTGTTTTTTTTTTAGGAAAAGTTGTAGAGGGTTTACTTCCTCTTTAATGTCTCAGTACAGTTCCACTTTAGAGAAAATGTATGATAAAAGTTGTCTAAGTAAAAGAATAATATGAGAAAGTAATAAAGCCTCTTTCACACCGGCAGACTTTAGGCGGACCCAACTGGACCATTCGTTGCGCTCTATGGAGCGGCGGATGTAAATGGACATGTGTCCGTTTATACCCGCCGACATCCGATCATGTCCGCTATAAACAGACGGATGGGGAATCCATTCCCCATCCGTCTGGCAGATTGGATTGTATGACAGTCAGATGTCAAGGGACGGGGGTTTGTTGACATCCAACCGCCCAATAAAGGAAAGCGGGCTGTGTCTGTGTTCATGTCCGCTCTGCATAAATCGGATTGGACACAGACCTGTCATCTGCCTGCACAGCGAAGATCAGCGGACGCAGAGTCCGTCTGTCTGAAAGAGCCCTTAGATTAGCTGAACAAAGCCATGCTTAATCAAAGCCAGCCCCGCTAAATATAAACTATTTTTTTTTACCATTATTAACCACTTCAGATCCGCGCTATAGCCGAAAGACAGCTGCAGCGCGGACATGAACTGCCAGGTGGACGTCCCTGGACGTCCTCTTGTTTACTTCCGCAATGTGCGCCCGCATCGCGGAAGAGCTGTGCCTGCTGTGTCACGCAGGTGCCGATGCGCATGCCTGGTGTCCGCCAGGTACCCGCGATCGGCTGTCTCAGAGCCAGGGAAGTGGATCTCTGTGTGTAAACCACGTCCTGTCAGGGAGAGGAGACCGATGGTGTGTCCCTTGTACATAGGGACAACCATCGGTCACCTCCCCCAGTCAGTCCCCTCCCCCCACAGTAAGGGTCACTCATTAGGGTACATATTTAACCCCTTCCCGCCCCTTAGTGGTTAACCCCTTCACTGCCAGTCACATTTATACAGTAATCAGTGCATTTTTATAGCACTGTTCGCTGTATAAATGTGAATGGTCCCAAAATAGTGTCAAAAGTGTCCGAGGTGTCCTCCGCAATATCGCAGTCTTGACAAAAAACGCAGATCACCGATATTACTAGTGGAAAAAAAAAAAAACATAAATCTAGCCCCTATTTTGTAGGCACTATAACTTTTGCGCAAACCAATCAATAAACGCTTATTGCGATTTTTTTTTACCAAAAATATGTAGAAGAATACGTATCAGACTAAACTAAAGGAAAAAAGAAATGTAAAAAAAAAAAAATTGGGATATTTATTATAGCAAAAAGTAAAAAATATTGTGTTTTTTTTTTTTAAATTGTCGCTCATTTTTTGTTTATAGCGCAAAAAATAAAAACCGCAGAGGTGATCAAATACCACCAAAAGAAAGCTCTATTTGTGGGAAAAAAATGTCATTTGGGTACAGTGTTGTATGACCGCGCAATTGTCATTCAAAGTGCGTCAGCGCTGAAAGCTGAAAATTGGTCTGGGCAGGAGGGGGGTTTAAGTGCCCAGTAAGGAAGTGGTTAAAGTGTAAGCCTAGGGTCAATTCACAAATGTTTATCGTGTGCAATATTTGTGTTTTCTATGAAATATTGCATGCAACCTTTAAAATGTCAATTTACTACAAGTAACACATTTTATAACATTTTTTTTTTTCACGCAAATAGAGATTTTTTTTTGGTAGTATTTGATTACCTCTGAGTTTTTTCTTTTTTAACCACTTCAACCCCGGGCTTTTTTTACCACGTCAATACCGGGCCTATTCTGGCACTTCTCTCCTACATGTACAAATCATCATTCTTTTGCTAGAAAATTACTCAGAACCCCCAAACATTATATATATTTTTTTTAATAGACACCCTAGGGAATAAAATGACAGTCATTGCAAATTTTTTTCTTGCACGGTATTTACGCAATAATTTTTCAAATGCCTTTTTTTGGGAAAAAAAATGGTTTCATGAATTAAAAAATAACAAAACAGTAAAGTTAGAACAATTTTTGGGGAAAATATGAAAGATGATGTTACGCCGAGTAAATAGATACCCAACATGACACGCTTCAAAATTGCGCACACTCATGGAATGGCGCCAAACTTTGGTTCTTAAAAATCCCCATAAGTGTATATTGATTGGTTTGTGTGAAAGTAATGGTGCCACCAGTGACATTATTACAGTGATCAGTGCTAATAATATGCACTGTCACTGTTCTATTGACACTTGGAAGAAAGGGGTTAACATCTAGGGTGATCAAAGGGTTAAATGTGTGCCTACCAATTATATGTACTGTGTACAGCTTTTACCGGGGGAACTAGTCATTTTTATTCCCTGCTTAGCAGGGAATAAATAAACAACGAGATCCCTTTTCACTGAACACAGCTCTGTATTGTTTATATTCACAGAGTTGTGTTCAGGGAATCTCACTCATTGGCTGGGATGATCGGCATGTGCTGCGATGAATGATCGCACAGCTGGGCAGGTGGGCACGCGCCCCCTGCCCAAAAATCATTATATGTATTTTATATAAAAAAACATTTTTAATTCTTTTATTGGATAGGTTTTATAGCAGAAAGTAAAAAATATATATTTTTTCAAAATTGTCGGCCTTTTTTTATGTATAGCGCAAAAAATAAGAAATGCAGTGGTGATCAAATACCACCAAAAGAAAGCTTTATTTGTGGGAAAAAAAATGACATACATTTTATTTGGGTACGGTGTCGCACGACCACGCAATTGTCAGTTAATGTGACGCAGTGCTGTATCGCAAAAAAATTGCCTTGTTATTGAATAGGGGAAGATCTTTCGGAGGTCAAGCTGGTCTACATCAGGTAGTTTTTTGTTTGTTTTGAAATTTTCTACTAGCCAATAAGAATTCTCTGGTACTGCCCTGTTAAAGAACGGAAGGGGTGGCTTAAGTACAGAAATAAAGAATATTCTTTTACACCTACAATTTATTTTAATGCTTAAACATTGCTAAATCGAAACTCTTTGAAGGAGGAGGGAATGGTAAGGCAATCCTCTGATTCATCTGGCAGCCGTGTACATATTTAGCTTTAGCTATTCAGTTGTATAAAACTATATGATTTTTTGTGAAAAGTAATTTATCAGACTCCTTAAAACGTTGAAGAAAACGAAGTTCTTGGAGTGCATACAAGAATTTTTTTTTTTTTTTTTTTTTTTAAGAATTAAACAAAAAAAAAAAAGAAACAAAACAAAAAAAAAAAAAAACACAATATCTTCACCAAAAAAAGAAAGCATGTTATGTTATGCATACTGTACGGTTTGAAATGTCTGAAACTCTGACAGACATCCCATTAACAGGAACACATGCAAAAGTCTTGTATTAGTGTAAGAGCAATGAAAGCATCTTTCAAAACTTGTAATGGATAAAGTAATAATGCTATCCCATAATATTAACAATGAATGCCCTAATGAACCTATTTTCATCCCTTATTTAGAACTCCGTTTTAATTATGTAGCTGAATGTATTAACCAAGATCATCTTCAATTTTATGAAAAAACAATTAGGAAGTAATCAAGGCTGTGCATCTAAGTGCATAAAACAATAAGACAAAGCCCCAAGGGACAACCATGAAAGCACCAGGAAAATCGAAATAAACATGTGCTCATTGCACTTGAAAATTGAAGATTAACCACGCAATTGATTAAGCTCCAATTGAAATTTGAAACAAAACAAGTACATGGCATGATAATGTCCACAGATGTAGATATGAAACCACAGTATTTGGTCTATTTGTACCTAGAAAGGTTATGGAGAAATATTTTAATAATTACATTGCACTGAATGTTCTGTGGACTATAGGAAGATGTGGCCAGGCATTTTTAGCTGGAAGTCGATTTTGGCAAAATGAAATATTAAACGATGCAATTGCAACATTTAAGTGCTAAGTGACTGACAGGACTGGTATTAAAATTTGAAACAGATGCCTTCATCAATTAACAAGACTGACAAATTGGATTTCCACTGATGTGAATGGAGGCCACAGCACACATGTGTGGGTACAACTTGGAAGAATTCAGAAGACCTTGGTCAGAGGCTTTGTAGTACTGGGAAAGCTGTTCAAAGAAGATCTTGAAACAGCAAATTTGTAGGTATGAATAAACAATACTGAAAATGCTGGGTGAGAGTAGAAGAATTGAAAAAACTTCAGTACTGACATGTACTTTCTGAACTGTAGTATAATACACCATTGTTATATAGGATAAAGCCCTGTACACACGATCGGATTTCCTATGGTTTTTAAGCCAATGGATTTTTCCATCGGAAAACCGATGAAGCTGACTGCCATCAGTCTTGCCTACACACCATCAGTCAAAAAACCGGCCGTTCCAAACGCGGTGACGTAAAACACTCAGATGAGCCGAGAAAAATGAAGTTCAATGCTTCTGAGCATGTGTTGACTTGATTCTGAGCATGCGTGGGTTTTTTAACCAATGGACTTGCCCATAGACAATCGGAATTTGCTATCGGTTTTTTATCCATCGGAAAAATATAAAACATGTTCTATTTTTTGACACCGATGGAAAAAAGACCGATGGGGCCCATACACCATCGTTTTGTCCGATGAAAAGTTCATCGGTAAAACCGAACGTGTGTACGCGGCTTAATAATCCTTTCTCAGTACATACTTTATTTATATATATATATATATATATATATATATATATATATACACATATATATATATATATATATATATATATATATATACACACACACACACATACATATATACACATACATATATACACACACATATATATATATATATATATATATATATATATATATATACAGAAAATCGTGAAGTTCACGGCCTTCTCTCACTATCTCGGCGCTTAGGTCTATACGGATTTAAATCACAGATTGATCAAACAGCCAAATGTTACCACTTGTCATTTGTGAATTCAATATTAAATATTCAAATCAGCAGCCGCTTATTGGCAAAAAAATGCACAGTCCTAAAGTCAAAAATATATAGTAAGCCCACAACAAGAAACTTGTTAATTACTATAGCAGCGCTAAGTGTCACGCAGCGTCGGCGTATCCACTCTATCTTATGTTAGTCCATAAGAGAACAACAATATACAGTTCAAACAAAAATCGAAAATAATTAAATCCGGTGCTGAGGGGTGCTCCTATATTCAAGTGTAGTTTCCACTGGCGCCAGCTCCCACCTTATACACACCACCTTCAAATTTTCCTGTGTATCACACTCCCCTTAGGGGTTTCTATTCACCAGAAGGTTGAGTTTAACAGGCACTGTCACACTGGATCTTCTAATCCTCCTCCTCCTCCAGAATGTAATCAATCCACTGGCACTCCGGTCCAGGGCGGAGAGCGGATCGGGCTGTGACGTGCGCCTTTCCCAGAATTCTGCTTGGCTGAGGAAGGCGCACGTCACAGCCCAATCCGCTCTCTGCCCTGGACCGGAGTGAGGGGAGCAGGGACAGAGGAGCAGACCATCAGGATAAGTGCCAGTGGATTGATTACATTCTGGAGGAGGAGGAGGATTAGAAGATCCAGTGTGACAGTGCCTGTTAAACTCAACCTTCTGGTAAGTAGAAACCCCTAAGGGGAGTGTGATACACAGGAAAATTTGAAGGTGGTGTGTATAAGGTGGGAGCTGGTGCCAGTGGAAACTACACTTGAATTTAGGAGCACCCCTCAGCACCGGATTTAATTATTTTCTATATTTGTTTGAACTGTATATTGTTGTTCTCTTATGGACTAACATAAGATAGAGTGGATACGCCGACGCTGCGTGACACTTAGCGCTGCTATAGTAATTAACAAGTTTCTTGAGATTATATATATATATAGTATTCAAACCCCCTTAAATTTTTCACTCTTTGTTATATTGCAGCCATTTGCTAAAATCATTTAAGTTCATTTTTTTTCTCATTAATGTACACACAGCACCCCATATTGACAGAAAAACACAGAATTGTTGACATTTTTGCAGATTTATTAAAAAAGAAAGACTGAAATATCACATGGTCCTAAGTATTCAGACCCTTTGCTCAGTATTTAGTATTTGTACCCTTTTGATCTAATACAGCCATGAGTCTTTTTGGGAAAGATGCAACAAGTTTTTCACACCTGGATTTGGGGATCCTCTGCTATTACTCCTTGCAGATCCTCTCCAGTTCTGTCAGGTTGGATGGTAAACGTTGGTGGACGGCCATTTTTAGGTCTCTCCAGAGATGCTCAATTGGGTTTAAGTCAGGGCTCTGGCTGGGCCATTCAAGAACAGTCACGGAGTGGTTGTGAAGCCACTCCTTCGTTATTTTAGCTGTGTGCTTAGGGTCATTGTCTTGTTGGAAGGTAAACCTTTGTCCCAGTCTGAGGTCCTGAGCACTCTGGAGAAGGTTTTCATCCAGGATATCCCTGTACTTGGCCACATTCATCTTTCCCTCGATTGCAACCAGTCGTCCTGTCCCTGCAGCTGAAAAACACCCCTACAGCATGATGCTGCCACCACCATGCTTCACTGTTGGGACTGTATTGAACAGGTGATGAGCAGTGCCTGGTTTTCTCCACACATACCGCTTAGAATTGAGGCCAAAAAGTTCTATCTTGGTCTCATCAGACCAGAGAATCTTATTTCTCACCATCTTGGAGTCCTTCAGGTGTTTTTTTAGCAAACTCCATGCGGGCTTTCATGTGTCTTGCACTGAAAAGAGGCTTCCATCGGGCCACTCTGCCATAAAGCCCCGACTGGTGGAGGGCTGCAGTGATGGTTGACTTTCTACAACTTTCTCCCATCTCCCGACTGCATCTCTGGAGCTCAGCCACAGTGATCTTTGGGTTCTTCTTTACCTCTCTCACCAAGGCTCTTCTCCCCCGATAGCTCAGTTTGGCCGGACAGCCAGCTCTAGGAAGGGTTCTGGTCGACCCAAACGTCTTCCATTTAAGGATTATGGAGGCCACTGTGCTCTTAGGAACCTTAAGTGCAGCAGAAATGTTTTTGTAACCTTGGCCAGATCTGTGCCTTGCCACAATTCTGTCTCTGAGCTCTTCAGACAGTTCCTTTGACCTCATGATTCTCATTTGCTCTGACATGCACTGTGAGTTGTAAGGTCTTATATAGACAGGTGTGTGGCTTTCCTAATCAAGTCCAATCAGTATAATCAAACACAGCTGGACTCAAATGAAGGTGTAGAACCATCTCAAGGATGATCAGAAGAAATGGACAGCACCTGAGGTAAATATATGCGTGTCACAGCAAAGGGTCTGAATACTTAGGACCATGTGATATTTTTTAATAAATCTGCAAAAATGTCAACAATTCTGTGTTTTTCTGTCAATATGGGGTGCTGTGTGTACATTAACGAGGAAAAAATGAACTTAAATGATTTTAGCAAATGGCTTCAATATAACAAAGAGTGAAAAATTTAAGGGGGTCTGAATACTTTCCGTACCCACTGTGTGTGTGTGTGTGTGTGTATATATATATATATGTATATACACACACACACACACACACACACACACACACACACATATATATATATATATATATATATATATATATATATATACACATATACATACACACATACACATACACATATATACACATACACACGCACAGTACATAAATAAAAAGTTATGTAAAATAAAATGAATTACGCGCACACACACAAAATAACTTATATACAGCATACACAATGCAGCAATTAAAATGTATTCAGAAAAGAATAGGCTCTCTGTTAAAGTACATAATAGCTTTTCATTGTATGCAATGCTAGAACACTAAAATACTCAGCAGTGTTTTACAAAGAATACTAAACCATTCATGTCATCATATTTAAATATATTTAAGCTTTTCTTTTAAATTCCGAGCAGAATCCAAATTATGACCTTCATTAAAAAGAATTCACTGTAACATGTAATAAATGCACATATAATTGATTAGGTAGTGTTGATAAGAGCTAGAGTGGATATAAAAGTCCACACACCCACGTTAAAATGTCAGGTTTCTGTGATGTAAAAAAATGAGACATCTCTTTCCACCTTTAATGTGACCTATAAACTGTACAACTCAGTTGAACAACAAACTGAAATCTTTTAGATGGAGGGAAGTAAAAATAAAATAAAATAATATGGTTGCATAAGTGTGCACACCCTTACACTGAGGCCTCATACACACGACCGGTTCTCCGCAAGAAACGACAAGAAAACTGCTGGCAGAGCTTTCTTACCGAGAAAACCGTGCGTGTGTACGAGGCTTTCAGGTTTCTCGTCAAGAAAACTGGCCAGAATCTCGACGAGAAAAATAGAGAACCTGCTCTCTATTTTCACGTCGGCCTGTTTCCCGACGAGAAAACTGTGTGTGTGTGTATGCGGCAACAAACTTTCCTGTCCTCCGGTAAGCCCGCGCATGCTCGAAATGACATTGACGCATGCACGGTAGCTTCCTAGGCACAGGTAGGGTGTAGCAAGATGGCGGCGACGGCATTGAATGTGACGAGCGCATGCTCGTCGTAGTCGATGACGTCAACGCGTTCGTTCCATTCAAAAGAACGGCGGTTCTTTTGAATGGAGTGTGTGTACACTCGGCCGGGACAAGATTCTTGTCAAGAATCTCGTCAGAAAAAACGACAGGTTTTTTCCTGACGAGAATCTCGGCCGTGTACTAGGCTTAATACTTTGTTGAAGAACCTTTTTATTTGATTACATCACTCAGTCTTTTTGGGTATGAGTCTATCAGCATGGCACATCTTTGCCAAAACACTCTAAATCTGTCAGATTGCGAGGGCATCTCCTGTGCACAGCCCTCTTCAGATCACCCCCCAGATTTGCAATTGGATTCAGGTCTGGGCCATTCCAAAACTTTAATCATCTTCTGGTGAAGCCATTCCTTTGTTAATTTGGATGTATGCTTAGGGTCAGTGTCATGCTGAAAGATGAAGTTCCTCTTCATGTTCAGCTTTCTAGCAGAAGCCTAAAGCCTCGTACACACGGCTGGTTTTCTCTGCAAGAAACGACAAGAAAACAGCTGGGAGAGCTTTCTTGCCAAGAAAACTGTGCGTGTGTATGAGGTTTTTTGGTTTCTCGTCGGGAAATCTGCCCAGAATCTCAACAGGAAAAATAGAGATCCTGCTCTCTATTTTCCCGTCGGGATTCTTGTCGGCCTGTTTCCTGACGAGAAACCTGAGCGTGTGTATACTTACCTGCCTCCATGGAAACCCGCGCATGCTCAAAATGACTTTGACGCATGCGCGGTAGCTTCCAAGGCATAGGTAGGGTGAAGCAAGATGGTGGCAACGGAATCGAATGTTACGAGCGCATGCTCGTCGTAGTCGATGACATCACCGCGTTCGTGCCATTCAAAAGAACGGCGGTTCTTTTGAATCGTACCGTGTGTACACTCGGCCGGCACAAGATTCTTGTCAAGAATCTCGTCAGGAAAAACAATGGGTTTTTTCCTGATGATGAGATTTTTGGCCGTGTCTACTAGGCTTCAGGCCACTTTCACACTGAGGCGTTTTACAGGTGCTTTTGAGCTAAAAATAGCACCTGTAAACTGCCTCTTCTGCAGCCCCAGTGTGAGTGCCCAAGTGCTCTCACACTGGGGCGGTGCGCTTGCAGGACAGGAAAAGCAGCATCTTTGGGGCGGTGCGGGAGCACTGTATTTAGGGCTCCTAAACCACCCCTGCCATTGAAATCAATGGCCAATGCTGCCGAAGCGCCTGCAAAGCGCTTCTGCAGCGCCGCTTTTAACCCTTTTTCGGTCGCTAGCGGGAGTTAAAAGCTCCCCACTAGCGGACGAATAGCGCTGCTTAAACGACGGTATAGCTTCGCTAAAATTAGTGGCACTTTATCGCCAACGCGGCCAGCATCTCAGTGTGAAGATGCCCTAAAGGTTTTGTGCCAATATTGACTGGTATTTGGAACTGTTAATAAATCCCACTACCTTGACTATAGGCTCCGGTTCCAGCTGAAGAAAAACAGCCCCAAAGCATGATGCTGCCACCACCATGCTTAACTGTGGGTATGGTGTTCTTTTGGTGATGTGTAGTGTTGTTTTTGCGCCAAACATATCTTTTGGAATTATGGCTGAAAAGTTCAACCTTGGTTTCATCAGACCATAACACATTTTCCCACATGCTTTTGGGAGACTTCAGATGTGTTTTTGCTAAATTTAGCCGGGCTAGAATGTTTTTTCTTCGTAAGAAAAGACGTCCGTCTTGCCACCCCATAGCCCAGTCATATGAAGAATACAGGAGATTGTTGTCACATGTACCACACAGTCAGTACTTGCCAGATATTTCTGCAGCTCCTTTAATGTTGCTGTAGGCCACTTGGCAGCCTCCCTGACCAGTTTTATTCCAATCTTTTCAACACTTTTGAAAGAACGTCCAGAACGTCCAGTTCTTGGTAATAAAATTTTGAGTATAGCCTCAATTAAAGAATAATAATCAAAAGTATAAAAAGTGCCATCATCCATAATAAGTAATGAAAAGAAAACCTAATGAACATAGGGTTATGGCTGCTAGTGCCATCAAACCCATGATTGATCACCAGGGATAGGGATGTGGGTTGGATTTTTTGGGCACTGATAACACGACAACAAAGTCATATAAAAATATATTTATTACATAAAAGGAACTATACAATTAAAAACATAAGCCAAAACCAACAGCAAAAAAACAGTGTTTGTAGGTAACGGAGCCACCGCCACACTCTGTTTGGGGTGGAGAGAGGCAAAAACCTCGACCGGTTTCGCGGTAAACACCGCTTCTTCAGGAGGCTCTGTCCAATACATAATATACAGTAAGTACACTAACAAAAACATACATATACAGTACATAGAATTACAATTTAAATACTGTGAGTACAGTTAATATCAGTATTGCCAATCCGCTCACCGTGTTTGATTGATGGATCAACCAACTGCTCAGTAGGTACCCCGCGGCGAACGAGGGGGACATATGTGGTGCTCTCTAGTAAAATTAATTAAATACTGTTAGATATAATCATTCATCTAGTTGAAAATGTTTGTATTAACCACCAGGTATGGGTGTGAAGGAACAGAAGAGGGTGGGGAAGGGGAGAGGGAAGTGAAAAGGGGGGGGGGAAGGAAGGAGGAGGGAAGGGAGTGGGGGATAAGGAAAGGAAGGGGAAGGAAAGGAGGAGGGAAGGGGAAGAAGGGGGTGTGGGGATGGGAAAGAAGGGGAACCAAGTGAAAGGGAGGGGTTGGGGAAAGGGGGAGAGAAAGGGAAAGAAAAAGGGGGGGGGTGGGAAGAGGGAAGGGGAGGGAGGGGGGGGAAGTGGAGGGGGAAGAGGGAAAAAGGAAGGAAGGAAGGAAAGGGAGGGGAAGGGTGGGGTGGAGAGAAAGAAAGGGAAGGGGGGGAGAGAAAGGTGGTGGGAAGGGAATTACACCCGGAGGACAACCACTACATGTGCTCAAGAGGGGGACCACCACCATGAATATTGGGATGGTGGGTCTTACCACAATATAGAGAGACTGAATATAACTGGGGTAATGAAGACCGTTTAAGATTGTACAATATCTGAGGCTTTGCACTATGTCCCACAGTAGAAAGGACTGGTCAGGGTAGGCGCCGCGAACAGGCGAATCAGAGGCCTGAGCTAAGAGCTGTATAAGGAAAGGAGATACATGTAAAGGAGTTGTCAGCATGTAAGGCGCTAGATGGATGTATCCCGTATAGTATCAGCGGCGCTTACCTTCAGTGTGCAGTCCGGTCGTAAGATACCCCAGGGAGAGTGATCACCACTCACATCTGCGGCTTGTCAGGAAACCGTTTAAATGTGATTCCCAACCCTGCCGCACATCCCTCCCTTTTTCTCCTTCCCCCTCCCCTCCATAAAACACCAGCCCTTTCCCATTCTTCCCCCCCCCCCCTCTTCCATTCCCTCTTCCTTTTTTCCTCAGATATTGTACAATCTTATACGGTCTTCATTACCCCAGTTATATTCAGTCGCTCTATATTGTGGTAAGACCCACCATCTCAATATTCATGGTGGTGGTCCCCCTCTTGAGCACATGTAGTGGTTGTCCTCCGGGTGTAATTCCCTTCCCACCACCTTTCTCCCCCCCTTTCTTTCTCTCCCCCCACCCTTCCCCTCCCTTTCCTTCCTTCCTTTTTCCCCTCTTCCCCCTCTTCCCCCCCTCCCTCCCCTTCCCCCCCGCTTCCCTTTCTCTCCCCCTTTACCCAACCCCTCCCTTTCACTTGGTTCCCCTTCTTTCCCATCCCCACACACCCTTCTTCCCCTTCCCTCCTCCTTTCCTTATCCCCCACTCCCTTCCCCCCTCCTTCCTTCCCCCCCCCTTCTGTTCCTTCACACCCATACCTGGTGGTTAATACAAAAATTTTCAACTAGATGAATGATTATATGTAACAGTATTTAATTAATTTTACTAGAGAGCACCACATATGTCCCCCTCATTCGCCGCGGGGGGTACCTACTGAGCAGTTGGTTGATCCATGAATCAAACCCGGTGAGCGGATTGGCAATACTGATATTAACTGTACTCACAGTATTTAAATTGTAATTCTATGTACTGTATATGTATGTTTTTGCTAGTGTACTTACTGTATATTATGTATTGTACAGAGCCTCCTGAAGAAGCGGTGTTTACCGTGAAACCGATCGAGGTTTTTGCCTCTCCACCCCAAACAGAGTGTGACGGTGGCTCTGTTACCTACAAACACTGTTTTTTTGCTGTGGGGTTTGGCTTATGTTTTTAATTGTATAGTTCCTTTTATGTAATAAATATATTTTTACATGACTTTGTTGTCGTGTTATCAGTGCCCAAAAAATCCAACCCACATCCCTATCCCTAGTGATCAATCATGGGTTTGATGGCACTAGCAGCCATAACCCTATGTTCATTAGGTTTTCTTTTCAGTTCTTGGTAATATCACATGCACAGTGCGTGCCCGGCCGTGAAGCCAAAAGCTGTCACGGCCAGGTGCCCACAGTGTGAATGGAGGCGCCGGCGGAGAGGGGGGGAGAGGAGCGACGCTCCGGGTGGCCGCATCGCTGGACCATGGAGCAGGTAAGTGTCTGTTTATTAAAAGTCAGCAGCTACACTTTTTGTAGCTGCTGACTTTTAATAAACATAAAAAGGCTGGAACTCCGCTTTATTTCTGAACACGGCTATATCCCCAGTTATAAGAGGGTGTGTACACTTATGTAACCACATTATTTTTATTTTTTATTTTTACCCCCCCCCCATAAAAAATTTCAGTTTGTTTTTCAATTGAGTTGTACAGTTTATAGGTCACATTATAGGGTTGAAAAAGTTCTGAAATCATTTATCTTATTTTTTCACATCACAGAAACCTGACATTTTAAGAGGCGTGTGTAGACTTCTTATATTCCCTGTATGTCCTTGTTGCCAACATTCTTAAAGAAAAAAAAAAATCTCTGGCTTAAAAGTGGTATTAGGGGGGCGTGTCCGGGAGCCGACTGAGGAGGACGTGCAGACATTGAGCTCCACAACTGCACCCTCAATCTATAGCCATCCTCGCTCCTAATCCACTGGAAATTGCTCCAACTCTTCCCCTGTCGTTCCTGAGGATTCCATACCTGCAACCCAGCCTGAATTGTGACTCCGGGCCGGCCGTGCGGCAACTACCAGGCCTGCTCTACACAGCCCAGGCCCGACGCCATCTTGGGGCCCACGAAGCCTCCGCCGCCTCCCGGAGGGTCTCCGGATACCCCACGGACATTCTACATCTCCATCCAGGCTTGGATGGAGGTGTTTGACTCTTAGGGAACCCCCTCGGTCTTCTTTTCGGCCTGTGGTCGGCTCCGGGGCCTGGCCGCCATCTTGCGGCCTGCGGGAACAGCAGCATCCTCCGGCCTAAAGTGCTGCGGTCGGCGGAGTGTGCGGCGGGCGGATCGGCCGCAGGTGTGTCTGCACTGGTCTGGTCTACATACCTGAGGGATCCCGGGACGTTCGGCCTGACACACCCGCGGCGGCCAGTTCTAGGAAAGTCCGCGGCTTCGGCCTACTCCTGGAAGTCGGCGGCCATCTTGCTGCTCCCAATACACCCAGAGCAACATCCAGCACAAAGCACCATCTCGCACGGGGTAAGCAGGGCGGGGGCAGAGTAAAAGGCACCAGAAGTAGGCTGATCCCTCCCCAGCTGGCAGTCAGAAAGGAGCACTCGGTGGGAGCCCTGACCCCATAGGTTCGAGGGGCGGCCATCTTGCTATACCCGACCATAGGACTGCTGGGTCCCCCCTTGCCCGTTTAAAACCGCTTTGCCCTACCCATCAAGGTCTGATTACTCTGGTGTACGGGGCGGCTGGGCCTCCACCTCATTCATCTTGCCCTCCCCGTAACCCTCCAGTCACAGACTAACAAGCAGTGTAGTGGCCATCTTGCTCCACCCGGACTCCGTGCTCCCCCTTGCCACTAGCCTTGCTCTGCCCCCTCCTCAGCCGCCAGTGCTGCCCAGGCTGCCGTACCGCTGTCCTGTAACGCAAACACCGGCACTCCCCTGCGCCTGCTCCAAGATGTCAGTAGCAGCAAAGCAAGCGTCTATTCCCATGTATGACATGGGTCGCACTTTCTGTTCTTCCACTCCACCTATGGGGATGCGTGGCTGAGGATGGACGGCTGAAGACATGTACTGCTGAGCATTGTGCTCTCCCGACGACCGCAGGCTGCGTTCCCAACCATTCACGCCCAATCTGCTGATGGCGGCTTCCAGCTCTACCTCTACTGATTCCGCTGCACTGCAACCAGGTAATATCCAACGGTACCTGCTACGCACAGCCTCACAGGACTCCCGTACAGGGAAAGACAGGGCTTCATCAGCCCGAACTCCAGGCAAACCAACACCTCCTCCCCCGGCTGCAGCAGCTTTCTCTGTCGGTGGGACCGGCCCAGGTGTACACCCGACCCCTCCGATGGATCCCGCTACTCTTAGCGTGAACACGGCCTCAGCAGAGATGCTCTCCCAGGGCTCCACATCCGCTGCCGTACTTTCTGCTTTCCGAGCTGACTTTGATTCCTGGGCTTCCAAAATGGAAACTTCTCTCCATGTTGAACTGAATGCCCTCAAACAAAGGGTTTCCGCGTCGGAGGTCACGGTTTCTGCTATGGCCACCACCCAGGAGGACCATTCAGCCCGCATAAAGGCGCTTGAAAATGCATCTACGGCTCACCTCTCCCGTCTACGGCAACACCAGCTCCGGATAGAAGATAGTGAGAACCGGAGCCGCAGGAACAACATCCGGCTGCAGGGGGTCCCGGAGGCTACATCAGGTGCCGATCTCAAACCCACTGTCATCGCTATCCTCAATCAGGTCCTGGGCAGGGAAGTTACATCTCCCATTGAATTGGACAGAGTGCATAGAGTGGGAGGCATGGGGGGTGACCGCAGGGACCGCCCTCGTGACGTACTTTGCCGGGTGCACTACTATACCCTGAAGGAAGAAATTTTGCGCAAGGCCTGGCGCCTGGGGCCACTGGACTTTCACGGATCACCTATACACCTCTACCCGGACCTCTCCCGCAACACGCTGTACATGCGGCGAGCGGTCCGTCCTATGCTGGACTTGATTCGCCAAGTAGGCGCCACGTACACTTGGGGCCACCCCTTCAGCATCAAAGTGACCCGAGAAGATAACCACAAATTTGTGCTGTCAGACCCGGACCAGCTTCCTGCCTTCTTCCTGTTCCTGGACCGGGACCCTATTGTCATCCCGAACTGGTTGGACCCCCCAGATGACCGTCAGCGGCTACCGGGCCCTCCTCTACAGCGTCGAGGACGCCCACAGTCTAGATCGGTACCTTCCGGTCCTAGAGTACGGCGAGCCACGTCACCAGAAGACTGATCCAGATTCTGTCGTCCGAGACCTGAAATGGTTCTTTTTTGATATGTCCTTTAGTCCACCAGGTGACTACAGTTCCTTTATGAGACTCCGGCCAGGTTTGCCTACTGTTTTCTCTATTTTGTTTTGTACTCACGGTTTTACTTGCGTATCCACCCCGCTGACTCTTGCTCACTTTGTTATCTAAGTGCTGCTGACGGTTTAGTTGTCTCGCTTGGCACGGAGAATGTTTCCTTGCCCTCAGCTGGTGCGGTTGTGCTTGCGGGGGCTTTGGAAAGGCGGTCGGTGGTGTTGATATGTTCTTTCACGGCATTGGCTCTACTGGCTGGCTTGGTGTTTCCCGGGCATAGCCCTTTGGCTTGTCCGGGGACCTCCGGGTCTTCCCTCGGGCTCTGGACATCTATGTCCCTGGAGCTTGGGACTGACTGGCCTTATCACTGACACCTTCTGTGCGTTTACACAGATATCTGAGCTAAGCCGTGACAACTATCATAGTTAATGCTGCTATAAATGTAGTAATTGGTGCTTCCAACCCTCGCATGCTTACGCGGGAATACCTGTGCCTTTATTCTGTCACCAGTTTGTGTACACCTTGTTCTACGTTGATGTTATTTTTCTATGTAATTTTAGACTGTTTATTACACTCCAGCGTACCAATGGTATTAGTCTGACACTCTGCCCTTTAGTGACTAGGCAGTTGAGCATTAGATGCCACGGTCATTGGGTGTGTTACACTTACAGTTATGTTATATATGCCTGTTAGGTTGTCGGGATCACAACTCAGCTGTTCTAACCCCGTTCTCTCCCCCTAAATAGGATTGGCACAGTTAGTGCCTACTACGTGATATTTCACGAAGTGTTACGTTTTTGCGCACACTTTAGTATTCTTGAGCCGCCTTCCCCAGGTGCTCTCTACGTTCAATCTCTCCCCCGCCTCGCTCTACCTTCTCTCTTCCTCCCCTGTTGTGTTTCCCCCCTTTTTTTCTTCCCCGCTTTTCTTTTTTTTTCTTCTTCTCTCTCTCTCCTTACCCCCTCCCCCCCCCATCGCTCCATCATGGCCCACACAGTGACCTCTCACCCTAGGTTACAATTCTGTTCCTACAATGTCAATGGGCTCAATATTGCCTCCAAAAGAGGACAAATCCTGTATCAAATGCACAAACGCCAAGTCAATGTGCTTCTTCTCCAAGAGACACATTTTCACTCTGCCTCCACCCCTTCCTGTTCCAACAGATACTTCAACAGGTGGTTCCACAGCACTAGCCCAACCCAGAAAGCCAAGGGAGTGTCTGTGGCCTTCCATAAGACGCTCCCTATAGAGGTGCTTGACCATCTCTCGGACCCCCAGGGGAGGTATGTTTTTGTGAAATTCGTGTTATGGGGTACCAAACTTACAGTAGCTAACATTTACCTTCCTAATGTTAATCAAGTATCGGCCGCGTTACAATACATGAGGATTTTGTCAGGATTCAGGGAGGGTAAGCTCATATTGGGGGGAGATTTTAACACCCCTCTTGAACCACTTTTAGATTCCTCCACCTCGCGATCGTGTATCTCCTTCCCCAAACTGAGGGCTCTGAAACGGGCATTCTACGATCTGCGTCTGGTGGACGTTTGGAGAGTGCTGTACCCCACGGTCCGTAACTATACCCACTTCTCCCATGTTCATCACACCTATAGTCGCATAGACTACCTAATGAGTGACCATAGCTGCCTGGACTGGTCCCCGGAATGCACCATAGACCCAATGGTCTGGTCTGACCATTCTCCTATACACATGACATTCTCGCTCCCTTCCACTCCGATTAGGGAATGGTCATGGCGCTTGAACGATTCGCTGCTTACGAACCCGGAATGTGTGACAAGGGTTTCAGATACAATCTCTAACTTTTTTGCGGACCACGCTTTGGATACGACATCGTTGCCCTTTCAATGGGAGGCACTTAAGGCTGTCCTACGTGGTACCTTTATCCAAATGGGTACGCGTCTTAAAAAGGAGCGCTCAGCCGCCATAGAGGCAGCAAATAAAACGCTTAGAAACTTAGAAACTGAGCACAAACGATCCCCGACAGTGACAATGCTGGCGGACGTTTCTAGGGCACGATCACAACTTAGAGAACTTTATGAAGCCTCTGCACATACATATGCAGATAAGCTCACTTTCCATCAATATAAGTTTCGAGATAAATGTGGTAGGCCACTGGCTCGCTCCCTGCACCCAAAAACAACCTCCGCCTTTGTGCCTCATATTCGGGGGGCACAGGGGGAAATGGTATCCTCACCCACTAAGATGGCGGGGGAATTCAGGGACTTTTATCAGTCCCTGTACAATATCCCTAAGACTCAAGGGACAAGTTCCCCTTCCTCCGGGGTGGAGGACCAGATGTCATATGTATTGGAAACCGCGCTCCCTACGTTAGACGATGACGTCATCGCTGATCTGGAAACCTCAATCACAGAAGACGAAGTCACCAAAGCCATGGCGGGTACACCGAGTGGAAAGAGCCCGGGCCCAGACGGCTTTACTCCTAAGTTCTACAAACTTTTTGCCGCCCTCCTCACGCCCTTTCTAACTAAGGTGTTCAACTCTTTGTCGGAGGGTTCAGTGTTCCCTCCACAAACACTTGAGGCTCACATATCCCTCATCCCAAAGCCAGGCAAAGACCCCACTCTTTGTGCAAGCTATAGGCCGATCTCCTTGATTGGGGTCGATTTGAAAGTCTTTGCTAAAATCCTAGCCAATAGATTACAACCATTGTTGCCTGGGATAATACACCTAGACCAGGTCGGCTTTGTGAGTGGCCGTGAGGCTAGGGACAATACCCTGAAGACCCTTCTTTTAACCAACTATGCCCGGTCCCACGATATCCCACTATGCCTCTTAACAGTCGATGCCGAGAAGGCATTCGACCGAGTAGACTGGCAGTTCCTTCGACTATCCCTGCAACAAATAGGCGTGGGAACCAATATGATGGCGAGAATAATGTCCCTTTACTCCTCTCCATATGCTAGGATTAGACTAAATGGCTCGCTATCTCCAGCCTTCTCTGTATCTAACGGGATGCGACAGGGATGCCCACTGTCCCCCCTCCTCTACGTTCTCACTATGGAACACCTAGCTATTGCTCTACGTAACAATTCTTCTATCCAAGGCATAACAGTCGGGCCCACACATACTAAACTTGCCCTCTTTGCAGATGATCTGCTCCTGTTCGTGACACACCCTCACACATCCTTGCCCTTGGTATTGCAGGAGTTTCGGAAATTTGGAGAAGTTAGCAACTTCAAGGTCAACTACAATAAATCGGAAATCCTCAACATATCTCTGCCTACGTCGGCCCTGCGAAGACTATCGTCTTCTTTCCCCTTCAAAACTGGTTCCCCCTCCATAAGGTATCTCGGAATTCAAATACCGGCGGATGCTTCCCAACTTTTTTCCTTGAACTTTGCCCCCCTACTTCTTAGGACCCAGGCAGATTTAATCAATTATGCGTCCAAACAGCTCTCATGGCTAGGTAGAGTGAATGCCCTGAAAATGGATGTTCTCCCTAGGTTCCTGTATTTGTTTCAGACCATCCCTATTCACATACCTAATTCGTACTTTAAGAAAATACGCCAACTGTTTTCCAAATTTATTTGGAATGCGGCCCGTCCCAGGATACGGTATGAAACACTTTCTCTTCCAAAGGCTCGGGGGGGGGGGCTGGAGCCCCAGATGCCTCCCTATACCATAAAGCAGCGGTGCTCACCCGCATACTAGATTGGTTCCATCATTTTTTAACCAAGCTTTGGGTTCAGTTGGAAAGCCACATGAGCCCAATTGAGCTCTCCGCTCTCCCCTGGACCTTGCCTACGGTACGGGGGGGTTCGGGCCCTCTTAATGACCTTACCCATCAAACGATCCAGATTTGGGATCGCATGCTGTCCAGAAGGGGCTTATCAAACCGCATGGGGCCTATGACTCCCTTCTTTGGGACCCCGGCCTTTCCGCCAGCTATGTCGGTAGCAAGATTCGGACCATGGCGAAGAGAGGATCATAGGCGACTTGCCCAGGTCCTTCGTGCAGACCCCACTTTGAGGTCAGATACCTCTACCGGTCTGACCTCCCGTCACCCCATGCAGTGGCTTCGGAGGCAACAGACTGCCTCCTACATCCGGACTTTCCCATCTATTACAGACATTCTTGCTGAACCGACGGGATTCGAGGAACTGCTCCTGCAGGTGGAACCTCCAACGCATGTTGTATCGCAACTATACTCCCTTCTGCTCGATGTTTACTCCCCTGGCCTCCCACCGTTTACGGTGGCCTGGGAGACAGACCTCCGTCACACTATCTCCCCTATTGACTGGCAAAAATGTTTTACCCTGACGCACAAATTGTCCATAGCCACCAAGACCCAGGAGAAGGGGTTTAAACTGTTAACAAGATGGTACAGATGTCCATCAACTCTTCACCACTTCAATCCGGAGGTGTCGGATGCCTGCTGGCGGTGCCTCGGCTCCCGGGGAACCATGCTCCACATCTGGTGGGAGTGCCCTCCTGTGCGGAGGTACTGGCAGCGGATTTTCACACTCTACTGCAAATTGATGGCGACCTCTATCCACCCTTCACCTGAGGTGGCTCTCTTGTCTATTATCCCAGGATCATTTAAATCCATCAGAAATGATGTCTTGCGACACTTTCTGGCGGCGGTCAGGGTAGTGATTCCCCGTCATTGGAAAACGGCAACCATGCCTTCCCTGGGGGATTGGGCTGTTGAGGTGGACCGCATTAGGGACCTTGAGCGCCTGGTGGCGGAGGAAAATGACAAAAGTGAACAGTTCTCTCTCACATGGACTTCGTGGTCCGTGTTTCGGTACTCCTCGGAGTTTATCTCTTGGGCGGAGTGTGCCCTGGACGAGACCACTCTCGGACCTTGATGGAGTGATTCTGATCCCTGTCCCCTATCTGTGTACCCCTACTATTTGCCCCTGACTCTTTCTCTTTTCTCTACACATAAATACACCTCTAAGAACCCAGTAGGATAACGTACCAGGGCTTCAATTTACCTACTACCTATAACCCATTGAGTGACCCTACTTCATACTCTCCAAATAGGTTTGTGTATACTTTCATCTGATGGTACTTAGCCCTGCTCTGTTCTGACACACATGATGCCTGTTGAGGATGTATCCTATTAATGTTTGTAATGTTTAAGACAATGTATGTCTTTTTCTGTCGTTTCATTGCATAAACAAATAAAATAAGATTGAATTAAAAGTGGTATTAAACCCAAAACCAAAAATGCATAGCTCCCAACTGTCCCTGATTTCGAGGAACTGTCCCTGATTTGAAACAAAGGTCCCTCTGTCCTCCTCGTTTGTCCCCCATTTTGGTCTGATCTATATAGTTGTATATAAAATGCACTTTTTATATCTTTCAAAAAATGTTTCCCACTGCTAAAACTTTCATCCAATTTCCAAATTGCTACATTTTTAAGCTTCAAAAGCCAATATAAAGGAATAGTAGTGGCAAAATAAAGAATTTGTGGGTTTGAACAACCTTTTTTTTGGTGTAATTTTCCTTTAAATGGGCGTGGCATGGGGTGTGTCCTACGCCTACATTCTTTTGCCAATAGGTGTCCCTCGTTCCCATCTTAAAAAGTTGGGAGGTATGAAAAATTAATATATTGCAGCAACCATATCTAATGATTTGTAAGAGGCATCAGTTCAATTTTTTAAGCCTTTTCCCTTTGTTTTCACCCAGTGATCTGGCCAGTAACACACCTCTTGTACTACAGTGCCTCCACAATGGCTGAAGGAGCACAGGGGCACAGCACACAGTTGCATTGTTAATCTGGGGGGAGGGGAGTATTAGATGGACTAGCAGATTTAGATACACTAACAAATTGAAGCCAAACTCCAGCTCACACTGCAGTTACACAAGCCGTTACATCCAGGGCCGATCCTGGGCAGGTACACGGGGTGCACCACGCCCAGGCGCTGTGCGAGGTGGAAGCATTTATATTCAGCCACACACAGGCTCCCTATCCTTGTGGCCTGGGACATGAGAATTGGCCGTGCGTGCGCTCTTCGCTCCTGGGCTCGGGAAGGCTTCAGGTGTGGGACTACAGCGAGCGGCGCCTGCGCATGATGGTCACGTCGCCAGGAGCAGCTGGGATTTTGCGGCGCTTGTGTAGTGAGCGAGAGAGGCTAGGGCAAGTCTTGCGATACTTGTGCTGCAGCCAACCGAGTATGCGATGTGTGAGCCCGCTGAGGAAAGCAGCGCTTGCTTCATTTTGTGATCGCTTGTTTCATGTAACTTACAAATAAATGTAGTTTGTTGATTTTAGTTCATGATTGGAGTGCTGATTTTGAGGGTGGTAACTGTGCTGCACATGAGTCTGGGGGGGTTTTGAACCGCTTTTGTTTGTTACATAAAGTTGTTACCTCAAACAACCTATCAATAATTCTATAATACAGAGAGGGAAGAGAGATGTGAATGATAGCAGCGGTCCCTTTGCCTGAATTTGGCATCTTCGGCAATGTGAATTTTTAAAACCCTAACACATATTGATAAGATTATTTACATTATGCAGATCTCTCCTACATGATAAAGTAAACACTGAATAACATCTACATATCCCTTAACGTACAAATTTGTGGATTATCAATGCAGTGGCTGTCTATGTGTGATCAGGGGTCTCCAAACTGTGGTCCGGATGTGGCCCTATGTGTGCTGTTATCCAGCCCTTAGGGCATTTTTCCCCTACTGTCAGCAAAAGTGGGTCAAAGTTCCTGCCACAGACACAGACAGTGGGACACCATTCTTCCCACAGACACCAATAATGGCGCACCATTCCACCCCCTGGCACCAATAATGGGGCACTATTCCTCCCACTGCCACCAATGATGGGGCACTATTCCGCCTACTGGCACCAATGATGGAGCACTATTCCTCCAACTGGCACCAACGATGGGGCACTATTCCTCCCACTGGCACCAACGATGGGGCACTACTCCTCCCACTGACACCAACGATGGGGCACTACTCCTCCCACTGACAGCAACGATGCGGCACTATTCCTCCCATTGACACCAGTGATGGGGCACTATTCCTCCCACTGACACCAGTGATGGGGCACTATTCCTCCCACTGACACCAGTGATGGGGCACTATTCCTCCCACTGACACCAGTGATGGAGCACTATTCCTCCCACTGACACCAGTGATGGCGCACTATTCCTCCAACTGACACCAGTGATGGGGTACTATTCCTCCCACCGACACCAATGATGGGGCATTATTCTCCCCCCTCACACCAACGATGGGGTGTTATTCCTTCTAGTGACTCAATGACTATTCTTTTTCATTGGCACCAATGATAGGGCACTATTCCTCCCACTGACACCAATGATGGGGCACTATTCCTCCCACTGACACCAATTATGGGGCACCATTCCTTCTCCTCATAGCAACAATTGGGCGCTAATTCTTCTAGTGACCAAATGATGGGCAACTATTCCTCTCACTGGCACCAATGATGGGGGCTTTGTTTTCTCCCACTGACACCAGGACATTTTCTACTCCTTCAAACTTTAGGGGGGCAGGACTGTAAACTGGCCCTTCGTTTAGAAAGTTTGGAGACCCCTGTGTTAGATAGACAGTCACTATTTTTGTATTATAGCTGCTGAGATAAAATCACTTATATGGTAAGCCATAAAAATGTAAACTGTCCTTCTTTAAAAAAAACTAATAACAGGTCTAAGCTAGTGTTGCTCAATGCCAGTCATGCAGTGCTTGTTTTCATCTCTCTTTAGAGACGGACTAATGACAAGATTAGTGTTGTTCTCTAATTCTGCCTATACACTTGGTAGTTTTGGAGCTTTCATCCGTAACAATCTGCCACCCACAGTTTACTTTGCTTCAAGTTTAAACAACCAAACAATCCAAACTGTGTGGAAATTGATCAAAACCACTACAGTGCCAGATGAATGGCATTTTGATCGATTTCTGTACCAGTTTCCATCCATTGGTCACTAACAGGGCCGATCCTGGGCGGGTTCACTCCATTATATAATACTGTGCTCCCTGCACCCTCAGACTCATCACCCCCATATATGACACTGCTCTCGCTGCACCCCCAGACTCATCATAAGACATATTTGACACTGTAACCTCAGACTCATCACCCCTCATATATATTACGGGCCCTTTACTTTAGATCAAACAGTCTGTGAAAGGAACCGCTCTGTTTGCCCCTCCCAAAGCACCAGCAGCAAAGGGGGCCAGCCAGGTCCCAGCAGCCAATGCCAAGCCCCAGAAGCCAGGACCCAGCCCCAGCAGCCAGGAATTAGGACCAGCAGCCCAGCCCCTGAAGCCAGCCCCGGTCCTCAGCAGTCAGACTCCAGGACCAGCAGCCCAACCCCAAAAGTCAGGACCAGCAGCCAGGAATCAGGACCAGCAGCCAGGAATCAGGACCAGCAACCATACCCCAGGACCAGTAGTCCAGCCCCAAAAGCCAGGACCCAGCCCCAAAAGCCAGGAATCAGGAAGACATGCAGCCAGGAATCAGGAGGAGGACATGCAGCCAGGAATCAGGAGGAGGACATGCAGCCAGGAATCAGGAGGAGGACATGCAGCCAGGAATCAGGAGGAGGACATGCAGCCAGGAATCAGGAGGAGGACATGCAGCCAGGAATCAGGAGGAGGACATGCAGCCAGGAATCAGGAGGAGGACATGCAGCCAGGAATCAGGAGGAGGACATGCAGCCAGGAATCAGGAGGAGGACATGCAGCCAGGAATCAGGAGGACATGCAGCCAGGAATCAGGAGGACATGCAGCCAGGAATCAGGAGGACCAGCAGCCAGGAATCAGGAGGACCAGCAGCCAGGAATCAGGAGGACCAGCAGCCAGGAATCAGGAGGACCAGCAGCCAGGAATCAGGAGGACCAGCAGCCAGCCCCCAGGAAGACCAGCAGCCAGCCCCCAGGAAGACCAGCAGCCAGCCCCCAGGAAGACCAGCAGCCAGCCCCAGTATCCATTATTTAAGGTAAGTGAAGTCTTCTAGGGCTGGGCCTGGGCATCAAAGTATTATTAATTAATATAATAGTGTTTATTTTTACTATTGTTCAGTTACACTCCAATGTAGTCTCTCATGGGACCTGGAGGGGACTCTTACTATCAGAGACACTCTAATGGTCACAGAGAGGGCCTCTGTTAGATAGACCCCCCTCCAGGTCTCATTAGACTTCGTTGTAGTCTCTAATGGGGCTTGCGGAGGACTCTTTTTAACATAGACTCTTAAATGGACACAGTGAGATCTTTTGTTAGAGAGACCCCCCTCCAGGATCCATTAGACCCCATTGTAGTCTCTAATGGGGCCTGGTAGGGGCTCTAACAGACTCTAATGGACACCAAGAGGGCCTCTGTTAGAGAGACCCCCCTCCAGGTCCCATGATTAGACCCCATTGTAGTCACTAATGGGGCCTGGTGGGTGGGGGCTCTTTCTAACAGATTCTCCAACATGAGGCCCTCTCTGTGTCCATTAGAGAGACCCTCCTCCAGGAGCCATTACAAAAAGGGGAATTTTATATAATACCTGTCATCTGTAAGTCAATAGGCACCACATCCCGTTTTGAATGAAAGCAAAAAATATAGGAAATGGGATTTTACAGGTGCAAGAAAACACAATATATAATCACAAAATATAATTCTATTTATATATAAAAATATATATATATATATATATATATATATATATATATATTGTGACAGCAGGAAGGTAAAGTCACCTGGTTGCATCCAGGGGGGTAGATATATTTCGCCCAGATTCAGGCTTTACGCCGACTTATACAACTAGGTGGAGAGTTGTATAAGCCCAGCTGAGGCTAGTGGGCTCATGGATGACTCATACCTCTAGGGAGAGTGCTGGGCGTCGTGCAGGCAGGGAGTTGATGAGACCAGCTGAAGCTTGTCAGCTCATTTAGGCCTCTATAAGAACTCCCAGCTTCATTAGATGTTAGCTCATGCCTGGACCCAGACCTGTGTGGACTGTCTAGGGAGAGTGAACCCCTGTGCGGTGAGACAAAGCCTGTGTGGCTATTTGTTTGGACTTTTACTAAACCAGGGACTTAGGGACTAGGACAGCACTAGGCTGATCCCAGTTGTTAGTTAGGAAACCTGTATGTTTAGTCAGAGGTCAAGTTGACCAGGATTTATTTTGTTTATGTTTCTTTTGCTTTGCTGTGTTTTGTCACTGTAAATAGAAAATAAACCGCACCTTTTTGATTTTGAAAACCACAACCTCCGTTTGCTGGGCCTGTTTTTGTGTGGGGAGCCCATCTCGGGGGTCACACACACCCGCTGCCGAGCTAACCCCCTCACAATATATATATATATATATATATATATATATATATATATATATATATATATATATACACACATACATATATATATATATATATATATATATATACACACACACATACATATATATATATATATATAATACAATAAAATCCATCTATAACAAGATCTAATTTCAAAATTGCATACAGACAAATTTCTTGACGTTTCGCCAAATTAACTGGCTTCTTCAGGAGTTTTTTGTCAAGCATTACTGAAACACAGAATATACAATATAAGCATACAATCATGATACACAGAAGAAATTTTTATACAAAATAATATTAATAAGTATTCATCACAGGAATGACACAGAAAAAGGCTAGACCCACCGCATGAGGACTTCAAAATTACCTGTATATTATAGATGAAAAAATAGATAGAATAGTTGCAGTCAAAACGGGGGCACTTCAAAAATGGAGTGAATTGGTGTACCATAGAGGGGGTACTATTGTCACAAAGCACAGAGAATATCAATGTGCATGAGAAAGTACTGGGAAGTGGTGGTAGACCATCTGGGGGAGAGGATGATATGCAAATTAATTAAATGTACTATATGGGTAAGTATTAATTGGCAATAGAAAGAGGCAATAAATGTATGTACCTGAACCCTGGTCGCTTCAAAAGTCTCAAGAAAACCCCAATTATCCAATCCAAGTTGGTTCCTATGAATGGTATAAAAAATTATAAATATAAAATAAATTTGTGAACCAATCACCGAAGTAACTGCAAGTGTTCACAGTAAATACAAAACACTACCTGGCTGTTCCAGCCTTGGATTCGAAGTCCAAAGAGAAAGGAACCAGGAGCCACAGCCAGTCAGATAAAATAAACCCAGCTTCGATCTACAAGGTAAATTAAGAACCAGTCAGGAATGGCCCTAAATAGACAAGAAAGGTCTAATACTAATCCAGGATTCGAATACCTCAATTCTGTAATTTGGACGAACAAACTTCTCCCGATAGCAGCAGCTATACCACCAAAGCTACAAACAGACACTCTTATAGTAACCCCCTCCCCCGCCAATAGGACGCCACTTTGGCGCCAAACCTAGAGGCAGGGCGGACGCGTCAGTTCCGTGATTGAATGGGCCGACACTCTTTCCGGAAGTGACGCGGATGTTTACTGGGCGACCGAAAATTACGTGGGGAACGTCGAAAACGGCGCACCGGAAATTACGCTCAAGGTAAGCCAGACGTGGTGAGATGGAGAGCCACGGTTTATCCAGCGATTATTCCAAAACAACCACTAGGTGGTAGCATATAGAAATCGCCGGAAGGATTACCCCGGAGCGCCTAAATAAGACCAAGTTGGTAGAAAGGCTGGAAAGAGGAAATGCCAGAAAAGACTTGGCAAACAGCAAAAAATCATTAGGCCGACTTTTTTTTTTCCTCTTTTTCTTTTTCTTGTTTCTTCTCCTTTTTCTTCCCTTTTTTCCTTTGCTTTTTTTTTTTCCCCTTTGCTTTTTTTTTTTCCTTTCTCTATTTCACATTTCATTTTTCTTTCTTCTCCTCTTTCCTCGCATTTTTCCTCTACAGGGTTAATTTTTAAAGGAGTTCAGGTGACCATACGGACGCCCAGGGCATTCAATCCTTTGCCGCTAGTCGGCCTAATGATTGACGCCGCCCGTGGGTTGAATTTTTTGCTGTTTGACAAGTCTTTTCTGGCATTTCCTCTTTCCAGCCTTTCTGCCAACTTGGTCTTATTTAGGCGCTCCGGGGTGACAATAGTACCCCCTCTATGGTACACCAATTCACTCCATTTTTGAAGTGCCCCCGTTTTGACTGCAACTATTCTATCTATTTTTTCATCTATAATATACAGGTAATTTTGAAGCCCTCATGCGGTGGGTCTAGCCTTTTTCTGTGTCATTCCTGTGATGAATACTTAATATTATTTTGTATTAAAATTTCTTCTGTGTATCATGATTGTATGCTTATATTGTATATTTAGTGTTTCAGTAATTCTTGACAAAAAAACTTCTGCAGAAGCCCGTTAAATTGGCGAAATGTCAAGAAATTTGTCTGTATGCAATTTTGAAATTAGATCTCGTTATAGATGGATTTTATCGTATTTTCTATATATATTTTCCTATTTTTATATAAATAAAATTATAGCTTTAAGATCCCATTTCCTATATTTTTTGCTTTCATTAGAAATTAGGATTTTTGTACTCATCGTAAAATCCGTTTCTCTGACATCCATGGACTGACACAGCGTGTCTCTTTACACTTTACACGTGGGTTATGTCCCTGCTTGCAGGAGAAGACCTAGGCAGAATGTGAGATGTTATACATACATTCTAAAAAGCCAGAGCTGAACAGCCCCGCCCAGGGGGGCGGTCCCTCCGGACATAACCCTCCCACTGCAGTCAGCAGACCTCAGTTCGTAACAAAGCAGTACAAACTTAAAAAGAAGGGTGGGTGCTGTGTCAGTCCATGGATGTCAGAGAAACGGATTTTACGGTGAGTACAAAAATCCTATTTTCTCTTATCATCCATGGACTGACACAGCGTGTCTTTACACTTTACACGTGGGATGTTCCAAAGCAGTGTCAAGAGGGATGGGAGCAGTATAAATGGAAAACCAAAAACTTCACTCCAAACAAGGCAGAGCTCCTCAACGGAGGAGTTGCAACTTCAAACAGCGGCCTGCAACACCTTGTGGCCAAAGGAAGCATCTGAAGATGCAGCCACATCAACCTTATAAAACGTAGAAAAGGTATGAACAGACGACCAGGTCGCCGCCTTGCACACTTGTGCAACCGATGCTTGATGTCGGAAAGCCCAGTAAGCACCAATTGCCCTGGTGGAATGCGCCGTAACCGGAAATTGAGGCGCCCGCCCCTTGAGAGCATAGGCTTGAATGACGGTTTGTCTGATCCACCTAGAAATGGTGGCAGACGAAACCGCTTGGCCCTGTTTTGGACCAGAGACAGCCACAAACAGTGAGTCAGACTTCTGAATAGAAGCAGTAGCAGACAGGTACACCCGCAAGGCTCGTACCACATCCAAAGTGTGAAGCGCAAACTCTCTGGGATGCGATGGGTGAGGACACAAGGACGGGAGGACAATGTTCTCGTTTAAGTGGAAGGCCGAGACCACCTTTGGCAAAAAAGAAGGTCGTGGACGTAACACCGCCTTATCCTTATGGATGACCAAAAAGGGCGACTTGCAGGACAAGGCCGCCAACTCAGACACTCGTCTAACGGAAGTAATGGCCACCAAAAAGGCCACCTTCTGAGACAAAGTCAAGAGGGGAATATCTCTGATATTTTCAAAGGGAGGTTCCTGGAGAACCGAGAGCACCAAATTCAGATCCCACGGTGGGAGAGGAGGCTTGACAGGAGGGAGCACATGGCAAACCCCCTGCACAAAGGTGCTAACCAAGGGATGACCCGCCAGCGGTCGCTGGAAAAGATGGCCAAGGCCGAAATCTGACCCTTTAATGGTACTCAAAGCGAGCTTTTGGGTCACGCCACGCTGCAGAAAATGCAGGATTCTGGGGACGGAATACATCTGTGGACGCCAGTCCAGCTCTTCGCACATGGCGATGTAAGCTTTCCATGTACGGTGATAGATCTTTCTGGAGGAAGACTTCCGTGCCCTTAACATGGTCGAAATGACCGAATCTGAGAGACCTCGGTCTCTCAGCACCTGGCTTTCAATAGCCATGCCGTTAAAGCCAGAGACTGTAAAGCAGGATGAAATATAGGACCTTGAGACAGAAGGTCCCCCCTCATTGGCAACCGCCAGGGGACGTCCGCGATGTGACGTACCAGATCGGTGTACCAGTGACGCCGAGGCCAATCCGGAGCAATGAGGATCACCGGAATTCCCTCGGTCGCCACCCTGCGCAGCAGGCGAGGGAGCAACTGCAGCGGAGGATAAACGTATATCAGGTGATAATGACCCCATCGGACCACCAACGCATCCGAGGCATCCGCCCAGGGATCCCTGGATCTGGCCACAAACCTCGACACCTTGCGATTGAGTCGAGATGCCATTAGGTCCACATCCGGCGTGCCCCACCGTCGGCAAAGAAGTTGAAAGACCCCGGGTGCAAGGACCACTCTCCCTGGTCCAGCGTCTGGAGACTCAGATAGTCCGCCTGCCAATTGTCTACGCCCAGAATGTAGACGGCCGACAGAGCCGGCACGCTTCTTTCGGCCCACCTCAGGATGCGGGCGACCTCAGAAGCCGCAGCTGAGCTCCAAGTCCCCCCTTGATGGTTGACATACGCCACCGCCGTGGCGTTGTCCGACTGGATCCTGATGGATCGACCCTGTAATCTCTCCGACCATGAGGAGAGGCACAGTCTGATTGCCCGTATCTCCAGAACATTGATCGGTAAATGGGTTTCGTCCGGAGTCCAAAGCCCTTGGGCCGACAGGACTCCCCAGACTCCCCCCCAGCCCGTCAGGCTGGCGTCCGTCGTGATCACCGTTAATTGGATGGGGAGGAACGATTTCCCGGACCGAAGAGCCGGGGACCTCAACCACCACGCCAGGGATGCCCTGACCAGGTGACTCACCTGGATATGAAGATCCAAGGACAATGGGGATTTGTCCCAAGTGGACAAGATCTCTTTCTGTAATGCCCTGGTGTGCGATTGGGCATACGGAACGGCCTCGAAAAAGAGGCCACCATGAGTCCCAGGACTCTCATGCAAAAACAGATTGACGACCATTTTCGGGACGTCAGCACCCGCACTGCAGACTGAAGTGTCAGCAGCTTCTCTGGAGGTAGGAATACCTTCGCCTCCAAGGAGTCCAGAATCAGACCTAGATACTCCAGACCCTGAGTAGGGACCAGGACCGACTTCTGAATGTTCAGGAGCCACCCGAAGTCCCTGAGGGTCTGACTGACGATAGTCACACTTTCTTCTAATTCTGAGCCACTGTCTGCTCTTAGAAGAAGATCGTCCAGATAGCCCACGATAGCAATGCCTCGCTGTCTCAGCAAAGCTAGAACCGGAGCAAGCACCTTGGTGAACACCCTCGGTGCCGAGGCTAGGCCGAAGGGAAGAGCCACAAATTGATAGTGGACTTCGCCGATCACAAAAGCGCAGAAACTTCTGGTGGCTTGCGCAGACCGGAACATGCAAGTAGGCGTCCTTGATGTCCAAGGACGCCAGAAAATCCCCTTGATAGAGTGTAGCGATCACCGTGCAAATGGATTCCATGTGGAATTTTTGCACCTTCACGAAGGCATTCAGGGCCTTGAGGTCCAGGATTAGCCGAACCCCGTCCTTTTTTGGAACAACAAACAGATTCGAGTAGAACCCCTGAAACCTCTCCTGGGACGGAACCGGCACAATCACTCCGGACCCGATCAAATCCTGTACAGCCCCCAAGAGGGCTGCCCGACGGGCAGGAAGGAGAGGGAGATTTGAGGGAAAGAATCTGTCTGGGGGCCAGGAGCGGAACTCTATTCTTTATCCTGAGGTGACCACCTGGCACACCCACCGGCCGGAGATCCGGGAGGTCCACCGATCCGTGAACCTGCAAAGACGTCCCCCCACCCCCAGAGTCGGGCGGGGGCAAGACTTGGGAGCCGGCTTGTTCGGCTTACGCACCCAGGGGTGCTTGTGCCCACCAGCCGCACTGTTGTCAGTCTGGGAGGGCTTACCCGCGGACTCTGACTGACGAAAAAAAAAACGTTTTTGCTGGAAAGGAAGGACCCGGTTTACGGCGGGCCTCCTTACCCTTGATAGTCTGAGGAAGGAGAGTGCTTTTACCTCCCATGACATCCTTGATGATGTCATCCAGAGCAGCACCGAAAAGTCTACTACCCTTAAAAGGTAGATCCGTCAGGAGCTTCTTAGAGGCTAGGTCAGCAGACCAGCATTTCAACAAGATAAGACGACGCAATACCACCGCAGAGACAGAGGCCCTGGATATTAAAGGGGCCTTGTCCAACGTGGCGTCGCACACATATATCAGGCCCTGCACCATTTGGTGGGCCAGAGCAATAGTGTCTGGAGGAAGATTTTGCTCCTGTACAGTTTGGTGCAAAATTTTTGCCCATTCCGTGAGTGTCTGAGACACAAGGGTCGCCGCTACTACAGGGCGTAAGGCGGATCCCAACAAGGCAAACATGGCTCTGCTCACCACTTCTGACCTCCTGTCAGTGGGGTCCTTAAATGCAGGAGTCCCCTCCATCGGGAGAGTGGTGGCCTTGTTCAAAAGGGCGACTGGAGGGTCGACCACTGGGGGAGAAGCCCATTTTTTAAGCAGGGCGTCTTCAAAGGGATATCTGATAGACAAACGCCGCGGGACCATAAAAGTCTTCTGCGGCTTTTCCCAGACCTGATCAATGAGCTGGTCAAAGAAAGGTACATATGGAAAAACCTTTTTAGAAGGCTTGGCCTTAAAAGAACCAAAGGAGACTGCCTCCGCCTGAGGTTCTGCAGCCGCAGCATTCAGCTTGAGAGTGTCCCTCACAGCATCAATGAGTTCACTAACAAGCGCCCTGTCATTTACTGACTCAGAACTGGAGTCTTCCTCACAAGGAATGTCCTGTTCAAAACCATACAAATATTCAGAGCTAGGGTCCTGAGCAGCACTAGCTAGGCCCATATCTGAATCAGAGCACTCCCCTTGTGGAGATAAAGTGGGGAGAGGGCGCTTTTTTGCTCCCTTGCGCTCGCACGTGCTTCCATCCTGGTCAGAAATGATTCCAGGACTGCCGACAACTGGTCCATGGGGACCGCAGGTGCTGGGGCACTGCCTGTCGCCTCTGGCATGTGAGGGGAAGCTGGTGACACTGACTCCATATTGTCCCTCTCTGAGACTCCTCAGAGAAAAAGTCCACTCACAAGCTGTGCTGACTGAGTAGGGGAATGCCCAGGGGACCCACCAACCTGAACCCGGACCGCTCGGTTCCGCTGCCTTGTCTCTCTGCGCCGCGCTGTTCAGCGTGAGTGAGCTGAGAGGAGAGAGTGTGAGGAGATTTGCGCCGTTCCTCAGCGGCGATAGAGGCCAAACAAGTGTTTGAAAAGCGCGCGGCTACAAGAAAATGGGCGCCGCAATGTGCTCAGGCGAACCACGGCAAAATGGCCACCAATGTAAAATATGCACAAACACAAAACATGGCGCCGAGCGGCGCCCAGGCCCCCAAAACTCTCAAAAAACAGCCCCAGCAATATGCAGACCAGCATGAGCCCCCCCCCCCAGGACAGTATGACCCCCAGGCACCTCACACAGCACAGCGCCAGCATGTACTCACCTGCAGCCAGGAGAGACTACTTACCCGTCCCCTGAGGGACCCACTGGTGTGTTTCTGACAGAGTTATCACAGGGCGGTACCGAGTAGCTGTTGGCCCGGTCCACCGCGAAAGATACAGCCGGACTGTTCAATCTTGAGAGGACCGCGGAGCATGAAAGCCCACCGGCCACCCCTGGAGTCGTGGGGCATGTCGTGAACTGAGTCTCACGCACACAAGGCGAGGATCAGCACGCTCGATGGTCGGACAGGGAAGACTACGAGGATATCTTGTACCCAACCTGTTGCCCAGCCGACAGTTGATAGAAGATCTCAAAAATAAAATAAGAAAAAATTCCAAAAGGAATAAAAATAGGCCAGGAGACTGGCTCCTGAGAGAGCCACGTCTTCTCCTTCTGCTAGGCAGAAAAAAACTGAGGTCTGCTGACTGCAGTGGGAGGGTTATGTCCGGAGGGACCGCCCCCCTGGGCGGGGCTGTTCAGCTCTGGCTTTTTAGAATGTATGTATAACATCTCACATTCTGCCTAGGTCTTCTCCTGCAAGCAGGGACATAACCCACGTGTAAAGTGTAAAGACACGCTGTGTCAGTCCATGGATGATAAGAGAAAGGGGAGGTGTTAGTAAAGATGACCACGCCCTTGTAGGCGCGCCAGAAATATTTCTTCACCCAGGCGTCTGACTCTAGGATCGGCCCTGGTTACATTAACAGTTTTTTTTTCCTTTTGGGATAAAGGTTTTACATGATCATTGTAAGCACCTTTGTCAGTGGTAAATGGTTTGTCTCAACACTCTTAACTAATACATTTGTAGGAGATCTTGTTCTGTTGGAAAACAACAGACTTAAAGGGTAAGTTCACCTTTTTTTTCGTTCAACAGATCTTCATATTCACACAAGGATTTCCCCCATTGTGCTATTGTATTCTGACAGCAGGGGCTCCCACCAATCAGCACTGCAACCATTGGCTGCATGCACTGATAGAATGCTGGTTTTACAGCATGACTGTTCGAAAAAAGCCAGTCATTAGAGTGGCTTTTCTTAAACAGACAATAGTACACACAAGCTAAAAGTTGGCTAGTTCCTGCTGAACCGGCCGACTTTTGGTCTGTGTGTACGTAACTTTACTGGGCATATCACCAGGTAAAAGTAGAGGATAGAAAGCCTAAAAAAGAAAACTGATGCAGCCACCACATCTAAGAATTGTTAAGCTGCAATATAATAAATGTTTGCTTTTTGGTTTGTTACCACTTTAAATCACATCTTTAATTTTTCAATAATTGTTTTCTCCTATAGCAACAACACAAATGCGCACAGATGTTCAAACAGTGAAAGTTTTACTCACCGTTGCTGAGCTGAGGTCTTGAAGAATTTGCTGACTGAAGTTTTCTTTTTACAAGTATTGTTATCCATTTCTTAATTAAGTCGTTCTCTACAAAAGTCCACAAGGACATACAGTTAGATGTTTGGATATGTGATCTTATTTGTGAGTCAATAAAACTGTCAGACCCATGTCTTATGTAAAATATCACTTACTACTTATGTAACTGATCACTAGACTCAGAAACAATACATAACTCCTAGGAGAGTTTGGCCTTCTAATTACAATAATCCACCAACACAGCTGCAGCCACCTCAGTTGTTTACAGCCTGATGAAAATATCTTTAGAGCTGGCAATAGGCATGAGTGGGTCATATGTTGAGACTGAAGATATGTACAGCTGGTAAATAACAGAGGAGGCTGCAGCTCTGCAACTGAGGTCTGTGGCGGGCAAGGTTTATATAGAGGTAACCTGTACTTTAAAGGGTTACTAAACCCCCCCCTTTTTTTTTTTTTATAACAAACATGTCATACTTACCTCCACTGTGAAGTTCGTTTTGCACAAGGTGGCCCCGATCCTCCTCTTCTGGGGAGAAGTGCTCTCCTTAGGGATACCTGTGCGCATGCGCTCCCGAGTCCAGCTTTTGCGTCCATAGACACAGAAAGCCGGACTTGGCCAGAAGCTTTTTCACCTTAATGCATAGGATGCATTAAGCTGAAAAAACACGAGTGTTTTCAACCCTGTTAAGCTATAAGGTCATGCATTCTCATTCCGTTTCGAATTCCAAAAGTAGTTTATCTGTATTGTCTAAATAGAAACTATTCAGCAGGATAGATTATGAATTTGGAAACCACATAGCTTAACAGCTTGTTTTATATGTTTATGTTTGTAGATTTGCACCATCACTTATTGGCTTTTTGAGGGGGGAGTACATGGGGCGACTGGTTCATGGGTAGTTACGCCTGTTAGTATGTGTCCCATTTGGGTTTCTGTCCCGTGTTCTCCTTTTCCCTATCTGTGCGTTTTGTATTCACTGCGTTTTTATGGTCAGAACATGTAGGGGGGCTATAAATTAGATGATTTATTTTGCTTTATTTTTGTTTAAAAGTTTGACTATTTTATTTAGAATAGCTATGTCCAGGAAACACGTTGAGTGATACAACTATGTAAAGAATAACATGGTCTATAATGATTCACTGCTATGTTAACGTATGATCAAGATCTTTTCATATATTGTTTATGTATATTTTATACAATGTTTTTGTAAGCAAATGGTAGTATGCTCTTTTATATAGTGAATATTATTAAAAGATGTAAGGTGTTTTAACTGAAAACATGTTGTGTCCCAAAAGTCCCAGTTGAAACTATTTATATATTTCCATACAGTGCTTTTATGAGTCAGGGAGTCAGAAAGCATTGCATTTAGTCGGTTAGCATTACAACCAGACTAGTATTTTGAGGATGTAAGCAAACATTGTTTCCATATTGCTCTTAGTACAGGTTTCCTTTAAGTAACTACTTTTAACTGCTCAAACTGCCATTAATTGATTCATATAATACCAAGGAAGCAAGGTTGGATTTGTTAATTCTCTGTTTACAATCAAAATTAGATTTAGAGCAACTTTAAGCTTGAAGCTTTACAGTACCTGTATTATTCCTGTCTGAGACCTCATCTGCTTCTGATATGATGCTGGTGGTTTCAGAAAACAAAACGTCATGAGATTTCACGTGTGAATAGGATTCAAATGTATCGCTCTCATAGTTCGGAACAGGATCATTGGTAAGAGATTCAAATGAATCACTTTCATAATTCCAACTAGATTCATCTGAAGTAGATTCAAATAAATCACTTGAGTAGTTTGAGTAGTTTGCAGAGCTACTCCCAGACTTGCTCTGTGCCAGTGTGTCTTCATAATCAGGACTTTCTTTGCCACCAGGAGGCTGATCCATTATTTCACTACAAAATAAAAACAAGATATTACTGCAAGCAAAAAAAGTTTTATTTCCATCACACACAGGTAGAGATGGGAAGGCCTGGAATTTTTTTTTATATTTTGGGGGAAGAAATGTATTTATTTATTTATTTTTTCAAAGCAGTTTTTTGTTTATTTTTGGAAAAATTGGGGGGAAAAAGTGTGGAATATGTTCTTTTACAATGATAAGTAATATATCTTTGACATGGTATTCAAACTATATAACATAAAGACCCTAATAAAAGCTTTCTGAGATTTTATGTAAAGTCTTTAATTATTGCAAGTTCTCTCAGCTGAAGACAAGCAAATCCTGGAATACAATTCAAGTAACACTGTACTTCTCAATGCAGTTCTCAAACAAGAGAAATATGCATTTCTGCCACTAAGGGGTACTGCAGGGGAAAGGCTCTAGTTTAATTTGCTTGTGGGCTCCATCTTGTACCTTTTACAGATTGTTTGGGAAACAGTAGATGGCAGTTTCTGTTCTCTTAAACCTTAAATTGACAGGTGAATGGGTAAATTTGTCTGACAAATTTGTTTATCTTTAAAAGATTCCTACTAATGTTCCCCACCATCACAGCATAATGTTTCCCTATAGACTGGTCAGTAAATAGGTTTTAATAGGTTTTCAGTAAAATTGTGAGACCAACATCTAGAGCTTGGAAACATTTCTACAGTGCAATTTCTGCTGAGCGCGAAGCTGCAATTTGCAAATATTGTGAGAAGAAATATTATTTTCCAAATGCTACAATGATGACAAAACACATCCTGGCATGCCAGAGGTGCCCTAAAGACATTAAAAAATACTTTATGGAATGAAATAATAAGGACCATAATGAAAGTGCAAGTAGCTTTTCCCTCCAGAGTTCTCATTTCCAGAAACACTCTCTTCTGCTTATGGATCATTACAAAGTGTTTCTTCACCAGCAGCATCTTCAAGTAAGGAAGTGATGCAAACCACGGCCCCCAAAAATACACAATCCCTTAATTTATAGAGAAATTTCACCTGAAAATCAGGAGAAAAATGATCAAGCTCTTTCATGAGCAATATATGCTTCTGGATAAACATTGTCAATAACTGAAAATGCATATTGGCAGGACGCTCTAAATTATAAATGAGGGAAATGGGGGTGGTAACCTGTTCTCATGCATAGGTTAAATGTTCTTAACATATACAGTCCTTGTTATTCTATTTGTAATAAAAAATAACATTTAAAAAGCAAGTTTTGTTTAATAAATAAGCTGTACTTTTATTTCATGATCAATACTATTATATACACTGCATTTCACCGATTAAAGCAGGAAGATCAAGACAGCAGATCTGCATCAGGAGGGGGACCCAATGACCATCAGTTCAGGATGAAAAAAAAAACACACACAGACACACAAAACAAAAATTTTGCTGCTCCTGAACCATAGGAAACACGGTCTAAACTGGGGGATGAGGGGTTGGGAAGGGTTTTTCATGGTTCTGCTTGTCTTTCCCGTGGAGAACAACAATGCATCATCTTCAATGTTGGCGAGAGCTACCACCATTTTTGTAAGCTCTGGCTCCTTCAGGCTTGAAATGGTGGCAAAGCACTGTGAACTGAGTCAAGTTATATTATAAATCTCTTTCTCAGTCTAGATTAACAACTCTCAAATCACAGGAGGTTCCTCCTGAGCATCATAAACAATAGAAGAGTATGAAAAATCCTTCTTCCAACCTCAATCTCAGATAAAGCAAATGGATAAGATGAAAGAAAAATTGTAAGGCAATTGGGATCATGGCCACAGAGTTCAGAATATTATTTACTGGGATGGAGCATACCAAACTCAGAGCATACAGGTTTCTCTACCAAGAATTCCATAGTAAAGTCAGAGAGAATAAAAACCTCTAAATGACATAAGCACTCTACAGTTGATGTTGATGTTATGAAATTTCTCTGCAAGTGTCCCAGAATACATATAGATTTATAGCGATTGCAAAGTATATAAACAGAAAAACAAAACAACAAACATGTCTATACTTACCTGCTCTAGCAATGGAATTGCACAGGACGGCCGCAAACGTCCTCTTCTCGGGCCCCCTTCCGGCGCTCAAATCCAGTGCCCCCATGGGAAGCCGCCTTCCCATAGGGGCACTCATGCATGCTCGCCCTTGAGCCCCACTGCTGCGTCCATTGACACAGACGGGGGAAATGGACCCGCCGCCTGCTTCCTCGTCACTAGCTTTGATTGAGAGCACTGGGAGGGAGCCAATGGCTCCTAGTGCCAAAGCAAAGCCAGCAAAACCCGGACGTGAGAGGAGAGAAGAGCTGCAGATGTGCACAGCGCTGGATCGAATGAGGGCTCAGGTAAGTAAAAGAGGGGGGTGAGGGGGGATGCTGATGCCTAAACATTTTTTACTCTAATGCAAGGAATGCATTAAGGTAAAAAATGTTTAGGCTTTAGAAACAATTTAAGGAATTCAGACACATATTACTAGCACTCATGAGCAGCAATTGCTTATTTAGAGTCAGTAACTCAGAACAACTGAAGGCAGAGAATGGCAAGTCACTAGCATTGTCAGAACAGTGACAGCAATTGCAGCCCTCAGATTCTACTGAAAGTTGTAGTTTAACTCTAACTCATAACCTCAACAAGAACCATTAAATGTTTATTGATGTACCGTATATTCCGGCGTAAAGGCCACCTTTTACACTTAAAAAAACGGGCAGAAAGTGGGGGTCATCCTTTACACCGGGTATCAAATGCAGCCGGCTGTATGTCAGCCCGCGGGATGTGCGGTAATACTGTATGTAGCTTTCGGCTACATACAGTATACACCGCTGAGCCAATCCCGGCGAGCGTTGTATTCTATTAATGAATACAGAGCCTGCTTAGATTGGAGTAACAACCTCTGCCAATCCGAGCAGGCTACATACAGTAGCCTGCTCGGATTGGCTTTGAGAGTCAGAGAGGCGCGGGCTGATGTTACAGCCTCTGCCAATCCGAGCAGGCTTTGTATTCATTAATAGAATACATCGCTCGCCGTGATTGGCTCAGCGTGGTATGGCTCCAACTTCCATTAAGAAGAAGGAAATATAGACAATATGAAGTCTCAGAAGGGGGGGGGGGGGGGAAGAGATCGTCCTATACAGTGGGTATAGGCAAAAACTGTAGACATACTGTAGAATTAGGGGGTCGTCTTATACACCCGGTCGCCTTATACACCAGAAAATATGGTAAATGAAAGGAAAAGGCATTGTTTGGCACACAACAATCAATGCACCTACTATTTTGAAAGTTATGCAGCAGAATAGGAACAAATGAAAGATAAATCAGGTACATCTATAAAGTTAACTTGGTATGCTGTTTTGGGATTTGAATAAGCACTCTAGCTTGTACTTCTTTAACGTCCTGCGGAATTTATGACCTTCGACTCTCCAGCTGAATGGATACCAGCATTCATGAGCGCACAGATGTGAAAAGAGGAAAATCTGCAGAATTCCTGGAGCCGATTTGCAGTTAAAAAGTAACCAAAAAACAAAAGCCAATCATACATAAAATGACTTGCAAACATTCAAACAGTCATCTTTTTACTGCCTAATATCCTGCAGAGAATTACTCCATATATTGTATAGTACAAGTGAAATAAGGAGATAAAGCACTTAGGGGAATCATTTCAGAGGTTTTAATTTATATCCCGTCAATGCCACAATGAAGATACATAGCACAGCTGAAGTATTCTATCATTCTTCTAATTAGATTTTTTTATTTTATACTGAGAATAGAGGCCAATCAAACATATCAGCAGAGACCAAGTGTGTAGGAAATGCAGTCCTCCCTAGGGCTGTTGTCTGCTTTGCAAAACCATATATTAAAAAGCAAACCTGTAAAATTCACAGTAGTTTTGTTTTAAATATAGTCTTCTGAATTATTATCTATTCCTGGATGGTGAGAGCTCTCACATTATCACATTTTTTTTTTTTTGGTAGGGTGATTATAAAAGCAGCAGGGTACGGGTTGAAACAATGCATGTAAAATGTACACGTCTGCTTTAACATTATCCGAAATACACAATATGAAAGGGACTTAGGAATTTTCTGTATTTGGTAAAAATAGCTTCTAATATGTGATCTGATCTTCATTATAATAAATGTTTTGGCAAGCAACACACTTCATCTTTTAAATTATTATATCTTTATTGAAAATATGTTTTTAACAATCAAGGGAAGTCATAATATAAGGGTTTACATATAGTTTATAACAAGTGGGCCTACTTTATTAGTAAAAACCTCAACCAAACACTACCTGTAGCTACTGATCAGACCCATGCAGGGGAGAGGATGTGCTCGGACTCATTAATCTATATGAATTTGCTTCCATAAATTTATATTTTGTGTCAACGAACAGCCTGCTTCTAATTAAACCAAAGTTTTTTCCTTGTTAAAGTATTTTATTGAAAGAAATGTAACAGATATGTACAGATCATGCATTTATAATGGTAAAAGAACATTGACTACATATTTCTATTATAAAGAATAAATAGTAAATTCATGGTCTACAATGTGCATATTGCTGTATAGTTTCTAAGGGCTAAGCCGAAATCAACGGTGGATACATAAACCAAAGTTTTTTAACTGGTTTGAGGCCAGGACTCAATTTGAATCAAGCATGTGTGATACTTTCCAAAGTGTTCGAAAGTGTATGACAGAATCTCACTTGTGCTACTTTACAACGTGTTGCTATAAAAGTGAAGAATTCAAATATACAGTGCCTTGAAAAATATTCATACCCCTTGAAATTTTCCATATTTTGGCATGTTACAACCAAAAACCTAAATGTATTTTATTGGGATTTTTGTGATAGACCAACACAAAGTGGCACATAATTGTGAAGTGGAAGGAAAATTATAAATAGTTTTCAAAATGTTTCACAAATAAATATATGAAAAGTGTGGCGTGCATTCGTATTCAGCCCCCCTGAGTCAATACTTTGCAGAACCATCTATTGCTGATGTCTCTACAAGCTTTGCACATCTAGAGAGTGACATTTTTGCCCAGCTCTGTCAGATTGGATGGAGAGCTTCTTTGAACAGCCATTTTCAAGTCTTGCCACACATTCTCAATCAGCATCAGGTCTGGACTTTGACTGGGTCATTCTAGCACATGAATATGCTTTGATCTAAACCATTCCATTGAAGCTCCGGCTGTATGTTTAGGGTCGTTGTCCTGCTGGAAGGTGAATCTCCTCCCCAGTCTCAAGTCTTTTGCAGACTCTAACAGGTTTTCTTCTAAGATTGGCCTGTATCTGGCTCCATCCATCTTCCCATCAACTCTGACCAGCTTCCCTGTCCCTGCTGAAGAAAAGCATTCCCACAACATGATGCTGAAACCACCACCAAGTTTCACGGTGGGGATGGTGTGTTTAGGGTGATGTGCAGTGTTAGTTTTCCGCCACACATAGCGGTTTTGCTTTTAAGCCAAAAAGTTCAATTTTGGTCTAATCTGACCAGAGCACCTTCTTTCACATGTTTGCTGTGTTCCCCACATGGCTTCTTGCAAACTGCAAACAGTACTTTTAATGGCTTTCTTTCAACAATGGCTTTCTTTTTGCCACTCTCCCATAAAAGCCAGGTTTGTGGAGTGCATGACGAATAGTTGTCCTGTGGACAGATTCTCCCACCTGAGCTGTGGATCTCTGCAGCTCCTCCAGAGTTACCATGAGCCTCTTGGCTGCTTCTCTGATTAATGCTCTCCTTGCCCAGCCTGTCAGTTTAGGTGGACGGCCATGTCTTGGTAAGTGTGCACTTGTGCCATACTCTTTCCATTTTCGGATGATGGATTAAACAGTGCTCTGTGAGATGCTCAAAGCTTGGGATATTTTTTTATAACCTAACCCTACTTTAAACTTCACCACAATTTTATCCCTGACCTGTCTGGTGTGTTCCTTGGCCTTCATGATGCTGTTTGTTCTTCACAAAACAGCTGAATTTATACTGAGATTAAATTACACACATGTGGACTCTATTTACTAATTAGGTGACACCTGAAGGCAATTGGTTCCACTAGATTTTAGTTAGGGGTATCAGAGTAAAGGGGGCTGAATACAGATATTTATTTGTAAACAATGTTGAAAACCATTGAACATTTTCCACTGTGGAGAGATGGGAGCTGGCAATTAGCTGATAGCTGAGCTGCCAGCACAGAGAAGGAAGGGCTGAGCCCAGCACTGACAGTACCACCTCAACGACCCCTCCCCCTCGGTGGACCACCGTGCTTGAGGGGAAAATGTCTATGGAAATCACAGAGGAGGACAGGGGCATGTACGTCTGAGGATGGGACCCAAGGGCGTTCCTCCGGACCATACCCCTTCAAATGCATCAGGTACTGTATGCGCCTACGGGAGTCAACAATAGACTGTACTTCATACTCCTCATGGTTCTCAACCTGTATAGGGTGAGGATGTGGCGCCGAGGTGGTAAAACGGTTGCAGACCAAAGGTTTCAATAAGAAGACATGAAACACATTAGAGATATGCATACTGGAAGGAAGGTCCAACGCGCAAGCCACTGGGTTTATCCTGCAACGAATACGGAAAGGCCCAATAAACCGAGGTGCGAACTTCAGAGAAGGAACACGAAGTCGGAGGTTGCGAGATGACAGCCAGACCCTGTTCTCAACCTGGTAGGAAGGCGCAGGCAGACGTCTTCGGTCAGCATGGAGTCTATACCTCTCGTTAGCCTGTTGCAAAGCCTCCTGGACTTGTACCCAAGTGGAACGAAGACCACAGAGATGTTCCTCCAACGCAGGAATACTCTGAGGAACAAACAAGTCGGGCAACATGGAAGGTTGGAAACCATAATTCGCCATAAATGGGGACAAAAACGGGAAGCAGAATTCAGAGCGCTATTGTGAGCAAACTCCGCCCATGGTAGGAGGTCTGACCAGTTGTTGTGATGGTCAGAAATATAGCAACGCAGGAATTGCTCCAAGGACTGATTGGCTCGTTCTGCGGCCCCATTAGACTGTGGGTGATACGCAGAGGAAAAAGCAAGCTGAATTCCCAACTGTGCACAAAAGGCTCGCCAGAACCAGGACACAAACTAACTTTTCCCTGTCTGAGACAATGACCTTGGGTAGGCCATGTAAGCGAAAGATCTCCCGAGCAAAAATGGAAGCCAGTTCCATAGACGTAGGCAACTTCTTAAGTGGAATACAGTGAGATATTTTCGAGAACTGGTCTACCACCATAAGGATAACTGTGTTGCCCTGGGAGTTGGGCAACTCCACAATGAAATCCATAGACAGGTGGGTCCAGGGCCTCTCTCCATTGGGTATGGGTTGTAGGAGGCCCACTGGAAGGTGTTGTGGAGTCTTACTCTGAGCAGACACGGAACAGGCAGCTACGAAGGCGGTTACATCAGCACGTAGACTAGGCCACCAGAATTGTTGGGAAATGGCCCAAAAGAGTTGATTCTTGCCAGGATGTCCAGCAGCCTTGGGAGAATGGTAAGTCTAGAGCACGGCAGTACGGAGACTCTCGGGAACAAAGCAGCGGTCATAAGGTTTCTCAGGAGGGGCATCGACCTGAGCAGCAAGAATTTTGTCTCCCAAAGGAGAAGTGAGACGGGTGCGAACCGTAGCCAGAATACGATCAGGAGGAATCACAGGAACCGGAACCGACTCCATCTTGGAAGTGGAGGAAAATTGTTGTGACAAGGCGTCAGCCCTTACATTCTTAGTACCGGGTAAGAATGAGACAATGTAATTGAAACTCGACAAGAAAAGAGCCCATCGTGCCCTTCTGGGAGAGAGGCGCTTAACCTCAGACAAGAATGTGAGATTTTTATGGTCAGTAAGAATGAGAACTGGGACCGTGGTACCTTCAAAGAGATGTCTTTATTCTTTCAGGGCTAAAATGATCGCCAACAGCTCTCTGTCACCAATCTTGTAATTGCACTCCGCAGGTGACAATTTCTTGGAAAAGTAGCCACACGGATGCATAGCGCTATCAGAGCTAGGATGTTGAGACAGAAGGGCGCCAACTCCAGTCTCAGGAGCATCAACTTAAAGGATAAAAGGCAACGTAGGATCAGGATGTGCCAACACAGGACCGGAAACAAAGGTAGTCTTAAGACTCTCAAAAGCCTTAATGGACTCTAGAGACCAATTCTGTGGGTTACCGTCCTTTCTGGTCATATCAGTCAGGGGCTTGACCAGAGACGAGAAGTTACGAATAAACTTCCGATAATAGTTGGCAAAGCCAAGAAAACGCTGCAGAGGACGTAAACCCACGGGTCGAGGCCACTGTAGGACAGCAGAAAGTTTCTCTGGGTCCATCGAAAAACCAGCCGTGGAAATTACATAACACAGGAATTTGACCTGTTCCCGATGGAATTCACATTTCTCCAGTTTACAATAGAGATTGTTCTCTCTTAGTTTTTGTAGCACTCGACAGACATCCGTGTGGTGGCTCTCCAGGGACTTGGAAAATATGAGGATATCATCGAGATAGACCACCACACATAACTGCAACAAATCTCGGAGGACATCGTTAATAAACTCTTGGAAAACTGCCAGAGCGTTACAGAGGCCAAAAGGCATTATGAGATACTCATAATGACCTGTTCTGGTATTAAAGGCAGTTTTCCACTTGTTGCCCTCCTTAATCCTCACGAGATTGTATGCCCCTCTCAAATTAAGCTTCGTGAAAACCATTGCTCCCTTAATGGTGAGACGATTGAGACCCCTATAATCAATGCAAGGTCTCAGTTCACCACTCTTCTTCACAAAAAAGAAACCAGCAGGAGACGAGGATTTGCGGATGAAACCACGAGAGAGTGCGTCTGCAACATAGTCCTCCATGGACTTATCCTCCAAGACCGACAAAGGGTAAACCCGGCCACAAGGTGGTATGGCACCAGGTTAAAGGTCAATTGCGCAATCATACGACCGGTGTGGAGGCAAAGTACCGGCTTGACCCTTATCAAAGACATCGCTAAAATCGCGATACTCCCCCGGCAGGGAGGAGAGTGAAGAGGTGCACAGGACCTTGGCTACCTTTTGAAAGCATCTCTTACTGCATTGTGGTGACCAGGACAGAACCTCAGCACGGAGCCAATCAAAAGAGGGATTGTCCCTTTGTAACCAAGGATAATCAATAACCAGCGGAAACTTAAGTGAGGAAATAACTTGGAATTGGATCATCTCATGGTGAAAAGCCCCTACGGCCATGGACAACGGAACAGTCTCATGAGTCACATGGGCAGGCTGTAGAGGTCTCCCATCAAGAGCCTCAATGGCAAGTGGAGTGTCACGCAGCTGCAGCGGAATCGAGTGCTTTGATACAAAGGCAGCATCAATGAACAGGCCTGCAGCCCCGGAGTCGATTAGAGCCTATATCTCGACGGACCACTCAGCCCACACCAGGGTAACCAAAACCAGGGGCTTATCCTTCTGGGAAACTGGAGACGAAACAACGTCACCTAAGGTCTGTCTGTGACAGGACCTCAAGGTTCGGGCGTTCCCTGGACGGGTAGGACAAGACTTCAAAAAGTGACCAGCCTGGCCACTATAAAGGCACAATCTCTCCCTCCTCCTAAGGGCTCTCTCGTCCGCAGAGAGACGCGTGAAGCCCAAGTGCATGGGTTCATCTTCACAGACCGACTCTGTACCAGGAGGCATGGGAGGTGAGGGAGGCAAGGGTGAGACTGCAAAGCTCAGAGGCAACTGTACAGGAGGCTTCCGCAAGCGCTCCTTAAGAGAGAATCTCTCTCGGAGTCTGGAGTCAATGAGGATAGCAAATTTGATCAACCTCTCCAGCTCATTGGGTATATCTTGGGCTGCTATCTCATCCTTGATGTTATCCGAGAGACCATGAGAAAAAGCAGCCACGAGGGCTTCATTGTTCCAAGCAACCTCTGCTGCCAGAGTACGGAATTCAATGGCGTAATCGGCAACCGTCCTCGTACTCTTATGTACATGAGGCACTTGGCAGCAGAAGCAGAGCGTGCGGGAACATCAAATACCCTTTAGAAGGAAGCCACAAATTCTGGGTAACTCAGGACCACAGGTTTTTCCGTCTCCCATTGAGTGTTTGCCCAGGCCAAGGCTTTGTCAGAAAGCAAAGATATCACGAAACCCACTTTGCTTCTGTCCGTGGGAAACGCCTGGGGCAGCATCTCAAAGTATATCTCAACCTGGTTGAGAAACCCTCTGCACTGAACTGGATCGCCCCCAAATCGCTGGGGAAGCGGAGCGGAACCAGACATACCTCTTATAGAGGTAATACTCGAGGCGGGTGCCTGCACAGAGACTACTGGAGCGGCCACAGTGGGAGATTCTAGACGAGCCGTGCGACTCAGGAGCGTCTGTATCGCCGTGGCAAACTGATCCATGCGGTGATCCAGGTCATCCAATCTGGAAAAAATATTATCAACAAGTGAATTGGCTGCATCTTCTGAATTCATGGCCTTCGCCTACTGTCAGAAACCATGAATCAGATCGAGAGAGAAGTACAGTTAAATCACACTTGATTAATAATAAAAATAAAAAGGTAAACAGAGTAAGCGTAGTCAAAACATAGCCAGGAGTTTAGTAACCGGATCGGGTAGTCGGCCAAGCCAATGTCCAAGAGCCAGCGATAAAGGTAGTAGTACAGAAAGCAGGATCTGTAGCCAGAAGGAACGTCAGTCAAGCAGGTCTTCAAACAGGAACGCAGGAGAAAGTCTCTTGTGATGTTAACACAGGCGAAGACAGAGCGCAAATGAACTGGAAGGCTTTAAGTAGGCAGAGCTGACGAGCAGGATCATCAACAGGTGGATCACTGTGGAAAGATGGGAGCTGAGGTGAAAGTTATAGAGTCTACAACCTATGGTGGCAATCACTGAAAATTTATCACATCTGATCACGCCTGATGTACTGAAGGCCTATCTCATTTCTTGAGACACTAACAAGCCAGGAAAGTACAAATACCCCAAAATTACCCCTTTTTGGAAAGTAGACAGTCCAAGGTATTTACTAAGAGGCGTGGTGAGTTTTTTGAAGTTGTATTTTTTTCCCACAATTCTTGGGAAAATTTAAATTTTTTTTTTTTTTTTTTTTTTTTTACACAAACTGGTCATATTAACAGTTTTTTTCTCTCACACAGCATATGCATAATTGCAACTACACCCCAAAATACATTCTGCTACTCCTCCTGAGTGTAGCGATACCACATGTGTGAGACTTTTACACAGCCTGGCCACATACAGAGGCCCAACATTGAAGTAGCACTTTCAGGCGTTCTACAAGCATAAATCGCACATATCCTTTCTCAACCACCTATTACAATTTTGAAGGCCCTGGAGCACCAGGACAATAGAATTTTCCACAAAATGACTCCATTTTGGAAAGCACACACCCCAACGTATAATCTATGAAGCATTATGAGTCTTTTGAACGGTTCATTTTTTTCCAGAAGGTTTTGGAAAATGTGGAGAAAAAAATGAAAATGCATTTTTTTTACACAAAGTTGTCAATTTATAAGATATTTCTAACACACAATATGTACATAGCAAAAATTACACCCCAAAATGCATTCTGCTACTCCTCCTGAGTATGGCGATACCACATGTTTGAGACTTTTACACAGCCTGGCCACATACAGAGGCCCAACATCCAAGTAGCACCTCCAGGCATTCTAGCAGCATTAATTGCACATATCATTTTCTGACTACCGATCCCATTTTTGAAGGCCCTTCATATATCTAACACATAGCAGGTACATACCAAATAACAAAAGATTACCTGTGGTTTTAGAAGTGCAGTGGTCCACAGAGGAGAGCATCGGTCCAGGCAGCAGGCAGGGATGAGGTCAGCGACAGCAAAAGCAATCATCCAGGCAGCAGGCAGGATTACTGTCCATAGTTCGCACAGGCAGAGATACTGTCAGCACAGCCAGAGCACAGCCAAAGCACAGGTCCAGGTAGCAGGGAGAGGTGTCCCGGCAGAAATGCTGTCCAAAGTCAGTAGAGGCAGCAGGCAGATATATGGTCAACACAGCCAAAGTATTGGTCCAAGCAGCAGGAAGAAACATGGTCCATAATGTCATGGGTCATTACAGGCAGTAATATGGTCAGCACAGCCAAATTATTGGTCCAGGCAGCAGGAAGGACCATCAAGCTTAGGGCCAGGGGGACAGGGGTAGAGGCTTCTCCCACCCAAATCGCTTTGAAGCCTCCGGGCAACCAGACCCTGTTCTTGGAGCACAGAAAACGAAAAACTGGTTTTCTCTACTCAGAACGCTATTCTGAAGCCCCTCACATATGTGAGACCCCTGTGTACTAAAAGTAGATGGCCAAAAGATCAGTCCAAGTGGCAGGCAAAAACATGGTCGATTAACAGGCCAAGGTCGGTACACGTGGAAGTCAGAAACGTGGTTTAAATCGGCAGGCAGAGGCATCGTCGGTAAACAGGCTGAGGTTGGTGCACGTGGAGGTCAGAAACGTGGTTTAAATCGGCAAGCAAAGACATCGTCGGTAAACAGGCCAGGGTCAGTTAATTAACATGGAAGGTAGTTAGTAACATGGTAGCAGGCAAATAGGGAAATGGCAGTCTGTTAATAATAAGGGGAACTAATGGATGTATGATAATTTTTGAAGCAATTTCCGATGCACAGGCCAGGTTGGGAGGGACAATCGGGACAATAATAGCTGGTGTCTCTTCTTACTCCTCCTCTGCTGCATACACGGCATTTCTTTTGGCGTCTTCTTCCAGATTCTGTGGGGGGGATGCTAAAGGGATAGTGTCGCTCGTGAAGCCGACTCACACTATCAGAGCGAATGCTTCCTGGGGCGGGATCTTGTTGGTAAATGAGGGCATCGATGATATCTTCGATATATTGGAGGTAGTGGAGTCGGTGATTTTGAGTTGCTTTTTGGTAGCAAACAAACAAATTAAAAAGGGCCATGTGAAACAGGTGAAACGCAACTTTTTTGTGCCAATAACGGGACTTTCTGGTTGATAAGTAGGGCTGTAGCATCTGGTCGTTTAAATCCACCCCCCCCCCCATGTACAAATTGTAGTCGTGGACACATTCGGGCTTTACAATGGAGCCGCGTCTTCTTGGGATCTCCACCATGGTGTCATTGTGGATCGTAGAGAGGATGTGGACATCTTTCTTGTCCCTCCACTTCATGGCCAACACCTCCTCGTTCCTCATGGATGCCGATTCTCCAGGTCGCAATTTTTTTGTCAATAAATTTTGTGGGAATCCCTTCCGTTTTTTTTTTAAGGTACCGCAGGCCGGGGTTTGTTTACTGTAAAGGTGGCGAAAAAGGGGCAGGCTGGTATAATAATTATCAACATATAAATGGTAACCTTTTCCGAACAGGGGGTATGCCAACTCCCAGACAATTTTCCCACTGGTTCCAATATATGTGGGGCAATCACGGGGCTGGAGCTGGGAGTCTTTGCCTTCGTAGATCCTGAATTTGCAGACGTATCCAGTGGCTCGATCACATCATTTATTTAATTTTAACCCATACCTGGCTCTCTTGCTTGGTATGTACTGCTTGAACTGCAGTCGGCCGGTGAAATGTACGAGGGACTCGTCCACACAAATTTTTTGGTCTGGGATGAAAACTTCTTCAAATCGCTGGGAAAAGGCATTGATTAGGGGGCGTATCTTGTACAATTTGTCGTAGTTGGGATGATCTCGGGGAGGGCACTGTGAATTGTCATTGAAGTGGAGAAAGCGCATAATCATGTCGTATCTTTTCCTGGACATGACAGCGGAATATATGGGCATGTGTTGGATGGGGCGTTTGGACCAATATGAATGGACTTCGTTCTTTTTTGTAAGCCCCATATTGAACATAAGGCCCAAAAATAATTTAAATTCCTACAATGTTAGACGCCGCCACTGGAACATGCGGGCGTAGGAAGAATCGGGGTTGGCAGCAATAAATTGGGATGCATACAGATTCGTTTGATCCACTATATTCTGCAGCAAATCTTGTGGGAAAAATAAACAAAAATAATCAAATTTAGAAAAATTTGTAGTGTCGGGCTGCACACCTGGCTGTGCGGTGAAAGGGGGGATGATAGCGGATCCTGAGTTGGCAGGCAACCATAAGGGGTTTGCCAGGGCATCGGGAAGGTAGGATTGGGGCTGGATTCTTCGGGTTGGGCGTGCATTTCCATTGCTTGTACTGGGCTCCTCTTCCTGGGGTATGGCGCTGCTGGTGGTGGGCAGTTCTCCTGATCTTGGTGCTGATCTTGGTGCTGATCTTGGTGCCGATCGTATTCTTTTGGGAGGGACAGTTTCCTCCGGGGACTCGGACTCTGAGCCACTATCCTCCACTGGCTCGTATTCCGAACCAGAATCGGATAATGGGAGCTCCCCGCTGCTCTCATCATCCGACATGGCAAGAATGGCATATGCCTCCTCAGGTGTGTAAACCCTTTGGGACATTATGGCAGTGCTTATTGGTGGGCCTGTGTAATGGTACTGCTGGTGGTAGTGGTGGCGGTCTGTGTGGTAGTACCGATGGAGGTATTAGTGGTGGGCCTGTGTGGTGGTACCGATGGCGGTATGGGTGGTGGTGGTACCAATGGCGGTACAGGTGGTGGTGGTACCGATGGCGGTACGGGTGGTGGTGGTGGCGGCGGTACCGATGGCGGTACAGGTGGCGGTACGGGTGGTGGTGGTAGCGATGGCGGTATGGGTGGTGGTGGTACCGATGGCGGTACAGGTGGTGGTACCGATGGCGGTACAGGTGGTGGTGGTACCAATGGCGGTACAGGTGGTGGTGGTGGTACCAATGGCGGTACAGGTGGTGGTGGTGGTACCGATGGCGGTACAGGTGGTGGTGGTACCAATGGCGGTACGGGTGGTGATGGTACCGATGGCGGTACAGGTGGTGGTACAGGTGGTGGTGGCACTACCGACGGTGGTATGGGTGGTGGTACTGGTGGTGGTACCGATGGTGGCACTAGTGGTGATACTGGTAGCGGGCCTGTGTGGCAGTATAGATGCTGGGCCTGGTGGCGGTACTGGTGGTGGTACTGGTACCGATGGCGGTACTGGTAGCCTGTGTGGCGGTGCCAATGGCGGTACCGATGGAGGTGGGCCTGTGACAGATGATTGACAGATGGGCTGATTGATTGACAGGTGGGGTGATTGATTGACAGGTGGGGTGATTGATTGACAGGTGGGGTGATTGATTGACAGGTGGGGTGATTGATTGACAGGTGGGCTGATTGATTGACAGATGGGCTGATTGATTGACAGATGGGCTGATTGATTGACAGATGGGCTGATTGACAGATGGGCTGATTGATGTGCTGTTGCAGTTTGTTTTGACAGGTGATCGGCTGTGACTTTGACACAGCCGATCACATGGTAAACAGCCAATGAAATTGGCTGTTTACCGTGATCGGGGAAGCGCTGTGTCCGAGGGACACATGCCGTCCCCGATCACCGCGCTGCGCGCCCCCGCGGGCGCGCGCAAGGCATTATCCTGCAGGACGTCATATGACGTCCAGTATCAATAATGCAACCACTTCCCGGACGTCAATTCACTATTGACTGGGCGGGAAGTGGTTAAAAATGATCGTGTGTGGACTTCAGAGCATTTTTCACGACGTGAAAAACGGCCATGAAAAAATTGGAACATGCTTTAATTTTTCACTGCGCATGCTCAGAATCAAGTATGAGAGGGGAGCGCTCGTTCTGGTAAAACTAGCGTTCGTAATGGAGATAGCACATTCGTCACGCTGTAACGGACTGAAAAGCACGAGGCTGAAAAGCGCGAATCGTCGCTCAACAAACTTTACTAACATGAAGGGTGGTGCCATACGAATGGAACTTCCCCTTTATAGCGCCGTCGTACATGCTGTACGTCACCACGCTTTACTCAAGCATTTTTTTCCACGATAGTGTGTAGGCAAGGCAGGCTTGAGAAGAATCACGTCGAGAAAAATGCAGTTTTTTTCAATGACATTAAAAACGGTTGTGTGTACGCGGCATTAGAATCAACTCCAGACCTTTTACCTGCTTAATTGATAAAGCAATAACAAAGGAGTAGCCCACACCTATCCATGAAATAGCTTTGGATTCAATTGTCCAATTACTTTTGAAAAAGGGGGGATAGCTATTCTTAAGAGCTGTAATTTCGAAACCCTTCCTCCGATTTGGATGTACATACCCTCAAATTAAACCTCAGAGTGTGCACTTTCAGCCCATATCAATTATATACGGTAGCTATAACTTGAATATGTTTTGGTAAACAAATACCTGGAAAAAAAATTAAATGGTGCTGTGTCCAAATATATATGGACCTAACTGTATAACAATAAAAATAGTACTTGTTACTGTCATGTGTAATGCCTTCCCTCGTTGCTAGGACGCAGGCCGCCAATCCCCTAACAACTAATGGTGAAGGTCTGAGCACTGACAGTGTGAACAGCCTGATGGGTTCCCCATCAGCTCTGCCTTTCTTTTGATTGATAGTGGACAGTAGTGGGTAGTTCCATGGCCACCACACAGCCCTCTAGCAGATAGTGAATCTGCCCACTGATCCTCTGTCAGTCACAAGGGAGGCAGACCTGAGGGGAACTAGTTTCTCAGCATTGCCAGCAGACTGCACCCACCCATCAGCTCAACTCCTTAATGCAGCGTGTGTCTGGGTGACAGACACACAGAGAAAGGAATTTACTAAAGCTAGTCATACACTTCTTTTTTTATTATAAGGCTCCATTCACACTTGTGCGACTTGTCATACAACTTTGGACATCAAAGTTGCATGACAAGTCATTCCCTAGGTTTTCAAATGATATCCATTCAAATATGCTCGACTTAAAGTTGGAGTGGCTTCAAAGTAGTTCATGCACTACTTTGGTCCGACTTTCATGCAACTTGAGGGCCATAGACTTCAATGCTAACCCTCAGAAGTTGCATGGAAATTGTACCTGAATATTATACAATGCAACAGTTGGGCAACAGTTGGGCAACAGTTGTCCATTATCACTGGTCAAAGCCAAAGTCATATCCAAACTGCACCCATCCAAAGTTGCACCGAAGTTGCATGCCAAAGTCAGCGCAAGTTTGGAGTGGTACACGTTTGAATGGTGCCTTATTCTTTTTACCAGGCGGACTGAATGAAAAAAAGTTTAAACAGATTCGTCTATCCACACAAACAAGGTGTATGGAAGAATTACACACCCCCAACCCATCCCCGTGAGACATTGTATTCGGGTGGGAGATAAACCTCTGGGCAGAAAAATCAAATTTAGACAAATGGGTTCATAAAAACTAGGAGGACAAAAATCCTTGTTTTCCCCTATCTTGCCTGGCCAAGCCAACCTCCAGTCCCTTATCACGATAGCCTGAGGAAAAAGTAAAAAAATATTAAACTAGTGATGCTTCTGTTTGGTATGAGGAAACACAAAAAACTGAGGCAACTGGGTAAGCTGTTCTTTTTTTATAATGGTGGATGATTTGATTCCTGTTTTATGGTAGGCAGTAGGTATAGAAGACTATGTCAAAACTACTCCAATACACCAAACTCTTATTACCTCCTTTTCAGAGAGGATCATATCCTTTTTTATTCTTATCCTTGACTGTTGAAGGGCTATCTCACACCAGGTGCGGTGAAGATAAGGCAAAATCATACCAGTTCATACCACGCAATGGCATGCAGTACCTTTTTCCAGCTCAACATGGTGTGAAGGAATCCACTGCATTGCACTGCACTGTGGCCAATAGAACCTAATGAGATGTGACTTAAGCCTCGTACACACGCACGGTTTTCTCGGCAAGAAACGACAAGAAAACTGCTGGCAGAGTTTTCTTGCCGAGAAAACCGTGCGTGTGTACGAGGCTTTCAGGTTCCCCGTCAAGAAAACTGCCCAGAATCTCGACGAGAAAAATAGAGAACCTGCTCTCTATTTTCTCGTTGGGATTCTTGTCGGCCTGTTTCCCGACGAGAAACCCGACAGTGTGTATACATACCTGTCGCCGTGGAAACCCGCGCATGCTCGAAATGACTTTGACACATGCGCGGTAGCTTCCTAGGCATAGGTAGGGTGTAGCAAGATGGAGGCGACGGCATAGAATGTAACGAGCGCATGCTCGTCATAGTCAATGACGTCACCACGTTCATTCCATTCAAAAGAATGGCGGTTCTTTGGAATGGGGTGTGTGTACACTCGGCCGGCACAAGATTCTTGTCAAGAATCTCGTCAGGAAAAGTACTAGTTACGCTTACCGATAACGTCGTTTCTGGATGTCTTCCAGGACGGCACATGAGAGACGACTGGTCCACCTGACAGGAAACACAATCAATCAAAAGAGGTTAAAAAACCCCGCCCATCCCTGTGCTCCTCAGTTTGTGAAAAAGTACTCCACACTAGTGCACAAGAGTGAAAATAAAACACCACAACAACTCTATATGTACATACCACTATACTAAACAATAGCGGTGGGAAATAGGCCTGCCGTCCTGGAAAACATCCAGAAACGACGTTACCGGTAAGCGTAACTAGTACTTTCTCATCGTCTTCCAGGAAGGCACATGAGAGAAAAGCAAGTAACATGCAGGCCTACCTTAGGGCGGGACAACTGCCTGTAGGACCTTTATCCCAAACGAGAGGTCCTGAGGCGACAGCAACGCCACTCTGTAATGCTTCATAAAGGTATTCTGACTCGACCAAGTTGCAGCCCTGCAGATTTGTTCGACCGAAGCTCCGGCCTTTTCTGCCCAGGAGTTTGATCGTACGCTAGGGAGATGGCCTGTTTGATCCATCTGGCGATGGATGCTCTAGAGGCTTGATGGCCTTTTTTCTGACCGAAAAAATTGATCAACAAATGGCTGGATTTTCTAAATTCACTTACTCTATCTAAATATGCTAACAGACACCGTCTGACATCCAGACAATGAAAGGAGGCCTCTCTTTCATTCTGGGGATTGGAGCAAAAGGAAGGTAGGATTATCTCCTGTGTTCTGTGAAATTTTGATGCTACCTTGGGAAGGTACAAGGGGTCCTGCCTGAGAACCACTCTGTCATCAAACAAAAGAAAGAATGGCTCTTTAATAGACAAAGCCTGCATATCACCTATTCTCTTGGCTGTCGTTATCGCCAGAAGAAAGGTAAACTTAATACAGTAGTAAGTAACTTAACAGAAATGCTATCTAATGGTTTGAACGGAGCCTTAGTTAATTGCTACAAAACTAAGGAAAGATCCCAGGGGGGGGAACACTGGCAATCTGTACTGGGAACATTCTATTTCTAGCCTTCAGGAAGCTCCTAATAAGGGGATCCAGAGATAATCTCCTGTCCAAAAAGTAAGATAAAGCTGCTACCTGCACTCTTAATGTCTTGGTAGTAAGCCCTAAATCAACACCATCCTGGAGAAACTCCAAGATGACCGGGGTTTCTCGTTGGGGAACATCTTTGGTCAGACACCAGCGACAGAAGACCCCCACATATCCTTGCGTATATACGCCTAGTGACCTCATTTCTGCTTGAAAGAATAGTGGAGATCACTCTCTCAGAGCAGCCCTTCTCCTGCAAGTTCTGTCTTTCAAGCACCAGGCCGTCAGTTTGAAGAAACTGGGCTCTGGGTGGAAGACCGGACCCTGACGGAGAAGGTCTGTCCGAACTGGTAACCAGAGAGGGGGTCACAGACCAGTTCTCCAGAACAGGGAACCAGGCTCCCTTGGGCAACCAAGGGATGATTAAGATGAGACTGCCCTCTGAGAGATCCAGCTTTTGCAGGATTCTCGGAATTAGACCCAGAGGGGGAAGGCATAAACCAGGTGAAAGTCCCACACCTGGGCAAACGCATCTACTCCCTCTGAGCCCCAATCCCGGCTTAGGGAAAATAATCTAACTTCCTGTTTTCCCTACGGGCAAAGAGGTCTATCTCTGGCACGCCGAACCGATGGCACAGCTGGTGGAACACTTCTGGGTTCAACTCCCATTCTCCTTGGAGAATTGGATGGCGACCTAAATAGTCTGCCTCTACGTTGTGAACCCCTTTTATATGTACCGCCGAGATAGAGGGAATCCGAATCTCTGCCCAGCTCAAGGTCTCCAGAGACAAGGTTAGGAGGGCACGAGACCTGGTGCCCCCTTGATGATTCAGGAACGCTACTGTGGTAGCGTTGTCGGACAGAATCTGTAGCTCCCGGACTGCCAGTAACTCTCGAAAGTTTGAGGAAGAGCCCTTCTGACCCTTGTTCCAAGAACCCTGGGCTTGGAGCTCGCCTAGGTGAGATCCCCAACCCCAGGAGCTTGCATCTGTGGTAATCCTTAGGGGGTCGATCTGGACCCATGGACGACCGCCCTCTAGATTCTGAGGAAGAAGCCACCACCTCAGGGACTCTCTTACTGACACTGGAAGAGGGACCCTGAGGTCTAGCGAACCTCTTGCCCCGTCCCAGGAGGAAAGGAGGAATTGCTGGAGCGGTCTGGAGAGGAGCTGAGCCCACGACACAGCTGGAATGCAAGAGGTCATTAGATCCAGCACTCTCATGATTCCTGTGAAAGAGGATTCTCCCAGCTCCAACAGAAGGTTCTGCACCTTGTCCTGAGGCAAAATTAGTCTTCCCTCTAAGGAATCTATCAGGAAACCTAAGTAAACCTTTCTCTGGTCCGGGATCATCAAGGATTTCTCCCTGTTGATGATCCAGCCCAAGGACTCCAAAGTCTCTGACTTTGGCTAGGTCCACGAGGAGGAGGTCCCGACTCTGGTTGAAGAGAAGCAGATCGTCTAGATAGGGGACTATCGAGATTCCCTGCAAGTGTAGGAAAGCAATCACCTCTGCCATGATTTTGGTAAAAACTGTTGGACTGGAGGTCAGACCAAAAGGGAGAGCAGCAAATTGCCAATGCTGAACCCCCTGGGCAGAGGGGATTGCAAACCTAAGGAAAGATTGGTGAGCAGGAAATATCGGGACGTGTAAATAAGCATCCTTTAGGTCGATGGTCACCATGAACACCCCTTCAGCAATAGCTTCCTGAGGGGTACACACTTTCAATCCGAAACATCTTGTGATGCAAGCAAGCATTCAAGGGTCTCGGGTTTATTATTAAAAACGGTATTTCCCCGACAGCTTCGGAACAACAAAGATGTGGGAATACACCCCTAGTACCTCTTGTCCCGCTGGGACCGGGACAATTACACTCTGTTCTGCTAATTCTACGACGTTTTTCAGAAGTCCTGCTGTTCTGAGGGGATCCCTGGGAAGATGGGTTAATAGGAACCGCAAGGGAGGGGAGTGTAAAAACTCCAGTTTGTAACCCTCCCTTAAAATCCGAAGGACATGGGGGCTCTGAGTTACGCTTTCCCACCCGGAGAGGAAATGGGAAAGCCTTCCCCCCACCCTCACGTCACTTGGTGACTTTGTCGCCAATCTTGGGGCTGGGAAAGAGGATGCTGCCCTTCTGCTTATCCTTCCCGGCACTCCACCGCTTGTTGAAAACTGACTTCTTGCCTGAAAACCGGTTCTTATTTTGGGGTCCCCAAAAAAAAAAAAAAAAACAATTGTTTCCTTTTTAGATTTGGTGGGGAATTTCTTACCCTTTTCGGTGGACCTTGACAGCGCCTGGTCAAGTCTGGTACCAAAAAGAAGGGGGCCCTCGAAGGGAAGACCACATAGGCGGGACTTGGATGCACTGTCACCGCCCCATGTCTTGACCCACACTGCTCGCCGAGCAGAGTTTAAGAGGGCTCCTATCTTTGCGGTAGCTCGCACAGTCTCCACCGCAGCATCTGCCAGGTAAGCTACCGCACTACCTATGAGCGTCAAGGAGTCTAAGACTTCCTTGGCCATGGAAGTATGAGAGACATGGTCCCTTAACTTAGCAATCCATGTGTCTGTATTCCTAGCTACACAGGCCAAGGCCAATGCAGGGCTCATGGCTGCCGCATTGGCTTCCCATGCCCTACATAAGGTGGACTCGGCGTGCCGGTCCATTTGGTCCTTTAGGTTACCTGTATCCTCAAAAGGAGAGGTTGGTCTGTTTTGACACCTGTGTCAAGGAGGCGTCTAACCTAGGAGTCTTAAAGAATTTATTTACTACTTCTTATTTAAAGGGGCACCTACGCTTCCATGTTTTGGGCATTAGAAGATTCCTCTCAGAATCTTTCCATTCTCTAAAGATAATATCCTTGAGTGCCTCATGGACGGGGATGGTTCTGGATTGGGACTTCACTAAACCCCGGTACATCCTATCCCTAGCGGAAATTTGTTCCGGTGGATCTTGGATCTCTTCAGATGCATAAATTGCGCTGAGGAGACCTTCCATATCATCCGCTGAGAAGATATGTCTACCCAATCTGACCCCATCCTCCCAATCTGACCCCATCCTCCTCTGAACTGTCTACCTGACCCTCGTCAGATAGAGCCCGACTCGGGGCATCCGAGTCCTCTTCTAGATCTGAATCTTCCGGTAGACGGGACCTAAGGAGTACCGTCTGTTTTTTGGACAATTTGGAGGAGGAGGAAACCTCCTGTGAGGAAAAACCTTCCTTACTAGTACTGGTCTGGGGTACTGGTTCCTTGGTCCTAGCAGAAGCTTGAAACTCCTTTAGAGTGGTAAGTATTTCTTTCTGGACAGAGAGGAAATCCTTTATGATCTGAGAAGCTTCCTTTCCTGACAGTTTCTGTACACATTTGGGACAGAAGGGTCTGGAATAATCTGGGGACAATCTGTAATTTCAATAACCGCATCTTCTGATGCGGCGGGGGCTTTAGATGAACGACCAACAACCCCCTGGGCAGTGACATCCTCCCCTGTAAGAAAACAAACACACAGGCAACATCAAACAATGGGCCCAGTGGTAAGCAAAAGGCAAGAGTCGGAGCCCCGCTCAGCCACATTTTTTTTTAAATTGTGACAGCTAGCCAGGAGGGAGAAGAACCCCGCTAGCTGTCACAGTGGGGATCGGAGAGGTGTGGGGGCCCGTCCATTCAACATGTTACACCATGAACTTATCCTTAATTTTTAGGTCACATATAGCCATGCAGAAGCGTTGCTAGGCAGGTGCGGGGGATGCGGGCCGCACCCGGGGAACACATCTGCCAGAGGGGTGACAACCATGGGTAGTGGCACCACTGTGATCCTCTATGCAGTGGGTGGAGTCACTTTCCTGCACAGATCAGAGGCCTGAGCGGCACAACATTCTTCCATTGGTGGTAAGTTTTAGTCTGGCCCCGCCTCTGGCTGAGTGCTTGGGGAAGAGCCGAGGTTGGATTTCGGCCCCGTCCCATCCCGACGTTCCCTTGGCAACCAGAGACGCTTCCTGCAAACTTCGGGCGGAGGAGCGAGGTGAGTGTGCGGGAAGTCCCGGAGTGTCCCTGGGGGGTGTCATTGTGTCCCTCAGCGGAGCGGAACGAAGCCGCCGCCCCCTCCTCTCTGTTTACATCCACAGAGGAGGAGGAGCCCGCGCTCGAGGGACACATTGCTGCCTGTGTATATCTGCTGTTCTGAGGTCTGTAAGGTAAGGGGGGCGTCTATACTGAATGGGGGGGGGGTCTAATGCTGCTGGGGGGTCTGTACTGCTGTGGGTGTCTGCAACTGAGGGGTGTCTGCAACTGAGGGGAGTGTCTGTAACTGAGGGGGGTCTGCCCTGAGGGGGGTGTCTGTACTGATAGGGGGGTCTGCAATAAGGTGGGGGGTGGTTTATACTGAGGGAGGGGGTGTATATTGACGGAGGGGCATCTGTACTTAGTGGGGGGGTCTGTACTGAGGGAGGGGGACCTATACTGCGGGAGGGGGGTCTGTAGTTAGTGGAGGGGGGTACTGAGGGGGGACTATAGTTGGTGGGGGGTGACACCATTTTTTTTCCGCACTGGGTGACACCAACCCTAGTGACGCCACTGTAGCCATGCAACTACCATTGAGGAAAATGTCAATAATAGCAGCTCACATTTTTCCCTTATGACCAATGTAGCAAAATGGAAGAACACTGAAATGTAATTGCATTACAGTTTACATTCTTCATGAAAGTTAATAGGGGTGTTGGTGCACTATATAACAAACATCTTAGCATTAGGTGGGAGTTGATTTAGACGTGTGCGAAGATGTACTGTATGCGCTTCCACATGAGCAGGAGTACTTCTGGTTATTGTATCCCTGAATGTGTCTTTAAAAGAATGAATGAAGAAGGTATAGGCGTGGGTACAGGGTGTGCCAGGTGTGCCAGGGCACACCCTAATCACCCTGTGCTGCACAAATTCCCCCTGCTGCTTGGCTGCAGAAAGGGACTGGGGAATCTCTGCTGTCTAAAGTGAGACATCAGGGGTCTGTTTAGACCCCTAATATTTCACCAAAGCCCCCCAATGGGGCTGTGAAAAGATTGTAAAAAATAAATAAAAAAAAGGAATAAAAAATTATTGTAAAAAAATATTGTAAACAATAATTTCAAAAAATACAATTGTAAAAAAGTACTAATAAAAAAATAATAAAAATAAACTACCGACACCAATCTCTGCCCTACTGACACCATCCACTGCTCTACTGACACTGTCCATTGCCCCACTGCCCTGTATATATTTACACACTTGCATGTGTGTTTGAGCTTTGGGGTGCACACCCTAATGCAATAGGCTGTGCACACCTATGGAAGAAAGGCAAAGAGCAGAACATTTCCATACTCAGTGTTTAGCGCTGTCTGGAAAATTTGTGATTTATCATAATTTATTACAAGTATTTATATAGTGCCAACAATTTATAAATCACTTTACATGATATATGTTCACATCAGTCCCTTCCCTCAAGAACAATATAAGGTCCTTGTCTCGCATGCATAGAGCTACACATACTGTATTAAAGCCAATTTAGACAAGATCCAATTAAGCTACCAGCATGTCTTTGAATAAACTGCTCGGAAAGCTTTGCATTTCAAAGTCTTTAATGTGTTCTAATAAAAGTCATGCTCTGCCAAAAAAAACTGTGCGAAAAGTCATAAGACAAATGGATTCGCATTATTCAACCAATTTAACGGCAGAAACAGCAAAGGTGAAAAATAATAGAACCCAGTATGTTTGTCAGCACTGCCATCTTTTTTGGAACTATTAGCACTTGTATTACTCCTGACATTGATTATAAGACAATCGTAAACTCTATTTTAAGAGCCCTTTCACACTCAAAGCGCCTGGGCACTTAACTGTCATTTTAGCTGCGCTATTCAGCCGCTAGCAGGGTGCGTTTAACCCCCCGCTAGCAGCTGAAAAAGAGTTAAAAGCGGCAGCAAAGCAGCGCTGCGCATTGATTTCAATGGGCAGGGTCGCTTTAGGAGCGGTGTATACACTGCTCCTAAAACGCCTCGAAGAAGCTGCTTGCAGGACTTTTTTTGACGTCCTGCCAGCGCACTGCTCCAGTGTGAAAGCACTTAGGCTTTCACATTGGAGTGACAGGAGAGGGGCTTTACAGGCGCTTTGCAGTCGCTATTTTTAGCGCCAGTAAAGCACCTCAGTGTGAAAGGGGTCTAAAGGATAAGTTTACCTTTGGGAACATGTTACATGTTCCACCCATTTTTAGGGTGGAACATGTAATATGTTCCCACTGCTGCAGCCGCCGCCCACTGCCCTCTCTCCCTGTGTCAGCAGAACGAGGGGGACAGGTTACCAATACTAGCTGTCACTTTTTAAAAACAGGGCGGCCGTGTAGGGCTCCGCCCACATGGCCACGTCATTCATTCACACAGTTCTGTTAATTAATGAACTACAAGTACCGACATCCTTTGGAGATGTCAGCTTGTAGTTCTCAATGAACTACCATGGTGCTGTTGAGCGCTTTGGTAGTTCATTGAGTCTTTCTATCAGTGTAAACTGCCTGGCCGTTGTATCTTTTTATGTGACAACACTGAAGAAATGAAACTTTGCTACAATGTAATGTAGTGAGTGTACAGCTTGTATAACAGTGTAAATCTGCTGTCCCCTCAAAATAACTCACACAGTCATTAATGTCTAAACCGCTGGCAACAAGAGTGAGTACACCCCTAAGTGAAAATGTCCAAATTGGGCCCAAAGTGTCAATATTTTGTGTGGCCACCATTATTTTCCAGCACTGCCTTAACCCTCTAGGCCCGGGCATGGAGTTCACCAGAGCTTTACAGCTTGCCACTGGAGTCCTCTTCCACTCCTCCATAATGACATCATGGAGCTGGTGGATGTTAGAGACCTTGCGCTCCTCCACCTTCCATTTGAGGATGCCCCATAGATGCTCAATAGGGTTTAGGTCTAGAGACATGCTTGGCCAGTGCATCACCTTTACCCTCAGCTTCTTTAGCAAGGCAGTGGTTGTCTTGGAGGTGTGTTTGGGGTCGTTAAGTTGGAATACTGACTTGCGGCTCAGTCTCCGAAGGGAGAGGATCATGCTCTACTTCAGTATGTCACAGTACATGTTGGTATTTATGGTTCCCTCAATGAACTGTAGCTCCCCAGTACTGTCTGCACTCATGCAGCCCCAGACCATGACACTTTCACCACCATGCTCGACTGTAGGCAAGACACACTTATCTTTGTACTCCTCACCTGGTTGCCGCCACACACGCTTGACAAAATCTGAACCAGAGAAGTTTATCTTGGTCTCATCAGACCACAGGACATGGTTCCAGTAATCCACGTCCTTAGTCTGCTTGTCTTCAGCAAACTGTTTGCGGGCTTTCTTGTGCATCATCTTTAGAAGAGGCTTCCTTCTGTGACGACAGCCATGCAGACCAATTTGATGCAGTGTGCGGCGTATGGTCTGAGCACTGACAGGCTGACCCCCCACCCCTTCAACCTCTGCAGCAATGCTGGCAGCACTTATATGTCTATTTCCCAAAGATGACCCCTGGATATGACGCCGAGCACGTGCACTCAACTTCTTTGGTCGACCATGGCGAGGCCGGTTCTGAGAGGAACCTTTCCTGTTAAACCGCTGTATGGTCTTGGCCACAATGCTGCAGCTCAGCTTCAGGGTCTTGGCAATTTTCTTATAGGCTATGCCATCTTTATGTAGAGCAAGTATTCTTTTTTTCAGATCGTCAGAGAGTTCTTTGCCATGAGGTGCCATGTTGAACTTCCAGTGACCAGTATTAGAGCGTGAGAGCAATAACACCAAATTGAACACACCTGCTCCCCATTCACACCAGAGACCTTATAACACTAACGAGTCACATGACACAGGGGAGGAAAAATGGCTAATTGGGCCCAACTTGGACATTTTCAACTAGGGGTGTACTCACTTTTGTTGCCAGCGGTTTAGACATTAATGGCTGTGTGTGGAGTTATTTTGAGGGGGCAGAAAATGTACACTATATAAATATATAGCTTATACAAGCTGTACACTCACTACTTTACATTATTACAAAGTGTAATCACATGAAAAGATAGAATAAAATATTTACAAAAATGTGAGGGGTGTACTCACTTTTGTGAGATAATGTACATATAGAGTTAGGTCCACATATATTTGAACACAGGCACAATTTTAGTTTTACTTTTTTAGGTATTTACCAAAATATATTCAAGCTATAATTATATAATGGATGTGGGCTGAAAGTGCACACTCTGAGGTTTAATTTGAGGGTATGTACATCCAAATCAGAGGAAGGGTTTAGGAATTACAGCTATTAAGAATAGCCATTTCCCTTTTTCAAGGGACCAAAAGTAATTTGACAATTGAAATCAACATGGCCAGGTGTAGGCTATTCCTTTGTTATTTCTTCACCAATTAAGCAGGTAAAAGGTCTGGAGTTGATCCTAAGTGTGGCATTTGCATTTGGAATCTATTGCTGTGAATCTACATCATGCATTTAAAAGTGAAACAGGACATTGTAAGGCTTCAAAAACTAAGCAAATCCATCAGAGAGATAGCAGCAACTTTAGGAGCGGCAAAATCAACAGTTTGGTACATTCTGAGGAAAGAAGAACGCACTAGTGAGCTCAGCAACATAAAAAGGCCTGGACGTCCACGGAAGACATAAGTAGTGGATGATCGCAGGATCCTCTCTATGGTAAAGAAAACCCCATTCACAACATCCAGACAAGTGAAGGATACTCTCCAGGAGGTGGGCGTATCATTGTCAAAGTCTACAATCAAGAGAAGATATCACAAGAGCAAATACAGAGAGTTCGCCACAAGGTGCAAACCCTTCATAAGCCTGAAGAATAGAAAAGCCAGATTAGACTTTGGCAAAAAACATCTAAAAAAGCCAGACCAGTTCTGGAAAAGCATTCTTTGGATGGAAGAAACTAAGCTTATTCTGTACCAGAATGACAGGAAGAAAAAAGTGTGAAGAAGGCTTGGAACAGCTCATGATCCAAAGCACACAACATAATCTGTTAAAGGTGGAGGCAGTGTGATGGCATTGACATGCATGGCTTTCAGTGCCACTGGGTCATTGGTGTTTATTGATGATGTGACAGAAGAAGCTGGATGAATTCTTCACTGTTTAGAGATATACGGTCAGCCCAGATTCAGCCAAATGTAGCAAAGTTGATTGGACGGCGCTTCACAGTATAGATGGACAATGATCCAAAACACACTGCAAAAGCAACCCAGGAGCTTTTGAAGGAAAATAAGTGGAATATTCTGCAATGGCCGACTCAATCAGCTGATCTCAACCCAATTAAGCATGCATTTTACTCGCTGAAGGCAAAACTAAAGGCAAAAAGACCCACAAAGAACAACTGAAGACAGCTGCAGTTAGAGCCTGGCAAAGCATCAGAAAGGAGGAAACTCAGTCTTTGGTAATGTCCATTGGTTCCAGACTTCAGGCAGTCATTGCCAGTAAAGGATTCTCAACAAAATATAAAAAATTTACATTTTATTTATGATTAAATTCATTTGGCCGATTACATCTGAGCCCTTAAAAATAGGGGGACTGTGTATAAAAAAGGTTGCAGTTCCTAAAATCTGTACTTGATACTTATGTTCAACCCCTTAAATTAAAGCTGAAAGTCAGCACTTCAAATTCATTTGGATTGTTTTGTTTTAATTTTATACTGGTGGCATACAGAGCCAAAAGTATGGAAATTGTGCCTGCGTCCAAATAGATATGGACTTAAAGAGGAGTTCTGCCTAAAAAAAAAAAAAAAATATTAAAAGTCAGCAGCTACAAATACTGCAGCTGCTGACTTTTAATAAATCGGACACTCACCTGTCCCAGGGTCCAGCGATGCGGGGTAACGAAGCCTGCTCATCTCCCCCTCCTCTCCGGGGTGCCGGCATTGTCACTGTGGACGCCCGGCTGTGGCTTCACAGCCGGGCACACACTGCTCATGCGCGAGCCGCGCTGCGCACCGTGAGGGGCAGAGCAATCACCTGGGACCTGTGACGTGTCCCAGATGATTTCGGAGAGGGAGGGGGAGAGGTGAGCTTACTTCCACCACCGCCGCAGCCGCCCGGGAGGAAGTGGGAGCTGGAACCCTCTAAAAAGGAGGGTTTCCGCTCCCCCCCCCCAAATAATGACATGCCAAATGTGGCATGTCAGGGGGTCACCTTTCTTTAAAGTGGAAGTTCCATTTTTGGGTGGAACTCCACTTTAACTGTAGCTCTGCAAGAGAAGGTCTATCTCTCTCCCTAGCTCAAGATTAAGAGTCTGTAAAGGGCAGGCTTCTTATATTCAAACTATACATCAGGTTATAGTTTCGCTAACATCAGCTGATGGGAGATCTGCAGGTATATCTGATGCCAAATGAGAAGGTTTCCTCTTTTTTCTTAAAGTAATTTGGACTACAATTCTCCTTATTCGGGGAATTTGAAAAGAAGTATAGTTCAGACTGGCTCACTCGGACCATTGCTGAATACTGAAAAAGACATAATTATATAAGAATCTAAAACTTGTTCTTTTTCTCTTTTCAGATCATGCTGATAATCTTAGAAATTCTATTATTTTTGGTTATTTGACTTCTGCTATGAACATGAGATGACAGGATAATACTTTCTAATGCTGCTACCAATTACTACTTACCAATACTGCTTCTCGAAGATTCCCTGAAAGATTGTCAAATTCTTGCAAAGTTTTCATCTATAATATTTTTTTTATTTATCATCTGTATATTCACAAGAATATATATATTTCTCACAATATGTGAGAAAAACGTGTGGCGACAAGGTGGAAAGTAATACAAATGACTACAGGTTGACATTGAAGTCTGGGACTTGCTTCTGCACAACTGTGAATTTATATGGATTATTAAAGGTTATTTAAATATGTCATTATGGCATATACAGTAATTAGTTATCATACTATAATTTAAGTAATTTCAGGATAGTTTTACCTTACATAATTTAAATAGAAGTTCCAGAGTAAAGATAGCCTGATAAAATGGAATTTTGAAAACAACTCATATGTAGGCTTTGCATTCTAGATCTACATCTTTAAAAGCTGCCCTAGGCCACTTTCACGCTTTTAACCCCCGCTAGCGGCCGAAGAAAGGGTTAAGAGTGCCCGTGTTGTCATTTCAATGGGCAGGGCATTTTGAAACCGCCCCAAAGATGCTGCTTGCAGGACTTTTTAGAACATCCCGCAAGCACACCGCCGTAGTGTGAAAAGCCACACTGAAATGAATGGGGAGGCGGTTTTCAGGCATTAGTTAGAGGCTATTTCTAATGCCACATCGTTTGATGGAAATGATCAACCTACAGAGGGCTGAATTCAAAGACACCCCGAAAATCAAAGTGAAATAATTATGCAGCAGGTTAGTCCATTTTGCTGAAATTTTATTTCAGTAACCCAAAATCGTACTCAGTAGTTTGTATGGCCCGCACGTGCTTGTCTGCATGCCTGACAATGTCAGGGCATGTTCCCAATAAGACGAGCTCCTGAACAGACTGAGGTGCAACCTGGCGGCATCAGATGGACTGAAACATAATGTCTCAGAGGTGTTCTATTGGATTTAGGTCTGGTGAGCTTGGGGGGCCATTCAATGGTATCAATTCCTTCATCCTCCAGGATCTGGCTGCATACTCTTGCCAGATGGGGCCGGGCATTTTCGTGCACCAAGAGGAACCCAGGACCCTCTACACCAGTGTAGGGTCTCACAGTGGGTCCAAGGATTTCATAGTGATACCTAATGGCAGTCAGGGTGCCATTGTCTAGCCTGTGAAGGTTTGCGTGTCCCTCTATTGATATGCCACCCAGGACAATCACTGACCCACCACCAAACCGGTCATGCTGAACGATGTTACAGGCAGCATAACGTTCTCTATGGCTTCTCCAGACCCTTTCACTTCTATCATATGTACTCAGGGTGAACCTGCTTTCATTTGTGAAAAGAACAGGGCATCAGTGGCGGACATGCCAATTCTGGTGTTCAATGGCAAATGCCAATTGAGCTCCACGGTGCCGGACAATGAGCACAGGGCCCACAAAAGGACATCGGGCCCACAGGCCACCCTCTTGAAGTGTTTCTGATTGTTTGGTCAGAGACATTTACACCAGTGGCCTGCTGGGGGTCATTTTGTAGGGCTCTGGCAGTGCTCATCCTGTTCTTCCTTGCACAAAGGAGCAGATACCTGTCCTGCTTATGGGTTAAAGACCTTCTACAGCCCTGTCCAGCTCTCCTAGAGTAACTGCCTGTCCCCTGGAATCCACTCCATGCTCTTGAGACTGTGCTGGAAAACACAGCAAACCTTCTGGCAATGACACGTATTGATGTGCCTTTCTGGAGGAATTTGACTGCCTGTGCAACCTATATAGGGTCCAGGTATTGCCTCGTGCTACCAGTAGTGACACTGACCCTAGCCAAATGCAAAACTAGTGAAAAACAGTCAGAAAAGATAAGTAGGGAAAAAATGTCAATGGCCTCCACCTGTAAAACCATTCCTGTTTTGTAGGTCCTCTCATTGTTGCCCATCTAGTGCATCTGTTGTTAATTTCATTAACACCAAAGCAGCTGAAACTGAATAACAACCCTATCTGCTACTTAACTGACAAGTCCAATATCCCAGGAGTTTATTTTTTTTTAACAGAAGAGGTTTTATTAGACAAACAAGACAGTACAAACAGATCAAAGTCAGAAAAAAATAAAAAATAATTCTGAAAACTGACATAGCGTAACAGGCCATAATAACAATTTAGCCGCAGAGTCACCATTCAAATCGAAATTCGGATACAGAATAGCATAAACATGTTATATCTGTGTTTGGAGGACAGATATTTAGGGATATAGATCTGATAGAAGCATGTATTCTTACCCTACCCTATTGATATTTGGTGCAGGATACAGAAGGTGAGAAAGGGGGGGGGGGAAGCAGGTAGACAGGGGGACAGAGCTTAGGGAGCATGGAGAGAAAGTGGTATGAACAGAGAGCTCTTCGGGGAGGGAGGTGGGGACCAAGAAACACATGTCTGAACCTTGGGCCTCAAGCGTGGGGTGACAGTTAAATTATGGAGGATCAGCCACAGGCGTCGATCCAATTCAATCAAATCTTATCAAATTTGCCTAGACAATTTCTGCTCTCATACGTGATCCAGGAGAGTGGTAACACGCTATTAATTATCTTTTGTCACGATTCTTTGGAAGGAGCCTCCTTCAGCATCCACCTTAGCAAGATTTCCCTTCTGGCATAATATAGGGAGTAAGTAAGACACAATTTTACATAACGGTCTCCCCCAATGTCTTCTAAATGGCTCAGTAGTAAGATCAGGTGATCCAGAGGTATGTCTATCCCCCAGACATCCCCCAAAGTGTCTGCCACTGCGCGCCAGTATGGACGGAGCTTGGGACAGGACCAGACTATATGGAAGAATGTACCTGGTTCAAGGGTGCATCTAGTACATAGTGGGCTAAGCCTAAGACTGAGAAAAATGCTAGCTAGCCTCTGCGGAGTGTAGTATGCTCTGTGCAAAAACTTCAACTGGATGATTCTGTCCTTGGCCGCTATCATGGAGGGAATAAACGATGTAATGCAGTCCTCCCATTCCTCGTCTCCCAGCCAGGAGTTTAATTGACTTGATGCTATACTCTGATTATATATCAGTACCCCTGGAGGTGCTCACAGGGCTGGAGGAGGATTTCCAGGACCACTTGGGTATAGGGCGGAAGTGATGTCAGCTTGGGGGCGGTCCGACTCTACATCTCCTCCAGCGGTGAGTTCTAACATTTTTTTAAACTGCCCACTAGATGGTGCTGTAATCTCTCTATGATACACACACACACACACACACACACACACACACACACACACACACACACACACAGGAGCGGTGGGGGGAATCGCACCACATTCCTGTTCAAATCGCATGCTATTCTTTGCAGTGCGATTTGCGCCCATTCGTTTTGTATTGATGCAAATCACACCGCAAAGTATCGGTTTCGGTATCCAGAGCATTTGGGCGAGTACCGATACTTGCTCAAATGCTTGGTATCGGTGCATCCCCACTGTTTACATTGCAAGGAAAGTTCCAGTTTGCAAGGGATTGCTCCTCAGAACTTAGTGAATATGGTGCAACTTCACTTTGCAAAAAATATCCAATCGCGTGCAGGAAAAATAAAGAAAACTCAATTTTTTTTCTTGAACGTAATTGGATGATATAAGTCATCAGAGCGTCACCTCATTCACCAAGCTCTGGAGAAAGTTGCTATGCAAATTAAACAATTTATTTTCCTTAGTAAATTAACAGTTTTGTCTTTATTGTAAAATCAAAAGAACGGTCAGACATTTCTTATTTGGATAATAAATTACCGTATATACTCGAGTATAAGCCGACCCGAGTATAAGCCGAGGTACCTAATGTTACCACAAAAACCTGGGGAAACTTGCTGACTCGAGTATAAGCCAAGGGTCAACAATGCCACTGTGCCCATTGCAACTTCACTAAGCCCATTGCCACCTTACTGTTCCCATCCTCACTGTGCCCATCCTCACTGTGCCCCTAGAATTAAAATTGAACATTGTATATTGTAAATTGTACCTGAAGGCTGCGGCGTCCATCGTTTAAAACTCGCGGTCTCTTCCTGGTCTCTTCCGTGATAGGCGGAACTGTGTCTGCTGAGAATCGCCTATCACGAACGTTCTCTCATCCTCACCCATCCCAGCAGACACTGTGTTCAGTTTCCGCCAATCACGGACGTCTGCTGGGAAACTGAAGATGAGAGAACGTTCGTGATAGGCGATTCTCAGCAGACACAGTTCCGCCTATCACAGAAGGGACCAGGAAGAGACCGCGAGTTTTAAACGATGGACGCCGCAGCCTTCAGGTACAATTTACAATGTTCAATTTCGCTGACTCGAGTATAAGCCGAGGGGGGGGACTTTCAGCCCAAAAAAAGGGCTGAAATTCTCGGCTTATATTCGAGTATATACGGTATATAGTTTCAAAATGCATTGGATGAATGAAAGAATGAACAAGGGGTAAATACTATCACTTCTGACATTGGTTATTACTTAGAGAGTTAATTTTATAATTATTAAAAAAGATATCACCCTGTAACTTGTAAACCTAATTTTAAACTTGTACATATATCTCTGTAAAGCCTCGTACACACGGCCGGTTTTCTCAGCAAGAAAACGACAAGAAAACAGCTGGGAGAGCTTTCTTGCTGAGAAAACCAAGCGTGTGTACGAGGCTTTGAGGTTTCTCGTCTGGAAATCTGCCCATAATCTCGACGAGAAAAATAGAGATCCTGCTCTCTATTTTCTCGTTGGGATTCTTGTCGGCCTGTTTCCCCGACGAGAAACGCAAGCGTGTGTAAGCTTACCTGCCTCCATGGAAACCCGCGCATGCTCGAAATGGCTTCCAAGGCATATGTAGGGTGAAGCAAGATGGCAGCGACGGCATTGAATGTGACGAGCGCATGCTTGTCGTAGTCGATGACGTCATCGCGTTCATGCCATTCAAAAGAACAGCGGTTCTTTTGAATCATACGTGTGTACACTCGGCCGGGAAGAAAACTTGCCAGGAATCTCGTCAGGAAAACCAACGGGGTTTTTTCCTGACGAGAATCTCGGCCGTGTGTACTAGGCCTTTCTCTCCCATTCTCAATTTTGAAGATCTCTAAAAGGTCAGGGATCTTATCTTCAGCCTATATGTTATAGCATCAGGGAAAAAGAGAGAAGTTCTCAATCATATAAAGAAACTATGAGGGAGTTACCATTAAACATAGATTGCTGATCATTTTCTATGATATGAACTATGTGACATGTCTAAACATCAGCCTTTTGTATATTGTATAGTCTGAGATCCATTGAACAGCAAGAAATTAACAGCTGAAGCTTCTCACATGCTAAAGAATAAAATCAAGCCAACTGATGTCATATTGGCTGAGCTAATTAACAAAGTTTAAAGTCAACTTTGGTTGAAGTCAACACCATCTATGCCCAGTAAAGCTACACCTACGAACAAGTGCAACTGTGCCACAATTAAAGCAAAACTCTAATTTCAACATAAATACCGTACTTAGGTTGTATAACACGTGGTCATCACATTTGCCTTTTAACTTTTCATTTTAAAATCCCATTCTGTCCGTCACTTGAATCCAATTTCCAGCTGTGTGAGAATGAGCATCACACAGCTGTTTGGTGTCTCTGCTGCCTGTCTTTTCAACACCACCATGTAGTTCTTCAAGCTATATGGGCGATGTATTTTTGTTACTCAGGCAGCTAGTGGGCATTACAGGTATTCGAATTAAGCTTCCTTACTACCTGTAGTAATGCCCAAATTCAATGAATGACATCTCCTGTAGCTCGTAGTGTGATGGGTGCAGTAAGGGGCATAAAACAAGCTTATTATTATCTACCCCTTGATAATCCCTAAACAAATACTTCACATTCCCCTAACTGCTGCAAACACAAAGCATTGATGTGGTTTTAAAGGCGGAAGGTGTTTTACCTTAATGCATTCTATGTGATGGCTGTTGGGAATCCCTTTGGATATTTTTGGAGACTTTGAATAAAAATCAGAGGTATTCTGTCAATCTACTATCCATTTTTTAGATTTAAAGATCCCCATAGAGGACAGCCAAATTATCACCTCTACTTATCTCAAACCAACGAATCGTAATTCTTTAAATTCCCACAGACTGTTGTCACCATCAGGCCTGTTTAAAGTCAGTACTGCACAGTCAATTTATGCACATTCGGGCCTGGCTGGGTCCATCTATAGACACACAAAGCGAGGCTTGGCCACACCTCCCACTTTCTCCTCATAGGGTTTGACTGACAGCTGCCTGGGTGGAGAAGAGAAGAAGAGATAAGAAGAGCTGCAGCTGAGCACAGCACAGCACTGGCCCAAGAGAGGATCCAGCCAATTTGTTAATTGCGGCAGGGCAGCCCGGCTGCGCGAAACAACGTATCTGTACGTTGTTCGCACTCCCTGGTCTGGGGTTTGCCGGCTGTGACCTGTCAAACAGCGGGTCCAGTGGCCGCGATGACCGCTGGCCACTCACGATCGTTCGGGGGAATGACAGAATGGCGGTCTGTAAACAAAAGCAGACCTTCGTTCTGTCACAGAGGAAGAGAGAGATCTGTGATTCCTACTAATCAGGAACACAGATCTCTCTCTTTGTCTAGTGTCAGCATCCCCCACACAGGTAGAAAGCACACATAGGGAACACATTTAACCCTTTGATTGCCCCTGATGCTAACCCCTTCCCTGCCAGTGTCATTTATACTGTGACGGTGCATTTTTTTTTAGCACCGATCACTGTATTGGTGTCACTGGTCCTCAAAAAAAGTGTCACTTAGTGCCCAATTTGTCCGCCGCAATGTTGCAGTCCCGCTAAAAATTGCAGTAAAGTAGTAATAAATAAAAAAGTCCCCAAGGTTCTAGATTGTAAGTTCTAACGAGCAAGGCCCTCTTATCCCTCCTGTATTCATTTGTATTGTAACTGTACTGTCTGCCCTCATGTTGTAAAGCACTGCGCAAACTGTTGGCACTATATGAATCCTGTATTCTTATAATAAGAATAATAAGAATAAATCTATCCCACAGTTTGTAGACGCAATAACTTTCGCGCAAACCAATCAATATACGCTAACTGGGATTTCTTTTTACCAAAAATATGTAGCAGAATACAAATTGGCTTAAATTGATGAAGAAATTTACATATTTTTATTAGATATGTTTTATAGCAGAAAGTAAAAAAATATTGTTTTTTTTTCAAAATTCTTGCTCTTTTTTTGTTTATAGCACAAAAAAAAAAAAAACGCAGAGGTGATCAAATACCACCAAAAGAAAGCTCTAATTGTGAGAGAAACAGACATCAAGGTACAACGTCGTAACGACCACGCAATTGTCAGTTAAAGTGGAAGCAAACCCTCCTATCATTTTCAGGCAAGGAAGCTGCCATTTTGGCCTCTGTTTAATCTTCAACTGCCATGTTGCTGCACATGTGATCAGTTATGACACCAGCCATTGGATGGTTTGACAGTTTGGATGAGAGCACAACCAATGTGACAGTTGGCATTCCCGGCATGCCGGGAATGTAACTGCTTTTTGAAACTGTTAAATCGATGGGTTTACTTCAGCTTTAAAGTAACGCAGTGCCATATCGCAAAAAATGGCCTGGTCATTAAGGAGTAAATCCTTCCAGGGCTGCAGTGGTTAAAGGGGTTGTTTTTTCACCTTAATGCATCCTATGCATTAAGGTGAAAACCGGGCCCCCCAGACCACCCGTTTAACTTACCTGAGCCCTGATATTCACTTGGCTGAGATGCGCTGTCCCTCTATGCACGGGGTCTGGCTCTTGATTGGATAGATTGATAGCAGCGCAGCCATTGGCTCCCGCTGCTGTCAATAAAATCCAATGACATGGGCGCCGGGGTCGAGTCCGGCATTCAAGTCTATGGACGCAAATGCTGGACTCAGGAGCTAACCATGCAAGGTAACCACCCCGGGAGAGCGCTTCTCTTAGGGGGTTATCTGATGTGGGGAGGAGCCGCGAGAGCTGCCGGGGGACCCCAGAAGTTGAGGATCGGGGTCACACCACAAGCTTTACAACCACTTTAAGGTGTAAAAAAAAAAAACGTTTCCCATTGGAACCACTTTTTAATGCTCAGTGTGGTGTCAGGATCACCAGTACGGATGATTACAGGTTAGGCCTGAACTTAGATTTGGAAATGTCAGGGAATGTCCTGGCTGCAGCTGATTGGATGAGCGTGGCAGCTTGCTTCAGGGATCTGTTGACATCTAAATTCAGACCAAACCCCATGATCACTAATCAGGAGATATTTGTAATAAAAGGAAGCAAAACAAGGTGTACAGGCCACAGCTGCACACACAGCCACGTGTAAGACATAATACATTTAGGGCTGACATACACTTTATATGAAATATTAGTGACTGGGTTTGGTTCCACTTTAACTAGTATCCATATGTAACAATGGCGATCCATTCACTCAGCACTGCTTGCTGCACTGACCTAAAGGCTGAGGATACACACTGTACACAGAGCTATGCCAGGCTGGTGATTTCCTTATCGAAGTGTGTATTACAGCTCAACTACACCGACACAAATGTGACTTGTAAAATCAAGACTACTTACAATGAAGTGTGGTCTCCTGGCTCAGAGTCATCTCCTACACACCATTACACAAGTACTAAGTCTCCTCCCCGTCTGCAACAATCCACTGTCTCCCTAGTTACAGTGTGCACCCGTGAAAAGGGCCCGTGCTGCAAAGAGACCGGGAATTTGGTTCCTAGTGAGAAGAGTTCTGTAGGATCTGTTGGGGCTGATTCTGCTGACTTCCTTGCAATGCTGACCTCTCTTACAAATGAAAGCACCTTTTCCATAGATTTATTATTTTACTATGAACGTTTACAACAATTCAGCCCTCTCTAGGGGTTAAAGAGACCCTGTCACCAACTTAAAGTGGTTCTAAAGGTGACTGACCTCAGGTGATACACAGAGATGAAACAAATCCTCCTACATAAGTTGTACCATACTTGCCAACAGTGCTGATTTTCCCAAATCCTGGTCTTACCGTGTCCCGTGTTACCGTGTCCTGGGAAAATTTGCGGGAAATTGGCTTTGTCCCAGTGTTCCGTGATGAATCGCCAAAGCCCAAAGCCGCCGCTAGAGATCCGGGGTCGCCGCCATTTTTGCAAATGTAGCGGCACCCCCTTTACCCGCTCTCCCTCTTTCTATCTTTGCGGCTGGCTGACTCATCTAGGGGTACCAGGGAGAACATACCTCCCAACTGTCATGGATTGAAGAGATGAAGAGAAGAAAAGGAGCAGCAGCAGGTAAGAGCCCCCCCGCGATCGGCGGCCCCCCGCTACCACCGACTATGAATTTGGTTTCTGCCACAAACCTTGGTGAAAGTAGAGGCCTCTGCCACAGACCTTGATGATAGATCTCTGCCACCAACCTGGTTCAGTTGGATCCCCGCCACTGACCGTAAGAACATAGAATACCTCCGTTAGGATAAATGGCCCCTGTCAGGGAAATACATCCATCCGGACGGTCTCCAGAGGCCCACACCGTCACCGGCATTATGCTGTATCAGCTCTTCGGGAGGGTCACATCTCTGGTCCCTTATGCCCTGGATTCGGGCACCCAATTCCGGGGGCACCCTAGGAATACTTCATCCCTCGCGGGACCCAGTGGAAGGTACTGGGCCCCAGGCCTTCTTGCAAAGTACCTCACCCCAGGCTTAAGGTGCCTGGGATGGAACTCGACTCCACGTGCCCAGGCCAAGGGCACCTGGACACGGACGAACGGACAGCAGCCCCCAGGCTGAAGGTGCCTGGTGCTCGGACCTCGTGCGCAAGATGTCCGTCCCCTTTATACCCTCTCCCAGCAGGCACAGCGGGTTCCCCGCCCCGCTGTACTACTGCCGCGAGAGGACAAAAATGGCACGGCCCTTCAATGGTGGTTCAACCCCAGCCCAAGGCGACAGCGCCACCCAGGGGCCGCAGGGAACTGGACACCATTGATATCTTCCACGAACCAAAACGGCCATAAAACCCTAGTAATTAGTGCATCTGGGCCATGCTACCGCCCAGACACTTCCCCTAAATATTGATACCCGCTACACAAAGATCAGCTCTTATTGAGGCAGAGGGGAAGAAACAAGAGGTGGCATTTTTCACCCCCTCCCTGCTATGCCACGCCTATAAACAAATGCCCTGCCCCCAATTATAAGACTCCGCCTACAGACAAAAAAGTGTCCCTGTACATGTTTTTGACAATATTGATAGCTATGGTTGTACCTGTCTCTCTGCAGTCTTCTATTCTCTGCATCCATTCAAGGTTCAGAATTTATAAAGCTTGCTTGAGCTGTCAGAAAACAGGAGGTGAAAAGCTGAAATTACATTCTGCAGAGTTTTTTTATTTATTTATAGTCACCTATGTAGATGCAGCATTAATCCGATACTGCAGCTGTCCCCCAACAGCTCTACACCAAGAACTGATCGCTCAGTTCTTGGGTCCGCTCTCTGCAGAGAGAAGTGACTGTCAGTCACCAGCTCTCTGCTCTGCCCTTCCAGCACTCTCTGGAGCACCAGACTGTGGAGGGGTGGGAGCAGCTGGCTCAGTGTCTCAGCAGCGTGCTGAGAGGCTAAACCAGCTGACAGTCACATTCTTCTGCTATGCGAATTGGATGCGGGGAAAGCCGCATCCAATTTGCATAGGTGTGAACCTAGCCTTATACTATCTTTTGAGCATATCCCTTCATAGATTGTACTATCAGTGGAATTTTAAAGCACCACACCCCTATATATATATTTGGTTCCAATTGCCCAGTGGGGTTTTAAAGCAGAACTAAAGTTCTGTTGTAACTCACTGTGAGCAGGCATGCAATGTCTCTTCTGCAATAAACTACATCTACCTACCTGCTCACAGTGATCCCTGGAATGTAAGATGAGCTGCACATGGCCCAATCCTGTGTGTTGGGATGACTAGCTCCTGCACATTAGCAGGAGTGAAGACACCCAAAAAACAGCACACAGGATGGATCATTGGAAAGGTTAATATTTCTGCCTTTAGTTCTACTTTAAAGAGGAACTGCAGTCTGCTCACATAATTTGTAATAAAAACATTTCTGCCATTCTGAAGCTTCCCTCCAACCATTTGCATATAATTTTATATATAGTGTGAGTCTGTACTTTCCAAATATGCTGCAGAAATCTCCCTGCACTGAGTCTGGATGCAATCATTTTAACTGTGGGCAGCTGAAGCTGCTGCCTGTTCACTTACTGGATTTACACAGACACACAGAGGCACAACTGCAGCTCTGCAGCTCTCATTGGCCTTTTTATGACTCATCCTCCCTCCCTTCCTGGCAAACTCTCAGGAGAGTGAGAGAAAGAGCTGTGCATTATGTCATAAGCCTAGGCCTTTTACAAGACAAGAAACAGGAAGTGTGCTGTACAGGAATTTATTGACAGAAAAAAAATGTTTTACTATCCAAAGTTAAAACAACAAGGGCAGAAGATTTAATAGATGGAAAGATGAAAAAAATTACTGAAGTTCCGCTTTAAAGTGGATGTAAGGTCAATTTTTTTTCCTAAAATAAAAAAGAGGTTTATACTTACCTGGTCTGTGCAATGGTATTGCACAAAGCGCCCCCCCCCCTTTACCTCCACTTTCTTAGGTCCCCCACCGACGCTCTCCACTCCTCCTCTCCTGCTTGTGCCCCCATAACAAGTTGCAGCACATGTGTGGGCAACTGGGCATGCTTTAGAGCCTGGCTCTATGAGTCCATAGACACACACAGTGTGGCTTGGCCCTGCCCGTCAAATCCCTTCCCACAGGATTTGACTGACAGCAGCAGGAGCCATTGGCTCCTGCTGCTCTCAATCTGCCCTGTGAGAAGAGGAGGAGAGAGAAGAAGCACTGTAGACGAGCACAGCTCTGAATTGAGAGAGGGCCCAGTTAAGTTTTAGGGGTGTAGGAACAGGTAGTGGGACATTTTATTACCATAATGCAAGGAATGCATTAAGGTAACAAAGAACTTGTCTTTATGTAGTGATTGCCCTCGGGAGGGTCGTTGTTTAAATCAGTTCCCCACTAGTTGCCCTGCAAGTCCTCCGCCACCTCTGACACCGTGGGTTCAGACATTTTGCCTTTGGAAATGATAATAATAAAGCAGGTACACCAGAATTGATTAATACCAATTAACTAATTAATGAGAAAATTGGTAAATCAACACAAGTTTACAGTTTAGAATGATATCTCTTATAGAAATGTAGCAAGGTCTCCTGCCTTGTCCAGTCTATTGAGGACTTCCAAGGCCAAAGATAGCTGACATCCTTCAATATGTGGTGGGTTGTAAGGCATAGAGGGTGCAAAGATGGTGAAAGTCACTGGGCGCCAGACACTTCTTGGATGTAAAAGAGGTTTTATTTCTTTTGACAGTCCTTTTGTATTTTTGGGGGAAAGAGGGTTAGGGCCAGGACACCTTTAGGTAGTTGCAAATTCAATTGACAGACTCTGAGACTTCAATAGGAGGACAGCCGTGCAGGGAAAGGCCCAAGCAAGAAGCGACATCTGCACATGCAGGATTGCTGTCTCCTATGGCAACAGTCTTTAACAGTTCCTAACTCAAACATAACAGTCCTTTCAGCTTCACTACAACTGCCTCTTGTAGTTCTTCAACACTGATCTCCCCGTCTCTCACTAGACCCTCTGATTCACTGACTCTGAATCCCTTGAGCTCCTCCAAGGTTTGCGGTGGTATCCCCTCAAGCGTTAACCACGCTTCCCTGCTGGGTCCCTGGCTTGGTACTCCAGATACTTCTCAAGCTTCACCCCTGCTAACCGTCGAGGTCCCTGGCTTGACTCACAAGGCTGCGAGCGGGTTGGGTGCCTGACTTGATCACCGCCTGAAGTTTTCCGATTCTCCAACGCGACCAAGCAATGAGAATGTGGTTCCGGTACTTGCTTCAGTTACTCACTGTGGTCCCTGGTAAAGGGGGTTGGTCCCTTTGTGGCGACAGCTTCCCTTCTACCTCCGACCACTGACAGGTTCTCCGGCCGACAGAACCGTCACTTTCGGTTGGACTGCAAGCCGCAGTCCCAACCCTGTGCTGCCCTCTTGCTTCTGGATAGACCCTCACACAGCCCGGCAACCAGATGCCCCAGGGATAGGCCCAATCTCCAGCCTAGCAGCCCGGGGCGTACGACACACGTCCACCCAGACAGCCATCCAGGTGGCACAGAACAGCGATCACCTGACCTCACCCGAATATATAGGTTCTCCCCAGCAGGCCAAGGGATTCAAGAAAACCCCTGCCCATTGGCTGAGATACCGCATATACCCATAACCTGACCTTAGGTTGCCCTTCTCATATCTAGTACCACCAAGTTCCCGGCCACCTAGAGGTAGAAGAGAAAAGTGCAACAAGGCCAATCTTAGGGAGAAATCAATAGATCTCTATCAGTCGACCAAGATGACTACTCTTGGCAAGTAAATTTGTGAGGAGCTCCCTGACTAAACTCCAGGCTGCTACATCAACATTATCAGTAACTGAGAGGCAATCACATATCAATATTAAACATTCAACAGTGAGGACTAGGCTTGTGCAATTCATTTCGTAACAAATCGAAATGCGTCCGAATTTAGCAACTTTCAGACATTCGGAAGCATTCGAATTTCCGAACAAAGCAATTATGAATAAAACCGAATCCGAAATAAATTATACCGCAAAATAGCGAATTCCCGAATGTCTTCGGCATAATTCGTTATGAAAAAAGTTACGCATGTACGAATCCATTCGAAGCACAATAACACTCACTCTGCTCTGCTCTCTGCTTCTCCCTCACCATGCTGAACTCCCTCCCAAAATGGTGTACAGGGGCGGAGGCTATAGCCGCATGTAAAAAACGAAAGTAAAATACGAGATTTCAAATCGTTACAAATAACCGCTATGTATTTAGAAAAGTACAAATCCATTCGAAGCACATTAGGCATAATAGGCAGCGTCGTTGTGAGAGAGACACGGAAAATTACGAATCAACGAACTCAAAAAAAGTTACGAAAGTAGGAGTTGTGTCCAGAATCAACGAAAAACAATGTACCCTACCGAAAGTACGAATTATAAATCAACTAAAAATTCAACAAAAAATGACGCTTGCGAAAATAAGAATTAGTCCGAACACGAAAAATCCCGTCTAGCAAAATTACGAATGATTACCAATCAGCAGGACCGAAAAGAAACGAACCGAAACGAAACAAATTTTTCCGTTGTGCACAAGAAACGAACCGAAACTAAACAAATTTTTCCGTTGTGCACAAGTCTAGTGAGGACTATAATTTCTGTACTCAGTAGGGTTGTCACCTTTTTTTCAAGCCAAACCCGAACACTTTAGCTGTTGCATTTCTTAAATTATTTTTGGAGTATACCCTATAAGATTGTAAAAGACCTGGGCCACATTTCGTGGCCCGAAAGAGAGCAATAATGTGGCGTGCAGGAGAGGGCGAGGGCCAGCGTTGGGGGGGGGGGGGAGTCAGATATGTGCTTGGTGGTGCTTTGGTAGGGGAGAAAGATAGTGCTTGCAGGAGGGGTTGGATGTGTGCTGGGGGAACGCTTTGGAAGTGGAAAGAGGGTTAGTGCTGGAGGAGGAGAGGGGGTCAGATATATGCTACGTGGCGCTTTGTGAGGGGAGAGAGCTAGAGCTAGAAGGGGGGGGGGTTGGATATGTGCGGGGGGTGATTTGGGATGGGAGGGGAGAGGGATAGTGCTTGCAGGGGGGTTGGATGTATGCTGGGGGGATGATTTGGGAGGGGAGAGAGCTAGAGCTAGTGGGGGGGGGCTTAGATATGCGCTGGGGGTGCTTTGGGAGGGGAGCAGACTTGTGCTAGTAGGGGGGGGGGGGGCAGAAATGTGCTGGGGGATGCTTTGGGAGGGGAGAAAGCTAGAGCTAGCAAAGGAGGGTCAGATATGTGCTAGGGGGTGCTTTGGGAGGGGAGAAAGCTAGGGATAGCAAGGGAGGGTCAGATATGTGCTAGGGGGTGCTTTGGAAGGGGAGAGGGCTAGAGCTAGGGGGGTTAGATATGTGCTAGGGGGGCTTTGTGAGGGACGAGATATAGTGCAAGGAGGGGGTTAGATATGGGCTGGGGAGCTTTGAGAGGGGAGAGGAATAGTGCTGGGGGGTTAGATATGTGCTGGGGGCTGGGGTGCTTTGAGAGGGGAGAGGGATAGTTCGAATCCAACCCACACTTCTAGCATAAGTCCCTTCCTCTGCCAAAGCCCCCCCCCCCCCCACATATCCTCTTAACCCCCTAATCACTACAATTTTGTTTATGTTGCTCTCCTTCCTAGGCCAGCCCCACCCCCTCCATCTAGAGCAAAACTTTGTACAGACCTCGATCAGCGCGTCCCTGCTCCCCCACCTGTGTGTATACAGAACAGAGAAGGAGGAGGGGGTGGAGGCAGCTTTGATACACTGAAACCCGGCCGTTCTAAAACAGGCTGCCGTCGGGAGGGGAGACACACATCAGTGGCAAGCAAACTTGTCACTCCCGGTGCAGTCCAGTGTGAATGGACTGACTGTGTCCAGGTCTGAGAAAGATGAAAAGCCGAACACATCATTCAAAAACCAGACTGTCCGGGAGAAAACCGGACATGTGGCAACCCTAGTACTCAGCAAGGCACATACAATGTCTATGTGAACAGGTTACAGGAAAGCAGAGGAATGGCTCTTATGAATGTTAAATCCCTCTTTTCTGCTCCTCAACACACAGATGCAGAATAGTAAATACAATGTTAGAACCTTTGACAGTAAGAAATTGTATTAAAATCCACCCTGCTCTTTCAGAGAGTTCAGTATGAAAGAGTGAGAGCGATAAAACCAAATTTAACACACCTGCTTTTCATTCACACCTGAGACCTTGTAACACTAATGAGTCACATGACACCGGGAGGGAAAATGGCTAATTGGGCCCAATTTGGACATTTTCACTTAGGGGTGTACTCGCTTTTGTTGCCAGCGGCTTAGACATTAATGGCTGTTGAGTTATTTTGAGGGGACAGCAAATTTACACTGTTATACAAGATTTACACTCACTACTTTACATTGTAGCAAAGTGTCATTTCTTCAGTGTTGTCACATGAAAAGATATAATAAAATATTTTCAAAAATGTGAGGGTGTACTCACTTTTGTGAGATACTGTATGTGAGGGTTTACAACCACTTTAAGTATACCTGTCTGATAATTGCCTTCTCATTTTTTTCATTCAATGATTTAGTAATGATCGTGACATTGAAGCCATGCCATGTCTAAATTCTTTTACATCTTTTGTAACTTTATGAGTGTTTGTTTAATGCTTTAATTTATAAATAAAGAATGCATAAAAAACATACAAATATTTTCCAATAATTTTTACACAATATGTGTTGCCTCTCTCCCCCCAGGTTTTGGCATCATGCTGTAGCCTTCCCTTCACTGAAGTAACATCGCCATTGCCATAGCAACCAACAGATAGTCATAGAATGCTTCATTATCTTCTGCAGATAAAACGGAGTTTGATGCACATTTGAAGCTTATTATATAACCAGTAGGAATAGTGAGAAGCAGTGGCGGCTGGTGCTCAAAATTTTTGGGGGGGGCGCAAACAAACAAACAAAAAAAAATACATCAATTGCAGCCTCACTGTGTCCAAAACGCAGCCACTGTGCCCATCAATTGTCACCACTGTGCCCATCAATTGTCTCTACTGTGCCATCAAACGCAGCCACTGTGCCCAGCAATTGTCGCCACTGTGCCATGTCATCAATTGTCGCCACTGTGCCATCAATTGTCGCCACTGTGCCATCAATTGTCGCCACTGTGCCATCAAATGCAGCCATTGTGCCATGCCATCAAACGCAGCCACTGTGCCATCAATTGTCGCCACTGTGCCCATCAATTGTCGCCACTGTGCCATGCCATCAAACGCAGCCACTGTGCCATGCCATCAAACGCAGCCACTGTGCAAACAATGGTCACCATTGTGCCCATCAATTGTCAGCATTGTGCCAGCAATTGTCACCACTGTGCCCATCAATTGCCGCCAGTTTGCCCCCTCAAAAACCAACAGATTGCTTCCCCCAGTCCCCCAGCACTTACCTTTCTCGGGTCAGCCATCCTCCCTCGATGTCTTCTCCCAAGTCCCACCCTCGATGTCGCTTCAGCCAATCAGGTTACTGGTAACCAGAACCGGTGAACCTGATTGGCTGAAATGCGTGTCAGTGTTCACCAAGGAACACACCCCCCGTGCATCCCTTGGTGAACTATTTGGAAGCCAATTACAGCCTGAGGGCTGTAAATGGAAAGCCTATCAGAGCCGCTGGCTCTGATAGACACTTCCAAAACACGCACACTGCCGGCCACCACTCTATTTCAGAGGGCCGGCGCTCACCAGGAGGCCGGCCATCTGAATAGTGGTCGGCAGCAGCGACAATACACAGATTCATGCAATGCATGAATCTGTGTATTGTCTTTCAGTGGCGGTGCAGGAGCGAGAGGGGGTGGCACTCTGGCGCCCTCTATGGACGCACCGCCACTGGTCAGAAGGATGTAGAGGTCAGTAACCCATAGGAACCAGATTTAAGATTACTAGAGTCAGATAATGTGGAATTTATTGTTGTTGTGGGTTACTGCTTATTGCATATCATCATTGCTCTATACTTCTACACTTCTGTTCTTGATTTAGTAAAAGGGGTTGAGTTCACTAGTCACATTAATTCACTTCGTGCTTTCTATACCATCATTTATGCTTCTGGTTAATAATGATATTCAGATCATCACAGTAAGTAATGTAGCGGGTGTCAAATTTAGTGGGGTGTATCTGGGCAATAGATGGCCCAGATACATTGATTTTAGGGATTTATGGACACTTTGGTGTGTGGGAGGTATGAATGGTGTCATGTTCCCTGCGGTACCTGGGTGGCACTGTCACCTGGGACCAGGGTTGAACTACCATTCTAGAGCCGTGCCCTTTTTGTCCTCTTGCGGCAGTAGTACTGCGGGGCGGGGAACCCGCTGCGCCTGTTGGGAGAGGATATAAAAGGGGGCGGACATCTTGCGCACAAGGTCCATTCCCCAGGCACCTTCAGCCTGGGGGCTGCTGTGGTTCGTCTGTGCCCAGGCGCTCTTGGCCTGGGCGCGTGGAGTCGAGTTCCATCCCAGGCACCTTCAGCCTGGGGTGAGGTACTATGCCAGGAGGCCTGGGGCCCAGTACCTTCGACTGGGTCCCGCGAGGACGAAGCATTCCTAAGGTGCCCCCGGTATTGGGTGCCTGAATCCTGGGCCTAAGGGACCGGAGACGTGACCTCCCCCTAGAGCCAGCGCAGCATTTGCTGGTGCCGGTGGAGGCCTCTGGTGACCGTCCGGATGGATGTCTTCCTCTGACAGGGGTCGTTTGTTCTAAAGAAGGTACTTCATGTTCTCATGGTCTGTGGCAGAGACCCATCTTTCTCAGGTCAGTGGCAGGCCTCATCCAAGGCCTGTGGCAGGGACCTCAACGTTCACCCAGGTCAGTGGCAGTGACCAAATTCACGGTCGGTGGCAGCGACTGTGCGCCAAGCCTGTTTGCACTAAACGGGACAGGAGAAACTTTAATTCATCAGTTGTACCTGGACCTACTCTTCCCTACACCTTGTCTGTTCTTTTAAAAGTCAACCAGTTCAAGTCAATAAAACAGTGTTGGACTTTTCTTGGTGTGGAACTCGTGTTACTGGAAGCTAAGTGTCCCTGTCAGTGACCGTGGCAATCATCCTCCACAGGAGAAGCTGAGGCTCCGGCCTAAAACGCAGACCCGAGGGTAAACGGTTTAGCTCATATCTCTGCATACTACATCAGAGAGCCGAGCTGGTGGTGTGCATCTTTCCCCCTTCTCCCAGATACCCCTAGACGAGTAAAACCAGCCGTGAAGAGAGGGGAGAAGCTGGGGGAAGACCGCTACAGTAACCTTCACATTTTCTGATACAATGAAAGTCTTCGAGTCGGTAACAGGAAAGCATAGCATGAACCTTTTTATTACAATAATCCTACTCAAGAGAACATTAAATGAACTTGTCTTTATCCTTCAAAATGTGTTTGTCAAGAGAGAAAATACAAAAGGGATAATTTTTGTCTGTCCTCACTAACTACAGTACCTACTGGAGAAGTGTTCATGATCAGAATGGAATTGGTGTTGAAGTATATCTTCTAGCCCAAATTCGTAGAACATGAATTAGAGTAATTGAGGCTTCAGGCTCCTTCAGGCTGTCTGTGCTGGAAGTGCTCACATGTTATGCTCTGGAGGAAAAAGAGCAGAGGCAGAAAGATCCAATAACAAAAAAATGAGATTAGAAAATGGCATTTTGTTACATCTGTTAGTTTTTGAAAGGGGAAACAGAAAATGATCCTGCAGGCCACTTAAATTAGCTAAGAGGCCTGTAGTATAGTATCATAATCCCATTACAAAATAGTGAATAAAAATAGTGTGGCGCTCAAAACAATAAAAATAAAAATAGGTAAATGGCTACTTAAAGCAATAGAAACAACAGTGCTCTAATAACACAATTATGAGTCCGCTACAAGGGTATTCAGATGAATTGTCCTCTTTGCGAACTGTGTGATATACCGTGAAGGTACAACGTGAAAATGGAATAAAATCCCAAATAACAAAAATGTATGTGATCATGGATGTCCTTCAATGGATGACCTTCCCACAATGCAGACTGACAAAGGGACTTCAATGCAGAAGATGAATCAAGCAAGGAGAAGACACTAGTTGTTATAGATGGGTACTCTTACCGCTGATGGTGGACCCACCTACCGTACGGCAGTGGGTCTTGCAGGCTTAATGGTCACCAAGACCAAACGGGATATAGCTGGATGTCCTGGGTCCTCACTTGAACTCCAACCGGATGATGAAAAGGTAACTCAAACGATGGATGGTTCTCACATGGGCCAGGTTCCACAGCAATCCGCGAAAAATATAAAGATGGAAGAAAACCAAAAATACTCCAGATGGTGCAGGTCAATAAAAACCGATTGCCGGAATTTTATTAAATAAAAAAATTTTGTCCAACAATCATGCAGACAAATAAAAAGTGATCACGAAATAAAAATATATTCAAAGCAATATGGGGTGCAGCGCTGCACCCCATATTGCTTTGAATATATTTTTATTTCGTGATCACTTTTTATTTGTCTGCATGATTGTTGGACAAAATTTTTTTTATTTAATAAAATTCCGGCAATCGGTTTTTATTGACCTGCACCATCTGGAGTCTTTTTGGTTTTCTTCCATCTTTATATTTTTCGCGGATTGCTGTGGAACCTGGCCCATGTGAGAACCATCCATCGTTTGAGTTACCTTTTCATCATCCGGTTGGAGTTCAAGTGAGGACCCAGGACATCCAGTTATATCCCGTTTGGTCTTGGTGACCATTAAGCCTGCAAGACCCACTGCCGTACGGTAGGTGGGTCCACCATCAGCGGTAAGAGTACCCATCTGTAACAACTAGTGTCTTCTCCTTGCTTGATTCATCTTCTGCATTGAAGTCCCTTTGTCAGTCTGCATTGTGGGAAGGTCATCCATTGAAGGACATCCATGATCACATACATTTTTGTTATTTGGGATTTTATTCCATTTTCACGTTGTACCTTCACGGTATATCACACAGTTCGCAAAGAGGACAATTCATCTGAATACCCTTGTAGCGGACTCATAATTGTGTTATTAGAGCACTGTTGTTTCTATTGCTTTAAGTAGCCATTTACCTATTTTTATTTTTATTGTTTTGAGCGCCACACTATTTTTATTCACCATTCTTGTACACTTTGTTTGTTTGAGTGTTGGCAGCTTGCATGCACATTGTTTTTGGTTTAGCGCAGTTTTTTCCCCCTTTTTTCCCAGTTCCATTACAAAATATATTGCGAAATTAAAATTGTGAATTTAATTATGCTTGACAGGGATTAAAGAGCACCAGGCCAGCAGAATCTTTATGATTTTAGGAGAGTGTCTGGTCACATTTTTATCATCCTATGCTTTAATAAAATGAAAAAAAGAAAAAGTTTAAAGCGGTATCATATGGGAAAGGTATTACCGCGCTACCAAAGAAGTAATGCCGTGTACACACGACTGTTTTTAATGTCATTGAAAAAAACAAAGTTTTTCTTGACGTGATTCTTCTCAAGCCTGCCTTGCTTACACACGATCATGAAAAAAAATGCTCGAGCAAAGCGCGGTGACGTACGAAATGTATGACGGCACTATAAAGGGGAAGTTCCATTTGGATGGCGCTACCCTTTGGGCTGCTTTTGCTGATCCTTGTGTTAGTAAAGTTTCTTCATGAAAAACGGTCGTGTGTACGCGTCATAAGGGAAAGGGGGTACTGCTGCAGCACTGAAGGTGTATATCATAACCCAAAGTAAATAGCATAAAGAGGTAATGCTGCGCTGTATAGAATGGGAATGGGTGAGGGTGAATACACCTAATAGATAATGAGGTAGCTAATAATCTAAATAAATGGTGAGCATATATGACATGGAAAACATCTGTGAATCCAAATAAAATAAATAACTCTATAAGTAAGGCCCGGTTCACACAGGGGCGACTCGTCAGGCGACTCGGTCGCCTGACGAGTCGCGTCCCACGCTGTTCAATGGAACCGTTCTAATAGGAGCGACTCAGGTCGCTCCGACTTAGAAAAAGGTTCCTGTACTACTTTTGGGGGCGACCCAAGGCGACCTGCATTGACTTCTATACAGAAGTCTTTATGCAAATCGCCTCGGCGGGCGTCTCAAGTCGTCTTGAGATCGCGCCGCCGAGGTCGCCCCAAGAAGTCGTGCCGGGTCGTGCCGCCCCTGTGTAAATGGGGCCTAAGTGACAATAAAAAAGGACATCAATCCAAAGTGAATGAAATATAAAGTGCTGAGTGCAACTGTGATGAAGCATGCACTGCTATCATCAATCCTCAAAATACATGAATAAAAAATGCATACGAATCCAAAGTAATTCAAATATCAAGTGCTAGGTGCCACTATGATGAAGCATGCATTGCTATCACAAGTCCTCAAAATGCATGAATGCAAAAAACACAAGTGATTCCAATAATGGCATAGGTAGAGGATTGATGATAGCAATGCATGCATCATCACAGTTGCACTCAGCACTTTATATTTCATTCACTTTGGATTGATGTAATTTTTTATTGTCACTTACTTATAGAGTTATTTTTTTTTTTTTGGATTCACAGATGTTTTCCATGTCATATATGCTCACCATTTATTTAGATCATTAGCTACCTCATTATCTATTAGGTGTATTCACCCTCACCCATTCTATACAGCGCAGCATTACCTCTTTATGCTATTTAAAGCGGTATTACCACCCCCCTGAACAAAATAATAATAATTAAATTACAGCTTACAATTCCTGGATGTGGTAGCTACATTTGTTTTCTTTTTTAGGCTTTTTATTTTCACCTGGTGATCCAGCCAGTAAGTCTGTTATTTTTCCTTACTTTATCAGACCCAGCTGTCCATAAAAAGTAGCAGCTAGAGGGTTGAGACAAACCATTTACCACTGACAGGGGTGTTTACAATGGTCAGCTTTTATTCTTTCATGCAAAACAATTATTCCTAAGACCCCTTTCACACTGGGGCGTTTTTCAGGCACTACAGCGCTAAAAATAGCGCCTGCAAACCGACCTGAAACAGCCGTTGCTGTCTCTCCAGTGTGAAAGCCCTCAGGCTTTCACACTGGAGTGGTGTGCTCGCAGGACGGTAAAAAAAGTCCTGCTAGCAGAATCTTTGGAGCGGTGAAGGAGCGGTGTGTATAGCGCTCCTCCACCGCTCCTGGCCATTGAAATCAATGGGGCACCGCGGCTATACCGCCAGCAAAGCGCCTCTGCAGAGGCTCTTTGCGGTGGTTTTTAACCCTTTCTCGGGCGCTAGCGGGGGGGGGGGGGAACTGCCCCGCTAGCGGCCGAATAGCGTCACAAATCCGACGATAAAGCGCCGCTAAAAATAGTGGTGCTTTACCGCCGCCCCTGCCCCAGTGTGAAAGGGGCCTAAAAGGAAAAAAAACTGTTGGCTGTAAATGCTTTTAAAGTGTTAGCTGGAGTTCAGCTTTAGTTTGTTAGTCAAATCCATCTAAATCTTAAAGGCTAATGCCTGGTACACACTATGAGTTTTTTATCAAATAATTCCACAGTAGCGCCTAAAATTAATCTACAAAACTCCTAAATATTAACGTAGAAAAGAAGATAATAGAGCTAGCACACAAGTTATGTATATGGCAGCACCTACATCCCTATGGAGAAATTTTGTGAAAACCCCATAAATGGGGGAGTGCGTGGGACTATAGCGGTGCTTGTACTGATTATACAAATTAATGGAAGAAAAAAGAGGAAAAGAAAATTTGCAAAAAGTATATCAAATTTATTCATAAATAACATAGCACTTATAAAAATAAGGGGGAGTGCAGTGCAGTGCACTCTGTCCTTATAAGTCACCAACATAGCAGTCCAAATATAAATATTAACATAGTGAAATGATCAACATAAAACACCCATACATAATAAAAAGTGTCCATATGGCATATCCCAAAAATATATATGTTTCAACATATGCAAATCAATATGGTAACACAGTCCAACTTAAAGTGATGAGAAAATAGTGAAACAAAATCTGCCTCCTGCCAGTTAAAATTGTAATTATAAACTATAAATGATAAAATATTCACAACCAGCTAGATGGTTAACAGCGGCATGCACATTCCTGTTTCTCACTATACTCCACCAATGTAACACACTACTCTTGTAGGAATTAAAATGAACTAAATATACAGAATCTCAGATTCATTGCCACTTCCAATATAGGGTTTTGGAGGAGTGATACTATTGCTTTTACAAATGCGTCGGGACGTGGCTACACGACAACGCTGAGATGGTGACTTCATGTGTACGAAGGAAGCTATGAGGAGATCGCAAAACGCTAAGTCACCTGGCATGTTTGGAATTTTTTTTCAAGACGATTTTGAATCTTTTATGATGTAAGTGCATTACTTTTAATAAACCAATGATATTAAGGTGTTTTTACACTATTGCAGGCTCTGTCTCAATTTCTATCCCCACATGAGTGTCTTTATGTCTTTAATCTGGGTGGAGATTGGGGTGTAAAAGTGACTCTTCAAAAAACATCTAATAAGGTGATATTTGCCAGACACGAGAGTGAATGGCAACAGCATCTGTTAAAGCTTTATACTTAAAGTGGATATAAACCCACTCTCATCCTTTCTAAACTACTGCCATAGTGCTGATCTATAAAGGATATAGATGCCTCCTGCATGTATCCTTCCTTACCTGTCAAATGTCTCCCCTCTGTCTGTTATGAGACCTGAAAAACTGCAGATTCTGTGGGTGGATCTGTTGTCTGGAGCTCGGTGGGTGGAGTCGTGATGTCAGTAGACTCCCCGCCCACCTCTACACTCCCCTTGTCAACATGCATTTTCTCCTGTGTATTCCTTCTGCTATGATCACTAACATCCAGTCAAAATCCAGAAAAGTAACCACTTGACTTCAGAAAAGGAGTGGGGGTGGGAATTAAAAAATAATGTCTGTTTAAAGCTAGTGCATGAGATATGTAAATAACCTGTCACTCAAAGCAAGGGGGCGGAACGGACAAAGGTTTTTCTCTGTTTGTCCGTTTTATCTCACTAAACAATAAAAGAAGATTGCTCAGAGCTGGATTAACTCTTTGTGGCAAGACCTGACACAAATGATAGGAAATCTTATACTCTACATTGTGACAGCAAAAAAATTAAAAAATACATTTTGGGTTTACATCCACTTTAATTAAGGGAGTGGAATTGGCACACATCACTTTTGGTGAAGGATTTTGGTGGATCAACGATTTTGTTTCACTATTTTCTCATCACTTTATGTTGGACTGTGTTACCATATTGATTTGCATATTTATGAGCATATATATTTTTTGGATATGCCATATGGACACTTTTTATTATGTATGAGTGTTTTATGTTGATCATTTCACTATGTTAATATTTAGGAGTTTTGTAGATTAATTTATTGCGCTACTGTGGAATTATTTGTCTCTCTCCCTCTTTTACATTGACATTTGTTTCACCTCATTTGCATGTTTATTGAATATTAAGTGACAGTAAAGATAGATGTTTTTCATTAGTGCAGTGCACACACTTACAGGGCCGCTGATAGGCCAGTACAACTGGCCCTGTTGTACCGGGCCTGGCTAGCAGGGGGGCCGGGCAACCTCCACAGAGAACTAATTAATGTAGGAAAGAAAAAAACAAAAAAAACCTATACAGCCCTGACCGCACATCGTTTTTTTTATAGCGCAATACCTTCGGTGTTCATGTAGGTGGCAGCAGGAAGGGACTATTTTTTCTATTTCGGGCGCGGAAGAATGTCTCTTCTCTTACGCCCCCATTCCTAATGCTGGCTCAAGTCCCAGCCAGCGTGTCCTTCCCTGGCACTGCGGAGTGATTCCTCTCCCTCCGCTCTTGGCGCTCTGCTCTGTTCTTCACTCGGCTGAGAGAAGAAGCAGTGAGACGAACGGCGGCTTTGGCAGAAGAGAAAAAATAAGCACCTGGCATCTGACTGTTTGTTTGTGACACTGTCAGACTGACACTCCAGCGAGTCCAGGCAGCAGCACTGCAGGATCAGGGGGAAAGTGACTCCTGGCTGGGGCCCGGCTAACAGGTGTGTACTTGCTTGGGGGGGGTGGGGATTTAAGATCTACTGCAGCAGAATCTATACATTATGGCATTGGCGGCATGGGTGGCACTGTCTGCAGGTAGCACATGCGTTATGGCCCATAACGCATGTGCTACCTGCAGACATTGCTACCCCTGCTGCCAATGCCATATTGTGCTGCAGACAGTGCCACCCATGACGCTAATGCCATAAGGCATGTGCTACCTGTCTGCAGCACAATATGGCATTGGTGGCATGGGTGTCACTGTCAGCAGGTAGCACATGCGTTATGGCATTAGCGTCATGGGTGGCACTGTCTGCAGCACAATATGGCATTGGCCACATGGCTGGCACTGTCTGCAGGTAGCACATGCGTTATGGCCCATAACGCATGTGCTGCCTGCAGGGACAGTGCCACCCATGCTGCCAATGCCGTAATGTGTTGCAGATAGTGCTACCTATACTGCCAATGCCATAATGTGTTGAAGACAGTGCCACCCATGCCGCCAATGGTGGCACTGTCTGCAGCACAATATGGCATTGGCGGCATGGCATGGGTGGCACTGTCTGCAGCACAATATGGCCAGGGGCGGAACCAGGGGTGGGACCAAAGGAGGGACCAGGGGTGGAGCTGAAGGGGCCCCGTCAGGTAGGCTGTATGGGACCCCATGATTTCTATCAGCGGCCCTGCACACATATATGAGTTTTTATCATCCAACCTAGCAGGAAAATGGAAAAAAACTGTCAGCTCCGGTCAGAGCCGCTATACTAACTAACGATCCGATGTTAGCACAGCGATCCCATCCACCCGGAGTGTCAGAACACTCCGATCAGCGCTCTCAGCCAATGGGGCCAGTCAGATGCTGGTTTTCCAGCACTGGCTTCTGTCGGACTTTCTGGCATACACACGGGCTGAATGTCGTCTGTTTTTTACCTCTTCCCAGATTCATAATGCAGCTGTCCAAAGGTGTTTCCTTTACCACTTTATCTAGAATGCAGACACCACAAGACAGAAAGTGTGTTACTGCCATATCACCAGGTGAAATAAAGGGAAAAAAGGCTAATAAAGAAAACGAATGCAGCCATCACACCTAAGGATTAGTAAGCTGCAATCCATTACATTTTGGTTTTTAGGTTTAATGTTGCTTTAAGAATGGGGATTAGGGTTAAGAAATGTGTGCCTATGAGTGGTAAAAAAGCTTAGTATCTGTCCGTAAAGAACAGCATAGATAATAATGTACACAATCATAGGGATCTAGATAAACATTCTTTGTGGCGGGGTCCCTGTGCCTGAGCCAGGGCACATAGACAAGTTTAAATTTTAGGTTTGAGTCTCCCAGCATTCACCACTGTATCTTTGCGCCTGCGCAGTGTTTACGGTGAGTTACTTACTGGTTGCCATCACAACGGGCGGCGTCATTGAAAGTTCACGCCCCGTTGTGATGGTATTCGCTGGACGGCGTAGAGCAATGTCTCCTGGGAAACATGACACTGTGCTCCCAGGAGACATTGCGGCAAACTCCCAGGTGACATTGCGGCGCCGGGGAAAGGAGTAGGAACGCCTACTCCCGCGGGAGGGAAAGCCCGCAAGTGTCATCTAACAAAGCAAATCTACGGTATTTACACATAAAAAAAATAAATGATGTGGCTATTTAACTTGGTGATAGTGTTCTACATGTGCAGGGATGTAGTTGTTTTTTTGGGTGGAACTCCACTTTAATGGTCCTCTACTTACAGTATCTAGAGCTGGCCATACCCTTATGCCGCGTACACACGGCCGTTTTTCTCGTCGGGAAAAACAACATTTTTTCCTTTCGACGAGAAAAACGATCGTCTGTGGGCTTTCTGCCGTTTTTTTCGACGAGAAAAACGGCATTAAAAACGACGAGAAAAATTAGAACATGTTCTAATTTTTCTCGTCGTTTTTTCCGACATGTTTTCCGCGGCAGTGTTTCCCACACACGGTCGTTTTTTCCGACCAAAAAAAAATGACATTTAAAACGGCCGTGTGTGGGGGGAACAAGCTGTTCCTCGTTTTTCACGTCGATTTTCTCGACGGTGTTTTCACCGTCGAAAAAATCGATCGTGTGTACGCGGCATAATAGATAAAGTTGGTTACTCGGTCGACTTATGCCGAAGGAACTGGACCGAAAACTGACGGCCGATTAGCACCTGTAGCCTGTAGGCACTGTTTGGGTACTCTGACAGCCGACCCTAGTGGCTGTCAGAATACAACATCCCAGCAAGAATGATTCACCCACGCACACATTTGTGTCCCACAGAATGAATGAATGAAATCGATTTGTGTTTTGCCAGCTTTAGTATTTGATGTATTGTTAGAAAAGGCAGCTCCAAATATTTAGGGGCTGCTAAAAAAGGAAAATTGGAGACAAAGAAGATGAAGCACTACTGGTATAGTTGCCCATAGCAACCAATCACTTTGCTTGATTTTTTTTGTTCTTTGGAGTAAAATTTGTGTTTAGGCTGCTATGAATATTAAAGGGGTTGTAAAACCTCTTTTTTTTATTTATTTTTTTATAACAAACATGTCATACTTACCTTCACTGTGCAGTCCGTGGCCAGTTTTTGGCCAGTGATGCAGCATCCCCAAGAATTATTTCCCTATTTGTGCATCAAGCTTTATATCCCCACCAAACACTGTCTAAACATTAACTGCTCAAATTGTGCCTAAAATTAGAGAATGTCTGTGTAGCGCCCTGCTACTTTTCAAGTAGGCGCTATGTGTAAATTTAGGGGTAATCTGAGCTGTAAGTAGCCAAGAGTTGATTATGTAAATTGTTGGTTCTGTTCCAGCTTTTGGCTGTTGTACGTATTTCCCACTGTTGCCAGTAGGTGTCACTGTTGTCACAGGCCAGTGTGAGAAATACAACCAACTGAAGTGTATTGGATATTCTTTCTCCCAGAAAACAGCCCAATCAGGAGCTTCTTTGTAGCTGAGCATGCTGGGAGAGGGATATTTAGGGGCAGTGCCATGTGCTCCGGGGTTTGTCTCGCCTCATGGCCCTCCAGGCCGGAGGCTATGCTGCTGTGTTTGCTGTAAGTAGGCCCAGAAGCCTGTCTGGGGCCTACTTAACGAAAAGGTGATCCCGTGCTGTCTGTCTTGCGGGAAGAAGCTACTCAAGCAGAGAATATTCCAGGGGAGGACACTAATGGAGAGGACCGAGCTGATGCCTTGGTATCTCATGGAGGGGCCTGGTGACTCGTTTGAAGGATGCACCCAAGTAACCTACCTCACAGTACTGCCGGATGGCTTAAAGGTTCAGGTACTGTGCAGCTGACCTAACTAACTGACTACTGGCTAACAGTCCTGTGGCAGGGGATTATCCAGGAGTTTCCATTATTACTCAAGTCTGTGGCAGAGACTTTGTGCGTTATCACTCAAGTCTGTGGCAAAGACTTCATACCGGCTGCTAGGTCGATGTGAGAGACCTATCCGGTAGTCCCAAGAACCAGAGGCAGAAAGCTGTGTCATCTGGATTCAAGAATCGCACTAGTGATCTGAAAAAAAACCAAGGTATCTGAACTTCCCCTAGCCCTAAAGTTGTGTAATAAAGCAAATTGAGAAAAAGACTAAAGTGACTGGCAATCACCTTTTTCAAAACTACTAACATAGACTCTTAAGTTCTGGGACGGTGAAGTGTGGGGTAACGGCAGGACCCAAAATTAATCCAGAAGCTCCTTCGGGGGTATCGCTACATCTGGATTTGACCTTATTTTAGACAAATGCCCATATGCTTTTCAGGAACCTGGGAGCCTGTGTTATCAGCTCAGAGCAAAAAAACAAACCATGTTCTTTCTTTGACTTTGCAAGAGTAGTTAAATGTAAATAGTATTTTCCGAGCTAGGGTGGTAATGGCAAACACTGTTAAAAAAATATTTGGTCAATTGTTAGAATAATCAATTTCTAATAAAAATTTGTACTACACTATAGCCAGAACTGTCATTAAAACAATTAAAGATCCAATATATGTCAGCTTATCCAATCAATGACATCAAGCAATAGCCTATTGTTTTGATTCATGCAGCTTTTTGGACAGTTTGCATGGATTGTACATATTGCTATAGTCTTAGACCTATACACTTAATATCAGAGAGCTTTTTTTTATTTATGATTTATTTGTTTTCTCTGCAGGTCCTTCGTGATATAGTTCGCTATATTTAGATATGATTGCTGGGGGTAACTGCTCATTGCTTTCCCTGCCATGATCTTACAGGTGTGTAAGATCTTCAGGGGAAGTAGAGTCTTGTTTAATGGAGAGCTGATACATGCCTATTGCATGTTGCATTCTCAGAACTTAAAGTGGTTCTAATGGTAGAAGTTTTTTTTTATCTTAATGACTAACAAGAATGAGTAACAACTGGCCTAGGATGGCTGTTACCTTTTCCGCCTGCTATATCATCACCTAACAAGCTGACCCAATAGACAGTAAAAGACATTCACTGAGTCTGGTGCTGCTCCCCAGAAGTGCCATGCATCTGGCTAACAGTGCATAGTAGGATCCAGGAACAGAAGCGGAAGGGATCACCGCTCCAGGTGGATGTGTGAAAATGGCAATCTCCTCAAGGTGGAAGCAGCAGGTGCAGGCTAAGCATATAGCAATTAGAAGAGGGAAGGTCTGGACAGCCGCACTCCAATAAAAACGCCTTTATTGTGCAAAATAACAAAATTACAAACCACAGCAGGGTACAGGATAAAAAACTTGACGCGTTTTACACTCTCAACAGTGCTTAGTCATAGCTATGACTAAGCACTGTTGAGAGTGTGAAACGCGTCAGTTTTTATCCTGTACCCTGCTGTGGTTTGTACTTTTGTTATTTTGCACAATAAAGGAGTTTTTATTAGAGTGCGGCTGTCCAGACCTTCCCTCTTCTAATAACAGTGCATAGTCTGGGAAGAATAACATACTTTTGTTAAAGATAGTCAACATTTTTGTTACTTTCAACCAGTTACCATGTCTTTTCAGCACTGCATGACCTATTTCACCTAGGGCCAGATTTGTCATATGTAATATATAGAGGGTTGTTTTGCATTTATACATGGCCACATTTTTAAAACAATTACATACTAATCATTCACATTGTATGAGAATTCAAGCCTAAATGAGGGTGCATTAGTTATTAATATTTTCGGTGCTGCATGACTGGTCTGCTTTAATATTTTCAGGGAAGCACAATAAAAAGGGATTCATTGCACAATAAATGCAGTAATAATTAATCCTTAGTACAAACATTTTAAATCGAGCAATTGCTTCTCCTTTGATAGTCATTACTATACTTTGCGGTTTACTCCGAGTTCCATAAATAATGGGGGAGTTTGCTTGGCACCAAATGTCTCTGTCCATATGCTTTCTCAAGTTAAATGTTTCTGGTGCTCCTGGATTGTCACCATAAGCAACAGATGCTCAAATATAGACTTCCATCTGTCAGCAGAACTTCAAAACCCACTTGCAAGCATGCACAAAATTCATACACAGTGTAGCTTGTATTTAGACTTTTCAATAAATGTAATGAGAAAATATGAATTTGGACTTTAAATGTGACCGTTGTGATTTTTGTTTATATATGAAAGAGGGACTGACCCTTCACTAATCTACAGGAAGGCTCCTTCGGTACAGAAAGATTAGTCTATCCCTTGACCTGTACCTGCAGAGCCTTCTACGTTGGGAAAACAATAAGACCCCATTCACACCAGGGCGACTCGTCAGGCGACTCAGCCGCCTGACAAGTCGCGTCCTGTTCTGTACAATGGAACCGTTCTAATAGGAGCGACTCAAGTCGCTCCGACTTAGAAAAAGGTTCCTGTACTACTTCAAGACGACTTCAGGGCGACTTCCATTGACTTCAATACAGAAGTCATTTTGCAAGTCACCTCTGAAGTCATGTTAAGATCGCCCAGCAGAGTCGTGGGACAAGTCGTGCCGCCCCTGTGTGAATGGGCTCTTAGACCTATTAGAAGAGATTTATATGATCATATTTATATTACCAAATTTAAAGTGGTATTAAACCCAAAAGAAAACATTTATTATATTGCAGATTAGCAATCCTTAAGGCCCATAAACACGATCGGATATTCCGACAACAATTGTGTGATGGACGTGTTTTGTCGGATAATCCGACCTTCTGTATGCTCCATCGGACAATTGTCGGAATTTCCGACAACAAATGTTTACTGTGCATGCTCTCAAATTGTCCGACAACATATGTGTTCCATTGGATTATCCGATCGTGTGTACACAAGTCTGTCCGACTAAAATCCAAAGTACAAACACGCATGCTCCGAACTAATGCAACATAAGACAACATTAGCAGAAGTTGCCCAAAGGGTGGCGCTAAAGAGCAGAAAAAACACATAGTTTTGTGAATGTTGGCTGAAAAAGTTCTGCCGTCTGTAGGCAGAACAAGTTCACGGCCAACTCCCTTCGGACAGAAATCCACGGATTTGTCCGATGGAAGTCCGATCGTGTGTATGAGGCTATAGATGTTATGGCTGCGTTCATTTTCTATTTTAGGCTTTCTTTCTTCTATTTTCATCTGGTGATCCAGCCAGCACATCTGTTGTTTTTCAAAAGCACAAGCTCTCCAGCAGAATGTATCAGTCTATATGGATGAGATAAACCATTTAAAGTGAACATTTTTTTTTCCCAAAAATTAAAAAAATGATTGAAGAAAAAAATTTTTTTACTCACCAGAAATAGCGGTTACTATGCGGAAGTCCCTAATCTTCCTCTTCATCGTCCGCAGCAGGTCTCCTTCCTCCATCCTACTCGCGGTGTCTTCTGGTGAATGGGGCGCGCTGCTTTCTGGGAACTGTGTGTATCCCAGAGAGCAGCCGGCCCATTCACAAAACGCAGCGCGGCTCGCACATGCGCAGTAGGAAACGGGCAGTGAAGCCGCACGGCTTCACTGCCTGTTTCCCTTACTGAGGATGGCGGCGCCGGGAGCTGCTAGCGCCGAGGGATCGGCCTCGGGGGGGGGGGGCTGACATTGCGGGAGAGTAGGACAGGCAAGTGTCCTTATTAAAAGTCAGCAGCTACAGTGTTTGCAGCTGCTGACTTTACTAAAAAAAAAAAAATTGCGGGTGGAATCCCGCTTTAAAACTGGCAGATGTTGTTAAAATTATCAGCTTTTATTGAAAACCTTTATCCCAAGAGGAAAAAATAGGATTTTTTGTACTCACCGTAAAATCCTTTTCTCTGACATCCATGGACTGACACGGTGTCTCTTTACACTTTACACGTGGGTTATGTCCCTGCTTGCAGGAGAAGGCCTAGGTAGAATGTGAAATGTTATACATACATTCTAAAAGCCAGAGCTGAACAGCCCCACCCAGGGGGCGGTCCCTCCGGACATAACCCTCCCACTACAGTCAGCAGACTTCAGTTCGTAACAAAGCAGCAAACTTAAAAGGAAGGGTGGGTGCTGTGTCAGTCCATGGATGTCAGAGAAAAGGATTTTACGGTGAGTACAAAAAATCCTATTTTCTCTTACCATCCATGGACTGACACGGTGTCTCTTTACACTTTATACGTGGGATGTCCCAAAGCAGTGTCAAGAGGGATGGGAGCAGTATAAATGGAAAAACCAAAACTTCACTCCAATAAGGCAGAGCTCCTCAACGGAGGAGTCGCAACTTTAAACAGCGGCCTGCAGCACCCTGCGGCCGAAGAAAGCATCCGAAGATGCAGCCACATTAACCTTATAAAAAAACTTAAAAGGCATGAACAGACGACCAGGTCGCCGCCTTGCACACTTGTGCAACCGACGCTTGATGTCGGGAAACCCAGGAAGCACCAATTGCCCTGGTGGAATGCGCCGTAACCGGAAAGGGAAGCGCCCGCCCTTTGAGAGCATAGGCTTGAATGACGGTTTGTCTGATTCCCCTAAAAATGATGGCAGACGAAACTGCTTGGCCCTGTTATGGACCAGAGACACAAACAGTGAGTCGGACTTCCGAATAGAAGCAGTAGCAGACAGGTACACCCGTAAGGCTCGTACCACCTCCAATATGTGCAGCGCAAACTCTCTGGGATGCGATGGGTGAGGACACAAGGACGGGAGGGCAATGTCCTTATGTAGTTGAAAGGACGACACCACCTTTGGCAAAAAAGGAAGGTCGCGGATGCAACACCGCCTTATCCTATTGGATGACCAAATATGGCGACTTGCAGGACAAAGCCGCCAACTCAGACACTCGTCAAACAGAAGTGATTGCCACTAAAAAGGCCACCTTCTGAGACAAGACAAGAGGGGAATATCCCGGATATTCCCAAAAGGAGGTTCCTGGAGGACCGAGAGCACCAAATTGAGATCCCACGGTGGGAGAGGAGGCTTGACAGGAGGGAGCACATGGCAAACCCCCAACACAAGGTGCTAACCAAGAAAAATGACCCACTAGAGGTCGCTGAAAGAAGACGGCCAAGGCCGAAATCTGATCCTTTATGGTACTCAAAGCAAGCTTTTGGGTCACTCCACACTGCAGAGGACGCAGGATTCTGGGGACGGAATACGTCCGAGGACGCCAGTCCAGCGCTTCGCACATGGCGATATAAGCTTTCCATGCACGGTGATAGATCTGCCTGGAGGAAGACTTCCGTGTCCTTAACATGGTCAAAAATGACCGAGTCCGAGAGACCTCGGTCCCTCAACACCTGGCTTTTAACAGCCCTGCCGTTAAAGCCAAAGCCAGAGACTGTAAGCCGGATGAAACCTAGGACCTTGAGACTGAAGGTCCTCCCTCATCGGCAACCGCCAGGGAACGTCCGCGACGAGACGTGCCAGATCAGCGTACCAGTGATGCTGAGGCCAATCCGGAACAATTAGGATCGCCAGAGTTTATATCAGGCGATAAGGACCCTATGGGGCCACCAACGCATCCGAGGCATCGCCCAAGGATCCCTAGATCTGGCCACAACCTCAACCCTTGCGATTGAGTCGAGAGGCCATCAGGTCCACATCCGGCGTGCCCCACCGTCGGTAAAGGAGTTGAAATATGCAAGGACCACTCTCCTTGGTCCGGTGTCTGGCGATTGGCGACTCAGATAGTCCGCCTGCCCATTGTCTATGCCCAGAATGTAAAATGGCCTACAGAGCCGGCACGTTTCTTCCGGCCCTCTTCAGGATACGGACTACCTCGGAAGCCGCAGCTGAGCTCCGAGTTCCCCCTTGATGGTTTACATACGCCACCGCCGTGGCGGTGTCTGACTGGCTCCTGATCGAGCGACCCCGTACTCTCTCCGACCTGAGGAGAGACACAGTCCGATGGCCCGTATTTCCGGAACAGTGATTGGTAAACGGGCTCGTCCGGAGTCCAAGGCCTGAGCCGACAGGACTCCCCAGACTCCACCCCAGCCCGTCAGGCTGGTGTCCGTCGTGAGTACCGTCCATTGGATGGGAGGGGAACGACTTTCCGGACCGAAGAGCCGAGGATCTCAACCACCATGTCAGGGGCGCCCTGACCAGGTGAATCACCTGGATCTGAAGATCCAAGAACAACGGGGATTTGTCCCAGGTGGACAAGATCTCCTTCTGCAATGTTATTTAGCGGTTGCTCCATGTGGGATCGAACCTGTGAGGTTCTGCATGCCAGTACGGTTCACTAACCGCAGGGACAGGAGCTTCCTGCCCTCTGGAATGCCCTGGTGTGTGATTGGGCATACGGAACAGCCGCGAAGGAGGCCACCACGAGTCTCGGGACTCTCATGCAAAAAACGGATTGACAACCATTTTTGGGATGTCAGCACCCGCACCGCAGACTGAAGTGTCAGCAACTTCTCCAGAGGTAGGATACCTTTGCCTCCAAGGAGTCCAGAAACAGAACTAGATACTCCAGACACTGAGTCGGGACCAGGACTGACTCCTGAATGTTCAGGAACCACCCGAGTCCCTGAGGGTCTAATTGACGATAGTCACCTTTCCTCTAAGTCTGATCCACTTTCTGCTCTTAGCAGAAGATCGTCCAGATAGCCCATGACAGCAATACCTCGCTGTAACAGAAGGCTAGAACCGGAGCAAGCACCTTGGTGAACACCCTTGGTGCCGAGGCTAGGCCGAAAGGAAGAGCCACATTCGATAGTGGACTTCGCTGATCGCAAAGCGCAGAAACTTCTGGTGACTTGCGCAGATCGGAACATGCAAGTAGGCGTCCTTGAAGTCCAAGGACGCCAGAAGAAAATCCCTTTGGTGGAGTGTAGCGATCACCGTGCGAATGGATTCCATGCGGAATTTCTGCACCTTCTCGAAGGCATTCAGGGCCTTGAGGTCCAGGATAGGTTGAACCACGTCCTATTTTTGGGACGACAAACAGATTCAAGTAGAATCCCTAAAAACTCTCCTGTGACGGAACCGGCACAATCACTCTGGACCTGATCAAATCCTGTACAGCCCCCAAGAGGGCTGCCCGACAGGTAGGAAGGAGAGGAAGATTTGAGGGAAAGAATCTGTCTGGGGGCCAGGATCGGAATACTATCCTGTATCCTGAGGTGACCACCTCGCACACCCACCAGTCGGAGATTCGGGAGGACCACCGATTCGTGACCTGCGAAGTCGTCCCTCCACCCCAGAGTCGGGGCGGAGGCAAGACTTCACGTGGAGGCGGGCTTGGGAGCCACATGTTCGGCTTACGCACCCAGGGGCACTTGTGCCCACCAGCCGCACTGCCGTCAGTCTGAGAGGGCCTACCCGTGGACTGACGGACGAAAAACCCCAGTTTTGCTGGAAAGGAAGGCCCCTGTTTGCGGCAGGCCTCCTCACCCTTGCTAGTCTAAGGAAGAAGAGTGCTTTTACCTCCCATGACATCCATGACAATGTCATCCAGAGCAGCACCGAAAGGTCTACCACCTTTAAATGGTAGATCCGTCAGGAGCTTCCTAAGGCTAGGTCAGCAGACCAGCACTTCAACCAGATAAGACGACGCAATACCACCGCCGAGACAGAGGCCCTGGATATTAAAAGGGCCGCGTCCAACGTGGCGTCGCACACATAAACCAGGCCCTGAACCAGTTGGTGGGCCAAAGCAACTGTGTCTGGAGGAAGATTATGCTCCTGTACAGCTAGGTGCAACATTTTTGCCCAACCTGTAAGTGTTTAAGACACAAGGGTCGCCGCTACCACAGGCCGTAGGGCGGATCCCAACAAGGCAAACATGGCTCTGCTCACCACTTCTGACCTCCTGTCAGTGGGGTCCTCAAAATGCAGGAGTCCCCTCCATCGGGAGAGTGATGGCCTTGTTCAACCGGGCGACTGGAGGGTCGACCCTGGGGGAGAAGCCCACTTTTTAAGTAGGGCATCTTCAAGGGGTATCTGATAGACAAACGCTGCGGGACCATAAAAAAATCCTTCTGCGGCTTTTCCCAGACCTTATCAATGAGCTGGTCAAAGAAAGTTACATATGGAAAAACCTCTTTAGAAGGCCTGGCCTTAAAAGAACCAAAGGAGACTGTATCCGCCTGAGGTTCTGCATCCGCAGCATTTTAGCTTGAGAGTGTCCCTCACTGCAGTCATGAGTACACTAACAAGCGCCCTGTCATTTACTGACTCAGAACTGGAGTTTTCCTCATAAGGAATGTCCTGTTCAAAACCATCCAATACATTCAGAACTAGGGTCCTGAGCGCTAGTGGCTAGGCCCATATCTGAATCAGCGCACTGCCCTCATGAAGTAAAGTGGGGAGAGGGCGCTTCTTTGCTCCCTTGCGCTTGCACACAGCTCCCATCCTGGTCAGAAATGATTCCAGGACTGCCCACAACTGGTCCCTAGGGACCGCAGGTGCTGAAGCACTGCCTGTTATCTACTGACATTTAGGGGAAGCTGGTGACAGAGACTCCATATTGCCCCCCTCTGAGACTCCTCAGATAAAAAGTCCACCCACAGGCTGTGCTGACTGAGGAGGGGGCGCCCAGGGGACTCACCAAACCGGACCAGGGACCGCTCAGTTCCGCTGTCTGTACCGCGCTGTGTCAGCGCTGGTGAGCTGTGAGGAGATTGTGAGGAGATTTGCGCTGTTACAGCAGCGCTAGAGGCCAAAACTAGTGCTGAAGAGCGCGCGGGCTACAAGAAAATGGCCGCCGCACTTCACTGAGGCGATCCGCGGCAAGATGGCCGCCATGACTCAGCAAAAGTGAAAAAAACAGCACACACACAGCGCCACTCGGCACTCAGGCCCCAAAATACACAAAAAAGGCCCCAAGCATATCTGCAGACCAGCATTAGCCCCTCCAATAACAGTGTGACCCCCAGGCACCCCACACAGCACAGCGCCAGCAATGGTGACAGAGAGTGACAATGAAATACAGGGGGAGACAGGGAAAATCCCCCACAGAGAAACACACAGCCTTTTGTACTCACCTGCAGGCAGGAGAGACTACTTACCCGTCCCCTGAGGGACCCACTGGTGTGTTTCTGACAGGACTATCACAGTGCAGTACTGAGTAGCTGTCGGCCCGGTCCACCGCGAAAGATACAGTCAGTCAGGAACTGTTCAGTCTTGAGAGGACCGTGGGAGCATGAAAGCAAACCCGGCCACCCCTGGAGTCATGGGGCCTGTCGTGAACTGAGTCTCACGCATACAAGGCGAGGATCAGCACGCTCGATGGTCGGACAGGGAAGACTACGAGGATATCTTGTACCCAACCTGTTGCCCAGCCGACAGTTGATAGAAAATTCTCAAAAATAAAAATAATTCCAGAAAAGGAATAAAAATAGGTCAGGAGACTGGCTCCTGAGAGAGCCACGTCTTCTCCTTCTGCTAGGCAGAAAAAAACTGAAGTCTGCTGACTGTAGTGGGAGGGTTATGTCCGGGGGGACCGCCCCCTGGGTGGGGCTGTTCAGCTCTGGCTTTTAGAATGTATGTATAACATTTCACATTCTGCCTAGGTCTTCTCCTGCAAGCAGGGACATAACCCACGTGTAAAGTGTAAAGAGACACCGTGTCAGTCCATGGATGGTAAGAGAAAAACTGTTTGTTGTAACTGATTATAAAGTGTAAGCTAGAGCCTGTCTTTAATGTGTTAGTGTATTTAAATCTGCTAATACATTTAACATTACTCTCCCCCACAGACAATGCTGCTGCCTGCTGTGCCTCCTGTTCCCATTCATCCAGAGGGGTGTCTCACTATTACAGGAGATGTGTTACTGGCCAGATCACCAGCTGAGAAAACAGAGGAAAAAAGCCAAAGAAAAGAAAACTGATGCAGCCACCACATTTAATGATTAGTAAGCTGCAATATGGTACATTTTTGATTTTAGGTTTAATACCGCTTTAATCTCAGATCTCTGTAGCCAGACATTTTTAGTATGTTGAAATGTTGGTGTATAGAAATCCAAGGAGAGAAAACTAGGTGGATCTGGGAAATGAAAGCAACCAGCGCTCCTGGGTTAAATGATAGCTTGAGCTTTAGTTCTTTTTTGGAATAAGTGATTGTTTTTTTTTTCTGTAAGAAATGTTTTTAGTTTTTTAGATTCAAAATCTGTATTTAAAATCTAAATCTGTATGTGAATTTTTAGACTGTGCCCCTCTCAGTAGAATAGTATCTTGTGTCCACTGTATTGGAATCCAGTTGATTAGTTCACCCTTTGTGTATATGGGACCTTAAGGAGGCAGGCACACTAGGGAGGATGTACTGTATATGCGCAAAGATCCTATGTGCGATACGTCATCACATCGGTTTCTGCCCGGCGTGAGAGGCCGGTGGAGCCATCACCTCCGGCCACACTTTAAGCCTTTGTGCCACACTTTGTAGAAATATTGTTATTTTTTTATGAAAGGATTATGCTGTGTATTTGTTCCTTTTTAATATACTGGTTTAGGATATAGTGGTGAATTGTTTAGTTTATACATTTTGAAATTGGTTAAAATATTAGCAGCTGAATGTTACCAACACTTGTTGCTGCTTAAATCTTTCTCAGGGTTTGATAAGCAGCAATAAATTGGATGTTTTTAATGTTTTATATATGTACACTAATGTTTTTGTAAAGGAGTCTCAGTGGGAACACAAAAAGAGCTGGCTGTTCCTCTGATGGAGCCAGCAAAGTACCAGCAGAACTAGTCAGGTTGTAACTTGTAGTTCTCCCTAAACCTGCCCCTCCCTTGGAATTATGTTGGTTATTCTGGGTCACAATAATTATACTTACTTCCATTATATTTTTTGACTGGAACATATTAATGGACTATGCTGTTGGTGAGCTACATGTGACAGCGGCCATGTTTGTATAGCCTATTATAAGTCTGATACCACATAGCAAGCTGTATGAAAAGATTTGATTTTTTTTGTATTGGTTGCACTACAGTGCCTTGAAAAAGTATTCATACCCCTAAAGATTTTGCACATTTTGTCATGTTACAACCAAAAACGTTAATGTGTTTATTGGGATTTTATGTGATAGGCCAACACAAATTGACACATACTGTAATTGTGAAGTGGAAGAAAAATAATAAATGGTTTTCTTGTTCAAAATTGTTAATTTAGGTTTTCAGAAGAAACAGTAAAGTAGGTAAACAGCATTAGCCACACATTAGGACACAGGAGACAATATTACATGACTGGGTATTTATGACAGAATCGTAGGAGTGAACTTGAGTTGCTTGACAGACTCTAAAGTGGTCATTGGACAATCCTCTGTGTATCCTTTTTCCAAAAACCTATGGGTAAGAATCTCTGCCTGTGCAAAGAATTCATCTTGGTTGGAGCAGTTCCTCTTGAGCCTCGTGTACTGGCTCTTTGGAATCGATCCAAGCCACGGCCTATAATGACAACTATCTACAGGGATGCATGAGTTCCTGTCTGTAGACTTGAAATAAGTTGATGTAGTCAGCCTGTCGCCTTCAACTCTTATTTTCAAATCCAAAAAACTGATCTCCGATTGGCTCATCTCATATTTTAGCTCTATGCCTCCATGATTGGCATTAAGGGAGACCATAAAAGACTGAAGGGACGGAGCATCGCCATCCCACAGGAGGAGTATGTCATCTATGTATCTAGCCCACAGGACCAACTGAGGTATATCCTGGGCATAGATGACATCCTCCTCCCATCTGGCCATAAATAATTTTGCCAGGCTGGGGGCATATTTAGCCCCCATAGCCACTCCCCTGCTTTGCTGATAAAATTGATTACTAAACCAAAAATAATTATGAGTGGCTGCATACTCCAAAAGATCCATCAAAAAGGATATCTGACCAGCAGGAAGTCCTGAGTCTCTCCTGAAACCACCTCAGGACCCAATATGTGTGGGATTATAGTGTAAAGAGAGGTGACATCTCCGGTCACTAATAATACACCTGGTTTTGTGATAATCCCAGACAATATACAGTAATAATAACATGTTGTGAATCTTTAATAAATTATGGCATTTTCTGGACAAGGGGCTGTAAATAAAAATCAATGTATCTGCCCACCCAGGATGTTATTGAATCAATGCCACTGACAATAGGACGCCCCGGGGGGCAGACAGGATCCTTGTGGATCTTTGGTGAATAATAAATCGTAGGCGTCCTAGGCACTTTTGGTATCAAAAATAGACTTTCTTTCTTATTCAAAATGCCAGCCTCTAATCCCTTAGACACAATCTTAACTAGGTCTCGTAGATAAATAGATTTAGGATCTGAGAACAGGGGGGTGTATGTATTATTATCACCCAATATTTTGTACATTTCAGTCATGTAGTCCCTTCTGTCAAGGACTACAATTCCACTCCCCTTATTGGCAGGTCTTATTATGAGATCTTTGTTGTGAAACAAAGAGTCTAGTCCTTCCTGCATGGTTTTGTTATTCCTAGCCTTTTTCACTTCCAAAGATTCAAGGTCCCTGAGTATAACATCCCTGAAGACTCTCAAAGATGGTGCCAAAACGACCAGGAGGGTTAAAAAGGGAAGCATTAGCTAAACCAGAGTGGAGGTAACTAGAGGTCGACCGATATGGGTTTTTCTCTGGCCGATGCCGATATTTAGAAATCGGGGCGGCCGATGGCCGATACATGTTGCCGATTTTTGCGGCCGATATTTTAGGCCGATTTTTTTTCTTTTTCCTTCATCTCATAAAAATCTAGGGTGGAGAGGTGGGGAGGAGGTTATTGTTTAGGGTGGAGAGGTGGGGAGGAGGTTATTGTTTAGGGTGGAGAGGTGGGGTGCAGCCTATCAATGTCCATCAGTGCCACCTCATCGGTGCCCAGCAGTGCCCAGTGCCAAGCTCAGCAGTGCCCAGTGCCAAGCTCAGCAGTGCCCAAAGCCAAGCTCAGCAGTGCCCACCAGTGCCCAGCTCATCAGTGCCCACCAGTGCCCAGCTCATCAGTGCCCACCATTGCCAAGCTCACCAGTGCCCACCAGTGCCCAGCTCACAAGTGCCCACCAGTGCCCAGCTCACAAGTGCCCACCAGTGCCCAGCTCACAAGTGCCCACCTCACAAGTGCCCAGCTCAGCAGTGCCCAGTGCCAAGCTCAGCAGTGCCCAGTGCCAAGCTCAGCAGTGCCAAGCTCAGCAGTGCCCAGTTCATCAGTGCCCACCAGTGCCCAGTTCATCAGTGCCCACCAGTGCCCAGCTCACCAGTGCCAAGCTGTCATTCACTGCCACCTCATCAGTGCCCACCAGCGGAGCGCTCCCGACTCCCTTCTGTACCCTTGCATGGCCAAAGACTGTTCCATTCGTCCCCTGACGTGCTGCGCGCCCAGCCTCCAGACTACAAACCCCAGAATGCAGCGCGGCCGGGAACAGCCAATCGACGGTGGCCGCCGCTGCCGACTTCCTCTATTGGGGAAAAAAATTTAAAAAAAGTCAGCGGGCAGCGGCCGTGATAGCAGCCGTTTAGAATAGACGGTTGGCGGCCGGGGGGGGGGGAGATTTCCACCCAGCACGCCCCTGCCTCAGATCCCAAACAATCGGCCTCTTTACATAATAATCGGCCGATGCCGATTTCTTTAAAAAGGCTAAATATCGGCCGATATATCGGCCGGCCGATATATCGGTCGACCTCTAGAGGTAACCCCCATTCCCTTGATTGCTAATATTGGTAATAGGGTTAATGGTTAAATATCTTTTAATATTACATTTTCTTACAAATTTGTGCACATCCATATAGGTCTGGAACTTATCCAGACTCCTGGGTGGCACAAATTTGAGACCCTTATCAAGAACAACTTTTTCAGAATCTGTTAAGGTTTTGGTACTAAGGTTAAAAATTCCTTTTCCGGCTATATTTTTGCTCTTTTCTGCTGTTCGTAGGTGCCTCCCCCTCTAACTCCTTGCTTCTTTCGACTGGCCTTTTGACGCCTTGATTTGGTCTGGAAAAACCCCAACTTCCTGGTCCGCTAGGGGCCGGACGCCTCCGGTTAGGTGTATCAAAGCGGGGTGGTGGGTGGGATGTAACCGGTAGACCCTGCCTATATTAATAAGGCTGAGATCCATTATAACCATAATCATCCTCAAAGGTGTCTTTGTCCCTAAGAGGGAAGAAATTATTATGCACAGGGACATTAAATCCCCAACTCCCTTCCTGGGGGTCCCTATATGGGGAATATTGGCCAAAGTCATCATTAGGTACACTTCTCCACCAATCTGAGCCGCCTGTCTCATGGCCGCGCCCACGATATTGGTTAAAGGGGCCACGTCCCCTTTGTGGGGGTGGGCCCTTATTCTAGGGTGGGGGAATGGGGTAATGGGGTCCATGTTCCTGTGCATGGTTAGGTCTATTATGACCCAAAGACTGTTGTGGTCCCTGTTGAGGGAACGAACCCCTACTGTTACCAAAGGATCTATGGGGGGACTGATATGAATTCTGTCCTCCACCCTTATATGGTTTACCATTCCCAAAGCTCTTTTTGGGGGGATTAGGTACATGGGGTTTATTTGGATGTGACACTGTCCCCATAACTTCTCCCATAGCCTGTGATGACACTTCCATCTCTAGGCTGTTTAGATTGGACTGCTCTTCCAACAATTTATTTTGCCACTCAAAGACAATATTATTCTGATAGTCCAATAAATCACGGTTGTATTTTTTCTTTTTATTAATTCTTTGATCCTTATCCTTTTTCTCTATTACTTTCAGGAGATTTTGTAATTTCTCTCTGTATTCATCACTATCTTTAATAGGGTTGAGTGTTTCCTTAATTATTTGATCTCATTGTCTAGTTTAACTAGTTTAGCGGATTTCCTCTCAATCAAAAACTTTAGGATTGATACACCAGCTTTGTTGAAATAGTTATACCATTCCTCCAGTTCAATATCACCTTTTTGGGGAGAAATCTCCCACCTAAGGCTCCTTGGAACCATTGAGTTCTTAATATAAGTCTCCAGGTGGGTTATGTCCCATTGGGTGTGGATTTCAGAAACCAATAGATTTTTTAAGCTCATAAACATGCCCCCAGATCACCCTCCTCATCTCTGTAAAGTTCAAAGACACCTTCTACATTAACCACCTTAGTGGCCCTAAAATCAAAAATATCCATTATAGCAATTAAGCTAAACAGAACAATAGATTGTATAGCCTCAAAAGCTGCAGTAATAATATCAGAAAAATTTAGGGCTGTGGAAATTAACTATTAATTCCTCAATTAATTCATTACGTTTTTTGATCGATCAAAATTCTTTTGATCGATCAAAATTCCAGGTCTTCAGGGAGTTCCGTTGGAGATCCAGTGACGCCACAGACAGAAAACAAACCTGACAGAAGTTAAGTTAAAATCACACTTGTTTAATAATTAGGGCTGTGGAAATTAACTATTAATTCCTCGATTAATCGATTACGTTTTTTGATCGACCAAAATTCTTTTGATCGATCAAAATTCCGGGTCTTCAGGGAGTTCCGTTGGAGATCCGGTGACGCCACAAACACCGGCGGGGCTTGCCGTGTCCTTCTGAAGAGCTCCTTTGCTGTGCCTTCATATCTGCATGCCGGCGGGACCTTACTATCTGCCACACACAAGGGCTGTTACACTTCCCACTATCACTTCCCTCTATCAACCTGGGATTCTACAGCCATCCACTGGGAGTTGTGATAGTTCCCTTCACGGGACATCTACATGCCGACGGACTGATGTTAACCCCTCCTCATCTGGATTTAGCAGTCGTATCATTGTACACATTTTTATACCAGTATCATACTTAGCTACATGTTTTTATGACTGCTTTTGCTACCGTTTGGTATTACTCGCACCATTTTTACAGTTTATGTAGCTACATCGATTTTATCTCCAGTGCAATATTTATTTTGTTACCTACTTGAAGACTATAAAAGTTTTAATGCTATTCCCATCGAGCGCTACCTTTGTGTGTTTTTTGTATCCTCCTATCCATTTTTCCAGTGGTTGGTAGCTGCACTGGGAATCAGCCTGCAAGGAGATCAGCTAAAAGTAGTTGGATCTGTAAATTAAAAATGTTTAGAATAAAATTAAAAGTAAATTAAATAAATGGATTGTAGCGCACCCACCCCAGCCTTTACCTGCTTTTCCATTATGTTGGCTCCTGCGCAGGAAAGACTGAGGCACACCGCACCACAAGCCCGTACCCTCCTGGTTGGGGAGGTTGAGCGGTGTTAGTTTTCTTGGGCCTGCTTGCAGCCAGTGTTTTAAAACCTCCAGAGCTGACCTTGTTTCTGGGGTAGCCAGAAACAAGTTCTTAATTCTCCCCAGTAAGCAACTGCCCACACCAACTGAAAAGTCCAACTACTTATTTATTCTTTAGGGCAATAAATAGTCTCTTTGAAAGCAGACAGGTTGAGACAAACACAGGTCAGATAAGGTGGGAGGAGGTCCAGGCACAAACTGAATTTAAGGTTTCTCCTATTCTGATTTGCACAAACAGGCTTGGCGCAAAGTCCCTGCCACGGACCATGAGGTTGGTCACTGCCACTGACCTGGTGAATAGTTGCAAGTCACTGCCACTGACCTGGTGTGCGTAGAGTCACTGCCACTGTGACATAAAGAACCCGCACTTCCTTCCTTGAGTAACTTAGCCCTTTTCAAGATAAGAACATCCCTCCGGAGAGTTACCAGAGGCCCCCTCTGTCACCACGACTCTGCGCTGGGTCTTCAGAAAGGGTCACCTCCCTGGCCTCCTCGTCCTAGATACGGGTCCCCTCGCAAGGCAGATCCCTGGGAGCCTCGATCCTTAGCGGACCCCAGCCGAAGGCTGCTGGGTTCCGGGCCCTCACCAAAGTACCTCACCCTAGACTGAAGGTGTCTGGGATGGAAACAGCAGCTCCGTCTCCGGGCCTAGGGCACCCAAAGACAAACCACCCGCACCCAGGCCTAGGGTGCCTGAGCGCGAAACCGATCAGGCCTCCAGGCCTAGGGCACCCGGAGGCGACACACACACACCCAGGCCTAAGGTGCCTGGGCGTGGACTAACGAAGACCCCTCTGGAAGATGGCCGCCCCCTTTTATATCCTCTCCCGACAGGCACAGCAGGTTCCCCGCCCCGCTGTACTGCTGCCGAGAGGGGACAAAAAAGGCACAACCCTGTACTGCAGTTCAACCCAAGCCCATGGCAACAGCGCCACCCATAGGCTCCAGGGAACTACACACCAATACTATCTTCCAGGGATAGAAATGGTCCATGAAACCTAACAATTAGTGCATTTGAGCCTACTTACCACTCAGATGCTCCCCCTAAATATGACACCCCGCTACAGGATGAACCAGTCCAAAAGCAGCAATTAAATGTGGGATATAACACAAATACAATGGGAAGGAGAAAAATTGCGCTAATTAAAGTCCAATATATTGCAGGGCATATGATTGTTCCAGTGCATTCACAGATAGTTGAAATATTTGCATTCACAGATAGTTGTAATAGTTGCATTTGGTTTCTGCCTACCCTCCCCAAGGCTACCATTAACCACTTAAGGACCGGAAGATTTTCCCCCTTAACCACTTAAGCCCGGACCATTTGGCTGGCCAGAGCACTTTTGCGATTCGGCACTGCGTCACTTTAACTGACAATTGCGCGGTCGTGCGACGTGGCTCCTAAATAAAATAAAATTGACGTCCTTTTTTTCCCACAAATAGAGCTTTCTTTTGGTGGTATTTGATCACCTCTGCAGTTTTAATTTTTTGTGCTATAAACAAAAATAGAGCTTCAATTTTTTTTAAAAAAGCAATATTTTTTACTTTTTGCTATAATAAATATCCCCAAAAAATATTTACAACATAAATAGACCTGAAGTGTGCCTTGGCGGTCTGGTCGGTATGCCAAAAAAAGGGGGCATACCCAAGGTAAGTAATGGGTAGTTAATGAAGAAGGATAAGCGGAGAAGTGCCCTGAAAAAGGGAAGGGCGGGAGGGTTTTGAATGTGATCGAATGCGCAGACTCACAAACATGAGGTGAGCTGGGAAGAGTCGGCCCAGTGACGTGTAGTATCGCGCACCGAACCGACAAAGAGCATGGGTGAGTGGGCTGCTTAAATACCCTCTGGGCTCCTCCCATAAATTCAGGCCAGCATACTGGCCTTCTTATTTATGGTCGTGGCCCTCTGACCGAGAGAGATGTGGATCACATAAACACGCACAAGACTTACAACATAAATAGACCTGAAGTGTGCCTTGGTGGTCTGGTCGGTATGCCAAGAAAAGTGGGGACAAGACTCAGATAGGGGAATAACTCTTAATTGATTCTTGTGGTTTAATGAGCCAGCTTGGTGAAGGCTTGTGCCATTTCTTCCTGAGGATTTGGGATGTGTGTGGCAAAACAAGCGGAACTTCCATCGGCCTAGTTTCTTGATTACGTTGTCTGGTACTCCCTGTTGGGAGGCAGCTGAGGCTGCTCTAATTCGGAAGGAATGTCCAGAGAACTGACTGGGGTTTGAAGCCCATATTGCTTAGGAGGATCCTGACATGCTTGACAAACTGGCTGCCACTCAGTGGGCTGGTTAGAAAGGGTAGCAACGAGCTACCATGAGATTGGCTGGGTAGATGGGACAGTAGTCGGTCGAGCACCGTCACTGGGCATCAGGCATTGTTAGTCTGAATCAGGTTGATGTCAACCCCGGGCCGGTTTGTTGCATTTGCAGACTGTGAGAGTGTAGTGGTTCAAAAGCGAGTGGCGTTGGAGCAGTGTCTGACTGCTGGAGCCACTGACAGTAAATTCACTAGGTCGTAGGGAACCATAGAAGGCCTGGTAGATGGCTGTCTGGATGACTAGGCTGAGCAAAGCCCCAAACGGAGAATGAGTAAGGATTTCAGACATGTCCTTAAAGAGGGCACTCTTGAAAGGTAGGCGTTTGCCACTGACTACGGGTTGGTGCTTCTGTATGCCCTATAGGAGGGAGTTGACTGCATGGGCCGAGAATACTGATGGTTTACTGGGGTCCTGCAATGACAGGAAATGCTGGACACCATCTAGGTATAGCGTGATAGTATTGTGAGAAAGGGCCAGCTGCGTGTGGCAATACGATGTGAAGGCTAGGATGTGTCTAACGTTGCCTATCGCTGCTCCGGGGCAAGAGGCCAAAAATTTGCGGTTAGTGTTTCAAGCAGTGCGATAGGCCTTCAGTGTGTTACGTGCCACAGAGTGGTTGCGTTGGCGAGATGCGACTTCAGTCCATCGTCAGCAAGGACCAGGGTAAGACAGGGATAGTTGTTGGGTCGGCTCCAGGCTCTTGCTGGAAAAAACAACGTAAGGTTGAAACAGATAGCAGGCAAGAGAGTACCACGCTTAGAACAAGTAATAAAAGAAAGGTTGCTGCCCCCTTGAAAAAGCTCCACAAGGGGTCTGGATAAATTAAAGACACAAAGGGGTATTGGCGCTACCTGGGGTACCTGACAAATGGGATAACTGTAGTATCAGAATAGTTCTATATAATCATGTAGTGTGTATACCTATATCCTAATGAAGCACATCCCATAAAGACTGACTTGATGACAGTGAGTGTGTGGTCAGTATATACCATAAATCTGTGCATAAGTATACCTCTAAGAGTACCCACAAAAACAAATTATAATGTGCATATGACCACAAGTAATTAAGTGAACAATAACTGGGCACACAGCCCAGGTGGAAAAACAAAAAAGGTGTATATATATATATATATATATATATATATTGTGACAGCAGGAAGGTAAAGTCACCTGGTTGCATCCAGGGGGTAGATATATTTCGCCCAGATTCAGGCTTTACGCCGACTTATACAACTAGGTGGAGAGTTGTATAAGCCCAGCTGAGGCTAGTGGGCTCATGGATGACTCATACCTCTAGGGAGAGTGTGGGGCGTCGTGCAGACAGGGAGTTGATGAGACCAGCTGAAGCTTGTCAGCTCATTTAGGCCTCTATAAGAACTCCCAGCTTCATTAGATGTTAGCTCATGCCTGGACCCAGACCTGTGTGGACTGTCTAGGGAGAGTGAACCCCTGTGCGGTGAGACAAAGCCTGTGTGGCTATTTGCTTGGACATTTAAAACCAGGGACTTAGGGACTAGGACAGCACTAGGCTGATCCCAGTTGTTAGTTAGGAAACCTGTATGTTTAGTCAGAGGTCAAGTTGACCAGGATTTATTTTGTTTATGTTTCTTTTGCTTTGCTGTGTTTTGTCACTGTAAATAGAAAATAAACCGCACCTTTTTGATTTTGAAAACCACAACCTCCGTTTGCTGGGCCTGTTTTTGTGTGGGGAGCCCATCTCGGGGGTCACACACACCCGCTGCCGAGCTAACCCCCTCACAGTTGGTGGAGAATGCGGGCAGTTTTTTTTTAAGCCAGCATGGAGGAGATACTGAAGCAGCTGGCTCTAGCAAATGCCAATCAACAGCAGACAAATGCAGGTTTGCAAAAGAGCCTTGCAGCTCAACAACAGAACTTCGCAGCCCAGCAGCAAGCTCATCAACAGAGCCTTGCAGCCCAGCAGCAGACAAACGCAACTTTGCAACAGAGTCTGGAGGCTCAGCAACAAGCCCAGCAGCAATCTGAGGCCCGCTTCATAGACTTGTTGCAGAAGCAAGAGCAGAGACTACAACAACAGATGGAAGCAGTAATGCAGCAACGTCCGCAGACCAGTGAGGAAAGCCGTCCCACTAATACCGCGTCCTTTGGGGTGAGTCGTTTATTGACAAAAATGACTGGAGAGGATGATCCAGAGGTATTTTTGACCACATTTGAAAGGACCGCTGAAAGAGAAAAGTGGCCTGAGGAGCAGTGGGCTGGACTGGTGGCTCCTCTGTTAACTGGTGAATCGCAGAAAGCTTACTATGACCTAGAGCCTAACCAAGCAAAAGACTATGTGATGCTAAAAGCTGAAATATTGGCAAGGCTGGGTGTCACCCAGGCTGTCCGGGCTCAGCGTGTGCATAACTGGACTTTCCAGCTTGGAAAACCCCCCAGGTCTCAAATGTATGATCTCATTCACCTGAGCAGAAAGTGGCTACAGCCAGAGACTTTGTCCGCACCAAAGATTGTGGAACGTGTTGTAATGGATCGGTTTTTGAGAGCTCTTCCTACTGCCATCCAAAAGTGGGTAAGCCATGGAGACCCAGAGACGGCCGATGGTCTTGTGGATCGTGTGGAGAAATACTTGGCTACAGAGAACCTGACGGCCTCTTCCAGAGACACTCGGACTTTCCACCCTAAGACCAGACCATCCCCAGGGGCGGATAAGAGGATTCCAAGGGGTGAGGGTGGAGAGAGTGAGAGGGTGGGAGCTCTACCCCAAGTTTGGCGAGAACAGCCTGGGAAATCAGCGGCTCAAGAGGCCGCAAGAAGGATCGTTTGCTACCGCTGCCGGCAAGCGGGACATATTGCAGCCAATTGCCCGGTTGTGGAGGAACCCATGCAGTGTGACTTTCTGACGGGCAGACGTCAGTCGCTGTGTGCGACAGTCGCATGCACTGCCATTCGAGGAACTGAGAAACATTTATGCAAAATGTGTGTTAATGGTAGAAATGTTGTGGTATTGCTGGATTCAGGTAGCCTTGTGACCCTGATAAAGGCTGAGTTAGTTAAAACAGAGGTCTCTGGGAATAGCAAGGTAGCTGTTATTTGTGTGCATGGGGACACCCGAGAGTATCCAGTGACTACAGTGTGTTTCGAGACCCCCAAAGGTACCCTCTCTCATCCAGTGGGCTTAGTATCTCAGTTACCGCATAACGCCATTGTGGGAAGGGATTTTCCGAAGTTCTGGGAACTGTGGGATGATCCTGAGCCCCCCACTGGTGCCCCTATGTACCAGGAATGTGATAGCCAGAACTCCCCTGAGAGTGGTGAGGACTCTCCGGAATTTCCCTTATCAGTATTGGCAGGGGAGACTCAAGAAACTGGAGAGGAGCCCACCTCCTCAGACGAAAACCTACCGTCTGTGGAGTTTTCTGATCTTGAGGTTCACAGGGAAAACTTTGCCACAGAACAGTTGAAAGACCCCGCCCTAATAAAGGCACGGGAAAACGTAGTGAAAATAGATGGCGAGTTAGTGAACCCAGATAATACCTGCACTTACCCATACTTCAGCGTAGAGAAGGACCTACTGTATCGGGTGGCAAAAAGGGCGAAAGAAACCGTTGAGCAGCTTGTGGTGCCCAAACCTTACAGGAAGTTGGTGTTGGAGTTGGCCCATGGGCACATTCTTGGAGGTCATCTGGGGACAGAGAAAACCCGAGAGAGGGTATTACAGAGATTCTATTGGCCGGGGGTGATGAAGGACATAGAAAATTATTGTTCCTCCTGCCCTGTGTGTCAGAGGTCGGCCCCGATGCCACATTTCCGTAGCCCGCTGGTCCCTCTACCCATCATTGAGGTCCCGTTTGAGAGGATCGCCATGGATTTGGTAGGTCCTATAATCAAGTCCGCTAGGGGGCACCAGTACATATTAGTTATAATGGACTATGCCACCAGTTATCCAGAAGCGATCCCTCTCCGAAATACCTCGGCCAAAACCATAGCCAAAGAGCTATCTCTTGTGTTTAGCCGGGTGGGTATTTGTAAAGAACTGCTTACGGACCAAGGTACACCCTTTATGTCCCGGGTTATGAAGGAGCTGTGTAAATTGTTCAAAGTGACGCAATTACGTACATCTGTGTATCACCCCCAAACCGATGGGCTGGTTGAAAGATTCAACAAAACCCTAAAACAAATGTTGAAGAAAGTGGTGGATAGAGATGGAAAGGATTGGGACTGTCTACTTCCTTATCTGATGTTTGCTATTAGGGAGGTGCCCCAATCCTCTACGGGATTCTCCCCTTTGAGTTACTGTATGGGAGACACCCAAGAGGGCTGTTGGATATTGCCAAGGAAACTTGGGAAAGTGAGAGTTCTCCCCACAGGAGTGTGATTGAGCATGTCGCCCTGATGCAAGACCGAATTGCACAGGTAATGCCCATCGTGAAGGAACATTTGGCCCAAGCGCAGTTAGCACAGCAGAGAGTGTACAACCGTGGAGCCAAGACCCGTACCTTTTCCCCGGGGGATAGGATACTGGTACTTGTCCCTACGGTTGAAAGTAAATTCCTTGCCAAATGGCAAGGCCCCTACGAGATAATGGAAAAAGTGAGCGAAGTGAATTACAAGGTCAGACAACCAGGAAGGCGAAAGCCCGAACAGATCTATCACGTTAATCTGTTGAAAGCCTGGAGGGATAGAGAGTCCCTAGTCGCAGACACTTGGTCACCAGCTCAAACTGGTTGCGTGATTCCTGAGGTTGGAATAGCAGCCACCTTGTCACAACCCCAACAACAGGAGGTTAAGGAGTTTGTGCTTCGCAACAAGGAGGTATTCTCTGAGCTGCCGGGACAAACATCTGGGGTAGAGCATGACATCATTACCCCGCCCGGTGAAAGGGTGAAGTTAAAACCCTATCGGATCCCAGAGGCCCGACGGGAGGCAATACGGGAGGAAGTACAGAAAATGCTGAACTTAGGGGTGATAGAGGAGTCCCAAAGTGATTGGTCTAGTCCCATTGTGTTGGTGCCTAAACCGGATGGGAGCTGGCGATTTTGTAACGATTTTCGTCAGTTGAACAAAGTTACAAAATTTGACACCTACCCCATGCCACGTATAGATGAGTTGATCGACCGGCTGGGAACAGCCCGATACATGACGACTCTTGACCTCACAAAAGGGTATTGGCAAATCCCCCTGGCCAAGTCGGCCAAAGAGAAAACCGCATTTGTAACCCCAGACGGGGCGTTCCAATATAAAAGAATGCCGTTCGGGTTACAGAATGCGCCGGCCACATTCCAGCGGAAAATGGACCAGATGCTGAGGCCCCATCGGAAGTATGCTGCGGCTTACCTGGATGACGTAATTGTCCATAGCACAGATTGGGCCTCACATCTGCCAAAAGTGCAAGCAGTCCTGGACTCTGTTCGGGAAGCGGGGTTTACGGCTAACCCCAAGAAGTGTACCATTGGGCAGGAGGAGGCCAAATATCTTGGGTACACCATTGGGAGGGGAGTAATAAAACCCCAACTCAACAAAGTCGAGGCCATCCAGAGTTGGCCACGTCCCAACAGCAAGAAGCAGGTACGAGCCTTTCTGGGAATCGCTGGGTATTATCGGCGATTCATTCCCCAATTTGCTTCTAAGGCTGTGCCCCTAACCAACCTGACGAAGGGGAAAGGGTCGGTCATGATTAAATGGACCCCCGAGGCTGAGGCAGCATTCCAATTCTTGAAACAAGCCTTATGTAGCCAGCCAGTGTTGTACTCACCCGACTTCTCTAAAGACTTTGTCGTACAAAGTGATGCGTCAGATGTGGGGTTAGGAGCAGTATTGTCCCAGGTCTGGAACGGGGAAGAGCACCCAGTCATTTACCTCAGCAGGAAGTTGAAGTCCCATGAGGTAAATTACGCCACCGTTGAAAAGGAGTGTTTAGCGGTGAAGTGGGCTCTAGATTCCCTTCGGTACTACCTGCTAGGTAGGCACTTTGACATGGTTACGGATCACGCTCCGTTAAAGTGGATGGCTCAAAACAAGGAAACAAATAGAAGAGTGAATAGGTGGTTCCTGGCCCTCCAGGAATTCAACTTCACAGTAAAGCATCGCCCTGGCGTTCAAATGGGGAATGTGGATGCTTTGTCTCGAGTACATGAATGCCTGATTGCTGGTGTTCCAACCCCGAGGTTAAAACAAGAGGGGGGGGTATGTGACAGCAGGAAGGTAAAGTCACCTGGTTGCATCCAGGGGGGTAGATATATTTCGCCCAGATTCAGGCTTTACGCCGACTTATACAACTAGGTGGAGAGTTGTATAAGCCCAGCTGAGGCTAGTGGGCTCATGGATGACTCATACCTCTAGGGAGAGTGTGGGGCGTCATGCAGACAGGGAGTTGATGAGACCAGCTGAAGCTTGTCAGCTCATTTAGGCCTCTATAAGAACTCCCAGCTTCATTAGATGTTAGCTCATGCCTGGACCCAGACCTGTGTGGACTGTCTAGGGAGAGTGAACCCCTGTGCGGTGAGACAAAGCCTGTGTGGCTATTTGCTTGGACATTTAAAACCAGGGACTTAGGGACTAGGACAGCACTAGGCTGATCCCAGTTGTTAGTTAGGAAACCTGTATGTTTAGTCAGAGGTCAAGTTGACCAGGATTTATTTTGTTTATATTTCTTTTGCTTTGCTGTGTTTTGTCACTGTAAATAGAAAATAAACCGCACCTTTTTGATTTTGAAAACCACAACCTCCGTTTGCTGGGCCTGTTTTTGTGTGGGGAGCCCATCTCGGGGGTCACACACACCCGCTGCCGAGCTAACCCCCTCACAATATATATATATATATATATATATATATATATATATGACCATAAAGTCCACCACATCAAGTGCGTAGGAAAAAAAAATAAATATATATATATATATAAATATATATGCAAATGTTCAGAAAAAAAAACAAAAAACAAAAAAACTACCGTATTTATCGGTGTATAACACGCACAGGCGTATAACACGCACCTTAACTTTTTCCAGAAAAAAACTTTCCACAGCCCCCTGCGTATAACACGCAGGCACAGTTTACCCTCTGATTTCAGGGTAAAAAAATGAGTGTTATACGCCAATAAATACAGTAAATCCAAAAAATTAAGTAAAAAATAAGAAGAAATCCTCATAACAAGTTAAATTTCCGTGAGAAAATACAAAGTGACTTGGTGTGGTATGAAGCAGATAAACAGGTGACTTGCATGCTCCCCCTCCTGGGTCCCCACTCACCAGATTCCACCACCCCTGCAGGGGTAAGTGGCGTGTAGTATCCAAAAAAAAAGCTTCTCCCCGTCAGCTCACCTCCAACCTTCCCGCTGGATGATATCCTGCGTTCCCGAATTACAAGCAGGGCTGGTATAGTGGTAACAGGTCCTCAGCGGCGAATCCTCATATGAAGAGACAAGGGCTCCAATGGTGTAGTACCAAAACGTTTTATTTTAAAAAATATATGTATATAAAAATATATAAAACAAGCTGGTAACACTCCAAAGCATCCACTAGAAAATCGTGGGTAAATGAGCGTGTCAGAGGCCGGGATTGGCAGCGTGCGTCCCAGCTGCATTCCACCCGATCTCCTCACAACCGGAAATGACGTAGCGTGCGTGCGTAGCGTGGCTCCACCTGAAGCTTTTTGTCAATGAACGTCGTCTGACAAGTGAGAGGTTGCTAAAACAATGTTGCGTTTTGCAAGGGTCTTAACCAGGGTGTCAGGCTGCTGAGACGATTTGCATGGTTGCAAGGGTCTCAACAGGTGTCCGGTTGCTAGGCCGAGATTGCGTGGTGGCAAAGGGTTTTTATTTATTTTTTTTGCGTTTTGCAAGGGTCATGTGTTGCGTTTTGCAAGGGTCTTAACAAGGGTGTCAGGCTGCTGAGATAGTTTGCATGGTTGCAAGGGTCTCAACAGGTGTCAGGTTGCTGGGCCGAGATTGCGTGGTGACAAAGGGGGTATTTATCTATTTTTATATGTGTGTATATATATATATATATATATATATATATATATATATATATATATGTAGCGGCCTCCCCTCTCTCACTCTTATATCAGCTTGTCTGTCTCTTGTCTAGGGGTACCTTAGAGGAGAGAGAGCGGGGTCACCACGCCATGCCTTCACCGCAGATAGTTGTGTGGTGTGAGCAAAGTTCCTTTTTTTACCTCCGGGTCAGCGTTCTGCATCAGAGCCTTCACCTCCTTTGAAACAATGTCTGCCAGAAAATGAGCCCCACACCATTAAAGTCCAACACTCCTTTATTCTTCCGATAACAGAGTAATGCACAGACAGTTGGACTCCCTCAATGAGTAGAACAGACAGAGGGGTGTGGATGCGAGTAGGCCCAGACACAATGAACTCTCCACTTTCCTTCCTGAAAGTGGGTTGCGGTCTCCGATCGAGGGGAAATATCCTTCCAGGCGGTCTCCAGTGGAGGCTCACCCGTCACTGGCAATATGCTGCACCAGGTCTTCAAGCAAGTACCCCTTCCTGGTCCATTACGCCTCTGGATTCGGGTACCCACTCCCGGGGTCCCCTAGGATCTCCTTCCCTCGCGGAACTCAGTGGTGGGCACTGAGCTCCAGACCTCCATCCGAGTACCTCACCCCAGGCTAAAGGTGCCTGGGATGGAACACGACCTCCGAACGTCCTCTAGGCCTAGGCCGCCTAGAGGACCGACACGAACCACCGCCCTCAGGCTGAAGGTGCCTGGGACTCCGGCCCTGTGACAAAGATGGCCGGCCCCTTTATACCCTCTCCCAGCAAGCACGGCGGGTTCCCCGCCCCATCATACCACTGCAGAGGGAGGACAAAAAGGGGTACGGCACACAGCAATGGTTCAACCCCAGCCCAAGGCGACAGCGCCACCCGCTGGACTGCAGGGAACTGCACATTACTGGTGTCTCTGCCAGTTTTAAATACACAGGAAAAGTGTATGCCCGCTACATATATATATATATATATATATATATTTTTCTTTTTTTTGCAGGGGTCTCAACAAGAGTGACAGGCTGCTGAGACGGTTTTGCATGGCTGCAAAGGTCTCAATTAATGAGAATTGGGTTACTGAGAAAGGATAGAAACACCTGGTTTGTTTGGCCGTTTACTGTACCCTTAAGTGAGCAGTATAAGGTATAAGGACAATGTCCGTTTGATTCGTAGGTTCCGTAGGGGGCCACTAACGAATGATATGGGAGACAACGAATCGTAACGAATTGATAGGACATAAAGAATGTAATAACAAATCTTACTTGCGACAGTGGGCCATGCAAGTGAGTTCGCGGCGGACTGTGCCTGGAGTGAAACATATCGGGAAGGTGTAGCGTGATGCCGTGCATGAGGCAAAACAACGGGGTTCGGTGTAGAAAATAGAAAAGACAGGGGCTGGTGTCCCAGTGTATGGATATATATAGGTCAGTACACCCTCATCCCTAATATAGCAAGTACAGAAGTACACTCCGAAGAGTGTGTTTACCTCAGGTGGGACTTTAATTTAGGGTGACTGTTGAACCTTGTAAAAAAAGTAAAATTACCAAAAGGTTCTTTCTAAAAAAGTTTTTATTGGAAAGATATATATATATATATATATATATTGAGGAAGCTGCTATTCCAAAAAAGGTTTCTCACACATCAAAAATGACTATAAGCGAAGCATAGGGAACAAGCACAAGTACAATGCATTACAAGAATAACAAGTAACAAGGATAATTGCAATACAGGACCCCAGTCTGTCTCAGGATGGGGCAGGGACCCAATGTTTCGAGGTTGTTTATTAGGGTAGAACCTCTTCTTCAGGGGTAGGATACTGTATTACGAAAGTACTGGTATCTGTAAGGGAGAGAGGGAGAAAAAAAAAAAGGGGGGAAGAACAAACAGAGAGTAAGAGCGAGCCCCCCAATTCATGTAAATCATGCATGAAAAATCATATATAGAGATAGGTAAATAAATCATTGCATCATATGTATGATACTAACCATGAATGCATGTGCATGCGTGGGCTATAGCAAAAAAAGAAAAAAGATTTTTTCTTGGTTGAACAGGTTAAAACATATGTACGGGCCCAGCTCAGAAAAGAGACAAACGGGACCGTATTTTCGCCTCGTAGTCAGGTCCCTGGAAGGGGGATAGCAAAAAAACACCCAGCCAAAGTGATGGTAGATCCAGTCAGTGCTGATTCACAGGGGGCGTGAAAAGAAGGCCTGCACTCCGCTGACAACGATTCTGAAAATGGGTCGCAGAAAGGTGAGAGCCAGTAGCCCCCTCCCATGGATTAATGCCTAGCACAAAAGAAAAATAATAATAGTAACTAGTGAGCATCCATACCTGATTTAAAATTTTATTTAAATTCAAACTTAAAATTTAAATTTGCTGTCCAGGTAGGACTAATGGTATATCTGAAAATCAGATGCAACCTACCTCAATTGAAGAGAAAAAAAAAATCTCTCTGAGGCCGCACTCCCAAATAGCCAGAAAAGGACCAGTGGTGTAGGATTTAATAGGTGCCTACAAATCAAAACCACAAAAAGAGTTGTTGGACAAAGGGTATGTAATAATAATTGGCTGGGCTTCTAGAGGTAGCAAGGGGAATGTCTGGGGGTGAGGGTCCCTGCACTTAAAAGTGTGTATAAAGGGACTTACCTAACAGTAGGGTGAAGACAGTAATATGTAGACCCCAAGGCAGTAACCCTAAGCGCCGTTGAAATCGGACAGAGGACCTATGCGGTATCCACCGTTCTAGAATCAAAGGGTGCCAAATTAGTAAATAGAGGTAAGAGTAATATTGAAAAATTGAAAGATATCCAATGCGAGGGTATGGCGTGACCTTCATCTAGGAAGGTCTGCCATATCCTTTGCTTAGAGCGAGGTAGAGAGTGGCTTACCCGACTGAGTCCTGTAATTGGTATGAGTGCCGCTTCCTGACATCCAGTGTGAAGACTAACAGGGGAGTAGCTCTAATATACTGCACAGCTGATCCTGAGATGTGGAGCAGCTGAGTGGGAGAGGGAGGGGGCATGGAGGCTGACCTCCTGGGTACGCCCCCCGAGTACGGTGGTGCGCGAGGCCACCTCCCCGGCCAGTTGTCGTAGGAACCAAAGACGCTCGCCCACACACAGGAGAACGTCCGATGCGGACGTGCCACTGGATGGCGGCGACGCAGGGAAGTGACGGCACGCGTCGGAGACTCGCGGCGCAGGAGCGGCTTGAGCCGTCGCCATGGAGATCATGACGACATTATCAAACCGAAAGAAGGCCGGGTGCGTGGAGACCACACAGAGCGGCCTTACCTGCGCCGAGTGAGCCAGCCTGAAAGGAGAGGAAAGGAGGGTGAGGAGCAATCCCTACCACAGAACGTCCTAGGAGGCGAAGTAACTAAATAACGGTGTAGAAAATAGAACGCGAGAAGTGCGTACGAATAATTCGTAAGCTCCACTGCGGGAACCGAACATATGGTACGGGTGACACCACAAGTGGCCACGAATTTGACATGACAAACAAGGTAACAAATCCTACCTGGGACAGTGAACGTGCGACTGGGTTCGCTTTAGACTGGAGCGGGTGTGCAACACATCTGAAAAGTGTGGTGTGGCGCCATGCATGACACACAGAAAATAACTTTGGTTTGGTAAATAAATGAGAGAGGGGGGCGTGTCCAAGATGGCGACGTGAGCGGTCGCTTCCTCCACGAGCTCCGCTGACCCTCTTCTACTTACCCGGCTCCACGGCCTGTATAACCCCTGAATTCATTACAGGCGACACCTGGATGCGGCGGAGATCTTCCAGGTCACGGTCCGGGAGGGGCAAAGTGCTGAAGTTCCCCCCATTCCCGGAGGACACGCCATCACCTCCCGGCCTGCACGAGAAGCTGCGCGCCAGACCCGCTCCCCTCATGGCCTCGATGACTACTCCTGTGGAGTCCCCGGACTCCAGACCTCCCTGGCTAGCGGAGGTGATGGCTGCTATTGCCACCTGCCAATCAACCCTGACGGCCAAAATAGAGGAGGTACAGCTGGATTCAGCCTCATCCGTCAGGACATTGATAAGCTCCGCTCCAGAGTCACGGAGACAGAGCAACGAATAGGGCTGGTGGAGGATGAATCCATGGAGCACTCGGCGTCTCTCCGCTCCCTCCATACCAGAGTGAAGGCCCTGGAATACAGAGCGGAGGATGCCGAGAACAGAAATCGGAGGAACAACCTCCGAATCATCGGCCTCCCGGAGGGGGCAGAGGGGGGGGACCCGACGTCCTTTGTTGAATCCCTGCTGCGTTCCCTCCTCCCTGAGGCGCGCTTCTCACCCCACTACACTGCTGAAAGAGCGCATAGGGTCCCGCCGAAGCCGGGCCCTCCGGGGACCCCCCCGAGAACCTTCATACTTCGCCTCCTCAATTTCCGGGACCGGGACGAGGTCCTCCGGGCTTCCAGGTTGAAGGGTGACCTCCGCTATCAAAATGTCCGGCTGATGATATTCCCGGACTATTCCGTCGAGACTCAGAAGCTCCGTAAGTCCTTCGATCAGGTGAAGGGGGCTCTTAGGGCCCGAGGCATCAAATACAGCGTACTGTTTCCGGCCAGGCTCCGAGTCCAGGACGGCGAAACATCTCGGTTCTTTCATTCCCCTGCTGAGGCCTCGACCTGGCTGGATTCCTTGCCCCCACACCGTTGACTGCACTAATTGTGAGTACTTTCCACCCTGTGTGCTTGTGGGTCAGCGGGTGGGGGTCCTGTCTAAAACTGATGATTTTTCCCTCTTGTAATGGCCGCCTGCTGAGCCCCACTCTGATTGCTATTTGCTGCCCCCCCCCTTGCCCCACCTGAGGCTACGGGTTAAACTGCTGTGCCCCTCCTGGATCTGGAAACCCGTGCCTGTTCACTCTTCTCCGGGGGTCCTTTGGCATTGCTGTCCTGGGGGGTTGGGGGGGGTGGGTTTCTTTTTCCCCCCTTTTTTTTGTTTTTGTTTTGGGGGGTTTTTGTAACACAAGTTTTCTGCCCCTGACAAGCTCAGGTGAAACGTTATTAAGCAAGAGGAAGGAAAATGTCCCAGGAACTTTGTATTCCCGTTGGAAGCCGTTTACCCTGCAGTGGGGTCTGTGGAGACTTTTACCCCTTGACTCACCCTTATCTGATTCACACAGCCCCACTGCTTTTTCTGAATTGAGGGAGGAGTCGGCGGAGGGGGGAGGACGCGCTCACTTGGACACCCCCGGTTGAGATCCGGTGGGCTCCAGCTCGCCTCTTGGCCTTATCCCCCCTTTTGCAGCCCGTGTGCTGAGTTGGGTTTGGGGAATGGAAGCTCTTCCCGGTTTTGGGGGAAAGAGCAGGGTGGGGGGGGTTTATTGCCCTTTTTGGGCTTTTTTGGTTTGGTTTTTTGTTTATTTGTTTTAAGTTTAGATGTTTTATTGCTTATGTACTATTTAACACACTGTACTGCTTTATTTTCCTTGGGGTGCGTGATTCTGTCATTGTCCCGCCCCGGACTTCACCGCCAGGTCGCCTGAGCTTCGCACTACTGAATCCTATTTTTCCCTTAAAATTTGGCTACCATGTCGGCTCTTAATATTCTGTCTTGGAACACCAGGGGCCTCAACTCTCCGCTCAAGAGATCACTGGTGTTTCAATTCATAAAATCACATTGTCCCCACATATGCATTCTTCAAGAGACCCACCTGGTGGGTAGTAGAACCCTAGCTCTCAAGAAACCGTGGGTGGGCAGTCACTATCATGCTACCTATTCTACCTTTGCTAGAGGGGTGAGCATCCTGGTTAATAAATCCTTGACCTGGCGCTGGACCCGGACGGCCATTATGTCATTCTTCATGCCAGAATCCTATCTCAGACTTGGTCTATTGTGGGCTTATACCTGCCTCCCCCGGCTTCGCTCAAGCTGCTGAATAAAATAACGGCTATCTTGGCTGATTTTGCCGCAGACCACATGATGCTGCTGGGGGATTTCAATATGGCCCCTGATCCAGGTGTCGACAGACTGGTGGGTGCGGGTCCCCTTGGCCCTGGGTTGTCAACCTGGGCGGCAACCTATGGCCTGACAGACGTCTGGAGGTGGAGACACCCTCGGGCGCGGGCCTACACCTGCCACTCTGCTTCACACGGTTCCCTCTCCCGAATTGATTTGGCCTTCGCTGGTCAATCGACCCTGTCCAAGGTCAGGGACGTTAGGATACTGCCTAGAGGTATTTCTGACCATGCTCCACTGCTGGTGTGTGTGGGTAACCCCGGGTCCCCGAGCAGGCTGTGGCGGCTATCGCGGTTTTGGATCTCAGATCGGGACGTGGATTCCCGGTTCTCCGGGGCGATGGGGGAGTTTTGGGCAGTTAACCCGGACTCCTCCTCGCCCATGGAGGTGTGGGACGCCTTCAAGGAATTTACCAGGGGTCAGTACCAGGCCATCATAGCTAGGATTAGACGGGAAAGACGGTCTGCTCTGGTTGATGCCGAATCGGCAGCCAGTACCCAGGAGGCACTTTTCATTCGAACGCGTGACCCTCAGGACTACATCAGACTTCAGACTATGACCAGAGAGGCTCTCTCCATCCGGACGTCCCTGACTCAGAAGAGACTTCTCGCTCAATCCCATCGTATATTCGAACAGGGTGAGAGGTCTGGTAGGCTCCTTGCTTGGCTCTCCAGGGAGCACTCGGGTGGGTTTAGTGTTCCCCACATCCTGGGCCTTAGTGGTGATCTCCTTTACACCTCTGAAGAGATCAACAAATGTTTTGTCGCCTACTACCAGTCGCTCTACACGTCCAAAGTGACGTTCAGGGATGAGGAACTGGTCGGCTACCTTGACGAGGTGGACGTTCCGGTCTTAACTGACGAATACAGGGATGGCCTGGACGGGCCTATCTCCCTGGATGAGATACTTAAAGCCCTTAAATCTATGCAACCGGGCAAAACACCTGGCCCGGACGGGATTCCTGTAGAGCTCTACAAACAGTACCCTGACACTCTGGCCCCTAGGCTTCTTACAATGCTGACGGCTGCTGAACAACTGCATTCACTTCCGCACTCCATGAGTGATGCGGTCATTATTGTTATCCCGAAGCCAGGTAAAGACCCTTCTTTATGCCCCTCCTATAGGCCAATCTCGCTGTTGAATGTTGACGCTAAAATACTGGCCAAGGTTCTGGCTAATAGATTGAATACGGTCATCACGGCACTAGTGCACCCCGATCAAACGGGATTCATGCCAGGAAGGGGCACAGACATAAACCTCAGAAGATTATTTACCCACATAGCCAGGGCGGAGGGGGTGGGGCAGAGTCTCGTGGCCTCTCTGGACGCCAAGAAGGCCTTCGACTCTGTTGAGTGGAGGTACTTGTGGGCGATTCTTTCTAAATTCGGTTTTGGTAACAACTTTATCTCATGGGTGAAACTACTATATGCGGCTCCCCGGGCCAGGGTATACACCAATGCGTGTCTCTCAGAACTGTTCCCGCTGGGTCGTGGCACGCGTCAGGGCTGTCCCCTATCTCCGGGCCTGTTTGCCCTGGCAATGGAGCCCCTGGCTGCCCTTATCAGGGCGGATGCTGAGATAAGAGGTATACAGGTTGGGACTCTCCACGAAAAAATCTCCCTTTACGCAGATGATGCCTTGCTATACTTGGCAGACTCTTCTGCTTCCCTTGATAGAGTCTTGGCCCAATTTGACCGATTTAGTGGTTTTTCGGGGGTACGCATCAATTGGGACAAATCTGAATTGTCCTCGCTCCATCTTTCCCCCATCGGCTCCAACTCCCAGACGCGACTTAATTGGGTGGCGGAAATTAAATATTTGGGGATAATGGTCACAGCGGACTTGGGGAAGTATATGGCCCGAAATATCCACCCTCTTATGCAGCAGGTCACCATCAAATGTGCGGCGTGGCGCTCCCTTCCCCTTACTCCTGTGGGCCGTGTTAATCTCCTTAAAATGGTGCTACTTCCCAAGTTCCTGTACTTTTTCAGGAACACCCCCGTCCACATCCCCAAGACATTTTTCCGGAGGCTGGAGAGACAGTTGGGGACTTTTATCTGGGCCGGGAGGACTCCCAGGGTGGCGAGGCGGACACTCCATCTCCCCCTTTCTGGTGGTGGTTTGGCGCTTCCCAACTTTCAAATTTATTACTGGGCTGCCATTTTGGTCACTGTCCGTTGGTGGTTCTCCCAACCCAGACTGAATCCGACGGTTACATTGGAGGCTGCTGTACTCGGGTCGTGTGCCGCTCTTGGCAATCTTGCATTTCGAGGTGAACGGGCCGCCCCCTCTGTTACTACCCCCATGAAGACCACGATTAGAGCCTGGCGCGAGGCCAGAGTCATTTACACAAAGCCCTCTCATGTATCCCCTCATACACCCCTTTGGGGCAACCCTACCCTCCCCCACTTCCACTCCCTACCAGATCCCTCGGTGTGGGCTGGGAAAGGAATATTGACCCTGAAACACATAGTTAGGGAGGGCAAACTTATGAGCTTCCAAGACATGAGGGACCGGTATTCGCTCCCGGCGAGATGGTTATTCCGCTATTGGCAGCTGAAGCATGCATTCGCTGCCCAATTCCCGGACGTACTTACGTTGGAGTCGGACTCCGTTGAGCGTCTCCTGACTTCCAGTGCGATGGGGCGGCCCCTCTCCTCCCTGTACCTCTACCTGACGGTAGCCTACGACACCAAGCTGACCAAGACCCTTCTGAAATGGCGGGCTGACCTGCCCGATCTTGATGACGAGACCTGGGAGGACTGTGTATCCACGTATATACCGACCCTAATAGCGGCTAGAGACAGATTTATACAGCTTAAGTTTTTGCACAGAGCCTACTTCGCCCCACTATGATTGGCCCGAATGTTTCCGGACAGGGACCCCCTCTGCCCTAGGTGTAGGCGGGAAGATGGCTCCTTCTGGCACATGGTTTGGTCGTGCCAGGAGATCCAACCTTTCTGGACACAGGTGGTGGACACTTTGAGCGCGGTCTCCGGCCTCAAGGTCCCCTTAGACCCCCTGACCCTTCTCCTGAGCCACTTGGACGAAAATCTAGGGGATAGATACACCAAACTTTTTCTGACTTTCTCCCTGTTCTATGCTAGACGTGAAATTCTTCTCAAATGGAAGTCGGGGAGCCCGCCCAGACTGGACTCCTGGATTACTACTGTCAACTCAGTGCTGCCCCTATACAGACTCACTTATGAGAGCAGACAGTGCCCAGCGAAGTTTGATAAGATTTGGTCGGGTTGGATTGATGCTAATGGTTGAGGTAGACCGCCAGGGAGGCTCACATGGTTATACATTCGAACATGCCTGTCTCTCTCTTAGCCCCCCCCCCAAGAAATGGGATTTACCTGTCTATTTTCCGGTTTGGTAATCTGGTTAGGGTATCTACAACACTCATGCTGATTAATTACCCTAGTTGAAGATGGGGCCTGGTTGCCCTCCCTATAGTGGGAAGTTGTGTGCTTTGCTTGTAACTCGGGTACATTGCTTAACCTTACTAAGTCTGCTGTAACGTTCTGATTGCGATTTCTTCTGCATGTGTTACTGTAATCCTGTTTTGTCTTTCAATAAAACATCTCTGTTAAAAAAATAAATGAGAGAGAAGAATCATGTACAAACAATTTGTAAGTTCCACTGCTGGAACTAAAACACACGGCACAGGGGAAACAACGAATGGCAACGGTAGCAAGTATGCAACGTATCTGATACAAATCGGTTGTAAAGAGAAATGACTGATACAAATCGGTTGTAAAATGCATGAAATGAATCCGATACGCTTGGATTTACAAATGAATCGTATGTTTGGCAGAAGGAAGTTACGAATGTACTACGCCTGTGCCGAATGATGTTGGGGCATGAGCGACAATAACTCGGAGGCAGGTTTTTTACAAAAGGGATGCAGGACAGAAAGCATAACGAATTGCAAGAATTGTACATCAGAACCGCCGACGAAGACCATGAACGGAGAAGCCGGAATGCACTTGCGATCGAATGCGCAGACTCACAAACATGAGGTGAGCTGGGAAGAGTCGACCCAGTGACGTGTAGTATCGCGCACTGAACCGACAAAGAGCATGGGTAAGTGGGCTGCTTAAATACCCTCCGGGCTCCTCCCATAAATTCAGGCCAGCATACTAGCCTTCTTATTTATCTGACTTTCATTTCCTGCTTGTTCCAGGTGAGTGACTCAAAAGTAATGAATCAAGAGACAGCCAGGCAACTAGCAAGGTAAGCATGGACAGCAATAAAAATCAGTGTCAAATCTTCTTGTCCGTAATTCTCTATACTAAAATATACAGTATGTTTGTTTTTGTATTTTTTCCCCATTTGAGAGATTTGTCATAATTTTCTTTTCTGCCATTAAGCGATGGGAAATCTCCCCAATAGAGGAAAACAATCTTATAATATATAAGCTCTTTTGTGGCTCTCTATCAAGGAGCGACCTGCTATATTATGCCCTACTTTATCTTTGTCTTTGGACATATGGGACAGACTATCCAGATCCCACAAATTTAAATCTCCTCATTCTCCCCTGGCACCTTTGTTACGCAATAGAGCTTTCACCCCAGGTCTCACCCCCCTGCCATTTGAGTGGTGGACCAATAAAGGTCTTTTACGCATAGCCGACTTATGTGATCGCAGGGGTATGCTACCCGAGAGGGTATTGATTGATAAGTATCTTATGCCTCCAGCAGAGAGTTTTAGATTTGCTCAAATTTCACATTATATGCAAACCCTAGCTCGAAAAAGTGACCTCGCAGCTCTAACTCCAATGGAATATTTGTGCCGTAACTATGACAAAGCCAAAGGACATTTGTCCGCTGTCTATTCGATATTGTTGAGTGCATCGACAAAGCTGAACTATATGGTCCACTGGGAGACCGATTTGAAGGAGACCCTAGAATTGGACGAATGGGATAGGATAGCAGAGACAGCCTCTCGGTCGCTCATCAATACATCAATAATAGAGGCAAACTATAAGGTTCTGCTGAGGTGGTATATGGTGCCGGCCAGGCTGGCGACTTTTGTATCGGGGGCAACCCCCTTTTGCTTCAGAGGTTGTGGCCAGGTCGGCACCACCTATCATATATGGTGGACATGCCCCAAGGTTAAGAGGTTTTGGATTCGGGTTTATAATTTCATTTACTCCCTCACTCAGGTTAACCTAATTAAGTCAGCCAAACAAGCACTACTAGGGAGTGGAATGGTAGAGGCCTCCAAGTATTGCAGGAGACTCTTGACATTTATATTTATTTCAGCTAAGATAACCATCGCTAGGAACTGGAAATCAGCGGCTCTGCCATTTGATCAGCTCAAAGGAAAACTGTCTTGGTTGATGCTGAACGAGCAGTTGACTGCATTGGCTCAAGACAAAATAAAGCACTTTCATAAAGTGTGGGACCCTTGGCTTCATTACCTCACTAATGACCCCGGGAAACCTACTACTTAGGTTTTCTCTAGAGACGCTGGGGTGCTCGATCGGGGCTCCTTCCCTTCCCTTCCCTTCCCTTCCTCCCCCTTTTCCCTCTTCTCAACTATTCCTTTCTTGCTTTGTTTCTTCCCCCTCTATTTCTTTGCCTCTATTTACTTTTTGATTGTTATTTTTGGGAGTCAGCTCCGGGCCTTAGAGGTCTGTATGACTCCCCGATTTCACAGGTTTATAAGTTACTTATAGTTATTAACAGATTGTCAGTCTGAAATGCACTAAGAGTTGCCCGCACGGTCTGGGGAGTTGAACCCCCCCCGACAAGCAGATGGGGGGACGGCTCCTCTGGGCGGGTGGTTCCCCAGATGCAATCTGGGATGTCGGGAGGAGTTGGTGCTTCAGGGGTACAGTAGTCCTCTGTAAATTGTCCAAAAGCGCATCTATGCTACAGCCCATGCTGGAGATACTTCGCTAGAATTGTTTGTTGTGTAATATAATATAGACCCCTGGGCGATTTGATCCTAGCGAATTGAATCCTAGAGACTGTATTATGACTGTACAATGCCATGATGTATATTTTATACCTTATGTTTGACAAAACTATAATAAAAATATTGAAACATAATATATAAGCTCTAAATATTAAACAAAATAAAACATTTTGGATCAAGTTAGGCTTTACAACTACAGTAAATGAATTCCTGATTTCATCATAGGAATGAAAAATGAACATGTTGTCCTTGTGTTTAACCATTCATCTACACACATTTTTGTATGAATTTGCCTGAATACTTCAATAACAACGATTTTTCTTTTTTTTTTTGTATTTACTTAAAATTATCCTTTTTTACACAGATAACATATCTTTTATTGCAGTGGAGGATGTGTTCTTATGTTACGGGTTTGTGCCACACTAAACATATTTCTAAGACTAGCTCATTTTCCACCATTTCTGATATTCTTCAGCTTGTGCTCCTACAATGTATACTATTTTGCTGGCTTCAAAAGGGTTAAGCACCCAGCTTCATTACTGAACCATCTTTTCCTCTGATACATCTGTTCCCTGCTGTCAGCATTCACATTTTAATTTCGGCAAGATAAATTAAGAGAATGATGAGGGTGGCATCAATTAGAGGGAATCTGGGGGCTCAAATTGTAGCGACATTGTTAAACAGCGTGAGAATGAGTCACCATTCTACATGTATATCATGATCATTTATATATCATACAGCAAGGGGTTCAGTAAGCACATGTATTGGGTGGGATCTAGGTTAGAGGCGAGTAAGCTAATTTTAATAAGGATAATTGGAATTAGATATAAAAAGGTTAATTTAGCAAATGCTACTTATCCTATGCATTTAAACAGGAAAAAAAAATTAAAATAGACTGATTCACTGTTCTTTCTTAAAGTGACAGTAAGGCCTTATGCGCATAGTACTTTTGTTAAGCCCCTCTGAATGCCAGAACTCCTGGCAGTAGAAAAGCTGCTTAAAAACCTTGGTAAAAGCTGCATATTGCACGTGTTTTGACACATTTAGGTGCATCAAGTCGGTGAGCATTAATGGGTTCCATTGGCTAAAATACCAATTTATATTCCTTAGTTACAAGCACCACATTAGCACATAAGGAGGTTGCACAGCAAGAGAACCATATGGCAAGAGACTGCAGTTCTATCAAAAGCACCAAAGCAAGTCTAGTTAATCTGGTTGAAAATGGATATAGAAGACTACGTCTAACATAAGCAAATAAAGCAGTTCTTTGGCCCCCATTATGCAAAAATATGACCAATGGCAAGACTGCATTGCAATGTCTCCCTATGGTATTGCAGTATAGTAAACCTGATCAGTACTCTGGTGGCTTACATGTTATTCTGGAAAAGGCAGGCAGCCTATGGTCGTACGATTCTACGTTTAATTTTTGCTGGTGCCTGTTTTCCCTGGCCGCAGTGTTCCCTCCTTCATTTGCTGCTGCCTGCCCTTCCCTCTGAGTTTGGAGAAGTTCACTCCTGTGGGCCTTTCCACCTGCCACTGTGATACTACAGTCATCTCCAATTGAGACACTTTTTGTACCATTCAGACCACCCACCTCCTTCTACCTACCCGCCGGTATGCAAGCTGTGTCCCCATGCGAGGTAGGTATTACTAATATGTGGTCCAATATTACCTCTCATTTTTTCAGTCCGTTTATTGGTGTGCCTCTTCTCTCTAGGTTTTCTTTTCCTTGGACCCCAGCACATACATAGGTGCTGTGTCTGATTCCAGGACACAGTAATCTGTGCACCACTGGGGATATTATCCCCTGTCAGCATGTCCTTTGAGCCATCTCTACATTTCTAGTCAATCGACCTTTTGATGCACATGTGAGCCGGGCGTATGGGTGCTCAGCTCTCAATTTAAAATTTATGGATACAGACATGTCATGGTCAAAGAACACTATGTAAGTGAACATAATTTTTGACCAGTTCTGTTTGGAAATAGTTATATTTATATGAATTGTTAACTTTCGTGTATTTTTGTAACCCTCTAGATTAATTGTTCCGATAAAACCCTGATGAAGGAAAACGTTTTTCGAAACGCGTCGGTTCAGGACATTAATATATTTTTCAATGACATTTTTATTGTATCCTATTTTGTATGTGTTCTATTTATTACTTGTTAATAAAATTAACTTTGTTATACTTTCATACATCCTCTCTAGTCTGTTGGTAGTGCCTCCAATGTCCCGCCCCCAGGGGTTCCCCCATTCCTTGATTCTATATCCATTGGGATGTGGCACACCTGCATTAGTTTTCTCTATCAGATCCCTTATCTCTAAAATTAAAACATGGTCATTTTTTATGTAGCACCCATGTTCTAAACAGGGCTGCTAGTAAATTTAGTTGTGCTAGGTGGTAACTAGCCTAGCTAATTTGTAGTCTTGATCAACTGTTTTTTCTTCTAAGCTTAAGTTTAATTGTAATATCTTTCTTCTGTCAATAGGTGGCACTGTTGCCTTTGGCATTAGAATGATAGCATACAGCCAATCAGCAGAAGTTTCTTTGGCCGCTGAGCATGCTGGCATAGTCTATTTGGAAGGAGTCAGGTGATCGGGGTGCTTTCCACCCGGGCTGCAACCTGGGTGGGTGTGTATGGAGCAGTAGCTGAGGTGTAGGCCTGAAGCCTGGGGCCTGGCCACGTGTAAAGGGGCTCAGCCTGAGGGGAACCTGATCGCTGCCAGGAGGCAAGGGAGAAGATGTTGCCAGAGAGTCAACCATTCTTTTTGCCTGAGGCAGGTGCAAAGGGATAAAGTTCTGAAGGAGTACCAGAGCAGACACTTTACTAGCCGGGGACAGTGAAGTAAGTGGGAAAGCATCAGTAGAGACTCATCCAGGAGTACAGTGGGTAGCTGTAAGTAAAGCTTGAAGATAAGTACAGCGGGTAGCTGTGAGTCAAGCCTGAGGGATCCAGCGGGTAGCTGCGAGTCCGAGGAACCCAGCAGGTAGCGTGGGGGAAGCTTGAAGAATACAGCGGGTAGATTTGAGTTGAGCTTGAGGGATCCAGCAGGTAGCTGAGAGTCCAAGAAGTCCAGTGGGATACTGCGAGCTGAGCTTGAAGAATACAGTGGGTAGCTGTGAGTGAAGCTTGTAAAGTCCAGCAGGTAGCTGGGAGCTAAGCTTGAGGATCTACAGTGGGATACTGTGAGTGAAGTTGTTGCTATAGGAGACAGCAGTTGCTACAAGATACGGATTGCTGCATTCAGCTTAAATGCCCTTTTTTGTATTGCTGTCTGCCAAGTTCTAATTTTGTCTGTGGAGTCTGCCAAGTTGCTATTGCATTTGCCTAAGGGTGTCCTGTGCCATAACCCTCTCTCCCCTGTTCCTGTTAAGTGAAAAAAAAACTCTCTTTGTTAATTTTTAAAAGTAACTGGCACCCATCTTTCCATCTTGCACTGCACCCACCATGCCTAGTAACCTGCACCCTGAGGAGGAATGTCAGCTCTTCCTGACTCAGGGGGTCAACACTAGGCCTCTGCAGGTCGGGGAGACTGCTACATTTATAATTCAGAGTGCTCTAGCAAATAATGCCACCCACTTACAGTTTAGAGCTACTTGAGAAAAAATAAAAATTATTCTTCAATTTAATACATGAAGAAAATATATAAAATAACACTACACTTTCCCTCTATGTGAGCAGTACAGAATTTAATGTCTCATTCAGATATGCATACGTGTTGCAAAGAGTCTGGTACTGTATATACATAGGTGTAAATTAGCTGTATGAGGTCTGGAATTTTAGGCTGTATCAGTGCTGTAAGTCAGCAATCCTGGATGTATAGACTGGCCAGGGGAAAAATTAATTATTTGCATGGCCCCATCCTCTACCCTAAAATAAGGAAGCAATATGGGGGGAATTCAATAAAGCTGCTAAACCACTTTTCTGTTAATGTGTTTTGCCAAATTCATGAAACCTTTGCAACACTTTTGGTTTTGACAGCGACTCCTGCGCCAAATTCAGGTAATTCTAAAATGCCCAACTTTTATATCGTGACACAAGGAATGTGCCAAATTCAAAATAAAATACCAACAGTTTGGGGTTGATTTATTGAAACTGGATAGTGCAAAATCTGGTGCAGCTCTGCATAGAAATCAATCAGCTTCCAGTTTTTTTGTCAAAGTAAAAGTATAAATAAAGGCAAAACCTTTTTTTCTAGTTTTGGATAAAGTGGAGAGTGATTCGAGCGCTTGTCAGTTTTTATTGCTGTCTGTGCCCGTTAAAGCGTTTGTAACCCTAAAAAATATATACCCTATTCCTTAAAGCATACTAAACAGCACAGTGCTTGTGCTGTGTAATTTGGCCCCCTGTATAACCTGAAATACCTGGCTGACCCTGCCTGGTTCTTCCCTCCCTCCTGCAATCTGACCACGGTTTATTATGGCTGCTGAGCCCTTACACCAGTGGTCAGTTTACAGGCCTCTGTCATCCGCAGATCTCCTCTCTGCTCTCTGTCTCTCCCTCTCCCGCTCCCTCCCTGCCTGTCAGTTTCAATGTCTGAGTTCTGATGCCTCCTCCCCTCCTCTCCCACTGCTCTTCCCTGTGGCTTGCAAATATTATTAAAAGTATAGCATAGAAAGAGCCACGGAGCACAATGTATATTGCATGCCTGTTTCAACAATCAAATGATGAATGTTTGAGCATAATGTGCTGTATGCTATTTTGGAAAATAATAAAAATTATTGGAACAAAAAAAGTATAGCATAAAATGCATTAAGATAAAAAATATATTCTGCCTTTACAAATCCTTTAAAGCTTGTAGGAGGAGTTTTAATTCTGCTCTGACTGTCCTATGAGGCTGCAGGACCCCTGACCCTCTGTCTGGAGAGTGCTGACTGGCCCTGTGCCGATCACAGCCTCCCAAGAAAAAAAGAACTCTCTAGCAATACACACCAAACTGAGCATGTGCAGAGTTACTCCAACGGCCCTGTCTTACCAGGAGATAGTTTGGGGATAGTGAAAAAAGAGGAGGATCAGATAAGACAGGATTAATCAGCCTTTTTACACAATGCGGAGGAATAACCCCTTAGGTTTCACAGTGAGTATAACAAGCATGCTTTACTGCATATACAGATTGATTTTACTGTTGTGGGTTTAGTAACACTTCAATAAAATAATTACAGTGCCATCATCCATATACAGAAATAGAAGGGACAATGTAAATTAAACAGTGTGTGTTTAGTATCACTATAATTGTACAAGCTGAAGTTAGAAGGTGATTGGCTACCATGCACAGCTGCACCAGTTTTGCACGCTCCAGTTTTAGTAAATCAACTCCACAGTTTCTTAAGAAAGTGGACCAAATGAAGACCAACTCTCTTTTGTCATTTAAGTTTTTTATTTTTCATCAGAAAAAAATCATTACAGAATCATAAATATTAAAGATGATTACAATTGACTCAACAAAAATCTCCGGTATTATTACCATAGAAACTTAGACAAATTATTATCGTAAAAACCAATACTGACAATGTTTAAACAAAAAGTAATAATATCTAGCCTCATCTTGGTCAAGTATATAATCAAGTAATCTTATAAACTTATAATAACTTATATTAAGAAAATCTAGTTCCCACAAAAATAAACCGAAAATATGAAGGGCTCCTACTCCCCTCCCCAGCCACCCCTAACGGGAACACACTGTGACTGGGAAGGAGAGAACGTCCCCTGCCCGGCCTTCCTGTCACCACCAACAATCGTCGGTAGAGACAACTGGAGAGATATAATAGAAAAAATGTCATTTGTACATGCAAAAAAAACCACAATACTCGACCTAAGTATGAAAAATAATGCCGCGTACACACGACCGCTTTTCTCGACGAGAAAAACTGCATTTTTTTTTTTCGCCGAGAAAAACGATCGTCTGTGGGCTTTATGTCGTTTTTCTCGTCTAGAAAAACGGCATAAAAAACGACGAGAAAATTTAGAACATGTTCTAAATTTTCTCATCGTTTTTTCCAGCATTTTTTTTCGCGGCAGTTTTCCCATAGGGAGACACTGCCGCGGAGCCCACAGACGGTCGTTTTTCTCGTCAAGAGAAAAAATGACGGGAAAAACGACCGTGTGTAGGGAACCAAGCGGTTCCCTCATTTTTCCTGTCATTATTCACGGCGGTTTTTTAACCGCCGTGAATAATGATCGTGTGTACGCGGCATAAGAGTTGTTCTCAGACTTGTTAGAGCTAAGTTCAACAGTCCAAGCCTCAAACAATAAAAAAAGGAATCTGAGCCTGAAACTATTATATTTTATCTGATGTAATAAAACAATAAACATACTATGAAATAATAAAAGCCAAAACCGAGAGAATAAAGTATAGGATAAAAATAAAGAAGAGAAAGAAAAAGAGGAGAGAGAAAGAGAAAAAAAAAAAAAATTCTCAAAGATATGAAGTGAAAAGATTATAGAATGCCTACAAACCAAATATACATTCTAAAGATCAGTGATTGGTGTTGATGACCAAGTTATGTGACAAAGAGATTCCCATAAATCGCGCCCAAGGTTCCCATATGGCTTCAAAATTTGAGGTCTCGTCTAACAAGAAGCTAACCAGTTTTTCTTGTTCCATAATCCAGGAAACTTTTCGTTTCATGGATAATATAGATACCGAAGGTTTCTTCCATGCCCTTGCAATAGTTAGTTTTGCTCCCGTTAAAATAAACAAAATTAGTTTACGAGTGGCTTTAGGAATATGAGGTAAATGTCCATTGAGTAAAGCAATTGTGGGAGATTGATGTATCGGGCAACCTGTAATATTGCGTAAAATGTGAAATACCTTATTCCAGAATCCACGAATTCTTGGGCACTCCCACCATATGTGGATCATAGTACCCAGTCCCTGACATCCCCTATAACAAAGAGGTGAAACAGAGGGGTACATAACAGTCAATCTCGTGGGAACTAGATACCATCTTGTAAAAAGTTTTATATTGGCCTCTATGAGCGAAGTATTGCAGAGGCCTGAAGTCGAGCGAGAGTAGCTTGCATGCCAGTCTACAATATTTCTATCAATTAGGAGTTCCTTCTCCCAGGCCAACATGTATGGTAGTTTCACTAAATTGGATGCCAGTGACTTGTAGATCACAGAGATCCCCCCCCCCCCCTTCGCTCCACTGTCTGTCCACACCAATTTTCATAATCTGTAAAGTCTCGGGATGAATATCCAGTTTTACACTTAGAATGAATTAAATTAGCGATTTGATGAAATCTCGGTTTTTCGGATAAAGGGAGATCTAATTTGTTCATAAAATATTCAATAGGTAAAGGGCCTATAGAGGAAAAAAATTGACCAATGCGGTACAACCCCTTGTCGTACCACCATTTAAAGGTTTGAAGGTCCAAACCTTGATGAAAAAGGGGTTTTTGAACACCGGGGTCAAAGGTTGAGCTTTAGAGACCAGCGAGGGAAGTTTCCGAAGTGAATCCCATAAAGATAAGGATTGTGAGAGTGATGGTGATAAGATGGGAGGTCTATTTCTGGGAGGGCACCACAACAGGTGTATTAGTGATGAGGATGGAACAGCTTGATTTTCAATTGATATCCAATCAGGAAGTTCTGTGTTAAAATATAAAGCAGATAGTTGTGCCAATCATGCTGCTTGGTAGTACCATAAGAGATTCGGAAGACCTAACCCACCCTGTTTGGGAAGGTTGAATAAGCATCTGTTTGAGAGTCGTGGACCTTTATTGTTCCAAATGAATTTAGTGAGCTTACTTTGAAAAGATTTCAAATGATCTCTTTTGATTGGAATAGGAAGTGAACGAAATAAATATAAAAGCCTGGGCAAAAGGGTCATCTTGACTGAGTTAATCCTGCCAATCCAAGAAATACTGTGCGACTCCCAGTCTTTGAGATCGAGTTCGAGTTTCTTGTACATAGGAGGGTAGTTAGCTTGGTATAGATTTTCAAATTTAGATGTAACATTAATTCCTAAGTACTTAATGAATGAGCTGCTCCACTTGAATTGGTAAGTTATCTGTAAATCGGACACTATAGAATCTGGGAGAGACACGTTAAGAGCTTGAGATTTAGACATATGAATTCTGAGACCTGAAAGAGTCGAAAACGTATTAAGCAATGAGCAAACCTCCGGTAAAGAAGACCGTGGAGAAGTGACAAAAAGTAAAAGGTCATCTGCGAATAAGGCACATTTATGGGTATCTTGACCACATTGCACCCCCCTGATATTCGGATTACTACGAATGGCAATGGCTAAAGATTCGATCATAATAGCGAATATCAGGGGGGATAGGGGGCAACCCTGACGTGTACCTCTTCCAATCTGAATAGGGTCGGAAAAAATTCCTTGCATTCTGATTCTGGCCTTAGGATTAGAATAAAGGGCTTCTAAAATTCCTAACATATTCTGTCCAAATCCCCAGCGTTTAAGTACAGCGAATAGATATGTCCACGACACCGAATCGAATGCCTTCTGGAGGTCCAGTGACAGTAACATACCCTCCTGTTTATGACCTCCCTCCCAATTAGATTTTAGGATTGATACTAGGTCAACCGCTCTTCGCACCTGATCAGGACCTTGCCTACCGGGTATAAAACCGACCTGGTCTTTGTGAATATAAGATCCTATAAAAGAAGCAAGTCTGTTCGCTAATATCTTGGTTAATATTTTAAGATCATTATTGATTAAGGAGATTGGTCTGTAGTTTTCTATTTGACTAGTATCTTTATCCGGTTTTGGGATCACAGAAATATAAGCCATATTTAGTTGATTATCTATCGGGGAACCTTTAGACATAAAATTAAAAAGTCTAGTTAGGTAAGGAGTTAGGATCTCTGAAAATGTTTTGTAATATGGTGTGGAAAAACCATCAGGTCCAGGAGCTGTTCCCCCCTTTAAAGCTTTTATGACATCTGAAACCTCTTCATTTGAAATAGGAGCATCCAATTCCTCTTTATGAGTTTCTGTTAATTTCGGAATATGTAATTTATCCAAGAATTCCTCTAACTCGGTAGAGACAGAGAGATTTTCAGCCATATATAACTTAGAATAAAAATCCTGGAATGCCTTAATAATATGTTGAGAATTCATGGTAAAAGAGCCATCTGCCTGTTTAATCTTTGGGAGAGCTTGTGAACGGAATCTGGGTGAAAGTTTACGTGCTAACATAGGACCCAACTTGTCTCTCATCTGGTAAAATTTTGCCCCAGACCATTTAATGGATTTTTCAGCCTTCGCTGTTAGAGCCAAGTTAAGAGCTACTTGTGCTGCATCCAGTGTGGATATAGATACACTAGAAGGACTTCTCTTATGTTTTTTGCACAACTCAGCGAACTCTTTCTCCAATCTCTCAATCTCGACCACCCTCTCTCTCTTCTTTCTGGCCGCTATTTGGATCAACTTGCCTCTAATAGTAACCTTATGAGCTGCCCATAAAGTTTCTGGAGAGACCTCCCCTCCATCATTAAAGTAAAAATAATCCTTCAAAGCTCCCTGAATTTCCGCCACTACTGCGGGATCCTTCAATAAAGACTGATTGAGAGTCCAATGTGAGGTCTGTGTACTAGGGATATCCCTTCTAATAGCCAATAGAATCATCGAATGGTCTGACCAAGCAGCTTCCACTATAGAAGAAGAAAGAGCTAGTGGAATATGGTGAGTAGAGATCCAAATGTGGTCAATACGGGAATAGGACTGGTGCGGATTAGAGTAGTGTGTAAAATCTCGTTTTTTTGGATGGAGTTCCCTCCATATATCCGTCAATCTAGATTGAAAGATTAATCAAGCAATTTGAACACTTGTTTTATTGGGCCTAACAACTTGTGATCTTAAGGGTTTGGATTTGTCCAGACTAGAATCAAAAGCTGTGTTAGAGTCCCCCCCCCCATAACTATGATCCCCTCCATAGACGGTCCAAGTGACTGGAACAATTGTTTAAAAAACTGTTTTTGTCCTCTGTTAGGGGCGTAGTAAGATATAAAGGTATATAGCTTATTATCGATAGTTCCCTTGACCAATAGGAACCTTCCCTCCTGGTCTCTGAGTTCCAACTCAAGATTGAATTTGCAATTCTTAGAAAACAATATTGCCACTCCCTTGGTCTTATCTTCAGCCTTAGACAAGTAAAAAACTGGAAAATGGGCATGAAGAAACAATGGGGTGTACCGCTGAGGTAAATGGGTCTCTTGTAAGAGTACTACATCAATATGACGGGATCTATAGGCTTGGAGGGCTTTCCTTCTTTTGACTGGGGAATTTAATCACTGGGTGTTGTGAGACACAACACGAAGGGGTAAAGAGTTAGTGTTAGTGCCGGCCATGGAGCAAAAGGGGGAGAACTCCAAATAACCCACAGCCACCTACCTTCCTCCAGGAAGAACCAAGGGCATATAATGAAAGGTATTTCACTATGTTAGGGGAGGATATACATAGCATCACTTCACAGGTAAATCTCAATGACATGTAGGCTGAAAAAGAAAAAAAAGTTAGAATGAAAGAAGAAGAGTAAATAAAATATTCAAATAAAAATAATAACAGTTGTAAAACGCAGTGTAACGAAAGGCCTATAAGCGGCCCAGAATGGGAGGAGGGGTATGGCTCCCTCCCCTCATTCAGAAAAAAATAAGTAGAATAGCCCAGATGTAGGGCTATATACCTACCCCTCAGCATGGTTTACAACCAAACTGAGCGGTAGGTGGAGGCACAATGCAGCAGCACCAGCAAGTGACAGCACTCAAACTAACGTTGTAATATTAAATGAACGGAACCAAACATCCCTGGATTTCCAATATAGTAGCAATTAAGAATAGTTTAACTATTAGATTTTTTTCTAAACAAGAGAGAAGAAGAAAAAAAAAGAGAAAAAAAAAAAAAAAACCCCATTATCTATTGAAAATTTAGCAACAGAACTATGTGTGGGGAAAAAAAAAAAACCCCATTATCTATTGAAAATTTAGCAACAGAACTATGTGTGAAAAAAAAAAAAAAATTAATAAAATAAAATAAAAAAATTAACCCCCATTGTCTATTGACAGTTTAACAACAGAACTATGTGTCAAAAAGAGTTGCACAGGAAATCCAAGAGTCAATGTAATGAATTGTGTTTCCTCCCAAGGAACCTACAGGGGGGAAGAAAAAGATGAAATACAGTAAAGTCATGTAAATCCTCTTCATGGGGGGATGTTATCCTTTACTCTCTTAATTTTGGACATCTCCCAAAGTGGCGCAGTCGGGCTCGGAGGCGATTGGCATTTAGATGACCCCTGCATAGAGGGAGAGGTATCCATATTTGAATCCAGCGTAATGAGTCTCAAGTCAAGTAACAGGCGTTCTCCTTCTGGGAAATTGTGAAAAACATGTTGCTTCCCATTGTACGTAAATTTCAGGGCAAAAGGGAATGCCCACCGGTATTTAATATCCTTTTTGGTCAGGGCTGCAAGGAGGGGTTTCAAAGATCTCCTCTTTTGTATGGTGTATGGAGATATGTCAGAAAAGATTTGAATAGAAGCACCTTGGAACTGTATCTGATCTTGTTGGCGGGATATTTTCATCACTTCTTCCTTGACAGAAAAAAAGTGGGGTTTTACTATAATGTCCCGTGGAGAGCCATCTTTCCTGAGGGGTCCCAAGGATCTATGCGCTCTATCCAATTCCAGTTTATTAGCTGGAATCGAAGGGAGTACATTTTTAATAAAATCTTTCACAGTTGTATGAACATCAGTGATTGATTCAGGCAGTCCTCTAATGCGAAAGCTTTCCCTTCTTGAACGATTCTCGAGGTCGTCTATTCTGGCTTGAGCGGTATCAAGCTGATCCTGCAAGAACTGCAAGTGCTCAGAATTTTGGTTTGTCTTAGTTATAGTAAAATCCAACTTATGTTCAATATGCTCTATTCTGCTTCCCAGGTTCTGAAAGTCTGCTTTAATTTCTCCTGTGATCCTGTCAGCATTTAAAGCTAACCTTTTGTCCAGCATATCAGAAATCCTGTTAAAAAGTTCAGTCATATTAAAAGACATATCAGGAGCCTGTTCAGGATGTGTATTGAGAGAGCCTATGTGAGGTAAATTCACTTCATGAGGTGGATGGCCCTCAGATCCCACATAGTTCTCCTTTAGGTTTAATTTAAGCTCAGAAGGTTGTAAGGTAGCAGAGGAGTCTAAGCTCAATGACTGTGAGCTAAATGGGAGAGTTGCAGACTGAATAACTTGCTTGCTAGTTGAGGAGACATCATTAGCAGTCTGTATCTTATTCTGAGGTGCGGCAGCCATTTTGGATTTCTCCCGTTTTTCAGAGAGCTTGTAGTTCTGTTTCTGCGCTTTTTTATATGCCTTACCTGGCATAGGTAGGTGCCTGGCACTATTCGCTGCCTTTCCCTGTAGTTTTTAACCGCAATGTGGCTTCTTTTTCCGCCGCTATTAGCGCTGTTTAGCTGGTGCTGAGCGGAGCTCCGGTCCTAAGCCTCCATCACAGGAGTCCCCGCCCACTGACCAATCCTCTTTTGACGTATAGAGAGAGACCCTGGCCCAGACAGATTTTGCAAAAGTTTCTCACGTGCGTCCTATAAGAGGTGGAGTGTGCACCAAATTCAAATACAAGTTGTAGACAGGTACAGGAATTTGGCCACTTTTAGAGCACACAGAAGACACTTTCACAAAATCTGTCTGCACCAGTCTATGAATTCCAGGGAATGGTATTTTTTTTTTGTGTGTTGGAAGGGAAATTTCCCATTAGCTCCTGTTTTAACCACTTAAGCCCCGGACCATTTCGGGCCATTAGGACCAGGCCTGTTTTTGGGATTCGGCACTGCGCTGCTTTAACTGTAAATTGTGCGGACATGCAATGTTGTACCCAAATGAAATTTGCGTCCTTTTCTTCCCACAAATAGAGCTTTCTTTTAATGGTATTTGATTGCCTCTGCGATTTTTATTTTTTGCAATATAAACAGAAAAAGACCGAAAATTTTGAAAAAAAATTATATTTTCTACTTTTTGTTATAAGAAAAATCGAATAAACTCAATTTTAGTCATACATTTAGGCCAAAATGTATTCAGCCACATGTCTTTAGTAAAAAAAATGTCAATAAGCGTATATTTATTGGTTTGCGCAAAAGTTATAGCGTTTACAAACTAGGGTACATTTTCTGAAATTTACACAGCTTTAAATTTATGACTGCCTATCTCATTTCTTGAGGTGCTAAAATGGCAGGGCAGTACAAAACCCCCCCAAATGACCCCATTTTGGAAAGTAGACACCCCAAGGAAATTGCTGAGAGGCATGTTGAGCCCATTGAATATTTTTTTTTTTTGTCCCAAGTGATTGAATAATGACAAAAAAAAAAAAAAATACAAAAAGTTGTCACTAAATGATATATTGCTCACACATGCCATTGTTATATGTGGAATTGCACCCCAAAATACATTCTGCTGCTTCTCCTGAGTACGGGGATACCACATGTGTGGGACTTTTTAGGAGCCTAGCCACGTACGGGACCCCGGAAACCAAGCACCGCCTTCAGGATTTCTAAGGGCGCAAATTTTTGATTTCACTCCTCACTACCTATCACAGTTTCGAAGGCCATAAAATGCCAAAATAGCACAAAACCCCCCCAAATGACCCCATTTTGGAAAGTAGACACCCCAAGCTATTTGCTGAGAGGCATGGTGAGTATTTTACAGCTCTCATTTGTTTTTGAAAATTAAGAAAGACATTTTTTTTTCTTTTTTTTTTTCTTTTTTTACATTTTCAAAACTTTGTGACAAAAAGCGAGATCTGCAAAATACTCAACATACCTCTCAGCAAATAGCTTGGGGTGTCTACTTTCCAAAATGGGGTCATTTGGGGGGGTTTTGTGCCATCTGGGCATTCCATGGCCTCCGAAACTGTGATAGGCAGTGAGGAGTGAAATCAAAAATGTACACCCATAGAAATCCTGAAGGCGGTGCTTGGTTTTTGGGGTCCCGTACGCGACTAGGCTCCCAAAAAGTCCCACACATGTGGTATCCCCGTACTCAGGAGAAGCAACAGAATGTATTTTGGGGTGTAATTCCACATATGCCCATGGCATGTTTGAGCAATATATAATTTAGTGACAACTTTTTGTACATTTTTTTTTTTTTTGGTCATTATTCAATCACTTGGGACAAAAAAAAAAAAAATATTCAATGGGCTCAACATGCCTCTCAGCAAATAGCTTGAGGTGTCTACTTTACAAAATGGGGTCATTTGGGGGGGTTTTGAACTGTCCTGGCATTTTATGCACAACATTAGGAAGCTTATGTCACACATCATCCACTCTTCTAACCACTTGAAGACAAAGCCCTTTCTGACACTTTTTGTTTACATGAAAAAAAAAATTTTTTTGCAAGAAAATTATGTTGAACCCCCAAACATTATATATTTTTTTAAAGCAAAGGCCCTACAGATTAAAATAGTGGGTGTTGCATTTTTTTTTTCCACACAGTATTTGCGCAGCGATTTTTCAAACGCATTTTTTGGGGGAAAAACACACTTTTTTTATTTTTAATGCACTAAAAAACACTATATTGCCCAAATGTTTGATGAAATAAAAAAGATGATCATAGGCCGAGTACATGGATACCAAACACGACATGCTTTAAAATTGCGCACAAACGCGCAGCGGCGACAAACTACATTCATTTTTAAAAGCATTTAAAAGCCTTTACAGGTTACCACGTTAGATTTACAGAGGAGGTCTACTGCTAAAATGACTGCCCTCGATCTGACCTTCGCGGTGATACCTCACATGCATGATGCAATTGCTGTTTACATATGACGCTAGACCGACGCTTGCGTTCGCCTTTGCGCAAGAGCAGGGGGGGACAGCGGTGCTTTTTTTTTTTTTTATTATTTATTTGGCTTTTTTATTTTATTTTTAAACTGTGCCTTCCATATTTTATTTTTTTACCATTTTTATCGTTATCTCAGGGAATGTAAATATCCCCTATGATAGCAATAGGTAGTGACAGGTACTCTTTTTTTGAAAAAAATTGGGGGGTTAGACCCTAGATCTTTCCTCTGCCCTCAAAGCACCAAGATCGGTGTGATAAAATGCTTTCCCAATTTCCCAATGGCGCTTTTTATATCCGGGGGGGGGGGGGACATTCCCTCCCACTGCTTGTAAAAGCAGTCTAGAGGCTAATTATCTGCTAGAATTGCTTTTACATGAAAGCCGGCCGCTGGCTGAAAAGAATGATACCAAGATGATACCTAAACCCGCAGGCATCATTCTGGTATAAACATTCAAAGTCCAGCAACATACCAGTACGTTGCTGGTCCTTGTTGGACATGTATTGTAATCTTTTTTTTGATACAGCCTATTGGCTGAACGAAAAAAAGAGATTGATTGGTGGGTATGCCCACCATTAGAATACCTCCCTTCATCCACCCACTTCTAATGATGGGCATATATGCCGAAGCATGGGGGCATCCTCCCGCAAAAAAGTTATGCCGCGTACACACGGTCAAGCCTTCGTCGGAATTTCGACCGTATGTACGCGGCATAAAAGGTTATGCCGCGTACACACGGTCGGACTTTTCCACGGGCAAGCCTCCGTTGGAATTTCGACCGTATATACGCGGCATTAGGAGCAAAATAGATCCGCGCTGCAACTGAATGGCGTACCTGCTAAGCAAATGGTGGTTAACATTAAAACAAAGTAACATTACAGTACAACAGTAAGACCTTACCATGCCATACCTGCAAAGCAAATACCAAAACAAAACCTAGTAAAAAATAAAAAAATGTTTTAACGCAACCTGTGCCTAAAATATATATATGCCGAAGCATGGGGGCATCCTCCCGCAAAAAGGTTATGCCGCGTACACACGGTCGGACTTTTCCACGGGCAAGCCTCCGTTGGAATTTCGACCGTATATACGCGGCATTAGGAGCAAAATCGCTCCTCCGCCCCTGCTGCCCCCATGCTTCGGCATATATGCTCTTTTTTTTAACTGTGGTGGTGAAATCACCTCCTACAGCGTTGGAGTCACGGCTTTATGTATCGTGGGAGCAAACGCTGTTGCTGTCAAGATAAATAGATCCGCGCTGCAACTGAATGGCGTACCTGCTAAGCAAATGGTGGTTAACATTAAAACAAAGTAACATTACAGTACAACAGTAAGACCTTACCATGCCATACCTGCAAAGCAAATACCAAAACAAAACCTAGTAAAAAATAAAAAAATGTTTTAACGCAACCTGTGCCTAAAATATATATATGCCGAAGCATGGGGGCATCCTCCCGCAAAAAAGTTATGCCGCGTACACACGGTCGGAATTTTCCACGGGCAGGCCTCCGTCGGAATTTCGACTGTATGTACGCGGCATTAGGAGCAAAATCGCTCCTCCGCCCCTGCTGCCCCCATGCTTCGGCATATATGCTCTTTTTTTTAACTGTGGTGGTGAAATCACCTCCTACAGCGTTGGAGTCACGGCTTTATGTATCGTGGGAGCAAACGCTGTTGCTGTCAAGATAAATAGATCCGCACTGCAACTGAATGGCGTACCTGCTAAGCAAATGGTGGTTAACATTAAAACAAAGTAACATTACAGTACAACAGTAAGACCTTACCATGCCATACCTGCAAAGCAAATACCAAAACAAAACCTAGTAAAAAATAAAAAAATGTTTTAACGCAACCTGTGCCTAAAATATATATATGCCGAAGCATGGGGGCATCCTCCCGCAAAAAAGTTATGCCGCGTACACACGGTCGGAATTTTCCACGGGCAGGCCTCCGTCGGAATTTCGACCGTATGTACGCGGCATTAGGAGCAAAATCGCTGCTCCGCCCCTGCTGCCCCCATGCTTCGGCATATATGCTCTTTTTTTTAACTGTGGTGGTGAAATCACCTCCTACAGCGTTGGAGTCACGGCTTTATGTATCGTGGGAGCAAACGCTGTTGCTGTCAAGATAAATAGATCCGCGCTGCAACTGAATGGCGTACCTGCTAAGCAAATGGTGGTTAACATTAAAACAAAGTAACATTACAGTACAACAGTAAGACCTTACCATGCCATACCTGCAAAGCAAATACCAAAACAAAACCTAGTAAAAAATAAAAAAATGTTTTAACGCAACCTGTGCCTAAAATATATATATGCCGAAGCATGGGGGCATCCTCCCGCAAAAAAGTTATGCCGCTGTGAGGGGGTTAGCTCGGCAGCGGGTGTGTGTGAACCCCGGGATGGGCTCCCCACACAAAAACAGGCCCAGCAGACGGAGCTTGTGGTTTTCAAAATCAAAAAGGTGCGGTTTATTTTCTATTTACAGTGACAAAACACAGCAAAGCAAAAGAAACATAAACAAAATAAATCCTGGTCAACTTGACCTCTGACTAAACATACAGGTTTCCTAACTAACAACTGGGATCAGCCTAGTGCTGTCCTAGTCCCTAAGTCCCTGGGTTTAAATGTCCAAGCAAATAGCCACACAGGCTTTGTCTCACCGCACAAGGGTTCACTCTCTCCAGGAAGTCCACACAGGTCTGCTTCCAGGCATGAGCTAACACCTAATGAATCTGGGAGTTCTTATAGAGGCCTAAATGAGCTGACAAGCTTCAGCTGGTCTCATCAACTCCCTGTCTGCACGACGCCCCACACTCTCCCTAGAGGTATGAGTCATCCATGAGCCCACTAGCCTCAGCTGGGCTTATACAACTCTCCACCTAGTTGTATGAGTCGGCGTAAAGCCTGAATCTGGGCGAAATATATCTACCCCCCTGGATGCAACCAGGTGACTTTACCTTCCTGCTGTCACATACCCCCCCCTCTTGTTTTAACCTCGGGGTTGGAACACCAGCAATCAGGCATTCATGTACTCGAGACAAAGCATCCACATTCCCCATTTGAACGCCAGGGCGATGCTTTACTGTGAAGTTGAATTCCTGGAGGGCCAGGAACCACCTATTCACTCTTCTATTTGTTTCCTTGTTTTGAGCCATCCACTTTAACGGAGCGTGATCCGTAACCATGTCAAAGTGCCTACCTAGCAGGTAGTACCGAAGGGAATCTAGAGCCCACTTCACCGCTAAACACTCCTTTTCAACGGTGGCGTAATTTACCTCATGGGACTTCAACTTCCTGCTGAGGTAAATGACTGGGTGCTCTTCCCCGTTCCAGACCTGGGACAATACTGCTCCTAACCCCACATCTGACGCATCACTTTGTACGACAAAGTCTTTAGAGAAGTCGGGTGAGTACAACACTGGCTGGCTACATAAGGCTTGTTTCAAGAATTGGAATGCTGCCTCAGCCTCGGGGGTCCATTTAATCATGACCGACCCTTTCCCCTTCGTCAGGTTGGTTAGGGGCACAGCCTTAGAAGCAAAGTGGGGAATGAATCGCCGATAATACCCAGCGATTCCCAGAAAGGCTCGTACCTGCTTCTTGCTGTTGGGACGTGGCCAACTCTGGATGGCCTCGACTTTGTTGAGTTGGGGTTTTATTACTCCCCTCCCAATGGTGTACCCAAGATATTTGGCCTCCTCCTGCCCAATGGTACACTTCTTGGGGTTAGCCGTAAACCCCGCTTCCCGAACAGAGTCCAGGACTGCTTGCACTTTTGGCAGATGTGAGGCCCAATCTGTGCTATGGACAATTACGTCATCCAGGTAAGCCGCAGCATACTTCCGATGGGGCCTCAGCATCTGGTCCATTTTCCGCTGGAATGTGGCCGGCGCATTCTGTAACCCGAACGGCATTCTTTTATATTGGAACGCCCCGTCTGGGGTTACAAATGCGGTTTTCTCTTTGGCCGACTTGGCCAGGGGGATTTGCCAATACCCTTTTGTGAGGTCAAGAGTCGTCATGTATCGGGCTGTTCCCAGCCGGTCGATTAACTCATCTATACGTGGCATGGGGTAGGTGTCAAATTTTGTAACTTTGTTCAACTGACGAAAATCGTTACAAAATCGCCAGCTCCCATCCGGTTTAGGCACCAACACAATGGGACTAGACCAATCACTTTGGGACTCCTCTATCACCCCTAAGTTCAGCATTTTCTGTACTTCCTCCCGTATTGCCTCCCGTCGGGCCTCTGGGATCCGATAGGGTTTTAACTTCACCCTTTCACCGGGCGGGGTAATGATGTCATGCTCTACCCCAGATGTTTGTCCCGGCAGCTCAGAGAATACCTCCTTGTTGCGAAGCACAAACTCCTTAACCTCCTGTTGTTGGGGTTGTGACAAGGTGGCTGCTATTCCAACCTCAGGAATCACGCAACCAGTTTGAGCTGGTGACCAAGTGTCTGCGACTAGGGACTCTCTATCCCTCCAGGCTTTCAACAGATTAACGTGATAGATCTGTTCGGGCTTTCGCCTTCCTGGTTGTCTGACCTTGTAATTCACTTCGCTCACTTTTTCCATTATCTCATAGGGGCCTTGCCATTTGGCAAGGAATTTACTTTCAACCGTAGGGACAAGTACCAGTATCCTATCCCCCGGGGAAAAGGTACGGGTCTTGGCTCCACGGTTGTACACTCTCTGCTGTGCTAACTGCGCTTGGGCCAAATGTTCCTTCACGATGGGCATTACCTGTGCAATTCGGTCTTGCATCAGGGCGACATGCTCAATCACACTCCTGTGGGGAGAACTCTCACTTTCCCAAGTTTCCTTGGCAATATCCAACAGCCCTCTTGGGTGTCTCCCATACAGTAACTCAAAGGGGGAGAATCCCGTAGAGGATTGGGGCACCTCCCTAATAGCAAACATCAGATAAGGAAGTAGACAGTCCCAATCCTTTCCATCTCTATCCACCACTTTCTTCAACATTTGTTTTAGGGTTTTGTTGAATCTTTCAACCAGCCCATCGGTTTGGGGGTGATACACAGATGTACGTAATTGCGTCACTTTGAACAATTTACACAGCTCCTTCATAACCCGGGACATAAAGGGTGTACCTTGGTCCGTAAGCAGTTCTTTACAAATACCCACCCGGCTAAACACAAGAGATAGCTCTTTGGCTATGGTTTTGGCCGAGGTATTTCGGAGAGGGATCGCTTCTGGATAACGGGTGGCATAGTCCATTATAACTAATATGTACTGGTGCCCCCTAGCGGACTTGATTATAGGACCTACCAAATCCATGGCGATCCTCTGAAACGGGACCTCAATGATGGGTAGAGGGACCAGCGGGCTACGGAAATGTGGCATCGGGGCCGACCTCTGACACACAGGGCAGGAGGAACAATAATTTTCTATGTCCTTCATCACCCCCGGCCAATAGAATCTCTGTAATACCCTCTCTCGGGTTTTCTCTGTCCCCAGATGACCTCCAAGAATGTGCCCATGGGCCAACTCCAACACCAACTTCCTGTAAGGTTTGGGCACCACAAGCTGCTCAACGGTTTCTTCTGCCCTTTTTGCCACCCGATACAGTAGGTCCTTCTCTACGCTGAAGTATGGGTAAGTGCAGGTATTATCTGGGTTCACTAACTCGCCATCTATTTTCACTACGTTTTCCCGTGCCTTTATTAGGGCGGGGTCTTTCAACTGTTCTGTGGCAAAGTTTTCCCTGTGAACCTCAAGATCAGAAAACTCCACAGACGGTAGGTTTTCGTCTGAGGAGGTGGGCTCCTCTCCAGTTTCTTGAGTCTCCCCTGCCAATACTGATAAGGGAAATTCCGGAGAGTCCTCACCACTCTCAGGGGAGTTCTGGCTATCACATTCCTGGTACATAGGGGCACCAGTGAGGGGCTCAGGATCATCCCACAGTTCCCAGAACTTCGGAAAATCCCTTCCCACAATGGCGTCATGCGGTAACTGAGATACTAAGCCCACTGGATGAGAGAGGGTACCTTTGGGGGTCTCGAAACACACTGTAGTCACTGGATACTCTCGGGTGTCCCCATGCACACAAATAACAGCTACCTTGCTATTCCCAGAGACCTCTGTTTTAACTAACTCAGCCTTTATCAGGGTCACAAGGCTACCTGAATCCAGCAATACCACAACATTTCTACCATTAACACACATTTTGCATAAATGTTTCTCAGTTCCTCGAATGGCAGTGCATGCGACTGTCGCACACAGCGACTGACGTCTGCCCGTCAGAAAGTCACACTGCATGGGTTCCTCCACAACCGGGCAATTGGCTGCAATATGTCCTGCCTGCCGGTAGCGGTAGCAAACGATCCTTCTTGCCGCCTCTTGAGCCGCTGATTTCCCAGGCTGTTCTCGCCAAACTTGGGGTAGAGCTCCCACCCTCTCACTCTCTCCACCCTCACCCCTTGGAATCCTCTTATCCGCCCCTGGGGATGGTCTGGTCTTAGGGTGGAAAGTCCGAGTGTCTCTGGAAGAGGCCGTCAGGTTCTCTGTAGCCAAGTATTTCTCCACACGATCCACAAGACCATCGGCCGTCTCTGGGTCTCCATGGCTTACCCACTTTTGGATGGCAGTAGGAAGAGCTCTCAAAAACCGATCCATTACAACACGTTCCACAATCTTTGGTGCGGACAAAGTCTCTGGCTGTAGCCACTTTCTGCTCAGGTGAATGAGATCATACATTTGAGACCTGGGGGGTTTTCCAAGCTGGAAAGTCCAGTTATGCACACGCTGAGCCCGGACAGCCTGGGTGACACCCAGCCTTGCCAATATTTCAGCTTTTAGCATCACATAGTCTTTTGCTTGGTTAGGCTCTAGGTCATAGTAAGCTTTCTGCGATTCGCCAGTTAACAGAGGAGCCACCAGTCCAGCCCACTGCTCCTCAGGCCACTTTTCTCTTTCAGCGGTCCTTTCAAATGTGGTCAAAAATACCTCTGGATCATCCTCTCCAGTCATTTTTGTCAATAAACGACTCACCCCAAAGGACGCGGTATTAGTGGGACGGCTTTCCTCACTGGTCTGCGGACGTTGCTGCATTACTGCTTCCATCTGTTGTTGTAGTCTCTGCTCTTGCTTCTGCAACAGGTCTATGAAGCGGGCCTCAGATTGCTGCTGGGCTCGTTGCTGAGCCTCCAGACTCTGTTGCAAAGTTGCGTTTGTCTGCTGCTGGGCTGCAAGGCTCTGTTGATGAGCTTGCTGCTGGGCTGCGAAGTTCTGTTGTTGAGCTGCAAGGCTCTGTTGATGAGCTGCAAGGCTCTTTTGCAAACCTGCATTTGTCTGCTGTTGATTGGCATTTGCTAGAGCCAGCTGCTTCAGTATCTCCTCCATGCTGGCTTAAAAAAAACTGCCCGCATTCTCCACCAACTGTGAGGGGGTTAGCTCGGCAGCGGGTGTGTGTGACCCCCGGGATGGGCTCCCCAAACAAAAACAGGCCCAGCAGACGGAGCTTGTGGTTTTCAAAATCAAAAAGGTGCGGTTTATTTTCTATTTACAGTGACAAAACACAGCAAAGCAAAAGAAACATAAACAAAATAAATCCTGGTCAACTTGACCTCTGACTAAACATACAGGTTTCCTAACTAACAACTGGGATCAGCCTAGTGCTGTCCTAGTCCCTAAGTCCCTGGGTTTAAATGTCCAAGCAAATAGCCACACAGGCTTTGTCTCACCGCACAAGGGTTCACTCTCTCCAGGAAGTCCACACAGGTCTGCTTCCAGGCATGAGCTAACACCTAATGAATCTGGGAGTTCTTATAGAGGCCTAAATGAGCTGACAAGCTTCAGCTGGTCTCATCAACTCCCTGTCTGCACGACGCCCCACACTCTCCCTAGAGGTATGAGTCATCCATGAGCCCACTAGCCTCAGCTGGGCTTATACAACTCTCCACCTAGTTGTATAAGTCGGCGTAAAGCCTGAATCTGGGCGAAATATATCTACCCCCCTGGATGCAACCAGGTGACTTTACCTTCCTGCTGTCACACCGCGTACACACGGTCGGAATTTTCCACGGGCAGGCCTCCGTCGGAATTTCGACCGTATGTACGCGGCATTAGGAGCAAAATCGCTCCTCCGCCCCTGCTGCCCCCATGCTTCGGCATATATGCTCTTTTTTTTAACTGTGGTGGTGAAATCACCTCCTACAGCACTGGAGTCACGGCTTTATGTATCGTGGGAGCAAACGCTGCTGCTGTCAAGATAAATAATTCCGCGCTGCAGTTGAATGGCGCACCTGAAAACAAAAAATTACTTACCTGAAAAGCAAGCATGATAAAACATTGCAGAATAGAATACAGTAAAAAAGAGCAGAACAATAGAGAGAAAATAGAGAGAGAGAGAGAACAATAAAACGACAACTATTTTTGTTTTTTTTATTTTATATATTTTTTTGTGTTTTGTTTTTTACGTTTTTTTTTTCTTTTTTACACTTTTTTTTGTAACTTTACAACTGTAATGGTTCGGGTCTCTCAAAATGTAATGGCATCTTGGGAGACCCTGTGTAAGTGTGTCCTAGTCTGTGAAATGCTGTACCCTACGCTAAAACTTCACTTTTGAGTGGTAGCGTTCAAAACATTCACCTTGGCAAAGACCAGGCTTGTCAGGACAGAGTGGACAAAAACTACGGGTGTCACGCCTAAATCCGCGCTTGCTACAGACACGACATCTTTTTTGGGGGTGGCTTTGGGTAGGGGTACTCGGGAGGACATACGAATAATGCCTCTCATGCAGCCGGCTTACTGCATTTGGTTGGGGATGGTGAGGTGCAGAACCGCCTGGATACAGGAGTTCTGTGACTATCTCATTCTGGAATTTTAGAAGAGATAACGTCCCGCCTGAAGCTCTGTATAGCACATGAGCGTTCAGCAAAGCCAATTGGAATAATGATAGAGACACTTTTTTGTACCAGCGTCTCGCCTTACGGTCAATTAGATACGGCGCCATCAACTGGTCGTTGAGGTCCACCCCTCCCATATTTTGGTTATATTCGTGGACACAGAGGGGTTTCTCCACAACACCAGTCGCCGTACGAATTTGGACTGTCGTGTCTGCATGAAGGGAGGTAAGAAGGAAAACATTCTTATTGTCCCTCCACTTCATAGCGAGCAAGTTATTACACTTCAAGCAGGCTCTCTCCCCCAGCCTAAGACGGGCATCTACAAGCCGCTGGGGAAAGCCCCGGCGATTAGGTCGCACGGTGCCACATGCTCCAATCTGATGATCAAACAAGTGACTAAACAGTGGCACGCTCGTGTAATAATTGTCCACATACAAGTGCTACCCCTTTCCGAATAAGGGTGACACCAAGTTCCACACTATCTTGCCAGCGCTCCCTATGTAATCCGGGCAGTTGACCGACTCAATCTGACTGTCTTTTCCCTCATAAACCGTAAAGTTCACTACATAGCCTGTTGCCCTGTCACAGAACTTGTAGAGCTTGACCCCGTATCTGGCACGCTTGCTGGGAAGGTACTGCTTGAAAGACAAGCGGCCACAAAATTTAATCAGGGACTCATCAACGCAGACAACTTGATCGGGAGTAAACAAGGCTGCAAAACGTTCGTTGAAGTGGTTTATGAGGGGCCGAATTTTATAGAGTCGGTCGTATTCAGGGTCCCCACGTGGACGACAAAGTTCATTGTCGTTGAAGTGCATGAACCGCAAAATCTTCTCGTATCGTGCCCTGGACATGGAGGCAGAGAACACGGGCATGTGGTCAATTGGGTGCGTGGACCAATAAGCACGCAATGACGGAAATTTATGTGTGCCCATGTTGAGGGAAAGGCCCAGAAAGGTCTTAAATTCGGAAACCGTAATTGGTTTCCAATTTCTGGCAATTTTAGGCAACTGGGGGTTAGCGGCGATAAATTGACCAGCATATAAATTACTCTGGTCCACAATAGATCTATAGAGATCTTCCGTGAAAAACAGCGAATAAAAATCAATTGGAATAAAATCAGCTGTTTCCACCTGAATACCGGGTTGGGCAGTGAATGGGGGAAGTACGGGTTCTGCAGAAGTGGTGGGGACCCAATCAGGATAGGCGAATTCTGCAGGAAGGGCAGTATGGGCACGACGGGCCTGCCTTTGTCTTCTTGGTGGCAGCGGGACACTACTTGTGCTTGCCACCTCGCCAGCTTGAACTGCACTTATGGGACTCGCCACGTCACCAAGTGTTACTGCAGTGCTGGATGTACGTCCAGGCTGTACTAGGCCGCTGGTGCTTGCCAGTTCACCAGAAGGAATAGCGGCGCTAGTACTACTCTGCTCCATGATACGAGAGACCTGCGGTTCTTGCTCCTCAACAACCTCAGAAGATCGGGATCGGGTACACCTGACCTTAGCAGGGACCTCAACTTCGTCGTCAGAGCTATCTGACGTGGGGCCGCTGACGTCACTGTCTTCTACGGGAAGATATTCTGAGCCTGAATCTGACAGATACGTGACCTCCTCTTCACTATCTGTCATGCTCAGAATCTCGTAGGCCTCTTTACTAGTGTACCTTCGTCTTGCCATTTTGGGCTCTAAATTTAGGGGTACACTAGTAAGATTCACAGGAAAAAAAGCACCTGACTGTCGTCAGCAAATATATCAAACGCTACAAAAAAACTGTTAGCGATCGCAGGGATCAGGCCTGTCTCTGCGAACGCTGCAGTTATGTGTGTTGTGTTTGGTACGTGACAGTGATCGATCGATACTGCACTTGGGTGGGCTGGGCTGGGCTGGGCTGGGCGGAGGGGCTAAACGCAGGCGCTAGCAGGTATCTGGGCTGATCCCGCTAACACTGCGTTTTTGGGAACCCTAAACCGCTGGGGATGCTAGTATAGATCTGATCAGATACTATACCACTAAGGGGGGTGTATGCTTTGCGCGTGGGTGTTAGCGTTACTGGCACTAACCTAACACTGCCTGGGGCGACGCAGACCCTCTCTGGCGCTAAAACCTAATTGATCTCACCCGCCGGGCGATCAGGGGGGTTAAACCTTTATTGGGTTATATACGGCGGGTGCCCTGATGCTATAAAAAGCAAACTAATCAACCAGCGTCACCTGTAACCTTTATATGGTGATCACTGGTGAAAGGGTTAACTAGGGGCAATCAGGGGGTTAAAACCTTTATTAGGTTAAATATGGGGGTACCCGACGCTATATAAAAACCTGACGGGTTACCTAAATAACTAGATAACTTACTGGCTAACCAGTGACACCAGTGACGCTTATACGGCGATCACTGGTGAAAGGGTTAACTCTAGGGGCAATCAGGGGGTTAAAATAATATATGGGGGTACCTGACACTAATAAAAACCTGCGGCGAACCTAAAAAAAAATAACTGCCTATCTAAAACACCAGCGACACGAATACAGCGATCGGAAAAACAATCGCTTAGTGACGCTGAAGTTAGGGGGTGAAAGGGTTACCTGGGGGGTGATCAAGGGGTTAAACCTTTATTAGGGGGGGGTTAGGGGGCTACCCTGGACCTAAAGGGGCCTAATCCTAACTGCCCTGCAACTTTTTACAATCACAGATGACACTAAATGCAGTGATCAGTAAAATAAATGATCACTGCAATCAGTGACACTGTGATTGGGGGCTTTGGGGTGACCTGGGGGGTGATCTGGGGGTGACTGGGGGGTGATTTGTGTGCCTATGTGTACCTACGTGTCAGTGGACTGTTGGAGCACTAACCTCTGTCTTCTCTCCTCGGCGCCGGGAACGAAAAGACCGCGGCGAGGGAGATGACATCACTTCCTCCAGCCTGTGTTTACATCACATGGCGGAGGAAGCATTTTCATTGGCCGGGAGCGATCGCGATGGGGGGGGCGGAATCGAGCGGCCGCCCCCTCATGCCTGATCGCTCCCGAACACTTAACGGCCGCTCACTGCAGTGAAGGGGGGTCCGGATGGACCCCCCAACTGCACAAAGGCGATCACGTAGATCTACGTGATTCTGCCTGTCCGTGCCATTCTGCCGACGTAAATCGGCGGTGGGCGGTCGTTAAGTGGTTAAGAAGTTCACCTCATCAAAACCTGATTATACTTTTTAAAATTTCTAAAGATCACTTACTGCACAGGTGTCAAACACAAGGCCTGCAGGCCGAATCCAGCCCTCTAGGTCATTTCATGTGGCCCTCGCACCTCTCCTGCAGCTGCAAGAGAGCTCCAGCCCTCCTCTGGTCCTACTCCAGACCTTTACTTTCTGCTTTCAATCAATGCATCCAGCTTCTTCCCAGCAACAGCATAAGGAAAGGGGGGTGCACTGTGATGTAAGGGAGAGTGGGGGACTCAACTTCTGATGGTGGGGTGGCTCTTGACATCTAAGGTAAAGGGGAGGGGATGCGCTGGACATCTAATCTTACAGATACAACCGGCCCTTTTGAGGGCAATCATAATGCTGATGCGGCCCACTATGAAATTGAGTTTGACACCCCTGTCTTACTGTATGGTTATGTTAGAATGTAATGAGATTTTACTGAAGCTATAAATATATTGAAGAACTCCAAGAAGGTGTAATCTACAGCACCTACAGGGGCAAGTATTTTACACTTCTCGTTGTGCCATCCTTTGCCAGATATCCCACTGTGACTACCCAGCTGTCTGCACTGCTAGGTTTCATACAGCTTTCAAGCCAGGGAATAGTTGGAATTGCTGTCGTCAGCCCCATATGGTCCCACACTGCAAGTCAAACAATACACCAGGACTGTCAGCTGTGTTCTATGGTAGGAGTACTGTTAACCGTGTTTTTTTTTTTTTTTTACAGCAATATATCCTGTGAAGTATACCACATAGATGAAATGAACTTCCAATATGCTGTAGATTATGCTTTCATGGAGTTCCATTTTAAGAGCATTTTATAAATATAATTTTTATTTCTTCTCAGCCTTTTTCATTAAGAAGCATTACATAACCCTACATGCGAATGGGTCACAGTGCTTATTATCGGAAGGCCTGAGCTGTACTTTTCAGTAAAGGTAAAGGTAAAATAACAGGTTCTTTATATTAAAGAATTTTCCAGATCTGTCAGTCTACCCAGCAGAATATCACTAGGGAATTGCAAGGAAAAAGAAAACTTGACCTTCCTTCACCTCTAAGGATGAAGGAACAGAATGTAAAAATAAATCTCAGATCTGCCTGAGCGTGTCCTGCTCCATCTTTATAGAGGAAACCTTGTTGCTGTAATCCCTAGAGGCAGCCAGAATCACACAGCACTGGCGGTGCAGACAGACAGACAGAACCTGAAGACCTTCAGAAGGTAAAGTTTCTTTCTATGTAATGGAAAAAATCTGACCAGATGAGGTGTGTAACTAGACACTGCTCTTATCAAAACTTACTTTGACCCTTGTCTTTCATCCCAGCTTAGTAGGGTTAAAAAGGCCAGCTAATGCTCTCCTTGATTATTAAATAGAATTGATTTTGACAGCAACTAAGATGTTTCAAGATACAAAGCACATATTTAGGAAACTCTAATGCCGCGTACACACGGTCAGAATTTCCGACAAATGTTCGATGGGAGCTTTTTGTCGGAAATTCCGACCGTTTGTAGGCTCCATCAGACATTTGCTGTTGGAATTTCCGACAACAAAAATTTGAGAGCTGGTTCTCAAATTTTCCGACAACAAAATCCGTTCTCGTAAATTCCGATCGTGTGTGGACAATTCCGACGCACAAAATTCCACGCATGCCCTGAATCAAGTGTAGCACTACCCTCTCTTCTCTAGGGGAAAGAAGAGAGGCACCCATGCCACAAGCCCGTGTCCTCTAGTTTAGAGGTCAGGCGGTGTATATATACCTGGGTCCCGCAGCGAGTTACCTCTTTCCACTGGTTCCCATCTCCAGGATGTAGAGATGAGTCTGTACTTTTCCCTTCTTTAATAAAGTCAATGTCCAAACCACTTAAACTCCAACGTTGAGTTTATTTTGTATCTTTGCTTGATAGATAAAGAGAGAGTAGATGAGAGAGATAGTAGTTGAACTAAAGCAGATTCAGGCACAGAACTCCCAGATTTATCACCACTCGGTCCCGAATGCGTACAGCTCACCCGGATAGTCCCTCAATGGTCCTAGCAGCCGATGTGGAGCTCGAACAAACAATTTAAATCCTCCAAGGACAAGTTCAGTATGTCCTCGAGGAGCAGCAGCACTCCGCAGGGTCAGTTCTGCGGAGCATAGGATCCTTCCCTCCGACAGGTCACCAGGCCTTTCCCGAAACAGCAATCTAACTATCACTCATCTCCTGTTATGGGACCGATCCTCCCCTGGCTTCCTCTTGGTCAGAGCGGATACCCTCACCCGGGCATCCTAGGACTCCCAGAGATTCTGCCTGTAGACTCAGTTAAAGGTACTGGGCCTACCCGGAACGTTTCGGTCTCGGGCCGAAGGTGCCCCGGACACTTCAGTCGGGGTACGCACCCCCCTCCTTAGGGGCGCACTCCTCCGGGTACTTGTCCCCGGGTCTCTCTCTGAATAATGGCATCTGCCTCTTTTGTATCCTCTCCTGGCATGCACAGCAGGCAGAACCCACCCACTGCATGGTAGCCGAGAGTGGACATCCAATACGCCAATGTAACCTATGGCTCAACCTTGACCCAACATGGCAGCGCCACCTGCAGGCCACAGGGAACCCTACATAGGCACATAGCATAAAAGCAGAGTCCAGCACAATTAGAAGGCCCGAGCCATACTAGTGCTCAGGTCATCTCCTTAAATTTGGAGTACCCGCTACCAGGGATGAGCCGAACACCCCCCTGTTCGGTTCGCACCAGAACCTGCGAACAGACAGAATGTTCGCGTGAAATTTAGAACCCTATTAAATACAATGGACTCGAACGTTCGAAATCTAAAGTGCTAATTATAAAGGCTAATATGCAAGTTATTGTCCTAAAAAGTGTTTGGGGACCCGGGTCCTGCCCCAGGGGACATGTATCAATGCAAAAAGAAGTTTTAAAAACGGCCGTTTTTTCGGGAGCAGTGATTTTAATAATGCTTAAAATGAAAAATAAAAGTGAAATATTCCTTTAAATTTCGTACCTGGGGGGTGTGTATGATATGCATGTAAAGTGGCGCTTGTTTCCCGTGCTTAGAACTGTCCCTGCATAAAATGTAATTTTTGAAGGAAAAAAAGTCATTTAAAACTCACTCGCGGCTATTAATGAATTGTCGGCTCTCTGCAATACATAGAAAAGTCATTGATAAAAAAAAAAAAAAAAAAAGCGTGGGGGTCCCCCAGAATTCAATTACCAGGCCCTTCAGGTCTGGAAAGGATATTAAGGGGAACCCTGCCGCAAATTTAAAAAAAAAAAGTGTGCGGTTCCCCCAAATATCCATACCAGGCCCTTCAGATCTGGCATGGATTTTAAGGGGAACTCCACCCCAAATTTTAAAAAAAATGGCGTGGAGTCCCCCCAAAAATCCATACCAGACCCTTATCCGAGCACGCAACCTCGCAGGCCGCAGGAAAAGAGGGGGGACAAGAGAGCGCCCCCCCCTCCTGAACCGTACCAGGCCACATGCCCTCAACATGGGGAGGATGTCTCCATGTTGATGGGGACAAGGGCCTCATCCCCACAACTAGGGTTGTCCCGATACCACTTTTTTAAGACCGAGTACAAGTACCGATACTTTTTTCAAGTACTCGCCGATACCGATACTTTTTTTTAATGTCATGTGTCAGTATTTTTTTTTTTTTTTACAGTGCTTTATTTTTTTTTTATTTTTTAGGGGGGGGGGGGGGGGGAGTGGATTGTGTCAGTGTGTTTTTTTTATTTTTATTATTTTTTACAATTCATTTTTTTCCCTTTTTTTTTAGCGCTGTTGGGGGGCTTTGGTGAGATTTCAGGGGTCTTAACAGACCTCTGACATCTCCCCTATGAGACAGAGAAAGGGACGAGGGACACAGATTCCCCAGTCCCTTTCTCTGCAGCCTCAGCTAAAATGAATGGACAGGAGGCTCCTCTCCATTCATAAACTGAAGCATCGTAAACACAGGTTACGATGTTTCAGTTATATGAATGAACAGAGTCAGTGATCACTGACTCTGTTCATTCAAAAAGGAAGGAGCCGGCTTTAGCGGCTCCTACCTCCGCTCTCCATCCTGAGATACCGAGGACAGAGGGGGTGGAGGAGGACATGGTGGGGGGACTCGGAGCGCAGAGGGGGAGAGCAGCAGGAGGGGGACACGGGACAAGGAGCGCCGACAGCAGCAGTACGGAGGGGGATACAAGGACACCCGGAGAAGGAGAGCAGCACCGAGGGGAGCACGGAGGGGGAGAGCAGCACAGAGGGGGACAACGAACCGGAGAGGGAGAGCAGCGCCGAGGGAGACACAGAGCACGGAGGGGGAGAACAGCACACAGCAGGACACAGAGCGTGGAGGAGTATAGCAGCATGGAGAAAGATACAGTGACAGTCAGCGGTGATCAGTGCGTGTTGGGGGGGAGTTACAAGCACCGATCACCGCTGTATAAATTTCACTAAAGCAGCTAAAAAGGGGGGGGGGGGTCCGGGGAGAAGCTGTCAGGCTTTATTGAAATGTATACAGGCAGATCAGTGCTTGTAATTCCCCCCGCCGCACCGATCATCCCTGACTGCCCAGGTATCGGGTGAAGCATCGGAGCATTTCCCCCAAGTACAAGTACTTGGGGAAATGCTCGGTATCGGTGCCGATACCGATACTAGTATCGGTATCGGGACAACCCTACCCACAACCCTTGCCCGGTGGTTGTGGGGGTCTGCGGGCGGGGGGCTTATCGGAATCTGGAAGACCCCTTTAACAAAGGGGACCCCCAGATCCCGCCCCCCCCCCTATGTGAATTGGTAAGGGGTACATTGTACCCCTACCATTTCACGAAGAAAGTGTCAAAAAATGTAAAAAAAAAAAAACACACAAACACCTTGAAAAAGTCCTTTATTTAAAAAAAAAAAAAAAACATTCCAGCGGTGAAATCCAGTGTCTCGCGGCGATCCGATGTCCAGCGCTGTCCGTCATTGGCTGAGCCTGAGCGGACCTGATGGGGGAACTTCCTCCGCAGTCTATTACATGTATAGACCCGCCCCTTCTAAAGTTCCCCATCAGGTCCGCTCAGCCAATGACTCGGTGTAAGGCTGAGGACCTGATGCGGAACATGAGAAGGGGCGGGTCTATACATGTATTACGCAGTGAAGGAAGTTCCCCATCAAGTCCGCCCCCTCGGTATGTCAGACCCCGCCTACGTCATTGGCCTGAGCGGGGCACTTCCTTCACTGTGTAATTTAAATTTACACAGTGAAGGAAGTTCCCCATCAGGTCTGCTCAGGCCAATGACGTAGGTGGAGTCTGACATACCGAGGGGGCGGACCTGATGGGGTACTTTAGAAGGGGCGGGTCTATACATGTAATAGACTGCGGAGGAAGTTCCCCATCAGGTCCGCTCAGGCTCAGCCAATGACGGACAGCGCTGTACATCGGATCGCCGCGGGACACTGGATTTCACCGCTGGAATGTTTTTTTTTTTTTTTTTTTTTAATAATGGACTTTTTCAAGGTGTTTGTGTGGTTTTTTTTTAAATTTTTGACACTTTGTTCGTGAAATGATAGGGGTACAATGTACCCCTTACCAATTCACATAGGGGGGGGCGGGATCTGGGGGTCCCCTTAGTTAAAGGGGTCTTCCAGATTCCGATAAGCCCCCCGCCCGCAGACCCCCACAACCACCGGGCAAGGGTTGTGGGGATGAGGCCCTTGTCTCCATCAACATGGGGACATCCTCCCCATGTTGAGGGCATGTGGCCTGGTACGGTACAGGAGGGGGGGCGCTCTCTCGTCCCCCCATCTATTTCTGCGGCCTGCCAGGTTGCGTGCTCGGATAAGGGTCTGGTATGGATTTTTGGGGGGACTCCACGCCATTTTTTTTTAATTTGGGGTGGAGTTCCCCTTAAAATCCATGCCAGATCTGAAGGGCCTGGTATGGATATTTAGGGGAACCACACGCATTTTTTTTTTTTAATTTGCAGCGGGGTTCCCCTTAATATCTATACCAGACCTTAAGGGCCTGGTAACTGAATTCTAGGGGACCCCAACATTTTTAATTTTTTTTTATCAATGACTTTTGTATGTATTGCCGGGAGCCGACAATTCATTAATAGCCGCGAGTGAGTTTTAAATGACTTTTTTTCCTTCAAAAATGACATTTTATGCAGGGACAGTTCTAAGCACGGGAAACATGCGCCACTTTACATGCATATCATACACACCCCCTAGGTACGAAATTTAAAGGAATATTTCACTTTTATTGTTTCACTTTAAGCATTATTAAAATCACGGCTCCCGAAAAAACTTCAGTTTTTAAAACTTTTTTTTGCATTGATACATGTCCCCTGGGGCAGAACCCGGGTCCCCAAACACTTTTTATGACAATAACTTGCATATAAGCCTTTATAATTAGCACTTTAGATTTCTCCCATAGACTTTTCGAATTTGCCGCAAACACCCCAATTTGTTCACTGTTCGGCGAACAGGCAATGTTCGAGTTGAACATGAGTTCGACTTGAACTCGAAGCTCATCCCTACTCCTCACCAAATTCCTTGTCAGGAGTAGCTACTGTAGTTAATTATTAGAGATCCATTGACTTCTCCCTAAGTTTGGCCTGGTTGTACTTTTCTCTTCTACCACCAGGTGGCCGGGCACTTGGAGGTATTAGATTGAGAAGGACAACTCAAGGTCAGGTTATGGGTATATGGGGTATCTCAGCCAATGGGCAGGGGTTTTGTTGAATCCCTTGGCCTGCTGGGAGAGCCTATATATTCGGGTGAGGTCAGGTGATCCAGGTTCTTGTCTGCCACCGAGACTGCCGTCTGGGTGGATGGGTATCATCTGCCCTGGGCTGCTAGGCCTGAGATTGGGCCTATTCCGGATGCATCAGGCTGCCAGGCTGTGTGAGGGCCTATCCATAAGTAAGAGGGCAGGGCAGGGTTGGGACTGCGGTTTGCAGTCCAACCAAAAGTGACGGTTCTGCCGGCTGGAGAACCTGTCGTAGTCGGAGGTAGAAGGGAAGCTGTCGCCACTAAGGGACCAATCACCTTTACAAGGGACCACAGTAAGTAACTGAAGCAAGTACCGGAGCAGTATTCTCACTGAACGATCATGGTAGAAAATCGGGAAACTTCAGGCGGTGATCAAGTCAGGGACCCAACCAGCAGAGGTGGCACTTGCAGAGCAGCCTTGTGTGCCAAGCTAGGGACTGAGCCGGTCAGCAGGGTGAAGCTTGAAGGTATCCAAAGTGCCAAGCTAGGGACCCAGCAGGGAAGCGTGGGTGACACTTGATGAGATACCACCGAAAAGGCCTTGAAGAGCTCACAGGATTCAGAGTCAGTGAATCAGAGGGTCTAGTGAGAGACCGGGAGCTCAAGGGGCTGAAGAACTACAAGGAGCAGTTGTAGTACAGCTGAGAGAACTGTTACTTTGAGTTAGGACCTGTTTAAGTACTGTTACCATAGGAGACAGCAAACCTGCACGTGCAGAAGTGGCACCTTGCTGGGGCCTTTCCTTGTACGGATGTCCTCCCGTTGAAGTATCAGAGTCTGCCATTTGAAATTGCAACTACTTAAAGTGGTTGTAAACCCACTTTTTCAACTTGCACCTACAGGTAAGCCTAGATTAAGGCTTACCTGTAGGTGCAAGAAATATCTCCTAAAACTACACGGTTTAGGAGATATTTAGTTAAATGACACGCGCCACTGTCTACGGCGCATGCGCGCCGTAGACAATGGCGCATTCATGGGGTTATTCCCATTCACAAATGTGGCTACTTCCCAGCAATCGCTTGGCGTAGCCGAATGTGAAGGCTCCCGCGCGCATGCGCACAGTGACGTCTCCGCCGCTCCGGCCAATCACAGCGCCGGAGCGGCGCTGTGATTGGCTGGAGCAGCGATACCCGGAAGTAACCTTCCGGCTATCGCCGCAGAGATGGCTGCGGCTGAAGAGGGAGACGAGGACGGCTTCGGGGGCCCCGATCTAAGGTAAGTGATGCATAATGAGCTATTATGCAAGTCATATTAGCTCATTATGCCTTTCTCTTACAGGTTGTTTTTAAAAAAAAAAAGTTTAAAAGGGTTTACAACCACTTTAAGGGTGTCCTGGCCCTAACCCTCTTTCCCTTGCAAAATATAAAAAGGACTGTCAAAGAAATAAAACCTCTTTTACATCCAAGAAGTGTCTGGCGCCCAATGACTTTTACCACCTTTGCACCCACTATGCCTCACAACCCACCACATATTGAAGGATGCCAGCTATCTTTGGTCTTGAAGATTCTCATTAGGCTGGAAGAGGTCAGAGATTCTGCTACATGTGTACTCTCCCTATCCACCACTGATGGAGATCACCTCTACTAATGTAGACTGAGCTGCACCATTATTCCTGGTCACATGATTTGTTATAAGCATGCTACAATTCCTAAAGAACTGAATATATCGGCACAGAGAAATGTAGTCCATCTCCGGAGCAAGCAGGAAAGGGTAGCTAACTTCACATACACAAGGGAGGCATGGAGAACAAACATAGTCAGCCTAGAACAGGAAGTCTGAGAAAAGCAGAATAAAAGATTGCATCTGAGAAAGAGAAGAGAGATAGAAAGTACATTTTACTTCAATTTAAATATATTGCGTTTATTTTATTTTAAAAAAAAAATTACATTTTTAAAGCTAGACTTTAGGAGCTCAGCCACTTTCTAAAATGTGCCATATTACTAAAGGGTTAAATCCAAAGAGGAGCATGCCATATTTTTAAAGCATAGTTAAAGGCAATTTTTCTTCTTTTTTTTTTTTGGACAGAGCAGAGAGGTATTAGAACACATTTATCCCTGTATTTATCATTTTTACTGTTATCACAAAAAGTGAGAGAAAATTCCAAGTTTTGGGTTGTCCCCTGAGCAGTAATAAAGGAGAAATCTTCCACAGGGGACATTAGTTTTGGCGACCCTGGAGACTACAGCGATCCCTTCACTTCGATCCCTTCGATCCCCTCACATGCAACCGCTTTTCCCGCCTCTTTCCTCCTCCTGGCCAGTCACAAAGTGCTTTGTATTATATGAACTAGGGTGACCACATTTCCAAACTGCCATTCAGGTACACACCCCCTCTCTCACCTTCCCCAAAAAAAGATGAGGGGGGGCGGGGGGAAATGTAGTCTCGGGGTTGATGGTGAATTCAGCGGCGGGTTATTTGTCAGGTGAATGTGCCACTTGCCACCAGATGCAGTGCCGCTTGCCACCCATAGCCTGCCACCAGATGCAGTGCTGCTGTCACTCCCTCTGCATGAGCCACGTGCGTAGAAGTAAAGGAGTGGTATCACTATCTGGAGAGTGAAGATCACACCAGTCCCTGCTGCTTGCCGCTGGGTGCCGGAGAAGGAGGAGGTGCCGAGGTGGGTGGGGACAGCAGTGCTGCACTAGGCGCAGGCCTCGCTCCCAGCCTCACTGTCTGAGAGTAAATTGTCACTGGTTGCAAGATGCCAGGCAGCGCTGGCCCTAGCAACCAGTTCTGGAAATGTAGTTATTAGTTAGTAGGGGGTGGCTGTGTCCTCTATTTCATTCCGGGACATTGTATTGTCCCGGAATGAAGGTGCCCGGGGCCCAGGACAGACATGTCAATTGCGGGACAGTCCCCGGCAATCTGGGACACATGGGCATCCTAATATGAACCCATGCACAAAATACAAAGCCTTCTGTGAATGGACAGTGGAGGGGGCGGGCAGAGCTGCTGTTGTGTAATAAAGCAGCATCTCTCCTGTTAGAGTGCTGGGGTATAGCCATAGCTGGCACTGACACTCAGTAAAACTGTCAGTTGTTACTAATAGAGATAAGCCCATGAGGTGCAATGCATCTTGTTGGACTTAACCCATAGTAAGCCAGCACATTTTAGAAAGTGGCTAAATTCCTGGAGCTCAGCTTTAATATCTGTTGATCAGGCCATGACATATCTCATTCAGACACTTCCTGTTAAGAGGTGAACATGCTCTGTCCCTCTCTTCCAGTTGTCCTCCTGTGTTGTTACCCTGCCACACACTCCTATAACGGAGACTACAAGCTGCTGTGCTAACATATACTGTACAGCCATGCTCCACTGTTATCACCACCATGAAACTGAGAAATGGCATCCATCCATCACTAGAGTGTAGTAATGCAAAAAAAAAAATGTAACATGTACTTATTGGGTCTATTTATAAATGTCTTCATCCAATTTTCAAGATCCACATATTTTTCTAACTGTATTCAATTGGAAAACTGGGTGAAAACTGTATAAATCCTATGTTCCAATATTTAGGCCTCATGCCCACTGACGTTTTTACAGCTGCGTTTTTTACAGCTTAAAAACGCCTGTCCATGTTATTGTAAATATTTTTATTTATTTTTTTGAAAAAAAAAACAAAAAAAAAACGTCGGAGCTAAAAACGCGACCGCGCGTTAGTGCGCGTTTTTGCGCGTTTTTTGACGCTCGCGTTTTTTTATGCCTAATTCTGAAGCTGAGGAACGCACTGGTCCTGGTTTTTTTTTTACAGCTTAAAAACGTCTATGCTATTTGCAGCTCAAAAACGTCTAGGTGGGCATGAAGCTATAGACTAACATGGACAGGCGTTTTTAAGCTGTAAAAAACGGTCAAAAACGCGGCTGTAAAAACGTCCGTGGGCATGAGGCCTTATAAATAAACCGCTCTTAACATCCATCTAGTGCCCTATATGTTATATACACTATATTGTCAAAAGTATTGGGACTACTGCCTTTACACGCACATGAACTTTAATGGCATCTCAGTCTTAGTCCGTAGGGTTTAAATAATGAGTTGGCCCACCCATTGCAGCTATAACAGCTTCAACTCTTCTGAGAAGGCTGTCCACAAGGTTTAGGAGTGTGTCTATGGGAATGTTTGACCATTCTTTCAGAAGCGCATTTGTGAGGTCAGACACTGATGTTGGGTGAGAAGGCCTGGCTCGCAGTCTCCGCTCTAATTCATCCCAAAGGTGTTCTATCAGGTTGAGGTCAAGAGTCTGTGCAGGCCAGTCACGTTCCTCCACATCCAACTCGCTCATCCATGTCTTTATGGACCTTGCTTTGTGCACTGGTCCAAATAATTTGGTGGAGGGGGGATTATGGAGTGGGGTTGTTTTTCAGGGGTTGGGCTTGGCCCCTTAGTTCCAGTGAAGGGAACTCTTATGGCGTCAGCATACCAAGACATTTTGGACAATTTCATGCTCCCAACTTTGTGGGAACAGTTTGGGGATGGCCCCTTCCTGCTCCAACATGACTGCGCACCAGTGCATAAAGCAAGGTCCATAAAGACATGGATGAGCGAGTTTGGGCTGGAGGAACTTGACTGGCCTGCCCCAGGTAGAACACCTTTGGGATTAATCAGAGTGGAGACTGCGAGCCAGGCCTTCTCATCCAACATCAGTGCCTGACCTCACAAATGCACTTCTGGAAGAATGGTCAAACATTCCCATAGACACACTCCTAGACCTTGTGGACAGCCTTCTCAGAAGAGTTGAAGCTGTTATAGCTGCAAAGGGTAGGCCAACTCACTATTGAACCTTAAGGACTAAGACTGGGATACCTTTAAAATTCATGTGTGGGTAAAGGCAGGCATCCCAATACTTTTGACAATGTAATGTATGTCAATGCTTTTTGGATATGAGCACAGATATTTTTTAGTTCTATCACCAGCTACAGCAGACAGACATGCTTTGTAAATTGTTTTTGAATAAGGCTCAACAGCATATAAATATATGTAACTAATTACTATGTCAACAAATATTCAGAGACCATGGGAGCTTTCAAAGAAACAAAGGCAGAGAAGATGCTCAAAGTGACCAGTAAAGCCCTGTACACACGATCATTATATTTTACAAAAAATACAGATTTTGATGCGTTAGTATGATAATTTGATCGTTAGTACACAGCTTTCGTCCAAAATTTTCCAAAGGGACAAACACGAAAAATGTTCTCGTATGATAAAAGTTCGTACGATTTTAGTTTAATTAGTACAGTTTTCGTCCAAAAATACAATACAAATACATTATATCACTACCAAATTTTTATTCTGTCGTACGAGGATTTTCGTACTTTAGTAAATTATTCGTTTTCGATATGGAGAAAAGCATCCAAAAAAACCAGACGATCATTCGTCCGATAATCTCATCGTGTGTACTAGGCTTTAGATTCCTTTCATTTTCACTGAGGAAATAAAGTTGACCTTTCAGCAACTAAATAAATTCCTGATATGTCACAATATACTGTACTTTAGATTTGTTTTTTCATACGGGAGTACACTCTAAAACATTTTTTTACATTATCAGACTCCTGGAAAACTATAAAAAAACATTTAGAGGAAAAAAAATATTTTACTTACCAGAATCGCCCTGTTGCTATGTAGTCTTCCTAATCTGCCACTTCCTGGTCCGCGGAGCTCCTTGGTCACTTCCTCCCTCGCCTGTGCTCCTGGGAAATGATGACACATCATTTCCCAGGAGTCTGTGGGCAGTACTGTGATCAAAAATCGGGTAATTTCCTGACAGGAAATGACGCAATTTAGGGCGGATCACAGCGACGAGATGTGTTTATCTAAGTTGTCATAAGAACGGGGTGGGACGTTCCTCTGTTGCCGCCCGTTGTTATGGCAACTTTAGAAACAATCGGTGCCACGGCCGCCGTTGAATAGCGCATGCGCGAGATCAAGAGGTGCATGCTGGTTACCACCCCCTCCCCCCAGATTGGTGTTCAACAGTGCCCGCCCCCCCCCCCCCCCGCGATCTACCGCCCCCCCCCTTTTTTGGGGATGCACAGCGGGCTAACACGCCCACCATACCACCGCCGACAGGGGACATCCAAGGCACAGCACTGTACCAGCGGTTCAACCCTGGCCTCCGATGGCAGCGCCACCAACAGGCCACGGGGAACTACACACCAGTATCCCGCCTGCAGCTAAAATTGGGTTTTACTGAACCCTATCAAATAATGTGTTTGAGCACAACTACCACTCAAACATCCCCCTAAATTTCAAAGCCCCGCTACACCTATATTTCAATTTTACGAGTACGTTCACACTGAACGCGGGTTTGAAATCGTGTAAGTTCAGCATTTCAGTGCGAGTTCAGGGGTGATTTGAAAGACATCTGTGCAGGTTCATGCACAGATGTCTATTGAAATCGTCACTGAAGTCGCCAAAAGTAGTGCAGGAACTACTTTTGGAAATCGGTGCAGGGCCGCAAACTCTGCGTCACACCGACTGGGACAATGCTGTTGCCATCAATAGGCTGCAAATTGGAATGCAATTTGACATGTCGAATCGCATGCCAAATCGTGCCGATGTGAACGGGGATGAATACAGAAAGAGTAACATGGAAGACTAGAAGAGGGTACAAACTGGATTTGGGTGTCTCAGTGTAGAAAAAAGGTTAAAAATACGCGGATTTCGTTTGCAGATATTGATGAAAACATTGGTGGCAAAGGCTGCAAGACAGTTGAACACATTTTTTTTTGTGGTGAACACCATAGTATGTTTTTGAACCCCGTTGTGCAGAACCCAGTCATTTCTGCAGGGATGGATTATGTCACACATATGATAGGTTTCCGTGTGGTCATCTGCTAAGGTTTTATCATTGTAGAAACAAGGAAATTAAAGCCGTTGGGCAGCTTTTACCAACAGACTAGATTTACTATTTGTAGTTAATTTTGAGCTTAGTCTAATTGTAAACACGTGGGCTAAAGACAGTCCGGAGTAGTTAAATGACTTCTCGATTAAGCAAAGGGATTACCATTATTCAAACTGTAAATAAATGAACACAATGGAAGGAAAACAGACAATTCATCCCTGCTAAATACTTGCTGTTTGCTTTGCATTAAAAGGGATATTTGGTGGTATAGACATTAGCATGAAAATAAGAAGGATTTAATGGCTTGTTAATCACAGTTCTTTAGATTTAGATGAATGTAGGTTCGTAGCTAGATTGTGCGGATTTTAGAAAAGTTTTATCTGCTTCTGTGAATAATAAGACCTAAAATTTGGCTTTTGACTTGACAGAAAGTAAACAAAAACCTGCACTCTGCTGAAGCTGGTCATAGATTTTGTAGACCCCTCAGATATGCTTGTACAATCTGGCCTTTTCACAATTGCAGAAAATGTTATATGGGATTTATGCTGACAAATGCACACATGATAGATCGTCACGACTTAGAACCTGCACAGAGCTGAGAACTCCCATGTGACAGCATTTGGTGCTCCACTCCACTTTTTGGGGAGAAAAAATACATTCCCCTCTGATCTATGTACATTGCAAGGATTTTAACAAACTTTTGTTGCAGATTCCTACCTTTTGTCGGTCTGAAGAAATACTGTAGCCGTTTGTCTGTGTCCATGTAGAAAGTGAATTTAAGGGTAGTGATTTTATAATTATTAATCAGCTTCTGCACTTGCAGTGTTCTAATGGGGAAAGTGGCAGGGTCTGCATCCCTTTAGATGTTACTCCTTTGGGGAGTAGCTCCCTGAAATTTTTGTTGTAGGGGATGCTGGTGCTGGCAAGGGGCCTAGCAGACTTTAGTCATTGTTAAAGCAGACCTTCCAGTATGAAGCAAGGTTTACATATAGTACTGTCCTGTTCCCTCCCCCTGCATAAATTGCCTGCTTATATTATGTCCATAACTTACCTGTAAAGAAAAAAGTGATATTTAACCACTTGCCGCCCGCCATATAGCTGAATGACGGCGGCAAAGTGGTTGTGATATCCTGACTGGACGTCATATGACGTGATCAGGATATCACTGCCGGTGCGCGCCCGCGGGGGAGCGCAGCGCGGCGATCAGGGGTGTTGTGTGTTAGTCTGACACACAGCAACTCCGATCGTGGTATGAAGCCTCTGACAGAGGCTTCATACCACGTGATCAGCAGTGACCAATCACAGCTGATCATCGCGTGAACCAAGAAGTGCCGGTAAACGGCTCTCCTCGGTTCATGCTGACAGGGAGAGCCGATTGGCAGCTCTCCCTGTCCAGAGGGGGGGGGGGGGGGGTGTGCTGATAATCAGCACATTGATGATCACTACAGCCCCATTAAAATGTGCCAATCAGTTGAAAATAAATGCCCATCACATGCCAGCCTGTGCCCCTATATAAAGCCTGTCAGTGCCCATATCCATGCAGATCAGTGCCCACAACAGTGCTCAAAAAGTGCCAATCAGTACCCCATCAGTAATGCCTGTCAGTGCCCCATCAAAGTCCCAATCAGAAAAGCCTGTCAGTAGCTCCTCATCAGTACATATAGGAAAAAGTTGGCGCTGGTGTTAGAGACAATGTAAAAGCTAAAAAGGAGAGAACAAATTAAAATCACATAAGACTGTGAAAAAGTCCTTTTAGCCCATGTTAAAACACTTAGAAGGCAGCCCAGTGAAGATATGAAGCAAATCCTGGAAAAGCTAAGGGTGGAAGCACAAAAGCGCCACTCTAAGTGCAGAATTATCAATAAAATTTAATGTTGAAAAGGGGGGGGGGGGGGCATGTGTATACTCACAAACATGAAGTAAAATAAGCATGTAGATAGATTCGAAGTCTTATCTGTGAAACAGCAGTATCGCAGGCCAGATGGTGCTGGTGGGAGCTGATGTATGCCAGCACCGCACTTCAGCTGGTGCAGAGGAAGGAAGGATGTGGGAAATCCACGGCGAGCGGTAGATGGTGCTGCACACCGTGACTCCTGGACGATTTCCGGGTCAGTAGCTGGCCGTGACTAACAGTGAACATCCGGGTTGTTGGAGGACCAATAAGATCCGTGTGGCTTGGAACCAATGGGTGGTAAGCGCTTTCGGAGCATGCACTCCTTTATCAGTGCTTCTTTTGTTTATAGCGTAAAAATTTTAAACCGCAGAGGTGATCAAATACCACCAAAAGAAAGCTCTATTTGGTAGAAGAAAATGATAAAAATTTCATTTGGGTACAGTGTAGCATGACTGCGCAATTGTCATTTAAAGTGCGACAGCGCTGAAAGATAAAAATTGTCCTGGGCAGGAAGGGGGGAAAGTGCCCGGTATGGAAGTGGTTAATACATACCTTACCCCTGTCTTTTACAGCACTGGGGATTGCAGAGCAGCCCAAATATCATGAGAAGACACCCCAGTCCATTGCCAGAGCATCCTTTTGCAACACATGGGCTGCTCTGTATACCCCAGAATCTTGCTGGAAGGACCATGACATCATTTTAACCTTGGCCCTGGGGGCAGAAGACAGGGGTGAAGTAAGTATAAAATCTTTTTTTTATTTACAGGTGAGTTCCAGACAGTAAATTTCACTGAAAAATTTATGTTAATAAACCAGAAGGGTAAAATGTGATATGTACAGTATACTGTATATATGTATGTAAATATATATACAGTGGGGAAAATAATTATTTGATCCCCTGCAGATTTTGTAAGTTTGCCCACCTACAAAGAAATGAAGGGTCTATCATTTTTTATCATAGGTGTATTTTAAATGATAGAGACAGGATATCAATCAAAAATCTAGAAAAAAAACACGATATAAATGTTATAAATTGAGTTGCAGTTCAGTGCGTAAAATAAGTATTTGATCCCCAAGCAAAACATAGTTGGTGGAAAAACCCTTGTTGGCAAGCACAGAGGTAAGACGTTTCTTATAGTTAGTGACCAGGTTTGCACACATCTCAGGAGGGATTTTGGGCCCCTCTTCTTTACAGGTCTTCTCTAAATCCTTAAGATTTCCTAACTGTCGCTTGGCAACTCGAAGTTTCAGCTTCCTCCATACATTTTCTATAGGATTAAGGTCTAGAGATTGGCTAGGCCACTCCATGACCTTAATGTGCTTCTTCTTGAGCCACTCCCTTGTTGCCTTGGTGGTATGTTTTGGGTCATTCTCATACTGGAAGACCCATCCACTACCCATTTTCAGTGTTCTGAGGGAAGAAGGTTCTCATTCAAGATTTTAAAATACATGGCCCCGTCCATTGGCCCCTCAATGCGGCAAAGTCAACCTGTACCTTTAGCAGCAAAACAGCCCCAAAGTACAATGTTTCCACCTCTGTGCTTGACTGTAGGGATGATGTTCTTAGGGTCATAGTCAGCATTTTTCTTCTTCCAAACACGGCAAGTTGATTTAATGCCAAAGAGCTACATTTTGGTCTCATCTGACCACAACATTTTCTCCCAATCCTTCTCTAAATCATTTAGATGTTCATTGGCAAACTTTCAATCCATAGCAGTGTACTGTGTTACCAATGGTTTGTTTGGCTCCTCCTGTGTAGTTCTGTGCTGATCCCTCACTTTTCTCATGATCATCCTTACCCCATGAGGTGAACTCTTACATGGAGCTCCAGACCAAAGGCGATTGATGGTTATTTTGTATTTCTTCCATTTGTGAATAATCGCTCCAACAGTTGTCTCCTTCTCACCAGCCTTGCAGGTCTAGAATCTTGTCTATGACGTCCTCTGACAGCTCTTTGGTCTTGCCCATGATCCTGAGGTTTGGATGGAAGAAAGAGATTCTGTGGACAGGCGTCTTTTATACAAATGAGTTGTCGTTAGAAGCACCTTCTTAAATTAACAGGACTAATCTGTGTACCACATTATCACATACTGTAGCTAATCTGTGGGAGCCAGAATTATTGTTGGTTGGTAGGGTATCAAATACCTATTTTACTCACTGAATAGTAAACTCAATTTATAACATTTGTATTGTTTTTTTCTGGATTTTTGGTTGGTATTCTGTCTCTATCATTCAAAATACACCTATGCATCAAAATTATAGACCCTTCACTTCTTTGTAAGTGGGCAAACTTACAAAATCTGCAGGGGTTTTAAGTAATTATTTTCCCCCACTATATATATATATACGCACACAGTATTTTATTATATCTGTTCATGTGACATCACTGAAGAAATGACACTTTGCTACAATGTAAAGTAGTGAGTGTACAGCTTGTATAACAATTTAAATTTGCTGTCCCCTCAAAATAACTCAACACAGCCATTAATGTCTAAACTGCTGGCAACAAAAGTGAGTACACCCCTAAGTGAAAATGTCCAAATTGGGCCAAATTAGCCATTCTCCCTCCCCGGTGTCATGTGACTCGTTAGTGTTACAAGGTCTCAGGTGTGAATGGGGAGCAGGTGTGTCACTCTCATACTGGTCACTGGAAGTTCAACATGGCACCTCATGGCAACGAACTCTCCGAGCATCTGAAAAAAAGAATTGTTGCTCTACATAAAGATGGCCTAGGCTACAAGAAGATTGTCTTTACCCTGAAACTGAGATGCAGCACAGTGGCCAAGACCATACAGCGGTTTAACAGGACGGGTTCCACTCAAAACAGGCCTCACCATGGTTGACTAAAGAAGTTGAGTGCACGTGCTCAGCGTCATATTCAGAGGTTGTCTTTGGGAAAGGGGTGGGGGGGGTCAGCCTGTCAGTGCTCAGACCATACGTCGCACACTGCATTAAATTGGTCTGCATGGCTGTCGTCCCAGAAGGAAGCCTCTTCTAAAGATGATGCACAAGAAAGCCCGCAAACAGTTTGCTGAACACAAGCAGACTAAGGACATGGATTACTGGAACCATGTCCTGTGGTCTGATGAGACCAAGATAAACGTATTTGGTTCAGGTGGTGTCAAGCGTGTGTGGTGGCAACCAGGTGGCAACCAGGTGAGGAGTAAAAGACAAGTGTGTCTTGCCTACAGTCAAGCATGGTGGTGGGAGTGTCATGGCCTGGGGCTGCATGAGTGCTGCCGGCACTGGGGAGCTACAGTTCATTAAGGGATCCATGAATACCAATATGTACTGTGACATACTGAAGCAGAGCATGATCCCTTCCCTTCGGAGACTGGGCCGCAGGGCAGTATTCCAACATGATAATGACCCCAAACACACCTCCAAGATGTCCACTGCCTTGCTAAAGAAGCTGAGAGTAAAAGGTGATGGACTGGCCAAGCATGTCTCCAGACCTAAACCCTATTGAGCATCTGTGGGGCATCCTCAAACGGAAAGGTGGAGAAGCTCAAGGTCTCTAACATCCACCCGCTCTATAATATCGTCTTGGAAGAGGTCTCCAGTGGCAACTCTGTGAAACTCTGGTGAGCTCCATTGCCCAAGAGGGTTAAGGCAGTGCTGGAAATTAATGGTGGCCACACAAAATATTGACACTTTGGGCCCAATTTGGACATTTTCACTTTGTACTAACGTTTTTTGCCAGCGGTTTAGACATTAATGGCTGTGTGCTGAGTTATTTTGAGGGGACAGCAAATTGACACTATTATACAAGCTGTACACAAGCTGAAAGTGTAATTTCTTCAGTGTTGTCACATGAAAAGATATAATAAAATATTTAGAAAAATGTGAGGGGTGTACTCACTTTTGTGAGATACTGTATAGTCATGGCCAAAAATATTGGCACCCCTGCATTTCTGTCAGATAATGCACCACTTCTCCCAGAAAAGTGCTGCAATTACAAATGCTTAGACATACTCATGCTTATTTCTTTTGTTTGTATTAACACAAAAAAGTGGAGAAACAAAAAGCCAAATCTGACACATTCCACGCAAAACTCCAAAAATAGACTGGACAAAATTATTGGCAACCCCCTAATTAATATTTGGTAGCACAGACCTCAGAAAGAACTGGACTCATTGCTGGCCAGTTCAGTACTCTTTATGGAGCTTGGTTTGTGCACTGGTCCAAATCATTTGTGGGAGGAGAGATTATGGTATGATATGGCCCCTTAGTTCCAGTGAAGGGAACTCTTAAGGCGTCAGCATACCAAGACATTTTGGATAATTTCTCAAACTTTGTGGAAACAGTTTGGGGTTGGCCTCTTCCTGTTCTAACATGATTGTGCACCAGTGCACAAAGCAAGGTCCATAAAGATATGGATGAACAAGTTTGGGGTGGAGAAACTTGACTGGCCTGCACAAAGTCCTGACCTCAACCTGATAGAACACCTTGGGGATGAATTAGAGTGGACACTGCAAGCCAGGACTTCTCGTCCAACATCAGTGCCTGACCTCACAAATGCGCTTCTGGAAGAATGTTCAAACATTCCCATAGACACACTACTAAAACTTGTGGACAGCCTTCCCAGAAGTGTTGAAGCTGTTATAGCTGCAAAGGATGGGCCAACTCAATATTGAACCCTATGGACCAAGACTGGGATGCCATTAAAGATCATGTGTGTGTAAAGGCAGGTGTCCCAATACTTTTGACAATATAGTGTATGTCTATTTATATATAAATGTGTGTATTTTGTTTAATATATTTATTCCCACATAAATATTATTATTATTATTATACAGGATTTATATAGCGCCAACAGTTTACGCATCGCTTTACAATATAAAAGGAAAACAATACAGTTATAATACAATAAAATACAAGAAGATTAAGAGGGCCCTGCTCAGAAGAGCTTACAATCTAATAGGGTGGGGCAGGTGGTACAAAAGGTTGTAACTGTGGGGAATGAGCTGATGGAAGTGGTAAAAGATTAGTTGGGGACGTGATAGGCTTCCCTGAAGAGGTGAGTTTTCAGGGATTGCCTGAAGGTAGCAAGAGTAGGGGATAGCCGGACAGGTTGAGCTAGCGAGTTCCAGAGAATGGGAGAGGCTCTGGAGAAATCCTGGAGACGAGCATGGGAGGAGGAGATGAGAGAGCTTGACAGTAGGAGGTCTTGAGAAGAGCGGAGAGGACAGTTTTGGATATGTTTGGAGACAAGATTGGTGATGTAGCTCGGGGCAGAGTTGTGGATGCCTTTGTAGGTTGTGGTTAGTATTTTGAATTTAATTCGCTGGGTGATCGGGAGCCAGTGTAGGGATTGGAGGAGAGGTTTGGCAGACACTGAGCGGTTGGTAAGGTGGATAAGTCTGGCAACAGCATTCATGATAGACTGAAGAGGGGGTAGCCTATGGAGAGGCAGGCCAATGAGAAGGGAGTTGCAATAGTCAAGGTGAGAGATAACCAGGGAGTGAATGAGGAGTTTGGTGGTTTCATTTGTTAAAAAGGGGCAAATTTTAGAGATGTTACGAAGGTGAATTCTACAAACTTTTGACAACGATTGGACTTGAGGCTGAAATGACAAGTCAGAGTCTAGGATTACACCTAGTACCCTGGCGTGAGGGGAGGGACTGATGATTGCATTGTTGATTTTGATGGAAAAGTAATGGAGGGGGGCACGGGCGGGGGGGAATATTAGTAACTCAGTTTTAGAAAGATTTCGTTTAAGGAAGTGGTGCGACATCCATGCTGAGATGTCAGTTAGTAAGTTAGTAATGCGAGAGGAGACTGAAGGAGTGAGGTGAAGAGTAGACAGATAGATTTGGGTGTCATCGGCGTATAAGTGGTATTGAAAGCCGTGGGCGGTTATCAAGTGACCAAGGGAGGAGGTGTAGATAGAGAAGAGAAGTGGTCCAAGAACAGAGCCTTGGGGGACCCCCACAGAAAGGGGCAATGGAGAGGAGGAGACAGAGTTGTAGGTAACACTGAAGGAGCGCTGTGATAGATAGGCAGAGAACCAGGATAGAGCAGAATATTGGAGGCCAAGGGAATGGAGCGGGTGGTCAACGGTATCAAAGGCTGCAGAGAGGTCAAGTAGAAGGAATACCGTATATACTCGAGTATAAGCCAACCCAAGTATAAGCCGAGGTACCTAATGTTACCACAAAAAACTGGGAAAACGAGGGTGAGAATACAGCAGCTACTGTAATTAGAAGAGGGTCAACAATGCCCATTTGCACGCCTCACTGTGCCTATTGCAACTTCACTAAGCCAATTGTCACTGTGCCCAACCTCACTCTGCCCATTGCCACCTTATTGTGCCCATCCTCACTGTGCCCATCCTCACTGTGCCCCTAAAATTGAAATTGTACCTGAAATTGAGAGGCTGCGGGTGTCCATTCATTTTTTAAAACTCGCAGTCTCTTCCTGGTCCCTTCCGTGATAGGCGGAACTGTGTCTGCTTAGAAAACGCCTATCACGAACGTTCTCTCATCCTCACCCATCCCAGCAGACACTGTGTTCAGTGTTCCGCCAATCACAGGCGTCCTCTTGTCCGAGGATGAAAATAGGCGATGATAGGCGATTCTCAGCAGACACAGTTCCGCCTATCACGGAAGGGACCAGGAGGAGACCGCGAGATTTAAACGATGGACGCCTGCAGCCTCTCAATTTTTTTCAGGTACACTGACTCGAGTATAAGCCGATGGGGGCACTTTCAGCCCAAAAAAAAAGGGCTGAAAATCTCGGCTTATACTCGAGTATATACGGTATGTATTGTTTTCTATTACACATTTCCAAAAAAAAAAAGTCTACATTATGCTGTACATTTTCTGATTTTCTGGCACTCAGGCACAGGGCATTACTGCATGAAAATGGATGTAAACCCAGCTTGAGCTCATAAAAAGATTACAGTGAGTCATTAGTGTGCCTGAAATCAAAATTGCAGCACAGACAGTTTAGAGCACCCTGCTGGTCTATCAGTTTAGAATTAACCCTCTCCTGTCTCAAGCTTTAACTAGACATAAGAGTTTATTTAATAAGGATTCGGAAGTGCAGCGAACAAATATGAGCTGCAAAGTGTAGCTGACCACATCAAGCACACTCCATCAATTGTTGGCCTATACAATGTTTTAATGACCAGTTTATTTAAAGGTATGCTGCAGTGTACAGTGGGTGCATAGTTAAGCTGTTACGCCAAGTCTAACTCCAGGCATAACTGTAATGCCTGGTACACACAAGTTAAATATCTAGCAGTAAGGGCTGGTTTAACAGAAACTGGCCGACATTCGGCCTGTGTGTGGCAGCCTGTCCAAATTCTGTAGAACAGGCATGCCATAAAAACATATGCCATTGGCTGCATTTCTTTTTTCCTCCTTTTCCCATATTTTTCTGTAAGTCTAGGTTCACATCTATGCGGTATTTAGGCGTGTTTTGCGGTGTGTTTTGAGTTTTTAAGAATTAGAAAAAAGTAAAAAGAAACTGCGCTATAGTGTAAAACCTGGTAAATGATTAAAGTTTACCTAGAAAAAAAGAAATAAAGGAAAGCAGCAACTATTCTGAAAACAATAATCAGTGCATGTAAATAAGAAAAAATATATATAGTCGCGCTAACTTATGACTGAACATAAGCCCACCACTGAATAGTTGAAAAAATCCAAATACCAACAGTGATAAATCATATAGATACTCAATGAAGAACCATGAAAGATCAGTAAATTATAAATAATGATAAGGTGAGTGAACTATGATTAAACAGTTAATAAGATGATAGTCCACAACTGCTATATGGGACTCTCAAAGTTCATGTCTGAAAGTCCATGATAAACAAAACACCCGTGAATAAGTGTCCAAAAAAGCCAACGACAGAAAATCTTCTTATAATCTGTGACTTTCACCACCACCAGTAAGAATTCCTGCTTACCAAAAAGCGATGGTCCACTATGACAGAGGACCTAAAACAGCCTCAAATGATACTCAGTGGAACCTCCCGATTTCAGCAAATGATGAACTTCAATGGTTTAGTAGCCCGACAGCTCATACAGCATCATGCGAATGTTCAACATCAACATGGAAAGAAGGAAGGACACCGAATAGTGTAAAATCCTTGGTGTACATTTATTAAAAGAATATTGGAATCATACTCACAAAAGCAGTTAAAAAGACAGCCTTAGAGTGTGTCAGCGCCGACCGGTCAGAGGCGCTGGCACACAAATACGTCCGTGGAAGCCGAGCAGTGGAGGGTGACGTCAGCACAAAGCTCGTATCCTGCCCTACGCGTTTCGTGAAAATTCACGTCGTCTCGGGGCACGGGCGATGGGCTGCGTCACCCCCTCTTTATAGGGAACACACCAGAGAAAGGGATCCAACCCGAAGAAGAGCGCGCGCACGCGCGCGCGTCACGCCGCGAGGCAACCACGTCTCGCTAGCAGTGCCGCTAAGCCAGTCCGACGCCGGATGCGCACGCATCTCTCCCCACGAGGAAACCAAGCCTCGTTTGTAAAAACATTATGTGCACGTCATCACGCTAAACCGGAATGACGAAAGCACAAGGGGAGAGTGTGCCGCACATCCGCGTGACCATGGCAATAGGGATCATAGCAACGATACGCACACCCTCCAAGGGGGAGGGAACCCCCCAGGTGTGTCACAGGAAGCAGTAAAGCCCACAACCTCCGCTGCAACCCACAAACAATGGGTGCAGTGGGCGCAATGGGACAATAAACTGCTCCGGATGTTAAATCCTAACAACAGAAAAAATATATACATTGATACTGGAACTAAGGAGCATACTAGTTCATACCGATATCAGAAAACATACGTAAATTACAATAGACAAAAAATTATAAAATACATTTGCCTAAATATTATTTAAATTTTTTTATTAATAAATGACACTAAAACCACATAGATTAAAGGCTGTCATCATTTAGTCACACCCCTCCCTACACCCCATTCAATATAACTAAAAGACAAAAGCAGTAACTAAATGTCCATAGGAAAAGGAGGGGAGAGGGGGGGGGAAAGATTCAAATGCGGCACAATATCAATCGACACACTATATCATACAATCAATATTAATAATCCCAGAAATCTGTTATGAAAACATGATTGTCAATGGATAAGAAAAAACCTAGGAATTATTGATAAAGGCATTGACATCGGTGTCAACGTTGAGACCAAATGGAACATAAGTTCTCAACCTGTACACCCATGCCATTTCCTGCTTGGAGATTTCTCTAACAAGCGAACTGCCTCTCCAGTGAGGTCTGTATTTGTCAATTGCAATGAATAGCGTACCAGACGGGTCTCTCTTATGGACCTGATCATAGTGCCGGGATACAGAATGCTTATCGAATCCTTTCCGTATATTAGCTATATGCTCATTAAGTCTTACCCTTACTGCCCTTTTGGTCCTCCCCACATATTGGAGACCACAAGGGCACTGTATAAGGTAGACAACCCCCAAAGATGAGCATGTTATAAAAGGTTTGATTTCATAGGTTCGGCCAGTACTTGTTGAAGAAAAATGACTGATCTTCCTATCCCTGCAGCTATTCAAGCTGCACACTTGGCATTTCTTACATCTATAGTACCCTGTCAGGTTCTCTAAGAATGTCCTATTGGCCCGTGGGGGATCCTGGACACTTGGGGCCACTCTATTAGAAAGTGTTGAAGCACCTCTAAACACAATAACTGTTTTTTCTGGAAGAGAAGATGCCAGCACTAAGTCACTGGTTAAGACATGCCAGTGCCTAAGTATAAGGCTTTTGATGGTCTGATGCTGCATGGAGAAAGTGGTGATAAATGGAAGAGAGAACGTACCATCCCTCACCACCCTCTCCTTATCAACCAAAAGTGATCCTCGATCAACCACACTCACAGATTGTATCAATCGAGACATATCACTTTGTTGATAACCTTTGTCCACAAATCTCTTAGAGAGGATCTCGGCCTGGCCTTTGAAAGCCTCTAGATCTGTACAATTGCGTGCAACTAAACCCCTGTTTTTAAACGTACTGTTAGACAGGTGAATTCGTTTTCTTGCTGATTGGTTGGTAAGTTGAGCTTGGACATTCTGTGTGTGTTTTTTATTGACATGCGTCCGCCCATCCAGTGCTCCTTGCTGTGAAGACCAGTCATAGATTGGGGCAGTGACATTTTTGTTATATGTATTGGTGTCATTGTGGTCAGGCAACGCACTAGCACCTTTGCTTCCATGTGCTGGGTGTTTAGTGTGCTCCTGCCCCTTTAATGGAGGGTGGGCTCCCCCAGTCATCTGCCCTTTATCTATCCATCAGCATACATGTGCTTCCATTGAGGAGACCTTAAATTTTAGAGTTAGGACTGCAGCATACAGGGAGCCTTGACGGGGCCTGCAGCTTACACATGTATTTGCAAATGCGTGCAACTAAACCCCTGTTTTTAAACGTACTGTTAGACAGGTGAATTCGTTTTCTTGCTGATTGGTTGGCAAGTTGAGCTTGGACATTCTGTGTGTGTTTTTTATTGACACAATAATTTCAAGTTCTCTTTTGTACTTGATAACAGGATCCCTATTAAGAGGAGTGTAGGTTTCAGTGTCATCCACGATCCTGTGTAACTCTTTAAGGTAGTCACACCTATCGAGAATGACTATCCCTCCCCCTTTGTCTGCAGGTCTGATGACCAGAGATTTGTTAGAACAGAGGGACTCAAGCCCACTCTCCAAATTCCTCTGCATCTTGACCTTTTTTACCTTGATCTTTTCCAGATCTTTAAGTACCACATCCCTGAATATTTTAATGCTTGGGGCCAATGAGCCGGGGGGATTGAACAAGGATGCATTGGCTAAACCAGTATGTTTGTACTCAGGTAAAGGATTCACTCTATCCGCAATAGGATTAGACAGAAAATGCCTTTTAATATTGAGCTTTCTCGCAAACTTGTGAACGTCCATAAAGGTTTGAAACTTGCTCAAGCTCCTAGGCGGAGCAAATTTCAAACCCTTATCCAGCAGGCATTGTTCGGATTCTGATAGAGGCTGTTGGCTCAAATTAAAGATGCCCGTGCCTATATTATTTTTCTTTTTGAGCAACTGGGCCCTCCTCCCCCCTCTGACCCCTCTCTTCGTTCCGATGGGCCGAACCGACCTTGGTGGCCCATGGGAAAACCCCAACTGGGGTTGGGTCTAAAGTCATATTGACCTGGGGGGTAGGGAGGTCTAGAATAATCGTAACCCCTGTCATAATAATTAGACTGAGGGAACTGACCATTCCTATCCTGGTTGTCAAATCCAAATCGTCTTTCCACAGGTTCACGGCCTTGTGGCCCCAGTGAATCTGTTAAAGGAAAAAAACGATTTTGGGTAGGGGTGTTATACTCCCACCTGCCATTGGTCTCAAAGCTGGGTCTCATAAATCCCTGGTTGTACCCCACATCATGATGGGTGGATCTAGATGAAGGATGCTCCCAACCTCCCAAAGATTCATCCCGATAGTGTTGAAACTGTGCATCTGGTTTATGAGTTTTCATTTTTTTTAGGCGTTTTAGATGAAAAAGTGCCTTGTTTAGGCCCATTCTTAGTTTTGGCCTTATTATTGCGTTGAGCTGGAGTCGGTATGGGGGGGTTAGAAACCCCTCCCCTACCAGTCATAGGAGGGATGCCAACCAAACCAGGTGGCACTACACCCTGAGGGGCAGTATCCATTACAACCTCGTTTGTCTCCTCAGCTGCCAACTTCTTCTGCCACAAAAAAACCAGACCAGACTGATAATCTTCAAAGTCTCTAAGGTACTTTTTCTTCTTTTTCACTTTTTGGTCCTTTTCTTCCCTCTCCAAAGTTTTTTGGAGAGAGTTGGAACACTCCCTGTATTCCTCTCCATTTTTCGAAGAGGCCAGCAGGTCCCTAACCATTTTAATTTCGGTATCGAGTCTTTGCAATTTCTCGCTCTTTCGTTGAGCCAGAAATCGCAAAAAGGAGACTCCAGCCTCATTAAAATATTTGGCCCAAACCTCTAAATCTGACTCGCCCTTTTGTGGGCTTACCTCCCAACAGAGGCTTCTTGGGACCATAGCATTTCTAATATAATTCTCAAGAAACGCTATGTCCCACTGGGTATGTATCTCGGTCGTCATGAGGTTCTTTAATCTCATAAAGAGACCACTGATATCAGAACCTCCCGAGGCCGGGGTGGAATCAAACACCCCAGTCGTATTGACTATCCGTTTCGCTCGGAAATCAAAAATATCCATTTTGGTCAAAATATCGACCACTCACTAAGCAGCAATTAATGGTAGTTTGTGTAAGAATTAGAAGAAAGTAAAAAGAAACTGCGCTATAGTGTAAAACCTGGTAAATGATTAAAGTTTACCTAGAAAAAAAGAAATAAAGGAAAGCAGCAACTATTCTGAAAACAATCATCAGTGCATGTAAATAAGAAAAAATATATATAGTCGCGCTAACTTATGACTGTGAACATAAGCCCACCACTGAATAGTTGAAAAAATACAAATACCAACAGTGATAAATCATATAGATACTCAATGAAGAACCATGAAAGATCAGTAAATTATAAATAATGATAAGGTGAGTGAACTATGATTAAACAGTTAATAAGATGAGTTTTTAAACCTGCTTTTTGTGATGCATTTTTGCATGCAGTTTTTATGCGTTTTGCGTCCTTTTTTCTCTTTAAACACACTGTGTATAGCTGGTTGCAAAGGAGCGGGCTGGGAAGCCAGCCGCCGTTCAATTTTACAGTTGTGCAGGTGCGTGTCCCTTTATGCACACTGTCTATATTCAGAGACACGCACCGGTGTTCTGTCGAGAAGTGACCCCCCATCGAATAGTGCCCGTGCATGCGCAGGACGGAGCCACACTCCAGCTGAGTTGCCGATCAGCTGGAGGGACGTGACCAGGGCACAAGCGCACATCGTAGGAGGTATCTCTCGATGGGAGATACCATTTCACAGTCACAATTGAAACCTATACAAACGGGCGGGGGGGGGGCAGTTGTTCTCACATTGTGCCTTTCTGTTGCGGGGGGGGGGATTTACAGTGTGCTGATGGTCCAGTTTCCCGCTGTTTGTATAGGTTTAAATTGTGGCTGTGAAATGGTATCTCCCATCGAGAGATACCTCCTACGATGTGCGCATGCGCCATGGTTACGTCAGCACAGCTAAATGGGAAATCAGCAGTTGTGCTATGACATACGGCGCATGTGCCGTTCGTCCCGGGCACTATTCGATGGGGGGCGCTTCTCGACAGAACACCGGCACAGCTGTCAAAACAGTGTGCGTTCAGGGACACGCTCCCACACTGCTGTCAGATTGGGACCAGCAGCTGTGCCTGCATGCAAATGTATGGAACACCTGTGCAGCCTGTGTGGGCATTGCACCCTGCGGATTGTGGGTGCAATGCTTTACAGGCTAAGGTGAACTTATCTTGTAAACTACCTGACAGTTTATTTAATCCTGTGTGGACTCTATTGATGAGATCTCTGCACTTGCGTTCCAGGATATTCACGCCTACTGTGGCCACTGTGAGAGGTTTCTGCTATCCTGGTTGGTTTTTAATTTTTTTATTTTTAGAAGTGCAACAGGCAATGCTGAAACATGCCAAGGTGGGTGGGAACAACCAAAACTTTAGGGCTCTTTCACACGGGCGGTTCATCCAATGGACTTCGCTTTGCTCAACAGGGGATCGATCCGCTGATCCCCGCTAAGCAGGCAGATGACTGGCCCGTCTCTGCTCACTGTGCTGAGACCGACCTGTCAGAGTCTTGCTCTCCTCTGCGGAGATCAGATGAAAGTGGACTGCCTGTCAGTTTTCATCCGATCCCATCCTCCAGACGGAAAAATAGGATTTTTTGTACTCAACGTAAAATCCTTTTCCCTATCGTCCATGGACGGACACAGCTCCTTAATTCTTGACCATTGGGTTATGTTCCTGTTCTATAGGAGAGGACTAGGCAGAACATGTTAGATATTTAATACATGTTACTTTAACAGAGTTGAACAGCACTGCCCAGGCGGCGGTCCCTCCTTCCACCCTGCAGTCAGCAGCCTAATTTTGTAAAAAGCAGTACAAACTAAAAAAGGAGGGGAGGGTGCTGTGTCCGTCCATGGACGTCAGAGAAAAGGATTTTACGGTGAGTACAAAAATCCTATTTTCTCTTTTCGTCCATGGACGGACACAGCTCCTTAATTCTTGACCATTGAGACGTCCCAAAGCAGTGTCAAAAAACGAGGGGTGGGCACAGCAATCAAAACCAGTTTCACCCCAAACAAGAAGAGAACCTCAAGGGAGGAGTTGCAACCTCAAACAGCCGCCTGCAAAACTTTGCGGCCGAAGCTAGCATCCGAAGATGCACTCACATCAACCTTGTGAAATTTTGAAAAAGTGTGAGCGAACGACCAGGTCGCCACCTTACACACTTGTGATACAGACGCTTGATGTCAGAAAGCCCAAGAAGCACCAATAGCCCTGGTCGAATTTTCAAAAGGCTCTCTTCAAATGGGTAACAGACCGCAAAGGGCCTCTGCGGCCGTTCCCATTCCTTATCTTTGAACTTGTCAAAGAAATCAACATAAGGAAAAACCTTAACAGAGCGGGTCGGTTTGTGCGACCCAAAAGGGACAGACCCTGCTGTGGAAGTCCCAGCTGTATCTTCCAGCTTGAGAGTCCCTCACAGCATGGATAAGCGCACTCACAAGTGCCCTGTCTTGAGCTGACCCGGATGAGGGGTCCTCCTCACAGGGAAGGTCCGGGTCCGGTTCAAAAAAACGGCGCCAAGCAGCAAGGAGGATGAGAAGGCCACAGCGGAGGCTTCCAAGAATTTTACTACCCCCCCACAGAGAGCGGGCATGGACACCCCCACAGCCCCACGCCGGGACCTGGAGCCCCCTAAGGTAATCCCCGGTTGCAGTGAGCCCCACAAGGGAAGGAGGAAAAAGGGTGACAGAGGGAGAGAGGGGAGGGCAGGAGAACCCCCTAACGACCCCCTTTGGAATGCCCAGCTGTTCCATCCCACCGAAGCAGGAGGAACTGTACTTACCTGTCCTTGCGAGGACCTGCTGGTTCGTTCCTGACAGATCTACAACCGAGCAGTACGGAGTAGCTGTCGGCCCGGTCCACTGTGACTGAGACAGCAAGCAGCCCGGTCATATGTGGACCCTGAAGCAAAGCTCACCGGCCACCCCTGGAGCCATGGGGTATGTCGTGGCCGACCCCGCACGTAGCTAAGGCCTGCTCACGCACGATGGCCGGACTGGGGGGACTACAAGGATCTATATTATCCTGCCTGTCATGCCCAGACGGCAGTTGATAGAAGATTCTAAAAAATAAAATAATAAAAAGTAAAAATTTCTTCAGGACTCTGGGCCCAAAGGGAGCCAGGTCCCTCTCTTCTCTACTAGGCAGAAAAAAACTGGGCGGGGTTGTTCAACTATGTTAAAGTAACATGTATTAAATATCTAACATGTTATCCTTCATTTATTTTCTGTTATTTTCATGTATTTCTGTTTGGGTTGATCTGATGGATGTACTGATAATCGAGCGTAATGTATGGAACATGTTGTACATCACGTTAATGTAATGAGCTGTGTCCCTTGGACGCAACGTTTGTATTGTCGATATATTATTGTGTATGTTGTCCTTCAATAAAGCACTTCTGATTGTTAAAAAAAAAATATCTAACATGTTCTGCCTAGTCCTCTCCTATAGAACAAGAACATAACCCAATGGTCAAGAATTAAGGAGCTGTGTCCGTCCATGGACGAAAAGAGAAATAGGGTCTCCATCTGTCTGGATTTCATGGACAGGATCGGATCGCATATCGGCAAATGTCAGCGGACATGTCACCGCTGACATCCGCCACTCCATAGAGATAAATAGAATGTTCGATCAGGTCCGTCTGAAAAATGAACAGGCGGACCTGATCAGAAAGCCCGCGTGAAAGGGGCCTTAGTGTGGAATAGTACAGATTTGGAATTCATGGGAAGAAGGTCTGATTGCTGATACATAAGAAGCCAGGGGCTGACTTAGTCCACCAGGTTCCACCTATACCTAAAATAATACATTTGGGTTGGCTTACCCCTTTAAAAGATAGCCATACTACAGCTTTAAGTGAAATTTTAAAGAGGTAGTTCAATCTTCCTCTGCTGCATAAAGGTAGAAGTGTGTACGGTTATGTGTACACTAGTCTAATCTGCTCACATTGATGTGTATTAGGGCCTATTCAAACCAGTGGGCACATTATACTCTGTTTAACCTGCACCCATTGGTGTGTGTGTTTTGTTTTTTATTTTTTAGTGATGCGTGTAGTGAGTTGCAGAGTGCCACACAAAAATCCAACCTTCCCCACTTGTTTAATGTTCACCAATGCATCACATTAGTGTGAACTGAAACTATAGGATATAAAGCAATTTGCCTTGCCTATGTGTTGGGGGCTGGCGTAAAGAACCCTTACCCATTCGCAGATGCTAATAATATATATATACATACAGGGGGTCCCCGACTTACGAACGCCCAAGTTACGAACTTCTCCTACTTATGAACCGGGCGCTGCGGGGACCCTCTGCCATTTTGGGCGGACCGTCTGTTGTTCTGCGCATGCGTGGCCAGACGGAGAAATGTCGGAAATGTCCGTAATTGGCCACGCATGCGCAGGGCGGCATTGGACGGAACATCGGAAAACATCGTAAATGTCCGTAATTGCCGGTCTGTGCATGCGCGGCCGACTTACGAACATTTCCGATCTACAAACAGGAGGAAAGTCCCTAACGGGTTCGTAACCCGGGGACCCCTGTATAAGCTTGCCTTATCCAACCAGATTACCTTTCCGAGGAGAGTTGACCAGCATTTGGCACTACTTGTAAGTTACAGATATTGATAAATACTCATAAATATATGGTTCTCCTCCTGCCTTTTCCCCTTCTCCCCTTCCTCCCTTTTAATTATATATATATATATATATATTTTTTGTGTTATTATTATTCATTGATCCATCTTTATCACCAGATACCTACATACGCCTCTCCTGAGTAGGCAAAAATTACCTCACGAAACGCGTAGAGATCAGTTGCGCAGCAGCTCCAGATCGATTGGGGTATCTGTATGGTGCCTTCAGGTCGCGCATATCACATTTTTTCATATGAACTCTATGCAGCACCATTCATGTTCATCATCTATGTCTTCTTTATCATTGTGGTACATATGTTTTTAACATGGATGTTAATACATTTTTCATATTTTTAGTCTGAGGTGTGACTCTTTAAATGTCCCGTGGGCAAAATGTTTTTTTTTTTCTGTTATACATACCAATTTGGGACTGAGACACTACCTCAACCCTTCTCACATTAGCTCTCATTGTCTGTCAATAATATATTCCGCTCATAAATATTATCAGCCATTCATGGCTCTGTGAATTGGAGGCGAGTCAATCAGCCAAAGTAAAGCTGTTCATACTCACAGGAAATTTCAAGCACTGTCAATTCGTTTTTGATCACACAAACTTGGTTGGCTTGATCTATTTAGTAATGTTTGTGCAGGAAATTGCATTAAACTGTGAGGTGAACAGCGCAGGGGAGACTGTCATACGATAACGTCAGAATGTACTCTGCAGCTGGTTATGGTCTACCCTCCAGTAGCGTGTGCAAGGACCACGTACTATCCAGGTCTCAGGAAACCAGATCACACATGCTGCTCATAGACCATACCTTTTTAATTACATTTATTACACAGGTTACTGTCAAGAAAGGTGGCGATGCAGTCTTAAAATAGATATGTAAAATGTGTCGCTTTGTGCACTGAATGTTTACACAGGCTGATCTGCATACACCTGGTAGTCATTTTACAGGGAGATTTGCTGCACTGTGCCAGGACAGTGAGTGCAGTGAGAAAGGCTGCTGTTTACACAGTTGGCTGGTAAATCCCAGGGATTTCCTTCCCTGGGGTTAGCTCTAGGAACAAAATCCCCATGGGAGTATTTACTTTAAGAATTAAGACAACAATGTTCTTGCAACTCTAGAAGTTATTTTGCTAGAACATCTCAATGTATGTCACTAGCTCTATAGCAGCGGTGTCAAACTCAATTTCATTGTGGGCCACATCATCATTATAGTTACACTCAAAGGGCTGTTTGTATCTGTGAAGCCCTGTACACACGATCGGATTTCCGATGGATTTTAGTCCGATGGATTTGTCCATCAGAAATCCGATGAAACTGTTTTTCATCAGTCTTGGCCACACACCATCAGTCCAAAAACCGACCGTCCCAAACGCAGTGACGTAAAACACTCCGATGAGCCGAGAAAAATGAAGTTCAATGCTTCTGAGCATGCGTCGACTTGATTCTGAGCATGCGTGGGTTTTTTATCCGATGGAGTTCCCCACAGACGATCAGTATTTTCTATCGTTTTTTTGATCCATCGGAAAAATTTAAAACATGTTCTATCTTTTAAAACCGATGGAAAAAAGACCGATGGGTCCCATACACGATCGGTTTGTCTGATGAAAACAATCCATCGGACGGTTTTCATCAGTTAAGAGAAGTGCGTATTATGGCAGAGCCAGTAAGAGGGAGATCTTTCCCATCTTCCTGCTGGCACACAGAGCAATATTGCTAATGCACAAGGGGTGCCCAAGCACTCCCAGCACACCCTGTGCACATGCCCATAGCTTTTATACTCAGAGAATAGGTGCAGGAACTCAGCCACACACCCCCACTGAACTGCATTGATAGATGGGCGTGGCCTAATTGCAGAATGCAGAGTTCAGGGGTACGCTACATACCAAGTGTAGGGTTCAGGGGCATGCTAATTGCAGAGTGCAGGGTTAAGGGCATGCTAATTGCAGAGTGCAGGGTTAAGGGCATGCTAATTGCAGAGTGCAGGGTTCAGGGGCACACTGTGTGCACAGTGCAGTGTCAGTGGCGGTGCGTCCATAGAGGGCGCCGGAGCGCCGCCCCCTCTCGCTCCTGCACCGCCACTGAAAGACAATACACAGATTCATGCATTGCATGAATCTGTGTATTGTCACCACTGCCGCGCTGCCCACTATTCATATGGCCGGCCTCCTGGTGAGCGCCGGCCATATGAATTAGAGCGGTGGCCGGCGGTGGGTGTGACTTGGAAGTGTCTATCAGAGCCAGCGGCTCTGATAGGCTTTCCGAATACAGCTCTCACGCTGTATTCGGCTTCCAAAAACTCCTCCTAGGTACACACGGGGGTGCGTTCCTTGGAAAAAACTGTGGGGGTTTCAGCCAATCAGGTTCACCGGATCTGGTTACAGGTAACCTGATTGGCTGAAGCGACATAGAGGGCGGGAGAAGACATCGAGGACGGCGCGGACCGAGGAAGGTAAGTGCAGGGCTGGGGGGAACAGGCTGCATTTGGGGGACAAACTGGCTATATATGGGGACACACTGGCTATATATGAGGACACACTGGCTGCATTTGGGGGGCATGCTGGCTGTATATGGGGACACACTGGCTGCATTTGGGGGACACACTGGCTGTATATGGGGGCACACTGGCTGTATATGGGGGACACACTGGCTGTATATGGGGACACACTGGCTGTATATGGGGACACACTGGCTGTATATGGGGACACACTGGCTGCATTTGGGGGACACACTGGCTATATATGGGGACACACTGGCTGTATATGGGGGACACACTGGCTGTATATGGGGGACACACTGGCTGCATTTGGGGGACACACTGGCTGCATTTGGGGGACACACTGGCTATATATGGGGACACACTGGCTATATATGGGGACACACTGGCTATATATGGGGACACACTGGCTGCATTTGGGGGACACACTGGCTGTATATGGGGACACACTGGCTGCATTTGGGGGACACACTGGCTATATATGGGGACACACTGGCTGTATATGAGGACACACTGGCTGTATATGGGGACACACTGGCTGTATATGGGGACACACTGGCTGCATTTAGGGGACACACTGGCTGTATATGGGGACAAACTGCCTGTATATGGGGACACACTGGCTGTATATGGGAACAAACTGGCTGTATATGGGAACAAACTGGCTGTATATGGGAACAAACTGGCTGTATATGGGGACAAACTGGCTGCATTTGGGGACAAACTGGCTGCATTTGAGGGGACAAACTGGTGGCGTTTGGGCACAGTGGCTGCGTTTAATGGGCACAGTGGTGGCAATTGATGGGTTTTTTTTCAGTTTGTTTGCGCCCCCCCAAAAATTTTGAGCACCAGCCGCCACTGGTGCAGAGTCTAGGGGTGTGCTAAGCACAGTATGCAGGGTTCAGCTCTCTTTCACAGGCTTTCCACATCTCACTTCCACCCCTCATTGGCTACGACCTCTGCACCACTCTCCCCCATATCCCCACACCCCCAAAAGCTTCCTCGCATCTCACCTACCCACCTTTCTCTCGCAGGGAGATCATCGGTCGGCATCTGTGCACCCGGGTACAGATGGAGCTCACAGTGCAGCTTACCGCATGATGCCCAATCCCACACTGCACCTGCATCTTCCTTGTCCCTGCCATGATTGCAGGGTAGGCAGGGATCTGTAAGAGATGCAGGGAGGAAAGCGGTCCTTGTAAACACAGAAGGCTTCTTTGTTTACAAGTGACAATGGTTCCGCTACATTCGAGCTAAAAAAAAAAAAGCTCTGGGTGCAAGGGCCACATAAAATGGCCCGGGGGGCCACATTCAGCCTTTGTATTTGACACATGTGCTCTAGATAAACAGGCTACAGTCAGTTGCTGGTCACACATAATCCATTGTACACATCCACAGGAGTTATTGAAATGCGTGTTATATAACTAGCAAAGGCAATGTGGCTAAAACTCAGATTTTAATCTTTTTAAAGCGGTTTCTTTAAAATGAAGTGCAGTTTCCTTTTTCCGTAGGATATAAAAACTACAGACTGTGCCTGTCATTTTACAAAACCAAAAGTGAGGGGAATTCTCCAGCAGCAACACAGTTAGAAATAATTAGGCTTATGATAGAGAATATCAAAGAGGGAGAATTGGAAGAAGTCCTTTGACATAGTGGAAGTGGGAAAGAAGGTTTACATATGTTAATTTTTAATCCTTATTTAATTTAATTTCCTCTTCTCCCTATTTCTACTATGATATAACGGGCAATAGTAATGAGATGAAATATAGTGCGAAACTGGCATAAAATATATATATATTTTTTTTTTATGTTTTGGTTATTGCTGGAGGGTAAAAAGTTGGGAACCCCATCTCGGAACACTCCCCTATTTAGGCTGGTGCTTACATATTCTGGAGGGGTCCAGTAGTAGGTGCCTTCCTTAGGGTAATTAGTTGAGAAGAGGAGATCTCCTCTCAGATTAGGTTTAGAGGGTTATTGTCAGGAACGAGTATGGAGATCGAGATGCTAAGAGGGCTCCCCTTGCGGCTGAGTGCAGCGCGACCCTGGAGTTGGGAACAGGGAGCGCGGTGCCCACAGAAGCACGGTTGCCCAGGTGCTTGCTTGCAGTCTGATGAGCTCAGCCACTGAGGGATGGCGGAGGCAGGCAGAACTGAGCTTGTTATATTCAGATGAACGGAGATATCGGAAGCCAGGCCGGGGGTCAAACACAGGAGATCAGTCCAGAGCATATACAGGGGCGAGCCAAGGTCATACACGTGCAGGGTCCAGGTACAAGCCGAGGGTCAAGCCGGGTGGTCAGGAAGCAGAAGCAGAGTCCAGAAGCAGGCCGAGGGTCAAAACACAGGAGATCAGGAAGCAAGGTCGAGGCAAGCCGGGTCACAACGGATAAGCACTGATCAGGAGACAAGGTCAAGGTACACAGGAGACTGAAGAGATAATCCAGCAATGAGCAGCTCCAGCAGCAGGCTTAAATAGACCAGGAAGTTAGTCATGTGATCTGTTCAGGTTACAAGGAGGAAGTACCGCTCACCTTAGTCATGCTGTGCACCATGGCGGCCATGATTGTCTTGGGCAGAATTGCCAGTCCTTCTTCGGCTATTTCCCTGACAGTGCCCCCCCCCCCCGAGGGGCAGCCTCTGGATGCCCAACCTAGACCATCTTTCTGGGTACCTGTTGCGGAAATTTTGCAAAAGTCTTGGAGCATGTAAATTATCCATTGGTTCCCAAGAATTTTCCTCTGAAGAATACCCCTTCCATTTAACAAGAAATTGAGTCTGCCTACCTCTTTTCCGGCAATCTAGGATGGCTTCAACTTCATATTCGGTATCGTTACCTACGATAACTGGTGGAGGTGGCAACTCCTCTCTTCCTGGAAATGGACTTGGCACAGCTGGTTTCAGAAGGGAGACGTGGAACACCGGATGGATCTTGTAGGAGGCCGGTAAAGCGAGTTCAAAAGCCACAGGGTTCACTTCCTTCTTGATCTCGAATGGACCCACAAACCTTGGACCAAGCTTCCTGGAGGGGCAAGAAAGTCTGAGGTTAATAGAGGACAGCCATACCTTGTCACCCACCTTGTAGATGGGATTCCCTCTTTTTCTCCTGTCATGTTGTTTCTTGAAGTCTTCCTGAGCCTTTCGCATGGTCTCCTGAAGGATTCGGTAATTGGTTTGGAAGAAGTTTATCCTATCCTGAACGGCTGGTACCGGAGATTCAGGAATGGTGTTGGGAAGAAAGGGTGGGTGAAAGCCATAGTTTGCCCAAAAGGGTGACTGATTGGTGGCCGTGTGTATGGTATTATTGTATGAAAATTCCGCACAAGGTAGCAAGGAGACCCAGTCATCTTGGGAGAAAGAGCAGAAGCACCACAGGTATTGCTCTAAGGTCTGGTTCGTTCTTTCTGTTTGGCCATTACTTTGAGGGTGGTAAGCAGAAGAAAGACATAAGTCAATTGACAAGATCTTACAAAGATTCTTCCAGAAACCAGAGGTGAATTGAACCCCTCTATCGGAGACTATATTGTCGGGTAACCCATGAAGTCTGACTATCTCCTTAATGAAAATTTTTGCAGTGTCCATGGCGGAGGGGGTGCCAAGCATGGGCAGGAAGTGGGCCATCTTTGATAGTCGGTCCACTACTACCAAGATTGTTGTAAAGTTCTCTGATGGAGGGAGATCGACTATGAAGTCCATAGAGATGTTTTTCCAAGGCTGCTCCGGAACTGGTAAGGGTCTTAATTGACCCCAAGACCTGGTCTTGGGACCCTTGTTACGCTGGCAAACCAAACAGGACTCAACATATTTTTTACAGTCTGATCTTAGGGAAGGCCACCATAGGTAACGTTGGACAAGGTCGATCGTCTTCCGGACCCCGAAATGCCCGGCCAGCTGGTGATCATGGAATCTTTTCAAGGCCTGCAGTCTGACTTCCTGGGGGACAAAGATTTTGTCCTGATGCCACAGAAATCCCTCGTGACTCCTTAAGGTAGAAATTTCCGACTCTGGGCAGTGAAGAGAGGCTTGTACAATGGATGCTTTTAGGTCTGGCTGAATCAGAAGGAAATTTTGTGTGGACAGGATTGTACCGGGAGTGGTTTCTTCAGGGGTGTCTGGGAACATCCGAGACAGAGCATCTGCCTTTCCATTTTTAGATCCGGGACGAAACGAGATGTGGAAATTGAATCTCGAAAAGAATAACGCCCACTGAGCTTGACGCGGTCTCAAACGTTTTGCAGTCCTCAGATATTCTAAATTTTTATGATCGGTAAAGATCATAATGGGATGTGCTGCACCTTCAAGTAAATATCTCCACTCTTCCAGGGCTGTTTTGATGGCCAAAAGCTCCCGATCTCCGACGTCGTAATTTCTTTCCGGTTGTGTCATTTTTCGAGAGGAAAAGGCTACAGGATGTAACAATGATTTGGGGCCCTGTCGTTGAGAAAGGATAGCTCCTGTGGCCACTTCGGAGGCATCGACTTCCAAAATGTAGGGCAATGCAGGGTCAGGATGCTGAAGAACTGGTGCTGAAACAAACACTGTTTTAAGTCTGTCGAAAGCTGCCTGAGCCTCCGGGGACCACTGGAATCTGGAATGCAAACGGGTTAGTTGGGTAATGGGTGATATAATGGCTGAAAAGTTCTTAATAAATCGTCTGTAAAAGTTTGAAAAGCCAATAAACCTTTGAACACCCTTCTTGTCGGAGGGGACAGGCCACTCCAGGATCGCTTTTACTTTCTGGGGATCCATGGCCACTCCTTTCGTAGATATGACAAGACCCAAAAACTGGATAGATTCTTTCTCAAAGTCACATTTTTCGGCTTTTACATATAGTCCATGCGTTCTTAGAATAGTTAGTACCTTTTTCATGTGCACTCGATGAATCTCCAGCGTGGCTGAGAAGACAAGGATGTCATCCAGGTATACAATGAGGAAGTTGTCAAGATGGTCTCGGAAAATGTCATTCACAAAGTGCTGGAACGTGGCTGGATTATACTGTCAGGAACGAGTATGGAGATCGAGATGCTTAGAGGGCTCCCCTTGCGGCTGAGTGCAGCGCGACCCTGGAGTTGGGAACAGGGAGCGCGGTGCCCACAGAAGCAGGGTTGGCCAGGTGCTTGCTTGCAGTCTGATGAGCTCAGCCACTGAGGGATGGCGGAGGCAGGCAGAACTGAGCTTGTTATATTCAGATGAACGGAGATATCGGAAGCCAGGCCGGGGGTCAAACACAGGAGATCAGTCCAGAGCATATACAGGGGCGAGCCAAGGTCATACACGTGCAGGGTCCAGGTACAAGCCGAGGGTCAAGCCAGGTGGTCAGGAAGCAGAAGCAGAGTCCAGAAGCAGGCCGAGGGTCAAACACAGGAGATCAGGAAGCAAGGTCGAGGCAAGCCGGGTCACAACGGATAAGCACTGATCAGGAGACAAGGTCAAGGTACACAGGAGACTGAAGAGATAATCCAGCAATGAGCAGCTCCAGCAGCGGCTTAAATAGACCAGGAAGTTAGTCATGTGATCTGTTCAGGTTACAAGGAGGAAGTACCGCCCACCTTAGTCATGCTGTGCACCATGGCGGCCATGATTGTCTTGGGCAGAATTGTCAGTCCTTCTTCGGCTATTTCCCTGACAGTTATTCACCCCCCCCCCTTTATTTATTTATTTTTATTTTATTTTTTTGTGGTTTTTTTTTTCTCTCTTTTCCCCTTTTTTTTCCCAATATGATGTTGGACAGTATTGTAGTGATGTCCCTGAATGCTAATGGACTTAATATACCTGAGAAGCGGCGCATGCTACTACATGATTTAAAACGTTTCCGGTACGGATATAGCGTTTTTTCAAGAGACACATTTTAAGACAGATAGATTTCAATATCTTCAAAATAAATTTTATCCATGGACCTATCATTCTATTAGCCCGATGGCCAAATCAAAAGGTGTTTCAATAATAATATCTAGTAAAATCTCCTGGCGCTATCAAAGCTCGTTGATAGACCCTACGGGCCGATATGTTTATATTAAGGGACTCCTGGGGAATAAACAGATAACACTGGCAACAATTTATACTCCCAATGAAAATCAGGCCTCTTTTTTGGAGGAGGTACTGGGGAAACAATTCTTAGGTGACCGGTGGGCTGAGAAAGTTTCCACTGGCCACCTTTAGGTGGTTTGGAGTACAATTCAAATCCCCCCTTTTCTAATTAAGCTATCTTTTGATTTATATATTTGTTAATACATTCTTTTAAACACACACATTACTTATATGTCTAGTAATTTTCATAGTGATCAGTGAGCTGAGAAAGTTCCACTGATCCCCTTCCAGGGGGTTGGAGCACAATCCAACTCTTCCCCCCTTTAAACCAAGTAATGTCCCATAAATGTAAACCATTGTAATATATTTATATCATATTTTGAGCGTTCCATGCCCCATAGACAGCATTGAATTTTCTATCATCATTCACTAGCTCCAGGTTTTGACCAATATAATAATCTATATACTTATTTACTAAGGCTATGTACATTATTTAATTTTACATTTTTAACTACAATCCAGTATTTGTGCTTAATTCACGCACTGTACTGCTTCCCAATGGGCTTCTCCATTTGGGCTGGTTCCTGTGGGGTGTCCGTGGTCTCCCTGCTGCCCGCCGTCTTGACATGCTGGCGCAGCCCATAGGTGCAGCCTCCTGGCAAGGGGGAGGAGTTTAGTCATCTGTGCTCCTAACACGCCCAATGGATGGCAGAGTTTTTCTCCGTCTCCATATAATGGGCGTTTCCGTTTGCCGGCGGCGTCCCCGATCCCCTCCGGGCGTCTCCACGTCGCTCGTGTGTGCGCGCCTGTCGTGCACCCGCGTGACGTCGGGACGCCGCGTGGTTTACGGCGGAGGTGACGTCAGATGTCGAGGACTATTGTCCTTCCGGGACACCGAGGTAGCCATCCAGGGAGATTTGCCCAATGGCATGGTCGCCCCTGCGAGGCGACGCATGGGGGAGGATCTTCTCAGCACATCTTCCTCAATTGAGGATCATATTTAAACACACCTTGGAAACTGGGTAGATCTCCTATTGATCCCCAGCTCCACAAACATGGCAGATCAGAAGGTCCAGATTATTGTAAGTATTAAACAGCCTATATAGGCCGACTGTCTCTTTTTTCCCCCCTCCCTTTTCTTTTGGGTTATATCCCAAAGATTCGGCTGGGAACCTCCTAGCATCTATGGGATTTGTTCCCTTATAATCAGCTTTGACCTTAATACGGTTGTAGCATTTTTCATTTCTTACACACACATTTCTCAATTCACTTTCCTCCTATCACCTTCACAACACTTCACCTCATCCCGCTGCACTTTTTACATTCATACTTCACTCATTCACACCCTCGATATTATATATAATTTCTCCAACTTCATTCTCACTTATTTCTACTTTTATTTTCACTTTTATTAACCATTTTTGGTTTCGTTCCAGTCTTGTTTTGGTCCCTTGTTTTTTGTTCTTTAGGCCTCGTACACACGGCCGAGATTCTCGTTGAAAAAAACATGTCGTTTTTTTTCGACGAGATTCTTGGACAAGAAACTTGTCCCGGCCGAGTGTACACACGCTCGTTTCAAAGAACCCGCGGTTCTTTGAAAGGAGTGTACGCGGTGACGTCATCGACTACGTCGAGCATGCGCTCGTCACATTCGATGCCGTCGCCGCCATCTTGGTATACCCTACGTATGCCTAGGAAGCTACCGCGCATGCGTCGAATTCATTTCGAACATGCGCGGGCTTCCGGGCGGACAGGTAAGTGTACACACACTCACTTTTCTCGTCGAGAAACACGCCGAGGAGAATCTCGACGAGAAAATAGAGAGCAGGTTCTCTATTTTCTCGTCGAGGTTTCTTGTCGGTTTTCTCGACGAGAAACCCGCTAGCAGCGTACACACGACCGATTTACTCGGCAAGACCTCTCTGCCAGCAAGTTTCTTGCTGGTTCTTGCCGAGAAAATCGGTTGTGTGTACGAGGCCTTACTTATTTGTCCTCACTAATTTTCCCATCCCTGCTTCACGTTCACTTGCCTCACTCATTACATTCCTTCACCTATTACACTTAGTCACTGCTGCACCCATCATATGAATAGAATTCATCAACCCATATACTTAGATCCCTACTTCTAACAATGTAAGGGCAACATATATGGACCTTCTATCTGCCTATACAATAAGATGTCAGACAATCTATAATTTATGAATCGTATGGAAGCAACACCCATGCATCCTACATTGATGTCTTTGATGTCCTCCATAGGTGCTGGCCGCCTGTCCGTGCGCGCCCCGCGTGGAGCTCCCCCCTCCGGTATGGTTCCCTGTAGGTCGCATCAAACTCATGGTGGCGCCGGCCCTCAGGGTGTCGGGTGGCTGTTGGATCCCTGGAGGCGCCTGCCCTTCTGCGGAGCTCTGATTGGAAGTTAGGTTTTAACACACAGCAGATTGGTAATTATATCATTTGTGTCCCTTACCTGTGGGTACATACCCAGGTGATGAAGTGATACTTACCTTATAATTTTTTGCAGCAACCCACATATCCTCTGAAGAAGATCCTTTGTGATCGAAATGCATCAGTAACGTATACAGATGCATAGTTACATGTTTAGCTGTATAGTATTGCTGTGTACCACTCATGCTGTGTTTAAACATTCTGTATGTGTAAACTCCATCAGAACTTCATATTGTTTGTAACCTTGTGTACATATGCAATAAATATGTTTTATCATACCTTTGTATATTTTTGCTGCCTAAAAAACCCCACTGGGGGGCATACCCATTTCCTGGGGAAACTCCTAGACTTCATGGAGGGGCAGTTGATACTCAGAAGAGATTTCAATGTACCTCTGGTACCATCAGTAGACACCTCCACGGGCACATCGACTATCCCTCCGAGCCAACTGAAACGTATAGCAAAATTGCTATATAAAACTCAATTGATTGATGTCTGGTGATTACAACATTCGGGGGACCGAGATTACTCATTTTTTTTTCTTCTTTACACAAAATTTATACCAGAATTGATTATTTTTTGGTTCCTCATAATTACCTGCATGCGGTTCGAACTACATCGATAGGCAACATTACATGGTCAGATCATGCGCCCGTGTTCCTGTCTTATGATTTGACGGGAACACAGTCGCTTACACATCGTTTTTGGCCACTTAATGAAAGTCTGTTGCAGACTCCTGAAGTCCTGGAGGATGTGACTAAAGAGTTGATATCATATTTCCAGAGGAATGATCTACCTGACTGTGATCCAGGAGTTCTATGGGAGGCACATAAATCAGTCCTGAGAGGTGTCCTTATCAAACATGGAGCTCGTATTAAACGTGAGTGAATGAAACAACTTACCGAATTACTCGATAAATTATCAGCTGTGGAGACCAGTCATAAACATGCCCCTAACCAGACTGTAGAAATAGAACTGGCGGTAATCAGAAAACAGATTATAGATCTACTACATTTTAAAGTCAAAGTGGCGCTACAGTTCTGCCGCAAGGCGAGTTATGAATCGGGCGATAAATGTGGGAAGGTGCTGGCAAGAAGGGTTAGAGAACATAAGTTATCAACATATATTCCCCAAGTTGTTAATGGTGATGGGCAGAAGATAACCCTACCAGCACATATTACCTGAGAATTTAAAGAGTTTTATTAATCTCTATATGATTTATCATTACCTATACCGTCTCGATTGGCCATAGATGAATATACTCAGGCATCCCAAATGCCCTCTTTATCTTCTGAGATAGCTGCGGAATTAGATGTCCCCATTTCTTTATTGGAGCTCCAACAAGCATTGGGAACTATGAAATTAGGGAAAGCCCCGGGCCCTGACGGGTTTACGGTACAATATTATAAAACTTTATTTGGAATATTGGGCCCACGTTTGATTAATTTATTTAATGCGATTGATTCTGGATCTGTATTTGCTAGGGATACATAAAGAAGGGAAGGACCCTACCTCTTGTGGCAGTTATAGACCTATCTCACTCTTGAATGTGGATCTTAAATTATACACTAAAGTTCTGGCTACCCGGCTGGCGACTCACTTACAAAAACGAATTCACTTAGATCAAGTAGGATTTATTCCTGCGCGGGAAGCAAGGGACAGCACTTCTAAAGTGCTGAACCTGCTCCATGTGACCCAGTCCACGAAAAACCCATGTGTATTATTAAACACCGATGCAGAGAAGGCGTTTGATCGGGTAAACTGGTCATTCATGTTCTCCGTACTTAGACATATTGGACTAGGGGAAGTGATGATGAGCCGGATAGCCAGAATATATTCAAATCCGACCGCACATGTCAAGGTAAATGGAGTGCTCTCAGAGTCTTTTCTAATTAAGAATGGTACCAGGCAGGGGTGTCCTATGTCCCCCCTTTTATATGCTCTTACCTTGGAACCTTTCCTCTGTACGATTAGACTTCAAGCGGATATACAGGGAGTGACAGTAGGTAGCACACAACATAAGATCTCGGCGTATGCCGACGACATGTTATTTTCATTAATTAACCCAGCAATATCATTACCTAACCTGATTAAACAATTTGATTTATATTGTGCCTTATCTAATTTGAAAATTAATTTTTCAAAATCAGAGGCGATGGGGGTGGCGTTGCCACTGCAAATTCTTGCACAAGTACGAGGTGGTTTCCACTTTAAGTGGACTACAACAGCATTGAATTATTTAGGTACAAACATTCCAGCAAATCTAGCCCGTATCTATGAATTAAATTTTCCCCCTTTGCTCATAAAGGCTAGATTATTATTAGAGAAGTGGCATACAAATCTCCATTCGTGGTTCGGTAGGTCTAATTTAATAAAAATGTGTATTTTACCAAAATGTTTATATTTATTTCAAGCTCTACCGATACGGATACCGACCTTCTACTTTAAGCAAGTACAGGCAATGTTCACACGATTTGTTTGGGCTAACAAGAAACCACGCCTTTCTCTACCCTATTAACTCTCCCAAAACATTATGGTGGCCTAGCGCTGCCGGACATTCGGAGATATTACCAAGCAGTCCATCTTGGAAGAGTAATAGACTGGCAACGTCATAGTGATTTGAAGCTATGGGTGAAAATAGAACAGCATCAATCCTCCATACCATTTTCGGAGGGCGCTATGGTGTTGGGACTTTGTACCGTCAGATTTAAAATCACATCCTTTGATAGGGAACACTCTGAAACAATGTTCACAGGTTATTATACATGCAGAGCAAACGACCAAGACATCTCCTTTAACTCCGATTATTGGGAACCCTAAATTCCTCCCAGGGCTCCCAATCACACAATTTTTGACTTTACGTGAGACTGAGCAAATTACTGCATCACAGTTTGTGATAGGAGATAGATGGCCTACTATAGAGGAGTTGATGAACCCCGCAGGCCCCTATCGACTTACATTCTGGAATGCAGTCCAGTTACACCATTTCCTTCAGACTATACCAGATCCGCAGGCATATACTAGGCAATTAACCCTATTTGAGGAGTATTGCTCTGGAATAGAACCATTATCTCATGTCCTTTCTAGGACGTATACGTTACTTAACTCCCCACGGGAACAGACAGAGCTTACTTGTATATTAGAATGGGGTCTAGATTTGCATCATACGTTTACTACAGCACAAATACAAGCTATGATTAGTCTCTCTTTTAAATCCTCAATTTGTACCAAGATACAGGAGACTAATTATAAGATATTGACGAGATGGTATATGACACCTAGTCGACTTCATATCATGTTTCCTGATACACCAGAACATTGCTGGCGATGTGGTGCAAATAGAGGGACTATTCTACATATATTTTGGACATGCTCTAAACTGACTGCTTTTTGGACAATGGTTCGGAATATTTCTCAGAAATTTACTAACCTTCAAATTCCGAATGATCCGGCGTTTTTTTTTATTGCATGTCTCTACTCTGTCAATAAAAAAAATAGAAAGTCCATCCTATGCCACCTACTAAATGCAGCTAAATCCTGCATTCCTCTGTTGTGGAAACAACAGACTGCACCAACCACAGCAATGTGGCTGAGGAAGGTGGAAGATATTAGAAGGATGAAAGATTTGATTTTGACATCAACTGATAGACAGGAGGTATATAGAAAGATATGGACTCCTTGGAATTTGTTAATTCACTCGGAAGAAGGTAAATCCCTCTTAGGGCTATAAAGCATTTATATGAATTGAAGTCAGGAGAAGTGGTTGGACAGCAGGATATATTTCCGGGGGCCATCCCTGAATACTGCCCTCCTTCCTTTCTGAATCTTTTTGTAGGAGAGGTTTTTTTCCTCTCCCTACTTTCCCCTTTTTTTTTTTTTTGTTTTGTTTTCCGGGGATGGGGTTGGGTTTTTTTTTTTATTAAAGTATATGGAATGGAGCAGTGGAGCTTCATTATATAAGGTGATAGGAAGTAGGAGACACAGGTTAAGGTAGCAGTGTGACAAAATGTTATATGTTTAGCTTAATTTATGCTAGATACCTCTGTTTACTACTTTAAAGAAGCAATAACCACATATTTTGTAAATGTGGTTATATTTGTTGACCCTGCTCATTTCTGAAAAAATTCAATAAAAATCTATATTTGAAAGAAATATATCTAGGCTTTTATTTAATAGAGTAGAGGAAGAGCTAGATCTCATGCCAGCGGTTTAATTAATTCTTTGTCCCTGCTGCAGTGTTTTCCTCACTGCCTATTTGGCTAAACTGTTGTCACTGAGTAGGGATGAGCCGAACACCCCCGGGTTCGGTTCGCACCAGAACCTTCGAACGGACCGAAAGTTCGCGCGAATTTTCGAACCCTATTCGTTATAATGGACGCGAACGTTCGAAATCAAAATTGCTAATTACAACGGCCAATATGCATGTTAATGTCATAAAACAGGTTTGGGGACCCGGGTCCTGCCCCAGGGGACATATATCAATGCAAAAAGAAATTTTAAAAACTAAAGTTTTTTCGGGAGCAGTCATTTTAATGATGCATAAAGTGAAAAAAAAAAAAAAGTGAAATTTTCCTTTAAATATGGTACATGGGGGGTGTCTAAAGTATGCCTGTGAAGTGGCATGTGTTTCCCGTGTTTAGAACTGTCCTTGCACAAAATGACATTTGTAAAGGAAAAAAAGAAGCCATTTAAAACCACTTGCGGCTTTAATGTCATGTCTTGTCCTGGCCGCCATATGGCTGAAAATCCTTGAGAAAAATGGCATGGCTACCCCATCACCCCCCCCCCCACCCCAGCCCCTTTGGGTCTTGTATGGATACTAAGGGGGACCCCGCACCCAAAATAAAACCCTATACCTACAACCCTATATACTCTGAACAGCAGTATATAGGTGGTGCAAACAAGACATGGACTGTAGGTTTGTTCTTAAGTAGAATCTGAACAGGTACATTATGAAGTGTAGCTACATCCCAAAAAAATCAATTTTTAAGCTTTTTGGAGAACATAGGGAGGGGTTATCACCCCTGTAACATTTGCTGTCTTTGCACATCTGTTCAGAACATGTCACCTCACTTTCCGTCCCAATGACAAATGTTTTTGGAAAAGTGGGGTTTTAATTGAAACAAGGATTGGTGATAAAGCATCAGTAGAGAGGAGATACCTTTTTCCCAAATTAAATCTAACAGGATAGAATTTTCCTTCCTAGGGGTAGATTTCCTCTCACTTCCTGTTTTCTCTTGCCGTTTGCAAGTAGGAGTCGTTTGTAAGTTGGATGTTTGAAAGTAGGGGCCTGCCGTATATACTCTGCAGAAATTTGCCCTATTAGATGTTGGTGTAGCCACAAGACTGGTGGGCACAGGAATGGGCCCTGCTGTGAGTTAATAGATCAAGATTTGTACTTGCATGCACCTGTTGAACCGGGCAGAAAAATTGGGCCTTTGGTGGTGGTGGTGGTGGACGGTGTTGCCACAAGACTGTAAGCCCTCACAGTTACTCTTGGTGGGTGCAGGAATGGGCCCTGCTGTGAGTTATTAGATCAAGATTTGTAATTGCATGCACCTGTTGAACAGGGCAGAAAAATTGGGCCTTTGGTGGTGGTGGTGGTGGTGGACGGTGTTGCCACAAGACTGTAGGCCCTCATAGTTACTCTTGGTGGGCGCAGGAATGGGCCCTGCTGTGAACTATTAGATCAAGATTTGTAATTACACGCCCCTGTTAAACAGGGGCTGAAAAATTGTGCCATTGGTGCTGGTGCCACAACACTGCAACCCCTCACAGATACTGTACTTGGAGCACAGCAGTCACACCTGTTGCGAAGCATCTTTTTAAAAAATTGTAATTACACGCCCCTGTTATACAGGGGCTGAAAAATTGTGCCTTAGGCACTGGTGCTGGTGCCACAACACTGCAACCCCTCACAGATACTGTACTCTGAGCACAGCAATGAGACCTGTTGCAAAGCATTGCCTAAAAATTGTAATTACACGCCCCAACAGGGGCTGAAAAATTGTGCCTTAGGCACTGGTGCTGGTGCCACAACACTGCAACCCCTCACAGATACTGTACTCTGAGCACAGCAGTCAGACCTGTTGCGAAGCATCTTTTTAAAAAATTGTAATTACACGCCCCTGTTATACAGGGGCTGAAAAATTGTGCCTTAGGCACTGGTGTGGTGGCATGGATCATTGAGGAGGAGGAAAGGATAGTCAGTGAACATAACAGGACAGTCACTCAGCATCAGCATAGGCAGTCTTGAAGGGATGTGACATTATAAATTATTCCGTTATATCCGCTTCAGGTGTCTGGTAGCTGGTGGTGATCCAAGACTGATTCATTTTTATGAAGGTCAGTCGATCAACCGAGTCGGTGGACAGGCGCACCCTATGATCGGTGACAAATCCTCCAGCAGCACTGAATGTGCGTTCGGAAAGAACGCTGGATGCAGGACAGGCCAGTAGCTCAATTGCATACTGTGCAAGCTCTGGCCAGTGATCCATCCTCAGGACCCAGTAAGCCAGAGGATTTTCGGTGGGAAAGGTGTCCAAGTCTGACCTTGCCCCTAGGTATTCCTGCACCATGTATATCAGACGCTGGCGATGGTTGCTGGAACCGATCATACCTTGGGGCTGCGGACTAAAAAATTGTCTGAACGCATCGGTCAGACGTCCACCTTCCCCACCGCTCCTTCTGCTACTGACCGAAGCCTCAGCAACTCGTCGTCCAGGACCAGGAGTTTGTAACCTCCCAGTTTCTGGGAACGCGTTGCACAGACCTTTCTGCAAGGCCTCCCTGAGATGTCTCATCCTCTGCTCCCTCTGCGACGGCAAGATAAGGTCCGCAACCTTACCCTTGTACCGTGGACCAAGGAGAGTGGCCAGCCAGTAATGGTCACTCTCCTTGATCCGAAGAACACGAGGATCCTTCCGCAGGCTTTGCAGGATCAGGGAGGCCATGCAGCGTAGGTTAGCTGAGGCATTCGGTCCGGAGTCTTCTGGGTCACTGAGGATTAGGCTTGTGCAATTCGTTTCGTAACGAATTGAAATTCGTCCGAATTTAGCAACTTTCGGACATTCGGAAGCATTCGAATTTCCGAACAAAGCAATTACGAATAAGACCGAATCCGAAATAAATTATACCGCAAATAGCGAATGCCCGAATGTCTTCGGCATAATTCGTTATGAAAAAGTTACGAATGTACGAATCCATACGAAGCACAATAACACTCACTCTGCTCTGCTCTCTGCTTCTCCCACACCGTGCTGAACTCCCTCTCAAAATGGTGTACAGGGGCGGAGGTTATAGCCGCATGTAAAAAACGAAAGTAAAATACGAGATTTCGAATCCATTCGAAGCACAATAACACTCACTCTGCTCTGCTCTCTGCTTCTCCCTCACCGTGCTGAACCCTCTCAAAATGGTGTACAGGGGCGGAGCCTATAGCCGCATGTTAAAAACGAAAGTAAAATACGAGATTTCGAATCGTTACAAATAACCGCAATGTATTTAGAAAAGTACAAATCCATTCGAAGCACATTAGGCATAATAGGCAGCGTCGTTGTGAGAGAGACACGGAAAATTACGAATCAACGAACCCAAAAAAAGTTACGAAAGTAGGAGTTGTGTCCAGAATCAACGAAAAACAACGTACTCTACCGAAAGTACGAATTATAAAGCAACAAAAAATTCAACGAAAAATGTCGCTTGCAAAAATACGAATGAGTCCGAACACGAAAAATCCCGTCTAGCAAAATTACGAATGATTACGAATCAACAGGACCGGAAAGAAACGAACCGAAACGGAACGAATTTTTCCGTTGTGCACAAGTCTACTGAGGATGACATGATCGCCAGCCACCTCCTCCCAGCCACGTACAAGTCCACTGGTTTGTTGGGACTGTACATCATCCCTAAAAGACTGCTGCTGCTGATGCTGAGTGCCAGGCTCCACCTCCATGCTCACACAATCCTCCTCCTCCTCCTCCTCCTCCTCCTCCTCCTCCTCTTCCTGTGTGCTGACACTAACACACTATAGGTACTATGTGTGCTGCTGACAAGAAAATATAGGAGCTCTGTTTGCTGCCACTAACACACTAGAAGTCCTATTGGTGCTTCTGAGATGAAAATATAGGAGCTCTGTTTGCTGCCACTAACACACTAGAAGTCCTATGGGTGCTGCTGAGAAGAAAATATAGGAGCTCTGTTTGCTGCCACTAACACACTAGAAGTCCTATGGGTGCTGCTGAGAAGAAAATATAGGAGCTCTGTGTGATGCCACTAACACACTAGAAGTCCTATGGGTGCTGCTGAGAAGAAAATATAGGAGCTCTGTTTGCTGCCACTAACACACTAGAAGTCCTATGGGTGCTTCTGAGAAGAAAATATAGGAGCTCTGTGTGATGCCACTAACACACTAGAAGTCCTATGGGTGCTTCTGAGATGAAAATATAGGAACTCTGTGTGATGCCACTAACACATTAGAAGTCCTATGGGTGCTGCTAAGAAGAAAATATAGGAGCTCTGTGTGATGCCACTAACACACTAGAAGTCCTATGGGTGCTTCTGAGATGAAAATATAGGAGCTCTGTGTGATGCCACTAACACACTAGAAGTCCTATGGGTGCTGCTGAGAAGAAAATATAGGAGCTCTGTGTGATGCCACTAACACACTAGAAGTCCTATGGGTGCTTCTGAGATGAAAATATAGGAACTCTGTGTGCTGCCACTAACACACTAGAAGTCCTATGGGTGCTGCTGAGAAGAAAATATAGGAGCTCTGTGTGATGCCACTAACACACTAGAAGTCCTATGGGTGCTGCTGAGAAGAAAATATAGGAGCTCTGTTTGCTGCCACTAACACACTAGAAGTCCTATGGGTGCTGCTGAGAAGAAAATATAGGAGCTCTGTGTGATGCCACTAACACACTAGAAGTCCTATGGGTGCTTCTGAGATGAAAATATAGGAACTCTGTGTGATGCCACTAACACACTAGAAGTCCTATGGGTGCTGCTGAGAAGAAAATATAGGAGCTCTGTTTGCTGCCACTAACACACTAGAAGTCCTATGGGTGCTGCTGAGAAGAAACTATAGGAGCTCTGTGTGATGCCACTAACACACTAGAAGTCCTATGGGTGCTTCTGAGATGAAAATATAGGAGCTCTGTGTGATGCCACTAACACACTAGAAGTCCTATGGGTGCTGCTGAGAAGAAAATATAGGAGCTCTGTTTGCTGCCACTAACACACTAGAAGTCCTATGGGTGCTGCTGAGAAGAAAATATAGGAGCTCTGTGTGATGCCACTAACACACTAGAAGTCCTATGGGTGCTGCTGAGAAGAAAATATAGGAGCTCTGTTTGCTGCCACTAACACACTAGAAGTCCTATGGGTGCTGCTGAGAAGAAAATATAGGAGCTCTGTGTGATGCCACTAACACACTAGAAGTCCTATGGGTGCTTCTGAGATGAAAATATAGGAGCTCTGTGTGATGCCACTAACACACTAGAAGTCCTATGGGTGCTGCTGAGAAGAAAATATAGGAACTCTGTGTGATGCCACTAACACACTAGAAGTCCTATGGGTGCTGCTGAGAAGAAAATATAGGAGCTCTGTTTGCTGCCACTAACACACTAGAAGTCCTATGGGTGCTTCTGAGATGAAAATATAGGAACTCTGTGTGATGCCACTAACACATTAGAAGTCCTATGGGTGCTGCTAAGAAGAAAATATAGGAGCTCTGTTTGCTGCCACTAACACACTAGAAGTCCTATGGGTGCTTCTGAGAAGAAAATATAGGAGCTCTGTGTGATGCCACTAACACACTAGAAGTCCTATGGGTGCTGCTGAGAAGAAAATATAGGAGCTCTGTTTGCTGCCACTAACACACTATAAGTCCTATGGGTGCTGCTGAGAAGAAAATATAGGAGCTCTGTGTGATGCCACTAACACACTAGAAGTCCTATGGGTGCTGCTGAGAAGAAAATATAGGAGCTCTGTTTGCTGCCACTAACACACTAGAAGTCCTATGGGTGCTGCTGAGAAGAAAATATAGGAGCTCTGTGTGATGCCACTAACACACTAGAAGTCCTATGGGTGCTTCTGAGATGAAAATATAGGAGCTCTGTTTGCTGCCACTAACACATTAGAAGTCCTATGGGTGCTTCTGAGAAGAAAATATAGGAGCTCTGTGTGATGCCACTAACACACTAGAAGTCCTATGGGTGCTTCTGAGATGAAAATATAGGAACTCTGTGTGATGCCACTAACACACTAGAAGTCCTATGGGTGCTTCTGAGAAGAAAATATAGGAGCTCTGTGTGATGCCACTAACACACTAGAAGTCCTATGGGTGCTTCTGAGATGAAAATATAGGAACTCTGTGTGATGCCACTAACACATTAGAAGTCCTATGGGTGCTGCTGAGAAGAAAATATAGGAGCTCTGTTTGCTGCCACTAACACACTAGAAGTCCTATGGGTGCTGCTGAGAAGAAAATATAGGAGCTCTGTGTGATGCCACTAACACACTAGAAGTCCTATGGGTGCTGCTGAGAAGAAAATATAGGAGCTCTGTGTGATGCCACTAACACACTAGAAGTCCTATGGGTGCTGCTGAGAAGAAAATATAGGAGCTCTGTTTGCTGCCACTAACACACTAGAAGTCCTATGGGTGCTGCTGAGAAGAAAATATAGGAGCTCTGTTTGCTGCCACTAACACACTAGAAGTCCTATGGGTGCTGTTGGGGTGCAATGCTGTGCTAACAGCACTGCGGTTGGTACTACTGCAATACTGTACTAACAGTAAGCACGCACCAGACTAATCCCCAGCAGCAGCTAATAACACGCTAACTGTGCAATCAGCAGCAATGAACGATCAATGACTTAGGTAGCAATGGTTTAGCAAAGAAATAGCCAATGGTTTAGCAAAGAAGAGCAAATCTTTCAGTATCAAGCAAAGACAGAATCAGCAGACTGATCTCTCCTAAAGCCGGAACTCATGTGACCGGGGCCGATGGCGTGGCGGCCTTTTAAATGGTGGGGCGTGTACTAAAGCCCCTGAGCTGTAATTGGCTACAGGCGTCCTGCCTGTAGCCAATTATTGCTCTCCGAGTTTCGGGCGCTGTGATTGGCCAAGCATGCGGGGTCACAGTGCATGCTTGGCCAATCATCAGCCAGCAATGCACTGCGCCGGCCGCGCCGGCCGCAATGCATTGCGGGGCCGCTCGCATCACACGAATGTGATGCGAACGGCCCAAATAGTTCTGGGCTCGAAGAGCGAGCGAACGCCCGGTGCTCGATTCGAACATGGGTTCGAATCGAGCACCGGGCCCATCCCTATCACTGAGCCCTGGAAATCAGTAAGTTGAAACTTCCCCATTCTATCTAAAACTGGGGGAAACTTTGGCTTGACATGGGACGGCCCTGCTTTTGAGCCTCAAAGCAAGTGAAATGCAATGCTTATTTATGCTCCTTGTACCACAGCACAACTGATTGGTTCCTTGTACCACAATTTTTATAGACCAGAATGAAAAGGATGCTGCACCAGGGATAGAAAGGACAAAGTCTTTGCTGACCTCCCCAGCTGTAGTTACTTAGGCGGGCCATAGACGGTTCGAATCTTGGCCAGTACAGCAGGAACCAGCTGAGATTTGTACCATGTGTAGGCAGGCTGAATGTACCAAGTTGATCGATCAACATGCATACAACCAGCGATTACTGCTAGTGGCTGCTATAGCCCCTAGCAATAATCACTGTCTTCTCCTGGTAGGGGTGGCTTTCCCCTCTGGGAGCAGACAACTGCTCGGCAGGAGGAAGTCTCCCGTGAGTACGGTCTGTTGATGGGGGAATCGTGCAAATTTCTTTCTTGCAACCTGTGGTTGCAAGAAAGAAACTTGTACCGTCTAGGGCAGGGGTAGGCAACCTGGGGCCCTCCAGCTGTTGTGGAACTACATTTCCCACGAGGCATTGCTAGGTTGACAGTTAGAATTACTCCCAGAGGCATGATGGGACTTGTAGTTCTTTAACATCTTGAGGGCCCCAGGTTGCCTACCCCTGGTCTAGGGCCTGCAAACCCTTGTTTAAAAAAATAAATGTTATACTTACCTCCACTGTGCAGTTCGTTTTGCGCAGAGTGGCCCGGTCCTCCTCTTCTGGGGTCCCTCAGCAGTGCTGGTGGCTCCTCCCCGCATCGAGTATCCATGTTGGAGACACGCACTCTTTGGTGGGCACGTGCCCGAGTCCCGCATCTGTGTCCATTCACACAGAATGCAGGACTCGGCGCCGCGTGATTGGATTTGATTGACAGCAGCGGGAGCCAATGGCTGCGCTGCTATCAATCAGGACATGAGACACCAGCTAGTGCTGGTGTGCTCCTTCCCAGCCAGAGGAAGATCGGGGCCAGGCAAGTAAAAACGGGGGATAGGGGCACTGCAACATAGAATGCATCAAGGTGAAAAACCTTGAGGGTTTACAACCCCTTTAATTCCCTGTCAGGACAGACTTTGAACAAGCAAACAGATTAGCTAGTCCGTCTATTTTCTCGGCCTGCTTGTTCTACTGTCTTCTAGTATCTTAAAGTACTGAAGCCAGAGACAGCTATGGGCACCAGGAGCCTCTGTATGTGTCCCAGTACAGATGTCCTTTAAGAACATGTAAGCCCAACATTTCATATTCCTGATGTGTGCCTGCTGTACTATGCACTTGTATGAAAAAAATACCCCCATTCTCTTTGTATTGCTTATGTAGCACACACCATCCCTATCCTGCTTACCTCCACTTGCAGGACGGGACACACACATGCCCTCCATGTTGTATAGAGGGTGAGCGGTGTTAACAGTTTCTTTGGGTCCTGCAGCGAGTTACCTACCCTCCGCTGGTTCTCATCCCTAGAGTGTAGGGAAAAGTCTATTTTCTCTAATAAGAAGGCCAATGTCTAGACAGTGTTAAACTCCAACAGACGAGTTTATTTTTTTCTCTGCTCATAACTTGGCAAGGAAAATTGAAGATGGCAATAAAGTTGAGTAGGGAGGTTGGTTCAGGCACGCAGCACTTACTTACCCTCGCCCGAGTAGGTTTTGCTCACCCGGATAGATCCCTCTCACAGTTCTAGCAGCCGGAATGAACCACAAACAATTACTTTAGATTCGGCCTTTCCAAGGACAGTTCAGGAGATCCTCTGTCACAGAATCCTTTAGTTCCTGAATCCAAAACTCTTTAGCACCTGTAACTTTTGGAGACCATAAGTGCCAGTGGGGCACATTACAGGCGCTCTTGTGACTTACAGAATCCTTCCCTCTGATAGGCAACCAGGCCTATCCCAGAACAGTGACTTCCTTCACCGGTCCTCCCCTGGTTTCCTCTCTTTCAGAGCGGGCCACCCTCCCACGGGTACCCTGGGATTCCGATGGTCTGGTTGTAAGCCTCAGTTTAAAAAAAAAAAAAAAAAGGTACTGGGCCTACCTGGAACGATGTGGCCTCGCGCCAAAGGTGCCCGGGACCCAACACTTTCACACGCACCCCTGGCCATGAGGGGCCACCAAAGGTGGGTTACGTGCCGAGGACCCAGACCCAATGGCGCCCGCCCCTTAAGTACCCTCTCCCAGCATGCACAGCAGCTAGACCACACTCACTGTACAGCCTCCGGGAGAGGACACCCAATCATGCCACGATGTCACCTGCGGTTCAACCTGAGACCTGGGCAACAATGCCACCCACAGGTCAAAGGGGAACTATACATCCAGGCAACACCACAGCAAAGCAGAGTCCAATCTAAGGACATTAAACAGCCTGAGCCAAACTATTGCCCAGGCTACCCTCTAAGTTTCAGGCATATCAACCCAAAATTTGGGGGTCCGCTAGACTTATTTTGTGTGAAATCCCTGTTCCTGCCAACCCCTCAGCTTTCCTATTACAATACTGACCACATTAAGCAAGAGAACACGTTCTCTAGCTATGCTGGGAACTTAGCCTGCTCTCCTCCAATGATCAGACTTGTCCTGACTCCCCCACACAGCCTTTAACTTTGTGTGCTGCTGCTGCTTCTCCTCCCCCAGCTCTTATGCAGCCGAAAACAGGAGTGTGATCCCTTGTAAAAGGTAGTTCTATTTTAGTATATCTATTCACAATGTTTTGTCTTTAAAATTTAAAATATTTCGTTTAAAAATGGACTTTAATCACCACTCAAACTATTCACAAAACTAAAGTCCCGCTTTAAGTTTTTGCCAAAGTTTTGTATCAAATTACTAAATATACCATTGGGAGAGCAATTTGCATTTTTTTTTTTTTTTTTGTGTACAGCATGCAAAGCTATGCCTAGAATCTAAATCTCTACAGCTTTAGGTTTATGCAACAATACCATCCATTGTACCTGGAAAGCAGTACACTGATTCAATAGGTTTCTATTAGCTTGTGCATAAATCCCTTAGTATGCAAAGCTGTTCATTAGCACCTCCAAGCCATTTGTATTGTTCTCCCATGTAAACCTTGGGGCTACAAGTAGGCTCCGGTTTTAATTTGAGAGCACCTGGGTTGACCAATCTCATTTTCACCTTAACCTCACACAACAACACAAAAAAAAAAAAAAAAGTCAAGATTAAGAACAAATGCAATTCATCAGAACCATTAATACATGTCACATTTTAAATTGGACATCTTTATACATTTCCTCCCCCCAAAGACATGTAGAACTGTGTGCGCTTCATTTTTTTTAAACAAAATAAATATTACCGAAATTCGTAACTAAATACACTTTTATTTTTGTGCACATGTCTACCGATTACTACCTTCTGAGAGTGCATTTTCTTTGTAAATGCCTCAAATTTAGTCTGGAATAAATAAAGTGTACACAATCCACAGGACAAAAATCTGTTTATTTTGACAGCAAGAAAAAATTGCAAACATTGTTAAATAGCACGCTCCTTTTCCAGAAGCAAATCAGTACAAAAAACAAATCCAGCATGGCTGCACTGCCATTCAGATACACTTGCTGCCTTCACCCCCCCCCCCCCCCCCCCAATCCATGTGTAGACAGCCTAAGCCCTATGGATTGTTCAGAAAAACAGGGACCAAACCCTACAACATACATGTTCTGCGAGGACATGCTGTACCCTGCAGGACATCCTTAATTCACTACAAAAGTAAAAATAGGACTCTAAAAACACAAACAAGCAGCACATTTTTAAACATTGAGCTTGCCACAACAACCTTGTGAAGGTTCCTATGTTACTGCTCAGAACTTGGATGCACAGCACCCATGAAAAAAAAAAAAAAAAGTATAACAGTTTAAAACCCACCCCCTATTCCCCCAACTCTTTAATAAGGGTCTCAAGCACTACTGTTAAAATGTAAATACCCCTGCCCGGTTTGGGGAAACTTGTCAATCAATCAATTTCATTCTCATGCTAATTGCAATTGCTTCAATGTTTGTTTAAAAGTCCATCAGTAAAGATAAGGAGCCCAGATTGCATACTTTTTGGGTGGAACTCAGCTTTGAGTAAACACCTCCTTGGGTGAAACTATGCGTTCCAGGTCTCTAGTGTCGGTTAGACAAATACAAAAAGAGACCGACTGGTTGCCATTAGCAGTTTGACACTGTCCAAGAGAAGAACCAGTGTTTGGCAGTCACTTTGGCATCTCCTGCAACCATTAGAAAGGGAAATCTAAGCACATCAGAAAAAGTCAACCAAGTAGCAACAGGTCAGCTTCTCCTGTCTAGCAAGTCTGTCCCACTAAGACAAAAAAATAAATAAAAAATCCTTAAAAATGCACCACATATGCTTTAGGACCTAAAAGTTTTCTAGATTTACTTTAGAAAAAAAAGTTTACATTTACAAGTGTCTACATTCAAGCTTTAGTGGTTTCTTTAGATGCCCTTTGGTCAATATTCCAAGAGGTCTCTTGGCTTAAATGTAAACAGTCACGCCGTAAACAGTCAAACCATAAAAAATAAAGCCCCCCCACCAGACATTCAGGAGATTGTCCATGAAGAAAACGGTTCAAAAATTAAGGCAAAAAGAATGGCTTGCTGGGTAGATCATATAAAAAAAAAAAAAAAAAAAAAAAAAAAAAGTCAGATATTACAGAGAGACATTCTACGATCTATATGGTATTCAGTCTACCAGAGACTAGGTGCTCCATAGGCTCAGCACTTAGCTGCCTCATCTGTCCCTGGTGGGTCAATATGCTGGTTCAGTGGAAGATAGTTATTGGTAGACTGTGGGTAGCAGTTCCGGGTATCAATGTAACCAGCTGGGGTCATTAGTATAGCATGATCTGCTGTCAAAGCATAATTCATGAATGGCGGTTGTAAGAAAGGTGTTACTGTACTTGCAGGATGCATAAATTGACCATTTTGTGGACAAGCCATGATGGGAAAAGCTTGGGACATATTCATATACAAATTCATATTTTCAGCGCCCAAAGAACAGTGATTTGGAGGATTGTTGCCGAGGGAGCCACGAGGTGCAGAGGTGGAGCTGGAACTAGAATGTCTTGATGTGTCAGTAGACGCTTCTGTGTCCAGGAGTCGGCTTTGTTGGGCTGGAGCACCAGTTTGTGTCCCTTCCTCAGGTTTCAGACATCTGCAGCAGCATACCCCCACAAGTGAGCCCACAATGACAAAGGTCACAAACATACTGCCAACCAGAAGGAAGGGGAGGTAGATGGGCACTAAAAAGAATAAAATATATAAAGTATTAAAATACGTTTCTAAATAGTGATAATAGGAAATGATAATGATCCTGCTATGGACAAGATGATCCCCAGAAAGGTCCCATCCAATACCAACCATACAGGATTATATATTTACAGTGAAAGGACTACTAGGCTGGCTATACACATGGATGGGTGAATCAAGAGCCAGATTAAGACCTTGGGGGGCCAGGGGACATCAGGTTTGGGGGGGGGGGGGGTTTACATTCTCAATGATGGTCACAATTTTAAAATGCATGACACCATGTCATTCTGAGGTCACATGCCCACAGTCATTTGAAAAATACAATATAAGAGTCTAGGATTTTCTAGACGATGGCTGGCTATATTACTTACAAAGATAAAATTAGCAAAAGAATGTTTTTTTTTTATTATACATAATAGTCCGGAGCAATTACCCCCCTTATAAGTCCTGCCTTGGGTGAATCCCTCCTGTGGAGCTCAGCTATGGTATTCTGACAGCAGGTAGATGTCCCCTCCATCAAAATACATTCATTCAATCAGCACCCCTGACTTTAGCAGATGGCACTGATCAAGCAAAAAATTGGTTATACAGAAGTCAATTAAGAGATCAAATTCTGTACACTCTGCCTGTAGATGGATTGCAATTCAGTTGATCCTTGCTAAACCAGTCAACACACCCCCCTTTTCCTAGTCACTCCAAAAAAAAAACACACGCAGGATTGTGCTACGAATTCATGTTAAAAAGAAAATTTATATATATATATATATATATATATATATATATATATATATATATATATATTTATTATTTTCACTCTAAATAGCCTGGCTACACACGATGTGAATGGGGCTCACATACATACATTTCTGAACATGCTAGAAAATACCTGGGATAGGGACTAGACATCCATCCCAATCCCAGATAAGCATTATCTGTGCTAAATACTGGTGTCTTGTCGAGCTAGTTCCCCCATCGGATAGGGTCCGGCCTCAACTGCGCAGGTGAAGCCCACGGAAATCTTCGAACCTGATCAGTTGTTCTTCAGGCGTACACGCGGCTCAGAGCGGCATCCAGGCTCATTCCTTACCATCCCCATGGACTTGGAGCATGTTAAAAATAGAGCCAGGAGGCCGAGCGAGCGAAGCGAGGACGTGAGGCCACTTACAGCGAGATCCACGTTGCCCTGGACCTGTTGCAATAACAACTGAGGGGCGGGTACACCTGATCAGGTTTGGTAATTTCCGTTGGCTCGGATTGTGCCTGCGCAGTCAAGGGGAAACCATATCGGCAGAACACCGGCATGGAAAACCTCCACATCCTTTTCTGGCAGATCCCCCCCCCCCCCCCATGGGATCATAGGGCACTTAAGCCCCTTTCACACTGAGGCAATTTTACTGCGTTTTCGCGGTAAAAATAGCGCTGTAATAACGCCTGAAATAATCATGCCCCAGCATTCTCAATGTGAAATCTCTGAGGGCTTTCACATTGAGGCGTTTTGCTGGCTGGGCGTTGAAAAAAATCCTGCAAACAGCTTTTTTAGAGCAACTTTAGCGCGCATAAAATAGCGCTGTAAAAATGCCTATCCCCATTGAAATGAATGGGATTCGCGGTAAAAACGCATAGGCATAAGCGTTATGTTAAAAAAATAACGCTAACGCCTATGCGATTTTAGCACGAACGCAGTAAAAACACATAGGCGTTATTTTTACCGCGATCACGGTAAAACAAAAGTCATTTTTTTTTTGCGTTTTTTCAACGCCTCAGTGTGAAAGGGGGCTTAGGCTGGCCATAAATGTTCAATTTTCCTTGGGTCTGCCCAATTGGATTCAAGTGAAAGTGGTTTTGTTTGACATATTATTATTATTATTATTATTATTATTATTATTATTATTATTAATACATTTTTTGGTAAACCAAGGGTGAAAGGTGCAATCAGGTGAAGCATTGTTTATCTAGGATCTCTTGTATTGAATAAAAGTGAAGCCTGAAGACAAGGAGTCCAGCGGAGCTCCATAGACCTCATAGACCAGAGAGGATAGATAGAGCTGGGCTCCTCCAGAGGGGAGGGGAGGATAGGCAGGTACTTACCTGTGGCGGGTAGTGGTAGTGCTGGGGCTCTGTCCCCGGGTTCCTCGTCCTGCTCCTCGTTAGGACACATTCCCTGGTCCAGTCTGGACTCGCCGGCCATACAGCAGTAGCGGAGAGTACACGATCCGCAGCAGTAGGTGGCCTCTGGGGGGTCATAGCGCTCCGGGCACTGGAATCCGGGGTGCCAACCTCCATAGTGATCCCTCCATCCATGGCAATACTCTCCGAACTCCTGACCTGCACAGGACACCAGGAGAAGAGCGAACACCCACAGCGGACGCATACTGGACGGAGGACACGGAGAGTGATGAGGGTGGCCGGGCAAGGTGATGAGTTTTATCAGCTGCTCTAATGACCTCCTCCCCTCCCCTCCCCCCACTCAAAATAAAGCCGTCCTTTCTTCCAGCGACTGTCTGATCACCTAATGAGAACCCCTCCCCATCCCATAAACACATCAACAAGTGGCTGACATCCGAGGTGTTGACTCTGGCCAGGAGTGTGCAGCATGTCCCACACATAGCATGTTCTTCTACACACAGCATGACATGTACATAGATAGCATGCCCTACACATAGCATGTTCTTCTACACACAACATGACATGTACATAGATAGCATGTTCTTCTACACACAGCATGACATGTACATAGATAGCATGTTCTTCTACACACAACATGACATGTACATAGATAGCATGTTCTTCTACACACAACATGACATGTACATAGATAGCATGTTCTTCTACACACAGCATGACATGTACATAGATAGCATGCCCTACACATAGCATGTTCTTCTACACACAGCATGACATGTACATAGCATGTCCTACACATAACATGTTCTACACAAAACATGACATGTACATAGCATGTCCTACACATAGCATGTTCTTCTACACAAAACATGACATGTACATAGCATGTCCTACACATAGCATGTTCTTCTACACACAGCATGACATGTACATAGATAGCATGTCCTACACATAGCATGTTCTTCTACACACAGCATGACATGTACATAGCATGTCCTACACATAACATGTTCTACACAAAACATGACATGTACATAGCATGTCCTACACATAGCATGTTCTTCTACACAAAACATGACATGTACATAGCATGTCCTACACATAGCATGTTCTTCTACACACAGCATGACATGTACATAGCATGTCCTACACATAACATGTCCTTCTACACATAAAATTACATGTACATAACATGCCCTACACATAACATATTCTTCTACACATAGCATGTTCTTCTACACATAACATGTCCTCCACATAGCATGACATATACATAACATATCCTCCACATAATATAACATATACATGGCATGTCCTCCACATAGCATGACATATACATAACATATCCTCCACATAATATAACATATACATGGCATGTCCTCCACATAGTATGACATATACATAGCACAACATACACCTAGCATGACATATACATTGCATGTCCTTTACATAGCACAACATACACTTAGCGTGACATATGCATTGCATGTCCTCCACATAGCACAACGTAAACGTAGCATGACATATACATTGCGTGTCCTCCACATAACATGACATACACATAGCATGTCCCATGTATAGCACATCCTGCACATAATGTCGTCCACTTAACATGTCCTACACATAGCATGTCCTCCAAAAATCATGACCTGCACAGCAAGTCCTCCACATAGCATGTCCCACACACAGCATATCCTACATAGTATGCCCTGTACATAACATGACATACACATAAAGCAGCCCAACATTTGTCCTACATAACATGTCCTCCACGCAGCATGTCCTACATAACATGTCCTCCACACAGCATGTCCTACATAACTTTTTCTACAGACAGCATGTCCTACATACCATGTCCTCCACACAGCATGTCCTACATACCATGTCCTCCACACAGCATGTCCTACATACCATGTCCTCCACACAGCATGTCCTCCACACAGCATGTCCTACATACCATGTCCTACATACCATGTCCTCCATACCATGTCCTCCATACCATGTCCTCCACACAGCATGTCCTACATACCATGTCCTCCACACAGCATGTCCTACATACCATGTCCTCCACACAGCATGTCCTACATACCATGTCCTCCACACAGCATGTCCTACATAACTTGTCCTCCACACAGCATGTCCTACATACCATGTCCTCCACACAGCATGTCCTACATACCATGTCCTCCACACAGCATGTCCTCCACACAGCATGTCCTACATACCATGTCCTCAACACAGCATGTCCTACATAACTTGTACTCCACACAGCATGTCCTACATACCATGTCCTCCACACAGCATGTCCTACATACCATGTCCTCCACACAGCATGTCCTACATACCATGTCCTCCACACAGCATGTCTTACATACCATGTCCTCTACACAGCATGTCCTACATACCATGTCCTCCACACAGCATGTCCTACATACCATGTCCTCCACACAGCATGTCCTACATACCATGTCCTCAACACAGCATGTCCTACATAACTTGTACTCCACACAGCATGTCCTACATACTATGTCCTCCACACAGCATGTCCTCCACACAGCATGTCCTACATACCATGTCCTCCACACAGCATGTCCTACATACCTTGTCCTACATACCTTGTCCTACATACCATGTCCTCCACACAGCATGTCCTCCACACAGCATGTCCTACATACCATGTCCTCAACACAGCATGTCCTACATAACTTGTACTCCACACAGCATGTCCTACATACCATGTCCTCCACACAGAATGTCATACATACCATGTCCTCCACACAGCATGTCCTACATAACTTGTCCTCCACACAGCATGTCCTACATAACTTGTCCTCCACACAGCATGTCCTACATACCATGTCCTCCACACAGCATGTCCTACATACCATGTCCTCCACACAGCATGTCCTACATACCATGTCCTCCACACAGCATGTCCTACATACCATATCCTCCACACAGCATGTCCTACATAACTTGTCCTCCACACAGCATGTCCTACATACCATGTCCCACATAACTTGTCCTACACACAGCATGTGATGTCCTACATAACATGTCCTCCACACAGCACGTCCTACATAACATGTTCTACACACAGCATGTCCTACATATCATGTCCTTCACATAGCATGTAATTCACAGCATGTCCTACATACCATGTCCTCCACATAGCATGTAATTCACAGCATGTCCTACATAACATGTTCTACAGACAGCATGTCCTACATAACATGCCCTCCACACAGCATGTCCTCCACACAGCATGTCCTACATACCATGTTCTACACAAAGCTTGTCCCACATACCATGTCCTCCACACAGCATGTCCTCCACACAGCATGTCCCACATACCATGTCCTCCACACAGCATGTCCTAAATAACATGTTCTACACACAGCATGTCCTACATACCATGTCCTCCACATAGCATGTAATTCACAGCATGTCCTACATAACTTGTTCTACACACAGCATGTCCTACATTTGATTTCCACACTTCATTCGGAAAACAAGTGTAGCACCCTCCCAAAAAGGTTGGGATGCTATCTCAAATTTAGAGGGATGTCTGGGCCAGTAGTTGGGCTCAGACTGTTGAATTATATTGAGATTTGCCTCTGTTCTGGCTGTGATTTTGCCTGATAGTAATTTCCCTTATTGCCTGTAGGTGGCGTTACCACCTCAGGCACCTGTTGGAACATGGACAGACCATGGTGCATTGAGTGACCCTTCTCGGCAACGGTACAGTGGGAGTGGTCGGCCCGCTGTGCCCGCTGGGAAGGGATACTTAAGGGGAAGACGCCATTGTTAGGGGTTCGTCTTCGCCTCGTGGCCCTCCGGGCGCGAGGTGTGCTTTGTGTGGTTCTGGTCTCGGGGCCACATTGGCCCGAGGCTGCATCACTATCTAGTAGGCCCAGCTAGTCTGGCTAGGGCCTACATTCGGAGAGGGGATCCCAAGCTGTCCGTCCAAATGGGAAGGAAGCTGTCTTAATGAAGGAAACCAGGGGAGGACCTGCCCTGGAGGAGACCGGCAAAGTGCTGCTGTCTCGGGTGAGGCCTGGTAACTTTGTTGAAGATCCACTATACTACAAGCCCTGCAGTTTGCCGGATTGGCTTAAAGGCTCTTTACTGCACGGCTGGAAGTTTGGGAATTTGAAATCCTTTGGCAGAGGATTCCTGGACTATCCATTTGCTGGACTTTAAAAAGGTCTGTGGCAGAGACTTTGTTCACTTTAGAAAGGTCTGTTGGCAGAGAAGACCCACTTCATCTTGGGCAGTCTGTGGCATAGACTGCCCTGTTGCTGGTTCATGTGTCATCCCGGCTGCTAGGCCATGTGAGAGGGGACTATCCGGGTGACCAATACCCACTCTAACATTGAGAGTGGTGAGTGACTTTGAACTGATGTTTGGTATTTTTGTGCCAAGTGCCTGAACCTTCCCCTGCTTTCTCCTACCTTCTACTTTCTCTCAAAGTTATATATGCAGAATAAAATAAAGCCTGACTGTTGAAGGTTTTACATCTGTGTGGACATTGCATTTACTACAGACTTTCCTACCTGGACAACGTAGCTGAAGCGGTAACGTGCAAAACCCAAAACTAACCAGCAGCTCATACAGGGGTAGTGCTACACAAGGAAAAGTTTTTGTGTTTCCATTTGTGGAGTGAAATGATTTTTACAAGTACAAGAATGAAAGAGGTTTGAATTATTACTGTGTATTTACTTTCTGCTTATTTTGCTATCAAGTTATTTTTAGTTTTATCTTTAATTTTGTCTGGATACCTATGTACGTATATGTACATACAGTATCTCACAAAAGTGAGTACACTCCTCACATTTTTGTAAATATTTTTGTAGCGGGTATGTACTTTCCTGGGTGTAATTTGAACTTGGCAGAGACATCAGTGATGTGTAATTCCCTGCGGCCCAGTGGGTGGCGCTGTCGCCCTGGGCTGGGGTTGAATCATTTCTGTGTGCCGGGCCTCCTTTTTGTCCTCTCTCGGCAGCAGTATGGTGGGGCGGGGAACCCGCCGTGCTTGCTGGGAGAGGGTATAAAGGGGCTGGCCATCTTTGTCACGGGGGTCGGAGTCCCAGGCACCTTCAGCCTGAGGGCGTGTGGTTCGTGTCGGTCCTCTGGGCGGCCTAGGCCTAGAGGACAGTTGGAGGTCGTGTTCCATCCCAGGTACCTTTGGCCTGGGGTGAGGTACTCGGATGGAGGTCTGGAGCTCAGTGCCCAACACTGAGTTCCGCGAGGGAAGGAGATCCTAGGGAACCCCGGGAGTGGGTACCCGACTCCGGAAGGCGCAATGGACCGGGGGGAGCTCCTCACTTGAAGACCCGGTGCAGCATATTGCCGGTGACGGGTGAGTCTCTCATCGGAGACCGCCTGGAGGGAAATCTCCCCTCGCTCGGAGACCACAGCCCACTTTCAGGGAAGAGAGTGGAGAATGCATTGTGTCTGGGCCTACTCGCATCCACACCTTCTTTCCTGTTCTGTTCCTCAAGGGAGTTCAACTGATTGTGTTCATTCAAGAAGAATAAAGGAGTGTTGAACTTTAATGGTGTGGGGCTCATTTCCTGACAGACATTGTTCAAGGTAACTCTGGGATGGAGGATCCAGGTGCACAGCACTGACCCAAAGGTAAAACAAGAACGTTGCTTATACCGCACTGACACATGTGGTGGAGGCCAGGCGTGGTGTCCCCGCTCCCTCCCCTCTAAGATACCCCTAGACAAGAGAAAGACGAGCTGAAGAGAAGAGTGGAGTTAGGGGGGCGCTACATTTTATTATATCTTTTCATGTGACAACACTGAAGAAATGACACTTTGCTACAATATAAAGTAGTGAGTGTACAGCTTGTATAACAATGTAAATTTGCTGTCCCCTCAAAATAACTCAACACACAGCTATTGATGTCTAAACCGCTGGCAACAAAAGTGAGTACACCCCTAAGTGAAAATGTCCAAATTGGACCCAATTAGCCATTTTCCCTCCACGGTGTAATGTGATTCGTTGGTGTTACAAGGTCTCGGGTGTGAATAGGGAGCAGGTGTGTTACATTTTGGTGTTATCGCTCTCACTCTCTCATACTGATCACTGGAGGTACAACATGGCACCTCATGGCAAAGAACTCTCTGAGGATCTGAAAAAAATAATTGTTGCTCTACATAAAGATGGCATAGGCCCTGAAATTGAGCTGCAGCACGGTGGCCAAGACCATGCATCGGTTTAACAGGACAGGTTCCACTCAGAACAGACCTCGCCATGGTCAACCAAAGAAGTTGAGTGCACGTGATCAGCGTCATATCCAGAGGTTGTCTTTGGGAAACAGACGTATGAGTGCTGCCAGCATTGCTGCAGAGATTGAAGGAGTGGGGGGTTAGCCTGTCAGTGCTCAGATCATACGCCGCACACTGCATCAAATTGTTCTGCATGGCTGTCATCCCAGAAAGAAGCCTCTTCTAAAGATGATGCACAAGAAAGCCCGCAAACAGTTTGCTGAAGACAAGCAAACTAAGGACATGGATTACTGGAACCGTGTCCTGTGGTCTGATGAGACCAAGATAAACGTATTTGGTTCAGATGGTGTCAAGTGTGTGTGGCGGCAACCAGGAGAGGAGTACAAAGACAAGTGTGTCTTGCTTACAGTCAAGCATGGTGGTGGGAGTGTCATGGTCTGGGGCTGCATGAGTGCTGCCGGCACTGGGGAGCTACAGTTCATTGAGGGAACAATGAATACCAACATGTACTGTGACATACTGAAGCAGAGCATGATCCCCTTCCCTTCGGAGACTGGGCCGCAGGGCAGTATTCCAACATGATAATGACCCCAAACACACCTCCAAGATGTCCACTGCCTTGCTAAAGAAGCTGAGAGTAAAAGTGATGGACTGGCCAAGCGTGTCTCCAGACCTAAACCCTATTGAGCATCTGTGGGGCATCCTCAAATGGAAGGTGGAGGAGCGCAAGGTCTCTAACATCCACCAGTTCTGTGATATCGTCATGGAGGAGTGGATGAGGACTCCAGGGGCAACCTGTAAAGCTCTGGTGAACTCCATGCCCAAGAGAGTTAAGGTAGTGCTGGAAAATAATGGTGCCCACACAAAATATTGACACTTTGGGCCCAATTTGGACATTTTCACTTAGGGGTGTACTCACTTTTGTTGCCAGCAGTTTAGACATTAATGGCTGCGTTGAGTTATTTTGAGGGGACAGCAAATTTACACTTTTATACAAGCTGTACACTCACTACTTTACATTGTAGCAAAGTGTAATTTCTTCAGTTTTGTCACATGAAAAGATATAAAAAATATTTACAAAAATGTGAGGGGTGTACTCACTTTTGTGAGATACTGTGTGTATGTATTAGGGCTGCGGAAATTAATGATTAATTCCTCGATTAATCGTTAATTTGTTTGATCGATCAAAATTCTTTTGATCGGTACTCACCTCTCCGCCGGCTTCCGGGTCTTCAGGGAGTTCCGTCGGTGATGTGGATGTGGAGATGTGGATATTACAGTGGGGGAGATGTGGATATTACAGTGGGGGAGATGTGGACATTACAGTGGGGAGATGTGGACATTACAGTGGGGGAGATGTGGACATTACAGTGGGGGAGATGTGGACATTACAGTGGGGGGATGTGGACATTACAGTGGGGGAGATGTGGACATTACAGTGGGGAGATGTGGATATTACAGTGGGGAGATGTGGATATTACAGTGCGGGAGATGTGGATATTACAGTGGGGGAGATGTGGACATTACAGTGGGGGAGATGTGGACATTACAGTCTGGGAGATATGGACATTACAGTGGGGGAGATGTGGACATTACAGTGGGGGGGATGTGGACATTACAGTGGGGGAGATGTGGACATTACAGTGGGGGAGATGTGGACATTAAAGTGGGGAGATGTGGACATTACAGTGGGGGAGATGTGGACATTAAAGTGGGGAAGATGTGGACATTAAAGTGGGGAGATGTGGATATTACAGTGGGGAGATGTGGATATTACAGTGGGGGAGATGTGGATATTACAGTGGGGGAGATGTGGATATTACAGTGGGGGAGATGTGGACATTAAAGTGGGGGAGATGTGGATATTACAGTGGGGGAGATGTGGATATTACAGTGGGTGAGATGTGGATTTTACAATGGGGGGAGATGTGGACTTTACAGTGGGGGGAGATGTGGATATTACAGTGGGGGAGATGTGGACTTTACAGTGGGGGAGATGTGGACTTTACAGTGGGAGAGATGTGGACTTTACAGTGGGAGAGATGTGGACTTTACAGTGAGAGAGATGTGGACTTTACAGTGAGAGAGATGTGGACATTACAGTGGGGGGAGATGTGGATATTACAGTGGGGGAGATGTGGATATTACAATGGGGGAGATGTGGATATTACAATGGGGGAGATGTGGATATTACAGTGGGGGAGATGTGGACATTACAGTGGGGGGAGATGTGGATATTACAGTGGGGGGAGATGTGGATATTACAATGGGGGAGATGTGGATATTACAGTGGGGGAGATGTGAATATTACAGTGGGGGAGATGTGGATATTACAGTGGGGGAGATGTGGACTTTACAGTGGGGGAGATGTGGACTTTACAGTGGGGGAGATGTGGACTTTACAGTGGGGGAGATGTGGATATTACAGTGGGGAGAGATGTGGATATTACAGTGGGGGAGATGTGGATATTACAGTGGGGGAGATGTGGACATTACAGTGGGGGAGATGTGGATATTACAGTGGGGGAGATGTGGACATTACAGTGGGGGAGATGTGGATATTACAGTGGGGGAGATGTGGATATTACAATGGGGGAGATGTGGATATTACAGTGGGGGAGATGTGGATATTACAGTGGGGGAGATGTGGATATTACAGTGGGGGAGATGTGGATATTACAGTGGGGAGATGTGGATATTACAGTGGGGGAGATGTGGATATTACAGTGGGGAGATGTGGATATTACAGTGGGGGAGATGTGGACATTACAGTGGGGGAGATGTGGATATTACAGTGGGGGAGATGTGGATATTATTACAGTGGGGGAGATGTGGATATTACAGTGGGGGAGATGTGGACATTACAGTGGGGGAGATGTGGACATTACAGTGGGGGAGATGTGGATATTACAGTGGGGAGATGTGGACATTACAGTGGGGGAGATGTGGATATTACAGTGGAGGAGATGTGGATATTATTACAGTGGGGAGATGTGGACATTACAGTGGGGGAGATGTGGATATTACAGTGGAGGAGATGTGGATATTATTACAGTGGGGAGATGTGGACATTACAGTGGGGGAGATGTGGATATTACAGTGGGGGAGATGTGGATATTATTACAGTGGGGGAGATGTGGATATTACAGTGGGGAGATGTGGACATTACAGTGGGGGAGATGTGGATATTACAGTGGGGAGATGTGGACATTACAGTGGGGGAGATGTGGACATTACAGTGGGGGAGATGTGGATATTACAGTGGGGAGATGTGGACATTACAGTGGGGGAGATGTGGATATTACAGTGGAGGAGATGTGGATATTATTACAGTGGGGAGATGTGGACATTACAGTGGGGGAGATGTGGATATTACAGTGGAGGAGATGTGGATATTATTACAGTGGGGAGATGTGGATATTACAGTGGGGAGATGTGGACATTACAGTGGGGGAGATGTGGATATTACAGTGGGGAGATGTGGACATTACAGTGGGGGAGATGTGGACATTACAGTGGGGGAGATGTGGATATTACAGTGGGGAGATGTGGACATTACAGTGGGGGAGATGTGGATATTACAGTAGGGAGATGTGGACATTACAGTGGGGGAGATGTGGATATTACAGTGGAGGAGATGTGGATATTATTACAGTGGGGAGATGTGGACATTACAGTGGGGGAGATGTGGATATTACAGTGGAGGAGATGTGGATATTATTACAGTGGGGAGATGTGGACATTACAGTGGGGGAGATGTGGATATTACAGTGGGGGAGATGTGGATATTATTACAGTGGGGGAGATGTGGATATTACAGTGGGGAGATGTGGACATTACAGTGGGGGAGATGTGGATATTACAGTGGGGAGATGTGTACATTACAGTGGGGGAGATGTGGACATTACAGTGGGGGAGATGTGGACATTACAGTGGGAGAGATGTGGACATTACAGTGGGGGAGATGTGGATATTACAGTGGGGGAGATGTGGACATTACAGTGGGGGAGATGTGGATATTACAGTGGGGGAGATGTGGACATTACAGTGGAGGAGATGTGGATATTACAGTGGGGGGAGATGTGGACATTACAGTGGGGGAAATGTGGACATTACAGTGGGGGAGATGTGGACATTACAGTGGGGGGATGTGGACATTACAGTGGGGGAGATGTGGACATTACAGTGGGGAGATGTGGATATTACAGTGGGGAGATGTGGATATTACAGTGCGGGAGATGTGGATATTACAGTGGGGGAGATGTGGACATTACAGTGGGGGAGATGTGGACATTACAGTCTGGGAGATATGGACATTACAGTGGGGGAGATGTGGACATTACAGTGGGGGGGATGTGGACATTACAGTGGGGGAGATGTGGACATTACAGTGGGGGAGATGTGGACATTAAAGTGGGGAGATGTGGACATTACAGTGGGGGAGATGTGGACATTAAAGTGGGGAAGATGTGGACATTAAAGTGGGGAGATGTGGATATTACAGTGGGGAGATGTGGATATTACAGTGGGGGAGATGTGGATATTACAGTGGGGGAGATGTGGATATTACAGTGGGGGAGATGTGGACATTAAAGTGGGGGAGATGTGGATATTACAGTGGGGGAGATGTGGATATTACAGTGGGTGAGATGTGGATTTTACAATGGGGGGAGATGTGGACTTTACAGTGGGGGGAGATGTGGATATTACAGTGGGGGAGATGTGGACTTTACAGTGGGGGAGATGTGGACTTTACAGTGGGAGAGATGTGGACTTTACAGTGGGAGAGATGTGGACTTTACAGTGAGAGAGATGTGGACTTTACAGTGAGAGAGATGTGGACATTACAGTGGGGGGAGATGTGGATATTACAGTGGGGGAGATGTGGATATTACAATGGGGGAGATGTGGATATTACAATGGGGGAGATGTGGATATTACAGTGGGGGAGATGTGGACATTACAGTGGGGGGAGATGTGGATATTACAGTGGGGGGAGATGTGGATATTACAATGGGGGAGATGTGGATATTACAGTGGGGGAGATGTGAATATTACAGTGGGGGAGATGTGGATATTACAGTGGGGGAGATGTGGACTTTACAGTGGGGGAGATGTGGACTTTACAGTGGGGGAGATGTGGACTTTACAGTGGGGGAGATGTGGATATTACAGTGGGGAGAGATGTGGATATTACAGTGGGGGAGATGTGGATATTACAGTGGGGGAGATGTGGACATTACAGTGGGGGAGATGTGGATATTACAGTGGGGGAGATGTGGACATTACAGTGGGGGAGATGTGGATATTACAGTGGGGGAGATGTGGATATTACAATGGGGGAGATGTGGATATTACAGTGGGGGAGATGTGGATATTACAGTGGGGGAGATGTGGATATTACAGTGGGGGAGATGTGGATATTACAGTGGGGAGATGTGGATATTACAGTGGGGGAGATGTGGATATTACAGTGGGGAGATGTGGATATTACAGTGGGGGAGATGTGGACATTACAGTGGGGGAGATGTGGATATTACAGTGGGGGAGATGTGGATATTATTACAGTGGGGGAGATGTGGATATTACAGTGGGGGAGATGTGGACATTACAGTGGGGGAGATGTGGACATTACAGTGGGGGAGATGTGGATATTACAGTGGGGAGATGTGGACATTACAGTGGGGGAGATGTGGATATTACAGTGGAGGAGATGTGGATATTATTACAGTGGGGAGATGTGGACATTACAGTGGGGGAGATGTGGATATTACAGTGGAGGAGATGTGGATATTATTACAGTGGGGAGATGTGGACATTACAGTGGGGGAGATGTGGATATTACAGTGGGGGAGATGTGGATATTATTACAGTGGGGGAGATGTGGATATTACAGTGGGGAGATGTGGACATTACAGTGGGGGAGATGTGGATATTACAGTGGGGAGATGTGGACATTACAGTGGGGGAGATGTGGACATTACAGTGGGGGAGATGTGGATATTACAGTGGGGAGATGTGGACATTACAGTGGGGGAGATGTGGATATTACAGTGGAGGAGATGTGGATATTATTACAGTGGGGAGATGTGGACATTACAGTGGGGGAGATGTGGATATTACAGTGGAGGAGATGTGGATATTATTACAGTGGGGAGATGTGGATATTACAGTGGGGAGATGTGGACATTACAGTGGGGGAGATGTGGATATTACAGTGGGGAGATGTGGACATTACAGTGGGGGAGATGTGGACATTACAGTGGGGGAGATGTGGATATTACAGTGGGGAGATGTGGACATTACAGTGGGGGAGATGTGGATATTACAGTAGGGAGATGTGGACATTACAGTGGGGGAGATGTGGATATTACAGTGGAGGAGATGTGGATATTATTACAGTGGGGAGATGTGGACATTACAGTGGGGGAGATGTGGATATTACAGTGGAGGAGATGTGGATATTATTACAGTGGGGAGATGTGGACATTACAGTGGGGGAGATGTGGATATTACAGTGGGGGAGATGTGGATATTATTACAGTGGGGGAGATGTGGATATTACAGTGGGGAGATGTGGACATTACAGTGGGGGAGATGTGGATATTACAGTGGGGAGATGTGTACATTACAGTGGGGGAGATGTGGACATTACAGTGGGGGAGATGTGGACATTACAGTGGGAGAGATGTGGACATTACAGTGGGGGAGATGTGGATATTACAGTGGGGGAGATGTGGACATTACAGTGGGGGAGATGTGGATATTACAGTGGGGGAGATGTGGACATTACAGTGGAGGAGATGTGGATATTACAGTGGGGGGAGATGTGGACATTACAGTGGGGGAGATGTGGACATTACAGTGGGGGAGATGTGGACATTACAGTGGGGGGATGTGGACATTACAGTGGGGGAGATGTGGACATTACAGTGGGGAGATGTGGATATTACAGTGGGGAGATGTGGATATTACAGTGCGGGAGATGTGGATATTACAGTGGGGGAGATGTGGACATTACAGTGGGGGAGATGTGGACATTACAGTCTGGGAGATATGGACATTACAGTGGGGGAGATGTGGACATTACAGTGGGGGGGATGTGGACATTACAGTGGGGGAGATGTGGACATTACAGTGGGGGAGATGTGGACATTAAAGTGGGGAGATGTGGACATTACAGTGGGGGAGATGTGGACATTAAAGTGGGGAAGATGTGGACATTAAAGTGGGGAGATGTGGATATTACAGTGGGGAGATGTGGATATTACAGTGGGGGAGATGTGGATATTACAGTGGGGGAGATGTGGATATTACAGTGGGGGAGATGTGGACATTAAAGTGGGGGAGATGTGGATATTACAGTGGGGGAGATGTGGATATTACAGTGGGTGAGATGTGGATTTTACAATGGGGGGAGATGTGGACTTTACAGTGGGGGGAGATGTGGATATTACAGTGGGGGAGATGTGGACTTTACAGTGGGGGAGATGTGGACTTTACAGTGGGAGAGATGTGGACTTTACAGTGGGAGAGATGTGGACTTTACAGTGAGAGAGATGTGGACTTTACAGTGAGAGAGATGTGGACATTACAGTGGGGGGAGATGTGGATATTACAGTGGGGGAGATGTGGATATTACAGTGGGGGAGATGTGGATATTACAATGGGGGAGATGTGGATATTACAGTGGGGGAGATGTGGACATTACAGTGGGGGGAGATGTGGATATTACAGTGGGGGGAGATGTGGATATTACAGTGGGGGGAGATGTGGATATTACAATGGGGGAGATGTGGATATTACAGTGGGGGAGATGTGGATATTACAGTGGGGGAGATGTGGATATTACAGTGGGGGAGATGTGGACTTTACAGTGGGGGAGATGTGGACTTTACAGTGGGGGAGATGTGGACTTTACAGTGGGGGAGATGTGGATATTACAGTGGGGAGAGATGTGGATATTACAGTGGGGGAGATGTGGATATTACAGTGGGGGAGATGTGGACATTACAGTGGGGGAGATGTGGATATTACAGTGGGGGAGATGTGGACATTACAGTGGGGGAGATGTGGATATTACAGTGGGGGAGATGTGGATATTACAATGGGGGAGATGTGGATATTACAGTGGGGGAGATGTGGATATTACAGTGGGGGAGATGTGGATATTACAGTGGGGGAGATGTGGATATTACAGTGGGGAGATGTGGATATTACAGTGGGGGAGATGTGGATATTACAGTGGGGAGATGTGGATATTACAGTGGGGGAGATGTGGACATTACAGTGGGGGAGATGTGGATATTACAGTGGGGGAGATGTGGATATTATTACAGTGGGGGAGATGTGGATATTACAGTGGGGGAGATGTGGACATTACAGTGGGGGAGATGTGGACATTACAGTGGGGGAGATGTGGATATTACAGTGGGGAGATGTGGACATTACAGTGGGGGAGATGTGGATATTACAGTGGAGGAGATGTGGATATTATTACAGTGGGGAGATGTGGACATTACAGTGGGGGAGATGTGGATATTACAGTGGAGGAGATGTGGATATTATTACAGTGGGGAGATGTGGACATTACAGTGGGGGAGATGTGGATATTACAGTGGGGGAGATGTGGATATTATTACAGTGGGGGAGATGTGGATATTACAGTGGGGAGATGTGGACATTACAGTGGGGGAGATGTGGATATTACAGTGGGGAGATGTGGACATTACAGTGGGGGAGATGTGGACATTACAGTGGGGGAGATGTGGATATTACAGTGGGGAGATGTGGACATTACAGTGGGGGAGATGTGGATATTACAGTGGAGGAGATGTGGATATTATTACAGTGGGGAGATGTGGACATTACAGTGGGGGAGATGTGGATATTACAGTGGAGGAGATGTGGATATTATTACAGTGGGGAGATGTGGATATTACAGTGGGGAGATGTGGACATTACAGTGGGGGAGATGTGGATATTACAGTGGGGAGATGTGGACATTACAGTGGGGGAGATGTGGACATTACAGTGGGGGAGATGTGGATATTACAGTGGGGAGATGTGGACATTACAGTGGGGGAGATGTGGATATTACAGTAGGGAGATGTGGACATTACAGTGGGGGAGATGTGGATATTACAGTGGAGGAGATGTGGATATTATTACAGTGGGGAGATGTGGACATTACAGTGGGGGAGATGTGGATATTACAGTGGAGGAGATGTGGATATTATTACAGTGGGGAGATGTGGACATTACAGTGGGGGAGATGTGGATATTACAGTGGGGGAGATGTGGATATTATTACAGTGGGGGAGATGTGGATATTACAGTGGGGAGATGTGGACATTACAGTGGGGGAGATGTGGATATTACAGTGGGGAGATGTGTACATTACAGTGGGGGAGATGTGGACATTACAGTGGGGGAGATGTGGACATTACAGTGGGAGAGATGTGGACATTACAGTGGGGGAGATGTGGATATTACAGTGGGGGAGATGTGGACATTACAGTGGGGGAGATGTGGATATTACAGTGGGGGAGATGTGGACATTACAGTGGAGGAGATGTGGATATTACAGTGGGGGGAGATGTGGACATTACAGTGGGGGAGATGTGGACATTACAGTGGGGGAGATGTGGACATTACAGTGGGGGAGATGTGGATATTACAGTGGGGGAGATGTGGATATTACAGTGGAGGAGATGTGGATATTACAGTGGGGAGATGTGGACATTACAGTGGGGGAGATGTGGATATTACAGTGGGGAGATGTGGATATTACAGATCTGGATCTGTATGTGTGTTATAATTAATCGAAATTAGTCAATTAATCGATTAAAAAAAATCGATTAATCGAACACGAAAATTGTAATCAGTAACAGCCCTAGTATGTATGCATATATATGTGTAAGTGTGTCTGTATAGCAAGATTATTAGTATAGTATATTAGAAAGATTAATTATCGTATAACTTTATACAGATGGGAAGCTAGATAATGTATTATTATTAAAGAGGAGGTCCACCCGAATTTTTTTTTTTAAAAGCCAGCAGCTACAAATACTGCAGCTGCTGACTTTTAAAAACTGGACACTTACCTGTCCAGCGCGACCGCGATGTCGGCAGCCGAGGCCGAGCAATCGCTCGTCTCTCGGCTGCCCCCGCCGACATCCTCGGTGAGGGAATCAGGAAGTGAAGCGCTGCGGCTTTACTACCCGGTTCCCTACTGCGCATGCGCGAGTAGGGCGGCGCGCCTTCACTGGTACCCGCTCTCTCCTGGGACCAGTGTGTTTCCCAGGAGACAGCAGGGGGGGGGAGAGTCTATGCCTAGAAGTGGGTGCAAATACCTGTCTTAGACAGGTATCTGCACCCCCCTCTTCCCTGAAAGGTACCAAATGTGACACCGGAGGGGGGGAGGGTTCCGAAAAGTGGAAGTTACACTTTGGGTGGAACTCCGCTTTAATTATAGTGTTAGGGCGGTACTTCTCCTTTTTGGATATGTAAACCAAATTATTTTGTTTTGTTTACAGTTGTATGTTTGATTGTTGTTTATTTTTCTTTCTTTGTGTCTGACTATTACTGTATGATAACTTTGCTATTTCCTTTTTCCTATTTCCTTTTTATGTTTATATTTTTTTACATGTTCAAAATAAACCACTACTACTACTACATAACATGTCCTTCACACAGCATGTCCTCCAGATACATTGTAGCATGTTTTACGCATACTATGTCCTACAGATAAAATGTCCTCTATATAGCATGTCCTCCATATAAAATGTCTTACACACAGTATGTCCTACATAACATGTCCTGTACATAACATGTCCTACACAACATGTCCATTGTGTATTGCGCCAGAAATAATGTGAGATTACATTTTTTGTACATTTTGGTTGCATTGTGAACATTAGTCCTACTCTTTGTCCTGCTGTTCTTTGTCACTGATGCCGCGTACACACGACCGTTTTTAATGTCATTGAAAAAACAAAGTTTTTCTCGACGTGATTCTTCTCAAGCCTGCCTTGCCTACACACGATCATGAAAAAAATGCTCGAACAAAGCGCGGTGATGTACGAAACGTACAACAGCACTATAAAGGGGAAGTTCCATTCGGATGGCGCCACCCTTTGGGCTGCTTTTGCTGATCCTCGTGTTAGTAAAGTTTGGTGAGAGACGATTCGCGCTTTTCAGCCTCGTGCTTTTCGGTCCGTTACAGCGTGATGAATGTGCTATCTCCATTACGAACGCTAGTTTTACCAGAACGAGCGCTCCCGTCTCATCACTTGCTTCTGAGCATGCGCTTTTTTTCACGTCGTTAAAGCTTACACATGGACGTTTTTCACAACGAGAAAAACGACGACGTGAAAAACAACGAGAAAAAAAAATAGAGCATGTTCCAAATTTTTAATGCTCATTTTTCACGTCGCGAAAAATGCTCTGGAGCCTACACACGATCGTTTTTAATGACCAAATTAAAAAATGGCATTTTTCTCATCATGAAAAACGGTCGTGTGTACGCGACATGAGAAAGTTATAAGAAATCTAACATATTAGAGTTGTCTCTAGAACAAAGACTGAAGGAAAGTCTTCCAATAGGGACACCTTTTTGGGGGGCAGCTCAACTATATTGTAAAAGGAATATAAAAAGGAATTCCTTTTACTTTGGGAGATTTCCTTTAGCATCTTGTTATGTTTTTGGGGCAGGAAGTGTTGGGAAAATTTTCCAAGGGTACACGGACAGCAAAAAAAAAAAAAAACTGTCAGGAATTTTTCCTTTCTCTTTTTATAGTTTAAAAAGTTTTGCCCATATATGCACTTTAAGAAGACAAATTACAACGTTGAGTGTAATGCAAGGCAATCTCTGTTATTGATTAGGTTAAATTCACCACCAAGCTTGTAATATTTTTTTACCTAACTCCCCAGTCAACATGCAATACACTTTTATATGGCAGAGTCTCGGTGCTATTTCCAGTAGAGTAATTTATTTTCCTCCACACATAATGGGTTTATTTCATCAACATGTCAGATAATTGTATTATCTATGTGTATTTAATAAAACACACTTCATTGGTGCTCGGCTCCACCTATCGTCTGACACCTGCACTACACCCCCCCCCCCCCCCCCCCCAGTGCAACATTTGTGTCAGTAGTGTCTGCTGTATGACTATGACCAGAGGGACATTGAAACATTTTATTAACCCTGTAGTGTAAATAATGAGGTGTATGCCACTTGATGTATTGTTGTACATTCTTCAATATATGCACCTAAATTGAGGCTTGATAGTACATCACTCACCACACTTCCAGCACTGCGACAGGAGAGCTGCAGTTCTCATACATAAAAAAGCCCTAATGTGCTTTCTCTGCCCACAATTTTCCATTGCCCGTTCAAAGAACACTTTTTATTCCGTGAATGGTTCCCAGAATGCAAAGCGTTCTGTGAATGGTTGCCAGTATTTGAGAAATTCGATAAATTCTTCCCAAAGCACAAGGCTTTCTGTGAATGGTTATCAGAATACAAGGCTTTCTGTGAATGGTTATCAGAATACAAGGCTTTCTGTGACTGGTTATCAGAATACAAGGCTTTCTGTGACTGGTTATCAGAATACAAGGCTTTCTGTGAATGGTTATCAGAATACAAGGCTTTCTGTGAATGGTTATCAGAATACAAGGCTTTCTGTGACTGGTTATCAGAATACAAGGCTTTCTGTGAATGGTTATCAGAATACAAGGCTTTCTGTGAATGGTTATCAGAATACAAGGCTTTCTGTGAATGGGCAAATGAAGATGATTAGCAGCACTGGATGTATAGCAAGAGCTTTACTATCCAGCCTCAATGATGGTGTTAAGCCTGGTACACGCGATCGGATTTTCTGCGGACAAAGCATGGACTTTTGTCCGAAGGGCGTTGGCCATGAACATGTCTTGCATACAAACGGCAAAGAATTGTCGGCCAAGAAACACGAAACAACGTGTTTTTTCAGCTCTTTGGCGTCACCCTTTGGGCAACTTCTGCTAATGTTGTGTTATGGTGAGTATTGCTTCTGAGCATGCGGGTTTTTACATTGGAGTTTTGTCCGACGGACTTGTGTACACACGATCGGATAACCCGACAACACACATTTGTTAAAGGAAAATTTTAAAGCATGTTATCCAACATTTGTTGGTGGAAAATCCGACAACAATTGTCCGATGGAGCATACAAACGGTCAGATTTTCTGACAACAGCCTGTCATCACACAATTCTGATCGTGTGTACAGGCCTTTAATGTTAAAGCAAGTACTATAATACTGTACTTAAAGTATAACTAAAGGCATAACTTTTTTTTTTTTTAGTTTTGGATAGAATGGAAAGGGATTAGAACGCTTGTCCATTTTTATTGCTGTGCCCCCATTAAGGAGATTCAACCTCTCTATTTGTCCTGTTTACCATTATCATTGAATGTAAAATTTGGGTTGTCCCCAGAAAAGTAATAGAGAGAAAATTTTCCAATGGGGACAGTAGTTCTAGTGACCTGGGGGTCCCCAAGAAATTCCTTTAATTTGTAGGGATTTCCTCTCACTTCCTCTTTAGCTATGGGTCAGAAAGTGAAGAGAAATCTCCCCAATGGGACACAGATGGCGAAAAAAAAAATCCGATGGGGTTTTAACCCTCCCTTACTCTGTCCAAAATGAAAAATAAAAGTTTTGCCTATAGTTCTACTTTAAAGTGGCATATCTCAGGACTACTATATGTAGCTGCTAACTTTTAACAACCAGGTAATCACCAGGCTAGAAGTCCGGCCGATTCACTGAGCTTCCCTAGCACTTCCCTCATGGATGTGGGAGAGGTGTATTAGCTCCAACGTTGTATCCTGGCCTAGGCCAACAAGGCCCAGGCCTGGGGCAGCACAGAAAAAATCCCCGCCGGCTTGTGCTACACTGTTAGTGTATTGCAAGCTGCTTCTAATTTTGACTGTCCTATCAGCCTGGACCACAAACCTTCCCAAAACTCCCAACTGTCCTCATTCCTCCTCATTTGTCCCTCATTTTGGTCTGATCTATATAGATGTATATAAAATGCACTCTTTAACTATCAAAAAGTGTTTTCTAGCGCTAAACCTTGCATCCAATTTCGAGATTGCTGCATTTGTAAATTCCAAAAGCCAATATAAAGGAATAGAAGTGGTAAAAAAAAGCATTTGTGGGTTTAACCAATCTTGTTTTTTGTACAATTCTCCTTTACAGGGGCGTGGCAAGGGGTGTGTCCTATACCTACATACTTTTTCTGATAGGTGTCCCTCATTCCGATCTCAAAAAGTTGAGAGGTATGCCTTCCTCACTGTGCTATATGTTTTCTGCTGCACCATTGGAATGGTTATATCTTCTTAGTCCTCTCCATAAATTTATCAGAAATTTGTGATTAAAGTATAACTATAGGCAACACTTTCTTTTTCATTTTGGATAGAGTAGGGGAGGGTTATAGCCCCAATCAATTTATTTACCATCCCTGTCCCGATGCAGAGATTTCCCATCACTTCCTGCCCCATAGCCAAACAGGAAGTGAGAGGAAATCTATGCAAATTAAAGGAATCCATTGCCCCCCCCCCCCCCCAGGCCCTAAGAACTAGTGTCCCAGCTCAGAAATTTCAGGGTGGGTCTTAAACAGAAAGGGGTGTGGTGTGGCCTTGACAGGAAGTGGTGGGTAATATTTAAATTAGGGGGTGCACGAGTTTATTCAGACCTAGGGCAGCACAAAACCTAAATACACTACTGATTAGCTCCCGATGTCTCACAGGCGGCTCGCCACTGCGCATATGTGAGATTGCATGGCGCTGTCAGATTGGTCCTAAAGGATGTGTGATGTGTCCCATGAGGTTGCGAGCGGGCAGAGGGGGAGCTCAGCCAAGCTGAGGGGGTAAAAGGGAGTGGGTACCTGTCATAAAAAGGTACCCGCTTTCAGAAAAAAAAATGCCAATTTTGTTGGAAGAGGGAGGAGAAGGAGGATGATTAGAACTTTCACTTTTTAAGTGAAGATCTACTTTAACTTTTATTTACACTGCAGATTTTCTTTTTTTTTTTTTTGCCCGGAGTTCTGCTTTAATAACCACAGGCAATACACTGCTGAAGAATTGATAGGTACTGTTTGTGTAATACATTATTTATTTTGGGGAGGTTTTACAGCCCAATGACCCCTATAACACTGGCTTTGATATCTGACTAATAATCAGCCTTATTTCCATAGCAGACTTCATTGTAGTGCTCTCTTTGAAGCACTCATGCTAGTGTTGCTGTGTCTGCATCTTTGATTAATTTAATTTCTTGCTTTTACACTATGGCTATCAAAGTGACAAGTTTTGGTTATTGTAGATCAAAGGTAATCGGGGTAGGTATTAAGGATACAAATGCCATGAGTACAACATGCTGCCACATTTCTCAAAAAAAAAAAAGATCTTTCCTATTAATAAATAACACTGAAAACAAGTCCCATTTTTACCAGCCAGGCCAGTAATATTCCATCCACTAGGCCTCTATCACATAGAACATTTTTGCAGCTGACTGTATTCAGCGATCTATATGTGGTTTTACATAATGCAGTCCTTATATTAGCTTCAGGGGTGTGTTGATAAATGTCATCAGGGTGCGGTTGCTGTGTTAAAAAAGAGGTGCCTTAGAAGCCCATTGTACTATATATGCAATTTCCATACCCAAGGATAAATATTGGGCTCTTTGTGAAGAACCAACAAGCTCAGAAGATAATGATACCCAGGTTGTGAGTTATCAAGGCAGGGAAGAGCATGCACATTGTTAAGCTAGCTAGGCATGGACACAAGCAAGCACTGTAACCATTTACAGCAGAACTTGCAACAGATAGGATGATAGCATCACCTGCAACAGGAAACCTAAGGTGGATTATTAAAGCAGAACTAGGCAATTTATTTTCCTGGTGCCTCCATGGCAGCATACCTGTGATAGAACTCCGCCTCGACTCCTCCTTCAGGACTAGTGAATAGCATAAATTAAAGGCATAGCCCCTCCCCCAACATTCTCCTTTTTTTCCTCATACCTTCTTGTGCTGGTGAAGAGTAGCAGTATGTCCATACCTCTGCAGTCGGCAGCGTCCGCCGGGTTTAGCCTTTCCCGTGCGCAGTCCCTGTTCTTGGGCCGCTCACAGCGCTGATAAGACTGGGAACCCCTCTGTGGGATCTGTTGGGGTCATTTCGCAGAGTTTCCTCACAGGAACGCAGTCTGCTATCACATCCATGATGAATGCAGTGGAAGTCGCAAAAGGATCAGCTCCATCTTCCCAGGCTAGTGGTTTCCATTTTTTATTCCAGGCATTTGTGTTTTTCCCCTTTCTTTTCCTCTCTTCCCCTCCCCCTCCCCTTTCCTTTGCTTCTTAGGCTCCTTCAAATGATTGTTATCTTACTTTTTTGTTCCTTACAATATAAAAATGTTTATGTTTAAAAAATAAAATAAAAAATAAAAACAGATGACGATATAAAAATGTTTATTTAAAGAAAAAAAGTGACGCCAAAAACTCCTGATTCTTTTCCCTTTCTTACTATATTTCTGGAGCTGATCCTTGTGCCCAACTCCGCAATGAGTCATTCATCTCGCAGCAAAGATCCTCACACTTCTATTAGGTATGTGACCAACTATACGTGAGCAGTGGATGCCCTGTCATGTCCCTGGATGTTCACCACGGCATATGCCTTTCCTCCCAGGCCATTAATATTCAAATTCCTCCTGAGGCTCCTCAGGGAGCCAGTCCAGGTGGTGGCAGTACTTCCGTATTGTGCCTCAGTGTGGGCTCTCCAATCAAGATCCCTCCTTTCCCTCAACTTCTGTCGCAGAGCAGTCTAGTTCATCCAAACCCTCAGAAGTTGAATCTTTGAATCTGGAGGTTGAGAGGCGAAGGTTCGAGTCCCTAGGGTGTTCTCCAGGAGTCATATCAACCCTTCTAAAAGCTAGGAAGCCAGCAACTAATGCCATATATTCAAGAATATGGGACAAGTTCTTGTCGTTTGTTTCCGAAAATGGATTTCATCCAACCCTTCCTTCTACATCTCATGTTCTAGGATTCCTTCAGACAGGACTTGATCTGGGACTTGGTCTGAGCTCTCTCAAAGTGCAGGTAGCAGTAATCTCTGCTGAAACAAATAAGAGATGGGCGGAGGATCCTTCAGTAGTCACTTTCCTCAGAGGTATATTGAAGATTCGCCCTCCTGTCAGACGATCATTTCCTAAGTGGGATCTGTCCCTAGTCCTGGAAGTTCTATCTGACCATCCCTTTGCTCCAGTGGAACAAGTAACAATATGGAACCTGACACTAAAGGCGTCTTTCCTGCTAGCCATTACATCTGGCAGAAGAATCTCGGAACTTCACTCTTTAGGGATAGGTGACGACCACATCTCCTTCTTCACAGAGTGGAACTTCGTCCCCTTCGGGGGTTCACACCAAAGGTTGCTACTCCAAGCCACCTGTTGGAACCCTGGGCACTACCAGTGTTTACAGACATGGATTCAGAGTCTTGTCACGAACTGGATGTATCCAGAGTGCTCAGGGCCTACCTAGAAGCCACCGGCCCCTTCAGAAATTCTGAGAGACTTTTCATCGTACCGTTCGGTAAATACAGGGGCAAAGAAGCTTCCATCAGAACTCTGGCATCTTGGGTTGTAAAGTTAATCCAGAAGGCCTACAGGGTGAAGAATATGGAGCCTCCATCCCGAGTGAATGCTCATTCTACAAGGGCAGTCTCAGCTTCCTGGGCAGCAAGGGCTAATGTTTCGTTGGAGACAGTGTGCGGGGCCGCCACCTGGTCTTCTCACCATACGTTCCTCAGACACTACCATATTGATCCAGGAGCGCTCACGACTGTTGAGTTTGGAAGGAGGGCAGTTCAGGCTGCTATGTCCTCTTATAATTAAACATTTATTGTTAAGCAATTATCCCACCCATGTCAGCTAGTTAGTTATCACAGGTATGCTGCCATGGAGGCACCAGGAAAACGGAAAATTGTATCATACTTACCAGTAATTTTCCTTTCCTGGTGCCTATCCATGGCAGCATACGCTCCCACCCTCGGTATTCTATATTACAGAGAATGTTGGGGGAGGGGCTATGCCTTTAATTTATGCTATTCACTAGTCCTGAAGGAGGAGTCGAGGCGGAGTTCTATCACAGGTATGCTGCCATGGATAGGCACCAGGAAAGGAAAATTACTGGTAAGTATGATACAATTTTCCGTTTTGTTAATTTTGGAAAGCGTAAGGGAGGGTTATAACCCCTGCCAGATTTTTTTTCTTTTTGCCCACTATATTCCATTTCAGAGATTTCTCTTCACTTCCTGTCCCATAGCCAAACAGGAAGTGAGAGGAAATCCCTGCAAATTAAAGGATATCTATACCTTTGTTTTAAAAAAAAAAAAAACATGTCATACTTACCTCATCTGTGCAGTTGGTTTTCAACTGTAGTAATCATTTGTCAGCACTAGGGTCATCGGTCCGAATCGCAACCATGACACTACCTGCCTGGAGTTTGCATGTTCTCCCTGTGCCTGCGTGGGTTTCCTCCAGGGACTCCAGTTTTCTCCCATGCTCCAAAGACATGCTGGGAGTTAATTGGCATTAATGACCAAAAAAAGTGAGTACACCCCTAAGTGAAAATGTCCAATTTGGGCCAAAAGTTGCAATATTTTGTGTGGTCACCATTATTTTCCAGCACTGCCTTAACCCTCTTGGGCATGGAGTTCACCAAAGCTACTGGAGTCCTCTTCTATTCCTACATGTTTTATGTATATGTAATCAATGTATTCTAACATGCATCCTTGTACTAATAAATGCTTTACCACCCACCACTCTATCAATGAGTTACCAAGAGCCTCATTTAAAGTCCCAACTTCCCCCCCCCCCCTTCTTTGCACTCTGACGCCTATATGGCTGTATTTTTGCTTTGTTTTTTTTCTACTCCTACATGATTACATCATGGAGCTGGTGGATGTTGGAGACCTTGCGCTCCTCCACCTTCTGTTTGAGGATTCCCCACAGATGCTCAGCAGGGTTTAGGTCTGGAGACATGCTTGGTCAGTCCATCACCTTTACCCTCAGCTTTTTTAGCAAGGCAGTGGTCGTCTTGGAGGTGTGTTTGGGGTCATTATCATGTTGGAGGTGATAATGCTCGGCTTCAGTATGTCACAGAACATGTTGGCATTCATGGATCCCTCAATGAACTGTAGCTCCCCAGTGCCGGCAACACTCATGCAGCCCCAGACCATGACACTCCCACCATCATGTTTGACTGTAGGCAAGACACACGTGTCTTTGTACTCCTCACCTGGTTTCCGCCACACACGCTTGACACCATCTGAACCAAATACGTTTATCTTGGTCTCATCAGACCAGGGGACATGTTTCCAGTGATACATGTCCTTAGTCTGCTTGTCTTCAGCAAACTGTTTGCGGGCTTTCTTGTTAACCACTTGACAACTGGGCACTAAACCCCCTTCGTGCCCGGAATAATTTTCAGCTTTCAGCGCTGACACATTTTGAATGACAATTGCGCGGTCATACAACGCTGTACGCAAATGATATTTTTATAATTTTTTCCCCACAAATAGAGCTTTCTTTTGGTGGTATTTGATCACCTCTGCGGTTTTTATTTTTTGCGCTATAAACAAAAGACAGAAAATTTTGAAAAAAAACACAATTCTTTTACTTTTTGCTATAATAATATCCCAATTTTTTTAAAAAAAACTTTTTTTTTCTCAGTTTAGGCCGATACGTATTCTTCTATATTTTTTTGGTAAAAAAAATTGCAATTAGCGTATAGCGATTGGTTTGCGAAAAAGTTATAGCACCTACAAAATAGGGGATAGAATTATGACATTTTTATTATATTTTTTTTTTTTACTAGTAATGGCGGCGATCTGTGATTTTTGTCAGGCCTGCAATATTGCGGCGGACATATCGGACACTTTTGACACTATTTTGGGACCAGTCACATTTATACAGCGAACAGTGCTATAAATATGCACTGATTACTGTATAAATGTGACTGGCAGGGAAGGGGTTAACACTAGGGGGCGAGGAAGGGGTTAACTATGTTCCCTATTTGTGATTCTTACTGTGGGGGGAGGGGACTGACAGGGGGAGGTGACCGATCTGTGTCCCTATGTACAAGGGACACAGCATCGGTCTCCTCTCTCCCTGACAGGACGTGGATCTCTATGTTTACACACAGAGATCCACGTCCTGCCTCTGTCACAGCCGATCACGGGTGCCTGGCGGACATCGCGGCCGCCAGGCACGCGCAACACGTGACCACGGCGGGCACAGCTGTTCCCCGCCGCGCGCCCTCGGCGGCGCGCAGGGGGGAGAGAAACAGGAGGACGTCCATAGACGTCCACTCAGCACTTGAGAGCCGCGCTGCAGACGTCTTTTGTCTATAGCGCGGGTCTCAAGTGGTTAATTGTCTTTAGAAGAGGCAGTGTGCGGCGTATGATCTGAGCACTGACAGACTGACCCCCCATCCTATCAACCTCTGTAGCAATGCTGGCAGTACTCATACGTCTATTTCCCAAAGACAACCTCTGGATATGACGCTGAGCATGTCAACTCAGGATCACAGGATCACAGCTGGACAACACTGTATCCGCTGAGTGGGTGAGTAAAAAAATGAGGGGGGATGGTGAATATCCGCTTTAATTATATCCAAATGGACTAGGTCCTTGACATACAAGGGGGCGTACAAGGGGGCGGTGTCTCCAGGTGAAATCACCTGATGGCCACACTCCATAGTTATAAAACAACTGTCAGGTTTCAGAGCTGACAGAATGACGAGAGCAAGCATCGGTGGAGGAGAATTTTTTTTTTCATCAGGTCGGCGGCGGTGGACATTGTGATCGATGTTGGAGCTACCGTGGGGGGACATTATTCATTTTTGATAAAGGACTTGTCAAAAACCATCTCATGTTTTTTTTACACTACACTTTTTTGTGGCTAAATAATGGGTATGGGTACAATGTACCCCATACTCATTCACATGGGGGGGCGGGATCCGGGGGCCCCCTTTAAGGATTTAGATAAGTCCCCTGCCCGCAGACCCCCACAACCACAAGCCAGGGTTGTGGGAAAGAGGCCCTTGTCCCCATCAACATGGGGCAAGTTGCTTTGGGGCGGGTAGGGGCAGAGCCAAAGCACCTATTCCCCCATGTTGAGTGCATGTGGCCTGGTATGGTTCAGGAGGGAGTGCTTCCTCATCCCCTCCGTTCCTGACCTGCTCGGCTGCATGCTCGGATAAGGGTCTGGTATGGATTTTTGGTTTTATTTAGCTTGGGGTTTCCCCCTCAAAATCCATACCAGACCAAAGGGTCTGGTATGGTTTTGGGGGGCCCACACCGTTTTCTTTTACATTTTGGTGTGGGGTTTCCACTCAAGATCTATACCAGACCCAAAGGGCTTGGTATGGATTTGGGGGGCCCCCACACGTTTTTTTTTTTCTTTTTAATTTTGCATTGCTAACATTGCACACACTTGACTGCGGAGCATGTCGCATGCCACAAGTCGGATCAGTTAAAATGGTGATCAGACTTGGATGTGACTTCCATTCAATTCTATGGGCTGAAATCGCACCCAAGTCGGGCCAAAGTAGTGAAGGAACCTTTTCCAAACTTGGACCGACACAAGTCAGACCAGTTAAGATGACTCTCATAGACAATCATTGTTTTTTAAATGTCGTGCGAAGTGCTCTCAAAGTTGGAGGCTCAGAGCGCATGTCGGATCAGTGTGAACCAGGCCTAAATATAATAGAGCTACACTTGGAGCCATCCAATGGAGTTCTAGCTGTTTCTTTTTATTTTACCGTATCAACTTTACTTCTTTGCTTGAACCAGTATTACAAACAGATGAAAACAGGAGATGCTCAAATTATAAACATGGCTAAATGAATCATAGGGGGCCTATCAGCTCTTGGAATTGCAGGAAAATGTGCTGAAATGGTACAAGCTGCAAGGAGGCTAGGGCAGACAACTGACACCACTGTATTCCTTAATTGTAATCAAAGTGGTGTCAGTCTCCAGGCTGTGCTATGTAACCCTTTAAGACTGAATGAACTGAAATGACAATCCATTGGCAAACAAAGCAGCTCCCTAATATGTATTTAATCTGTATATTTTTACTTGGATTTCAGCTTTAATAATGCTCAATGTATTGGCAAGCTGTGCACAAATGCAGCCACTGTCAATATATTCTTTATTGTTTATATTTGGTAACGTCAAATACATTTTGGAATCAAATACCATGGGAGAAAGTGGGAGTAGATGGCATTGAAGATAATTATACAAAAAGACCAGACAAACTCTTTGTACCATGACACACATTCCTTTTTACATATAACCCCTGTTTCTTATACAGCCAGGTCAGTTCTCATCAATTTCTTACAGTGCCTTGAAAAAGTATTCATACCCCTTAAAATATTCCAAATTTTGTCATGTTACACCCAAATACGTAAATGTTCTTTATTAGGATTTTATGTGATAGACCAAAACAAAGTGGTACACAATTGTGAAGTGGAAGGAAAATGATAAATGGTTTTCAACATTTTTTACAAATAAATATTTGAAAAGTATGGCGTGCATTTGTATGGCATGCATTTTGAGTCAATACTTTGTAGAACTGCAATTACAGCTGCAAATCTTTTTGGGTATGTCTCTACCAGCTTTGGACATCTAGAGTAGAGCTGCACGAACAATCGATAAAAAAAAAGTGATCTTGATTCAACCCCCCTCACGATCTCTATGCAGAATTTCCCGAATCATTCATGTAACAAGTGTAGAGAGTTCTCTGCTCACTCAGCTGTCAAAAGAAAAAAAACGGGGAGCCTGCCAAGTTTTTTACAACATTGTCTGTGCTAATAGATAACTAGAAACATTGTAACTTTTTGTTCTTAGATCAAAGGAATTAACTTTGGTCTGTTGAGGGAATTTTAACCACTTAGACCCCTTTTACACTGGAGGCGTTTTTCAGGCGCTTTAGCGCTAAAAATAGCACCTATAAAGTGCCTAAAAAAAAGCCTCCTCTGCAATCCCAGTGTGAAAGCCAGAGTGCTTTCGCACTGGGGTGCTGCGCTGGCAGGACATCAAAAAAAGTCCTGAATGCAACTTCTTTGAGGCGCTTTAAAGCGGAGGTCCACCCAGGAAATTTTTTAACACTAAAATTCCTAAAAAATATAGAAAAAAATTAATAGAAAAAATAAATAAATTATACTCACCCGAAATGCCCGTTGCTATGTGTAAGTCCCCTAATCTGCCTTTTCCTTTGCCTCGGTAGTTCTCCTTCTGCTTCCTCTTCTTGTGAATGGGGCACGCTGTCATGTGGGAACTGTGTGTAATCCCAGGAGGCAGCCGCCCATTCACAAAGCGCCGTGCGAGTCACGCATGCGCAGTAGGAAATGGGCAGTGAAGCCGTAAGTATACACCGCTCCTAAAGCGCCCCTGCCCATTGAAATTAATGGGCAGCGCCGCCGAAAGCGCCTGCAAAGCGCCTCGGCAGCGGCGCTTTGCGGGCACTTTTAGCCCTTTATTTGCCCGCTAGTGGGGGTTAAAAGTGCCCGAAAAGTGCAGCAAAAACTACGGTAAATCGTCGCTAAAACTATCGGTGCTGAAAGTGTGAAAGGGTTCTAAAAGACTACACCTTTTTCTGACGCTTGTATCTTACAAAGTTAAAATCAGTATTTTTTTATAGAAAATTACTTGGAACCTCCCTCAGTTTTTTTTAGCAGAGACCCTAGGAAATAAAATGTCGAATGTTGAAATATTTCATGTCACACTGTATTTACATAGCGGTCTTTCAAACACAATTTTTTGGAAAAAAATACACTTCAATGAATTGAAAAAAAAACTAAACAATAACAAGTAAGGGTCCTTTCACACAGGCGGATCCCGTGATGACCCGTTCCTTTAACATCCGCTTGCTCAGCGGGGATCGCTCCGTTAATCCCCGCTGAGCTGGTGGATGACTAGCCCGTCTCTGCACACTGTGCAAAGATGGATCAGTCAGATCTCCGCTCTCCTCTATGGGGGGATCGGATGAACACGGACTGTCTGTCCGTGTTCATCCGATCTGATCAGCAGACGGATGGAAAAATAGGATTTTCCTCCGTCTGCAGAAATGGAGCATAGGGGACACTGAAGAGATCGGATGTCAGTGGATGTTCAGGCGCTGACATCCGCTATCCCATAGGGATACATGTATGTCCGTATTTCATCCGAAAACGCATAAATGAAAAACGGACATACGGTCCGCTGGTGTGAAAGGGCCCTTAGCCCAATCTTTATTCTAAGCAACAAAAATTTTGACATGACGTGTTTGCACGTGAAACACAGGGAAACAATGCCATGCACTTGAGCCCTAAATCTTCCTGTACACAAGGGACAGCGATTGGATGGTGGATAATGATCCATATTCTAAAGGCGCTCTTCTTTCCTTGACACTCAGAAGTAAAAGTATTTGACTGACAAAACAACTCCTAGTGCTAAGAGAATAGAAAGGGCTCTTTGCCCAAGTTTAGGCTGCCCATAAACAGCTCTATAGAAGTAAGCCCAATATAGAATTAAGCCCAAAAACAAAATGTATTAAATTATAAACTGGTGAGCCAGATGGGAAATCTGTTATTTTTCAACTTACTTTAATCACTTGGCGCCTGCGCTATAGCCGAAAGACGACTACAACGTGGGTTTAAAATGCCGGGAGGGCATACATGGATGTCTTCCCCTTCTGACGCTGCCCGCACACACCCTGGGGCGCGCGGGTGGCACACTTTGTAATCACTGAGTCCTTGGGACTCGGCTGATCACTGATCGTTATAAAGGGCCAATCACGGCGGGCCGTTTACCTCATGATCAGCTGTTAGCCAATGACAGCTGATCGCGGAATTAAACAGAAGCCGGTTATCGGCTTTTTTTCTTATCACGCTGTCAGCGTGAAAAGAAGAAGAAAGCTGTTAACCGGCTTCTGTTAGAGGGACATCGGTCCCCTTAGTGCCCACCAGTGCTGCTAATCAGTGCCCTCCAGTGCTGTTAATCAGTGCCCACCAGTTCCATCTATCAGTGCCCATCAGTACTGATAATCCATGCCCACCAGTGCCACCTATCAGTGCTGCCAATCAGTGCCCATCACTGCCTCATCATCAGTGTCACTTATCTGTGCTGCCTACAAGTGCCTATCAGTGCTCATTAGTGCCACCACTCCGTGATGCCTATCAGTGACACCTATCAGTGCCACCTCATCAGTGCCCATCAGTGAAGGAGAAAAATTATCAGTTTATAACAAAATATGAAAAACTTTTTTTTTTTTTTTCAAAATTTTCTGTCTTTTTTTGTTTGTTTAGCAAAAAATAAAAAACCCAGTAGTGATTACATACCAACAAAAGAAATCTCTATTTGTGTGAAAAAAAATGATAAAAATGTCATATGGGTACAGTGTTGCATGACTGCGCAATTGTCATTCAAAGTGTGAAAGCGCTGAAAGCTGAAAATTGGCCTGGGCAGGAAGGGGAAGAAAGTGTCCAGTAAGCAAGTGGTTAACCACATAAGGACTGCCATATAGCAGATATATTGCTACAGGACGGCCCTCCTGTGCAGAATCACATATACATACATGATTCTGCACCTCCGCCAAGGGGCCACAGCAGAACCCAAACTGCGGGTGCTGGGCAATGGATGTCTGCCGGTACAAACTGATTGACGGGCAAAGACACAGAACGGAGCTCTGTAAATAAGGCAGAGCTCTGTTCTGATAGGGGAAAGTAATGGATTTTCTTTCCCTGTAATGCAGTGCTGTATTGCAAAAAATGGCCTGGTCGTGAAGGGGAGTAAATCTTCTGGAGGTAATGTGGTTAATAGCCCTATAAAGGGATAGTGGGACTATGTCAGTGTCTGCTCTGCATAGCGGAGCAGACATAGACTTGTCATCTGCCTGCTCAGCGGTGATCAGTGGAGTGATCCTCTGCTGAGCGAAGCCGATTCTGCTTCACAGAACCCCTGTGAAAGGGGCCCAACACTACCCTCCCCCCAGACTGACAATGCTGCTCTCCAAAGGCATACCTCCCAACATTTTGAGATGGGAATGAGGGACACCTACTAGCAAATGTATGTAGGCATAGGACACGCCTCCTGCCACACCCTCTTAAAGTGGAATTAGCAAAAAAAAAAAGGTCAATTAAATCCACAAGGGCTTTTTTTTTACCACTAATATTCCTTTATATTGGCTTTTAAAATGTACAAATGCAGCAATTTAGAATTTAGATGAAAGGTTTAGCACTGTGAAACACTTTTTGAAAGATAAAAAGTGCGTTTTATATACATCTACATAGATCAGACCAAATGAGGGACAAATGAGGAGGAATGAGGGACAGAGGGACATTGCTCCAAATCAGGGACAGTCCCTCTAAATCAGGGACAGTTGGGGGCTATGCAAAGGTGTCTGATTTGTCTGATTTACTACTTCATCCAGAATACAGACACCTTATGACAGGAAGAGTGTAACTGGCTGGATCACCAGTTGAAATAAAGAGAAAAAGCCTAAAAAAGAAAATGAATGCAGCCACAACTTCTAACGATTGGTAAGCTACAAATATATTACATATATGTTTTAGGTTTAATCAGCCGCGGCCGGTCCATAAGGAGCACAGGGGCACAGCAGGGCGCTGGACTCATAGGTTTCTATGAGTTTTTTTTTTCTTTTTCGTACATCACGGGACACAGAGCGACTTAGTCATTACTAATGGGTTATATAGATTACCTTCAGGTGTTGGCACTGGCCAATTCCAAACCGGAAGTACCCTCCCCTATATAAGCCCCTCCCATCCGGGAGCACCTCAGTTTTTTGCCAGTGTCTAAGGTGTTGGCCAAAGAGTAACATGTGTTTTCACTGGGCTTGCGTACAGGTTCTTTTGGGCCTTAGTAAGCTATTCCGGATCCCACCAAAAAAGCTTCATAGCTAAACGGTCGGTACCCGGGCCTTGCAGCAGAAGAGCAAGGTTTTGCCTGTAATGCTTCTCTTAGGAGGGCTGGACCCTGGGATCCAGAGCTCTGGTCATACCCACGACCAAGACGCTGTCTGTGCAGGGTGCTATACAGGTCCAGGGGAGTGGAATCCTTGGGAACCCGGTCCCTGAAGGTTTAATTACAATGCCTGCCGTGATAGGTGAAGTTTGGACTTCTGTGGACCAAACAAAGTCCTGCGGCGGGGATCAGGTAAGTGGGGGCCCCCAGGAACTTGGTTCTATTGGGGGACCCCCAAGCCTAATTTGTCTTTCTGTCTGTTACCTAACGGTATTCCCGCTAAATATCTGTGTTTGCCTGTATCTACTGAAAATGTAAAATTTTAATAGTAGTCAAGAAAAAAAAAAAAGGGACCGCGGTACCTGTGTTAAACCACTAGAGGCCGCTGTAGTCCATTTTTCTTGTCATGTGGATCTTTGGTTTTCTCAAGTCAAAAGATCCAGGCAGCTGGTAAGTTCCTCTGCCCTGTTGCTGCGCTCATCCACCGCACAGGCCCTCCGGCAAAAAGGGCCCTGGCTCCTAGTCCCCTGTTTGATTTCGAAAAGGGCGCCAATGGCGCACGCGCGGGCGCGTGCACGCGCCTCCTATGAAAAAAAGGGGCGGGGCGGGTGGATGACGCTCGATGCGCGCCGCGGCGCTTCTGCGCATGTGCGGTCGTCCCAGCATGGTTAAAAGACACAGTACAAGTGTCAGCTGGATGCAAACAGAGCTAGCAACAAACAGTGGCACACAGAGGCGGTTGATGCAGGCATCCCCATAGAAAGGCACTTTAGTGGACACCAGCTGGTATATAGCAGCAACTTTGTTAGACTATTACCAGCAAAATTGGTGTATGACGACGGGAATACCTCAGCTTTGTGCTTAAAGATATGTCGTCCAGACGCTCCGGAAATAGATCTTCCAGGAAGCCAAAGGGGTCTCCATCGGGCTCTGAGGATATTGGGCATGCTTGTACTGCACCAATCTCCCCTGAGAATTCAGAGGTCAGTAGCCGTAGAAACCCCGCAGGAATGCCTGGTGCTGCGGCTGTCCCCAGTCCACCTGCTCCTGTATATATAACAGAGGAGGTTTTATCCTCAACTCTGGGAGGATTGGAAGAGAGATTAACAGCATTGATTGCTGCTTCCCTGTCACAGGAAAAGCGCGTCCGATCTCCGTCTCCTCCTTCAGAGTGCCTGTTAGTGGAGGAACAGCCCCACACAGAGATCGACCTACCTGAAGGGGATCAGGATGAGGTTGATTCAGTTATGGAGGAATCAACAGTGGAAGAACCTTTCTCAGCATCTCAGGCTGAAAGATTATGGGTTCAGTCTCTGACTAATATGGTCCGATCAGCATTTAAAATGCCTCTGGCGGAACCACCATCCACTACGGTTTCCTCGCTGGGGTCGCTAAAAGCTCCCCAGGCTGTCTGTTCCTTCCCAATCCACCCTTTATTAGAAGGGCTTATTTACCAGGATTGGGAGCATCCTGATAAAATATTTGCTCCCCCCAAGAGATTTCCGGTGATCTATCCCATGGAGGATAAGTTCATAAAAAAATGGAGGGTCCCTACAGTGGACGCAGCCATCTCTTCTGTTAACAAATCACTGACATGTCCAGTAGATAATGTTCCAATGTTCAAAGACCCAATAGATAAAAAATTGGAGTCTTTACTAAAATCTGCTTTCTCTACAGCAAGCATGGTGACACAACCTGCGGTAGCAGCGATTGGAGTCTGCCAAGCAGTGAAAGATCAGTTGAAACAGGTCTTAAGGGACTTACCAGATCAGCAGGCTCTTGCCCTAGCTGACCTGCCTAGAGCCTTGTGTTTTTGCGGTAGACGCCATAAAGGATACAATCCAACAGGCCTCCCGCTTTACGCTGTCTATAGTACATATGCGTAGGCTTCTGTGGCTGAAAAACTGGTCTGCTGAAGCTCCCTGTAAAAAACTGCTGGTTAGCTTCCCATTTCATGGAGAACGCTTATTTGGAGAAGATCTGGACAAATATATCCAGAAAATTTCTGCCGGTAAAAGTTCACTCTTACCGGTTAAGAACAAGGGTAGAAGTCCTTCTTTTAAGAGGCCTACTTCTCCAGTCCCGGGCACATCGGCTGTGAAGCAGTTCCGACGGCCTCCGCGGTCAAATTCAGGGGGCAGAAATCAGGGACAATCACAGGGTAACAAGAAGCCCTGGATCAAGAGAGGTACAAAACCTCCCCCCAAGGCATGAAGCGTTGCCCCCACTCAATCGGGTGGGGGGAAGACTTCAGTTGTTCAGAGACCTGGCGGGACACCATCAGAGACAGATGGGTGCTCTCCGCAGTAAGTCTGGGATACAAGCTGGAGTTAAAAGGCACTCCTCCTGCCCAATTTATGAGGTCAAACGTGCCAAGAGATCCCCAAAAGAGAGGATCCCTCCTTCTGGCACTAGAACAACTATTGCTCCAAGGTGTAATCATGAAGGTTCCCCTGGAAGAAAGCGGATTCGGGTTTTACTCGAACCTTTTCACAGTCCCCAAACCAAATGGGGACGTGAGGCCCATATTAAATCTAAAAGGGCTAAACAAGTTCCTAAATATCAGGACTTTTCGGATGGAGTCGATCCGATCGGTGGCCACCGCCCTACAAGGGCAGGAATGGTTAGCCTCGATCGACATAAAGGATGCTTATCTGCATATTCCTATCTTTCCGGCCCACCAGAAATTTCTACGCTTTGCAGTAGAAGGGCGCCATTTTCAGTTCAGAGCCTTACCTTTCGGTCTGGCCACAACGCCACGAGTGTTCACAAAAATTCTGGCCCCATTATTGGCCAATCTAAGAACACAGGGTGTAACGATAATGGCATATCTAGACGACCTGCTACTAATAGACCACTCAGTGGAAAAGCTGGAAGTAGCTATTCTCAAGACAATCAAGTATCTGGAATATCACGGTTGGATTATCAACCGGGACAAGTCAGCTCTAAGACCAGTCAAAAGTCTGGAATACTTAGGGCTAAGGCTGGATTCAAATCAGAGAAAGATTTTCTTACCTCCAGAGAAGGTGTCGTCTTTAAAAGATTTGACCCACTTAGTGGGTACAAAAAGAAAACCATCCATACGCCTCTGCATGAGGCTGCTGGGAAAAATGGTGGCTTCATTCGAAGCGGTACCCTACGGTCAATTCCATTCAAGGAATTTGCAAAGGGCCATACTGTCAGCCTGGAACAAAAAAGTTCAGGCTTTAGACTTACCAATGTCCCTGTCCCCTTCCGTTCGCAAGAGCCTCCATTGGTGGTTGGTGCCCCAGAATCTGGAAAAAGGGAAACCCTTCAGTCCGGTTTCTTGGAAGGTAGTCACTACAGATGCCAGCCTCATAGGCTGGGGGGCAGTACTGGAGCAATGGTCTCTCCAGGGCAAGTGGTCAGAAGCAGAAAAGGCCCTGCCCATCAATCTCTTAGAGATACGAGCAGCCCGGTATGCCCTAGTAGCATGGACATCCAAACTCCAAGGGTCCCCTGTCAGAATTCAATCAGACAATGCCACAGCAGTGGCATATATCAATCACCAGGGTGGCACCAGGAGTCGTGCAGCCCAGAGGGAAGCAAATTGCATCCTGGAGTGGGCAGAAAGATATGTCCCAGCCATATCCGCGGTTTTCATCCCAGGAGTGGAAAATTGGAGAGCGGACTTTTTAAGTCGCCAACAATTATGCCCGGGGGAATGGTCTCTTCACCCCGAGGTTTTCCAGGCAATATGCCAGCGGTGGGGAACACCGGATGTAGATCTGCTAGCATCCAGATTCAACGCAAAGGTGGACAGATTTGTGTCTCGCACAAGGGATCCTCTAGCTTGCGGCTCGGATGCCCTAGTGTTCCCTTGGGATCAGTTCAAGCTGATATATGCATTCCCACCGCCACAATTGTTACCGCGATTACTCCGCAGAATCAGGGTAGAAAAGAAACCAGTGATTCTGGTGGCTCCAGCGTGGCCCCGAAGGGCATGGTACGCGGAGATTGTAAAAATGTCAGTGAGGAGTCCTTGGACCCTCCCGCATCGTCCGGACCTGCTGTCGCAGGGACCGATATACCACCCTTCCTTACCAGCCCTAGGTTTGACGGCCTGGCTATTGAAGCCCACATTCTGAAAAAGAGAGGGCTCTCTAATTCTGTGGTATCTACCATGATCAATGCCAGGAAGCCGGTATCCAGGCAGATCTATTATAGGATCTGGAAAGCGTACATTACGTGGTGTGAGGCCAAGAAATGGCATCCATGTAAGTACGTGATAGGGAGGATTTTGGACTTCCTACAGTGGGCTGTAGATAGGAAGCTGGCCTTGAGTACTATCAAGGGTCAGATTTCGGCCTTGTCAATATTTTTTCAAAGGCCCTTGGCTTCGCATTCACTAGTCAAAGCTTTCATACAAGGAGTGATGCGTATTAGCCCTCCGGTTAGTGTTCCCATATGTCCTTGGGACTTAAACCTGGTTCTGTCAGTTCTTCAGAAACAACCGTTTGAACCTTTGCAACACATTTCCTTGGTTCTTCTCACCAGGAAATTGATTTTCTTAGTAGCCGTTTGTTCGGCTAAAAGAGTATCGGAATTAGCCGCCTTGTCCTGTAAGGAGCCATATCTGGTTGTCCATAAGGACAGAGTAGTATTACGTCCTCATCCAGCCTTTCTTCCCAAGGTGGTATCGAGGTTTCATTTGAACCAAGATGTGGTTCTTCCTTCTTTTTTCCCCAAACCTAGCTCGGTAGAGGAAAAGTTATTACATTCTTTGGATGTAATAAGAGCAGTTAAAGCTTATCTAAAAGCCACTGCTCAGATTCGCAGAACGGATAAAAGGGTCAGGCAGCATCAAAATCCACTTTAGCCAAGTGGATTCGACAGGTCATAATACAAGCCTATGGCTTGAGAAAGAGACCGCCTCCGTTCAAAGTTAGGGCGCACTCCACAAGAGCAGTTGGAACTTCATGGGCAGTGCATCACCAGGCCTCCCTGGCTCAAGTATGTAAGGCCGCAACATGGTCTTCGGTACACACGTTTACTAGATTCTACCAGGTAGACGTTAGAAGTCAGGAGGATGTCGCCTTTGGGCGCAGTGTGTTGCAGGCCGCAAAAGATCCTCATGCCTGATGGCGCCCAGCTTATGTATCCCTCCCCTCATTTGGCATTGCTTTGGGACGTCCCATTAGTAATGACTAAGTCGCTCTGTGTCCCGTGATGTACGAAAAAGAAAAAGGGATTTTTATAACAGCTTACCTGTAAAATCCTTTTCTTGGAGTACATCACGGGACACAGAGCTCCCACCCCTCTTTTTGGGACACTTATTGCTTGGCTACAAAACTGAGGTGCTCCCGGATGGGAGGGGCTTATATAGGGGAGGGTACTTCCGGTTTGGAATTGGCCAGTGCCAACACCTGAAGGTAATCTATATAACCCATTAGTAATGACTAAGTCGCTCTGTGTCCCGTGATGTACTCCAAGAAAAGGATTTTACAGGTAAGCTGTTATAAAAATCCCTTTTTTTAAGCACATGATTAGAGACTGAGGCTCTAATTAGCTTCAAAAAGATTGGGCTCAGGGTGCAGAGCACTGCGCCCCAAACCCATCCACTTGTGACATTAGTGAATCAATATTCGCTATTGTCTTCTGGCTTTTCCTCCCGACCAATCAGGACAGGAGGCGGATCCTAAGACCGGATTAGCCGGGAGGAGAAGCAGGGGAAGCCATAACCTGGATGGGGTAAGTGCAAACCTGGCAGGAAATTGGTTCCCCCCCCTCCCAAAAAAAAAAAATAGAGCACCAGCTCGCACAGTTTAATACTGCTTGAAGGCATTGTTTCCTGTTACTGAGGTGATAGTAGGCAATACTTATAACCTCAGACCCTGGTATACACAGGGATATTTTACAGTTTGCTGCTGAGTGGAGCCTATTTTTCACAATTGTACGGAGAAGAGTAAGGAAATCACAGTACCACATATGCACCACTGTAAGCACTGGACATGGATTCATAAGATTTGTAAGAAAAGAAGATTTTACCCCTCTTGTTATTCCTTGTGGGAATAATGCCTGTCTGTGGCAATCTCTAGGCAATTTAGCAGTGAAGGGTCAATGTTCATAGCATGTACATGTGGGGGTATATTTTAACGCAGAAGTATAGCCTTACTACAGCCATACCGCTGCTTAAATAAACATAGACACATTTATAAAGCACAAAAATGTACTTTACAAAGATGTTTAGCACTTTGTTTGCTTTAGGACTCCATAGCAAGCGAATAAAAAAATGTCTGGAGGTAGAGAGCCTGGGCATTTGACCAAGTCATATGACGGGCCCCTCCTCTAACAATGAATGAAGGAAGAATAGGTGGTAAAAATCAGGCACACCTTGGAGTAAATACTTTGGTGTATAGTGGAATCTGCTCTCCACCAAAAAACTGTCCTGCATAAACCATATAATAACATATTTCACTTTACAAATTCCCAGGGGAAAAAAATAACCACAGTTAGCTAACTATTTTGAATCATCTATAAATCGTTCTTGGTACTATTTTTTAAAAGGAGCTATCAGTGACATTTTACACCAGCAGCCACATGGGGAGAGGAGGAATCTGCTCCATTCTGACCTGACCTCAATAGGTTATCTGTTGGGTGCAAAGGTCCAGTATTGTGCTCCTTTGTAAAAACAAGGAGGATGAGACACTCAAGGCTGCTCTTCTTTATTGCAGGAAAATATTTCACATTAAAGCTATCAGAAATCAAAGTTCTTTGTACTATGATTTGTTCTGATATGATGGGCTACTTCTTTCCCTAAGCCGTTTACTGCTGACACTGGTATACATGTGTAGCGGGGTTCCTTTAAATGCTCTCGAACTACTGTTCCCAGAACCCCACTGGTTCCCAGGATGTTTTGCTTCTGCCCCAGAGACTCATGGGTGGGGGATATATAAGGAAGATGCGAGGCCTGGCTCGGCCTCTTTGGACACGGGACGGCAGAGACTGATACACCTGTGCGGACCTGTGCTGGGTAAGGCCTGAAGCCTGGGGCCTTCCGCAGCCGACCAAAGAGCCTTCCACCCTACTGCAAGCCTGGGTGGCATCCGACATCTCTACTTACAGCCTGGATTGGATCGGGGACCCGATCGCAGCAACCGCTGTGGGCGAGTGAAGTCACAGCCGGTGGAAGTCCCGGACGGAGATCGTGTCCGGCGGGTGAGCGAGCGTAAGCTCATTCCCTAACCTGTTCGCTAGTACTGTGCCTATAGACTGCCGAGGCCTACTACCTCATGTTAAAGACTCTCACTGGAGATCCACAGCAGGACTGATCCAGAGGATCTCCAGTGAAGTGTTGTCAGTTATCAACTTTCCCTTTTCCTGGATTACAATTGTTGTTTATTCTTAAGTGCACCACCTCTACAGATGCCGGTGAAGAATCCATCATTCATACAGGACTGAGTTCTAGAGTTAGGAATCAGGCCTGATTCATTAGGGACCTAGTTTAGTTATTGCGCCACAGGGCGTCTAGTTAACAGTCGCCCCACGTGGCGTCTCCTTATCCACCCCCCCCCTTCTCCATGGTGTAGTGTGACTGATATTGTAATATTGCAGGGCTCTGTGAATATTCTAATGGTCAAGTTGTTATCACTGTTCATTCCCTTTGCATAGCTGAAAGTAAAATCTGTTATTCCTTTAGAACTACTCCGTGTCTGAGTCTCTCATAAAGTATAAGTATTAAATGTGTATACCCCTAAACTAACTGTGCCAGAAAGGGTCAAGTAGATTACCGGGGGTTGGCGGAGCTGTACTCAGGGCCCAGACCAAATCTGCAGCCCTCTTAGTTGAGGGTAACGCTACACATGTAAGCTTACGTTCTATTAGCATGCATCTAATTGAAGCCTGTGTAGCGGTCTCACTCGCTCTCTCCCTTCTTCTTTTCAGCTGGTTTACTCGTCTAGGGGAACCAAGGGGGGTGGAGTGAGATGCTGCCACCAGCTCGCCCCTCTTAGGTGTGTAGAGGTTTGGGCTATGATCTTTACCTTTGGGTCTGTGTCCCTGTCCAGAGATTCCACTTCAAAAATGACCAGTAGATAGGTGAATGTAGAACACTTTGCTCCCAGAAAAGTAAGCCCTCACCAGGTGACAGTACAACATCTATATTTATTTCCGCAGAGATAAATATGCCTCTTTGCAAGCAGATAGGTTGATACAAACACAAACTCGGTGGGGTGAGGGTTCAGGCACAATCCTTTCGGATCAGATAAGTTGCTAGGAACTCACAACAACTTTTGGCGCACGGTCGCTGCCACCGACCGTGAGGTTGGTCCCTGCCACAGACCGGGTGAACGATGAGGTCTCTGCCACAGACCTTAGAATAGGCCTCTGCCACCGACCTGATGTAGCTGGGTCTCTGCAAAGACAATAGAACATGATCTACCTTCTAATGGCGACCCCTGTTAGGGAGATGATCCATCCCGGATGGTCCCCAGAGGCCTGCACTGTCACCAGCCAATGCTGCGCTGGATCTTCAGGCCAGGTCACCTCCCTGGTTCTCCTCGCCGGAGACTCAGGTCCCCTCACTCGGTGGGCCCCCTAGGCATCTTCTCCCATGCGGGACCCAGTTGAAGGTACTGGGCCCCCGGGTCTTTGCTAGTACCTCACCCCAGGCCTAAGGTGCCTGGGATGAAACTCGAACTACCTTGCACCCAGGCCGAGGGCACCTGGGCGCAGACAGCAGAACAGCAGCCCCCAGGCTGAAGGTGCCTGGGGCTCGGACCTCGTGCGCAAGATGTCCGCCCCCTTTATACCCTCTCCCAGCAGGCACAGCGGGTTCCCCGCCCCGCCGCACTACTGCCGCGAGAGGACACAAAGGGCACGGCCCTACAATGATGGTTCAAGCCCAAGGCGACAGCACCACCCAGGGGCCGCAGGGAACTGAGCACCATTATATCCTCCACAAATCAAATTGGCCATAGATTCCTAACACTTAGTGTATCTGGATAATACTACCACCCAGATACTCCCCCTAAATGTTAACCCCCACTACACTTGTAACCTATGTTTTCAGGTTTTGTTTGTGTACTGACAATAAGGAACAAATTATTGTAGGATGACAATGTAGCACCCTCCTCGATAGACTGCTAGGATGTTAGGTAACTTTAGTTCTTTTTGGCTCCTCTGTAATCATTGGAGCAGCTGTTGATTTTTTTTGCGCTGTTCTGGATCTCACGGATGCAGGTCTGATTGCTTTCCTCTTTTATTTTAATTGTATTTATTTATTACAGGTACTTATATAGGTTTGTCAGTGTTACACAGTGCTTTATATATACAGGTCATATTGTGCACTCACATCGGTCCCTGCCCTCAAGGAGCTTACAATTGTAGAGGTTTCTAGAACACAGAGTGGAAGATTCAGACGGGCTGCCTGAATATTTATTATGCTGCAGTCAATTCCTGGGGAGGTGTACCCTGTAGGTGGCTGGAGAGGGACATAAATAGTCTGATGCCGCGTACACACGATTGTTTTTCATGGCGTGAAAAATGCAATTTTTTTAATTGGTCATTAAAAACGATCGTGTGTAGACTCCAGAGCATTTTTAACAACGTGAAAAATGGGCTAAAAAAAATTAGAACCTGCTCTATTTTTTCACGTCGTTTTTCACGTCGTTTTTTTTAACGTTGTGAAAAACGGTAGTGTGTATGCTTTTACAAGGGGAAAAAAAATGCGCATGCTCAGAATCAAGTATGAGACAGGAGCGCCCCTTCTGGTAAAACTAACGTTCGTAATGGAGATAGCACATTCGTCACGCTGTAACAGACTGAAGAGCATGAGGCTGAAAAGCGCGAATCGGCTCTCACCAAACTTTACTAATACGAGGATCAGCAAAAGCAGCTCAAAGGGTGGCACCATCCGAATAGAACTTCCCCTTTATAGTGCCGTCGTACGTGTTGTACGTCACCGCGATTTGCTCGAGCATTTTTTTTCACAATAGTGTGTAGGCAAGGCAGGCTTGAGAGGAAACACGAAAAATCACATCGAGAAAAACGTAGTTTTTTTTAAATGACATTAAAAACGGCCGTGTGTACGCGGCATGAGGCCTGGAGCAGCCCTGGTCTTGTCCTGCTGGAGAATTCCCCAGCCTCAGGGGATCTGCCCTTCTGAGGCAGAGTTGTTGGATATCGCTGATGTTCATTGGGATCCCAGCTGTGGCAGAGTTGGAGGGCCTAATCCTAATCATTTTTGGAGCTAACCAAGCAGTCTTACCTTAAGCCTATTACACAATAGTAGTTTTTTTTTTTTTTTTTCGTTCAACCCAGCAGGGCTGAACAATAAAAAAAAAAAACTGACAGCTCAGGAGGAACTGCTGTACTAACGTTAGTTACTAACGTTAGTACAGCGATCTCCCCTTCTGTTCTATTGTGTTCTGACAGGGGGACGGCCCCCTGCCAGAACACTCCGGTCAGCGCTCTCAGCCATTAGCTGAGAGCGTTGATCAGGATCGGCAGACATTTTTCGGTCACGCCCCTTTGACAGAAACTGGCCGAACAGCCAGCTTCTGTCAGACTGACTGCAGTATTCACGGGCCGAATGTTGACTGGTTTCTATTGAACCAGCTGATGCCGCCCGACATTCGGGCCCGTGTGTAGTGTACTAGGCTTAAGGATCTGGTTTAGGGGACTCATTGAAGAGTGGAAGCTGGGAGGTGTAAAGCTGTCCTGTGGCATTGTGCGTATTAACTCCTTCCTCATTGGAGAGTGTCTGGTGGAAGCTAGAAACTGAGTAGTTGTCCTGAAGCACAGAGATGTCTGAAGGAAAATGGGGGAGTCCTGGAGAGATAATGCGAGAATAGACCTGAGCACAAGATTCAAGTGACTGTGTACTATTTTTTGCAGGATAAGTGCCAGCAGTAGCTCTTTCTGAGGCCGCCCCTACAAGGTCTCAGCTCTGACCATTCCTATTAAAAAAAAAAAAAAGTTATTCCCATTATCAAAAAAGTCAGCAGCTACAAATACTGTAGCTGCTGACATTTAATATACGGACACTTACCTGTCCAGGGATCCCGTGATGTCAGCACCCCGAGCTGATTCATCAATCGACTTCGGGTGCAGGCGCCGGCATTGTAAGTAAGGGACACCGGCTGTGAAGCCTTCAGCGGTGGAGCTTCGCTTTAAGAGTGTCCTTTTCCATACCAAGAGTGTCCTCCTGTTACTAATCACCATACTTTGGGTATCCCATACCACCCTCACCCTTCTTTCATCCCAATTTCTACAAGCAATAAACTACAAAAAGACAATGCCTAGGAGCCAGAGTGAATGGACTGTGTGACTAGGGATGAGCTTCGTGTTCGAGTCGAACATACGTTCGACTCGAACATCGGCTGTTCGATCGTTCGACGAAGATCGAACGATTTGGGCCGTTCGCGCCAAATTCGAGTGACGCGAACGGCCCACAATGCACTACGCCATCGCAGTGTCATCCAGGCGCTGTGATTGGCCAAGCATGCACTGTGACCCCGCATGCTTGGCCAATCACAGCGCCGGCAGCGAGGAGAGCAATGATTGGCCACAGGCAGGATGCCTGTGGCCAATTATTGCTGAGGGTGTTTAGTACACGCCCCACACTATAAAAGGCCGCCAGCACGGCGGCCTAGTGTAGTGTGTTCCGGAGCAGGGAAAGAGAAGCATAGGCAGGGACAGTGACATTTATTTTTTTCTTGCTTAACCTGGATTCCTTTAGTTTAGGGAAAGAGAAGGATAGGTAGGGAGAGTGTCAGTGTGTTTTACTGTGCGAATCCTTGTTTCTTGGGACAGGGAAGGACAGTGAGGGAATTCTCCTTGTGCTATAGTGTGCTTTAAAAAAACATTTTTTCTAGGGACAGAAAACTATAGGTAGGGAGAGTGTCAGTGTGTTTTACTGTGCGAATCCTTGTTTCTAGGGACAGGGAAGGACAGTGAGGGAATTCTCCTTGTGCTATAGTGTGCTTTAAAAAAACATTTTTTCTAGGGACAGAAAACTATAGGTAGTGTGAGGGGGTTAGCTCGGCAGCGGGTGTGTGTGACCCCCGGGATGGGCTCCCCACACAAAAACAGGCCCAGCAAACGGAGGTTGTGGTTTTCAAAACCAAAAAGGTGCGGTTTATTTTCTATTTACAGTGATAAAACACAGCAAAGCAAAAGAAACATAAATAAAATAAATCCTGGTCAACTTGACCTCTGAGTAAACATACAGGTTTCCTAACTAACAACTGGGATCAGCCTAGTGCTGTCCTAGTCCCTAAGTCTCTGGTTTAGTCAATGTCCAAACAAATAGCCACACAGGCTTTGCCTCACCGCACAGGGGTTCACTCTCCCTAGACAGTCCACACAGGTCTGGGTCCAGGCATGAGCAAACACCTAATGAATCTGGGAGTTCTTATAGAGGCCTAAATGAGCTGACAAGCTTCAGCTGGTCTCATCAACTCCCTGTCTGCACGACGCCCCACACTCTCCCTAGAGGTATGAGTCATCCATGAGCCCACTAGCCTCAGCTGGGCTTATACAACTCTCCACCTAGTTGTATAAGTCGGCGTAAAGCCTGAATCTGGGCGAAATATATCTACCCCCCTGGATGCAACCAGGTGACTTTACCTTCCTGCTGTCACATACCCCCCCCCCTCTTGTTTTAACCTCGGGGTTGGAACACCAGCAATCAGGCATTCATGTACTCGAGACAAAGCATCCACATTCCCCATTTGAACGCCAGGGCGATGCTTTACTGTGAAGTTGAATTCCTGGAGGGCCAGGAACCACCTATTCACTCTTCTATTTGTTTCCTTGTTTTGAGCCATCCACTTTAACGGAGCGTGATCCGTAACCATGTCAAAGTGCCTACCTAGCAGGTAGTACCGAAGGGAATCTAGAGCCCACTTCACCGCTAAACACTCCTTTTCAACGGTGGCGTAATTTACCTCATGGGACTTCAACTTCCTGCTGAGGTAAATGACTGGGTGCTCTTCCCCGTTCCAGACCTGGGACAATACTGCTCCTAACCCCACATCTGACGCATCACTTTGTACGACAAAGTCTTTAGAGAAGTCGGGTGAGTACAACACTGGCTGGCTACATAAGGCTTGTTTCAAGAATTGGAATGCTGCCTCAGCCTCGGGGGTCCATTTAATCATGACCGACCCTTTCCCCTTCGTCAGGTTGGTTAGGGGCACAGCCTTAGAAGCAAAGTGGGGAATGAATCGCCGATAATACCCAGCGATTCCCAGAAAGGCTCGTACCTGCTTCTTGCTGTTGGGACGTGGCCAACTCTGGATGGCCTCGACTTTGTTGAGTTGGGGTTTTATTACTCCCCTCCCAATGGTGTACCCAAGATATTTGGCCTCCTCCTGCCCAATGGTACACTTCTTGGGGTTAGCCGTAAACCCTGCTTCCCGAACAGAGTCCAGGACTGCTTGCACTTTTGGCAGATGTGAGGCCCAATCTGTGCTATGGACAATTACGTCATCCAGGTAAGCCGCAGCATACTTCCGATGGGGCCTCAGCATCTGGTCCATTTTCCGCTGGAATGTGGCCGGCGCATTCTGTAACCCGAACGGCATTCTTTTATATTGGAACGCCCCGTCTGGGGTTACAAATGCGGTTTTCTCTTTGGCCGACTTGGCCAGGGGGATTTGCCAATACCCTTTTGTGAGGTCAAGAGTCGTCATGTATCGGGCTGTTCCCAGCCGGTCGATCAACTCATCTATACGTGGCATGGGGTAGGTGTCAAATTTTGTAACTTTGTTCAACTGACGAAAATCGTTACAAAATCGCCAGCTCCCATCCGGTTTAGGCACCAACACAATGGGACTAGACCAATCACTTTGGGACTCCTCTATCACCCCTAAGTTCAGCATTTTCTGTACTTCCTCCCGTATTGCCTCCCGTCTGGCCTCTGGGATCCGATAGGGTTTTAACTTCACCCTTTCACCGGGCGGGGTAATGATGTCATGCTCTACCCCAGATGTTTGTCCCGGCAGCTCAGAGAATACCTCCTTGTTGCGAAGCACAAACTCCTTAACCTCCTGTTGTTGGGGTTGTGACAAGGTGGCTGCTATTCCAACCTCAGGAATCACGCAACCAGTTTGAGCTGGTGACCGAGTGTCTGCGACTAGGGACTCTCTATCCCTCCAGGCTTTCAACAGATTAACGTGATAGATCTGTTCGGGCTTTCGCCTTCCTGGTTGTCTGACCTTGTAATTCACTTCGCTCACTTTTTCCATTATCTCATAGGGGCCTTGCCATTTGGCAAGGAATTTACTTTCAACCGTAGGGACAAGTACCAGTATCCTATCCCCCGGGGAAAAGGTACGGGTCTTGGCTCCACGGTTGTACACTCTCTGCTGTGCTAACTGCGCTTGGGCCAAATGTTCCTTCACGATGGGCATTACCTGTGCAATTCGGTCTTGCATCAGGGCGACATGCTCAATCACACTCCTGTGGGGAGAACTCTCACTTTCCCAAGTTTCCTTGGCAATATCCAACAGCCCTCTTGGGTGTCTCCCATACAGTAACTCAAAGGGGGAGAATCCCGTAGAGGATTGGGGCACCTCCCTAATAGCAAACATCAAATAAGGAAGTAGACAGTCCCAATCCTTTCCATCTCTATCCACCACTTTCTTCAACATTTGTTTTAGGGTTTTGTTGAATCTTTCAACCAGCCCATCGGTTTGGGGGTGATACACAGATGTACGCAATTGCGTCACTTTGAACAATTTACACAGCTCTTTCATAACCCGGGACATAAAGGGTGTACCTTGGTCCGTAAGCAGTTCTTTACAAATACCCACCCGGCTAAAAACAAGAGATAGCTCTTTGGCTATGGTTTTGGCCGAGGTATTTCTGAGAGGGATCGCTTCTGGATAACGGGTGGCATAGTCCATTATAACCAATATGTACTGGTGCCCCCTAGCGGACTTGATTATAGGACCTACCAAATCCATTGCGATTCTCTCAAACGGGACCTCAATGATGGGTAGAGGGACCAGCGGGCTACGGAAATGTGGCATCGGGGCCGACCTCTGACACACAGGGCAGGAGGAACAATAATTTTCTATGTCCTTCATCACCCCAGGCCAATAGAATCTCTGTAATACCCTCTCTCGGGTTTTCTCTGTCCCCAGATGACCTCCAAGAATGTGCCCATGAGCCAACTCTAACACCAACTTCCTGTAAGGTTTGGGCACCACAAGCTGCTCAACGGTTTCTTCTGCCCTTTTTGCCACCCGATACAGTAGGTCCTTCTCTACGCTGAAGTATGGGTAAGTGCAGGTATTATCTGGGTTCACTAACTCGCCATCTATTTCCACTACGTTTTCCCGTGCCTTTATTAGGGCGGGGTCTTTTAACTGTTCTGTGGCAAAATTTTCCCTGTGAACCTCCAGATCAGAAAACTCCACAGACGGTAGGTTTTCGTCTGAGGAGGTGGGCTCCTCTCCAGTTTCTTGAGTCTCCCCTGCCAATACTGACAAGGGAAATTCTGGAGAGTCCTCACCACTCTCAGAGGAGTTCTGGCTATCACATTCCTGGTACATAGGGGCACCAGTGGGGGGCTCAGGATCATCCCACAGTTCCCAGAACTTCGGAAAATCCCTTCCCACAATGGCATCATGTGGTAATTGAGATACTAACCCCACTGGATGAGAGAGGGTACCTTTGGGGGTCTCGAAACACACTGTAGTCACTGGATACTCTCGGGTGTCCCCATGCACACAAATAACAGCTACCTTGCTATTCCCAGAGACCTCTGTTTTAACTAATTCAGCCTTTATCAGGGTCACAAGGCTACCTGAATCCAGCAATACCACAACATTTCTACCATTAACACACATTTTGCATAAATGTTTCTCAGTTCCTCGAATGGCAGTGCATGCGACTGTCGCACACAGCGACTGACGTCTGCCCGTCAGAAAGTCACATTGCATGGGTTCCTCCACAACCGGGCAATTTGCTGCAATATGTCCCGCTTGCTGGCAGCGGTAGCAAACAATCCTTTTGGCTGCCTCTTGAGCCCCCGACTTCCCAGGCTGTTCTCGCCAAACCCTGGGCAGAGCTCCCACCCTCTCACTCTCTCCACCCTCACCCCTTGGAATCATCTTATCCGCCCCTGGGGATGGTCTGGTCTTAGGGTGGAAAGTCCGAGAGTCTCTGGAAGAGGCCGTCAGGTTCTCTGCAGCCAAGTATCTCTCTACACGATCCACAAGTTTACCGGCCGTTTCTGGGTCTCCATGGCTTACCCACTTTTGAATGGCGGTAGGAAGAGCTCTCAAGAAACGATCCATCACAACACATTCCACAATCTTTGGTGCGGACAAAGTCTCTGGCTGTAGCCACTTTCTGCTCAGGTGAATGAGATCATACATTTGAGACCTGGGGGGTTTTCCAAGCTGGAAAGTCCAGTTATGCACACGCTGAGCCCGGACAGCCTGGGTGACACCCAGCCTTGCCAAAATTTCAGCTTTTAGCATCACATAGTCTTTTGCTTGGTTAGGCTCTAGGTCATAGTAAGCTTTCTGCGATTCACCAGTTAACAGAGGAGCCACCAGTCCAGCCCACTGCTCCTCAGGCCACTTTTCTCTTTCAGCGGTCCTTTCAAATGTGGTCAAAAATACCTCTGGATCATCCTCTCCAGTCATTTTTGTCAATAAACGACTCACCCCAAAGGACGCGGTATTAGTGGGACGGCTTTCCTCACTGGTCTGCGGACGTTGCTGCATTACTGCTTCCATTTGTTGTAGTCTCTGCTCTTGCTTCTGTAACAGGTCTATGAAGCGGGCCTCAGATTGCTGCTGGGCTTGTTGCTGAGCTTCCAGACTCTGTTGGTGAGCTTGCTGCTGGGCTGCAAGGCTCCTTTGCAAACCTGCATTTGTCTGCTGTTGATTGGCATTTGCTAGAGCCAGCTGTTTCAGTATCTCCTCCATGCTGGCTTAAAAAAAACTGCCACTGGTTCTCCACCAACTGTGAGGGGGTTAGCTCGGCAGCGGGTGTGTGTGACCCCCGGGATGGGCTCCCCACACAAAAACAGGCCCAGCAAACGGAGGTTGTGGTTTTGAAAACCAAAAAGGTGCGGTTTATTTTCTATTTACAGTGACAAAACACAGCAAAGCAAAAGAAACATAAATAAAATAAATCCTGGTCAACTTGACCTCTGAGTAAACATACAGGTTTCCTAACTAACAACTGGGATCAGCCTAGTGCTGTCCTAGTCCCTAAGTCCCTGGTTTAGTCAATGTCCAAACAAATAGCCACACAGGCTTTGCCTCACCGCACAGGGGTTCACTCTCCCTAGACAGTCCACACAGGTCTGGGTCCAGGCATGAGCAAACACCTAATGAATCTGGGAGTTCTTATAGAGGCCTAAATGAGCTGACAAGCTTCAGCTGGTCTCATCAACTCCCTGTCTGCACGACGCCCCACACTCTCCCTAGAGGTATGAGTCATCCATGAGCCCACTAGCCTCAGCTGGGCTTATACAACTCTCCACCTAGTTGTATAAGTCGGCGTAAAGCCTGAATCTGGGCGAAATATATCTACCCCCCTGGATGCAACCAGGTGACTTTACCTTCCTGCTGTCACAGTAGGAAGAGTGTCAGTTTCTTTCACTGTGATAATCCTTGTTTCTAGGGACAAAGAAGGAAAGTGAGGGAAATTCTCCTTGTGCTATAGTGTGCTTTAAAAAAACATTTTTTCTAGGGACAGAAAACTATAGGTAGGGAGAGTGTCAGTGTGTTTTACTGTGCGAATCCTTGTTTCTAGGGACAGGGAAGGACAGTGAGGGAATTCTCCTTGTGCTATAGTGTGCTTTAAAAAAACATTTTTTCTAGGGACAGAAAACTATAGGTAGTGTGACAGCAGGAAGGTAAAGTCACCTGGTTGCATCCAGGGGGGTAGATATATTTCTCCCAGATTCAGGCTTTATGCTGACTTATACAACTAGGGAGGGAGTTGATGAAGCCCAGCTGAGGCTAGTGGGCTCATGGATGACTCATACCTCTAGGGAGAGGGCTGGGCGTCGTGCAGGCAGGGAGTTGATGAGACCAGCTGAAGCCTGTCAGTTCGTTTAAGGCCTCTATAAAAACTCCCAGCTTCATTAGATGTTAGCTCATGCCTGGACCCAGACCTGTGTGGACTGTCTAGGGAGAGTGAACCCCTGTGCGGTGAGGCAAAGCCTGTGTGGCTATTCGTTTGGACTTTTACTAAACCAGGGACTTAGGGACTAGGACAGCACCAGGCTGATCCCAGTTGTTAGTTTAGGAAACCTGCATGTTTAGTCAAACTGACCAGGATTTATTTTGTTTATGTTTCTTTTTGGCTTTGCTGTGTTTTTGTCACTGTACATAGAGAAATAAACCGCACCTTTTGATTTTGAAAACCACAACCTCCGTCTGCTGGCCCTGTTTTTGTGTGGGGAGCCCAACCAGGGGGTCACACACACCCGCTACCGAGTTAACCCCCTCACAGTAGGAAGAGTGTCAGTTTCTTTCACTGTGATAATCCTTGTTTCTAGGGACAAAGAAGGAAAGTGAGGGAAATTCTCCTTGTGCTATAGTGTGCTTTAAAAAAACATTTTTTCTAGGGACAGAAAACTATAGGTAGGGAGAGTGTCAGTGTCTTTTACTGTGCGAATCCTTGTTTCTAGGGACAGGGAAGGACAGTGAGGGAATTCTCCTTGTGCTATAGTGTGCTTTAAAAAATTTTTTTCTAGGGACAGAAAACTATAGGAAGGAAGAGTGTCAGTTTCTTTCACTGTGATAATCCTTGTTTCTAGGGACAAAGAAGGAAAGTGAGGGAAATTCTCCTTGTGCTATAGTGTGCTTTAAAAAAACATTTTTTCTAGGGACAGAAAACTATAGGTAGTGTGACAGCAGGAAGGTAAAGTCACCTGGTTGCATCCAGGGGGGTAGATATATTTCGCCCAGATTCAGGCTTTACGCCGACTTATACAACTAGGTGGAGAGTTGTATAAGCCCAGCTGAGGCTAGTGGGCTCATGGATGACTCATACCTCTAGGGAGAGTGTGGGGCGTCGTGCAGACAGGGAGTTGATGAGACCAGCTGAAGCTTGTCAGCTCATTTAGGCCTCTATAAGAACTCCCAGATTCATTAGGTGTTAGCTCATGCCTGGAACCAGACCTGTGTGGACTGTCTAGGGAGAGTGAACCCCTGTGCGGTGAGACAAAGCCTGTGTGGCTATTTGCTTGGACATTTAAAACCAGGGACTTAGGGACTAGGACAGCACTAGGCTGATCCCAGTTGTTAGTTAGGAAACCTGTATGTTTAGTCAGAGGTCAAGTTGACCAGGATTTATTTTGTTTATGTTTCTTTTGCTTTGCTGTGTTTTGTCACTGTAAATAGAAAATAAACCGCACCTTTTTGATTTTGAAAACCACAACCTCCGTTTGCTGGGCCTGTTTTTGTGTGGGGAGCCCATCCCGGGGGTCACACACACCCGCTGCCGAGCTAACCCCCTCACAGTTGGTGGAGAATGCAGGCAGTTTTTTTTTAAGCCAGCATGGAGGAGATACTGAAGCAGCTGGCTATAGCAAATGCCAATCAACAGCAGACAAATGCAGGTTTACAAAAGAGCCTTGCAGCTCAACAACAGAACTTCGCAGCCCAGCAGCAAGCTCATCAACAGAGCCTTGCAGCCCAGCAGCAGACAAACGCAACTTTGCAACAGAGTCTGGAGGCTCAGCAACAAGCCCAGCAGCAATCTGAGGCCCGCTTCATAGACCTGTTGCAGAAGCAAGAGCAGAGACTACAACAACAGATGGAAGCAGTAATGCAGCAACGTCCGCAGACCAGTGAGGAAAGCCGTCCCACTAATACCGCGTCCTTTGGGGTGAGTCGTTTATTGACAAAAATGACTGGAGAGGATGATCCAGAGGTATTTTTGACCACATTTGAAAGGACCGCTGAAAGAGAAAAGTGGCCTGAGGAGCAGTGGGCTGGACTGGTGGCTCCTCTGTTAACTGGTGAATCGCAGAAAGCTTACTATGACCTAGAGCCTAACCAAGCAAAAGACTATGTGATGCTAAAAGCTGAAATATTGGCAAGGCTGGGTGTCACCCAGGCTGTCCGGGCTCAGCGTGTGCATAACTGGACTTTCCAGCTTGGAAAACCCCCCAGGTCTCAAATGTATGATCTCATTCACCTGAGCAGAAAGTGGCTACAGCCAGAGACTTTGTCCGCACCAAAGATTGTGGAACGTGTTGTAATGGATCGATTTTTGAGAGCTCTTCCTACTGCCATCCAAAAGTGGGTAAGCCATGGAGACCCAGAGACGGCCGATGGTCTTGTGGATCGTGTGGAGAAATACTTGGCTACAGAGAACCTGACGGCCTCTTCCAGAGACTCTCGGACTTTCCACCCTAAGACCAGACCATCCCCAGGGGCGGATAAGAGGATTCCAAGGGGTGAGGGTGGAGAGAGTGAGAGGGTGGGAGCTCTACCCCAAGTTTGGCGAGAACAGCCTGGGAAATCAGCGGCTCAAGAGGCGGCAAGAAGGATCGTTTGCTACCGCTGCCGGCAAGCGGGACATATTGCAGCCAATTGCCCGGTTGTGGAGGAACCCATGCAGTGTGACTTTCTGACGGGCAGACGTCAGTCGCTGTGTGCGACAGTCGCATGCACTGCCATTCGAGGAACTGAGAAACATTTATGCAAAATGTGTGTTAATGGTAGAAATGTTGTGGTATTGCTGGATTCAGGTAGCCTTGTGACCCTGATAAAGGCTGAGTTAGTTAAAACAGAGGTCTCTGGGAATAGCAAGGTAGCTGTTATTTGTGTGCATGGGGACACCCGAGAGTATCCAGTGACTACAGTGTGTTTCGAGACCCCCAAAGGTACCCTCTCTCATCCAGTGGGCTTAGTATCTCAGTTACCGCATGACGCCATTGTGGGAAGGGATTTTCCGAAGTTCTGGGAACTGTGGGATGATCCTGAGCCCCCCACTGGTGCCCCTATGTACCAGGAATGTGATAGCCAGAACTCCCCTGAGAGTGGTGAGGACTCTCCGGAATTTCCCTTATCAGTATTGGCAGGGGAGACTCAAGAAACTGGAGAGGAGCCCACCTCCTCAGACGAAAACCTACCGTCTGTGGAGTTTTCTGATCTTGAGGTTCACAGGGAAAACTTTGCCACAGAACAGTTGAGAGACCCCGCCCTAATAAAGGCACGGGAAAACGTAGTGAAAATAGATGGCGAGTTAGTGAACCCAGATAATACCTGCACTTACCCATACTTCAGCGTAGAGAAGGACCTACTGTATCGGGTGGCAAAAAGGGCAGAAGAAACCGATGGGCTGGTTGAAAGATTCAACAAAACCCTAAAACAAATGTTGAAGAAAGTGGTGGATAGAGATGGAAAGGATTGGGACTGTCTACTTCCTTATCTGATGTTTGCTATTAGGGAGGTGCCCCAATCCTCTACGGGATTCTCCCCCTTTGAGTTACTGTATGGGAGACACCCAAGAGGGCTGTTGGATATTGCCAAGGAAACTTGGGAAAGTGAGAGTTCTCCCCACAGGAGTGTGATTGAGCATGTCGCCCTGATGCAAGACCGAATTGCACAGGTAATGCCCATCGTGAAGGAACATTTGGCCCAAGCGCAGTTAGCACAGCAGAGAGTGTACAACCGTGGAGCCAAGACCCGTACCTTTTCCCCGGGGGATAGGATACTGGTACTTGTCCCTACGGTTGAAAGTAAATTCCTTGCCAAATGGCAAGGCCCCTATGAGATAATGGAAAAAGTGAGCGAAGTGAATTACAAGGTCAGACAACCAGGAAGGCGAAAGCCCGAACAGATCTATCACATTAATCTGTTGAAAGCCTGGAGGGATAGAGAGTCCCTAGTCGCAGACACTTGGTCACCAGCTCAAACTGGTTGCGTGATTCCTGAGGTTGGAATAGCAGCCACCTTGTCACAACCCCAACAACAGGAGGTTAAGGAGTTTGTGCTTCGCAACAAGGAGGTATTCTCTGAGCTGCCGGGACAAACATCTGGGGTAGAGCATGACATCATTACCCCACCCGGTGAAAGGGTGAAGTTAAAACCCTATCGGATCCCAGAGGCCCGACGGGAGGCAATACGGGAGGAAGTACAGAAAATGCTGAACTTAGGGGTGATAGAGGAGTCCCAAAGTGATTGGTCTAGTCCCATTGTGTTGGTGCCTAAACCGGATGGGAGCTGGCGATTTTGTAACGATTTTCGTCAGTTGAACAAAGTTACAAAATTTGACACCTACCCCATGCCACGTATTGATGAGTTGATCGACCGGCTGGGAACAGCCCGATACATGACGACTCTTGACCTCACAAAAGGGTATTGGCAAATCCCCCTGGCCAAGTCGGCCAAAGAGAAAACCGCATTTGTAACCCCAGACGGGGCGTTCCAATATAAAAGAATGCCGTTCGGGTTACAGAATGCGCCGGCCACATTCCAGCGGAAAATGGACCAGATGCTGAGGCCCCATCGGAAGTATGCTGCGGCTTACCTGGATGACGTAATTGTCCATAGCACAGATTGGGCCTCACATCTGCCAAAAGTGCAAGCAGTCCTGGACTCTGTTCGGGAAGCGGGGTTTACGGCTAACCCCAAGAAGTGTACCATTGGGCAGGAGGAGGCCAAATATCTTGGGTACACCATTGGGAGGGGAGTAATAAAACCCCAACTCAACAAAATCGAGGCCATCCAGAGTTGGCCACGTCCCAACAGCAAGAAGCAGGTACGAGCCTTTCTGGGAATCGCTGGGTATTATCGGCGATTCATTCCCCACTTTGCTTCTAAGGCTGTGCCCCTAACCAACCTGACGAAGGGGAAAGGGTCGGTCATGATTAAATGGACCCCCGAGGCTGAGGCAGCATTCCAATTCTTGAAACAAGCCTTATGTAGCCAGCCAGTGTTGTACTCACCCGACTTCTCTAAAGACTTTGTCGTACAAAGTGATGCGTCAGATGTGGGGTTAGGAGCAGTATTGTCCCAGGTCTGGAACGGGGAAGAGCACCCAGTCATTTACCTCAGCAGGAAGTTGAAGTCCCATGAGGTAAATTACGCCACCGTTGAAAAGGAGTGTTTAGCGGTGAAGTGGGCTCTAGATTCCCTTCGGTACTACCTGCTAGGTAGGCACTTTGACATGGTTACGGATCACGCTCCGTTAAAGTGGATGGCTCAAAACAAGGAAACAAATAGAAGAGTGAATAGGTGGTTCCTGGCCCTCCAGGAATTCAACTTCACAGTAAAGCATCGCCCTGGCGTTCAAATGGGGAATGTGGATGCTTTGTACATGAATGCCTGATTGCTGGTGTTCCAACCCCGAGGTTAAAACAAGAGGGGGGGGTATGTGACAGCAGGAAGGTAAAGTCACCTGGTTGCATCCAGGGGGGTAGATATATTTCGCCCAGATTCAGGCTTTACGCCGACTTATACAACTAGGTGGAGAGTTGTATAAGCCCAGCTGAGGCTAGTGGGCTCATGGATGACTCATACCTCTAGGGAGAGTGTGGGGCGTCGTGCAGACAGGGAGTTGATGAAACCAGCTGAAGCTTGTCAGCTCATTTAGGCCTCTATAAGAACTCCCAGATTCATTAGGTGTTAGCTCATGCCTGGAACCAGACCTGTGTGGACTGTCTAGGGAGAGTGAACCCCTGTGCGGTGAGACAAAGCCTGTGTGGCTATTTGCTTGGACATTTAAAACCAGGGACTTAGGGACTAGGACAGCACTAGGCTGATCCCAGTTGTTAGTTAGGAAACCTGTATGTTTAGTCAGAGGTCAAGTTGACCAGGATTTATTTTGTTTATGTTTCTTTTGCTTTGCTGTGTTTTGTCACTGTAAATAGAAAATAAACCGCACCTTTTTGATTTTGAAAACCACAACCTCCGTTTGCTGGGCCTGTTTTTGTGTGGGGAGCCCATCCCGGGGGTCACACACACCCGCTGCCGAGCTAACCCCCTCACAGTAGGGAGAGTGTCAGTGTGTTTTACTGTGCGAATCCTTGTTTCTAGGGACAGGGAAGGACAGTGAGGGAATTCTCCTTGTGCTATAGTGTGCTTTAAAAAAACATTTTTTCTAGGGACAGAAAACTATAGGTAGGAAGAGTGTCAGTTTCTTTCACTGTGATAATCCTTGTTTCTAGGGACAGGGAAGGACAGTGAGGGAAATTCTCCTTGTGCTATAGTGTGCTAAAGCATTCCTCATCAACCATCTTTGAAATCCTTGTTTTTTTGGACAGTCAGGGAAATTGTCGTTGTGCTATTCTGTGCAAAAGCAATCATCCTCAACCATATTTAGAAATCCTTAAGTAAAGGGACAGAGAAGGACACCTGAAGGTAGCCCTTATTGCTTTTTTCCCATCTCCCTGCAGGCCATCTATTAGAATGTCTGGAAGGCAAACAAGGAGAGGCAGACAGTCAGGAGGCAATAAAAGAGGGCAAGCAGGCTCTGTGTCTGGGGGCAACAGTGCTGGTCGTGGACGCGGTGCATTGTCATCAGCACATGGCCATGGGACACGCTTGTCCTTCTTTTCGGCAGCTGGACATGTTGAGCCACATCATGCCGAAGACTTGGTAGAGTGGATGACCAAGCCCTCCTCATCCTCTCTCACCCAGGCTCAGGGTACTGGAAAAGCAGCTGCCAAAGCGTCCTCTTCCCTGGTATCAATGTCAGACTCATCATCAGTCACTCCTTCCCTAGACCCACCATGTCCTCCTCCTGAGGAGTCCCCCGAACTGTTTGAGCACAGTGTTGGGTACATGCTCCAGGAGGATGCCCAGCGTTTCGAAGGGTCTGATGATGAAACCCAGCTACAGGAAGGCAGTAGCGTGAGAGCAGACAGAGGGGATGCTCAAGAAGGACACCAATCTGGCAGTCATGTTCCAGCAGCTGCAGCATACTGCCAGATTGGCTCCAGTGATGAGGAGGGAGGGGATGATGAGGTCACTGACTCCACGTGGGTGCCTAATAGGAGAGAGGAGGAGGAGGAGGATGAGGAGGAGGCACATCTCCAACGAGGCAGGATGCCCTTTGGTGGCCAGCGTAAGGGCAGTACACCGACGGAATCACACCGCAGAGCTCCGCCTGTGCAGGGCGCTGCCTCTGCCCGTCATTCAAAAAGTTCTTTGGTGTGGGCCTTTTTTGAGGCTAGTGCATCAGATCGCACAGCTGCTGTTTGCAACATATGTCTCAAGCGTATATCGCGTGGCCAAAACATCAGCCGCTTGGGTACCACATGCCTGACCAGACATATGTTGACCTGCCATGCAGCTCGTTGGCAAGCCTACCTCAAAGACCCACACCAAAGAACAAAGCGGACCTCTCCTTGCACCGCATCAGCTGGGATCTCCAACCCCACTATAACTTCAGTCCTCTCTGAAACATGCACTGAGAGGAATGAAGGTGTAGAATTAGGTGTGTCACAGCCAAGTACTTGCGGCCACTCTGCTAGCAGTACACCGACGTCCGATTCTAGCAGGCAAATTTCCCTGCCCCAGCTGCTGGACCGTCGAAAGAAGTTCACTCCCAGCCATCCACATGCCCAGCGGTTGAATGCTAGCTTGGCTAAATTGCTAGCGCTTCAACTGCTGCCTTTTCAGTTGGTAGACTCGGCCCCCTTCCGTGAGTTTGTGCAATGTGCGGTTCCTCAGTGGCAGGTTCCCAAACGCCACTTTTTCTCACGGAAGGCTATTCCGGCTCTCTACCGGCATGTGGAAGGCAATGTCTTGGCCTCGCTGGACAGGGCGGTCAGCGGTAAGGTGCATATTACCGCTGACTCATGGTCCAGCAGGCATGGACAGGGACGTTATCTTTCTTTCACGGCCCATTGGGTCACTCTTTTGGCAGCTGGGAAGGATGCAGGACAAGGTGCAGTAGTGTTGGAGGTTGTTCCACCGCCACGCCTCCAAAATGCTACTACTGGTTGTGACACACCTCTCTCCTCCACCCCCTCCTCTTCTTCTTCCTCCATGGCCTCTTCCTGTGGTTTGTCCTCGGAACCAGCGGTGCTCCGTAGGCGTTCAAGGGGCTACGCAAGTACGCAGGCAAAAATATGCCATGCCGTGCTTGCGCTGGTGTGTTTGGGGGACAGAAGCCACACTGGGGCAGAGGTCCTGTCTGCTCTGCAGGGCCAGGCTGAGAGGTGGTTGACGCCACGCCAGCTTAAGCCAGGAATGGTGGTTTGCGACAATGGCACCAACCTCCTCTCCGCCCTCCGACAGGGACAACTGACCCATGTGCCCTGTGTGGCTCACGTCCTTAACCTGGTGGTGCAGCGGTTCTTGGGCAGGTACCCAGGCTTACAGGATGTCCTGAGGCAGGCCAGGAAAGTCTGTGTGCATTTCCGCAGATCTTATAATGCCAGTGCTCGCCTGGCTGAGCTGCAAAAGGAGTTGAACCTGCCCAAGAACCGCCTTATATGTGACATGCCCACCAGGTGGAACTCAACGTTGGCCATGCTGCAGCGGCTGCACACGCAGCAGAGGGCCATCAATGAGTACCTGTGCGACTACGGCACCAGGACAGGGTCAGGGGAGCTTGGTTTTTTTTCTCCACGCCAGTGGGGCATGATCAGGGATGCATGCACTGTCCTGGCACCATTTGAGGAGGCCACGAGGATGGTGAGCAGTGACAGTGCATGCATCAGTGACACTGTACCTCTTGTCCACCTGTTGGAGCACACGCTGCGTGGAATAATGGACAGGGCACTTGAGGCAGAACAGAGGCAGGAAGAGGAGGACTTCCTTGCCTCTCAAGGCCCCCTTTACCCAGACAGTGTTCCTTCTGTCCCACCCATCGCACAGGAAGAGGAGGAGGAGGAGGAGGAGGATTGTGTCAGCATGGAGGTGGAGGCTGGCACTCAGCATCATCAGCAGCAGTCTTTTAGGGATGATTTACAGTCCCAAGAAACCAGTGGACTTGTACGTGGCTGGGAGGAGGTGGCTGCGGATCATGTCGTCCTTAGTGACCCAGAGGACTCCGGAGCGAATGCCTCAGCAAACCTACGCTGCATGGCCTCCCTGATCCTGCAAAGTCTGCGGAAGGATCCTCGTATTCTTCGGATCAAGGAGAGGGACCATTACTGGCTGGCCACTCTCCTTGATCCACGGTACAAGGGTAAGGTTGCGGACCTTATGTTACCGTCGCAGAGGGAGCAGAGGATGAGACAACTCCGGGAGGCCTTGCAGAAAGGTCTGTGCAACGCGTTCCCAGAGACTGGGAGGTTACAAACTCCTGGTCCTGGACAACGAGTTGCTGAGGCTTCGGCCAGTCAAAGAAGGAGCGGTGGGGAAGGTGGCCGTCTGACCGATGCGTTCAGACAATTCTTTAGTCCGCAGCCCCAAAGTATGATCGGTTCCAGCAACCATCGCCAGCGTCTGATAAACATGGTGCAGGAATATCTAGGGGCAAGGTCAGACTTGGACACCTTCCCCACCGAAAATCCTCTGGCTTACTGGGTCTTGAGGATGGATCACTGGCCAGAGCTTGCACAGTATGCAATTGAGCTACTGGCCTGTCCTGCATCCAGCGTTCTTTCGGAACGCACATTCAGTGCTGCTGGAGGATTTGTCACGGATCACAGGGTGCGCCTGTCCACCGACTCGGTTGATCGACTGACTTTCATCAAGATGAACCAGTCTTGGATCACCACCAGCTACCACACACCTTATGCTGATATAACAGACTAATTGATTTTAACATGTCACATCCCTTCAAGACTGATGCTGATGCTGAGTGCCTGTGCTGTTATGTTGACTGGCTATCCTCCTCCACCGAGTCCTCAATGATACGATTGATGATGATAGCTTGGAAGATCATTTTTGTTTATGGGTGCCGCCACCAGTGGCTAAGGCCCAATTTTTCAGCCCCTGTTTTACAGGGGCGTGTAATTACAATTTTTTTAGCAATAATTTGCCATAGGGCTCATTGCTGTGCTCCAAGTACAGTATCTGTGAGGGGTTGGAGTGTTGTGGCACCAGTGCCTAAGGCCCAATTTTTCAGCCCCTGTTTAACAGGGGCGTGTCATTACAATTTTTGAAGCAATACTTTGCAACAGGGCTCATTGCTGTGCTCCAAGTACAGTATCTGTGAGGGGTTGTAGTGTTGTGCCACCAGTGCCTAAGGCCCAATTTTTCAGCCCCTGTTCAACAGGGGCATGCAATTACAATTCTTGATCTAATAATTCACAGCAGGGCCCATTGCTGCACCCACCAAGAGTAACTCTGAGGGCTTACAGTGTTGTGGCAACGCCACCACCACCACCACCACGAAAGGCCCAATTTTTCAGCCCCTGTTCAAAAGGGGCATGTAATTACAATTCTTGATCTAATAATTCACAGCAGGGCCCATTGCTGCACCCACCAAGAGTAACTCTGAGGGCTTACAGTGTTGTGGCAACACCACCACCACCACGAAAGGCCCAATTTTTCAGCCCCTGTTCAACAGGGGCATGCAATTACAATTCTTGATCTAATAATTCACAGCAGGGCCCATTGCTGCACCCACCAAGAGTAACTCTGAGGGCTTACAGTGTTGTGGCAATGCCACCACCACCACCACCACCACCACGAAAGGCCCAATTTTTCAGCCCCTGTTCAAAAGGGGCATGTAATTACAATTCTTGATCTAATAATTCACAGCAGGGCCCATTGCTGCACCCACCAAGAGTAACTCTGAGGGCTTACAGTGTTGTGGCAACACCACCACCACCACCACCACGAAAGGCCCAATTTTTCAGCCCCTGTTCAACAGGGGCATGCAATTACAATTCTTGATCTAATAATTCACAGCAGGGCCCATTGCTGCACCCACCAAGAGTAACTCTGAGGGCTTACAGTGTTGTGGCAACGCCACCACCACCACCACCACGAAAGGCCCAATTTTTCAGCCCCTGTTCAAAAGGGGCATGTAATTACAATTCTTGATCTAATAATTCACAGCAGGGCCCATTGCTGCACCCACCAAGAGTAACTCTGAGGGCTTACAGTGTTGTGGCAACACCACCACCACCACCACCACCACCACCACGAAAGGCCCAATTTTTCAGCCCCTGTTCAACAGGGGCATGCAATTACAATTCTTGATCTAATAATTCACAGCAGGGCCCATTGCTGCACCCACCAAGAGTAACTCTGAGGGCTTACAGTGTTGTGGCAACACCACCACCACCACCACGAAAGGCCCAATTTTTCAGCCCCTGTTCAACAGGGGCATGCAATTACAATTCTTGATCTAATAATTCACAGCAGGGCCCATTGCTGCACCCACCAAGAGTAACTCTGAGGGCTTACAGTGTTGTGGCAACGCCACCACCACCACCACCACGAAAGGCCCAATTTTTCAGCCCCTGTTCAAAAGGGGCATGTAATTACAATTCTTGATCTAATAATTCACAGCAGGGCCCATTGCTGCACCCACCAAGAGTAACTGTCAGGGCTTACAGTGTTGTGGCACCAGCACCACCATCAAAGGCCCAATTTTTACTACCACTGTTCAACAATTATATGTAATTAAAATTCCTGATATAATAGTTGACAGCAGGGCGTTCCAGCACCAACCAAGAGTAACTGTGAGTGCTTACAGTGTTGTGCCAACACCAACAACTAAGGGGCCTATTTCTGCAGAGTATATACGGCAGGTCCCTACTTTCAAACATCCAACTTACAAACGACTCCTACTTGCAAACGCAAGAAGACAACAGGAAGTGAGAGGAAATCTACCACAAGGAAGGAAAATTCTCTCCTGTAAGAATAAATATGGGAGAAAGGTGTCTCCTCTGTACTGATGCTTTATCAGCAATCCTTGTTTCAAGAAAAACACCACATTTCAAAAACAGTTGTCATTGGGACGGAAAGTGAGGTGAAATGTTCTGAACAGGGGCACAGACAGCAAAACAAATGTTACAGGGGTGATAACCCTTACCTATGTTTTCCAAAAAGTTTAAAAATAGATTTTTGGGCTGGAGCTACACTTCAACAATGTACCTGTTCAAAATTACAAACAGATTCTACATAAGAACAAACCTACAGTCCCTGTCTTGTATGCACCGCCTGTATACGGCTGTTCAGAGTATATAGGGCCTTTTTTTATTTTATGTGCGGGGTTCCCCTTAATATCCATACAAGACCCAAAGGGGCTGGTAATGGGCTGGGGTAGGGGGGGGGGGTCATGGGGTAGCTATGCCATTTTTCTTAAAGATTTTCATCCATATTACCGGGACCAGACATTACATTAAAGCCGCAAGCAGTTTTAAATAGCTTTTTTTTCCTTTAGAACTGTCCCTGCACAAAATGACACTTCTAAACACGGGAAAACGTAGCACTTCACAGACATACTTTAGACACCCCCCAGGTACGATATTTAAAGGAATATTTGACTTTTTTTTTTTCACTTTATGCATCATTAAAATGACTGCTCCCGAAAAACGACCGTTTTTAAAACTTCTTTTTGCATTGATACATGTCCCCTGGTGCACAACCCGGGTTCCCAAACCCTTTTTAGGACAATAACATGCATAATAGTTGTTATAATTAGCACTTTAGAATTCGAACGTTCGCATCCATTGTATTTAATAGGGTTCTAATGTTCGTACGAACTTTCGGTCCGTTCGCGGGTTCTGGTGCGAACCGAACCCGGGGGTGTTCGGCTCATCACTATGTGTGACTGGTGGCATGTGCACTGTACATGCATACCGCTGTCTGTCCACGCAAACCAGTATAGTGACCACATTTCTAGAAATGGTCCTGGTGTCAGTTTACCTCAGGAGACTGACTGAGCGTGTTTATTCTTCTCTGAGATGTGTTGACCAGGAGAAATCTGGAGAGGTCTTACTATGCATGTATGATCACTTCCTGATAACAGGGATGATTACACGAAGACTATTTTGTTTAACAGATACCTTAAAGCTGATCATAGACTCTAGACTGAGGCGTTCTTTAAGCAAATGTTTGTGATGTGTGTATAAACACGCTTCTATAGTAAGGTGACCAGATTTTTAAAATGAAATACGGGGACATATTTTTTGTTTTTTACTAGTAATGGTGGCAATCAGCGACTTTCTACCCGTTGCCGCCGCCTCACAGCCTGTCAAGTGTCTCCGCGCCCCGGTTCTTTGAATGGAGCGTACGCGGTGACGTCATCGACTACGACGAGCATGCGCTCGTCACATTCGATGCCGTCGCCGCCATCTTGGTATACCCTACGTATGCCTATGAAGCTACCGCGCATGCGTCTAATTCATTTCGAACATGCGCGGGCTTCCGGGAGGACAGGTAAGTGTACACACACTCACTTTTCTCGTCGAGAAACATGCCGAGGAGAATCTCGACGAGAAAATAGAGAGCAGGTTCTCTATTTTCTCGTCGAGGTTTCTTGTTGGTTTTCTCGACGAGAAACCCGATAGCCGCGTACACACGACCGATTTACTCGGCAAGACCTCTCTGCCAGCAAGTTTCTTGCTGGTTCTTGCCGAGAAAATCGGCCGTGTGTACGAGGCCTTAGAGTGCAAAAATGGTAATTCTAAACGAAAACTTTTTTTTTCCATGCACAGTCCGATTAGCTTTCTACTCTTTAGCAGTCAGTTAGTGTATGACCCAGACAATTTAAACTGCACTTTTAATTCACTAAATGCATTACTACTGTGATTAGCCGTTTTTTTGACCACTTTGTGCTAAAAAATGTCCCTCATCTCATCAAAGTTTGGAGGCATGCCCAAAATTGTTATTGTGTCTATAGCCCAATTTGGAATTGATTCTGTTAAGCATTAGTAACTGCAGAGTCAGCAATGCAAAGGCAAGAAAATATTATGGTTTCTAATAAGAAACATATATTATTAAAAGCTACACACTATTTTACATTTGAGTAGATATGATTTGGACAAGGTGTCACTTCCTCACCACACGCTAGGTGATTATATAAAGTTTAGGTTTCTAATGCCACATAATATGTATAAAGGGAGCCAAACACCAGATAATTGGTGTCTATGATCACTTTTAGAGGCTAGAAGCTTTTTTTTTCCCTCTGTGAAAGAGAATCTAAAAGAGTGACTAGGGATTATGACATTGATCCATGGCTATTTTTTGATCCACTGCCACATTTCTTTCTTTCTGCAAGAATAAAAGTTTTTGTCTTTGTAATATGTGTAAAATAGAATGCATCTACTGCACTTGTTTACTGAAGGTTTTTCTAACATCGATTCACAACAAAAGAGATATTTGGATTGTAAGCATTAATGGGCAGGGCCCTCTGATCCTTCTTGTATTGAATTGCATTGTAACTGTATTGTACTGTTAATGTACCTCCATTTAATGAAGAGGTTCACAAACTGTTGATGCTTTATATATTCTGTAGAATATAACAATAATAATATATGTATCGGGTCTTTAAATTTAGGGGAATGTTTGAGTGGTAGTTGTACTCAAACACATTATTTGATAGGGCTTTGCTAAACCATTTTATACTGCAGGTGGGATACTGGTGTATAGTTCCCTGTGGCCTGTAGATGGTGCTGCCATCGGAGGCTAGGGTTGAACCGCTGGTATAGTGCTGTGCCTTGTGTAGCGGGGTGTTCCCCTTTAATGCAGAGAGACAAGAAGTTCCACGTGAGAGGTGAGTCGGGAGGAAGTAAAGAGACATTATGGAAGTGAAAGCAGAGGAGAGAAAGAGACTACATCTCCCAGTACATCTTGCAGCACCCAGGGTGCATTGCTCCAGAACAGAGACTGCTGGGGCAGACTTTATAAAGGGGAGGCGGAGTTTTGGTCGCTCTCTTTGGACCCCCCTCTCCTAGCAAGAGGATGTCTGTGCTGAACTGCTGTGTGCACAAGGCCTGAAGCCCGGGCCGTGTGCTCCTTTCCAAAGAGCCCTCTGCCAGCCTAGCAGAGCCTTAGAGACATCTAATCCTCCTTGCTGCAGTACACCAGAAGGATTGAAGACTTGGATGTCGGTGGATTCCTGTTCCTAGACGAATCGATGGAGGAAAGGGACTTGGACTTGTCCAGGTGGTGAGAGCTGTTTAAAGACAGATACTTTATCTTTACTATTCGTTGGGATTACAAAGTTGTTCTTCAAGTGCACCACCGAGAGATTGCTAGCGAATATTGTTTCACTGAACTTCCATTTAGATCAGTCAGGCCTGACTGCATAGGTAGACATTGCTGGGTGTTAGTCTACCCATGAGGGGAAGTAGCTGTAAAAGGGCAGCGCTAGAGTTGCATAGCAATACTTTATTATTCTGATTACTCTGTTTATCTTTATTACTGTTTATTGCAGGGATCTGCAACTTGTTATACTGTTGTTTATTACTTGCCCATTAGCCTCAGTAAAATATCTGGGTAAAGTACATTTGGTGTCAGTTCCGCTTACTTTAATAGGAGTTTTAAAGTATATTCTGTGTATGTTTGTTATAGGACTGCGTCACCAACAGTTGCGATCACGCGGTCCTATCTCTCTATCACCAGCTGTGCCACGGGAGGTTAGAGCCGATTGCCGGGGGTTGACAGCGGTGCACTGCAGGGCCCAAATCAATATCAGCGGCTCTCTTAACTGGGGGTAGCGCTACACGTGGGGGCTCGAGTCCGGGATCCTTGTACGTTGCACGCTGCAATCAAGCCGGTCAGAAGTACCAGCATGGACCCGCTGGCAATGTCACAGTGGTGCGCAGCGATTGGCGCCGATCCAACCGCGGTGGTAGTCATTGTACTCCCGGGGGAAAGATGGAAGGAAGAGGAGATAAAACAGCTCGTATTGTTACTGTCTCCGAGCCACAAAGCATGGGTGATGGATTTTAGGCCAGATCCAGTGATCTCGTTTACATACGCACTGGTAGAATGGAAAAACGAAATCCCAGAGCATTTTAAAAGTCAGAGTATACAAGCCATAGATAATCAGATCTATCACTTGATACATACGCTGCCAGTGAAGGAAGAATGGTTTCAGACACCAAAGCCATCACTCCCACAATTATCTCCACCACTATCCCCTAAAGCAGAAAAGCTTAAGGAACTATTAAGCCCGGGATCACCGCTGGCCGCTATAGGGCCTGAATTGTTGAATGCTCTAGGAGACCTTGTAATTAAGTGCCAGAAAAGCAGTACGGTGCATGTGGAGGCCGGTTACGGGAAGCTTAGCACCTTCTCAGGGAAGCTCCCCGTCCCTGCGGGGGAGGAAGATTTTGACACTTGGGTGGAACAGGCATTGCAGGCAGTAGAAGCATGGGAGGTGCCTGAGGCACAGAAGAGACAGCGAGTCTTAGAAAGTCTGAAAGGTGCCGCGGCAGAAGCGGTGAAGAGCTTCCGGTTTGGAAATGAAAACTGTACAGCTCAAGATTGCCTGGCCATGCTGCAGGAAGAGTTTGGTCAGCTGGAGAAGGTGTCAGAGATGATTTATCAAATTGAACACACTCTCCAGCAGCCGAATGAGAAACTGTCAGAATATGTTAGAAGGCTGAACAGGCAGTTATGCAAGATTGTACTGAAGAAGGGAATGCTGCCCAAAGATGCAGATGAAGCACGCATGAAGCAGATCATGAGGGGAGCGCGGCGCTCAGACCCGGTCTGGCTGCACCTGAAAACCTCAGGAGGAGGAATGTCACTAACCTACTCTGATCTAATAAAAATTATTAGGGACGAAGAGGCGCTGCAGGAAGATCAGCAGGTGGCCAAGGCGTATGTCACACCTGTACCAGTGTTGGTCCATTCGGTCAAGAGCCCAGAAAGAGATGCGGAGGTTGACACTCTGAAATCGCAAATGGCCCAAGTGTTGGAGATGCTGACCTCTTTGATGGAGAAAGATCAGAGAAGACGAGAGAAACCAAGCCCAAGAAAGGAGTTGTTCCCGAACACCTCAGCACCGGCCTCCCTACAGGACCGAGAAGAGGTGATTTGCTATAACTGCGGAGGGAGTGGCCACTTTGCTAACGTATGCTCCAGCCCAAAGAAGAAGAGAACAGATAATTGCAAGCCGGCGGGAAACTCCAAAGGGCCCCGGTGAAGGAGTCAACCGGGTGCCCATCATCTTCAGTGCGCTCCTAACTAAAAAAAAAGGCCAAGAATGGAGGAGACAAAACTCCTAGGAGGAGGTATAGTACACCCCCACCAAGATGTACCCCAGAGGGAGGGGGCAAGACCCCTCAGTGGAAGTACAGCACCCCAAAGGAGGAACATCCACCTAAAAGGAACAATAACATCCCTCAGCGGGTTTGTGCCCCCATTGAGAGGGAGAAAGTCAATGCATGCCAGGCTCAGGAAAAATTAAAGTCCAAAAGGAGCAGGGCAAGGGTCGAAAGCCAAAAAAAAGAGGTGACCCCAGTCCGGCCATACCCAAAGGAACTGGTGGGCCCGTCTCCTACTGTACCCATTCAAGTGGAAGGAGTCTATACTAAAGCTCTTTTGGACACCGGAGCACAGGTGACTTTACTATACCGGGACTTCTATGATAGGCACTTGAGTCATCTGCCTATCCAGAAGATAGAAGAGCTGGAGATATGGGGACTTGGAACCCAGAGTTTCCCTTATGATGGGTACCTGCCCATAAAGATGACTTTCGACCCATCCGTGGCTGGGAAGGCTGAAGTGTTTGACACCCTGGCAGTTGTGTGTCCCCGGCCGCCTGGAGCCAGCAAGATTTCCCTGATCATTGCGACAAACACGGATCTAGTCAGGAGACTCCTGACCCCTCTAGTGAAAGAGAGAAACCATTCAGCCACCAAAATCCATCCCATGCTAAAGACGGCCTACCAACGACTGGTCTTAGAGCAGAAGACCCCGGGAGAGGGGATAGGGAAGGTGTGGAGACTTGGCAGAGAAGGAGTAGTGCTACAGCCCGGAGAAGTAACCTGTCTTAGGGCCACTGTGAAGCTTTCGTGGGAACAACCTGGCCCCTTTGTCATGCTGGAATCAGACCCAAGGGAAGAGTCCTCAGGCCTGGTGATACCAGAAGTGATTCCGTTCAAGGCCCTGAAGAAGGCCCATGGCAGAGTTCCGGTGAGTGTTAGGAACACTACGGGAGGACCCATGGAGATCCCTGCCAGAGTGTTGCTTGGTCAGGTGAGCCCTGCTGCCCCGGTCACTTGGTCCGAAGTCAAGGGGACGGGTGACGGAGGAGATGTTTGGGAGAAACTGTCCGTGGAAAACCCGAACCTACCCAGGGCTTGGAAAGAAAGAGCCAAGGCCCAGCTGACCAGGTGGGAGAAGATCTTTTCCGAAGATGAATTCGATGTGGGGTGTGCAAGAAGTGCCACCCATCGGATCCGCCTCCAAGAAGATAAGCCCTTCCGAGAGAGGGTCAGGCGGGTCCCCCTGGCAGATCTGGAGGATCTGAGGGAACAACTTGTAGAACTAAAGAAGACTGGTGTGATCCGGGAGTCTAGAAGTCCCTATGCCTCCCCAATCGTGGTGGTCAGAAAGAAGAATGGGTCGTTGAGGCTTTGTATCGATTACAGGACTCTCAACAGGAGAACCATCCCTGACCAATACACCATGCCAAGGATAGAAGATGCCCTACAAAGTTTGTCTGGAGCCAAATGGTTCAGTGTGATGGACCTCAAGAGTGGGTACTATCAAATCCCTATGCACCCAGAAGACAGGGAGAAGACAGCCTTCATAACCCCGGTGGGATTCTTCGAATTCAATAGGATGCCTCAGGGTCTGTCTGGAGCTCCTGCTACCTTTCAACGCCTTATGGAGAAGACTGTTGGAGACATGAATCTTATAGAAGTCCTTGTGTACTTGGACGATGTCATTGTCTTTGGAAGAACCTTGTGTGACAGCAGGAAGGTAAAGTCACCTGGTTGCATCCAGGGGGGTAGATATATTTCGCCCAGATTCAGGCTTTACGCCGACTTATACAACTAGGTGGAGAGTTGTATAAGCCCAGCTGAGGCTAGTGGGCTCATGGATGACTCATACCTCTAGGGAGAGTGTGGGGCGTCGTGCAGACAGGGAGTTGATGAGACCAGCTGAAGCTTGTCAGCTCATTTAGGCCTCTATAAGAACTCCCAGATTCATTAGGTGTTTGCTCATGCCTGGACCCAGACCTGTGTGGACTGTCTAGGGAGAGTGAACCCCTGTGCGGTGAGACAAAGCCTGTGTGGCTATTTGCTTGGACATTTAAAACCAGGGACTTAGGGACTAGGACAGCACTAGGCTGATCCCAGTTGTTAGTTAGGAAACCTGTATGTTTAGTCAGAGGTCAAGTTGACCAGGATTTATTTTGTTTATGTTTCTTTTGCTTTGCTGTGTTTTGTCACTGTAAATAGAAAATAAACCGCACCTTTTTGATTTTGAAAACCACAACCTCCGTTTGCTGGGCCTGTTTTTGTGTGGGGAGCCCATCCCGGGGGTCACACACACCCGCTGCCGAGCTAACCCCCTCACACTTGGAAGAACATGAAGCCAGGTTGGAGAAAGTATTGAGAAGACTCAGCAAAGAGGGACTTAAGCTTTCCCCCGAGAAGTGTCGGTTCTACCAGTCTTCTGTGAACTATCTGGGGCACATAGTGTCTGAAGAAGGGGTGGCCACAGATCCTGAGAAGTTGGAAGCAGTCACTTCCTGGCCACGACCCACCACAGTAACAGAGCTCAGATCCTTCCTGGGGTTCTGCTCCTATTATAGGAGGTTTGTGGAGGGGTTTGCTCGGATTGCCCGCCCGTTGAATGAATTGCTAAAGGCAGAAGGGGAAGAGGATGACTCAGGGCCCAGGAGGCCTGGTGAGTCAGTTCAAGATCAGTGGAACCCAAGGTGTGAAGAGGCATTTCATGCTCTGAAGGGGAGCTTAACCACTGCCCCAGTCCTGGCCTACGCCGACCCTACCAGACCTTATGAATTACATGTGGATGCCAGCCATGAGGGTCTAGGTGGTGTACTCTACCAAGAACATGAAGGACAACTGCGACCAGTGGCCTATGTGAGCAGGAGCCTGACCCCCTCAGAAAAGAATTACCCCACTCATAAGCTGGAATTCCTGGCCCTCAAATGGGCGGTAGTAGACAAGCTAAAAGACTACTTGTATGGGGCAGAGTTTACTGTGAAGACAGACAACAACCCCCTGACCTACCTCTTCACCACCGCGAAACTAGATGCCACCAGACACAGGTGGTTGGCCGCATTGTCTGGATTCAACTTCAGTCTGAAGTACAGACCAGGAGCCGGAAATAGGGATGCAGATGCCCTGTCCCGGAGGTCTCATGCCACGACAAATGACTGGGAAGATTGGACCCAAGTGGCACCGGACGGGGTGCGGGCCCTTTGTCAAGGGGCTGAATTCCAAGCCAGAGGAGGCTCCAGAGCAGAAGAAATAGGGGTTACCATGGTAGGAGTCCCCAAACACTATTGTGGGGTAACTCAACTGGAGGAAGACAACCTACCGAGACTGTCCAAGAAGGAGTTGAGGTGTGACCAATTGGAAGACCCCATGGGGAGATTGGTCCTCGAAGCCCTGGAGAATCAGGATCCCAACACATTCCTACATCACCCCTCAAAGGAGGCTCGCCTGTTGAGGAAGGAATTGGACAGGCTACAGGTACATCAGGGAGTGGTCTACCGAAGGGGCCCCTCTGATGACTCAGAAGATAAGTGGCAGTTATTTCTTCCAGAGAAGCACCGAGAGACTGTACTAATTGCCCTGCATGACCATCATGGTCACCTAGGGGCAGAAAGGACCTTCCAGCTTGTCAGAAATCGGTTCTATTGGCCCTGCATGAGGGCAGAAGTAGAGGAGTATTGCCATTCCTGTGCACGATGCATTCAGAGAAAGACCCTACCCCATCAAGCTGCCCCAATGGGCCACTTACAGAGTCAAGGCCCAATGGATCTGGTATGCATTGACTTTCTCTGCCTCGAACCCGACCTGAGTGGATTGGGGAATGTTCTGGTAATAACCGACCATTTCACCCGCTATGCTCAAGCTTTCCCAACCAAAGACCAGAAGGCATCCACCGTGGCCAAGATACTTATGGAGAAGTATTTTGTCCATTACGGACTACCACAGAGACTCCACTCAGATCAAGGAAGGGACTTTGAGAGTCGGTTGATCCGAAGACTTTTGGATTCATTAGGAATAAAGAAGACCAGAACCACGCCTTACCACCCACAAGGAGATGCTCAGCCGGAGAGATTTAACCGGACCCTGCTCAACATGTTGGGAACCTTAGAAACAGAGAAGAAGCAACACTGGAGTCAGCACATATCAGCCCTAGTGCATGCCTATAACTGTACCACAAGTGACGCCACTGGCTACTCCCCGTATCGACTTATGTTTGGGAGAGAAGCAAGGCTACCTGTGGACTTGGCCTTTGGCACTTCTATAGACGATACCTCAGCTACATCCCACAAGGGATACGTGGACAGACTTAGACGTAGCTTGCAGGTGGCCTATGAACAAGCCCAGGCGGCTTCGGATCAAAGGGGGGCCCGCAACAAGAGAAATTTTGATCTGAAGGTTCGAGTGCAAGATCTGCAGCCCGGGGACCGAGTACTGCTACGCAATCTGGGGGTCCCTGGAAAACACAAGCTTGCCGACAGGTGGAGATCTGAGCCCTATGTTGTCTGTAGGAAGTTGCCCGGTTTGCCTGTCTACAAACTAAAGCCAGAAGGAAAGGTGGGTCCACTGAAGACGTGGCATCGGAACCACCTGCTCCCACTTGCTGAGGCAGTCAGAATACCTCCCGTGAGAGACTCCCCTGAACCGGCCTCTATCCTGGATATTCCTAGGCCGAACACTCGGTCCCAGACCTCTCGAGCCAAAGATGGGGAGGCCTCCCAATTGAGTACAGAAGAAGGTGGAGAACTGGACTGGCTGTGGCCTCCCTCGACTCTGGGAACGTCCGCCATAGATCTCCCAAATGGAGGGGATACCCCTGATGCAACGCTGAATCCGGAGGCTACTGAATTCATACCCTTCAGTCCCTCAGCTGATTACTGGGAAGATGTTCCTGACACTTGCGCAGAGGAGGACTCTAGAGATTCTATACGTCAGTCGACTTCTGAATCAGAGGTTCCAGAACCAGCAATGTTACCTGAACTTACTCCTGAAGAAGAGCCTGTGGTGCCAGAGTCAGAAGCACCAAGAGAGCAGAGGGCTCGCAGAGTCATCAGGCCTCCCAAGAAACTAACTTACCCCCAAATGGGGACGAGCTCAGAGGACTCTGTTGTAACGGCTAGGAGAAGTGTTGAACAACCTGATCCTTCCACCGTCCATTTGGTGGAGGGCAACCCCAGCTCACTCTCTGGCACAGTTAGGCAGGCCACTCATGGTAGTGTGACCTGTGGGCAAGAGTTCCATCCCAAAGTTTTGGTGGGAATTCCCTATGCCAACATCATGCTCGACATTGTCCAAAATGGTAAACAGTATTTGTTGAAGTTTATCTTTGGGGACCAAAGAGTTCAAGTGGGGGGAGTGTGTAGCGGGGTGTTCCCCTTTAATGCAGAGAGACAAGAAGTTCCACGTGAGAGGTGAGTCGGGAGGAAGTAAAGAGACATTATGGAAGTGAAAGCAGAGGAGAGAAAGAGACTACATCTCCCAGTACATCTTGCAGCACCCAGGGTGCATTGCTCCAGAACAGAGACTGCTGGGGCAGACTTTATAAAGGGGAGGCGGAGTTTTGGTCGCTCTCTTTGGACCCCCCTCTCCTAGCAAGAGGATGTCTGTGCTGAACTGCTGTGTGCACAAGGCCTGAAGCCCGGGCCGTGTGCTCCTTTCCAAAGAGCCCTCTGCCAGCCTAGCAGAGCCTTAGAGACATCTAATCCTCCTTGCTGCAGTACACCAGAAGGATTGAAGACTTGGATGTCGGTGGATTCCTGTTCCTAGACGAATCGATGGAGGAAAGGGACTTGGACTTGTCCAGGTGGTGAGAGCTGTTTAAAGACAGATACTTTATCTTTACTATTCGTTGGGATTACAAAGTTGTTCTTCAAGTGCACCACCGAGAGATTGCTAGCGAATATTGTTTCACTGAACTTCCATTTAGATCAGTCAGGCCTGACTGCATAGGTAGACATTGCTGGGTGTTAGTCTACCCATGAGGGGAAGTAGCTGTAAAAGGGCAGCGCTAGAGTTGCATAGCAATACTTTATTATTCTGATTACTCTGTTTATCTTTATTACTGTTTATTGCAGGGATCTGCAACTTGTTATACTGTTGTTTATTACTTGCCCATTAGCCTCAGTAAAATATCTGGGTAAAGTACATTTGGTGTCAGTTCCGCTTACTTTAATAGGAGTTTTAAAGTATATTCTGTGTATGTTTGTTATAGGACTGCGTCACCAACAGTTGCGATCACGCGGTCCTATCTCTCTATCACCAGCTGTGCCACGGGAGGTTAGAGCCGATTGCCGGGGGTTGACAGCGGTGCACTGCAGGGCCCAAATCAATATCAGCGGCTCTCTTAACTGGGGGTAGCGCTACACTTGGATGTCCCCTCTCGGCGGAGGTATGGTAGGCGTGTCGGCCTGCGGTGCATGCCAGGAGAGGATATAAAAGGGGCAGACACTGCCTGTGGGGGGTGAATTCCTGGGGGTCCTACCCCGGGGAGCGTGTTTTTCTGTTTGTTGGCCACCCCGGGCACCTTTAGCCCTGGGGTGGGGTTCCTGGCCCAGTACACTGGCGGATCAGTCCCAGGCACCTTTAGCCCTGGGGCTGCAACTGAAGGCCTTTGGTCCAGCACCTTCGGCTGGGGCCCACGGAGGGAGGAGGAATCCCAGGGTGCTGCCTTGCGAGGAGACCCGTATCTGGAAGAGGAGGTTGGGGGAGGACCGTTCCGAGGGACTGGTGAGAGATCACAGTAAAGGAAGGGGCCCGGTAACTCTCTGGAGGGATGTCATCTCCCTGAAAGAGGCCTAATACCACAAGCAAAGTTCACCAGATCTGTGGCAGAGACCCAAAGTTCACCAGGTCTGTGGCAGAGACCCAAAGTTCACCAGGTCTGTGGCAGAGACCCAAAATTTACCCGAAACAGTTCGAGCAGAGACTGTGTGTAATCTAATCCGAGCATCACTCCGGCTGCTAGGATCCACTCTAATGGGAGACTATCCGGGTGAGCTGAGCCTACTTGAAGATACAGGTAGTGAATTGTATATTAGTTTGTGCCTGGACCTACTCCAACACCTTTTGCTATCCTGTTCTCCATCCACCCTTTTCTATCTAGTGACTGTGCATATGAGAAAATAAACTCTAGGTTGGAGTTGCAATTGGTGTGGACCTTGGAGTTATTGGGGGAAATAGAGACTTGTCTTTATTGCAGTAGAGATAAGAACCATTCTCTGGAGAACCTAGCCGTGGAGACCCAGTTGCATTACACCGCTCAACCTCTTCACACAGGAGGGTACGGGCATGTGGTACGGTGTGCCCCTTTTCCTATAAGTGAGCCAAAGGTAAGGAAGAGGGGTCTGTGTGCTACATATAGAAAAGGAGGCAGAGAGGATGAAGATTATTGCGGTGCCAAAACAACTCAATCATAATTATTCTTAAAATAGCAAATTTTATTACATTGTATTTTAAACAGATAGTACAAACACAAGTTCATATAAAAATTGAACATGCATGAAAAGAGCACATAATGTTTATGGTATTGGCCTATTATGGTGGCGGGTCAGGTCTTCCCTACATGTTTCACCAAGACATTGGCTTCTTCAGGGGAATAAGACGTGACCAATGTTATAATTATAGCTCTACAATAGAAGAGGAAAACATAAAACACAACATAAGTTACCGTATATACTCGAGTATAAGCCGACCCGAATATAAGCCGAGGCACCTAATTTTACCACAAAAACTGGGAAAGCTTATTGACTCGAGTATAAGCCTAGGGTGTGCCTCACTTTGCCTCATTGTGTCCATGCCTCACTGTGTCCATGCCTCACTGTGTCCATGACTAGACTGACGTTTAACATAAGAGTCTATGGAAGGGGTGCCCGGCTTAGAAAAATCGGTGCTCCCCGGCCGTAAGTCCTCCGGACAAGAAACTTTGCAAACTTGTAGAGGAAGAGTGGGGCTATATGTGTGCTAAGTTTGGGGTCCAGAGGACCTACGACCGGCCGGTACTGGGTCCCCAAAGTCACCAGAGAAATGACCATTTAACATGGGAGTCTATGGAAGGGGTGCCCGGTTTTCAAAAATCGGTGCTCCCCGGCCGTAGGTCCCCCGGACAAGAAACATTGCACAAGTTTGGGGTCCAGGGGACCTACGGCCGGCCGGTAACGGCTCTCCAAAGTCCGGGAGATCAGGCGCTAAAAGGTGACTCGAGTATAAGCCGAGGGGGGCATTTTCAGCACAAAAAATTGTGCTTAAAAACTCGGCTTATACTCGAGTATATACGGTAAGTATAAATGATTACAAAAATAACACAGTATAAACATGGTGAGCGATACCGGAAGATAGGGCGACTGGGTACTAAGGGTCTCGTACCCCTCCTGCCACATAGTGGGAATCAACACCTCATTACCCCAAAACAGTCCCGACCTACACCAATGTCCCCAATAAGCAGGGTCAGCACGAGGTGGGTCCCAAGGACGGTGGCTGCAGAGGGCAGAAAGGAGACCAGTAAAAACTAGAAAAGAAAAAATATTAGATAGAGACAAATAACTCTCATAGAGCCCATGTCTGTCCCGTAAATAGGGCTAACATAGCCTCAATACATACCAGAGTAAAGTAAGACTGGAGTTTGAAAAAAGGGGCGCTGGGGTGGCCAGAAATATCCGATCAATCAATGGAAGGCATATAGATTGGGACTAGTATAGAATAGTTGGACATGAAATAAAATAAAAATAGCACTGGTATAAAATAAAGTAATTATCACAATTGAATCAAGCTTACTCACAGAGAGAAAGAGTGTATCAAATAGATAGTGGCTTTAGCCTACCCATAATAGGTACAGTACATTCCTGGGCTTCAAAGTATAGTTCAAATATGCCAGAAGTAGTGCATACGGTATGGTGCCTGGACTGGGTGCCAAACACTCCCCAGGATATCAAAGTACAAAAAAAAAGCCTAGAGCAGAAAAGTGGTAAGAGACAAAGAGAGTGGGAGGAATATAATGGGATTAGAATAGCCTAAATGGCTAGGTAATGAGGATCTGTGGGGAAAGGAAAACCCCCCATCCTTAACCACCTCGCGCCCGCCGTACGAGAATATACGGCCGCAAGGTGGTTGTCAAATGCCGGGAGGCCGTTATTATACGGCCTCCCCTATTTGGCCACTGGGGGGCGCGCGCGCACGTGCCCGGCGCTTCACTGCAATGCCGATGCGCGTGCCTGGCGGCCGCGATGTCCGCCAGGCACCCCCGATCGGCGGTTACAGAGACAAGGACATGGATTTGTGTGTGTAAACACAGAGATCCATGTCCTGTCAGGGAGAGGAGACCGATGCTGTGTCCCTTGTACATAGGGACAACCATCGGTCACCTCCTACAGTCAGTCCCCTCCCCCCACAGTAACAATCACTCCCAGGGAACACATTTAACCCCTTCCTCGCTCCCTAGTGTTAACCCCTTCCCTGCCAGTCACATTTATACAGTAATCAGTGCATATTTATAGCACTGTTCGCTGTATAAATGTGAATGGTCCCAAATTAGTGTCAAAAGTGTCCGATGTGTCCGCCATAATGTCGCAGTCACAAAAAAAATCACTGATCGCCGCCATTACTAATAAAAAAAATATATATATAAAAATGCCATAAAACTATCATCCTATTTTGTAAACGCTATAACTTTTGCGCAAACCAATCAATAAACGCTGATTGCGATTTTTTTTTACCAAAAATATGTAGAAGAATACGTATCGGCCTAAACTGAGGAAAAAAAATATTAAAAAAAAAAAAATTTGGGATATTTATTATAGCAAAAATCAAAAAATATTGTTTTTTTTTAAAATTGTCGCTCTATTTTTGTTTATAGCGCAAAAAAACAAAAACGCCGAGGTGATCAAATACCACCAAAAGAAAGCTCTATTTGTGCGAAAAAAAAGGACGTCAATTTTGTTTGGGAGCCACGTCGCACGACCGCGCAATTGTCATTCAAAGCGTGACAGTGCTGAAAGCTGAAATTTCGCCTGGGCAGGAAGGGGGTATATGTGCCCAGTAAGGAAGGGGTTAACAATACCTTGTCTTAAAAGATCCGGAATAACAGCGCCCCTTAGAACCAGCAAAGAAGAGCTGGCGATGTCTGCCTTTATAACCCCCCACCAGGTCGGCGTGGGACGTCACAGACCGGGAGCAGACGAGAAACGGCCACTGCGCCTGTGCAATACCCACATCTAGCAGCCTACAATGCCCAGAATGCCAAGCGTAACGTCAATCGCATCACACAACCAAAGCCGTGTGGTGCGAATAGGCTTAGGCGGGACACAGTAACGCTAGCCAATGAGATGGAATAGGAGGATAGGGTCCTTACCTGTAAGGGCAGATGTGAATAGAGGCAGATGATACGGGATGTGGATATAGGACGATGGGTGGCCAAAGGGCGAGCCTAGTGTCAAAAGGACAATCGGCCCTTGGGTAACCATACAGCCACGGGCTGTGATCGGATCACCGTCCCTAGGGGCGACCCCCATGCGTACCACAGCCAGCAGGGGCACAGAGCAGAATGGGGAAAGATGGGGAGAAGGAAATCAGGAATGGATAGAGAGGGGTTGGGAGAGAATGATGGGATAAGATATTGTCGTGCAAAGCTTCAATGCAAACATGACCCATCCCCCCATACCATATCGTCCAACCAGTTCGCACAGCATGTATACAAGTATAAATAACACTGTTTGCACATAATATATCCGAAAAAAATATAAACAGTGAAATTACACAACAAATAAATTCATTAAGTTAAGCTAATATTTACATTATTAGATATACGGTAAATGTATAGCAGTTGAAAATATAAGAAAAGATAGAAACAATATATTGAGGAACATATGACCCGAAAATATAGTATGTGGATCCTAAGATGGTAAGGGAATCTAAAAAAGGCAATGAGTAATCAAATGCAAAATATAGGGGGGGGGGGGGGGATAATAATATGTTTTCCCAAAACAGCAAAACGTGAAATAATATATTATTATTATCTCATAAATTTCATTGACAAGTACGGTATGTATAGGAGACTGTTTGAGGCATGCACATACAAGCTACCGGTACTTTTTTTTTTTTATTATTATTATTATGGCCTTGTACTGTATGCATAGAATAATACATTTTCAAGAATTTGTAAAGGTTCAGATTTTTATTTATTTTTTAAATAACAACCATGTTATACTTCCCTGCTCTGTGCAATAGTTTTACACAGAGCAGCCCTGATCCCAGTCCTCTCGGGTTCCCCACCAGCACTCCTGGCCTCCCCCCCCCCCCCCCCCGCTTGAAATTTTACATATTCTTTCATGTTATAACCAAAAATGTAAATTTATTTTATTGGAATTTTATGTGATAGACCAACACATCATTGTAATATGGAAGGAAAATGATAAATGGTCTTCAATTTTTTTTTTACAAATAAATGTTTAGCTTGCAGCTGTATTCAGCCCCCCCCCCCCCCCCCCCCGAGTCCATACCACCTTTCGCTGCATTTACAGCTGCAAGTGTTTTTGGGGATGTCTCTACCAGCTTTGCACATCTAGACAGGGGCGACCCGTGCATTAAGGGCGCACAGGCACCGCCCCCTTCCATCGCCGCCTCCCCTATCCATGCATCCGGCCCCTTCCAGAGGCTCTAATAGGCTTCAATATAGGGTGGGCTTGGTTCGCAGAGAGTGCGCTCTCAGCCCACCCAGGTGTTGTAATACTGATCCTCCTCCTGGCCAATCAGGAAGTGGGTTTTGACACCGGTCACCCGATTGGCTGAAAGGACAGGCGATCCTATTGGATGCCTAGGAGGAGGAGGGGAGCAGCTGGAAGCCGCAATGGAGGAGAGGACTGGAGCTGAGCTGCTACACCACGCTGCCTGCTACCCGCCACCCGCCACAATTGGGTAAGTGCCGGACCGACCGGCAAACAGCTTGGGGGTATGCCGCTCAGGGGGGGTTGTTTGCTGCCCCCCCAAAAAAAACACCAGCTGCCACTGCATCTAGCGAGTGGGATATTTGCCCATTCTTCTTTGCAAAATAGCTCAAGCGAGTGTCTGTGAACAGTAATTTTCAAGTCTTGCTACAGATTCTCAATTGAATTTAGGTCTGGACTTTAACTCTCTCATAAAAATGAGTACACCCCTCACATTTTTTGTAAATATTTTATTATACCTTTTCATGTGACAACACTGAAGAAATTACACTTTGTTACAATGTAAAGTAGTGAGTGTACAGCTTGTATAACAGTGTAAATTTACTGTCCCCTCAAAATAACTCAAACACACAGCCATTAATGTCTAAACCGCTGGCAACAAAAGTGAGTACATCCCTAAGTGAAAATGTCCAAATTGGGCCCAATTAGCCATTTTCTCTCCCCAGTGTCATGTGACTTGTTAGTGTTACAAGGTCTCAGGTGTAAATGGGGAGCAGGTGTGTTAAAGGTGGGCAAGGAGAGCATTATTTAGTGAAGCAGCCAAGAGGCTCATGGTAACTCTGGAGGAGCTGCAGAGATCCACAGCTCAGCTGGGAGAATCTGTCCACAGGACAACTATTAGTTATGCACTCCACAAATCTTGCCTTTATGGAAGAGTGTCAAGAAGAAAGTCATTGTTGAAAGAAAGCCATAAGAAGTCCTGTTTGCAGTTTGTGAGAAGGCCATGTGGGGGACACAGCAAACGTGGAAGAAGGTGCTCTGGTCAGATGAGACAAAAATGTAACTTTTTGGCCTAAAAGCAAAACGCTATGTGTGGTGGAAAACTAACACTGCACATCACCTTGAATACACCATCTCCACTGTGAAACATAATGATGGCAGCATCATGTTATGGGAATGCTTCTCTTCAGCAGGGACAGGGAAGCTGGTCAGAGTTGATGGGAAGATGGACGGAGCCAAATACAGGGCAATCTTAGAATTAAACCTGTTAGAATGAGTGAGTGAGTAACTTGTATAGCGCTGCAAATGCGAACTAAATCGCCTCAAGGCGCTTTGCATCCAGTGTCATTGAAATCCTTTCAGAAGAGGTGGGTCTTTAGTTTTTTCCTGAAGGCCCGATGGTTTTCTTCCATGCAGATGTTCGTGGGTCTTCAAAAGACTTGAGACTGGGGCAGAGGTTCACCTTCCAGCAGGAAAACCACCTTAAACATACAGCCAGAGCTACAATGGAATGGTTTAGATCAGGAGTAGGCAACCTTAGAGACATGGAGATCTACTTGAACAACACGGCTGAAGTCAAAGATCACCGGGCACAGTGTCCTGTTGTTAGGGCCGGTTCACACCAGAACACAGTGCCAGAAAGGCATGTTCTATGCGTGTTTCCTGCACCGTGTTCAAAACACACTGCCTTTGTGATCTACTGCAGGTGATGATAAACTGTTAACCCAAAATGTAGATTGCAAATGCAGTGGACATAAAAAAAAGTATTACAAGAGAGTGCAGGGTTTGGGAGTGCACTACGCTCAGAATGCAGGGTTAAAAGTGTGTTACGCTCAGCATGCAGGGTTCAGGAGTGCGTTACACTCAGATTGCAGGGATCAGAAGTGCATTGCGCTCAGAATGCAGGGATCAGGAGTGCGTTGTGCTCAGAATGCAGGGATCAGAAGTGCAATTTCCTTTAAAATTCAGGGATCAGGAGTGTGTTGAGTTTAGAATGCAGGAAGCAGGAGTGCGTTACACTCAGAATGCAGGGATCAGGACTGCGTTGCGTTCAGAATTCAGGGATTGGGAGGGGGGGGGTGATGTGAAGGTTGGTAGAGGACACTGTTATGGGGGTGGCCCTGCCCATGGCAGTTTTCACTGCCCCCTTCACATCACCCCACCCACACACACACTAGTGTCTCTCCCCACCCCCCCTTCTCTCCCATAGCAGTGTCCACTGTCCCTTTTACATTTCACCCCACACACACAGTAGTGTCCTCTTGCCTTCCCTCCCATTGCAGCGTCCCATTGCATCCGATTCCTACCTGTGCACATGAGACTGAGAAGCAGCACAGTTTTGAACAGAGGGCGGAGGAGCTGGCCAAGTGACTATTCATATTAACATGCTGGTGATTGGTTGCTTAGGACCTAGCAACAAATCACCTGCGGGTTAATTAGAAAAGTCAACTTGGCCAGCTCCTCCGCCCGCTCTGCGTCCTGTGATGTGCTGCATCTCGCTCTCTGACGTTTACTGATAGCAGCAGAGGAGGCAAGAGGGAAGGGAGGAAGGAGGACCGAAGGCACGGAGGAGGAAGCTGATTGTGAACACCAGCAGCTAGCAGTAGGAGGCGGGGGTCGGAGGCGCATACCTGTTCCCGGTCTACCTGTCACCTACCCACGGTCGAAAAGGTAGCCCACGATCGATGGGTTGCCGATCAAAGCATGTTAGAATGGCCCAGTCAAAGTCTAGACCTAAATCAAATTGAGAATCTGTGGCAATACTTGAAAATTTCTGTTCACAGACGCTCTCCAACCAATCTAACAGAGCCTGAGCTATTTTGCAAAGAATGGGCAAAATGTCACTCTGTAGATGTGCAAAGCTGGTAGAGTCATCCCCAAAAAGACTTGCAGCTGTAATTGCAGCAAAAGGTGGATCTACAAAGTATTTACTCAGGGGGGCTGAATACAAATGCACGCCACACTTTTCACATATTTATTTGTAAAAATAAAACATTTATAATTTTCCTTCCACTTCACAATTATGTGCCACTTTGTGTTGGCCTATCACATAAAATCCCAATAAAATACATTTACGTTTTTTTGGTTGTAACATGACAAAATGTGGAAAATTTCAAGGGGTATGAATACTTTTTCAAGGCACTGTATACCATTTATGCTGCTCTATGCAACACAATTGGAAGCACGTCAAGATCTATAACATAAATTTGTAACCCATTAAATGGGTATTAATCACTGTTTCGAGTAGACAGTGTTCCATTTGTTTTTTGTTCTTGTGAAACAATGCAGTCCATTATTCTGCTACTAAGAAAGCATCTTGATGCCTTCTGTAAATTAGCACCCCAAGGCTTTTACAGACTTTGTAGGATTAAGATATACCGCAGGCCTTCTTTTTTAAGCCATTTCCTGAGGGATGACTTTTAAAAAACTGTCAACAGTGGTGTGTAGAATGCCTATTGTGTTGAATGGGGGTAGCCCTATGGCTGTGTGTTCCCTCCACAAGAGTCATTCTTTTCCACCTCCCAGGTGTCACATTCAGTTACACTTCTACAGAAAAAGCAGCACATGTCTTTCAGGTGGACAAAATCATTAGCTGAACTGCATTAATAGCAGCTTACGTAGTGACAATGGGACATAAACAAAGGGAAAACAAATGCACCAATCTCATACCACTGCAACCTCAGTGATTGTGCTGCCTGTGGTTAGGGATGAGCCGAACACCCCCTGGTTCGGTTCGCACTAGAACCTGCAAACGGACCGAAAGTTTGCGCAAACTTTAGAACCCTATTAAATACAATGGACGCAAACGTTCGAAATCTAAAGTGCTAATTATAACGGCTAATATGCATGTTATTTTCCTAAAAAGGGTTTGGGGACCCGGGTCAAGCCCCAGGGGACATGTATCAATGCAAAAAGAGGTTTTAAAACGTCAGTTTTTTCGGGTGCAGTGATTTAACCACTTAAGCCCCGGACCATTTCGGGCCATTAGGACCAAGCCTGTTTTTGGGATTCGGCACTGCGCTGCTTTAACTGTAAATTGTGCGGACATGCAATGTTGTACCCAAATGAAATTTGCGTCCTTTTCTTCCCACAAATAGAGCTTTCTTTTAATGGTATTTGATTGCCTCTGCGATTTTTATTTTTTGCGATATAAACAGAAAAAGACCGAAAATTTTGAAAAAAAATGATATTTTCTACTTTTTGTTATAAGAAAAATCGAATAAACTCAATTTTAGTCATACATTTAGGCCAAAATGTATTCAGCCACATGTCTTTAGTAAAAAAAATGTCAATAAGCGTATATTTATTGGTTTGCGCAAAAGTTATAGCGTTTACAAACTAGGGTACATTTTCTGAAATTTACACAGCTTTAAATTTATGACTGCCTATCTCATTTCTTGAGGTGCTAAAATGGCAGGGCAGTACAAAACCCCCCCAAATGACCCCATTTTGGAAAGTAGACACCCCAAGGAAATTGCTGAGAGGCATGTTGAGCCCATTGAATATTTATTTTTTTCGTCCCAAGTGATTGAATAATGACAAAAAAAAAAATAAAAAAAAAAAATTACAAAAAGTTGTCACTAAATGATATATTGCTCACACATGCCATGGTTATATGTGGAATTGCACCCCAAAATACATTCTGCTGCTTCTCCTGAGTACGGGGATACCACATGTGTGGGACTTTTTAGGAGCCTAGCCACGTACGGGACCCCGGAAACCAAGCACCGCCTTCAGGATTTCTAAGGGCGCAAATTTTTGATTTCACTCCTCACTACCTATCACAGTTTCGAAGGCCATAAAATGCCAAAATAGCACAAAACCCCCCCAAATGACCCCATTTTGGAAAGTAGACACCCCAAGCTATTTACTGAGAGGCATGTTCAGTCCATGGAATATTTTATATTTTGCCACAAGTTGCGGGAATATGACAAACTTTTTTTTTTTTGCACAAAGTTGTCACTAAATGATATATTGCTCACACATGCCATGGGCATATGTGAAATTACACCCCAAAATACATTCTGCTGCTTCTCCTGAGTACGGGGATACCACATGTGTGGGACTTTTTGGGAGCCTAGCCGCGTACGGGACCCCAAAAACCAAGCACCGCCTTCAAGGTTTCTAAGGGCATAAATTTTTGATTTCACTCCTCACTACCTATCACAGTTTTGAAGGCCATAAAATGCCAAGATGGCACAAAACCCCCCCAAATGACCCCATTTTGGAAAGTAGACACCCCAAGCTATTTGCTGAGAGGCATGTTGACCCCATTGAATATTTTTTTTTTTTGTCCCAAATGATTGAATAATGACAAAAAGAAAAAAAAAAATGTACAAAAAGTTGTCACTAAATGATATATTGCTCACACATGCCATGGTTATATGTGGAATTGCACCCCAAAATACATTCTGCTGCTTTTCCTGAGTACGGGGATACCACATGTGTGGGACTTTTTGGGAGCCTAGCCGCGTACAGGGCCCCAAAAACCAAGCACCGCCTTCAGGATTTCTAAGGGCGTAAATTTTTGATTTCACTCCTCACTACCTATCACAGTTTTGAAGGCCATAAAATGCCAAAATAGCACAAAACCCCCCCAAATTACCCCATTTTGGAAAGTAGACACCCCAAGCTATTTGCTGAGAGGCATGTTGAGTCCATGGAATATTTTATATTTTGCCACAGGTTGCGGGAATATGACAAACTGGTTTTTTTTTGCACAAAGTTGTCACTAAATGATATATTGCTCACACATGCCATGGTTATATGTGAAATTACACCCCAAAATACATTCTGCTGCTTCTCCTGAGTACGGGGATACCACATGTGTGGGACTTTTTGGGAGCCTAGCCGCGTACGGGACCCCAAAAACCAAGCACCGCCTTCAAGGTTTCTAAGGGCATAAATTTTTGATTTCACTCCTCACTACCTATCACAGTTTTGAAGGCCATAAAATGTCAAAATAGCCCAAAACCCCCACAAATGACCCCATTTTGGAAAGTAGACACCCCAAGCTATTTGCTGAGAGGCATGGTGAGTATTTTACAGCTCTCATTTGTTTTTGAAAATTAAGAAAGACATTTTTTTTTCTTTTTTTTTTTCTTTTTTTACATTTTCAAAACTTTGTGACAAAAAGCGAGATCTGCAAAATACTCAACATACCTCTCAGCAAATATCTTGGGGTGTCTACTTTCCAAAATGGGGTCATTTGGGGGGGTTTTGTGCCATCTGGGCATTCTATGGCCTCCGAAACTGTGATAGGCAGTGAGGAGTGAAATCAAAAATTTACACCCATAGAAATCCTGAAGGCGGTGCTTGGTTTTTGGGGTCCCGTACGCGACTAGGCTCCCAAAAAGTCCCACACATGTGGTATCCCCGTACTCAGGAGAAGCAACAGAATGTATTTTGGGGTGTAATTCCACATATGCCCATGGCATGTTTGAGCAATATATAATTTAGTGACAACTTTTTGTACATTTTTTTTTTTTTGGTCATTATTCAATCACTTGGGACAAAAAAAAAAATATTCAATAGGCTCAACATGCCTCTCAGCAAATAGCTTGAGGTGTCTACTTTACAAAATGGGGTCATTTGGGGGGGTTTTGAACTGTCCTGGCATTTTATGCACAACATTAGGAAGCTTATGTCACACATCATCCACTCTTCTAACCACTTGAAGACAAAGCCCTTTCTGACACTTTTTGTTTACATGAAAGAAAATTTTTTTTTGCAAGAAAATTATGTTGAACCCCCAAACATTATATATTTTTTTAAAGCAAAGGCCCTACAGATTAAAATAGTGGGTGTTGCATTTTTTTTTTCCACACAGTATTTGCGCAGCGATTTTCCAAACGCATTTTTTGGGGGAAAAACACACTTTTTTTATTTTTAATGCACTAAAAAACACTATATTGCCCAAATGTTTGATGAAATAAAAAAGATGATCATAGGCCGAGTACATGGATACCAAACACGACATGCTTTAAAATTGCGCACAAATGCGCAGCGGCGACAAAACTACATTCATTTTTAAAAGCATTTAAAAGCCTTTACAGGTTACCACGTTAGATTTACAGAGGAGGTCTACTGCTAAAATGACTGCCCTCGATCTGACCTTCGCGGTGATACCTCACATGCATGATGCAATTGCTGTTTACATATGACGCTAGACCGACGCTTGCGTTCGCCTTTGCGCAATAGCAGGGGGGGACAGCGGTGCTTTTTTTTTATTTATTTTTTTTATTTTTTTTATTATTTATTTGGCTTTTTTATTTTATTTTTAAACTGTGCCTTCCATATTTTATTTTTTTACCATTTTTATCGTTATCTCAGGGAATGTAAATATCCCCTATGATAGCAATAGGTAGTGACAGGTACTCTTTTTTTGAAAAAAATTGGGGGGTTAGACCCTAGATCTTTCCTCTGCCCTCAAAGCATCTGACCACACCAAGATCGGTGTGATAAAATGCTTTCCCAATTTCCCAATGGCGCTTTTTATATCCGGGGGGGGGGGGACATTCCCTCCCACTGCTTGTAAAAGCAGTCTAGAGGCTAATTATCTGCTAGAATTGCTTTTACATGAAAGCCGGCTGCTGGCTGAAAAGAATGATACCAAGATGATACCTAAACCCGCAGGCATCATTCTGGTATAAACATTCAAAGTCCAGCAACATACCAGTACGTTGCTGGTCCTTGTTGGACATGTATTGTAATCTTTTTTTTCATACAGCCTATTGGCTGAACGAAAAAAAGAGATTGATTGGTGGGTATGCCCACCATTAGAATACCTCCCTTCATCCACCCACTTCTAATGATGGGCATATATGCCGAAGCATGGGGGCATCCTCCCGCAAAAAAGTTATGCCGCGTACACACGGTCAAGCCTTCGTCGGAATTTCGACCGTATGTACGCGGCATAAAAGGTTATGCCGCGTACACACGGTCGGACTTTTCCACGGATAAGCCTCCGTTGGAATTTCGACCGTATATACGCGGCATTAGGAGCAAAATCGCTCCTCCGCCCCTGCTGCCCCCATGCTTCGGCATATATGCTCTTTTTTTTAACTGTGGTGGTGAAATCACCTCCTACAGCGTTGGAGTCACGGCTTTATGTATCGTGGGAGCAAACGCTGTTGCTGTCAAGATAAATAGATCCGTGCTGCAACTGAATGGCGTACCTGCTAAGCAAATGGTGGTTAACATTAAAACAAAGTAACATTACAGTACAACAGTAAGACCTTACCATGCCATACCTGCAAAGCAAATACCAAAACAAAACCTAGTAAAAAATAAAAAAATGTTTTAACGCAACCTGTGCCTAAAATATATATATGCCGAAGCATGGGGGCATCCTCCCGCAAAAAAGTTATGCCGCGTACACACGGTCGGAATTTCGACCGTATGTACGCGGCATTAGGAGCAAAATCGCTCCTCCGCCCCTGCTGCCCCCATGCTTCGGCATATATGCTCTTTTTTTTAACTGTGGTGGTGAAATCACCTCCTACAGCGTTGGAGTCACGGCTTTATGTATCGTGGGAGCAAACGCTGTTGCTGTCAAGATAAATAGATCCGCGCTGCAACTGAATGGCGTACCTGCTAAGCAAATGGTGGTTAACATTAAAACAAAGTAACATTACAGTACAACAGTAAGACCTTACCATGCCATACCTGCAAAGCAAATACCAAAACAAAACCTAGTAAAAAATAAAAAAATGTTTTAACGCAACCTGTGCCTAAAATATATATATGCCGAAGCATGGGGGCATCCTCCCGCAAAAAAGTTATGCCGCGTACACACGGTCGGAATTTCGACCGTATGTACGCGGCATTAGGAGCAAAATCGCTCCTCCGCCCCTGCTGCCCCCATGCTTCGGCATATATGCTCTTTTTTTTAACTGTGGTGGTGAAATCACCTCCTACAGCACTGGAGTCACGGCTTTATGTATCGTGGGAGCAAACGCTGTTGCTGTCAAGATAAATAATTCCGCGCTGCAGTTGAATGGCGCACCTGAAAACAAAAAATTACATACCTGAAAAGCAAGCATGATAAAACATTGCAGAATAGAATACAGTAAAAAAGAGCAGAACAATAGAGAGAAAATAGAGAGAGAGAGAACAATAAAACGACAACTATTTTTGGTTTTTTTATTTTATATTTTTTTTGTGTTTTGTTTTTTACGTTTTTTTTTTCTTTTTTACACTTTTTTTTGTAACTTTACAACTGTAATGGTTCGGGTCTCTCAAAATGTAATGGCATCTTGGGAGACCCTGTGTAAGTGTGTCCTAGTCTGTGAAATGCTGTACCCTACGCTAAAACTTCACTTTTGAGTGGTAGCGTTCAAAACATTCACCTTGGCAAAGACCAGGCTTGTCAGGACAGCGTGGACAAAAACTACGGGTGTCACGCCTAAATCCGCGCTTGCTACAGACACGACATCTTTTTTGGGGGTGGCTTTGGGTAGGGGTACTCGGGAGGACATACGAATAATGCCTCTCATGCAGCCGGCTTACTGCATTTGGTAGGGGATGGTGAGGTGCAGAACCGCCTGGATACAGGAGTTCTGTGACTATCTCATTCTGGAATTTTAGAAGAGATAACGTCCCGCCTGAAGCTCTGTATAGCACATGAGCGTTCAGCAAAGCCAATTGGAATAATGATAGAGACACTTTTTTGTACCAGCGTCTCGCCTTACGGTCAATTAGATACGGCGCCATCAACTGGTCGTTGAGGTCCACCCCTCCCATATTTTGGTTATATTCGTGGACACAGAGGGGTTTCTCCACAACACCAGTCGCCGTAGGAATTTGGACTGTCGTGTCTGCATGAAGGGAGGTAAGAAGGAAAACATTCTTATTGTCCCTCCACTTCATAGCGAGCAAGTTATTACACTTCAAGCAGGCTCTCTCCCCCAGCCTAAGACGGGCATCTACAAGCCGCTGGGGAAAGCCCCGGCGATTAGGTCGCACGGTGCCACATGCTCCAATCTTATGATCAAACAAGTGACTAAACAGTGGCACGCTCGTGTAATAATTGTCCACATACAAGTGGTACCCCTTTCCGAATAAGGGTGACACCAAGTTCCACACTATCTTGCCAGCGCTCCCTATGTAATCCGGGCAGTTGACCGACTCAATCTGACTGTCTTTTCCCTCATAAACCGTAAAGTTCACTACATAGCCTGTTGCCCTGTCACAGAACTTGTAGAGCTTGACCCCGTATCTGGCACGCTTGCTGGGAAGGTACTGCTTGAAAGACAAGCGGCCAGAAAATTTAATCAGGGACTCATCAACGCAGACAACTTGATCGGGAGTAAACAAGGCTGCAAAACGTTCGTTGAAGTGGTTTATGAGGGGCCGAATTTTATAGAGCCGGTCGTATTCAGGGTCCCCACGTGGACGACAAAGTTCATTGTCGTTGAAGTGCATGAACCGCAAAATCTGCTCGTATCGTGCCCTGGACATGGAGGCAGAGAACACGGGCATGTGGTCAATTGGGTGCGTGGACCAATAAGCACGCAATGACGGAAATTTATGTGTGCCCATGTTGAGGGAAAGGCCCAGAAAGGTCTTAAATTCGGAAACCGTAATTGGTTTCCAATTTCTGGCAATTTTAGGCAACTGGGGGTTAGCGGCGATAAATTGACCAGCATATAAATTACTCTGGTCCACAATAGATCTATAGAGATCTTCCGTGAAAAACAGCGAATAAAAATCGATTGGCATAAAATCAGCTGTTTCCACCTGAATACCGGGTTGGGCAGTGAATGGGGGAAGTACGGGTTCTGCAGAAGTGGTGGGGACCCAATCAGGATAGGCGAATTCTGCAGGAAGGGCAGTATGGGCACGACGGGCCTGCCTTTGTCTTCTTGGTGGCAGCGGGACACTACTTGTGCTTGCCACCTCGCCAGCTTGAACTGCACTTATGGGACTCGCCACGTCACCAAGTGTTACTGCAGTGCTGGATGTACGTCCAGGCTGTACTAGGCCGCTGGTGCTTGCCAGTTCACCAGAAGGAATAGCGGCGCTAGTACTACTCTGCTCCATGATACGAGAGACCTGCGGTTCTTGCTCCTCAACAACCTCAGAAGATCGGGATCGGGTACGCCTGACCTTAGCAGGGACCTCAACTTCGTCGTCAGAGCTATCTGACGTGGGGCCGCTGACGTCACTGTCTTCTACAGGAAGATATTCTGAGCCTGAATCTGACAGATACGTGACCTCCTCTTCACTATCTGTCATGCTCAGAATCTCGTAGGCCTCTTTACTAGTGTACCTTCGACTTGCCATTTTGGGCTCTAAATTTAGGGGTACACTAGTAAGATTCACAGGAAAAAAAGCACCTGACTGTCGTCAGCAAATATATCAAACGCTACAAAAAAACTGTTAGCGATCGCAGGGATCAGGCCTGTCTCTGCGAACGCTGCAGTTATGTGTGTTGTGTTTGGTAAGTGACAGTGATCGATCGATACTGCACTTGGGTGGGCTGGGCTGGGCTGGGCTGGGCGGAGGGGCTAAACGCAGGTACTAGCAGGTATCTGGGCTGATCCCGCTAACACTGCGTTTTTGGGAACCCTAAACCGCTGGGGATGCTAGTATAGATCTGATCAGATACTATACCACTAAGGGGGGTGTATGCTTTGCGCGTGGGTGTTAGCGTTACTGGCACTAACCTAACACTGCCTGGGGCGACGCAGACCCTCTCTGGCGCTAAAACCTAATTGATCTCACCCGCCGGGCGATCAGGGGGGTTAAACCTTTATTGGGTTATATACGGCGGGTGCCCTGATGCTATAAAAAGCAAACTAATCAACCAGCGTCACCCGTAACCTTTATATGGTGATCACTGGTGAAAGGGTTAACTAGGGGCAATCAGGGGGTTAAAACCTTTATTAGGTTAAATATGGGGGTACCTGACACCAATAAAAACCTGCGGCGAACCTAAAAAAAAAATAACTGCCTATCTAAAACACCAGCGACACGAATACAGCGATCGGAAAAACAATCGCTTAGTGACGCTGAAGTTAGGGGGTGAAAGGGTTACCTGGGGGGTGATCAAGGGGTTAAACCTTTATTAGGGGGGGTTAGGGGGCTACCCTGGACCTAAAGGGGCCTAATCCTAACTGCCTTGCAACTTTTTACAATCACAGATGACACTAAATGCAGTGATCAGTAAAATAAATGATCACTGCAATCAGTGACACTGTGATTGGGGGCTTTGGGGTGACCTGGGGGGTGATCTGGGGGTGACTGGGGGGTGATTTGTGTGCCTATGTGTACCTACGTGTCAGTGGACTGTTGGAGCACTAACCTCTGTCTTCACTCCTCGGCGCCGGGAACGAAAAGACCGCGGCGAGGGAGATGACATCACTTCCTCCAGCCTGTGTTTACATCACATGGCGGAGGAAGCAATTTCATTGGCCGGGAGCGATCGCAAGGGGGGGGCGGAATCGAGCGGCCGCCCCCTCATGCCTGATCGCTCCCGAACACTTAACGGCCGCTCACTGCAGTGAAGGGGGGTCCGGATGGACCCCCCAACTGCACAAACGCGATCACGTAGATCTACGTGATTCTGCCTGTCCGTGCCATTCTGCCGACGTAAATCGGCGGTGGGCGGTCGTTAAGTGGTTAATGATGCATAAAGTGAAAAAAAAAAAGTGAAATATTCCTTTAACCACTTCAATACCATGCACTTATACAGCTTCCTGCCCAAGCCAATTTTGAGCTTTCAGCACTGTCGCAATTTGAATGACAATTGCGCGGTCATGCTACACTGTACCCAAACAAATTTTTTATCATTTTGTTCCCACAAATAGAGCTTTCTTTCGGTGGTATTTGATCGCCTCTGCGATTTTTTATTTTTTGCACAACAAATAAAAATAGCGAAAATTAAAAAAAAAACTAAGTTTTTCTTTGTTTCTGTTAATTTTTTTGGTAAATAAGTACCTTTTCTACTTCAATGACGGGCACTGATAAGGCGGCACTGAAGGGCACTGATAAGGTGACACTGATGGGCACCGATGAGGTGGCACCAATGAGGTGGCACTGATGAGGTGGCACTGATGGTGGGCACTGATAGGCGGCACTGATGGGCACTGATATGTGGCACTGGTATGCGGCACTGATGGGCACTCATAGGTGGCACTGATTGGCACTCATAGGCGGCACTGATTGGCACTCATAGGCGGCACTGATGGGCACTTATAGGCGGCACTGATGGGCACTTATGGGTGGCACTGATAGGTGGCATGGACGGGCACTGATAGGTGGGCACAGATTGGCACGGATGGGCACTGATAGGTGGCACTGATGGACACTAGTAGGTGGCATTGGTGGCACTGGTGCCCAGCAATGCCAGCCACCACACATTGTGAAAGTGCCAGTCAGTGCCCATTGGTGGGCACTGCTTGGCATATTTTTTTTATGTTTTTATTTTATTTTTATTTTTTTACTACATGTGGATGGCCATGGGGGCCATCCACATGATTGGGGCTTCCCTGGTGGTCCTGGGGGGCTTCCCTGGTGGTCTAGTGTGGGTATCCGAGGGGGGGCTGCGCTGATAAACAATCAGCGCGAACCCCCCCTGTCAGGAGAGCCGCTGATCGGCTCTCCTCTACTCGCGTCTGTCAGACGCGAGTGAGGAAGAGCCGATCAACGGCTCTTCCTGTTTACATTGTGATCAGCCGTGATTCGACACGGCTGATCACGTGGTAAAAAGCCTCCGACAGAGGCTTTTTACCGAGATCAGTGTAGCGGTGGGTCAGACTGACCCACCAATCGCCGCGATGCGCGCCCCCCCGGGCGCGCGGTGGCTGTTATCCCGCAGGACGTCATATGACGTCCAGTGTGGATAACTGAACCACTTCCCGGACGTCAATCTGCTATTGACGGGGCGGGAAGTGGTTAAATATCGTACCTGGGGGGTGTCTAAATTATGCCTGTGAAGTGGCATGTGTTTCCCGTGTTTAGAACTGTCCCTGCACAAAATGACATTTCTAAAGGAAAAAAAGTCATTTAAAACTGCTTGCGGCTTTTTTTTTTTTCTCTCTTTTCTTCTCTTTCTTCTTTTTTCTTTCTTCTTTTCTTCCTTTTTTTTTTTTTTTTTTCTCTCCCTTTTGCAAGGTTCAAAATATCACTTTTACAGTTCGAATTGTTTGAGGTTGTTTTTCCTGATTATAGTAAACAACTGTACCACACGTTTATATGGTACCGGATCGGCATTACCACAGTTTCTTCTATACGACATTATATATCTAACATTTCTTCTTGCTCCTTTTTTATACAGTTTCGTTTGCTAATTTTTTATAAGTAACAGCATGCACTTATATAAAAAATGTTCTTTTTATAGCATCCTCGCTAAGGCTGATGTGCTCCGCCTGCGTTAGTTTGTCCCCCTGCTCACAAAAGACTCCAAAAGCATGGTCCAACTGGTGGATATTTTTCTGCTACTGATCCTGCTATCCTCCGTTCTAGTGGTGGAGGGTCTATTTGTGAGTAATGGACAGTATTGTCCAAATCAATACTTTTTTCGGTCAGGAAGTGCTTCTCACCCTGACCCCCTAATCATAAAAGTTAATTCACATAGTCATACTAAAACACTCTATATTTACAAAATGTCGAAAAGGTCAAACAAACTCTCTTTACCTCAATTAAAACATTATTATGGAATGTCATTGTACAATACAGTACTGTTATTTTCTATAAGTTTACTAGCTCTAATGTGCCACTGTTCAAGAGCCCTGTTCTTCATGGTTCTGTGGTATAGGCACAAAATGTTATTCAAAAAACAAAGGTCAACAAGGAAATATTTGAGCTGGATACGAATGTATAACCTGATATATTACATATATAAACAGTTACAAATGGCAATACGATGTTGGCTAGTTCCGCCTATATCTCAAGTAGCTTCACTTTCGATCTTAATGGCGATAATCAAATTATCAACTCCACTCCGATGTGGCTATATACTCAAACCTAGGCTTGACGACCCACTGCCATTTCTTCATAACCACCATCGCCCATTAATACCAATACAATGGGTCTCAGAGTGATTTCTCATAACGCCCAGGGTATTAATTCACCTCACAAGAGAAAGAAGGCCTTTCGCCATTATAAAAGATTAGGAGCTGATATAATCTTAATGCAGGAAACGCACTTTGCCACAGATAAACACCCTAAATTTTTTGACAAAAGTTACAGCCAATATTATTGCACTACTTATAACACAAAATCTAGAGGTGCTGCTATATTCATTAGAAACACAGTGTTATTTGAGGTTCGAAATATATTTAAAGATCCAGACAGTCGTTACTTGATCTTGAAAGGTTCAATCAAAGGACGTTCTATCACCATTGCCTCAATTTATGCTCCCAACGAAGCCCAGTCAAACTTTTTCACCAAATTTTTTGATAGTGGGTGGGGATTTTAATTTAGCTGCCCATTCAGCTCTAGATAGAAGCAATGTTGTCCCATCCTCAAAAGCTTTCCCCAAATCCTTGAATAGATCACTATATAACCATCAATTAATAGACACTTGGAGAGCCCATAACATAGGATCCAAATCTTACACATTCTACTCCCATCCGCACAACTGCTTCGCTCGTCTTGACTACATCTTTTGCACCCCAATTCTACTTGCCAATTCCTCTAGAGCAGATATCCATCCGTGTCCTTGGTCTGATCACCACATAGTCTCCTTTGATACTTCACATATAGGTCTAGCCAACACAGCACACTCATGGCGAATAAACGATTCTTTGCTCACAGATCCCTCAAGCAACCAACAAATTCTATCTTACCTTGAACAATATTTTGCACAAAATGTAGCACCAGACATGTCCCCTACAACTATATGGATGGCACATAAAGCAGTAATGAGAGGTCATCTGATAAATATCGCCTCAATCAACAACAAATCCAAACTTGCAGACATTAGATCCCTAACAAAAGATCTAGATCACTTGTATCATAGAAACAATCAGAACCCATCTAGTGACCTACTTAAACAGATACAAGAGAAACGCACTACCTTAGACACATTATTAACATCAGATACTGAAAAAGCTCTCAGATGGTCTAAAGCTAGATTCTTACTCAACAGTAATTCTTATTCCACCATGTTTGCTAAAAAACTAAATCAATCTATGAAACCCCCACACACCTATAAATTAAGGAACCCTTCTGGTAATTTGGTATCCCATCCCAAAGAAGTCATGAAATTATTCTCGGACTTCTATAAAAATCTCCTGACCTCACCAAAAACACCTCCGAAACAGTCCTCCTTAGACTGGCTTAATAACATTACGTTACCCACTCTTACTAGAGATCAAATTGAATCTCTTAATGCCCCTTGCTCGGAGATGGAAGTTAACAAAATCATTGGAACACTAAAAATATCCACAGCCCCAGGCCCTGACGGCTATTCCACATCTTACTATAAAAATTTTTCCTCTACCATTACACCACACCTTACTAAACTGTATAATAATATCTTACAGGGTGGCCAATTCCCACCCGAGATGATTTTGGCTAATATGTCCCTACTTCCCAAACCAAATAAAGATCACTCCACCCCTCAAAACTACCGCCCGATATCAGTTATTAACAACGACCTAAAAATATTCGGCCGTGTATTAGCAGACAGATTATCAGCCGTTATCTCCCCATTAGTTGATCCTGATCAAACGGGCTTCATTCCCAACAGACAAATAACAGACAACATACGACTTACCACAAATATCATTCAAGACTCCAACATTCATTCCAGATCCACGCTGCTTCTTGGTCTTGATATACACAAAGCTTTCGACAGCGTTTGCTGGTCATATCTTGACACCCTTCTCCCAAAATATGGCATCAACAATGAATTTCTACATGGCTTTAAGGCTCTCTATCACAACCCACAGACACGTATTAAACTCCCAGGTAACAATTCTGACTTTTTTCCCCTGACTAAAAGGTACCAGACAAGGTTGTCCACTCTCCCCCCTACTCTTTGCCCTCGCAATAGAACCCCTCGCCTGTGCAATTAGAAACAATACAAATATTAAAGGATATCTTAAGGGATCCAAGGAATACAAACTGAGTCTTTATGCGGATGACGTCCTTCTATTCATAACTGACCCTCTTATTTCCCTACCTAATCTAACTAAAACCCTGGACGTCTTTCATGATTTGACAGGTCTGGGAGTAAACCTATCTAAGTGCTCGGCTTTACCAATCAACATTCCCCCAGCATTAATATCCTCACTTAAAGACAAATTCTCATTCAATTGGCACGTAGATTCGTTTAGATACCTAGGTATTCAGATTACATCTTCATATAAAACGTTATATCAAGCAAACTACCCTCCTTTATTTAACAATATTAAAAACCTACTTAAACTATGGTCATCATATCAGATTTCTTTCTCGGGCAGGATAGTAGCCACAAAAATGATGATATTACCCAAACTTCTATTCTTTTTCAGAACCCTTCCACTTATTCTACCTAAAAAAACACTAGAATCTTTACAGAGAGAAATTAATAAATTTATATGGCAAAACAAGAAACCCAGATTTAGTTATTCCCTTATGTTTAGACCCCATTTAAAAGGAGGCCTCGGCATTCCAAACCTTTGGCTATATTACTTGTCGGCCAGATTCACCCAATTAGCCCAATGGTATGCCCCTTCATCCCAAATCCCTTGGCTCCTGTTCGAGGAAGAATCTATCCTTCCCTACAATTTACAAGGACTTCTCTGGTCCAATATCATCCCACCACAAAAAATAAGGCCCTTAAATCTCATCGTCACTCACACTCTTCAACTATGGAACAGACAAATCTCTAATTTTAAGTTATCCTCAGATGTTCCCCCCTTAGCTTCCTTTATGGGCGACCCACGTTTTTCCCCCCCAGATAGAGCTCAGGATGAAAATTTGCTAACATATTGGAAGTCACATAATCTAATACATTTAAAATCGCTCTCCCAAGACAATGCATTTCTTACTTTCACCAGACTACAAACAAAATACAATATCTCTCCTACTGAACTAGAGATCTATGCGAAAATAAAAAAATTCTATGAGAAATATTACTCAATTACACTCCACCCCCCTTATACACAATTTGAGCAAATTTGTATCTCTTCCCCTCGTGACCGGGGTTTAATCTCCAGAATATATAAAAATTTAAATGAGACAAACATGCCTGATAAATCACATCCCATGCTACAATGGGAATCAGATTTAAATACCTCATTTACTCTTGATCAATGGGATACGATTTTTACAAATCTCCACAAATGTACCAGAACAACCTCGATTAGAGAATCGGCCATCAAACTACTTTATAGATGGTATCTTACTCCCGCTAAACTCAATTCATTTTATGCCTCAGTGTCCCCACTCTGCTTTAGGGGTTGCCCCACCCAGGGGACACTTTTACATATATTTTGGGATTGCCCCCACATTAAAGACACTTGGCATAAGGCAAATATTATAATAGATAAAATATCCTGTAGAAAGATCTCTCTTACACCCCAAATAGGCCTTTTATTCACCCCTATACAGGACATTCCAATGACTAGTACAAGGTTAATACATACACTCTTTAGTTCCATCCACTGGGCCATAGCATTTAATTGGCGCTCCACTACGGTACCTTGGCCACAAATTCTTAACCGCATGTCAAACATTAAGCTTTCAGAAAGAATTCATCACACATTATATGATTCTATGCCCCTTTACCAGAAAAAATGGACTCTCTGGGATACCACCTCTCTGGTCTAGTACCTTCCCGTTTTTTGTTTCTTTTTTTCCTCCCACTCTTAAAATATATACAATTGTCATTTAACCCTCTCTCCAATACAATGCTCTTGATTGACTCTATTTGAACAATATACATTCCTATACCAGTCTTAAGAAATAAGAAAAATAAATAAATTAAGAAAAGAAAAAAAAAAAAAAAAGAAGAACCTTTTCTCCTTCCTCTGTACAATGCTCAATATGTACAATGTTCATATATATACCTGTACCATCATTGTGATTTGTGTTTATACCTTGACCTTTTCTATAATAAAAATCGTTTGTAAATAAAACTGCTTGCGGCTTTAATGTCATGTCTGGTCTCGGCAATATGGATGAAAATCATTGAGAAAAATGGCATGGGTACCCCCCACCCCCAGCCCATTACCAGCCCCTTTGGGTCTTGTATGGATATTAAGGGGAACCCTGCACCCAAATTGAAAAAAGGCCCTATATACTCTGAACAGCAGTATACAAGCGGTGCAAACAATACAGGGACTGTGGGTTTGTTCTTAAAGCGGTTGTAAAGTCACAAACTTTTTTTTTTCTAGTCACCTGCAAGGGAAAGGCATAATAAGCTAGTATGCACCGCATACTAGCTCATTATGAAATACTTACCTTAGAACGAGGCATCGTTAACTCATCTGGTCCACGCCGAGGGAGATGCCATGTTGCCTCTGCGTGTCTTCCGGGTATCGCGGCTGCAGCGCTGTGAGTGGCTGGAGCCGCGATGTCTCACTCCCGCGCGTGTGCGCGGGAGACTTCGTTCCGGCGAGGTCCAGCATCTGCCGAGCCTTCAGCCCGAGAATCCCCTGTGCGCATGCGCCACTGCTGTCAGCGGCGCATTGCAAAGGGGAATATCTCCTAAACCGTAAAGTTTTTTTTTTTTATTATAGGCTTACCTGTAGGTAAAAGTACCAAAATTGACTTTACAAACACTTTAAGTAGAATCTGTTTATAATTTGGAACAAGTAAATTTTTTAAATGTAGCTCCAGCCAAAAAATTTTATTTTTAAGCTTTTTGGAAAACATAGGGAAGGGTTATCACTAGGGATGAGCTTCGTGTTCGAGTCGAACATACGTTCGACTCGAACATCGGCTGTTCGATCGTTCGACGAAGATCGAACGATTTGGGCCGTTCGCGCCAAATTCGAGTGACGCGAACGGCCCACAATGCACTACGCCATCGCAGTGTCATCCAGGCGCTGTGATTGGCCAAGCATGCACTGTGACCCCGCATGCTTGGCCAATCACAGCGCCGGCAGCGAGGAGAGCAATGATTGGCCACAGGCAGGATGCCTGTGGCCAATTATTGCTGAGGGTGTTTAGTACACGCCCCACACTATAAAAGGCCGCCAGCACGGCGACCTAGTGTAGTGTGTTCCGGAGCAGGGATAGAGCAGCATAGGCAGGGACAGTGACTGTTATTTCTTTCTTGCTTAACCTGGATTCCTTTAGTTTAGGGAAAGAGAAGGATAGGTAGGGAGAGTGTCAGTGTGTTTTGTGCTTGTGCTATAGTGTGCTTAAAAAAAACATTTATTCTAGGGACAGAAAACTGTAGGTAGGGACAGTGTCAGTTTCTTTCACTCTGCAAGTCCTTGTTTCCAGGGACCTCTAAGGACAGTGAGTGAATTGTCCTTGTGCTATATTGTGCTTAAAAAAAACATTTATTCTAGGGACAGAAAACTGTAGGTAGGGAGAGTGTCAGTTTATTTCACTCTGCAAGTCCTTGTTTCCAGGGACCTGTAAGGACAGTGAGTGAATTGTCCTTGTGCTATATTGTGCTTAAAAAAAACATTTATTCTAGGGACAGAAAACTGTAGGTAGGGAGAGTGTCAGTTTATTTCACTCTGCAAGTCCTTGTTTCCAGGGACCTGGAAGGACAGTGAGTGAATTGTCCTTGTGCTATATTGTGATTAAAAAAAACATTTTTTCTAGGGACAGAAAACTGTAGGTAGGGAGAGTGTTTTTTTTCTTTCACTCTGCAAGTCCTTGTTTCCAGGGACCTGGAAGGACAGTGAGTGAATTCTCCTTGTGCTATATTGTGCTTAAAAAAACATTTTTTCTAGGGACAGAAAACTGTAGGTAGGGAGAGTGTTTTTTTTCTTTCACTCTGCAAGTCCTTGTTTCCAGGGACCTGTAAGGACAGTGAGTGAATTGTCCTTGTGCTATATTGTGATTAAAAAAAACATTTTTTCTAGGGACAGAAAACTGTAGGTAGGGAGAGTGTTTTTTTTCTTTCACTCTGCAAGTCCTTGTTTCCAGGGACCTGTAAGGACAGTGAGTGAATTGTCCTTGTGCTATATTGTGCTTAAAAAAAACATTTATTCTAGGGACAGAAAACTGTAGGTAGGGAGAGTGTCAGTTTATTTCACTCTGCAAGTCCTTGTTTCCAGGGACCTGTAAGGACAGTGAGTGAATTGTCCTTGTGCTATATTGTGATTAAAAAAAACATTTTTTCTAGGGACAGAAAACTGTAGGTAGGGAGAGTGTCAGTTTATTTCACTCTGCAAGTCCTTGTTTCCAGGGACCTGTAAGGACAGTGAGTGAATTGTCCTTGTGCTATATTGTGATTAAAAAAAACATTTTTTCTAGGGACAGAAAACTGTAGGTAGGGAGAGTGTCAGTTTCTTTCACTGTGAAAGTCCTTGTTTCAAGGGACAGAGAAGGACACCTGAAGGTAGCCCTTATTGCTTTTTTCCCATCTCCCTGCAGGCCATCTATTAGAATGTCTGGAAGGCAAACAAGGAGAGGCAGACAGTCAGGAGGCAATAAAAGAGGGCAAGCAGGCTCTGTGTCTGGGGGCAACAGTGCTGGTCGTGGACGCGGTGCATTGTCATCAGCACATGGCCATGGGACACGCTTGTCCTTCTTTTCGGCAGCTGGACATGTTGAGCCACATCATGCCGAAGACTTGGTAGAGTGGATGACCAAGCCCTCCTCCTCCTCATCCTCTCTCACCCAGGCTCAGGGTACTGGAAAAGCAGCTGCCAAAGCGTCGTCTTCCCTGGTATCAATGTCAGACAAATCATCAGTCACTCCTTCCCTAGACCCACCATGTCCTCCTCCTGAGGAGTCCCCCGAACTGTTTCAGCACAGTGTTGGGTACATGCTCCAGGAGGATGCCCAGCGTTTCGAAGGGTCTGATGATGAAACCCAGCTAGAGGAAGGCAGTAGCGTGAGAGCAGACAGAGGGGATGCTCAAGAAGGACACCAATCTGGCAGTCATGTTCCAGCAGCTGCAGCATACTGCCAGATTGGCTCCAGTGATGAGGAGGGAGGGGATGATGAGGTCACTGACTCCACGTGGGTGCCTAATAGGAGAGAGGAGGAGGAGGAGGATGAGGAGGAGGCACATCTCCAACGAGGCAGGATGCCCTTTGGTGGCCAGCGTAAGGGCAGTACACCGACGGAATCACACCGCAGAGCTCCGCCTGTGCAGGGCGCTGCCTCTGCCCGTCATTCAAAAAGTTCTTTGGTGTGGGCCTTTTTTGAGGCTAGTGCATCAGATCGCACAGCTGCTGTTTGCAACATATGTCTCAAGCGTATATCGCGTGGCCAAAACATCAGCCGCTTGGGTACCACATGCCTGACCAGACATATGTTGACCTGCCATGCAGCTCGTTGGCAAGCCTACCTCAAAGACCCACACCAAAGAACAAAGCGGACCTCTCCTTGCACCGCATCAGCTGGGATCTCCAACCCCACTATAACTTCAGTCCTCTCTGAAACATGCACTGAGAGGAATGAAGGTGTAGAATTAGGTGTGTCACAGCCAAGTACTTGCGCCCACTCTGCTAGCAGTACACCGACGTCCGATTCTAGCAGGCAAATTTCCCTGCCCCAGCTGCTGGACCGTCGAAAGAAGTTCACTCCCAGCCATCCACATGCCCAGCGGTTGAATGCTAGCTTGGCTAAATTGCTAGCGCTTCAACTGCTGCCTTTTCAGTTGGTAGACTCGGCCCCCTTCCGTGAGTTTGTGCAATGTGCGGTTCCTCAGTGGCAGGTTCCCAAACGCCACTTTTTCTCACGGAAGGCTATTCCGGCTCTCTACCGGCATGTGGAAGGCAATGTCTTGGCCTCGCTGGACAGGGCGGTCAGCGGTAAGGTGCATATTACCGCTGACTCATGGTCCAGCAGGCATGGACAGGGACGTTACCTTTCTTTCACGGCCCATTGGGTCACTCTTTTGGCAGCTGGGAAGGATTCAGGACAAGGTGCAGTAGTGTTGGAGGTTGTCCCACCGCCACGCCTCCAAAATGCTACTACTGGTTGTGACACACCTCTCTCCTCCACCCCCTCCTCTTCTTCTTCCTCCATGGCCTCTTCCTGTGGTTTGTCCTATGAACCAGCGGTGCTCCGTAGCCGTTCACGGGGCTACGCAAGTACGCAGGCAAAAAGATGCCATGCCGTGCTTGCGCTGGTGTGTTTGGGGGACAGAAGCCACACTGGGGCAGAGGTCCTGTCTGCTCTGCAGGGCCAGGCCGAGAGGTGGTTGACGCCACGCCAGCTTAAGCCAGGAATGGTGGTTTGCGACAATGGCACCAACCTCCTCAACGCCCTCCGACAGGGACAACTGACCCATGTGCCCTGTGTGGCTCACGTCCTTAACCTGGTGGTGCAGCGCTTCTTGGGCAGGTACCCGGGCTTACAGGATGTCCTGAGGCAGGCCAGGAAAGTCTGTGTGCATTTCCGCAGATCTTATAATGCCAGTGCTCGCCTGGCTGAGCTGCAAAAGGAGTTGAACCTGCCCAAGAACCGCCTTATATGTGACATGCCCACCAGGTGGAACTCAACGTTGGCCATGCTGCAGCGGCTGCACACGCAGCAGAGGGCCATCAATGAGTACCTGTGCGACTACGGCACCAGGACAGGGTCAGGGGAGCTTGGTTTTTTTTCTCCACGCCAGTGGGGCATGATCAGGGATGCATGCACTGTCCTGGCACCATTTGAGGAGGCCACGAGGATGGTGAGCAGTGACAGTGCATGCATCAGTGACACTGTACCTCTTGTCCACCTGTTGGAGCACACGCTGCGTGGAATAATGGACAGGGCACTTGAGGCAGAACAGAGGCAGGAAGAGGAGGACTTCCTTGCCTCTCAAGGCCCCCTTTACCCAGACAGTGTTCCTTCTGTCCCACCCATCGCACAGGAAGAGGAGGAGGAGGAGGAGGAGGAGGAGGAGGATTGTGTCAGCATGGAGGTGGAGGCTGGCACTCAGCATCATCAGCAGCAGTCTTTTAGGGATGATTTACAGTCCCAAGAAACCAGTGGACTTGTACGTGGCTGGGAGGAGGTGGCTGCGGATCATGTCGTCCTTAGTGACCCAGAGGACTCCGGAGCGAATGCCTCAGCAAACCTACGCTGCATGGCCTCCCTGATCCTGCAAAGTCTGCGGAAGGATCCTCGTATTCTTCGGATCAAGGAGAGGGACCATTACTGGCTGGCCACTCTCCTTGATCCACGGTACAAGGGTAAGGTTGCGGACCTTATGTTACCGTCGCAGAGGGAGCAGAGGATGAGACAACTCCGGGAGGCCTTGCAGAAAGGTCTGTGCAACGCGTTCCCAGAGACTGGGAGGTTGCAAACTCCTGGTCCTGGACAACGAGTTGCTGAGGCTTCGGCCAGTCAAAGAAGGAGCGGTGGGGAAGGTGGCCGTCTGACCGATGCGTTCAGACAATTCTTTAGTCCGCAGCCCCAAAGTATGATCGGTTCCAGCAACCATCGCCAGCGTCTGATAAACATGGTGCAGGAATATCTAGGGGCAAGGTCAGACTTGGACACCTTCCCCACCGAAAATCCTCTGGCTTACTGGGTCTTGAGGATGGATCACTGGCCAGAGCTTGCACAGTATGCAATTGAGCTACTGGCCTGTCCTGCATCCAGCGTTCTTTCGGAACGCACATTCAGTGCTGCTGGAGGATTTGTCACGGATCACAGGGTGCGCCTGTCCACCGACTCGGTTGATCGACTGACTTTCATCAAGATGAACCAGTCTTGGATCACCACCAGCTACCACACACCTGATGCTGATATAACAGACTAATTGATTTTAACATGTCACATCCCTTCAAGACTGATGCTGATGCTGAGTGCCTGTGCTGTTATGTTGACTGGCTATCCTCCTCCTCCGAGTCCTCAATGATACGATTGATGATGATAGCTTGTAAGATCATTTTTGTTTATGGGTGCCGCCACCAGTGCCTAACGCGCAATTTTTCAGCCCCTGTTTAACAGGGGCGTGTCATTACAATTTTTGAAGCAATACTTTGCAACAGGGCTCATTGCTGTGCTCCAAGTACAGTATCTGTGAGGAGTTGCAGTGTTGTGCCACCAGTGCCTAAGGCCCAATTTTTCAGCCCCTGTTTAACAGGGGCGTGTCATTACAATTTTTGAAGCAATACTTTGCAACAGGGCTCATTGCTGTGCTCCAAGTACAGTATCTGTGAGGGGTTGCAGTGTTGTGCCACCAGTGCCTAAGGCCCAATTTTTCAGCCCCTGTTCAACAGGGGCATGTAATTACAATTCTTGATCTAATAATTCACAGCAGGGCCCATTGCTGCACCCACCAAGAGTAACTGTCAGGGCTTACAGTGTTGTGGCACCAGCACCACCATCAAAGGCCCAATTTTTACTACCACTGTTCAACAATTATATGTAATTAAAATTCCTGATATAATAGTTGACAGCAGGGCGTTCCAGCACCAACCAAGAGTAACTGTGAGTGCTTACAGTGTTGTGCCAACACCAACAACTAAGGGGCCTATTTCTGCAGAGTATATACGGCAGGTCCCTACTTTCAAACATCCAACTTACAAACGACTCCTACTTGCAAACGCAAGAAGACAACAGGAAGTGAGAGGAAATCTACCACTAGGAAGGAAAATTCTCTCCTGTAAGAATAAATATGGGAGAAAGGTGTCTCCTCTGTACTGATGCTTTATCAGCAATCCTTGTTTCAAGAAAAACACCACATTTCAAAAAGAGTTGTCATTGGGACGGAAAGTGAGGTGAAATGTTCTGAACAGGGGCACAGACAGCAAAACAAATGTTACAGGGGTGATAACCCTTACCTATGTTTTCCAAAAAGTTTAAAAATAGATTTTTGGTCTGGAGCTACACTTCAACAATGTACCTGTTCAAAATTACAAACAGATTCTACATAAGAACAAACCTACAGTCCCTGTCTTGTATGCACCGCCTGTATAGGGCTGTTCAGAGTATATAGGGCCTTTTTTATTTTATGTGCGGGGTTCCCCTTCATAGCCATACAAGACCCAAAGGGGCTGGTAATGGGCTGGGGTAGGGGGGGGGTCATGGGGTAGCTATGCCATTTTTCTTAACGAATTCCATCCATATTACCGGGACCAGACATTACATTAAAGCCGCAAGCAGTTTTAAATGGCTTTTTTTTCCTTTAGAAGTGTCATTTTGTGCAGGGACAGTTCTAAACACGGGAAACACGTGGCACTTCACAGGCATACTTTAGACACCCCCCAGGTACGATATTTAAAGGAATATTTGACTTTTTTTTTTTCACTTTATGCATCATTAAAATGACTGCTCCCGAAAAACGACCGTTTTTAAAACTTCTTTTTGCATTGATACATGTCCCCTGGTGCAGAACCCGGGTTCCCAAACCCTTTTTAGGACAATAACATGCATAATAGTTGTTATAATTAGCACTTTAGAATTCGAACGTTCGCATCCATTGTATTTAATAGGGTTCTAATGTTCGTTCGAACTTTCGGTCCGTTCGCGGGTTCTGGTGCGAACCGAACCCGGGGGTGTTCGGCTCATCACTAGTTATCACCCCTGTAACATTTGTTTTGCTGTCTGTGCACCTGTTCAGAACATTTCACCTCACTTTCCGTCCCAATGACAAATGTTTTTAGAAAATTTGGGGTTTTTATTGAAACAAGGATTGGTGATAAAGCATCAGTGGAGAGGAGACACCTTTTTCCCATATTAACTCTTACAGGAGAGAATTTGCCTTCCTAGGGGTAGATTTACTCTCACTTCCTGTTGTCTCATTCCGTTTGCAAGTAGGAGTTGTTTGTAAGTTGGATGTTTGAAAATAGGGGCCTGCCATATATACTCAGCAGAAATTGGGCCCTTAGGTGTTGGTGCTGCCACAACACTGTAAGCCCTCACAGTTACTCTTGGTGGGCGCTGGAACGCCCTGCTGTGAACTATTATATCAGGAATTGTAATTACATGCCATTGTTGAACAGTGGTAGGAAAAAATGGGCCTTTGGTGGTAGTGCTGGTGCCACAACACTGTAAGCCTTCACAGTTACTCTTGGTGGGCGCATGAATGGGCCCTGCTGTGAATTATTCGATTAAGAATTGTAATTGCATGTCCCTGTTGAACAGGGGCTGAAAAATTGGGCCTTTGGTGGTGGCGGTGGTGCTGGTGCCACAAGACTGTAAGTCCTCACAGTTACCCTTGGTGGGCACAGGAATGGGCCCAGCTGTGAAATATTAGATCAAGAATTGTAATTACATGCCCCTGTTAAACAGGAGCAGAAAAATTGGGCCTTTGGTGGTGGTGGTGGTGTTGCCACAACACTGTAAGCCCTCACAGTTACTCTTGGTGGGCACAGGAATGGGCCCTGCTGTGAATTATTTGATTAAGAATTGTAATTGCATGTCCCTGTTGAACAGGGGCTGAAAAATTGGGCCTTTGGTGGTGGCGGTGGTGCTGGTGTCACAAGACTGTAAGTCCTCACAGTTACCCTTGGTGGGCACAGGAATGGGCCCAGCTGTGAAATATTAGATCAAGAATTGTAATTACATGCCCCTGTTGAACAGAAGCAGAAAAATTGGGCCTTTGGTGGTGGTGGTGGTGTTGCCACAACACTGTAAGCCCTCATAGTTACTCTTGGTGGGCACAGGAATTGGCCCAGCTGTGAAATATTAGATCAAGAATTGTAATTACATAAAACAGGGGCAGAAAAATTGGGCCTTAGGCACTGGTGCTGGTGCCACAACACTGCAACCCCTCACAGATACTGTACTTGGAGCGCAGCAATGAGCCCTGCTGCAAAGCATTGCATCAAAAATTGTAAATACACGCCCCTGTTAAACAGGGGCTGAAAAATTGGGCCTTAGCCACTGGTGGCGGTGCCCAGAACCAAAAATGTTAATTTAAGCTATCAGCATGAGGAGGAAGAGGATAGTCACTCAGCATAACAGCATAGTCACTCTGCACCAGCACAGGCAGTCTTGAAGGGATCTGACATTTCAAAGAAAATTATTCTGTTAAATCAGCATCAGGTGCTTGGTAGCTGGTGGTGATCCAAGACTGATTCATTTTTATGAAGACCGAGTCGGTTGACAGGCGAACCCTGTGATCGGTTACAAAGCCTCCAGCAGCACTGAATGTGCGTTCCGAAAGAACGCTGGATGCAGGACAGGCCAGTATCTCAATTGCATACTGTGCAAGTTCTAGTTAGTGATCCATCCTCAAGACCCAGTAACCCAGAGGATTTTCGGTGGGAAAGGTGTCCAAGTCTGATCTTGCCCCTAGGTATTCCTGCACCATGTAAACCAGGCGCTGGCGATGGTTGCTGGAACCGATCATACCTTGGGGCTGCGGACTAAAAAATTGTCTGAACGCATCGGTCAGACGGCCACCTTCTCCATCGCTCCTTCTTTGACTGACCGAAGCCTCAGCAACACGTTGTCCAGGACCAGGAATTTGTAATCTCCCAGTCTCTGGGAACGCGTTGCACAGACCTTTCTGTAAGGCCTCCCGAAGATGCCTCATCCTCTGCTCCCTCTGCGACGGCAAGATAAGGTCCGCAACCTTACCCTTGTAACGTGGATCAAGGAGGGTTGCAGGCCGGTAATGATCCCTCTTCTTGATCGCACGAAGACGAGGATCCTTACGCAGGCTTTGCAGGATCAGGGAGGCCATGCAGCGTAGGTTTGCTGAGGCATTCGGTGCGGAGTCCTCTGGGTCACTGAGGACGACATGATCCACAGCCACCTCCTCCCAGCCACGTACAAGTCCATGGGTGTCTTGGGACTGTAATTAATCCCTTGATGACTGCTGCTGATGCTGAGTGCTAGTCTCCACCTCCATGCTGACACAATCCTCCTCCTCCTCCTCCTCGTCGTCCTCATACTGTGTGATAGCCAGGCCAGTAGGAACACTGTCTGGATAAAGGGGGCCTTGAGAGGTAAGGAAGTCCTCCTCTTCCTGCCTCTGTTCTGCCTCAAGTGCCCTGTCCATTATTTCACGCAGCGTGTGCTCCAACAGGTGGACAAGAGGGACAGTGTCACTGATGCATGCACTGTCACTGCTCACCATCCTCATGGCCTCTTCAAATGGTGCCAGGACAGTGTATGCATCCCTTATCATGGCCCACTGGCATGGGGAAAAAAATCCAAGCTCCCCTGACCCTGTCCTGGTGCCATATTGCAACAGATACTCATTGATGGCCCTCTGCTGCGTGTGCAGCCACTGCAGCATGGCCAACGTAGAGTTCCACCTGGTGGGCATGTCACAGTTTAGGCAGTTCTTGGGCAGGTTGTAATCCTTTTGCAGCTCAGTCAGCCAAGCACTGGCATTATACGACCGGCGGAAATGCCCACAGAGTTTCCTGGCCTGCTTCAGGACCTCCTGTAAGCCTGGGTACCTGCCCAAGAACCGCTGCACCGCCAATCTCTGCCCCTGTGTGGCTGCTGTCCCCCAAGCACACCAGCTCAAGCACCGCATGGCATCTTTATGCCTGCGTACTGGCGTAGCCCCTTGAACGCCTACGGAGCACCGCTGGTTCCGAGGACAAATCAGCACAGGAAGAGGCCATGGAGGAAGAAGGGGAGGGGGTGGAGGAGAGAGATGTGTCAGAATCCCCAGTAGTAACATTTTGGAGGCGTGGTGGCGGAACAACCTCCAACACTACTGCACCTTGTCCTGCATCCTTCCCAGCTGCCAGCAGAGTCACCCAATGCGCCGTGAAAGATAGGTAACGTCCCTGTCCATGCCTGCTGGACCATGAGTCAGCAGTAATATGCACCTTACCGCTGACCGCTCTGTCCAGCGAGGCCAAGACATTGCCTTCCACATGCCGGAATCGCCTTCCATGAGAAAAAGTGGCGTTTGGGAACCTGCCACTGAGGAACCGCACATTGCACAAACTCACAGAAGGGGGCAGAGTCTACCAACTGAAAAGGCAGCAGTTGAAGTGCTAGCAATTTAGCCAAGCTAGCATTCAACCGCTGGGCATGTGGATGGCTTGGAGTGAACTTCTTTCGGCGGTGCAGCAGCTTTGGCAGGGAAATTTGCCTGGTACAATCGGACGTCGGTGTACCGATAACAGATTGCCCGCAAGTACTTGGCTGTGACACACCTAATTCTACACCTTCATTCCTCTCAGTGCAGGTTTCAGAGAGGACTGAAGGTATAGTGGGGTTGGAGATCCCAGCTGATGAGGAGCAAGGAGAGGTCCGCCTTGTTCTTTGGTGTGGGTCTTTTAGGTGTAAGGTACAGTAGTATCCGCGCTTTAGGACAATTGAGGTGTCGGCTGCTGCCTCCCCTAAAGGCCCTGAGCTCAGGGACTGATAGATTTTAAATTCTGTGAGTGGGGTGGATGGCGCTGCCCAAGTGAAGTGCCAATATGTTAAATCCCCAGGTGGGGAATAAATAAAAATAAAGTACAAAACAGTATCGTGTCTTTAGGGGGTGCTCCTAGATCACGGGTTACCCCTAGTTAGTGAGAAGTGCTAAGTGCAGTAATGCAATGTGCAAATAATAAATGAATAAATAATGGGCCAATATTGAATGGCCAAATAAACAAACAATCATGTGAACCAATAGTGCAATACTGCCAGCCGTACTGTGTGCAACCAATCCAGGGCCAGTACTTGGCAGGCAAGTGTTGAGCATAAAGTAAATTAAACAATTAGGGTAATAAATCTCAGCAGCAGGGTATTGATTCCCAACATCAATTATAGTCTCTCCCGCTGCAAAAAGGTTGTAATAGTCCAAAGCAATAATATAGCAGCAAATATGGCTTATAATAGATAAAAAATCTAGAACAATAAGTATAGCAGCAGATATATATTAGGTTGTAGAACAGTTCAAACAAAGATTGAACTCTTTTGCCTGAATGGCAAGCACCATGTCTGGAGGAAACCAGGCACCGCTCATCACCTGGCCAATACTATCCCTACAGTGAAGCATGGTGGTGGCAGCATCATGCTGTGAGGATGTTTTTCAGTGGCAGGAACTGGGAGACTAGTCAGGATCGAGGGAAAGATGAATGCAGCAATGTACAGAGACATCTTTGATGAAAACCTGCTCCAGAGCACTATGGACCTTAAACTGGGGTGGAGGTTCATCTTTCAACAGGACCCTAAGCACACCCAAGATAACAAAAGAGTGGGTACAAGACAATTCTGTGAGTGGCCCAGCCAGAGCCCAAACTTAAACATCCGATTTAACATCTCTAGAGAAATCTGAAAATGTCTGTGCACCGACACTCCCCATCCAACCTGATGGAGCTTGAGGGGTCCTGCAAAGAAGAATGGGAGATATGGCCCAAAAATAGGTGTGCCAAGCTTGTAGCATCATACTCAAAAATGATGCACGGTTTAGGAGATATCCCTGTATTTGCATGTGCCGACGTCATGCTGCACATGTGCACTTAAGCCAACTGAAGCAATGGCACGTACGTGCCATTGCTTCAGTTGTACTGTGCCGTTCCCGGCGGCTCCCACGTATGCTCGGGAGTGACGTCATCACGGCTCCGGCCAATCACAGCACCGGAGCCGCGATACCAGGAAATAACCTCCGGGATAGATGGCGCCACCAGAAGGGGTGATGAGGAAGGCTGTGGGGGCTTCGTTCTCGGGTAAGTAATTCATAATGAGCTAGTATGCTATGCATACTAGCTCATTATGCCTTTATCTTGCAGGGTGTTTTTTTTTTTTTCAGGAGGGTTTACAACCACTTTAAGTCTTCTGTAAACCGGAAATTATGTCATGACATCGCTTCTGGGTTACGAGATCCGACCGAAGCAGATTCTGTCTTCTTTCGGGTCTCCGGACAGCCGGCGGAGGTGCCGGCTGGTTGCTCGGGCCTTCCGGTTCACAAAGCTCTATTTGTGGGAAAAAAAATATACATAATTTTATTTGGGTACAGCGTCACATGATCGCGCAATTGTCAGTTAAAGTAAGGCAGTGCCATATTGCAAAAAAATGGCCTGGTCAGGAAGGGGGGTAAATCTTCCGAAGGGCGAATGGTTAGAAGCAGTTGTCTCTACAACATTGCACAAAGTGACAGATTACAATTTGGAATATGGAAATAGCTTTTTACATTTCTTTTGTAAAATAAACATATCAGTGCCTATGACACCCCAACATAAGAAAGGCCCATCTGTCTGTATACAATGATATAACATTCATTGTATGGTGGAGTGATTGTCAATCCAACTATCAGAGCCCTGTATGGTGAGGAATGGTTTGGTAATGGAGGAGGATTACAGGCTGGTATGGGACTTTTACTATATGGCCAGAAATAGGACCCCCTCCCCCTAAATAACTGATATGTGTTTGTGAAATGTAACCCCTTCACACCAAACCGACCGTACGCAAATATGCGTTCTTGGCTTGAAGGGGTTATACTGGGGTGATATGCAGCTGCAGACATCACCCCGGTTTTATAACCAGCGGTTGGCTTTCTAGTGATAACAACCGATGCGACTAAAAGACACTTGGCTGTTATCCTGAGGAGCGTCAGGGGACAGCCCCTCCCCTATCGGGGCCCGATTGATCAGCCGACACGTCCGCAGACCCAAATGAAGCCGGAATCGGTTTCGATCGGTTCTCTAATCTAGTAACCCGGAAGGGACGTCATGACAATGGCGCCCCCAGATCCCTCCATAAGGAGTACCTGTCACTTACTATTACTGTTTACATTCCTTGTGACAGCAATATAAATGATCAGAATTTTTTTTTTTAAAGAGACGGTGTAAAAAAATAAAGTAAATTAAAGCGCCCCCTCCCTCCGTGCTCGCTCGTAGAAGCGAATGCATATGTAAGTCGTGCCCGCAAATGTAAACGGTGTTCAAACCACACATATGAGATATCGCCGCAATCGTTAAAGTGAGAGCAATAATTCTAGCACAGGACCTTCTCTGTAACTCTAAACTGGTAACCTGTAGACATTTTTAAAGTGTCGCCTATGGAGATTTTTTAAGTACCGTAGTTTGTTGCCATTCCATGAGTATGTGCAAGCATGACATGTTTGGTATCTATTTACTCAGTGTGAAAATTAAATATGAAGTACTTGTGCGCTGCTATGGACCTCTCAACCAACCAAAACTGATATACAAAATAAATACCAAAGAATAATATATCACCCTAAAAATACACATGAAAAAGCTGCAACCATTAGCAAGTGACCTCAACACTCTAAAACAAATAATATTAATAAAAATGATGCGCTAATTTAAGGAGCTATGAAGCAAAAAAAGACAAAAATGCGACAATGTGCGATAATGTTGTAAAACAATGATAAAGTACGCTAATTCAAGAAGCTATGCAGCAAAAATAAACAAACATGCATGAATAATTATCATTAATAAAAAAAAAATGCAGTAATGATACGATATTAAGTGAAACAGTGATAAAGTGCGCTAATACAAGAAGATATGCAGAAAAATAGACAAAAATGCATCCCTAATTTAAAAAAATAAATAAATGCAGTGATATGCGATAATATGTGATAATATATGAAACAGTGATAAAGTGCACTAGTTCAAGAAGCTAAGCAGCAAAAATAGAAAAATATGTATATCGATACCCTCAGTTTAAGAGGGCTGCTTGTTTGTTTTGGGCCTTGTAATGCACCGCTATCAACCCCTGGCAATCGGCTCTAACCTCTCGTGGCACAGTTAGGAAAAGGGGAAGGAAGGTATAACTGTAATATATCTATACTGTTATATGGTACAACCCCTTTGTATCCCAGTACAGTAATTGACACTGACAACCAAATTACTTAACTATAACTTTTTACTATTGGTAAAAGTATAAAAGGTAATTTGTATACAATATTGCAGGGATCTGCATGAGATATAGGTGTACACATTAACAGGGTATAACATTCAGTAATGCAATGACCATAAAATACCTCCACTGCAGCTATCCTCCCTCGTGAGCAAAATGGCGCCCAGCAATGTCCTATACTACCCAGTCAGGCCTGACTATAACTTAGGGTATAGTTTGTAGAAGAATCTTCGCTAGCAACTCTCGGTGGTGCACATAAAGAAACAAACTGTAATCCAAAGAGGGTAGCAAATGATCGCTAACTTGGTAAAGCTGGAGAGACTGATAAACTCAGTTCAGCAGACAGTCTCTCCAAAGTATAACTGTAGTCAATGATGGGCCTAGGCAAAGTTAATCGGCAACAAAGTTACTTAGATGTGGTTCTGAGCTGGCGCTCTCTCACCCAGACCGGACCGACTCCTGTCCGGTACCTCCGCTACTGTGAGTGGCTTCACAGTGCCCACTATGCGCCGTGTCTTCAGTCCTCCAGAAGATGGTGGCACTTCAGGTGGATCGGATGCTCCGCAGGCTCCTCGGTGGAGCGGAAGGCTCTCTGGAACAAAGTGCGAGGCCCAGGCTTCAGGCCTTGCATGCGCAGCAGGTGAGTGCAGGGATCCTCTCGCAGGAAGGGCGGCGTCCAAAGAGAAAGAGAGAGGCTCCTCCTCTCCCTTTTAAAGTTCACCACAGCAGTCCTTGCACAGGGAAATGCACCCTGGGTGCCTCAAAGCGTGCTGGGAACTGTAGTTTTGTGGGTGAAAACGATACCCCGTTACACACTCCCCTCACTTGAAATCTTTGGTCCCCAAAGACAGTATCAACAGTAGGAAAATACAAACTCATTAAGGGCTGCTAGAGAAGTTGGCAGAGGAAACTCCCAACAAAACGGGGAAGGGAGCTTGTCCTGCCCACTGGTTACATCAATGGGGTTGACCTGCCTAACTGTGCCAGAGAGTGAGCTGGGGTTGCCTTCCACCAAATGCACAGCAGAAGGATCAGGTGTTGGTAATGTCCTTCAAGCAGTGGTTACTGTATCCTCAGAACTTTCCCCCATCTGGGTATAGGTTAACTTCCGAGGAGGACGAATGGTTCTCTTGGCTCTTTGTTCTCTTGGGGTGACTGTTTCATCCCTCACTGTATCTTCTTCTGGAGTAGGTACACTGGGCTCCAATACTTCCGGTACATCCAGATCGGGTGCAGGAAGATGTTGGGAGTAATCTTGATGATCAGCAGAAGGTGTCCATGTGGCATCTTCCCACTCTTTAGACAGAGGACTAGACAGAATAAACTCAGTGGCTTCCACATTCAATGTACTATCCACAGTACCTTCAGAGGGGGGAAGATCTATAGACATGGGCTATGGGGTCTGAGAAGGCCACAACCATCCAAGCTCTTCTTCTTCACTCTGATCAGAGACATCCATTTCTCCAGACTGAGATACCTGAGACCGAGTGTTTGGCCTAGGTGTCTCCAAGCTTGAGGATGGTCCAGGGGAATCTTCTACAGGAGGTATCCGAACCGCTTCTGAAAGTGGAAGTAAGTGGTTTCTGTGCCATGTCTTCAGCGGCCCTATCTTTCCTTCTGGTTTTAGCTGATATACCGGCAGGTCTGGTAACTTCTTACAGATCACATATGTTTCCGGTCTCCATCTGTCTGCTAATTTATGCTTCCCTGGAACTCCTAGGTTTCGCAGCAGCACTCTGTCTCCTGGCTGTAGGTCATGGATTCGAACCTTGAGGTCAAAGTTCCTCTTGTTCCGGGCTCCTCTTTGCTCTGAGGCCACTTGGGCCTGTTCAAAAGCTAGCTTCAAACTCTTTCTCAGTCTATCTACATATCCCTTATGTGAGGTGGCTGAAGTGCGATCCGTTGATATGCCAAATGCCAGATCCACAGGCAGTCTTGCTTCCCTGCCAAACATAAGGCGATATGGAGAGTACCCTGTGGCATCGCTAGTGGTACTGTTGTAAGCATGCACGATGGCTGCTATGTGCTTGCTCCAATGCTGCTTCTGCTCGCTACTCAGAGTCCCCAACATATTTAACAGAGTCCTGTTGAACCTCTCCGGCTGAGCATCACCCTGGGGGTGATAAGGGGTAGTGCAAATTTTCTTGATACCCAAAGAGTCCAGCAATTTCTTGATTAATCGACTCTCAAAGTCTCTCCCTTGGTCTGAGTGCAGACGTTGTGGCAGCCCATAATGCACAAAGTATTTCTGCACTAGGATTTTAGCTACAGTGGATGCCTTCTGGTCTTTGGCTGGAAAAGCCTGAGCATAACGGGTGAAATGGTCGGTTATCACCAGAACATTTCCTTGTCCACTTAAGTCAGGTTCTAGACAGAGAAAGTCAATGCACACCAAGTCCAAGGGTCCTTGACTCTGCAGATGGCCCATTGGGGCAGCTTGACGTGGCAATGTCTTCCTCTGGATACAGCGAGCACAGGAGTGGCAGTACTCCTCCACTTCAGCCTGCATACAAGGCCAATAGAACCTCCCCCTTAGGATCTGCTTCATCCTGGTAGCATCTATGACCTGTGGCTGCATTCCTTCCCTCGGTACAATCTGGCACAGCATTCTATTCAGTCTCCGGACATATTCTGACAACTTCTCCCTCGGCTGTTGAAAGGTATGCTCAAATTGATATACCAGCTCCGACACCTTCTCCAGCTGGCCAAATTCCTCCTGCAACATAGACAGATAATCCATTGCTGTACACACAGTATTGCTGCACCTAAGATTTTTCACAGCCTCAGCAGCAGGACCCTTCAAGCTTTCACTGATGCGCTGCTTCTTCTGTGCTTCCGTAACTTCCCAGCCTTCTACTGCCTGCATTGCCTGCTCAATACAGTGTGAGGGGGTTAGCTCGGCAGCGGGTGTGTGTGACCCCCGGGATGGGCTCCCCACACAAAACAGGCCCAGCAAACGGAGGTTGTGGTTTTCAAAATCAAAAAAGGTGCGGTTTATTTTCTATTTACAGTGACAAAACACAGCAAAGCAAAAGAAACATAACCAAAATAAATCCTGGTCAAGTTGACCTCTGACTAAACATACAGGTTTCCTAACTAACAACTGGGATCAGCCTAGTGCTGTCCTAGTCCCTAAGTCCCTGGTTTAGTAAAAGTCCAAACAAATAGCCACACAGGCTTTGCCTCACCGCACAGGGGTTCACTCTCCCTAGACAGTCCACACAGGTCTGGTTCCAGGCATGAGCTAACATCTAATGAAGCTGGGAGTTCTTATAGAGGCCTAAATGAGCTGACAAGGTTCAGCTGGTCTCCTCATCTCTGTCTGCACGACGCCCCACACTCTCCCTAGAGGTATGAGTCATCCATGAGCCCACTAGCCTTATACAACTCTCCACCTAGTTGTATAAGTCGGCGTAAAGCCTGAATCTGGGCGAAATATATCTACCCCCCTGGATGCAACCAGGTGACTTTACCTTCCTGCTGTCACAACAGGTATCGAAATCTTCCTCCACGGGTGGCACACGTTGTGTTCCTGAAAACACCTGGAGTTTCCGGTACCCAGCTTCCACATGCACCGTGTTGGTTTTCTGGCACTTAACAACAAAGTCCCCTAAAGCACTAAAGCAGTCAGCAGTTCCGGACCTATGGCGGTCAGGGGTGACTTTGGAGCTTTCGTCTCTTGACTGCTTCCCAGTTTGGAGAAGAGTGATGGAGACAACGTTGGGGAGGTCCGTGGGGACTCTTTCTTCACAGCCCCAGTATGCACTAAGCGATACGTTCTGTCATCTATGTCTTTTTCACTCTGCCCTTTGAACTCTTCTGGGATTCCTCTTGTCCATTCTATTAATGCATATGCCCCCGAGGTATCTGTCTTTACATCCACCGCCCATGCTTTCCAGTTTGGGGATATTGACATTATTAGCTGCTTTACCTCTTCTTTCTCCTGGATCCCTCCTGGGAGTTCAATAATTACCGCCCGGACTGGATCCACAGCCTCCTCTGCGCACCATTGTGTCACTGCCTGCGAGTCAATGCTGGTACTTCAGACCGCCTTGATTGCAGCGTGCAATATACAAGGATCCCGGAACCGAGCCCCCACGTATAGCGATATCCTCAGTTTAAGAGGGCTGCTTGTTTGTTTTGGGCCTTGTAATGCACCGCTATCAACCCCTGGCAATCGGCTCTAACCTCTCGTGGCACAGTTAGGAAAGGGGGAAGGAAGGTATAACTGTACTATATCTATACTGTTATATGGTACAACCCCTTTGTATCCCAGCACAGTAATTGACACTGACAACCAAATTACTTAACTATAACTTTTTACTATTGGTAAAAGTATAAAAGGTAATTTGTATACAATATCTCATGCAGATCCCTGCATTAACAGGGTATAACATTCAGTAATGCAATGACCATAAAATAACCCCACTGCAGCTATCCTCCCTCGTGAGCAAAATGGCGCCCAGCAATGTCCTATACTACCCAGTCAGGCCTGACTATAACTTGGGGTATAGTTTGTAGAAGAATCTTCGTTAGCAACTCTTGGTGGTGCACATAAAGAAACAAACTGTAATCCAAAGGGGGTAGCAAATGATCTCTAAATTGGTAAAGCTGGAGAGACTGATAAACTCAGTTCAGCAGACAGTCTCTCCAAAGTATAACTGTAGTCAATGATGGGCCTAGGCAAAGTTAATAGGCAACAAAGTTACTTAGATGTGGTTCTGAGCTGGCGCTCTCTCACCCAGACCGGACCAACTCCTGTCCGGTACCACCGCTACTGTGAGTGGCTTCACAGTGCCCACGATGCGCCGTGTCTTCGGTCCTCCAGAAGGTGGTGGCACTTCAGGTGGATCGGATGCTCCGCAGGCTCCTCGGTGGAGCGGAAGGCTCTCTGGAACAAAGTGCGAGGCCCAGGCATCAGGCCTTGCACGCGCAGCAGGTGAGTGCAGGGATCCTCTCGCAGGAAGGGCTGCATCCAAAGAGAAAGAGAGAGGCTCCTCCTCTCCCTTTTAAAGTCCACCCCAGCAGTCCTTGCGCTGGGAAATGCACCCTGGGTGCCTAAAAGCGTGCTGGGAACTGTAGTTTTGTGGGTGAAAACGATACCCCGCTACATATGTAAGAATGACTACCCCTAATTTAAAAAACAAAACAAAAAAACAACAAAAATACAATATATAAGATAATATGCAATAATATATGAAACAGTGATAACGTATTCAGATCAAAAGCAGATATTCATCTGAATTTACATAAAAATATTATAAGGTGCATGTGCATCAAAAAGTGATGCAATGTGAAAATAAAAAAAAAACCTTTATTTACTCAGGGTAACATCATCTTTCACATTATACAAAAAAAATTGGGCTAACTTTACTGTTTTTTTACATTTTATTTATGAAAGTGTCTTTTTTTCCCCAAAAAAATTGCGTTTGAAAGACCGCTGTGCAAATACCGTGAGATATAAAATATTGCCACGATTGCCATTTTATTCTCTAGGGTCTCTGCTAAAAAATATATATAATGTTTGGGGGTTCTAAGTAATTTTCTAGCAAAAAATACGGATTTCTGGCCCAAATTTTACTTTTTAGATAAAAATACCACTATAATCCTCATGCTTAATGTATTCTAGTAAAGGTATGCTGTAAACGAAGGTCTGTTTTGTATTTTTGCACCATTGATTTCTTACTTTTGTAAGTTCCAGCAGGCCTCCGCCATCTCACGTGTGGGAATCTGAAGCCAGACTGTATCTCTTCCTGTATTCCATGCAGGCTGGTTACCAAGCATGCACCTCCAGATCTCACATATGCTCAGAGCAGCACGAGCGGTGTAATAGGTTGTAAGTTGGGTTTCCATAGCAACAGCAGTGTCAGAGGAAGTTGCTGCCTATGTAAACCTCTCCTCCCCTTACAGGAACTAGGAAGTTTATCTACAAAGGTTATAAATCTAGAAATATAAAAGATGCTAATTGTAAATGATATCCCTTATTTCTGTGCAGAGATTATATATATATATATATATATATATATATATATATCCCTATCTGCACAGAAAGAGGGATACCATTTACATTTAGCAATTTAGCATTGTTTAAGAAGTAATTACATTTTCCAAAAGCTGCCCCATCATATTTCCCCCTCAAAACTGCCCCCACGATAATTGCCCCATAATATTCCCCCCATAAAATTTTTCCCATCCTATTTCCCCCATCAAAATTGCCCATCAAATTGCCCCATTCCTATTGCCCCATCAAACCTGCCCCATCCTATATCCCCCATCAAAATTGCCCAATCAAAATTGTCCATCCTATTGCCCTCATCAAAATTACCCCATTCTATTGCCCCCATCAAAATTGTCCCATCAAAATTGCCCCATAAAAACTGCCCCATTAAAATTGCCCCATCAAAACTGCCCCATCAAAACTGCCCTCATAAAAAAACTGCCCCATCCTACTGCCCCATCAAAATTGCCCCCATCAAATATGCCCCATCCAATTCCCCCATCAAAACTCCCCCATCAAAACTCCCCCATCCTATTGCCCAACAAAATTCCTATAGCCCCATCAAACCTGCCCCACCCTATTGCCCTTATCAAAATTGCCCCCATTAAAACTGCCCCCATCAAATTGTCCCATCCTATTGCCCCCATCAAAATTGCCCCATCAAAACTGCCCCATAAAAACCTGCCCCATCAAAATTTCCCCATCAAAACTGCCCCATAAAAAACTGGCCCCATCAAAACTGCCCACATCAAAATTGCCCAATCAAAACTGCCCCATTCCTATTGCCCCCATCAAAATTGCCCTATAAAAACTGCCCATCAAAAAGTGCCCCATAAAAAAGTGCCCCATAAAAAGTTCCCCCATAAAAACAGCCCCATAAAATGTTTCCCATCCTATTGCCCCATCCAATTTGCCCCATCCTATTACCCCCATCAAAATTTCCCCATCCTATTGCCCCCATCAAAACTGCCCCCATAAAAAACAACCCCATCAAAACTGCCCCATAAAAATTGCCCCCATCAAATTTGCCACATTCTATTGCCCCATCAAAACTGCCTTATCAAAATTTCCCCCGTCAAAAAAGCCCCATCAATATGCACCATCCTATTGCCCCCATCAAAAATTTCCCATCAAAACTGACCCATCCTATTGCCCCCATCAAAACTGCCCCATCAAATTGCCCTTATCAAAACTGCCCCATCAAAATTGACCCATCAGAACTGCCCCATCAGAATTGCCCCATCCTATTGCCCCCATAAAAAACTGCCTCATAAAAATTGCCCCCATCAAGACTGACCCCATCAAAACTGCCCCCCATCACAACTGCCCCATCAAAAACTGTCCCATCAAAATTGCCTAATCCTTTTGCCCCATAAAAACTGCCCCATCAAAATTGCCCCATTCCTATTGCCCCCATCAATACTGCCCCATCAAAAAACTGCCCCATCAAAATTACCCCATCCTATTGCCCCATCCTATTGCTCCTATCAACACTGCCTTCATAAAAAAAAGACATGAAAGGGTTAAATAATTAAAAAAGAGTGTCAGTTATTTTTTTGGCAAGCAGCCAGAAGATTTGAAATTGCCAGAGAGCTAAAAATAGCTTGTTTACTGGTTACTGGCTGGAGCCTCATTTGCATGTTGTCATGGCTGCATTGATGTCATAGAGAGACCCGCTATAAAAGGTAGCTCTGAAGAGGGCCGGACTGGCCCACCGGGAAACCGGGAAAACTCCCGGTGGGCCGGCTGCCTGGCTGCTTCTGGGGCCACTGTGAGGGCAGCGGCGCCTGAAAAAAAAATGGCGGCGGGGCTGGGCCGACATGCAACTGCGCATGCGCCAGCGCAGTTCCGAGACTAGCCGCACTCGGGAAAGCCCGTCCACGCTCGGCAAGTTCCGGAAATGTGGGCACATGCGCAGTGACACGATGGCGCCGAGCTGTGCCATTTTTAAAAGTTTAGCCATAGCGCGCCGGCCAGCCTCTTCCTTCCTATGTCCCCTGCAGCCTCTGAATGCCTGCCCCCTCCCCCCTGCAGCCTCTGACCTCCTGTTTCCCCTGCAGCCTCTGACCTCCTGTCCCTCCACAGCCTCTGGCCTCCTGTCCCCCCTCTGCATCCTCTGACCTCCTGCCCCCCTCCACAGCCTCCGACCTCCTGTCCCCCCCTCTGCATCCTCCGACCTCCTGTCCCCCCCTCCGCATCCTCCGACCTCCTGCCCCCCCTCCACAGCCTCCAACCTCTTGTCCCCCCCTCCACAGCCTCCGACCTCCTGTCCCCCCCTCCGCAGCCTCCAACCTCCTGTCCCCCCCGCAGCCTCCGACCTCCTGTCCCCCCCGCAGCCTCTGACCTCCTGTCCCCCCCTCCGCAGCCTCCGACCTCCTGTCCCCCCCTCCGCAGCCTCCGACCTCCTGTCCCCCCCTCCGCAGCCTCCAACCTCCTGACCCCCTCTGCAGCCTCTGACCTCCTGTCCCCCCTCCGCAGCCTCTGACCTCCTGTCCCCCCCTCCGCAGCCTCCTGTCCCCCCCTCCACAGCCTCCTGTCCCCCCCCTCCACAGCCTCCGACCTCCTGTCCCCCCCTCCACAGCCTCCGACCTCCTGTCCCCCCCTCCGCAGCCTCCGACCTCCTGTCCCCCCCTCCGCAGCCTCCGACCTCCTGTCCCCCCCCTCCGCAGCCTCCGACCTCCTGTCCCCCCCCCCTCCGCAGCCTCCGACCTCCTGTCCCCCCCCTCTGCAGCCTCTGACCTCCTGTCCCCCCCTCCGCAGCCTCTGACCTCCTGCCCCCCCTCCGCAGCCTCCTGTCCCCCCTCCACAGCCTCCTGTCCCCCCCCTCCGCAGCCTCCGACCTCCTGTCCCCCCTCCGCAGCCTCTGACCTCCTGTCCCCCCCTCCGCAGCCTCTGACCTCCTGTCCCCCCCTCCACAGCCTCCTGTCCCCCCCTCCACAGCCTCCTGTCCCCCCCCCTCCACAGCCTCTGACCTCCTGTGCCCCCCTCCGCAGCCTCCGACCTCCTGTCCCCCCCCTCCGCAGCCTCCGACCTCCTGTCCCCCCCCTCCGCAGCCTCTGACCTCCTGCCCCCCCCTCCGCAGCCTCCTGACCCCCCCTCCACAGCCTCCTGTCCCCCCTCCGCAGCCTCCTGTCCCCCCCTCCACAGCCTCTGACCTCCTATCTCCCCCTTCCACAGCCTCTGACCTCCTGTCCCCCCCTTCCACAGCCTCTGACCTCCTGTCCCCCCCTTCCACAGCCTCTGACCTCCTGTCCCCCCCTCCACAGCCTCTGACCTCCTGTCCCACAGCCTCCGACCTCCTGTCCCCCCCTCCACAGCCTCTGACCTCCTGTCCCCCCATCCTCTGACCACCTGCCCCCCCTCCACAGCCTCTGGCCTCCTGTCTCCCCCTCCGCAGCCTCTGACCTCCCTTGTACCATCCGCAGCCTCTGACCTCCCCTGTACCATCTGCAGCCTCTGATCATCTCTTGTCTTATATCACGTCTGGAGAGGAGTCAAGAGCGGGAGTGCCGCCAGGATGGGGGTCATGGGAGAAGTCATATTAAACAGTGATGGTGTTAAGCGCTGTGTTTAAACAAAGAAAAGGAGGGAAAAGTGGGAATAGTGTGACTGATGACACACTCAATCAAAATACGTGTATATAATGTGACCTTACTATGAATAAATTGGCTAGGTAAGTAGAGGAACCCCAATCCTTTACTATCCACATCCATCCATCCTGGCCAATTGTGAATAATCCGAAACAAATATATTAGTAGTGAGTCATCCAAAAAAGTGTACAAGTACATAAAAAAGTCCACAAAAAATACACAATACAATTATCGAAAAAAATTATATATATGTGTGAAAAAATCGAAAAAAGAGTCCAGTTTACACCATACAATTTCAAAGTGAATATACAGTGATTCCCATCACCAAAGTGAACCAGTACATAAAATGAAAAGATGGCATACACATCAGTATGATGTTCCAAATACTGATCTCTCTTCAGTGCTCCACCTCTGTGCCTGCAAGCAGCTTACCTTGTTGCTAATAAAGTTTAGCATAGACAGGTCACAGGGCGTTGAGGACTGGTAAGCAGAGGTTATGGCAGTGCTGACCTCCTTCCTATGGTTGTAATCCTCTCAAGCGTCATACATAGATGCAGAAAGAGAAAAGCCAATATAGTGTAGTTCCGCTACTGTCTCGAGGCACAAACAGACGCCAGATATACACTCACTTAGAAGGAGAAACAATATGGGACCGTCTCCACGAGCCCTGAACTCGTCGTCCCTCAAGGTGTCAGTGGCTCTGTGTGGCTCTCCAAACAGCAGGGGATCTCAGTAAGTGGTGGCAATCAAGTCGTGGCAATCAATGCAATACAAAAGACATGGCAGACATTGCATAATCCCGTATAAAAAGTTATTTATTAAAAAGAAAACAATATGTAACACTCACATATAAGATGAAGAAAGAAGGCAGAGTATCCTACGAGTACCTCACTCGTCTGCCTATTCTAATCCTGGCGTGTCAGCGAATCTCCTCTCACTACGCGTATCGTCACGTGTCATGTGACTTCATCAGGGGATACTAGAGTATAGGGCTGCTGACAATTTATAGTCTCTTAAATGGAACATACAAAAGATATGCGGCCGCCATTTTGTTGTAGTCCTAGGTTGTAAACAAACCGGCGCCATTTTGCCTAGGACGTTCCGGAGTGTTAAGCCTATCTTGTGTATGTTAATACACGTAGCTCAGCCATTGGTCCGCAGCCGCCGTTTTATTGCAGCGCACGATAGTTATTCCGGCGGATCAAAGGGTCTCATAATATCTAGGCTGATGCTAGTCAGTCTGACATAAATGTCCTAATTTACAGTCTGTTTGTTTCGCTGGCTATACAGGCAGGTTATATGGATCGGCTGCATCACTGGGGACATGTATGGCAGGGGAAGTTAGATGTATACACATCCTGTCATCGCTCACATCTCTCTACCTTAATGTTACCAAGATCATAGGCTGGACAACCAATGATCTAAGCTGCAATATACACCAATAGGTCTAAAAGTAGCGAGAAAAACGACAAGATAGGTAGCTCATTAACACGGAAAAGCAAAGGACAAATGATGCATAGTTAAAATATTAAAAAATTAAAATCTACGGCTCAGACTCAGATTCTAAGCTCTTATCTAAAATGCAATAATATGCATAGATCTCAGATTTTTTACAAAATATGTAAATAAAATCCTATATGAGTATAAAATTTAAATATATAGACATACATGAAATGTAGCATTATTAAAATATTGTGAAATAGGGAGAACCCTAAGTATATAATACTGCGATGGTATTGGCGACACATTGGGATAATATATTAGGATGTAAGGGTGTTTGGGAGAAATTCCTATACATCTAGACCCCAGCACACTAAGCCAGAACATCCTTCTATAACATAGAGATTCAGACGTTTAATCGAGGTGTGATACGGTATTAGTGAAAGTGATAAGGGAGAACAATAGAGTGATAGGCAAAAGGGAAAGGGTTTAAAGGTGAGGGAATGGGGGAAGGGTTATTGATTAGAGGGGGACGGGAAATAAGGGAAGAGGACAGGGTTGGTTAGTGAGGTACTATGTTAGTAGAAAAAGTGGGGGAGGGGGGTTGGGAAGAAGGGAAGGGATAAATTAGTAGGATATTGTGTTAGTGGAGGACTGAAAAGGAAGAGCGGGGGGGGGGGGGGAGAAGGGGAGGGGGAAGGGACGGGGGGAAGGGGGGAGAAGGGGAGGGGGAAGGGACGGAGACCTCTTTCTATACCCTCTCCCAGCATGCACAGCAAGTTCCCCGCCCCGCTGTACTACTGCTGCGAGAGGACAAAAAGGGTACAGACTTACAGTGGTGGTTCAACCCCAGCCCCTGGCGACAGCACCACCTATAGGCCGCAGGGAACTGAACACCCTGATGTCCTCCACTGGCATGAATTGGTCCATGAACTCTAATAATTACTGCATCTGAGCCATTTATCACTCAGATGCCTCCCCTCCGCTACACACGTTTTTGATCCATTGAAGTCTATGGAACCAAAAACACAACCTGCTGGTCCCTGAAACTTTCCATGAAATGCACAGATGTGAACCACTTCCAAAGAAAACCATGTTAAATGGACTGTAGTGTGTTTCTGCAAAACTGAAAAGGCACTAAAAAATACCTAGGTGTGAACCCGGCCTAAAGTTGCTATACATGCACAGGTTTTTTGTTCAGATTACTAGCTGACAGGTGCTTGCATCTACACAAGCGATGCTGGGACACTGTATTCTGATGGGGGGACTCCCCACTGTCAGAATACACTGATTAGTGCTGTAGCCGAATGAACAAGGTTCTGTCTAACAGGGAGGGCTAGACCCAAACTGAAATTAAGGCCATGCCTGCTCAACTGGACTTGCTCCAGCAGGCCCCCTCCACTACTGCAACTTGTTACCTCAGCTTTTAGATCCCTTTCACACTGGGGTGCGGGCTGCGTTAGCGGTAAAGTGCTGCAAGTTTTAGCGGCGCTTTACCACTGTTTAAGCGCCGCTTTTCAGATGCTAGCGGGGCACTTTTAACTCCCACTAGCGGCTGAAGAAAGGGTTAAAACCGGCTGGGTTGCAGCACTGCCAAATCGATTTGCAGTCGCTTCGCCAGCACTGCCCATTCATTCCAATGGGCATGGGGTGGTTTAGGAGCGGTGTATACAGCGCTACCAAACCACTACAAAGATGCTGCTTGCAGGACCTTTTCTAACGTCCTACAAGCGCACCGCTCCAGTGTGAAAGCACTCGGGCATTCACACTGAGGAGGCATTTTTCAGGCATTATTTTTAGTGCTAAAATGTCTGAAAAACGCCTCAGTGTGAAAGGGGTATTAAATTACTGGCTGTGGTCACACTCCAGCCTCCCCATCATACCATACAGGGTTAATGTCCCTCTATGGTATGTGATGATGTCACAGCTTTGGGGTGAAGGAAGAGAAATTAGAATCAGGTAAGTGAAAGAGGTTACCCCCCCCCCCCCCCACACACACACACACACAGCCAGGCTGGACATTTTTACTGTCCTGGAGTTGGGCTGTATTATTATGATAGAGTTTTTGATAGGTTAGGAATTCCTGGGACTTCTGAAGTGCTCCATAGATGTATTCCATACACACACACATTATATGTTATTAAAAAAAAAAAACATTTTTTAACTGGATATAATGTGTATGTTAAGGTGACCAGATTTTTAAAATGAAATCTGGGGACATATTTTTTTTTTTTACTAGTAATGGCGGCAATCAGCAACTCTCTGCCCGTTGTCACCGCCGCCCGCCTCACAGCCTATCAAGTCTAAAGCCTCGTACACATGACCGAGTTTCTCGGCAAGAACCAGCAAGAAACTTGCTGAGTAACTCGGTCGTGTGTACGCGGCTATCATGTTTCTCGTCAAGAAAACCGACAAGAATCTCGACGAGAAAAATAGAGAACCTGCTCTCTATTTTCTCGTCGAGATTCTTGTCAGCATGTTTCTCGACGAGAAAAGTGTGTGCGTGTACACTTACCTGTCCTCCGGGAAGCCCGCGCATGCTCAAAATGACTTCAACGCATGCGCGGTAGCTTCCTAGGCATAGGTAGGGTGTAGCAAGATGGCGGCGACGGCATCGAATATGACGAGCGCGCGCTCGTTGTAGTCGATGACGTCATCGCGTTCGCTCCATTCAAAGAACCGCGTTCGCTCCATTCAAAGAACCGCGGGTTCTTTGAATGGAGCGTGTGTACACTCGGCCGGGACAAGTTTCTTGTCCAAGAATCTCATCAAGAAAAACAACGTGTTTTTTCTTGACGAGATTCTCGGTCGTGTGTACGAAGCTTTACTCTTCGGGCCCCCGGCTACTACTGGGTGGGAAACGGACGAAGATCACTCCACCAGGGAAGGCAAGGAGATAGGCAGGCGGCTGGCTGGGACTTGAGCCAAGGCAGAAGAACATGCGAGAGGAGCTGAATGGGCATGCTTCCGAAATGGAAGAAATATTCCCTCCGCTCCGACCAGCACATGATCATCAGAAAGGGGCACAGATAATGAAAAAAATACACCCCCCTAAGCTAGTAGGAGCGGCAGAGTGGGGGGGGGGGGGTGTAAATCAGATTTTTTTTTTTAATTCTGCACTGTCTTTGAAATTGTCCCAGCCCCTGTTCAAATCCAATCCGGGGACAGACTTGGTCCGGGGACAGTGTCCTCAATCTGGGGACTGTCCCCGGACACCGGGGATGTCTGGTCACCCTAGTGTATGTGGAATACATTTATGTAACACCTCAGAAGTCCCAGGAATTTCTAACCTGTTCAAGAATGTTACTTTCTCTGTCAGTAAACCTGCAAAGTACAGGGCAGGTTTACAGCACAGAGTTGTATAAAGGAAAAGGCAGAGAAGGTCGGTACTCACAGGTAAATGGCTGCTATCTGTCCTCTCACATCCAGTCATCCCCAGGGAGAGCTGTGCTGTGTGCTGGACAGGAGGAAAGTGATCGTGGGTGCACTGTGTGTGATGATCTCTTCCTCTTCCTGCTCCTCCCACCTGTACTTCAGCTGTGAAAGGCACTGAAAGCCCCGACTGACTCCGCCAGACAGGAACCCGAGGAGAGACAGTTTTCCCCCAAATGCTGCATCAGAGAGGAGATCGACAGTCTGTCTTCTGGCACACAGGGGATAGGATGGTGAGTAACTCTTGTGAGGACTGCAGACACAGCTGTGAAGTAAGCAGTCAGGATGTATCCGATGCTCCCTGAAGTTCACATGCTTCATCCCTGACAGCTGGCGGCGGAGTGATATTCAGCTGACAGGGATGATGTAGCCGGAACTACAGAGTCAGCATAGGAAAATGCGGCTGACTGGCTGATTACTCCGCAGCCAGTGGCTGCAGTTCCCACAGGAGTTACACATCCTCCATGACAAATAGTCCCACTTTCAGATACCAGAGGTGAAGGAAAAAGAATTCACACATTTTGGCAGCAAAAAAGCCCTGGGGTGTGTTGGGTGTGCCTGGGCATTAGGGTGTGCCCAGGCACACCTGGCACACCCCATGTGCACGCCTATGCTGGGATAGATGTAATGGTTAGGATTAGACTAGAGCAGATATAAGTTTATGATTAGGCTAGGATTGAAATGAGGGGATTAGGCTGGGTTAGGAATATGATTAAAAGTAGTAGTTTAAGTATATGAAATGTTAGGATTAGGCTGGGGTAGATGGGAGAGTTAAGACTAGGCAAGGGCAGATGAAAGGGTTAGGAATATGCATACCTCCCAACTTTAGAATTTGGGAATGAGGAACACTCAAGTGAGAGGATGGTCTGTGGTGCACTATGCATGCAACAGCAAAAAGTGGACCAGATTACATTAGACAGAATATTGGTTGTGGTTTAAAGGATAAATTCACCTTTTATAACATGTTGAAGCTGAGTCCTTTCTGTGACAGCAGGCCCGGGATTTCCTCCACGCGCCTGCTGGCACAATATAAAAGATGTGGCCTCACAGGGCTCTGCTTACCTGGCCTTGTGCTCTGTGTGCTCCATATTCCTGGCCCCTACAATCTGCCATCCATACCCTTGAAACCTGCACTCTGTGTTACATATCTCTGACCTCTGTGTTACATATCTCTGACCTCTGTGTTACATATCTCTGACCTCTGCGTTACATATCTCTGACCTCTGCACAAACTGTTTCTACACCCACAATTTGCTATGGCATGCTGAGCATGACACCTAATTTATCTCCTCTGTGTGGATACTAGATGCTGTGTGGGGCCCCATGATTTCTAAAAAAACAATGGCAATTTTAAGTGTTGGGGAGGTAGTCATACCCATGTTTATTCCAGATTTTCTTCATTCTTGAGCATATGCTTTTTTCCCCATTAATCCTTATTATCGATTGCAGAGTAGCAGCAGGGATATAAGAATTGGCTATAGTAAGTTTCAGTCTTAGAAAGACGGTCTGAAGGAAAACAGCTTCTGGTTCGTTCGCTCTCTAGAAAACTCACAATATTTTGTGAATCCTGATTTATGGGTGTACCCTGTATTAAAGTAGATCTAAACCCTAGTTGAATGACATTTAATTTGCTAAAGCACTGCATATCAAAAAAACAATGACCATGATTTTTTTTTCATAAAATATTATTTTTATATATTTTTTTGCATCTCAGTGTTGCTGTTCACCTTCAGCTTCTTTCGACCACTTCCTGTCTATATGCATTCGCTCCAGCTTTGGCTGCACATTATTGAGCTGGACCTAGCTGTCTCTTGTTTGAGTGACTGTCTCTCTTTTGTAACCAAATCTCTCTGCCCCACTTTCCTTAGTTCTGGCTATTTTTGGTCTGATGTTTAGAACTCCATTGACAATTCGATATTTAACAGCCACACGTGTTATAGTATATTTTTACCCAAGCTCAAAATTATTGCATTTTTTCTTTAAAAAGACCTTACAAAGTAAAACTAGTGGTGGAAAATCAATTGGGTTTAACCAATCAGTTTTATAAAATCTTGAGGCTCTGCCTAAATGAGAGTGTAGCAGTGGTATGCATTTAGCCTTCATACTTTGTGGCAAAAGTTGTCCCTCTTTCTCATCTCATAAAGTTGTGAGATATGCTGCTAGTGACAAAGGTGGATTATGCCCATTATATGTGTTGGCACAGCCATTTGAGGTCTCCACCAGGGATGTATATGACAATGACAAGGTGACAGCACAGAGGAAAGAAGTCCTCTAAACACCAAGGGTGTATACAAAATTTGCATATCTGTACATCCGTTTAACCACTTAACGACCGCTCACGGCATATATACGTCAGCAGAATGGCACGGACAGGCACAATCACGTACCTGTACGTCCCCTTTAACTGCCTGCTGTGTGGCGCGCGCTCGCGACCCTGCCGCCATCCCCATGAGTCGGACCGCGGGTCCTGCCGACTCGATCGCCGTGGGGATCCCCGCGATCGTTTCACGGAGGGATGGAGCGGGGAGATATTCGTGTAAACACAACATCTCCCCGCTTGCCTACTGACACTGTCACCGATCTCCGCCCTGTGTAATCAGAGCGGAGATCAGTGATGTGTCACTTGTAGCCACGCCCCCTAACAGTAGTAATCACTCCCTTAGGCACACTTAACCCCTTTAGCGCCCCTAGTGGTTAACCCCTTCACTGCCAGTGTAATTTTTACAGTAACCAGTGCATTTTTATAGCACTGATCGCTGTAAAAATGACAATGGTCCCAAAAATGTGTCAAAAGTGTCCGATGTGTCCGCCATAATGTCGCAGTCCCAAAAAAAACGCTGATCGCCGCCATTACTAGTAAAAAAAAATAAAAAAATAAAAATGCCATAAAACTATCCCCTATTTTGTAAACGCTATAACATTTGCGCAAACCAATCAATAAATGTGATTGCGATTTTTTTTTTTTACCAAAAATATGTAGAAGAATACGTATCGGCCTAAACTGAGGAAAAAATATTTTTTTAATTATATTTTTAGGGGATATTTATTATAGCAAAAAGTTAAAAATATTGCATTTTTGCAAAATTGTCGCTCTATTTTTGTTAATAGCGCAAAAAATAAAAACCGCAGAGGTGATCAAATACCACCAAAAGAAAGCTCTATTTGTGGGAAAAAAAGGACGTCAATTTTGTTTGGGAGCCTCGTCGCACGACCGTGCAATTGTCAGTTTAAGCGGCGCAGTGCCGAAACGCAAAAAGGGGCCTGCTCTTTATGCTGCATATTGGTCCGGGGCTTAAGTGGTTAAACTAGTTCTATGCAAACAGGGCAAAATGAAATGTTCTCAGGCTATATTCCGTGCAGAATGTATGAATGCAGAAAATACTGCATTATGGGCACTAGATGGCATTGACTATCATCATAATGAACCGCTTGCCGACTGCCCTATAGAAAATTTACCGCTACTGGGCGTGATCCTAAGTGGTGGCTGGTGATAATTTTTTTGGGGGGGAGGCAAACAGTGCACCCACAGCGCCCCTCTCCGGTCAGGCCGGTTGGGTCCAAAGCACTTACCCCATCTGAGTTGAGTTGAGTTGAGAGGTATCTTAATATAGCGCGGTCTTACCCCGAAGGGTCCCGACGCACATAGCAGAGTTCCTGGGAAAAGAGGACCCAGGATCCTATGGCAGGCTGCGCTTCACCTGGCGACAGGCGGCGGGCATCACGGGCAGCGGGCATCAAGGGCAGCTTCCCCTTCTCTTCTCCGTAGGCATTACGGCAGCTTCTGTCTCATCCCTCCTCAGTGGCCAATCGGAACGCTTCTCCTTTGGGCCAATCAGGAAATGGGTCTCAGACCCACTTCCTGATTGGCAGGGAGGATAATCAGTGTGAATCAGTGTGAAAATATTGAATATTCATTCGCTATTGTCACGCAACTGGGTGGGCTCGGTTTGCAGTGCTCTGTGACCCAAACCCACCCTTTTTTGAAGTCTATTAGAGCCTCTGGCTCTAATCACATGCTTCGCAAAAACACCCCCTCCCCTATTGGAATTCATGTATCCGAGGGCCTGTATGGGGGCCGGACGCATGGATAGGGAGGGCAGAGGGCGGTGCCCATCCGCCCTTAACGGACGAGCCGCCCCTGGTTATCCTGCACTTGCGGTTATCAGGCGAGGGTGCCGGCGGAACTTTGGGTCCGCGGGTCCTGTTGTGTAGAATTACAGCGGGACCGGCGGACCTGATGTCCACCGGCACCAGCTGATCATTAGGTACACGGGCAGAACGGTAGTCTGGCTATGTAAACAAGGCAGATTGCCATTCTGTCATTACAGAAGGCATGGATCTTGTGTTTCTGTAAAGTTTTGATGCATGAACAGCTATTTTTTTCATAAATCTATTATTTTTATAAAAACTACCCAAGAGTGTAATCAGGTGCATGACAAATGATGGCAAAAAAACAAAAACAAACAAGGCACACGTAAAATAATATAAAACATTGATCTGACACACAGAATCAGCAGGTTTATATAGGGTCTATATTATTAGTAATGATGTATTAGTACACAGACAAGTTATTTTCATGCTTATTATTTTCAGGATTTCCCTGAGATGAAACGGCATTTTAACTCATCAAATCAGCTGTGCAAAATAATGGAAATTCTGAAAACATGACCTGTTGGGGTATAGAGCCGTGTTTCTCATAACCTGTCCTCTATGTCAGGTTAACAGTCCATGTTTTCAGGATTTCCATTAAGGACTGGGGATGAGAAACACGGCTCTATACCCCGACAGGCCATGTTTTCAGGATTTCCATTAAGGACCGGAGATGAGAAACACCAGCTAGCTTTTCATTGATCCTGTGCCTCTAATGTCTTTGTACCAGAAGAATTTTAAAATTGTCTTCAATAAAAGGTGTCAACAGAGTGCGGCCGTCCAATCTTTTCTTTGATTCATTACCTACGTATTACCTTTTGTATGTGCTATGTTTTTTGCTCATGTTAATAAACACATTAATACAGTTTTTACCTAGCTGGTCGTCACTTGCCTCATTTAACCACTTGCCGACTGCCTCACGTACATTTACGTCGGCAGAATGACACGGGCAGGCAAAGCAACGTACCTGTACATTGCTTTGAATCTGCTGCCTAGCGGGCGCATGCTCGCCGCAAGCTCCGTGACCCTGGCCGCAGGACCCACAGACCCGATGTCCCTCGATCGTGTCACTGAGCGGCAGAACGGGGAGATGTAAACAACGCATTTCCCTGTTCTGCCTAGTGACAGGACAGTGATCTACTGCTCTCTGTCATTGGGAGCAGTGATCACTCTCATGTCACATGTAGCCCAGACCCCTCACAGTTAGAATCACTCCCTAGGACACACTTAACCCCTTCCTCACTCCCTAGTGTTTAACCCCTTCCCTGTCAGTGTCCTTTACACAGTAATCAGTGCATTTTTATAGCACTGATCGCTGTATAAATGACAATGGTCCAAAAATAGTGTCAAAGTGTCCAATGTGTCCGCCACAATATCGCAGTCACAATAAAATTTGCAGATCACAGCCATTACTAGTAAAAAAAAATTATAATAATAGAAATGCCATAAAACTATGCCTTATTTTGTAGACTAAATAACTTTTACGTAAACCAATCAATATACGCTTATTGTCATTTTTTTTACCAAAAATATGTAGAATACGTATCGGCCTAAACTGAAGATATTTTTTTTTTAATATATATATATTTTGGGGATATTTATTATAGCAAAAAGTAAAAAATATTGCTTTTTTTTTTCTAAATTGTTGCTTTTTTTTTGTTTATAGCGCAAAAAATAAAAGAGGTGATCAAATACGACCAAAAGAAAGCTCCATTTGTGGAAAAAAAAGGACGTCAATTTTGTTTGGGTGCAACGTTGCACGACCGCGCAATTGTCAGTTAAAGCAACGCAGTGTTGAATTGCAAAAAATTGCCCGGTCATTGGGCAGCCAATTCTTCCGGGGCTGAAGTGGTTAAAGTCCCAAAACCCCCCTTATTATTTTCAGAGAATAGGGATGGGGGCGCATTTTTTATGTGCTTAATTTTAAGTCCCACTGTATACCCCCCCCCCCCCGTTTAGTCCATAATGTTCCATATATATGTAGCGCCCACCCCAATTTTGGGGCGCTATATGTGTAAATTTAGGGGCAGTCTGAGCCAGTAGTTGGGCTCGGACCAATTATGGTTCAAATTGTTTGCTCTGCTCTGGGTGTGATACTGCTCGGCAGTGTTATTCTACTTTGCCTGCAGGTGGCACTGTCACCGCTGGCACAGGCTAGATCACGGGGGTATCACAGCACCTTGGGTGTTTTCTCTCGGCAGCCATGCAGTGGGTGTGGTCTACCCGCTGTGCATGCTGGGAGAGGGTACAAAAGAGTCAGACGCCTTTTGGCGTGAGGCGATTCCAGGGGGACCCCAAGGCGTTCGGGGGACCTCTGGTCCAGTGAGCGTGTCTCATGGCCCTCATGGCACGGGATGCGTGTGATTGGTCTCGGGCACCTTCAGCCTGAGGCTCTGCTGCTGCATAGTAGGCCCAGCTCTCCTATCGAGGGCCTACGCTTCGGAGAGGGATCCCAGGCTGCCCGGTTAAAGGGGCCCATCTTTAGAGAAGGAGTTTCAGGGGAAGATCAGTCCCGGTGGAGATAGCGACAGTACTGCTGTCTCGGGGAGAGGCCTGGAGGCCTACCTAAAGGGGGATCCGTTATCTCTGACATCCGTGCTCCACTCCAACTGCTAGGACCGCTCTCAAAGGGACTATCCGGGTGAGCAATACCCACTCAGGCTTGGGTGGCGACGAAAGTGTTCTCTAAGTGTTGCGTGCCTGAACCTTCCCCTACTCTGTCATTCCTACTCTCTCTTCCTTCCAAGTTTTACCTCAAGAAAATAATAAAACCTTGCTGCTTAGGTTTTACACCTGTGTGGACATTGGCTTTAATGCAAAGGGACTTCCGCCTAGACAACGGAGACCAGGGATCCACTCTGGAGAGGTAACTCGCCGCAAGACCCAAAAACATTTAACACTGCTCTCTACACAGAAGGGGGGATAACGGGCAAGTAGCAGGTGTGCCCTGACTGCAGAAATGGCAGAAAAGAAGAAACATATGTAGCGGGGTCCTAAATTTAGGGGAAGTGTTTGAGTGGTAGTTATGCTCAAACACCCCAATTGTCAGGATTCTTTCAACCATTTTTGTCCGCAGGGAGAGTATTGGTGTATAGTTCCCTGTGGCCTGCAGGTGGCGTTGCCATGGTGGGCCAGCGTTGAACCGCTGATACAGTGTTGTGCCTTGTGTGTCCCCTCTCAGCAGCCGTACAGTGGGTGTGGCAGGCCTGCTGTGCATGCTGGGAGAGGATATAAAAGGGACAGACGCTGCCTGTTCATTTGTCTTCTTCGGTCGTCGGGACTCCTACTCCCAGGAATGTGTTCCTGTCCGCCCTGGGCACCTTTGGCCCATGGGCGGAGGTCGGTGAATCTGTTCCCAGGCACCTTTAGCCCTAGGACCACAACAAAGGCCTTGGGCCCAGCACCTTCGGCTGGGGCCCACCAAGGATCGAGGAATCCCAGGGTGCCGCCTTGCGAGGGGACCCATATCTTAGACGAGGAGGCCGGGGGAGGAACTGTTCCGAGGGACCGGTGAGAAGTTACGGTGAAGGAAGGGGCCCGGTAACTCTCTGGAGGTATGTCTTCTCTTTACAAAGAGGTCAAGCTTTGAAGCACCAAGTTCACCAGGTCTGTGGCAGAGACCAAGTTCACCCAGTCTGTGGCAGAGACCAAGTTCATCCAGTCTGTGGCAGAGACCAAGTTCATCTAGTCTGTGGCAGAGACCAAGTTCATCTAGTCTGTGGCAGAGACCAAGTTCATCTAGTCTGTGGCAGAGACCAAGTTCACCAGGTCTGTGGCAGAGACCAAGTTCACCAGGTCTGTGGCAGAGACCAAGTTCACCAGGTCTGTGGCAGAGACAAAGTTCACCAGGTCTGTGGCAGAGACCAAGTTCACCAGGTCTGTGGCAGAGACCAAGTTCACCAGGTCTGTGGCAGAGACCAAGTTCACCAGGTCTGTGGCAGAGACCAAGTTCACCAGGTCTGTGGCAGAGACCAAGTTCACCAGGTCTGTGGCAGAGACCAAGTTCACCAGGTCTGTGGCAGAGACCAAGTTCATCCAGTCTGTGGCAGAGACCAAGTTCATCCAGTCTGTGGCAGAGACCAAGTTCATCCAGTCTGTGGCAGAGACCAAGTTCATCCAGTCTGTGGCAGAGACCAAGTTCATCCAGTCTGTGGCAGAGACCAAGTTCATCCAGTCTGTGGCAGAGACCAAGTTCATCCAGTCTGTGGCAGAGACTGTGCGGTTAAGTTAGAGTACCATTTGGCTGCTAGTCCCTACCTAGGGAGACTATCCATCTGGGCTGAGTCTGCTTGAGAAGCCGAGCAGTGAAGTGATTACGTTTGTGCCTGGACCTCTCCCACACCTTATGCTGTCCTGTCTTCTTACTCCAACCTTTACCTATCAGAGACTGTTATTTACGAGAAATAAACTCTACGTTGGAGTTGCAGCTGGTATGGACATTCAAGTCACTGGGGGGGAACAAGGACTTATCTCTGTCAATTGTAGAGGTGAGAACCATTCTCTGGAGGATTCTGGTTTCTGGCCGTGGAGACCCGCCAACAACACCGCTCAACCTCTTTATACAGGAGGGTACGGGCTTGTGGCGTGGTGTGCCCTCTCTACCTGCAAGGAGCCAAAGGCAGGTGAAGGGGGTGAGGGCGCTACACATACATATACAGTGATTGAGGACTGCCAGTAACTTCAGAGCTAATAGAAGAAATGAGGATTAGAGAGGACATGTTACATGCTTTTGGCTGGGGATATGCTGCATAAGACAAGACAAAACTAAGAACATGTTACATGAGACTAATAGAGATCAATGCTATTATCCTAATCAATGTTGCCACTACAAATTGCTGAGGTCAGAGGGCCACACATCATATACTAAAAGGCCGCAGGTTGGTCACCAGGGTTGTAGGGGGGGGGGGGTGGTTAGATTTGTTAATTTCTGGTCAGTTTTCGCTTTCTTCAGACCTTGTCTTTCTGTAATATAACTACAATTCAAATACAGATTGGTTCTTTAACCTCTATTGTTCCAGACTGATGTTTAAAGCGCAGAGTCAGACTAATTAGATCCAACATAATATATCATTACTGAAGACAAAAGGTATATGTGTCTCTTTGATAATGGGGCTGTCATTTCTGAAACAGGTTCACTGTGGTAGACCTCTTCATACTTGAAGAATGCACAGGCCTTTCCATTATTTAACTACATGAAGCAGGCAATAAGATTAGTAAAATGCCCCATAATGAAAGCGGTTTTCTTTTTATGTATGCTTATTTAACCACTTCAGCCCCAGAAGATTTTACCCCCTTCCTGACCAGAGCACTTTTTGCAATTTGGCACTGCGTCGCTTTAACTGACAATTGCGCGGTCATGCAACGATGTACCGAAATATAATTTGCGCCCTTTTTTTCCCACAAATAGAGCTTTCTTTTGGTGGCATTTGATCATTTGGTGGCATTTGACCTCTGCGGTTTTAATTTTTTGCGCTATAAACTAAAAAAGAGTGACATTTAAAAAAAAAAAAAAATGATTTACTTTTTGCTATAATAAATATTCCCCAAAATGTTTTTAAAACACAAATTGCTTCATCAGTTTAGGCCAATATATATTCTTCTACATATTTTTGGTAAAACAAACAACGCAATAAGCGTATATTGATTGGTCTGCGCAAAAGTTAGGGTCTACAAACTATGGGAAAGATTTATGGTATTTTTAGAAAACATTTTTTTTTACTAGTAATGGCGGTGATCTGCGATTTCTAGCGGTACTGCCACATTGCGTTGAACAGATCGGACACTTTTGACATATTTTTGGGACCACTGACATTTATACAGCAATCAGCGCTATAAAAATGCACTGATTACTGTGTAAATGTCACTGGTAGGGAAGGGGTTAACACTAGGGGGCGATCAAGGGGTTAAATGTGTTCCCTAGTTAGTGTTTCGAACTGTATGGGGATAGGACTGACTGGGGGAGGAGACATTTCACTGTTCCTACTTATTAGGAGCAAACAATATGTATCCTTACCCCTGATAAAAACCCCTGCCTATTGGCTGAGATACCCTATATATTTCTAATCTGTCTTAGCTTTGCCCTAGTCTTATCCAATGTCACTAGGTACCCGACCAGCGGCAGAAGAGAGAAGTGCAGCAATTCCGAACTTAGGGTGAACTCAATAGATCCCTAACAATTGGCCAAGGCAAATACACCTGGCAGGTAAATTTTGGAGCAACCTTGCCTAGACATCAGGGTGCTACATCTATGTAAAACCTTTATCCCAAAGGGAAAAACAAAAACAGTTCCTGTAACTGCTTAAAAAGTATTAGCTGCAGTTCAGCTTCAATATGTTAGTGTATCCAAATCTTCTAGACCAGGGGTCTCCAAACTGCGGCCCAAGGGCCAGATGTGGCCCTTTGCCAGCCTTTATCTGGCCCTTGGGGCACAATTCCTCCCACTTATATGAGGCACTATTCCTCCCACTGACACCAACAATGGGGCACTATATCTTCCACCGATACCAATGATGGGATACTATGCCTCCTACTAATAGAGGGAATACTCCTCCTCCTATTGACCACCAACCCTGAGGCCATATTAATTCTCACTGATGCTGGGCCTGAGACATTTTCTGCCTATGCTTGCCACAATCCGGCCCTCCTAAAGTTTGAAGGACAATAAAGTGGCCCTTTGTTTGAAAAGTTTGGAGACCCCTGTTCTAGACCATCTAACACTCCCCTCCCCCCAGACTGACAATGCTGCTATTCCAAATTTGTCTCTGTTTCTGTTTCATCCAGAGTGTAGGCACTCCAAAACAGGTGAAACATAAGGAGAAAAAGCCTTAAAAAAAATGAACGCAGCCACCAGATCCCAGGATTGGTAAGTTGAAATATATACATTTTTGGGTTTAAAGAAAATGATACTCCAACATTTAATATATATGTTCCTGTTGTACCATTTACTTTTGTTAAAAAGTATTCCTGTTCTCTTTGTATTTCATCCTTTTGTATGAAATGATGATTCTGCCAGTCCCCCTTCTTTCTCATTCCACACTGACCACCCTAGGCATAAGAGCACATTCATCGCACCATAGTTAGTTTTCTGGCTCTGCTGGAAGAACAGACTGTCTGTCCTCCAATGGCCAAGACTTGTGCTGACCCCCCTGCAAAGTCATTCACTGGGAAGTGTTCTGCTGTTTCTCTACCCCCTAGCTCTCTAAGCTACTTATGCAGCTGAGAGATCACTTAAAAAAAATCATTTTATAATGTTATATAACACGTTTTTGCCTTTCATTTCCAATTTAACCACTTGCCGACCACCCGCTGCAGATGTACTGCGGCAATGTGGTTTGGCTGCGGAAATCGCTGTACCGGTACGGCTACTCGTGCACTAGCTGAACCCCTTGTTTACCTACAGTTAACCCCTTGACCCCCCCTGATGTTAACCCCTTCCCTGCCAGTGTCATTAGTACAATGTCAGTGCAAATTTTTAGCATTGATCACTGTAATAATGTCACTGGTTCCCAAAAAAGTGTCAATGTCAGCTAGGTGTCCGCCGCAATGTCTCAGTCCCACTAAAAATCACTGATCACCGCCAATACTGGTAAAAAAAATTAATAAATAATAAAAATGCCATAAATCTATCTTCTATTTTGTAGACGCTATAACTTTTGCGCAAACCAATCAATATATTATTGGGATTTTTTTTACCAAAAATATGTAGAAGAAGAATTTTTTTGGGATATGTATTATAGCAGAAAGTAAAAAATATATTTGTTTTTTTTTTAATCAAAATTGGTGGCCTTTTTTTGTTTATAGCGCAAAAAATTAAAATCGCAGGTGATCAAATACCACCAAAAGAAAGCTATATTTCTGGGAAAAATAGGACGTCAATTTTGTTTGGGTACAACGTCGCACGCCCGTGCAATTGTCAGTTAAAGTAACACAGTGTCGTATCACAAAAAAAAGCCTGGTCATTAAGGGGGTAAATCCTTCCGGGGGTGAAGTGGTTAACCACTTACCGACCTGCTGACAGTAAATATACTGCTACAGGACGGCTTTATTAAAGGTTTGGGGCGTGCATGCGTGTGCCCCCTGATGACCCATGCTGTGATTGGACACAGTATGAGTTTGTCAGCAGGTTTCAGCCAATACTTTTGGCTAAAACTTGCTGATTGGCTGTGTCCATTCGCAGGGCAGAGTTCTGTGTTTACAAAAACACAAAACTCTGTATACAAAGAACCGCGATCTAGCTGTTTCTTCTCCCTGAAAAGCAGAGAGAAAAAAACAGCCAGATCTGTGAGTAAAAGCAGTAAACATTACATTTATTAGGCACACCGTTAACTCCTTGATTGCCCCTAGATGTTACCCCCTTCCCAGCCAGTGCCATTAGTGTACAGTATTAGCACTTATCACTGTATTAGTGTCACTAGCGATGTCAGTGTCAGTTAGTGTCCCTCCCAGCCAGTGTCTGCCAGCGCCAGATTGCCCACCACACTATCACAGTCCCATCATAAGTCGCTGAAAATTTCAAGTATATATACACTATAGTTTGTAGACGCTACACTTACTAATATTTTGTTTTTACAAAAGACATGTGGCAGAATACTTTTTGGCCTACATTTATAAAGAAATTACATTTTGGGATTTTTTTATTGGATATGTTTTATAACACAAAGTGGAAATATTATTTCGATTTTTTTTTTTATTATAAAAATAAAAAACACAGTGGTGATCAAATGCCACCAAAAAAAGCTCTATTTGTGTGAAAAAAAATTATATACATTTTATTTGGGTACAGTGTAGCATGAACGAGCAATTGCCAGTTAAAGTAATGCAGTGCTGAATAGCGAACAATGGTCTGGTCATGAAGTGGGAAAAAAAATCCGGTGGTTAAACTGAATGGGTTGTTTTATAAGGTAAGGGTTCCCATATACTTTAATACAGCTTTCATTCTAGTTCAATGAGATTTCGATGTAATTGAACACAGGCTTTAGATGGAAAGGCAAGAGCATAAGATTTGATAATGAAAAGGACTTCTAGAGTGTGTTGTAAGAGTTTGTGCTGTGAAAAATCTGTATTTCATTGCTATGGTTAGAAGCATTTTCATTTCTCCTGTACTGAGGCATGGCCATTTTTTGCTGATCTCTGCAGAGCTCCAGCAATCTGTTTAATTATTCAATATGGTATTGAATACAATTACATAGCAAAAGTGACCTTGTATTTTTTTTATTAGTTTCAGGTTCATTAGCATAAAATAAATTTATTTATCGATTGCAATAAAGTAAGATCTGATCATGCTTCATAGTGATGTGATCTGAATTAAGTATAACCTTTAAAGACTGAGATTAAAATCCAGAGATGTATGTTAGCATTGCAAAGTGTGCAGTGGGGCAATGTGTTCTTTGAAGAATGACCAGTAAAATCAAGGTGAACACCAGGAAAATGTCATCATTCTTCTAGCTTCTTCTGCTCATTTACCAAGTTTAGGCACTTGAGAAAAGAGAATCAACAGAGAGCATAGGTGTGCGCAGCCTTTGGCATTAGGGTGTGCACCCCAAAGCTCAAACTCACTCTACCGATCACTCACATGTTCATTCAGAAAGGGAAGTGGCCGGTAAATGGCATATTTACTGGCCGCTTCCCCCACTTATCCTAAAACATCCACAGCAACATCCGGTGGGAGAGGAGGGAAGCCGGCGGTGCTGTGGGGGGAAGGAGGGGGAGCCAGGTCAGTAGGGGAAACTGTTCTGCACAGGGTCATTAGGGTGTGCCTGGGCACACCTGGCACACCCTGTGCGCACGCCTATGACAGAGAGAAACCCTTTTATAGTTACTAACACTAATGATGAGACTTTATAGGAAAAGGAAAAAGGACTGAGTAATGATTTAAAGCCCAACTCCAGCCAAATGTTTTATTTTGTTATGGATAGAGCAGGGAAGGGTTAGAACCTGTGTTAGGGAAACCGAACACACTAAAACCTATTAGGGCTTATGTTGATAGGTATTGTTTTCCTGGTCGATAAAATCCCATTGACTGTAAAGCCAATCTCCTGGGAAAGGAAAAATGCTATCTTTAAGTGGGGTTACCCTGCACTGCAAGGGTGCCATGCTTGTTTGGGTCTAGAGGGACCAGAAAAACAGTTTTACCTACCCAATCCTCTGCTCCCTTAGCAGCCAGCACACTCCTATTCTCCCCTATGCTTTGGCAATTGACTGTTACTCAGCGTTTGCACATCCAATGCAGGGCCATGGGCTCTGACGAAATGCGTTGGGTAGAGTCACAGCGATCCTGGATTGAATACATGCTTGTGAGCCAGAGGGCCCTGAGCTTTCTATTGCAGTTTTCTATTACTGCTTCTGGCCTTCTTCTCCTGGACAGCATTATTTCTGTATAGTGGTTTTTACTGAGAGAATCTCTTTTTCCTGCAACATTTATGTGAGTGCAATTTGGTTTTTCAATAAAGAGGTTTTATCATAGTGAGCACTATGGTTTGTTTTTCTCTACTTTAAATTTGAAAGATATACTCTTCTCCTGGATGTGAAATATCAGGAGAAAGGAAGTGGCTGGGTTACACTAAGCTATATAAGATACAGGATGTTCTAGTGAAGACGGCAGCTCCTCGTTTATGTGATTGCAGTTCCTCCTGGGTCCTGGTGCCTGGCTAAAATGCGAGCTTGACCTTTGTGGTGGGTGTCAGTGTACGTGAGTGCTTACCCTTTGGGGGGCAGTGGACACTTTTTTCTGGTGGAGCACCTTTGATCACAATTAAAAAATTAAATTTTTTATTTTTGTTCAAGGCTGTTCACTTTTTTGGGGACTTCTGTATGATTTATTAACACTTGATATTTATTGTACTTGTGATGATTTTATTTGTATGAAACACATATATGTTTGACCGAGTTAGCACTTAATAATCATATTGTTTACATGTTTTTTTGACTTTGTCATTTATTTTCTTTGTGCATGCAGCTTTGTTGTTTCGCAGGCTGGTGCACAATTTAAATTTTATGCACAACCGTAGAATTTGGTTTATAAAGATAACAATTTTTATCATTGAATACAAGTCCTCAGGGCTTTAGTCAAATGACTGTGCTTAGACACAGTCTCAGCAATTGCCTGAGAATTGCATTCTGGGAAAGTAATGTCATCACTTTGCTGAAAACAGGAGGAAGCATTTCCATCCTCAATCTCTCCTCCCCATGTGATCAATGGACTGTTGAAACATTGTAGGTTTCTGGCAGCTCTCAAGGTGAGAAGCTGCAGCAGGGGGCTGTGTTGTGTCATATAAGGGCCTGTTCACATTACTTGCAAGGGACTAGATTGGGCAACGTTGCCCAGCATGGTTCCAATACAAGGACAAGGCAAGTTTCCTTTGTTTGCTATCATGTTCATACTACTGTAATGCAGTATTGTGTAGTAAATAAAAGTACTACATGCAAACCACTGCATTTCAAAGGCTCATCCGCACTGTTCCTCCCAGTGCATACCAGCGGCCATGCATTCAGTGTGACTGCTTTTTTTTTTTTTTTTAAAAGCCCATGGCGTGTGAAACACACCCAAAAACTCCACCCGGTGCCAAAAAAAGTGCACACACATAAAGAGTGAAACACAAAACGTGCAACGGGTGTAACACTTGTCCTCCACATGGAAGGACCTTACCCTGATCCCCCGGGGCGTTAGGCTCCTGACGGGGACTGAGGTACATCACGTGGTCCGACTGGCCGAAACCAGACGGACCCCTTTCTCTGGAGGGTCTGCCGAAACAGACCCACCCAAGTACTAGGTAGGGCTCCCCCGAAGGGAGACCCCATGAGAGCAGGCAAACCAGGCCAGAAGACCATGTCCACCTACTCCCAAGTCGTTCAGGGCAGGCCCGAGGACCTACACCCTACTAAACACACTGTGACAAACGTGAGACACCAAACAAAAAAAAACAAAAAAGTGACAAACACGGGGATAAATAAAAAGAAAGTGGGGAGAAGGAAGGTGGGAGAGTGAAAGGGGCCATTGTGCAATACAATGGCCGGCCCTCCGGCCAGGAATAAAAAATTCCTCTGGTCCTAGCCAAAAGGCTCGGCCCTAGAGGCAGGTGCTAAAAAAAGTGTGTTATGGTGAAGTGACCGTGGTGCCAAAAACCCAAAAGTGCTGCGAGACAACACTTGTGCAGTTATGGCACCCCTGAACTGCCACTCCAGGGGCACATTCACCATAGGCTTTTCGGTTCCTATCCGACCCCCCGACCAGGTCAGTGCAGCCTTCCGCTCACCACCAGATCGAGAGCCCTTCTGAGTTTTCTTAGGGAGAGCCACCGGACATCACAGCAGCCTCCCCAGTACTAGCCCTTCCAGACTCCCATCAATCCAGCAGATTTGCATGGCCCGCCCCGCCCCCCGGATGGGGACAGGCCAGCTCATCCACCGGACGCCGATAGGAGCAGCGCTTACACCAACACCGGCCAGAAGGCCAGAAAAACCCCCGGCCCTCCGCCTTGACCAAGTGATTCTCCATCCCCATCAGAAGGCTTTCACCTCCACACCAGCAGGTTTTGCATATGCCACCGCCATCCCTTTCCACCTCGCCGTGTACTGGGGACGGTTAGCACAGCGCCACCTCCTGGCAACTGATAAGAACAGATACTACACTTGATCTTAGCCAAAAGGCCGAGAAGCGAGTGTGACTGCTGATGTGAATGAGCCCTAAGCTACAAACATTATGTAGCACTACCTCTGTAGTAGTAAGAAAATTAGGGGGTGAAGCGTCGCTGCTTTGTACTTGTTGTGTGATATAAAAAATGTAATAAATAAATTTAATAAAATAAATTCTGTACTTTCTCTTTAAATCACGTAGACACACTAATAAATACGTTTATTAAGCATGCAGGCACAATCCTGCTGTCTAATAGCATCAATTACTGACAAGAGATAAAATTGAATAAAGTGCTCAAAGTGCTAGTAGTGCAAAACAACAAAATAATGTCCAATAAACCAATGTGCCTCGCTATACTCTGCAAACCAAGTAAATCCTGTAAACAAAGTGCAAATTTACATATCCAGTGTTCAGGATCCTAATCCATATAAACAAAAAGTGCTAAACACATTTTCAACTTGCATCCAGACTCAGAAAACAGTCCTGGAGCTTTGTTTTTGTTTTCTTGAGGGGATAATAACTTGGATGGGGTTAGAAATTATGGGATGCCAGACTTGAGAGTAACAAACAGAACCAGGGACAACTTTCTCCCTATTTACTGCTTCCACTTGATCCTCCTGCACAAATCTTGATCCTTTGCACAGTTACGCTTGGTTCACTCCTTTAACCACTTCAGCACTGGGCCTATTCTGGCACTTCTCTCTCCTTCATGTAAAAATCATAATTTTACGGCTATAAAATTACTTAGAAACCCCAAACATTATATATGTTTTTTTTAGCAGACACCCTAGGGAAAAAAATGGCGGTCATTGAAAATTTTTATCTTGCTCTGTATTTGCGCAATAAATTTTCAACCGCCTTTTTTTTTGAAAAAAAAAATGGTTTCATGAATTAAAAAATTACAAAACAGTAAAGTTAGCCCAATTTTTTTGTATTAATGTGAAAGATGTTGTTATGCTGAGTAAATAGATACCTAACATGTCACGCTTTATAATTGTGCACACTCATGGAATGACACCAAACTTCAGTACTTATAAATCTCCATAGGCGATGCTTTACATTTTTTTACACGTTACCATTTTCGCATTACAGAGGAGGTCTAGTGCTAAAATTGTTACACTTGTTCTAACGCACGCAGCAATACCTCACATGTGTGGTTTGAACGGCGTTTACATATGTGGGCGGGACTTACGTGTGCGTTTGCTTCTGAGCGCGAGCTACCGGGGACGTGGGCGTTTTATTTATTTTTTTATTCTTATTTTTTTTTTTGTTTTTTACTTTTTTTTATTTTTTACTCTTTTTTTAACTTTTTTGTTTTTTTGATCACTTTTATTCCTATTACAAGGAATGTAAGCATCCCTTGTAATAGGAATCTATTGTGACAGGTACTCTTTATGGAGAGATGCAGGGTCAATAAGACCCCACATCTCTCCTCCAGGCTGGAAACCATGAGAACGGTAAAAAAAATTCACTGATCTTATGATGACAGCCGAGATCACGGCTTTGTTTACATACGGGAACCAGGCGTGACGTCATAACGTCGCGCCCGGGCCTCCGACGGTCATAGAGATGACTGGGGACCATCTGGTCCCCAGTCATCTCTATGTTTCCCATCTGGCACCGGCCAATTAGTTCTCCGAGCCCCCGATGGCACAGGAGAGCCCGGAGAAGCATCGGATGGCGGCGGGAGGGGGGGGGGGGGAAGTCCCCTCCCGCCGCCTATAAGAACGATCAAGCGGCGAAACTGCTGTTATGATCATTTTTATCATGCACAGAATCGCCGGCTGAAAAGAATGATATCTGAATGATGCCTGCAACCGCAGGCATCATTCAGATGTCACCGCACAAAGCCAAGGACGTCATTTGACGGTGGGCGGTAGGGAAGTGGTTAAGGACTAACCAGTGGCAGCTGATGATGTTTTAGAATGGGGGCGCCATACCCTGCCCTTCCTTTTTGACCCCTCCCACTTCTCATAAGCCCCACCCCTTATAGAGTCAACCCACTCCAAACCCTGTATTCCACTTGCTTCCACCCATAGTGTCAGGAGTATACAGCCCCAGAATCACAGGACAGAGTATACAGCCCCAGAATCACAGGACAGAGTATACAGCTCAGCATCACAGGACAGAGTATATAGCTCAGCATCACAGGACAGAGTATATAGCTAAGCCTCACAGATCAGGGTATATAGCTCAGACTCACAAATCAGGGAATAGCTCAGCATTACAGATCAGGGCATAAAACTCAGTCTCACAGATCAGGGTATATAGTTCAGCATGACACAGATCAGGGTATATAGCATTACAGATCAGGGAATACAGATCAGCGTCACAGATAAGGGTAAATAGCATTACAGATCAGGGTATACAGCTCAGCCTCACAGATCAGGGTATATAGCATTACAGATCAGGGTATACAGTTCGGCCTCACAGATCAGGGTATATAGCATTACAGATCAGGGTATACAGCTCGGCCTCACAGATCAGGGTACATAGCATTACAGATCAGGGTATAAAGCTTAGCCTCACAGATCAGGGTATATAGCATTACAGATCAAGTTATACAGCTCAGCCTCACAGATCAGGGTACACAGCATTACAGATCAGGGTATACAGCTCAGCCTCACAGATCAGGGTATGCAGCTCAGCCTCACCGATCAGGGTATACAGCTCAGCCTCACCGATCAGGGTATACAGCTCAGCCTCACAGATCAGGGTATACAGCTCAGCCTCTCAGATCAGGGTATATAGCATAACCTCACAGATCAGGGTATTAGCATTACAGATGAGGGTATACAGCTCAGCCTCACAGATCAGGGTATACAGCTCAGCCTCTCAGATCAGGGTATATAGCTTAACCTTTACTGATCAGGGTATACAGCTCAGCCTCACAGATCAGGGTATACAGCTCAGCCTCTCAGATCAGGGTATATAGCATAACCTCACAGATCAGGGTATATAGCATTACAGATGAGGGTATACAGCTCAGCCTCACAGTCAGATCAGGGTATATAGCATTACAGACCAGGGTATACAGCTCAACCTCACAGATTAGGATATATAGCATTACAGATCAGGTTATACAACTCAGCCTCACAGATCAGGGTACATAGCATTACAGATCATTGTTTACAGCTCAGCATGACACAGATCAGGGTATATAGCATTACAGATCAGGGAATACAGCTCAGCCTCACAGATAATGGTATATAGCATTACAGATCAAGGTATATAGCATTGCAGATCAGGGTATACAGCTCAGCCTCATAGATCAGGGTATATAGCATTACAGATCAGGGTATACAGCTCAGCCTCACAGATCAGGGTATATAGCATTACAAATAAGGGTATACAGCTCATCCTCACAGATCAGGGTATATAGCATTGCAGATCAGGGTATACAGCTCTGCCTCATAGATCAGGGTATATAGCATTACAGATCAGGGTATACAGCTCAGGGTCACAGATCGGGGTACATAGCATTACAGATCAGGGTATAAAGCTTAGCCTCACAGATCAGGGTATATATCATTACAGATCAGGGTATACAACTCAGCCTCACAGATCAGGGTACATAGCATTACAGATCAGGGTATATAGCTCAGCCTCACAGGTCAGGGTATATAGCTCAGTCTCACAGATCAGGGTATACAGCTCAGCCTCACAGATCAGGGTATATAGCTCAGTCTCACAGATCAAGGTATACAGCTCAGCCTCTCAGATCAGGGTATATAGCTCAGCCTCACAGATCAGGGTATATAGCAGTGGCGGCTGGTGCTCAAAATTTTTTGGGGGGTGCAAACCAATTGAAAAATTCTAAAAAAAAAACATCAATTTGCAGCCTCACTGTGCCATCAAACGCAGCCACTGTGCTCATCAATTGTAGCCACTGTGCCCATCAAACGCTGCCACTGTGCCATCAAATGCTGTCACTGTGCCATCAAATGCTTCCAATGCTGCCACTGTGCCATCAAATGTCCCACTGTGCCATCCAATGCTGCCACTGTGCCATCAAATGCTCCCGATGCTGCCACTGTGCATTAAATGCTTCCAATGCACTGTGCCATCAAATTCTCCCACTGTGCCATCCAATGCTGCCACTGTGCCATCAAATGCTCCTAATGCTCCCACTGTGCCATCAAATGCTCCCACTGTGCCATCGAATGCTCCCACTGTGCCGTCCAATGCTACCACTGTGCCATCAAATGCTCCCACTGTGCTATCCAATTCTGCCACTGTGCCATCAAATGCTCCCAATGCTCCCAATGCTGCCACTGTGCCATCAAATGCTCCCACTGTGCCATCAAATGCTCCCACTGTGCCATCCAATGCTGCCACTGTGCCATAAAATGCTCCCAATGCTGCCACTGTGCCATCCAATGCTGCAACTGTGCCATCCAATGCTCCCAATGCTCCCACTGTGCCTTCAAATGCTCCCACTGTGCCATCCAATGCTGACACTGTACCATCCAATGCTGCCACTGTGATCCCCCATGTGTCTTCTCCCGTCTGTGTCTTCTCCTGTCCTCCTCTCCTCCCGTCCTCTCTTATGATTGGACGCCTGATAGGCGTCCAATCACAGCGCCTGACATTTCAGCCAATCAGGCGACCGATAACAGACCCGGCAACCTGATTGGCTGAGAGGCGGGTCAATGTTAGCAAAGCGAATTCCTTCGGCTTTACTAACATTGAGCTGAGTGAGAAGGAACGCACAGTGTTGCGCCTGCTTCTCACTTTTTTGGACGCCTATTAGAGCATAAGGCTCTAATCAGGCGCTTCCAAAAAACACCCCCACTGCTGTAATTCATGTGCCCGGTGACCGAAAAGGGGCCGGACACCTGAATAGGGGGTGTCAGCAGCGACCATAGATAGATTCATGCAATGTATAAATCTATCTATTGTGATTAGGGAATGACAGGAGAGGGGGGGGCGGCGCTCCTGCGCCCTTATGGACGCACCGCCACTGGTATAAAGCATTACAGATCAGGGTATACAGCTTAGCCTCACAGATCAGGGTACATAGCATTACAGATCAGGGTATACATCTCAGCCTCACAGATAAGGGTATATAGCATTACAGATCGGGATATACAGCTCAGCCTTACAGATCAGGGTACATAGCATTACAGATCAGGGTACATAGCTCAGCCTCACAGATTGGCACTGACAGCACCCACCACGCGGATCTATTGGGTTTATTTACTTAAAGGAGCACTAAAGCTTCCCTTTTTTTTTCCCAAAAATAACAAACATGTTATACTTACCTCCACTGTGCAGCTCGTTTTGCACACAGTGGCCCCGATCCTGGTCTTCTGGGGTCCCTCGGCGGCTGTCTTGGCTCCTCCCCGCAAGGACTCCACACCATAATGCGAGTGAGCTCGCATGGTGTGGAGTGATTGCGGGCGCGCTCCCGTGATACAGCGGCGGCCATAGCCGCCGACTGTATCACTCGGCCCCGCCCCCCACGCGCCGCGTCATTGGATGTGATTGACAGCAGCGCCAGCCAATGGCTGCGCTGCTTTCAATCCATCCAGTGTAGCCAATCGGCGGCCAGGCTGAAAAACGAAGAGGATGACGGGGACGAGCGTGGGACTTTCGAGGGGCCAGGTAAGTAAAACGGGGGCTCGAGGGGGGCGGTATTGTCGAATGTTTTTTCACCTTAATGCATAGGATGCATTAAGGTGAAAAAACATGTAACTTTACTACTCCTTTAAGCTAGAGAGTGCAAAATCAGTCACACTTCTGCATAAAAAGCAATTAGCTTCCAGGTTTTATTGCCAAAGCTTAATTGAATAAGCTGATTGGTTTCTCTGCAGAAGTTTGACTGATTTTGCACTCTCTAGCTTTAGTAAATAAATCCCTATGTGTGGCGGAAAACTAACACTGCACATCACCTTGAACACAAAATCCCCACCGTGAAACTTGGTGGTGGCAGCGTCATGTTGTGTGTATGCTTTAATTCAGTAGGGACAGGAATCTGGTCAGAGTTGATGGGAAGATGGATAGAGCGAAATACTGGGCAATCTTACAAGAAAACCTGTTAGAGTCTGCAAAAGACTTGAGACTGTGGCGGAGGCTCACCTTCCAGCAGAACAACGGCCCTAAACATACAGCCAGAGCTACAATGGAATGGTTTAGATCAAAGCATATCCATGTGTTAGAATGGCCCAGTCAAAGTCCAGACCTAAATCCAATTGAGAATCTGTGGCAAGAATGAAAATTGCTGTTCACAGACGCTCTCCATCCAATCTGACAGAGCTTGAGCTATTTTGCAAAGAATAATGGGCAAAAATGTCACTCTCTAGATGTGCAAAGCTGGTAGAGACATCCCCAAAAAGACTTGCAGCTGTAATTGCAGCGAAAGGCGGTTCTACAAAGTATTGACTCAATGCATGCCACATTTTTCACATATTTATTTGTAAAAAAAATTGAAAACCATTTATCATTTTCCTTCCTCTTCACAATTATGTGTCACTTTGTGTTGGTCTATCACATAAAATCCTTTCACGTTTTTGTTTTAACATGACAAAATGTGGAAATTTCCAAGGGGTATGAATACTTTTTCAAGGCACTGTACTCTTTGCCATATACTCTTGGCAAAGAAAGATAACAGGAAACAAACCAGCTTTCAATGCAAAAAAATGCGGATGTTAGCTTCACATTAAAAGACATGTCATTTTGCAGTGTGCATAAATGTGCATCTATAAGCTTAATGAGGGAACCCTAGCAGGGAAATCTCCCCAGCTTCCTAGATCCTGTTTGTAGCTGTCAGGAAAGTTATGCTCAAGACCATGCTCAAAGGAATTCTCGTGCTCAAAGGAATGTCCATGGTCAAAAGGAATGCCTGTGCTCAAAGGAATGTGAATGCACACAGAACAGTCCATAAAACTGTGCACAGCATTAGGACACTGCGCGCATCAATACAGGCACGTGTGCATATAAGTGCGCATGCTCATATGCGTAAGCACGCTGTGTAATGGATTTTGGTGCTTAGTGGCCTATTTAAAGCCTTACAGGACTCAGGTTCATTGTTGAGTGTTCGTCAGCTCCTTCTGCTTGTGACCTGATCCTGTGCTCATCTGGATCCTGATCTGGCTTGTTCACCCTGTTTGTTCCTGAACCTGTGTTGCTGATCCTGGCTTTTGACCCAACATTGCTTCTGTAGCGGCCTCACCCTCTCTCCAACTTCTTCATCTGTTACACACCAACTCATGTCTAGGGGTTTCTGAGTTGTGAGAGTGAGATGCGCCACGGCCCATGTCCTCCCCATTGTAGTAGGGAGGTGAAGGCCACTTCCTGATGTTTCCTCGGGCCGGTGTGTTCTGTAGATGTACTGAGTCTGTAATTGCAAGCTCACCAGCCTCCCCTCTGCTTCCAGTAACTGGAGTTCACACACCGGAGAAAGGTCCAACACTTGTTTATTTGGCACTTCAATAGCAAAGCACGATAAACAGTTCTTTTAACAGCAGACTGGTTGGGACCTATAACCTTGCCAACGGTGGGATGAGCAGATCAAGGCACTTCCTAACGTTTCAGTTCTATGCCACTATACTATGACCAGCGGCGCCTAAGCCAATCCGGCTGTTACAGAACAGGAAGGATGGGGTCTCTTCCAGCAACCCCTATGAACAGCAATGGAGCCCTCTTCGTTACGCTGTGGCCCCTATCAGGGGGATGTGTCCTCCCAAGAGAGTTCCCAGAGGCCCACTGTCACCGGGTTGGTGCTGCTCCGGGTCTCCAGTGGGTAACCTCCCCGGCCTCCTCTCCTCAGGTACGAGTCCCTCCGCTCAGGGACCCTCGGACAGTCCACCCTAGCGGGACCCAGTCGAAGGTACTGGGCCCCAGGCCTCCTCGATAGTACCTCACCCCAGGCTAAAGGTGCCTGGGATGGACGCCAACATGACTCCGGACCAGGCCATGGGCACCTGGACCAGACTCCTGGATCTCCCGCACCCAGGCCTAAGGGCCCTGGGTGCAGACCGCAACCCTCCTCCTCCGAGGACCTCCTTCTCCGCAAGAACCTCGTGGCAAGGGCGTCTCCCCCTTTTATCTCCTCCCATCAACGGCCCGGCGGGTTCCCCGCCCCAGCCATACCATCTCCGGGAAGAGACCAAACAGGGAGCACTGCAGGGGATGATTCTACCTGAAGCCTGTGGGTACTACGCCACCCACAGGCAAAGGAGAATATTACATCCTCCAATCCTCCACGAAACAAAAAGGGGTCTGAATCCTAACACAATTATACACCTGGGTCACACTATTGCCCAGGTGTATCCCATCAATTTGAGGACCCCGCTACACACTCCCCCCTGTAATTTGACGCTGGTCCCCAGCGTCAGGTGCACACCCATACCTCCCATAAAGTGGTGGCATGGAGTGAAACCCCTGAAGCAATTCCTCTAAAAAAAATTTTTCCCAAGTGCCAAGACCTGCTCAGGGAATGGGGAACATATAAAACAACTTATGTCATAAAACATTTTTAACATCTGCATAATCACAACCCCTCTCCCACACTGTCTAAGAGCCACCCACTCTCAATGGTCTTGATTGACGATTCTCCTGCAGGGGAAAGAAAAACAACATCCTAACATAATTTTGTGTCATTTGGGATGAGTGGGCCCGTCAGCCGAGAGACCCACTCACTCCAACAAGCAAGGTGATGTGTGGGTGAAATATTTTCAAACATTTGTTGCGCAACACTGCCACCTGGTGACAACGCCGCGGTCATGACACTCAACGAATCTTCGTTCTTCCAGCTTTTCCCTACTCTGCCACTATTCCCAAATGTCCTTGCCTTTGGCACATGAAGAAAAGGGGAAACACGAAAACACAACAGTCCCCAAGTCTCCAACGAGAAAAAGAAAAGCCCAAACAAAAACAAAAACAGGGCACAGTCCTGCGTGTCTGGGAATGGCTCTTCCAGAAAGTTCAAGTGCACAAAAGAAATAAACAGGAGTTCTTTTCTCCTATAAGTAAAACTTTGGATCCGGCAGGTACAGGGGTTTCAGGTGTTTGTCAAATGCCTCTATCGAATACTCGACATCTTCTCCGCAGTCAGACAGCGACTCTAGGTCGGAGGTGTCATACATCTCCGCAGGCAGATATCTACCCGTGGACACAGAATCATCTTCCCTGGGGGGTTCCACCTCCAATGGGCCCCCGACACCTCCAACCACCACCACAGTCCCAGCCCCTGGCTCACCTGACCCTTGTAGAAGACTGGGATGTCCGGGACTTCCATCTCGACCGGCGCCATCCAGGCCAGGCAAGCAGCGGGGTGAAGCTCGACCACGTCCATAGGATGCCTGTACTAGGCCAACTTTCCTCTTCGGTGGTGGAAGCAGGGAACTTGTGGCGACCGAGGCAGCATCCCCGGATTTTTCTCTGTTGGGCAGTCCATCGCCCTGGTCAGCGCGCACAGGAACCTCGACAAAGGCCTTGATCTCCCCTTCCGGAGTAGCGGTACCCGTGAGGTGGTTGAGGCGAAGGGCCCGGGGCCTTGCTGTGGACGACTCGACCTCAAAAAGGAATTCTCTGCACTCCTCACATCGCCCGAATGGCTTCAGGGTGACCACCAGTCCCGAGCAGCCGGGACAGATCACACCGAGGGCCTCCGTGTCTCTGCAAGTGTACAGAGCCAACCGCCCTCGGGGCCTAAGTCTTATCCCCGTGTCTGTGATGGGGGCAGCAAAGGAAGTCATTCTCGTGGGGTGAGGAACCATAATCCACGGGGCACTTGAGGTCATCCCGACTGTCTGCTGCTCCATCATGCACTGACCCCGCGCCGGAGTCTCCATGTGTATCCCCACACTTGGCCAGACTCCTCCCATGAGCTGCACATTTTCGCGGGCTTCCTCTTGACTCCGCCCACGAACGATGTCGCCATGGGGTGCCTCGTGGCGCAGTGCGTTAACAGTCCCCACGTGCAGTACGTCACACGGCTGGACCTCTCCCTTTTTCCGCTCCTCCGCATGGGCCTTCCCCGTGTTAGGGTCATTTCCACAACTCTGAGCAGGGACGCACTTTGGCCAGTAATATGGCCGATGTGCTCGGAACTCCTCTGGGCAGCAAAGTTCAAATGTAGACATTCTCAAGTCCATCTCTAGAACACACTCTATCCCGGACGAGCCCCCACGTGTAGCGGCCTCACCCTCTCTCCAACTTCTTCATCTGTTACACACCAACTCATGTCTAGGGGTTTCTGAGTTGTGAGAGTGAGATGCGCCACGGCCCATGTCCTCCCCATTGTAGTAGGGAGGTGAAGGCCACTTCCTGATGTTTCCTCGGGCCGGTGTGTTCTGTAGATGTACTGAGTCTGTAATTGCAAGCTCACCAGCCTCCCCTCTGCTTCCAGTAACTGGAGTTCACACACCGGAGAAAGGTCCAACACTTGTTTATTTGGCACTCCAATAGCAAAGCACGATAAACAGTTCTTTTAACAGCAGACTGGTTGGGACCTATAACCTTGCCAACGGTGGGATGAGCAGATCAAGGCACTTCCTAACGTTTCAGTTCTATGCCACTATACTATGACCAGCCGCGCCTAAGCCAATCCGGCTGTTACAGAACAGGAAGGATGGGGTCTCTTCCAGCAACCCCTATGAACAGCAATGGAGCCCTCTTCGTTACGCTGTGGCCCCTATCAGGGGGATGTGTCCTCCCAAGAGAGTTCCCAGAGGCCCACTGTCACCGGGTTGGTGCTGCTCCGGGTCTCCAGTGGGTAACCTCCCCGGCCTCCTCACCTCAGGTACGAGTCCCTCCGCTCAGGGACCCTCGGACAGTCCACCCTAGCGGGACCCAGTCGAAGGTACTGGGCCCCAGGCCTCCTCGATAGTACCTCACCCCAGGCTAAAGGTGCCTGGGATGGACGCCAACATGACTCCGGACCAGGCCATGGGCACCTGGACCAGACTCCTGGATCTCCCGCACCCAGGCCTAAGGGCCCTGGGTGCAGACCGCAACCCTCCTCCTCCGAGGACCTCCTTCTCCGCAAGAACCTCGTGGCAAGGGCGTCTCCCCCTTTTATCTCCTCCCATCAACGGCCCGGCGGGTTCCCCGCCCCAGCCATACCATCTCCGGGAAGAGACCAAACAGGGAGCACTGCAGGGGATGATTCTACCTGAAGCCTGTGGGTACTACGCCACCCACAGGCAAAGGAGAATATTACATCCTCCAATCCTCCACGAAACAAAAAGGGGTCTGAATCCTAACACAATTATACACCTGGGTCACACTATTGCCCAGGTGTATCCCATCAATTTGAGGACCCCGCTACACATCCTTCTGCTGTTCCGGTACATCTTCTGCTCGCTTGACGCTGACCCTGGCCTGGCTCTGACTCTGTTCCTGGTTCCTGACTTTGTACTCCTGCTGCCCGGTTGTTGCTAACCTCTGCCCGTCTGACATCACATCTGAGATCCAATATCTCTCTACTACCAGTTGACCTGTTCCTACTCTCCATCTGCTTCCAAGATATTCAGAACCGGATCTCCTACAGGCACCTGTGCCACTCTTTGCCCTGTTATACCCTGTCATCACCAGGGGAAACAGGGCAAGAGGTGTAAGGGCAGCCCTCTCGTCAGCTTGGCCTCGACCAGGTAAATGTTGCCATTTAGTTCCAGGGCTCTGAGGCTCTGATGTTTAGGTGTGGGCTGGGCAGAGGGCACAGTGGCACCATTCAGCCTCACTGTCGACAGCCTGTGGAACGCTATGAGAGGCTGACAGTTGCTGTGGCTAGATGGGGCTGTATGTGCACCTAACAGTAGGGCAATATGTTCCCAGGGACAAATCCAGGAAAACTAAACTCCCTATGTGCATGGAACCTAATGTTGATACTGTCAGTGATATAGCCATGATAAACATCTAAATGTGTGCAAATCTCATTTTATTACTGGGGAATGTAATTTCAGTTGTCAAATTTTTTTGAGTCTGGGCTGAGTGTAAAACATATTTCACCAGTCCGCATTAGGCTGTAAATCCTGATAATTGTTAGTGCTGTGCTCCTGAAGCTGTATCCAGCTCTGTTTTCTCTTCATCCATCTATTCCACCTAAATGCACGCCTATGCCATCTGCTGACCAAAATGCAGAATACAGCAAAGACACATTTAGGGCAAGTCACTGATCTCACTGGCACCAAATATAAAGTATACTCACTATACCAACATTATCTGAACAAACAAGGTTTATATTAGTTGTTTGTAGTGTTCTAGTGCTGATCTGCCATATATTTGTCATTTTGGCAGAGACACGGACCAAGGCCCCAAAATTATCATGCAGCTAAATCCATACTGAAGAAGACTAGGTGATTATGAGATTCTATGCTTTGACAAAGCCCAAGGCTATTTCTGGTGTTCCAGATTTTGTGACACTGTCAGTTCAGGAAGAACAAAAAACAGCTTCTATCCTGCCTGGTAGAGTTAATTTGGGTGCAGGCAGCTTTCAATAACTTACAGGCTTTGTGCACGTACAGTATATAAACCTATAAAAGCTTGCAATGTGTTCAAGACAGAATTCTTTTCAGTACAATTGAAAGATCCATTTGTGCATATGATTAATACAAACCCTTAGGCTACATGCACACAGGCATATAAAAACTTCCCCTACTTATATCATTCTCTATACTGGATCCTTATGAGATGTCAGAAAAATCAAGTGTAAAAAGCATAAAATTACCATAAGAGATAACTTATCTTTGATTCTGGTTTTCACCTAGCACATTTTTGTACGGGCTCAAGCCATACAGGTTTTTATTCTGCACACTGCCTTTGAATGTACAGACTGAGAAACCATGTGCATAGCATTTATGACTCTTCAGAAATTAGATGGTGCCTCTTGTGATTAACTTTCTAAACTGTAATCTGTATATTGTGGTAACTATATTGTAGTGACTATGATACTCACATTGTATGTCTTCTTTTTAAAAATGAAAATAAAAAATAAAAAAAACAATGCTCATTTTGGTCTGTAATTTACGTGCGTTCAGGCACATTTACAGGCGTAGAGTGAGTGAGTGAGTGAGTAACTTGTATAGCGCTGCAAATGCGAACTAAATCGCCTCAAGGCGCTTTGAATCCAGTGTCGTAGAGATCCTTCAGAAGAGGTGGGTATTTAGTTTTTTCCTGAAGGCCCGATGGTTTTCTTCCATGCGGATGTTTGTGGGTAGTGCATTCCATAGCCTTGGTCCTTGGACAACAAACCTTCGTTCTCCCTTAGCTTTGTAGCGAGTCTTGGGGATGTGGAGAAGATTTTGGTTGGTTGATCGGAGGTCGCGAGTAGTGGTGTAATGTTTTATTTTCTCGCATAAGTATTGAGGTGCGTTTCCTTGTGCGCATTTGTGAGTGAGGCAGAGGGTCTTGAATGTGACCCGATCCTTTATGGCTAGCCAATGGAGGCTTCTCAGGGACGGTGCAATTGATTCCCAGGGTTTTTTTCCCGTTACCAGTCTGGCCGCTGTGTTTTGTATAAATTGTAGACGTGCAATCTTGTATTTAGGTAGTCCTAGATAAAGGGAGTTAGTGTAGTCAAGCCGGGAATTGATGATGGTTCCGACTACTACTGCTTTGTCTTTTTCCGGGATGAAGGGGATAAGTCTTCGTAGCAGGCGGAGAAGGTGGTGAGATCCGCTGACTACTGATCCTATTTGTGCGTCCATAGTCATGTCTGAGTCAAAGATGACTCCAAGGCTTTTAACTTTGGTGCTTGGGGTTATGTTTTGTCCAAGAATGGTGGGTGGTGTACATGTGGTCCTAGAGTTTTTCTTTTGGTTAGCGTGGAAAATGAGCAGTTCTGTTTTGGATCCTTTAAGCTTGGGAGAGCTCTCTGTCATCCAATTGTTGATCAATGTAAGGCATTTTTCCAGTCCATAGTATTGATCTTTTTTGTTGTTGTAAAGTTGAGTGTCATCTGCATAGGAGTGATAGCGCAAATCCTGTTCACTGATGATTTTGAGGAGTGGCCGGAGGTAGATGTTGAAGAGTACCGATGACAGGGGTGATCCTTGAGGGACTTTGCATGTATTTGTGCTTGGTGCCGAGGTGAAGGCTCCCAGTTTCACTGTCTGGGATCGATTTTCTAGGAAGGATGCGAACCATGGTAGGTCTGCGTCTGTGACTCCTGCTACTTCAGTGAGGCGCGTGAGCAGAATTTTGTGATCTACTGTGTCAAAGGCTGCACTGAAGTCCAGCAGCACCAGGAGACACGATTCTCCGTCATCAGCTGCTTCGAGTGCGTCGTCCCATATTTTGAGAAGTGCCGTTGTAGCTGTTGTGTTACTACTTTCTCGATGATCTTGGAGATGGTGTTCAGGCTTGTTACCGGTCTTCTAAAGTTTGGGTCTTTAGGGTCGAGGTTGGGTTTCTTTAGAAGGGGTTTAATTATTCCTTGCTTGAGGGAAGTCGGCACAATACCTTCTTTGAACAATTGATTTATGAAGTGTGTTATGGGGGGTGCCAAGATGTCAGTACATACTTTCAGTAGTTTTGCCGGAATGATGTCGTTCGGTGAAGTGCTATCTTGGAGGCTTCTGATGATGTTTTTGGTGGTGTCGATTGTAATTGGGACCAGAGTAAAATTATTTGATTGCAGATTATTTATATGTTTTTTTTTCTTCCTTTGGCCGAGTGGGGTTGTTGGATTTTTTCTGCTGAATTAATTCCCGAAGGTTATCGATTTTGTCGATAAAAAAATTTGGATAGTTCATTACAGAATTCCTGTGTTTCGTTTGCTGAAGACTTCAGGCAAGTGGGATTCATGGTCTGAGCCACTAATTTCAAGAGTTCGCAGGGACGGTTTAGGGCTTTTGCGATGGTGTTAGAGAAATGTTTTTTTTTTTTTGCTTCTAAGATTGCTTTATGATATTTCCTGGAGTGCTTTGTAGGTTGTGTGGTTCTCCTTTTGTTGAGTTTCTTCTCCAGGCTCCTTCTGCTCTTCTGCGTTCTTGTTTCAGTAAGGTGAGAGCGTCATTGAACCAGCCCGGATTGTTTTTGCGGATGAGTGCTCTACGTCTTGGAGCAACTGTGTCTGCTGTCTGTAGTATAGATTTGTTCAGGGAGTTGAGTGTTTCTTCCGTTGAGTGGTTTTGGTTTAGCATTGCCATTTTGTTCAATAGTGTGATTTTGAAAAGCTCAGAGTGTAGTTTCTTCTGTGATCTTGTCCAGTGTGTTGTTGTTGATTGTATTGGTTTTTGGAGGGTGGTGTTGGTCGGTATAATACATTTGATGGCATGGTGGTCTGTCCATGGTAGAGGCAGGTTGTCCAGTGTGTTGATGTCCATATTTTGTTTGAAGATTAGGTCAAGAGTGTGACCCAATACATGTGTAGGAGTATTTATCAGTTGTTGCAAGTCTAGTTTTTCTAGTTGGTCGATGCAGGCGGTGGCAATGGGGTCTTCAGAGGAGTTGGCCCAGAGGTTGAAGTCACCAAGTAGCAGGAGGTTTTTGGTTTTCATGGTGTATGTCGAGAAGAATTCACTGAAAAGTGTGGGGAGTGGTGTCTTTGGTCCCGGTGGTCTGTAGCAAAGCAGTATGTGGACGGCATCCTGGGGTGTAGTTTGAAGTTGCAAAGTAAGTGTTTCCATGAAAGGCAATGGGTTCTGTAGAGTTGGTTTCATGAGTGTAAGGTAGGCTTTGTAGATTACTGCTAGGCCTCCTCCTCTTTGTACTGTTCTATGCTCAGTTAGGATGCGGTAGTTCTCTGGCACTAGTTCTGCTAGGATGGTGTTGCAGTCGTGTGTTAGCCAGCTTTCCGTGATGAAGAGGCAGTCTATGTTGTGTTGGGTGATGAAATCATGAATTTCCTGTCTGTGCTTGACTGCAGATCTGGTGTTGATCAGGGCACTTGATAGGTGTTGTAGTTGCCGTGGTGCTATCCTGTTTTTTCCGGTTGATAGTCGACTGATTCTTAGGATTCGTTCTTTTTGTAGTATTTTTTGGATGGGTGTTGGTAGTGTTGCGGCGGTGTTCTTTAGGCTACGAATGGTGTCGGCTGAGTATTTAATGTTGACCATGTTGAGAAAGTGCTGATGATGATGAAACAATGAGAAGATGTTGATGTAGATAACGATGATGATCCTGATGGCGCTGATGTTGATGATGATGATGAGCGATGAGATGAGAATGCTACTGGGGTGTGCTGATGCTGATGCTTGAAGTTGGTGTTGATGTTGACGAATAGTGATGAGCCGAACACCCCCGGGTTCGGTTCGCACCAGAACCCGCGAACGGACCGAAAGTTCGTACGAACATTAGAACCCTATTAAATACAATGGATGCGAACGTTCGAATTCTAAAGTGCTAATTATAACAACTATTATGCATGTTATTGTCCTAAAAATGGTTTGGGAACCCGGGTTCTGCACCAGGGGACATGTATCAATGCAAAAAGAAGTTTTAAAAACGGTCGTTTTTCGGGAGCAGTCATTTTAATGATGCATAAAGTGAAAAAAAAAAGTCAAATATTCCTTTAAATATCGTACCTGGGGGGTGTCTAAAGTATGCCTGTGAAGTGCCACGTGTTTCCCGTGTTTAGAACTGTCCCTGCACAAAATGACACTTCTAAAGGAAAAAAAAGCCATTTAAAACTTCTTGCGGCTTTAATGTAATGTCTGGTCCCGGTAATATGGATGAAAATCTTTAAGAAAAATGGCATAGCTACCCCATGACCCCCCCCCTACCCCAGCCCATTACCAGCCCCTTTGGGTCTTGTATGGATATTAAGGGGAACCCCGCACATAAAATAAAAAAGGCCCTATATACTCTGAACAGCCGTATACAGGCGGTGCATACAAGACAGGGACTGTAGGTTTGTTCTTATGTAGAATGTGTTTGTAATTTTGAACAGTGTGAGGGGGTTAGCTCGGCAGCGGGTGTGGGTGACCCCCGGGATGGGCTCCCCACACAAAAACAGGCCCAGCAAACGGAGGTTGTGGTTTTCAAAATCAAAAAAAAGGTGCGGTTTATTTTCTATTTACAGTGACAAAACACAGCAAAGCCAAAAGAAACATATAAACAAAATAAATCCTGGTCAACTTGACCTCTGACTAAACATACAGGTTTCCTAACTAACAACTGGGATCAGCCTAGTGCTGTCCTAGTCCCTAAGTCCCTGGTTTTAAATGTCCAAGCAAATAGCCACACAGGCTTTTTCTCACCGCACAGGGGTTCACTCTCCCTAGACAGTCCACACAGGTCTGGTTCCAGGCATGAGCTAACACCTAATGAATCTGGGAGTTCTTATAGAGGCCTAAATGAGCTGACAAGCTTCAGCTGGCCTCATCAACTCCCTGTCTGTACGACGCCCCACACTCTCCCTAGAGGTATGAGTCATCCATGAGCCCACTAGCCTTAGCTGGGCTTATACAACTCTCCACCTAGTTGTATAAGTCGGCGTAAAGCCTGAATCTGGGCGAAATATATCTACCCCCCTGGATGCAACCAGGTGACTTTACCTTCCTGCTGTCACATACCCCCCCCTCTTGTTTTAACCTCGGGGTTGGAACACCAGCAATCAGGCATTCATGTACTCGAGACAAAGCATCCACATTCCCCATTTGAACGCCAGGGCGATGCTTTACTGTGAAGTTGAATTCCTGGAGGGCCAGGAACCACCTATTCACTCTTCTATTTGTTTCCTTGTTTTGAGCCATCCACTTTAACGGAGCGTGATCCGTAACCATGTCAAAGTGCCTACCTAGCAGGTAGTACCGAAGGGAATCTAGAGCCCACTTCACCGCTAAACACTCCTTTTCAACGGTGGCGTAATTTACCTCATGGGACTTCAACTTCCTGCTGAGGTAAATGACTGGGTGCTCTTCCCCGTTCCAGACCTGGGACAATACTGCTCCTAACCCCACATCTGACGCATCACTTTGTACGACAAAGTCTTTAGAGAAGTCGGGTGAGTACAACACTGGCTGGCTACATAAGGCTTGTTTCAAGAATTGGAATGCTGCCTCAGCCTCGGGGGTCCATTTAATCATGACCGACCCTTTCCCCTTCGTTAGGTTGGTTAGGGGCACAGCCTTAGAAGCAAAGTGGGGAATGAATCGCCGATAATACCCAGCGATTCCCAGAAAGGCTCGTACCTGCTTCTTGCTGTTGGGACGTGGCCAACTCTGGATGGCCTCGACTTTGTTGAGTTGGGGTTTTATTACTCCCCTCCCAATGGTGTACCCAAGATATTTGGCCTCCTCCTGCCCAATGGTACACTTCTTGGGGTTAGCCGTAAACCCCGCTTCCCGAACAGAGTCCAGGACTGCTTGCACTTTTGGCAGATGTGAGGCCCAATCTGTGCTATGGACAATTACGTCATCCAGGTAAGCCGCAGCATACTTCCGATGGGGCCTCAGCATCTGGTCCATTTTCCGCTGGAATGTGGCCGGCGCATTCTGTAACCCGAACGGCATTCTTTTATATTGGAACGCCCCGTCTGGGGTTACAAATGCGGTTTTCTCTTTGGCCAATTTGGCCAGGGGGATTTGCCAATACCCTTTTGTTAGGTCAAGAGTCGTCATGTATCGGGCTGTTCCCAGCCGGTCGATCAACTCATCTATACGTGGCATGGGGTAGGTGTCAAATTTTGTAACTTTGTTCAACTGACGAAAATCGTTACAAAATCGCCAGCTCCCATCCGGTTTAGGCACCAACACAATGGGACTAGACCAATCACTTTGGGACTCCTCTATCACCCCTAAGTTCAGCATTTTCTGTACTTCCTCCCGTATTGCCTCCCGTCGGGCCTCTGGGATCCGATAGGGTTTTAACTTCACCCTTTCACCGGGCGGGGTAATGATGTCATGCTCTACCCCAAATGTTTGTCCCGGCAGCTCAGAGAATACCTCCTTGTTGCGAAGCACAAACTCCTTAACCTCCTGTTGTTGGGGTTGTGACAAGGTGGCTGCTATTCCAACCTCAGGAATCACGCAACCAGTTTGAGCTGGTGACCAAGTGTCTGCGACTAGGGACTCTCTATCCCTCCAGGCTTTCAACAGATTAACGTGATAGATCTGTTCGGGCTTTCGCCTTCCTGGTTGTCTGACCTTGTAATTCACTTCACTCACTTTTTCCATTATCTCGTAGGGGCCTTGCCATTTGGCAAGGAATTTACTTTCAACCGTAGGGACAAGTACCAGTATCCTATCCCCCGGGGAAAAGGTACGGGTCTTGGCTCCACGGTTGTACACTCTCTGCTGTGCTAACTGCGCTTGGGCCAAATGTTCCTTCACGATGGGCATTACCTGTGCAATTCGGTCTTGCATCAGGGCGACATGCTCAATCACACTCCTGTGGGGAGAACTCTCACTTTCCCAAGTTTCCTTGGCAATATCCAACAGCCCTCTTGGGTGTCTCCCATACAGTAACTCAAAGGGGGAGAATCCCGTAGAGGATTGGGGCACCTCCCTAATAGCAAACATCAGATAAGGAAGTAGACAGTCCCAATCCTTTCCATCTCTATCCACCACTTTCTTCAACATTTGTTTTAGGGTTTTGTTGAATCTTTCAACCAGCCCATCGGTTTGGGGGTGATACACAGATGTACGTAATTGCGTCACTTTGAACAATTTACACAGCTCCTTCATAACCCGGGACATAAAGGGTGTACCTTGGTCCGTAAGCAGTTCTTTACAAATACCCACCCGGCTAAACACAAGAGATAGCTCTTTGGCTATGGTTTTGGCCGAGGTATTTCGGAGAGGGATCGCTTCTGGATAACGGGTGGCATAGTCCATTATAACTAATATGTACTGGTGCCCCCTAGCGGACTTGATTATAGGACCTACCAAATCCATGGCGATCCTCTCAAACGGGACCTCAATGATGGGTAGAGGGACCAGCGGGCTACGGAAATGTGGCATCGGGGCCGACCTCTGACACACAGGGCAGGAGGAACAATAATTTTCTATGTCCTTCATCACCCCCGGCCAATAGAATCTCTGTAATACCCTCTCTCGGGTTTTCTCTGTCCCCAGATGACCTCCAAGAATGTGCCCATGGGCCAACTCCAACACCAACTTCCTGTAAGGTTTGGGCACCACAAGCTGCTCAACGGTTTCTTCTGCCCTTTTTGCCACCCGATACAGTAGGTCCTTCTCTACGCTGAAGTATGGGTAAGTGCAGGTATTATCTGGGTTCACTAACTCGCCATCTATTTTCACTACGTTTTCGCGTGCCTTTATTAGGGCGGGGTCTTTCAACTGTTCTGTGGCAAAGTTTTCCCTGTGAACCTCAAGATCAGAAAACTCCACAGACGGTAGGTTTTCGTCTGAGGAGGTGGGCTCCTCTCCAGTTTCTTGAGTCTCCCCTGCCAATACTGATAAGGGAAATTCCGGAGAGTCCTCACCACTCTCAGGGGAGTTCTGGCTATCACATTCCTGGTACATAGGGGCACCAGTGGGGGGCTCAGGATCATCCCACAGTTCCCAGAACTTCGGAAAATCCCTTCCCACAATGGCGTCATACGGTAACTGAGATACTAAGCCCACTGGATGAGAGAGGGTACCTTTGGGGGTCTCGAAACACACTGTAGTCACTGGATACTCTCGGGTGTCCCCATGCACACAAATAACAGCTACCTTGCTATTCCCAGAGACCTCTGTTTTAACTAACTCAGCCTTTATCAGGGTCACAAGGCTACCTGAATCCAGCAATACCACAACATTTCTACCATTAACACACATTTTGCATAAATGTTTCTCAATTCCTCGAATGGCAGTGCATGCGACTGTCGCACACAGCGACTGACGTCTGCCCGTCAGAAAGTCACACTGCATGGGTTCCTCCACAACCGGGCAATTGGCTGCAATATGTCCCGCTTGCCGGCAGCGGTAGCAAACGATCCTTCTTGCCGCCTCTTGAGCCGCTGATTTCCCAGGCTGTTCTCGCCAAACTTGGGGTAGAGCTCCCACCCTCTCACTCTCTCCACCCTTACCCCTTGGAATCCTCTTATCCGCCCCTGGGGATGGTCTGGTCTTAGGGTGGAAAGTCCGAGTGTCTCTGGAAGAGGCCGTCAGGTTCTCTGTAGCCAAGTATTTCTCCACACGATCCACAAGACCATTGGCCGTCTCTGGGTCTCCATGGCTTACCCAGTTTTGGATGGCAGTAGGAAGAGCTCTCAAAAACCGATCCATTACAACACGTTCCACAATCTTTGGTGCGGACAAAGTCTCTGGCTGTAGCCACTTTCTGCTCAGGTGAATGAGATCATACATTTGAGACCTGGGGGGTTTTCCAAGCTGGAAAGTCCAGTTATGCACACGCTGAGCCCGGACAGCCTGGGTGACACCCAGCCTTGCCAATATCTCAGCTTTTAGCATCACATAGTCTTTTGCTTGGTCAGGCTCTAGGTCATAGTAAGCATTCTGCGATTCACCAGTTAACAGAGGAGCCACCAGTCCAGCCCACTGCTCCTCAGGCCACTTTTCTCTTTCAGCAGTCCTTTCAAATGTGGTCAAAAATACCTCTGGATCATCCTCTCCAGTCATTTTTGTCAATAAACGACTCACCCCAAAGGACGCGGTATTAGTGGGACGGCTTTCCTCACTGGTCTGCGGACGTTGCTGCATTACTGCTTCCATTTGTTGTAGTCTCTGCTCTTGCTTCTGTAACAGGTCTATGAAGCGGGCCTCAGATTGCTGCTGGGCTTGTTGCTGAGCTTCCAGACTCTGTTGGTGAGCTTGCTGCTGGGCTGCAAGGCTCTGTTGATGAGCTTGCTGCTGGGCTGCGAAGTTCTGTTGTTGAGCTGCAAGGCTCTTTTGCAAACCTGCATTTGTCTGCTGTTGATTGGCATTTGCTAGAGCCAGCTGCTTCAGTATCTCCTCCATGCTGGCTTAAAAAAAACTGCCCACATTCTCCACCAACTGTGAGGGGGTTAGCTCGGCAGCGGGTGTGGGTGACCCCCGGGATGGGCTCCCCACACAAAAACAGGCCCAGCAAACGGAGGTTGTGGTTTTCAAAATCAAAAAAAAGGTGCGGTTTATTTTCTATTTACAGTGACAAAACACAGCAAAGCCAAAAGAAACATATAAACAAAATAAATCCTGGTCAACTTGACCTCTGACTAAACATACAGGTTTCCTAACTAACAACTGGGATCAGCCTAGTGCTGTCCTAGTCCCTAAGTCCCTGGTTTTAAATGTCCAAGCAAATAGCCACACAGGCTTTTTCTCACCGCACAGGGGTTCACTCTCCCTAGACAGTCCACACAGGTCTGGTTCCAGGCATGAGCTAACACCTAATGAATCTGGGAGTTCTTATAGAGGCCTAAATGAGCTGACAAGCTTCAGCTGGCCTCATCAACTCCCTGTCTGTACGACGCCCCACACTCTCCCTAGAGGTATGAGTCATCCATGAGCCCACTAGCCTTAGCTGGGCTTATACAACTCTCCACCTAGTTGTATAAGTCGGCGTAAAGCCTGAATCTGGGCGAAATATATCTACCCCCCTGGATGCAACCAGGTGACTTTACCTTCCTGCTGTCACAACAGGTACATTGTTGAACTGTAGCTCCAGCCCAAAAATCTATTTTTAAACTTTTTGGGAAACATAGGTAAGGGTTATCACCCCTGTAACATTTGTTTTGCTGTCTGTGCCCCTGTTCAGAACATTTCACCTCACTTTCCGTCCCAATGACAACTGTTTTTGAAATGTGGTGTTTTTCTTGAAACAAGGATTGCTGATAAAGCATCAGTACAGAGGAGACACCTTTCTCCCATATTTATTCTTACAGGAGAGAATTTTCCTTCCTAGGGGTAGATTTCCTCTCACTTCCTGTTGTCTTCTTTCGTTTGCAAGTAGGAGTCGTTTGTAAGTTGGATGTTTGAAAGTAGGGACCTGCCGTATATACTCTGCAGAAATAGGCCCCTTAGTTGTTGGTGTTGGCACAACACTGTAAGCACTCACAGTTACTCTTGGTTGGTGCTGGAACGCCCTGCTGTCAACTATTATATCAGGAATTTTAATTACATATAATTGTTGAACAGTGGTAGTAAAAATTGGGGCTTTGATGGTGGTGCTGGTGCCACAACACTGTAAGCCCTGACAGTTACTCTTGGTGGGTGCAGCAATGGGCCCTGCTGTGAATTCTTAGATCAAGAATTGTAATTGCATGCCCCTGTTGAACAGGGGCTGAAAAATTGGGCTTTTCGTGGTGGTGGTGGTGGTGGTGGTGTTGCCACAACACTGTAAGCCCTCAGAGTTACTCTTGGTGGGTGCAGGAATGGGCCCTGCTGTGAATTATTAGATCAAGAATTGTAATTACATGCCCCTTTTGAACAGGGGCTGAAAAATTGGGCCTTTCGTGGTGGTGGTGGTGGTGGCGTTGCCACAACACTGTAAGCCCTCAGACTTACTCTTGGTGGGTGCAGGAATGGGCCCTGCTGTGAATTATTACATCAAGAATTGTAATTGCATGCCCCTGTTGAACAGGGGCTGAAAAATTGGGCCTTAGGCACTGGTGGCACAACACTACAACCCCTCACAGATACTGTACTTGGAGCACAGCAATGAGCCCTATGGCAAATTATTGCTAAAAAAATTGTAAGTACACGCCCCTGTAAAACAGGGGCTGAAAAATTGGGCCTTAGCCACTGGTGGCGGCACCCATAAACAAAAATGATCTTCCAAGCTATCATCATCAATCGTATCATTGAGGACTCAGAGGAGGAGGATAGCCAGTCAACATAACAGCACAGGCACTCAGCATCAGCATCAGTCTTGAAGGGACGTGACATGTTAAAATCAATTAGTCTGTTATATCAGCATCAGGTGTGTGGTAGCTGGTGGTGATCCAAGACTGGTTCATCTTGATGAAAGTCAGTCGATCAACCGAGTCGGTGGACAGGCGCACCCTGTGATCCGTGACAAATCCTCCAGCAGCACTGAATGTGCGTTCCGAAAGAACGCTGGATGCAGGACAGGCCAGTAGCTCAATTGCATACTGTGCAAGCTCTGGCCAGTGATCCATCCTCAAGACCCAGTAAGCCAGAGGATTTTCGGTGGGGAAGGTGTCCAAGTCTGACCTTGCCCCTAGATATTCCTGCACCATGTTTATCAGACGCTGGCGATGGTTGCTGGAACCAATCATACTTTGGGGCTGCGGACTAAAGAATTGTCTGAACGCATCGGTCAGACGGCCACCTTCCCCACCGCTCCTTCTTTGACTGGCCGAAGCCTCAGCAACTCGTTGTCCTGGACCAGGAGTTTGTAACCTCCCAGTCTCTGGGAACGCGTTGCACAGACCTTTCTGCAAGGCCTCCCGGAGTTGTCTCATCCTCTGCTCCCTCTGCGACGGTAACATAAGGTCCGCAACCTTACCCTTGTACCGTGGATCAAGGAGAGTGGCCAGCCAGTAATGGTCCCTCTCCTTGATCCGAAGAATACGAGGATCCTTCCGCAGACTTTGCAGGATCAGGGAGGCCATGCAGCGTAGGTTTGCTGAGGCATTCGCTCCGGAGTCCTCTGGGTCACTAAGGACGACATGATCCGCAGTCACCTCCTCCCAGCCACGTACAAGTCCACTGGTTTCTTGGGACTGTAAATCATCCCTAAAAGACTGCTGCTGATGATGCTGAGTGCCAGCCTCCACCTCCATGCTGACACAATCCTCCTCCTCCTCCTCCTCCTCCTCCTCTTCCTCTTCCTGTGCGATGGGTGGGACAGAAGGAACACTGTCTGGGTAAAGGGGGCCTTGAGAGGCAAGGAAGTCCTCCTCTTCCTGCCTCTGTTCTGCCTCAAGTGCCCTGTCCATTATTCCACGCAGCGTGTGCTCCAACAGGTGGACAAGAGGTACAGTGTCACTGATGCATGCACTGTCACTGCTCACCATCCCCGTGGCCTCCTCAAATGGTGCCAGGACAGTGCATGCATCCCTGATCATGCCCCACTGGCGTGGAGAAAAAAAACCAAGCTCCCCTGACCCTGTCCTGGTGCCGTAGTCGCACAGGTACTCATTGATGGCCCTCTGCTGCGTGTGCAGCCGCTGCAGCATGGCCAACGTTGAGTTCCACCTGGTGGGCATGTCACATATAAGGCGGTTCTTGGGCAGGTTCAACTCCTTTTGCAGCTCAGCCAGGCGAGCACTGGCATTATAAGATCTGCGGAAATGCACACAGACTTTCCTGGCCTGCCTCAGGACATCCTGTAAGCCCGGGTACCTGCCCAAGAACCGCTGCACCACCAGGTTAAGGACGTGAGCCACACAGGGCACATGGGTCAGTTGTCCCTGTCGGAGGGCGGAGAGGAGGTTGGTGCCATTGTCGCAAACCACCATTCCTGGCTTAAGCTGGCGTGGCGTCAACCACCTCTCGGCCTGGCCCTGCAGAGCAGACAGGACCTCTGCCCCAGTGTGGCTTCTGTCCCCCAAACACACCAGCGCAAGCACGGCATGGCATCTTTTTGCCTGCGTACTTGCGTAGCCCCGTGAACGGCTACGGAGCACCGCTGGTTCATAGGACAAACCACAGGAAGAGGCCATGGAGGAAGAAGAAGAGGAGGGGGTGGAGGAGAGAGGTGTGTCACAACCAGTAGTAGCATTTTGGAGGCGTGGCGGTGGGACAACCTCCAACACTACTGCACCTTGTCCTGCATCCTTCCCAGCTGCCAAAAGAGTGACCCAATGGGCCGTGAAAGAAAGGTAACGTCCCTGTCCATGCCTGCTGGACCATGAGTCAGCGGTAATATGCACCTTACCGCTGACCGCCCTGTCCAGCGAGGCCAAGACATTGCCTTCCACATGCCGGTAGAGAGCCGGAATAGCCTTCCGTGAGAAAAAGTGGCGTTTGGGAACCTGCCACTGAGGAACCGCACATTGCACAAACTCACGGAAGGGGGCCGAGTCTACCAACTGAAAAGGCAGCAGTTGAAGCGCTAGCAATTTAGCCAAGCTAGCATTCAACCGCTGGGCATGTGGATGGCTGGGAGTGAACTTCTTTCGACGGTCCAGCAGCTGGGGCAGGGAAATTTGCCTGCTAGAATCGGACGTCGGTGTACTGCTAGCAGAGTGGCCGCAAGTACTTGGCTGTGACACACCTAATTCTACACCTTCATTCCTCTCAGTGCATGTTTCAGAGAGGACTGAAGTTATAGTGGGGTTGGAGATCCCAGCTGATGTGGTGCAAGGAGAGGTCCGCTTTGTTCTTTGGTGTGGGTCTTTGAGGTAGGCTTGCCAACGAGCTGCATGGCAGGTCAACATATGTCTGGTCAGGCATGTGGTACCCAAGCGGCTGATGTTTTGGCCACGCGATATACGCTTGAGACATATGTTGCAAACAGCAGCTGTGCGATCTGATGCACTAGCCTCAAAAAAGGCCCACACCAAGGAACTTTTTGAATGACGGGCAGAGGCAGCGCCCTGCACAGGCGGAGCTCTGCGGTGTGATTCCGTCGGTGTACTGCCCTTACGCTGGCCACCAAAGGGCATCCTGTCTCGTTGGAGATGTGCCTCCTCCTCATCCTCCTCCTCCTCTCTCCTATTAGGCACCCACGTGGAGTCAGTGACCTCATCATCCCCTCCCTCCTCATCACTGGAGCCAATCTGGCAGTATGCTGCAGCTGCTGGAACATGACTGCCAGATTGGTGTCCTTCTTGAGCATCCCCTCTGTCTGCTCTCACCCTACTGCCTTCCTGTAGCTGGGTTTCATCATCAGACCCTTCGAAACGCTGGGCATCCTCCTGGAGCATGTACCCAACACTGTGCTCAAACAGTTCGGGGGACTCCTCAGGAGGAGGACATGGTGGGTCTAGGGAAGGAGTGACTGATGATGAGTCTGACATTGATACCAGGGAAGAGGACGCTTTGGCAGCTGCTTTGCCAGTACCCTGAGCCTGGGTGAGAGAGGATGAGGAGGAGGAGGAGGGCTTGGTCATCCACTCTACCAAGTCTTCGGCATGATGTGGCTCAACATGTCCAGCTGCGGAAAAGAAGGACAAGCGTGTCCCATGGCCATGTGCTGATGACAATGCACCGCGTCCACGACCAGCACTGTTGCCCCCAGACACAGAGCCTGCTTGCCCTCTTTTATTGCCTCCTGACTGTCTGCCTCTCCTTGTTTGCCTTCCAGACATTCTAATAGATGGCCTGCAGGGAGATGGGAAAAAAGCAATAAGGGCTACCTTCAGGTGTCCTTCTCTGTCCCTTGAAACAAGGACTTGCACAGTGAAAGAAACTGACACTCTCCCTACCTACAGTTTTCTGTCCCTAGAAAAAATGTTTTTTTTAAGCACAATATAGCACAAGGAGAATTCACTCACTGTCCTTCCAGGTCCCTAGAAACAAGGACTTGCACAGTGAAAGAAACTGACACTCTCCCTACCTACAGTTTTCTGTCCCTAGAAAAAATGTTTTTTTTAAGCACACTATAGCACAAGGAGAATTCACTCACTGTCCTTCCCAGTCCCTAGAAACAAGGACTTGCACAGTGAAAGAAACTGACACTCTCCCTACCTACAGTTTTCTGTCCCTAGAAAAAATGTTTTTTTTAAGCACACTATAGCACAAGGAGAATTCACTCACTGTCCTTCCCAGTCCCTAGAAACAAGGACTTGCACAGTGAAAGAAACTGACACTCTCCCTACCTACAGTTTTCTGTCCCTAGAAAAAATGTTTTTTTTAAGCACAATATAGCACAAGGAGAATTCACTCACTGTCCTTCCAGGTCCCTGGAAACAAGGACTTGCACAGTGAAAGAAACTGACACTCTCCCTACCTACAGTTTTCTGTCCCTAGAAAAAATGTTTTTTTTAAGCACACTATAGCACAAGGAGAAATCACTCACTGTCCTTCCAGGTCCCTGGAAACAAGGACTTGCACAGTGAAAGAAACTGACACTCTCCCTACCTAGAGTTTTCTGTCCCTAGAAAAAATGTTTTTTTTAAGCACACTATAGCACAAGGAGCATTCACTCACTGTCCTTCCAGGTCCCTGGAAACAAGGACTTGCACAGTGAAAGAAACTGACACTCTCCCTACCTACAGTTTTCTGTCCCTAGAAAAAATGTTTTTTTTAAGCACAATATAGCACAAGGAGAATTCACTCACTGTCCTTCCAGGTCCCTAGAAACAAGGACTTGCACAGTGAAAGAAACTGACACTCTCCCTACCTACAGTTTTCTGTCCCTAGAAAAAATGTTTTTTTTAAGCACAATATAGCACAAGGAGAATTCACTCACTGTCCTTCCAGGTCCCTAGAAACAAGGACTTGCACAGTGAAAGAAACTGACACTCTCCCTACCTACAGTTTTCTGTCCCTAGAAAAAATGTTTTTTTTAAGCACACTATAGCACAAGGAGAATTCACTCACTGTCCTTCCCAGTCCCTAGAAACAAGGACTTGCACAGTGAAAGAAACTGACACTCTCCCTACCTACAGTTTTCTGTCCCTAGAAAAAATGTTTTTTTTAAGCACACTATAGCACAAGGAGAATTCACTCACTGTCCTTCCAGGTCCCTGGAAACAAGGACTTGCACAGTGAAAGAAACTGACACTCTCCCTACCTAGAGTTTTCTGTCCCTAGAAAAAATGTTTTTTTTAAGCACACTATAGCACAAGGAGAATTCACTCACTGTCCTTCCAGGTCCCTGGAAACAAGGACTTGCACAGTGAAAGAAACTGACACTCTCCCTACCTACAGTTTTCTGTCCCTAGAAAAAATGTTTTTTTTAAGCACACTATAGCACAAGGAGAATTCACTCACTGTCCTTCCAGGTCCCTAGAAACAAGGACTTGCACAGTGAAAGAAACTGACACTCTCCCTACCTACAGTTTTCTGTCCCTAGAAAAAATGTTTTTTTTAAGCACACTATAGCACAAGGAGAATTCACTCACTGTCCTTCCAGGTCCCTGGAAACAAGGACTTGCACAGTGAAAGAAACTGACACTCTCCCTACCTAGAGTTTTCTGTCCCTAGAAAAAATGTTTTTTTTAAGCACACTATAGCACAAGGAGAATTCACTCACTGTCCTTCCAGGTCCCTGGAAACAAGGACTTGCACAGTGAAAGAAACTGACACTCTCCCTACCTACAGTTTTCTGTCCCTAGAAAAAATGTTTTTTTTAAGCACACTATAGCACAAGGAGAATTCACTCACTGTCCTTCCAGGTCCCTAGAAACAAGGACTTGCACAGTGAAAGAAACTGACACTCTCCCTACCTACAGTTTTCTGTCCCTAGAAAAAATGTTTTTTTTTTAAGCACAATATAGCACAAGGAGAATTCACTCACTGTCCTTCCAGGTCCCTAGAAACAAGGACTTGCACAGTGAAAGAAACTGACACTCTCCCTACCTACAGTTTTCTGTCCCTAGAAAAAATGTTTTTTTTAAGCACAATATAGCACAAGGAGAATTCACTCACTGTCCTTCCAGGTCCCTGGAAACAAGGACTTGCACAGTGAAAGAAACTGACACTCTCCCTACCTACAGTTTTCTGTCCCTAGAAAAAATGTTTTTTTTAAGCACAATATAGCACAAGGAGAATTCACTCACTGTCCTTCCAGGTCCCTGGAAACAAGGACTTGCACAGTGAAAGAAACTGACACTCTCCCTACCTACAGTTTTCTGTCCCTAGAAAAAATGTTATTTTTAAGCACAATATAGCACAAGGAGAATTCACTCACTGTCCTTCCAGGTCCCTAGAAACAAGGACTTGCACAGTGAAAGAAACTGACACTCTCCCTACCTACAGTTTTCTGTCCCTAGAAAAAATGTTTTTTTTAAGCACAATATAGCACAAGGAGAATTCACTCACTGTCCTTCCAGGTCCCTGGAAACAATGACTTGCACAGTGAAAGAAACTGACACTCTCCCTACCTACAGTTTTCTGTCCCTAGAAAAAATGTTTTTTTAAGCACAATATAGCACAAGGAGAATTCACTCACTGTCCTTCCAGGTCCCTAGAAACAAGGACTTGCACAGTGAAAGAAACTGACACTCTCCCTACCTACAGTTTTCTGTCCCTAGAAAAAATGTTTTTTTTAAGCACACTATAGCACAAGGAGAATTCACTCACTGTCCTTCCCAGTCCCTAGAAACAAGGACTTGCACAGTGAAAGAAACTGACACTCTCCCTACCTACAGTTTTCTGTCCCTAGAAAAAATGTTTTTTTTAAGCACAATATAGCACAAGGAGAATTCACTCACTGTCCTTCCAGGTCCCTAGAAACAAGGACTTGCACAGTGAAAGAAACTGACACTCTCCCTACCTACAGTTTTCTGTCCCTAGAAAAAATGTTTTTTTTAAGCACAATATAGCACAAGGAGAATTCACTCACTGTCCTTCCAGGTCCCTAGAAACAAGGACTTGCACAGTGAAAGAAACTGACACTCTCCCTACCTACAGTTTTCTGTCCCTAGAAAAAATGTTTTTTTTAAGCACAATATAGCACAAGGAGAATTCACTCACTGTCCTTCCAGGTCCCTAGAAACAAGGACTTGCACAGTGAAAGAAACTGACACTCTCCCTACCTACAGTTTTCTGTCCCTAGAAAAAATGTTTTTTTTAAGCACAATATAGCACAAGGAGAATTCACTCACTGTCCTTCCAGGTCCCTAGAAACAAGGACTTGCACAGTGAAAGAAACTGACACTCTCCCTACCTACAGTTTTCTGTCCCTAGAAAAAATGTTTTTTTTAAGCACAATATAGCACAAGGAGAATTCACTCACTGTCCTTCCAGGTCCCTAGAAACAAGGACTTGCACAGTGAAAGAAACTGACACTCTCCCTACCTACAGTTTTCTGTCCCTAGAAAAAATGTTTTTTTTAAGCACAATATAGCACAAGGAGAATTCACTCACTGTCCTTCCAGGTCCCTGGAAACAAGGACTTGCACAGTGAAAGAAACTGACACTCTCCCTACTGTGACAGCAGGAAGGTAAAGTCACCTGGTTGCATCCAGGGGGGTAGATATATTTCGCCCAGATTCAGGCTTTACGCCGACTTATACAACTAGGTGGAGAGTTGTATAAGGCTAGTGGGCTCATGGATGACTCATACCTCTAGGGAGAGTGTGGGGCGTCGTGCAGACAGAGATGAGGAGACCAGCTGAACCTTGTCAGCTCATTTAGGCCTCTATAAGAACTCCCAGCTTCATTAGATGTTAGCTCATGCCTGGAACCAGACCTGTGTGGACTGTCTAGGGAGAGTGAACCCCTGTGCGGTGAGGCAAAGCCTGTGTGGCTATTTGTTTGGACTTTTACAAAACCAGGGACTTAGGGACTAGGACAGCACTAGGCTGATCCCAGTTGTTAGTTAGGAAACCTGTATGTTTAGTTAGAGGTCAAGTTGACCAGGATTTATTTTGTTTATGTTTCTTTTGCTTTGCTGTGTTTTGTCACTGTAAATAGAAAATAAACCGCACCTTTTTGATTTTGAAAACCACAACCTCCGTTTGCTGGGCCTGTTTTTGTGTGGGGAGCCCATCCCGGGGGTCACCCACACCCGCTGCCGAGCTAACCCCCTCACAGTTGGTGGAGAACCAGTGGCAGTTTTTTTTTTAAGCCAGCATGGAGGAGATACTGAAACAGCTGGCTCTAGCAAATGCCAATCAACAGCAGACAAATGCAGGTTTGCAAAAGAGCCTTGCAGCTCATCAACAGAGCCTTGCAGCTCATCAACAGAGCCTTGCAGCCCAGCAGCAAGCTCATCAACAGAGCCTTGCAGCCCAGCAGCAAGCTCATCAACAGAGCCTTGCAGCCCAGCAGCAGACAAACGCAACTTTGCAACAGAGTCTGGAGGCTCAGCAACAAGCCCAGCAGCAATCTGAGGCCCACTTCATAGACCTGTTGCAGAAGCAAGAGCAGAGACTACAACAACAGATGGAAGCAGTAATGCAGCAACGTCCGCAGACCAGTGAGGAAAGCCGTCCCACTAATACCGCGTCCTTTGGGGTCAGTCGTTTATTGACAAAAATGACTGGAGAGGATGATCCAGAGGTATTTTTGACCACATTTGAAAGGACCGCTGAAAGAGAAAAGTGGCCTGAGGAGCAGTGGGCTGGACTGGTGGCTCCTCTGTTAACTGGTGAATCGCAGAAAGCTTACTATGACCTAGAGCCTAACCAAGCAAAAGACTATGTGATGCTAAAAGCTGAAATATTGGCAAGGCTGGGTGTCACCCTGGCTGTCCGGGCTCAGCGTGTGCATAACTGGACTTTCCAGCTTGGAAAACCCCCCAGGTCTCAAATGTATGATCTCATTCACCTGAGCAGAAAGTGGCTACAGCCAGAGACTTTGTCCGCACCAAAGATTGTGGAACGTGTTGTAATGGATCGGTTTTTGAGAGCTCTTCCTACTGCCATCCAAAAGTGGGTAAGCCATGGAGACCCAGAGACGGCCGATGGTCTTGTGGATCGTGTGGAGAAATACTTGGCTACAGAGAACCTGACGGCCTCTTCCAGAGACACTCGGACTTTCCACCCTAAGACCAGACCATCCCCAGGGGCGGATAAGAGGATTCCAAGGGGTGAGGGTGGAGAGAGTGAGAGGGTGGGAGCTCTACCCCAAGTTTGGCGAGAACAGCCTGGGAAATCAGCGGCTCAAGAGGCGGCAAGAAGGATCGTTTGCTACCGCTGCCGGCAAGCGGGACATATTGCAGCCAATTGCCCGGTTGTGGAGGAACCCATGCAGTGTGACTTTCTGACGGGCAGACGTCAGTCGCTGTGTGCGACAGTCGCATGCACTGCCATTCGAGGAACTGAGAAACATTTATGCAAAATGTGTGTTAATGGTAGAAATGTTGTGGTATTGCTGGATTCAGGTAGCCTTGTGACCCTGATAAAGGCTGAGTTAGTTAAAACAGAGGTCTCTGGGAATAGCAAGGTAGCTGTTATTTGTGTGCATGGGGACACCCGAGAGTATCCAGTGACTACAGTGTGTTTCGAGACCCCCAAAGGTACCCTCTTTCATCCAGTGGGCTTAGTATCTCAGTTACCGCATGACGCCATTGTGGGAAGGGATTTTCCGAAGTTCTGGGAACTGTGGGATGATCCTGAGCCCCCCACTGGTGCCCCTATGTACCAGGAATGTGATAGCCAGAACTCCCCTGAGAGTGGTGAGGACTCTCCGGAATTTCCCTTATCAGTATTGGCAGGGGAGACTCAAGAAACTGGAGAGGAGCCCACCTCCTCAGACGAAAACCTACCGTCTGTGGAGTTTTCTGATCTTGAGGTTCACAGGGAAAACTTTGCCACAGAACAGTTGAAAGACCCCGCCCTAATAAAGGCACGGGAAAACGTAGTGAAAATAGATGGCGAGTTAGTGAACCCAGATAATACCTGCACTTACCCATACTTCAGCGTAGAGAAGGACCTACTGTATCGGGTGGCAAAAAGGGCAGAAGAAACCGTTGAGCAGCTTGTGGTGCCCAAACCTTACAGGAAGTTGGTGTTGGAGTTGGCTCATGGGCACATTCTTGGAGGTCATCTGGGGACAGAGAAAACCCGAGAGAGGGTATTACAGAGATTCTATTGGCCGGGGGTGATGAAGGACATAGAAAATTATTGTTCCTCCTGCCCTGTGTGTCAGAGGTCGGCCCCGATGCCACATTTCCGTAGCCCGCTGGTCCCTCTACCCATCATTGAGGTCCCGTTTGAGAGGATCGCCATGGATTTGGTAGGTCCTATAATCAAGTCCGCTAGGGGGCACCAGTACATATTAGTTATAATGGACTATGCCACCCGTTATCCAGAAGCGATCCCTCTCCGAAATACCTCGGCCAAAACCATAGCCAAAGAGCTATCTCTTGTGTTTAGCCGGGTGGGTATTTGTAAAGAACTGCTTACGGACCAAGGTACACCCTTTATGTCCCGGGTTATGAAGGAGCTGTGTAAATTGTTCAAAGTGACGCAATTACGTACATCTGTGTATCACCCCCAAACCGATGGGCTGGTTGAAAGATTCAACAAAACCCTAAAACAAATGTTGAAGAAAGTGGTGGATAGAGATGGAAAGGATTGGGACTGTCTACTTCCTTATCTGATGTTTGCTATTAGGGAGGTGCCCCAATCCTCTACGGGATTCTCCCCCTTTGAGTTACTGTATGGGAGACACCCAAGAGGGCTGTTGGATATTGCCAAGGAAACTTGGGAAAGTGAGAGTTCTCCCCACAGGAGTGTGATTGAGCATGTCGCCCTGATGCAAGACCGAATTGCACAGGTAATGCCCATCGTGAAGGAACATTTGGCCCAAGCGCAGTTAGCACAGCAGAGAGTGTACAACCGTGGAGCCAAGACCCGTACCTTTTCCCCGGGGGATAGGATACTGGTACTTGTCCCTACGGTTGAAAGTAAATTCCTTGCCAAATGGCAAGGCCCCTACGAGATAATGGAAAAAGTGAGCGAAGTGAATTACAAGGTCAGACAACCAGGAAGGCGAAAGCCCGAACAGATCTATCACGTTAATCTGTTGAAAGCCTGGAGGGATAGAGAGTCCCTAGTCGCAGACACTTGGTCACCAGCTCAAACTGGTTGCGTGATTCCTGAGGTTGGAATAGCAGCCACCTTGTCACAACCCCAACAACAGGAGGTTAAGGAGTTTGTGCTTCGCAACAAGGAGGTATTCTCTGAGCTGCCGGGACAAACATCTGGGGTAGAGCATGACATCATTACCCCGCCCGGTGAAAGGGTGAAGTTAAAACCCTATCGGATCCCAGAGGCCCGACGGGAGGCAATACGGGAGGAAGTACAGAAAATGCTGAACTTAGGGGTGATAGAGGAGTCCCAAAGTGATTGGTCTAGTCCCATTGTGTTGGTGCCTAAACCGGATGGGAGCTGGCGATTTTGTAACGATTTTCGTCAGTTGAACAAAGTTACAAAATTTGACACCTACCCCATGCCACGTATAGATGAGTTGATCGACCGGCTGGGAACAGCCCGATACATGACGACTCTTGACCTCACAAAAGGGTATTGGCAAATCCCCCTGGCCAAGTCGGCCAAAGAGAAAACCGCATTTGTAACCCCAGACGGGGCGTTCCAATATAAAAGAATGCCGTTCGGGTTACAGAATGCGCCGGCCACATTCCAGCGGAAAATGGACCAGATGCTGAGGCCCCATCGGAAGTATGCTGCGGCTTACCTGGATGACGTAATTGTCCATAGCACAGATTGGGCCTCACATCTGCCAAAAGTGCAAGCAGTCCTGGACTCTGTTCGGGAAGCGGGGTTTACGGCTAACCCCAAGAAGTGTACCATTGGGCAGGAAGAGGCCAAATATCTTGGGTACACCATTGGGAGGGGAGTAATAAAACCCCAACTCAACAAAGTCGAGGCCATCCAGAGTTGGCCACGTCCCAACAGCAAGAAGCAGGTACGAGCCTTTCTGGGAATCGCTGGGTATTATCGGCGATTCATTCCCCACTTTGCTTCTAAGGCTGTGCCCCTAACCAACCTGACGAAGGGGAAAGGGTCGGTCATGATTAAATGGACCCCCGAGGCTGAGGCAGCATTCCAATTCTTGAAACAAGCCTTATGTAGCCAGCCAGTGTTGTACTCACCCGACTTCTCTAAAGACTTTGTCGTACAAAGTGATGCGTCAGATGTGGGGTTAGGAGCAGTATTGTCCCAGGTCTGGAACGGGGAAGAGCACCCAGTCATTTACCTCAGCAGGAAGTTGAAGTCCCATGAGGTAAATTACGCCACCGTTGAAAAGGAGTGTTTAGCGGTGAAGTGGGCTCTAGATTCCCTTCGGTACTACCTGCTAGGTAGGCACTTTGACATGGTTACGGATCACGCTCCGTTAAAGTGGATGGCTCAAAACAAGGAAACAAATAGAAGAGTGAATAGGTGGTTCCTGGCCCTCCAGGAATTCAACTTCACAGTAAAGCATCGCCCTGGCGTTCAAATGGGGAATGTGGATGCTTTGTCTCGAGTACATGAATGCCTGATTGCTGGTGTTCCAACCCCGAGGTTAAAACAAGAGGGGGGGGTATGTGACAGCAGGAAGGTAAAGTCACCTGGTTGCATCCAGGGGGGTAGATATATTTCGCCCAGATTCAGGCTTTACGCCGACTTATACAACTAGGTGGAGAGTTGTATAAGGCTAGTGGGCTCATGGATGACTCATACCTCTAGGGAGAGTGTGGGGCGTCGTGCAGACAGAGATGAGGAGACCAGCTGAACCTTGTCAGCTCATTTAGGCCTCTATAAGAACTCCCAGCTTCATTAGATGTTAGCTCATGCCTGGAACCAGACCTGTGTGGACTGTCTAGGGAGAGTGAACCCCTGTGCGGTGAGGCAAAGCCTGTGTGGCTATTTGTTTGGACTTTTACAAAACCAGGGACTTAGGGACTAGGACAGCACTAGGCTGATCCCAGTTGTTAGTTAGGAAACCTGTATGTTTAGTTAGAGGTCAAGTTGACCAGGATTTATTTTGTTTATGTTTCTTTTGCTTTGCTGTGTTTTGTCACTGTAAATAGAAAATAAACCGCACCTTTTTGATTTTGAAAACCACAACCTCCGTTTGCTGGGCCTGTTTTTGTGTGGGGAGCCCATCCCGGGGGTCACCCACACCCGCTGCCGAGCTAACCCCCTCACACTACCTACAGTTTTCTGTCCCTAGAAAAAATGTTTTTTTTAAGCACAATATAGCACAAGGAGAATTCACTCACTGTCCTTCCAGGTCCCTAGAAACAAGGACTTGCACAGTGAAAGAAACTGACACTCTCCCTACCTACAGTTTTCTGTCCCTAGAAAAAATGTTTTTTTTAAGCACACTATAGCACAAGCACAAAACACACTGACACTCTCCCTACCTATCCTTCTCTTTCCCTAAACTAAAGGAATCCAGGTTAAGCAAGAAAGAAATAAAAGTCACTGTCCCTGCCTATGCTGCTCTATCCCTGCTCCGGAACACACTACACTAGGCCGCCGTGCTGGCGGCCTTTTATAGTGTGGGGCGTGTACTAAACACCCTCAGCAATAATTGGCCACAGGCATCCTGCCTGTGGCCAATCATTGCTCTCCTCGCTGCCGGCGCTGTGATTGGCCAAGCATGCGGGGTCACAGTGCATGCTTGGCCAATCACAGCGCCTGGATGACACTGCGATGGCGTAGTGCATTGTGGGCCGTTCGCGTCACTCGAATTTGGCGCGAACGGCCCAAATCGTTCGATCGAACAGCCGATGTTCGAGTCGAACGTATGTTCGACTCGAACACGAAGCTCATCCCTATTGACGAAGATGATATGTCGGTGATGAGATGAAATGATGGTGATGAGATGATGATGGTAATGATGATGATGATGGTAATACAGATGGTGATGATGATAGGATGAGGATGATGATGATGATGATAATAATGATGGTAATGAAGATGATGATGATAGGATGATGATGGTCCGATGATGATGATAGGATGATGGTAATGAAGATGAAGATGATGATAGGATGATGATGGTAATGAGGATGATCCCCAATCTATCTATCCCCCCTGTTGATCCAGAGGAAGGCAAAAAAAACCTAGCTAAGCACGAGCCAATAGTGCTTCAGCGGGGGAAAAAACCTCCCTGATCCTTAAGGAGTAAGGTGTTTAGAGTTGTATGAGTGTAAACGTATTCTACTGCCCATAATATTAATTTATTCTAGCAACCGGAATAATGTTATGTGCATAATTATGCTCATAAACTCCTCAACGAAACGCAGCTTTAGGCAATTTTTTCTTATGCCCCTAAATGTTTGTCTTACAATACAGATCTAAACAGCTAATGTGCATGGCCACATAGGCTAAACTGCTTTAAAGACATTTAAAAAAAAAAGCTGGGTGCCTGTAAAAGTTTCTTTTTTATGCTTATGTGCGTGTAGCACTACCCCCGTAGGAGCTGGTTTAAAGTTTTGGGCCTACCATTACCTTTCTGTTCACCACACTCGTGTCAGGGATCCCTCTTGAAGAGCTTTCATGAATGTTCACACCAACACTTGGTTACTTTTTCTTCAAGAGCTTTATTATACCAGTTCCAACAGAGGGGTAGAGGGGTAGGGGAGGTTCAGGTACCTTGCTTTGCGGATCACGGGCACAATCCTATATCCAGAGGACAAATCAGTTCCACGCTGGATTCAGCAACCACCGGATAGGCCCACTCTCACTGACCTAGCAACCGGTGCGAAGCTCATTCAAAGTCTCTGCCACAGACTTGATGAGTGCCGCTGTGTCGTTCCACAATCTTCCGCCACAAGATCATGTAACCACACTGACACTTTGCAAAAGTTCCTTCAAAAGTGCACAGCTCACGGTGCCAGAATCTTTCAGCCAGTCCAGCAGCACCGTGAGGCAAACTGGCCAGGATGCGTCCTTCAATTGAGTCCCCAATTGTTCCGCTTCTTCCTGCAAGCAAGACTGTGTAGGACCATCCCTGGACTAGTAGGCCCCAGCAACTCCTGGGCCTACTTCTCAGTTGCAGAGCCTCTGGGTCAGCAGGCCCCGAGGCCGAAAATGGCTTGTGCTTTCCCGAGGCCAGGAGGGCCCTCAGGTCAGGATCCGGCAACGAAAACCCAGATAGAGCGGTCTCTGTCTCTTAAGTACCCCCTCCCAGAATGCACAGCTGGTTGACCACGCCCCCTGAGCTACTTCTAGGAAAGGAATACCCAATACACCTAGCCTGCTGCATTTCCAACCCTGACCTGTGGTGACAGTGACACCTACTGTCAGGTGGAAAAAGCGTAACCCAGCTAGACTTAAACAAAGCCAACAATTTAGCATAATCCTTCTGAGCTAAACTACAGCTCAGATAACTAAATTTAACACATAGCGCTTTCCCAACAGGAGTAGGGTGCTACATGCATAAGGCTTAACTCTGAGATCTGCTGCGCTTTCAGATATGAAATAAGAACAAAGCATATCTCCCTATAGTGTGTACTTGTCTCAATTAAGAGCACCAACTGTAATTTCTGTCTGCTGCTTCATTCCTCTATCAGCATGAGTTACTCCTCACAAGTTTTCCTGACACCAAAGAAAAAATGTGACAGGAGGGAGCCGATTGACAACCTCCGCTCTATTCCTGTGTGCTGTGTGAAGGGGGTGTGTCCCTTCCCCTCCAATCAGATCTCAAAGTTCTCCTCACTGACCTCTGCAGAGTTTGACTTCAGCTCTCCACCCCCTTTTCTGTGACAGTCCAGAAAAGCCTTATAAATTGTGGACTTTGAACAGATGTAGAGAAGAGAAAACTGCACATGAAATTTGTTTTATCTCTGTGTATTACCTGAGGCTAGTCACTTCACTGGGTATATGTAAGGGTTTACAACCACTTTAAAGTGTCCTCGACAAGTCTGCATCCAAGGAGGATTACACACCTACTTTATCACCCATGCCATTTTTTAAATTGTGCATTTTCTGCCACATTAACAATATTTTGAATCATTTTTATAAGGCACTGAATGTTGCATTCACCTAATATTCACTGCAGGTGAATCTTCCTGGTGCACATGCTTTATGTAATGATTAACCACCTATGAATGCTTGCATAATCTCACATTCAATGCTTTATAAATATGCTCCAAAGTTTTTTGTATATATTTATTTTTTATGTAGACATTTAAAAATGTAAAAGGTTTGGTTTCATTTTGTATACATTTATTTATTTTACCACAGCACGTGCTCTGTATGCAAATAGCATAGTTGGTGTTCTTGCCCACATTTCACCCATATCCCTCACTTCGGTGTATGCACCTTACTGGTCTATATAAATCTATAGTTCTTTCAGTACAGGTTTTATTTAAGTTTTTCTATAAGCATCAAACAGCAGACCAGTTTAGTGCTTGACATGCATCCAGCTTGGACGATTGAAAAAAAATATACCTATTTTCATAGGCATGCGCATGTGATGTGTCAGATGGGCCTGGGCACACCCTAATCACTCTGTGTGGTGTCAATTCCCTCTAGATAGGTGCTAGGATTAGGTATATTTAGTTCTGGCTCTCTGCATCCAGTGGAGCTGCAATTTGTTGTAAGGCAATTTTAGTTTTGGCTCATTGTAATCAGTGTGGCTGTGTTTATTGTTCTAGACATGTATCCGTGGCTGCAGAATTGACTGCTCCTCCCTGGCTGGTCCAGAAATTTTCTGGAAGTTGGTGGGCAGGAAGAGTCTAATCAGAAGCTGAATATTCATACAGCCCCGGCCAATCCCTGGGGAGAGGTGCCCAGATGGTGACTGGGAATCTGTGTAAATACTCTGAGACTGAGAGCAGCCTGGTCTTTTTCCCTGAGAAGGAGATCATAGCCTAGGAGGGCTGCTAGTCCCCAGGCCATTCTGTCATATGCCTGCAGGATGTCAAGGCCTCAGTGTGGCTACCTGGAGGCCTATTCTTCTGAGAGTTGCTGAAAGCTGATTGAGGGATTGTCGTCTGAGGATCTAGCCTGGTATCACAGGATGATAGTGTCTCAAGGATACTAGAAGGAGGCAACCAATTTTCCAAGGACATTTGTGAGTACATTGGACATTGGTGAGAGAGATCCTTGAGACTGTGTGCAGTTGCCATCCCTCTTGTGCTAAAGTCAGCGTGTGTAAAGGGGACATTGTGTCCTGAAGAGCTCAGTCTATTCAATTCTTAGTGAAAGGACTTTGCTCGGACTGTCCAAAGAGGAAGAGTAATCTCTTCAAGCTGCTAATACAAGATTCAGTCTACCTATTTTGTACAAAAGTTGGCTCACAGTTCTACAACAGAAAGTTCAGTGTCCTCAAATCAGTACTAAGGGTTACTGAAGTATTCTACCATTATCTACTACCTATCCAGGTTCTTATTAAATAATCAGAAAAAGCATATCCCTAGACTTTGTAATAAGCCTAAAGAGTGACTGGAACTGTGGGTTGCTGTGAGGAAACCATTGGAAAAATAATCCGGGCAATACTTAGCTGCTCCTACAGGGCAAACGCTGCCCAGAGAAGGCTCAATAGTGCTTACAGGGCCTCTTGAAAAACTATACAGCCAAAGCTGGTATCAGGTGAGGCCTAAACATCCACCTGGTAAAACGTAACAAATATGTAAACAGAAGACTGGGTGGCAGCCTTGGAAATCTGAGAAACAGATGCCAAATCCAGAAAAGCCAATGAAGTGCTAACTGATCTAGTGGAGTGCTCTTGACATTCTTGAAAGTCTGTACTTTGTCTTAAAGTCAATAGGCCGGAGTTCGGCAAGCCGTCGATGGTGATCTACCCGTCAACTGCAGGCAGCCGATGGGTAGATCATGAACATGGCCCTGCTTTGCCAGTCCTTCCCTCTAGCCTCCGCCGCTCTTCTCTTCACTGCAGAACAGAGAGCAGAAGGTTTCACAGTGTGGATGGAGGGCAGGAGCGGGATCCGGAGATGCCTCAGTTCACCTTTCAACCTCATTCACACCATACGTGCAGAAAAACTGATGGAAACTGACGAGCAGATTTCAGAGAAACAAGTTTACATCGGTTTTCATGCATGCTTCAGTGAGTTTTATACACGTTGCAGATTCCTGCACAGCAAAAATCCACACGTGATACTAGTGTTGTGGTGTGAACAGGGCACATAGTGAACAATTGGGTTTTTTCTGTGCACGTGCATAAAAACTATTGTCTCTGCACATGGTGTGAACGAGGCCTTTTCGAGTTAACCAGCAGGTGATTGGTTGCCTAGCAACCAATCACCAGCTTATTAATGTGCAAAGATAACTCCAGCAGCTTCCGCACCTGCCCTCTATCCAGTACTGTGCTGCCTCCCGCTCTCTGCTCTGCAGTACACCAGTGTAAGGTGAGAGAGTACTACCTAAACACTTGTGTGTTTGTTGGGGGGGATGATGGGGGTCAGAGGACACTACAGAGGGGAAAGCATGTGATGTGAAGGGGAGCAGAGGACAATGCTATGGGGGGGAGTGATGTGAAGGGGGGCAGAGGACACTGCTTTGGGGGGCACAGGACATTCCTATCAGGGGACACAGGGCAATCCTATTAGGGGGGTGAATGATGTGAATGGGATAGAGCACACTGCTTTGGGGGGGCACAGGACACTGCTATGGGGGGGTCAAAGAACACTACAGTGAGGGGGGTGTAAAGGGGACAGAGGACACTACAAGGGGGGGGACAGAGGACACTACAAGGGGGGGTGGTGTGAATGGAGCAGAGGACACTACAGTGGGGGAGGGGGTGATGTGAAGAAGGGCAGAGGACACAGCTATGGGAAGAAGAGGACACTACTGGAGGAGACTACTGAATTGGGGGGGATGATGTGAAGGAGAGTAGAGGACAGTACTGTGGGGTGGGGGGCACAGGACACTACTGGGGGGTGATGTGAAGGGGGGGCAGAGAATACTACTGTGGGGAAAGTGATGTGAAAGTGGGAAGAGGACACTATTGTGACACACTGTGTGTCCTCCATGACGTTTTATTTGTATATTACTATATTATTATACGTAACTATTATAAATATATTATCAATAGAATGTAAAACCACAACTTTAGCGCTGCACACCCACTCATAGAAAAAACACCAGTGATCCACCTCTGTGTGAATTGTGTCCTCATTTTCAAACTATGACCCACATAACATAGGTCATTATGAGCATAAAAACTCCTCTCTGAAAGGGTAACCAATGAAACATATGTAGCTATTCACAGATTTTGAAAATATCAACAAATAGGGGGCCACAATAGTGTAGTACTTTAAAATCAGCCCATTTATTGAAGTAATCATACTCACATATAAAATGTAAAGCAATGCCACATTTGCACAAAGGAATGGATTACTGCAGCACAGTCTTTGCACTCCACTTCCTGTTACAAAACATAATGATGTCACCCGACTCTGCCCAACACGTTGCGTCACATAAAGCATGACTTCAGCAGCAAACCCCTGAGGAAGGATTTCCCTGACTCCAGTGCTAGACCCGTGAACCACTAGGCAGGGCAAACCCAGTTCTGAGGGTCAGGTGCATGCGATGTCTGGAGACTGGGACTTCTTGCCCCACACAGCCAGAATTTTTTGATGCAATGGTCTGGAGTGAAATCGGGTATATGGTACTGCCTCAAAGGAGCTACCATCAAACCCAAGATCCTTATACAAAAGCATGATCTTATAGATCCCATACTACATTTGTGTACTCAAAGGACGGTGTTGAGTACCTTTGCACGTCAAATATCCCAGAAAGCACAGTGAGCATTGTGCATGTCATTTGCCTAGGCCAAGAAAAACATTTATTAAATTTATCTTGGGAGGTAATATTTTGCCAGCCATCATCTGTAGAAGTTTTTATTCTGGCTCTGGACTGGTATATTGTATCATTTTTAAAAACATATTTTGACAGCTCAAGCGAACCACACTTAGAGCGCTATGACTGCGTCTGTGTGTGTGTGTATGCATGACCTCAGAATGATGTTATGTCATGCATTTTAAAAATTGTATGACTTTCATTGACAATGTAAACCAACTTTGTGAATGAGGGGCCCTCAAAGCCCGAAGTGTCCGGGCTCCCCAAGGTCAAAATCTGGCCCTAGCCATAGTCCTTTACTCTTATTCATTTAATTGTCATTATGCTCAATGTTACTGACATCTGCTAACTTACTTCCCCTTCTAAACTGGGCCCTCTGTAAATAGTATCAACTCCACATCACCTTCTGATTGGTGCACACTGCATCCAATCCTGCAGGCAAAAAGCTCTTGGCTACTTGCCCTTCAACACTAGTATTTACTTGGTTGGAAATTAAAGCAAAAAGCTGCACAAGATACTGTTCTGTTCAAGCTATATTCAGCTCAGAGGCTGAAGCGAACAAAGATTTTTTTAATCCCATCCTCAGAGCATACAAAACAAATCAATTTTTGTGTACTGAAGTAAATAAATTCCAGAACAAGGCATCATGAAATATTTATAGACACAATCAATATATAGATATATTAAATATGTTTAAGTATAGTACAATACAATATAGAAAGATAAATCCTCAACAACTGTGTCACCGAGTACACTGTCCACTCTGTTTTGCATGTTAAATTGTATAGTTTTTTGTATCTGAGTGAACCAGGGTATGCCCAATTAGCTCTGTTTTTTTTTTTATCATGCAAAACTCAATAAAAAAAAAATCTGGAAAAATAAATAACCCTACAACAATAGAATTATGAGAGCAGTCAATAATTACTTTTGTTTTGTGCAGGCACCATGACTATCATCCTTGTCCTACCTTCACTTCAAGGCTGGATTACTGCCAAGGCAACCTGGGGAGGAGCCTAGGGCTTGGTGGGAGTAAGAGTGATCCTGACCACACACATCTGAAATAAAATTTGCTGTTTCCCTCATAGAGATGAAGTTCAGATTCGCTGCTACCATTAGTTCAAAGTGAATCCTTCCGGTTTGAGATTTGTGGCCCAGACAATTTTTTTTTGTAATTTACTGCATGCCCTTCAATTTATGGCCACAAGCATAGGAGGACCAGTAAGGGGGCATTTGGATAAGCCAGCCCTCTCATTATAAAAGGTGGGGTAGAGGCACAGAGCAACCATAATATTGGAAGCTGCTGTAAGGAAAGGATAAGGAAAGCTGACAAACTGCATAGGGTGAGGATAGTGCCAGTTAGAAAACTACTTTTATTTTGATAGCTAGCTCTTTTGGCAGTCAACGCTTTTGCTCTTTTTTTTTGTTCTTATTATTGGAAGCTTTTTGTCTTTTATTGTATTGATAGTGATCTTGACTGGGCTTTTGTTTCAGAGTGGTTGTTGTTTTGGGGGTTTTCATCTTTGGTGGGGGTTTTTTCAGGTTGATGAAGCTTTTTCTTTTTCTTTTTTGGTTGGAGAGCTTAAAGTGCAGCATTTACATGTAACTGACCATCTGTTCTTAGAGCTGCCCTTTATTTGCTTCACACTGTAGCATCAATTATTAAAAAAAGAAACTAAGTGCAAGAGGAACAGCGTGCTCCTAAACCAACCCCCCCCCCCAATCCCGTAGATAACATAAAAGTTAGACATACGCCTGCTAGGCCTAATATCAACTCCCCCCTTCAATCCCATAGATAACATAAAAGTTAGACATACGCCTGTTAGGCCTAATATCAACTCCCCCCCTCCAATCCCATGGTTAACATAAAATTTAAACATGCACCTGTTAGGCCTAATATCAATCTCCCTCCCAATCCCATAGATAACATAAAAGTTAGACATGCGCCTGTTAGGCCTAATATCAACCCCTCTCTAGTACATTTCTGCCAATTCTCCCTCATCAAAATGTACTGTTGCTGGCCCATTTTACATCACTTTATCAATTGCAGTCTCTTAAAGCAGAGCTCCACCGTAAAAAAAAAATATTAAAAGCCAGCAGCTACACATACTGCAGCTGCTGACTTTTAATAAATGGACACTTACCTGTCCTGGAGTCCAGCGACGTCGGCAGCAGAAGACGAGCGATTGCTCGTCTCTTGGCTGCCCCCGCCGCCATCATTGGTGAGGGAATCAGGAAGTGAAGCGTTGCGGCTTCACTTCCCGGTTCCCTACTGCGCATGCGCGAGTAGCGCTGTGGGAATTTCACTGGTCCCCGCTGTATTCTGGGTAGGGATGAGCCGAACACCCCCGGGTTCGGTTCGCACCAGAACCTTCGAACGGACCGAAAGTTTGCGCGAATTTTCGAACCCTATTCGTTATAATGGACGCGAACGTTCGAAATCAAAATTGCTAATTACAACGGCCAATATGCATGTTAATGTCATAAAACAGGTTTGGGGACCCGGGTCCTGCCCCAGGGGACATATATCAATGCAAAAAGAAATTTTAAAAACTAAAGTTTTTTCGGGAGCAGTCATTTTAATGATGCATAAAGTGAAAAAAAAAAAAGTGAAATTTTCCTTTAAATATGGTACCTGGGGGGTGTCTAAAGTATGCCTGTGAAGTGGCATGTGTTTCCCGTGTTTAGAACTGTCCTTGCACAAAATGACATTTGTAAAGGAAAAAAAGAAGCCATTTAAAACCACTTGCGGCTTTAATGTCATGTCTTGTCCTGGCCGCCATATGGCTGAAAATCCTTGAGAAAAATGGCATGGCTACCCCATCACCCCCCCCCCCACCCCAGCCCCTTTGGGTCTTGTATGGATACTAAGGGGGACCCCGCACCCAAAATAAAACCCTATACCTACAACCCTATATACTCTGAACAGCAGTATATAGGTGGTGCAAACAAGACATGGACTGTAGGTTTGTTCTTAAGTAGAATCTGAACAGGTACATTATGAAGTGTAGCTACATCCCAAAAAAATCAATTTTTAAGCTTTTTGGAGAACATAGGGAGGGGTTATCACCCCTGTAACATTTGCTGTCTTTGCACATCTGTTCAGAACATGTCACCTCACTTTCCGTCCCAATGACAAATGTTTTTGGAAAAGTGGGGTTTTAATTGAAACAAGGATTGGTGATAAAGCATCAGTAGAGAGGAGATACCTTTTTCCCAAATTAAATCTAACAGGATAGAATTTTCCTTCCTAGGGGTAGATTTCCTCTCACTTCCTGTTTTCTCTTGCCGTTTGCAAGTAGGAGTCGTTTGTAAGTTGGATGTTTGAAAGTAGGGGCCTGCCGTATATACTCTGCAGAAATTTGCCCTATTAGATGTTGGTGTAGCCACAAGACTGGTGGGCACAGGAATGGGCCCTGCTGTGAGTTAATAGATCAAGATTTGTACTTGCATGCACCTGTTGAACCGGGCAGAAAAATTGGGCCTTTGGTGGTGGTGGTGGTGGACGGTGTTGCCACAAGACTGTAAGCCCTCACAGTTACTCTTGGTGGGTGCAGGAATGGGCCCTGCTGTGAGTTATTAGATCAAGATTTGTAATTGCATGCACCTGTTGAACAGGGCAGAAAAATTGGGCCTTTGGTGGTGGTGGTGGTGGTGGACGGTGTTGCCACAAGACTGTAGGCCCTCATAGTTACTCTTGGTGGGCGCAGGAATGGGCCCTGCTGTGAACTATTAGATCAAGATTTGTAATTACACGCCCCTGTTAAACAGGGGCTGAAAATTTGTGCCTTAGGCATTGGTGCTGGTGCCACAACACTGCAACCCCTCACAGATACTGTACTTGGAGCACAGCAGTCACACCTGTTGCGAAGCATCTTTTTAAAAAATTGTAATTACACGCCCCTGTTATACAGGGGCTGAAAAATTGTGCCTTAGGCACTGGTGCTGGTGCCACAACACTGCAACCCCTCACAGATACTGTACTTGGAGCACAGCAGTCACACCTGTTGCGAAGCATCTTTTTAAAAAATTGTAATTACACGCCCCTGTTATACAGGGGCTGAAAAATTGTGCCTTAGGCACTGGTGTGGTGGCATGGATCATTGAGGAGGAGGAAGAGGATAGTCAGTGAACATAACAGGACAGTCACTCAGCATCAGCATAGGCAGTCTTGAAGGGATGTGACATTATAAATTATTCCGTTATATCCGCTTCAGGTGTCTGGTAGCTGGTGGTGATCCAAGACTGATTCATTTTTATGAAGGTCAGTCGATCAACCGAGTCGGTGGACAGGCGCACCCTATGATCGGTGACAAATCCTCCAGCAGCACTGAATGTGCGTTCGGAAAGAACGCTGGATGCAGGACAGGCCAGTAGCTCAATTGCATACTGTGCAAGCTCTGGCCAGTGATCCATCCTCAGGACCCAGTAAGCCAGAGGATTTTCGGTGGGAAAGGTGTCCAAGTCTGACCTTGCCCCTAGGTATTCCTGCACCATGTATATCAGACACTGGCGATGGTTGCTGGAACCGATCATACCTTGGGGCTGCGGACTAAAAAATTGTCTGAACGCATCGGTCAGACGTCCACCTTCCCCACCGCTCCTTCTGCTACTGACCGAAGCCTCAGCAACTCGTCGTCCAGGACCAGGAGTTTGTAACCTCCCAGTTTCTGGGAACGCGTTGCACAGACCTTTCTGCAAGGCCTCCCTGAGATGTCTCATCCTCTGCTCCCTCTGCGACGGCAAGATAAGGTCCGCAACCTTACCCTTGTACCGTGGATCAAGGAGAGTGGCCAGCCAGTAATGGTCACTCTCCTTGATCCGAAGAACACGAGGATCCTTACGCAGGCTTTGCAGGATCAGGGAGGCCATGCAGCGTAGGTTAGCTGAGGCATTCGGTCCGGAGTCTTCTGGGTCACTGAGGATGACATGATCGCCAGCCACCTCCTCCCAGCCACGTACAAGTCCACTGGTTTGTTGGGACTGTACATCATCCCTAAAAGACTGCTGCTGCTGATGCTGAGTGCCAGGCTCCACCTCCATGCTCACACAATCCTCCTCCTCCTCCTCCTCCTCTTCCTGTGTGATGGGTGGGACAGAAGGAACATTGTCTGGATAAAGGGGGCCTTGAGAGACAAGGAAGTCCTCCTCTTCCTGCCTCTGTTCTGCCTCAAGTGCCCTGTCCATTATCCCACGCAGCGTATGCTCCAACAGGTGGACAAGAGGTACAGTGTCACTGATGCATGCACTGTCACTGCTCACCATCCTCGTGGCCTCCTCAAATGGTGAGAGGACAGTGCATGCATCCCTGATCATGCTCCACTGGCGTGGGGAAAAAAAGCCAAGCTCCCCTGACCCTGTCCTGGTGCCGTAGTCGCAAAGGTACTCATTGATGGCCCTCTGCTGCGTGTGCAGTCGCTGCAGCATGGCCAACGTTGAGTTCCACCTGGTGGGCATGTCACATATTAGGCGGTTGTTGGGCAGGTTCAGCTCCTTTTGCAGCTCAGTCAGCCGAGCACTGGCATTATAAGATCGGCGGAAATGCACACAGACTTTCCTGGCCTGCCTCAGGACATCCTGTAAGCCTGGGAACCTGCCCAAGAACCGCTGCACCACCAGGTTGAGGACGTGAGCCATACAGGGCACATGGGTGAGCTGCCCCTGTCGCAGGGCGGAGAGGAGGTTGGTGCCATTATCAGAAACGACCATTCCTGGCTTAAGCTGGCGTGGCGTCAACCACCTCTCGGCCTGCCCCTGCAGAGCTGCCAGAACCTCTGGCCCAGTGTGGCTCCTGTCCCCCAAACACACCAGCGCAAGCACGGCATGGCATCTTTTTGCCTGCGTACTCGCGTAGCCCCTTGTACGCCTACGGAGCACCGCTGGTTCCGAGGACAGAGCACTCGAAGAGGACATGGAGGAAGAAGAAGAGGAGGGGGTGGAGGAGAGAGGTGTGTCACAACCAGTAGTAGCATTTTGGAGGCGTGGTGGCGGAACAACCTCCAACACTACTGCACCTTGTCCTGCATCCCTCCCAGCTGCCAATAGAGTGACCCAATGGGCCGTGAAAGAAAGATAACGTCCCTGTCCATGCCTGCTAGACCATGAGTCAGCGGTAATATGCACCTTACCACTGACCGCCCTGTCCAGCGAGGCATGGACATTGCCTTCCACATGCCAGTAGAGAGACGGAATCGCCTTCCGTGAGAAAAAGTGGCGTTTGGGAACCTGCCACTGAGGAACCGCACATTGAACAAACTCACGGAAGGGGGCCGAGTCTATCAACTGAAAAGGCAGCAGTTGAAGTGCTAGCAATTTAGCCAAGCTAGCATTCAACCGCTGGGCATGTGGATGGCTGGGAGTATACTTCTTTCGACGGTCCAGCAGCTGGGGCAGGGAAATTTGCCTGCTACAATCGGACGTCGGTGTACTGCAAGTACTTGGTTGTGACACACCTAATTCTACACCTTCAGTCCTCTCAGAGCAGCTTTCAGAGAGGACTGAAGATATAGTGGGGATGGAGATCCCAGCTGATGAGGAGCAAGGAGAGGTCCGCTTTGTTCTTTGGTGTGGGTCTTTTATGTGTGCTTGCCAACGAGCTGCATGGCAGGTCGACATATGTCTGCTCATGCTTGTGGTGCCCAAGCGGCTGATGTTTTGGCCACGCGAGATACGCTTGAGACAAATATTGCAAATAGCAGTGGTGCGATCTGATGCACTCGTCTCAAAAAAGGCCCACACCAAAGAACTTTTGTGATAACGTGCAGAGGCAGCGCCCTGCACAGGCGGAGCTCTGCGGTGTGGTACAGTTGCTGTGCTGGCCTCTAGCTGGCCTCCAGGGGGCATCCTGCCTCGTTGGACATGTGACGCTGCATCCTCCTCCTCCTCCTCCTCTCTCCCTTCAGGCACCCACGTGGAGTCAGTGACCTCGTCATCCCCTCCCTCTTCACCACTAGAGCAAACCTGGCAGTAAGGTGCAGCTGGTGGAACACTACTGCCAGATTGCTGTCCTTCAGCATCCCCTCTCTCTGCGCGCACACTACTGACTTCCTCAAGCTGGGTATCATCATCCGAGCCTTCGAATCGTTGGGCATCCTCCTGGAGCATGTACCCAACACTGTGCTCAAACAGTTCGGGGGACTCCTCAGGAGGACATGGTGGGTCTAGGGAAGGGGTGGCTGATGATGCCATTGAGTACGCGTTGGCAGCTGCTCTGCCAGTACCCTGAGCCTGGGTGAGAGAGGATGAGGAGGATGAGGAGGGCTTGGTCATCCATTCTACCAAGCCTTCGGCATGATGCGGCTCCACATGTCCAGCTGCCGAAAACAAAGACAAGCGTGTCCCATGGCCACGTGCTGATGACGATGCACGACCACGTCCACGGCCAGCACTGTTGTCTCTAGAAACAGAGCCTGCCTGCCCTGTGTTCTTGCCTCGGCACGCTCTGCCTCTCCTTGGCGGTCTTCCAGCCATTGTAGTCGGTAGTGTATATAGTATAAAAAATAGAACTCCTATGTGTGCTCACAACACACTGTAGGTCCTATGGGTGCTGACACTAACACACTATAGGTAGTATGTGTGCTGCTGACAAGAAAATATAGGAGCTCTGTTTGCTGCCACTAACACACTAGAAGTCCTATTGGTGCTTCTGAGATGAAAATATAGGAGCTCTGTGTGATGCCACTAACACACTAGAAGTCCTATGGGTGCTGCTGAGAAGAAAATATAGGAGCTCTGTGTGATGCCACTAACACACTAGAAGTCCTATGGGTGCTTCTGAGATGAAAATATAGGAACTCTGTGTGATGCCACTAACACACTAGAAGTCCTATGGGTGCTGCTGAGAAGAAAATATAGGAGCTCTGTTTGCTGCCACTAACACACTAGAAGTCCTATGGGTGCTTCTGAGAAGAAAATATAGGAGCTCTGTGTGATGCCACTAACACACTAGAAGTCCTATGGGTGCTTCTGAGATGAAAATATAGGAGCTCTGTGTGATGCCACTAACACACTAGAAGTCCTATGGGTGCTTCTGAGATGAATATATAGGAGCTCTGTTTGCTGCCACTAACACACTAGAAGTCCTATGGGTGCTGCTGAGAAGAAAATATAGGAGCTCTGTGTGATGCCACTAACACACTAGAAGTCCTATGGGTGCTTCTGAGATGAAAATATAGGAACTCTGTGTGATACCACTAACACACTAGAAGTCCTATGGGTGCTTCTGAGAAGAAAATATAGGAGCTCTGTTTGCTGCCACTAACACACTAGAAGTCCTATGGGTGCTGCTGAGAAGAAAATATAGGAGCTCTGTGTGATGCCACTAACACACTAGAAGTCCTATGGGTGCTTCTGAGATGAAAATATAGGAGCTCTGTGTGATGCCACTAACACACTAGAAGTCCTATGGGTGCTGCTGAGAAGAAAATATAGGAGCTATGTGTGATGCCACTAACACACTAGAAGTCCTATGGGTGCTTCTGAGATGAAAATATAGGAGCTCTGTGTGATGCCACTAACACACTAGAAGTCCTATGGGTGCTTCTGAGATGAAAATATAGGAGCTCTGTGTGATGCCACTAACACACTAGAAGTCCTATGGGTGCTGCTGAGAAGAAAATATAGGAGCTCTGTTTGCTGCCACTAACACACTAGAAGTCCTATGGGTGCTGCTGAGAAGAAAATATAGGAGCTCTGTGTGATGCCACTAACACACTAGAAGTCCTATGGGTGCTTCTGAGATGAAAATATAGGAGCTCTGTGTGATGCCACTAACACACTAGAAGTCCTATGGGTGCTGCTGAGAAGAAAATATAGGAGCTCTGTGTGATGCCACTAACACACTAGAAGTCCTATGGGTGCTTCTGAGATGAAAATATAGGAACTCTGTGTGATGTCACTAACACACTAGAAGTCCTATGGGTGCTGCTGAGAAGAAAATATAGGAGCTCTGTTTGCTGCCACTAACACACTAGAAGTCCTATGGGTGCTTCTGAGAAGAAAATATAGGAGCTCTGTGTGATGCCACTAACACACTAGAAGTCCTATGGGTGCTTCTGAGATGAAAATATAGGAACTCTGTGTGATGCCACTAACACATTAGAAGTCCTATGGGTGCTGCTAAGAAGAAAATATAGGAGCTCTGTTTGCTGCCACTAACACACTAGAAGTCCTATGGGTGCTTCTGAGAAGAAAATATAGGAGCTCTGTGTGATGCCACTAACACACTAGAAGTCCTATGGGTGCTTCTGAGATGAAAATATAGGAACTCTGTGTGATGCCACTAACACATTAGAAGTCCTATGGGTGCTGCTGAGAAGAAAATATAGGAGCTCTGTTTGCTGCCACTAACACACTAGAAGTCCTATGGGTGCTGCTGAGAAGAAAATATAGGAGCTCTGTGTGATGCCACTAACACACTAGAAGTCCTATGGGTGCTGCTGAGAAGAAAATATAGGAGCTCTGTTTGCTGCCACTAACACACTAGAAGTCCTATGGGTGCTGCTGAGAAGAAAATATAGGAGCTCTGTTTGCTGCCACTAACACACTAGAAGTCCTATGGGTGCTGCTGAGAAGAAAATATAGGAGCTCTGTGTGATGCCACTAACACACTAGAAGTCCTATGGGTGCTGCTGAGATGAAAATATAGGAGCTCTGTTTGCTGCCACTAACACACTAGAAGTCCTATGGGTGCTGCTGAGATGAAAATATAGGAGCTCTGTTTGCTGCCACTAACACACTAGAAGTCCTATGGGTGCTGCTGAGAAGAAAATATAGGAGCTCTGTTTGCTGCCACTAACACACTAGAAGTCCTATGGGTGCTGCTGAGAAGAAAATATAGGAGCTCTGTGTGATGCCACTAACACACTAGAAGTCCTATGGGTGCTTCTGAGATGAAAATATAGGAGCTCTGTGTGATGCCACTAACACACTAGAAGTCCTATGGGTGCTGCTGAGAAGAAAATATAGGAGCTCTGTGTGATGCCACTAACACACTAGAAGTCCTATGGGTGCTTCTGAGATGAAAATATAGGAACTCTGTGTGATGTCACTAACACACTAGAAGTCCTATGGGTGCTGCTGAGAAGAAAATATAGGAGCTCTGTTTGCTGCCACTAACACACTAGAAGTCCTATGGGTGCTTCTGAGAAGAAAATATAGGAGCTCTGTGTGATGCCACTAACACACTAGAAGTCCTATGGGTGCTTCTGAGATGAAAATATAGGAACTCTGTGTGATGCCACTAACACATTAGAAGTCCTATGGGTGCTGCTAAGAAGAAAATATAGGAGCTCTGTTTGCTGCCACTAACACACTAGAAGTCCTATGGGTGCTTCTGAGAAGAAAATATAGGAGCTCTGTGTGATGCCACTAACACACTAGAAGTCCTATGGGTGCTTCTGAGATGAAAATATAGGAACTCTGTGTGATGCCACTAACACATTAGAAGTCCTATGGGTGCTGCTGAGAAGAAAATATAGGAGCTCTGTTTGCTGCCACTAACACACTAGAAGTCCTATGGGTGCTGCTGAGAAGAAAATATAGGAGCTCTGTGTGATGCCACTAACACACTAGAAGTCCTATGGGTGCTGCTGAGAAGAAAATATAGGAGCTCTGTGTGATGCCACTAACACACTAGAAGTCCTATGGGTGCTTCTGAGATGAAAATATAGGAACTCTGTGTGATGCCACTAACACATTAGAAGTCCTATGGGTGCTTCTGAGAAGAAAATATAGGAGCTCTGTTTGCTGCCACTAACACACTAGAAGTCCTATGGGTGCTGCTGAGAAGAAAATATAGGAGCTCTGTTTGCTGCCACTAACACACTAGAAGTCCTATGGGTGCTGTTGGGGTGCAATGCTGTGCTAACAGCACTGCGGTTGGTACTACTGCAATACTGTACTAACAGTAAGCACGCACCAGACTAATCCCCAGCAGCAGCTAATAACACGCTAACTGTGCAATCAGCAGCAATGAACGATCAATTACTTAGGTAGCAATGGTTTAGCAAAGAAATAGCCAATGGTTTAGCAAAGAAGAGCAAATCTTTCAGTATCAAGCAAAGACAGAATCAGCAGACTGATCTCTCCTAAAGCCGGAACTCATGTGACCGGGGCCGATGGCGTGGCGGCCTTTTAAATGGTGGGGCATGTACTAAAGCCCCTGAGCTGTAATTGGCTACAGGCGTCCTGCCTGTAGCCAATTATTGCTCTCCGAGTTTCGGGCGCTGTGATTGGCCAAGCATGCGGGGTCACAGTGCATGCTTGGCCAATCATCAGCCAGCAATGCACTGCGCCGGCCGCGCCGGCCGCAATGCATTGCGGGGCCGCTCGCATCACACGAATGTGATGCGAACGGCCCAAATAGTTCTGGGCTCGACGAGCGAGCGAACGCCCGGTGCTCGATTCGAACATGGGTTCGAATCGAGCACCGGGCCCATCCCTAGTTCTGGGAGCCGTGTGTTTCCCAGAACACAACGGGGGGGGGGACCGGGAAGTGACGCACTGCCCACAGTCTACCCGCAGTGTGCATACACGGAAGTCTGTGCAAATACCTGTCTTAGACAGGTATCTGCACCCCCCTCCCCCCGAAAGGTGCCAATTGTGGCACCAGAGGGGGGGAGGAATCCAATGAGTGGAAGTTCCACTTTAGGGTGGAGCTCCGCTTTAATTTGTAATGAGTGCTTGATATAAATTGGCCAGCACAAGGACACTTTTGCATCAGTGAGAACATGGACAGCCTTGGAAAGTATTTGCTGATCAAAGTGGGCCTATTACCACCTGAAGACAGCAGCTAAAGCGACCTGATAAAGGAAAGGGTGCTGCTGCTGTATGTGAGCCAAGGTAATTGTAAAAGAAAAAAAAATTAAACTGCTACATATACGCTCCAGGGATGTCATACTGTTCTGTAACGCAATGTACAGCTATAAGGTATTCCATAAGCACATTTTATTGTTTAATAATGGTTTTGTTTGATATTATTAATTCTTGTTTTCAGTTGGGTTACATTTTTCACACTTTATACAATACTAAACATCTATTTGACAAGAAATGGGACCCATGGTTTACACACTCGGAACACCTTTTAAACCAACAACAATTTTTCTAAACTAGAATTCACTTAGGAAAGAAAAGAAGTCTATATTTCCCACTTACTACTTGATTGCATGTTTGATAATTCTGATGTAATAATCTTATTATTCACTGTATAATTTGTCATATTTCTTAATAATGATAAAACCTATACACTGTATTTCTATTGATTTAAGATATCATGATTTGTACCACTATCTTGTACCTAATAAAAAAAGTTTGTAAACATGGCAGTGCCCAGCTCCCTATGTCTTTTTGGACAGTAGTTTGCCATTAGCCCTAACAATAACAAAATTCAATAACAGGAATGCACCCACCCTCATAAACTTCATTGGAATTTGCAGCTAAGTTTGGGTGCGCTGAATTTCCAACAGAATTCTTGGAGCCTTTGGCAAATAGAACCCGAGCAGAGTTGCCCATCCCTAATAACTCACTATTTGACAACTAGCTCTAGCCCTGTTATGGTTTGCTTACTAAATGGGTAGCAGCAGCTTGTGTCACATTTCTCTGGCTGACCTCTATACTAACTGTTCCTTATGTATCCCATCCAAGCTTTGTTGCTTTCTCGAGCTGTCATTTGGAGAGAAGAAACAGTCATAGTGACGGTCTATAGAGTGTAGACTTTATTTTACACTTGGCTCTCTACAGTTTTTTATTTATTCAGATCTTTGCTGCCCTTGGCAGGGATTTTATACCTATAGAACCTCAGAATCCAGTGGTGTCCCCATACAGATGACTTCTGTGGCAGCCTTTGTGCATTTCAGAAGAGCTACATACTAGAACTTTGGTTTCCACAGCATCACTAACACTGTCCCCTGTTATTTCTCTAAATTGGTTTGGTAATACATTTCAGGTACAGTTCCCAATGCTAACACATCAAGATAAGAATCCTTATTTTCCAAAAACGGAAAGTTTCAACTAATTGCATTAAGATTTAAATGACAGAAGTTAGTATTTAAAATGAAATTGTTAAATACTGCCAATGATTAATGTGCTTAAACTAGTCTTCTAGAGGTATGTTAATCCAAAATAATGTAAAGCCAAGCTTAGTATAGCATACAACTTTTACAGTGAGTGAATTTCCCTTCCTAAAGGTAGATTTCCTCTCACTTCCTGTTGTCTCCCTCTGTTTGTAAGTTTGAGTCGTTTGTAAATTGGATGTATGTAACCCGGGCACTGCCTGTACCTAAAAATAAAGATACGGAGGTGTCCCTGGTTTGTGTCTGTGCATTTAGGTTTGATGGTGCTGCCAAATGGTGGTGTCGCAGGCCGATTTTTACCCATCAATATGTAAGAGCTTTATAGATAGACACCTCCCTGTGTCTTCCTATTCTGCATTTAGGCCTTTTGATGCTTTAACCATTTGCCGAGCAGCTCACGCCGATATACGTCAGCAAAATGGAACGTTCCCGCAAAACCGCCGTATGGTACGTCTTCCCCTTTAAGAGCCACCGGGCCACCTGCGATTGCGGGAATGAGAGCTAGAACGGGGATATGTGTGTGTAAAAACACAAATCCCTTTTCTGTCAGGGGAGAGGAGACATATTGTTTGTTCCTAGTCTAGCGCACTCACCCCAGACTTTACCTGCTTTTATTTCTTTACTTGGCTCCTCCGCAGGAAAAGAATGAGGCACACGGCACCAGCAACCCGTACCCTCCTGGATGAGGAGGTTGAGCGGTGTTAGTTTTCGGGTCTGCCTGTGGCTAGTATTAGAATCCTCCCGAGCTGATCTCGTCTCTGCATTAGCCAGAGACAAGTCCTTAATTCTCCCCAGTAAAGTAACTGTACGCACCAACTGAGAATCCAACCTTTGTATTTATTTCATCACGGATAACAAATAGTCTCTATGAGAGCAGACAGGTTGATACGAGACACAGGTCAGATAAGGTGGGAGGAGGTCCAGGCACAAACTCAATTCAGGTTTCTCTTACTGTTCTTCTTTCACGAACAGATTTGGACGTACAGACTCTGCCACAGACCTGATGAATATAAAAAGTCACTGCCACTGACTTGTTGAAGTTGGTCACTGCCACTGACCTGGTGAACAGGGCCTTGCCCTATTTGGTCACTGCCACTGACCTGGTGTGCGTAGAGTTACTGCCACTATGACCTACAGAACGTGCACTTCCTTCTTGGAGAAACTTGGCCCTTGTTAAGGAGAAGAACCTCCCTCCGGAGAGTTACCAGAGGCCCCCACTGTCACCACGACTCTGCGCTGGGTCTTCAGAAGGGGTCACCTCCCTGGCCTCCTCGATCCTGGATATGGGTCCCCTCACAAGGCGCACCCTGGGAGCCCTCAATCCCCGGCTGAACCCAGTCGAAGGTGCTGAGCTCTGGGCCTCAAAAATAGTACCTCACCCCAGACCGAAGGTGTCTGGGATGGAACAGGAACTCGGCCTCCGGGCCTAGGGCACCCGGAGACGACACATGCACCACCCAGGCTGAAGGTGCCTGGGCGCGACCCCTGCTGGAAGATGGCCGCCCCTTTTTATACCCTCTCCCGACAGGTACAGCAGGTTCCCCGCCCCGCCGTACTGCTGCCGAGAGGGGACAAGAAAAGGCACAACCTTGTATCAGTGGTTCAACCCTGGCCCACGGCAACAGTGCCACCTGTAGGCCACAGGGAACAGCACACCAACACTATCTCCCAAGGACAGAAATGGTCCAAGAAACCTGACAATTAGTGTATCTGAGCCTAACTACCACTCAGATACTCCCCTTAAATATAGCACCCCGCTACACTAGTAAGTAGGAACAACGATATGTTTCCTCCCCCAGTCAGTCCCTATCCCCATACAGTTAGAAACACTAACTAGGGAACACATTTAACCCCTTGATTGTCTCCTAGTGTTAACCCCTTCCCTGCCAGTGACATTTACACTGTAATCAGTGCATTTTTATAGCTCTGATCGCTGTATAAATGTCAATGGTCCCAAAAATGTGTCCGATCTGTCCGTAGATCACTGCCATTACTAGTAAAAAAAAGAAAATGCCATAAATCTTTCCCATAGTTTGTAGATGCTATATACGCTTATTGCGTTTTTTTTTTTTTACCAAAAAGTTGTAGAAGAATATATATCGGCCTAAACTGATGAAGAAATTTGTTCTTTAAAAACATTTTTGGGGATATTTATTATAGCAAAAAGTAAAAAATATTGTTTTTTTTTTCAAAATTGTCGCTCTTTTTTTGTTTATAGCGCAAAGAAAAAAACTTAGAAGTGATCAAATATCACCAAAAGAAAGCTCTATTTGTGGGAATAAAAGGATGTCAATTTTGTTTGGGTACAACATCGCACGACCGCACAATTGTTAGTTAAAGTGAGACCGTGCCATATCACAAAAAATGGCCTGGTCATTAAGCAGTCAAATCTTCTGGTCTGTAAGCAGTTAATCAAACATACTTGTCTCCATTTTAAACATCAATTAAATAAAACTTTTTCTTTCTGACATTATAACAATAAAAGTACACTATGTTACTACCAAAAGTATTGGGACACCTGCCTTTACACGCACATGAACTTTTTTTTTTAAATAATTTTTTTTATTGAAGTTTTCCAACACATACAGCTTAAGCGCCTACAGTTATAGAAAAAGAGCATGCACAGAAGATAATACAATTTGCAATGTGAACCCAGCGATATAATGCATAGCCATGAAAGGGTACAGCAGCACCGCCCAAATAAAATCTAGGAGGGCATCCACTATGATAAAACCCACTAGTCAATAAAGATATATCAGAAGTCATCGGAGGAAAGGGAAGGTAGAAGAGCAAGGCAAGACCTTGACACAATGACCTGGTTCACCCTCAACTCACTAAGCTGTTTCAGGCTCATCTAACCAATTGCGCCAGACCTTGTCATACTTCAGTGAGCAGCCCCGATTAGCATAAGTATCCTTGTATAAAGGAAGGCTGCTGTTCACTAAGTGTTTCCATTGCGCCAAAGAGGGGGGGGGCAGGCTTCCTCCACTGCATAGCGATATTCTTACGGGCATAGAAGAGCAGCAAGGTAATTAGCGTGTGCTTGGCAGAGGACGGTACAATGGTCTCAATGAGCCCCAGAAGGCACAGCGACTAAGGCAACTCTGTTAACCAAATCCAACACCCCAACCCAATATTGCTGAACCTCTGAACAACGCCAGAAGATATGGGAGAAGTCGCCCGGTGAGGCGCCGCCGCATCTCCAACACTCTGAGGAATGAGCAGGGTCCATCCTATGAAGTCTGTGTGGGGTGAAATAAGCCCTATGAACTATCTTGTATTGCAATAACCTGTCACGCATGGAGACTAGGGAGTTGAAGGGGAGGTCCCACACATCGTCCCAGTCATTATTATCCAACGTGGAGATATCAGACTGCCATTTATTCCAGAGTTTGTCCAGAGGTGGAAGAGACACAAAGATCAAGTACGAATAAAGATGCGAGGTGGGCTTTTCTTCACAACTCAATCTAAGTGTCTTCTCCAGTTCCGACTGGGCCATAATGCACGAAGATTGCGAAAATTGCGCCGCAAATGCATGGGCCAGTTGAAGGTATCTGAATAGGAAATGGTTGGGTAGGTTGTATTGGGAGGAAAGGTGTGAGAAAGGGTGTAAGGAGTTTTGAGATACTATGTGTGACACTAGTTTGATACCGTATTTTGTCCACGCGTAGGGGTCTGGGATTTTGTAAATGTGGGATAAACTAAGGTTCAACCAGATAGGGGCATTGGGGGAGATTTCAGACTGTTTACATTTCTCAATGGCTAATCCTGTCCGCCATGCCCGCAGGGTGGTAAGCATAGAAGGGGTCAAAGGATAAGGGGCACGAGGGCCCCTAAAAAGTAATAATTGAAGAGCTTCCAGCGAACCGACCACTGTTGCTTCCAGCACAGTCGACAAATTCGTTCTGTCTGGCTGTAGCCACCATGCCGCTGTCACCAACTGAGCGGAGAGGTAATACTTATAACAGTCCGGGAATGCCATGCCACCCTGCGTTCGTGGCCTCATTAAAGTCGTCAGTCGATATCTGGGAGGAGAGGGGCCCCATAAGAAGGAAGAAAAAATGCAGTTCAATAAAAAAAAAAAAGACTTGGGCACCCATTGTGGGGAGTGACGGAAAAGATATGTTAGTTTGGGAATAATCTTAATTTTTATGAGATTAACTCGCCCCCATAATGACAGGGGCAGGTTACTCCAGGATTTGAGTTTCGCTTGGGACTCCAAAAGTACTGGGGTAAGATTTAAAGATATAAAGTCCGAGGCTGAACTGGAGACATGTACCCCTAAGTATTTAAAGGAATCTACCCACAGGAGGGGGCTATCAGGAGGGGATGTGGACCTGACCGCTGGATCAATTGGGAATAGGAGGGATTTGGACCAAATTACCCTAAGACCGGTGACCTCAGCAAAGGTGTCCAGAATATTTAGTGCTCCCTGCAGTGACGGGCCGGCATCATTCAGGAAGAGCAGCATGTCATCCGCGTACAGGGCTACCCTCTCCTCCAGCAACCCGAGTCGGAGACCCTTAATGTGCGGTGAGGTGCAAAGTGCCTCCGCCACCGGCTCGATAGCAAGGGCAAACAAAGCCGGAGAGAGAGGGCAGCCCTGCCTTGTTCCCCTGGTAAGCCCGAAGGGGACAGATAGTCCACTCCCCAAGCGCACCGAGGAAGTGGGGCATTTGTAAATCACCTGTAGCCACTTGATAAATAACAGAGGAAACCCCAGTCTGCGTAAAGTTTCCCATAAGAAGGGCCATTCGACCGTATCGAAGGCCTTTTTCATGTCTAGAGAGGCCCCTGCTCGAGATCCCTTATTGAGGTGGTGAGCGTGTATGTTAGTGAATAGCCTTCTGAGATTAACATCTGTGGACCTACAGGGCATGAAACCCATCTGGTCTGGGTCTATCACCGAAGGTAGCATGGGATACAACCGAAGGGCCAGAAGCTTAGTCAGAATTTTAAAGTCAGAATTAAGTAGTGCAATAGGATGATATGAAGCACAGGAAGTGGGGTCTTTGGGAGCCTTATATATCAGTGTCAAGTAGGCATGGTACATCGATCCAGGCAGACCACCGTCTGCCAGACATACAGTATACAATTGTGCCAACAGGGGTGTTAAAAGTTCCACATGAGCCCTATAAAAGTCTATCGGAAGCCCATCTGGCCCCGGCGCCTTGCCGGGGGGGAAGGACCGGATAGCCTTTATGACCTCCGAGACCGTAAAAGGTTGAACCAAAGTCTCTCTTTCGTGGTCAGAGAGCCAGCCAAGCGCCAACGGATCCAACAGGCCGTTCAGCGACTCTGGCTGAAACTCTGAGGGCAGACCGGACGAGTATAAAGTGCCATAAAAGGAGTTGAACGTCTGCAGGATATCAGAGGGGGAGGACACCGTCCCGCCCCCGGGGTCTGTAAGGTGGATACAAGGGTAAGGGGTTGGTCGTGTTGTGCCATCATGGCCAGCAGGCGGCCATTTCGGTCACCTTGTTCAAAGGCCCTCTGTTTACCCCTATAGGACTCGAGTTGTGTGACCTCAGCCAGGTGTAACTGCAGTTCCCTCCGAGCCGCCATCAGCAGGTCAAAGTGAACAGGGGTGGGGTCATCACTATACGTAGCAGTGTGGTCATCAACAGCCTTCTGCAGCTCCATAGTTGCTGCCGATTGTTGTTTTTTAACGTTAGCAATCGAAGAAATATACTGTCCCCTCGTGAAAGCTTTAAAGGCATCCCAGACAAAGTCGGGAGAAGAGGAGTCTTTATTATTTTCCCAGAACTCAGACAGCAGGGGCGGCAGTTTGTCAGCAATGTCAGGATGAGAGACCCATTGTGTGCCCAACCTCCAGAGCGCAGCGCTCCGGGAAGCTGGGGAGCGAAGCACCACCACCAGGGGACTACGATCAGACAGCCCGCTAGACAGATAGGACGTCTCCAAAACATCCGCTAACAGTGCAGGGTTGGAGAAGGCCAGGTCTATCCGCGACGCAGTCTTATAGGATGCCGAAAAACATCACGCACATGAACTTTAATAGGTTTACTATTGAGTTGGCCAACCCCTTGCAGCTAGAACAACTTCAACTCTACTGGGAAGGCTGTCAACAAGGTTTAGGAGTGTGTCTTCGGGAATGTTTGACCATTCTTCCAGAAGCGCATCTGTGAGGTCAGGCACTGGCTCGCAGTCTCCGCTCTAATTCATCCCAAAGGTGTTCTATCGGGTTGAGGCCAGGATTCCGTGCAGGCCAGACAAGTTCCTTCATCCCAAACTCGCTTATCCATGTCTTTATGGACCTTGCTTTGTGCACTGATCCAAATAATTTGATGGAGGGGGGATTATGATGTGGGGTTGTTTTTCAGGGGTTGGGCTTGGCCCCTTAGTTCCAGTGAAGGGAACTCTTAAGGCATCAGCATACCAAGACATTTTTGGACAATTTCATGTTCCCAACTTTGTGGGAACAGTTTGGGGATGGCCCCTTCCTGTTCCAACAAGACTTATAAAGACATGGATGAGCGAGGAGTTTGGGGTGAAGAAACTTGACTAGCAGGGTTTGAAGAACATTTTAAACTAGTGCACAATCATGAGCCCAGTCAATTATCCTTCTGGGGCCTAGAAAAAGTGAATAAGCATTGGAGAGGGGGCGAAATTTTGTGACAAAGCTTAGCCAAAGAGAATCATGGTGGATTCACAAAACTAAGGTGCTGAACCCTGGAGGGCTTAATATTAAATTTGACTTGAATTTTTTTTATTAGTAATTCCTAGGGCTATGATATCTTGGTATGGTGGTAAAATATCTTATTTTATTTTTTAGAATTACATATTTTTACTGTATGTTATAAAATAGCTTCTGTTCTTAAATGTTTTTTTATAAGGAGTTTCTACTACTATATATGATATTATATAAATACAGTTTTTTAGGAGTCCCATTTTATTCTTTCTGTATACATAATGAATATTATTAGTCTATATTCAGGTAGGTCTTATAGTTCTGATATAGCTATTGCTATATACGTTGGTCACCACTAGATGGGGCTGTCCATTTTTAATGAGTGTAGAATGCTAGAAAAGAATTGAACCACATTTGCACAGTAGGGATAGTATTTTATTTAGCTTTCTTATCTAGTATATGTATACTCATGTTTTTTATACTGTGTTCTAGAGATGATGTACTGCAATGTTCTTTTCCCTGTATACCTCTGATAATATGGCAGCGGCTGCTATGGTAGTCAGCACAGCAATTAGATTGTATAAGAATAGGAATGTCAGGTCACCTGAGGCCACGTGACAGATGCACACCGCTGGGGTCAGCAGCGCACCGCTAAACTTGTGGACCCTTTGGCTGAGTGCTGCGGATGGAGCTCTGTGTGGTTTAGGAAAGCAGCTCCACCTGAGCATTGACAGGGAGCTAGAGCATAAGATTCCTCAGGGCGCGGAGTCTAAGAGCCAGCAGGTTTTCACCAGTGGGAGTGCAGGGTAGTGCCAATGTTGATATCATAGAGGATTTCATGGTATAGGCTGCTGATGTCTTTCTCTGCAAGAACAATCCTTCAACACACTAGTGGAACCCCAGTTGCAGGCAGGAATCCTGTTTTAAGCTGGAGGAGGGAAAGAAGCTTGCTGATCAGTACAGAGCTGAGCCTGATATACACAGTAGCCTCCTGTGGCCAGGTTCAACTAAATTGCAGCAAAGATGGTAGGTTGGATGAAGTGTGCAATCTACTGCTGTGATGTTGTGTGTGTGCAGCTCTGGAGGGTGGCTGTTTGGGATATGCACTCACTTTCACATTTGTCTCCTGGACTCTAAATATCAATTGCAGGGGCTGCACACTGCCTTCATTCTGAGGGATCCTGCTGCCCCAGTGATCAATTTGTTCATTGCTTGTTGCAAGTCTGTATCCATTCTGATTGGTATGCGCATTTATGTGACGAGTCACTGAGCAAAAATGTCTGCTCCAGGGGCATAACAATGAGAATTGAAAATACACAAAGAACTGGAGTTTTAACCAATAGGAACCAATCAGATTTTGTCTGGTTAGCTGCTCAGGGGTACAACTGCACACAGTAGGGGAGATTTAGAATGGGGGGGTCATAAACAGGTTGATCGTAATCTGTCAATCATGACCATGTTGGGTCACAGAAGGTTTTGGAAGAATTTATTAGGCTCTGGTCTGCCTGAGGTCGAGAGCCACTACTCTAGTGTTTCTGTAGCATCAGTTCAACTTGATCACCTTTTACCTCCTGAAACCCTTGCTTGCCTACTTCCTGCTCTGAAGCTCCCACATCTATCTGATACAGCTGTTAATCAGTTCAGCACACAGGGCAGCAGCCACAGTCAGAGCCGGTTCACACAGGGGCGACTCGGGAGGCGACTTGAAGTCGCGCTGTTTTTAAACCGAATTGAAGTGAATGGAGCCGTCTTAATGTACACGACTGCAGTCGCTCCGACTTCAAAAAAGGTTCCTGTACGACTTCAATCCGACTTCTAGGGGACTTGTACCCATTGATTAGAGCAACTGACATCCTTTTTATCAACTGATGATGCCATTGGTCATTAGGGGGTTGGCAGTAAGAAGGTTGTAATGGTGTACAACTAAAGCCCGTGGCTTTGTGTAACTAAAAAAACACCCATTGGCCTGAATTTTGGGGAAATTTTTGGGCATTTTGTCAGGGCACCCCTGAAGAAACCTCAAGGCACCCTGGTTTAAAAAGGCTAGTATAGACAGTATATGCTTTGATTTTGTCGGTTATCCACATGGAATTTTTGTGTTCTTACCTTTTGAGTCTTTGTTTTTTTTGCATTATATGTTTTTTTGGTGTTAATTAAATTTCTATGATGATTTATTTTACTTGCAATCTTCTTTGTTTTTATATGCATTGGGCGTTTTCACTTTTATTTGTTTTTAAATTGGTATTTTTTTTATATGTCTGTGTTTTGGTGTTATAGGCGCCTGAGGGCTATATTCACATCCCTCAGGACATCTAATTGAGCTTAATGAAATTTCACCTTTGATTTCACCCAGTTGTGTGACAATAGCGAATTGATATTCGCTATTGTCTTCCTGCTTCTCCTGCTGGGCCAATCAGGAAGAGGGTCTTAAGACCCGACTGCCTGGGAGGAGAAGCAACCGTATTGGTCGGGAGCAGAAGCAGGGGGAATCCGCCAAGGAGGAGACGCGGGGGTAAACCGCCGTAGTTGATTGCAACCTGGATTTGGTAAGTGCGGGGCTGGTGGATGGGCAAGTGACGAGAGGGGGGGGGGGAATTGTTCGCCAATCGACCGAGGGACAAGGAGGGGGTGTTGATCGATCGACCGACCGGGGGGGGGGATTTGGTGAGCGGTTTGTTTGCCCCTCCTCAATAAATGGAGCACCAGCCGCCACTGACTAAAGTCTGCAAATACTCATCTTTTTTCCAGCGATTCCCACAAGTTCTCTTGCAGACACCAACATCTTTGCCTGACAAGATGTTGCAGACAAACAGTCGTCAGGGGTTCTGACAGTTCTGGCAGATGACAGCCAACATATACAAAGGGAGGGGGGTCTCTGAGGTTAGGTTATAACGTATTGGCATGGCGTTGGATATGGGGACGGAGAATGTTTTGCATTGCTAGACGACAAGACCGATGATAGATTTACATTGTGGGACAGTTTTGTTTATTTTTATTCAAGGACTAGCCATAGCGTGTCTGTGTTTATATACTCTTTTTTTGGTTAATCATTCACACAGGCGGGGGGCTGGGGTCCCCTTATTTTTTAAGTGGACTTCCAGATTCTGAGAAGTCCCCAGCCTGCAGACATCCACAACCACCCAGGCCTTGTTGAGGATATGTGGCCTATAAGGTTCAGGGGGGGGGGGCACACACTGTTTCCCCCCTTTCCTGGCCTGCCACACTGTTCAAATAAAAATGGTCTGGTGTGGAGTTTTTTGTAAGGACCCACACCATTTTCTTTTTTTGCATAGGGTTCCCATTTAAAATTTGTACCAGGTGCCATTTTATTTATTTATTTTTAACAAAACAATCACAGTATGGTATTCCCAAATAAGCAATCCTAAATATTGTCTAGACTAGCTGTCCATTAGGCAAGTATTTGAACTTGGCCGCAATGTAAGATGAGGCATACCGTATTTATCGGCGTATAACACGCACTTTTTTCCCCTGAAAATCAGGGGAAAATCGTGGGTGCGTGTTATACGCCGATACTGACATCCCTGAGCTGTCTCCGCTGACTGTGAGCGGAGCGGAGCGAGATACACATAGCCGAATGTACTCGGCTATACTCGGCTTTTCTCGGCTCCGCTCACAGTCACGCCCAGTCCCGCCATTGGACCTGTGTTATGTCCATCATAGGGCGGGACTCGGCGTGACTGTGAGCGGAGCTGAGAAAAGCCGAGTATAGCCGAGTACACTCGGCTATGTGTATCTCAGCGGCGGCTCCGCCCAGTCCCTGCGTCCCCTGCGTTCTCAGCGGCGTCCGCACAGTCTCGGCGCCAATTTTAAAATGATGCACGGCAACACTGGGGCAAGGCTGCACGGCGACACTGGGGCAAGGCTGCACGGCGACTCTGGGGCAAGGCTGCACGGCGACTCTGGGGCAAGGCTGAAATGGACTCTGGGGCAAGGCTGCAATGGACACTGACAAGGCTGCACTGTGACAAGGCTGCAATGGACACTGACAAGGCTGCACTGTGACAAGGCTGCAATGGACACTGACAAGGCTGCACTGTGACAAGGCTGCAATGGACACTGACAAGGCTGCATTTAAATGTAAGTTATTTTTCCTTAAACTTCCCTGCTATAAGTTTTTTTCCCTAAAATTTCCTCCTAAACTTGGGGTGCTTGTTATACGCCGGTGCGTGTTATCCGCCGATAAATACGGTATTTTATTTTCCAAATTTAAAATTCAGTTTATTTATTACGCCAGAAATATTGCACAAACATGCAACACGCCATGTTAGAGTTTAGAATAAACTACAATGCAAGACAGACAGACTAGATAGGTTTGATCATAAAATGTGAATATGCTTTTTCAGAGCCACAAGCCAGAAAACCTAAACTGAATTGCTGAACATTTTGTATTCTTTATTTCTAAGAATCTACAGTATGCCCAAGGGATATCTGGCAGACCTGATCTGGGATAAAAAAAAAATCACGTCTTTCATTCTCAAGCAGTAGACCTAAACAAATGAATACTATTTTTTGATATTCCACTACTCCAGAGGGAGAGAGCAAGATTACGTGTAAAAAGACCATTTAGAGCTTTTTTCTAGGTTTGATTATTGGAAAATGGAACAGGTTTGAAGGACAACTTTTCAGCCTTCATCGAATAGTCTGCATATTTTGGAGGTAGAGAAATAAATCTGCAACTTGCAAATCTGTTTGAACAGGCCACAATTTCAGAGAGATTTAGAAGGCATTTAAAAGAAATATAAAAAAAATTGCCTTTTTTGTTGAACAGGCCATAATTTTTTTCAAATAGTTTTAATTGGTTTTGCAAGAATAATAAAGAACAAGCATGACATTTAGGATAATGATGATACAAAAAAAAAGAAAAAAGAACATATACACAACTTACTGATGCATAGGTAGTGGAATAGTCATAGCAGGGGATGTCATCACAATTTTGCATATGATTATAACCTTAGTAGCTTTAAAGTACTCAATGTATTTCTCGAGCGAACTACCTTGCAAAATATAACATCCATTATGTACTTACGTGTAGCGCTACCCCCAGTTAAGAGAGCCGCTGATATTGATTTGGGCCCTGTAGTGCACTGCTGTCAACCCCTGGCAATCGGCTCTAACCTCCCGTGGCACAGCTGGTGATAGAGGGATAGGACCGCGTGACCGCAACTGTTGGTGACGCAGTCCTATAACAAACATACACAGAATATACTTTAAAACTCCTATTAAAGTAAGCGGAACTGACACCAAATGTACTTTACCCAGATATTTTACTGAGGCTAATGGGCAAGTAATAAACAACAGTATAACAAGTTGCAGATCCCTGCAATAAACAGTAATAAAGATAAACAGAGTAATCAGAATAATAAAGTATTGCTATGCAACTCTAGCGCTGCCCTTTTACAGCTACTTCCCCTCATGGGTAGACTAACACCCAGCAATGTCTACCTATGCAGTCAGGCCTGACTGATCTAAATGGAAGTTCAGTGAAACAATATTCGCTAGCAATCTTTTCGGTGGTGCACTTGAAGAACAACTTTGTAATCCCAACAAATAGTAAAGATAAAGGATCTGTCTTTAAACAGCTCTCACCACCCGGACAAGTCCAAATCCGTTTCCTCCATCGATTCGTCTGGGAACAGGAATCCACCGACATCCAAGTCTTCAATCCTTCTGGTGTACTGCAGCAAGGAGGATTAGATGTCTCTAAGGCTCTGCTAGGCTGGCAGAGGGCTCTTTGGAAAGGAGCACACAGCCCAGGCTTCAGGCCTTGTGCACACAGCAGTTCAGCACAGACATCCTCTTGCTAGGAGAGGGGTGTCCAAAGAGGCCGACCAAAACTCCGCCTCCCCTTTATAAAGTCTGCCCCAGCAGTCTCTGTTCTGGAGCAATGCACCCTGGGTGCTGCAAGATGTACTGGGAGATGTAGTCTCTCTCGCCTCTGCTTTCACTTCCATAATGTCTCTTTACTTCCTCCCGACTCACCTCTCACCTGGAACTTCTTGTCTCTCTGCATTAAAGGGGAACACCCCGCTACACACTCCCCCCACTTGAACTCTTTGGTCCCCAAAGATAAACTTCAACAAATACTGTTTACCATTTTGGACAATGTCGAGCATGATGTTGGCATAGGGAATTCCCACCAAAACTTTGGGATGGAACTCTCTTGCCCACAGGTCACACTACCATGAGTGGCCTGCCTAACTGTGCCAGAGAGTGAGCTGGGGTTGCCCTCCACCAAATGGACGGTGGAAGGATCAGGTTGTTCAACACTTCTCCTAGCCGTTACAACAGAGTCCTCTGAGCTCGTCCCCATTTGGGGGTAAGTTAGTTTCTTGGGAGGCCTGATGACTCTGCGAGCCCTCTGCTCTCTTGGTGCTTCTGACTCTGGCACCACAGGCTCTTCTTCAGGAGTAAGTTCAGGTAACATTGCTGGTTCTGGAACCTCTGATTCAGAAGTCGACTGACGTATGGAATCTCTAGAGTCCTCCTCTGCGCAAGTGTCAGGAACATCTTCCCAGTAATCAGCTGAGGGACTGAAGGGTATGAATTCAGTAGCCTCCGGATTCAGCGTTGCATCTGGGGTATCCCCTCCATTTGGGAGATCTATGGCGGACGTTCCCAGAGGCGAGGGAGGCCACAGCCAGTCCAGTTCTCCACCTTCTTCTGTACTCAATTGGGAGGCCTCCCCATCTTTGGCTCGAGAGGTCTGGGACCGAGTGTTCGGCCTAGGAATATCCAGGATAGAGGCCGGTTCAGGGGAGTCTCTCACGGGAGGTATTCTGACTGCCTCAGCAAGTGGGAGCAGGTGGTTCCGATGCCACGTCTTCAGTGGACCCACCTTTCCTTCTGGCTTTAGTTTGTAGACAGGCAAACCGGGCAACTTCCTACAGACAACATAGGGCTCAGATCTCCACCTGTCGGCAAGCTTGTGTTTTCCAGGGACCCCCAGATTGCGTAGCAGTACTCGGTCCCCGGGCTGCAGATCTTGCACTCGAACCTTCAGATCAAAATTTCTCTTGTTGCGGGCCCCCCTTTGATCCGAAGCCGCCTGGGCTTGTTCATAGGCCACCTGCAAGCTACGTCTAAGTCTGTCCACGTATCCCTTGTGGGATGTAGCTGAGGTATTGTCTATAGAAGTGCCAAAGGCCAGGTCCACAGGTAGCCTTGCTTCTCTCCCAAACATAAGTCGATAAGGGGAGTAGCCAGTGGCGTCACTTGTGGTACAGTTATAGGCATGTACTAGGGCTGATATGTGCTGACTCCAGTGTTGCTTCTTCTCTGTTTCTAAGGTTCCCAACATGTTGAGCAGGGTCCGGTTAAATCTCTCCGGCTGAGCATCTCCTTGTGGGTGGTAAGGCGTGGTTCTGATCTTCTTTATTCCTAATGAATCCAAAAGTCTTCGGATCAACCGACTCTCAAAGTCCCTTCCTTGATCTGAGTGGAGTCTCTGTGGTAGTCCGTAATGGACAAAATACTTCTCCATAAGTATCTTGGCCACGGTGGATGCCTTCTGGTCTTTGGTTGGGAAAGCTTGAGCATAGCGGGTGAAATGGTCGGTTATTACCAGAACATTCCCCAATCCACTCAGGTCGGGTTCGAGGCAGAGAAAGTCAATGCATACCAGATCCATTGGGCCTTGACTCTGTAAGTGGCCCATTGGGGCAGCTTGATGGGGTAGGGTCTTTCTCTGAATGCATCGTGCACAGGAATGGCAATACTCCTCTACTTCTGCCCTCATGCAGGGCCAATAGAACCGATTTCTGACAAGCTGGAAGGTCCTTTCTGCCCCTAGGTGACCATGATGGTCATGCAGGGCAATTAGTACAGTCTCTCGGTGCTTCTCTGGAAGAAATAACTGCCACTTATCTTCTGAGTCATCAGAGGGGCCCCTTCGGTAGACCACTCCCTGATGTACCTGTAGCCTGTCCAATTCCTTCCTCAACAGGCGAGCCTCCTTTGAGGGGTGATGTAGGAATTTGTTGGGATCCTGATTCTCCAGGGCTTCGAGGACCAATCTCCCCATGGGGTCTTCCAATTGGTCACACCTCAACTCCTTCTTGGACAGTCTCGGTAGGTTGTCTTCCTCCAGTTGAGTTACCCCACAATAGTGTTTGGGGACTCCTACCATGGTAACCCCTATTTCTTCTGCTCTGGAGCCTCCTCTGGCTTGGAATTCAGCCCCTTGACAAAGGGCCCGCACCCCGTCCGGTGCCACTTGGGTCCAATCTTCCCAGTCATTTGTCGTGGCATGAGACCTCCGGGACAGGGCATCTGCATCCCTATTTCCGGCTCCTGGTCTGTACTTCAGACTGAAGTTGAATCCAGACAATGCGGCCAACCACCTGTGTCCGGTGGCATCTAGTTTCGCGGTGGTGAAGAGGTAGGTCAGGGGGTTGTTGTCTGTCTTCACAGTAAACTCTGCCCCATACAAGTAGTCTTTTAGCTTGTCTACTACCGCCCATTTGAGGGACAGGAATTCCAGCTTATGAGTGGGGTAATTATTTTCTGAGGGGGTCAGGCTCCTGCTCACATAGGCCACTGGTCGCAGTTGTCCTTCATGTTCTTGGTAGAGTACACCACCTAGACCCTCATGGCTGGCATCCACATGTAATTCATAAAGGTCTGGTAGGGTCGGCGTAGGCCAGGACTGGGGCAGTGGTTAAGCTCCTCTTCAGAGCATGAAAGGCCTCTTCACACCTTGGGTTCCACTGGTCTTGAACTGACTCACCAGGCCTCCTGGGCCCTGAGTCATCCTCTTCCCCTTCTGCCTTTAGCAATTCATTCAACGGGCGGGCAATCCGAGCAAACCCCTCCACAAACCTCCTATAATAGGAGCAGAACCCCAGGAAGGATCTGAGCTCTGTTACTGTGGTGGGTCGTGGCCAGGAAGTGACCGCTTCCAACTTCTCAGGATCTGTGGCCACCCCTTCTTCAGACACTATGTGCCCCAGATAATTCACAGAAGACTGGTAGAACCGACACTTCTCGGGGGAAAGCTTAAGTCCCTCTTCGCTGAGTCTTCTCAATACTTTCTCCAACCTGGCTTCATGTTCTTCCAAGGTTCTTCCAAAGACAATGACATCGTCCAAGTACACAAGGACTTCTATAAGATTCATGTCTCCAACAGTCTTCTCCATAAGGCGTTGAAAGGTAGCAGGAGCTCCAGACAGACCCTGAGGCATCCTATTGAATTAGAAGAATCCCACCGGGGTTATGAAGGCTGTCTTCTCCCTGTCTTCTGGGTGCATAGGGATTTGATAGTACCCACTCTTGAGGTCCATCACACTGAACCATTTGGCTCCAGACAAACTTTGTAGGGCATCTTCTATCCTTGGCGTGGTGTATTGGTCAGGGATGGTTCTCCTGTTGAGAGTCCTGTAATCGATACAAAGCCTCAACGACCCATTCTTCTTTCTGACCACCACGATTGGGGAGGCATAGGGACTTCTAGACTCCCGGATCACACCAGTCTTCTTTAGTTCTACAAGTTGTTCCCTCAGATCCTCCAGATCTGCCAGGGGGACCCGCCTGACCCTTTCTCGGAAGGGCTTATCTTCTTGGAGGCGGATCCGATGGGTGGCACTTCTTGCACACCCCACATCGAATTCATCTTCGGAAAAGATCTTCTCCCACCTGGTCAGCTGGGCCTTGGCTCTTTCTTTCCAAGCCCTGGGTAGGTTCGGGTTTTCCACGGACAGTTTCTCCCAAACATCTCCGTCACCCGTCCCCTTGACTTCGGACCAAGTGACCGGGGCAGCAGGGCTCACCTGACCAAGCAACACTCTGGCAGGGATCTCCATGGGTCCTCCCGTAGTGTTCCTAACACTCACCGGAACTCTGCCATGGGCCTTCTTCAGGGCCTTGAACGGAATCACTTCTGGTATCACTTCCAGGCCTGAGGACTCTTCCCTTGGGTCTGATTCCAGCATGACAAAGGGGCCAGGTTGTTCCCACGAAAGCTTCACAGTGGCCCTAAGACAGGTTACTTCTCCGGGCTGTAGCACTACTCCTTCTCTGCCAAGTCTCCACACCTTCCCTATCCCCTCTCCCGGGGTCTTCTGCTCTAAGACCAGTCGTTGGTAGGCCGTCTTTAGCATGGGATGGATTTTGGTGGCTGAATGGTTTCTCTCTTTCACTAGAGGGGTCAGGAGTCTCCTGACTAGATCCGTGTTTGTCCCAATGATCAGGGAAATCTTGCTGGCTCCAGGCGGCCGGGGACACACAACTGCCAGGGTGTCAAACACTTCAGCCTTCCCAGCCACGGATGGGTCGAAAGTCATCTTTATGGGCAGGTACCCATCATAAGGGAAACTCTGGGTTCCAAGTCCCCATATCTCCAGCTCTTCTATCTTCTGGATAGGCAGATGACTCAAGTGCCTATCATAGAAGTCCCGGTATAGTAAAGTCACCTGTGCTCCGGTGTCCAAAAGAGCTTTAGTATAGACTCCTTCCACTTGAATGGGCACAGTAGGAGACGGGCCCACCAGTTCCTTTGGGTATGGCCGGACTGGGGTCACCTCTTTTTTTTGGCTTTCGACCCTTGCCCTGCTCCTTTTTGGACTTTAATTTTTCCTGAGCCTGGCATGCATTGACTTTCTCCCTCTCAATGGGGGCACAAACCCGCTGAGGGATGTTATTGTTCCTTTTAGGTGGATGTTCCTTCTTTGGGGTGCTGTACTTCCACTGAGGGGTCTTGCCCCCTCCCTCTGGGGTACATCTTGGTGGGGGTGTACTATACCTCCTCCTAGGAGTTTTGTCTCCTCCATTCTTGGCCTTTTTTTTTTTTTTTAGTTTGGAGCGCACTGAAGATGATGGGCACCCGGTTGACTCCTTCACCGGGGCCCTTTGGAGTTTCCCGCCGGCTTGCAATTATCTGTTCTCTTCTTCTTTGGGCTGGAGCATACGTTAGCAAAGTGGCCACTCCCTCCGCAGTTATAGCAAATCACCTCTTCTCGGTCCTGTAGGGAGGCCGGTGCTGAGGTGTTCAGGAACAACTCCTTTCTTGGGCTTGGTTTCTCTCGTCTTCTCTGATCTTTCTCCATCAAAGAGGTCAGCATCTCCAACACTTGGGCCATTTGCGATTTCAGAGTGTCAACCTCCGCATCTCTTTCTGGGCTCTTGACCGAATGGACCAACACTGGTACAGGTGTGACATTCGCCTTGGCCACCTGCTGATCTTCCTGCAGCGCCTCTTCGTCCCTAATAATTTTTATTAGATCAGAGTAGGTTAGTGACATTCCTCCTCCTGAGGTTTTCAGGTGCAGCCAGACCGGGTCTGAGCGCCGTGCTCCCCTCATGATCTGCTTCATGCGTGCTTCATCTGCATCTTTGGGCAGCATTCCCTTCTTCAGTACAATCTTGCATAACTGCCTGTTCAGCCTTCTAACATATTCTGACAGTTTCTCATTCGGCTGCTGGAGAGTGTGTTCAATTTGATAAATCATCTCTGACACCTTCTCCAGCTGACCAAACTCTTCCTGCAGCATGGCCAGGCAATCTTGAGCTGTACAGTTTTCATTTCCAAACCGGAAGCTCTTCACCGCTTCTGCCGCGGCACCTTTCAGACTTTCTAAGACTCGCTGTCTCTTCTGTGCCTCAGGCACCTCCCATGCTTCTACTGCCTGCAATGCCTGTTCCACCCAAGTGTCAAAATCTTCCTCCCCCGCAGGGACGGGGAGCTTCCCTGAGAAGGTGCTAAGCTTCCGGTAACCGGCCTCCACATGCACCGTACTGCTTTTCTGGCACTTAATTACAAGGTCTCCTAGAGCATTCAACAATTCAGGCCCTATAGCGGCCAGCGGTGATCCCGGGCTTAATAGTTCCTTAAGCTTTTCTGCTTTAGGGGATAGTGGTGGAGATAATTGTGGGAGTGATGGCTTTGGTGTCTGAAACCATTCTTCCTTCACTGGCAGCGTATGTATCAAGTGATAGATCTGATTATCTATGGCTTGTATACTCTGACTTTTAAAATGCTCTGGGATTTCGTTTTTCCATTCTACCAGTGCGTATGTAAACAAGATCACTGGATCTGGCCTAAAATCCATCACCCATGCTTTGTGGCTCGGAGACAGTAACAATACGAGCTGTTTTATCTCCTCTTCCTTCCATCTTTCCCCCGGGAGTACAATGACTACCGCCGCGGTTGGATCGGCGCCAATCGCTGCGCACCACTGTGACATTGCCAGCGGGTCCATCCTGGTACTTCTGACCGGCTTGATTGCAGCGTGCAACGTACAAGGATCCCGGACTCGAGCCCCCACGTGTAGCGCTACCCCCAGTTAAGAGAGCCGCTGATATTGATTTGGGCCCTGTAGTGCACTGCTGTCAACCCCTGGCAATCGGCTCTAACCTCCCGTGGCACAGCTGGTGATAGAGGGATAGGACCGCGTGACCGCAACTGTTGGTGACGCAGTCCTATAATAAACATACACAGAATATACTTTAAAACTCCTATTAAAGTAAGCGGAACTGACACCAAATGTACTTTACCCAGATATTTTACTGAGGCTAATGGGCAAGTAATAAACAACAGTATAACAAGTTGCAGATCCCTGCAATAAACAGTAATAAAGATAAACAGAGTAATCAGAATAATAAAGTATTGCTATGCAACTCTAGCGCTGCCCTTTTACAGCTACTTCCCCTCATGGGTAGACTAACACCCAGCAATGTCTACCTATGCAGTCAGGCCTGACTGATCTAAATGGAAGTTCAGTGAAACAATATTCGCTAGCAATCTTTTCGGTGGTGCACTTGAAGAACAACTTTGTAATCCCAACGAATAGTAAAGATAAAGGATCTGTCTTTAAACAGCTCTCACCACCCGGACAAGTCCAAATCCGTTTCCTCCATCGATTCGTCTGGGAACAGGAATCCACCGACATCCAAGTCTTCAATCCTTCTGGTGTACTGCAGCAAGGAGGATTAGATGTCTCTAAGGCTCTGCTAGGCTGGCAGAGGGCTCTTTGGAAAGGAGCACACGGCCCAGGCTTCAGGCCTTGTGCACACAGCAGTTCAGCATAAACATCCTCTTGCTAGGAGAGGGGTGTCCAAAGAGGCCGACCAAAACTCCGCCTCCCCTTTATAAAGTCTGCCCCAGCAGTCTCTGTTCTGGAGCAATGCACCCTGGGTGCTGCAAGATGTACTGGGAGATGTAGTCTCTCTCTCCTCTGCTTTCACTTCCATAATGTCTCTTTACTTCCTCCCGACTCACCTCTCACCTGGAACTTCTTGTCTCTCTGCATTAAAGGGGAACACCCCGCTACATACGTATAATGAGGTATAAGAATATAGAATAAAAAGAAACTGGGAAGGGAAACGAAGGAGAAGAGGAGAACATGAATACTTCAGCTTAAAACATGTGAAGTATGCTCCAGTGTAAGGAGGATAAAGATGTCTCTTTGTATGTCTCTTTGTATAATATGGAAAAATATGGAAAATATGGAAAAATTTCCCCAATGGGGCTTTTTAGCAGCAATGTATCAGGGTCGAAAAAGTAGGATGTAGTGATACTATAAAATTCTTTATTCAGAAAAAGTCCAATGTCATAATATAATTAAAATACAGTATATAGATTCTGGCCATAAGATACAATATATACTCCACAATGCAGCATAGAGACACAATTATACACATCGTTACATTGCATAATGCTATACGGTGTGAGAGCCCCAATGCGTTTCGATCTGTGTGGGGTCTTCTTCAGGGGGACAATTGCTATAAAGGGATACATTAAATATCTTCAGAATTTCAAAATTATACCATCATACATTGCATTTAAGAAAAACTATGGTGATATATTTACTGCTGAAGAATGGAATGAGTAATCGCATGGCCAGAAATGTTAAAAGCTGTTGAATAGTCTGGAAGGCTCCATGGCTGCCCCCACCTCCCAAAGAGGGAGGAGCCCAACCCAAAGGGCTTACAAGGAGCCCCACTGTTGACGCCCTCCAAGGGACGGAAGAGTCGGCGCCTGCAACGAGTTCCCAAATAATGAATTAAATGAGTTGCAAACTTGCAAGAGTATCAATTAGGCTATAAATATTTGTTCTCAATATGTGGACTCACTGCCGATAATAATTATCAATATATAATGGTAACCTATAGGTTCCACAAATGAAGACTAACAAATAATAAGTAATTGGGGCAATTTGGTAGTATAGTAATAAGAGAAGTGTATTTATGATTGGTTGAAATTAACAAATAAACAAACCTTGTTAAAGTGGTATTTATAACAGTAAAAACTGAAATGAGTGTTAGAGGACTGCCCCATGGGACAGTCAAATAATAAGGTAGTATGTGCTGAATTAAATAAGTGATTAAATTAGATGAATAATGTCGACCAGCTGTATGCTGGTTGAGGTATTAAAACAATTCATAAAGTGTGTCTTTGTATAAGGCTTTCCATGTAGACCATTGTCTATAAAATTTGGAAAGGCAACCATGTTTGTACGCCATTATTTGTTCTAGGGCGTAATAAGGTTGACCACCTCACCTGCATTTGTGGCTAGATTGGACTTCCATTTTCTCATGAGTATCAATCGTGCGACAAAGAGTATTTGCAGGACCATATGTTTTAGGTCGGGCGGGAATCTTTCTACTCCTACACTCAGAATAGCCAGTCTGAAGTTGGGTCCGGATATAATCCCTGTCAATTTTGTTAAGAGTCGGAAGACTAAATTCCAGTAGCTACGGATGTTAGGGCAGAACCACATCATGTGGAATAGCATACCTACCAGACCACAACCCCTCCAACATTGGTTAGAGTGGTCAGATTTGAATCTGGCAAGTATGTATGGCGTAGCAGGCCATAATTTAATAGCATTGCAGAAGGCATTTAATAAATGAAAACAAAAATGTGTCTTTTATGTATTAATTCAAATAACATACATTTACCACAGCTACCGTGTTTCCCCGAAAATAAGACATACCCATAAAATAAGCCGTAGCAAGATTTCTAAGCATTTGTGCAATATAAGCCATACCCCGAAAATAAGACATAGTGATAGGCGTGGCTATTGTGTGCCTCAGGGGAAAAAGTAAAGCTGCTCCCCAGCACTGACCAGCAACAGTCTGTGGGTCTCTCTCACCCCACACAAACACCAGGGGATAGGGGAAAAGCTTCAGCAAGCAGTCTGCTACTGAGCCCAGAGAGATCATCCCAGCCCCACTGTGCAGATTGGACCCAGTTCTCACAGTGTTGTTGCCAATGCACTCCGAGCAGGTTACATGGATAAGAGCTGCTCATTTAATGATAGCTTTATTGCTCGACATGAAAGATTGGGGCCAATGGTTCTAAAGGAAATGGAGTCGCAAGAAATTCAGGATGGAATTCCGAGTTTGGAGAGTTATGACGATGTTTCAGAAGAAGACGACTTAACAGTATTTGAATAAATGTATATTGTTGTACCATACCTAATATAAATAAGCCATAGTGTGTCTTCTTGAGGAAAAATAAATATAAGACAGTGTCTTATTTTCGGGGAAACACGGTAGCAAGCCTGTTTGAAAGGGACACAGTTAGAGACAGAAAAAACACACATTTATTACATGAAAATATTATTGTGTCTTTTTTGGACACTTTTGATGGAAATACAATAAAGTTTTGCAACACAGCTAGCAATCTTGTTTGAACAGGCAGTAATTTAACAATACCTGTAAAAAAATATTTGTGTCTTTTTAACCACCTCAATACTGGGCACTTCCACCCCCTCCCTGCCAAGGCAATTTTTTAGCTTTCAGCGCTGTCACACTTTGAATGACAATTGCGCGGTCTTGCAACACTGTACCTAAAAAAAATGTTTTATCTTTTTCTTCACACAAATAGAGATTTCTTTTGAGGTATTTAATCACTCCTGGGATTTTTATTTGAAAGAAAAAAAAAAGAAGATCAATAATTTAGAAGAAAAAAAAAAAGTTTTTTTAGTTTGTCAGTAAATTTTGTAAATAAGTAATTTTTCTCCTTCACTGCTGTGGGCTGATAAGGCTGCACTTATGGGCACTAATATGGGCACTGATATACGGCAATGGTGGGCACTGATAGGCGGCATATATAGGGAGCACTGATGGGCGGTACTGATGAGCAGGCACTGAAAGGCTGCACTGACTGGCATCACTTATAGGCACTGATTGGTGGCACCGATGGGGCTTTCCTGTAATCAGGGCACTGATGATCAGTGCCCCGATTACCTGCCCAGGTCCTCCCCTGTGAGGAGATGCCGCTGATCGGCACTCCTCGCCACACATTCTGTCAGTGTGAGGCAAGGAGAGCCGATTCACGAGACTTCCCTATTTACATGTGACCGGCTGTGATTGGACACAGCCAATCACATGGTAAAAGAGCCGCGGCTCTTTACAGAGATCGAGGGTTGCGCCGTGTCACAACAACACAGCGCGGCCACGATCGCCGCGCTATGTGTCAGTTCTGGTGCGCTGTCATATGATGTCCACCCAGAAGGAGAGCCGCACCGTCCCTCCGTCATTTGACGGTGGGCGGGTGGCAAGAAAATCAGAAGTAAACATTTGTACGACGATAGATCGGCCAATTATCCAATCATTAATATAGTGCTTTCGACAGCCAATTCCGAATTTTCAGACGACAAAACCTGAAGGTGCATGGTTTAAAATTTTTATCGTACGTGAACACAACGTTCGTTTTTTGTTTAATTAGTACAGTTTTCGTCCCCAAAAAATTGTAAGAGCAAGACTACGCATGCTTAGGAATGAAAGAATACATTACAAAACAATTCTACACATTCCATTACTTCTGAAGTTGTATTTTTTCGTATGTTAAGTTACCTCTTTACTTTGGGTATGAAACTAGCATGCAACAAAAAACAGATGATTATTCTCCAGGTAGCCGTATTGCACTACATTTCCAAAAAATTACAGCGGCTGGAGATTAAAAAGGAAAGGTAATTTTTAATAACATTCAATTACAACATGACTTGTGTCGCAATTGTATACTCTATATTATTTTTTCTTTATTTGCCATTTTTCTCCCCACGAAAGTGGAGTTACCCTTTAAGCTGCTTCCCCCCAGCCACAAACTACTCAAGGGATTTGGGAGGCATGAAACCCACACCTGGAAGAATGACTCATGCTACCTTCAGCCACAATGCCCCACAGCTAACATACTCTTGCTCTTTCTCCTCCCCCTGTGCATACTATGGCATCACAAGGATGGTGTCTACACAGACTGGGCCCTGAGATAAGAAAAAATCCTCCTTTTCCTCCTGCTGCTCTGCCTCGAGTGCCCTGTCCATGATGCCAGGCAGTGCATGCTCTAACAGGAACACAGTTGGTATAGTGTCACTGATGCATGCATTGTCACTGTTTGCAGGCAGGTGGAATTCCTGCAGAATTTCACACGGCTTAACACTCGCTGGATAAGGCTACTGGAAATGGATTCAAACTGTCAAGATTCTCAGAAGAACTTGTAACCCAGGGTACCCATCCAGGAACAGCTGCATCACCAGATTGAGAACATGGGCCAGGCATGGCATGTGTGTTACCTTTCTCTGCTGTAAAGTGTACAGCAGGTTGGTGCCGTTATCACATATCAGTGTTCCTGGCTCAAGTTACCATGAGATTAACCACCTCTGAGCCTGCCCCTGAAGAGCTGAAAGAATCTCTACCCCAGCACCGCATGGCATCTTTTAGCTTGAGTTGTTGCAAAGTCTATGAATTACTTGGGGGGACTGGTAGTCCAGAGGAAGACTTGGCAGTGGAGGACATCAAGGAGCAGAAGTGGGGTGGACAGCTCTGACACCATTAGCACCAGCTGTAAGGACGTTGGGCAGCAGAACAAACGGTGAGCCCCTTACTGCATTCTTCCCTGCTGCCAGTAGCCTCATTTAGGCTTCATGTACACTACAGATCCTAAACTTGAGTTTATGAGCTGTTGGCGTTTTTTGCCAAAGCTCCTCAACTCCATAAAAGTCAATGCGTCAATATACACATAGGCTTTTACCAGAGTTCAGGAGCTGCTGCAGTTAGGGGAGCTTCAACCGCCCTCTCCTAAACGCAGAAGAATCTCGCTCACGATAGGAACGTTTTGACCACTGGCCGCATCACGTGGTAAAATTGCGGCACGATTTTGCAGCGTTTTCCCACGGTCAAAGTAGGCTAAGTGTACATGAAGCCTTAGTGGGCCATAAATGGGTGTCCCTGCCCATACTTGCTGGACCACGTGTCTGCAGTCATGTGGATGATGGCGATGAGGATATAGAAACATGGCCTTCCACGTGATGGTGAAGGGCAGGGATGGCCTTACAGGCAAAGAAATGGCTGCTGGGAAACAGTACAGAGCATTCTGCAAATTACCAAAAGGGTCAGAATCCACTAGCTGAAAAGACGGGAATTGTAAATCCAACAATTCGGCAAAGTTCGCATTGAGACCCTGGGCATGGGGGTGACTACAGGTGTATTTTCTTTTTCCCTCTAGCAGCTAGGATTCACAAAATGTACTTGGGAAATGCTACAGCTAGTGGTGTGGTGTTGGCAGAACCCGGCCTACACTGGCTTCTATTCTACATCGCTCATGTAGACTTTTTTCTCCACTGGATGAGTCATGTGATAGACCTCCAACACCCCTTGCTATACCATCATTGCTATTGCTGGAGGTATATAATGGTGATGGAGGGGGTATTGAGAGTTATATAGTGGGGAGTAGGGCCTTTACCCTGGTGTGTAGCTTTCTGGTGCTGTTTCCACTGAAGTGAGGTGAGAGGTCAGATGTCGTTTCATGCACATGTTACCTGAATGGCTGATGCTATTGCCACGCTTAAGGCAGAGACTGTGAATAACAATGGTGTAGTCTTCTGCACATGTGCTGAAAAAGCCCACAGCTGAGCACTGGGGAATAGATCAGGAGAAAAATGTGCTCTACACACTCATGTACCACCCATGTATGCAGGTGCCAGCAGCACCCTCTATGTATGCAGGTGCCAGCAGCACCCTCTATGTATTAGGGCTGCAACTAACGATTATTTTCATAATCAATTAGTTGGCCGATTATTGTTTTGATTAATTGGTTAATAACCTTTAAAAAAAAAATTGGGCCAATTTGTTGTTGGGCAGATTAAAAAACACAAATTGTTTTACATGCTTTTCTGCAGCTTCTCCATTGAAGTATATTGAACCAAAAAAACAAAATAGCACAGTTTTGCGATTAAAAAAAGTCCTCGCCCTTTCCAAATACGCAGCAGCTGAAAAAATCATGGATGTGAACGTGTCCCATAGGAAACTATGTAAATGAACTGTAGTGTGTTTCTGCAAAAAAAGCACCAAAAAACACAGAGGTGTGACCCAGGCCTGAGATGTTTAGTAACATAATGGAGTTAAAAAAACGAAAATTAGTACAAAAAGAGCAAATATTCGCTACTGTAAGGGGTTCATTTTTTACTGTTGGACAGTGAAAGTAATATTTACAGTAGCGATTTGCTCTTTTTGTACTATAAAGGGCTAATTTTCGTGGTTTTTTTTTAACCCCATTATGTTACTGGCCGATTAATCGATTATGAAAATAGTAATCGATTATGAAATTAATCGATTCGTTATTTCGGCCCTACTATGTATGCAGGTGCCAGCAGCACCCTCTATGTATACAGGTTCCAGCAGCACCCTCTATGTATACAGGTTCCAGCAGCACCCTCTATGTATACAGGTTCCAGCAGCACCCTCTATGTATACAGGTTCCAGCAGCACCCTCTATGTATACAGGTTCCAGCAGCACCCTCTATGTATACAGGTTCCAGCAGTACCCTCTATGTATACAGGTTCCAGCAGCACCCTCTATGTATACAGGTTCCAGCAGCACCCTCTATGTATACAGGTTCCAGCAGCACCCTCTATGTATACAGGTCTGGAGTTTGACTGGGCCATTCTAACACATGAATATGCTTTGAGCTAAACCAGTGGTTCTCAACTCCTGTCCTCAGGACCCACTAACAGGCCAGATTTTAAGTATTACCTTGGTGAGATGCAGACTAGAATACTGCAATCCCTGAGCAGCAAATTATATCACCTGTGATGCATTTCAGTTATCTTGCAAACCTGGCCTGTTGGTGGGCCCTGAGGACTGGAGTTGAGAACCACTGATCTAAACCATTCCATTGTAGCTCTGGCTGTCTGTTTAGGGTCATTGTCCTGCTGGAAGGTAAACCTCCACCCCAGTCTCAAGTCTTTTGCAGGCTCCAACAGGTTTTTTCTAAGAGTGCCCTGCATTTGGCTCCATCCATCTTCCCATCAACTCTGACAAGTTTCCCTGTCCCTGGTGAAGAAAAGTATCCCCACATGATACTGCCACCACCATGTTTCACAGTGGGGATGGTGTGTTCAGGGTGATGTGCAGTGTTATTTTTCAGCCACACATAGCTTTTTGCTTTTAGGTCAAAAAGTTCAGTTTTGGTCTCATCTGACCAGAGCACCTTCTTCCACGTTTGCTGTGTCCCCCACATGGCTTCTCACAGACTGCAAACAGGACTTCTTATGGCTTTCTATCAACAATGGCTTTCTTCTTGACACTCTTCCATAAGGGCCAGTGTGCGACTAATGGTTGTCCTGTGGACAGATTCTCCCACCTGAGCTGTGGATCTCTGCAGCTCCTCCAGAGTTACCATGAGCCTCTTGGCTGCTTCTCTGATTAATGCTCTCCTTGCTCGGCCTGTCAGTTTAGGTGGACGGCCATGTCTTGCTAGGTTTGCGGTTGTGCCATACTCTTTCCATTTTAGAATGATGGATTGAGCAGTGCTCTGTGAGATGTTCAAAGCCTGGGATATTTTTTTATAACCTAACCCTGCTTTAAACTTCTCCACAACTTTATCCCTGAACTGTCTGATGTGTTCCTTGGCCTTCATGATGCTGTTTGTTCACCGAGGTTCACTAATTATGTGACTTCTGGCGGCAATTGGTTCCACAAGATTTTAGTTAGGGGTATCAGAGTAAAGGGGGCTGAATATAAATGTACGCCACACTTTTCAGATATTTATTTGTAAAAAAAATTGAAAACCATTTATCATTTTCCTTCCACTTCACAATTATGCGCCACTTTGTGTTGGTCTATCACATAAAATCCCAATAAAATACATTTACGTTTTTGGTTGTAACATGACAAAATTAGGAAGAATTTAAGGGGTATGAATACTTTTTCAAGGCACCTTACAGGTGCCAGCAGCACCCTCCATGTTTACAGGTGCCAGCAGCACCCTCCATGTATACAGGTGCCAGCAGCACCCTCCATGTATACAGGTGCCAGCAGCACCCTCCATGTATACAGGTGCCAGCAGCACCCTCCATGTATACAGGTGCCAGCAGCACCCTCCATGTATACAGGTGCCAGCAGTACCCTCCATGTATACAGGTGCCAGCAGTACCCTCTATGTATAATACAGGTGCCAGCAGCACCCCCTATGTATACAGGTGCCAGCAGCACCCTCTATGTATAATACAGGTGCCAGCAGCACCCTCTTTGTATAATACAGGTGCCAGCAGCACCCCCTATGTATACAGGTGCCAGCAGCACCCTCTATGTATAATACAGGTGCCAGCAGCACCCCCTATGTATACAGGTGCCAGCAGCACCCTCTATGTATAATACAGGTGCCAGCAGCACCCTCTATGTATAATACAGGTGCCAGCAGCACCCCCTATGTATACAGGTGCCAGCAGCACCCTCTATGTATACAGGTGCCAGCAGTACCCTCTATGTATAATACAGGTGCCAGCAGCACCCCCTATGTATACAGGTGCCAGCAGCACCCCCTATGTATACAGGTGCCAGCAGCACCCTCTATGTATAATACAGGTGCCAGCAGCACCCCCTATGTATACAGGTGCCAGCAGCACCCTCTATGTATAATACAGGTGCCAGCAGCACCCTCTATGTATAATACAGGTGCCAGCAGCACCCTCTATGTATAATACAGGTGCCAGCAGCACCCTCTATGTATAATACAGGTGCCAGCAGCACCCTCCATGTATACAGGTGCCAGCAGCACCCTCCATGTATACAGGTGCCAGCAGCACCCTCCATGTATACAGGTGCCAGCAGCACCCTCCATGTATACAGGTGCCAGCAGCACCCTCCATGTATACAGGTGCCAGCAGCACCCTCCATGTATACAGGTGCCAGCAGCACCCTCTATGTATACAGGTGCCAGCAGCACCCTCTATGTATACAGGTGCCAGCAGTACCCTCTATGTATACAGGTGCCAGCAGTACCCTCTATGTATACAGGTGCCAGCAGTACCCTCTATGTATACAGGTGCCAGCAGCACCCTCTATGTATAATACAGGTGCCAGCAGCACCCTCTATGTATAATACAGGTGCCAGCAGCACCCCCTATGTATACAGGTGCCAGCAGCACCCTCTATGTATAATACAGGTGCCAGAAGCACCCCCTATGTATACAGGTGCCAGCAGCACCCTCTATGTATAATACAGGTGCCAGCAGCACCCCCTATGTATACAGGTGCCAGCAGCACCCTCTATGTATACAGGTGCCAGCAGCACCCTCTATGTATAATACAGGTGCCAGCAGCACCCCCTATGTATAATACAGGTGCCAGCAGCACCCCCTATGTATACAGGTGCCAGCAGCACCCTCTATGTATAATACAGGTGCCAGCAGCACCCCCTATGTATACAGGTGCCAGCAGCACCCTCTATGTATAATACAGGTGCCAGCAGCACCCTCTATGTATAATACAGGTGCCAGCAGCACCCTCTATGTATAATACAGGTGCCAGCAGCACCCTCCATGTATAATACAGGTGCCAGCAGCACCCTCCATGTATAATACAGGTGCCAGCAGCACCCTCCATGTATACAGGTGCCAGCAGCACCCTCCATGTATACAGGTGCCAGCAGCACCCTCCATGTATACAGGTGCCAGCAGCACCCTCCATGTATACAGGTGCCAGCAGTACCCTCTATGTATACAGGTGCCAGCAGTACCCTCTATGTATACAGGTGCCAGCAGTACCCTCTATGTATACAGGTGCCAGCAGCACCCTCTATGTATAATACAGGTGCCAGCAGCACCCTCTATGTATAATACAGGTGCCAGCAGCACCCTCTATGTATAATACAGGTGCCAGCAGCACCCTCTATGTATAATACAGGTGCCAGCAGCACCCTCCATGTATAATACAGGTGCCAGCAGCACCCTCCATGTATAATACAGGTGCCAGCAGCACCCTCCATGTATAATACAGGTGCCAGCAGCACCCTCCATGTATACAGGTGCCAGCAGCACCCTCCATGTATACAGGTGCCAGCAGTACCCTCTATGTATACAGGTGCCAGCAGTACCCTCTATGTATACAGGTGCCAGCAGTACCCTCTATGTATACAGGTGCCAGCAGCACCCTCTATGTATAATACAGGTGCCAGCAGCACCCCCTATGTATAATACAGGTGCCAGCAGCACCCCCTATGTATACAGGTGCCATCAGCACCCTCTATGTATAATACAGGTGCCAGAAGCACCCCCTATGTATACAGGTGCCAGCAGCACCCTCTATGTATAATACAGGTGCCAGCAGCACCCCCTATGTATACAGGTGCCAGCAGCACCCTCTATGTATAATACAGGTGCCAGCAGCACCCTCTATGTATAATACAGGTGCCAGCAGCACCCCCTATGTATACAGGTGCCAGCAGCACCCTCTATGTATAATACAGGTGCCAGCAGCACCCTCTATGTATAATACAGGTGCCAGCAGCACCCTCTATGTATAATACAGGTGCCAGCAGCACCCTCCATGTATAATACAGGTGCCAGCAGCACCCTCCATGTATAATACAGGTGCCAGCAGCACCCTCCATGTATAATACAGGTGCCAGCAGCACCCTCCATGTATAATACAGGTGCCAGCAGCACCCTCCATGTATAATACAGGTGCCAGCAGCACCCTCCATGTATAATACAGGTGCCAGCAGCACCCTCCATGTATAATACAGGTGCCAGCAGCACCCTCCATGTATAATACAGGTGCCAGCAGCACCCTCCATGTATACAGGTGCCAGCAGTACCCTCCATGTATACAGGTTCCAGCAGCACCCTCCATGTATACAGGTTCCAGCAGCACCCTCTATGTATACAGGTGCCAGCAGTACCCTCTATGTATACAGGTGCCAGCAGCACCCTCCATGTATACAGGTGCCAGCAGCACCCTCCATGTATACAGGTGCCAGCAGCACCCTCCATGTATACAGGTGCCAGCAGCACCCTCCATGTATACAGGTGCCAGCAGCACCTTCCATGTATACAGGTGCCAGCAGTACCCTCTATGTATACAGGTGCCAGCAGTACCCTCTATGTATACAGGTGCCAGCAGCACCCTCTATGTATAATACAGGTGCCAGCAGCACCCTCCATGTATACAGGTGCCAGCAGCACCCTCCATGTATACAGGTGCCAGCAGCACCCTCCATGTATACAGGTGCCAGCAGTACCCTCTATGTATACAGGTGCCAGCAGTACCCTCTATGTATAATACAGGTGCCAGCAGCACCCCCTATGTATACAGGTGCCAGCAGCACCCTCTATGTATAATACAGGTGCCAGCAGCACCCTCCATGTATACAGGTGCCAGCAGCACCCTCCATGTATACAGGTGCCAGCAGCACCCTCCATGTATACAGGTGCCAGCAGCACCCTCCATGTATACAGGTGCCAGCAGTACCCTCTATGTATACAGGTGCCAGCAGTACCCTCTATGTATACAGGTGCCAGCAGCACCCTCTATGTATACAGGTGCCAGCAGCACCCTCTATGTATAATACAGGTGCCAGCAGCACCCCCTATGTATACAGGTGCCAGCAGCACCCTCTATGTATAATACAGGTGCCAGCAGCACGCTCTATGTATAATACAGGTGCCAGCAGCACCCCCTATGTATACAGGTGCCAGCAGCACCCTCTATGTATAATACAGGTGCCAGCAGCACCCCCTATGTATACAGGTGCCAGCAGTACCCTCTATGTATGCAGGTGCCAGCAGTACCCTCTATGTATGCAGGTGCCAGCAGTACCCTCTATGTATGCAGGTGCCAGCAGTACCCTCTATGTATGCAGGTGCAAGCAGCAAACTATGTATACAGGTGCCAGCAGCACCCTCTATGTATAATACAGGTGCCAGCAGCACCCTCTATGTATAATACAGGTGCCAGCAGCACCCCCTATGTATACAGGTGCCAGCAGTACCCTCTATGTATGCAGGTGCCAGCAGTACCCTCTATGTATGCAGGTGCCAGCAGTACCCTCTATGTATGCAGGTGCCAGCAGTACCCTCTATGTATGCAGGTGCAAGCAGCAAACTATGTATACAGGTGCCAGCAGCACCCTCTATGTATAATACAGGTGCCAGCAGCACCCTCTATGTATAATACAGGTGCCAGCAGCACCCCCTATGTATACAGGTGCCAGCAGCACCCTCTATGTATAATACAGGTGCCAGCAGCACCCCCTATAATGTACACACCAGCCCCCATCTATAGCACCCCTCTAATGTACACACCAGTCGGCTCCCGCGCACAGCTGTGATATCGCGACTCTTGGTCGGGCGGTGATGTCAGCGGTCACGTGGTTGGAGGGGGCCGGCAGGAAGAAGGAGGGCGGGGTGGGGACAGGAGATGGTGAGCAGATCGGGTTAGACAACCATGGAGCATATCTCCACCCCAAAGGTGAGCTACAGACATCGGTGTGATTGTACTTCTCCTAGTGATCAATAAAGTTCTCTCCACTTCTCTGTGTGCATTGTGATTGCTGCGAGCCTTGCCTGCCCCGGGATGGATGAATGGTGCGTGCTTGTGTCCTGGGGACAGCAGTGATGGGATGCATTGAGGGAAGTGGAATGGGGGTTAGAGATCATAGGATTGATTGGGTCATGTATGATGACGGAGATCATACAGTAGGGAGGTGTATAGGAGTGGGGGACCAGTAATGGCACACATTGGAGTAATGGGTTGCATTGGGGAAAAGAGCAAAAGGGCTTGTAGGTGATGGGGCGGGGGTGAGAGGTCTCATTGGATAAGGTGTGCGGGGGTGAGAGGTCTCATTGGATAAGGTGTGCGGGGGTGAGAGGTCTCATTGGATAAGGTGTGCGGGGGTGAGAGGTCTCATTGGATAAGGTGTGCGGGGGTGAGAGGTCTCATTGGATAAGGTGTGATGGGGTGAGAGGTCTCATTGGATAAGGTGTGCGGGGGTGAGAGGTCTCATTGGATAAGGTGTGCGGGGGTGAGAGGTCTCATTGGATAAGGTGTGCGGGGGTGAGAGGTCTCATTGGATAAGGTGTGCGGGGGTGAGAGGTCTCATTGGATAAGGTGTGCGGTGGTGAGAGGTCTCATTGGATAAGGTGTGCGGGGGTGAGAGGTCTCATTGGATAAGGTGTGCGGGGGTGAGAGGTCTCATTGGATAAGGTGTGATGGGGTGAGAGGTCTCATTGGATAAGGTGTGCGGGGGTGAGAGGTCTCATTGGATAAGGTGTGCGGGGGTGAGAGGTCTCATTGGATAAGGTGTGCGGGGGTGAGAGGTCTCATTGGATAAGGTGTGATGGGGTGAGAGGTCTCATTGGATAAGGTGTGCGGGGGTGAGAGGTCTCATTGGATAAGGTGTGCGGGGGTGAGAGGTCTCATTGGATAAGGTGTGCGGGGGTGAGAGGTCTCATTGGATAAGGTGTGCGGGGGTGAGAGGTCTCATTGGATAAGGTGTGCGGGGGTGAGAGGTCTCATTGGATAAGGTGTGCGGGGGTGAGAGGTCTCATTGGATAAGGTGTGCGGGGGTGAGAGGTCTCATTGGATAAGGTGTGCGGGGGTGAGAGGTCTCATTGGATAAGGTGTGCGGGGGTGAGAGGTCTCATTGGATAAGGTGTGATGGGGTGAGAGGTCTCATTGGATAAGGTGTGATGGGGTGAGAGGTCTCATTGGATAAGGTGTGATGGGGTGAGAGGTCTCATTGGATAAGGTGTGCGGGGGTGAGAGGTCTCATTGGATAAGGTGTGCGGGGGTGAGAGGTCTCATTGGATAAGGTGTGCGGGGGTGAGAGGTCTCATTGGATAAGGTGTGCGGGGGTGAGAGGTCTCATTGGATAAGGTGTGCGGGGGTGAGAGGTCTCATTGGATAAGGTGTGCGGGGGTGAGAGGTCTCATTGGATAAGGTGTGCGGGGGTGAGAGGTCTCATTGGATAAGGTGTGCGGGGGTGAGAGGTCTCATTGGATAAGGTGTGCGGGGGTGAGAGGTCTCATTGGATAAGGTGTGCGGGGATGAGAGGTCTCATTGGATAAGGTGTGATGGGGTGAGAGGTCTCATTGGATAAGGTGTGCGGGGGTGAGAGGTCTCATTGGATAAGGTGTGATGGGGTGAGAGGTCTCATTGGATAAGGTGTGCGGGGGTGAGAGGTCTCATTGGATAAGGTGTGATGGGGTGAGAGGTCTCATTGGATAAGGTGTGATGGGGTGAGAGGTCTCATTGGATAAGGTGTGATGGGGTGAGAGGTCTCATTGGATAAGGTGTGATGGGGTGAGAGGTCTCATTGGATAAGGTGTGATGGGGTGAGAGGTCTCATTGGATAAGGTGTGATGGGGTGAGAGGTCTCATTGGATAAGGTGTGATGGGGTGAGAGGTCTCATTGGATAAGGTGTGATGGGGTGAGAGGTCTCATTGGATAAGGTGTGATGGGGTGGGAGGTCTCATTGGATAAGGTGTGATGAGGACAGAGGTGATAGGTCACATTGGATAGGGTGTGATGAGGACCAGTGTAATTGGGTAACGTCATGGGGTGAGAGGTCTCATTGGATAAGGTGTGATGAGGACAGGGGTGAAGGGTCACATTGGATAGGGTGTGATGTGGCAGAGGTTATAGGTCACATTGGATAGGGTGTGATGGGGACAGGGGTGAAGGGTCACATTGGATAGGGTGTGATGGGGTAGGGGTGATGGGTCACATTGGATAGGGTGTGATGGGGTAGGGGTGATGGGTCACATTGGATAGGGTGTGATGGGGTAGGGGTGATGGGTCACATTGGATAGGGTGTGATGGGGACAGGGGTGATGGGTCACATTGGATAGAGTGTGATGGGGTAGGGGTAATAGGTCACATTGGATAGGGTGTGATGAGGACAGGGGTGAAAGGTCACATTCGATAGGGTGTGATGAGGACCGGTGTAATTGGGTAACGTGATGGGGTGAGAGGTCACATTCGATAGGGTGTGATGAGGACCGGTGTAATTGGGTAACGTGATGGGGTGAGAGGTCTCATTGGATAAGGTGTGATGAGGACAGGGATAATAGGGTAACGTGGTGGGGTGAGAGGTCTCATTGGATAAGGTGTGATGAGGACAGGGGTGATAGGTCACATTGGATAGGGTGTGATGTGGCAGAGGTTATAGGTCACATTGGATAGGGTGTGATGAGGCAGAGGTTATAGGTCACATTGGATAGGGTGTAATGGGGCAGGGGTTATAGGTCACATTGGATAGGGTGTGATGGGGCAGAGGTTATAGGTCACATTGGATAGGGTGTGATGGGGACAGGGGTGAAGGGTCACATTGGATAGGGTGTGATGGGGTAGGGTAATAGGTCACATTGGATAGGGTGTGATGGGGTAGGGGTGATGGGTCACATTGGATAGGGTGTGATGGGGTAGGGGTGATGGGTCACATTGGATAGGGTGTGATGGGGTAGGGGTGATGGGTCACATTGGATAGGGTGTGATGGGGTAGGGGTGATGGGTCTCATTGGATAGGGTGTGATGGGGTAGGGGTGATGGGTCACATTGGATAGGGTGTGATGGGGTAGGGGTGATGGGTCACATTGGATAGGGTGTGATGGGGTAGGGGTGATGGGTCACATTGGATAGGGTGTGATGGGTCACATTGGATAGGGTGTGATGGGGTAGGGGTAATAGGTCACATTGGATAGGGTGTGATGGGGTAGGGGTGATGGGTCACATGTGATGGGGTAGGGGTGATGGGTCACATTGGATAGGGTGTGATGGGGTAGGGGTGATGGGTCACATGTGATGGGGTAGGGGTGATGGGTCACATTGGATAGGGTGTGATGGGGTAGGGGTGATGGGTCACATTGGATAGGGTGTGATGGGGTAGGGGTGATGGGTCACTTTGGATAAGGTCAGGGGTAATTGGGTAAGATTTTAGGGCATGACATGTCGCCAGTCTATTTTTTCCTATGGTGTTACAACCTACCACATTACGGGGGTGTTTACAACAGCCTCCTCTTTTCCTGCTGTGGCTTCTCAAGCTCCCCTTCTACACTGGTGAACCTGCCACCCGTATGTGCACTCACCTGCCCCATCTCACAGCTGTAGAAGCAGATTACTGGTCTCTAGTACCTCTATTACTGTTGTATTTCCCAGAAAGAAATTCATGTATTAAATCCTACCATCATCTGTATTCATTGAATACAGTACTTGTGATCCTTTACGTGTCAATTGGCCTTATCTGGTGCAGCTGTGCATGATATCCAATCGGCTTCCAGGTTTTATTGTCATTTTGGATAGAGCAAGGGAGGCTTATAACCCCTGTCAGTTTATTTTTTGCAATTTGTTTCCCATTGCAGAGATGTACCTTGACTTCCTGTCCTATAGCCAAACAGGAAGCGAGTGAAAAATCCCTGCAAATTAAGGGAACTCCTTATGGACCCCCCAGGTCACCTGAACTAGTGTCCCCTTTGGAAGATTTCCCCTCTATTACTTTTCTGGGGACAACCCAAAAAAGAAACAACCCCAGTGTGTTTGGCTTCAAATGATGGCATCTTTAGAGGTCCATTGACTGACCAGTGGGAATTGCAGGCTAGACATCTGCCTTCACTAGAAAGGGGTATTTTGTATGCATTTTTGTAGTACAAATCGTAAAGATGAAGTATTGGCAATTTATCAGCCTGAAAGCTTAGATTGTTTATTTTGTACTTTATAAAGCATATTTTCAGGTTATAGTGCAGCAAACTGTGTTTGTACTTTATATATTTCAAATATATTTTTTTGTTACCTTATCCTAGGTAGAGAATGTGAAACTGTTAGACAGATACACCAACAAGAGGCCTGCCAATGGCACCTTATACCTTACTGCCACTCACCTTATTTATGTTGATGCTACTGCTGGAGTTCGTAAGGAAACTTGGGTATGTATTGATCCTCTCTTCTAAAATTTCTGTCTTTAGTCACTTCAGCTTTGTTTGTTTTTTTCATTTTTTTTTTTTTTTTTTAAATCAGATTTTATGCTTCGTTCACATCTCCGCATTCCGAATCGCAGGCGGAACTGCTGGGATTCTTCCTGCGACTCGCAATAGCGGCAAATCGATGGACGCCCGTGCGTTCCCAATCCATTTCAATAGCACCCCAAACGCGGCATGATTTTCCCACAAGTACATGAGCTTCTTTTGGGAGACGTGCGTCCCGCAGTTCTATTTTCACGATTTTACCGCGATTGTCGCCCCCATACGCCAAGATGTGAACAGAGCCTTAGGAGCAAAAAGATGCTATTTTTGAAATAGAGTCAAACAGTACCGGGAAAAAAAAATGGCTACACAGGGCAAGAGGTAAAAAGTACAAGAATACAATCAAGGAGCGATCATATTCAATAAATAGTACACATGCTTTTCATTACTCTTTAATCGAAAAGAGCGACACTGCGTGTACAAAATGGGAGAACAAGCTTATAGAGCTTTGATTTTAGAGGAGTTTTCAGGCTCCCGGAATAACAGTATAGTGTTTTTGCATTAAAAAGTGTAAAAAATCTACGCAAAGGTAAATGGAAAACAAAAAGCAGCTTGCTAATAAATTGTGATATATATAATTATGAAAATGTGTGTGTGTGTGTGTGTGTAGATAGATAGATACATAGATAGATATGGATATATATCAGCAGCGCTATAGAGCTAACAAATATTGTGCAAAAAAAATTGCAATATGAGGCAGCAAAAGGAGTAGTAAAGTTACATGTTTTTTCACCTTAATGCATCCTATGCATTAAGGTGAAAAAACATTCGACAATACCGCCCCCCCCCCCCCGAGCCCCCGTTTTTCTTACCTGGCCCCTCGAAAGTCCCATGCTCGTCCCCGTCATCCTCTTCGTTTTTCTGCCTGGCCGCCGATTGGCTACACTGGATAGATTGAAAGCAGTGCAGCCATTGGCTGGCGCTGCTGTCAATCACATCCAATGACGCGGCACGCCGGGGGGCGGGGCCGAGTGATACAGTCAGCGGCTATGGCCGCCGCTGTATCACGGGAGCGCGCCCGCAATCACTCCACACCATGCGAGCTCACTCGCATTAAGGTGTGGAGTCCTTGCGGGGAGGAGCCAAGACAGCCGCCGAGGGACCCCAGAAGACCAGGATCGGGGCCACTGTGTGCAAAACGAGCTGCACAGTGGAGGTAAGTATAACATGTTTGTTATTTTAAAGCAAAAAAAAAAAAAGGTATAGTGCTCCTTTAAACACGAATGTTCCAATATGAAACCACAAAATAAAGTGCAATATGAGACAGCATTCAATAATTTGCGGATATACAGCCAACATTTAGCCGTGCATAAAAGTAAAACTAATATGCAAATATAAATGTCCTTATATCATAAAAAGGAAATTGTGAAGTCCACAGTGGAAACAAAGAACATTAGTATGTGTTCTGCCAACTCGGGTGTAAAGAGATCCACTACTGACTAGGAATTAACATCATGCCTCTTACCAGAACATATGGGCCAAAGGTTATAATGGCCAAAAGCACATACGGTATTATCACAGGCTGGGCAGTCATCTAGGAAAACAATGGTCACCATTCCACAGTCAATCCCAATGGAATGCCAGGAAAGAAATACAAATCTCCATCGTGAAGTTCATAATAAACATCAAAGCTTTTATTAAAGGCCCACAAGGTTTACTATCACACTTCTGTCGGACTGGCTGCAGTACACACGGGCCGAATGTCATCCGGTTCAATAGAAACTGGCCCCACATTTAGCCCATGTGTACTAGGCTTATTTCTCATCTCCAGTCCTCAAGGCGCCCCAACAGGTCATGTTTTCAGGCTTTTCATCATTTTGCACAGGTGATTTGATCAGTTTCACTGCCTTAGTAATTACCACAGCGGTTTCATCTGAGGGAAATCCTGAAAACATGACCTGTTGGGGCACCTTGAGGACTGGAGTTGAGAAACACTGTCCTAGAGTTAAAGTGGATGTAAACCCGAATTTTTTTTTTTTTTGCTGTCATAATGTATAGTATAAGATTTCCTATCATTTGTGCCAGGTCTTGCCACAAAGAGTTAATCCAGCTCTGAGCAATCCTCTTTTATTGTTTAGAGAGATAAAACGGACAAACAGAGAAAAACCTTTGTCTGTTCCGCCCCCTTGCTTTGAGTGACTGGTTATTTACATATCTCGTGCACTAGCTTTAGACAGGCATTTTTTTTTTTTTAATTCCCACCCCCACTCCTTTTCTGAAGTCATGTGGTTACTTTTCGGGATTTTGACTGGATGTTAGTGATCATAGCAGAAGGAATACACAGGAGAAAATGCATGTTGACAAGGGGAGTGTAGAGGTGGGCGGGGAGTCTACTGACATCACGACTCCACCCACCGAGCTCCAGAAAACAGATCCACCCACAGAATCTGCGATTTTTCAGGTCTCATAACAGACAGAGGGAAGACATTTGACAGATAAGGATACACGCAGGAGGCATCTATATCCTTATAGATCAGCACTATGGCAGTAGTTTAGAAAGGATGAGAGTGGGTTTACATCCACTTTAGTTTCCAAAGTTAGGCTTTAGGGTCCATTTTACACCAGATGAGTTGAAGCATTTTTTCACGCGTGTCAATGCAAAGAGCTGTGAAATATAGGGTAAGTCAACGGGAACAGTTCACACTGGAGTAATATTTTGATTTGTGCTGCTTTGAGTTGGAAAAGGGCAAGCAAGCCTAGTTTTTTTTTTTTTTTTTTTTTTTAATGCGCTGCAACACATGCATAATGCATGTCAGCCCAGCACACATTAATGAACAGGTAGAACAGAAGACGAGCACACCAGCTCCTCTACTGTGTCATAAACTTTTTACATCTTACAGAAAGTAAAGAGAAAAACAAATGTTAAATTTTAAATTTTTTTTAGTTTTGAATGGAGTAGAGGGACTAGAACACCTGTCAGGTTTTTACTGCTGTCATGCCTCGGTTAGGGAGATTCACCCTCCCTGTGTGTCCTGTTTACCGTTATTACCAAGGGAACGTAAATCGTAAATTTTGGGTTTACCAGAGCAGAAATAGAAGAGAAATATTCCAATAGAAATAGAGGAGAAATATTCCAATAGGGACATTGGTTCTGGTGACAACTAAGGATTTCCTAATTCCCATTAGGGAAATTTCCCTTCACTAATGACAGGGGTTTTAACCCTTCCTTACTCTATTTCATGTTAACCACTTGCCGCCTGTCCGCCCGCAATGTACTGTGGTCGAGCGGCCACTGTAGGCAGAGATGTAATGCAAAATAAAGGGCAAATGTCTGGACAGCCGCACTCCAAAAATATTGCTTTTTATTGTAAAAATAAAATCACAACATACATGTCACATTAAACAGGATACCTGCTGACGCGTTTCGCACCAAAACTTAGTGCTTAATCTTAGCTATGATTAAGCACTACGTTTTGGTGCGAAACGCATCAGAGGGTATCCTGTTTGATGTGACATGTATGTTGTGATTTTATTTTTACAATAAAAAGCAATATTTTTGAAGTGCGGCTGTCCAGACATTTCCCCTTTATTTTGCATTACTATATGCATTGCCAGCACCCGTGACTTCCGATCTGGTGAAGAGGTTCATCAATTACATCTTCTGCCTTGAGCGGTAACTCCCTTTTCTCTAGGCAGAGATGTACCCGTACGTTGCTGCTTACCTCCAGGTTTAGGGCGTGTTTAGGGCTCACAGTGTGATTGTAAACAATGGGAGCCTGTCATCAAGTCCCAGCCAATGATTCATGACTGGGACACTTATTAGGATTTTTTTTTCAAAACCGTAGCAGAATACATTTTGGCAAAGTTTATTTTTTTTACATTTTTTTTTATTGGATGTTTTATAGCAGAAAATAAAAAAAATAGTTTTTTACTTATTTTTATTTTATTTTTCTTTCCAAAATTTTGGTCCTTTTTGTTTTTTGTCCCAAAAAATAAAAAATGCAGTGGTGGTCAAATACCACTAAAAGAAAGCTCTATTTGTGTGAAAAAAATGATATAAAATGTGTTGGGATACAGCCTTGTATGACTGCGCAATCACCGGGTAAAGTAGCGCAGCGCCGAATAGCAAAAAATGGCCTGGGCGTGAAGGAGAATAAGTCTTCCGGAGCTGAGGTGGTTAAAAAAAAAAAAAAAGGTTTTGCCTTTAGTTTTACTTTGATCCCAGATTTTCCTGTATCAATGTGCTGTGTTACAGATTTAGTTAATAAGTTTCTTCCGGGAATTAATGATTTGCCTTGCACCTTCTTCCAAACTTTCTTTCTCAGATTGCTCACCACCACATTTCCTCTGTGGAAAAACAAGCGCTCAGCACAACTGGTTGTCCACTTATAATCCATTGCAAGAATTTCCGAGTGATCCATTTCGTCATTTTGCGAGAACGGGACTGTCATGAAGTTTACACGTCATTGCTCAAGCTATCGCAGCCAGGTACACTGCAATCACAGAAAATCCTACAAAACCACTGTATATTACCATTAAACCTTTTTGCTCCTGCACTTGTTATAAACATGAAATTAGAATACAGGTCAGAATATTGCTAACATTTCCCAAGAAAGTAAAGAGCCATGCATGATAAATTTCTATTACACTCAGTATGTGGCCTCAGCAGCCAATCAAGTTCAAACTTGCCCTTGAAAATGATAAAAAATACAGATGGCCCAGAAACTTTGATAAATTAGGTATTTTTGTGAACGGTCAGTCACCATCAAGTCTCTCTTTATTATGCTTTCATAAGAGTTACTGGGTCCCTAGACCTAGCAAAGCCAAGATACAGATCCCAAATGATGGTGCTGTGACATCTGGGACATGGCAAAAAGAAAAAGGTGGCGCTGCCTTTCTCTAAATGATCATGGCAGAAATGAAAATGTTTTTTCCCGGCATAAGCGTTTCTTCTTTTTGACACGTAGTGAGAGCGAAAAAGGATTTGGTCCTAAATTGCATGTTAATTCAAAGCCACTGTGTATTATGCCGCATACACACGACCGTTTTTCATGGCGAGAATTTTTTTTTTTTTTAAATTGGTCATTAAAAACGATTGTGTAGGCTCCAGAGCATTTTTCTAGACAAGAAAAATGGGCATTAAAAATTTAGAACATGCTCTTGTTTTTCTCATCGTTTTTTCTCTTCGTGAAAAACGGCCATGTGTAGGCTTTAATGACGAGAAAAAAACGTGCATGCTCAGAAGCAAGTTATGAGACGGGAGCGCTCGTTCTGGTAAAACTAGCGTTCATAATGGAGATAGCACATTCGTCACGCTGTAACGGACTGAAAAGCACGAGGCAGAAAAGCGCGAATCGTCTCTCAACAAACTTTACCAACAGGAGATCAGCAAAAGCAGCCCAAAGGGTGGCGCCATCCGAATGGAACTTCCCCTTTCTAGTGCCGTCGTACGTGTTGTTGTATGTCACCGCGCTTTGCTCGAGCATTTTTTTTCACGATAGTGTGTATGCAAGGCAGGCTTAAGAAGAATCACGTAGAGAAAAACGTCGTGTTTTTTTCAATGACATTAAAAACTGCCGTGTGTACGCGGCATTAGGCTTGTTTCCAATATATAAAAAAAATGAGTTCCTTTACTTTTAAATTGGTATGGGAGGATATTTTATTTTAATACATTTCAAGTGATTGATTGTAAACCTTCGGACATAAAGTATAACATGTTTGTTATTTTTTTTTTATCTGCTCTATGCAATGTTTTGCACAGAGCAGTCACAATTCTCCTCTTCTGGGGTCCCCTGCCGGTGCTCCTGGCTCCTCTCCCCTGCCGAGTGCCCCCATAGGCTGCTGCTTCCTATGGGAACCTTTTGGCTTCCTTTTATCACCAGCCATATTCAAACATCCAAAGCGGCTTTGAATCTGTTTGGTGGTGTTACCATTTCTTAGCATTGATCTTGATCAGCAAGGAGCATGCAGCAGCCAAATTTTCTTACGTGAATTATAAAAGCAGAGATTCTTAAATACTAAAGGTCCATACACACGATCGGATTTTCTGACGGGAATTGTGTGATGACAGGGTGTTGTCGGAAAATCCGACCGTTTGTATTCTCCATCGGACAATTGTTGTCGGATTTTCCGCCAACAAATGTTGGATAGCATGCTTTTAAAAATTTTCCGCCAACAAATGTGTGTTGTCGGATTATCCAATCGTGTGTACACAAGTCCTTCGGATAAAACTCCAAAGTACAAATGCGCATGCTCAGAAGCAATGCTAACCATAACATAACCTTAGCAGAAGTTGCCCAAAGGGGGGCGCTAAAGAGCTGAAAAACCACGTGGTTTCGTGTTTGTTAGCCGACAATTCTTTCCGGTTTGTATTCAAAACAAGTTCATGGCCAGCGCCCTTCGGACAAAAGTCCTACGCTTTGTCCGCGGAAAATCCGATTGTGTGTATGAGGTTTTAGATTTAGATAGGTTTTTAAAAAAAACTCGGTAGACTGCTGTGCTGCAGCAATGCCTGCATGAATTGGACTTGATTGGCCAGTTATGATGATTAGAAAGATTACTGTCGCATCAATAGAATATTATGTCAGTCTTTTTTTAGTAACATTTAACGTGAAATTATAGGCCAGAAGAGGATATTTCTTTATTTTCCTTCTGAATGTGTTTATTCATAGGACTGGATGGGTACAATTTCTCTTTTAATTACATTGTTTTATGGCTCAATCAATTATTATTTCTTGACAAGTTTTGTAATGTGATGGCCTCCCTGTCTTGTTTATTGCAACCATGATGAATTTGCTTTGTTATTTGGGCTGTGAGCTACGAGTACAGGAAAATGACCTTGTGTGCTTCACGCTTCAGCAAACATGCTGGATTTAAAGGAAAGAGTTTTGCTAAATGGATTCTGTCATGGTAGTCTGTGCTACTGTTGAAACTAAACAAAACTGGAAACTAAAAGCGGATTGGGAATTTATATTTATAAATGATATTTTTCTGTTTCCATAGTAAAATATGAAGAACTGTATGCATTTTCCTACAATCCCAAGTCTGATCAAGATGAGCGGCTTATGGATTGGAAGTTAATTGACCTGAAAATGGAATACGCGCGTATGGGAATTCCTAATGATTACTGGGTGTTTAGTGATCTCAATGAAGACTTTAAGGTTTGTATTTTTACCATTTTGTTAATTGGAAGATTTATTGCTGTGTTGGCTTCAACTTGCCGTGTAAGAATCCTTGACAGGTATTAGCTTGTTGCGTTAAGGGAAAATAACATTTATTACTGAAGATTTCAAAGCATATCAAGAGATATGTATTATAGGGGAGAGCAAGGCATTTATCAATAACTTTGTTTCTAGCTTGGATCTAGTCTGTCTTTGTCACCATTGACCAAGCAGGTACGTACAATAAAATATCTGCCTTTGGCAATGTTTAGCCATGGCTTGTGAACACTAGCCCGGAAGATCATCTGCTTTGGCACGCATGTGCTAAGCATATCATAGGAGTAAACTTGCTTCCCAAAAGCCCTTAAAGCATAACCTCTGCCTAGGCTTATTTATTTATATTTTTGGATCGAGTGAGATTTAGAACCTCTGTTGGTTTTTTACTGATGCCTGTGTCCCCATTGGGGAAATTTCTGTACACTTCCTGTATACAAAAACACACCCCTCACACTGCTCCCACTTTTCCATATCCCCTGTGTGTGAGTATGTCCATCTCCGACTTACTTCCCTCAGGTGCTTGAGTTTTGGTGGGCATGGTGTACTATTCTTCCCTTACTGTGTCCCGCCGGATAAAGAGCTCACTCCTGGCTGTGCTCTTGATGTGGATGTTCTAAGCATTGGGTTGCCTGGGTCGTGGGATCGCACCCCGGGTCAGGCATATTTCCCTGAGCCAGGGAATAAGTAGAGGTGTTTAGTGTGTATGTTACCTGTGCCTGTGAAGAACGAAGACTATAGCTGGGCCTCCAGGAGATGCCCTTCTGTGCCTCCCCTTATCCAGTAGCCTCTCTGCCTGCACCCTCTGCTCCCCGCTGCTGTGGTGTGCTGCCTGGCAGATTCTTCTCGCTATACCCAATGTTTTCCTGCCCAAGACCTTTGTCTGCAGATTATCCTGTCTGGACCTCCCTCCGCCAAGACCACCTCACCAGCTACCTTGGTCTGTCATCTTCAACGTGAGACTTTGAATTCTTGTGAGTTTCACCTTGTTTTGCCATATTGCTATCCTGCAGAACTTTCTTCTTGCTGTGCCATTTTGCTGCTCTGTAGATTATGGACTTAACCCTGCAGTCCAGCGTTGTTGTCCTTGACTTATCTCCAGCTAAGTCCCTCTATGATCTCGCTGTGTGACTCTCTGGTCCCCCTGGATTTCTATTTGTAGTCCCACCTCTTGCTGCATCCCTCCTGTATATCACAGTTTCTCAAAAAATGCCCAGCGCATTGGGTTCTGTGTTATTTGCCACCATGTTGTTCTCCCTATCTCCTTGCGCTCCCTCATGCTCCTAGTTTGTAACAGTCATCAGCTACTGCAAGTCCATCCTTTGTTTGCAGACCATGTAAGTCTACTAGCCCTGCTAATAAACCTTCTACACAGTGAAGGTTCATCCCCATCCCTGGAGGTGGGGGGCGATATCTACTGACATTTGCTATTGCTTAGAGCAGAGCCATACCAGCCCTTTAATTCTATTCTCCCTGTCTTTTGGAGAAGTACACAGGAGTTTCTATTGCTGTTCTCTCTTTGTTTTTTACTACTCACTTGCTGCTTCACAAAAAGCAGACCGTTTCCCTACACCTGCTTTCAGCTTTACAGCCGCAAAGGCTGGTCATCTCCTTCCCTGTTTAGGAAAACGTACAAAGGCTTTCCAAATCTTGCACAGGGCTCATTGTCCATTTAGGGACCCATCTCATCTTAGCCTTAAAGTGGATATTCACCCAAGCCTCACCATTTTTCTTTTTTTTACCCCTGCTTACTTGCACATTTAACATATTCACCTGTCCAGGGGACCAAGTACTGTCCTGCTGAGATCCTCTTCTCTTCTGCCCCCAGGTTGGTCCCACGACGCCATCTTCTTGATTGTCATCATCGAGAAGCTACCGGCTCTTCCAGGTTAAGCCGTGGGCTCTCCTGATGACAATTCACTAGGCCTGCCCCTCCCCCTTTCTCAGTGAAGGACTATGCCTTCTGGGATATGTGATGCACATATCCTAGGAGGCACAGCGGGCAAAGTGATGTGCATGGTGGGGCCGGTAACTTAACAAAAAAAAATACACCTATTTGCACAGTAGTGGGTAGGAGGGGTGGAGAGGTAGCAACATAAAATTGAGGATGATGAGTCACATTAAAACATCTGTCTTAATTACTGCAATAGCTAGGCTTCTGCCTGGTCTCCTATAGACCTGCCACTGTATATCTTACATAGTTGTTTTTTCTAGCTGTAATATAAAATGCAACAAGATGGCTTGAACTTCCTATCTATTTACACATCATTGTAGTCCTTGCATTGGTGAAAAAAATTATACGTGCTGGTGCTTTGTTTTTACACCATTATTTACACCCTGAACATTTGGATCCTAGGGTGCCTTGCAGACCATTTACTACAGGGCTCCTAAGCCTATTTCTTCTAACCAATTGCCTGAATGCTGATGCTCACACTTCTCCCGATCGACTGGCTCCTTCCTCTTACCTTCTAACTTCTGGGGTACCTGGGTCTAATCCTAATTTTATTTGCATTCACGTTTTGTTTCTGATCCCATGTTCAGAAACGCTTTTCGCATTAACGCCTCTCGGTTGCTCCTACATGAGCATTTCCCCAACATACATTGTCTCTCTTCTCAGTGCTTCCCATCTGGGTTTTTTTCCCTCTCTCCATGTGATTTGTAGTTGCCTAGGCACTTGCCTGCCTCTCGTTAAAAATCGTAATTATATGACTGCTTTACACACCCAGAGATCCCCAAGCATCTCTAACTCACTGATATTCACCAGATCAGCACATACCAACCTCTGGATAGGGTGCCCTCTTTCTCTGGAGCATGCTGATTGTTTCCTCCATACTCTGCAATCTAAAACCTGAAGTAGTTCTCACCTAGTGTGATGAAAGGGAAATCTGTCTTAAAACTTCCAGTTAGGACCTCTGTTTATGCATGCTTTGGCCACAACTGCCTGTCTGGACCTATTGGTGCTGTTTTTTGTTATTGTGTGGGGACATCCTATGGTTGAAAAATCTATTCTTGTGTTCTGTACTGTATGATTAAGATACCGTATATACTCGAGTATAAGCCGACCCGAATATAAGCCGAGGCACCTAATTTTACCACAGAAAACTGGGAAAATTTATTGACTCGAGTATAAGCCTAGGGTGTCCATCTGCATGCCTCACTGTGCCTCACGTTGCCTCACTGTGTCCATGCCCATGCCTCACTGTCACTGTGCCCATGCCTCACTGTGTCCATGACTAGACTGACGTTTAACATAAGAGTCTATGGAAGGGGTGCCCAGGTTTGAAAAATCGGTGCTCCCCGGCCGTAGGTCCCCCAGGCAAAAATCTTTGCACACTTTTAGAGGAGAAATAGGGCTACATGTGCACCAAGTTTCGGGTCCAGGGGACCTACGACCGGCCAGTACCGGGTCCCCAAAGTCACTGGAGAAATTACTGTTTAACATGGGAGTCTATGGAAGGGGTGCCCGGATTTGAAAAATGGGTGCTCCCCGGCCGTAGGTCCCCCGGACAACAAGCTTTGCACACTTGTAGAGGAAGAGTAAGGCTACATGTGTGCCAAGTTTGGGGTCCAGGAGACCTACGGCTGGCCGGTACCGGGTCCCCAAAGTCTGGGAGATCAGGCGCAAAAAGGTGACTCGAGTATAAGCCGAGGGGGGCATTTTCAGCACAAAAAAAATGTGCTGAAAAACTCGGCTTATACTCGAGTATATACGGTAAAAAGAATTTTGACTTACCTGTAAATTCCATATCTTGGAGTACAGTACAGGACACAGGTTTCTCCCCTCTTTCCTCTGTGAACTCATTACTGCTTGCTAACAGTTGGTGGGGTTCTATGCATACACTGAGAGCGGCCCCAGCAAAGCGTTTGCATGTCCATCTACTTGAAGGTGGCCTATAACCCATAGCCTACAAATCAGTTTCCACTGTACTGTATGTACTTCAGGGTATGAAATTTACAAAATTTCTACTTTTACAAATTCACGTTTTTGGTTCCAACATGTTTTTTTCCATTTTGTTTTTTATTGCTTTTGTTTTTTATTTTCACTTGTGTTTTTGTTTTTGAATTCTCTCTGTTATTGCAGGCTTGTATTTGCTCTAGTTTTAGGAGATTTATACACTTTTTTACATTTATATTAACTTCTGCTTCCTTTTTTCAGGTTTGTAGTACTTACCCAACTTGTCTGGTTGTGCCTAAAGAAGCGTCCGAAGCTACAATAATTGGAAGCTCAAAGTTCAGAAGTAGGGAACGGTTTCCCGTATTGTCCTACTATTACAAAGAAAACAATGTGAGTCACATGCACTGAAAATATTGTGACACATAGATATGCACATGATAGAAAGGGAAGCTTAGATTTCCTGACCACGACAAAACAGGAAGCTGATATGATTTATCAGTAATGCTTTGTGAACAGATGAGTAATAGAGACAGTGAATTTGTTCTTTTTCTTTTCACCCAGGGTTTGGCTTTGAAGGATTGATAGCTTAGCTTCAGTAAGTGGCCTGTGAATTTCCCATATATTACTATGGTCAATCTTCTACAGTACGCCAACAGCGCTACTGGAATCTCTTTTGAAAGGAAATGATGTACAGCACATCATAAAACATCAGCAATGTTGTGTAATAATTTATTAGCTAATATATAACTGAATTATTGGAGTTTGTCATTTCTGCATAATGTTCCCCTTTTAAAGCGGAAGTAAACCCATTGATTTTAACAGTTTCAAAAAGCCGTTACATTCCCGGCATGCCGGGAATGCTAACTGTCCCATTGGTTGTGCTCTCCACCAAACTGTCAAACCATCCAATGGCTGGTGTCATAACTGGTCACATGTGCAGCATCATGGCAGCTGAAGATTAAACAGAGGCCAAAATGGCAGCTTCCATGCCTGAAAATGATAGGAGGGTTTACTTCCACTTTAAGCCAAAAACACACAAGGGTATTATACTATTATTATGTAATATGCATATGTGTGTGTTTTTGGCTTTAAAGTAGAGCTGCACTATTCTGGGAAAAATGAGAATCACGATTCTTTTGCTTAGAATGAAGATCACGATTCTCTCATGATTCTCAAAAACTGCAAGGTCTGGGTAGCTGACTGTGGTAATATTAATAATATGGGTAGCTGACTCAGACTGTTAATATTCATAATATATTACAAGGGACAGTGGTTGCCGGTATTTTAAGTCCACTCCTCAGCTCACAGGATCACATTCCCCCCTTTAATAGAATGACTGTCATCTGCAAGGTCTGGGCCTGGCTGGGGTAGCTGACTCACTGTGGTTACTGGTGTTCATGATATATGTACATTACTGTAACGCAACAAGAAGGAAGCTCACTCACTGTGTTTTGGAGACTGGAGTCATGATCGGATCATGCTGCCTGCTGGTGCACACTTACACACACACACACACAGTGCGCACTCACCGCTGTCCTGTGTGTTTCGTTTCCCACCGGCCTAGAAGAGTGGTGGTACTGCCCACGCCCAGGCATCATCGACATCCAGCGGCGCTGCGCCGTATCACGCTCTCTGATGACTGATGTCAGTTCCGGTTGCTGACGTCAGTTCCTATAGCCGCCATTTGCGTTCCACACTGGTTCCGTGGATCCGGAAGGGTTTCAGAAAATCGCGCCAAATCCAGCCTGGGGGGGGGGGGGGGGGTGAATCGAGATTGCGATCTTCAAATGATTAATCGTGCAGCTCTACTTTAAAGGTGAACATTATGCAGAAATTACAAACTCCAAATAATTCAGTTATATATTGGCTAATAAATTATTACACTTGACGACAGCTGCTCTAAGTACCTAAATGTATCCTGATATTGGCCTACTTTACATCAATCGAGCAGCCCGTCTCAAAGAGAATGAAGCCCAGCATCAACAGCCAGTCTGACTCTGCTGCAGTGCACATATGTAAGGCCCGTTTCACAGTGGTGGGCTGTGGTTTAGCCACAGTGCGGGTGTATCCACAATTTTTCCGACTTTATATTAGGTCACAAAAGTTGCTGTACTTTCAGAAACTATGGCAAAAATGTGCAACCAAATAGAAAGCCTATGGGACTGTGGGTAAAGCACATGAAAATCACCAATACACCCATGCTGCATTTTGGCAGCAGTGCTCTAGTGTGAACCTGACCTAAACAGTGAAGATGTAGATGAAAGGAGAAAGCGGAGCAATAACTCATCAAGTTTCTGCCCTTTCGTTGCCCAGTCAGCAAGCTGGGGGCATGTACTTGTGCAAGGTGTGTTGCTGCTACAGATCAGGTCTAGTATCCAACTGACTTGGCAGGGGTGTGTGGACCACAGAGCTGGCTGAAAATGACAAATCCTTTAGCAGGTGTGTGTGTGTGTATACATACACACACACACACACACACACACAGTATTTCACAAAAGTGAGTACACCCCTCACATTTTTGTAAATATTTTATTATATCTTTTCATGTGACAACACTGAAGAAATTACGCTTTGCTACAATGTAAAGTAGTGAGTGTACAGCTTGTATAACAGTGTAAATTTACTGTCCCCTCAAAATAACTTAATACATAGCCAATAATGTCTAAACCGCTGGCAACAAAAGTGAGTACACCCCTAAGTGAAAATGTCCAAATTGGGCCCAAAGTGTCAATATTTTGTGTGGCCACCAATTATTTTCCTGCCTTAACCCTCTAGGGCATGGAGTTCGCCAGAGGTTCACAGGTGGCCAGTGGAATCCTCTTCCACTCCTCCATGATGACATCACGGAGCTGGTGGATGTTAGAGACCTTGCGCTCCTCCACCTTCCGATCGAGGATGCCCCACAGATGCTCAATAGGGTTTAGGTCTGGAGACATGCTTGGCCAGTCCATCACCTTTACTCTCGACCTCTTTAGCAAGGCAGTGGTTGTCTTGGAGGTGTGTTTGGGGTCAATATTATGTTGGAATACTGCCCTGCGGCCCGGTCTCCGGAGGGGATCATGCTCTGCTTCAGTATGTCACAGAACATGTTGGCATTCATGGTTCCCTCAATGAACTGTAGTGCCCCAGTGGCAGCACTCATGCAGCCCCAGACCATGACACTCCCACCACCATGATTGACTGTAGGCAAGACGCACTTGTCTTTGTACTCCTCACCTGGTTGCCGTCACACACGCCTAACACCATCTGAACCAAATAAGTTTATCTTGGTCATCAGACCACAGGACTTGGTTCCAGCAATCATGTCCTTTAAATGATTGTAAAGGCTTTTTTTTATTTTTTAAATGTTATACTTACCACCTCTGTGCAGTTGGTTTTGCACAGTGCAGCCTGGCTCTTCCTCTTCTCTTTTCTGCTCCTAGCCCCTCCCTCCTTTTAAGTGCCCCTCAGCCCGCAGCTTGCTACAGGGGGAACCCAAGCCAAGTCAGAGCTCCGTGTATCCACTCGGACACGGTGCCCCGACCTGGCCCCGCCCCTCTCTCCCCTGATTGACTGACTTTGACAGCCGCTGCTCTGTCTCAGCCAATCAGGAGGAGTGTCCTGGATGGCTGAGGGGATCGCGGACATCGCTGGAGAGAGAAGGGGCTCAGGTAGGTAATTAGGGGGGTGCAGGGGAGACTGCTACACGCATAAGGTTTTTTATCCTAATGCATAGAATGCATTAAGATAAAAAAACCTTCTGCCTTTACAACTCCTTTTAGTCTGCTTGTCTTCAGTAAACTGTTTGCGGGCTTTCTTGTGCATCATCTTTAGAAGAGGCTTCCTTCTGGGTTGACAGCCATGCAGACCAATTTGATGCAGCGTATGGTCTGAGCACTGACAGGCTGACCCCCCCCCCCCCACCGCTTCAACCTCTGCAGCAATGCTGGCAGCACTCATACGTCTGTTTTCCAAAGACAACCTCTGAATATGACGCTGAGCACGTGCACTCAACTTCTTTGGTCTACCATTGCAAGGCCTGTTCTGAGTGGCACCTGTCCTGTTAAACCGCTGTATGATCTTGGCCACCATGCTGTGGCTCAGTTTCAGGGTCTTGGCAATTTTTTTTATAGCCTAGGCCATCTTTATGTAGAGCAACAATTATTTTTTTCAGATCCTCAGAGTTCTTTGCCATGAGGTGCCATGTTGAACTTCTAGTGCACTGTGCGATATCGCATGTGATTCGCACTGCAATGCAAATCACATGCGATGTCCGTGCAATACGATTTCAGCCATACAGATAGTATGGCTGATATCGCACCGCATTCGGACAAACATGCACAGTACCCTTTTTTTTGGTCCGCACCAGAATCGGATCACATGGGTGTTCACACCTATACGATTCATGTCCGAACTGTCAGTTCGCAGTGCAATATGCAAGCTAAAATGGGGGTGTTGTTAATGTTGTATGACACTCCCCAGCAGTTTGCATTTGGCGAGTCGGGTGCGATGCGGGAACCCGCAGTGAATTTGCAGGGTTCTCGCATCGCACTAGTGTGAACCCGGCCTGAAAGAGTGAGAGCGATAACACCAAATTTAACTCACCTGCTCACATTCACACCTGAGACCTTGTAACACCAACGAGTCACATGACACTGGGAGGGAAAATGGCTAATTGGGCCCAATTTGGGCATTTTCACTTGGGGGTGTACTCCCCTTTTTTGTTGCCAGCGGTTTAGACATTAATGGCTGTGTGTTGAGTTATTTTGAGGGGACAGCAAATTTACACTGTTATACAAGCTGTACACTCACTACTTTACATTGTAGCAAAGTGTAATTTCTTCAGTGGTGTCACATGAAAAGATATAATAAAATATTTATACAAATGTGAGGGGTGTACTCACTTTACTGTGTGTGTGTGTGTGCGTGCGTGTTTTTGCCTGATGTTTGGCTTTAACCTTTATCAATAAAAACTTAGCAGGCTGACCAGTTAGGGCATGTTTCTGTTTAGGCTTAAATCTGAAAGCCACAATAATTTTTCTTGATTAACAGAAATAAGTATTCCTGATTTATATATCTCCTGTTTGTAGTTCTAAAAGCCTCCTATGCATTGAGAGGGCTTTCCCAGGCTCAATATTGCTTGATTCACATTCAAATTGAGCAGTGCAAATCTCATTTCACATCGCTCAGTTTGAATCATCTGAGGCTGGGATATTTCCTGCAGCAATATGAGAGGCAGCCTTGTTCCACTTTCCAACTTATGAAGGATCGGCAGCATTGAACTGAGAAAGAATGCTGACAAATTGCTATTACTGTCAGTGCTACAAGGCATGCTCCATCCCAAAGGCTTTCACAGCTCTCCCTCTTGAGCAATGTGCAATCGGCAATCCTCAGTTTTTTCTTTTTTTAGGCAGTTAGGAAAATCATGGCCTGGACTGACTGGCGTTAAAAATTTATAAATTAGTTTTTCTACTTGTATTATTATTCAATATGTACGGGTAAAATGATCCTTTCATTATTTTTAAGTGTTGTTATCTGTGACAGAGGGCCGTAAATACTCATCTACACCAAACACCACTCCGATCACTAGAACCGTCCCTGGAAGTTCACTGGGAAACAAACGCCTACAGGAGTGTCAGTCCTCATGGTTTCCTCACAGCTTTCCCTTATTCCGCCCTAGGACTTTCTATGAACATCTACTGAGAGTCGTAACCTGAGATCAGACAAATATTTACTGCCTTGTGGATTGTGAATATACCATAAAAAATAAATAGTAAAAGGACCATAAAATCATCTCTTCTTGTGGCCTGACGGCTCTGCTTCCTATTGCAAAAAATGCAGCCTAGGAGGAGGGTTCGCTGGTACGATAGACTGCAGGTATTACATGGAAAGTACTATGGTATCAGTCTGTGGAAGGATTTTCTGAGAGTTGGCTGAATTTATACGATTTCTGTAGGAGTATCAGTTGTTATCTCAGGGTTAGGTAATATAGTAGGAAATCATTTGCAAAAGTAGCCAGTTTATGCTCAGTATGTTTTATGCAAATGACTGCAATATCATTATTGTGGCCCAATGTGAACAGCAGGGTTCCAGGGAGATAATGAAGAGTATAGGAGACCATGGGCAGCCTTGTCTGATGATGTTACATAGGTCAGTATGAGGTGAAGTTATCCCATTAAATCTAAGGCCCCTTTCACACTGAGGTGTTGCAATAACGCGCTAAAAACAATTAGTGTTATTACCGCGTTTTTTATCGCGTTAGCGCTAACGCCTATGCGTTTTTACCGCGTTTTTGCAGTAAAAAGGATTATTTGGTATCCCACAATCCTCCACTCTACTGCGGTCCTGTGACCTTCCCACAGCTTCTGGGAGTTTTTACAGCGGTACTCATTCATTTCAATGAGACTAGGCGTTTTTACAGCGCTATTTTATGCGCCCCAAAGATGCTCCAAAAAAGCTGTTTGCAGGATTTTTTCCAACGCACAGCCAGCACAACGCCTCAGTGTGAAAGCCCTCAGGGCTTTCACATTGAGAATGCTGGGGCAGGATTATTTCAGGCGTTTTTACAGCGATATTTATAGCGCTTAAACGCCTCAGTGTGAAAGAGGCCTTACTCCAGCTGTCAGTTGTTCATAAAAGATCATGATCCTAGATTGCAATGCATGGGCTTAAATCCCAAAATGCTAAGTCTTGAGCATAAAGGACCAGTCTACAAAGCTGAATTACTTTTCGACATCAGTAGATAGAATTATAGGTGTTTTTTTAACCACTTAAGGCCTGCCGTCGTTATACGTCGGTACTTTTACGCTCTATATCTTTGTTATGGCAACAAACCCCGGTATTTTTATAAATGGCCAGCAGTCTTCTTTCAGATAAGTGGTCTCGGCGGCGGTGACATTTACATAGTAATCAGTGCATATTTATAGCACTGATCGCTCTGTAAATGTGAATGGTCCCAAAAATGTGTCAAAAGTGTCCGACCTGTCCGTCGCAATACCGCAAAGAATCGCAGATCACCGCCATTACTAGTAAAATAAAATAAATAAATAATAAAATTTAAATGCCATAAATCTTTCCCATAGTGTGTAGACGCTATAACTTTTGCGCAAACCAATCAATATACACCTTATTGCTTTTTTTTTTTTTTTTACCAAAAATATGTAGAAGAATACATATCGGCCTAAACTGAGGAAAAAAAATGTTTTGTTTTTTAATAAAAAATTGGGTATTTACTATAGCAAAAAAGTAAAAGATATTGCATTTTTTTTTAAATTGTCGGCCTTTTTGTTTTATATCACAGAAAATAAAAACCACAGAGGTGATAAAATACCACCAAAAGAGAGCTCTATTTGTGGGGAAAAAAAGGATGTCAATTTGGTTTGGGTACAACATTGCACGACCGCGCAATTGTCAGTTAAAGCGACGCAGTGCCATATTGCAAAAAATGGCCTGGTCATTAGGCAGCCAAATCTTCTGGTGCTGAAGTGGTTAAAGATGACTTTATAATGTCAATGGACATATTTACTCTTGTACTGCCAATCTTCACTTTTTGTGTGGGGAATCTTTTGAATTTCTCCTCCCACCCCTACTCGTATCCATGTCTTTCTTTAGAACTACTGGTGTATTTATACACACTGGTGACAGTTCCAAAATAATGTTATTGGACTTAAAGTGGATTTCACAATTATTTTACCAATCTGCATACATTTCCTGGCAGATCACAACAGCAACAGTATACATTTTCAAAAAACTGTTCCTTTTGCTATCAAAGTGCAGTCTTTGAGCTCCAAGAAGACACCTGAGATGATGCCATCAGTCTGCTGCAGGCTGGAGGAAGCATTTCCCCAATCTCCTCTCCCCTCAGCGATCAGACCGCATCATTGTAAGTTTGTAGCAAGCTATAAAGTGAGAGGCTAAAGCGGGGGCTGATCTTTGTAAGACATTGATGAACACAGCCAACAAAGGCACCGATATTTACATGATCTGTGAGCCATCATCTCAGTCCAGAAAGTAGATACTGAGCCTGGATGATGCCTGAAGAAAAGATCGCTTTGACTTTCTGATCAGACAAAATATATCTGAAACTAGATCCCCATTTAGCTAATTCTAGACATTGTGAACATGCAGTCATGATCCAACTACCTCCAGAAATCTTTGCTGTACAAACGCCACTGCCCACTCCTATAGCTGGCCTTCACAGCAAGGAGCACATTGATGCACGTCAAACAAAAACAAAGAAAATTTACATCTCAACTCACCGACCAGCCTGCAACCAACTGAATTGTCCTGTTTAGAAATCTTTTCTGGCTATCGTTCTTCAACATTTACTTTAAAAAAACAAATAACAAACATGTTATACTTGCCTCCTCTTCTGGGGTCTCCCACTGGCACTCATGGCTTCTCCCCACTTTGAGTACCCTCCCATCCACAGAAAGCCACTTGCTAAGGGGGGGGGTGGTACTCGTGCAGGCTCGCTCCGCTCCCTGGTTGGATTTGACTGGACAGCAGCAGGAGCCAATGGCTCCTGCTGCTATCAATCTGCATTGGATCAAAATCTGGCTCAGGTAAGTATAAGGGGGATCCTACAGCATAGAACCTCAATACTGGATGCCTTCACCCCCATCCAGCGCTGTCACATTTTAAATAACAATTGCGTGATCATGCAACACTGTACCCATCTGACATTTTTATTTGATTTTTCTTTCTCGTACATCACGGGACACAGAGCGACAGTCATTACTAATGGGTTATATAGATACCGTCAGGTGCTGGCACTGGCAACTTCCAAAACCGGAAGTACCCTCCCCTATATAAGCCCCTCCCATCCGGGAGCACCTCAGTTTTTTGCCAGTGTCTAAGGTGTTGGCCAAGAAGAAACATGTGTTTTTCACTGAGCTTGCGTACAGGTTCTTTTGGGCCTCAGTAAGCTATTCCGGATCCGACCAAAAAAGCTTCATAGCTAAACGGTCGGTACCCGGGCCTTGCAGAGAAGAGCAAGGTTCTGCCTGTAATGCTTCTCTTAGGAGAGCTGGACCCTGGGATCCAGAGCTCTGGTCATACCCACGACCAAGATGTTTTCTGTGCAGGGTGCTATACAGGTCCAGGGGAGTGGAATCCTTGGGAACCCGGTCCCTGAAGGTTTGATTACAATGCCTGCCGTGATAGGTGAAGTTTGGGCTTTTGTGGACCAAACAAAGTCCTGCGGCGGGGAACAGGTAAGTGGGGGCCCCCAGGAACTTGGTTCTATTGGGGGACCCCCAAGCCTAATTTGTCTTTCTGTCTGTTACCTAATGGTATTCCCGCAAAATTCTGTGCATGCCTGTAACTACTAAAAAAATGTAATAATTTTTAATGGTGGTCAAGAAAAAAAAAAAATTTTTTTTTATATATATTTAATATATTAGACTGCGGTACCTGTGTTTGTCCACTAGAGGCCGCTGTGGAATGTTTTCTTGTCATGTGGACTAGCTTCTTCTCAGCAGAGCAAAGTCCAGGCAGATGGTGAGTTCTCTTATAGGAAACTGCTTCCTCTGCCATGTTGCAGTGCTCGTCCATCCCCCGGCCTGCGGCAAAGAGGGGCCCTGGCTCCTGTCCCTTGTTACCATATTTGAAATTAGCGCCGAAGGCGCACGTGCCCGCGCCTCTATATATAGAGGTGAGCCGGGAAAGGGGCGGAGCCTGGGGGATGACGCTCTGTGCGCGCCGCAGCGCTTCTGCGCATGTGCGGGCGTCCCAGCAGTTTAAAAAAACCACAATATTGTAGTGAGCTGGCTATGAAGTACAGAGACAGAGCTGGCAACATTTAAAGGCATACAGCAAGCGGTTGATACAGGCATCCCCTAGAAAGGCACATTAGTAGACACCAACTGTGATATAGCAGCAATTGTGCTAGACTATTCTCAGTAAAAGTGGTGTATTACGGCTGGAATACCTCAGCTTTAGGCTTAGGAATATGCCGTCCAGAAGCTCCGGCACTGAATCTTCCAGGAAGCGAAGGGGGTCTCATCGGGCTCGGAGGATCTTGGGCATACTTCTGCTGCACCAGTCTCCCCTGAAGTTCAGAGGTAAGTGACCGTAGAGACCCCGCAGGGGTACTTGGTACTGTGGCTGTCCTCAGTTCACCTGCTCCTGTGTATGTAACAGAGGAGGTTTTTTCCTCAGCTCTGGGAGGATTAGAGAGAGATTGTCAACATTTATCGCTGCCTCCCTGTCAGGGAAAGCACGCCCGATCTCCGTCTCCTCCTTCAGAGTGCCTGTTAGCAGAGCAACAGTCCCATACAGGGATCGACCTGCCTGAAGGGGATCAGGATGAGGTTGATTCTGTTATAGAGGAATCAACAGTGGGGGAACCTTTTCTCAGCATCTCAAGCTGAAAGATTATGGGTTCAGTCTCTGACTAACATGGTCCGATCAGCATTTAAAAATGCACCTTGCGGAACCATCAACCACTACTGTATCCTCGTTGGGGTCACTAGAAGCCCCCAGACTGTTTGTTCTTTTCCACTTCACCCTTTACTGAAAGGGCTCATTTACCAGGATTGGGAACGTCCTGAGAAAATATTTATTCCCCCAAGAGATTTCCGGTGGTCTATCCCATGGAGGATAAGTTCATCAAAAAAAAAAAAAATGGAAGGTCCCTACAGTGGACGCAGCCATCTCTTGTATGTATAAATCACTGACATGTCCAGTGGATAATGTCCAAATGTTCAAGAACCCAATAGATAAAAGATTGGAGTCCTTATGAAAATCTGCTTGGTGATACAACCAGCAGTAGCAGCTATTGGGGTCTGCTAAGCAGTGAAGGATCAGTTGAAACAGGTCTTGAGGGACTTGACAGATCAGCAGGCTTTGCCCTAGCTGATCTACCTAGAGCCTTAGGCTTTGCGGTTGACGCCATAAAGGATTCAGTCCATCAGGCCTCCCGCCTTACGCTGTCTATAGTACATATGCGTAGGCTCCTATGGCTCAAAAACTGGTCTGCTGAAGCTCCCTGTAAAGAATGGCTGGTTAGCGTCCCATTTCATGGTGAACGCTTATTCAGGGAAAACCTGGACAAATATATCCAGAAAATTTCCAGCGGTAAAAATACGCTCTTGCCGGTTAAAAACAGAGTTAGAGGTCCCTCTTTAAGAGGCCTGCTTCTCCAGTCCCTGGGGCATCGGCTGTGTAACAGTTCCGACGGCCTCCTCGGTCAAATCCCGGGGGTAAAAAACAGGGACAGTAGCAGGGTAATGAGAAACCCTGGGTCAGGGGAGGTACAAAACCTCCCCCAAAGTTAAATTCATTGAAGCCCCCACTCAGTCGGGTGGGGGGAGGACTCCAGTTGTTCGCAAGAGACCTGGCGGGACACGATCAAGACAGATAGGTGCTCTCCGCAGTAGGTTTGGGATACAGTTTGGAGTTAAAAGACTCTCCTCCTTCCCATTTTTGAGGTCAAACGTGCCAAGGGATCCCCGGAAGAGAGAGTCCCTCCTGTTGGCACTAGAACAACTATTGCTCCAAGGAGTAATTATGGAGGTTTCCCTGGAAGAATGAGGGTTCGGGTTTTACTCAAACCTCTTTACAGTCCCGAAGCAAACGCGGACGGGAGGCCCATATTAATTCTAAAAGGGCTATACAAATTCCTGTATATCAGGACTTTCCGATGGAGTCGATCCGATCGGTGGCCACTGCCCTACAAGGGGAGGATTGGTTAGCCGCGATCGACATCAAAGATGCTTATTTGCACATTCCCATCTTTCCAGTCCACCAAAAATTTCTACGCTTTGCAGTAGAAGGGCGCCATTTTCAGTTCAGAGCCTTACCCTTCGGTTTGGCCACAGCACCACGAGTGTTTACAAAAATTCTGGCCCTTTATTGGCCAATCTAAGAACACAAGGTGTAATGATAATGGCATATCTGGATGACTTGTTGCTGATAGACCACTCAGTGAAAAAACTAGACGTGGTCGTTCACAAGACAATCAAGTATCTGGAATCTCACGGTTGGATTATCAACCGAGACAAGTCGGCCCTAAAAACCAGTCAAAAGTCTGGAATACTGGGGGCTAAGGTTGGATTCAGGCCAGAGAAAAATATTCTTGCCTCGAGGAAAGGTGTTGTCTTTGAAAGATTTGATCCACTTAGTGGGTACAAAAAAGACAGCCGTCCATACGCCTGTATATGAGGCTGCTGGGAAAAATGGTGGCATCATTCGAAGCAGTACCCTACGGTCAATTCCATTCAAGGAATTTGCAAGGGGCCATACTGTCAGCCTGGAACAAAAAAGTTCAGGCCCTAGACTTACAATGTCCTTGTCCCCTTCCGTTCGCAAGAGCCTCCGTTGGTGGTTGGTTCCCCAGAATCTGGAAAAAAGGAAATCCTTCAGTCCGATTTCTTGGAAGGTGGTCACTACAGATGCCAGCCTTATAGGCTGGGGAGCAGTACTGGAGCAATAGTCTCTCCAGGGCAGATGGTCGGATGCAGAAAAGGCCCTGCCCATCAATCTCTTAGAGATACGAGCAGCCCGGTATGCCCTAGTAGCATGGACATCCAAACTCCAAGGGTCCCCTGTCAGAATTCAATCAGACAATGCCACAGCAGTGGCATATATCAATCATCAGGGGGGCACCAGGAGTCGTGCAGCCCAGAGGGAAGTAAATTACATCCTGAAATGGGCAGAAAAATATGTCCCAGCCATATCTGCGGTATTCATTCCAGGAGTGGAGAATTGGAAGGCGGACTTTCTAAGTCGCCAGCAATTAGGCCCAGAGGAAGGGTCCCTTCACCCCAAGGTTTTCTGGACAATATGTCAGCGGTGGGGAACATCGGATGTAGATCTTCTAGCATCCAGATTCAACGCAAAGGGGGACAGGTTTGTCTCTCGGACAAGGGATCCCCTAGCTTGCGGCTCGGATGCCCTAGTGTTCCCTTGGGATCAGTTCAAGCTGATATATGCATTCACACCGCCACAATGGTTACCTCGATTACTCCGCAGAATCAGGGTAGAAAAGAAACCAGTGATTCCGGTGGCTCCAGCGTGGCCCCGAAGAGCATGGTACGCGGAGATTGTAAAATTTCAGTGGGGAGTCCTTGGACTCTCCCACGTCGTCCGGACCTGCTTTCGCAAGGACCGATATACCACCCTTCCTTACCAGCCCTAGGTTTGACGGCCTGGCTATTGAAGCCCACATTCTAAAAAAGAGAGGGCTCTCTAATGCTGTGGTATCTACCATGATCAATGCCAGGAAGCCGGTATCCAGGCAGATCTACTATAGAATCTGGAAGGCGTACATCGCGTGGTGTGAGGCCAAGAAATGGCATCCACATAAGTACGTAATAGGTAGGATTCTGGACTTCCTACAGTGGGCTGTAGATAGGAAGCTTGCCTTGAGTACTATCAAGGGTCAGATTTCGGCCTTGTCAATATTTTTTCAAAGGCCCCTGGCTTCGCATTCACTAGTCAAAGCCTTTATACAAGGAGTGATGCGTATTAGTCCTCCGGTTAATATTCCCATATGTCCATGGGATCTAAACTTGGTTCTGTCGGTTCTACAGAAACAACCATTTGAACCATTACAGCATATTTCCTTGGTGCTTCTCACCAGGAAATTGATTTTTCTAGTAGCCATTTGTTCGGCTAAAAGAGTGTCGGAATTAGCCGCTATGTCCTGTAGGGAGCCATATCTGGTTATCCATAAGGACAGAGTAGTGTTACGTCCTCATCCAGCCTTTCTTCCTAAGGTGGTATCGAGTTTTCATTTGAACCAAGATGTGGTTCTTCCTTCTTTTTTCCCCAAACCTACTTCGGTAGAGGAAAAGTTATTGCATTCTTTGGATGTAGTAAGAGCAGTTAAAGCTTATCTAAAAGCCACTGCTCAGATTCGCAGAACGGATACTTTGTTTATTCTGCCGGAAGGCCCCAGAAAGGGTCAGGCAGCGTCAAAATCTACTTTAGCCAGGTGGATTCGACAGGTCATTATGCAAGCTTATGGCTTGAGAAGGAGACCGCCTCCGTTCAAAGTTAGAGCGCACTCCACGAGAGCAGTTGGAACTTCATGGGCAGTGCATCACCAGGCCTCCCTGGCTCAAATCTGTAAGGCCGCAACATGGTCTTCAGTACACACGTTTACTAGATTCTACCAGGTGGACGTTAGAAGTCAGGAGGATGTCGCCTTTGGGCGCAGTGTGTTGCAGGCCGCAAAAGATCCTCATGTCTGATAGCGCTCAGCTTATATATGGTGTATCCCCCCCCTCATTTGGCATTGCTTTAGGACATCCCATTAGTAATGACTATGTCGCTCTGTGTCCCGTGATGTACGAGAAAGAAAATAGGATTTTTATAACAGCTTACCTGTAAAATCCTTTTCTTGGAGTACATCACGGGACACAGAGCTCCCGCCCCTCTTTGGGGACACTTATTTCTTTGCTACAAAACTGAGGTGCTCCCGGATGGGAGGGGCTTATATAGGGGAGGGTACTTCCGGTTTTGGAAGTTGCCAGTGCCAGCACCTGACGGTATCTATATAACCCATTAGTAATGACTATGTCGCTCGGTGTCCCGTGATGTACTCCAAGAAAAGGATTTTACAGGTAAGCTGTTATAAAAATCCTATTTTTTTGGTAAAATATGGTGTTTTGCGCCGAGTAAATGTTGCGCTTTAAAATTGAGCACACTTATGGAATGGTGCAAAACTACGATATTTAAAAATCTCTATAGGCAACACTTTATAAGCCTTTACAGATTACCAGTTTAGTGTTATGCCGCATACACACGACTGTTTTTCATAATGAGAAAAATGCCATTTTTAAAAATGGCCGTAAAAAAAGGTCGTGTGTATGCTCCAGAGCATTTTTCTCGATGAGAAAAATGCCTGAAAAAAATTAGAACCTGCTCTATTTTTTCTCGTTGTTTTTCACGTCGTTCTTTTTAACGTAATGAAAAACGGTCGTGTGTATGCTTTTACGAGGGGGGAAAAAACGCGCTCTAACGGACTGAAAAGCGTGAAGACTAAAAAGCGCGAATCGTCTCTCCCCAAACTTTATTAACACGAAGATCAGCAAAAGCGTCCCAAAGGGTGGCGCCATTCGAATGGAACTTCCCCTTTTATAGTGCCGTCGTACGTGTTGTACGTCACCACGCTTTGCTTGAGCGTTTTTTTCATGAATGTGTGTATGCAAGGCAGGCTTGAGAGGAAACACGAAAAATCACGTCGAGAAAAACTTAGTTTTTTTCCATGACATGAATAACGGTCGTGTGTATGCGGCATTAGAGGAGGTCAAGTTCTAGAATCATTGCTCTAGCGCTGATGTTTATGGCCATACCTCACGTGTGGTGCGATCGCTGGTTATGTATGCATACGGAACCAATGCATGTGTTTCGCCTTTGCACGTCAGGATGGTGGTGCTTTTACATTTTTATTTTTTATTTTTTTTTACACTATTTCTTTAAAAAAAAAATATTATTTGGTACACTGTGACTTTTTTTTGTACACTGTGACAGATGTTGATGGAATACTAGTACAGATGGTTGCAGTATGTGTGATCTGTCTGTAGCTGAACAGTAAAATCATCAGTTACACATAGATCGCTGACAGGTTGCAGCGATTTCCCCCCACTGAGCTCACGAAGGGAGCCAACAGCTCAGGAGCAATCCCCCTCTTTCCCCCCCATTTTACTGAACTCTCACTGAACTTGGGAGGAGAGCCAACACAGAGGTACATGCCTTTGTTTACATTATGTGATGGCTGTGGTTGAGGGACATATCCTGATCTGTGATGTGCTGTGTCTGAGGGACACGGCCATCACGGGATTGCACCGCCACACATTCTGACAGGATGACCGGGAACATCCAATCAGAGCGGCGCTTGTCACCCCTCGCTGTTTATGTACAGGGGCCGGGTGGGAAGCAGTTAATGCAGAAAATGCATTCTGATAAAAAATAAAATAAATGAATCCGTTAGAACCATGTTAAGCATGATTGGCTGCATATGGGGACCATCTGTGTTTAGGCCTACAGAGCAGGGTGGAGGAGGCACCAGCTTGTAAGGGGGAACAATCTTGTCCAGATAATTCCAATCTGTCTATTGTTTTTTAGAGGAGCAGTGTCTAAAGATCTAGATCACAGGTAACCTCTATATATAGTTCATTATGCTCATCTACTACACATATAAAGGACTAAAATAAATGTTTCAGTAACGTACATCTGTGAATTGGCTGGAGCATCTCCTCCTTTTCTGTGACCGTTTTTGTTTTCATTAAAAGAAGAGCATATTGGATTGTCAGTATCTTTACGTTAAAGTAGATTTTGTGAGTTTTAAAAGCCTTCCCTTTGATTTTTTGTTGTATTAAATATAGAAATTTGCACATTGGTCACTAGAGGTAGGTCTCAGTGCAATAATTCTGCCTTATTTCTCACCTGTTGAGATAAGCGATAAGCCACACAGGGAGAGCATTGCTTTCAATGAGTATAAATTTTCTATGTAGAAAGCAGAGCCTGCATGCTCTGTGTAATGAGCAAACGTGTCTGACCCTGATCGAAAATGATAAAAATGAAAAGACGGCACGCTTACCTTTTGCTTTTTCTCCCTTTTTTTCCAGGCTGCTATTTGCAGGTGTAGCCAGCCTCTCTCTGGCTTCAGTACTCGTTGTGTGGAAGATGAGAAGATGCTGGATATAATCAGCAAAGCCAACCCCGGAAGTCCCTTTATGTATGTTGTAGACACGAGGCCCAAGGTATGATTTGTGTACACTGAATTGATGTTTGTGTCATTGTGGTATTAGGAGAAACCGAAAAATAGAGATGACCAAAAGGATAAATTCATACATTATAGCAGTGTTTTTTGTTTTTTTTTCCGGTCAAGGCAACCTTTAGAACTGTGCACAGTCCAGGGGCACACCAGTCTGAGGGCTCGTTCACACCAGGAGGTGGGTCCAAGCGCGTGTTTTTTTTTACGCACGTCGCATTTTTTAATGAGCACAAACACACATTTGCTAGATGGGTGAGCGTGTCATTAAGAAATAATGGCACTTACATGCAACTGCGAAAGGCAGCACATTTTTGTGCCATACAGGAAAATGTGCGATTTCTGCACGTTACCTCACTGCACCTGGTGTGAAGAAGCCCTGAAATGTAGTCTGTGTGGCAGAGTTCAGTGATCCTAGATTGTAACTCTCCCCCCTCCTAGCACACCCACCCCCCCCAATTCCTTCTTCTAGCACAGATCCCCCTTCTAGCACACCCCCCCCCAGCACAAACCCTAAAGCCCCCTGTTCCCAAATCCTGACTCCAAACGCAAGCCCTGCCTAACCCTCCCCAATCACCTCTCCTAGCACAACCCCCCCCCTCAAATCCCCCATCTTAGCACAAGACCCCCCCACCCAAAAAAATCCCCCCTCCTAGCACAACTCTGGGCTGTGCTCTCTGTTCACTCTCCCCATACCCCACACACACACACACACACACACCCTCACCCCCTCCCTCCTCCCTCTGCCCCCACCCACAATTTCTGCTGCCTGTACAGGAGCAGTGTGAGGAAGAGATGGGGCAGTAGTCAAATCCTGCACGTTGGGAGAAGGGGTGCTACTTTGTGTTTAATCCTGTGCACCGCGACTCTGCGAAGAGAGAGAGCGAGCTTGGCCCGCACGGCTCCCTCCTCCTCCTCCCTTCAGCTATGTGAACCATTATGTGAATTATTGCAGACAAAGCCGAAAGCTGTAGTACTGCCCGACATGTCCTTAACAACCGATGAAGTCATCCATTGGTAGAACGCGGGTGGCTGGCCCGCACAGCTTTCTGCTTATTCCAGCAGTAGTTCACATAGCTGCAGGGAGGAGAGAGCCGTGCGGGCTGTTCCCTCCCCTCCCCTACCCTCATATCAGAACTGCCATTGGTGGCTGTATGTCTTTATTACGTTTTGAGTCAAAGACTCTGAACAAATAAGGATAAATAAAAGTACGAGAAAAGTCAGAATTCCCTATCCTTTTACTTGTGTTGGGGTCAGTCACTCAAATGTATCTTCGTCATCTCTTCACCTGACTCGATGCAGGTTTATAAGCATTGCCCATTACAAGGAGGTCTTTCTCTCCCCGTTGGACATTTAATTTATTTTACATAAGCAGGGTGATCGCTACATTTCTGTGAGCTTAAGAGGGGTTATCCCACCGCTGGAGTCACCAAGACATAAGAAGCCAGTGATCTAACTCACCAGCTTAAAGCAGACTAGCCCATACATACAGTGAGGGGAAAAAGTATTTGATCCCCTGCTAATTTTGTACAGTTGCCCACTGAAAAATAAATGATCAGTCTATAATTTTAATGGTAGGTTTATTTTAACAGTGTTAGACAGAATAACAACAAAAATATCCAGAAAAAAAGCATTTAAAAAAAGTTATAAATTGATTTGCATTTTATTGAATGAAAAAATATTTGACCCCTTCGCAAAACATGACTTGGTACTTGGTGATCACAGAGGTCAGACATTTCTTGTAGTTGGCCACCAGGTTTGCACACATCTCAGGAGGGATTTTGTCCCACTCCTCTTTGCAGATCCTCTCCAAATCATTAAGGTTTCGAGGCTGTTTGGTAACTCGAACCTTTAGCTCTCTCCACATATTTTCTATGGGATTAAGGTCTGGAGACTGGCTAAGTCACTCCAGGACCTTAATGTGATTCTTCTTGAGCCACTCTTTTTTTGCCTTGGTAGTGCGTTTTGGGTCATTGTCATGCTGGAATACCCATCTGAGGGAAGGAGGTTCTCACCCGAGATTTAATGATATATGGATCCGTCCATTATCCCCTTTGATGCAGTGAAGTTGTCCTGTCCCCTTATAGACTGATCATTTCTTTGTCTATGGGCAAACATACAAAATCAGCAGGGGATCAAATATTTTTTTCCCTCACTGTACAATAGCAGATTATGCTGCATTGCTCAATTTCAATCTAGAGCTGGTCCGTGTGCAAAAGAGTATTTGCTTTGGAAGAAGAAATCACCCCTTGCATTGGGTGGCCTACGTTGCTGCATTATGTAATGCTATTCAAATCTTTTCTTATATAATATATATATTATTTTAGAAAGGTGTGCCTCAAGACTGTTCAGAATTTTAAAGGGCTCCTTGAGATTGCCTATAATTTTAAAGGGTGCCTTGACTGAAAAAAGGTTGACAAACACTGATATAAAGAAAGCAGCTTAATACTCCCCTTTTTGGCAGGTGGTAAGTACATTGCCCCTTTGATGAGATGCTATCTAGTGTATCTGCATCTCCACTGGGCACTGTGGTTGCTCCCGTAACTCCTATATTACTACTGTATTTTGTATCTTCTTCAAAAAGGTAGTAACACTCTACCCGCTAGAAAGGCAAGTATTAAGCTGTTTATTTTGCCGAGTGCAGTTGATTTTTCTCTTTAATATGCCAACAGGGTTACTTTATTAGTATGCTTAGCAAGTGTGTGTGTGTGTGTGTGTGTGTGTGTGTGTGCACACCAGTTATTTGAACACTTTTACTATTCTTAGATGACATTTTATCCAGCTCTGATGCAAGTAAAAGGTGTCTTAGTTCTATTTATACAAACAGTAAAAGGACAAAAAAAAAAACTTGCTTTCATTGCTGGATAATATATTAGCACGCCAAATGGTAACATAGTTGGCTTGTTTTCAGCCGTTGGCTGGCTTCTGTTCTTGCCTACACACATCTGCTGTAGTCTACTTGTAAGCTAAGAATAACTTTCTATAAACCCCTTAAATACAGACTTGTGTTATGTATGTACTGTACATTTTCTTGTTGTCTCTTGGCCTTATTTCATCTAGCTATTCATTTAGATCTAATGCCTCAAATACCGTGATCAGCACATCAACAACAAAATGATTGTCTGGTGCATCGATTAATTTCAGTTAAATCTTCCAAAAATAGACCACTTCTACTTGGCCTTTTCATCGATTCCGCAGGATTGCATTTTTTTTTTTTTTTTTTTTTGGACAGCAGTTTTTTTTAGTTTTCTCATTTAGAGTAATTATGTGAAAATTGATTGTTGAAAACTCACAAGGTGCAATATTGTGTGTGTGTGTGTGTGTTTGTGTTTTTTTTTTTTGTTTTAATCAAGTGCACTGTTAAATCATAAAAAGGAGCAAAGTAAGCGTCCAGTCAAATAGATTGTAGAATATTATGCGTGCAACAATCGGATGAAAGGATCAACAAAATTTGTGTATGTGTTTGGCCAACATTAGAGGCAATGTACATACAGAATGTATTTAATCAGTCTGTGCTTTGCGTCTATCCTTCCATACAAGTCCCCTCGGATGCATGTTCCCCATGCCTGCACACACGAACCGTAATGATTGTCATGAGCTTGACACTTGGCAGTTTAAGCTGCTTTCAGGAGCTTTAACGGCAACCTACGACTTTAGTCAAAACTATAAAACAATGAAAACTTTTGGTGGTAGGTTGCTTTGCTCCATTTGGTGGTTTTGCGCTCAAATGCTGGTTGAAATTGGCAGAAAATTTCCATGTATGTATACAGTTCAGATGGCTAGGCATACACGATCTGATCGCTAAATTTTGAAGTCCCTTAGCCTACAGCAAATATCTGCAGCACTTTAGCCAACTAACACTTTTTAAATGTGTAGACTGCCACTAGTTCTTAATAATTATCCACGAACCAAAAGAAATGTAAATTGCCATTTACTATCAGCAAATACAGAAGAACAAATTGAGTCTTTTGTGGAGCCACAGGATTGCTGTACAATAAATTCTTTATTTTTTACAAAATAGAGCCAAAAGCTGCCATAGCTACCCAACCATTTCTGTCATAGGAACAGTATGATTCCACACACAAGTGGGTGGTCCTGCAGGTCCTAGCGGATAATGCCAGATTTTGGAAGATCTGACCACCAAAAGACTTTTCCATAAACATGCATGATACAGGAGCTCACAAAAGTGAGTACACCCTTCACATGTTTGTAAATATTTTATTCTATCTTTTCATGTGACAACACTGAAGAAATGACACTTTGCTACAATGTAAAGTAGTGAGTGTACAGCTTGTATAACAGTGTAAATTTGCTGTCCCCTCAAAATAACTCAACACACAGCCACTAATGTCTAAACTGCTGGCAACAAAAGTGAGTACACCCCCAAGTGAAAATTTCCAAATTGGGCCCAACGTGTCAATATTTTGTGTGGCCACCATTATTTTCCAGCACTGCCTTAACCCTCTTGGGCATGGAGTTCACCAGAGCTTCACAGGTTGCCACTGGAGTCCTCTTCCACTCCTCCATGATGACATCACAGTGTTGGTGGATGTTGGAGACCTTGCGCTCCTCCACCTTCCATTTGAGGATGCCCCACAGATGCTTAATAGGGTTTAGGTCTAGAGACAAGCTTGGCCAGTCCATCACCTTTTTACCCTCAGCTCCTTTAGCAAGGCAGCGGTCGTCTTGGAGGTGTGTTTGAGGTCGTTATGTTGAAATACTGCCCTGCCGCCCAGTCTCCGAAGGGAGGGGGTCATGCTCTGCTTCAGTATGTCACAGTACATGTTGGCATTCATGGTTCCCTCAATGAACTGTAGCTCCCCAGTGCCAGCAGCACTCATGCAGCCCAAGACCATGAAACTCCCGCCACCATGCTTGACTGTAAGCAAGACACCCTTGTCTTTTGTACTCCTCACCTGGTTGCCGCCACACAGGCTTGACACCATCTGAACCAAATAAGTTTATCTGGGTCTCATAAGGCCACAGGGCATGGTTCCAGTAATCCATGTCCTTAGTCTGCTTGTCTTCAGCACACTGTTTGCGGGCTTTCTTTTGCATCATCTTTAGAAGAAGCTTCCTTCTGGGACGACAGTCTTGCAGACCAATTTGATGCAGTGTGCGGCGGATGGTCTGAGCACTGACAGGCTGACCCCCCCCCCCCCCCCCCCCACCACTTCAACCTCTGCAGCAATGCTGGCGGCACTCGTATGTCTATATCCCAAAGACAACCTCTGGATATGATGCTGAGCACGTGCACTCCACTTCTTCGGTCGACCAAGGCCTGTTCTGAGTGCAAGCTGTCCTGTTAAACCACTATATGGTATTGGCCATCGTGCTGCAGCTTAGTTTCAGGGTCTTGGCAATCTTCTTATAGCCTAGGTTTATCTTTATGTAGAGCAGCAATTATTTTTTTCAGTTCTTCAGAGAGTTCTTTGCCATGAGGTGCCATGTTGAACTTCCAGTGACCAGCATTCGAGAGTGAGAGCGATGACACCAAATTTAACACACCTGCTCCCCATTCATACCTGAGACCTTTTAACGCTAACGAGTCGCATGACACTGGGGAGGGAAAATGGCTAATTGGGCCCAATTTGGACATTTAACTTAGGGGTGTACTCACTTTTGTTGCCAGCGGTTTAGACATTATTGGCTGTGTGAGTTATTTTGAGGGGACAGCAAATTTACACTGTTATACAAGCTGTACACTCACTACTTTACATTGTAGCAAAATGTAATTTCTTCAGTGTTGTTACATGAAAAGATAAAATATTTACAAAAATGTGAAGGATGTACTCACTTTTGTGAGATACTGTCCAATTTATCAGATGGAAAATGCTTATTGTTTGAAATAGTTATTCTATGATGTTTGCTGGTGTTTCCTTGAATAGATATGAGAACTGCACATTCTTTAAAACAATTGTGTGGATCATCTTCTGCTGTATCATGTCTGTGGCTGGACTAAGCTTAATTTCATCATAAAAATAACATTAAAAAAACAAAAACATTTTAGCATTCGTTTGGGTAGGGGAGAAAACCGATCATCCAGAGGAAACCCACATAAAACATAAAGGGGGCATTTAAACCACTTATAGATGAGAATCAGACAACAAGCTGGTGCTACAAGTTAGGGGAGCATTGCGATGCCAAAAGCTAGCTGACAAAAACTAGCAGTGGTAAAATTTGTCTGTCGTCCATAAAAGCGTTTAGGTTGGATTTCATTTTGAAACCTGGTCTGGAAAAATAAGATCTGGAATTATGTTACAAGCAACAGATATACTTTTCTTTTCTAAGATAAATTTCCTGACTCCGGGGCAGGGTTAAGATCCACTATGTCAGAGAGATATTCATCTGGTTGGATAGATGCATAGGATAATCCAGAGAGTGGGCCATCCTATGCCTTGTCCTGTGTGTCTAAGATAAGGTTTCTGCCTTATTCATCCTCTTCCAAAAATATCTTGCTTTGCAATCCTTAATCAATACTTTTTTCCTTTTTAAGGGAATTTCTCATATAAAACCCTCTGTGTTTCCTGATGTTCTCTGTAATTTAGACCCCCCCCCCCCCCTTTTTCCCTTTCTTGTAAAGAGCCTTTTTGGATATAGTAGAAGAATAAAGAGGTCTTTGAACCAAGACCTTCCTCCTTGTCTAAGGCGGTCTCTTTTCCACCTCAATAAGGATATGGTCCTCTCTTCCCCAAGACCTTCCTTCTTGTCTAAGGCGGTCTCTTTTCCACCTCAATAAGGATATGGTCCTCTCTTCCCCAAGACCTTCCTTCTTGTCTAAGGCGGTCTCTTTTCCACCTCAATAAGGATATGGTCCCCTCTTCCCTCTGTCCTGCTCCAAAACGCACCAAGCACATTTACCTACCTTGCTTTGATGTGGACAGGTCTCTCTTGATCTACCAGGCAGCCATGGCTTCTGCTCACAAAATTGAGCCCCTTTTTGTCTTCTCTGAAGACTTGAAAAACGGACATCCTGCCTGCCGCTCCACCATTGCTAGGTGAATTAGACAAATTTCCAGGGCCTAGACCCTTAATAAAAGGATTCCTCCTTTCCCTATCAGAGCTCATTCCACCAGGCCTGTTGGTGTCTCTTAGGCCACCACCTGGGCTTCTTTTCACACATTCTGTAGGTTTTACCAAGTGAATGTTGAGGCCTCAGGAGATATGAGCTGCAAGGTGCCTTAATGCTGTCATCTAAAGGCCCATACACACGATCGGATTTTCCGACAGGAATTGTGTGATGGCAGGCTGTTGTCGGAAAATCTGACCGTTTTGTATGCTCCATCGAACAATTGTTGACGGATTTTCCGCCAACAAATGTTGGATAGCATGCTTTTAAAATTTTCTGCCAACAAATGTGTGTTGTCGGATTATCCAATCGTGTGTACACAAGTCCATCGGACAAAACTCCAAAGTACAAACACGCATGCTCAGAAGCAATGCTAACCATAACACATTAGCAGAAGTTGCCCAAAGGGTGGCGCTAAAGAGCTGAAAACCACGTAGTTTCGTGTTTGTTGGCCGACAATTCTTTGCTGTTTGACAGCCGGGTTGCTTTGTTGTTTCCCACCTCTGAGTTTTATTGCTTTGGGACATCTCATGCCATATGAATACAAGCCTATGTCTTGTACTATATGATTACGATGAAGGGAATTTTTAACATTTCTGTTCCTTATTTTGAAGTACAGTACAAGACAGGCCCTTCCCCTCTGTCTCCTGTGGCCACTCCTCATAGCTTGCATAAAAACTAGAGTCTCATGGAGTGGGTGCATCAGGGTTGGCCCCAACAAGTTTTTGACCGTGTCCAATCACCTGAAGGTAGCCTGCATATAACCATGGCCTATGGTGTACAAGCCTTGTGTCCTGTACTGTACATCAAGATGTTGTAATATGCCACATTTCACTGTCGCTTTCATTTCAACTGCTGATACAGTGTTGCTATGGGGTCACTCGTCCCTCTGCATCTTTTATTCAGAAAATATTTTGTATTTTTTCTACTGAATACAAGGCTTTATCAAAATGGACAAAGTGAGATCCTGATGTTCATCATCTCCTTTCCTACACATTTCTATTCAGAGAAAGGCTTGTATTCCCTGAAAAGAATACAAGACATTTTCTGAATTGAGAAGAACGGAGAGCCAATCACTTCCCATCATACCAGCAGTGGAACTCGCAGCCAGAACTTTAAAGCTGACAGTGGAATGCTACTTGCTATAATAAAGATATCATCCCAAGCAACCTTCTGGACATAGTATGCCAAGAACTGGACTGTAACTAAGCTGGACACAGCACACACAAGAAAAAAAATTCTTTAAGTTCAACTTTAAGCTTGGATGATGTGTTCATTGTCTAACCACCTTTCAATTTAAACCCAACAGCTGAATGCAATGGCAAACAGGGCAGCAGGGAAGGGCTATGAAAATGAAGATAATTATCCCAACATCCGTTTCCAGTTTATTGGGATTGAGAATATCCATGTGATGAGAGGAAGCCTGCAAAAACTCTTAGAGGGTATGCTTCTGCGTTGCTTTGTTTTCCTAATGTGCTCCTCATGCATGTATTAAAAGCTATGTCACCTTTGTTTTATGCGTATTTGAAGAAATAGCCGATTTGTTGATACCAAATCAGATTCTTTGTTTCATATTCGCAATGTGGTATGGCCTATTGAAAGGAAGAATTTGATTGGGACATGGATGGAAAGTGTCCTACCTTTCACTGTTCATATTCTAAGCTCCTTTCTGGAGAGACCGAAGCTCTGAGAGGTTTTTTGACTGTTGGACGGATGGGAGAATGAACTGGGCCCAGTGGCCTTGGTAACATTGAAGGAAGGATGCCATTAGGGGCTTGACTGCAAAGCAGGACTTGGTTGTTGGGGGGGAAAAAAAAAAGAAAATTATAAAGTATACAAGAGAGCCGAGGTTAGTTTGTAAGTTTGCTCAATGTAATACAAATGCATGGGTTTCTAGGAGGGTGATTGAGCTTTGATAACAATCCAAAATAATATATGTACAAAGATAATGCAATATTATTTTCTTGTTGGAGTAAACCTGTCCTTAGACACTACAATATGGATTAAATCATTTTGCATAAAAACAGTTTGAGTCATAATTCTGTGAGGTAGCCTGCTTTGTCTAAACTTTACTCACTGATACCAGGTTGACTTTTATTTTCTATTAATAACCACTTAAGCCCCGGACCATTTCGGGCCATTAGGACCAGGCCTGTTTTTGGGATTCGGCACTGCGCTGCTTTAACTGTAAATTGTGCGGACATGCAATGTTGTACCCAAATGAAATTTGCGTCCTTTTCTTCCCACAAATAGAGCTTTCTTTTAATGGTATTTGATTGCCTCTGCGATTTTTATTTTTTGCGATATAAACAGAAAAAGACCGAAAATTTTGAAAAAAAATGATATTTTCTACTTTTTGTTATAAGAAAAATCGAATAAACTCAATTTTAGTCATACATTTAGGCCAAAATGTATTCAGCCACATGTCTTTAGTAAAAAAAATGTCAATAAGCGTATATTTATTGGTTTGCGCAAAAGTTATAGCGTTTACAAACTAGGGTACATTTTCTGAAATTTACACAGCTTTAAATTTATGACTGCCTATCTCATTTCTTGAGGTGCTAAAATGGCAGGGCAGTACAAAACCCCCCCAAATGACCCCATTTTGGAAAGTAGACACCCCAAGGAAATTGCTGAGAGGCATGTTGAGCCCATTGAATATTTTATTTTTTTGTCCCAAGTGATTGAATAATGACAAAAAAAAAAAAAAAATTACAAAAAGTTGTCACTAAATGATATATTGCTCACACATGCCATGGTTATATGTGGAATTGCACCCCAAAATACATTCTGCTGCTTCTCCTGAGTACGGGGATACCACATGTGTGGGAATTTTTGGGAGCCTAGCCACGTACGGGACCCCGGAAACCAAGCACCGCCTTCAGGATTTCTAAGGGCGCAAATTTTTGATTTCACTCCTCACTACCTATCACAGTTTCGAAGGCCATAAAATGCCAAAATAGCACAAAACCCCCCCAAATGACCCCATTTTGGAAAGTAGACACCCCAAGCTATTTACTGAGAGGCATGTTCAGTCCATGGAATATTTTATATTTTGCCACAAGTTGCGGGAATATGACAAACTTTTTTTTTTTTTGCACAAAGTTGTCACTAAATGATATATTGCTCACACATGCCATGGGCATATGTGAAATTACACCCCAAAATACATTCTGCTGCTTCTCCTGAGTACGGGGATACCACATGTGTGGGACTTTTTGGGAGCCTAGCCGCGTACGGGGCCCCAAAAACCAAGCACCGCCTTCAAGGTTTCTAAGGGCATAAATTTTTGATTTCACTCCTCACTACCTATCACAGTTTTGAAGGCCATAAAATGCCAAGATGGCACAAAACCCCCCCCCAAATGACCCCATTTTGGAAAGTAGACACCCCAAGCTATTTGCTGAGAGGCATGTTGAGCCCATTGAATATTTTTTTTTTTTGTCCCAAATGATTGAATAATGACAAAAAGAAAAAAAAAAATGTACAAAAAGTTGTCACTAAATGATATATTGCTCACACATGCCATGGTTATATGTGGAATTGCACCCCAAAATACATTCTGCTGCTTTTCCTGAGTACGGGGATACCACATGTGTGGGACTTTTTGGGAGCCTAGCCGCGTACAGGGCCCCAAAAACCAAGCACTGCGAACGCTGCAGTTATGTGTGTTGTGTTTGGTAAGTGACAGTGATCGATCGATACTGCACTTGGGTGGGCTGGGCGGAGGGGCTAAACGCAGGCGCTAGCAGGTATCTGGGCTGATCCCGCTAACAATGCGTTTTTGGGAACCCTAAACCGCTGGGGATGCTAGTATAGATCTGATCAGATCTGATCAGATACTATACCACTAAGGGGGGTGTATGCTTTGCGCGTGGGTGTTAGCGTTACTGTCACTAACCTAACACTGCCTGGGGCGACGCAGACCCTCTCTGGCGCTAAAACCTAATTGATCTCACCCGCCGGGCGATCAGGGGGGTTAAACCTTTATTGGGTTATATACGGCGGGTGCCCTGATGCTATAAAAAGCAAACTAATCAACCAGCGTCACCCGTAACCTTTATATGGTGATCACTGGTGAAAGGGTTAACTAGGGGCAATCAGGGGGTTAAAACCTTTATTAGGTTAAATATGGGGGTACCTGACACTATATAAAAACCTGACGGGTAACCTAAATAACTAAATAACTTACTGGCTAACCAGTGACACCAGTGACGCTTATACGGCGATCACTGGTGAAAGGGTTAACTCTAGGGGCAATCAGGGGGTTAAAATAATATATGGGGGTACCTGACACTAATAAAAACCTGCGGCGAACCTAAAAAAAAATAACTGCCTATCTAAAACACCAGCGACACGAATACAGCGATCGGAAAAACAATCGCTTAGTGACGCTGAAGTTAGGGGGTGAAAGGGTTACCTGGGGGGTGATCAAGGGGTTAAACCTTTATTAGGGGGGGGTTAGGGGGCTACCCTGGACCTAAAGGGGCCTAATCCTAACTGCCCTGCAACTTTTTACAATCACAGATGACACTAAATGCAGTGATCAGTAAAATAAATGATCACTGCAATCAGTGACACTGTGATTGGGGGCTTTGGGGTGACCTGGGGGGTGACTGGGGGGTGATTTGTGTGCCTATGTGTACCTACGTGTCAGTGGACTGTTGGTGCACTAACCTGCTTCTTCTCTGCTCGGCGCCGGGAACGAAAAGACCGCGGCGAGGGAGATGACATCACTTCCTCCTGCCTGTGTTTACATCACATGGCGGAGGAAGCATTTTCATTGGCCGGGAGCGATCGCGAGGGGGGGGGGGCGGAATCGAGCGCCCCCCCCCCCTCATGCCTGATCGCTCCCGAACACTTAACGGCCGCTCACTGCAGTGAAGGGGGGTCCGGATGGACCCCCCAACTGCACAAAGGCGATCACGTAACGTGATTCTGCCTGTCGGTGCCATTCTGCCGACGTAAATCGGCGGTGGGCGGTCGTTAAGTGGTTAAGCTGAAATTTGTTAAAAGTGCAGGTTTAACCATGTATGGCTTTATTCGATAAAGTGTTACCTCATGGTAAGCAACTACAATTTAATGTGCAGACATCAGACCAGTATTAGATGGATTGTGATTGGTGGCTATTGTTTTCTGAAGCTAAATCTTTACATATACAAGTCAGGCTGTACAATTTCCTTTCCGATCATGGGTGCTCAACCTGTGGCCCTCCAGCTGTTGCAGAACTAAAAGTCCTGTCATGCTTGTAACTGTCAGCCTTGCAATGCCTCATGGGACTTGTAGTTCCTCAACAGCTAGAAGGCCACAGGTTGAGCACCTTTGCTTATAGATGTACCAAAATCATGTAATATGAGGGCCTGCCTAAACCATCTAATTTGTACTTTAAGCGAAACTCCAGGGTAAAAAAAAAAACATTTCTGACTTGTGATAAATACAAACAAGTTACCTCTAATTATGTTTATCCACGGTCCGGATCACTGCTGTGTAAGGTAAAAATCATAGTTTAGCTCAGGAATCTTCAAACTACGGCCCTCCAGCTGTTGCAGAACTACACGTCCCATGAGGCATTATAAAAATCTGACATTCAGAGACATGACTAGGCATGATGGCAATTGTAGTTCCTGAACAATTGGAGACCCATAGTTTGGAGACCCCTGGTTTAGCTGATGCCGGAATGTTTCAGCACTTCAGGTATGAGAGCTATGAGCTCCCACCTGCTTTCATGTGTTGCTTCCTTGCCGTTGCTCTCTCAGGTTATTGTAATGTTTTCCACAGCGAGGTAGCGACCCATACATAGGAGGTGTTTGTCCTCCTCATGTCTTCTAGCTATACTGTCGCTAGCCTTGCTTACAACAGGTTTGCTATAATTTATTTTTTATGAAATTAATGTTAAAGTTCCTTCAGTAGCAAACAGTGAAAAGTGTGACGATACAAAGGTAAAATGGACATGTTTTCTTAAGTATGTTTTGTGTTCTGTTTTAGCTTGTGAACAGAAGAATCCATCCATGAGTAGTTTCCTTACCATCCTTGAGAATTCTGGCTGGTTACGGCATATTAAAGCTGTAATGGATGCTTCAGTTTTTCTAGCAAAAGTATGTAAAATGACTCACGCATTTTCTTGGGTTTTGTGTACATATTATGAACTCTGTTGTACCTACATTTTGCAGGTTTATTGTATATGCACTAGCATTACAAAGAGAGGGAAACGAATGGGGAAGCCTTATGATAAGGCTTAATAAGACTTACCTGTTGGTACAGTGAATATCTCCTAAACTTGTTTAGGAGATATTCACACTGTTTGCAGCCGGTGACGTCACCGGCGCATGCACTCTAAAGGGACGGCATGCACATGCCATTCCTTCAGAGCTCTGTCCCGCGACTCTCGTCATCACATCACGGTGAATCTTTAAGCTAGAGCACTTGAACCCAGAAGGAAGACTGGGTGAAGATGGAAGCCCTGTCAGCGGTGACAGCGCACCCCTGGGGGGCTTTGTTCTTAGGTAAGTATTTCATAACTTGCTAGTATGCGATGCACATTATGCCATTGTCTTGCAGGGTTTTTTTTTTTTTTAAGTTGTGGTTTGCAATCGCTTTAAATAAATTGTGCAATATCCATAGAACACAGAACTAGCAAGGGAACCAGATGATATAGGTAACCCCTCTTCCTCTTTATTATACTGTTTTGCTGCGTGCATTAGCAGGTTGGCATGTGTGATGAAAGCTTTGCGGATAAAAAAAATATCCAGGCGCTCCTTGATAATATTTTGAATTCCAAGTACAGGTTTTAGATGCAGATAAATGTATGTTTTCTTTGATATGGCCTGCCCAACACCACTTTATTCATTGCTGCGTATTGTACTCTTAGCCACTTTAGCCCCGGAAGGATTTACCCCCATTTTTTGCAATACGGCACTGCGTCGCTTTAACTGACAATTGCACGGTCGTGTGATGTCCTTTTTTCCCCCACAAATTGAGCTTTCTTTTGGTGGTATTTGATCACCTCTGCGGTTTTTATTTTTTGCGCTATAAGCAAAGAAAGGCCGACAATTTTGAAAGAAAAACATTATTTTTTTACTTTTTGCTGTAATACATATCCCAACAAAAATAGAAAAAAACAAATTTATTCATCAGTTTATGCCAATATGTATTCTGCTACATATTTTTGGTTAAAAAAAAATTGCAATAAGCGTATATTGATTGGTTTGCGCAAAAGTTATAATGCCTACAAAATCAAGGAAAGATTTAGAAACTTCTTCTTTTTTATTTTTTTTTACTAATAATGCCGGCAATCTGCCATTTTTAGCGGGAGTGACACCAATACAATGATCAGTGCTAAAAAAATGCACTGATCAATGAATAAATGGCACTGGCAGGGAAGGGGTTAACACTAGTAGTGTTCAAAGGGTAAAGTGTTCCCTAGAAAGGTGCTTTCTAAGGCCCCTTTCACACTAGCGGACCGTATGTCCGCTTTTTCATCCATCCGTTTACGGATGAAAAAGGGACATACATTGGTCCCTATGAGATCGCGGGTGTCAGCGGATGAACATCCGCTGACACCCTATCTCATCAGGGTCCGCAATCCTCCGATTCTGCAGATGGAGGAAAATCCTATTTTTCTATTCATCTGCAGAGCGGATTGGATGAACACGGACAGACGGTCCGTGTTCATCCGATCCCCCCCATAGGGGAGAGTTATCTACATGATGTGAAATCCAATTATTAGAGCAACTAAAAAATAAGGAAGTTGTGATGTCTGTTTAACATATTACAAAGGTTTAAGATGAAAGATTCAACCTTGTGAATAAAAAAGAGAAAACAAACACTAATTTTTGCCTTCTTCTTGGCAGGCAGTAAGGGATGATAATTCCAGTGTGTTGGTACATTGCTCAGATGGCTGGGATCGCACAGCACAAGTGTGTTCGCTTGCTAGCCTACTCCTCGATCCATTTTACAGAACTATAAAAGGCTTCATGGTGAGAAAAAGTCATGAGCTCAAACCTGAATATGTTGAAATACAATGTAATATGTGGGGGGGATTCTGTTTAATTTTAACGGTGGGTCTGGCAGCAACTACTAGAACAGAAAATTTCACTGTAGGAGGCTACTATCCGGGTGTAATTCTTGGATTTGGATCCATACTTGGAATCATTGGATCCAATTTAATAGAGCATAAAAGACAGATGAATGGCCGCCTTAATAAATAGGCAAATTTAATGGAGCCACACCCTTCCTGTGAGGCAAGGCAAAGTGATCCTAAGAGAGACCCCTATGAACATGAGGATAAAGTGGACCTAACCTGATGAATGGGGATACTATGGTGTCCAAATTGTATATGCTCAACTTACATTTCCCACAGGTGAGAGTCCTGAGAGCCAAAAAGAAGCACGTGGTGTTATTACTAAGGTTGCTATATCCATGATATAATGGCGACGGGTACACCTAAGCACTGAATCTTGAAGCACTTTTAGAAGCTTTGATGTGAAATGAACTGTATTTTTATTTAATGGACTGCATTCACCTGAGGAAACACTTTAGTTTGTTGCATTTTGTTAGCATTGTTTAAGTGGTGCACTTTATTGTGTTAATTATTTTGATCAACATTGTAACAGTATGTGGAGTTATGAATGCACATTCATTTATTGATCCGTAGATTACGTTTTTAGCAGTGCGGCACTTCTATCAGTACTATCACGGAGGTTCTTTCTTTTTCTCCAACCAAGAAGGATTCTATGCATGCAGCAGATGCTATGCATGCATGGGGCGTGGCTATGAATTTTGGGGCAGTCCCACCCCTTTGTCAAGCCTGCTATCGTGTTAAAGAAAGCGATTTAAGATGTTGTAGCTGCTGCCATGGGAACACACAAACAATTGTGGAATTACAGGAATCAGCCAGCCAGGAGGGAATATAAAGACCCAAAAGAGAAGTATGGGATTCATAAAAAAATATATATATTTCTTTATCGTACACCACGGGACACAGAGCTAGTCATTACATAATGGGTTAAGGGTCACCAGCGGTGATTGGACACTGGCACAACCAATGGAAGACAGTTCCCCTCCATATAACCCCTCCCATCAGGGAAGTACCTCAGTTTTTTCGCCAGTGTCGAAAGGTGTTGGACGCGTTAGGAGGTGCTAAAGGAAAGCTCTACCAAAGAGACCCTCTGGGGGTAAAAGAGCTATGCTTTCGGATCCATCCAAGACGCCTACAAATGAGCTGAATCTGGATGGGATCCGGGCCTCATCCATGAGGCGTCGCCTGTAATGTCTCTCTTCGGAGGACTGGGCTCTAAGATCCAGCACTTTCGCTATTTCGCTATAAAGTCCTGGTAAGAGTCTTGTACAAGGCCCAGGGGAGAGGTATCCTTTAAATAGGAACCCATATCCCTGAAGGTTGGCACACATAGCCCACCGTGAAGGGTGAAGTTTGGTATCTGTCTGAAATCTTTCAGCAGAAAAACCTGCGGCGTGGATAAGGTGAGATTAGAAGGTCCATAACTAGATTGGGACCTTTTTCAAAAAGTGGATGTCTTCTTTTTTTCCACCACTGGGGGGAGTAAAGAGCTGAATATACTCACCTCACTCTGTTCAGTGTCGGCTTCGGCGAAGTACACTGCTCGTCACCTCCGCTGCTGAGCTTGCTGGGGCACCCCGATCCTCCTTTCGGTGGCCGACCAGACACCTGCAGATGCAGGTAAGTGGGAACAAGGGCTGATGAGAGTCCTCTCTCACTATGGCCACCGCCATAGCGCTAAGGGCCGCGCGCGCGCGGGAGCGCGCTTTATCGGAGGGGGGGGGGGCGAAGGCGTGCGCGGGCACGTGGCGCGCGCAGGCACAGAAACGGCGCCAAATTTAAAAGACTGTCAGTGTGAGAAGCACTGCAGCAGCAAGCAAGCTCGTTAGTTCTCTTGTTCCTGGCAGAGAAACACAGCAGCTATACAGGGACGTAAGACTCCATGTGGTTGGATTGGGTACTTCCTAGAAGACATCCATGTTATGCATAGTTATGTGTTAAAAGTTGCATACTTAATGTATTTGCTAAACTGAACACGGTAGTATATGCATTTAGGTACCTTGTATTTTGTCTAAACAGTAAGCCTTCCAGGGGAAGTAATACGGACAAAAAGAGATAAGAAAGCACCACCGCCTGAGAGGAGGCTCTAACTGTGCTGACTCGGTACCTTTCTCTCCTGTGTTGCTAAATGCACCTGTTCAGGATGAGCCATTACCTCTGTCAGGTATGGCGGCTTCCCCAGTGAAGCCTGGGCCTGTATATGTCACTGAGGACACTTTATCAGCTGCCCTAAATAATCTGGAGGAAAAAATTGCTACCTTAATCGCTAAGTCCTCTAAAAAGGGACAATAAGCGAAGCAGGTCTCTTCCAGTATTGGACCTCCCTTCAGAAGTACCTGAGGGAGGAGGATGAGGAGGAGGAGGCTACATCAGCAGAGGATGAGGAGCCAGATTTTAAGGTCACAGGTACAATGCTATAGCAGTGCATTTAAGTTAACCTCTGCGGAGGTAACGGAATTACCTGTCTCCTCCCTAGGGTCATTAAGATCCCTGCAAGGTGCATGCTCCTTCCCGGTTCATCCGTTACTAGAGGATCTAATATACGCAAACTGGCAACATCCAGATAAGCGTTTCTCACCTCCAAAAAGGTTTAACATTCTTTATCCTATGGGGGAATTTTTTTTTTTTTTAAAGAAATGGAGCCTGCCTGCGGTAGATGCGGCTATTTCTTGTGTAAATAAAAACCTGACATGTCCGGTGGATAATGTACAAGGGTTTAAAAGGATCCTTCTGAGAGGAAGTTGAAATCCTCCTTCCTTTTGGCCGGCTCAATTACCCAACCTGCAGTAGCAGCAGTCGGTATGTGTCAGGTCATCAGCCAACAGGTAAAGCAGGGGCTGAAGGAACTGCCTTCAGAGCAGGCTTGAAATTGGGAAAATTTGCCTAAAGCCTTATGCTTCACAGTGGGTGCCATGAGAGATTCTATCATACAGGCATCACGCCTTACACTCCAGCTGGTACAGATGCGCAGAGTACTTTGACTTAAGCATTGGTCAGCGGAAACCCCATGCAAAAAGCTGTTGGCAAGTTCCCGTTCCATGGCGAACGCCTATTTGGGGAAGATTTAGAAAAATATATACAAAAGATATCAAGTGGTAAAACGACTTTTACGTGAGAGAAAGAAAAACAAGAGACCTTGTTTTAAACACTCTCTCTCCCCAGCTCCCGGGAAATCTGACTCCAACCAGTGGCGGCGGCCTGTTTTAGCCGCCCACAAAAGCCAAGGGGCAAGCTCAGAAGAACAAGAAGCCGTGGGGTGCAAGAGCTAATAAGCAAGCCCCCAAAACCTCTCAGTGAAGGGGCGCCCCCGCTCGGCCGAGTGGGAGGAAGGCTTTGTCAGTTCTCAGCGACTTGGCGGTCATAAATCCTGGATAATTGGGTGGTATCCACAATATCCTCAGGGTACAAACTGGAATTTCGAGAGATCCCATCTTCTCAATTCCGAGGTTCAAGACTCTCCAAGGATCCACAAAAAAGAGAATCCTTCTTCAAAGGTTTGAATCACTTAATGGCTCAAGGGGTAGTTACAGACGTACCCCAAAAAGAGCGAGGTTCAGGTTTTTACTCAAACCTCTTTGTGATTCCAAAGCCAAATGGAGATGTCAGACCCATCCTGGATCTAAAATCCCTAAATCGGTTCCTGAACGTTCGCCATTTTCGAATGGAAACGATCCGATCCGTGGCCGCCACTTTAAAGGGCGGGGAATTCATGGCGCCCATAGATATCAAGGACGCACATTTACACATACCCATCCTCCCCGCTCACCAAAGATTACTAAGGTTTGCGGTAGAAGATCGCCACTTTCAATTTGTGGCTCTGCCGTTTGGTGTAGCCACCGCGCCCATAGTATTCACAAAGGTGCTAGCTCCTCTGTTAGCAAACCTAAGAACACGGGGCAGTGCGGTAACAGCCTATCTGGACGATCTACTAGTAATAGATCAGTCAAAGGAGGGATTGGGTCACGCTGTACACACTACAGTAGGATACCTGGAGCATTTAGGATGGATTATAAATTTACAAAAATCCTCTCTCCAGGCCCAAAGAAGGATAGTGTACCTGGGCATGATCATAGATACAGCCCAAAACAGGGTATACCTGCCAGAACCGAAGATACAGTCTCTGAAAGACCTGATCCACAAGGTCAAAGCAAACAAGAGGCCGTCTATTCGCCTTTGCATGAGACTATTGGGAAAGATGGTAGCCTCCTTCGAGGCGGTCGCTTACGCCCAGTTTCATTCGAGACTACTTCAAGGCAATATTTTAGCTTCCTGGAACAGGAAGAGCCAAGCTCTGGATATACCCATGCGCCTGTCCTCACAAGTACGCCACAGCTTCGATTGGTGGCTAGAAGCCAAGAATTTACGGAAGGGAAAGTCCTTCCTCCCAGTGGCCTGGAAGGTGGTATCTACGGATGCCAGCCTATCGGGCTGGGGTGCAGTATTCGAGGAGGCTTCTACCCAGGGACCTGGGCCAAGACTCAGGGGATCCTGCCCATCAATGTGCTAGAGATCCGGGCGGTATATCTAGCCCTCAAAACCTGGACATACAGGTTACAGGGCTACCCAGTTCGGGTTCAATCCGACAATGCTACTGCAGTAGCTTACATCAATCACCAAGGAGGCACCCGCAGTCGGGCAGCCCAAAGAGAGGTGAACCGGATCCTGGCATGGGCAGAAGAGCATGTACCTTGCCTTTCTGCAATCTTCATTCCAGGGATAGAAAATTGGCAAGCAGACTACCTGAGTCGTCAGCAGCTGCTACCAGGAGAGTGGTCTCTTCACCCCGAGATCTTTCAGGCCATATGTCTGAGATGGGGAAACCCAGATGTAGACCTGCTAGCTGCCAGGTTCAACAAGAAATTGGACAACTTTGTGTCCAGAACGAGAGATCCTCTAGCCTACGGGACAGACGCTCTAATAATACAGACGCTCTAATAACTCCATGGAATCAGTTCTCACTGATCTATGCATTCCCTCCGATCCCTCTTCTACAAAGACTGCTTCGCAGGATCAAGGAGGAGGGAATACCAGTAATCCTAGTGGCCCCAAACTGGCCCAGGAGGCCTTGGTACGCCGAGATTGTAAAAATGGCGATAGGAAGGCCCTGGAAGTTTCCACTTCGACACGACCTGCTGTCACAGGGTCCAGTATTCCACCCTTCCTTACAAAGGCTAAAGTTGACGGTCTGGCTGCTGAGACCCACATTTTTAAAAAGAGAGGGGTCTCTGGTCCGGCTCTTTCTACGCTCATTAATGCTAGAAAGCCAGCCTCCAGACTCATCTATCATAGAGTCTGGAGAGCATACGTTTCCTGGTGTGAATCCAGATGTTGGAATCCTCAGAAATATGAAATAAGTAGGATTCTTGCTTTTTGCCAGTTAGGAGTGGATATGAATTTAGCCCTTAGCACCATCAAAGGGCAAATATCGGCTCTATCAGTCTTCTTTCAGAGACCATTGGCATCTCACTCCCTAGTTCGGACATTCATTAAGGGGGTACTGAGGATAAATCCTCCAGTTAGGACTCCCTTGTGTCCATGGGATTTGAATTTGGTATTGTCAGTGTTGCAAAAGCAACCTTTTGAACCTATTCGCCATATTCCTTTAATTATATTGAGTAGGAAGTTGGCCTTTCTGATTGCTATAGCTTCAACTAGGAGAGTATCAGAGCTAGCAGCTCTTTCTTGTAAAGAGCCTTATCTAATTTGTCACAAGGACAAAATTGTACTACGACCCCATCCGGCTTTTCTACCTAAGGTGGTGTCGGCTTTTCACTTGAATCAAGACATTGTTCTGCCTGCCTTTTTTCCAAACCCGCGGACGGCGGGGGAAAAATTATTACACTCTCTAGATCTAGTGAGAGCGGTAAAGGTGTATCTGCAAGCAACCGCTCAGATACGTAAAACAGATGTTTTGTTTATTTTACCAGATGGGCCCAAGAAGGGCCAAGCGGTATCAAAATCCACCATTTCCAGGTGGATTAGACAAGTAATTATTCAAGCTTATGGTTTAAAGAACAGGACTCCTCCTTTTCCTGTTAAGGCGCACTCTACCAGGGCGATAGGTGCTTCATGGGCAGTGCACCACCAGGCTTCGATGGCTCAGATCTGTAAAGCTGCAACTTGGTCTTCAGTCCATACATTTTCCAAATTCTATCAAATAGATGTGAAAGGACATGAGGATTCCGCCTTTGGGCGAAGTGTGCTGCAGGCAGCAGTATAGGGCTTCTGGTCCGCAAGCGGCCTGTTTTGATCTGTGTCTCCCCCCTTCATATGAGCATTGCTCTGGGACGTCCCATTATGTAATGACTAGCTCTGTGTCCCGTGGTGTACGATAAAGAAAATAGGATTTTTATAACAGCTTACCTGTAAAATCCTTTTCTTGGAGTACACCACGGGACACAGAGGTCCCCCCCTTCTTATGGGAACCTTACTGCTTTGCTACAAAACTGAGGTACTTCCCTGATGGGAGGGGTTATATGGAGGGGAACTGTCTTCCATTGGTTGTGCCAGTGTCCAATCACCGCTGGTGACCCTTAACCCATTATGTAATGACTAGCTCTGTGTCCCGTGGTGTACTCCAAGAAAAGGATTTTACAGGTAAGCTGTTATAAAATCCTATTATTTATACACCCCCCTACAGTAGGTAAAAGCAATATCGGTCCCCCGCCGTCTCTAAGACTGAGAACTGAGCGATCAAACACCCCTGATTGCTCAGCTCTCGCTCTTCCACCTGCAGAGCGGAGTCATCGGCTCTCTGCTCTGCCCCTCCAGCGCCTGCTGGAGCACTGGGCTGTCGAAGAGGCTGGCTCAGGCTCTTAGCGGCTCGCTGAGAGGCAGAGCCAACTGCTGATCCACTCATCTGGGTAGATACCGATCATATAGTTGGGACCGTTTCAGAGCCTGGATTGGCAAAGTGACGCCAGGCGACAGGCTAAAAAGGGGTCACAGGAGTGCAGAACGAACTGCACTCCTGTGATCTACAGAAGAAGTATAGCCAAAAAAACTTTGCCTATACTTCTTCTTTAATTTCTCAAATAAAATGTATGTATTGGGGCTTTTCACTATAATACATATATAATGCAAACAATCTACCATTATTACCTTTTACATTCACAGATTTTTCAACTTGGGAACATTTATTTATTTATCATATTCAAGTATTTTTATGTTTATGTGTTTAATTGCTCCTTTTCTAGAATTGCACAAGTTGCATATCATTCAGTTGCCTATATACAGTGCCTTGAAAAAGTATTCATACCCCGTGATATTTTGTCATGTTACAACCAAAAAAGTGTATTTTATTGGGATTTTTTGTGATAGACCAACACAAAGCGACACATAATTGTAAAGTGGAAAGAAAATGATAAATGGTTAATTTTTTTTACAAATAAATATGTGAAAAGTGTTGCGTGCATTTGTATTCAGCCCCCTGAGTCAATACTTTGTAGAATCACCTTTCACTGCAATTACAGCTGCAAGTCTTTTTGGGTATGTCTCTAACAGCTTTGCACATCTAGAGTGACGTTTTTGCCCATTCTTCTTTGCAAAGAAGCTCAAGCTCTGTCAGATTGGATGGAGAGCGTCTGTGAACAGCAATTTTCAAGTCTTGCCACAGATTCTCAATTGGATTTAGGTCTGGACTTTGGGCCATTCTAACACATGAATATGCTTTGATCTAAACCATTCCATTGTAGCTCTGGCTGTATGTTTAGGGTCGTTGTCCTGCTGGAAGGTTAACCTCCGCCCCAGTCTCAAGTCTTTTGTAGACTCTTAACAGGTTTTCTTCTAGGTTTGCCCTGTACAGTATTTAACTCCATCCATCTTCCCATCAGCTCTGAGCAGCTTCCCTGCCCTGCTAAAGAAAAGCTTCCCCACAACCTGATGCTGCCACAACCACGTGTCATGGTGGGGATGGTGTGTTCAGGGTGATGTGCAGTGTTCGTTTTCCACCACACATAGCGTTTTGCTCTTAGGCGAATAAGTAAAATTTTGGTTTTATCTGACCAGAGCACCTTCTTCCACATGTTTTCTGTGTCCCCCACATGGCTTCTTGCCTCCTTGCCCGGCCTGTCAGTTTGGGTGGACGGCCATGATTAGGTGACTTTTGAAGGCAATTGGTTCCACTAGATTTTAATTGGGGGTATCAGAGTAAAGGGGGCTGAATACAAATGCACGTCACACTTTTCAGATATTTATTTGTAAAAAATTGGAAAACCATTTAACATTTTCCTTCCACTTTACAATTATGTGCCACTTTGTGTTTGTCTATCACATGAAGTCCCAATAAAATACATTTATGTTTTTGGTTGTAACATGACAAAATGTGGAAAATTTCAAGGGGTATGAATACATTTTCAAGGCACTGTATGTACATTTTTATTACAGTCCACTTTTAATAGAATCTCTGCTATACTTTGATTTTCTTTATTTTTCTTTATTTTAGTCAATAGTCCCCATACATTTATTTTATTTGAGCAAATTAAGTCTTTATATTCCCTTCTAGCTGTATTCTCTGCAAAACCTGTCTGGTGCACCCTGTAATAAATGGTTGTTTGGGGTATGATTGTATTACTTTGAGTACATGTGAAAATACAATTAATGTGTAATTTAAACATTGCTTTATACAGTTTTATTAGCGCTAAATGAAAATACTTTATTATGTATTCCTTTATTAAAAAGGTACTCATTGAAAAGGAATGGATATCCCTGGGACATAAATTTTCTCAAAGGTAGGTAATAATATTTTTATTCTAAAAGGGATTACATAAGCCTGAAGTTTTTTTTTTTTTTAAATGTTATTAAATACACCAATCATACGTAAAAAGTATTTTAACAGTAACAAGAATAGATTTGATCCAGACATTTAACCGTCAGATTGCACATGGCATCACTGTGTCTGGATGTGTGGTCATGCATTGGGTGAATGAAATGAGATTGAATGAATTAAATTGGGTTGTTATAACCTGAAATGAGCAAAACATGAGAGTGCGCACAGCAGAGCTTTGCTTTTGAAAAAGTAATTTCTCTTATCATCCATGGACCGACACGGCGGCTCTTAATCACTGAACGTGTGGGTGTATGTCCCTGCTTGCAGGAGAAGACCTAGGCAGAATGTTAAATGTTAAAACATTCTAGAACAAACCAGAGCTGAACAGCCCTGCCCAGGGGGGCGGTCCCTCCAGACATTACCCTCCCACCTGCAGCTAGCAGACCTCAGTTTTTTTCTGCCTAGCAGAAGGAGAAGACGTGGCTCTCTCAGGAGCCAGTCTCCTGGAAGATTTTACTTTTGAGTTTTATTCCTTTGGGAATTTTATTATTTTATTTTTGAGACCTTCAATCAACTGTCGGCTGGGCAACAGGTTGGGTACACTAGTATCCTCGTAGTCTTCCCTGTCCGATCATCGAGCGTGCTGATTCTCGCCTTGTGTGCGTGAGACTCAGTTCACGACATACCCCATGGCTCCAGGGGTGGCCGGGTTGCTTTCATGCTCCCGCGGTCTTCTCAAGATCGAACAGTACCTACTGTATCTTTTGCGGTGGACCGGGCCGACAGCTACGCAGTACGTCTCTGTGATAGGTCTGTCTGAAACAAGCCAGTGAGTCCCTCTATTGGCACTGAGGGTGTTCTCCAAGGTGCTTGTGGGATGGGTAAGTAGTCTCTCCTGCTGCAAGGTGAGTACATGCTGGCTGTGTTTGTGTGTGGGGGGTTCTCCCTGTCTCCCCCCTGTTAAGCTGCTCTCTGCACCCTGTTCTGCTGCTGCGCTGTGTGGGGATGCTTGGGGGGTCACTCTGCCCCGGGTGGGGGGCGCTCCATGTATGTTAATGTGTTCTGGGGGAATGTGTGCTGTTTTTTCGTGCGCCATTGGCGCAGTGTTTTAAATTTAAAAAGTGTGCCATCGGCGGCCATTTTGCCGCGGCTCAAATCAGTTATACAGGCGCCCAGCGGCCATTTTCTTGTAGCTGCGGCGCTTTCAGTTTCGTTTTCGGCCTCTAGCGGCGCTGCTGAACGGCGCAAACTCCACAGCTCCTCACAGATTTTTCACTCCTCAGGCTCGCGCTACAGCGCGGCTCATACAGCGGTACCGAGCGGTCCCTAGGGTGGTGAGTACTCCGGGTATCTCCTCCTCAGCCCCAGCATAGCCAGTGGGTGGGCTGTATTATTCACTGTAATGGTGAATACGGTCTCAGAGGGTGGCAACATGGAGTCTGGTTCACCTGTTTTCTTCACACTTGTTAGAGACAACTGGCAGTGCTCCTGCACCTGCGGTCCTTATGGACCAGTTGTCGGCAGTCCTGGAATCATTCTGACCAGGAGGGAAGCAGTGTGTGAGCGCAAGGGAGCAAAGAAGCCCCTCTCCCCACTTTATTTTTAAAAAAAAAGGGGGGTGTGCGCTGATTCAGATACCGCTCAGGACCCTAGCTCTGTATATATTTGATGGTTTTGAACAGGACATTCCTTGCAAGGAAAACTCCAGTTCTGTGTCAGTAAATGACAGGGCGCTTGTTAGTGAACTCATTGCTGCTGTGAGGGACACTCGCAAGCTAAATGCTGCGGATGCAGAACCTCAGGCAGACAGTCTCCTCTGGTTCCTTAGGGCCGGGCCTTCTAAAAATGTTTTTTTTTTCATATGTACCTTTCTTGACCAGCTCATTGATGAGGTCTGGGGAAAAAGCCGCAGAAGACTTTTATGGTCCCGCGGCGTTTGCCTATCAGATACCCCTTTGAAGATGCCCTACTTAAAACGTGGGTTTCTCCCCCAGTGGTCGACCCTCCAGTCGCCCGGCTGAACAAGGCCACCACTCTCCCGATGGAGGGGACTCCTGCATTTAAGGACCCCACTGACAGGAGGTCAGAAGTGGTGAGCAGAGCCATGTTTGCCTTGTTGGGGTCCGCCCTACGGCCTGTGGTAGCGGCGACCCTTGTGTCTGACACTTGCGGGTTGGGCAAATATTTTTGCACCAAACTGTACAGGAGCATAATCTTCCTCCAGACACTATTGCTCTGGCCCACCTAATGGTGCAGGGCGCCACGTTAGACGCGGCCCCTTATATCTCAGGGCCTCTGTCTTGGCGGTGGTATTGCATTGTCTGATCTGGTTGAAATGCTGGTCTGCTGACCTAGCTTCTAAAAAAGCCTCTGACGGATCTACCATTTAAAGGTGGTAGGATTTTCGGTGCTGCGCTGGATGACATCTTCAAGGATGTCATGGAAGGTAAAAGCACTCTTCTTCCTCAGGCTAGCAAGGGTAAGGAGGCCGCTGTAAGCAGGGTCCTTCCTTTCCAGCAAAAAAGGGTGTGTTTTTTTTAATTTTTTCCGTCAGTCAACGGTGAGGCCCTCCCAGACTGACAGTGGTGCTGGTGGTGGACACAAGCACCCCTGGGTGCGTAAGCCGAACAAGCCAGCTCCCCTAGCCTGCCTCCGCGTGAAGTCTTGCCCCCACCTGACTCTGGGGTAGGGAAGACGACTTTGCAGGTTCACGGATCGGTGGACCTCCCGGATCTTCTACCGGTGGGTGGGCGAGGTGATCACCTCAGGTTACAGGATAGGTTCCGTTCCTGGTCCCAGACAGATTCTTCCCTCGAATCTTCTTCTCCTTCCTGCCCGTCGGGCAGCCCTATGGGGCCTATTCAGGACCGGAGTGATTGTGCCGGTTCCGTCACAGGAGAGGTTTCAAGGATTCTACTCGAATTCGTTTGTCGTCCCAAAAAAGGGGACAGGGTTCGGCCTATCTTGGACCTCCAGGTCCTGAATGCCTTTGTGAAGGTGCAAAAGTTCCACATGGAATCCATTCACATCAGTACACTCCGTCAAGGGGATTTTCTAGCGACCTTGGACATCAAGGAAGCCTACTTGCATGTTCCGATCTGCGCAAGTCACCAGAAGTTTCTGCGCTTGCGAACGGCGAAGTCCACTATCAATTTGTGGCTCTTCCTTTCGGCCTAGCCTCGGCACCGAGGGTGTTCAACAAGGTGCTTGTGCCGGTTCTAGCGCTCAGAATTAGACAGTGTGACTATCGTCAGTCAGACCCTCAGGGACTTCGGGTGGCTCCTTAACATTCAGGAGTCGGTCCTGGTCCCGACTCAAGGTCTGGAGTATCTAGAGTCTGATTCTGGACTCCTTGGAGGCAAAGGTATTCCTACCTCCAGGGAAGCTACTGACACTTCAGTCTGCAGTGTGGGTGCTGACATCCCAAAAAATGGTTGTCAATCCGTTTTTGCATGAGAGTCCTGGGACTCATGGTGACCTCTTTCGAGGCCATTCCGTATGCCCAATCACACACCAGGGCATTGCAGAAGGAGATCTTGTTCCCTTGGGACAAATCCCCGTTGTCTTTGGATTTTCCGATCCAGGTGAGTCACCTGGTCAGGGCGTCCCTAACATGGTGGTTTGGGTCCCCGGCTCTTCGGTCCGGGAAGTCGCTCCTCCCCGTCCAATGGACGGTGTTCTCTACGGACGCCAGCCTGAAGGGCTGGGGTGTAGTCTGGGGAGTCCTGTTGGCCCAAGGGCTTGGACTCCCGACGAAGCCTGTTTGCCGATCAATGTTCTGGAAATACGGGCCATCAGACTGTGCCTCTCCTCGTGGTCTGAGAGATTGCAGGATCGCCCATTAGGATCCAGTCGGACAAAGTCACGGCGGTGGCATATGTCGACCATAAAGGGGGGACTCGGAGCTCAGGGGCAGGAAGTTCCTGTCCTTGCGGTTAGTGAACCGGACTGGCATGCAGAACCTCACAGGTTCGAATCCACATGGAGCAACCGCTAAATAACATTTACTGCGGCTTCCGGGGTCCCCCATACCCTGAAGTGGGCTAAAAGAAGCGTGCCGGCTCTGTCGGCCGTTTACATTCCGGGCATATTACTGGCGGACTATTTGAGTTGCCAGACGTTGGACCAGGGAGAGTGGTCCTTGCACCCGGAGGTATTTCAACTCCTTTGCCACACGGAATACGTTTATCCTCCGCTGCAGTTGCTCCCTCGCCTGCTGCGCAGGGTGGCGACCGAGGGAATTCCGGTGATACTCATTGCTCCGGATTGGCCTTGGCTTCACTGGTACGCCGATCTGGTACGTCTCGTCGCAGCCGTTCCCTGGCGGTTGCCAATAAGGGAGGACTTTCTGTCTCAAAGTCCTATATTTCATCCTGCCTTTACAGTCTCTGGCCTTAACGGCATGGCTGTTGAAAGCCAGGTGTTGAGAGACCGAGGTCTCTTGGACTCGGTCATTTCGTCCATATTAAGGGCACAGAAGTCTTCCTCCAGAATGATCCATCTCCATACCTGGAAAGCTTACATCGCCATGTGCGAAGAGCTGGACTGACGTCCTCGGACGTATCCGTCCCTAGAATCCTGCGTTTTCTGCTGCATGGAGTGGCCCAAAGGCTCGCTTTGAGTATCATTAAGGGTCAGATTTCGGCCTTGGCCATCTTCTTTCAGCGACCACTAGCGGGTCATTCCTTGGTTAGCATCCTTGTGCAGGGGGTTCGCCATGTGCTCCCTCCTGTCAAGTCTCCTCTCCCCCCGTGGGATCGGAATTGGTACTCTCGGTTCTCCAGGAACCTCCTTTTGAGAATATCAGGGATATTCCCCTCTTGACTTTGTCTCAGAAGGTGGCCCTTTTAGTGGCAATCACTTCGGTTAGACAAGTGTCTGAGTTGGCGACCTTGTACTGCAAGTCGCCATATTTAGTCATCCATAAGGGATAAGGCGGTGTTGCATCCGCGACTTTCTCTTTTAAGGGTGATCTCGACCTTTCACCTAAATGAGGACATTGTTCTCCCGTCCTTGTGTCCTCACTCATTGCATCCCAGAGAGTGTGCGCGGCACACCTTGAATGTGGTACGAGCCTGGCGGGTGTGCCTGTCTGCTACTGCTTCTATTCGGAAGTCTGACTCTCTGTTTGACTGTCTCTGGTCAGAAACGGGGCCAAGCGGCTTCATCTGCCACCATTTTCTAGGTGGATCGGACAAACCATCTTTCATGCTCTTATAGGGCGGGCGCCTCCCTTTCCGGTTACGGCGCATTCCACCAGGGCAATTGGTGCTTCCTGGGTTTTCCGACATCAAGCGTTGGTTGCACAAGCGTGCAAGGCAGCGACCTGGTCGTCTGTTCATACCTTTTCTAAGTTTTATAGGGTTGTTGTGGCTGCATCTCCGGATGCTTCCTTCGGCCGCAAGGTGTTGCAGGCCGCTGTTTAAAGTGGCAACTCCTCCGTTGAGGAGCTCTGCCTTGTTTGGAGTGAAGTGATTAAGAGCCACCATGTCAGTCCATGGATGATGAGAGAAAATAGGATTTTTGTACTCACCGTAAAATCCATTTCTCTGACATCCATGGACCGACACGGCACCCACCCTTCCTTTTAAGTTTGTACTGCTTTGTTACGAACTGAGGTCTGCTAGCTGCAGGTGGGAGGGTAATGTCTGGAGGGACCGCCCCCCTGGGCGGGGCTGTTCAGCTCTGGTTTGGTCTAGAATGTTTTAACATCTAACATTCTGCCTAGGTCTTCTCCTGCAAGCAGGGACATATACCCACACGTTCAGTGATTAAGAGCCGCCGTGTCGGTCCATGGATGTCAGAGAAATGGATTTTACAGTGAGTACAAAAATCCTATTTTGCCTGGCTGTCATGCTGATCCTTCGGCAAATAAGGGCTACTGACTTTTCCCTGATTATTGTAATGTGCGTTCTTATTCTTGGTCATTCGTTTAGAAACCAACATACTACTAACACACTTACCAACATACAGTCAGATAATTACTGTACCTATATGTGAGAATCGATAACTAAGTGTTTGTAAAATAAAACAGTATCCAGCTGTGCTTACAGTGGATATCACCAAATTCACTTTGCACTCGACACCTACTTTTTAGGTGTGCGGACAGCCAGTACTCTAAAGCTCCGTACACACGGGGAGAATGTCAGGAGGCATTTGCTGGTACAAAAGATACCGGCCGACTTTCTGCCTGTGTGTATGTCAGTCTGGAAAACCATCAGACGACTGACTCCCGATCAGCTCTCTCAGCCAATGTCAGAGAGCACTGATCGGAGTGTTCTGGGGGGGGGGGGGGTGCGTCCCCCTGTCAGAACACAACAGCTCAGCGGGGGAGATTGTTGGACTAAGCTTGCATGAAGAGTACAGCAGCTCCTGGCCAGGAGCTGTCAGTTATTTTTATTTTTTCCCGTGCACGGTGTTAAAAAAAAAAAAAAAAAAATGAGTGTACCAGGCTCAACATTAACCCCACCATTCGTTTTCTGCCGCAGGCTGTCCTGCTAGCAGGATGGGATGGGACGCCCCCACCCTCCCCCCCAGAACACTCTGATCAGCGCTCTCTGTAATTGGCTAAATGCCTATAGAAGACCATAACCTCATCACGTGGATCTGTGCATACCGGTGTGTTTATTAAAGTGAAAGTACACTCTCTCAATCAACAGTAATTTATTTTAAAGCAGAGTTTCAGGCATTTTTTTGTGGATTAAAAGTCAGCAGCTACAAAAAGTTTAGCTGCTGACTTTTAATAAACAGACACTCGCCTGTCCCCGCTTCTCTCCCCCTCCTCTCCGTGGCGTCTCCATTGAAACTGTGGGCACCCAGCCGTGACAGCTTGCGGCTTCACGGCCAGGCGTACGCTGCGCATGCGCTCTCTGAGTGGACGGGCAATCTTCTGCGACCTGTGACGTGTCCCAGAAGATTGCCAAGAGGGAGGGGCCGCCTAGGGGGAGAGGAGGAGTCGCCTAGGCAGGCCGCAGTCAGAAGTGGGACGGGAAGTCCCACTCAAAACGTAGCACCCACTCCCTCCCAAAAACGTACATGCCAAATGTAGCATGTAAGGGGGCAAGGAGTGCTTAAAGCGGAAGTTCCACTTTTGGGTGGAACTCCACTTTAAATCATTTATGCTGCTAGCATTAGTAAACAGATAGCAAAGTATATTTGCTTGTTATAAACCTTCTTCTTTTTTTTTTTCCTTTTTTTTTTTACATTTCTCCAGTTGCTTCCTGGTTTCTGGCCAGGGTAAAAATTATTTCAGAAGTCTTCATGGGCATTTTTTTTCAACCATAGGCAGGTTTTGAAAAAGAAGCACTCCTGTATCTGTAGTAATTCTTATTTAATACTTCTTACTTGGAAGCATTTGCTATTGCTAATATTCCCCTGAATATGCTAGTTGACTGGCCGTTATGCCTCGTACACACGACCGGTTTTCCTGTCGGGAAAACTGCCATGAGAGCTTTTGGCCGGGAACCCCGGCCGTGTGTATGCTCCATCGCAGTTTTCCCGACAGGAAAACTGCCGGAAAAAAAACAGAACCAGCTCTCTTTTTTTTTTTTTTCCCCAGCGGTCTTTTTCCCGGCAGTTTCCTATGTGAAAAACTGCGATGGAGCATACACAGGGCCGGGATTCCTGACCAAAGCTCCATCGCAGTTTTCCTGTCAGGAAAACCTCTTGTGTGTATGGGGAAAAACTTACCGAGCAGGTTCTCGGTTTTCCCCTCTAGATTTCCGGTGGACTTTCTACCGCCAGGAATCCCGTACGTGTGTACTAGGCATAACACTGTCCCACTGACTTCAATGCTTTCTTGGTCATTGGCTTGGAACATGTATGCAGGTCTGGCTCTTCAAACTTTGTGACACATTGTAGTGCAGCCAGGCAACTAGCATTAGGTGAAGTAGAAATGACAGTCTCCATGTTTCTTTCAGGAACTGTTTCCTTCAAATATTGAACAGAACCAATATTTGTATCTTGTGTGAGTGTCCCTGTTTTAGAATGTGATCATGTTCATCCTTTGTATCTACTGCAGATGTGGCCATTTAGATGTTGAACCTAAAGAAGTGTCACCGATATTCACACAGTTTGTGGAGTGTGTGTGGCACCTAATGGAGCAGTTCCCCTGTGCCTTTGAATTCAGCGAGAAATATTTACTAGAAATTCATGATCACGTCTACTCCTGTCAATTTGGAAACTTAATTGGGAATTCCCAGAAGGAACGCATGGAACTTAAGTGAGTTATTTATGTATTTATTTTTATGCTGGCTCTCTGATTTACTTTAAAGCTGAACTCCAGTGAAATCGAAAACGCACCGCTTCAAATAGTTTTATGTATGTGTTGATACATTTTTAACAGCTAGTATAAATACCCTAAATCTGTTTTAATAGTTGCTTTCTCTAATCCTGATTCACAGCAGGGCTCTGGAAGCAAAGCAGTATCAGCCAATTGGGCTTTGCTGCATTGTGCAGTCCTGATAGTTGTACATTGACACTTCAGCTCTGGAAGATTTTACCCCCTCCATGAACAGGCCATTTTTTGCTATTCGGCATTGCACTACTTTAACTGGTAATTGTGTGGTCATACCCAAATGGAATTTATATCATTTTTATAAATTTTTTTCAAACAAATAGAGCTTTCTTTTAGGGGTATTTGATCACCACTGGGTTCTTTGTTTTTTCTTTATATAAACGTAAAAAAGACTGACAATTTTGAAAAAAAAAAAAATATTTTTTACTTTCTGCTATAAAACCTTCAATAAAAAAAAATCTAACTTCTTCATAAATTTAGGCCAAAATGTCTTTGGTAAAAAGAAACCTTTTGTTTTGCAGGATCTTTATTTTTTTCATTTTTGAACGGAGGGTTTACTTCCTCTTTAAGAACCGCCGCCTGTACATATACGTCGGCAGAATGGCACGGACAGGCATATCAACGTACCTGTACGTCCCCTTTAAATGCCTGTCCATGTGGTCGCGTGCGTGCGTGCCGCCGGCACGCTCGTGAACCCTGCCGCCATCCCCATGAGTCGGGCCGCGGGTCCCGCGGACTCGATCCCCACGATCGTCTCACAGAGGTATAGAGCAGAGAGATGCTTGTGTAAACAAGCATCTCCCCGCTCTGACTAGTGACAATGACACTGATCTCGGCTCCGTGTAACCCCATACAGCGCCACCTAGTGGTTAACCCCTTCACTGCCAGTGTAATTTTCACAGTAATCAGTGCATTTTTATAGCACTGATCGCTGTGAAAATGACTGGTCCCAAAAATGTGTCAAAAGTGTCTGATGTGTCCGCCATAATGTCGCAGTTATGAAATAAATCCCTGATCGCCGCCATTACTAGTAAAAGAAAAATAATTAATAAAAATGCCATAAACTATCCCCTATTTTGTAAACGCTATAACGTTTGCGCAAACCAATCAATAAACGCTTATTGTGATTTTTTTTTTTGTTTTTACCAAAAATATGTAGAAGAATACGTATCGGCCTAAACTGAGGAAAACATTTTTTTTATATATATATATATATATATTTTTGGGGATAGCAAAAGGTAAAAAATATTGAATTTTTTTTCCAAAATTGTCGCTCTATTTTTGTTTATAGCACAAAAAATAAAAACCGCAGAGGTGATCAAATACCCCCAAAAGAACACGCTATTTGTGGGAAAAAGGACGTCAATTTTGTTTGGGAGCCACGTTGCACGACCGCGCAATTGTTAGTTAAAGCGACGCAGTGCCGAATCGCAAAAAGTGGCCTGGTCCTTTAGCTGCAAAATGGTCCGGGGCTTAAGTGGTTAAAGTAACGCAGTGCCGTATCGCAAAAAATGGCCTGGCCATGAAGGGTGGTAAATATTCTGGAGGTCAAGTGGTTAATTGGTAAAATTTTTAAAATCTTTTGTTTTGATTATCCAATAGTTAGTGGTGTCAATTCGATGCTAAATTTCAACTGTAGTGACAAGATGGCTCAAAGGAGCAGGGTGAAAAATGTTTCTCGAAAGAGCAAAACTAACTGTAAATGTGGTTTTCATTTATAGAAATTGTAATGTCTGGGATTCCATTCAAATAGCAGGTCTGGACAAAAATTGAAGGGCTTTGGAGCAAGATTAGTTTACTCAATGACGGCAAGAAAGGATGATCTGCCAAATTATTTTTACAGTCTGCCGTTCGGATATAAGGCACTTCTATAAATGGAGAAAACCCAAAAAAACTGAATCGCTTAAATGATATGTTCTAAACTGGCACATATTTTCCTGCATAAAAAAAAAAAAAAGTTTTTTTGTACTTTCGTGGACATTAACTTATTCAGTCTAATCTCAACAGAATTTTTGAAAATACCCATTCACTGTGGCCATTTCTACTACAACGGAAACAGGAGTTTGTGAATCCGTTGTATATCCCGAATGCTTATAAAACACTCCATCCAAATACGCTTCCATTCTTCTTCAAGTAAGTTCATTCCTCTTTAAATCCTTGATATTTCCCATACCGATTTCAGACACCAAAAACAGCAGCTCCCTGCAAGGTATAGAGATTAAAGAGACTTATGGAATTTTTCTTCTTTTTTTTTTGGGGAGTCATACTTGCCTAGGTGGATACGGCATCGGCCTGATGCCGCATCTGTCCCCCGCTGGCTCTAACACTGAAAACCGAGTGATCAAACACCACCAATCACTTGATTCTCAGATCTTCCTGAGCAGAGAACCAGTGACTGTGTGCTCTGCGCCCCCACACTCACTGAAGCGCTGGGCTGTGGAGGGGGGCTGGTTCATGCTCTCTGTGGTTTTCTGAGGGGCTGAGCCGGATGCCAGTCCAGGCATGTGGGCGGATTCTGACCATATTGTCACCATCTTTCCCAAGTTTGGACCAACTCTGTGACGTCAGCAGGCTTCAGCCTACTGTCTGATGAAAATGGGTCATAGGAGTGTCTGATGAAAATGGGTCATAAGAGTGCAGAACGAACTGCACTCCTGTGATCCACAGGAGAAGTACAGCCAAATGAGCTTTGGCTTTTCTTCTCCTTTTAATACTTACATGGACTGTAGACCACTCTGTTGAAGAGAAAAGATTGCTGGACAATGTTCAGCATCCAGCATACCTTGGGGTGTGCCTGGTCTCCTGGTGGACTTTGTAGTTTCCTCCGCCATACATACATCACTACTGTGTCTTGCAGTAATGCAAGGGCCAGCAGGTAAAACCAAAGAGTGCAGTAGGAGAGGCTCCTGGAAGTGTGCAAGATGATGAACATTGTTTAGCAAGCTATTCTGTCCAAAAAAGAAGAGTATGAGAAGCTAAGGCAGCAGGGCAGATATCAACTGTTTGCTGTGCAGGAAGCTGCTGTTTTGTTCTCTAATAAATGGTGGATGGATGTCTTCCTTTTGATTTACAGGTGCTTTGTAAGCAGTGGCAGAACATTGTTCAGGTGGCCATCCATGGCACTAGACTTCAGAGGGCTAACAAAAGTGACAGGGATAGGGAAAAACTATGCCATTTTTAGTGGTGCATACGAAGCTGCAGTTAATGTGTTTGTTTGTTTTTTGTTTTTGTTTTTTTAAGACTTAAACCATGTGAGTAAAAGGTGCCCATTTTAAAGCCTATATCCCTGCAAACTGAAACCCCACCCAGGAGTCTTCAGGACCCTGTGAGGACCCCAGCCAATCAGAAATATTCACATCAGGCTGCGATGTGGGCACTCAGAAAAGAACCTTTACACCCTGAAGTGCAAAAGAAAGTAGATTTAAGACTCCATGTCTTTATGACTTGCATGTAGAGGATTAGCCTGAGGGAGGTGGGGTGATAGGGTTGTTTGGTTTTGGGTGTAACTGCCTGAAAATCGCCTTAACAAAAGTCTAGGGAACAGAGGAATATTATATACATATATATATATATATATATATATATAATTTTTTTTACCTAATAACGTTTGCAGATATAATGCAGACTGAATCTTCATATAAAGCCGTGCATATTTTTCATCTTTGGTTGGTTTTTGAAATAAAAATATTATATATATAAAATAAGTGAATTTATCCCTTCCGAGTGGTATTCAAAATGATACCGGTACTTACTCTTAAAATGCTTGAAATACAGATCTGTTGATTTCGTTCTATCTACTTATATAAATGAAAGCTATGTTAAATCTATTTGTGAAGGTACTGGTGTGGAATGTACAACCGTTTCGACAACGGAATGCACCCAAGGCAATCTGTTCTGGATTACCTGCTTGAATGTCTAAACAAAAAAGAAACTTTAGAAACAAGTGAATCTGCAATGGAAGATGTAAGTTTTCTTGGTCTGTTATCTGGACCATATTTACTTTACAGGCACAGCATGTGTATCCCTATTTCTGAAATGTTCAGTGGGGGGCAAAGCAGCACATTTTTTCATACAATGATACAAAAAAAAAAAAAAAATTGTTTTTTTCATTCTGTCTACAACCCGTATATCCCTTAAAGATAAACCAATCCATCTGCCGGCATTAGTAATAATCAACATCTCTTCTTGTAAATTGTTATAATAATGATAATAATGCAGTCCTTACTTCTTGGAGGTTAAATTTTTTTGCTTGTACCTGCAAGAACAGAAGTGTCAGTTTGTAAGACCATATTTCAGTTGCCGCTGGAAGGGCTTTGTTTCAAGTATTTCATAACGCAATGCATACTAGCACATTTTGCCATTGTCTTACAGGTTGTTGTTTTTTTATTTTTATTCGGCAGTTAATTAAAGGTGTTTCATGTATCAGACCCTCACTACAGCACCTTCTTTGAGATCTCAAATTGTTTCTCTCTGCCCTGCATAAACCACCCTTTGAACCCATTAGGTGATCCTGCAAAATGGCCTTCTTGGTGGTGGTGAGATCCTACACATGTGCAGTAGTGCAGAGAGCTTTGGGATGGTACGCTACCACCTACACACCGTATACTGCCACCATTTTGTAATGCCAGAATTATGGCAGTGAGATTCCAGACGTGCATAATCAGTCATTGTTATCAGTTTAATAGCATGTAGTATTATTATTATTATTATTATTATTATTATGTCAAATGTATTATCTATGTCTACCTTATTTATTAGAAACTCCTTAAGCAAGGCAGCCCACTTCAAGACCCATCCTCAACGCCAAAGTACTTTGACCCTGCATCAGGAATAGAAGACCTAGCTGATGATCTTCTCGATGGTGCTGAAGGGTGCCCAGATGCTCATCTCTCCAATGGTTCAGTGGCAAACTGTGACAATGTTGTATGTAAGAAAAATGAAGTGACAGAGGAGCAGCATGGAAACAACATCTATAGCCTTGCAGGCTCACAGAACAGGTCTTTATCTGAAAACCACGCTTCTAATGAGACCAGTGGGACTGCCAGTGATACTGCATCACAGCACTTATCAAAAGGAATGTAAAGAACAAAGCTGTTAATTTTTGGAAAAGGGAGATTGACTGCTTGAAGCTAGAATCATAAGCTTTGCTCAGTATACAGCTGCCATGTTTCTGTGAACAGTTTGCTGTTCACCAGGATAATTTTTTATACCTCTGGCCAAATCATCAGAAGTAGATGTTCATCTGTCCTCTTTAATCTGAATTTGGGGGGAAAATCCCTAATTGAATGCAGTATGTTTGGAATTATGGGTAAGTAGTGTCATGGACAGGTGCTAGGTGACAGGTAAATTAATGCCAATAAAACGCAGCATACCATACCATTGGCAGAATGCCAATAAAACGCAGCATACCTTGTGTATAGCTGCTGATCAAGCTAAGATGGCATATCACTATCTTTCCAATAGTATAGAACGCTGCCTAAAAGAGAAGTATGGGACTTTTTTTATTTCCAGTATCATACTTACCTCAGATGCAGCATCTGTCCCTCAGCGCCTCTGCACTGATAACCGAGCGATCTAACATCGCCGATGGCTTGGTTCTCTTAGCCTCTCTCCCCCACGGAGCAGAGAGCTGCTGACTGTCAATCAGCATCTATCCGCTCCTCCTCGCTCACTGGAGCGCTGAGCTGTGGAGGGGCGGGGAGCGGACGTCTTGGGCTCTCAGCGGCTCGCTGAGAGGCTGAGCCGGATGTCAGTCCAGGCACCTGGTGGATCTAGACTTCCATTGTCAAGATGACTCAGTGCCTGGACTGAATTCTGTGACGTCAGCAGAGAGCGGACTTCAGTCCGCTCTCTGCTAAAAACGGGTCACAGGGGTGCAAAACGAATTGCACTCCTGTGACCTATAGGAGAAGCCCAACCAAACGAGCTTTGGCTGGACTTCTCCTTTAATGAAGTGCTGACCTTTGGCATTAAAGTAGTTCATAAATGTCCTTCACCTTTGTTTTGACAATGAAAGATATTATCACTTTACCCGTATTTTGCAGTATTTATTGAAATATGATTCCATGTTCAAGTGGATGGTGTTTCACACTTCCAACTTGGGCTAAACGAAATTAGGAACATGTCCAAAGGGTAGATGTATGCTTTATCAATGCCTGCCAAGTAAGAGATTTCATTTATTAACATGTACGGCTGCACTTTTGTTTGTTGTTGAAAGAGTTTGAATGTAATTTTTAGACATATGCACATTATTTTAAATTTTTAATTTTTTTTATGGTTTCCCCTTGTTTAGATTATCACATTAGATACGGCAAATGTTGACTGCGACGGTGAAGGATTTTCATTAAAGCATTAAAGGCCAACCCCACCTAGGATGTGTAGTTGCTGGCCACCTGAAGCATATGTTAGCCTTTATTATCTTTTGTGGCGGCTGTAGAATTCCCAGTTTAAAGGATGCAGCGAACACTAAAGCCTCGTACACACGGGCGAGAATCCCGTCAAAAAAAAAAACGTTGGTTTTCTTGACGGGATTCCTGGCAAGCTTGTCTTGCCAAGCCCTGTGTACACACGCACATTCAAAAGAACCGCCGTTCTTTTGAATGGGAAGAACGCAGTGACGTCATCGACTACGACGAGCATGCGCTCATCGCATTCAATGCCGTCGCCGCCATCTTGCTACACCCTACACTAACCTTGTATGCTACCGCGCATGCGTCAGTCTTTTCGAGCATGCGCGGGTTTACCTGGAGACAGGTAAACATACACACGCACGGTTTTCTCGTCGAGAATCCCAACGAGAAAATAGAGAGCAGGTTCTCTATTTTTCTCGTCGAGATTCCTGGCAGTTTTCCCGACGAGAAACCATACACACGACTAGTTTTCTCTGCAAAAAGCTCTCCCAGAATTTGTGTGTACGAGGCTTTAGCCTAAAGTTGGTCTCCTTCCCTCTTATTGGCTTCTGCATTATTTAGAAAAAAAACAATAACTGGGGAATCCAGCTGCAAGAAAGGGAAACCTTTATGATGCCTTTTTTTTTTAGGTGTATTCATCTTTTTTTAAATTCTATCCTCAACATTTTCTACAGTGCTTTACCCAAAACACAGGGTTTATGTTCTAGTGAAGTGTGTTTGTTGTTGTCTCTAGCACCCAGTACAGTATGAACTGGAAAAGTGACCGCTGTTTCACTGGTTGGCTAGTTGCTGTGGAGCTGCACTTATGTTTGCTTCAGCTTTTATAAAGCATTTGAACAGTGTTAATACCTATGAGAAGTAGTAGATCATTCAGGAAGTAAAATCTTGGTCAAAGTACAGTGATCAGAGCCTCAGATAATCCTTGGGAACTAGCTTGTTGATGTTATTTGAGGACTAGGAACTGAGAAATACTGTGCAACACTTTCTGCACAAGTCCTCAGGGACTGTTAGCAGGTATGCTTACATTCCAGTGTTGCTTAAAGAATCAACAGTAAAATAGTACAGTTTGTAGAAACCGTTTTTAGAGAATACGCTTGTGATCCTAACTCGAAGCATTGAAAACTGCTGTTGGCCTCAGAAGAAGCTGTGAATCCCTGCTCGTGCTTCTACAACAAAATAAATAGTTACATATAAAATATTGATTATTAAAAGAGAAATGTTACAATATACATATTTATACATTTTTATAAGTTCTGTACAGTATTTTTTTTCTAATGCTAGTTCCTAGCAACGTTTTATTATAATTTGTAGTCAATCGCAAGAGCCTTCAAAAGACAAGAAAAATGTCCGCTTCCATGAATATTGTTATAATTCTAGAAAGAAGGGATGTTTTCTGTTTATCAGGATTCCAGATAGTGTTCATGGTTAAAGGGAAATAGTCCAAGATTCCACCTGAAATTTCAAGTGCAGTTGTGGATTCGGCAGGTTGATTGATTTTCGTGTTATAAGTAATGTCAGATCTATCACAAATGTGATCTGAGATTATGCTACCTATACACAGAACAATCTACTGCTGTTGTGAAAATCACAAATCTTTTTAGATATTTCAAGACCAGTGATTGACATGCATTATTGATCACATGGGATCTTTTCATGCCAGTCATTATGTAGTTTAAAGAACTGAGATGCAAATATCTTAATAAGGTGAATATTGCTGTACCCCCAGTTTGGAGGCTAATAAAATCTTCAATACCATTATACAAATAAACCACATGTAGTTCTGTATTTTTATTTTTGGCAGCATCTGAGCTTTTTCAATGTAGAAATGCAAACATAAAAAGCTCTTGTGTGAGCTTAGCCTTAGGGCCCTTTCACACGATCCGTGTCCGTTTGCGGGCTCCGCTTTGCTCAGCGGGGATCGCTCCGTCGATCCCCGCTGAGCAGGCAGATGACAGGTCTGTCTCCGCACACTGTGCAGGGACCGACCTGTCAGAGCGCCGCTCTCCCCTATGGGGGATCGGAGGACGACGGACCGTAGAGTCCGTTGTCATCCGATCCGATCCACAGACGGATGGAAAAATAGGGTTTTCCTCCGTCACACTTTGGCGGATGGGAGCGGGTCGGATGTCAGCGGACATGTCTCCGCTGACATCCGTGCCTCCATAGGGGTACATGGAGCATCCGTTCAGGTCCGCCTAAAAAACTGACAGGCAGACCTGAACGGTCCGTCCGTGTGAAAGAGCCCTTAATGAGATAGAAACTACTGTAATGTGCAACATGCTGTAACCCATATCATCTGATCAAGCATTATCCTTCACTCAGCTGATTTTGGTCAACTATGGTCTATATAGACTACTACAGTTGTCACTGTATTTTGCACCACATTAATAAATAGGCTGTGTATCTGCATTTTCACTGTTGAATTGCCATAAGGGGGAAACCAGGCTTGACTGCGTGCAATTTGTTAGTCACATACTAATTTCCAGTTACAGAAACTTTCCCCCCCATGCTGGCATTTTTGCAAAGGCTATAGTACACTGTTGTGTCAAAACTGGCCACTTTGTATATACATGATGCATACATACAAAAATATTATCAGAGAAAATATCCAAGTCTTTACTGTATTGTATTCCTCTGTTATAAAATATATGCATACCATAGTTTGTACTGTTCAGAACAACTATTGCTAGAAGAGGGAGTAACTAAGCTCTAGGTGTTCGACATCAATGCCCTATTTTATAGAATTGTACAAACGCTGTACTGCTCGGCATATTAAAAAGTGCAAATGTGATAGTGGTTACATGCTCACAAATATGTGCTCATCAATGAGAGGGATTTTTCTATTATACGATTGTTTTGTATGTCATATGGGATCCTGTTGTGCCAAAATGATGCAGAATTTAAGGGCCAGTCCAATGTAGGAAACTGCAGGCAATTTTATTGGAGAGGCGAGGACACCAACAGCATTTAAAACCTCAAATTGTGGGTACAGAAAAAGGTGCCAAACCAAAAAAACAATACCAGGTGCTTTCAATTCTTAAATCTATCACATAAAAACATCCAGTGTGTTTTGGGGTCCACAAAATCTCCCATTCCTTTATCAGGGTTACAAGACAGACATATAAAATAACAATATTTTAACAGCAAGTTGTGCTAAAAAAAAAAAAAAAAAAATTCTAGATGTAAGCTGCTCATAAAAGAAACTGAACAAGACATTAGCGTGTGGATCCTGGAACAACTAAATAATAGCTACACGTATATCATTTTATCACCATTAGTAGAAAAAAAATGCGGCTGGAAAACCGCTGATGCGGCTGTATCAGAATGTTTTGGAAAATACTGAATAATTTTTATCAGTCACACTAATCTACCATGGTTACAATTGAAATACAGTTTATTAAAAAAACATGACTGACACAGCTGTACATGTATCAGAATGCTTCTAAATAAATGTAATAATTGTCAGAAATCAGAAATGCGTCTTTATATAAAAATGTGATTCAAATAAAGGATGTGAGCGTACCTTAGAAAGTGGCCGTCTCCGCCATTTTTTTGTACATGTGTATCTCAGTTGAAACCATAGTCAGGTGATTGATATAAATATTACAGTTGTGTCCAAAACATTGTAATGCATGTGTAGCTGTTTTTCCTCCTAATGATGATAACTTGATACATATCAAAATAACTGCTTCTGTATATACGTATGTGCTGCACAGCGCATACTTATCAACATTCTAGGAAAGTTCAATGCTCACTTTTTGTTTGCAGCTTTATGTAAAAAAAAAGTTTTCAGCTGGTGTGCAGAATTATCTATTTAAAGTAGCTACTGTATTATTTAGTCTTGTTCTGTTCATTTTATGAGCAGCGTGTTTGTAAGACTATAATAAAAATAAACAAAGCTTATTCGATGGCAGTCATCAAAATAAGTGTATGCTTTATTAGGTAAAATTGTATTTTGTATTTTATATACTGTACTTTTTTTTTATTTAATAATTTATTTAACCACGACTTGCTGTTAAAATATTTTACAATTATTTGTTTTTAGATGCATGGATATAACTTTTTGTAAAATGTTTTATCATTGTTTCATTTCTGCCTTGTAACCCTGGTGAAGGTGGCCCCCAAAACTCATTGGCTTTTCTTTATGTGATCAATTATGAATAATTAAAAGGGCCTTGGGCTCTTTTTGCATTTTTTGGTTTGGAGCCTTATTTTGTAAATTTATACTTTTGAGTTGCTTTCAGGCACCCATGGAGAGAGACCTATTTTGTTTTGAGACCTGCCTTACCAGAGCCAGTGATGTTCTTGGAAAACTTCCTTTCGTTTAATGCTTTGAATAAATAATGAAATCCCAGCACCTCCTAAGCCTGCATTCACACCTGAGCAGAGCGTATTCCTGGTGGTGATGGTTTTTTTTTTTTTTAAGACTTTTTACAAGATTTGTGCAATCATTTTTGCACATGTATCAAGCTTCAGACATTTGTTTCCTGGGTTGGGCAAGGGGAAGGCAAATTAGTTCTTCAGGCATGAAAACGTGCTTATCGCACATTTACAGGCGCTCCCCTTGAAGTCTATGGGACCAAAAATGCCTGACTACACAAGAAAATCTCATGTATTTTTCAGGAATGTACAAGTGTAAACTGAGACCATATGAATGGGATTCTGCATGTTGAGCAGACGTCAGATGTAGTGAAACAAACTGAAAAACACTTAAGTGTGAATTAGGGTTAAATATGTCTTTTTGGAGCAATAAAAACCTGATTGTAACGATAATAGTTCCACACTTAGGCTCCATGTACACAGAAGCTCAAAAACAGTCGTTTTGAACGCCAGATTTCTGGCAGAAAAAGCTGCTTTAAAATATAGCTTTTATCAGCGTTTTTTACTAGCGTTTTTCAGTGTAGCGTTTTTTAGCTTTTTTTTTTTTTTTTTTTCAATGGATCAAAAAACACTGGCGCCCAGCGTTTTTCGGCGTTTTGCGTTTTTTACTGCCGAAAAACGGCACTTTGAATGCGAATTTCGTGCGTTCAGAAAAAAGCCCATTAACTCCACTGCTCATTGTCGCTAAAAAACGCTATGTGTACATGAACACATAGGCTAACATAGAGTACAGTTAATGGGCTTTTTAAAAAAACGTACATGGAGCCTTAAAAATAAATAAATTGACGTGCTGATGACCATGTGATCTGTGCTGCAGTCCCATTAATATTTCTAGCACAGGAAGAATGAATAGAAGAAATAACGTGGTACAAAGATTGTGCTGTAACTCCTGGAAATCTATTACAGCTTCTATATGCTCCACCTACACTGTAAAGTATCTGAACAGGACCTGATCTTAATGTGTTGCCTTTCACTGCATTAAAGTGGAGTTCCACCCAAAAGTGGATTTTTTTGCTCCATAGGTGTAGCTACTGGCTTTTAATTTTTGCAGTGGTGGGCAGACATCCGCTTTAAGTAAAACAGCCAAGCATGCTGCAAAACAGCTAGCCGTAGGGTTCCATTAACCCTATGAGCTTGGGGGTTGCTCGGCTGCATTGGGTACAGTGCAGCCAGCAGAGCTAAAGTGGCCCTATTCACACAAGTGCACAATGCTAGGTAATGCCCATTACACACAGTGGTGCATGTGGTGCTGCTATTCATTCTGATAGACACCCAAAACATCTTGTCAATTATCCAAATATGCTACATTCACCAGTTCTCCTGCATCAGGACATCTGGATTCTCTTTCAGGCTAGCACGTATTTTCAATGATATTTTGCCTACTCGCTCCCTGTTTTAACCTCTAATAAACTGCACTACTGAGCTGCAGGGAGGTTAAGGTGCAGCCCCATTCAGTTGAATGGGTCACGTTCGGCCAGTGGTACTGCCAGCTGAATGCAATAGGGGAATCATTTTGCCACGGAGTTTAAGCAGAAAGCAATATTTTTTGCTAACGCCAGCTGACATAATGTAAGGTTAGTTTAGTAAGCTTGTGCGCATAACCTTTTTTGCATCGGGAATAGAATCATTTATGTGCATTGTGTATTTATAGAACTGAACTTATACAATGTTGTCATGAAATAAATATTATCTCTTCTAACCCACATTGGACATTCTGTGTGCCAATATCTGTACACTTTGATGTTGCACTGCTCTGAATCTGCACTGTTTTTAGCCATTCTAAAATGCATTATTGTTGAAATGTTACAAAAGTCCTTGTTTTTCTTAAAGAAATAAAAATTTTTTTGCCACTTTTAAAGTTTGTTGCTTATTTATTTTGCTTTGCTGGGAATGAGACAGTCAAAATTTTATTTTTTGTACATCACGGAACACAGAGCAAGCCATAAATCATGACTGCTTGGGTTATGCACCACCTATACGTGAATGAACACTAGCAGGACAAACAAGCAGGAAACCCCTCCCCCCTTATAACTCCTACCTCTTTGGAAGCTCCTTAGTTGTTGTTTTTTTTTTTTTTGCCAGTATCTTTACGGTGATGGTCACTTAAGTACAATTTCTTGTGTTGTATGGTCATATTCCCAAGTACCGTATTTATCGGCGTATAACACGCACAGGCGTATAACACACACCCTAACTTTAAGAGGGAAGTTTCAGGTAAAAAACTTTCCACAGCCCCCTGCGTATAACACGCAGGCACAGTTTACCCTCTATTTTCAGGGTAAAAAAGTGAGTGTTATACGCCAATAAATACAGTAATTCCAGCAAGAATTAGGAGTTTGGTCAGATGAATCAATTTTTATGGCTGGGACGCTAAGATGGATGGTACCGAGGCCCCCGCCATGATAGATTTGCATATTTTGGTGGGGTTTGCCTGTAATGCGACCATTCACTGCTGGACCCCACATATATGGAACCCTGCGAAGTTTGGTAATGACCAAGATGTTACGGTATGGTATTGTACAGGTCAGGGCCGTGGAACCTACAGTATCTCACAAAAGTGAGTACACTCCTCACATGTGCTATATTTGACCATTGCTCCCTGCAAGTGTCATGGGTGATGAAGCTTGCCGTGGATTTTTCCACCATAGCATCAAACAAGGACTGACCAGTTACCTACCATAGACCTAAAAAAGAGAAGATAAATTATAAATATTGTTGTTTTTTTTTGGGGGGGGGGGGGGGGGGTCTATATATGTTTTCAGTAAAGACTTAAAAAAAAAATGGAAGTCTCAAAGATTTTTGTACCAGACATTGGAAGGCTCTCGGAGATGCAGAGTGGGTTGGCAGTGGCTGCCCCTGCAGAGTACATGCATACTAGTTTTAAAAAACTTAGGATTTTTCAATGGATATCTTCTATTTATAGCTCAGAAAGCAGCTGGGATTCAGGAAACAAGCATAAGAACAATATAGATGAGGAGCTGCCCTGTCCAGACGCAAGCATCAATGAGGAGGAGGCAACAACTACTGCAAACCCTGCACCTTTATGTCATGCACCACTCCAAAAAGAGGAAGAGTAAAAGCTTTGAATTTTAATAGACTGTTCAATATAATGTCCACAATGTCAGCCTGATTGGTGTCACAAGGCAAAGAAGTCCTGGCCTTCTACCAGAGCCTTGAATTCTTGGTTAGAAAGGTCCCAGAGGATTCGTAGGTTGAAATGCAGTTTGGGGTCATAAGGTACATTTCCTTATTTATTGCAACGCACCAGTACCTTATGCACCATACGCTCAACACTCCCAACCCACCCACTTCCTTCTAGATCACCTTACCACTATGTTTGCACAACTTGCATAACCACATATCCATACAACACACAAGTCAAATAACTTGTACAACACCCAACACTTCCACCTATAACCCGTTCATCACATTCAATCACATGCTTTCTTTCTTGCTGCATTTACTCCATCCGCCGCTTGGGGAATGAATGAGGCAATGGCACACTATGGGGGTTATTTACAAAAGGCAAATCCACTTTGCACTACAAGTGCAAAGTGCAGTCGCTGTAAATCTGAGGGGTGGATCTGAAATGAGGAGAAGCTCTGCTGATTTTATTATCCAATCTTGTGCAAGCTAAAATGCTGTTTTATATTTTCCTTGCATGTCCCCCTCGGATCTACAGCGACTGCACTTCCAAGTGCACTTGTAGTGCAAAGTGGATTTGCCTTTAGTATATAACCCCCTATGACTCCACCCAATCGCCTGCCAATTATTGTAATGACTTTTTTTTTTTTTTTTTGCTTGCGGGGGGATTTATCTAGAAAAGCTTTTTGTGTCAACTCATTTTGTACATTTGCATACTTATTATTGTTTGATGTGTTCATTTTTTTTTTTTGTTTATAAGAAAAATGAGAGCATAGTATATCTTGCACTACAACCTTATTGGCAATCCATTGCAAAAACAAAACTATAGGTGTTAGCACCCTCTTTATAGCTATATAGTCTCCAGTCTTCTGGGAAGACTTTCCATAAGATTGTGTAGTTGCTCTGTTGGAATTTCTGCACATTTAAAGTGGTTGTAAACCCACTTTTTTTTTTTTTTGGCCCACCTGCAAGAGAAAGGCATAATGAGCTATTATGACTAGCATAATAGCTCATTATGTTCCACTTACCTTAGATCGGGGCCCCCGAAGCCGTCCTCGTCCCTCTGTCCAGCCGCAGACATCACTGCGGCGATAGCCGGAATGTTACTTCCGGGTATCGCCGCACCAGCCAATCACAGCGCCGCTCCGGCGCTGTGATTGGCCGGAGCGGCGGAGACGTCACTCTGCGCATGCGCGCGGGAGGCGTCCCACTCGGCTACGCCCAGCGATTGCTGGGAAGTAGCCGAGTATGTGAATGGGATTAACCCCATAAATGCGCCGTTGTCTACATTTTAGTAAATATCTCCTAAACCGTGTAGGTTTAGGAGATATTTCTTGCACCTACAGGTAAGCCTTAGTCTAGGCTTACCTGTAGGTGCAAGTTGAAAAAGTGGGTTTACAACCACTTTAAGTGTATTTCTATAGCTAAGTAATGATGTATGACAAGAATAGTGCACTCCGCATTCAAAATATAAATGATTTTAATAGGGTTGAGGTTAAGGCTCCGTTCAGGTCCTTTCATGTTCCTCCACATGGTCAACAAAAGTGCTATATGTAAAGTTTTTTGGATCTGAATTTGCTGTTGGACACTGGGACATGAGGTTGATTTTTTGTATGGCTTCATCCCAGTTTTATCTTCTTCCCAATTTTTATACATCTTAGGATAAAGCAGAGAAGGGCAAACCTGTAAACAAAAATGTATGTGGGTAAAGGGATGTACCTACAAAAGAAAAGTGTAAATACTTACGTTTTCTAGTGGCTATATACATTATAACAACACTACATGAATTATCATCCCTCCAACATGCCTTCTGCTGACATCCATGTCCCAAATGGGCAGAAGGAAAGGTATGTATTTGTACATTTTATAGGCATATATCTTTTAACACATTTATTTTTCACAACATTTTACCTCAATCTCTGTTGGTGATACCACATCAGGGTATCCTCTACCTTTTGAGTTTCCTGCAACAATTAAGTACATTATCACCATAACAGAAGATATTTACATGTCCTTAATTCCATTATTATTACAAAGAGCAAAGAACTAAAATGAAGCCTGCCAGGAAAGCTGTTGAGCAGCCAATTCTAAGCTCCATCCAGCACATTTGGCTGCCTATGTCCACCACCTAGATACAGTGATAGCTCTGGGGCAGAGACCATCTGTGACAAAAGTGTGTTCTGTTCCACCAATGGCCGCCTCCAGAACTGTATAAGAGCCATGGATGTGCCATATGCTGTGCACATTCTGACACACTAACTTTATCAAAGCATTTCACTGGCAACCGGTTTTAGAATTTTATTGGGTTTTTAACCACTTCAGCCCTGGAAGGTTTTACCCACTTAATGACCAGGCATTTTTTTGCGATACGGCACTGCGTTACTTTAACTGACAATTGCGCAGTCGTGCGATGCTGTACCCAAACAAAATTGATGTCCTTTTTTTCCCCCCACAAATAGAGCTTTCTTTTGGTGGTATTTGATCGCCTCTGCGGTTTCTATTTTTTGCGTCATAAACCAAAAAAAGAGCAACAATTTTGAAAGAAAAAACAATATTTTTTACTTTCTGCTATAAAACATACCCAATAAAAAAAATTCAATCAAATTTCTTCATCAATTTAGGCCAATATGTATTATGCTACATAATGTTTGGAAAAAATTCTCAATTGGCGTATATATTGATTGGTTTGCGCAAAAGTTATCACGTCCACACACTCTGGGATATATTTAGGTACTTTTTATTTTATTTTTTACTAGTAATGGCAGCGATCAAAGGGTTAACTGTGTTACCTAAGTGTGCTTACTAACTGTGTGGAGGATGAACTCATTGCAGGAACGGAGAGATATGTGTTCCTGATTAGCAGGAATTACAGATCTGTCTAACAGAATGACGGTCTGCTTTGTTTACATCAGCAGACCACCGTTCTGTCATTCCCCGGAGCGATCGCAAGAGGCTGGCGGCCATCGCAGCCGCCGGGCCCGCTGATTGGCTTCCGCTGTGCCCAATCACGGCAGGAGCAGGCCGCTGTCGGCGTGCACGCCCCAGACCAGGGTTGCACGGACAATGTACAGGTACGCTGTTTTGCGCAGTCGGGCCGCCCTGCCGCAGTATATTTACAGTGGGCGGTTTGGAACTAATTAATACTCAAAACTTTTTTTTTTTTTATAAAAATAATAACATATATTTATAAGTAAGAAAGAAATATATTATTTACCATATACATGTGTCTGTGTGAATATTTTATTTGAGGTTGGAAGAAAACAATGTTTGGTGCAGAACTAAGGCTCCAAATAACACCAATGCATATTTTCATGCTTTTTGCAGAAATGCAGGATTTTTTTTAACATGGGTTCCTATGGAACAAGTTCACATCAATGCATTTTTGTGCCTCTGCTTTTTTGAAAAGCTTCCCCTGAGGAAGATACAAGTTAATCCCGGTATCGACACACGTAGGGGAGGGGACAGGACGGTGCAGGAGGCAGTGGAGCGTTCTCAGCTAAAGGAAAGGACACATTACTTTAAAAGAGTGGTGCACTGTTGCACCCACGAAATGTGAGTACCCTACGGTACAATAAATTGTTTAAACAATATCACACTATCAAGTTTTTTTCATTATACACATGTGGAACACGTTACCAGCAGCCAGCCCAGGATTCCAACATAATTACTGAACTCAGAGGTGGTGGTTCATATTCGTGTTCTGACCAGGCTTAATTGCAGGGTCACACGCTCTAAGGTGAGCGCATATTTTTTTTAACTGTGAATGGACTGTATATATTATGCATGTCAGTTTGTGAATCAAGCAAAATAGCACTTTGCGCATAGAACTTTTGTAGTGCATGGGAAACACGTTTGTGAATATTTTGAGCACAATTATATTAGCCCAGGTTCACACTGAGGCTGCGGGAGTGAAGCCGTGCGAGTTCAGCTGAACTCGCACGATTTCATTCCTGCCTGTCGGTCCCGATTTCGGCCGCGATTACAGGGACATCTGTGCAGGTTTCTGCACAGATGTCAATGTAAATCGCGGCCCGAAATCGCAAAAAGTAGTACAGAAACTACTTTTTGAAATCGGTGTAGCGCCGCAGATGCGGCGTTGCACCGATTAGGACGGTGCCATTGCCTGCAATTTGCGGCAAATATCGCCGATTTGACATGTGATTTGACATGTCAAATCGCACCAGTGTGAACCAGGGCTTAGATGGATTTTATGACAGATGTTGTTATTTGAGCATTAATGCATATAATTTTTATTTGTTGCACAGAATCACTTTAAAGTGGAGCTCCACCCTAAATTTTGACTTGTGCTGATCGGATTCCTCCCCCCCTCTGGTGTCACAATTGACACCTTTCAGGGGGGAGGGGGGTGAAGATACCGGTCTAAGACAGGTATTTTCACCCACATACGGGAGTCCTCTCTCCGGGAATCTGCGGGAGTGACGTCACTTCCCCCAGACTTCCCGTAGTGTTCTGGGAGACATTCGGCTCCCAGAACACAGGAGCACCAATCAGAACGGCGCAGCGCGACTCGCGCATGTGCCGTAGGGAACCGGGCATGAAGCCGCAGGGCTTCACTTCCTGGTTCCCTCAGCGAGGATGGCGGAGGGAGCAGCAGAGCGACGAGCGATCGCTCGTCCTCTGCTGCGGACGTCGCTGGACTCCAGGACAGGTAAGTGTCCAAATATTAAAAGCCAGCAGCTGCTGTAGCTGCTGGCTTTTAATATTTTTTTTTTCCGGCGGAGCTCCGCTTTAATTAGCATTAAGCTGTGCCACTAATTAGCACTTTATGCATGTGATCTTCTATAGACAATTAATAGAGTGTGGATATATGGATAAGTAGAGAAACTAATTAATTAATAGTTCACACGCTGCACTATAATTGAGCACAGAGTTACACTAATTTTGAGATAGTATATCTCATGTGGTTTTCTACAGACATAGTCTAGCGTGTGTATATATGTGTAAAAAACATAAAGGCATATTTTTTAGCACAGCACTTTTTTCTGTTACTTTTATACTGAATGCACAGCCTTATGGGATGTGATCAGTGCTAGCAGCTGATTATATTAGAACTGACAATTTGTGTATGGTAGATCGCAAGATCACCAGTGTTTAGGTGTATTACATGCTGTTCGTACTCACTCAGTCACTATGAAATTCGTTTTCTGTATTCTACAAAAAACCCAGTTAATCCTGCTGTTTTCTATCTCCACTTTCTGCCCATGTCCCCAATTCAGCTAGGGATTTTGCAGCTGTGGTTGCAACTCTGGACATGCTCAGTTTTCAGTGAGTTTCTGTGCTAAGCATTTCCTCCCTATAACATTTGAGCAGCCCATGTGACTATAGAGTCACACGTGGATGTATACAAAGTGGTAAATGACAGCCTATTCTCTCCCTCCTCCTCCATGCCCACTAATCAGTGGGGGTGGGATATTACATGTAGATTGATGGAGGCTTTACCTCCCTCTTATTCTAAGACACAGGCTGGAAGGGTGTGGCACAGCCTTTGACTGGCAGAAATCCACCCACACCATGTTATTGCCAAAAGAATAATAAAGATTTGATTTCAAATATTTGTATGACAATTTGAAAGAGTTTATTGATATGAATTATTTATTTTTACTCCAAATGCTGTTTATTTTACCAGCACCAGAGGACTAGAAGCTCCTCCAGCTTACGGTATGTTACACTGCAGACAGAATGGGAAAGATCTGGGTCATGTGACAGCTGTATATTGATTAGGAAAAAGGTACCGTATATACGTGAGTATAAGCCGAGTTTTTCAGCACATTTTTTTGTGCTGAAAATGCCCCCCTCGGCTTATACTCGAGTCACCTTTTTGCGCCTGATCTCCCGGACTTTGGGGACCTGATACCGGCCGACCGTAGGGGTCCCCTGGACCCTTGGCACACATGTAGCCCCACTCTTTATCTACAAGTGTGCAAAGTTTGTTGTCTGGGGGACCACCGATTATTTTCAAAGCCGGGTACCCCTTCCATAGACTCCCATGTTAAATGGTCATTTCTGCGGTGACTTTGGGGACCCAGTACCGGCCGGTCGTAGGTCCCCTGGACCCGAAACTTGGCACACATGTTGCCCCATTTCTCCTCTACAAGTGTGCAAAGGTTGTTGTCTGGGGGACCTACGGCCTGGGAGCAGCATTTTTTCAAAGCCGAGAACCCCTTCCATAGACTCCCATGTTAAACGTCAGTCTAGTCATGGCACAGTGAGGCATGGACACCCTAGGCTTATACTCAAGTCAATACGTTTTCCCATTTTTTTGTGGTAAAATTAGGTGCCTCGGCTTATATTCGGGTCAGCTTATACTCGAGTATATACAGTACTTAGATGGTTTTTTTTATTAAAATATTTACAGTTCCATCATCCATATACAGAAATAGAAGGCACAATGCAAAATAAATAGTATGTTTAGTATTACTTTAATTGATGATGTGATCTTTTATCTTAGCTTATCAAATGTAACCAATGTTGATACGGATATAAATAATTATTGCGCTTACCCTAAAACAAAGAGGAGGGAAGCTGCTACACAAGAATGTGACAGAAAATAGTGGTAGTGAGTATGCAGCGCTAAAATGTTAAGACAGTGAAATATATATAAATCACTAAACAACGTGCACCCAACTGGGTTGAAAAAATGTAATTGATAATGAGTCCACGAGTGAAACAAGTAAAGTGGAAATGTCCATTATAAATGGATGAAGAATATCACGGTGAAGATATCATGAAGCCGTATGAACTATCCCATGGAAATTTCCTTCAAACAAATGGTATGACTTAAACACGCTTACCGGAACTGTTGGACCCGACTGTCAGCGACAACGTATCAATCAAGCATGGGTATTCCCAATCAGCAGGTGGACCAAGCAGTCAAAGAAACCCCAAGGAATTTGGGGTACGCCTCACTGGTATCTAGATGGTGTTAACCACAAATAAAGCAAATGGACCCAGTAGTTCACAGCTGGAGGTCAGTCTGGTGTTGGTATCCCAGTCGTGTAGGTGGATCAAACAACCAAGGGGATCAACGAGAAATCCAAGGGTACTGAACGGGTTCTGGTAAACGGTACCCCATGAGGGGTGGCAAAGACCCAATAAAGGAACCCAAAAAACTAATCGACAGAACATGGAAAGAAAAGAAAAAATAGGGGCTCTGATTGTGCAGGTCAAAAAGGTAGGTTTTAATTGATAAAAACCAATATACATGAATAAAAGTGATCACAGTTCAATAAAAGAAATATGGGGAGTGGTGTACCTGGTCTGACGCGTTTCCTCCTACTAGGATTTCCACTGGGGCATCTACCTGCTCCCCCATATTGCACATATATTTATAGAAAACATACAAAACCAATAGCTAGCCAATCAATCAAGGTTTCAATGATGAGGTCCGTGATTGGAAGGGAACCAGTCACATGGTAAACTGAGCTCCAATTCTCAAGCCCGGAACCAATGATATTAAGCGCCATACAGTCCTTCCAGGTTAGTGATGAATCGCATAATCTACCCGAAAGTGACTAATGGCGGCACATGGTGTAGCACATACCCAAAAGTCAGCGAAAATTGGGTACATAAGTCACAGGGTCTTTCCCATCCACTCACTGTTCGGATGAAAAACCATTTCCGGGTCAAACACCATAGCTACACAAATATTATGGCCAATAGTGGAACAGGTGAGGGGAGACCACATTGGATGCGGACCTAGAATGGACCGCCCCACGTCCTGACGCTGCATGCTCGTTGCGCATTCGGCTCAATCTGAGCATCTAATGGCGGTGCGTGCATGCAGCCACATGTCAGGTCACATGACAAGGATAACGTCACCCCCCCATGTCTAATCACATGACAAGGATGACGCTACACCCCCCGTCATGACGCTGCACATCTGCAATATAAGTCGCGCCACACACTTTCAACGGAAGTACCAAGTCGCACCGTGGAAGTGACATCGTCCGCACAGCAGCGCAAAAATGCGCCGTTAGCGTCAGGATAGTCACGCCGCCGCGTGAAAAATGGTGCAGAACCTCGGCTAGAACACCAAAATTAAAACAATTAAAACATTTAGCAATACAAAATATTTCTAAAATGTATGCATGGCCTAAGGCCTAAAAGGTGTGTGGAAATAGAAGGACACACTGCCATCTTCAAGAATGACCATAGTGTCAGACATCCCCACAAAAAATAGATGTGATCCACAGTAACACCCAGAGGTATAAAAGGGGACAACATAATAACAGGCAGAAGCCTCACTAAATAAGGGAGGCCAAATCAAAGTAACATGTGGCAGATATAAACTTGACATAAATAAACACCAACTATCACCTGACTACCCATCTGAAGAATGAATCTAGAATTAAAACAGGAAAAAACAACCAAGGATAGAGGGAAAAGGGAAATGGTAACCTACCAAGAAATATTAAATTAATAATAATCTAAGCTAGATTAATAAAAGAGTTTATGTCCCACTCGATGTTCATACCGAATGGCGAGTAGGTCCTGAGCTCATAAATCCAGTAAGTTTTGAGGCAGCAAACCCCGCGTACACAGGATTCCCCCCTCCAATGAGGGAAAAACTGGTCAATCACCAAAAATTGTGTCCCAATAGGGTCCCAATTGAGGTGTTGTAAATGGTGGCGAGGAACACTATGATTAGTCTTGCCATTATCAATTTTTTTTTCCACTTTCCACACAGTTGGGTGCACATTGTTTAGTGATTTACATATATTTCACTGTCTTAACATTTTAGCGCTACATACTCACTCCCAACCAATGTTGATAATTTCCAGAGTTCCTTATCCTATCTATCATTGCTTTGACATATTTTATTAGTGAGATTGCCACCTCTATAACTGGCCACTTTTTATCATTGTGTTGTGAGCTATATTTAGCTGCCTGGGATTTTGCTGTGAGCTTGGCCAGAAATAATTATAGTAACAAATGGCTCATCTTTCTAAGATTACTTATATTTCGGCTATGCCAATCATTCAGGACATCTGTAGCAGCTTGAATTTACTTTTACTACAACAATATGTAATTCCTTCGTCATAAAAAAATTCAAGTTATTCCTGAGATGTGGAACCAGTAAACTGACAGCTGCTGCTAGCTATATTTAAAACATACCGATTGCACTAAATGAATACATATTGGATGCTCTCATTGCAGTTTTATATGTGCTTTTTGTATGTTCTGTTTTTCAAAGCACAGTTAAACTATACACATTGCAAATCTGGGCATTCAAACCAAAAACCTGACAAGAGGTCATAAGCAGAGTATACATTTAGTGAAAAACACATCAAAACAATTAGCCAATCCACAGATATAGACTACCAAAGCTGTATGCAGATCTTGACTTTTGCTATGAAAGTCGTGCTGCCCCCTTTCCCACCTCCAATTCCCTTATTGGTCAATTAAACTGCCATTTAAATAAAAGACTTGGGGTGCATGACAAGGAATGGCAAAGCCAAAGTGGAACTAAACTGCATCTAAACATCACAAATTAAAACCGCTAAATAATACATTTTTAATATTCAAACGTGGCACACATGTAGCCCCATGTCTCCTCTACAAGTGTGCAAAGTTTGGTGTCTGGAAGACCTATGGTCGGGGAGAACCGATTTTTCAAAGCCGGGCAATCCTTCCATAGACTCCCATGTTAAACATCAATCTAGTCATGGGCACAGTGAAGCATGGGCACAGTGAGGCATGGGCATAGTGAGGCAAAGTGAGGCACAGTGAGGCATGCAGATGGACACCCTAGGCTTATACTCGATTCCATACGTTTTCCTAGTTTTTTGGGGTAAAATTAGGTACCTCGGCTTATATTCGGGTCAGCTTATACTCGAGTATAAAAATATTAGATAAATAATAAGAGTGCGCTAATTATACTTACAAAATAAACAATCACATCTATTTACGTGTTATGTTATGGATATAAATAATTACCCTATCAAAGGTATCTCAAAAGGAGTACCTCACATACACCCTTGATGAACAAAATATAGTATTATATCCTTAATTAATAATAATGGTTTTGATCCAAAAATCAAAAAAAAGTCCAAAAAATTAATTGTAAATACTATCTAAATGTGAGTCCCATTATAAATGCAATCATAAAGTCCAATTTTTCCAAAGAGGTCTCCCAAAGAAAATTCCAACCAAGTGCTGATATTATCAAAAAATATTGCTTGAACGTCGGTTAATCGTGAAACCTTTCTCAAGAAAAATCTTCGTAATTGACGTGTTATTCCTCCACCAAACAATATATTTCACCCAAAGTGCTCAGACAAAGGATGCGCTTACCAGATTGTATTGACCACTTTAATTAAAAAGATGGTCCTTAGAGCTTGTGCAGGATTGTGCCTGCATGCACATCGACACTCAAACACAGGAAAAAATCCAGACCTCTCTTGTCAGGCATAGAGACAGGAAGCTTCATAGCGTAATACAGTTTATTAAAATAAATATAAAAAACAAGGTGTGCCAAATGGCCTCTTACTTTAAAAGTGCCTTTCCCGGCACTAGGATTATGAGCTTGTCTGTATACGAACTCCCCCGCTGCTTCCTCCGAGGTGACGCGCTTGGTGTTCACAGATCTGTTCAAACTCTGAGCGCCGGGATGACACTACGAATCACGTGACCAGGTACTCGAGTATATACAGTACTTGTTCTGCAGGTGCTGCTGCCTCTCTGAGTCTCTCTCAGTTTCTCACATCAGCCGATCAGTGGCGCCGAGGCGTCTAATGTAGTTACGCGGCGAACTGACATGATACCAGGAGCGGAGGTGGGTGGAGCCTCTTCCCTGCACTCGTTGCTAACGCCTGGGCCGCTTGGCGTCTAGCAACGAGTGACGTCAGTGAGTCATGTCGGGCCGCTCTGCGGGCAGGTGCGATAGCGTGCAGCTCCACAGACGGGTAAGAAAGCGGGCGGCTCTGCTTGCGGCGCGGTTTGTGGGCGGCGCGGTTCGTGGGCAGACCGTGCTGCTCAGTGTGTTGGCAGCGCAGGTGAGAGTGAGAGAGCAGGCTCAGTGTGACAGCTGGCCAATCAGCTAGCCGGGAGCGGGGGAGCAGAGAGATGAGATCATCTCTCACCGCCCGTGCCTGCCCTGCATTCCTGCAGTGACTTCCGCCCTCACTGTGCAGGCAGCAGAGAGATTACATTATCTCTCTGCTGCCTGACTCTGGGAGTCTGGGACACAGCAAGAGACAACCAAAACTACACCTTAGCAGGCAAGTTAGTGACAATCCGCAAGGTGTGGCAGGCGACGTGGCAAGTGACAATCCGCAAATTGTGGCAGGTGACGTGGCAAATGACAATCTGCATCTGGTGGCAGGCAAGTGACAATCAGCAAGGTGTGGCAGGTGACGTGGCAAGTGACAATCCGCAAGGTGTGGCAGGTGACGTGGCAAGTGACAATCCACAGGGTGTGGCAAGTGACACGTTCAGGGCTCCCACTAATTGCAGGTGACGGTGGCAAGTGACACACTCGGGGCTCCCACTGATTCTGCATTGAACTATTTAATTTTATATTACAATGTAATAATAGAAATAATGCGCTTCAATCATCCTGACACCACAACAACCATGGTGCCAGGATGATTGAAGCGCCGACACCAGCCATTTCCCTGATAAATTTCCCACAAAAAAAAATATTTTTTGGCAGTGCCCCTCCCGAGGAAAGACTCTGGATCCGCCCCTGGGATCGACAGAAGACAATCTTTCAATCAACTATCGGTTTGCAGTGGCGGCCGGTGCCACAATCCAACGCCACCGCCGCCATTGTATTTATTCGCTGTTGTAACATAACTGGGTGGGCTCTCGGTATCCTCTTTTAAGAGCGGGCGGTCCACTTTCAAATGAAAGTAGTCTCTGCGGCGAATTCGCCGCAAAATCACTTTTATCGGTGGCAGGAGAGGCCCCCCCCTCCTGCCACTCTCTGGTGCCCTCCGCCGCTTACCGCAGCCATCGGCAGCGGCGGAGGCGATTGGGTCTGTTCCCCCGGACTGACATGGAGACGAGTTAGGGGAAGATGGCCCCCACCCATCTCCATATCATTGCAGGGCGGAAGCGACGTCAAAACCCAATGCTCTTAAGGTGGTTGTAAACCCACTTATGCAACTTGCACCTACAGGTAAGCCTAGATTAAGGCTAACCTGTAGGTGCAAGAAATATCTCCTAAACTTACACGGTTTAGGAGATATTTGCAAAAAAGACATGCACCGATGTCTACGGCGCATGTGCACCGTAGACAACGGTGCATTCAGTCAGACTCCCCATTCACAAATCCGGCTTTGCCGGATTTAACGGCTCCCGCGCGCATGCGCAGAGTGACGTCTTCGCCGCTCCGGCCAATCACAGCGCCGGAGCGGCGCTGTGATTGGCCGGAGCGGTGATACCCGGAAGTAACCTTCCGGGTATCTGTGGAGCGATGGCTGCGGCTGGAAGGGGAGACGAGGACGGCTTCAGGGGCCCCAATCTAAGGTAAGTGATGCATAATGAGCTAGTCATTATGGCTTTGTCTTGCAGGTGTTTTTTTTTTTTTTTAAATGGGTTTACAACCACTTTAAAGGGCCATTTTTTTTTTAAATGACATAAAAAATATATTTTTTTATTGCATTTTAGTGTAAATATAAGATCTGAGGTCTTTTTGACCCCAGATCTCATATTTAAGATGTCATGTCATGCTTTTCTTCTATTACAAGGGATGTTTACATTCCTTGTAATAGGAATAAAAGTGACCCAAAGTTTTTTTTTTTTTTTAAATTGTCAAAATAATTTTTTTTAAGTAAAATAAATAAGAAAAACTTTTTTTTTTAAAGCGCCCCATCCCAACGAGCTAGCGCGCAGGAGTGAACGTATACGTGAGCATATGAAAACGGTGTTCAAACCACACGTGAGGTATCCCCGCGATTGTTAGAGTGAGTGCAATAATTCTAGCCCTAGACCTCCGATGTAACTCCAAACATGCAACCTGTAGAATTTTTTAAACGTCACCTATGGAGATTTTTAAGGGTAAAAGTTTGTCGCCATTCCACGAACGGGCGCAACTTTGAAGCGTGACATGTTGGGTATCAATTTACTCGGCGTAACATTTTTTTTTTTTACAATATAAAAAAAAATTGGGCTTACTTTACTGTTGTCTTATTTTTTAATTTAAAAAAGTGAAATTTTTCCCAAAAAAGTGCACTTGTAAGACCGCTGCGCAAAGACAGTATGACAAAAAGTATTGCAATGACCGCCATTTTATTCTCTAGAGTGTTAGAAAAAAATATATATAATGTTCGGGGGTTTTAAGTAATTTTCTAGCAAAAAAAAAATGTTTTTAACTTGTAAACACCAAATCTCAGAAAGAGGCTTGGTCCTTAACCACTTCCGGACCGCCGCACACCGATATACGTTGGCTGTTTGAAGAGGGATATCTTTGTTATAGCAGCAGCTAGCTGCCATAACCCAGATATCCTCTTCTTCAGCCGGCGGTCCGGTTTCCGATAATGGTGGTCTCTGCGGCGGATTCGCCGTGAGATCACCGTTATCGGTTATCGCTCTCCCATGCCCTTTGCCGCTTACCGGAGCCGTCGGCAGCGGCGGAGGCAATCAGGTCCTTCCTGTGGCTGGGTATGGAGATGAGTGAAGAGAAGATGGCCCCCACCCATCCCCATACCATAGCAGGGCGGAAGCGCCGTCAAAACATCACTTCCGCCCATAGCTCTTAAAGTACAATTTTTTATTTTTATTTTTCAAATTATTTTTATTGCATTTTAGTGTAAATATGAGATCTGAGGTCTTTTTGACCCCAGATCTTATATTTAAGAGGACCTGTCATGCTTTTTTCTATTACAAGGGATGTTTACATTCCTTGTAATAGGAATAAAAGTGACACAAATTTTTTTTTTAAAAGAACAGTGTAAAAAATAAAAGGTAAAATAAATAAGAAAAAAAATAAAAACTTTAAACACGTCCTGTCCCGCCGAGCTCGCGTGCAGAAGCGAACGCATACGTGAGCAGCACCCACATATGAAAACGTTTTTCAAACCACACATATGAGGTATCGCCGCGATCGGTAGAGCAAGAGCAATAATTCTAGCCCTAGACCTCCTCTGTAACTCAAAACATACAACCTGTATAATTTTTTTAATGTGGCCTATGGAGATTTTTAAGGGTAAAAGTTTGACGCCATTCCATGAGCGGGCGCAATTTTGAAGAGTGACATGTTGGGTATCAATTTACACAGCATAAGATTATCTTTCACAATTTAAAAAAAAAATGGGCTAACTTTATTGTTGTCTTATTTTTTAATTCAAAAAAGTGTATTTTTTCACAAAAAAGTGCGCTTGTAAGACCGCTGCGCAAATACGGTGTGACAAAGTATTGCAACGACCGCCATTTTATTCTTTAGGGTGTTAGAAAAAAAAATGTGTAATGAATGGGGGTTCTAAGTAATTTTCGAGCAAAAAAATTGTTTTTAACATGTAAACAACAAATCTTAGACAGAGGCTCGGTCCTTTAAGTGGTTGTAAACCCATTACAACCACTTTAACCTACAGGTAAGCCTAGATTAAGGCTTACCTATAGGTGCAAGAAATATCTCCCAAACCTAAAAGGTTTAGGAGATATTTGCAGAAATAGCGGCACCAATGTCTACGGCGCATGTGCCGTAGACAACGGCGCGCAGGTGCACTGAGCGTGCCGTTACTAACGGCGGTCATGCCGTTAGTGGCAGCACCCGTACGCATGCGCGGGAGTGACGTCATCGCAGCTCCGGCCAGTCACAGCGCTGGAGCCGCGATTCCCGGAAGTCACTCCGGGATAGATGGCGGCGTCGGAGGGCCGCTGCGGTGGCTTCGATCTCAGGTAAGTAATTCATAATGAGCTAGTATGCTATGCCTTTGTCTAGCAGGGTGTATTTTTTTTTTTTTACCGAGAGTAAAAAGTGGTTAAGTGTGACAAATATGCAAAAAAAAAAAAAACAGGAACGGGGCAAATACTTTTTGACAGCACTGTATATACTTTAGTCTGCATGATCTGGATACAGGTTAGCCTTAACGTTAGAGGAAAAATCATGTTTTACATACAAATGGATCTACTGAGCATTTTGACATGCAGTTTTCACTGAAGGTAATCTATGATTAGGTACTTTTCACCAGCTTGCATTGCCTTAGTTTGCAATCCAGCTACTTAAAGAATTAATACTATTGGCAGATATATAAGTAAATGTTTCTGTAATTGTAGGAAACTACACTATATTGCCAAAAGTATTGGGGCGCCTGCCTTTACACGCACATGGATGAGCGAGTTTGGGGTGGAGGAACTGCACAGAGTCTTGACCTTAACCCAATAGAACACCTTTGGAATGAATTAGAGTGAAGACTGCGAGCCAGGCTTTCTCATCCAACAACAGTACCTCACCTCACAAATGTGCTTCTGGAAGAATGGTCAAACATTCTCATAGACACACTCCTAAACCTTGTGGACAGCCTTCTCAGAAGAGCTGTTATAGCTGCAAGGGGTGAGCCAACTCAATATTGAACCCTACGGACTAAGACTGGGATGCCATTAAAGTTCATGTGTGTGTAAAGGCAGGTGTCCCAATACTTTTGGAAAAATAGTGTAAATCATATATATATATATCTGAATTTGTGTTTACTGTAAAGCTAAAGCATATCTAAGCCCCAAAACAAAAATGTATTATATTATTTTTTATTTTTTCAAGTGATCCTTCAATTTACTCACTTCCTGCCCCTTCATGCCTACACTGATTTCTTCATTGTATCCCTAGGGGGATCCACGGGTGTCACAAAGGCTCGGTGTCTGCCTTGGTGGTAGATTAATGGGACTCAGATAATTTGTTCCAGTGCCACTGCTAGTGTATGCAGTACCACATGTGGCCAGAGATGGGAGGGGGCGCTGGAGACACTCAGAAAAACTTGGAGACGCTCTAAGGCACTCTGAGCGTCACCGGCGCCCCCGTACCTCTGGCCACATGCGGTACTGCACATCCCAGAGGCTTGAATCCTGCTCATCTTGCGGGACAACGCTCGCAAATCAACTCAAAATTAAAAAAAGAAAAACTGCTCGCATTGCAAAACGCTCATAATCCGCCTTACTAGCAATCCAAGGTTTTACTGTATACTGGAGATTTTAGTTGACTAAAGGAAAACTGGAATTGATTTTCGTCCTAGTTTTTGTCAATTGACTGAATTCTAATTTTATTTATGTTTAGTTTTGGACACTGAAAACATGCAGCTGCCGAAAACTATTTTCGTCTACAAAATTAGCACTGGAATAAAGTGAAATTCTTTAATTGCTGTGTTTAAAAAAAGTCAGCAGTTAGCAGCTCTGCTTGTATTTGTTTTAAAACATGAGCTGTTCAGTAAGACAGGGAGAAGTGTCACAATGTGCAGGACAAGCAGAATGAGATAACAACTGTTTCCCTTTTCAGAGGATCAATTGAAGCAGCTTACATAAAACAGATGTAAAGCCAGAGTGCCATGCCTGACAGGCCAGTACCTAGACAATTCTTATCATATGTTTCCAGGGGTGTAATGTCTCTAATGCTGCCATAGATTATTGAATTCTCCATCTTCTGAGGCTATAAAAAGATGCTCTTGGAATCTAATGAAGAAGTGTTTACACTGCACCCAAGGTCATTTGGGTCTCTTGCACATGAACCTAATAGTTTACCGATGTTTAGGCCTCATTCACACAGGCGTATTTATGTGTACACCCGCAGGAAGGGCCATCTTTGCCTGCACATGTGTTCTCTGCATCTGCCCGCAGGCAGTCTCATTCATATCTATTTAGATGTAGCAGTTGCATGGACACAGGGCCCGGTGTGGGTGCAGGTGCGTGTGCCCAACTACACACTGGGGTTTATTTACTAAAGGTAAATCCACTTTGCACTACAAGTGCACTTGGAAGTGCAGTTGCTGTAGATCTGAGGGGAAGATCTAAAACGAGGGGGAAGCTCTGCTGATTTTATTATACAATCATGTACAAGCAAAAATGCTGTTGTTTTTTTTTTCCTTGCATGTCCCCCTCAGATCTACAGCGACTGCACTTCCAAGTGCACTTGTAGTGCAAAGTGTTTTTTCCTTAGTAAATAAACCCCGCTGTCTGCATTTGGGGACACCCACCTGCACAGCTGTCATATTGGGAACAGCATGTGTGTCTGTACAGTCGCTACATCCTAATAGACAGTGGCGGCCCATCCATTAGGGGCGCCCGGGCCACTCCCTATATGCATAATGGATAGATTCATGCATAGCATGAATCTATCTATGGCCACCGCATCCACCCTCTATTCATGCGTCCGGCCACTTTTCGGGCACCGGGCGCATGAATTACAGCGGCAGGGGATTATTTTGAAGCACCTGATTTGGAGTCAGGCTCTAATAGGCTTCAAAATAGGTAGAAAAGGAAAATACTGCGCTAAACCAAAAAACAATATGCATGCAAGCTGCCAACACTCAAACAAACAAAGTGTACAGGAATAGTGAATAAAAATAGTGTGGCGCTCAAAGCAATAAATACTTATAATAAGTGAATGGCTACTTAAAGCAATAGAACCAACAGTGCTCTAATAACACAATAATAAATGTGAGTCCGCTTCATAGGGTATTCATATGAATTGTCCTCCTTGCGAACTATGTGATATACCGTAATAGGTGAACTGTGAAAAATAGAATACAGTCCCAAATAACAAGATGTGTGTGATCATGGATGTCCTTCAATGGATAGCCTTGCCACAACGCAGACTAACAAAGGGACTTCAATGCAAATGATGAATCAAGCAAGGAGAAGACACTAGTTGTTATAGATGGGTACTCTTACCGCTGATGGTGGACCCACCTACCGTACGGCAGTGGGTCTTGCAGGCTTAGTGGTCACCAAGACCAGACGAGATATAGCTGGATGTCCTGGGTCCTCACTTGAACTCCAACCGGATGACTGAAGAGGCAGCTCAAACGATGGATTTTTCTCACATGGGCCAGGTTCCACAGCAATCCGCGAAAAATATAAAGATGGAAGAAAACCAAAAAGACTCCAGATGGTGCAGGTCAATAAAAAACGATTGCCGGAATTTTATTAAATAAAAATATTTTGTCCAACAGTCATGCAGACAAATAAAAAGTGATCACGAAATAAAAATATATTCAAAGCAATATGGGGTGCAGCGTCAGCAAGCCCTACGCGTTTCGACTACTACAGTCTTCAACAGGGGCATGACGCTGTACCCCCCATATTGCCAACATTTATAAGAATTTCACATACTCTGACACACCCCGGAAGGGGTGGAGTCAAAACAGGAAATGACATAAGGTCTCACAATCTCAATACGTAGTTCCATAATGTGCAACTAAAACAAATGAACTATGTGTATCAATTCAATAAAGCATTGGATAACCTGTATATTAAACATATCAAAAAATATATGTGCCTCCATAACCTAAATCAAGGTATAGGGCTGGGGATTTAATCATGACACCTGTATGGAACTTACCCTAATGAGGGCAACGCCCATTATGATCTTCTCATTATCTAGATAGTCTGTGTAGAATGATGTCCCAGGTTCACCACGGCATAAACCAGATTCAACAGGATGTCATGGTCCCACCTGACCGAAATCATCACTGGGGACACCCTTGTGTATAGCACTGGGGACACCTCAGCATTGGGGACACTCCAACAATGCTGTGCCCCCACGTAACATCCCCCAGAATGCAATCTATACGTTGTACAGCTAAGTCTAGTACACTATGTGCAATACCTCTATGTTACCCCCTCTGGCGCTAAATCAGAGTCCCACTGGCGCTTCCCCTTGCAGCATCATCAGCAGATGTTTGCTGCAAATGTCTATGGGGACACCAGTGAGACGCTACGTGGCCGCGCTATGTCCGTGCGCGCATCCCGCGCATGCGCGCGACGACGATGTAGTCACGTGATCGCGTAACGCATCACGTGATACCGGCCGGCGTAAATTTATGGAAAGAGAAATGCTTCACGTCTCGCAGGGGGGTTAGAGTAGTGCAACCATCCGATGCGCCCTCTTGTGGGGTTTAAACAAAATACATGTTCAAAATACATGTTGTATAGACGGCAGCAGGTGCTGATATAAATAAAGCCAAAAAGCACCTAGCTGAACCTCTTATACACATGTAGAATGGTAGTTCCTATATTAAATTTTTTTTTTAATTTATCCATAATTATTAGTAATACATCAAGCAATTACCTGATGAGGGATAAATCTGACTCACCTCTTAATTAATGATAATACATTCAACGTTTTCCTGATGGGGGATAAATCTAACTCACCTCATGTCTGAAACCTAATTTTCATGGTAAGGGGAATATCCAACCAATAGACCAAAAGGCCAATGAGCAGATACTGTACCCCCATATATTAATGGTAAACCAATAATTGAATGTAACCCCAAATATTAGTGTTACAAGGGGATCGCTAACAACAAAAGAAGAAGGAAAAAGAAAAAGGGAGGGGCAAAGGAACTCACAATCTAAGCAAGGGCAGAAAAAATACGTGGATATATTATTCTTTCACCCGAGTCGCCTAAAAGGCGCACACGGGGGATGCCTGCCCTATGGTCACCATTCCCCAAATATGGATACACGAGCCCAGGTGCCTCACGCCCGATTGATGAAACAGTTGAGATCCCACTCAACGTTCATACCATGGGGTGAGTAACACCTGAGCTCGTGTATCCAATAAGTTTCTAATCTCGAGACACCCCGTAGGGAGAAATCTCCCCTCCAGTGGGGAACGAACCTGTCAATCACTTGAAACTGGGTGCCTCTAGGGTCCTTTGCATGATGTTCTAAGTAATGTCGTGACACCGTGTGTTTGTCACATCCCTTACGTATTTTGGCCAGATGTTCATTGACTCGAATGGAAAAATTACGTATTGTGCGCCCTACGTATTGAAGTTTGCACGGGCATGTGATGAGGTACACAATAAATCGGGTGACGCAGGTAGTAAATTGTGACATAGTGTAACTGCGTCCCGTGACACTGGAGCTAAATGTGTCTGTTTTGCGTCTCCCCAACACATTAACCATGCAAACATTACATTTTTTACAAGGGTAATATCCATTGGCTTCCGGAAAGAAAGAGATCCTTTTGGGGGGGTCTATTATATTAGGGGCCACCTCCCCCTGAACGGAGCGTGCACCCCTAAAAATTACGCCAGCCCGCTCAGGCAGGGAAGGGCCCAAAGTTCTGTCGCTTTGTAAGACCTTCCAGTGTCTATTTAGGATTTTCTTCATTTCCTTATGTTGGGTGGAATAAGATGTGATCCTCTGGGCTAATTACTTTACTTTACTTTACTTTAATGATGCTGGTCTACAACTTCTCAATTTTTTGATTGAGAAAAAGCGGGTCAGGATGTCCGCATTAGATAAAGAAATCAGGGAAATTAGAGACAAGCTCTCTCCCTCTAGTGGTACTCCTGAATATGTATCTCTTTCCTCTGCTCTTAAAACCATCCTTGAAAAGGAGGAGAAAGATCAGAGGAATAAGAAACAAAAAAAGTACAACCGAGATACAGGTGACTATAAGGGAAACTTAGTCTTTGGCTGGCAGAAAAAACTGGCCAACCAGACAAACAACCCTGAAAATAATTCTAACATGGATCTTTCTGAGCCAGTTGATGTAATTATAGATAGGACTCTTATCTATGAACCTCCCTCCACATCTCTACGAGGAGGTCAGAACAATAAGGGTGGTACACATACACCCAAGAACAATAAACAAACACCAGCCTTGGCTCCTCACGAACCAGGCCAAGGTAGATATAGTTCTGTACCCCGAGGTAGAGGTCACCCTCAACGGGGTAGAGGTTATGGACAAGGCGATAGGGGTCAGATGTATCCAAGAGATCCATCAGGGAGAACTCCCTTACCTTGGAGGGATAATGGATCTGGTTCTAATACGAATTATATACAGGGTACACCTATACCTACCCAGAACCGTTATACTCTACCACAGGGCAAAGGCCCGTATGACCCGTATTATGACTCTTACTCAAACCCTGGGTGGGGTAAGGAACTACATAGACCAGTATATGGTCACAGTTACAATCACCCTGGTCCACCACAATACCAGGGTTTTCACAAGCCTACCTTCCACACCCCCAGAAGCCCAAGAGTAAACGAGGCTCAAGGGGGGGGCGGCGCATCCAGCGCAAAAAGACCAAGGGTAAATTAGGTGCGGGTATTTTTAATCTAAGTTCTACTGTTCTCACTCCTCAAGAACAATCTGTATTAGATAAAGGTCTAAAGTTTGTTCCCCCGCGCAAACTGAACAAATTTTCCACCTTTATCGATTTTCAAAAGTTTATAAGAAAATTAAACATTCAAAGGCACTTTTTAGCACTCCCATCAACTGATGCCCAAAAGAAAGATGAAGTGTCTATTATGCCTTCAGTACCTATTCCTTCTACACAATTAGGGAATCAGTCCACTAGTGTACGTTCAGGGCTTTCTAATCCCTCTTTGTTCAACCCCCCAGTGAGCTCAGCTCCTTCCATTAACGTCTTCCGTACTTTGGTATTAAAAGATCTTGATGAATTGCCCACAAAAAGAGTCCACCAGGATCCTATTATTGCTGCAGGTTTAAAAACTTTATGCAGTAATAAAAATCTTATTGTCCGCCCTGCGGATAAAGGAGGTGGAATAGTAGTACTAGATAAGACAAATTACGTTAATGAGATGAATAGGCTCCTGGAGGACCGAGCGACATATCATCCCCTACCTGGGGATCCTACATTGAAATACAAGAAGGCCCTCGTTGATATTGTCAACGAGGGCTTTTCTCTCAATGTTCTTAATAAAAAAGAACAGGAATACCTGGTGCCTCTTGCACCACGTATTCCTGTGATTTATTACCTCCCAAAGGTACATAAGGACCCAGTCAATCCCCCAGGGCGACCTATCGTAAGCGGGATTGACTCGGTTACTTCACGCATTGGAAAGTACATCGATTTCTTTCTACAGCCTTTGGTGAAATCGATACCCTCTTATCTGAAAGATACGAAGGATACTATTAATTTACTTGAGAAAGTTCGGCACCACGGAGATTTGATTCTTGTCACTGCAGATGTGGCTTCATTATACACCTGCATACCACATCAATTGGGTTTGGGGGCAGTGGAGTTGTTTCTTTCCAGAAACTCCCCACTGCCTTTATTACAGAGGAACTTTATCATGGAGTTGCTCAACTTTGCCACTAGGCATAATTATTTCTGGTTCCAGGGAACATTCTCCTCCCAAATTAGGGGTGTGGCAATGGGGGCCAAATATGCCCCCAGTCTTGCCAACCTCTTCATGGCCCAGTGGGAGGAGGATGTCGTCTATGCCCTTAACAGACCTGAATTGGTCCTGTGGGCTAGATATATAGACGACATCCTCCTCCTATGGAAGGGCACGAGAGAATCACTGGATACCTTTATGAGGACTCTTAATGTTAATGATCGTGGTATTGCATTAACATATGAGGCCAGTTCCTCGTCGATACATTTCCTAGATTTAGAAATCATAGTTGCCAATGACCGTTTGGAATTTAAAACATACTTTAAACCAACGGACAGAAATGGCTACATCCCCGTCGATAGCTGCCACCACGAACAATGGTTGAAGTCCGTTCCTCGAGGACAGTTCCTCCGCTTGAGGAGGAACTGTACCCGAGAACAGGACTTTTTGGCCCAATCTCAGATTTTGAAGGAAAGATTCATCGATAGGGGCTACTCAGCAGTCCAGTTAAATGCAGACATTGCTTCTGTATTGGCAATTGAAAGACCATCTCTCCTTATTGAAAAACAGGCGAAAGCTAAAGAGGATAGATTTAGATGGTCTTTTGTCACATCTTATTCCACCCAACATAAGGAAATTAAGAAAATCCTAAATAGACACTGGCAGGTCTTACAAAGCGACAGAACTTTGGGCCCTTCCCTGCCTGAGCGGGCTGGCGTAATTTTTAGGGGTGCACGCTCCGTTCAGGGGGAGGTGGCCCCTAATATAATAGACCCCCCAAAAGGATCTCTTTCTTTCCGGAAGCCAAAGGATATTACCCTTGTAAAAAATGTAATGTTTGCATGGTTAATGTGTTGGGGAGACGCAAAACAGACACATTTAGCTCCAGTGTCACGGGACGCAGTTACACTATGTCACAATTTACTACCTGCGTCACCCGATTTATTGTGTACCTCATCACATGCCCGTGCAAACTTCAATACGTAGGGCGCACAATACGTAATTTTTCCATTCGAGTCAATGAACATCTGGCCAAAATACGTAAGGGATGTGACAAACACACGGTGTCACGACATTACTTAGAACATCATGCAAAGGACCCTAGAGGCACCCAGTTTCAAGTGATTGACAGGTTCGTTCCCCACTGGAGGGGAGATTTCTCCCTACGGGGTGTCTCGAGATTAGAAACTTATTGGATACACGAGCTCAGGTGTTACTCACCCCATGGTATGAACGTTGAGTGGGATCTCAACTGTTTCATCAATCGGGCGTGAGGCACCTGGGCTCGTGTATCCATATTTGGGGAATGGTGACCATAGGGCAGGCATCCCCCGTGTGCGCCTTTTAGGCGACTCGGGTGAAAGAATAATATATCCACGTATTTTTTCTGCCCTTGCTTAGATTGTGAGTTCCTTTGCCCCTCCCTTTTTATTTTTCCTTCTTCTTTTGTTGTTAGCGATCCCCTTGTAACACTAATATTTGGGGTTACATTCAATTATTGGTTTACCATTAATATATGGGGGTACAGTATCTGCTCATCGGCCTGTTGGTCTATTGGTTGGATATTCCCCTTACCATGAAAATTAGGTTTCAGACATGAGGTGAGTTAGATTTATCCCCCATCAGGAAAACGTTGAATGTATTATCATTAATTAAGAGGTGAGTCAGATTTATCCCTCATCAGGTAATTGCTTGATGTATTACTAATAATTATGGATAAATTAATTTTTTTTTTTTTTTTTTTTATATAGGAACTACCATTCTACATGTGTATAAGAGGGTCAGCTAGGTGCTTTTGGGCTTTATTTATATCAGCACCTGCTGCCGTCTATACAACATGTATTTTGAACATGTATTTTGTTTAAACCCCACAAGAGGGCGCATCGGATGGTTGCACTACTCTAACCCCCCTGCGAGACGTGAAGCATGTCTCTTTCCATAAATTTACGCCGGCCGGTATCACGTGATGCGTTACGCGATCACGTGACTACATCGTCGTCGCGCGCATGCGCGGGATGCGCGCGCGGACATAGCGCGGCCACGTAGCGTCTCACTGGTGTCCCCATAGACATTTGCAGCAAACATCTGCTGATGATGCTGCAAGGGGAAGCGCCAGTGGGACTCTGATTTAGCGCCAGAGGGGGTAACATAGAGGTATTGCACATAGTGTACTAGACTTAGCTGTACAACGTATAGATTGCATTCTGGGGGATGTTACATGGGGGCACAGCATTGTTGGAGTGTCCCCAATGCTGAGGTGTCCCCAGTGCTATACACAAGGGTGTCCCCAGTGATGATTTCGGTCAGGTGGGACCATGACATCCTGTGGAATCTGGTTTATGCCGTGGTGAACCTGGGACATCATTCTACACAGACTATCTAGATAATGAGAAGATCATAATGGGCGTTGCCCTCATTAGGGTAAGTTCCATACAGGTGTCATGATTAAATCCCCAGCCCTATACCTAGATTTAGGTTATTGAGGCACATATATTTTTTGATATGTTTAATATACAGGTTATCCAATGCTTTATTGAATTGATACACATAGTTCATTTGTTTTAGTTGCACATTATGGAACTACGTATTGAGATTGTGAGACCTTATGTCATTTCCTGTTTTGACTCCACCCCTTCCGGGGTGTGTCAGAGTATGTGAAATTCTTATAAATGTTGGCAATATGGGGGGTACAGCGTCATGCCCCTGTTGAAGACTGTAGTAGTCGAAACGCGTAGGGCTTGCTGACGCTGCACCCCATATTGCTTTGAATATATTTTTATTTCGTGATCACTTTTTATTTGTCTGCATGACTGTTGGACAAAATATTTTTATTTAGTAAAATTCCGGCAATCGGTTTTTATTGACCTGCACCATCTGGAGTCTTTTTGGTTTTCTTCCATCTTTATATTTTTCGCGGATTGCTGTGGAACCTGGCCCATGTGAGAAAAATCCATCGTTTGAGCTGCCTCTTCAGTCATCCGGTTGGAGTTCAAGTGAGGACCCAGGACATCCAGCTATATCCCGTCTGGTCTTGGTGACCACTAAGCCTGCAAGACCCACTGCCGTACGGTAGGTGGGTCCACCATCAGCGGTAAGAGCACCCATCTATAACAACTAGTGTCTTCTCCTTGCTTGATTCATCATTTGCATTGAAGTCCCTTTGTTAGTCTGCGTTGTGGCAAGGCTATCCATTGAAGGACATCCATGATCACACACATCTTGTTATTTGGGACTGTATTCTATTTTTCACAGTTCACCTATTACGGTATATCACATAGTTCGCAAGGAGGACAATTCATATGAATACCCTATGAAGCGGACTCACATTTATTATTGTGTTATTAGAGCACTGTTGGTTCTATTGCTTTAAGTAGCCATTCACTTATTATAAGTATTTATTGCTTTGAGCGCCACACAGGCTTCAAAATAGGGTGGGTTCAAGTCACAGAGCATGTCATGTTATAACCAAAAATATTAATGTATTTTATTTGGATTCTATGTGATAGACCAACACAAAGTGGCACATCATTGTGAAGTGAAAGGAAATTGATAAATGGTTTTCAAATTCTTTTTACAAATAAATGTCTAAAAAGTGTGGTGTGCATTTGTATTCAGCCCCCCTGAGTCCATACTCTGTAGAACCACCTTTCAGCTGCAAGTCTTTTTGGGTATGTCTCTACCAGCTTTGCACATATAGAGAGTGACATTTTTGCCCATTCTTCGGGGGGGGGGGGGCGACTTTGCAGGCGCCTATGACAGGTAAGTGTCCTTAATAAAAGTCAGCAGCTACAGTGTTTGTAGCTGCTGACTTTAAAAAAATAAAAATAAATCGCGGGTGGAACCCCACTTTAAATACTTTGCCTCAACCCTATAATTGCCACTTTTGCTGGACAGCTTGGTCTGTTAACCACTTGCCGACTACTGCAGGACGATATACGTCGGCAGAATGGCACGCGAGCTCCGTGAGTGTGATCGTGGGTCCCGCGGACTCCATGTCCGCCGGGAGTCCCGCGATCATCTCACAGAGAGGAAGAACGGGGAAATGCTGATGTAAACAAGCATTTCCCCGTTCTGCCTAGTGACAGGACACTGATCACTGCTCCCTGTGATCGGGAGCAGTGATCAGTGTCGTGTCATACGTAGCCCAGCCCCCACACAGTTAGAAAACATCCCTAGGACACACTTAACCTCTTCAGCGCCCCCTACTGGTTAACCCCTTTACTGCCAGTGTCATTTACACAGTAATCAGTGCATTTTTATAGCACTGATCCCTATATAAATGACAATGGTCCGATGTGTCCGCCATAATGTCGCAGTCACGATAAAAATTGCTAATCGCCGCCATTACTAGTAAAAAAAAAAAATTAATAAAAATGCCATAAAACCATCCTCTATTTTGTAGACGCTATAATCAATAAACGTTTATTGATATTTGTTTTACCAAAAATATGTAGAAGAATACGTATCGGCCTAAACTGAGGAAAAAATATTATATATTATATATTTTTTATATATTTTTTGGGGATATTTATTATAGCAAAAAGTAAAAAAATATTGCTTTTTTTTCAAAATTGTCGCTCTTTTTTTGTTTATAGCGCAAAAAATAAAAACTGCAGAGGTAATCAAATACCACTAAAAGAAAGCTCTATTTGTGGAGAAAAGAGGACGTCAATTTTGTTTGGGAGCCACGTCGCATGACTGCGCAATTGTCAGTTAAAACGACGCAGTGCAGAGTCGCAAAAAGTGCTCTGGTTTTTATGCAGCCAAATAATCCGGGGCTGAAGTGGTTAAAGGGGTTGTAAAGGTTAATTTTTTTCTTTCTAAATAGGTTCCTTTAAGCTAGTGCATTGTTGGTTCACTTACCTTTTCCTTCAATTTCCCTTCTAAATGTTTTTTTTCTTTGTCTGAATTTCTCACTTCCTGTTTCTCCTCAGTAAACTTCACACCATCATCCGAGTGGTGGTTAGTTAGCCAGAACAGCTTACTGAACAGCTTACTGAGGAGGAACAGGAAGTGAGAAATTCAGACAAAGAAAACAAAGAAAAAAAAACATTTAAGCCCCATACACACTATCAGTTTTCTTGCAGGTTTTTCTCTTCAGGTTTACCAAAACCATGTAGTGCAAGGGCCTGCCTGATTGCATACGAATTGAAACTCTTAAGGTTTGACCTCATATTAGATGGTTTTGGTAAACCTGAAGAGAAAAACCTGCAAGAAAACTGATAGTGTGTATGGGGCTTCAGAAGGGAAATCGAAGGAAAAGGTAAGTGAACCAACAATGCACTAGCTTAAAGGAACCTATTTAGAAAATAAAAAACAAACCTTTACAACCCCTTTAAAGAAAATTGAAAAGTAACAGACTTACTGGCAGGATGAACAGTTAATACAACTATGTTACAGGGGACTCAGAAAAACAGTGTTAATGCTAATGACAGACTGCATTATATATGTCATTTTGTAATTTTCCCATGGTTGCTCTTTTTCAGAGAGTACTATATATCCAGCCGAAAAAGGCACATCGGAGAAGGAAAGAGGGAGAGTCCACCTAAATCAGGGCTGGCTGGGAGCTATGTTTACAGTATATTACAATACAGAACATAATGATTTTGGATTGATCTGTATGTAAATTGCAGTAGCTGGGTTAGGTTATTACAGCTGTTTAGAACAATGTCACTACACCCTATCATACAATTCAGACCAAAACAGACAAGAGCACCTGCCAGGCACCTCTCTATATTTACCCTTCCAGTGAGGTCAACAGCCCAAGAATGGACATAGCAAGCACGACCTCTCCAGCATTATTTTTAGCAGGAGCTCTGTCCCTTATCCATTTGTTGGCAGAGTTTAATCACTCCCAGTTACATTTCCACACTTGTTGGAGTCCTTGTGAATTTGCTGGATACCATTTGTATACAAGGCAAGAATGTAAAGATGGTACATCAGACCTGCACATAAATAAACTTACACAAAGCTTATACAGGTAAGATTAGCCCAGTTTTTACTTCTCTTGGTACATATTTATTTGTCTGCGGTGGGTAACCATTATTTTAGTTATGTTGTGTTATGTACTATGGATCATTGCAATTTGATGTCTTATGCCTCGTACACACGACCGGTTTTCCTGACGAGAAAACTGCCATTTTTTAGATTGGTCGGGAAAACCTGTCGTGTGTATGCTCCATAGCAGTTTTCCCGACGAGAAAACTGCCATTTTTTAGATTGGTCAGGAAAACCGGTCGTGTGTATGCTCCATAGCAGTTTTCCTGACGAGAAAACTGCCATTTTTTAGATTTGTTGGGAAAACCGGTCGTGTGTATGCTCCATAGCAGTTTTCCCGACGAGAAAACTGCCGCAAAAAAATTAGAACCTGCTCTATTTTTTCCCGTCGTGTTTCCCGTCTGTCTTTTTCTCGTCGCGAAAACCGCTCGTGTGTATGCTTTTCCGAAGGGAAAAAAACGCGCATGCTCAGAATCAAGTATGAGACGGGAGCGCTCGTTATGGTAAAACTAGCGTTCGTAATGGAGATAGCACATTCGTCACGCTGTAACGGACTGAAAAGCACGTGGCTGAAAACCGAGAATCGTCTCTCACCAAACTTTTACTAACACGAGATCAGCAAAAGCAGCCCAAAGGGTGGCGCCATTTGAATGGAATCCCCTTTATAGTGCCGTCGTACGTGTTGTACGTCACAGCGCTTTGGTGGAGCGTTTTTTTGCCTGAACGTGTGTATGCAAGGCAGGCTTGAGAGGAATCACGTCGGGAAAAACGTCGGTTTTTGGCATGTCAGGAAAACCGGTCGTGTGTACGAGGCATCAGTCTTTAGTAGTGCTATTCAAATTTGTACTGAAAATATACTGGCTAATCAAGCCTCATTGCACACCTAATATACTGCACTTCACTCCAAATGTACCTATATTAAAATCTGATAAGCAGAAAGTTGTTTTAATGAAAAATAATTGCATCTTCGTGTTTCCTTTCCATATGTTATACAATGAGGGCTGTGAAGGGAGTTTCAAAAGCAACACTTTTCACTCCAACAAATATGGAAAATACCAAATCTTATGGTAGTTGGGAGTTATAATGTTATACCTAGCATTATATTAGGAACATATAGCCTGTATAATATGCATGCTTAGAAATAGGTCTTATGTGGAGAACTTTAGCTGTGATTTAATAAGCAAGCAACAAGGGGGTCTCATAAGTCTGAGGAACTACAAGTCCCATCATGGCCTGTATTTGGCCAGGATATACTGGGAACTGCAGGGGCTTAAAAAAATGAACAGCTACCCATGCTTGCTGAAAACTTCATCAAACATACCATAATGATTAAAGTAAAAATGTCATAAGCTCTTGCAGTTTGATTTATATTTGGGCATTACTACATGGGATTTTTTATGCTGCTGTCCACTAATCATGAGTTTGTGATGAAAAATTATAAAAAAAAAAAAAAAATGAATGAAACTGAATGTTTTTTTTTGAGCTGCTACATCTAAATCTATTATTTAGATCATGTGCTGATCATGCAATGATCTAAACAGTCCACATTCCATTTCTCTTTCTGCAAAATCTGACTAGTCTTTACATAATATATACAGTAGGGAACTAAATGTACCAATAGACATGAGGGTCAGAAAATCTGACCCCAGACAGGCAAATCTATCGAAAGACTAGTTCATAGAAATGCAGCAGTAATCAGCTGGGGAAAACCAATGAAGGACCAACTAGGGCAGGGGTAGGCAACCTTGGCTTTCCAGCTGTTTCGAAACTACAATTCCCATGAGACATTGCAAAGCCCTGACAATCACAGGCATGACTCCTAGAGGCAGAGGCATGATGGGATTTGTAGTTTCACCACAGCTGGAGTGCTGAGGTTGCCTATCCCTGAACTAGTGAGTAATTTCACAGCTCAAACAGTTGTAAACATACAGTATTATGAACATCCCAGACAGATTATGTGCCAATTTAAATATGGACTTTTTTAGGCTTTACAATGAATAGCAAGTGTCTTCAGGTGCTTAGCACTATATGTGATCCTTATACAATGCCCCCACACTTTTGAAACCCAGCACACAATTACCAATCAGCTTTTTGGTCTTTTGAATCTACCTATGTGCCATCTCACCCCATCCACCTTACTACAGACTCATCAATGTCATGGGTGACTCCAATAGTGAGACCTGTGGGAGGGAGCAACCACCACAAACCTGTTTGATATTTGCACACTGGGTTTCAGGGGGTCATCTTGTTGGTGACACTGCCCCCTCCTATCCCATGAGCCTCCTGGTTGTCCCACCCATAACAATGACAGGGCCAGTAGTAAAGTGGACGGGATGGGAGTGTACATGACCAGAAGATGAAGAAGCTGGTTAGTATGGTGTCAGGAATGCAGGGTCATGTGACATGTCATTAGAACAGAAAGTGAGACTGAATCTCCCCAATGGTGACACAGTAAGCAAGATATATTTGAAAGAGGTTTCCACCCTTCTTCAATCTTCTATATTTCCCTTCATTTTCTGACCTGACCACACAACAAGAATGGAAATGTGTTCAGCAGGACACAGATAGGTTTTTAATGCTAACAGAGGTTCTAACTCTTCCATACTCTATCCAAAACGTGGAGTTTCACTCAGGCTCCTTTCACACTGAGGTGCTTTGCAGGCGCTATTGCGCTCTAAATAGCGCCTGCAATGCGCCCCAAAAAAGCCTCTCAATACTATCCAATGTGAAAGCCCGAGGGCTTTCACACTGGAGCATTGCGCTTGCAGGAGGCTCAAAAAACTCCTGCAAGCCGCATCTTTAAGGCGCAATAGGAGCGCTAAAAATAGCGCTCCTATAGCGCTCCTGCCCATTGAAATCAATGGGGTAGCGCCTCTAATACGCCCGCAAAACGCCTCAAAGAGGCGTTATTGCGGGTGTTTTTAACCCTTTTTCGGTCGCTAGCGGGGGTTGAAATACCCCCGCTAGCGCCCGCAAATCGCAGCCAAAAAAACGGTATAGCGGTGCTAAAAATAGCGCCGCTATACCGCCAGGGCATCCAGCGCCTCAGTGTGAAAGTAGCCTTAAAGTCAACAGTCATACACAGAAAAGATTGGGGCATCTTATCTTACTTGGGCTTGACCATGGACAAATCAATCAGCACATTTGGCTATGCATGGATGATACTGCTGCTGACTTCCCTCAAAATGCTAGTTGCTTGGCTTCCTGTAGTCTCAGTACGTTGGACCGTATGCAAGCATGCAGCTAGAGAGGTCAGAGGAAAGACATAATTCCTGATCTGCACATTTTTCCCACATAAGCATAAAAGCCAGGAAATCTTGAAATTGACAGTTCAGCATCCATCAGTAACAAATACCAGGAATTATATATATTATAATTCTAGCGCCCTCACCCCTTTCCTCCCGTCTCTTTGGCTCACTCATGAGAGGAAAAGGCGCAAGGTGCCACCATGCCTGTACCCTCTGGTTTGCAGAGGTTAAGCACACTTGTTTCACCTACGGGTCTTGCAGCGAAGTTCTCCTCAAAGTTGGGTTCTGTCCTCAGTGTGCAAGGACAGAGTCTCTATGCCCCAAGTAACTCCAAGGTCCAAGCAAGTATATCACTCCAACGTAGAGCTTTATTTTCTTTGCACGAAGAGAGAAAGGTGTTAGAAGGATAGACAGCATTCAGGCACTTCTGGCTTCGTCGCCACTCGGTCCCAAGTGGGTACAGCTCACCCGGATAGCCACCAATGGTGCTAGCAGCCAGCGTGCAGCTCGAACAGTCAATCTAGATCCCTAATAGATGTGTCTAGGAGATCCTCTGCCACAGGACCTATAGTGTCCCAAACCTCCTGATAGTCCAGATTGTTAGGCCCCTGGGTTCCAGATGGATGACATCCCCCTGGAGAGTTACTGGGCCCCTTCCTTCACTGTGATCTCTCACCAGTCCTTCGGAACGGTCCTCCCCCAGCCTCCTCAATCCAGGAACGGGTCTCCTCGCAAGGCAGCACCCTGAGATTCTTCCTTCCGAAGCGGGCTCCAGCTAAATGTGCTGGGCCCAGGGCTGAAGTTGCAGTCCCAGGACTAAAGGTGCCTGGGACTGAGACATACGTGGCCCCATGGCCTGGAAGGCCACACACTCGACTCCCGAACCCACAGGTTCCCTCGGGTACAGGTCCACAGATCTCTCTCTCTCTCTGAACAATGGGGTCCGCCCTTTTTGTATCCTCTCCCAGCATGCACAGCAGGCCGACCCCGCCCACCGCACGGCTGCCGAGAGAGGGGACACCAAATCGCCACTCCAACACCTGTGGTTCAACCCCGAGTACAAGTGACAGCGCCCCCTATACTACTTAGGGGAACTGCAAGCCAGGTGAAGTAGCAGCAATGTAGAGTCCAGTAATTGAAAGACTTGAGCCAACTATCACTCAAGTCACCCCTAAATTTGGCATAACATAACCTCAATTTAGGACCCCCGCTACATAATATATATTATAATGACATGATGGTGCAGGGTCACTAGTGTATTGCATTCTATTCAACCTATTTCATCATTGGTTGTTAAAATGCCTGCAGGGTGTCCAAAGTTGTAATACTTTACAATTAAAACCTGTGGCTTTGTGTAAAAAAAAAAAAAAAAGGCAAGTTTGAGCCACCAAAGTGCCATACACTCTGGTTAAAAAAGGCTGCTACACCATTTATTGTACATCTTTGATGTTTAGTCTGAATTGTTTGAGGTATGATCATTATAATGTAACAACTAATTATGTTGCTTCTTCACTCTGAAACAAACCAATATGATGTGTCTTGTAAAAATTCTCTTGTTATGAGACATTGCACTCTTTAAATACATTTATAAAAGAATATTTCAGCCAAAGCATCCTACATTTTATCTCTGCACAGATTTCTACCCTGATTAGTAATGCCGCGTACACACGACTGTTTTTCGAGACGAGAAACATGCCATTTTTTTAATTGGTCATAAAAAACGGTCGTGTCTAGGCTCCAGAGCATTTTTCTTGACGAGAAAAATGGGCATTAAAAATTTAGAACCTGCTCTATTTTTTCTCATCCTTTTTCACGTCGTCGTTTTTCTCGTCATGAAAAAACGCTTTAACGACGTGAAAAAACATGCATGCTCAGAAGCAAGTTATGAGACGGGATCGCTTGTTCTTGTAAAAGTAACGTAAAACTTGTAACGGACTGAAAAGCACGAAGCTGAAAAGCGCGAATCGTCTCTCACCAAACTTTACTAACACGAGATCAGCAAAAGCAGCCCAAAGGGTGCCGCCATCCAAATGGAACTTCCCCTTTATAGTGCCGTCGTACGTGTTGTACGTCACCGCGCTTTGCTCGAGCATTTTTTTTCACGATAGTGTGTAGGCAAGGCAGGCTTGAGAAGAATCACGTCGAGAAAAACTTCGTTTTTTTCAATGACATTAAAAACGGCCTTGTGTACGCGGCATAAGAGTCAAAGATGCAGAGTGCTTTGGACAGATCGTTTCTTTGAGGGAGAGACCAACATGCTCCTTTTAAACCACATACACTCAATCCTTAATGCCTTGTACACACGGTCGGATTTTCAGTCGGGATAAACTCAAGCTGTCTTGCATACACACGGTCACACCAAATTCCGACCGTCAAGAACGCGGTGACATACAACACTACGACGAGCTGAGAAAAATTAAGTTCAATGCTTCCGAACATGCGTCGACTTGAAAGAAAAAAAGAGATGTTCTCTTTCTAAATTCCGACGGAAAAAGTCCAATGGGGCACACACACGGTTGGAATATCCGATGAAAAATTTCCGTCTGACTTTTTCCATCGGAAATTCTGATCAGGTGTACAAGGCATATGGCTGACCATACCCTGATCAAAATTTGGCTGGTTAAGCAGAAACTAGTGGAATTTTGATCAGTGTGTGGTTGTTCCTGCTCAACAGAAGTCGATTGTTTCATTGTCTTCTGTCAAACTGACATGCTGAATAACTTTTGTCAGAGAACATTCTCCTGTCGCCAAGGGGGATACCTCCATCTACCTCATTTGTGTGGATTGGAGGAATCTGTTATTAGAAATTGTGTGTGGCCCAGTGTCCCAGCAGCAGGCATCCACCCAGATTGCCCTCCCTCTCTGGGGCGAATGAAACTGAGTAAAACATATCCAGCTCATCTTACACACATTCTCTGCTTGGGACTTTTCCTGAAATAGATTTTCTCACATTAGTTTTAAGCAAAACTACTTTTTTCCCTTTTGTGCTAGGCCACAAAAACAATGTGTGTAATATTCTTTTTGTGTTTTATCTCGTAGCTTATTCATTCTGACAATGGTTTTCTGCAGATGTCTAAAAATGAGTGTCATGGATATCACAAAAATTTTTGCCATGTTAAAACCTAAAGAAGATGAGGAGGCATTAGAAGAAAGTCGCGAGCTTCATTTGGCAGTGGCTATGGATAATTCGCAATATTTAGTTTTTCTTCTCTCTGATGAGAAGTATAAGAAATATCTAAACAGTCGTAGTGGATGGGGTGTTCCAGTAACACCCCTTCGCCTTGCTGCCTCCAAAGGTTCCCTGGATTGTCTAAAGATTCTCTTGGCCAGTGGAGCAGAAGTGGACATACTGGATGTGAAGGCTCAAACTCCTCTCTTTGCTGCTGTCAGTGCTGGACATTTTGACTGCGTCAGAGAATTACTGAAAGCCGGGGCTTGCCCTTCTGGAAGTGTCTACAATAATGGTTCTCCTGTTCTGACAGCTTCCAGGGAAGGCAACGTCAGCATTTTAAGGGAGCTCCTGAAATATGGTGCGGATCCTAATGTCAAGTGCAAATTACCTGACTGGGCGGCAAGCAACACCATTTCTACAGGACCACTATACCTCTCAGCTGTGTATGGCCACTTGGAGTGCTTTAGAACTATGCTTTTTTATGGTGCTGACCCCAACTACAACTGTACTGATGAAAATATACTACAAAGGATAAAGCAACCTAAAACTGTACTGGATATATGCCTGAAACATGGGTGCAGGACATCATTTGTAAAGTTACTTATTGATTATGGAGCAAATGTATACTTGCCTGACCTCAACATTGCTAAGTCATTCCCTAATCCTGAAGCAATGGAGCTTTTAGCTAGAGAAAGAGGTAATTGCTGACATTTGATTACTTACACAACATTGTTTCCTATGTATCAAAAAGGAAAGTCTTATAGCCAAAACTTAACTTTTTAGTTTTAGATTAAGTTGGGAATGGCTAAAACCCCATATTAAGTAAATTTGTGCTGTCTCACAGGAAAAAATTACTTTCATTTCCTGCCCTGTTGATGCAACAGGAAATTAGAGAATTTACCTATAAATGTTTATTTAAAAATCTACTAGTGTCTGGTCAGATTTAGGCCCAGGCTGTACATGGTGCTTGACTGTTCAAGTTGAGATCAAGCCCATTCTGTTCATGGAGATAAGTCCACACTCTGTGATACACCCAAAAAGTATGAATGATGAGTTGGTTTAATAGAAACCAGGGTCAGGGTTTATTCATACCTTTGTTGGGTAGAAGTCATCTTGATGTACAGCCTGGTCCTAGGATCCATAGAGACATAGATATTGATTTGAATTCTAGAAACTGTAGCTGAATACACTACATGTCTATGAAGCTATGGATGATGACCAGGTATACTGGATAACATCAGCAGCTACTGAATCTATCTATTCTGTAGTTAACTGCAAACCTTTACTACACTTTGAGGGACCAATCTCTGAAATTAAAGTGATACAGACCTTTCATTGACTGGAATTCATATTTACATACACTAATTTTGGTAGCATAATTATTATTGTGGCACGGATGCCGTTTTTTTATCGGCGAGTACGAGTACCATAACTTGTGCAAAATTACTTGGTAGCGATTACTGATAGCTTTGTGGTGCGATTTGAGCCCATACAAAATGAATGGGCTCAAATCGCATTGCAAAGAATCGCATTCAATTTGAACAGGAATTTCCCTTGTGATTCCTGTCCAAATGGCATGTGGTTTCTGGCACCGAACCTGGGTTCACACAAGAGTGGTGGGGAAAACCGCATGTGATTTGAGCAGAAATCACACCGCATTCCTGTTCAAATCACATGTGACTCTTTGCAGTGCAATTTGAGCCCATTCATTTTGTATGGGCTCAGATCGCACCACAAAGGTATCGGTTTAAGGTATCGGAGCATTTGCATGAGTACAGATACTTGTGCAAATGCTTAGTATCAGCATCGATACCAGTATCAGTGCAACCTTAAAGTTTGTAAAGTCTTGCTTTTATTTTTTTAAAATGAAAAACACGTTATACATACCTCCACTGTGTATTTGGTTTTGCGCAGAGCAGCCCAGATCCTCCTCTTCTCGGGTCCCTCTTCGCTGCTTCTGACCCCTCCCTCCTGACGAGTGCCCCCATAGACCAGCATATTGCTATGAGGGCACCCGAGCCGAGCTGCAGCCCTGTGTGTCCATTCAGACACGTAGCTGCCGTTTGGGACCGCCCTCTATTTCTCCTGATTGGCTAACTGACTTTGATTGACAGCCGTGGGAGCCAATGGTGCCACGGCTGTGCCCCAGCCAATCAGGAGGAGAGTCCCGGATGGCCGAGTGGGAGTTGTGGAAATCACTGGACAGAGAAGGGGCTCAGGGTAAGTGTTGGGGGGTGCAGGGGGGCCAGCTAATCACAGAAGGTTTTTTATCTTATTGCATAGAATGCATTAAGATAAAAAAAACTTTTGCCTTTACTACTCCTTTAATACAGTAATTATTAATGTGGAATGTATGTTCCTTGCCAAAGAACATTATTTTTTCTCAATTTGTTATGTGTAAAGTTCTGCTTTAAGGGCCAAGGAGCTTGTAAGATGACAGGAGCTGAGCAGAAGGAGCTTGGAGGTTCATCAACATGATGACATGGGCTCTGGAGCCTACAGGGAGCCACACATTCAAACTGAAGGAAAGACAGTGTTTCTGGAATACCAGACTGGCGACAACAAAGCCACTTTTAACAGTCTGTTTTACCTTCATGCATTTTAGGGACATTATTTCTACCAAATTGTACCTTTAAAAGTAAGACTAATGCTAATAATTTTTAAAAAAGTCACACCTTTGCATGTTTGTATTCTCCTTACAGTGCACCCAAAGTCTTTGATGTCACAGTGTCGCCTGACCATCCTGAAGTTGCTGAGACAAGCAGGAAAAACACATCTTCTTGACCAACTGGGGATTCCTCAAACTATGATCAGATATCTCATGCACCAGACATGATGGAATCCCGTAATGGCAGAAACACCAAGGAAAATTAGACTTGAAGAGTTAGCAGGTCGTAATTTGTCACTAAGCAGAGGATTTAAACGTGGAACGGCATAATTAGAATTCTAAACTCTGTGGTTTTGTCCATACAAAAGGTGGATGTAATAAAAGAACTACTTTACAATACACTAATATCTATTATCTCCTAAGGAGTAAAGCTATCCATTGCCTTAAACAGCATCAATCTGTGAAATTGTGTTTTATAAATTCTAAAAGGTGTGCAATAAAATACTACTTTATTGATCAAAAAAGAACCGATTTTGGATCTTTGAGGAGTAAAGAATTGGGGTGAGGAGGTGTGAAATCTATTCTGCACTCTGCACTTCAGATTAGCATCACCCTGGTGTTCATTAAATAACCCTAGAGTGTGTTTAGCATTGAAACGTGGGTGTTTACACAAGGCTAAGGATGCTCACGCCATCTCCATGTGAGTGTTGGGTGGTTGGTTGTCAGAGTGGCCAACCATCAAGCACATACATGTGCTGCTACTTGGTATGAAAGGAAGTGAGTCATATCCATCCTGGAAAATCCATGTATCTCTTCTCACTTCCAGAAACTGAATGGAGCAGCGAGGGAGTGAAGGATAAGTACAGAATGTGAGGCTTCTAAAGGTAGCAAATAACCTTGCTGCTTTTCCCTGCATTGGCAAAATACACCTTAAAGTGGAGTTCCACCCTAAAAAACTCACCAGAAAAGGCGGTTGCTATGCAGATCTTCCTAATCTGCCTCTTCCAATACTGAGGCAGGTCTTCTTCCTCATCCTCCTCGCGGTGTCTTCTGGGGAATGGGGCGCGCTGCCTTCTGGGAACTGTGTGTATCCCAGAAAGCAGCCGCCCATTCACAAAGCGCCACGAGACTCGCACATGAGCAGTAGGAAACGGGCAGTGAAGCCACAGGGCTTCACTGCCTGTTTCCCTTAGTGAGGATGGCGGTGCCGGGACCTGCCAGGATCGAGGGGTCAGCCTCAGGGGGCCGAAATCGCAGGCACCTAGGACAGGTAAGTGTCCTTATTAAAAGTCAGCAGCTACAGTGTTTGTAACTGCTGACTTTTAAAAAAAAAAAAAATTGTGGGTGGAATCCCGCTTTAAAGCATGCTTCAGCTTAGATCTTGATTGTATCTTTAAACAAAGCCACATTAATAATGTGTGAAATGGCTCACCCATTTTATAGCTGCCACTCACTGGCTGGCAGACAACCTTATTGTGCACGTTTTAGAGTTTGAATTTTTTAATTCATAGTTAAATGAAACCCATCATGAGAATAGTATTTTAATTGTCATTGCTGACCTCCTTTTTAAAATGCCAGTTGCCTGGTTGTCTCTTGCACCAATACTTTCTGAGTCTCTGACCTAGCATAGGCATACTTACCAACTTTGCAACCTAAAAATGGGGGACACCCTGGGATGGAGAATATATGTGACATTCTCTGCGCAGTTCTGAAAATCTGTGACTAAATCATGCTGAATATTGGCGCAAACAATTTGCACCCGGGAACGCTATGTCCCTGTAGAGATGTAAAAGCTTTCATCAAAAGCTGTGACTCCGGGGGCCAGTAATAGGCTCCTTAGTACCCTGTGTGGCTCTCTACCACTGTGTGCGGGCAAACTGCTGTAAAAATTAGGATATTACTAGCCAGTGTACAAATACTATTCTGAGTTATTGAGCATGAAAAAAAAACAACGTAATAATCATTTTTAGTTCTAAAGAAATGTATCTTTACCCCCTAGAAAGCTTGAAAAAAATAGGACAAATCTTTTTTTACTGCCATGGCGCAACAATTATTATTATTATTCAGGATTTATTAAGCGCCAACAGTTTGGTAGAGCTTTACAATCATTTACAATAAAATAAAGTACACAAGGGTTAAGAGGGCCCTGCTCATAAGAGCTTACAATCTAATAGGGTTATTGTGATCATATTTGATCACATTCCCTTTATTTATTGCAGACAATGTTTACCGCATTTCCTCATATTCTGTCAAATACTATACAATAATTTTTTGATAGAAGTCTAGAAATCTCCTTCACAGATGACCCAAAGCATATCCCAGTCAATACAGTGCTTTGAAAAAGTATTCATACCCCTTGATATTTTCCACATTTTGTCATGTAACAGCCAAAGGCGTCAACGTATTTTATTGGGATTTTATGTGATTGACTGACACAAAGTGGCACATAATTGTGAAGTGGAAGGAAAATGATCAATCGTTTTCAATTTTTTTTACAAATAAATATGTGAAAAGTGTGGTGTGCATTTGTATTCAGCCCCCTTTACACTGATACCCCTAACTAAAATCTAGTGGAACCAATTGCCTTCAGAAGTCACCTAATTAGTAAATAGAGTCCACCTGTGGGTAATTTAATCTCAGTATAAATACAGCTGTTCTGTGAAGCCCTTAGAGGTTTGTTAGAGATCCTTAGTGAACAAACAGCATCATGAAGGCCAAGGAACACACCAGACAGGTCAGGGATAAAGTTGTAGAGAAGTTTAATGCAGGGGTAGGTTATAAAAAAAAATCCCAAGCTTTGAACATCTCATGGAGCACTGTTCAATCCATCATCTGGAAATTGAAAGAGTATGGCACAATGGCAAACCTACCAAGACATGGCCATCCACCTAAACTGACAGGCCGGGCAAGGAGAGCATTAATCAGAGAAGCAGCCAAGAGGCCCATGGTAACTCTGGAGGAACTGCAGAGATCCACAGCTCAGGTGGGAAAATCTGTCCACAGAAAAACTATTAGTCGTGCACTCCACAATCTGGTCCTTGTGGAACAGTGGCAAGAAAAAAGCCATTGTTGAATAAAAAAGCCATAAGAAGTCCCATTTGCAGTTCATGAGAAGCAATGTGGGGGACACAGCAAACATGTGGAATAAGGTGCTCTGGTCAGATGAGACCAAAATTTAACTTTTTTGGCCTAAAAAGCAAAACGCTATGTGTGGCGGAAAACTAACACTGCACATCACCCTGAACACACACATGAAACATGGTGGTGGCAGCATCATGTTGTGGGGATGGTTTTCTTCTGTAGAGATAGGGAAACTGGTCAGAGTTGCTGTTAGTCTGCAAAAGACTTGAGACTGGGGCAGGACAACGACCCTAAACATACAGCCAGAGCAACAATAGAATGATTTTGATCAGAATGCCTCAGTCAAAGTCCAGACCTAAATCCAATTGAGAATCTGTGGTAAGACTTGAAAATTGCTGTTCACAGAAGCTCTCCATCCAGTCTGACAGAGCTTGGGCTATTTTGCAAAGAAGAATGGGCAAAAATGTCACTCTCTAGATGAGCAAAGCTGGTAGAGACATCCCTAAAAAGTCTTGCAGCTGTAAAGTGAAAGGTGGTTCTACAAAATATTGACTCAGGGGGGCTGAATACAAATGCAGATATTTATTTGTAAAAAAAATTGAAAACCATTTATTATTTTTCTTCCACTTCTTTTATGTGCCACTTTGTGTTGGTTTATTACATAAAATCACAATCAAATACATTTACGTTTTTGTTTGTAACATGACAAAATTTCAAAGGGTATGAATACTTTTTCAAGGCACTGTATATAACTTATAAAAACAGGAATCTAATTATAAAATGGTCACAAGATGGCGTTGTACTCCCCTCATTCTTATAAGAATTTCCCTAAGCAAATCCATATCTGTTAATAGTGTCTATTAATAAAAGATTTCTAAGAACAGATACACAAAAAGATAGAACAAATTACTCATACTTCTCCTACATTCCACCCATCACTTTATCTTTTACATCATAATTCACCTTTAGTAAAGAAATATATGGAAAAAATTAACTATTTATTTGGTTATCTTTAATTTCTCTTCAATGGACTCCACTAAAGTAAAATTGTTGCTAATTGGCTGTGCTAATATTGTCTTTAAAATTGAAATTATGCTGTCCCTGGAACCACTTTTGGCAGGGATCAGACAAAACCCATAGGGGGGATTACAATAGGGGACGAAGAGCATAAACTAGCGGCTTATGCCGATGATATACTGTCTTACGTTACCAAACCCAATCTAATGAAATTATTAAAATCCTATGGAGAACTATCAAACTTTAAGATGAACCCCTCTAAATCAGAGATTCTAAATATCCATGTGAGGAAACAGGACACGCAAATATTCCAACAAGAGTTCCGCTTTATTTGGAGAGAAAAAGAACTAAAATATCTAGGAGTAAAGATAACACCATCCGAGGAGACAAAATATAAAACTAATTTTATCCCGCTTCTGATCGACATAAAAACGGAAATCAATAAAACTGTAACAAGATACCTCTCCTGGTCAGGTAGAATAAACATCTTTAACCACTTCAACACCGGGCTTTTTATACCACTTCCATACCGGGCCTATTCTAGCACTTCTCTCCTACATGTACAAATCATCATTCTTTTGCTAGAAAATTACTCAGAACCCCCAAACATTATATATGGTTTTTTTAGCAGACACCCTAGGGAATAAAATGACGGTCATTGCAACTTTTTTTCTTGCACGATATTTGCGCAATCATTTTTCAAACGCCTTTTTAAAAAAAAAATGGTTTCATGAATTAAAAAATAACAAACCAGTAAAGTTATGCCAATTTTTTGGGAAAATATGAAAGATGATGTTACGCAGAGTAAATAGATACCTAACATGTCACGCTTTAAAATTGCGCACACTCATGGAATGGCGCCAAACTTCGGTACTTAAAAATCTCCATAGGCGACGCTTTAATTTTTTTTACAGGTTACCAGGTTAGAATTACAGAGGAGGTCTAGTGCTAGAATTGTTGCACGTGCTCTAACGCACATGGCGATACCTCACATATGTGGTTTGAACGGCGTTTACATATGTGGGCGACTTACGTGTGCATTCGCTTCTGATCACGAGCTACCGGAGACAGGGGCGTTTAAAAAAAATTTTTTTTTATTATTATTTATTTATTTATTTTTACTTATTTTTTTATTTTTTTACAATAATTTTACTTTTTTTTATCACTTTTATTCCTATTACAAGGAATGTAAACATCCCTTGTAATAGGAATGTGTGTGACAGGTCCTCTTTATTGAGAGATGCGGGGTCAATAAGACCCCACATCTCTCCTCCAGGCTGGAAAGCATGAGATCAGTGAAAAATGTTTCACTGATCTCATACTTACTAGCCGCAATGGCGGCTTTGTTTACATTTGAGGCCTGGGCGTGACGTCATCACATCGCACCCGGGCCTCCGACGATCATAGAGATGACTGGTGACCATCTGGTCACCAGTCATCTCTATGCTTGTCACGTGACCCACCAACGGCGCCGGAAGATTCTCTCTGGGTCCCTGATCGCACGGGAGAGCCCGGAGAAGCACCGGACATCCCCCCCTCCCACCGCCTATAAGAACGATCAAGCGGCGGAACCGCCGCTATGATCGTTCTTATGGTGCACAGAATCGCCGGCACTTCAAAAGGATATCTGAATGATGCCTCTAGCTGCAGGCATCATTCAGATATCCCCCCACAAAGCCAGGACGTCATATGACGTCCACCCAGGATGGGAGATCCCATCTGTGGACGTCATTTGACTATGGCTGGGTAGGGAAGTGGTTAAAATGGTAATCTTGCCAAAGAGCATGTATAAAATGAAAAAGCTGCCGATTCCCCTCCCGCAAGTATATCTGAAAACATTAAAATCACTTTTATTAATTTTTATATGGCAGAAAAAGAAGCATAGAATAAGCCTCTTGGTATTGAATAAAGATAAAAAGCAAAGGGGTCTGGTGGTGCCGGATCTCAAAAATTACTATAAAAGCAATTTTACTCTCACAGGTGTTAGAATGGGTTAAAGAGAATAAGGAATTTACTGGAAAAAAAAAAGAGAATAAGGAAAAAAGATGGGTTAAATTGGAAAACATGATTAGTAATGTTGCACTGGGGAAAATAGTATGGATACCACCGGAATATAGAGAACTTATAGAGAGCGAAAATACATGTTAACTTATAACAAAGAAAGTTTTGGCAATATGGGATTTTTTGCCATTGACGTTCATTCGAGACTATGCAGATACTTTGGAAATATGCCAGTACCGGTCCTCATGATGTTCTAACACTTTTCCTTTTAAAATCATTTGTTATCAACATCAACTTCATTGTGTGTATACATATACTGTATACATGCTTTCTATCATTTTGTGTATGTTGTAACTATATAATGATTTTGACTGATGTTTCGAGTTTGCTCCGAGTTCAATTGGTGTATCAGATTTTTTCTGGCAGTGGATTTGGACCACATCAGATTTGAGTGTAAGTACCGTGTATTCTAGCCGGGTTTTCTTTGTAACACCAGCTGAGTACTAATTTTAATTGGTTAGTTCAACTGTAACCTAATGATGACAAATTAGAGTAGTAGATAGGTGACTGTGGTGACTAGTTCCAATAGATAATGACTAAGCACTAACAATTGCGCAAAATGCGTCTACCTCTTTGTCCCCTGCTCCATCTGTCAGCCACTTGTCATATGAAGCTTCAATAAAAGGATTTTTGGAAGTGCAGCCGTCCGGAATCATTTCCTTATGTTAGACAGCATGCGAGCTGGGCTAGCACCCAACTAGTGTGTGTGGGGGTTAACCAGAGACTCACTTACCTGGAGCAGATTTTCTTGATTCATGGGTGTTTTTAAACTAGGCTTCCAGGAGGACCCAAATAGCTACAGGTATAACAATAAAATTAATAAACATTTATGCAAAATTGCACAGCTTCTTTTTTTAAAAAAAAGATATACCGTATATACTCGAGTATAAGCCGACCCGAATATAAGCCGAGGTACCTAATTTTACCACAAAAAACTGGGAAAGCGTATTGACTCAAGTATAAGCCTAGGGTGAAAAATGCAGCAGCTACTGTAAGTGGAAAAGAGGGTCAACAATGCCCATTTGCAGCCTCACTGTGTCCATCTCCTTTTCTTTTCACTGTGTCCATCTGCATGCCTCAGCCTCACTGTGCCCATTTGCAGCCTCACTGTGTCCATCTGCATGCCTCAGCCTCACTGTGCCTATCTGCATGCCTCAGCCTCACTGTGCCCATTTGCAGCCTCACTGTGCCCATTTGCATGCCTCACTGTGCCCATCTGCATGCCTTACTGTGTCCATCTTCATGCCTCACTGTGTCCATCTGCATGCCTCAGCCTCACTGTTCCCATTTGCAGCCTCACTGTGTCCATCTGCATGCCTCACTGTGTCCATCTGCATGCCTCACTGTGTCAACCTGCATGCCTCACTGTGTCCATCTTTCTTGCCTCACAGTGCCAATCTCCCTACCTGATCTACCGGCGCAGTGTCCATCTGCAGCCTTATGATCTCCGGTGCTGTCATATGCAGAAAGTCGGTGGCCGTGTAGTGTAACAAAGCCCCGCTTCCTCCTTGTCCGTGACGGAACACTGACTCAGTTTCCCAGCAGTGAGTCAGTGTTCAGCCTATCACGGACGAGGATGAGGAGGAGGCGGGGCGTTGTTACACTGCACGACCGCCGACTAGACTGGCGTCACTGAGACGCTGAAAAACTCGGCTTATACTCGAGTCTATATAGTAACTAGCATACTGTGTAAACACATATAAACAGCATGCTGCATATATACAGAGATAACTAGCATACTATATAGATACATACAGGTGAAACTCGAAAAATTTGAATATCGTGCAAAAGTTCATTTATTTCACGAAAGCAAATTAAAAGGTGAAACTAATATATGAGATAGACTCATTACATGCAAAGCAAGATGGTTCAAGCCGTGATTTGTCATAATTGACAAATTTGTCATAATTGCACGATATTAGAATTTTTAGAGTTTCACCTGCATATGTATAGATAACTGCATAGATACAGTGCTTTGAAAAAGTATTCACACCCCTTGAGATTTTCCACATTTTGTCATGTTACAACCAAAAACGTAAATGTATTTTATTAGGATTTTATGTGATAAACCAACACAAAGTGGCACATAATTGTGAAGTGGAAGGAAAATGTTAAATGGTTTTCAACATTTTTACAAATAAATATATGAACAGTGTGGCGTGCATTTGTATTCAGCCCCCCTAAGTCAATACTTTGTAGAACCTCCTTTCGCTGCAATTACAGCTGCAATTCTTTTTGGGGATGTCTCTACCAGCTTTGCATATCTAGAGAGTGACATTTTTGCCCATTCTTCTTTGCAAAATAGCTCAAGCTCTGTCAGATTGGATGGAGAGCGTCTGTGAACAGCAATTTTCAAGTCTTGCCACAGATTCTCAATTGGGTTTAGGTCTGGACTTTGACTGGGCCCATATAACACATTAATATGCTTTGATCTAAACCATTCCATTGTAGCTCTGGCTGTATGTTTAGGGTCGTTGTCCTGCTGGAAGGTGAACCTCTGTTCCAGTATCAAGTCTTTTGCAGACTCTAACAGGTTTTCTTTCAAGATTGCCCTGTATTTGGCTCCATCCATCTTCCCATCAACTCTGACGTGCTTCCCTGTCCCTGCTGAAGAAAATATTCCCCACTACATGATGCTGCCACCACCACGTGTCATGGTGGGGATGGTGTGTTCAGGGTGATGTGCAGTGTTAGTTTTCCGCCACACATAGCGTTTTGCTTTTAGGCCAAAAAGTAAAATTTTGGTCTCATCTGACCTCACCTTCTTCTACAATTTTGTTATGTCCCCCACATGGCTTCTCGCAAACTGCAAACTGGACTTCTTATGGCTTTCTTTCAACAATGGCTTTCTTCTTGCCACTCCTCCATAAAGGCCAGATTTGTGGAGTGCATGACTAATGGCTGTCCTGTGGACAGATTCTCCCACCTGAGTTACCATGGGCCACTTCTCTGATTAATGCACTTGCCCGGCCTGTCAGTTTAGGTGGACGGCCCTCCACTCACTCACCCCTAAAATCGCTAGTGTTATAAGTGGGTGGTGGGTTCAGGGCGCCCCTAGCCCAACCTTTTTCAAGCCAATTAGAGCCTTCAGCTCTAATCATGTGGCTTAAAAAAACAAAACTATGAGTCTGGCAACCGCATGCAAACTAGGGAGGTGGCGCCCCTGCGCCCCCTATGGTCCGGCCGCTCCTGATCATCAGTGCATTGTACAGATACAGCTATTAATAGCACAATGTGTAGACATAGCTATACACAGCACACTATATAGACACTGCTATAAATAGAACACTTGGGAGATGCAGCTAAAAATAGAACACTGTATAGACACAGATATACTGTAAATAGTACACTGTATAGACACAGAATAAACTCACATACTGTATAGATACAGATATAAATAGCACATTGTATAGATAGATATATAACCAGCACATTGTATAGATAGATATATAAATAGCTCACTGTAAAGATACAGATGTAGCGCACTCACCCCCTTCTCCTTGTCTGCTTCGGCTCCTCTCAGGAGAAAGGGGCACACCGCACCACAAGCCCGTATCCTCCTGTGTTAAAAGGTTAGGCAGTGTTGTTTTTGGGCCTTGTCTGCAGCCGGAGCATAAAGTCCTCCTGAGAATGATTCTCACCTCTACAGTGTGTAAATGCAAGTCCTTGATTTCCCCAGGAACGTAAATGTCCACACCAGCTGAAAGTCCAACTCAATCTTTATTTTCCACTTGCACACACATTTTTCTCTTGGATGAACGAAAGGTTGGAATAAAGACACAGGATAGCTTTAAGGTGTGGAGGAGGTCCAGGCACAAATATAGCTCAAACTTTTAGAACTGTTTAGATTTTCAAACAGTTTTGGTGCATGGTCTCTGCCACAGACCATGAGGTTGGTCTCTGCCACAGACCTGGTGGATAAGGTCTCTGCCACAGACCTGGCAAACAGGGTCACTGCCACTGACCTGGTGAATACACATTTCCTTCCTAGGACATAGCCCCTTTTAGGGAGAAGACTTCCCCCCAGAAAGTCAACAGACCCCTTCCTTCACCGTGTCCACAGCACCGGTCCCTCGGAACAGGATCCTCCCTTCTCTTAGGGTGCGGGTCCCCTCGCAAGGCGGCACCTTGGATTCCTCAATCCCTTGCGGACCCCAGCCGAAGGCTACTGGGCTCCAGGCCGTCACCGCAACTCCTGGGCCTCCATGCCCAGGCGAACAGGCGCAGTGAGATAGTACCTCACCCCAGGCTAAAGGTGCCTGAGGTGGAACCGGAACAAGGCCTCCGGGCCTAGGGCACCCGGAGATGGCGAACCACACTCCCACACACCCAGGCTGAAGGTGCCTGGGCGTGGACGGACACAGAAGACCCCTCTCAGAAGATGTCTGCCCCTTTTTATATCCTCTCCCGGCATGCACAGCAGGTTCCCCGCCCTACCGTACGGCTCCAGAGAGGGGACACAAAAGGCACAGCACTGCGCTCGCGGTTCAACCCTGGCCCAGAATGGCAGCGCCACCCTGCGGCCACAGGTAACACATCACAAGCATTAACCCCTGAGAACAAAAATGGCCCATGAATCCTATCAATTTAATGTGTCTGAGCCTAGTTACCACTCAGACACTTCCCCTAAATTGAACACCCCGCTACACAGATAAAAGCTGTACACTATATTATAGATGTAGATACAAGTCGCAAATTGTATATAAATACAGATATAAATGGCAGACTGTATACAGATATAGATATAAATGGCAGACTGTATACAGATATAGATATAAATGGCAGACTGTATACAGATATAGATATAAATGGCAGAATGTATATAAATACAGATATAAATGGCAGAGTGTATACAGATATAGATATAAATGGCAGACTGTATACAGATATAGATATAAATGGCAGAATGTATATAAATACAGATATAAATGGCAGACTGTATACAGATATAGATATAAATGGCAGACTGTATACAGATATAGATATAAATGGCAGACTGTATAGAGATATAGATATAAATGGCAGAATGTATATAAATACAGATATAAATGGCAGAGTGTATACAGATATAGATATAAATGGCAGACTGTATACAGATATAGATATAAATGGCAGACTGTATACAGATATAGATATAAATGGCAGACTGTATACAGATATAGATATAAATGGCAGACTGTATACAGATATAGATATAAATGGCAGAATGTATATAAATACAGATATAAATGGCAGAGTGTATACAGATATAGATATAAATGGCAGACTGTATACAGATATAGATATAAATGGCAGACTGTATACAGATATAGATATAAATGGCAGACTGTGTATACAGATATAGATATAAATGGCAGAATGTATATAAATACAGATATAAATGGCAGCATGTATACAGATATAGATATAAATGGCAGAATGTATATAGATACAGATATAAATGGAAGAGTGTATACAGTGTGAGGGGGTTAGCTCGGCAGCGGGTGTGTGTGACCCCCGGGATGGGCTCCCCACACAAAAACAGGCCCAGCAAACGGAGGTTGTGGTTTTCAAAATCAAAAAAAAAGGTGCGGTTTATTTTCTATTTACAGTGACAAAACACAGCAAAGCCAAAAGAAACATATAAACAAAATAAATCCTGGTCAACTTGACCTCTGACTAAACATACAGGTTTCCTAACTAACAACTGGGATCAGCCTAGTGCTGTCCTAGTCCCTAAGTCCCTGGTTTTAAATGTCCAAGCAAATAGCCACACAGGCTTTTTCTCACCGCACAGGGGTTCACTCTCCCTAGACAGTCCACACAGGTCTGGTTCCAGGCATGAGCTAACATCTAATGAAGCTGGGAGTTCTTATAGAGGCCTAAATGAGCTGACAAGCTTCAGCTGGTCTCATCAACTCCCTGTCTGCACGACGCCCCACACTCTCCCTAGAGGTATGAGTCATCCATGAGCCCACTAGCCTCAGCTGGGCTTATACAACTCTCCACCTAGTTGTATAAGTCGGCGTAAAGCCTGAATCTGGGCGAAATATATCTACCCCCCTGGATGCAACCAGGTGACTTTACCTTCCTGCTGTCACATACCCCCCCCTCTTGTTTTAACCTCGGGGTTGGAACACCAGCAATCAGGCATTCATGTACTCGAGACAAAGCATCCACATTCCCCATTTGAACGCCAGGGCGATGCTTTACTGTGAAGTTGAATTCCTGGAGGGCCAGGAACCACCTATTCACTCTTCTATTTGTTTCCTTGTTTTGAGCCATCCACTTTAACGGAGCGTGATCCGTAACCATGTCAAAGTGCCTACCTAGCAGGTAGTACCGAAGGGAATCTAGAGCCCACTTCACCGCTAAACACTCCTTTTCAACGGTGGCGTAATTTACCTCATGGGACTTCAACTTCCTGCTGAGGTAAATGACTGGGTGCTCTTCCCCATTCCAGACCTGGGACAATACTGCTCCTAACCCCACATCTGACGCATCACTTTGTACGACAAAGTCTTTAGAGAAGTCGGGTGAGTACAACACTGGCTGGCTACATAAGGCTTGTTTCAAGAATTGGAATGCTGCCTCAGCCTCGGGGGTCCATTTAATCATGACCGACCCTTTCCCCTTCGTTAGGTTGGTTAGGGGCACAGCCTTAGAAGCAAAGTGGGGAATGAATCGCCGATAATACCCAGCGATTCCCAGAAAGGCTCGTACCTGCTTCTTGCTGTTGGGACGTGGCCAACTCTGGATGGCCTCGACTTTGTTGAGTTGGGGTTTTATTACTCCCCTCCCAATGGTGTACCCAAGATATTTGGCCTCCTCCTGCCCAATGGTACACTTCTTGGGGTTAGCCGTAAACCCCGCTTCCCGAACAGAGTCCAGGACTGCTTGCACTTTTGGCAGATGTGAGGCCCAATCTGTGCTATGGACAATTACGTCATCCAGGTAAGCCGCAGCATACTTCCGATGGGGCCTCAGCATCTGGTCCATTTTCCGCTGGAATGTGGCCGGCGCATTCTGTAACCCGAACGGCATTCTTTTATATTGGAACGCCCCGTCTGGGGTTACAAATGCGGTTTTCTCTTTGGCCAATTTGGCCAGGGGGATTTGCCAATACCCTTTTGTGAGGTCAAGAGTCGTCATGTATCGGGCTGTTCCCAGCCGGTCGATCAACTCATCTATACGTGGCATGGGGTAGGTGTCAAATTTTGTAACTTTGTTCAACTGACGAAAATCGTTACAAAATCGCCAGCTCCCATCCGGTTTAGGCACCAACACAATGGGACTAGACCAATCACTTTGGGACTCCTCTATCACCCCTAAGTTCAGCATTTTCTGTACTTCCTCCCGTATTGCCTCCCGTCGGGCCTCTGGGATCCGATAGGGTTTTAACTTCACCCTTTCACCGGGCGGGGTAATGATGTCATGCTCTACCCCAAATGTTTGTCCCGGCAGCTCAGAGAATACCTCCTTGTTGCGAAGCACAAACTCCTTAACCTCCTGTTGTTGGGGTTGTGACAAGGTGGCTGCTATTCCAACCTCAGGAATCACGCAACCAGTTTGAGCTGGTGACCAAGTGTCTGCGACTAGGGACTCTCTATCCCTCCAGGCTTTCAACAGATTAACGTGATAGATCTGTTCGGGCTTTCGCCTTCCTGGTTGTCTGACCTTGTAATTCACTTCACTCACTTTTTCCATTATCTCGTAGGGGCCTTGCCATTTGGCAAGGAATTTACTTTCAACCGTAGGGACAAGTACCAGTATCCTATCCCCCGGGGAAAAGGTACGGGTCTTGGCTCCACGGTTGTACACTCTCTGCTGTGCTAACTGCGCTTGGGCCAAATGTTCCTTCACGATGGGCATTACCTGTGCAATTCGGTCTTGCATCAGGGCGACATGCTCAATCACACTCCTGTGGGGAGAACTCTCACTTTCCCAAGTTTCCTTGGCAATATCCAACAGCCCTCTTGGGTGTCTCCCATACAGTAACTCAAAGGGGGAGAATCCCGTAGAGGATTGGGGCACCTCCCTAATAGCAAACATCAGATAAGGAAGTAGACAGTCCCAATCCTTTCCATCTCTATCCACCACTTTCTTCAACATTTGTTTTAGGGTTTTGTTGAATCTTTCAACCAGCCCATCGGTTTGGGGGTGATACACAGATGTACGTAATTGCGTCCCTTTGAACAATTTACACAGCTCCTTCATAACCCGGGACATAAAGGGTGTACCTTGGTCCGTAAGCAGTTCTTTACAAATACCCACCCGGCTAAACACAAGAGATAGCTCTTTGGCTATGGTTTTGGCCGAGGTATTTCGGAGAGGGATCGCTTCTGGATAACGGGTGGCATAGTCCATTATAACTAATATGTACTGGTGCCCCCTAGCGGACTTGATTATAGGACCTACCAAATCCATGGCGATCCTCTCAAACGGGACCTCAATGATGGGTAGAGGGACCAGCGGGCTACGGAAATGTGGCATCGGGGCCGACCTCTGACACACAGGGCAGGAGGAACAATAATTTTCTATGTCCTTCATCACCCCCGGCCAATAGAATCTCTGTAATACCCTCTCTCGGGTTTTCTCTGTCCCCAGATGACCTCCAAGAATGTGCCCATGGGCCAACTCCAACACCAACTTCCTGTAAGGTTTGGGCACCACAAGCTGCTCAACGGTTTCTTCTGCCCTTTTTGCCACCCGATACAGTAGGTCCTTCTCTACGCTGAAGTATGGGTAAGTGCAGGTATTATCTGGGTTCACTAACTCGCCATCTATTTTCACTACGTTTTCGCGTGCCTTTATTAGGGCGGGGTCTTTCAACTGTTCTGTGGCAAAGTTTTCCCTGTGAACCTCAAGATCAGAAAACTCCACAGACGGTAGGTTTTCGTCTGAGGAGGTGGGCTCCTCTCCAGTTTCTTGAGTCTCCCCTGCCAATACTGATAAGGGAAATTCCGGAGAGTCCTCACCACTCTCAGGGGAGTTCTGGCTATCACATTCCTGGTACATAGGGGCACCAGTGGGGGGCTCAGGATCATCCCACAGTTCCCAGAACTTCGGAAAATCCCTTCCCACAATGGCGTCATACGGTAACTGAGATACTAAGCCCACTGGATGAGAGAGGGTACCTTTGGGGGTCTCGAAACACACTGTAGTCACTGGATACTCTCGGGTGTCCCCATGCACACAAATAACAGCTACCTTGCTATTCCCAGAGACCTCTGTTTTAACTAACTCAGCCTTTATCAGGGTCACAAGGCTACCTGAATCCAGCAATACCACAACATTTCTACCATTAACACACATTTTGCATAAATGTTTCTCAATTCCTCGAATGGCAGTGCATGCGACTGTCGCACACAGCGACTGACGTCTGCCCGTCAGAAAGTCACACTGCATGGGTTCCTCCACAACCGGGCAATTGGCTGCAATATGTCCCGCTTGCCGGCAGCGGTAGCAAACGATCCTTCTTGCCGCCTCTTGAGCCGCTGATTTCCCAGGCTGTTCTCGCCAAACTTGGGGTAGAGCTCCCACCCTCTCACTCTCTCCACCCTTACCCCTTGGAATCCTCTTATCCGCCCCTGGGGATGGTCTGGTCTTAGGGTGGAAAGTCCGAGTGTCTCTGGAAGAGGCCGTCAGGTTCTCTGTAGCCAAGTATTTCTCCACACGATCCACAAGACCATCGGCCGTCTCTGGGTCTCCATGGCTTACCCAGTTTTGGATGGCAGTAGGAAGAGCTCTCAAAAACCGATCCATTACAACACGTTCCACAATCTTTGGTGCGGACAAAGTCTCTGGCTGTAGCCACTTTCTGCTCAGGTGAATGAGATCATACATTTGAGACCTGGGGGGTTTTCCAAGCTGGAAAGTCCAGTTATGCACACGCTGAGCCCGGACAGCCTGGGTGACACCCAGCCTTGCCAATATCTCAGCTTTTAGCATCACATAGTCTTTTGCTTGGTCAGGCTCTAGGTCATAGTAAGCCTTCTGCGATTCACCAGTTAACAGAGGAGCCACCAGTCCAGCCCACTGCTCCTCAGGCCACTTTTCTCTTTCAGCAGTCCTTTCAAATGTGGTCAAAAATACCTCTGGATCATCCTCTCCAGTCATTTTTGTCAATAAACGACTCACCCCTAAGGACGCGGTATTAGTGGGACGGCTTTCCTCACTGGTCTGCGGACGTTGCTGCATTACTGCTTCCATTTGTTGTAGTCTCTGCTCTTGCTTCTGTAACAGGTCTATGAAGCGGGCCTCAGATTGCTGCTGGGCTTGTTGCTGAGCTTCCAGACTCTGTTGGTGAGCTTGCTGCTGGGTTGCAAGGCTCTGTTGATGAGCTTGCTGCTGGGCTGCGAAGTTCTGTTGTTGAGCTGCAAGGCTCTTTTGCAAACCTGCATTTGTCTGCTGTTGATTGGCATTTGCTAGAGCCAGCTGCTTCAGTATCTCCTCCATGCTGGCTTAAAAAAAACTGCCACTGGTTCTCCACCAACTGTGAGGGGGTTAGCTCGGCAGCGGGTGTGTGTGACCCCCGGGATGGGCTCCCCACACAAAAACAGGCCCAGCAAACGGAGGTTGTGGTTTTCAAAATCAAAAAAAAAGGTGCGGTTTATTTTCTATTTACAGTGACAAAACACAGCAAAGCCAAAAGAAACATATAAACAAAATAAATCCTGGTCAACTTGACCTCTGACTAAACATACAGGTTTCCTAACTAACAACTGGGATCAGCCTAGTGCTGTCCTAGTCCCTAAGTCCCTGGTTTTAAATGTCCAAGCAAATAGCCACACAGGCTTTTTCTCACCGCACAGGGGTTCACTCTCCCTAGACAGTCCACACAGGTCTGGTTCCAGGCATGAGCTAACATCTAATGAAGCTGGGAGTTCTTATAGAGGCCTAAATGAGCTGACAAGCTTCAGCTGGTCTCATCAACTCCCTGTCTGCACGACGCCCCACACTCTCCCTAGAGGTATGAGTCATCCATGAGCCCACTAGCCTCAGCTGGGCTTATACAACTCTCCACCTAGTTGTATAAGTCGGCGTAAAGCCTGAATCTGGGCGAAATATATCTACCCCCCTGGATGCAACCAGGTGACTTTACCTTCCTGCTGTCACAACAGATATAGATATAAATGGCAGAATGTATATAAATACAGATATAAATGGCAGCATGTATACAGATATAGATATAAATGGCAGAATGTATATAGATACAGATATAAATGGAAGAGTGTATACAGATATAGATATAAATGGCAGACTGTATATTTTTGCCTATTGCGATCAAGATATAAAATTATTTTCTGTGAGGGCTGGAGGTGAAGATTTAATTCTGGTTGTTTATGGATTTTGTGTTGTTTTTATAGTATGTTGGTATTGTGTTGGTTATTATCTGGGGTGGTGTTAGAGAAAGTGGTGTATTATTTGTATTTGGTAGTTTTCCTGTTATTTATTCTATGTTGTATTTTAATTGTATGGATGTTTCATTTGTAGTGTAGTTTTTATTTGTTATTTGGTGTTAATGGCTGTTATTGGTAATTTTGTTGTGTTTTTTCATCTTGTTCAGTCTATTGTTGTGATCTTGTGTTGTCTTCGTTAAGTGTGTCTGTGTCGTAACAATTTCCCTTTAAAGTATCCTGTATCAGTGGCGGTGCGTCCATAAGGGCGCACGGGCGCCGCCCACTCTCTCTAGCCACCCCCTCTATGACTAATGGATAGATTCATGCATAAATCTATCCATGGCCGCCGCTGCCACCCCCTATTCAAGAACCCGTCCCCTTTTTGGGTGCCGGGCGCCTGAATTACAGAGGCGGGGGGTGTTTTTGAAGCACCTAATTAGAGCCATAGGCTCTAATAGGCATCATAAAATGGTGAAAAGGCGTCTTAGGTGTGTTATAACAGCAAATTAATATTCGCTTTGCTAGCACTGAACCGCCTCTCCGCCAATCAGGTGCTCGGGTCTGTTACCCATCCCCTGATTGGCTGAAACCACAGGTGCTGTGATTGGATGCCTGATGGGAGGAGAGGACAGAAAGAGACACATGGAAGACACTGCTCGCCGAAGTCACCCGCTACCCCACTGAGACAGTGTAAGTGCCGGGCAGACGGCGAGCGGGAGGTGGGTCACAGTGGCGGCATTCAATGGCACAGTGGCAGCATTCGATGGGAAAAGTGGCAGCATTCGATGGGCACAGTGGCAGCATTAGATGGGCACTGTGGCAGCATTCGATGGCACAGTGGCAGCATTTGATGGGCACAGTGGCAGCATTTGATGGGCACAGTGGCTGCATTTGATGGGCACAGTGGCTGCATTTGATGGGTACAGTGGCAGCCTTTGATGGCACAGTGGCTGCGTTTGATGGGTACAGTGGCTGCGTTTGGTGGCCAGTGGCAGCGTTTGATGGCACAGCGGCTGCATTTGATGGGCACAGTGGCTGCGTTTGATGGGCACAGTGGCAGCTTTTTATGGGCACAGTGGCAGAATTTGATGGGCACAGTGGTTGCAATTGATGGGCACAGTGGCACCATTTGATGGGCATAGGGCGGCATTTGATGTGCATAGTGGCTGCAATTGATGTTTTTTTTCAGTATTTTTCAGTTTGTTTGTGCCCCCCCAAAAATTTTGAGCACCAGCCGCCACTGTTCTGTATTCTCTATTGTATACAGATACATACCTCCCAACTTTGTAAAGTCCCATCGCGGGACATTCCGATGTCCCCTCTCCCCTGCCAACCAGAGTTGTTGAGCACTGCCGCCGATCGGGGGGGGGGGGCCATACTAGTCCGCCGATCGCGCGGGGGGGGGGGCTCTTACCTGCTGCTCCTCTTCTTCTGTTCATGTTTCCTGCTGTGCAGGAAACATGATAGTCTCGCGGGAGTGCGGGAAGGAGGAGCCTCTGCAGGTAAAACCCGCACAATCCGTGCCAGTTGGGAGGTATGCAGATATAGATATAAATGGCAGACTGTATACAGATATAGATATAAATGGCAGGCTGTATACAGATATAAATATATATGGCAGGCTGTATACAGATATAATTATATATGGCAGGCTGTATACAGATATAATTATATATGGCAGGCTGTATACAGATATAGATATAAATGGCAGGCTGTATACAGATATATATATGGCAGGCTGTATACAGATATATATATGGCAGGCTGTATACAGATATATATATGACAGGCTGTATACAGATATATATATATGGCAGGCTGTATACAGATATATATATGGCAGGCTGTATACAGATATATATATATGACAGGCTGTATACAGATATAAATATATATGACAGGCTGTATACAGATATAGATATAAATGGCAGGCTGTATACAGATATAAATATATATGGCAGGCTGTATACAGATATAGATATAAATGGCAGGCTGTATACAGATATAAATATATATGACAGGCTGTATACAGATATATATATGGCAGGCTGTATACAGATATATATATGGCAGGCTGTATACAGATATATATATGACAGGCTGTATACAGATATAAATATATATGACAGGCTGTATACAGATATAGATATAAATGGCAGGCTGTATACAGATATAAATATATATGGCAGGCTGTATACAGATATAGATATAAATGGCAGGCTGTATACAGATATAAATATATATGACAGGCTGTATACAGATATATATATGGCAGGCTGTATACAGATATATATATGACAGACTGTATACAGATATAAATATATATGACAGGCTGTATACAGATATAGATATAAATGGCAGGCTGTATACAGATATAAATATATATGGCAGGATGTATACAGATATAGATATAAATGGCAGGCTGTATACAGATATAAATATATATGGCAGGCTGTATACAGATATAAATATATATGGCAGGCTGTATACAGATATAAATATAAATGGCAGGCTGTATACAGATATAAATATATATGGCAGGCTGTATACAGATATAAATATATATGGCAGGCTGTATACAGATATAAATATATATGGCAGGCTGTATACAGATATAGATATAAATGGCAGGCTGTATACAGATATAAATGACAGGCTGTATACAGATATAAATATATATGACAGGCTGTATACAGATATAAATATATATGGCAGGCTGTATACAGATATAAATGACAGGCTGTATACAGATATAAATATATATGGCAGGCTGTAAACAGATATAGATATAAATGGCAGGCTGTATACAGATATAAATATATATGGCAGGCTGTATACAGATATAAATGACAGGCTGTATACAGATATAAATATATATGACAGGCTGTATACAGATATAAATGACAGGCTGTATACAGATATAAATATATATGACAGGCTGTATACAGATATAAATATATATGGCAGGCTGTATACAGATATAAATATATATGGCAGGCTGTATACAGATATAAATGACAGGCTGTATACAGATATAAATATATATGGCAGGCTGTAAACAGATATAGATATAAATGGCAGGCTGTATACAGATATAAATATAAATGGCAGGCTGTATACAGATATAAATATATATGGCAGGCTGTATACAGATATAAATATATATGGCAGGCTGCATACAGATATAAATGACAGGCTGTATACAGATATAGATATATATGACAGGCTGTATACAGATATAAATATATATGGCAGGCTGTATACAGATATAAATGACAGGCTGTATACAGATATAGATATATATGGCAGGCTGTATACAGATATAAATATATATGGCAGGCTGTATACAGATATAAATGACAGGCTGTATACAGATATAAATATATATGGCAGGCTGTAAACAGATATAGATATAAATGGCAGGCTGTATACAGATATAAATATATATGGCAGGCTGTATACAGATATAAATGACAGGCTGTATACAGATATAGATATATATGACAGGCTGTATACAGATATAAATATATATGGCAGGCTGTATACAGATATAAATGACAGGCTGTATACAGATATAAATATATATGGCAGGCTGTAAACAGATATAGATATAAATGGCAGGCTGTATACAGATATAAATATAAATGGCAGGCTGTATACAGATATAAATATATATGGCAGGCTGTATACAGATATAGATATAAATGGCAGGCTGTATACAGATATAAATATATATGGCAGGCTGTATACAGATATAGATATAAATGGCAGGCTGTATACAGATATAAATATATATGGCAGGCTGTAAACAGATATAGATATAAATGGCAGGCTGTATACAGATATAAATATAAATGGCAGGCTGTATACAGATATAAATATATATGGCAGGCTGTATACAGATATAGATATAAATGGCAGGCTGTATACAGATATAGATATAAATGGCAGGCTGTATACAGATATAAATATATATGGCAGGCTGTATACAGATATAGATATAAATGGCAGGCTGTATACAGATATAAATATATATGGCAGGCTGTATACAGATATAAATATATATGGCAGGCTGTATACAGATATAGATATAAATGGCAGGCTGTATACAGATATAGATATAAATGGCAGGCTGTATACAGATATAAATATATATGGCAGGCTGTATACAGATATAGATATAAATGGCAGGCTGTATACAGATATAAATATATATGGCAGGCTGTATACAGATATAGATATAAATGGCAGGCTGTATACAGATATAAATATATATGGCAGGCTGTATACAGATATAGATATAAATGGCAGGCTGTATACAGATATAAATATAAATGGCAGGCTGTATACAGATATAGATATAAATGGCAGGCTGTATACAGATATAAATATATATGGCAGGCTGTATACAGATATAGATATAAATGGCAGGCTGTATACAGATATAAATATAAATGGCAGGCTGTATACAGATATAGATATAAATGGCAGGCTGTATACAGATATAAATATATATGACAGGCTGTATACAGATATAGATATAAATGGCAGGCTGTATACAGATATAAATATATATGGCAGGCTGTATACAGATATAGATATAAATGGCAGGCTGTATACAGATATAATTATATATGGCAGGCTGTATACAGATATAGATATAAATGGCAGGCTGTATACAGATATAAATATATATGGCAGGCTGTATACAGATATAGATATAAATGGCAGACTGTATACAGATATAGATATAAATGGCAGGCTGTATACAGATATAAATATATATGGCAGGCTGTATACAGATATAGATATAAATGGCAGGCTGTATACAGATATAAATATATATGGCAGGCTGTATACAGATATAGATATAAATGGCAGGCTGTATACAGATATAATTATATATGGCAGGCTGTATACAGATATAGATATAAATGGCAGGCTGTATACAGATATAAATATATATGGCAGGCTGTATACAGATATAGATATAAATGGCAGGCTGTATACAGATATAAATATATATGGCAGGCTGTATACAGATATAGATATAAATGGCAGGCTGTATACAGATATAAATATATATGGCAGGCTGTATACAGATATAAATATATATGGCAGGCTGTATACAGATATAGATATAAATGGCAGGCTGTATACAGATATAAATATAAATGGCAGGCTGTATATATACAGTAAATGGCACACAGGGGACACAGGGTTGTTTGGAGACGTTTTTACAAACAGATGACATGAGATTGTAACGCTCTGCCATCTAGCGGTGAATTGAGAGAACTTGAAGAATGATCTAGGAAGTGGTGAGCGATGTGATGAACTGTCCTCTGTATAATATACATGCAGCAATCGTGTATTAGAAGTATTAGAGAATGAATGCAGCCCGGCGATCTGACTCTCTCCCCCCGTGCTGTGTGACATCCTGTACAGTAGCAGTACATCGGCTGGCCTCCAATGCTTGTCTTTGCCCCGCCCTATGTAAGCTGTGATTGGTTCAGCCTGTTGTCAATCATAAGCAGGAGCAGGAAGTGTTGAGTCCTGGTAGATATGATCCTCCTTTCTGGGTGTCTGATGGATACAGCTTGGATAGAAGCTGAGGTTATATGAAGGTTTCAGGAAGTCCCAGCTATTTGGAGAAGGACATGTCTGCTGTGCTGTAGAGGATTGTCTCCTTAGGATTACACTCCTCCTGGTTACATGTCAGCCAACTGAGCCTTAAAGTGGGTTGGAAATTGAAGTGTTCCTGTGTTTGGACTATTTCAGGCGCCCCCAAGAATCCCCCATGCTGAGATACAGAGGACTTGAGGATGATCATGTGGAAAGTCAGGAGCTCCATCTTGCTGTGTCAATGGACAAGCCAGAAGTCCTATCCAAGTTGTTATCTAAGGAGAGATATAAGAACTATGTAGACAGCAGGAGTGGTTGGGGTGTTCCCATGACCCCTCTACGTTTGGCTGCTTCTAATGGCTCTGTGGAATGCCTGAACATCCTTCTGGCCAATGGCTCTGAGGTGGACTGCCTGGATGTGAAAGCCCAGACTCCCCTCTTTGCTGCGGTCAGCGCTGGTCATTATGAGTGTGTTAGAGCATTGCTAAAGGCCGGAGCCAATCCCCGGGGCAGCACCCATAATAACTGCACCCCTCTACTTACAGCAGCTAGAGACGGTAATGCCAAAATTCTTAAGGAACTTCTTGATTATGGAGCTGAAGCCAATGTCAGAGCAAACCTGGCGAACAGAGTTACTCCCAACCCAAGCTGTACTGGACCTTTATACCTTGCGGCAGTGTACGGCCACTTGGAGTGTTTCAGAAGTCTTCTCCTTCATGGTGCTGACCCAAATTACAATTGTCCAGAACTCCAACTTATCCAAAACATGAAGCGGCCACAGTCTGTGCTTGAGATATGTTTGAAGCACCGATGTGAGTGGGAATTTGTGAAACTACTTATTGATTTTGGTGCTGATTTGTATTTACCCAATGTGCATGCCATGTCATTGGCAGACAGTCCGTCATTAAAACTTATCGAGAGGGAAAAAGGTAAAGGCCATTTTTATCCAGAGTAATGATGGAAATTCATCGACAATTTGCAAAGTGTAGTCATTTGATTGGTCAGCATTCAGATTATATTAACCAGTTAAGAGGTGATTTTTGATTGGATACTTTTTACTCAATATATATCCCATATTTTGCATCAATTTCTTTTTTTAGGGTCCTTTCACACAGGTGTAATCTGGATGCAGTTTCCATAGTGGTGTAGTGGGTAGCACCCTCACCTAGCAGTAAAAAGGGTCGCTGGTTCGAATGCCAACCACAACACTACCTGCCTGGAGTTTGCATGTTCTCCCTGTGTCTGCGTGGGTTTCCTCCGGGTACTCCGGTTTCCTCTCACACTCCAAAGACATGCTGGTAGGTTAATTGGCTTCTGTCCAAAATTGGTCCTAGTATATGAATGTGAGTTGGGGACCTTGGATTGTGGGCTCCTTGATGTGCGATGTATGTGTGGAGCGCTGCGTGAATTGATGGCGCTATATGGGTACCTTAAATAAATAATAATATAATAGATGAGCATCCTAATGAAACACAATGTACAGGGATAGGGAGAATTGTAGACACGCACCCACACTCTCTCAGGTTGAACTGGTGTCTTTATTCAACCTTACTAACTACCGTATTTATCGGCGTATAACACGCACAGGCGTATAACACGCACCATAACTTTAAGAGGGAAGTTTCAGGAAAAAACTTTCCACAGCCCCCTGAGTATAACACGCAGGCACAGTTTACCCTCTATTTTCAGGGTAAAAAAGTGAGTGTTATACGCCAATAAATACAGTATGTAACTACATGAGTTTTTACATCCATCTTCAGTTTAGTTTACATCAGTATGCACTTCAGTTCTGTTTACATCTGTCAACATCCAGTTTTGTATTGGTTTCTTTTTTTTTTTTTATTGTTGCTGAAACCAAGCAAATGTATGACCAAAAAATGTTTCATGACCAAAAATGGACATAAATGGAACAGAGGTAAATGAACAGCATCTTTTTAGATCTATCTAAATGAAAAAGATGCAGGCTTGTTCCATTAAAAAAAAAACAGACTTGAACAGACACTGATGTAAGCAGATGTAAACGCATGATCATCCATTTACATCCGCCCACCTATAGACATACATCGTGGTTCAGTCTGTACCGTTAGAAAAAACGATAGATGGACCTAGGCTGAACACCCCTGTGAAAGTGCCCTAAAAGCTGAAGTTTTTCTTCTTTTTTGAGGGGTGGTGGAGGGAATACAGTACCAAACACTTCAGCTATATGTAATGGAGTGTATCCCGTTACCTGCAGGTCTCTACCTCTGCTAAAAAGATTCCCTGCTGTGCTTCCTTCTTAAAGAGAAAGTAAATCCTGATGGGTTTTTCTTCCCTGCAAAGTAAAGGCATAATGTGCTAGTATGCATCGCATACTAGCACATTGACCCTTACCTGCAAAAAAAGCCCATGCAGTCCCCGCTGCAGGCCGCGTCCATGTTCGCCCATCTTCCTTCCGGGGCCTGTGTGACTGGCCGGAGCCGCGTGACGTCACTCCTGGGCATGCCTGTGGGAGCCGCCGGTCACGGCACACGCTCCTGAAGAAATGGCACGGGCGGCCCCGATGACATCATCGGCGCAGTATACAGTAAATATCTCCTAAACAACACATGTTTAGGAGATATTTACAATACCTACAGTATCTCACAAAAGTGAGTACACCCCTCAAATTTTTGTAAATATTTTATTATATCTTTTCATGTGACAACACTGAAGAAATTACACTTTGCTACAATGTAAAGTAGAGATTGTACAGCTTGTATAACAGTGTAAATTTGCTGTCCCCTCAAAATAACTCAACACACAGCCATTAATGTCTAAACCGCTGGCAACAAAAATGATTACACCCCTAAGTAAAATTGTTCAAATTGGGCCAAAGTGTCAATATTTTGTGTGGCCACCATTATTTTCCAGCACTGCCTTAACCCTCTTGGGCATGGAGTTCACCAGAGCTTACAGCTTGCCAATGGAGTCCTCTTCCACTCCTCCATGAGGAGATCACAGAGCTGGTGGATGTTGGAGACCTTTCGCTCCTCCACCTTCCATTTGAGGATGTCCCACAGATGCTCAATAGGGTTTAGGTCTGGAGACACGCTTGGCCAGTCCATCACCTTTACCCTCAGCTTCTTTCGCAAGGTAGTGGTGTAGGCAAGACACACTTGTCTTTGTGCTCCTCACCTGGTTTCCGCCACACACGCTTGACACCATCTGAACCAAATAAGTTTATCTTGGTCTCATCAGACCACAGGACACGGTTCCAGTAATCCATGTCCTTAGTCTGCTTGTCTTCAGCAAACTGTTTGCAGGCTTTCTTGTGCATCATCTTTAAAAGAGGCTTCCTTCTGAGCCATGCAGACCAATTTGATGCAGTGTGCGGCGTATGGTCTGAGCACCGACAGGCTGAATCCCCCCCACCCCGTCACCCTTTTAACTTTTGCAGCAATGCTGGCAGCACTCATACGTCTATTTCCCAAAGACAACCTCTGAATATGACGCTGAGCACGTGCACTCAACTTCTTTGGTTAACCATGGCGAGACCTGTTCTGAGTGGAACCTGTCCTGTTAAACCGCTGTATGGTCTTGGCCACCATGCTGCAGTTCAGTTTCAGGGTCTTGGCAATCTTCTTATAGCCCAAGTCATCTTTATGTAGAGCAACAATTATTTTTTTCAGATTCTCAGAGAGTTCTTTGCCATGAGGTGCCATGTTGAACTTCCAGTGACCAGTATGAGAGAGTGAGAGCGATAACACCAAATTTAACACACCTGGTCTCCTTTTACACCTGAGACCTTGTAACACTAACGAGTGACATGACACCAGGGAGGTACAAATGGCTAATTGGGCCCAATTTGGACATTTTCACTTAGGGGTGTCACTTTTATTGCCAGCGGTTTAGACATTAATGGCTGTTATTTTGAGAGGACAGCTAATTTACACTGTTATATAAGCTGTACACTCACTACTTTACATTGTAGCAAAGTGTCATTTCTTCAGTGTTGTCCCATGAAAAGATATAATAAAATATTAACAAAAATGTGAGGGTTGTACTTACTTTTGTGAGATACTGTATAGGTTACAGGGAGGTTTACAACCTCTTTAATCGCTGCTACTGAGAAAAGTTGCACTGCGTGCCCACTCTCTTCTGCCCTCTTTACCATTCATATTGCTTACATTACTCCTCTCCCACAAAGCATAATTTTCTGTGAATGGAGAAGGAGCAGTTGAGTGACAGGATTCCACCGCCTGTGCCCATTCAGAGTGCAATGCATTGTGGGAGAGTTTGTGAATATGTGCAATATAAATAGAAGAGTGGTCCAGAAGGGGTAGGTGAGCAGTGCAATTTTTCCTAGTAGCTATCACTGCTTTTAATTCTAATCATGCCAGAAAACGGAGGCCTTGTATTGAGGTTTTTTTTTTTCTTTTGCAGCTGCGTGCAAGTAATGGGATACACAACATTACACATATCTAATATGTTTTGTTTTTTTTAAACATCAGCTTTAAATTATGCCAAAATGTAATGAAAGTGATTGACTTGAGGGTCCTTAGTAGATATGGGCCGAACGACCCTCCGTCCGGTTCCCTGTAGAACTTTTGAACAGCGCAAATGTTCGGGACCGAATAACGAACTTCATTGAAGTCTATGGGACCTCAACTGGAAAAATCAAAAGTGCCCATTTTGAAGGCTTAAATGCAATTAAAAGGGCATACAAAGGGTATAGAGGTCCGGGTACTGCCATGGGGGACATGTATCAATGAACACAAAGTTGTAAAAAAACATGATCTTTTAAACAGGTGTGGAAAAATTGGTCCTTGGGTGTTAATTGTGCCCATGAAACCTACACAAAATTTCTTCCAGGTGAAATCAACACCCACAAAGCTAGGCAGCCTAGACAGAGATTCCAGATCCAGAAAGCACTTAGAAAGCAGACACTGCCGATGGAATGTGGAAGCTGACAGTCCTGGGTGCTGAGGACTAAAAAATTTTTAAAAGCATCACTGAGGCAGCCCCCTTCTCCACAGCTCCTCTCTTGACCAACAGAGGCCTTAAAACTATGTTTTCCAGGAGACTGTAACCTAGCAGAGTCTGGAATGGCGTTACATAAACTCCTCTTTAAGGTGTCCTCAAAAGATTTTATGCTGCGTATTCTTGAGTCCTTTCACATGCTTTGAAGAATGATGGAGCCCATGCACTGCAAGTTTGCGGAGGCATGAGAAGAAGACTCCTCGGGGTCAGTTACCTGGAACTGTCTATTACCAAGGGTTCTAGGGATGGAAAACCATCTGTTAAGGGTTGACGTATGTATTCCCCTACTTCAATGCCTCCAAAACTGCCAGAATCTTCCTCATCCCTCTCCTCTTGTGTGTTGTATGGCATTACAAGAATTGTGTCTGCATAAAGCCCTCCTCTTCCTCCCGCTGCTCTGCCTTGAGTGCCCTATCCATAATGCCACACAGAGTCTGCTCCAGCAGGAACACAACAGGGATTGTGTTACTGATGCATGCATTGTCACGGCTCGCCATCCTTGTGGCCTCCTCAAATGGTGACAGTACAGTGCATGCATCCTTTTTCAGCAGCCATTTGCATGGGAAAAAAAAGCCAAGCCGACCTGAGCCTGTCATTGTGCCATACTCTCACAGGTACTCATTGATGGCCCTCTGCTGCATGTGCAGCCACGGCAGAATTGCCAAAGTCACACTCCACCTTGTGGGTATGTCACAAATCAGGCACTTTATGGGCAGGTGGAATTCCCGCTGAATTTCAGCCAACCAAGTACTGGCTGTGTAGGACCGTCTAAAATGCCTACAGAGTCTTCTGCTACACAGACCAGCTAAAGCACTGCATGGCACCTTTGAGCCTGACTCATGGAACAGCCCCTTGAACACTTAGGGGGTAATGGTGGTTCATAGGACAATTCAGCAGAGGAGGGCATGAAGGAGGAGGAGGAGGGGGTGGAGCTGAAAAATCTTGCATCATTACCAGTAGCTGTATGGAGACGTGGCAGCACAACAAGCTGCAGCACTGAGCCCTGTCCTGCATCCTTCCAGGTTGCAAGCAGAGTTACCAAGTGAACCTTGCAGCTGCCTGAATTGCCCAACAAGTCAAAACATTGCCTTCCACGTGATGCTACAGACCTGGAATGGCCTTACGTGAAAATAAATAGTGACTGGGAACCTGCCATTGTGGTACAGCACATTCTGCACAATCACAGAAGGGGCAGAATCCACCATATGGAAAGGCAGGATTTGTAAAGCCAGCAGCTTTGACAGACTTGAATTTAGAAGCTAGGCATGTGTGGCAGTGACTGTATTTTTTTTTTCTGCAGCAAATAGGGCAGATAATTTTGCCTGCTATAGTCTACAGCTGGTGGTGTGCTACAAATAAAATGGCACTAAAGTAAAAATGAACGGTCGCACTACTTTCACACTGTACTATCACTAGATTCACACTAAACTGATACTTTACACGCACAATAGCACACTATAGCACCCTAATTTGCTAGTAGCACTAAACATAGCCCTGTTCTATCTCTCTCCATGCCAATATAACACTGCAAATGGCCGCAATGGGAAGAATATATTTATAGTGTGGGGTGGGACTAAGAGCAATGAGCCATGATTGTAAAAAGTTATCATCACAGTGTCCAATCATGGCTCTGACAGTGCTATGTGCCCCGATTGGGCAAAGCTTTCATTGCTTCAGCCAATCAGGGCATCCAATGCACTGTGCAGTGGCGCAGTGCATTGTGGTCATTCCGCAGGCCGAACAAACGGTTGAACGCCCCGATAGACCCTCTAGCCAAGCATCCATTAGGGGAAAAAGGAAGGAGGATAATCCACAATCGGAACTCCACCATAAGGCTTCTGACAATCTGGAGTGAGGTGAGAGTTCTGTGAGCACAATGGTGTTTTGGTGAAAGCACACAGCTATTAGTCTCACATCGAATGGGAGCAGATCACAGAAGTGGATTACACGTTTTATTGCACTTGGACATTCAATTTTAGTTAAGTTTATGCTGAGGCACCTGTGATTCCTGAGATGTTGGTTTCATTTGTGTTTGATTAGGGTATTACAGTATTATGTTGGTTTTTGTAGCACAAACTGCACATTAGTTATTTACGTACTTATATACAGATTGCACAACATCATGTAGATTTGATTTAAATAAAACACAATGACACAATACAATTACCAATAACAGCAATTAGTACCAAATAAGACTAAATTAAAACTATACCCGAATAAACGTTCATACTATTAAAATAGAACATAGAATAAATAAGACAGACTGAAAAATAACAGAACATCAAACTACCAAAATGCAAATAGTACACCACTTTCTATAGCATTACCCAAAATCATAATTAGCCGAATATCAACATACTGCAAAGGCTACATAAAAATCTGTAGTAATGTTTTTATCAAAAACTTTAAGAATATGCTAAATACAATTACTTTTTTTTTTTTTCTCCTTTGGTTTTTTAGGCCACCCAAGGTCCCTTATGTCCCAATGTCGTGTGACAATACGGAGACTGCTTAAGCAAATGGGAAAACTACATCTCATTGATCAGCTGGAGATTCCTAAGAGCATAGTGGGCTACTTACAGCACCACAAGAGTTAATGTCAAAGACAAGACCTAGACAATACTGTATGTGTAGTCAAAAGGTGTAACGCAAATGAATCAAGTGAGCATTCTGCTACTGATCGAATGCAGCTCAGCCCACCCTTAACCAGAGGCAGCAAGGAGTGAACTGATGCAGCGTACACACGATCGATTTTCTCGACGGTGAAAACACCGTCGAGAAAATCGATGGGAAAAACGAGGGAACGGCTTGGTTCCCTACACACGTCCGTTTTTCCCGACATTTTTTTTTTGTCGAGAAAAACGACCGTGTGTGGGCTCCGTGGAAAACTGCCGCGGAAAAAAACGACGGGAGTCACGACGAGAAAAATTAGAGCATAATCTAATTTTTCTCGTCGTGATTAATGCCGTTTTTCCCGTCGGGAAAAATTACAAAAAGCCCACACACGGTCGTTTTTCTTGTTAAAATTTTTTTTTTTCTTTTTTCCCGACGGGAAAAATGATCGTGTGTACGCGGCATCAGAGTGTATGGCTTGTAAAGGATGTAATGGCTATTAGAAGGGTTGCCTTCTTCCTATAGAGTGGATAAAACTGTTGTGGCAATGTTTCCTCCTATGAGTTGGGTATTCATTTTATTCTCCTTCATTTTTATGGGAACATTTTAGAATTCCAATAAATTGGCAACGCTAATCTGAACTACGTACAATGTCATTTCCAAATCATGCAATGAGATCCATGTATTCTGGTACATGTTTGACCTACTATATGCCCATTTATGTACTTCATAATAATTCCTTTCAAAGGGTTATGCTGCGTACACACGATCGTTTTTCACGTCGTTAAAAATGCCATTTTTTAACTTGGGCATTAAAAACGATCGTGTGTAGGCTCTAGAGCATTTTTAACGACGTGAAAAACGGCCTAAAAAAATTTTAGAACCTGCTCTATTTTTTCACGTAGTTTTTCATGTCGTTTTTTTTTCCCGTCGTGAAAAATGGTAGTGTGTATGCTTTTACGAGGGGAAAAAAAAAACGCGTATGCTCAGAATCAAGTATGAGACGGGAGCGCTCGTTCTGGTAAAACTAGCGTTCGTAATGGAGATAGCACATTCGTCACGCTGTAACAGACTGAAAAGCGCGAATCGTCGCTCAACAAACTTTACTAACATGAAGGGTGGCGCCATTCAAACGGAACTTCCCATTTATAGTGCCGTCGTACGTGTTCTACGTCACTGCGCTTTGCTCAAGCATTTTTTTTAATGAACGTGTGTATGCAAGACAGGCTTGAGAGGAAACAAGAAAAATCACGTCGAGAAAAACTTTGTTTTTGAAAATGACATTAACAACGATCGTGTGTACGCCGCATTAGAATTACAGAACTAGGACTGATCAGGAATTTCATAGAAAATTCGAGTGGGAGAACTTTTGTGAAATGTTTTAATAATGACAACAGGTATTACAAACAGAAAGATCAGCATAACTTGGTGTGTGTAATTATTTATTACAGGTATCTATATAGTACCGACAATTTACACAGCGCTTTACATGTATATTGCACATTCACATCAGTCCCTGCCCTCAAGGAGCTTAAAGAGGAAGTCAGCCCACCGCTGCAAAAATTAAAAGCCAGCAGCTACTCACATACCTCCCAACTTTTCTAATGTCCACTGCGGGACGACGTTCATTCATATTTTTTTCCCCTCCCGTTCAAGTTGTTGAGGGGGGGGCGGGTGTTTGCCGTGCTGAGGCACACATTACTGACGAATTAGCCCCCTCCCGCCCGGACGCCCGACATACCTGGTGATTGCAGCTCTTGGTCCCGCCTCACCTCCTGCCTGCCTGTCGCGCTGGCGCGCTCCTCCTTTCACATCCTCCCTCTGTGCGGGAATACAGTGTCCCGCGCGGGAACGCGGGAAGATGGTGTCCCTGCGGGAAAAACCCGCACAATCCGTTGGGAGGTATGTACACATACTGCAGCTGCTGACTTTTAATAATAGGACACTTACCTGTCCTGGAGTCAAACAATGTCGGCACAGCAGCTGCTGCCGCCATTGCGGGTATGGGAACCCGGCAGTGTAGCATTACGGCTTCAAACTGGGTCCCTACTGCGCAAGCGCGAGGCACCGCTGCACTCTCCTACTGGACCGGCGGCGGGGGGAGGGAGCTGAGCTTCTGACGTAATTTTCTACGGCCCGGACTCCCGGAAGTGGGGACAGGTATCCGCTCCCCCCCCCCTTCCCCGAAAGGTGCCAAATGTGGCACTGGAGGGGGGGAGGGGAGGAGACAAATGAGCGGAAGTTTCACTTTTATGCCCAAACCTCCTAAAATGACCCTTGACTGAAAAAAAGTTATAATCCCTTTTTTTTATTTTATTACAAGTCACTCATTTAAAGCATTAGACCAAACAGCCTTGTGAAGTTAATCCTCAAGTGTGTGCTTAAAGAGGTTGTAAACCCTGGTGTTTTTTCACCTTAATGCATCCTATGCATTAAGGTGAAAAAACTTCTGGCAGCCACTGCCCCCCCCCCCCGTTTTGCTTACCTGAGCCCTGGAATGTCCCACGGCGAGGATGCGCTGTCTCTCTGCCCAGGGTTCTCAGCTCTTGATTGGATAGATTGATAGCAGCGCAGCCATTGGCTCCCGCTGCAGTCCATCAAATCCAATGAGGCGGGTGCCGGGGCCAAGTTCTGCATTCGGCAGCTATGGACGCCAAATGCTGGACTTGGGAGCGCGCCCACAAGGTAACCCCCTGGGACAGCGCTTCTCCTAGGGAGTTATCTGATGCGGGGAGGAGCCGCGAGAGCCGCCCGGGGACCCCTGAATATGGCGTTCGGGGCCACTCTGTGCAAAACTAACTGCACAGTGGAGCTAAGCATGACATGTTTGTTATTTAAAAAAATAAATAAAATCAAACCTTTAGTATCACTTTAAATGTTCCTTTCAGGGCAGGGTCATGGATAAGGGGTTACCACTGGTCCTCCTGTACGGGGCCCGGGCCAGCAGGGGGGCCCAGGAAACAGGGTGAATTGGATATGGGCAGGGAGGGTGATCAATGCTGCAACCAATCCCCTGTATGGTTCTTTTTGCAGCAGCTGAAAGCTGGATTCCTCTCCTCTTGCTCCCGTTGACTTTCAGCTGCTCCAGAGAGAGAGCCATACAGGGGATTGGTTCCAGTAATTGCCCCCCTTCCCCTGCTACACTAATCAGGCCCCCCTGTATGCCCCCACCCCCACAGTGCTTCCGGCTTCCCTCCTCTCCTTCCCGTCGGTAGCAGCAAGCACACAATAGGATGCTTCAAGAAGAAGAGTGGGGGAAGGGCCTGGTAAATATGTCATATTTACCAGTCCCTTCATTTTCTGAATGGTTCATTCAGGACTCAAGCATTGGCAGTAGGGGGCCCTTTGGTTTCTAACAGCAGTCCTGTTTCAGAGTACTTGGCTGCACACTTTACATTATAAAGTGGTATGATTCTTTAGTCTATAAACATCTACAGTATTGTTAGATGATTCTGAACTGGAAATATTTTGGGAGCCGTGAAGGTTGTATTTATTTCTGTTTAGAATATTGCTTTTATTTTTGTTAAAATAATTGATTTTAAATAACACATATATGCCTGCTTGGTATCGCCAAGTCGGACACCATGTTCATGGGTTAACAAGGACATCTTGAAATAGTTCTCCACTCATGCTTGTAACAGTTAGGTGAAACAAATCACAATTACATTCCTAGGATGGAATCAAAGTATCAGAGATCTATAATCTTATTCCATATAACAACACATACGCCTAGCTACCGATTAGTATAGGAGACATCCCTATTATAGTTACGCTTATATTATATATACAGTACTAGATATACCTGTGAAACATTGGGATCAAGGGCACCACATCCCGATTGAAAATAAATCATTGGAATAGATACCTTGGGATTTTTAAAGGTGCCACAAATAAAGCAAACTTAATAAAAAAAAGGCACATTTTTTTTACTTATAAAAATCATTATAAAAGCATCAAAAAATGATCAAATTTTTGTTTAAATCACGAATATGTATTCATGTAGTCAATTCATGTAGCTACTTCATCTCAACATGTTTCGCCAATCACTAGCTTCTTCAAGAAATTTACTACATACTGAACAACTGAAAAAAAAAATCACCAAAAAGTATCAATATATGTAGAACAATTATGTCCACACAAATTTCTAGAGAATGTTATTCTTGTGCTCATACACTTACAGTCACAATATCCAATGACAAAATTGCAAATTAATCTACCGGAGGGCATCTCACCAGAAGATGTGCTTGATGCATAAAATTAAACCGGGACAAACAACTTTCATCAACCTTGTTTCCAAACATCATCCCAGGAAGAATCGGTGAGCCATAGGAGGGGCACAAAGGTCAGCAGACAATTCCCTTATTACTGTATAATAGGTACATAAAATTCATATTAGGACTTAATACAAAAGGGTGCCAAAAAAACGCCTATTAAAATAAACGGGCAAATCAAAAAAAAAGGCATACCGTATACAGGAATGATATAAATATGTCCTGTAGGTAACACTGTCCGTAAGATGATTAAGCCCACAAAGCACCAAACTGGTCAAATGGTAAATTCAGTGTGCGCTAGAAAAAAGCAACATAGGCAAATACATTTCTTGTTGTATTAGGAATAAGGGGTAAAAAGAGAAATATGCCTACAGAATGGATTTTTTATTTTTTTTGTAAATCAATGTCAAGACTAAACAGAAAGTGCACTCTATGAGGAAGCCCTGGTGGGTGAGCTGAAATGTGCCAGGGGGCGTAGTCGGAGCATACACTGTTACATTAATATCTGAAGCACCTGGTCGGTTTGAGTTTGAGTGGCGTCTCATCTTGCATATGTTTACAGCAGGCAGCAGATAGGGCATTAGCCCTCATTGACAATTGAGCATTTCTTTTAGTTGTTTCCCTGCGCCTGTCTGCACACAATCCTATTCATTCTAATCCCTGCTCCCACTTGTATACTCAGTCACCTTACACTTAAAAATGTACATGAGCTTTTCCCTGCTGGCCTCTCCTCAGAAACATCCATACATGCTGGCCTGGGAGCAGGGCTGGTGCAAGGATTTTTGACACCCTAGGCAAAACCTAATTTTGCCACCCCCTTGGCTCCATGCCTGACTCCACCCCCTTTTCCCTGCCCATGTAAACCCCACCTTTTTAATGAAGCACCCATCAAATACAGCCCACCAGCACCCATAAAATGCAGCCTCACCAGCTCCCATTAATGCAGGCTCACCAGCGCCCATCAATGCTGCCTCACCAGCACCCATCAATGCAGCCTCACCAGCACCCATCAATGCAGCCTCACCAGTGCCCATCATGCAGCCTCACCAGCTCCCGTCGATGCAGCCTCACCAGCTCCCATCAATGCAGCCTCACCAGCACCCATCAATGCAGCCTCACCAGCACCCATCAATGCAGCCTCACCAGTGCCCATCATGCAGCCTCTCCAGCTCCCGTTGATGCAGCCTCACCAGCTCCCATCAATGCAGCCTCACCAGCACCCATCAATGCAGCCTCACCAGCACCCATCAATGCAGCCTCACCAGTGCCCATCATGCAGCCTCTCCAGCTCCCGTCGATGCAGCCTCACCAGCTCCCATCAATGCAGCCTCACCAGCACCCATCAATGCAGCCTCACCAGTGTCCATCATGCAGCCTTACCAGCACCCATCAATGCAGCCTCACCAGTGCCCATCATGCAGCCTCACCAGCTCCCGTCAATGCAGTCTCACCAGCTCCCATCAAATGCAGTCTACCAGTGCCCATCAATGAATATTTTCTTGCTTCCATTCATTTGGGAATCAGGACACAGTCCTCCGCCGCTCCTGTGCCTCTGACACAATGTGCGAATGGAGCGAGGGCTGCCTACTGATGCTGAGACTTAGTTACTTGCTGTAGTGAGAAGAGAGTAGGAACACCAGTGGCCAGGTGCCCTAGACTCCAGGTCTCCTACAAAGGGATATTACATGTCTCTCTGATAGAGGCTAGTATCAAAGTCCTGACAAGGTGGCATTTGATCCCTGCTTGCCTGGCCAGAATATATCCAATGGCATCGGCAGAGTGTTAGAGAGGATGCTCCTTGTGTGGCACTATGCTCCACATTTGGTGGGAATGCCCCAAAATCCACAGTTATTGGAACAAGTTCTTCTGTATCCTTTGCAAATTGACAGGTGCCCCTATTGCTCAACTGGTCCATATTTCTCTGCCTAATGATTCCCCATCAGGATTATCATGCCCTATGTGGCACTTTGCTTACTTTGTACTTTTGGCAGCTAAAATCACTATTATGGGATCTTGGAAGTCATCCTCTGTCTCCGTCTGCTGTTTTAAACACAAGGTTTTTCTGGATTATGGTCCATGAACAGATCGTTAGTGTGATCAATGAGAAACAAGCTTTGTTCCACTGAACTTGGAAAACCGTGGGCAGCCTATATGAAGGTACCTTTACCTTCTTCCCACATGGTATTGCCAGACGCATATACTACCTGTGACCTCTAGGTCTCCTGTCTTCTCCATCATCTCCTCTGCTTCTCTTCTCTTTCCCTTTTCTGTTGGGCTCCTTCTGTGACCTTTCTCTATCCTCTTTTCTCAATTTCTTTGGATTTATGTTTACATGGATGTCATTATCAGCCTTTCTCGCAATTATTGTATCTTCTGATATGTGACCTCTCACAGCCTACAGTGTGAAATTATTCTTTGATCCTTGTTTTGTATTTGGTATTGTACTTAGGCTGGTTTCACACTGGGGCGGTGGGTGCGGTGGCGGTATAGCGGCGCTATTTTTAGCGGCGCTATACCGTCGGAATTGCGGAGGTATTCGGCCGCTAGCGGTGCAGTTTTAACCCCCGCTAGCGGCCGAAAAAGGGTTAATACCGCCGGCAATGCGCCTCTGCAGAGGCGCATTGCCGGCAGTATTACCGCGGTTTCCCATTGCTTTCAATGGGAAGGAGCGGTGAAGGAGCGGTAAACACACCGCTCCAAAGATGCGGCTAGCAGGACTTTTTTTACCATCCTGCTAGCGCACCGCTCCAGTGTGAAAGCCCTTGGGCTTTCACACTGGAGAAACAGCAGCCGCTGTTTAGGGACGGTTTGCAGGCGCTATTTTTAGCAAAATAGCGCCTGCAAACCGCCCCAGTGTGAAAGGGGCCTAACAGAGTCGAGTGAAGGCCATCCTTCCCTCACTCAACTTCCTGTCCATCAGGGGAAAGGATTGGATCATATCGACGGCTCCGGTAATCGGCAGAGATGACTGGGACTTGGCGGGAGGGGGCACCTCTCCCATTGCCGATAAAAGTGGTCTCGCGGTGAATCAGACACTAAGACCACTTTTATCCTAAAGTGTACCGCCCGCTGTCTAAAAAAAATACCAGGGTTATGGCAGCTATTTCTTGTTAACACAGGAAGTGAAGGAAAATCTCCCCAGTGGGGTCACAGGCCGAACAAAAAAAAATAGAATTTTGTAAATTCTTTATACAAGACACAGATGTCAATATTAATATTATACAGGATTTATATAACTCCAACCATTTGTGCAGCACTTCACAAACATAGCAATGACAGTATGGTACAAAAGGTAACTTTTTGTTTTGTTTTAGATAGATTGGAGGGATCAGAACACCTCTCAGGTTCTTATTGCTGTCAGTGTCCTCGGTGGAGAGACTTGCACTCTCTATTTGTCCTAGTGACCGCTATCACTGAGGGTGAAAGTGTAAGAAAATTCCACATTTTGAGTGGTCACCAGAACAGGAATAGAGAGGAAATCTTCCAATGGGGACACTAGTTCTGGTGACTACCAGGGGTTTCCCTCACTTTGGAGGGATTTCCCCTCACTTCCTGTTTTGGCTATGGGACAGGAAGTGAGAGGAAATCTCCCTATTGGGAACCCCCTCTTTCTCGATCCAAAAATGAAACAATATCTTATAAAACAAAAAGGTTTGCCTTCACTTCTACTTTCATCCAACGTACAGAAAATATACAGCACTGGATACTAAACTGTAAAATGTTGTTATTGTTTGTTAGATAGGAGAGGAGTGTATTATGAAAAGAGGAGACTGACAAAGATTTAACTTCTCTCTTTACCCAAAAACTAAAACTCTTTCTGGAGACATGCTTTCTAAAAGTCCAGTGCTTCCTCAGTATTGACCTATACACACAGAAAAGAAGGGCTCCTCAGTACAAAGCATTGCTTCGTCTCTATATATAAGGACATTTGGCACACTTATAGGAACAACCACCCTGATAGCTGCCATAAACTGGAGTGTTATAGTGTTATACAGCTCAACACAAAGCCCAGAGGTGACAATGTAGTAGGCGGAAAGTCTTTTTGTATATCCACTGTCTGATTGGCTGCCTCTGCAGTCAATCTCACAACGCGCCAATGAGCTGACTGTTTGCTATTCTCTGAGTTGTTGGTCGTTGGCTTATCCGCAGAGAGTAAACGAATGTCGGTGAGCGCGCTGATTGGTCGGCGGGGCTGCCAGTCACCGGATTCCTGGGGGGTGGGAGGTGGTCAGGTAGAGGCCGCGCTGGTACAGAAGCATCAGTTTGCTGAGAAGAAGCCGGAGTCCAGGGCGGCCAGAGTAGGAGACGGCGGAGGCTCGGGGCCTGGTGCGGAGTGCTGCAGGTTAGATATGTATGATCTATGCAGGTGAGGCGGGGGAGGGGAGAGATACACACATAGCGGGGTTATTGTGCTTCGGATTACAACATGGCCCCATGTATAGGCAGGGAGTGCAGAGACCTGTAGGAGGGGAGGAGTGTGTCTGATCCCATTGCCTGCAATGGCTACAGTCAGTGTTCTATGTGCCTCATATCCATCCAGGGGGAGTATAGGACCTCTGTCTGTGGGGGGAGATTTACTTCCTGTCCTGGACACTCAACAGGAAGTCAGGGAATCTCTTCCCACTCTGAGCTGACCAGTCACCATACCATACAGTCTGATTGTCCATCTACTATGCTGTGCCAGGGCCTGACAGCTGGCACAGTCTAATCCCATTCATGACATTACCAGCCTGGAGTTTGCATGTTCTCCCTGTGTGGGTTTCCTCTGGGTACTCCGGCTTCCTCCGTAGACATTCTGGTAGGTTAATTGACTTCTGTCTAAATTGTCCCTAGTATGTGTATGTATGAATGTGAGTTAGGGACCTTTTGGATTGTGAGCTCCTTGAGGGCAGGGACTGATCTGAATGTACAATATATCAGGGGCTCTAATAGGCTTCAAAATAGGGTGGGCTCGGGGCGCAGAGCATTGCACTACAAGCCCACCCAGGTGTGTTACAATAGCGAATGAATATTTGCTATTGAAACACTGATCCTCCTCCCAGCCAATCAGGAAGTGGGTATGAGACCCGTTTTTTCCCAATTGGCCGACAAGAGACGCGTCCCGATTTGGCCGCCGCTGAGGAGGAGGGAGGTAACGGAAGCCGCAGAGAGCAGGGGAAGCCCGGGAGAATAGATGGGGGTAAGTGCTCGGGACCCGACCGATTTTTGAATGGGAGGGGGGTGTTTTGATGCCCCTCCCCCCCCCCCCCCCCAAAAAAAAAAAATTGCCACCAGCTGCCACTGCAATATATGTGTTAAGAGCTGGATAAATTGACGGCGCTATAGAAGTACCTGTAATAAATACACTTGTAGGAATTGTTTAGGCTTTTCTTCTAAATATAACAAATGATAGAAAAGGGCTTGTAATAAACCTTTTACTATATTGCAGCTTACCAATTCCTAGATATGGTGGCTGCATTGGTTTTCTTTTGTAAGCTTGCTTTCTTCTCCATCTGGTGATCTGGCCAGTAAGTCTGTTTTTCAAATATACAAGCTCTTTAGCAGACTGTATCAGTTACAGGGGCGAGACAAACCATTTGCCACTGACAGGGGTGCTTATAATAATCAGCTTTTATTTATGTATAACCTTTTATCCCAAAGGGGGGGGGAAGAAAACCTGTAACTGATTATAAAGTGTGAGCTGAAGTTTGGCTTCCATTTGTTAGTGTATCTAAATCTGCTAGTGCTCCTAACACTCCCCTCCCCCAGACTGACAATGCTGCTGCATGCTGGGCCTCCTGTGCACCGCATCGCAGCAAAGTAATGCATGTACCAATTTTGGAACTGCACTGCAACCGAATCGCATGCTCCTCCTTGTACCATGCAGTCTGGTACGGGCACACGCTGTGCATTAGGTAAGTGTATGGAAATGTGTGTATTATAGGTTGTTCCTATCCACAAACATGAGAGAGATCTGACATCACAGAACACGTTTATACACACTCTAATAGAATATGTTCATTGTAACACTCTGCTTTGTAGAAATGGGGACCCTCCAGCCCCATTGAGGTGACACTTGTACATTGAATTGCTGGGATGGAGTGAGAAGCCATCATTGTGCAGTTCTATGGATCCTGAACATTGTTTGCTGTGTAGTCCTAAGTAATCAATGTGAGAGCTCCCTTCTGCATGAGAGAATTACGGCTTTTATATTGTCCCTTCATCTGCAGCGTAAAATCTTCTTTTTTTTTTTTCTTCAGTTTGGGCCGATTTGTATTTTTCCACAAAAATCGCAATAAGTGTATATTGATTGGTTTGCGCAAAAATTAAAGCGTCTAAGAAATAGGGGATAGATTTATGGCTTTTTTTTTTTTTTTTTTTTCTAGTAATGGCGGCGATCTGCTATTATTATTATTATTATTATTATTATTATTATTATTATTTGTATGTATGTGTTTTTTTTTTTTTTATTATGGCGGACACATCGGACACTTGACACTATTTTGGAACCATTGTCATTTATACAGCAATCCGTGTTATAAATGCACTGATTACTGTGTAAAGGACACTGGCAGGGAAGGGGTTAAACACTAGGGGGCGTCCTAGGGAGTGATTCTTACTGTGAGGGTGAAGGGCTACCACTGACATGACATCGATCGCTGCTCCCGATGACAGGGAGCAGTAGATCCCTGTCATGTCACTAGGCAGAACAGGGAAAGGCATCGTTTACATGGGCATCTCCCCGTTTATGCCTCTTCGTGTCACGACGGCGAACACCGAGTTTGCAGGTCACAGAGTACGCGGGGGCCCGCGCCCGCTAGCAGGCTAATTAAAGGGGATGCCCATTTGCCACCGCTGCCATTGTGCCGACGTATATCCGCGTGCAGCGGTCGGCAAGTGGTTAAAAACTGCAAGAAAGTAACTGGTATAGTTCAGCTGAATGTGGTGAAATCCGTCCTGGGACCAAATGATTGAAAGGCTGACCTGTTTCAGAGGACAAGCCCCCTTCTGAGCGATGCTTGTGCTGTGATTAAAGTGGTTGTAAACCCTGTTTGGCAAGACAAAGCCATAAGGAGCCTCGTCTCCCCCTCCAGCCGCAGCCATCTCTCCACAGATACCCAGAAGGTTAATTCCGAGTATCGCCGATGTGGCGCTGTGATTGGCCGGAGCGGCAAAGACGTAATTTCGCACATGTGCACAGGAGACGTAAAATCCGGCAACGACGGATTTGTGAATGGTGATTAACCTTGTGAATGCATTGTAGACAACGTTGTAAAACTTTGGCAAATATCTCCTAAACCTTGTAGGTTTAGGAGATATTTCTTGTACCTACAGGTAAGCCTTAAAGTGGTTGTAAACCCGTTTAAAACATTTTTTTTTTTTTTTTAACCACTTAAGCCCCAGACCATTTGGTAGCTAAAGGACCAGAGGTGAATTCAGAATTTTGCACTGCGCTGCTTTAACTGTAAATTGTGCGGACATGCAATGTTGTACCCAAACGAAATTTGCGTCCTTTTCTTCCCACAAATAGAGCTTTCTTTTAATGGTATTTGATTGCCTCTGCAATTTTTATTTTTTGCGATATAAATGGAAAAAGACCGAAAATTTTGAAAAAAAATGATATTTTTTGTTATAAGAAAAATCGAATAAACTCAATTGTAGTCATACATTTAGGCCAAAATGTATTCAGCCACATGTCTTTAGTAAAAAAAATGTCAATAAGCGTATATTTATTGGTTTGTGCAAAAGTTATAGCGTTTACAAACTAGGGTACATTTTCTGGAATTTACACAGCTTTTAATTTATGACTGCCTATCTCATTTCATGAGGTGCTAAAATGACAGGGCAGTACAAAACCCCCCCAAATGACCCCATTTTAGAAAGTAGACACCCCAAGGAAATTGCTGAGAGGCCTGTTGAGCCCATTGATTTTTTTTTTTTGTCCCAAGTGATTGAATAATGACAAAAAAAAAAAAAATTACAAAAAGTTGTCACTAAATGATATATTGCTCACACATGCCATGGTTATATGTGGAATTACACCCCAAAATACATTCTGCTGCTTCTCCTGAGTACGGGGATACCACATGTGTGGGACTTTTTAGGAGTCTAGCCACGTACGGGACCCCGGAAACCAAGCACCGCCTTCAGGATTTCTAAGGGCGCAAATTTTTGATTTCACTCCTCACTACCTATCACAGTTTTGAAGGCCATAAAATGCCAAAATAGCACAAACCCCCCCCCAAATGACCACATTTTGGAAAGTAGACACCCCAAGCTGTTTGCTGAGAGGCATGGTGAGTATTTTACAGCTCTCATTTGTTTTTGAAAATGAAGAAAGAACATTTTTTTTTTTTTTTTTTCTTTTTTTTTTTCAATTTTCAAAACTTTGTGACAAAAAGCGAGATCTGCAAAATACTCACAATACCTCTCAGCAAATAGCTTGGGGTGTCTACTTTCCAAAATGGGGTCATTTGGGGGGGTTTTGTGCCATCTGGGCATTCCATGGCCTCCGAAACTGTGATAGGCAGTGAGAAGTGAAATCAAAAATTGACACCCTTAGAAAGCCTGAAGGCGGTGCTTGGTTTTTGGGGTCCCGTACGCGACTAGGCTCCCAAAAAGTCTCACACATGTGGTATCTCCGTACTCAGGAGAAGCAACAGAATGTATTTTGGGGTGTAATTCCACATATGCCCATGGCATGTTTGAGCAATATATCATTTAGTGACAACTTTGTGCAAAAAAAAAAAAAATATATATATTTTTTCCGCAACTTGTGTCAACATATAAAATATTCCATGGACTCGACATGCCTCTCAGTATATAGCTTGGGGTGTCTACTTTCCAAAATGGGGTCATTTGGGGGGGGGTTTTGAACTGTTCTGGCATTTTATACACAACATTAGGAAGCTTACATCCACTCTTCTAACCACTTGAAGACAAAGCCCTTTTTGACACTTTTTGTTTACATGAAAACATTTTTTTTTTTTTTTTTTTGCAAGAAAATTATGTTGAACCCCCAAACATTATATATATATTTTTAAAGCAAAGGCCCTACAGAATAAAATGGTGGGTGTTGCATTTTTTTTTTCTACACAGTATTTGTGCAGCGATTTTTCAAACGCATTTTTTTGGGGAAAAAATACACTTTTTTTTTAATTTTAATGCACTAAAACACACTATATTGCCCAAATGTTTGATGAAATAAAAAAGATGATCTTAGGCCGAGTACATAGATACCAAACACGACATGCTTTAAAATTTCACACAAACGCGCATTGGCGACAAACTACATACATTTTTAAAAGCATTTACAGGTTACCCCGTTAGATTTACAGAGGAGGTCTACTGCTAATATTACTGCCCTCGATCTGACCTTCGCGTTGATACCTCACATGCATGGTGCAATTTCTGTTTACATATGACGCCAGACCGACGCTTGCGTTCGCCATTGGGCAAGAGCAGGGCAGGACAGGGGTGCTTTTTTTTTTTTTTTTTATTATTAATTTTGCTTTTTTATTTTTAAACTGTTGCTTCCATATTTATTTATTTTTTTTATCACTTTTATTGTTATCTCAGGGAATGTAAATATCCCCTATGATAGCAATAGGTAATGACAGGTACTCTTTTTTGAAAAAAACTGGGGTCTATGGGACCCTAGATCTTTCCTCTGCCCTCAAAGCATCTGACCACACCAAGATCGTGTGATAAAATGCTTTCCCAATGGCGCTTTTTATATCCGGGGGGGGGGGGGGACATTCCCTCCCACTGCTTGTAAAAGCAGTCCAGAGGCTAATTAGCCACTAGGATTGCTTTTACATGAAAGCCGGCTGCTGGCTGAAAAGAATGATACCAAGATGATACCTAAACCCGCAGGCATCATTCTGGTATAAACATTCAAAGTCCAGCAACATACCAGTACGTTGCTGGTCCTTGTTGGACATGTATTGTAATTTTTTATTTTTTCATGCAGCCTGTTGGCTGAACGAAAAAAAAAGATTGATCGGTGGGTATGCCCACCATTAGAATACCGCCCTTCATCCACCCACTTCTGATGGGCATACATGCACCATATATATATATATATATATATATATATATATATATATATATATACCGAAGCATGGGGGCATCCTCCCGCAAAAATTAATGCGCGCACACACATGGTCGGACTTTTCCACGGGCAAGCCTCCGTCGGAATTTCGACCGTATGTACGCGGCATTAGGAGCAAAATCGCTCCTCCGCCCCTGCTGCCCCAATGCTTCGGCATATATGCTTTTTTTTTTTTTTTTTTTTTTTTTTAACTGTGGTGGTGAAATTACCTCCTACAGCACTGGAGTCGCAGGGATCAGGCCTGTCTCTGCGAACGCTGCAGTTATGTGTGTTGTGTTTTGCAAGTGACAGTGATCGATCGATACTGCACTTCGGTGGCCTGGGCTGGACGGAGGGGCAAAACGCAGGTGCCAGCAGGTATCTGGGCTGATCCCGCTAACACTGCGTTTTTGGGAACCCTAAACTGCTGGGGACGCTAGTATAGATCTGATCAGATATTGAGCTGATCAGATACTATACCACTAAGGGGGGTGTATGCTTCACGTGTGGGTGTTAGCGCTACTGGCACTAACCTGACGCTGCCTGGGGTGTGACGCAGACCCTCTCTGACGCTAAAACCTAATTGATATCACCCGCCGGGCGATCAGGGGGTTAAACCTTTATTGGGTTATATACGGCGGGTGCCCTGACACTATAAAAAGCAAACTAACTAACCAGCGTCACCCGTAACACTTATATGGTGATCACTGGTGAAAGGGTTAACTAGGGGCAATTAGGGGGTTAAAACCTTTTTCAGGTAATATATGGGGGTACCTGACGCTATATAAAAACCTGACGGCGAACCTAAAAAAAATTACTGGCTACCGATCAGCATCGCCGACGCTAAGACATCGATCAGAAAAATTATAACTTAGTGACAGTGGTGATAGGGGGTGAAAGGGTTATCTGGTGGGTGATCAGGGGGTTAAACCTTTATTAGGGGGGGTTAAGGGGATACACCGGACCTAAAACTAAATGTAGTGACACTTTTACAGTCACAAATGTCACTGATTGCAGTGACCATTTATTTAGTGATCACTGCAATCAGTGACACTGTGACTGGGGGCTGGGGGGTGATCTGGGGGGGCGATTTATGTGCCTGTGTGTCCTGGTGTCAGTGTGCTGTTTTGTGTACTAACCTGGCATCTTCTCCTGTACGGCGCTCGGTATATGTGAGCGCCCCAGGAGAGATGACATCACTTCCTCCTTCCTGGCAGGCAGGGGAAGCTCTCTCATTCGCCGGGAGCGATCGAGAGGGGGGGGCCGGAATCGAACGGCCGTCCCCTCATGCCGGATCGCTCCCGAAGGTAAAACGACCACCCACTGTAAAGAAGGGGGGTCCGATCGGACCCCCCAACTATACAAAGGCAATCGCGTATATGTACGTGATTATGCCTGTCGGTGCCATTCTGCTGACGTATATTTACAGTGTGCGGTCGTTAAGTGGTTAAACTAACCTGCAAGACAAAGGCATAATGAGCTAGTATGACTAGCATACTAGCTCATTATGCATCACTTACCTTAGATCGGGGCCCCCGAAGGTGTCCGTCTCCCTCTCCAGCCATTGCTGCGGCGATAGCCGGAAGGTTACGTCCGGGTATCGCCGCTCCAGCCAATCACAGCGCCGCTCCGGCGAAGACGTGACTCCGCGCGTGAGCCGTCAAATTCGGCTAAGCCGGATTTGTGAATGGGATAACCCTATGAATGTGCCGTAGACATCGGTGCATGTCATTCTTAGCAAATATCTCCTAAACCCTAATCTAGGCTTACCTGTAGGTGCAAGTTGCAAAAGTGGGTTTACAACCCCTTTTAACCTGTGGGTGCCGGCCCTGGATGTCCTCTGGCATCTGCCGATGGTCGATAAAATACACAGAGATGTGTAAGCAAGTTAGATCTCTGTTCTGATGGGGGTCTCTCTTCCCCCCCCACCCCCCTAGAAAAAGCACCTAACCGTACACAAAAACACTGGTTAGGCACACAGTTAACCCTTTGATGACCCTAAGTGTTTAACCCCTTCCCAGCCAGTGTCATTTGTACAGTGACGGGGCATATTTTTAGCACTGATCACTGTATTAGTGTGGCTGATTTCTGCAGAATGTCTGTCAGAATGTTCTCCGCACTATCGCTCTCGCTGACTGCTGGCCCTGCATTGTACGTGATGACAAAAGCCTGGGAGTGGCAGAGGTAAGAGGCTTTGGGGGGGTACAGCATGGAGAAATTAGGAATAAGGTAAGTATAGCTGCTTATTTCTCTACTCCTAGACAAAGCAAACATTTACCCCCCGTATGCAGGGGAAGTCGACACACCACAAGGGGCTTGTCCAGAACAACTATAAAGCTAATAAGTTCAGACCCTTGTTTACAGCAGTTTGTTTTGGATATGTGAATAAAACATTATGAAGTCAGACACAGCCAGGCATTCAGCATTTTTAGCCATAGGCCTACAATGGCAGCCCTCCATTCTAAAATGTGATAAGCTGGCTCCTGATCATTACATGTTTGCTTTTTTTCTAGCTCAGCTGCTGGGATGAATGCCCAGCACTTCCAGGCATGTTTTTCCTCTTGTGATTGATGATTGGCCCAGCATTGTCCTATTTGAGCAGGAGGATGGTCGATTGTGTGTAAGCTCTGATTGTAACGTGACTAGAGCCAACACAGGGCTGTCTTTCCTCTTAAGAAAAAAAAAAAAATCTCTTGCTACAGTAGTCGCCTCCATCAAGTATGTGTACCCTGAAGACTCCTTACTCCAGATACCCAGTGTCACTGACTGAAGGCCAATGTCATTAACCACCTGCCTGTCTCAGCCCAGGCTGTCATTGATGCACCCCTTGGGAGAGTATCAACATGTTGGCCTGGGTTCATAACATCTGTGCAGCTCTCTGCACTATGGAAGACCATCCTTTTACAGTGGAATTATAGAAGGGGTATTAGGAAAAAAAATAAGGGGGATGGGGGGGGGACTTGACTTTTTCATATTTTTTTTTTTTTTTTCTTAGGCCCCTTTCACACTGCTGCAACTTGAAAGTCGCACAAATTTGCCGCCACAATTTTGCCGCAATTTTGTGGAATGCCTGTGTAAACTTGGTCTATGGACCTCAACTCGCATCAGTCGGACCAAAGTAGTACAGGGACTACTTTTGAAGTCGCACAGATATGGTCATTGGGAATCATGGGAAATCACTTGATTACATGGCAGCATACTACATTTCCGGACCCTCTCACAATAGACACGTTGGTGTTCGTACATAATGCTTACACGTCTGCATCTTCTGACATTCACTGATTTGTTTTAACACGTCCAATCAACAGATTAACTTTGTTATGGCTACAGAAATTCTTGGGTCTCGCTACAGCCGCTGGCTTTGTTTATTGCTGTTGTCTGTCATCACAGAAAGTAATCAGGACATGAGCCCCTTTCTAATTTCCCACACTGTCCCCTAATATCAGTTTACAAATAGTCTTCTGCTTCGCTTTGCTGCCTTGTCTTCATCTGAATAAGCCTTCCTAAGATAATTTGGGTCACCTCTTACATCTTCTAACACTGTGCTACCACGGGGACATGGTTAAAAAAAAGCATTCTTATACTTTTTTTTTTTTTCAAAATTACTGATCCTGTCAGTTCTGTCTGAATAGGAGTCAGTGACCCAGAACAATGGGCAGAATTCTCAATTGTCCTGACAACTGATATATGCACACTTTTGTTGTGGGTCAATGACTGAGCTTGTACCTCCAAAATCAAGTCACTAATAACCAATCATATATTTTTATATATATATATATATATATATATATTTATCCTGACCGCTTCCTTTTAGGTGACCCTAAAGTTGGTATAAGCCATGATTGGAAGTGAGGGAGGTAGGTTCTTCAAAGTGGCAGTATTTTCTAATTCACAAAATGTCACTTATTCCCATCTGTGCAATCGGCATGTTTCCACATGCTGAGTGCACAATAGGTTTCCACATTGTGCCATATTTGTGATTTCATCTCCATGATTTTTGTATGTATTTTTTGTCATTTCCATAAAAGAAAAAAAAAATCCTGGTATTTGTCTTGCATGGGTCACATTGTTACTTCACAGTAAATACAGAAATACGAGTGATCTCCTTTTTTATGTTAAGTATGAGTTTGCGCTTACATTAGTGAATTGTTGCTTCAGTAGAGTGCTTGGATGGAGCGTGTGTAGATACTGGAATTGTTTTTCTAGACTAAGACTTGGTTCACATATGCGAATTGGAAGCTATTTTAACCGCATCCGATTCACATGACATTTGAAATAACTAGGGTTGAACTGATGCCACTTTTTTAAGACAGAGTACAAGTACTAATACACTTTTCCCCCGCCCCCCCCCATGTACTCGCCAATACTGATTACTAGGGATGCACCGATGCCACTTTTTTAACTATGAGTACCAATACTTTACCTCAGGTACTCGCCGATACCAATTACCGATACCTATCGGAACTGCAGGCATGGTACAGGAGATAGGAACTGCAGGCATGGTACAGGAGACATATAGCGGTGTCCCCATATTTGGGGCCGCTATGTTTGAAATTTAGGGGGTAGCCTGAGCCATAGTTTGGCTCAGGCTGTTAAAATTCCTTAAATTGGACTCTGCTCTGCTGTGGTGTTGCCTGGGTGTATAGTTCCCCTTTGACCTGTAGGTGGCTTTGTTGCCCAGGTCTCGGGTCGAACCACAGGAGGCATTGTGGTGTCCTCTCTTGGCGGTTGTACAGTGGGCGTGGTCTACCTGCTGTGCATGTTGGGAGAGGGTACTTAAGGGGCAGACGCCATTGGGTCTTGGTCTTCGTCCTCAGCACGTACCCCACCTTCAGTAGCCCTCATGGCCAGGGGTGCGTGTGAATGTGCTGGGTCCTGGGCACCTTTAGCCTGAGGCCCCATCGTTCCAGGTAGGCCCAGTACCTTTTTTTTAACTGAGGCCTACAACCAAGCAACGGAATCTCAGGGTGCCCGTGGGAGGGTGACCTGCTCTGAAGGAGAGGCAACCGGGGGAGGACCTTTTCTAAGGGGATCGGTGAAGGATGTCACCGTCTTGGGAGAGGCCTGGTTGCCTGTCAAGAGGGAAGGATTCTGTGATATACCTTAAGCCCTTGTAACGTGCCCCATTGGCACCTATGGTCTCTAGTTACAAGTGCTGGAAAGTTCGGGACTTGGGAAGATCCTCTGCCACAGAACCTTTAAGCTCCTAACACGTCCCTAGGAGAAACCAAGCTAAAGTAATTGTTCGTGCTTCACTCCGGCTGCTAGGACCGTGAGAGGGATCTATCCGGGTGAGCAAAACCCACTCAGGCTTGAATGGCGACGAGGGTAAATAAGTACCGTGTGCCTGAACCTGCCTCCCTATCCAACTCTATCTCTATCTTCAACTTTCCTACTAAGTTACTAGTAAAGAGAAAAATAAACTTGTCTGTTGGAGTTTAACACTGTTTGGACATTGGCCTTCTTTATTAGAGAAAATAGACTTTTCCCTACACTCTAGGGACGAGAACCAGCGGAGGGGAGGTAACTCGCTGCAGGACTCAAAGAAACTGTTAACACCGCTCACCCTCTACAAAATGGAGGACATTGGGCATGTGGCATGTGTGTCCTATCTTGCAAGTGGAGGTAAGCAGGACAGGGATCTGTGTGCTACAGACAGTTAGGGACTGTAGGCAATGGCATGGTACGGGAGACAGTTAGGGACTGCAGGCATGGTACAAGAGACATAGGGACTGCAAGGAGGAGGGAGAGAGCCCTGCTGCTCAGTACAATAGGATGTACACAGTGTCTTCACATACCTGTTCTCTGCCTCCACTTCAGGGAGAGCCCGGATCCAGTGCTCTGTGTGGCCGGGAGTCAGAGCTGGAGGTGTGCAGTGCGGAGACAGGCTGGTGGGCTGTTAGGACAGGAAGGACGAGACGACGGGACTGTTTCCCCTTCTACCTAGTTCCTGTAGTGAGAATTCGCTTTTATTACTCCCTTCATACCAGCCTGGTAAAATGATTGCAGGGACAGCTGCTGGGAGCACAATTGCTGAGACATAGGCAGACCCCCAGAGTGACGTCTCCCAGGAGTCCTTTTCCAACATGCAGTGTGGACAAGCTCTTTGGGAACAACTTTCTTTTGCTGGGAAAGAACTTCATGCATGCATGCGGAATAGAAAAGAGGGGTGGGGTTCTCTAGTCTGACAGGCAGGGCAGACAACTCTCTGGTTGGACTTCAGTACAGAAAAGTAACCTTGTAGTCAGCCCAAAGGGGCTGCTAATGGCACACTAGATCTCTGGCAGATGAACAGGTGCATTTCTGTACTTGCAGAATTAGATTTGCCTCTTGTTGACAGATGTGCAGCATTCTGTCTGTGGCTGGCAATAGAGTTGCATTAGTAGACCTTTGTGGTTTCCTTGCAGGGAGAACTTTGAAACCATAATGAAGGTAAGCACAGTTTTTGCATCCCACAGCTGTGGGACTAAGCTCAACTGCTCAAATATATTGAAGGCAAACTGTATGTTACCCAAACATTTCATATTCTTGATGTGTCTGTACCATGTACTTGAGTTTAAAAAAAATATATCCTGTTCTCTTTGTATTGTTTCCTTTGTGTGAAATCCCTGGTGATCATGCCAGTCCCCGTTTACTATTCCAAACTGACCACACTAGGCATGAGAACACATTCATTCGATGGGGGTCAGTTTTCTGACTGTGCTGGGAGAACAGCCGCCTGCCTGTCCTCCAGTGATCAGACTTGTTCTGCTGACACACCCCCTTTCACAGCCATTCACTGTTTCTCCATCCCCCACCTCTGTAAGTCCCTTTAGGCAGCTGAGAAGAGGGGGCATGTGATCAGCAAGAAAACATTTTTTTTTGTTTTTTATTATACAGAGATGGATTTCTGAAATGTGTATATTTCCCCACTCAAAACAGTTTTGTGATTACTGAACTTCACAAGTACTTTAATGCATTTAGTGTGCTATAAAACACACGTGCACATTCGGTCAATTTGATATTCAGGTCAACACGCCATAATTGTGACATCCTTTTACTTCTCTCCATATTTGTACCATATTTGTGTGTACTGGCCATAGAGCTGCGCGATTAATTGTATGAGAATCGCAATCTCGATTCACCCCCGCGATCTCGATCCTGGATTACCGCGATTTTTAGTATTAGGCAGATAAGCAGGGACGGATCGGCACACATGTGATCCGTGGCGCGCCGCGGGATGGCAGAGCGGTAGAACACACTTTGAAACTGTCTCCGCTCTGCTCGCACACAGCCCCGCCTCCTCCTAACCCCACGCTGTGATAGACAGAATGTGGGTCCAATGCTGGGATGTGTTCTGTCTATCACATTGCAGGGTTAGGAGGAGGCGGGGCTGTGTGCGAGCAGAGCGGAGACAGTTTCAACATACGGGCGGTGAGTTGCTTTCTAGCAGAAAATGCGTGCTTCCGTCCTCCCCTCCCACCCCCACATACCACACTTGGCTGGCTCTGTCTTCGGGACTCTGTTCATTTCCCCCCCCCCCCCCCCGGCCGTCGAGTCTGTCTCCTTGTCCCTGCCGCCTATGTACACAGTGAGAGGGGAGAGCTGTGCTCTTCCCATCTCAGCTGTGACAGGAGTTCTAACACAGTGCTAATGCTAGAACTCCTGTTTTAAAGGGTCACTAAAGAGAACCTGTCTCCTCCAATTGCTATCACACAGGGAATGGTTTTCTCCTGTGTGATAACTTTATTGCTAAGTGAAAAAAAATTGATGAAAAAAAAAATAAAAAATTATTAAATTAATAAAATAAAGTAATTTAAAAAGTAAAGAATAAGAAAAAAATAAAAAAAGTAAACGACAAGCTACGCCCTGGGAGTGGACTTAAAATACCAGCAACCACTGTCCCTTATAATATATTATAAATATTATCAGTCAGCTACCCCAGACTCTGGGGTAGCTGACTGTGGTAATATTCATAATATGGGTAGCTGACAGACTGTGGTAATATTCATAATATATTATAAGGGACAGTGGTTGCCGGTATTTCTTTTTTTTTTCAATTTTAGTTTTTATTGAAATTTTTCATGTATACAAAAAACAGATACAAAAGATTGTCAGATTATAAAATAGAGCATACAGCATGTAATAAAAGTGTATCAATCAAATCCCAGTACTGCCAACATACAATTATCATGGAATAATAGCCGTACAAAAGGAATTGAGCGAGTGAGTAGGTAGCCAGTGAATGGATAAAACAAAACTAAACATCATATAACGCATGTAAGCAAAATTGTATTCACTGGGTCTGATGACAGTGAGACACCCAGGGCGCCCCCCCAGAAATCGAGGGCACCACGCAGGTATCGCACCGAGTGAGAGCACAAAAAAAAAAAAAAAAAAAGGGGGGGGGGGGAAGCACCATGGAATCTTCAAAGGGATTAGTGAACAAAACCTCTACATTCTAATTGTGGGATAAAGGTCAAGATAAAGTCTCCTCGCTGGAAGATAAGGAAGTGCCATTAGGATTGAGATCTGAGTGTTCCCAAACGTCCCACACTTTCGAAAATTGAGGAAGAGTGTCGTGCACCATTGCAGTGAGGCGTTCCATTTTACAGATCAGTCCCAATATTTGAAGAACTTGTGGAAGTGTGGGCGGGGAAGGGGACAACCATTGTGAGGGTATCGCCCGTTTTGCTGCTAAAATGATATAGGTAGCCAATTTTTGGGTATGTTTGGGGACACCAGGGATCGGCAGGCCTAGAAGGAAATGAACCGGGTCTAATGGGGGAGTGACGTCCAGCAACTGCTGTAGAAAGGTCTGGACAGAAGACCAAAATGGGCGAATCAAAGGACATTCCCAAAAAATGTGGAAATGGGAGCCCACGTCACCCCGGCATCTCCAACATACGCGAGGAGTTGTGGGGTCATATCTATGTAGTATTTCAGGTGTTCTATACCAAAAATATAAAATTTTGTATGCCGTCTCTCTTTGTTCTACACATCGTGAAGACCTGGAAATAGCCTCCCAAATCGTCCTCCATTGAGGAAGGGGGATGGGACGGCCTATTAATTGGGACCATTTGTGCATGTGTAGATGGGATGTGTCAGTGAGTGAGGCAGCGTCATGCAAATATTTGTAGATATCAGAAATGAGATGGGTCTGGTATGGTCCCTGAGCACATAAAAGTTCGAACGGGGTAGGTTTTTCAAGAGTCAGAGAAGCTGTTTTAGAAGCAAAGTAATGTTTAATCTGGAAGTAGGAGTATAACAATTGTTTAGGGATCTGATATTTCCTCTGTAGGTCAGCAAAGGGCAAAAGTGTACGAGTGAGGGGGTGTACAATGTTGCGAAGTTGAAAGATTCCAGCTTGTGTCCACGGAAGCATGCGAATATAAGATAGGCTATCAGGGATGTCAGGATTGAATAACACGTTTAGTAGCGGTGGACATGAGGATGCAAGAGAGAATTGGCGTGAACATTTTTTCCACACAGAGAGGGAGAACAACATTGGCCCTAGGCAAATACTTCGAAGTTGACCTATAGACGAATCCAGGTTAGCCCAGATCATAGCGCATGGATGTACTGGTCTAGTGACACTCATTTCGATCTCTGCCCACACACTAGGCGCCATTCTGGAGGACCAAACAATGATTGGTTTGAGGTGGGTGGCGTAATAATATTTAATGAGATCTGGGGCCCCCACCCCACCTCTTGCCCTAGGGGCCAGCACTACAGAGCCCGCAATCCTGTGAGCCCTATAGTGCCAGATGAAATTAAGAAATGCTCTTTGCGTAGCTTTAAGTTGGGACATAGGAATGGGAATCGGGAGAGTGTCTAAGTATAAAAGTCTAGGCATAATAGACATCTTCAGGACATTAATGCGACCCAAGAGAGAGATGGGATACATATCCCATTGTCGCAAGAGCCGATCAATGTCTCGGAAGAGTGGGGGGGGTAATTAGCCTGATATAAAGTGGAGTATGAAGAGGTTAAATTCACCCCCAAATACTTAAGGGAGTCCGAGCACCAATGAAATGAATAATTTTGTGTGAGAGTTGTGAGTTCTGAGGGTGGAATGTGTATTGGTAGGGCTTCGGTTTTAGTGGTGTTAATTTTATAACCCGAGATAGAACTAAATTCATTCAATAGCGCTATGAGATTTGGAAGAGAGGTATGGGGTCTAGTCAGAGTCAGCAGAATATCATCTGCAAACAGGGTTAATTTATACTCCTTCTGGCGAAGTAAGACCCCACGAATATCAGGGTGGTTGCGAATAGCCGCGGCTAAGGGTTCAAGGCATAGGATGAAGAGTAGGGGGGATAATGGGCATCCTTGTCTGGTACCATTGCTCAATAAGAAGGATGACGACAGATAAGAGGATAGTTGTACTTGGGATGAAGGACATGAGTATAGGGCGTGCAAGGCTGCGATAAAGGGACCTCCAAACCCATATATGGAGAGGGTAGCAAACATAAACGGCCAGCTGAGCCGGTCAAAAGCCTTTTGTGCATCAAGGCTCAGTATCAGGGCTGGACGGGACGTTTTGTTCAATAGGTCTATTAGATCGATCGTGCGTCTCGTATTATCACCTGCGTGTCTGGTCTTCACAAAGCCTACCTGATCCTTGTGTATGAGTCTGGGAAGGAAATGGGACAATCGCTTCGCCAATATTTTTGTAAATATCTTGTAATCAGAGTTAAGTAATGCAATGGGTCTATAGTTATCAGGGATGGAGGGGTCTTTACCCGGTTTTGGGATCACAGAAATATGGGCATGTAAAAAGTGTGGGTGTGGAATGGTACCTTTTAAATAGTGAAGCATACAGGGAAAGCAAATGAGGGCTTATGATAGGTAAAAAGGTCTTATAATAGGAGTACGGTAGACCATCAGGGCCAGGAGATTTCTGGGTGGGGAGATGTTTTATTACATCCTCTAATTCCTCGGGTGTAACTGTCGAGTTCAAGGAGGCTAAGTGTGCGGGTGAAAGTTTAGGTAGTTGTAGGGATTCGAAGAATGAATCAAATTTCTCTTGAGTAAATTCATACCTGGAATCCGTACGTAGGCAATTGTACAATTGATGATAAAATTCACCAAAGATTTTGGACATAGTGAGAGGGCAATATGTGGGTGTTCCATCCGTTTGCCTAAGAAAGTCAGGGGAGGTTTGAAAGGGGCGAGGTATCAGCCTACTTGCCAGCATTTTGTGAGGTTTATTTGAGTATTCATAAAATTTTTGTTTGGACCATAAAAGAGCTTTGTCAATTTTATCCATTTTCAAGGCCTTAAGTCGATTCCGTAAGGAAACAACAGTCCGGAGCCCAGCCACCGTAGGGGATGACAACAAGAGCTTCTCCGCCGAACGAAGTTCAGACATAATAGATGAATATTGAAATGCAGCATCTTTTTTAAGACGGGACCCTGTAGCAATGCAATGTCCCCGAAAGACGGCCTTATGCGCCTCCCACAAAGTGGAGGGCTCCGAGACTGAACCAGCATTAAGTTGAAAGTATTCAGTTAGGCTAGCAGATAGGTGATCTTTAATGTCAGGGATACGGAGAAACGTCTCATTGAGTCTCCAATGACAGGTTTTAGGAGACACCGAAGAGAGGAGAATGTCAAGGTTTACAGACGAGTGGTCAGACCAAGATATGGGATTGATATCAGAGGATATCGTGGACGTCAGGAGAGGAGTAGAGATAAAAAAAATGATCTAGTCTGGAGTAGAGTTTGTGGGAGTGTGAGTAGAACGTGTATTGTTTATGTGTAGGATGTTTAATCCTCCAAATATCTAAAAGATTTTTAGCTCTGATAAGCTTACGAAAGGACTTAGAAAGGCGATCAGGTCTGGCAGGGGAAGAGGATGGAAACAATATGTGTCTGTCTTTGCCAGGTGACATGGTAACATTAAAATCACCTCCAATGACCATGAAAGGTTGGGAGAAATTGTCTAGGATCTCAAACATGGAGGATAAAAATTTAATCTGACCTGTATTGGGGGCGTACACGTTAACAATAGTAAGGGATTGATTGAGAAAGGAACAGTCTAGAACAATAAATCTGCCATGGGGGTCCAGGTGGGTAGATTTAACTCGTAAAGGGCATGATCTATTAATCAAAATAGCTACACCTGCCTTCCCGGATGGGTCAGATGCTATAAAGGACTTAGGAAAGTGTTTACTAGCGAATTTAAAGGATCCTCCAGTGCGGAAATGAGTCTCCTGGATCAGGATTACATCTGCTCTAGAAGCTTTAAACTCTTTCAAAGCCAGCCATCTTTTTTGAATAGAGTTTAAACCTTTAACATTGCATGTCAAAAATTTTAGAGCCATAACAATTCAGTCTGGGAAAAAAACCAATAGACATAGCCTACAATATATAATGGATGACAAGTACCATGGTGCATTGTGGATAGAAAAAAAATAAAATATCACAGATACAAATAAAACATTGGTAGCATTGCAGTGGGGACATCTTAAGGCTATCTGAGACAGTAACCGCAGGTCAAAAAAAAAGACCTGAAAGAAAAAAATAAATGTAGAAACAAAAGGAAAAAAAAAAAAAACAACAAAAAAAATTTTTTTTCAACTTCTACTAAATAGAAACCTGGAAGGCCAATTGCCTCCAGGGAACCCAGGACCAAGCCTTGGGTCATTAAGAGGAGCACGAGAGCCCCCAGACATGGAGACGGGAGAACCCCCGCCACCTCCCAGAGCAAAGAATCCTGGAGTATAAAACTGAGGGAGTAGATATATAGAACCGATAAACCAGGGTGGCTGTGAAGCGACAAGCCACGCATCCCCCGGGCCAGGGGATGTGAAAAAAAACCCACTAAGGGGCCAATGGCCACTCAAAAAACACCAAAAAAAAAAGAAAAACATAGAAAAAACAACAACCGGAGGCCAGTTAAATTTGGTATACAGAACCTCAGACATTTTTAAAAGGAAGTTCAGGTTGGGAATCTTGAAGCATGACGCCTCTGGGGCGTAAGAGTGGACTTGGATGGTTTCTGGCGTACCGGGGTCCAAATGCGATTTGGAGCCGTCAACGGTTTAGGAGTAACAGGAAGCGGTGCTGGATCTTCATCAGGAAGCGGGGGTATGCCCAGATTGCGTAAAAAGGTGTCGCTCTCTTGAAGATCACGGAGAGAGTATTGTACGCCATCTCGAGATGCAGAAAGGCGGAATGGGAACCCCCAACGATATACGACTTTATGAGATTGAAGATGTAGCGTCAGCGGGCGCAGGTTCCTTCTTCTAGCTAGAGTAATCGGGGAGAGGTCACTAAAGATTTGGATCTTGGATCCTTTGAACTCGATTCTGGGTTGATTACGGGTTGCAATGGTTAGAGCTTCTTTACTATCATAGTAATGAAATCTGACAATCACATCTCTTGGGTTAGCGCCAGCCGGGGGTTTAGGGGCCAATGATCTGTGAGCTCTGTCCAAGCGCCAGTCTATGTCAGGGATGTTTGGAGCAAGCACATTAAATAAGCTTAGAAGGTAGGCGCGGAGGTCTCTGTCCTCGACAGCCTCCGGGACACCTCTGATTCTCAGGTTTTGCCTGCGTTCCCTGTTTTCTAGGTCTTCTTGTTGGGCTTGGAGCTGAGTAACTGTGTTTTTTATGGCAGCATTATCTTCCTCAAGCACCTGTACATATTGAACCATCTCATCGAATTTGTATTCTAGGGAATCAGTGCGCTCTCCAAGCTGGCTAATTTCCCCCCGTAATTCTTTCGCTAACTTCCCGACTTCCTGTGCGATGTTATGGGTAATAGCCTGGAGTAGAGACTGTAATTTAGCATCTAAAACTTCTTCTGTCAGCGGGGGGGATGGCCCCGGTACAGGGGTGGGGAGAATGGCAAAAAAAGTAGTACCTGTGTCTAAGTCTGATTGCTCCAGTCCGGTTTGTGCGCCGTCATCATTATTTGAGGCTGTGGATGTAGGCTTATTCAGGAAGCGGTCCATCGTGGTTGAAGTCTGAGATCTGAAGACTGTGGTGTAGTGGTGTCGTTGGTCTCCAATTTTGCCCATGGGACACGCGGCTGTCGCGTGGAACTGAGGAGACGACTCCCGTAGAAATCAAAGCCGTTGAACGTTCAGTGGGAGTCACAGGGAGGTGGCGGGGGCCTCACACGTCCGCCACGACTAGAAGCCGTGCATGCGCCTTCCAACAAAACTCATGTTAAGTGAGTATCCGGTGGATAATTTTTGCGTCAAGTATATGTCCACAACCGGTCCGCCGCGTATGTTTAACAGGGGGAGGGTGGCCCTCTGGATGTAGCAAAATGGCCGTTATGTATTTGTTACGAACAGAGTCTACAGGCAAGTTTGCAATGGGAGTGTTACGGGGATTAGGGACAGGCAGCTTTTCGCGTTTTGTGAGGGTGGGTGTCCAGACCTCAATGAACACTTGTAGTAATAGGCCTCTGGTATCCCTCCCTCTACAGTCTCTGGCTAATGTAGGAAGAAACCGTTCACCCCTAGGGGCAGGGGTCCAGGGGCAGGAGTAGGAGATGACCGGGGGTTTTATAAAGCACAGTACCTGACAGGGGGAGCTCCGTAGGCTTCAAGGTGTCCGTATATCAGGTCCTCAGAGGTCCTCCTGTGGCCTTCTACAAGTGGAGACAAGGAGGATGGTGTCTGCTGCCGAATGGGTGTAGTGGGAGCAGCAAGATGGCCGCCGACTTCCAGTGGTAGGCCAAAGCCGCAGACTTTCCCAGAGCCAGCTGCCGTGGGACCGAACCCTCCGGGGTTACTCCTGAGGCCTTACAGGCACAGAGGTCAGTCCAGTGTAGGCTCCGGTGCGATCAAGCTCCGCGTCGTCTCCCCCGCCAATCGCGGCAATGCAGGCCGGAGGATGTCGACTGACCTGTAGGCCGCAAGATGGCTACCAGACTCCGGAGCCGACCACGGGCCGGCAAACGTACCGAGAGGTTCCCCACCTCCACCGAAGCCCCGGCGGGGGTATCGGGCGTCCGCGGGATAGCTGTAGCTCCACAGGGGAGCGGCGGAAGTCTCGTAGGCCTCAAGATGGCGGTGGGCCTGGGCTGCGTGGAGCGGACCTGGCGGGCTCCGATCGGCTGGCCTGGAGGCACAACTCAGGCCGGGATGAAGGTAGGGGACCCTCAGGGACAAGGGGGGGTAGATTTGGAACGTCCCCCACCAAGCCTGTAGCGAGGATGGCCGTAGATTGGAGCCGACGGTTGCCGGTATTTCAAGTCCACTCGTCTACAGCTGATTTTTTATTTTTTATTTTTTTAATTTTTTTTTAATTGACCTTTTTAAAGAATCGTGAGAGAATCGTGATCTTTGTTCTAAGCAAAAGAATTGCGATTCTCATTTTTCCCAGAATCGTGCAGCTCTAACTGGCCATGTTGGGAATATAGTGGTTTCCCTTCTCTAGACATTTTGCCTGCACCAGTCAATTGACGTGGGGGAAAAAAAGAAGCCAACTGCAAGTGTGAATAGACTGTGTTTTTGAGAGCTTTCTGTAGCATCATTGTATTTATTAATGTGTCATATATTTTTTTTTTTCTCCCAATCATAGGTCCGATAAATGTCCAGAGCAAATGGCAATCTTGTGACTTTTCTTTTGGTTACAATGTGTGTGAAGTCTTTCAATAAAAGTGAGCACCATCTGGATTATTCTGTCTCCCATTGTCGTATTGTGCCCTTCAGTTAGCTTCTCAGACATGGTAAGTAACACCAAGTAAACTAAGAAGTTTCTTCTTACCTGCTCTGTGCAATGGTATTACACAGAGCTGCCCCATGCCTCCTTTTCTGGGTTCCCTCGCCAATGCTGTCTCCTTCTTTTTTCTTTTGTGTGCCCACATAGCAAGCGTGTGGGCAAGCCCCCAAGCCGGGCTGTGTGTGTACATTGACACAGCATGGCTCGGCCACTGCATTTGGTGGAATTGACTACATTTTAAAATACACATACAAGTGCATCTCACAAAATTAGAATATCATTAAAGTTAATTAATTTCAGTAGTTCAATTAAAAAAGTGAAACTCCTATATTATATAGATGCGTTACACATTTTGATGGTTATGGCTTACAGCTAGTGAAAACCCCAAATTCTGTATCTCAGAAAATCTATATTACTTAAGGCCAATAAAAAAAAAAAAAAAAAAAAAAATTAATACAGAAATGTTGCCTTACTGAAAAGTATGTCCAGGGATATGCAAATAGCGGACCTCCAGCTGTTGCAAAACTACAAGTCCCATCATGCCTCTGCTTTTGGGTGTCATGCTTGTGGCTGTCAGAGTCTTGCAACAGCTGGAGGTCTGCTAATTGCATATTCCTGAAGTATATTATGCACTTAGACCACTTTCACACTGAGGCGCTTTCACGCTAAAAAAAGCGCCTAAAAACGTATTTCCATTAAAATCAATGAATCCTTTCACACTGGGGCAGTGCGCTGAAAAAAACGCCCCTCTTCATTGAAATTAATTGAAAGCGCCTGAAAAGCGCTCAGTGTTTTACTGGCAGTTTTTCAAGCGCCTCAGTGTGAAAGTGGCCTTAAAGTGGTTGTAAACCCTTTTTAACTTTTTTTTTTTTTTTTTTTTTAACCTGCAAGACAAAGGTATAATGAGCTAGATCACTTACCTTAGATCGGGGCCCCCAAAGGCATCCTCGTCTCCCTCTCCAGCCATCGCTGCGGCGATAGCCGGAAGGTTACTTCCGGCTATCGCCGCTCCGGCGCTGTGATTGGCCGGAGCGGCGAAGACGTGACTCTGTGCAGGAGCCGTCAAATCTGGCTTACCTGGATTTGTGAATGGGATTAACCCTATGAATGCGCCGTTGTCTATGGCGCGCATGCACCGTAGACATCGGTGCATGTCATTTTTAGCAAATCTCTCCTAAACCGTGTAGGTTTAGGAGATATTAATTGCACCTACAGGTAAGTCTTAATCTAGGCTTACCTGTAGGTGCAAGTTGCAAAAGTGGGTTTACAACCACTTTAATACTTGGTCGGGGCTCTTTTTTTTTTTTTTTGCATGAATTGCTGCATTAATGCAGCGTAGCATGGAGGCAATCAGTCTATGGCACTGCTAAGGTTTTATTTGATGGTGGCCTTCAGCTCGTCTGTGTTGGGTCAATGATTTACTTTTCTAGCAGGACTTGGCACCTGCCCACACTGCCAAAAGTACCAATACCTTGGTTTAATGATCACATTATCACTGTGCTTGATTGGCCCGCAAACTCGCCTAACCTAAACCTCAGAGAATCTGTGGGGTATTGTCAAGAGGAAGATGAGACACCAGACCCAACAATGCAGATGAGCTGAAGGCCGCTATCAAAGCAACCTGGGCTTCCTAGCACCTCAGCAGTGCCACAGGCTAATCGCTTCCATGCCACGCCGCATTGATGCAGTAATTCGTACAAAAGGACCCCTGACCAATTTTTAAGTGCATGCTATACTGTACATGGACATACTTTTCAGTAAGCCAACATTTTTGTATTCATTATTTTTTTTTTTTTTTTTTTTTTTGAGATACTGAAAACCCAAAATTCAGTAGCTGTAAGCCATAACCATCAAAATTTACAAAGAAAAATACTTAAAATATATCGTTCTGTGTGTAACGCGTCTATATAAAATGAGTTTCACTTTTGATTTTATATTCATATTTTTATTAGATGCAGATTTGCAGGCCAAGATCAATATGCAAGTTGCCTGAGCTATTGTCTTCAAGACCCCTTTCACACTGGAGGCGTTTTCAGGTGCTTTAGTGCTAAAAATGGCGCCTGAAAAAAAGCCTCAGCTGCAATCCCAGTGTGAAAGCCCGAGTGCTTTCACACTGGGGCGCTGCGCTGGCAGGACGTCAAAAAAAGTCCTGCCAGCAGCTCCTTTGTTGCGCTTTGGGAGCGGTGAATACACCGCTCCTAAAGTGCCCCTGCCCATTGAAATCAATGGGCAGCGCTGCCGAACCGCTGGCAAAGCGCCGCCTTTAACGCCTTTTTTGGCCGCTAGTGAGGGTCAAAAGCGCTGCTAAAAATGGCGGCATTTTACCACCGACGCCCGGGCACTTTCAGTGTGAAAGCGCACTCAATGAATGAAATGCTAGAGCTTTCTGTATTCCCCTTTGGAAAGCAGTGGGAATAAACATTATCGGTGTTGTGTCCTAAACAGGAAAAAAATAGATATATTTATTTATTTTTTTTATAGATTTTTGGGGGATATTTATTATAGCAAAAAGTAAAAAATATTGCATTTTTAAAAAAAATTGTCGCTCTATTTTTGTTTGTAGCGCAAAAAATAAAAACCGCAGAGGTGATCAAATACCACCAAAAGAAAGCTCTATTTGTGGGGGAAAAAAGCTGCCAATTTTGTTTGGGAGCCACGTTGCACGACCGTGCAATTGTCAGTTAAAGCGACGCAGTGCCGAATCGCAAAAAGGGGCCTGGTCCTTTAGCCACATATTGGTCCGGGGCCCCCTTCCTAACCAGACCAATTTTCAGCTTTCGGTGCTCACACTTTGAATGACAATTACTCAGTCATGCAACACTGTACCCATATGAAATGTTTGTCCTTTTTTTTCACACAAATAGAGCTTTCTTTTGGTGGTATTTAATCACCGCTGGGTTTTTTATTTTCTGCGCTATAAATCAAAAATGCTGAAAATTCTGTAAAAAAAAAAATTCTTTGTCTGTTTAAAATTTATCAAATTTTGAAATTTTTTTTTTTTTTTTTTTTTTTTTTTCATAAATTTTGGCCAAAATTTTATACTGCTATATATCTTTGGTAAAAATAATCAAAATTGGTGTATATTATTTGGTCGGTGAGAAAATTAGAGTCCACAAGCTTATGGCGCCAATCTCTGAAAATTGATCACACCTGAAGCACTGACGGCCTATCTCACTTCTTGAGACCCTAACATGCCAGGAAAGTACAAATACCCCCCAAATGACCACTTTTTTAGAAAGTAGACATTCCAAGGTATTTAGAAAGAGACACGGTGAGGTTTTTGAAGTTGTGATTTTTTTTTTTTCCCCACAATTCTTTGCAAAATCAAGATATATATTTTTTTTTTTTTACAAAATTTTTATATTGGGTTATTTCTCACACACAGCATATGCATACCACAAATTGCACCCCAAAATACATTCTGCTACTCCTCCTGAGTATGGGGATACCACATGTGTGAGACTTTTAAACAGCGTGGCCACATGCAGAGGCCGAACAAGCAGGGAGCATAAATTTCAAGTCTAATTTGACTATCTAATTACACTTTGAGGCACAGTAGTGGCATCGATGCGAACTGATGTGGATTTTTTTTTTTTGGGTATAATCTCTTTAGCATTTTAAAATGCACCCATGATAAAAAAAATAGACCCTTAATTTCTTTGAAAGTGGGAAAACGTACAAAATCTGCAGGGGATCAAATGTGTGTATGTATATATAAAAATTATATTCTCTATCCGAAATTATGGTTGGTGCCTACAGTATGCCATTAAGTCAGGAAAATTATGGGCTATAAAAGAAAATAGGTCTATGAACTGCAACATTCATTTCCTATCATTCTGTCTGGTATGGATTATGTTTATCGTGTTTTGTGAACTGGTTTCTGTGCAAGTGCCTGACTTTTTTTCTTTTTTTTTTTTTCCGCAGATCTGCAAAGAATGTTTTTTTAATGTTGACCAAATTCCAGTGCCTCTACAATCCTACTTTTAAAACCGGCACTCCTTTTTTGATGTGTAACAGTTGTCATGGAAACTGGCAACAGTTGCCAAGAAGAAAACACTATAAAATCCACTTCCATCTGTGCAATACAAGATGATAGCCACAATGCAGGAGAGTACTCCAGAGTGGATGTGCACTCTACACAGTCTTGTACGGACCAACAAATTCAAGGGAAACAGAAAAAAACTCCTTTCAAATTCTTTGGAGGAAGAAAAAGCATTGTTACTTTACCAAGCTTCTTTGGAGGAAAGCACAAGGGATTGGGAAAAGGAAATGCTAGAAAGTCGATGAGCAAAAGCAAGACCCATGATGGCATCAGCGATGTACCTGGGGAAGATGGAAAGAAGGGCTGTTATGATAATTCTATTAACAAGCATCATGGACATGACCTGTGTAAGACGGGGACTATTCTTCCCAGCTCTCTTAGTGCAGATTCTGGGATTACATCTCCGGTTAAGCTTGATTTCAGTTTCCATGATATATCTCCTATGGGCAGCACAGAGTGCTTTGAGAAAAAGATGAATGGAGATAAATCCTTCTCCTTCCCGAGGCCAAAGAAAGGGTTGAAGGGTTTATTTAGTAGCATCCGTAGACACAAGAAAAACAAAACTCCTGACCCTGACAAGTGTGAGCGTTACGATCCTATTACGGAGACTGTTATTTTAGAACAACTAAATAAGTATCCATCAGAGGATGCGGAACTGCAGTGCAGCAGTGAGCAACCAAAGATGAAGATCCAGGAATCGGGAGTCTCCCCAGATTGTTTATTGAATCTGACAAGTGTGTGTGAAAATGAGGAGACTCAGGGTTCAGTGAGCACGCCCAATTTAACACCACAGAAAACTAAAGAATTTGTTGTGGAAACCAATGAGGGAATTTCTAATGACCAAAATCCTGTCACCAATTCCAAATCTGACAGCCCTGCTGATGGTTCAGTCTCTGAAGTGTGTGCGGATAATGTAAATGCTGATAATGTGAATGCTGACTTAGACAGAGAAGTCTCGCCTAACTCTGCTGCTGACCATCTCAGTCTTATGTTTGAGGATGTCTCTTCTCTTAAGAGTTTTGACTCCCTTACAGGATGTGGGGATATTATTGCTGAACAGGACATTGACAATATTAGTGATGCTTCCCTTTCCTTAGAAAGGAGCAGGGAAATAACGAAGAGAAGTTCATGTCTTGTTACTTATCAAGGAGGTGGAGAGGAGATGGCAACAACAGATGACATGGAGGAAGAGTACCTTCAGAGTCTTTTGGAAGATGGCAATGAAGCTGATGCAAGCTATGAACTGGAAGAAGAAAGGGTACATGAAGAGATGTCCAAGGGCATTACTGAACTGCAGCCACTTGCTTATTCATTGGGTGCAGAAGATGCCTTCGTTGACAGAACTGTCATAGGCAGTGCCGAGTTGCTTACTCCCCAAAGTGACCAGCAAGAATCTGCACCAAATAGTGATGAGGGTTACTATGATTCTACCACACCTGGTCCAGATGATGATGGTGGAGAAGGCTTCTCCCATAAAGAACGTCTTCCAAGAGACAGCTACAGTGGGGATGCACTTTATGAGTTTTATGAACCTGATGACAGTCTTATGAGTCCTGCACCAGGTGGAGAGTCCTTATATGAGAGTAAAACGCTATGCTCTGAAATATTTGATCACTTTTTTGACTTCAGTCTTCCCATAAATGGTGGGCTAAGTCAGAATGTAGAACGCAAAAAGGGTGCAACTGAAACAGAAGAGGAGCGGTTGGCAGTAATTCAAAAACAGCTGCTGTTCTGGGAAATGCAAAGAGAAACTGCACTTAAAGGATTAGGACATGTACACAAAGATACTTTTTCCAAAGAAAAACAAATTGAATGTGAAATCAGGACTGTCAACTTAATCGGCAGGGGCAAGGACTGCCCTACAAGAGAACACATTTTGATACAAAATGTTAGCAAAGATGTTGTTGACAAAGGAATACAGCACACAGAAGCTGGAAAACAGACTTGGAAAGACTATCAGGAAACCCCTTCAACAGACACTGATTGCCACAGAAGTTACTTACATCATATAGATGGAAATGGCCTTGTGGAGAATTCTGGTTTTGAGTTGAATGTTAGTAGCCTTGAAGCTCAGAACCAGAGTGACACTACATTGGCAAATCTTGCCAAACTTTCTAATTCTAGTATTACACCTATGCATCATGCCCAGAATGTATTTAGTGCTGAATTTTCCTGCCTATCTAACTACAGTGCAGAAAATGAATGTGAGCAAGCTGTAGACTTTGCTGATAATGGTATGTTGTTTTCAAGTATTTCTGAAAGACTTGGCAGTGCTGTTTCTAATTCATCATTTCATCACAACTTAAATGCTCTTCCCACTATGGTCACTTTTGATGTAGTTGATGTTGAAAATGAAGATGATTGTGAGCAGCAAGGTGACCTAAGTCCAGATGAAGAGGTTGGATCATCCTTTGAGACATTTGACCATAGATATGCGCAGGAGTCTTTGGCTGAATGTGATGAACACTTATTGCAGATGGACTCTCATCAGTCTTTCCAAAACTATAACTGGGGGGTGGCCAGCCTTCCACGTCATCTTGAGCAATATAAGCTAAGTCCTTTTAGGCCAGTTCCACTTTCTGTTAACAGAAGAAGCAAATCGCTAGACACAGAAAGCTTAGAGACTGAGCTTGGTGGAATACAAATGTCTAAAAGTGGCTTAAAATCTTATGATTTTGTCACTCCTTGGGAGGATAAAAAGAATTCTTGGCAGGGTGAAGATCGTTGCGCACGTGCAGACAAAGCAAGGTTTAACGGCTGTAAAATGTTGGGCAAAATTGTTCTTGCAAATGAAGAGTTTGAAACCTGTACACCCGTTATGTCTCCAAAGCAGAGCTATAGCAGAGAACTGTTGGGTTCCAACTCTGGTAGCCAACTACCACTGGATAGCAGGGAGTTGGCAAATGTCACTACAGAGACTGTGCAGTTTAACACTAGGCAGTTTCAAGAGGACTCCAAATCCTGCAGATACTCCAGAGAAAACACTACAAAAAAGCTTGCTCGTGTGCTACCATTGGAGGAACAGAGGTGTGTAGATGCACAGTACAGTTGTGATTATGATGCACCTCATAAGCAAATTAAGACCAAACCTATTGGTGTTACACAAGCGATGCCCCAGCAACATAAAGACTATGAACTGCAGTCAGACTTTGTGGAAAGGTCTGGACCTTCCAAGAAAGGCATTTTGGAGCACAGGGATATGTCGCCTGTTGACTGGAGTAATCATTACAGTGAATGTTCAAACGGCTAATTAATACCCACCGCCAACAAGATTTTTAATATATAGATTAAAGATTCTCCATTAGTAAAATGAGAATATGAAAACAATACAAAATGGCTTGTAGCCTAGCCCATCTGCAACTGAATGAAGGAATGTTGTACAAATGTTTTGCAAATGTCAGTTTTTTTTTTTTTTTTTTTTTTTACCCACAAATGGTAAAATCACTGTTGGAAGTCTGTCACTTGTTTAGTTGCTTCTAAATTTGCAATGCAATGGAAAAAAACACCATAGTGCTTTACACTTAGAATGTCCTTTTAAAGAATGATGTTATGCGTACCCTGGTATTGCCATGTCACACATCACTTGGGGCCGAGACATCCAACAGCCTAAAAGGTTAATCAAAAATGCAAAATGCTGCCCTCTTATGAAACGGAATTCTGTTACTCCTTTTCCTATGCAGTGCTACACAATTATATTGTGAAAGTTTACTTCACAGACTTGGCATAAGCCCTTGTATACTTCATGCTGACACTAAGTGAAATAGAAAATACATGGCAACCTATAAAGACACACTGTGATGCATCTGTTCTTTGTGAGCACATACTGCCAGTGTGCATTGGAATTCCTGTAGGCCCATCTTTTTTTGCATTCATGCTTGATTTGAGTTCAGGTTGTTTGCATGCTTCAACTAATGGGATATTTTTTCCTTTTAAAGCACTACATTATTTTTTAATTGTTGGAATGTTTGGAAAACTTAGGCACATGTGTTTTTGTGTTTTTTGAAAGTTTTCAGGAAAAAAAAAAATGTATTGCTTTTTCTGACATAACTGTTTAGGAATTGGGCTGCCCTATTACTATTATACAAAGCTACATTCATAGAGTTCACTTCACTCTTTGGTGTCTGAAATATCAAAGGAGGTGGTCGCCATATTTTGATCTTAAAACTTCCCACCTAATGTTACAGCATAAATTATTTCCCTCTGCAGAAAAACTGTGTTCAGGAAGCTAGGACTGCTATTAAAAAAAAAAAAAAAAAAAGAGGGGGGGGTTGAGGGGAGGAGCAAATTGTCAACGTAATTCGTGCATTGTCAGTTATTTTTCAATTTCAGATCGTGTCACTATTCCCATGCTTTTTTAGCTATATCTTTTACACAACTACAAACTGACATGTCTTTATGACACTATTTCAAAGATGCCCCCAACACACATACGCTTACGTTTTAAATCATCTGCATGCAACATATTAAACTGGCATTATAAGGTGGACGCCATTAACTTTTTGCTTTTAAGCTCACACAAAGGCACATAGTCCGTGTGCTCAATAGTTCTAATGGTGTTCATCTTGTGCTGCTGGCTTTCCTGCTCATTAAGTTTATTGGGTTGCTTCTATTGTTCATTGCTGAATAGCCCTGAATGTGAGACAATACAACATGGTACAGTAAAACCTTGGTTTGAGAACATTTTGCAAGACAAGCAAAATGTTTTAATAAATTTTGACTTGATATACAAGTAGCGTCATGTCAAACTGACTATAAAAGAGAAGACAGGCGGCTCAAAGTATAACAATATGGTAACATTTAGCAACATATTGCTACACTTAGAGGTGCCACTCTTCTCTTTTATACTCTGTAGCTCCTGCTGGCTTTTGCTTCTAATCCACTTGTGGAGGCTTCCATTTGTGGATGGATATTTTATTGTTACCCAACCTATCACATTGCTATAATCTTTTTATATGGACTATAAACTGAAGGACCTATGAATAAATGGTTGTGGAACAAATCATTTGAGTTTCCATTATTTCTTATGGGGAAATTTGCTTTGATATACAAGTGCTTTGGATTACAAGCATGTTTCTGGAACAAATTTTGCTCGCAATCCAAGGTTTTACTGTATCTAAATCTGAAGTGATGTCAATAGATACTGTGAGGTGCAAAGATGATATAGTGGTTTATAGATTACAGATCAACTAAGTGAAAGCTGGGTGAATGTTATGACGTTCGCACAGCTGGAGTTTTTTCTTGGATTGCATCAGTATCCAATATATGTTTTCTATAGGGTGTGTGGGTTTTTTTTTTGTTTTTTTTTTAGCGTGCCTGAGCTGGTAGTAATAAAATAGGTACGATCTTGGTAGATCGAAGTCTACATTTTCTAGGCTTAGATTATTTGGAGCAGGATTAAACATGGTACACAAAAGGCAGCTTCTATTGCTTCATATGGATGGCATTAAGTAGGTTGAGGCAGTGGGGTTTATTTACTAAATGCAAATCCACTTTGCACTACAAGTGCACTTGGAAGTGCAGTTGCTGTAGATCTGAGGAGAACATGCAAGTATGATAAAAAAACAGTATTTTTGCTTGTACATGATTGGATGATAAAATCAGCAGAGATTCCCCTCAGATCTACAGCGACTGTACTTCCAAGTGCACTTGTCGTGCAGAGTGGATTTGCCTTTAGTAAGTCAACGTGTGTGTTTGTCCCCCCCCCCCCCCCCCCTTCCTTTAGTGCAACAACATACAATGAACCACCCAGGTTTTGTTCTTTAACACTTTGCTTGCACAGACAGTCCTGCACATCTTTTTGTCTATCTAATTATGGCAAACACAATTCCCCAGCCCCTTAGTTCTACCTTTCTATATAATGTTTAACAAACACTTAAAGTGAATTTAAAGTCTTTTTGTTATTTTCATAGAAACAAAAATGTGCAGTGGATTTGCACAGAGCAGCCCAGATCCTCCTTCCCAGGTCTCTCTTCTGTGCTCCTAGCCTCTCCCTCCTGTTGCGTGCCCCCACAGCAAGCTATGGGGGCTCCCGAGCCGTGTCACAGCTCCCTGTGTCCATTCAGACACGGAGCCGCGGCCTGGCCTGGCCCCTCTCTCTGGCTAACTGACTTTGACAGCAGGGGGAACCAATGGTGCCGCTGCTGTGCCTTGGCCCATCAGGAGGGAGAGTCTCAGACGGCCGAGACATCGTGGACATTGCTGGACAAAGATGGGGCTCAGGTAAGTATTAGGGGGGCTGAATGCATTAAGATAAAAACCTGACATTACAACCCCTTTAGGCTGGGTTCAGACTATTGCGAATTGGATGCGAGTTTCACCGCATCCAATTTGCATGTCAGGAGATTATGACTGGCTCTCAATGGAGCCAGTTCACACATCTCCTAAGTGGCTCCGATGCGAATTGCACAGGAGTCCTATGTATTTTCTGGTCTGTTTCAGGTCTGAATTCAGCCAAAAATTCGGGCTGACATCGGACCTGGAATGGAGACGCACTGGACCCCATGCTGCGGTGTGAACCTAGCCTAAAGTAGAATTTTTTCAGTCCTGCAGCATTCAGAAGAGCGCACATTTAAAAAAAAGTAAGCTGCAACTTTAACCACTTTCCGCTCAACTACATCATTTGACGTTGTCGACTTTGACAGCTACAGGCATCATTGAGAAATCTTCTTTTAGAGCCGGTGATTCCCTGCACCGTAAGAACAATCATAGTGGCTGTTCGGCCACTTTATCGTTCTCACAGTACGATCGGCGAGAGGGAGAAGGGCGTGATGTTGTGACGTTTACTGACATATAATCGCACACAGGTTGGACTTGTGTCCTTTTTCATCCTCACCTACTATGTAATGTCACGCCTGGCCTCTGCATTTGAAAAAAATGCCACTGCCTTGGCTGGAAAGCCAGGATCGTGTGTGTGTTTTTTTTTTTTTTTTTTTCCAGGCTTCCCAGCCTAGAAGTGAGATGTGGGGACGTATTGACCCCAGATCTCGCTGTAAAGAGGACCTGTCGCGCACTATTCCTATTACAAGGGATGTTTACATTCCTTGTAATAGGAATAAAAGTAATCAAAAAAGTAAAGTGTAAAAAAAATAAACAAATATTTTAAGCGCCCCCGTCCCTGCGTGCAAAATAATTCTAGCGCTATACCACCTGTAACTAAACAGGTAACCTGTAAAAAAAATTCAAGCGTAACCTATGGGGATTTTTAAGTACCGAAGTTTGGCGCCATTCCACAAGTGTGCGCAATTTCAAAGTGTTGGGTAACTATTTGCTCGGCGTAACATCATCTTTCACATTATGCAAAATAATTGGGCTAACTTTACTGTTTTGTGTGTTGGTGTTTTTTTTCTTCAAAAAAAGCGTTTGAAAAATTTACTGCGCAAATACCGTGCAGGATAAAAAGTTGCAACAACCACCATTTTATTCCCTAGGGTCTCTGCTAAAAAAAAAAAAACATATAATGTTTGGGGGTTCTGAGTAATTTTCTAGCAAAAAGATGATGATTTTTACATGTAGGAGCGAAGTGTCAGAATTGGCCTGGGTAGCATGTGGTTAAGTATTTTGTTATGCTATGTGAATGGGATCATGTAACACATACTGTATATAAAGTTGGTGTTATCCCAATTTGACTGCATACATTCTGGGAGAAAATAATTTAGAAAAACATGCCCTGCCCCACTACAAGTAAATGTAATGTTGCTGTGGATGAGAGATGGGTGTGACAGTGGCTGCACTGTTTTAGCTCTCTGGGCTTCTGCACACATGCGGTCACAGACCTGTTCCTGCTACTCGGCATAGGCTGTCAAGGGAAACCTCATGTTTAAAATGCATAGCTAAGAAACTCGCAAGTAGCAAATCCACACAACATAATTGGGGTATCCAAAATATAAATATTTCAGTAGCTACAGAATACTCCAATGAAGCTTAGAGCAAATCTCTGTGAAATCATTATTCCTGTGTCTTTCTTCCTATCCTAGAGACAACTGCTCCCTTTTATTTTTCTTCTGATTTTACAGTGACAGTTGTTGAGCAAGAATCTCCCCAAAGGTGTTACAGACAGTAGAAACTGTACAGAAGTGATTACTCTTTCCAAATCTGTCTGGAGTTTGGGTTACATTCTGCATTCACAAATTTTTCGAGAGATTTTGTGTGAACACTAGTAAGCAAAGTTGAACAGCTGGCTAGCACTGTGTTAAATCTTTGCCATTTAGTCAGGATAACCGAGTAATATTAATTAATGCACATACACTAACCATCCTTAAATTGACTTTTAAATGCTGTCTGGCTCAAATAGCTCATAAGGTAACTTAACATTTTAACCACTTACAGACCGGAAGTTTTGTCTGCTTAATGACCAGACGCCGTACCAAAACAATAATGTTGGTGATCTGTGTTATACGCCAATAAATACAGTAAATAAATCACTCACTTTTTTACCCTGAAAATAGAAGGAAAACTGTGCCTGCGTGTTATACGCAGGGGGCTGTGAAAAGTTTTTTCCTGAAACTTCCCTCTTAAAGTTAGGGTGCGTGTTCTACGGTATTTTTTGTAGTATTGCGGCGGACAGATCGGACACTTTATACAGCGATCAGTTCTATAAAAATGCACGGATTAGCGTATAAATGTCACTGGTAGGGAATGGGTTAACACTAGGGTGTGATCAAGGCATTAACTGTGTTCCCTAGTTTGTTTCTAACTGTATGGGGATAGGACTGACTGGGGGAGGAGACATGGGTTGTTCCTACTTAGTAGGAACAACCCATATGTCTCCTCTCCCCTGACAGAACAGGGATTTGTGTGTTTACACACACAAATCCCTGTTCCTGCTGGCCACACGCATTGGGTTCCCCACTGTGCATTGGGCGCGTGCGCCCGCTATCGCTCTTAAAGGTACAGATGTACCCATATGGCGATTCGCGGGAACAAGCTACTTTGCCAACTTATATCGGCGTGAGCCAGTTGACAAGTGGTTAAACCAACCCAGCTTTAGCTTTGCATGCGGTGACGTTCATTAACTGTGTTTTTATATAGTTAATCTAAACTACAAGCAGTTCTAAAAGACACATTAAAGCAGCCCTGCATTCATTCATGTATCATTAAATGTATTTAGAGCAAGTACCTATATTTGACTTGGTATCAGCCTCTTGCAATTTCTGTACAGCAGAACCCAGACTGGGGAAGGGAGAAGCCCCATAAGGAGCCAGTCAGTTGTGCTAACAAAATTCCTTTTTGTCTACGTGACGGAGATGAGCTCATCAGTCTTCTGCTTCTCTCTTAAAGTAGAATTTCAGCTAAAGCCTAACTAGTCATAAAAATAATCCCTCCCCTTTTCTAACATTAACCTGGGAAAAAAAATATATATACAAGTACTTTAGTCTGGTCTGGTCATGTGGACCCCTGCAGCGGCTCCCATGGTGCAGTTGGTGTCAATGGTTCCTCCTCTCCTTTGCAGCCTCGGCTGGCTAACACAGGGGAGCTAGGTCACATGACCAGAACAGACTTAAAAAAGGGTAAGTATATTCATCTTTTTTTTTGCACAGGTTAGTTAGGAGGTGGTTGGGAGCTTTTTTAGGACTAGTTAGGCTATAGCTGGAATTCTACTTTAACTTTGAATTCAAAGGCTGCGTGTAGGGACAAGACTTAAATGTTCCTGAACAAAGGCCTCATGTACACAGATGGTGAGAGGTTAAAAGTATACTGGGTATAGAATTCCCACACCCGGGGAGCTGCAGGTGCCGCCTACAGCCTGACATACAAGTTTATGTCTATATGCGGACATACATGTGTAAATACTGGTGCTTTAGTGCGTGTGCGTACAACATGCATCAGCAGTAAGAGTATGGCTGCATAAAGCTATGCGCTCGTATAACAGGCAGTATGTGACTCCCCTAGGCCAGTGTTTCTCAACTCCAGTCCTCAAGGCGCCCCAACAGGTCATGTTTTCAGGATTTCCCTCAGATGAAACGGCTGTGGTAATTACTAAGGCAGCGAAACTGATCAAATCACCTGTGCAAAATAATGGAAAACCTGAAAACATGACCTGTTGGGGCGCCTTGAGGACTGGAGTTGAGAAACCCTGCCCTAGGCAGCAAAGTGCCTGGAATTTTACATCTGCTCTGCTGGACTGAACTGTGCTTTCTGGTGGAGCTTTGTAAATCTCAAAACTGGATGGGCAGAAATACAAATTCTTTGGCATGTAAAACAGCTTCTATATATCTGCGTGTTTGACTGCTGGGAGTTCAGCTTTAAATATATGCTACCGGCACTATGACCAGTTCACATGTATTTCATTTTTATATGAACTCAATTTACTGTAATTCCCAGACCAACAATACTGTAAACATAGGAGTTTTCCTTTTGGTATAGTGTGATTTAAAAACTCAGACCATCTTATAACATCTTAGCTTTTGTTTAAAGACTGCAGATGCTAATCATGAATCCAGCCGGTTTTTTTTTTGTGCTGGTTTGAAATACCTCTCAGTATATTCAGGATTGTCAGTAAAGGAATGCCAAATGTTTATTAATATTAGGTTGAAGCAGCTTATTTCAAAGCATGTTGCTCACCGGATACATCTTGGTGTCCGTTCTTTGCCACATTGGTATATTTCACATCTAAAGTTGGTAACACTTAATATTTGTGTTGTCCTTTTTTATATACAGTATATAAAGATACAGAGTTGTACAGATGGATGTGTAATTTATTACTGGTGTTATTTTTTAATGATGGTGAAACCTGAAAACAATAAAGAAACTTGCTTCCAGCCACTTGTCTGTTTTTAAAGCATTTGATAAGCTCTTAGACGGCTGACCATGCTTCTTTTAGACATGGGATGTTGGTAGGAGGTCCTCTGTGAAAGTGATCCCATTTGTTATCCTCCAGAGAGCAGACTGCTACCATTCATTCATTATGTGGTTTTAGCCCTAAAGTGGATTAAGCCCACCTGCTTTTTTGTTTCATGTCCATATGTACAATGGATTATTTTACCACTGTAAGTAGAGCATATGTTGTCCATGTAAAGAGGGGACAGTCTCTTCCTGTATTTAACTGAATGAGAAAACAGTGTTACTGTGTATTTTGGCACTGATTTACTAATATTAAGAGCTCCCTCAAGGTACAGTTAATCTTTGCTAATGATGCAAAAATTACTTTCATCAAATATATTTTTTAAACTGAACTCCAGATATGTTTTTGCAGTTACATGGGTCCAGGGTGTGTGGCTGTGTGCCATACCTCTCGATCCCTGTGAAAGCAGAGAACCACTGTAGAAGCTGCTGCTACTACAGTGGCCCTTACACTTTTCTGCATCCTACACCGAGTGTTGTCACTGCCCACCTCTCCACCTTGTCCAACCAGAAAATGCAAGTCATTCTCTTATAATGCATGAAAAATAATCCTAATCCTTTCAAGTGCAAAAAACAAAAATAAACAATTCAAAGTCTGTGCAAAGAGTAAATCCTTATGATTGATATATGAAAGTCCAAAAGGTCAATTAAACAGATATTCCACCACCAAAACATCACGCAAAGCCTTTTGTGGCACCCCACACCCAGTGATTAGGGACTTTTACCAGATGGTGGTCACCACCTATTGCTAGGATGGTCAGACAAAAACGGGCAGAACAACCTCTACAGCAGGGGTCTCAAACCTGCGGCCCTCCAGCTGTTGCGGAACTACAAGTCCCATCATGCCTCTGCCTATGGGAGTCATGCTTGTAACTGTTTAGCCTTGCAATGCCTCATGGGAATTGTAGTTCTGCAACAGCTGGAGGGCCACCAGTTTGAGACCCCTGCTCTACAGTGTATTGGAAACCAGGAAGCCCCTGGGACACTCTGATGGTGAGGTATATCCTCCAATGTAATCGCCCTCACAGTGGGATATCCAAGCTGGCCAAGAAAAGGAGATCGATCATATAAAAGAGAGCTCCAATAGTGTGATACTGTTTATGTAACTTTTATTGAAAAAAAGCTAAATGGCTACTTACAGCAGCTAAAAACTATCGCACATAGACTATTTTATCCTATCACTCGCACTTCCTAGGTCACACAGGGCGCTGGACAAATATAACTGCAAAAAATAATAATTGGAATTCAGCTTTTAGAAAAAAAACTTTTTATTATGTAAACTTATGTGCAGCTACATGCCTATTGATATAGTAACGCTGTACCACCTGTTTGGTCAATTAATCTCTTGAATAGTTTTCATCTCTTTTTAGCAGAAAGTTTATGCTGTATGAAAATGTTAATTTTTGTTAGACCATACAAACCTTAACTTTAGATCATCATTTCGGGATGGAAAAAGCCCCAACAAGTATAACCCTAGGTTCACACTTCCGCATTTTGTATGGGGTGCTTTTGCGTGGGCACGACAGCCCATTCAAATGAATAGGCTGCATTTGCGTAGACATGGCAGCCCATTTAAATGAAGCTGCAGGTGGTATGCGTAAACTGCATTGCATCACTGTGAAAGCAGACCTATACTATTATGCCCCGGTGTATTACGTCACACTGACCTAAAGATCTCTTCTTTACTGCTGCTGGCACCACTCTGGAGACCGCTAGCCGAGATAAGAGATGGAGTGCAGTTAGTATCATTCCGCATGGGACTGGAGCCAGCACTACAGAGGAGACATTGGCTTGCTCCCAACTACAGCTCCAACTTTACAAGTAGTCCTGCTGCATTGCACGCTGATGCTCTGGGATGGCGGGTCAGTAAGCCCAGCCTGCAATCTACCAGTCACCTGGCCATGATCTACAGGTTGCTGACCCTCGATGTACAGTATGTAAGGAGCTGTATAAATGCTAATGTATTTTCAGTTGGGCACAGTAAATATGCAAAGCTCTGTACTTGTTTCATAAAATAGGTCATGAATATTGTTTACCAAGCTAATTATTCTTCTGCCCTTGCTTAAAATACCAGCTTTGCCCAACACATGTATAAAAGCCTGGTATACCTCCACTGCAGCCTAACGTGTCCCAAGAGAATAAAGCAGATGGAGATGAAGAAGAAGTAAAACTTCAAGACTTAATTAGCTGTGCTGCATGACAAGCTGCCAAATTAGTATCTGAACTGTCACTTATGAATCAGATCAGTTCACCTCTGGGATCTAATTCCCAAATCACTAAATTAGAAATTAATGTTGTATTGATTAGGCAACAAAGACACTAATATCTCAATGCATTATCAATTATATCTAGCTCAGGAGTTATTAATTTAAAAGGCTTTAAATGATAAACGATGTTCACTAAATTCATTTATTTTAGTGAACATAAAAAACGTCTTTATAAATATTCTCTTATGACCGTATCAGAAACAAATCTCAGAATTGCAATCAGTCTCATTCTTCCTTCCCTGGCCTCGCTAATGCTGACTTTCTTGTGATAAATATATTCACAGCTAGCTACAGCAGATAATGTAAATTGATGCAACAGTTTGTACTTCTATATAGCATTGTTAGTAATTTTTTTGTTAAGTTATATAGAGAAAATATTGGGCCATTCATATGAGTACCTGCCCCCAGGACACTAGCAAATTAACATCCCTTTCACACATACCCCTACACATTCTAGGATAAGTTTGTCTTAACATCACGTATCTGTAGTTTTAATAAACTTTATTACCCTTATAGGACTTTAAATAAACATTGAAATAAAGGATGTATGTGTCATCATGAGTATGTTAACCCATGGGTTGCCCTTGAGTAAGCAGTCGGCATAATTAAATGCGTTAGAAGCATGGCCTGGCAGGGGTCCAGGCTAAGACTGCCATTCACTATCACACAGCAGGCTTTGACTTGATGTGTGGCTCCCGGGAGACCTATCACTCTACCTGTGCTGAGCTGTTATTCATCCATGCCAGTATAGAGCATTGGAGTGGGATGGCACTAAGTGCATTTCCGTGGAGAGAAAAATGTATGTGAATGCTTTCCAAACAAAATTGAGTTAAAGTCATAACATAAAGGCCAAGAACCTAGCATTTAGATGAAGGTCAGTAATGGCAGCCCCTATACAATATTTATCCTAGGAAAGATATGCTTTAAGGAGAATGTTCAGTAGCATTGTTTAAAACTATTATATAGAGCACAAGAAGTGTCTGACCTAACTCTTCATCATACCATCTCCCTTCACACCGTGCCATTCTATCGTGTATCTCCAGGTAAAGATTAACTCTCCTTATACATCCAGCTGTCCTTCTTTCTTACCTCTTACCACGTCAGCACCATTCCTGGGTGTGGGGGACCACCAGTGTATTTTCTATACTCCTTGTATATGTATCATCTGTTGTAAAACTTTAATAAAACAAGATTGAACCAAAAGGAAGTGTCACTGCCATGCAGGCATTGATATAGATATCTGAAGAATGACCCTGCCTCCCGTAAACCGAAGAAGAGAGGAGACTGTAACCCAAAATGACACATGGCCATGGAAAAGGTAAAAGGGGAGTTTAGGCCGTTTGTTTTTTTTTATCTTAATTATACAGTGCAGGACACAGGCTGATTATTTACAGACAGTTACATAGTAGGTGAGGTTGAAAAATGACACAAGTCCATCAAGTCCAACCTATGTGTGTGATTATATGTCAGTAAAATGGATTACACTGGATTATAAACTCATACCGCCATGCTAAGCTTTTGAGGACATGCTCCCTGAGAACCCCCCCCTATAACCACACCGTTATGGGCAAAGCCTGGATTCTTTATACAATCCAGCGTCATGGACAGGTAAGACAGGGTCTCCCTGAGAACTTTGCTAGAGAGCAGACTACACCCAGGTTGCTGTGTATGCTTTCTGAACACCCTTACCCTATATTCAGCATCCTACATGGTAAGTACCCCACAGGAGAATACCCTTACCATAATTATAGCAGTAGCCAAGAGAAACAGAGCCATCGCAAACTCTTAGGTGAACATTAGCACTGCTGAAAGTGCCCCACAACACTCAGACCTTAGAATGACAATGCTTACTTTGCAGGACCTAATATTAACTCCGATCTTTGCATCCTGCTCTAGCTCCTGTTCAGACACGCGGCGTATGGCCTACCTAACAAAAGCAGATTTTTCTGCATATAAGTCACAATTCCTCTGACAGCTAATGGCTTTAATACAGCTACCGCTGTCCAGGGATACAAAATATCAAACCCCTCCTCCGTCTCTGTATGGGTCAAATCCCTGTATGTCCAAACTAGATGGACATAGAAGGGAACAAAGAGGACACAGAGGCAGTGTTCCTTTACATCTGAAGCTGCAGCTTCATGTATCGTGCGTGCTAATGTAGATATGCTCGCTTCTGTGTGCAGTTTCAAAAATATGAGTGTTCAACCAGCTATGGACATCGGTTGCCATCATCCTTGTAGTCATAACCAGGTAAACAACAATTCCTCTTTTTGTAGGACTTTTTAATGCAAATTAAAATATACCACCAATTTATATAAAGAGTATACATTTTTATTTATCACATTTAAAAAAAATACCTACATGAGGTTTAAACATGTTTTAAAAGCATGAATTTTATGGGCATTACTTCATTGTAGCGCACATTGATTCAACGTTGGTGATACCCAATACCATATAACACTGCACAACATGTAGGATTCAATGACAGTTTGAATGTGGAAGCAGTGGTGTATCCAGGGTATGGCACATATGGTAAGTGCCATGGGCGCCATATGAAGGGGGCGCTCGTGAGTGGCTCTTCTACCCAGGGCCAGTTTATAGATTTTACACACAATTACCGGCCAGCCGCTACATTGCCTTGCAGTCACGCCAGACAGCTGAATTATAGGTCCAAGACAATGATCTGGCCCACTGCGGCGGCCGCTACATACATAACCTTGCAGAGAACACTGCGCTGCATAGCCTCTGTACTAGTGCGCTGAGGCTGAGCGCGCTCCTCCCCTTGACGTCCCGGGTGGCATGATGTCATCAAGAGGCCGGCCCGAGAGGCTGGTGGGAAAGGAGTGTGGGCGGCGCCGGAGCCACTGTAAGCAAGGAGGAGGAAGCGACGTACAAGAACAAGTAAGCTCTGCGTCTGCATGGGGCTGGGGAAGTCAGGCAGATAAGTGCAGCCCAGTGTACTGGCTCTGGCTGAAGTAGGTTAACTGTTTGGGAGGGAGGGAGGGCGGGCAGGGGGGCTGTCAGTGTCTCCTAGGCCTATCACTACCAGTGCTCATTAGTGCAGCTCATCAGTGTCAGTACCAGTGCCACCCGTCAGGGCCAGTGTCATGTATTAGTGCCCATCAGTGCAGATCATCAGTGCCGCCTATCAGTGTTAGTGCTGCCTTATCAGTGCCCATAAATGCTGCAAATCTGTGCCCATCAGTGCTGCCTATCAGTGCCCATTAGTTCAGCTCATCAGTGCCAATCCTTAATTTGTTAATTGAAAGATTAAAGAGCTTATTTTGTAGTTTTGTTAGCTGTTTTTTTAATGTTAAGGTTATCTGAAAGATTGGTTTCAAATGTTTTGACGGGCGTAATTTCAGTGCTTGCCATAGGCGCCATTCTCACTAGATATGACACTGTGTGAAAGCGGACATCCAATGCGTTATCTTCATCAGGGATTTACAGTATATCACCACCCTGAAATGTAGAAAAAACTACCAATAAATTGAATTTACATCAGTTATCATCTCCATCATCCTACAAAATTGCAGATGTACTTACATACAATTCTAATGTGCCAATGCCTAAGAGTGTGTCCAGAAAATATCCTCCTCCTACAGAGACATGGGACACCCACCAAACAAGACCGCAAGTATGTGGAAAAAGTAGCCAAGAGACACAAAATTTTTGTGTCCAGAAAAACCCTAAATGCAAAAAAATTTAATTGGTAATTGAACATATTGATAATGTGAAAAAAATAAAGAATAAAAAAAAATTAAAAATGGACATAAAAAAAATACATGAAAAATAAATAAAAAATGCTCAAAATATTTGAAATAATCAAAAATGCGAATAAATTAATGTTTTTTTTAAACATGTATGAGCCTTATGGAGGTATTTTTTAAAATGTGATAAATAAAAATGTATACTCTTTATATAAAACCATTTGGTGTTATATTTTAGTTGCCTTTAAAAAGTCCTACAAAAAGAGGAATTATTGTTTACCTGGTCACTTCTGTGTGCAAAAGCCTTGGCATTCTCACAACTTATTCTTCTTCTCCATCTTGCCATGCCTTTTTGGGTACAAAAAGACTTTCAAAATCTACAGTATAAAGACCTTCCCCATTCAATAAAAAATAGAATGGGCAGTCAATGACAATTGGAACACTCCAGAAAAGTTTTTTCACTCTTTCGAAAATCTTTGCTGATCTCTATTCAGTGGAAGAACGGTTCTCTAAAAAGTAAACTGTTCTGGTAGTTGATCCTGCCATCTCAGCCTCAAACAAACATCTCACTGTAACAGCTGAAGATGTTCCTTCATTCAAAGATTCTGCAGATAGAAAGTTTGAGATGTTCGTAAAGGCTCTTGCAGGGCCAGCCCAGCAGCCAGCTCCTGCTTCAATTTCACTAGGTCAAACTGCAGATAACTGGGCTAGGACAATGAACAACCAACATGTTCGTGTATTGCAGGATCATGCCTTAAGTCAGTGGTTCTCAACCTTCCTAGTGCCGTGACCCCTTGATAAAAATTTAAGTTGTGGGGACCCCTAACAGTAAAATTATTTTCGTAGCGTAGGTTGTTAGCACCCAAGGCAAGACAAGTAATTTGCGCCCCTAACCCACGGAGATTTAGCATTCCCTGAGTCCCTTCCACTCGTACAGTATTAAAACCTCTTATGGTGCATTTTAGGATGTACCACTCTTTCTCTTTGTTCTTCTTTCTTTCCCTTTTATCTCTCGCTATCCTAATTTTTTGTCCCCTCCCCCATCCCTCTCTCTCTAGCTGTCGTTCTTGTTCTTTCTCTTATTCTTTCTCTCCCCTTTTCTTTGTTTCTACAGCTTTTTCCTCTCCCTTCCATGTATTCTCTATTTTTATTCCTTCTCTTACTCCTTGGTGGGGGGTGGGGGGAATGGGATGAATGGGATGGCAGTGCTGGTGGGGAGTTGGGATGAGTGGCAGTGCTGGTGGGGGGTTGGATCAGTGACGGTGCTGGGGCAAGTTCTGATCAGCCAACTTAGGTGCTCTTGATCAAGGTCATATGCTGATCTGAAAACTGTAGTAGGGACTTTTAATGGCAACTATAAACACAGGTAGTGTTATTCACTGCGTCTCCGGCTTCGTGGTGTCTCGCAGCAGTGACACCTATGCTGAAATCAGGAGATAGGGCCTCCTCAAGCCCCTCCCACTTCACATTCCTCACCAGTCAGCTGACCTCTAGTCTCTGCCCCCCAGCCATGCCATGAACTGAGTGGGCGGCAGCGGGCTCCAGGGACAGCCCTGTTGGGCGGCCGCAAAAAGGCTGGGAGAGCGGTGCAGGCTTCAGGAACATCCCAGGATTCGGTGACCCCTGGCAAATCATCAATCGACTCCCAGGTTGAGAACCGCTGCCTTAAGTGAACAATTACCTTTTTCTCTGCTTTTTTTTGTGAGTATGTGATGAGACATATTTCGAGAATGGCCCCAATCTCCATTGACAAGCACAGGCCACTTCACACATATGCCTTTTCAAGGTACACATAAAAGATATCACAGAAGGAAATATTTTACTTCCACAGCAGAGGATTCCAAACCCCCTCCCTAGCCGCCTCTACTACCTCTTTCATATGCAGAGGACCTAACTGATGTACCTGGGATTTAACTTCAAAGTTCAGCCTTTCCTTGGTTTTGGGACCAAAAAACCAACCCTTTAACACTATGATCCATAACTTGTCATTGGGGGAGCCCAGTGTAGTCCATCCTCTTTGGAGTTGACAGTGATTAGAAGACAGTGCTTTGTGCAACTGAAGTTCCTGAACACCTGTGACCCAACATGGACGTATGAGCATTAGGCAACCTTAAAGGAACTTGTACCCAAGTTTACTAGAAGACAACTTGTTAGCTGCTACCTTATTATTGTTTTTTTTTTTTTTTGGTAGTGCGAGAGTTATACTTTATTAAGCCAGATAACATGCTCGCTGTCCAGTGAGCTCTGCAGTCCACATCCCAGGAGTGGACAACTGGAAAGTGGATTACTTCAGCTGCCAACGCCTGGATCAAAGGGAATTAACTTTTAACCCAGCCATCTTGAACATGATTTATCAGAACCAAGGACTTTTCAGCACTGGCATTGGATGCCTTCATAATCCGTTAGTCCCAGTTAAGGCTAATATATCCCGTTCCCCTGTGCGAATTCTGCCTTGTCTGCTCCACAAGATGGAGCAAGAGAAAAAGCTGGTGATTAAACTGGCCCAGAAGAAACTTGTACACGGACAAACTCAGAGTGTTAATAGATGACCCCTGGTCTTTTCGCAACAAGCCACACCTACTGTCTTAGGGCCGCTGCTCCATCCTGCTTCTCAGTCTCTGGATTTAATGGCATGGCGGTTGAAACCCAGGTCCTAAGAGATAGATTGGTTTTTGAGTCTGTGATTCCTACCTTGCATTCTTCACCAGAACTGGTCCTTAAAGTGGTTGTAAACCCTTACATACAGTATACCCAATGAAGTGACTGGCCTCAGGTGATACAAAGAGATGAATCTAATCCTCCTACATACGTTGTACCTGTTTATCTGCAGCGATCTCTTCTCTACATCTATTTAAAGTCTAGAATTTTTACAGCTTGTCTGGGCCCGAGCCTTTAGAAAGCAGGGGGACTGAGAGCTGAAGTTACACACGGCAGAGCTCAGTGAGGAGAGCTGAGTGGAGGTAAGGAACACCCCCCCCCCCTCCACACAGCACATGGCAAAAGAGCTGAGGCTGTCAAATACAGGCTGCGTCACCTTTTTTACCTCTTGATGTCAGGAGAACTTGTCAGATGTGACTCATGCAGATAGCAGAGGAACGAGGCAGCAGAGAGAAATTAAACTTAATGCTCTGGATTTAGATAAGTACACACTATTAAGTATATACTATATGCTTTGTTCATATTTCATGTCAGAGGTTTACAACCACTTTAAACACTTGGAAAGGATAGATTTTGGCCTTGTCCATTCTTTGAAAAAACAAAAACCTCTGGCTTTTCTTTTCCTTGTCAAAGTCTTTATTCAAAGGGTTATCTCGCATCAAGCCCCCCTAGCTTGGGAGTCCAACTTGGTTCTCTCTGTCCTGCAGAAACCACTCTTTGAACCCATCAGGGATATCCCATTAGATGACTTATACTGCACAGTGGCCTTTTTGGTGACTATCACATCTGTCAGACTTGTTGCTGAGTTGGCAGCTTTCTCATGTAAGGAGCCATTCCTCAGTTAGTCTTATGGCCAGGAATTTATTTTCTTCTTTAGTTGGTATCAGTCTTCCACCTCAGTGAAGACAATCTTACCATCTTTGTGCCCTGCTCCAATGCACCCAAAGAAAATTGCTCTCTATTGCCTGGACAGTAAGAGTCCACCTCAAAACCACAGTTTCAATCAGGAAGACAGATTCCCTATTTGTCCTTTAATCAGGACCTCTCAAGGGATATCCTGCTTCCAAGTCCACTATTTCTTGAGCGATAAGACATCTGATCGCTAGAGCTGACGCTCTCAAGGACAAATCTCCTCCCTTGCTTTAACACATCCATTCCACCAAGTTGGTTGGAGTTTCCTGGGCTTTCAGTCAAATCACCAGGGGTCTGTAGCCCAGCTTTGTAGGGCACCTGGTTCTCTCTTCATACCTTTTAAAAGTTCTGCCAGGTGGATGTCCAATCCTCTGTGGACTCAGCTTTTGGCTGCAAGGTCCTTGCAGCAGCGCTCTGAAGGTGGGTACGTTGGCCTTTGTTGTTGTTGGGCCTGTTGGCAGAGTTCTGTTGCTCTAGTTGTTGCCCACCCTTCTTATTCATTGCTTGAGGATGTCCCAGGGTCTTTGAATTCTCAGTCTGTGTCTTGTACTGTATGATTAAGATAAGACAACATTTGATTCACCTGTAAATTCCATATCTTGGATTACGATACAGGTTACAGCCCACTCTCCCTTCTAATCCTTGGTTACTCTGTATTGCTTGCTACAAAACTGAGAACTCACAAATGGGTTATGGTTATAGGGGTGATTCCCAGGGGGTCCTCATATGTATGCCAGTGTCCAGTTATCTTAAGGTACGAGACTATAAGACAGGGTCAATGAATACTCAGCCTGTGTCTTGTGTTGTACTCCAAGATATGGAATGTAAATCAAAATTCCACTTTTTCGATGTTAGTGATTAATCAGAGAAAGTGAGAGAGAGACACCGCTGCCTCTGAGGTGATAGGACTTTAGTTGGAGATATTGGCGTCTGTTACCAAGGTGAGCACAAATACGATAATATTTTTAAGAAAATATACAATTTTATTACGTAATACCAGATAAAATCACATAGTCATAATTGATTTGTTGACCAAGAATTGATACTTAATACAAGAAACAAGATGCTTGGATATGCAGAGAGGCCGACATGTTTCGCAGATTACTGCTTCTTCAACGCGTTGCATACATCTAAAGCTCCATCTGGGTTACATAAAGTATACCATTAGTAAAGTACCCAACAATCAAATTTGAAACATACATAAAATTGTTCATAATATAATAATAGCATTAGCTAGACGTGCTCACCCAACTTGTGGAATTTGTTGACTTGGCCAGCCACGGCAGTGCAACAAGGGCCAGCTGTCGCTAGATTACCGACTACGGCAACTTCCCGGTGGAGATCAGATCCACGAGGTTGGTCAGTGGAGACCAACAGAGATGAACAGAGAACCAGGTGCCCTGCATGCGACGCCTTGATGAAGCAGCAATCTGAAAAACATGTCGGCCTCTCTGCATATCCAACCATCTTGTTTCTTGTATTAAGTATCAATTCATGGTCAACAAATCAATTATGCCTATGTGATTTTATCTGGTATTATGTAATAAAATGTAATATTTTCTTAAAAATCTTATCGTATTTGTGCTCACCTTGGTAACAGGCGCCAATATCTCCAACTAAAATCCTATCACTCCAGAGGGAGCTCTGTCTCTCTTTCACTTTCTCTTTTTATCTATTACTAGGGATTTGGAGATAATAGTCTGTTTCTGGAAACCGTCCGACAATATATATATATATATATATATATATATATATATATATATATATATATATATACTCTACCGTTAGTGAATAATCAGAAGAGGTTGATGGAGCCTAGAGATCAGCTTTAATGTGCATTCAATATGGGCTGCCAATGCTTTGCAAATAATCTAAAACTTTTTCAAAAACAGTGCACCATATCATATAGTATGTATTGTGTGATATACTGCAGTGCAGGTCCATTGGCATCTACTATACCGTGCTTTGGTGTGCTTTTTCTACATTGTAAATGAAGCATTGCATTATTGCAATGAATAGGTGCAAAGCCAGCTCATAATATATTTCCTTTCCTCTGTGTTCATAGTAATTACTGCAGAACAGCTTTTAAATATATCTCTTTTGTCTTCAGCTAATAAAATTATTAAGCTGATTGTAAAAATTACAAAGTAGTTCCCTGTGAACCTAATCTTTTGTAACTTTATAGTCAGTGGTCTTCTTTATTCGCATACATCAAATCCTGAACACATGCACATGACATTCAAGAAACATAGAATCTGTCCATATGCGGAATGACTGGAAGCTTTAACGACTGAAGCAGTTTCTTCAACTGCCATATAAAGCTTTGTTAGCTCAGCAGGAACTCAGAATATAAATAACATCAACAAAGAATAGGGAGGACTGGCAGGGTCTCTGACACACATATTGTCATGCTTTTTGCTCTCAGATGTATTTGGAAGGCTAATTAAGTAAAGTTAGCACCTGCCACTGGCAGTAAAATTAATAACCCATCACTAATAAAAACCCTCAGACCCTCTTGGCACCAAACCGGCCAATTGTTTCACTGACTGGTCCTGTCTGATTAGATGTAATTCAATTTGGCCAAAAGCAGGAGGAACAAGGAGATAAAGGGAGCAGGCCAAAGATCGCAAGTTGCTGTCAAAGAGTAATGGAGGCCATTTAATCACAGAGATGATGGGTAAAGATTTCAACTAAATGTATTAGGCTGAAGAGTGATCGTTTCCATACATTTCATTCATTAGTATGATTTGGGTCAATAAGAACAAGTGCCTTTATTTAGCTCCATCATGAAAATGTTGCAAGTACATCACTGTCATTATTCAGAGACTATTGATTATACCACCATGCAAAGGGTAGAGGTGTTCACATATTTCCCACGGGGAAAGTCTTACATTGTGTTATATTGTATAACAAGAGATTCTTAGATCTAGTTTCTTTTGTTTCAGCAACAAAATTGATCTCTTTGTTCAACAAAAAGCTTTGAAGCAATAATGGAGATAGTTTAATCTTGTCACACCATAGTTATGAAGTATGGAAATCTGGAATTTAGTTCATCTACATTCAGAAAATATGTTAAAATGGCATTAGGAGCAACCATAAAATAACTCAGGGCAAACTGTTGCAGAATTTTATTAAATTGTTATGAAACCATTCATGATAAAAAAAAGAATAATACTAAATTTGACAGATTACCTTATATCATTGATTTTTTTTTTCTGTCCCCTTTTCGTGTGTAGCATAATGAGCCTTTAAAAGCTTGATGTATTTAATTTCTGATTATTGAGTGTCTATCTTGCAGGGTTTCTGGAAGCCCAGTGTAACCACCTTGATGTGCATGCTCTTGACTGGAACTGTAATGATACGTGTAGCTTTATTGCCATGCTTAAGGCATACATGTATATTATGGACAGCACACATGTAAACCCGACACACAAGATCATTTCCATTTCTAGATTGGGTGCTCCCTGACTATGAAGTTCGGGGAAGCAGTGGAGAGGGACACAGTGGGGTTGTTTTACGAAAAGCAAATTCACTTTGCACTACAAGTGCACTTGGAAGTGCAGTCACTGTAGATCTGAGGGGAAGATCTAAAATGAGGGGAAGCTCTGCTGATTTTATCATCCAATCATGTGCAAGCAAAAATGTTGTTTTTTATTTTCCTTGCATGTCCTTCACGGATCTACAGCGACTGCACTTCCAAGTGCACTTGCAGTGCACTTGTAGTGCAAAGTGGATTTGCCTTTATTAAATAAACCCACTCGTGGAGATCTTCTAAAATGATAATGACATTGATTTGTATCCCAAGGTATCTGTACCTGTGAAAATCTACCAATACAAATAAATAAAAATAAAAATATAAGTGTTTGGTGCAAAATGCAGGGAAAAAAGTTAATTTACAGTTCATTTACGTTGAGTTAGAAGAAAAACAGATACAGAAGAGAGGGGCCTTTATTAAACTGCCCAAGAAAGTTATTCCTCTTGGCACCAAGTGAGTTAGAGAGAGAGCACCTCTGTCTGAATATTCACCTGCCAGCTATACTGGAGACCATACCGGTGGACACCCGAGCCTGAGATTGGGAGTGAGGACACCCAGGGGCAACGCAGCACTGTCCACATTACAGTACCTGTACGTTCCCTAATGAAGTCACGTGATCGTGACGCTATGCGTTGGAACAGACAGGCACCGGAAGTGACGTCAGTGTGCAAGCTCGCCGCTCGTGGTGACTAGCATGTACCTTGTTTTTAAATGTGAGTACCACATTTTGGTTTAATAAAATCACCTAAGTCTTTACGTATTACACTATCTGGAATCCCTTCTTCTTTCTCCATACTATTCATGCACCAACCTGGGAGGATTTTCAACTCTATCTATTTGTACCTGAGAGGTATATATATACCATTACAAACCATCGATCAGGATACAATGTTTCCCAGATGATCTCCATGCCACGCCGTTTAAAGCAAGCCTATATTGTGATCCACTGCAGGACCCTGGATCTTTATTTGCTTTATATACACGCTGTTCCCTTACAGCGGTAAGGTAAGGGGCCATTTCACATTGAGGTGTTATTGCACTGAAGAAAAGTCACAGCTGATATTGTTGCATCTGCACAGAATATTTCAGCCCTAGTTGATTCACCGTCTTTTATTATTGATTATTAAGGGCATTTAACCACCTGGGACTATTGCTTAGTACCTTCACCTTTGGCACTATTTATTTCATTTTTGGTTTATATTTTTGGTTTTTATTATGAGAGTATTATAATATTATAATAATTATTATTATTATAATAAGAATTAATGCACTTAGCACTGTATACTGTTTACATCTAAGCACTTAGCACTTTACGTTGCTTATACATCATTTGTTTCTATCACTCAGAGCGCAGCACCATCTACTGATTTTATTATATTTTACTTACCGTACCTTGGTTATGGATTGACCATTTCGGTGCTTGCAGCAACTAGTGTTCCTTTCTTTTTCTCCTTCCTTTGGTAGTGCAGGAATACCTTTGTATCTTACAGTACCTGCACCTCTGCCGCAAAGAGACTGGGGCATCCACTCCCAATGCTGATCACCGGAGGCTTTCAGGGAAAGACTGAGTGGGCCCCCCTTCTACAGTGACAGATCACGGCAGCATCACAGGGACTAATGAGAGGGCTATTCGCCCATTGCTGATACTGTTAACAGGGACTGAGCCACTAAGAGCAGGACACCAACTGTACCCAATCCATACCACACCTGTACTGCACTCTATATCGCACTCATTCCAAACCTAGACTGCACCTATACTGCATTATACCGAATCTTTACCGCATCTGAACTACATCTACCTTGCACTAGTGCCGAGACTATACCGTACCAATACTGTACCTATAGTGCATGCAGTTTAACTGGGACTGTCGTTAAGTGCGCCAACGCTCTTAAAGAGGCCTAACATTAGTCAGCAAAAGGACATCTCAAAGAACTGTCCCTCCAATAATAAGGCCTCATACACACGCACGTGTTAAAAAATGAGCTGTAAAGCTAGAACCGACGCCAGGAAAAAAGCAGTGTTAAAAATGCGATTTTATCCGTGTTTTGCATTAGCGTCAATGTGCCTTTAGCTGCGCTAGCTTTCAGCCACGTTTCTCTGCCTCTATTCAAAATCAATGGTTCCCTATGGGAGCCCATTGATTTGAATAGAAGTCAGATCAAGGCGACTTTTAGTGCTGAGAATCTTGAAGGGGTACACCGCCAAAATATAAAAAAAAATTTGCGTGAGGTTTCCCCCCAAGACGATACCAGACCCTTCGGTCTGAAATTAATCTTAAGGGGAAGCCCCCACGCTCAAAAAATACCATACCAAACCCTTATCCAAGCACGCAGCCTGGCAGGTCAGGCAAAGGGGGGGGAAGAGCTAGCACCCCCCTCCTGGACCATACCAGGCCACATGCCCTCAACATGGGGGGGTGGATCTGCGCCCCCCACCCCAAAGCACCTTGTCCCCATGTTGATCGACAACCCTTGCTGTTGCTTGTCGGGGTCTGCGCGCGGGGGCTTATCAGAATCTGCAAGCCCCCTTTAATAAGGGGGCCTCCAGATTCCGCCCCCCAACCTAGGTGAATGAGTATGGGGTTAATCGTACCCTCCCTCACCCATTCACCTAAAAAAAAAGTGTAAAAAAAAACACACTACACAGGTTTTTAAAATATTTTATTAGGCAGCTCCGGCTCTTCTCCCTCTTCTGGCGATGTCTTCTCCCTCTGCCGGCCCTTCTACCCTCCCCGGTTCTTCTCCTCTCTGCACTGTCTTCTCTCTCATCTTGATCCGACTTCTGGTGCGACTTCTATTCAAATCAATGGGCTCCCATAGGTCTGGAGAATAGAGGCAGAGAAACGCTGGACGAGGCTTAACGCTGTGTATACAGCGTTAAGCCACGTTAAACCGCATTTAACGCCTTTTACCATCGTCTGGCCAATGCCTGTTACAGTTAAAAAACACCATGGTGTTACATCACACCCGCAGGAAGTCCTCAAAATTTTCAAAAAGTTTTATTCGACCCTGTTAGCACCCTCACAATCCGAACCTTCCAATGAGGATTTGGCCTGGCTTGAGGACATTCCAGTCCCCACCCTCTCCTCTCCTCAGGTGGAAAAACGTAATGCACCCATCACGGACACAGAGGTATTAAATGTAATTAAAACACTTAAGTCAGGCTCCGCCCCCGGTCCTGACGGATTTTCCTCTATATATAATAAGAAATTCTCCTCTTTGTTAGTCCCTAAACTGACCAAGCTCTTCAATTCAGTGCTGCAGGGACAGGGCTTTCCTGAAGAAATGCTACTGGCAAACATGTCCCTCATCCCCAAACCCAATAAGGACCACTCCGTCCCTCAAAATTATAGGCCCATCTCGGTTATTAACAATGACCTTAAAATTTTCAGTAGAATATTGGCAGATAGATTGGCTGGAGTTATCTCTTCACTAATTTCACCCTACCAAGCTGGATTTATTCCCCATAGGTTTATAACGGACAACATTCGCCTAGCCACAAATATTATACAAGATGCTAACCTGTTTTCCAAAAACTACTCATGTTAAGCCTGGACATACACAAGGCTTTTGATAGTGTGTCCTGGAGCTATGTGTCTACGTTGCTACAACGTCTGGGTTTTCGAGGAGAATTCTTTCCAAATTAAGATCCCTGGGTGTAGTTCAGAGTTCTTTAGTTTAGGCAGGGGTACCAGGCAGGGGTGCCCATTATCCCCACTTATTTTCGCCTTGGCGTTGGAACCCCTAGCTATTGCCATAATACGACACCCAGATATTTCAGGCTATAGCAAGGCCTCAGCTAGCTACAAATTCTGCATTTATACGGACGACATCTTATTGTTTCTCACAAACCCTCTGGTCACTTTGCCGAATCTGCTGCAAACCTTATCTGTATTTGCTAGGGTGTCTGGGCTTTCAGTTAATGTCTCTAAGTCTGTTGCCCTGCCTGTAGGATTCCCCCCCCATCTGAGATAGAGCTATTAAAACACTCGGATTCCCCCCATCTGAGATAGAGCTATTAAAACACTCTTTTTCCTTCACTTGGGCTAAACTTTCTCTCTCCTACCTGGGAATCAATCTGACGGGTGTCTACCTTAAGTTATTTGACGCCAACTACCCCTCAATGGTTTCTAAATTAAAACTACTGCTTAAATCCTGGTCCTCTCTCCACATTTCCTTCTTGGGCAAAATAACGGCACTAAAGATGTCTATCCTCCCCAAGTTGCTATACTTATTTTGTGCACTACCAGTCAAACTTTCGAAATCCTAGCTGCTGAACATACAGGCCTTATTTAATAGGTTTATCTGGACAGATAAGCCCCCAGATTTTCTAGGGACACTTTGTATCGCTCCCCGAAAAGGGGTGGTCTTGGTGTCCCTCAGGTATGGCTATATTATTTAGCGAGTAGATTCACTCAACAAGCACAATGGAATATAACGAACTCCAAAGTCCCGTGGGTCAGGTTTGAAAGAGACTCCATCACACCTTTCTATTTACCAGGGCTATTATGGTCCTCCAAAACACGAGCTTTGGACTTGGGTTCTCGTAACCTAATAGTATTTTCTAGCCTAAAACTCTGGAGCCTCTATAGAGATAAGTTCTCATTTCACAGGTCCCCCCGTGTGCCTCATTCCTTGGAGACTCTAGACTCACCTCTGCCTTTGAACACCCGGAAGCATTCCACATCTGGGTTGACCGAGGATTGATCACATTGGGGGACTTCTTGAAGGACTCTAAATTTGCAACATTCGCTGACTTACAAAACCAACATGATATCCCAGCTACTGAATTTTACCATTACCTCCAAATTCGATTTTTTTTTCAAACACATTACTGAGGGACTCCCTCAGACTCTCAGACTTTCTATGAGAATATTTGTCAGACTACCCCAAGACAAAAAGGCCTTTTCTCTGGACTCTATAAAACACTTGAATCGGTCTGCGAGAACCCGCGACTGAAATACTGGACCCAATGGGAAGAGGAGCTGAGTCTAGGGGTAGAAAATCTAGATTGGGAAACTAACTGGCTGACTATGCATAAGTGTACAAAATCCCTGACAGTGAGGGAAACAGCAATTAAATTGCAGACGCATTGGTATTACACCCCACTCCGCTTGAGTAAGATATATCCATCAGCATCCTCCTCTTGTTTCAGAGGATACGATCTCCAGGGCTCCTTCAGTCACCTTTTCTGGGAATGTGAGAAACTACAGTCTACCTGGAGGGATGCTCTAGAGCTCATAGATAAACTGGCGGGTAGACACATGGCTCTAACTCATACACACTGTCTCCTATTTGAGAAACTGCCGGATACTCCAAAACCTCTGATGAACCTAATACATACTATATGCATAGCAGTTTAATGGGCAATATCTCTCCATTGGAAGTAGGCCTCGGTCCCGTTTTCACAGGTTATCTCCCGGATCGATCACATCATGCTATCAGAAAAGATATATCACACCCTGCATGACTCAATACCCAAATATGATTCCAAATGGAATCCTTGGTTTTTATTCCGACTTCAAAATTGACCAAAGTTACTATTCATGTTATAATTCAATTTTCCTTTTTGTTCTGTTCTTGATTTATACCACTAAGTTTGGTCAGTTTTTAGACAGCATATTGCAGAAACTTACATCTCATGGGTACCTTGTTTGGATGACAGTGAATTTGAGCATCACTTTACTGCTCGATGTTTTACCCTGATTGTTATAACCTTGTCTTTATACTGTATATGCTGGCCTTCAGCACTTCACCAGATGTATGTTTACTTTTTTTTTACCTCAATAAAATTATTTTGAAAACAAAAAAAAGAACAAAAACGCCATGGTGTGTATGAGGCCATTGAATAACATGGGGTGGTGATTTTAAGCTGTAGAAACGTCCATGTGTATGAGGCCTAATTGTTCTGCAAGCCACATTTGTTCCCCCTGCTTCCTCCCGGACTGGCCATAGGGCTGACCGGGCATTTGCCCGGTGGGCCGAGGCCGCCCGCTCCGTGACATGTGGATGATCAGGTCGCACAGCGGGAGGTAAGCGACGACCGCGGACTGGACAGGGTTAACACAGGCCGCGGCTGCCGCTCGCCTACCGCTATGCGGCCATACCTGTGTCATCTCTGGCGGAACTAGTGGCTGAATGGGCTGAGCTGTGTGTCTCTCCCACACACAGCTCAGCCTTAGAGCCACGCTGACAGTTCCGCTCTCCACTCCTCCTCCTCCAGCCATGAGCGTCCGCACAGGTGGGGTAAGGTGGGGAGAGCTGCAGGCTGCTGTCCGGATGTTTCCCTCGCTCGCCCCCCTCTCCTTCTCATGTCGGCAGCAGGGGAAGAGAAGTCTTTCCTGCCCATTGTTCTTCCCTCCCCATTGGCCACAGCGGAGGGCCAATCAGAAAAAAATAGAGGGGATCATGGGAAATGTAGTCCCAGAGATAGGTGGCCCAGTTGTTCTCAGCAGGGAGTAGACTACAGTCCCCAGCATGCACTCTGCTGGGGGAAAAGAGAAAACCCGGAAACAAGGTGAACAGTGCTACACTGTAACAGCTACAGGAGACATGGAAAAAGAAAGAGGACTGTGCTGGGGGAACTAATAGAGAGCGCCACGCTGTACCCGCACCACCAGAGAGTGCCATGCTGTACCCACACCACCAGAGAGCGCCACGCTGTACCCGCACCACCAGAGAGAGCCACGCTGTACCCGCACCACCAGAGAGAGTGCGCCATGCTGTCCAGCACCACCAGAGAGAGCCACGCTGTACCCGCACCACCAGAGAGTGCCACACTGTACCCGAACCACCAGAGAGCGCCATGCTGTACCCGCACCACCAGAGAGAGCCACGTTGTACCCGCACCACCAGAGAGAGCCACGTTGTGCCCGCACCACCAGAGAGAGCCACGAAAGCCATGCTGTACCCACACCACCAGAGAGAGCCACGCTGTACCCGCACCACCAGAGAGAGCTACGCTGTAACCGCACCACCAGAGAGAGAGCGGGTCAGTGTCACTGGGCAGTGTGGGCACAATAGGAGACAGAGTGTACTAGCATTGTATGGCCACAATAGGACTGGGACACTGTGATAAAAGGGAGACTGCACTGTAAAGGGGCACTGTAATCATTGTGTGGAGTGTGGAGTGTGGAGTGTGGAGGACCGACACCAGCTACCCACCAGCAAATGTCGACACCCCCCCCCCCCCCCAGTCCCTGGAAAATTTGGCTGCTCAGACTAAAAATGTGTCACTGTCAAAAACGTGCTTCGGCAGTATAGTTCCAGCAATCGGTAAATTAAACTTTAATACTGCTCTCTGCTGCACTTGAGGTGGCCTTGCTACTGTTTATGCTGATCTGGACGCCGCCAAATGTCATCTTATGCCTAATCCTTTCTCTTAATCACTTTGCATACTAAATTGTGCTATTACCATTGTTAATTCATATTAAGCTTGCCTGGTTACCAACCAAATTTGGTAACAATGTATTAATATATTAAGTTTTACTTTACTGCCTGGTTTGGTTCCTGTTTTTCTTTAATTTAACACTACTATTGGGTACTAGTGATGAGCCGAACACCCCCGGGTTCGGTTCGCACCAGAACCCGCGAACGGACCGAAAGTTCGTACGAACATTAGAACCCTATTAAATACAATGGATGCGAACGTTCGAATTCTAAAGTGCTAATTATAACGACTATTATGCATGTTATTGTCCTAAAAAGGGTTTGGGAACCCGGGTTCTGCACCAGGGGACATGTATCAATGCAAAAAGAAGTTTTAAAAACGGTCGTTTTTCGGGAGCAGTCATTTTAATGATGCATAAAGTGAAAAAAAAAAAGTCAAATATTCCTTTAAATATCGTACCTGGGGGGTGTCTAAAGTATGCCTGTGAAGTGCCACGTGTTTCCCGTGTTTAGAACTGTCCCTGCACAAAATGACACTTCTAAAGGAAAAAAAAGCCATTTAAAACTGCTTGCGGCTTTAATGTAATGTCTGTTCCCGGTAATATGGATGAAAATCTTTAAGAAAAATGGCATAGCTACCCCATGACCCCCCCCCCCCCCACCCCAGCCCATTACCAGCCCCTTTGGGTCTTGTATGGATATTAAGGGGAACCCCGCACATAAAAGAAAAAAGGCCCTATATACTCTGAACAGCCGTATACAGGCGGTGCATACAAGACAGGGACTGTAGGTTTGTTCTTATGTAGAATCTGTTTGTAATTTTGAACAGGTACATTGTTTAAGTGTAGCTCCAGCCCAAAAATCTATTTTTAAACTTTTTGGAAAACATAGGTAAGGGTTATCACCCCTGTAACATTTGTTTTGCTGTCTGTGCCCCTGTTCAGAACATTTCACCTCACTTTCCGTCCCAATGACAACTGTTTTTGAAATGTGGTGTTTTTCTTGAAACAAGGATTGCTGATAAAGCATCAGTACAGAGGAGACACCTTTCTCCCATATTAATTCTTACAGGAGAGAATTTTCCTTCCAAGGGGTAGATTTCCTCTCACTTCCTGTTGTCTTCTTGCGTTTGCAAGTAGGAGTCGTTTGTAAGTTGGATGTTTGAAAGTAGGGACCTGCCGTATATACTCTGCAGAAATAGGCCCCTTAGTTGTTGGTGTTGGCACAACACTGTAAGCACTCACAGTTACTCTTGGTTGGTGCTGGAACGCCCTGCTGTCAACTATTATATCAGGAATTTTAATTACATATAATTGTTGAACAGTGGTAGTAAAAATTGGGCCTTTGATGGTGGTGCTGGTGCCACAACACTGTAAGCCCTGACAGTTACTCTTGGTGGGTGCAGCAATGGGCCCTGCTGTGAATTATTAGATCAAGAATTGTAATTGCATGCCCCTGTTGAACAGGGGCTGAAAAACTGGGCCTTTCGTGGTGGTGGTGGTGGTGTTGCCACAACACTGTAAGCCCTCAGAGTTACTCTTGGTGGGTGCAGGAATGGGCCCTGCTGTGAATTATTAGATCAAGAATTGTAATTACATGCCCCTTTTGAACAGGGGCTGAAAAATTGGGCCTTTCGTGGTGGTGGTGGTGGTGGCGTTGCCACAACACTGTAAGCCCTCAGAGTTACTCTTGGTGGGTGCAGCAATGGGCCCTGCTGTGAATTATTAGATCAAGAATTGTAATTACATGCCCCTGTTGAACAGGGGCTGAAAAATTGGGCCTTAGGCACTGGTGGCACAACACTACAACCCCTCACAGATACTGTACTTGGAGCACAGCAATGAGCCCTGTTGCAAAGTATTGCTTCAAAAATTGTAATGACACGCCCCTGTTAAACAGGGGCTGAAAAATTGGGCCTTAGGCACTGGTGGCACAACACTCCAACCCCTCACAGATACTGTACTTGGAGCACAGCAATGAGCCCTGTTGCAAAATATTGCTTCAAAAATTGTAATGACACGCCCCTGTTAAACAGGGGCTGAAAAATTGGGCCTTAGGCACTGGTGCCACAACACTCCAACCCCTCACAGATACTGTACTTGGAGCACAGCAATGAGCCCTATGGCAAATTATTGCTTCAAAAATTGTAATTACACGCCCCTGTTAAACAGGGGCTGAAAAATTGGGCCTTAGCCACTGGTGGCGGCACCCATAAACAAAAATGATCTTCCAAGCTATCATCATCAATCGTATCATTGAGGACTCGGAGGAGGAGGATAGCCAGTCAACATAACAGCACAGGCACTCAGCATCAGCATCAGTCTTGAAGGGATGTGACATGTTAAAATCAATTAGTCTGTTATATCAGCATCAGGTGTGTGGTAGCTGGTGGTGATCCAAGACTGGTTCATCTTGATGAAAGTCAGTCGATCAACCGAGTCGGTGGACAGGCGCACCCTGTGATCCGTGACAAATCCTCCAGCAGCACTGAATGTGCGTTCCGAAAGAACGCTGGATGCAGGACAGGCCAGTAGCTCAATTGCATACTGTGCAAGCTCTGGCCAGTGATCCATCCTCAAGACCCAGTAAGCCAGAGGATTTTCGGTGGGGAAGGTGTCCAAGTCTGACCTTGCCCCTAGATATTCCTGCACCATGTTTATCAGATGCTGGCGATGGTTGCTGGAACCGATCATACTTTGGGGCTGCGGACTAAAGAATTGTCTGAACGCATCGGTCAGACGGCCACCTTCCCCACCGCTCCTTCTTTGACTGGCCGAAGCCTCAGCAACTCGTTGTCCAGGACCAGGAGTTTGTAACCTCCCAGTCTCTGGGAACGCGTTGCACAGACCTTTCTGCAAGGCCTACCGGAGTTGTCTCATCCTCTGCTCCCTCTGCGACGGTAACATAAGGTCCGCAACCTTACCCTTGTACCGTGGATCAAGGAGAGTGGCCAGCCAGTAATGGTCCCTCTCCTTGATCCGAAGAATACGAGGATCCTTCCGCAGACTTTGCAGGATCAGGGAGGCCATGCAGCGTAGGTTTGCTGAGGCATTCGGTCCGGAGTCCTCTGGGTCACTAAGGACGACATGATCCGCAGCCACCTCCTCCCAGCCACGTACAAGTCCACTGGTTTCTTGGGACTGTAAATCATCCCTAAAAGACTGCTGCTGATGATGCTGAGTGCCAGCCTCCACCTCCATGCTGACACAATCCTCCTCCTCCTCCTCCTCCTCCTCCTCTTCCTGTGCGATGGGTGGGACAGAAGGAACACTGTCTGGGTAAAGGGGGCCTTGAGAGGCAAGGAAGTCCTCCTCTTCCTGCCTCTGTTCTGCCTCAAGTGCCCTGTCCATTATTCCACGCAGCGTGTGCTCCAACAGGTGGACAAGAGGTACAGTGTCACTGATGCATGCACTGTCACTGCTCACCATCCTCGTGGCCTCCTCAAATGGTGCCAGGACAGTGCATGCATCCCTCATCATGCCCCACTGGCGTGGAGAAAAAAAAACAAGCTCCCCTGACCCTGTCCTGGTGCCGTAGTCGCACAGGTACTCATTGATGGCCCTCTGCTGCGTGTGCAGCCGCTGCAGCATGGCCAACGTTGAGTTCCACCTGGTGGGCATGTCACATATAAGGCGGTTCTTGGGCAGGTTCAACTCCTTTTGCAGCTCAGCCAGGCGAGCACTGGCATTATAAGATCTGCGGAAATGCACACAGACTTTCCTGGCCTGCCTCAGGACATCCTGTAAGCCTGGGTACCTGCCCAAGAACCGCTGCACCACCAGGTTAAGGACGTGAGCCACACAGGGCACATGGGTCAGTTGTCCCTGTTGGAGGGCGGAGAGGAGGTTGGTGCCATTGTCGCAAACCACCATTCCTGGCTTAAGCTGGCGTGGCATCAACCACCTCTCGGCCTGGCCCTGCAGAGCAGACAGGACCTCTGCCCCAGTGTGGCTTCTGTCCCCCAAACACACCAGCGCAAGCACGGCATGGCATCTTTTTGCCTGCGTACTTGCGTAGCCCCTTGAACGGCTACGGAGCACCGCTGGTTCAGAGGACAAAGCACAGGAAGAGGCCATGGAGGAAGAAGAAGAGGAGGGGGTGGAGGAGAGAGGTGTGTCACAACCAGTAGTAGCATTTTGGAGGCGTGGCGGTGGAACAACCTCCAACACTACTGCACCTTGTCCTGCATCCTTCCCAGCTGCCAAAAGAGTGACCCAATGGGCCGTGAAAGAAAGGTAACGTCCCTGTCCATGCCTGCTGGACCATGAGTCAGAGGTAATATGCACCTTACCGCTGACCGCCCTGTCCAGCGGGCCAAGACATTGCCTTCCACATGCCGGTAGAGAGCCGGAATAGCCTTCCGTGAGAAAAAGTGGCGTTTGGGAACCTGCCACTGAGGAACCGCACATTGCACAAACTCACGGAAGGGGGCCGAGTCTACCAACTGAAAAGGCAGCAGTTGAAGCGCTAGCAATTTAGCCAAGCTAGCATTCAACCGCTGGGCATGTGGATGGCTGGGAGTGAACTTCTTTCGACGGTCCAGCAGCTGGGGCAGGGAAATTTGCCTGCTAGAATCGGACGTCGGTGTACTGCTAGCAGAGTGGCCGCAAGTACTTGGCTGTGACACACCTAATTCTACACCTTCATTCCTCTCAGTGCATGTTTCAGAGAGGACTGAAGTTATAGTGGGGTTGGAGATCCCAGCTGATGCGGTGCAAGGAGAGGTCCGCTTTGTTCTTTGGTGTGGGTCTTTGAGGTAGGCTTGCCAACGAGCTGCATGGCAGGTCAACATATGTCTGGTCAGGCATGTGGTACCCAAGCGGCTGATGTTTTGGCCACGCGATATACGCTTGAGACATATGTTGCAAACAGCAGCTGTGCGATCTGATGCACTAGCCTCAAAAAAGGCCCACACCAAAGAACTTTTTGAATGACGGGCAGAGGCAGCGCCCTGCACAGGCGGAGCTCTGCGGTGTGATTCCGTCGGTGTACTGCCCTTACGCTGGCCACCAAAGGGCATCCTGCCTCGTTGGAGATGTGCCTCCTCCTCATCCTCCTCCTCCTCCTCTCTCCTATTAGGCACCCATGTGGAGTCAGTGACCTCATCATCCCCTCCCTCCTCATCACTGGAGCCAATCTGGCAGTATGCTGCAGCTGCTGGAACATGACTGCCAGATTGGTGTCCTTCTTGAGCATCCCCTCTGTCTGCTCTCACGCTACTGCCTTCCTCTAGCTGGGTTTCATCATCAGACCCTTCGAAACGCTGGGCATCCTCCTGGAGCATGTACCCAACACTGTGCTCAAACAGTTCGGGGGACTCCTCAGGAGGAGGACATGGTGGGTCTAGGGAAGGAGTGACTGATGATGAGTCTGACATTGATACCAGGGAAGAGGACGCTTTGGCAGCTGCTTTGCCAGTACCCTGAGCCTGGGTGAGAGAGGATGAGGAGGAGGAGGAGGGCTTGGTCATCCACTCTACCAAGTCTTCGGCATGATGTGGCTCAACATGTCCAGCTGCCGAAAAGAAGGACAAGCGTGTCCCATGGCCATGTGCTGATGACAATGCACCGCGTCCACGACCAGCACTGTTGCCCCCAGACACAGAGCCTGCTTGCCCTCTTTTATTGCCTCCTGACTGTCTGCCTCTCCTTGTTTGCCTTCCAGACATTCTAATAGATGGCCTGCAGGGAGATGGGAAAAAAGCAACAAGGGCTACCTTCAGGTGTCCTTCTCTGTCCCTTTACTTAAGGATTTCTAAATATGGTTGAGGATGATTGCTTTCGCACAGAATAGCAGAACGACAATTTCCCTGACTGTCCAAAAAACAAGGATTTCAAAGATGGTTGATGAGGAATGCTTTAGCACAGTATAACACAATGAGAATTTCCCTCACTGTCCTTCCCTGTCCCTAGAAACAAGGATTATCACAGTGAAAGAAACTGACACTCTCCCTACCTATAGTTTTCTGTCCCTAGAAAAAATGTTTTTTTAAAGATGGTTGATGATCAATGCTTTAGCACAGTATAGCTAAGGGGAGAATTTCCCTCACTGTCCTTCCCTGTCCCTAGAAACAAGTATTAGCACAGTGAAAGAAACTGACACTCTCCCTACCTATAGTTTTCTGTCCCTAGAAAAAATGTTTTTTTAAAGATGGTTGATGATCAATGCTTTAGCACAGTATAGCACAAGGAGAATTTCCCTCACTGTCCTTCCCTGTCCCTAGAAACAAGGATTATCACAGTGAAAGAAACTGACACTCTCCCTACCTATAGTTTTCTGTCCCTAGAAAAAATGTTTTTTTAAAGATGGTTGATGATCAATGCTTTAGCACAGTATAGCACAAGGAGAATTTCCCTCACTGTCCTTCCCTGTCCCTAGAAACAAGGATTATCACAGTGAAAGAAACTGACACTCTCCCTACCTATAGTTTTCTGTCCCTAGAAAAAATGTTTTTTTAAAGATGGTTGATGATCAATGCTTTAGCACAGTATAGCACAAGGAGAATTTCCCTCACTGTCCTTCCCTGTCCCTAGAAACAAGGATTATCACAGTGAAAGAAACTGACACTCTCCCTACCTATAGTTTTCTGTCCCTAGAAAAAATGTTTTTTTAAAGATGGTTGATGATCAATGCTTTAGCACAGTATAGCACAAGGAGAATTTCCCTCACTGTCCTTCCCTGTCCCTAGAAACAAGGATTATCACAGTGAAAGAAACTGACACTCTCCCTACCTATAGTTTTCTGTCCCTAGAAAAAATGTTTTTTTAAAGATGGTTGATGATCAATGCTTTAGCACAGTATAGCACAAGGAGAATTTCCCTCACTGTCCTTCCCTGTCCCTAGAAACAAGGATTATCACAGTGAAAGAAACTGACACTCTCCCTACCTATAGTTTTCTGTCCCTAGAAAAAATGTTTTTTTAAAGATGGTTGATGATCAATGCTTTAGCACAGTATAGCACAAGGAGAATTTCCCTCACTGTCCTTCCCTGTCCCTAGAAACAAGGATTATCACAGTGAAAGAAAATGACACTCTCCCTACCTATAGTTTTCTGTCCCTAGAAAAAATGTTTTTTTAAAGATGGTTGATGATCAATGCTTTAGCACAGTATAGCACAAGGAGAATTTCCCTCACTGTCCTTCCCTGTCCCTAGAAACAAGGATTATCACAGTGAAAGAAACTGACACTCTCCCTACCTATAGTTTTCTGTCCCTAGAAAAAATGTTTTTTTAAAGATGGTTGATGATCAATGCTTTAGCACAGTATAGCACAAGGAGAATTTCCCTCACTGTCCTTCCCTGTCCCTAGAAACAAGGATTATCACAGTGAAAGAAACTGACACTCCCTACCTATGGTTTTCTGTCCCTAGAAAAAATGTTTTTTTAAAGATGGTTGATGATCAATGCTTTAGCACAGTATAGCACAAGGAGAATTTCCCTCACTGTCCTTCCCTGTCCCTAGAAACAAGGATTATCACAGTGAAAGAAACTGACACTCTCCCTACCTATAGTTTTCTGTCCCTAGAAAAAATGTTTTTTTAAAGATGGTTGATGATCAATGCTTTAGCACAGTATAGCACAAGGAGAATTTCCCTCACTGTCCTTCCCTGTCCCTAGAAACAAGGATTATCACAGTGAAAGAAACTGACACTCTCCCTACCTATAGTTTTCTGTCCCTAGAAAAAATGTTTTTTTAAAGATGGTTGATGATCAATGCTTTAGCACAGTATAGCACAAGGAGAATTTCCCTCACTGTTCTTCCCTGTCCCTAGAAACAAGGATTATCACAGTGAAAGAAACTGACACTCTCCCTACCTATAGTTTTCTGTCCCTAGAAAAAATGTTTTTTTAAAGATGGTTGATGATCAATGCTTTAGCACAGTATAGCACAAGGAGAATTTCCCTCACTGTCCTTCCCTGTCCCTAGAAACAAGGATTATCACAGTGAAAGAAACTGACACTCTCCCTACCTATAGTTTTCTGTCCCTAGAAAAAATGTTTTTTTAAAGATGGTTGATGATCAATGCTTTAGCACAGTATAGCACAAGGAGAATTTCCCTCACTGTCCTTCCCTGTCCCTAGAAACAAGGATTATCACAGTGAAAGAAACTGACACTCTCCCTACCTATAGTTTTCTGTCCCTAGAAAAAATGTTTTTTTAAAGATGGTTGATGATCAATGCTTTAGCACAGTATAGCACAAGGAGAATTTCCCTCACTGTCCTTCCCTGTCCCTAGAAACAAGGATTATCACAGTGAAAGAAACTGACACTCTCCCTACCTATAGTTTTCTGTCCCTAGAAAAAATGTTTTTTTAAAGATGGTTGATGATCAATGCTTTAGCACAGTATAGCACAAGGAGAATTTCCCTCACTGTCCTTCCCTGTCCCTAGAAACAAGGATTATCACAGTGAAAGAAAATGACACTCTCCCTACCTATAGTTTTCTGTCCCTAGAAAAAATGTTTTTTTAAAGATGGTTGATGATCAATGCTTTAGCACAGTATAGCACAAGGAGAATTTCCCTCACTGTCCTTCCCTGTCCCTAGAAACAAGGATTATCACAGTGAAAGAAACTGACACTCTCCCTACCTATAGTTTTCTGTCCCTAGAAAAAATGTTTTTTTAAAGATGGTTGATGATCAATGCTTTAGCACAGTATAGCACAAGGAGAATTTCCCTCACTGTCCTTCCCTGTCCCTAGAAACAAGGATTATCACAGTGAAAGAAACTGACACTCTCCCTACCTATAGTTTTCTGTCCCTAGAAAAAATGTTTTTTTAAAGATGGTTGATGATCAATGCTTTAGCACAGTATAGCACAAGGAGAATTTCCCTCACTGTCCTTCCCTGTCCCTAGAAACAAGGATTATCACAGTGAAAGAAACTGACACTCTCCCTACCTATAGTTTTCTGTCCCTAGAAAAAATGTTTTTTTAAAGATGGTTGATGATCAATGCTTTAGCACAGTATAGCACAAGGAGAATTTCCCTCACTGTCCTTCCCTGTCCCTAGAAACAAGGATTATCACAGTGAAAGAAAATGACACTCTCCCTACCTATAGTTTTCTGTCCCTAGAAAAAATGTTTTTTTAAAGATGGTTGATGATCAATGGTTTAGCACAGTATAGCACAAGGAGAATTTCCCTCACTGTCCTTCCCTGTCCCTAGAAACAAGGATTATCACAGTGAAAGAAACTGACACTCTCCCTACCTATAGTTTTCTGTCCCTAGAAAAAATGTTTTTTTAAAGATGGTTGATGATCAATGCTTTAGCACAGTATAGCACAAGGAGAATTTCCCTCACTGTCCTTCCCTGTCCCTAGAAACAAGGATTATCACAGTGAAAGAAACTGACACTCTCCCTACCTATAGTTTTCTGTCCCTAGAAAAAATGTTTTTTTAAAGATGGTTGATGATCAATGCTTTAGCACACTATAGCACAAGGAGAATTTCCCTCACTGTCCTTCCCTGTCCCTAGAAACAAGGATTATCACAGTAAAACACACTGACACTCTCCCTACCTATAGTTTTCTGTCCCTAGAAAAAATGATTTTTTAAAGATGGTTGATGATCAATGCTTTAGCACAGTATAGCACAAGGAGAATTTCCCTCACTGTCCTTCCCTGTCCCTAGAAACAAGGATTCGCACAGTAAAACACACTGACACTCTCCCTACCTATCCTTCTCTTTCCCTAAACTAAAGGAATCCAGGTTAAGCAAGAAAAAAAAAATGTCACTGTCCCTGCCTATGCTTCTCTTTCCCTGCTCTGGAACACACTACACTAGGCCGCCGTGCTGGCGGCCTTTTATAGTGTGGGGCGTGTACTAAACACCCTGAGCAATAATTGGCCACAGGCATCCTGCCTGTGGCCAATCATTGCTCTCCTCGCTGCCGGCACTGTGACCCCGCATGCTTGGCCAATCACAGCGCCTGGATGACACTGCGATGGCGTAGTGCATTGTGGGCCGTTCGCGTCACTCGAATTAGGCGCGAACGGCCCAAATCGTTCGATCTTCGTCGAACGATCGAACAGCCGATGTTCGAGTCGAACGTATGTTCGACTCGAACACCGAGCTCATCCCTATTGGGTACTTAGTAATACTTTCAGTGAATTCCTGTGATATTGTATGTTTGTACACTCAACCTGGTGTGTCAGAGAGACTAATGCCGCGTACACCGTCGAGAAAATCGACGTGAAAAACGAGGAACAGCTTGTTCCCCCCACACACGGCCGTTTTAAATTACATTTTTTTTTTGGTCGAAAAAAAAAAAGACCGTGTGTGGGCTCCCCGGCAGTGTTTCCCTATGGGAAAACTGCCGCGGAAAAAAACGACGGGAATCACGACGAGAAAAATTAGAGCATGTTCTAATTTTTCTCGTCGTGATTAATGCAGTTTTTCCCGTCTGGAAAAATGACAAAAAGCCCACAGACGAACGTTTTTCTCGTCCAAAGGAAAAAATTTCATTTTTCCAGACGGGAAAAATGATCGTGTGTATGCGGCATGAGGTTCTTGAGGAGGTTGAGGCCACTACGGGGTAGCGCTACATGTATATATTTTCTTTTTTTATGTATTAGTGTTGGGAATAACAAAACAATTAAAATAATGTGAACCAATATCTATCTATTTTATTCAGTTTATTAAGAAATATTGCACATTTAATAGAACATAGGTGTAGTCGGCTCTCCTCGATAGCCACCCCCTGCTGTTGTGCTATCAGGTGGAGGAGCTCTGAGCACTGTGTTTACAGAGTGACTGTGAGAACTGCTGGATGGGCTATTACCCCCCCCCGGCCGCAGCTGCTGCACTGTGGATTGGAGTGGCTGTGTGTGGTCCCCTGCTTGCCTCTCCTTCCTGGCAGCAGTATTTAAGCCAATCAACAGTGGAAGAGGGGATGTGCTGTGCAGCTGCTGAGCATCATGGGAGATGTAGTGTTTAAAGGGACACTGTACAATGGAGGCTACGGGGCTGTGGACTTCACTACCCAGAGATCTCTGCACACAGAGGAGGAGAGGGCAGAGCTTTTCCAGGGCAATTCACCATAAGTCTGGGAAGTCTAGTGCATGGAGCCAGAGAGTACAGACATGCTGCTGGGGTCTGTACGCTACACCAGAGAAAGGGCAGAATTGCTGCGGAGAACTGAAGCAGGGACTGAGTCCTGGTTAGTGCTTTTGTGCAGTTCCCAGAGCTGGACAGAAACTGGATCTGTGTTTGCCTACACATGGGAGACTGAGCTCTTCTGAGCACCTAGGGAGCTGAGAGACTGAGCTACAGAGAGTCCCTGTTCCTTGGGTCCCGAACTTGGGAAACCTGTTGCCGTGTGTGCCCACATCAGAGAAGACCTGATCGTAAGGACTGAGCTTTCTGGGAGAGCTGACCACCAAGTGCTTTGGACTGGATTTGTGCATACCAGGAGTGGTGAGCAGAATTATAAAGCTTAATCCCTTACTGTCCACAGTAAACACCAAGGGAGTCTTCTCCTTGCTTAACAGGCCATTAGCCACCCATTGAGTACAGTCCTAAAGGGACAGCTTTATGTGCACCACCTTACAGAATGGCCCCATAATAGCTGGCTTAGTACTGCTAAATAGGCTCCAGGTACTTTATAGCCATCTCCAGGGGTACCCTTTGTCAAGAACGCATACACCCACCCGCTATTTGGACGTAATGCATAAAATGCAGTCAAGCACATTTCTTTGGGTTATTAATGTCGTTATATTGCCCAATGTTTATAACAGCTGAAATGTGGTTTAACTTTATTGCAGTTAGTTAACTGCCATACTAAAGCCAGTGTCTACCTTAACCAGTACAGCATCTTTAAATATGTTCAGTTACCTGTTTACTGATTAATGCATTGTCCAACTTGCCTTGCCATAATACATCTAATTAATCTTCTACCTATTTGTTTGTGGCCTGTTTTCTGTGTATTATTACAGTGTGGCAGCATACTACATTAAGTTGAACGGGTGTGTCAGTGGGGACTGAGCAGCTTAAAGAGTCGTGACAGAACAAAGAAACCATCATGCCAAGCAGCTTCTACGGGTGTAGCACTACATAATAGCTAGCAGTGAAAATTACTACATCCACACTGTTTAACAAAGATGAGGGAATACATCATTTTTTTTTCTTTTGACCCTTTGTTTACAGGGCTGGAATAAGTCATCAGAGCAGACTCCTCATTTATTTATTAAAGGAAAAGGGAGGGTTTGTATTTTTGCAGGTGAAAGTAAAAATATGGGGAAACAAACAAGCAGCTGGCAATTACACAACAGAACAATTTGCCGCGCTAAATAAATAGTGATATAAACATGTAAGATGAAATAAAGTGACAATAATCAGTCCATAGGATTTCCATATAAGTCCATATAGAAATAAATGTGATAAATCGTTGCAACACGTGTCCAAAGATAGTGAGCGACTGTACACCCAAGTGCGCCTTCCACTGTATTAGTACAAGATGTGCCCTTACCTCATAGCTAGACTTCACGTTATAGGAGTCTAGTCACACATAGAATCACACATTATGAAGGATCCATTCACTGGAGGTAGAGAAGGGTAGCGTCATGGCCACTGGTGCTGGTTAGTCACTCTTTCCCATGAAGGTTTATGAAAGAAAGGCAAAAAGTCGCCACATGGTGTAAAGCCAGGGTGGTTTTATTGAAAAAAATGCCATTAAAAGTGACCACAGGTCCGATAGAATGTAACAAATGAATAAAAAGTTCCTACATAAAAAAATCTGCAGATCAGGGTAGTGTGGTAAAACTGGGCATAGACTCCGCCCTTCTAGTTTTGTCATACATTACATCATCGGGGGCACACATGCCCCTGATGACGTTATGTATGACGAGACTTGGATGAATTTTTTATCCATTTGTTACATTGTATCGGACGCGTGGCAACGATTTATCAAATTTATTTCTATATGGACTTATATGGAAATCCTATGGACTGATTATTATCATTTTATTTCATCTCACATGTTTATATCACTCATTTATTTAATGCAGATGTTTATATCGCCCTGACAATTTACATAGCACTTGACATATTGTACATTCACATCAGTCCTTGACCTCAAGCAGCTTACAATCTAAGCCAATTAACCTACCTATGGCCTCGTACACACGGCCGAGTTTCTCGTCGAAAAAAACACGTCGTTTTTTTCAACGAGATCCTTGGACAAGAAACTTGTCCCGGCCGAGTGTACAGACGCTCGATTCAAAGAACCCGCGGTTCTTTGAATGGAGTGTACGCGGTGACGTCATCGACTACGACGAGCATGCGCTCGTCACATTCGATGCCGTCGCCGCCATCTTGGTATACCCTACCTATGCCTAGGAAGCTACCGCGCATGCGTCGAATTCATTTGGAACATGCGCGGAGGACAGGTAAGTGTACAAACACTCACTTTTCTCGTCGAGAAACAGGCTGACGAGAATCTCGACGAGAAAATAGAGAGCAGGTTCTCTATTTTCTCGTCGAGATTACTTGTCGGTTTTCTTGACGAGAAACCATACACACAAACAAATTTCTCGGCAAGACATCTCTGCCAGCAAGTTTCTTGCTGGTTCTTGCCGAGAAACTCGGTCGTGTGTACGAGGCCTCAGTCTTTGGAGTGTGGGAGAAAACCATAGTACCCAGAGGAAACCTCTACAATTACAGTGAAGACCCCAATACTACAAGGTAGAAGTTCTAAGCACTGAGCCACTGTGGTGACTTATCCTTATCAGACGGCATCTACTTATTAACCACTTCAGCCCCAGAAGATTTTACCCCCTTCCTGACCAGAGCACTTTTTACAAGTTGACACTGCGTCGCTTTAACTGACAATTGCGCGGCCATGCAGTGCTGTACCCAAGCGAAATTTGCATCCTTTTATCCCCCCACAAATAGAGCTTCCTTTTGGTGGTATTTGATCACCTCTGGGGTTTTTATTTTTTGCGCTATAAACAAAAAAAGAGCAACAATTTTGAAAAAAAAACAACATATTTTTTACTTTTTGCTATAATAAATATCCCCCATTTTTTTTTTTTTTTTTAAAACAAATTTCTTTATCAGTTTAAACCAATATATATTCTACATATTTTTGGTAAAAAAACCCTGCAATAAGCGCATTTTTATTATAATTTCTTTTTTACTAGTAATGGCGGTGATCTGTGATTTTTAGCTGTACTGCGACATTGCAACGGACAGGTCGGACACTTTTGACACATTTTTGGGACCTCTGACATTTATACAGCGATCAGTGCTATAAATATGCACTGATTACGGTGTAAATGTCACTGGCAGGGAAGGGGTTAACATTAGGGAGCAATCAAGGGGTTAAATGTGTGTTCCCTCAGTGTGTTCTAACTGTATGGGGATAGGACTGACTGGGGGAGGAGACATATCGTTGTTCCTACTTAGAAGCAACAAATGATATGTCTCCTCTCCCCTGACAGAACAGGGATTTGTGTGTTTACACAGACACACAAATCCCTGTGCTGGCTTTCGTGCACGCGATCCCATGTGTCCGGCGGCGATAACGCCCACTGGCCATGTGCATCGGGTCCCCCGCTGTGCAGTGGGTGCGCGCACCCTCTGGCGGCACTTAAAGGAGTTTCGCACAGCGGTGCCATTGTGCGGCAATAAATCTACGCGAGCTGGTCAAGGACCGATTAAACCATGTCAATGATCACATTCCCAACACAGTATATTATATATTTTCTGAACTAAACCAATTTATCAGAAGATATTAGATTGGTTACTCGGAACAGACATTCAAATTATCTGAGTCCTTGGAGCTGTCTCTCATTGCACATCTGCTTGCTTTTGCCAAGCTGTCTTATTTGTTTTAATACCATAAAAGTCACAGCAACTGGCAAATTACTGGTCTGTGAGCCCTTACAGACCAGTGCCTAGCAGCTTTATGTCTTTTGATAGCAATAAGATATTCTAAGACTTCTCCTGAAACATGTTAAACAAGTCTAAATGACCATTTTCTATACTTTGCTGGGCTCAAACTGCCAACCCATTACTGGCAGAAAACACACAAACAGATAAAGAGGGCCTTAATCGGGGTCTGTGATAACAACTAAACCCACATAGTGCAGGAAATTGATATTTATTTAGCTATTCAGGCTGAGTGTTAACTGATTTGTCCTCATTGCTGGTAAACCTGGATAAAAACTCACCAATTAGCTCTGTAGTCAGTTTAACCTCCTAGGCCAAGGGTCACCAAACTGCGGCCAGAGGGCAAGATGTGGCCCTTTGCTAGCCTTTCTCCCTTGGGGCACTATTCCTCCCACTAATATGAGGCACTATTCCTCCCACTGACACCAATAATCGGGCACTATATCTTCCACTGATGATGGGATACTTACTATTCCTCGTACTAATTGGGGCACTACTTCTCCTATTGACCACCAACCCTGAGGCCAAATTTTTTTTCACTGATGCTGAGCCCATGACATTTTCTACCCCTGCTGGCCACAATCCGGCCCTCCTAAAGTGTGAAGGACAATAAACTGGCCCTTTGTTTGAAAAGTTTGGAGACCCCTGTCCTAGGCCATCAAAAGTTACAGTAATTCCAAAATAGTAGCACATAGGCTAATGAAAATTTTCTGTGTAGCACTACCCCCAGAGGAGCTGCTGAATTGTTTTGTGATTTCTCTGCACACCTGCAGCTGACACACCTTCCCCACCCACCGAGACATCTTGGGATATTTCAAATCATTTATTAGGCCAAGTATAGCCTAAAGGGAGAAAGGATTAGCTTATAGAAACAATCAATAAGACAATAACGCTACTCTGAGAAATAAGGTTAAACACCTGCAGTATTTATAAGTAATTAAAAGAACTGAAGTGCATTTACCTAGCAACGGTATAAAGACAGTCCTAGTTTTATCCCACTGGCCAGTGATTGATGGAAAAATGTGTGGCAAAGTTGGGGCCCTTTGAAGAAAGCACAATAGATCCCAGCAGACAACAAATGAACTTGTACAACGTTGGGTCTCTGGCCACATGCTCTGGTTCATTTCCAATCCTTAGACAAGGATAAAAATTGCTATGATTGTGGTCAGCTATGACAGGGTTCTGGTCAGCCAGCAGCAGCAGCTTAGTCTTTTTCTCCACACACCTGCTTGCCTCCAGACAATCCTCCGTCTTTTCCTCACCAGCCTGCCAACCCATTTCTCCTTGCTCTTTTGCATCAGCCAATCACCTCCAGGATCTAATCAGACCCAGCTGCGATGGCTGCCCCCTGCACCGGAGACAGTCCGTAGACAAATGTTGCAAAATAGTCTAATTAAACATGGCTGCTGCACATCTGCATTAATAAATATTCAGTATAACCCGGTCCCAGTTAGCTACAGTCCCAGGTTAAATTTGCATTTACAAGGAAGAGATAAATAAGGCGCTTTCTGCCTTCATGCTGTGATATTGAGCCAATTGTTTGATGTGTATGCATATAATAAAGCATATATGGTCAATTTAACTTGTTCTCAGCTAATAGCAATATTTTGTAACTTTGCCATGAAGCTCAATTCCTCTATTCCTGAGGGAAATCAATGAACTAGTATTTTAATGGGCATGGACAAATATTGAAGTTTTTAATCAGGTCACTCTCTTCATACATAATCAAGCTTCTGAATTTATCATCAAAATTATACTTTATGATTTTGATTATAAGAGGATAATTTGCTGAACACTTCAAGCCAACATTTACTCTAGTATCACGGTGTTTCTCCCTGTATAATTGATTCTGAAATATTACTTGAAATTTTTCTCACCCATGCCAATTTTAATGGCAAGATGCCAATTTTAATGGCAAGATATCATTCTGTTATTGCTATCAAAATAGCCTTTTTTTTTAATAAGGGGCCATTCCCATTCTGTGTCTGCTGCGGCAAATATGTTCAAGCTTTTAATGTGTGTCATTGTGGATTTCAATAAAGTGTGTTTTATGCACCACTGGGGTCCCCCCCCATTCCTTTCTAATGTGGCCCCAGTGCTTATTCAAATGCAAAAAAACTCACCTGACCCTCAACACATTTCATTTTCTGGATTGCAGTTCTGAAGTCTGATTGGTTGTTCTGGACAGCACTGACACTTTCAGAAAATAAACAAATTTGTGGTTTGTTGTGGTGCAATTCAAATGAATAGGCTGCCCTAATGAAACATTAACGCTGGATGTGCTTGCATGCAGTAACTTAAATAACAAATATGTGAATCTGATCTGCATCCACATGCCTGTCAAATTAGAACCTGCAGCTATGTTTGTACAGCTGACCCCACTGACTTGTATACTATAAGGATGACAGACCCAGAGCTAATACTGACGGAAAAACATAGAAATACTTTGTTTATATTGAGAGCCGGTCACACTCTGGGAAACCTGCATCCAATTCGCATATATGTGAACCCGACCTTAAAGCGGAGGTCCACACAGAATTTTTTTTAGCACTAAAAATCCTAAAAAAAATTGAAAAAAATTGATAGAAAATAAATAATAATTTTATACTCACCCGAAATACCCGTTGCTATGCGGAAGTCCCTAATCTGCCTCTTCCTTTGCCTCGTGGGTCTCCTTCCACTTCCTCTTCTAGTGAATGGGGCGCGCTGCCTTCTGGGAACTGTGTGTAATCACAGGAGGCAGTCGCCCATTCACAAAGTGCCGTGCGAGTCGCACATGCGCAGTAGGAAACGGGCAGTGAAGCCGTAAGGCTTCACTGCCTGTTTCCCTTAGTCAGGATGGAGGCGCCGGGACCTGCCAGGACGGAGCGATCACCGTCAGGGGCCCGACATCGCGGGCGAGTAGGACAGGTAAGTGTCCTTATTAAAGTCAGCAGCTACAGTGTTAGTAGCTGCTGACTTTAAAAAAAAAAAAAAATGCGGGTGGAGCTTCGCTTTAATTTTTTATTTAAATTCTACTTTGGGAAACAAATCTTCGCTGTAATGTGCACATGTTATTGTTATCAAGGATGCCCCATTTACTTACCATTCCATGCTTTCTAACAGCATTTGAAAAGTATTACATTAAAATGATAAAGTGATGAGGTGGCCAGATTATACAGTATATGAAGTCAAGGCCATATTTCCAGGGCTATATCCTTGGAACATAGTTAGCAGTGACGTCTGTCCCGTCTGCAGGTTATGAGCATAGCAGCCCCATGCCACCTGCTATCTAGATGAGCGTTAATAATGCATGACCTGGGATTGGAGTGAATGTGGGTCATTGGGCTTCCACTAATCCTGTCCCACTGGGAGTTTCTAATTTATCTTCCCTTTTTCTGGATAATCTATACAATAATAGGGTAAACTCATATAGATACATATTAATTAATCACTTTCTGGTCGCTAACATGGAACTGTAATATGAACTCCATAAGTTGAAATAGCATATAATATTAAAAACAAAGTCACCCTTTTTTATATGACCCCTTTTTGGTATATTGTGCCTTTTTCATTTTGTTTTGGTGTATTCGTTTACACAAGTGTTCTGTAAAGTAGTCTGTCCTTCACTGTCTGCTCCTTCCCAATAGATAGAAGAGAATAGGATTGTAGGAAAGTGATGTCTTTTTAGATTACTTCCTGTGGGCAGCTGCATGTCCTCCATTCCATTCCACCATATTCTTCCTCAGATCAGGAACATTCTCACTAGATGTGTTCTTGTGCCATCTCCTAGCTGAAACAGAAACCGATGAAGGTACCAGGTACAATTTACACGCAATGCACTGTTTTAGGGTCTGAGCAAAAGCTTCTCATTGGTCATAATCCAGGGAATTAAAGTGAATCTAAACCCAAAACCCAAAATGTGTTATATTGCACCTCACCAATCCTTAGATTGGGTTGCTGCATTTGTTTTCTTTTTTAGGCTTTCCCCCCTCTGTTTTCACCTGGTGATCTGGGTTGTAGGCAGGTTGTAATGCATGTAGCTCGTTCCTGCAGCCGACCCAGGCTGGGGGAGGGGTTAAAACATTTTGGTTTTATTTTCCTGGGCTTTTGGTTTTGGCATGCCCACATGTGGAATAAAAGAAGGGGACTGCTAGGACCGAGGGAGGGAGAGAGAGCAGAGAAGAGAAAAAAAAAGGGGAGTGGGAGCTGAGACACCTGTGAGCACTAGGATGGCACCGAGGTTACGACAGACAGCATCCAAGTCATGGACAATGCCTATATGGACTCTCACCTCATGGAGGTATGCCTGAGCCACTACACTATTTTAGTTAGATTCCCTAGCAGTCCGTCTCCCATAGCAACTGGGAGCAGACTAGTGTTACGGAGATCCATGACCTGGTCACCTCGTACGGGAAGGGCAGAGTTAAAGCGAAGTTTCAACCCAAAAGTTTCACCCAGCAGAAATCCTCTGCCCAAATTCACCCCTCCTAGCATAAATCCCCCTTCAATCTCCACTCCTAGCGCAAATCCCTCCATATCCCTCCTCCTAGCATGACCCTCTCCAAATGACCCTTCCCAGCATAAATCCCCGCACCCAAGCATAAATCCTCTGCCCTCCAAATACCCCCTATAGCACAAATCACCCCTCCCAGCATAAATCACCCCCACTCTTCCCAGCAAAAATCCCCCCCCCTCCCCAGCACAAATCCTCTCTCTTCCAAATTTCCACTCCTATTACAGAGCTCCCCAATCCCCCCTCTTAGCCCAAATTACACCACCCCCCTACAAGAACAGATCCCCCCCCATCCCAACCCCTGCGCTAATACAAATATTCTCCCCCATCCCCCCCTTCTAGCACACGTTTTTAAACAGTCTTATCAATTCTATTCTATTTTCTATTTTATTCTATTTTCTATTCTATGTTTTTTTTTTTATAAAATGTTCTATTCAAATCTAGTCTATTTTCTAGTCTATTCTATGTTTTTTTTAGATCTATTCTATTCTGTTTTCTATTCTAGTCCATTTTTGTTTCACATTTTATTCTATTCAATTCAATTTTCTATTCTATTCTATTGCAAAGCCCTCCTCCTCGGACAAAGCCCCCCCCACCTCTTAGTCCAAATTACCCCACCCCCTACTAGCACAAATTTCCTTTTTTAATATATAACATTCCATTCTATTTTCTATTCTATCCTATCCTATTCCATTAAATTTTTTAATATTCCATTCTATTCTAATTTTTTATCTATTCTATAGACGCTATATCTTTTCATTGTTTCCTCTTCCCTCTTGTCTTTCATTTCCTCATTTGGCCATGCTCCCTTTGCCTCACTGTGGTCTGAATCTTCTTGAACATCTCTACAGCTGTTGTTGCAGGCGTATCGGCAAGCGTACTTTGGAGAAAAAAAGGATTTATTAGACGATATAACACAGGAGTATCACCTTTTAGCTACATCAGAGACAGCCTGTCACTTCTGAAATACTTATCAGTTTAAGACTTTATGTCTGAGGAGGTCGGCCTGATACGTGGCTGAGAATTTGGTGTACATTATAGGAAGCTTTTCTTTACGTTCAGCCACTGTCACAAGTTTAGTACTTTTAGTATAAATGCCAAAACAGGAGGACATTACTATGATCCCTGAGGGAAGTTGGAGGGGCCTTCAATGGGACGCCCTGACCAGGCTGAATGACCACTGTTGTGTAAGCTAGAAAACATTTCCTAATTACTATTCATCCCCCGAGATCAAATGATAGTAGCAGATTCTGCCATTGCCATTCACCCACCACGCCATCACCAATTCACTACATTCATTAAAGATCTGTAATTTAACACTGAACAATTTCTTCTGAACTGTAATTGTGACCCTCATGAGGAAGAATAGTCTCCAGCTACCCAGAGGGGCTTGTTCCTCCTCTAGTCCTAAACTGCTTGTCTGTGAGAGACTGCTAAGTTATCTATGGAACTACCAAAGCAGTATGATTTTATACCGTACATACAGTTTTCATCGCCTTCTACACAGGACTTAAGCGCCAACCCACAATTCAAAATGGGCTTAAATAATGGCAACAATGATGATAACAATGAAAACATGAGTCTTCTGTTGGCGTGGTCTTTTCGCTGTAAGTCTTTCTCTTGTTCTATCTGCTTGACCTCAGTCTTTTTGGCATTAGCATTCTTTTGTTTATGCGGCTCCCAGAAGAAGTTAAATCCCCATCTATTTTCTTTCCCGGCCTGTTCTCCATTCTCTTCTTCAGTTTTTTCTTCTTTTTTGCTTTTTTCTCATCCACTTGCTTTCTTGTCCTCCTCTTCTTTCATCTTATCCTCACTCGGCCATGCTATCCTTATCTTTCATAGTTCACTCGTCAGAATCTCCATCTCTCCCCTTTTTCCATTTTCACCATTCTATAATAAAAAAACAAAGGTAAGTGGAATTCTTTGGCCTCGTACACACGACCGGTTTTCTCGGCAAGAAACGACAAGTAAACTGCTGGCAGAGCTTTCTTGCCGAGAAAACCATGCGTGTGTACGAGGCTTTTAGGTTTCTCGTCGAGAAAACTGCCCAGAATCTCGAGGAGAAAAATAGAGATCCTGCTCTCTATTTTCTCGTCGGGATTCTTGTCGGCCTGTTTCCTGACGAGAAACCCGAGCGTGTGTATACTTACCTGCCTCCATGGAAACCCGCGCATGCTCGAAATGACTTAGACGCATGCGCGGTAGCTTCCAAGGCATAGATACTGTAGGGTGAAGCAAGATGGCGGCGACGGCATCAAATGTGACGAGCGCATGCTCGTCGTAGTCGATGACGTCACCGTGTTCGTGCCATTCAAAAGAACGGCGGTTCTTTTGAATCGTACGTGTGTGTACACTCAGCCGGCACAAGATTCTTGTCAAGAATCTCATCGAGAAAAACGAGAGTTTTTTTCCTGACGAGATTCTCAGCCGTGTGTACTAGGCTTTTCTTTTAGATTTGGATGGAGTGGGGAAAGGGTTCAAACTTTTCCAAGGTTTTTTTTATTGTTCTCTATGTCCTGACTGGGAAATATCATCTCAGGAGGAGAAGAAGTAAGAGGAGTCCTCTCATTCGGTTTGCAGACAGCAATGAAAATCAAACTGAGGTTCTAACCCTTCCTCGTTCTATCTGAAATCCATGAACTGTCTTGCTTGGTGCATGTTTACAAAGAATACTAATAGGAAAGTATTTCAAAAAGTAAAGTATAACATTACAGGATACATGCTATGATGACTACTATGGAGGGCTTGTTAATAACTGCTCAAACTTGTGTGGTTGATGGCGAGGCAGCAGCTGCCTCTGGCTTCATAGAAGAGATCTCTTCTCCATGCTCTTGTCCCCTTACACTTTTTTTTCTCTTGCCCTCTCTTCTCCATTCTCTACTCCTATCTCTTCCTCTATGCCACTCTCTTTTCTTGCCCCCTCTTCTTCTAAGTCATGTGTGGCTGATAGTGAGGCAGCAGCTGTCTCTGTCTTCATAGCAGAGACCTCTTCTCCATGCTCTTGTCCCCCTACACTCTTTTCTTCTCTTGCCTTCTCTTCCCCTATATCTGCCCCTGCTCTATTCTCTTTTCCTATCTCTTCCTCCACGCCACTCTCTTCTCTTGCCCTCTCTTCTTCTAAGTCATGTGTGGCTGATGGTGAGGCAGCAGCTATCTCTATCTTTATAGCAGATACTTCTTCTCTATGCTCTTGTCCCCCTACTTCCTTTTGTCTGCTTCTCTTTTGCCTCTTTTCTCTCACCCTCTCTTCTTTTTTCCTCTTTTCCCTTGCCCTTGTTTCTCTTTCCCCCTCTTTTCTCTCACCATCTCTTCTCTTACCCTCTCCTCTTGCTCTCTTTTCTCTTTCCCTCTCTTCTCTTGCACTCACTTCCTCTCTTGCACTCTCTTCTGTTGCCCACTCCTCTCTCACCCTCTTTTCCCTTGCTTTCTCCTCTTCCCTTGCCCTCTTTTCTTTTTGCCACTCTTCTCTTGCCATCATTTCCTATCTTGCCCTTTCTTCTTTTGCCCCCTGTTTTTCTGCCCTATTTTCTCTCACACTGTCTTCTCTTGCCATCTTTTCTCTTTCCCTCTCTTCTCTTGCTCTTCCATCCTCTCTTGTCCTCACTTATTCCCTCTTCTCTTGCCCTCTTTTCTCTTTCCCTCACTTCTCTTGCCCCCTCTTCCACTGATCCAATATTTTCTTCTCCTATCTTTTTCTCTGCCCCACTTTGTTCTCTTCCTCTCTCGCCCTCACTTCTTCCAAGTTATGTGTGGTTGATGCTGTCTCTGGTTTCATAGCAGAGTCCTCTTTCCCATGCTCATGTCCGCCTACACTCTTTTCCTCTCCAATCTCTTCCTTTGCTTTACTCTCTCCATATCTTTTGTTCTTGCCCTCTCTTCTTCTCTGGCCCTCTCTTCTTTTCTCGCCCCCTCTTCTTTTGCCCTTTCCTCTTCTCTCGCCCTCTCCTCTTCTCTAGATCCTCACTTTTTCTCTCACCCTTTCTTCTTCTCATCCTCTCTTCTCTTACCCTCTCTTCTCTCATGCTCACTTGTTCTTTGGTCCTCTCTTCTTCTCCCACCCTCTCTTCTTCTCTCATCCTCTCTTCTTCTCTGGCCCTTTCTTCTCCTCTCACGCTCTCTTCTTCTCTGGCCCTCTATTCCTCTCTGGCCCGCCCTTCTCACCTCTTGCCCTCTTTTCTCTGTCCTTCTCTTTTCTTGCCCCCTCTTCACATGATCCAATATTTTCTTCTTCTATCTTGTCCTCTCTTTTCCTCTCTTCTCTTGCCCTCTCTTCCTCTCTTGCCCTCACTTCTTTCAAGTCATGTGTGGTTGATGGTGAGGCAGCAACTGTCTCTGATTTCATAGCAGAGTCTTCTTTCCAATACTCTTGTCCCCTACTTTCTTTTTCTCTCCAAACTCTTCCTTTGCTTCACTCTCTTCTTCTCTTGCCTTCTCTTCTACTGCCCTCTTTTCTTTTCTGACCCTCTCTTCTTCTCTGACTTTCTCTTCTCTGACCTTTTCTTCTCTGGTCCTCTCTTCTTCTCTGGCCCTTTCTTTTTCTCTCACCCTCTTTTTTTCTGTGGCCCTTTCTTCTTCTCTGGTCTTCTTTTATTCGCTCACCCTTTCTTCTCTCACCCTCTTTTCTCTTGTCCTCTCTTGTTCTCTCACACTTCCTTCTTCTCTGGCCCTCTCTTCTTCTCTTACCCTTTCTTCTTCTCTGGCCCTTTCTTCTTCTCTCAACCTCTCTTCTTCTCCCGCCTTCGCTTCTTCCCTGGCCCTCTCTTCTCCTCTTCTATCTTCTTCTCTCACCCTCTCTTCTTTTCTGGCCCTTTCTTCTTCTCTCACCCTCTCTTCTTCTCTCTCCCTGTATTCTTTTTCTCTTCCATTTCTCTTTCCTTCTCTCTCCCTCTAATCCCTCTTATTAGCTGTTCTTCTTTCTTCCATTTCATCTCTGCCTCTCTCTGCTGTCTCTCCATATTTCCTCTCCATCTCTTGCCCTCGCTTCTTCTCTGGCCTTTTATTCTTTTCTGGCTGACTCTTCTTTTCTGGCCTTCTCTTCTTCTTTCACCCTCTCTTCTCTCTCTCTTATTCTCTGGCCCTCTCTTCTTCTTTGGCACGCTCTTCTTTCCTCTCCTCTTGCCCTCTTTTCTCTTTCCCTCTTCTCTCTTGTCCCCTCTTCCCCATATCCAATATTTTCTTCTCCTGTCTTTTCTTCTGCCCCACTTTGTTCTCTTGCGCTCTCTTCCTCTCTTGCCCTCACTTCTTCTAAGTTGTGTGTGGTTGATGGTGCGGCAGCAGCTATCTTTGATTTCATAGCGGAGTCTTCTTACCCATACTCATACTCTTGTCCCCTTACATTCTTTTCCTCTCCAATATCATCTTTTGCTTCACTCTCTTCTTCTCTTGCCTTCTCTTCTCTTGCCTTCTCTTCTCCTGCCCTCTCTTCTTTTCTGACCCTCTCTTCTCTGGCTTTCTCTTCTTCTCTTGCCCTCTCTTCTTCTCTTGCCTTCTTTGCTTCTCTGGCCCTCTCTTCTTCTCTCACCCTCCATTGTTTTCTGTCCCTTTTCTCTCTCCCTCGCTTCTTCTTTCACCCTTTCTTTTTTTCTGGTCTTCTCTTCTTCTCTTGCCTTCTTTGATTCTCTGGCCCTCTCTTCTTCTCTTGCCTTCTTTGCTTCTCTGGCCCTCTCTTTTTCTCCCACCCTCCCTTGTTTTTTGGCCCTCTCTTCTTCTCTCACCCTCTCTTCTCTTGCCCTCTCTTCTTCACAGGCCTTCTCTTCTTCTTTTGCTCTCTCTCTTTAGTGGGCCCTTTCTTCTTCTCTCACCCCCCTTTTCTCTCTCCCTCTCTTCTTCCCTCGCCGTTTCTTCTTCTCTGTTCTTCTCTTCTTCCCTTGCCTTTTTGCTTCTCTGGCTTTCTCTTCTTCTCTGGCCCTCTCTTCTTCTCTCACCCTCCTTTGTTTTCTGTCCCTCTTTTCTTTTCTCACCCTCTCTTCCCTTGCCCTCTCTTCTTCTCTGGCCCTTACTGGACAGGAAAGTGTCCTTTTTTTAAAAGTCAGTGGCTACAGTGTTTGTAGCTGCTGAATTAAAAACATTTTTTTTGGGGGGGGGGTAGGGGGGGGACTGGAGCTTCTCTTTAAGTTGTTATTATATTAATATGGTATTGTGATATTATTATGGTATTATTGTGTTTACTTCAGTTATTTTTCATGTGCTCTTTCTTAGTTTCACTATTGTATTACATTTTAAAGGTTTGTAGATTATTCACTAGAGGGAGCTCTGTTTTTAACTCATTGAACATGGAGTGTTACGTTATCAATCAGCTGGCTGACTCACTGGTTTGTTTCATGAGAGCAATAAAGCTAATGCAAAAGCAGGAAGCAAAGCTTGAGTATGTAATGAGCAAACATGGCTGCCTCAATGTGCCTATGGGCTTTTTTATGGGCTTAAAAAAAACAAACACACATTCCCCTGCTGTCTTTAAGACCAATAACCTAGCGATTAGTCTTCAGTGAGCAGAGAGCCGGTGACTGTCAGTGACTGGCTCTCTACTCTGCCTTTCCAGTGCTCACAGGAGCGCTGGACTGTGGTTTGAGTGGGAGAGGCTGGCTAAGTTTCCCAATGGCTCACAGAGAGGCTGTGCCAGCTGCTGGTCCAAGCAACTGGGTGGATTCTGACATTAAAGTCAGGATCTCTTCAGAGCCTGGGCAAGCTGAGTGACATGATCATCAGCCAACAGTGGACTTTAGCCAACTGTCAGCTGAAAATGGGTCATAGGAGTGCAGAACAAAGTGCACTCCTTTGACCCACAGGAAAAGTAGGGCCAAAAGAGTTTTGGTCCTACTTCTCCTTTAATTACATAACACAAATAAAAGGAAAAGTAAAACAAAAAAAAAAAACACATTGATAACATCATTTATATTAGGCTGATCTAAAGGGGCTGTAAAGGTTTGTTTTTTATGTTCTAAATAGGTTCCTTTAAGCTATTGCATTGTTGGTTCACTTACCTTTTCCTTCGATTTACATTCTAAATGTTTTTTTTCTTTGTTTTCTTTGTCTGAATTTCTCACTTCCTGTTCCTCCTCAGTAAGCTGTTCAGTAAGCTGTTCTGGCTAACTAAACACCACTCAGATGATGGTGTTCACACCATCATCCGAGTTTACTGAGGAGAAACAGGAAGTGAGAAATTCAGACAAAGAAAAAAAACATTTAGATGGGGAATCGAAGGAAAAGGTAAGTGAACCAACAATGCAATAGCTTAAAGGAACCTATTTAGAACATAAAAAACAAACCTTTACAACCCCTTTAACACATATCTAAAAGATCATAGAAATGGCTATTGGGGAAAAACAATGAGGGTGTCATACACACCCTTTACAATTTCTTTGGTGCAGCACTGAAATGTTGGCAGTTGCACCAGATTCATGTACCTGTCAGGGGCAGGTTCATGAATCTGTTGGTGTGCAGTAACCTCTAGCAATCAATCAGCAAGCAGAAATCATGTAACCTCTAGCAACCAACCAGTGAGCGGTAAGAATAGGCTGTAACCTCTGGCAAACAATTGCAATTGCTGTGTGATCTGCTGCAGTAAACTGATTTTGAGTCTACCTGCTATTTTTTGCATGTCTCAGAATAGAGGGGGGCCCCAAGTAAATGTTTGCCCAGGGCCCAATCAAAATTAAAGACGGCCCTGGCCTTAGTGATGGGTTCTTAAAGTGGCAGTAGCAAGAAATTCCTGAAATTGCTGCACACGTCGATAATGTTACTGGCACAAATGCTTGCCTAAATTAGGTGCAGGAGGTTAGGTTCTTACAGTGTTGTTACAGCTTTATTGGATTCTCTGTATACATACCCTTTTAGATTAGTTACCATCCCTGCATTGTGACCTGGCATGCTGGCATAAAAAATAAAAATAAAAAAAAAGGTCAGTAAAAGTGGCAAATCTCTTTTAAAAAGAAATGTTGATGCTATATTAACATGACGTTTTTCAGCACTCACAACTGTCAAAAACAAAGTGCAACGTAAGCATAGAATCAACTCGTAAACATGTATCAGACGAGCTGTAAACTAACACACCGATCATTTTCCATTTATCGGTACCAAAAGGAACTTGCCACTTTGATGCACATAAACAATACATTTAAAACATAATTTTCAATCTCAGCTGTAATCACTGCAATTGATCTGAGTGCACAGAAAAGGCTGTGACTGGTCTTACATTTGTAACGGCTGTCAACTTGCATTCAGACTACAATCTTCCAGCATTTCTATTAGAAGAGCTATTGTCAAAATAAGTTCTTTTCAGCCTTAGCCTTTTATTGATTTGTAATAGTTTATAATATCAGGGATAAAATCTGCTCAAAAGTGAAAACTATCAATTTTGTAGTCATGTCTGAGAGAATATATTTATTTTGTTTTTGCCCCCTGAAACGTAAATGTTGCTCCTGGTGATGCAATGGGGGAGCTGTCGATGTGCAATAACTGAAGGAGTTAATAATCTCATAGAAATATATTTAATGTGTACACAAAGTTACTGCAAATGATCAGATAACTGCATAAAGACCATTTCCCAGTAAATGTGAGAAAAATTAATAGTCTGAGGTTCTAATGTAAGGAAATCTTACTTGTCAAATAGCTAGAATGAATCAAATGCTAATGGAGAATGTGCAAAATGCGCTTGGCGAACCTGGTGTCCACTGGAGAATTCATTAAAGCAAAACAAAAAGTCACTGATAGATAGCACTGTTGTGTGCCACCATCTCGTGATACAGTGTTATGAGTTCCTGACTTAAAGGGTAACTCCACTTTCGTGGGGAAAAAAAATAGCAAATAAAGAAAAAATAATATAGCTTTTACAATTGTGATACAAGTCATATTGTAATTAAATGTTATTAAAAAGTACCTTTCCTTTTCAATCTGCAGCCGCTGTAATTTTCTATAAATAAAAAGAAATATGGCTACATGGAGGTGTTCTGTACACAGAATGTGTAATGACCACTCCCCAGAAACATAATTTCCTGCTTGTGTGATTGGCTCACCAATTTTCCCAGAAGTCTGCCAAAGATACAAGTCAGATTTCAGGCATCCCCTGCAACAAAAAATTCATTTTTGGTGAGATACTCCCAATAGGAACACATCTAAAGGGATGCAGGCCCAGCAGCTTTCCTATTTAGTGTCCTGCAGCTGCCACAGCTGACAGTAAATTATGAAACCACTCCCATTAGACCCACTTAGTACAGAGGCACAGACAAACACACAGGGATTTCTTCAGAATAACAAAAGGTAGGAATCTGCAACAAAGGTTGTTATTATTATTATTATTATAATACAGGATTTATATAGCGCCAACAGTTTGCGCAGCGCTTTACAACAAGAGGGAAGACAGTACAGTCACAATACAATTCAATACAGAGGGATCAGAGGGCACTGCTCGTTAGAGCTTACAGTCTAGAAGGGAGGGTCAAGTGAAACAAAGGGTAGTAGCTGTGGGGGATGATCAGGTGGACAAAATGAAAATACAGTTGTTAGATGTGGGTGAAGAGGAGGGTTTTTAAAGATCCTCTAAAAGCTAATAGAGAAGGAGATAGACGGACAGATTGGGGTAAGGTGTTCCATAGGCTTGGAGAGGCTCTGGAAAAGTCCTGGAGACAAGCATGGGAGCAGGTGATGAGAGAGCTAGAGAGCAGGAGGTCTTGAGAAGAACGAAGAGAACGATTAGGTTGGTATTTAGAGACTAGGTCAGTGATGTAGCTGGGGGCAGTGTTGTGGATGGCTTTGTAGGTAGTTGTTAGTATTTTGAATTTAATTCGTTGGGTGAGCGGAAGCCAGTGGAGGAATTGACAGAGAGGAGTAGCAGAGACAGAGCGGTTGGTAAGGTGGATGAGTCTGGCAGCAGCATTCATGATGGACTGAAGGGGGGTTAAAATTTTCAGAGGTAAGCCAATGAGGAGGGAGTTGCAGTAATCGAGAGATGACCAGGGAGTGAATTAGGAGCTTTGTTGTGTCATTGGTTAGAAAGGGCCGTATTTTGGAGATGTTGAGGTGGTTGAGGCGGCAAGATTTGGACAGTGATTGGACGTGAGAGTTATAATCCTTGCAATGTACATAGATCACCCAGGGGGAATGTTTTTTTTTTTTTCTCAACAAAAGTGGAGTTACGCTTTAAATCAGAATTAAACCCCAATCTCCTTTACAGCCAAGGAAGTTGCCATCTTAGCCTTAGGTTGATCTACAGTTGCCATGGTGCTGCACATCAGTGATCAGTTATGACACCAGCCATTTGATGGCTTTATAGTTCAGCTGAGAGCACAAGCAAGTGTGACAGTTATCATTCATGACATGCCTAATGTAACTGTTTTGGGAAACAGTAATCAATCAACAGTTTTGTTCCAATTTATGGCTTATGTACATCTTAGCGTCATGTTACCACACTCAAAAAGGTATTAAACCAAAACATTTATTTGCACCAATGCTTATGTAACGCACCAACCCCAGACTTTACCTGCTTTTCTTCTGATTGGCTCCTCCTTATTTATTCCTTCTTGCACAATAAACAGTCTCTTTAAGAGCAGACAGGTTGAGACAAACACAGGTCAGATAAGGTGGAAGGAGGTCCGGACACAAACTTAAATTTGGGTTTCTCCTGTTCTGGATAGCACAAACAGGCTTGGCACATGGTCGCTGCCACCGACCATGAGGGGGTCCCTGCCACAGACCAGGTGAATAGGGCCTCTGCCACAGGCCCGGTTGTTGGGTCTCTGCCACTGACCATATTCACGATGGATTACCTTCTAGAAGTAATGACCCCTGTCAGGGAAAGGACATCCATCCTGAGAGATACCAGAGGCCCCACCATCACCAGCGATACTGTACTGGGTATTCGGGAAGGGTCACCTCCCTGGCCTCCTCGTCCTAGATTCGGGCACCCACTCCAGGGGGCACCCTAGGAGCCCTCGATCCCTTGTGGGACCCAGTCGAAGGTACTGGGCCCCGGGCCTCTCTCAAAGTACCTCACCCCAGACTGAAGGTGTCTGAGATGGAACAGCAGCTCCGTCTCTGGGTCTAAGGCACCCAGAGACCACCCGACCAGGCATGGTCCAGCATGGACTTTTATGTCATGAATAATTAAAATAAGTATTAAGTCCAATTCCCACATGATGGGACTTTAGAGGCAAACTCAAAGTATTTGATTTAATTTGCTAAAAAGTATAAAGTATAAAGTTCATCACCATAGATTACATAAAACAGAAATATGTACAGGGGCTTGTATAGAGCTGATAAATGACGTAATGGTCTCTTCTCGTTATTCCCGACGCTTTTCAGGAGCAAATGTGTATCCCTTCTTCAGGGACATTTAAGAGAGAAGATCATAGGTGGGGAGCATCCTATGATCTTCTCTCTTAAATGCCCCTGAAGAAGGGATACACATTTGTTCCTGAAACACGTCAGGCATAATGAGAAGAGACCATTACAACATTTATCAGCTCTATACGAGCCCCTGTACTTCTGTTTTATGTAATCTATGGTGATGCATGCACCAATGTTTTTTTTTGTGTATTAATAAACTTTATACTTTTTTTTAGCCAATTAATTCAAACACTTTGAGTTTGCCTCTAAAGTCCCTTCCTTTGTCTGTTCATAACCTAAGTGATTGATAAGGAATGGTGGGGATATATATAGGGATTACTCCTAACTCCCTTATCACCCGGTGGAAGGTTGGGACTATTACAGCACCCAAACAAAGCATAAATGTAAAATGTAAAATATTTTATTTAGAACATAGTTGATAGAAGGTCAAACAATTGGAGGAAAAACGGAGGGAAAAGAAAGGAAGGAAAAAGGGAAAGGGAAGGGGAGAAGAAAAGGGGTGGGAAGGGGGAAAGGGGGGAAAGGAAGGGGGACAGAATTGAGGTAAGGGAACAGAGGCTGAACCAATAGAACCATTGTTCTAAATAAAATATTTTAAATTTTAAATTTATGCTTTGTTTGGGTGCCGTAATAGTCCCAACCTTCCACCGGGTGATAAGGGAGTTAGGAGTTATCCCTATATATATCCCCACCATTCCTTATCAATTTCATTCAGGATGAAGGCATCCCCCCTACCTCAATATTTACTGTAGAGGCAATCTTTATTATATAACCTAAGGGATGTTGGTAACACAATTTGGGTCTTTCCCAGGGTGGTTTAACTTCTATAATCCACACACGATGGCGCAGCAGGTGTGCAGACCCAAAAACTCAAGCACAGATGCCTCACCAATAGGGAGATATAATATTTTGTCAGGTGGTTTAATTGTCCAAAATCTACCAAAAACAAAAAATTTGGGTGAACTGATCTTTTAAACTGTCTGTAACTCTGCAGAATGTAAGCTTACAGTATCAGGACAGGGCCTTCTGCTGTGCCATGTCTGGGTAGCTGTTTTTGTCTGGATTCTGTCATTTTCATTTTCTGTCTTTTTTACTGTTCAGTGCTGGCCACTAGCATAATGGAAGTAAGGGATCTTAATAAATATACAGCCAGGTTTCTGTCTTTTTTTTTAACTTTTAATTACTTTTTGTTACTTATAGCAACTCTTTATTGCAAGTGACATCTCCCATCAATAGTCATTTTCAGAGATGCTCATATAAAGTTTACTGAAAAAAAAAATTCAAAAGCCTTCACAAGAGAAGTCATCTAAATGGGAGCTTCTTTGTGTGTGTGTGTGTGCTCCACATCATACTGACAATGTCTGCTTGAAGCCATTTCATCTTACAGATGGGCGCTGCAATGGAGGAAGGGCTGACTTTATTGTGACTCTGGCAGCTTTTGGCTTGTGATGTTCTGATGAGTCAGAAAACTCTTTGTGGGACACAAGGGAGATAAACCGAGCCGACTTTTTCCCAGTGCAATGTCGTCTTTTATTTTCAGTTTGTATTCAAGAGAAACAACATGCACAAAGAGGCTTCCTGGAGACTTGTACAGGCCTATACTTCTGGAGTTGGAGCTTAATGGCGGATTTCATGGCGTCTATCCTTTCACATGTACACCTGAAACAAGAGATGTGACTGAATAACATCAGCATGTGTTCATGTTTCTGAAATCCGCTATTGTGATTCCTAACTAATTATAGACCAAATGCCTTCATCCTGGTACACTGGCACTGCAGCTATCTTGGGTTTATTCGTTTTTACTACGTGGCTCAGTTAGTCAGGTTTAGATGTTCATTAAAATATGAATTCTGTTGGCAGCACGCTGCTAGATAAGGTCTCTGTGGCCCACTTGCAGTTTGAATTGGCCTTGTGTTAGGCCTGTTAAATGTTCTGCTGGGAAATACTGAAATATGACAACGTTATCAGTCAGTGGCAGTTCCAAGTAGTAAAGATATGTGGCGCGATAAATCAATTGGATTTTAATTTACACTCTTCAGAAACATTGCAGTATAACATGCAGCTTGTTTTGTTCTGATTCGGAAGCATAGCAAGTAGCTATATAGGGCAAGACCAGACGTTGCTTTCTCTTTATCTTTTAGTGGATCAAACTAAAAGGGTAAAGCCGTGTACACACGATGAAAACAGTCCGATGGATTTTTTTCATCGGACAAACCGATCGTGTATGGGCCCCATCGGTCTTTTTTCCATCAGTGTTTAAAAATAGAACATGCTCAGAATCAAGTCGACGCATGCTCAGAAGCATTGAACGTATTTTTTCTCGGCTCATCGGAGTGTTTTACGTCACCGCGTTTGGAACGGTCGGTTTTTTGACTGATGGTGTGTAGGCAAGACTGATGGAAGTCAGCTTCATCGGTTTTCCCATGGAAAAATCCATCGGTTTAAAAACCATAGGAACTCCGATCGTGTATACAGGGCTTTAGTCCCCATTCATGGGAAAAAAATTGCAAAAAAATATATATATAGCATGTACAATTGCGACACAAATCATATTGTAATTGAATGTTATTAAAAATGACCTTTCCTTTTCAATCTGCAGCGCTGTAGTTTTCTGTAAAATGCAATATGGCTACCTGGAGGTGTTCTGTGCACAGAATGTGTACAGAGCGCCACCCAGAAACATCATTTCCTGCTTGTGTGATTGGCTCACTGATTTTCCCAGGAGTCTACACTAAGATACAAGTCCGATTTTAAGCATCCCCTGCAACAAAAATGCAATTTTTGGTGAGATACTCCCAATAGGAAATCACATCTAAAGGGGTGTAGACCCAGAAGTTTTTCTCATTAGAGCCCTGCAGGTGCAGCACAGCTGGTTGACAATTATGAAACCACTCCCATTAGACTCACTCAGAACAGGGGCACAGAGGAACAAACTGTGATTTCTTCAGAATAACAACAGGTAGGAATCTGCAACAACGTTTGTTGAAATCCTTGTAATGTACATAGATCACCCAGAGGGGAATGTTTTTTCTCAACAAAAGTAGAGTTACACTTTAAGCCACCTGGACCATATGGCCCCTCAAGAGTAGGGGTCTCCAAATTCTTTAAATTGTATAATTTGCATATATTTGCATGACAAAAAGAATTGTTCCTTTGGGCCACTAGATGGTGCTAAGTACCATATCGATTTCCTATAATATTTTGCTTCATCTAGCAACCAAATGCTGTATTTTCTATTTAACCACTTTAGCCCCGGAAGGATTTGCCCCCTTAATGACCAGGCCATTTTTTGCGATACGGCACTGCGTCGCTTTAACTGACAATTGTGTGGTCAAACGACGTTGTACCCAAACAAAATTGACGTCCTTTTTTTCCCACAAATAGAGCTTTCTTCTGTTGGTATTTGATCACCTGTGCGGTTTTTATTTTTTACGCTATAAACAAAAAGAACGTAAATTTTGAAAAAAATACGATATTTTTTACTTTTTGCTATATTAAATATCCCCAATTTAAAAAATAAATAAAAATTTATTCATCAGTTTAGGCCAAAGTGTATTCTACATATTTTTGGTAAAAAAAATCGCAATAAGCGTATATTTTTTTAACTCAAATACAGGTCCTTCTCAAAAAATTAGCATATTGTGATAAAGTTCATTATTTTCTGTAATGTACTGATAAACATTAGACTTTCATATATTTTAGATTCATTACACACAACTGAAGTAGTTCAAGCCTTTTCTTGTTTTAATATTGATGATTTTGGCATACAGCTCATGAAAACCCAAAAATCCTATCTCAAAAAATTAGCATATCATGAAAAGGTTCTCTAAACGAGCTATTAACCTAATCATCTGAATCAACTAATTAACTCTAAACACCTGCAAAAGATTCCTGAGGCTTTTAAAAACTCCCAGCCTGGTTCATTACTCAAAACCGCAATCATGGGTAAGACTGCCGACCTGACTGCTGTCCAGAAGGCCATCATTGACACCCTCAAGCAAGAGGGTAAGACACAGAAAGAAATTTCTGAACGAATAGGCTGTTCCCAGAGTGCTGTATCAAGGCACCTCAGTAGGAAGTCTGTGGGAAGGAAAAAGTGTGGCAGAAAACGCTGCACAACGAGAAGAGGTGACCGGACCCTGAAGAAGATTGTGGAGAAGGACCGATTCCAGACCTTGGAGGACCTGCGGAAGCAGTGGACTGAGTCTGGAGTAGAAACATCCAGAGCCACCGTGAACAGGCGTGTGCAGGAAATGGGCTACAGGTGCCGCATTCCCCAGGTCAAGCCACTTTTGAACCAGAAACAGCGGCAGAAGCGCCTGACCTGGGCTACAGAGAAGCAGCACTGGACTGTTGCTCAGTGGTCCAAAGTACATTCGGAAATCAAGGTGCCAGAGTCTGGAGGAAGACTGGGGAGAGGGAAATGCCAAAATGCCTGAAGTCCAGTGTCAAGTACCCACAGTCAGTGATGGTCTGGGGTGCCATGTCAGCTGCTGGTGTTGGTCCACTGTGTTTTATCAAGGGCAGGGTCAATGCAGCTAGCTATCAGGAGATTTTGGAGCACTTCATGCTTCCATCTGCTGAAAAGCTTTATGGAGATGAAGATTTCATTTTTCAGCACGACCTGGCACCTGCTCACAGTGCCAAAACCACTGGTAAATGGTTTACTGACCATGGTATTACTGTGCTCAATTGGCCTGCCAACTCTCCTGACCTGAACCCCATAGAGAATCTGTGGGATATTGGGAAGAGAAAGTTGAGAGACGCAAGACCCAACACTCTGGATGAGCTTAAGGCCGCTATTGAAGCATCCTGGGCCTCCATAACACCTCAGCAGTGCCACAGGCTGGTTGCCTCCATGCCACGCCGCATTGAAGCAGTCATTTCTGCAAAAGGATTCCCGACCAAGTATTGAGTGCATAACTGAACATAATTATTTGAAGGTTGACTTTTTTTGTATTAAAAACACTTTTCTTTTATTGGTCGGATGAAATATGCTAATTTTTTGAGATAGGATTTTTGGGTTTTCATGAGCTGTATGCCAAAATCATCAATATTAAAACAAGAAAAGGCTTGAACTACTTCAGTTGTGTGTAATGAATCTAAAATATATGAAAGTCTAATGTTTATCAGTACATTACAGAAAATAATGAACTTTATCACAATATGCTAATTTTTTGAGAAGGACCTGTAGACGTTTATTAAGAGAACAACAGATATACAAAAAACAATTCGCACAGTACAGTACATACATTTGTGTGCACACAGGAAAAGTACACGTATATTGATTGGTTTGTGCAAATATTATAGCGTCTACAAAATAGGGGATAGATTTATGGCATTTTTATTTTTTTTACACTTTTGACACTTTTTTGGACATTTAGCCCAGGTTCACACTGGGCTGTGGGAGTGGAGCCGTGCGAGTTCAACTGAACTCGCACGATTTCACTCTCGCTGGCAGTCCCGATTTCAGCCGCGATTACAAAGACATCTGACACAGATGTCAATGTAAATCGTGGCCGAAATCGCAAAAAGTAGTACAGAAACTACTTTTTGAAATCGGTGCAGCGCCGCAGATGCGGAGTCGCACCAATTAGGATGGTGCCATTGCCGGCAATTTGCGGCAAATATCAGCGTTTTGACATGCGATTTGACATGCCAAATCGCATGTCAAATCGCACCAGTGTGAACCAGGGCTTATACAGAGATCAGAGCTAAAAATAGCCACTGATTACTGTATAAATGTCACTGGCAGGGAAGGGGTTAACACTAGGGGGTGATCTAGGGGTTAAGTGTGTCCAAGGAAGACGCTTCTAACCGTTGGGGCAGTGCAGTGACTGGGAGTAGAGAGACATTGCTGTTTCTAATCACTAGAAACAGCAGATCTGTCTCCTCTCCCTGACAGAATGATGGATCTGTCTGTTTACATTGACAGATCCCCTGTTCTCTCTCTCTCAGGAGTGATTGCGGGTGCCTGGCAGACATTGCGGCTGCTGGGTACATGCATCAGCTCCTACTTTACGCGGCGGGCGTGCCTGCTAAGTCTATTAAAAGGGCCGACGTACAGCTACGTCGATTTGCCCAGGAGAGCCAACCTGCCGCAGCATAATGACGGCGGCAGGTCGACTAGTGGTTAAAATCAATGATTTACATTTAAACAGCACGTGATATAGCCTATTTATAGTTGCTCTTGACCCATTCATAGAAAACTAATGTACATGCGTTATGCAAATTCTTTAAAAGACCTTTTTCACATGGGGTGTAAAAATACATGCCCTATGCGAGGACCATGTTTACCTGCACTGGGATGCACAGGTGTTGAGTGCATCCACTGCGCAGGCTCTCCCATTGATTCCTATTGGGGTGCAGGTACTGCATGGGCACTGCCACTGCTCCCGATTTCACATCAATGCGGGTGCACGGGCTGGAATGCACACTGTCTGTGGAATGTATGTTCCTTGCAATTTTTTTATCAAGTTGTTCTGGGTAAAGTTCCGCTTTCACAATGTTGATGTCAGTTCTTGTTTACCTGCTATTGTCGATTAAGCCCCATACACACGGTCTGACTTTTTGACAACAAACTTCGAAATCCGACCGTGTGTACGCTTCATCGGACAAACTTTTTCGGTTTTCATCGGACAAATGTTCGCTCTGCAAATGGACAAAGTTTTTGGCAACAAAAGTCCCACGGTGCAAAATCCTATTGTGTGTACAGAAGTCCATCGGACTTTAGTCCAAAGTACAAACACGCATGGTCAGAACCAATGTTAAAATCAACCAACAATAGCAAAAGTTGACCAAAGGGTGGCGGTAAAGAGCAGAAAAACCACATGATTTGGTGAAAGTTGGCTGAAAAAATCCTGCCGTGTGTATGCATACCAAGTTCACGGCCAACAACCTGTGAACAAAAAATCTACGGAAAAGTTTGTTTGAAGTCCGACCGTGTGTATGAGGCTTTACCTAGAAAAATGTAAGGAGAGGAGTACTTCACTTTGGATCAATCTGCATTAAATGGAATGTCTAGTTTGTTGCTCAAAATCAACAGAATCAGGTCATTGTCTGACAGACTTTTTCTCCCACAGGCTCTAAAGCCTCGTCCACAGACAAAGCGTCAGACTTTTGTCCAAAGGGCGTTGGCCAGGAACTTTTCTTGCATACAAACGGCACACAATTGTCAGCCAACAAACACAAACTTAAGCCCCGTACGCACAGTCGGACTTCCATCGGACTTTTCCATGGATTTTTGTCCGAACGGAGTTGGCCGGGCACACCCATAGCATACACACTCGGACTTTTCTGCAAACTTTCCCAAAACTTTTTCCAACATCACGTGGTTTTTCTGCTCTTTACCGCCACCCTTTAGTCAACTTCTGCTATTGTTGGTTGATTTTAACATTAAAGTCCGATGGTTTTTTGTACACACGGTCGGACTTTGCTCCATCTGACTTTTGTTGGCCAAAAGTTTGTCTGTTTGCAGACCAAACTTTTGTCCGATGAAAACCCCAAAAAGTTTGTCCGATGTAGCGTACACACGGTCTGATTTTTTGTCAAACTTGCTCAAAATTAAGTTTGTTGGCAAAAAGTCTGACCGTGTGTACGGGGCTTAAGTGACGTACTATGTGAAATTTTAGCTCTTGAGCGCCACCCTTTGGGAACCTGTGTACACACGATATGAAAATCTGACAACAGACCGTTGTCCGCGGAAAATTTATTAGCCTGCCATCCAACATTTGTCGGCGGAAAGTTGGACAACAATTGTCTGATGGAGCGTACAAATGGTCGGATTTTAGGCCAACTGTCTGTCAACACACAATTCCCGTCGGAAAATCCGATCGTGTGTACGAGGCTTAACATTTTTTTTTCCAACAAAAAGCAGACCGGGCAAAACATTCTTCATCTTCAATGTATTTATTTAGTGCTGAATGTGGTGTTCCTTTATACAATTGGCAGGACAATGTCCTTGTGGAAGCACCATCTTCTATACCGGATACTTCTTGTTCATTTTCTGCAGTGAATCCAAATAAAGAAAAAATCTGCAGCCCCCTGTCTGTTCAGTAAGATATCCTGTAAGATAAATTATGGCAGGATTAAACAGGAGTCCCAGGTTTCTATTCAATACCCTGAATGAAAATACTGCTCACAAAGAGCCTACAATTATCCACTTGACCAGCTGCACCGAGGACCTGGCTTCTACCATCTTGGTAGCGAGATTACTTAAACGGCTATTGCTGAGCTTGGCTGCAGAAATAGGCAAACACTGACAGGCCACAGCGGACTCAGCTGCTATGTGCATGGGGGGTGATTTAATTAAAGGCAAAGAAAAACAGATTACCCACACAATGCCAAAGTGAAGAACTCATAGAAATTTCACTCCACACTGGGCAGCCAGGGTTTTCTCAGAGGTCTTGATGCCAAACATGCCTGGCAACACAGTTTATTAATAAACGGCCAGATAGCAAATTGACATATCTCCTGTTTTGAAACATTACTTATATATTGCAGTATAACAATTATAGGAAAGGTATTTGACCTTGTGCATTACCAAAAATAATTTTAATGAAGGTAAATCGGCAATGGTTATATTAACATAAAAACATGATAAACATGCATATCAAAGCAACAGCAATAGCGAGAACTGACTTTTAGGTCTATGGCTGGAACCGAAGTTCCCGGAGGACCAGACGGTATTGCAAGGTGGCTTATGCGTTTCGAGGGAGGACCCTCTTCCTCAGAGCCAAAGTGATGAAACACATTTCCCACCTCAGGAGGCCATGCTAAGTCCTCCACTATCTATGGTGGAACAATGTAGCCACCCTTGGACGGCAGCATTGTCACCCTGTGAAGAGGGTAATGTTAAATGGGCTAGTACAGTGGTTCTCAACTCCAGTCCTCAGGACCCACTAACAGGCCAGGTTTGCAAGATAACTGAAATGCATCACAGGTGATATCATTTGCTGCTTAGGGATTGCAGGATTTTAGTCTGCATCTCCCCAAGGTAATACTTAAAATCTGGCCTGTTAGTGGGTCCTGAGGACAGGAGTTGAGAACCACTGGGCTAGTAGATCTCAATGGACCTAAATTACCTGACTAAAAACTACTCAACTCCAGTTACCACTTTTTAAGCAGTTACAGAAACTGTTTTTTTTTTCCTTTTAGGATAAAGGTTTTAACAATGAATAAAAGATGACCATTGTAAACACCCCTGTCAGTGTTAATTGGTTTATCTCAAGCCTTTAACAGCTTGGTCTTTTAACCGGTTCCCGACCGGCTCAGGCAGATATACTGCAGCAGAATGGCTCTCCTGGGCGAAATCCCGTACATATACGGCTTCGCCCAGGAGAGCCACCAGAGGACACGCGTGCGCCTGCTGCACAGTGAGGAAGCCGATGCCTGTGGCCGGCGGGCGCGATCGCCGCCGGCCATGTGCGATCTCGTGCACGAGCGGCAGCACAGGGGTTTGTGTGTGTAAACACACAAATCCCCATGCTGTCAGAGGAGAGCTGACAGAGCGTGTGTTTCTACAAAGTAGAAACCACGAATTGTCATCTCTCCTAGTTAGTCCCATCCCCCCACGGTTAGAACACACAATAGGGAACACAGTTAACCCCTTGATCGCCCCCTAGTGTTAACCCCTTCCCTGCCAGTGACATTTACATAGTAATCAGTGCATATTTATAGCACTGATCGTTCTGTAAATTTCAATGGCCCCAAAAATGTGTCTGACCTGTCCGCTGCAACATCGCAATACTGCAAAAAAATCGCCATTACTAGTAAAAAAATAAATAAATAAATAAAAACGCCATATAAATGGCATAAATCTTTCCCATAGTTTGTAGACGCTATAACTTTTGCGCAAACCAATTAATATGCGCTTATTGCGATTTTTTTTTTTATTACCAAAAATATGTAGAAGAGTACATATCGGCCTAAACTGAGGAAAAAATGTGTTTTTGTTTTTTTAAAATTGGGATATTTACTATAGCAAAAAGTAAAAGATACTGTATTGTGTTTTTTTCAAAATTGTCGCTCTTTTTTTTTGTTTATAGCGCAAAAATAAAAACCGCAGAGGTGATCAAATACCACCAAAAGAAAGCTCTATTTGTAGGGAAAAAAGGACATCAATTTTGTTTGGGTACATCGCACGACCGCGCAATTGTCAGTTAAAGCGACGCAGTGCCGTATCGCAAAAAATGTCACGGTCATTGAGCAGCCAAATCTTCCAGGGCTGTAGCGGTTAAAGGAATTTGAAAATAAAAAACTGATTTACTGGCAGGATCACCAGTGAAAATAAAGGGAAAAATGTCTGAAAAGAGAAAACTAAGGCAACTACCACATTTAAGGATTGGTAAGCTGTAATATATTAAACTTTGTTCTTGGGTAAGATTTTAACTTAAAAAAATAAAAATAAAATACACATAGCTTTCAATTCAAGACTCGAAAGTACCTTTGAAAAGAACTACAGGGGTCCCCGACTTACGAACAACTCCTACTTACGAACGGGACGCTGCGGGGACCATCTGCCGTTCTGCACATGCGCGGCCAGACGGAGCCTCGGAAAACATCGGAAAATGTCGGAAATGTCCGTAATTACCGTTCTGAGCATGCGCGGCCATTCGACGGAACATCGGAAAACATCGGAAATGTCCGTAATTGCCGTTCTGCGCATGCGCGGCCCGACTTACAAACAAGAGGAAAGTCCCTAACGCGTTTGTAAGTCGGGGACCCCCTGTACAATGATAAAAGTATAACCATCCACTCCAGTTTGGGACTGCATTGATGGTGTCATCAGAGCACAAGCTCAAAAACCAGGAAGAAAAGCCTCTTGTACTAAGAGAGCCCAGCTCATGGATACACAGTACTACAGAGATGCCAAAAACAAGAGCTAGGGTTATAAGTAGAAGTAGAAGTGATGACTTTGCTTGAACTCCCCCAGAAACCCTTGTGTGTTCCCTAAATAGCATACATTGTTTTTATAGTGGGCTCTTCTTTTTCTTCAAAACAAGCTTTGGCTATACTTCATGACTAAACTTCTTCCTCACTCTTGGCTGTGTCTCCACCCTGGCTAGATATGGCATTTGGCCTGACCCTAATCATGAACTTGACTCATGACCAAGGACCACAATCCAACTCCACCACCAGGGACAACAGCCATGAGATGGGTATCCATATAGAAGCTGCACTGTGATCTGAGCACATTTCCAGGTTATTGTTGTCTATGTGCATCCTTGGCCACTCCATATATTGACCCTCATTTGAGTAATCTCAGGGTCTGCACCATGCTGACAACCCATGCATTCCATCCTGCTGTTGGTGTCTTGGTCATTCTGGCTAGGCTGCATTAGGGTGACCACATTTCCAAACTACCATTCAGGGACACCCTCCCTTCCCAAAAATCAGCTTGTGCTGTAATGAATCACAGTACAGTGATTGGACACAAGAGCCGGGATTTATTATTTCTCCAATCACAAGCAGACGGTGGGGATTGTGCTCCTCCAGGCATTCACGGCCAGGACAAGTACTGTCAGTGAGTAAAGCGGTGATGTGGCAGCCTTTTTTGGGGGCATTAGATTGGCCCGGGGGGGGGGGGTGGCTGTGTCAGTTTCATTCCGGGACACTGTATTGTCCTGGAATGAAGATGCCCGGGACAGATCTGCAAAATGCGGGACTGTCCCGGGCAGTCCGGGACACGTGGTCACCCTAGGCTGCATGGATCTTATCCCTCAAAGGGGATTTTTACATATACTTGTCTTGTTCTTTATCAAGGAATAATTGTACCCAGCCTCCACTGCCTATTCGGATTTGTGAGCAGAACCCCCGCTGCCCACTTCTATTTGCATATCTGCTACAGTATATTATTCAAAGCACTACGAGTACAGAGTGCACATCAATAAAAAGATGAGCTAATGTTACAGTAGCTTTGTATTGTTGGTTTACAGATCTGTAGTACCAATCACCTGCCTGCAGTATAACCCATCTCCTGTTTGTCATGACTGCGAATTCATTTATAGCATAAGTATACTGATCCACCTAATCTCATCTAAAACCCTCCAATGGTAGCTTCATTGTTATGCATCTTCCACCCACTCCTTGCAGCAGCAGCTATAAAAGCACATAGAAAATAATGAATGCCTTCCTGGAAGCTAGCAGATCAGAATTCTGAAAGATCCGTGCATTTTTATTTGAGTCGTGTCTGGATTTCAAGGGATTTATACTAATAAGGATCTAATTCTTATTGCATAATGTACAAGTTAAAGTTTCTCATAATTATTGCAATAAATTAAACAAAAATACACATTAGGCTTTTTTTTTTTATTAAGCCCTGTACACACGATCGGACTTCCTATGGTTTTTAAACCGATGGATTTTTCCATCGGGAAAACCGATGAAGCTGACTTCCATCAGTCTTGCCTACACACCATCAGTCAAAAAACCGACCGTTCCAAACGCGGGGACGTAAAACACTCCGATGAGCCGAGGAAAATGAAGTTCAATGCTTCTGAGCCTTCGTCGACTTGATTCTGAGCATGCGTGGGTTTTTTTCCGATGGACTTGCCCATAGACGATCGGAATTTGCTATCGGTATTTTATCCATCGGAAAACTTTAAAACATGTTCTATTTTTTGACACCGATGGAAAAAAGACAGATGGGGCCCATACACGATCGGTTTGTCCGATGAAAAAAATCCATCGGACTGTTTTCATCGGTAAAACCGATCGTGTGTACGCGCCTACGCGGCTTCACTGTCTTTTCACTGTATCCATAAAAATATTAATTATTGTACTTAAAAGCCATCGTGGGAACTACATCAACTAGATTTTGATACCGTCTCCTTGCTTCCCCTACACAAAACGTTCCCACCTCAAGGCATGTGTACTGCTTTCTCCTAACAATATTGACAGAGGGGATGGTGGCGCTGACACTTGGTATGTGTGATAACATAAAATCCATCTTTTTATGAAGTTTTTTTCTCTAAATGGGGGGGGGGGGGGTGAAAAGGGGGAAGGGAAAAGAATGGGATAAAGTCCTGTATACAATTGTATTAGTTCATAAACCAGGGCGAGCCTTCAGTGGGAAGTTGAGAGCGAACTCCAAGGTATGCAAAGAGAAGAGAAAAAGGCACCTCCAGGTTAGAACCGATAACATTTAATAAGTAACAGGTGCATTTATCCACTTACATCACAGTAATAGAAATCTAGCACATGTCCTCTCCACACTGTATGTGACGTCCGTCCGGCTTTGTGTCGTTGCTACAGCTTTCCTTTTCCTCGGGGAGGTTGATCCTGTTCAGCAGGATTTCCAGGAGGCTGGAGAGCTGGGACCGAGGCTTGGTAGAAGCTGTGGGTCATTGCTGAAATGCAGCGTCGGTAAACGGTGACGTCACGTGTGAAATGCGCGACGATGTTTCGGAGCATGTGCTCTGGCTAGCAAGACAGGCGCGCTCCTTTCTCAAGCTTGAGTGTGGAGAGGACATGTGCTGGATTTCTATTACTGTGATGTAAGTGGATAAATGTACCTGTTACTTATTAAATGTTATCAGGTTTTAACCTGGAGGTGCCTTTTTCTCTTCTCTTTTCTTAACAATATTGGACAACCTATGTAATTACCCACCTTGACCTGCATGGTTCCAGATTATATTTGACTAATGTTGGAGGGTATGATTTGCGTATCTGGCATAATTAAGAAAATATTTGTCTTACATGCCTGGTGTACAGGTGACAGAAAAAGCAAAAGTGGTCTTGGTGCAAGCTAACAATAGATGCATTTGGGTGGCCATATCATCTTGAGGGCATTCTAGCTACTGCAAAAAAAATCTTTGAAGAAGAACTCCGGCACAAAAATAAAATATATAAACACTCCCTTTTTCAAAATTCCTCCTTTGATAAATGTATCATTTTGGACACTTTGATAAATCAGGCACTTTATATGAGAGAGGTAGCAAGCTGCCTATACTACAACCCATATGACTAAGCCCTGAACTAAGGAGACTTGAGTGACCCAGAATAGCACAGCTTTGTTTATTGCTGATACAGGTGGTTGTACTTTTCTCTTGCTGGACTATTTGGTGGAAAAGAATGGCCCCTGTGGTGGGCTCAGAGCCCATAGCTAGTCAGTGAAGCTGAGAAAAGCCTAAAGTGGTACTATTTCACTTTTTTTCCTTAGCCCAATGCACCTACTGTAGGCATTTTGCTAACTAGGGCCGGTGCTACCACTAGGCAAACTAGGCAGCCGCCTAGGGTGCCCTGCTGCCTAGGGCGCCCGACCACTGATGTTTCTACTTTCTTCTCTCTGCAGCAAGCAATTAAGTCTCAGCATCAGCAGGCAGCTGCCGCTCCGTTCGCACATAGTGTCAGAGGCTCAGCGGCGGCTGAGAACTGTGTCTGTGTCCCGACTCCTGGATGAATGGAAGCAAGCAAACATTAATTGATGATGCTACATTTGATGGGCGCTGGTGAGGCTGCATTTGATGGGCGCTGGTGAGGAAGCATTTGATGGGCGCTACTGAGGCTACATTTTATGGGCGCTGGTGAGGCTGCATTGATGGGTGCTGATAGGCTGCATTTGATGCGTGCTGGTGAGGCTGCATTGATGGGCGCTGGTAGGCTGCATTGATGCGTGCTGGTGAGGCTGCATTGATGAGCTCTGTAAGGCTACATTTGATGGGCTCTGTGAGGCTACATTTGATGGGCGCTGGTAGACTGCATTGATGGGCGCTGGTAGGCTGCATTTGATGCGTGCTGGTGAGGCTGCATTGATGGGTGCTGGTAGTCTGCATTTGATGCGTGCTGGTGAGGCTGCATTGATGGGTGCTGGTAGGCTGCATTTGATGCATGATGGTGAGGCTGCATTGATGGGTGCTGGTAGGCTGCATTTGATGCGTGCTGGTGAGGCTGCGTTGATGGGCGCTGGTAGGCTGCATTGATGGGCGCTGGTAGGCTGCATTTGATGCGTGCTGGTGAGGCTGCATTGATGGGTGCTGGTAGGCTGCATTTGATGCGTGCTGGTAAAGCTGCATTGATGGGTGCTGGTGAGGCTGCATTGATGGGCGCTGGTGAGGCTGCATTGATGGACGCTGTGAGGCTGCATTTGATGGGCGCTGGTGAGGCTGCATTTGATGGGCGCTGGTGGGCTGCATTTCATGGGTGCTTCATTAAAAAGGCTGACATTCCTATCCCCAGGTATGAGTTGTATGAAGGTTCCAGTGATTGTTTTTAAATATTTGTAATATATCCAAGCTACATCTACAAGATCTTATCCACAAGTTCTCATACCACTATAAGTGTCCAACGGTACTATTAAATGAAATCTGAAAGCATATTTTGAAGGCCTCTCCCTCTTTTTCTCAACCCACTTTCCCTGTTTCTCTCTCTCAATACAAAAGTGTGGGTCATTGCAATAGTAACTAGCACAGAAGTGAGCATTAGTAAAATAACAGTGCTATGTGGGAATTAGGGATTCAGCCATTGTGGTGGCTGTTTAAAACAGACGTTGTCAGTGTTCTTTGTTAAATGACACTTTATGCATTACCCTACTTCCATTGACCCAGTCTGTGCAGACATTATGGTCACCTGCTCGGGATAGCTTAACTCTCTAATAAGACAAAGAAGTTGAATCCAACACAATTTTACTTTAGCTAATTGCAGTACAGCAGCTGTTTTTCTAGTCGTTTACAGTGTAAGAAGACAATAACTTCCCCTATCCTTTCTCTGTGAAGAACAAACATGGAAGAAACAGCGAGGGTTTAGCTAGGACTAAACTAACTAGCACTAAACAGAAGGTGAGGGCAGAATGAGCTAGCAATTAAGATAAGTAAACAAGTTGTAGTAGCCCAAAACTGCCACTGGATGTCAGCAAACTACAGAACAATAATAACCTAGTGCAATTCAATACAACACAAAAAAATACAAGTGGAACCTCGGATTGCGAGTAACGCGGTTAAAGAGCGTTTCGCAATACGAGCACTGTATTTTGAAAAATCCTAACTCGGTTTGCGGGTGTTGTCTCGCAAACGAGCAGGATTCAGGCCAAAGCGGTGTGCAGTACCGCATTTGGCCTGAGGTGGAGGGGCGCCGGAGCCGAGCAGAGCCGAACGGCGCCGATCATAGCCGTTCGGAGCCGTTCAGAAGGATTCGGAAATACTACATTCTCGAGCCTTTCCGAGGTTTTCCGAGGTCAGTCGAGGTGTCCTCGGGCCTTTCCGGCTGTTTCCGAAGCTCTCTGGCGCCCCCGCCTCTGGCCGTATGCGGTATTGCATGCCATTGAAGTCAATGTGGAACAAATTATTTTAGTTTCCATTGACTTCAATGAGGAAACTCGCTTTGATATGCGAGTACTTTGGATTACAAGCATTCTCCTGGAACGGATTATGCTCGTAATCCGAGGTTCCACTGTACATATAAGTGTGATGGAACAGTAAGCAAGACTGAGTGTCCAGAGTGAGAACTTTCCCTGGATTTTCCATAGTGACCAGCTCCCAGTATATCTTCAAGCTAGGAGGCCTAGCCACTCAGCATCCACATAAGTCAAAATATTATCTTAGAAACGGTGGTGCCAAATTTCCTAGCTAGCAGGCGAACCCCGCAGGGGCAGGAACCAGGCGCTAGAGCTGTTTATGTTGTACTCTGTACAGTTTTCTATCTCCATTGCAATAATTAAAGTTGAGATTAAAGTGTAAATTGGGTTGTACTGAGCGCAAAAGTTTATTTTACATTATATATAAAATACATGATAAATAATTCTCAAAGCTTTATGGGTTAGCTACTGAGACAGTACAGTAAACAAGCATTGCCTTACAGCTTATTTTGTCTTATTAATACCTGTTTGCGTTCTAGTCAGTTACATCCAAAGTGCAAGTAGAGGGAAAGGCTAATAAATGTACCCTACAATGTTGTCTTCCATTGCCCCACATGTTTTTGCCAAAATTCTTATGCAAATGCTTTTTTTTTTTTTGTATGCTGTCATGTGACCACAAAGCTCTGGCTCCTCTGGGTAAATGTGTGACTGGTGGGAATAAACTCTTTCTCCCACCAACAACACCTAGAGAAGTAGATACTGGCAGGTGTCTTTACAGCTCTGTGGAATTCAACCCTGTGGTTGGCCCTTCACATTACACAGAGAGCTAGAGCCTTGCAGTCATATAATAGCATAGAAAAACTTGAGAAAAATCATATTTTCAGTGTGATTTATGCTAAAACGTATGTGAGGCAATGGGGAGGCAACATTTTAAAGTAGGTTTATTGTTTAGCCTTTCCTTCTACTCAGGGCAGCCATCACACATTTTGGGGCCCCTTACACAGCTTTAGGCAGGGCCCCCCTGGAGCAGAGCAGGGGGGGGGTTCTGACAAAAAAAGTGTAGTCTCTTCTCTCCTCTCTCCTGACGCAAGATGATAAGCGGGGGGGGGGGGGGGGCTGGGGATCATCGGGACCCTTACAGGTGTTGTAATGCAAAAAAAATATAAAAAAATAAAAAAATGGGAGGGGGGCCGACCGGGCCTGTAAGGGGCCCCTGGGACCATCGGGCCCCTTACAGGTGTTATGCAAAAAAAAAAAAAAATGGGAGGGGGGCCTGATGGCAGCCCTGCTTCTACTTTAAGGTAGATGATGTAGTGTGTAAACATGCACCGCATTAAAGCAGCCCACATATTTGCGTGGAATGCCAATGCACAAGTACAGGCAAAAAAGACACCTTCCTTTTTTTCACAACACAGGTTAGTGCATTACCATGTCATATGATGAGTTGCAATGCAAGTATATTGCCTTAGTGCATTGGGGTGCTATTGAAAATAAATGGACCTGCAACACATCACAACACGTGTAGCCCATAGATGTAACCAGGTCCTTATTGAGCCCTTTAACAAAGGATAAGTTCTTAATGTGACAGTTCATTGGTGTCCTGTAATCAAGATGCTTCTTTCAACACGGCTAAAAAGTAAAAAAGAGAAATATTTAAAAGAAGATTAGAGCTCCATCTGCTGGAAAGGTAGAAGGCTACATAAAATGAGTGTGCAATATTATAAGTTTACGTAACTGGAAAAAAAAGGAAAAATGTTTTTCATTTTTTAGTTGTTACCCTAATTAGGAGAATATGTACAAAACCACTACACATTTGTCTTAAATTGGTGCATTGACGAATCATCAATTTATTTAGCGGAATACCATTACTTGTCTTTTTCTGCCTGTAAAACCATCCAATCAGGCAAACTTGGAACTAATCAGTAGACTAGCCCTAAATCTGTGCACACAGGAATCTGACCTCCTGTCAGCTTTTTTAAGGCAGTGCAAAGAAGTGATTTGAGACACGCACCAATCCATTAGAGCTAAATATCAGTATATTGTATATAGAGAATTAGGAAAACTGATTGGCTACACGGATCACTTCATTTTTCCATAGTCATTGAACTATGGATTACATTATGCCACTTTATGAGATCAATCTTTATGCATCCTGGCTCTTCTAGTAAATTCAATAATTGTGACCTTCATTTCCACCTAATGGAAAACTATCGAAAGAGAAAAAGTTTCTGAGTCTCTGGCGCGATACAAGTATGCAGATCACAATACTTCCCACTTACTGCATGCTTGTTCCAGGTCAGGGGCCCAGAAAAATAAAACCAAGAGGCAGCCAGGCAATTACCATTTACAGCTTTGACTTGAAAAAAGATTAAATGAAGATGTGAAAATGTAAGTCTGTGACAGAGAGCGATGTGAAAGTCTGACTACACGACTCGTTTGTGAATGGTATGCTACTATTTTGCAAAGGGAAGAGCTTACACATAAAGAGAAGCAGTTGGATTTGTTACTATTTGTAATAAAGACACCTCTCAGATCTGTCTTGTAACAGATATCTTTTCAAGCGCTATTAAATTCAAAAGCAAACATTTATTATATTGCAGTTTACCCATTCTTATATGTGGTGGCTGCATCAGTTGCCATAATTTCATCATCATCAGTTTTTTTCCAAGGGACAGTCCACCGCTGGAGTTGTTGGGGAGCGCCATCTGCTGGGGGAGCAGAGGATCAGGTAAGATAAAATAAAATGCCTCTCTGCTCCCTGAAATGAGCAGGTAACCCTTTTCCATGTGATATGTTATGTTTATTGTATGTCTTCTGTGTTTTCTGACTGATGAGGAATTCTGACACAAATGTAGTCATTTATTCTCATGCTCACACCAGTAAGCCAAGCTAATCTCATGTCCGCTGGTGTTCGCTGGGAGACAGGATGAGCGTGGCTCATCACACTGTTTACTTTTTTCACAGACCTTTCTTGAAATGTCATGAGCAACTGTGGCAGTTATCATTCACAGCGTGCCTTAAATGTAAGTCCACTTTCACACTGAGGCGCTTCTAAACTGCCAGTAAAAACACTGAGCGCTTTTGAAGCGCCTTTCAGGCGCTTTGAAGAGCTTTGCATTCATTTCAATGGAGAGGGGAGTTTTTCACAGCCCTACCAGCACACTGCCCCAGTGTGAAAGCATTCATTGATTTTAATGGAAATAAGTTTTCGTGAGCCTTTTAGGCGCTGTTTTTAGCGTGAAAGCGCCTGAAAAGCGCCTCAGTGTGAAAGTGGTCTAACTGTTTTGGGAAACCAATAAATTGATTGGTTTAGTTGTACCTTAAGCCAAGTTCACACTGGCATTAAAATCAGGCATTTGGGGTTAAACACACCTATGCACAAGATACAATAGACAGCACATAGTGCTGTTCACACTAAGTTTTTGCATCGCTTCAAAAATGCAGCCTCATGTCCAGTCGGGAAGCCTTTCCCATTCAAGTCTATGATAACGCATCGCAAATGCTCTGGCAGGCAGTTGCCGAGCGGTTGTGAGGCATTAAGATTCGTTCATTTACTATAATGGAATAGGCATTTGTGGAGCAGTTTTAACCACTTGCTTACTGGACACTTAAACCCCCTTCATACCCAGACAAATTTTCAGCTTTCAGCACTGACGCACTTTGAATGACAATTGCGCGGTCATACAACGCTGCACCTAAATGATATTTTTATCATTTTTTTCCCACAAATAGAGCTTTCTTTGGGGGATATTTGATCACCTCTGTTTTTATTTTTTGCGCTATAAACAAAAAAAAGACAGAAAATTTTGAAAAATTTTGCTATAATAAATATCCCAATTTTTTTTTAAAAAAATATTTTTTTTTATCAGTTTAGGCCTATACGTATTCTTCTATATATTTTTGGTAAAAAAAATTGCAATAAGCGTATAGTGATTAGTTTGCGCAAAAGTTATAGCGCCTACAAAATAGGGGATAGAATCATGACATTTTTATTATATATATTTTTTTTAATAGTAATGGCGGCGATCTGCGATTTTTGTCAGGCCTGCGATATTGCAGCGGACATATCGGACACTTTTGACACTATTTTGGGACCATTCACATTTATATAGCGAACAGTGCTATAAATATGCCTTGATTACTGTATAAATGTGACTGGCAGGGAAGGGGTTAACACTAGGGGGCGATCAAGGGGTTAAATATGTTCCCTATTAGTGATTCTTACTGTGTGGGGGAGGGGACTGACTGGGGGAGGTGACCGATCTGTGTCCCTATGTACAAGGGACACAGCATTGGTCTCCTCTCTCCCTGACAGGACGTGGATCTCTGTGTTTACACACAGAGATCCACGTCCTGCCTCTGTAACAGCCGATCGCGTGTACCCGGCGGACATCGCGGCTGCCAGGCACGCACATCGGTGACGCGGCGGGCACAGCTGTTCCCTGGCGCGCGCCCTCGGCGGCGCGCGGGGGGATGTAAACATAGCAGGACGTCCATGGACGTCCACCCGGCACTTGAGAGCCGCGCTGCAGACGTCTTTCGTCTATAGCGCGGGTCTCAAGTGGTTAACGTACCATGAAGCTCATCAAATGCTTCTAAACTGCCCATAGGGCATTTGAGGAGCACTTTTAACTCGTCATTAACGCTTGTAAAATGCCAGTCTAAAGCCCATACTAAAGCTCATTAACGCAAGTCTAACACCCATACTAACACTATAGGAGAGTTTGTTAAGTCTTAGAAATGTAGTCAAGTGTGAACAAGCCCTTAACCTCCTTAGCGGTATTCCCGAGTGTGGCTCGGGGTGGATTTTCAGTACCAAAAGCGGTAACCCCGAGCCAGACTTGGGATCGCATTGCAGGATCCACGTACAGTGTACTTACCTTGTCCCCTGGATCCTGCGATGTCTCCCCGCTGTGTCTGCAAGTTGTGTATCCTCCGCTCGGTTCACAGTGCCGAGCTCCGTTCCCTGCGAGCGTTGCGACGCACAGTGATGGAGCTCGGCGCCAAATTCAAAAAGTGAAACACACGGTATACATACAGTACACTGTAATCTTACAGATTACATTACTGTATCAAATAATTGCACATCCCCTTTGTCCCTAGTGGTTAGTCCAGTGTCCTGCAGTTTTATATTATAAATACTTTTCTTTTTGCCTGGAAACTGGAGATTGTCCATAGCAACCAAAAAATGTCTGTTTACGTCAAAAGTGCTTTTAGACCAGCTAGAAAACAGCGATAATAAATTAGAATCACTTGCAGAATTGAGCGATAGCGATTTGTGGGGAAATTCGTCATCAAACACTAAATCTAATGACAGCGACAATTCTGCAACTGAGCAAATTTCAGCGTTTTTGATTTGATTACATTATTGAATAATTTTTATTATTATTATATTTTTATAATTATATTGTTATAGTTATTTATTATATTATAATTTATGATTTTGTGTTTCAAACTTTATCATACCCGGGATGTCTACTAGACTCCTGTTTGGACAGATTTAAGTGCGTTATTTCTAAGAATTACAGGCCTACAATATAAAACCCCATGACTAAGCATAGATTGCGAAACATGTCGGGAACTTGGTTATAACTTTACTAGCTTTACCTATTAGGGATGCCGCTGCTGTTTAAACCATCTAGCGCTATTGTGAGCCGGGAATCTGGAGCGTGGTGAGATATACCAGCGCAATACACACCTCAGGTCCGCCGTGGCCGCTCAGCACCGCAGAGCCAATCTTACACTGTTGATTGCTGTGAATTCATTTGAAGTTCTTTTTTTCACTTTTTACATGTGAGTTGAATGATTGAAGTGTTGCTGTGATTTTATTATTAAACTGGAGTTACAATTTTACACTATTGGAGCACTTTTTTTATTCTTATATGTGCAATATTGAGGACTATCACGGTGATTCAGCTGAGATTGCTTTCTCCTATTGTGGGATCATACACGAGCGATTTAGCCTGACACGAGAGTGAAAGGCAAATCTATTTGGTGAGTGCGTTTTTCAAAGGGGAAGTTGGCACAGCACGGTGGTGTGGTGGAAGATTTACAAAAATAATAATTTTTTCATCAATTTCATCATTTATGTTATGGACTTGTTATCACTTGTCACGGGGTGTTATTGAGTTTATTAGACCATTATATAATTTTATTGTTTTTCAGCGCTACTATTTGCTTTTCTCAATCAGATTGTTTTGAGTTTAATTTTTTTCTATTATAAAATGTTTATTCACTAAGTGACAGCTATAGATATTTGCACATTTTTTTTTATTGGCGCAGTGGTGATAGAGGTTATTCAGGGCGTTTAATATCTACAATATAAAATGTCAAATTTCCATGCAAAATAATTGTACCGCTTTCAGCATAAAAAATCTGACATAATCATATCGCCAGGGAGGTTAAAGCATAAGTTTACTTTTTCTCTGTTTCAAATATTTTATTGAATTTTATAATTATCAACAAAATTCCATTAACAGAGCATGTACAATAATATAATAGAAATAGATATTCCATTTACAGAACATGTACAATAGTATAGTAGAAAAAGGCGCAATCATTCAGGAAAGTAACTCTTATAAATGTAAATGAAAATAGATAACCTAGCGGATTGTAGGATAAGATTGTGTAACATGAAATGTCATAATCATAGCTTTATGGCAGCTATTTGATGACAAGTAATTGGGAAATTAAGTTGTTTGAAATAATATAATTATGTCATCTATGAAGAGAATAGAATTGAATGAACCTATAAAGAAATATAAAGTTAATGTGTTATGGAATAGCTGGGGGAATAAATTAGGCTAAACCAGGGCCAAGTTCCTTCTCTTGGTTTGGCTTTATCTGGTGCGAAGGTCAAAAATCCCAACCATTCAAAGCATCTTCTATTACAGTTGGTATATCAGATAATTAACAAGAATACACCTAGTAGAGGGGATAGGGCACAGAGGGGAGAGAGAAGGAAATGTCCAGGGGGACCAATGGTTAGAGAGTCAGGTGAAGGTGATCATAGTAGCGGGGTGAATATTATAATCTCTCAGGGAGAAATTAGTGAACAGTCCAAACCAGGGGGTAAATAGTGTTTGATCCAAGGTTTCCATAAGGATTCAAAATTAGAAAAAGCACAAGGAAAGAGGCGCCTCTTGGTGTAGGAGTTTTAAAACATTTTAATTGAGTAGTAAACATAAGCCACTCACATTTGGATGGTGAAAAGAAGGCATAAAACAATTTCCAAACGAGGGGAAAGAGGTCATCAGGTCTGTCAGTCCACTTTTGGTCCTGCTGGGGCGCTGTACTGCTATTTAACAGCCCGCTCTGCCATACGTCCCACTCTGTGCCAATCATGCCTCCACCTATCATTCCTCTCCTCTCGTTCTGGCCCCTCCCTTGCAATATATTTTAGCTCCACATCCCCTGCCCTATAGCTTGACAAAGGAGTGCGGCTGCCACGTCATATGCAGCCTGTACCTCTCGAAACGCATCGCATTCCAGTGACATCAGCATCCCTCGCCTGCCTAACCACCGCGCTCCTAGCCTCGTTCTGAAATTCCTCCTCCATCGCAGCTGGATTTCTCCATCTGTCAGCGGTGAGAGCGAACTTTCAGCATTACAGCGCCCCAGCAGGACCAGAAGTGGACTGACAGACCTGATGACCTCTTTCCCTTCGTTTGGGAATTGTTTTATGCCTTCTTTTCACCATCCAAATGTGAGTGGCTTATGTTTACTACTCAATTAAAATGTTTTAAAACTGCTACACCCAGAGGCGCCTCTTTCCTTGTGCTTTTCCTACAGAACTGGAACATGTTCTCTGTTCCCCTCTGACGGCAGCCCTGAGAGTGTAACTTTAACCCTTGCTATACCATCCTTCTCCAGTCCCTGGACTTCCTTCACTAAGAGCCTGTACCTTCCCCTAGGTTCTCTAACTGTACAAATCACCATGTACACTTAAGCCCCGTACACACGGTCTGACTTTTGGCCAACAAATTTAATTTTGAGCAAGTTGGACCAACAATCCGACCGTGTGTACGCTCCATCGGACAAACTTTTTTTGCTTTTTTCTTGTTTTCATCGGACAAAAGTTGGGTCTGCAAACGGACAAACTTTTGCCCAACAAAAGTCCGATGGAGCAAAGTCCGACCGTGTGTACAGAAAACCATCGGACTTTTGTCCGATGGACAAAACAGCTAATGTTAAAATCAACCAACAATAGCAGAAGTTGACCAAAGGGTGGCGGTAAAGAGCAGAAAAGAGCAGAAAAACAACGTGATGTTGCAAAAAGTTTTGGGAAAGTTTGCAGAAAAGTCCGAGCGTGTGTATGCTATGGGTGTTCCCGACCAACTCCGTTCGGACAAAAAAAACACGGAAAAGTCCGATGGAAGTCCGACCGTGTGTACGGGGCTTATGTCATTACTATTACTATTTTTAATATTGTTTGGATATCTGTTGTTCTGGTATCTTGCGCATTTTACTTGTATATTCAAAATGAGAAACTCTATCTAGTAGTATAGCTTCAGTTTTAACATGTATCATAGATTGTGTGACTCTTTTTTTGACTGACTCTATGCAGATAGTGTTAGATTTTCACGCTTTTGCTACAGTTTGTTTAGCTGCCGTGGTTATAAAAATAAGTAATTTGAATTGGCGGTGTGTTATGATCTGTGGTTTTCTGTTCAGAAGTGCTACCGAGGGATCGGGTTTAAGGCTGGATTCACACCTATGCATTTTTTGTGCTTTTTGCATTTTGCAGATTTGCACTACAGAACCTGTTCCATAGGAAACCATGGGAAATGAACAGTAGCGCAAATCTGCAAAATGCAAAAAGCACTAAAAATGCATAGATGTGAATCCAGCCTTAGGGTTATATTGAACATAGTAGAAAGAATTTTGAAGATTTCTGACCAAAAGGAGCTTACTATGGGACATTCCCACCATATATGTACATGTGAACCCAGAGTAGTACAGCCTCGAAAACAGTGAGAGGGATATTGGGGGGGAAATTTGGATATTCTGGATGGTACCAAATACCATCTAGTTAGCACCTTATAATTTAAGTTTACTTTTTCTAACATGTTACACCCATATTCTGAGTGTAAAATGTTAGTGCTGCAGCTGCCCCTGCATCAATGGGAAACTACAACTACCGACAGCCTTTACAGCTGTCAGGATGTAGTCCTCAATGAACTACCATGGCACTGTTGAGCGCCATGGCAGTTCATTGAAAGTTCCTGTGTGTAACTGAATGCTCATACGAGGTACAAGCACACAGCTTACACACCGAGTCTGCAAGAGCCCTGCATAGCACCCACGATATGCTGATCGTGGGTGCAATGCTTTGCAGGTTCCCAATAAAAAAAACAATAAATGTACATGTGCATTTATTTATTTTTTTGAAAGCGTGAACTTATCCATTAACCACTTTCTGCCCGCGCTATAGCCGAAAGACAGCTACAGCGTGGGCTTTCAGTGCCAGGAGGGCGTCCATAAACATCCTTCTGTGATGGCACTGCTCATGCGTCCCCTGCGGTGCACAGGCGGAGCGTTCTGTGATTGTCGAGTCTTTTGGTAAATGGCCAATCACAGCAGCCCTTTACCACAGCTGATCACAGAAGTAAACAGAAGCCAGTTATCATTTTTTTTTCTTCTCACACTGATAGCGTGAAGAAAAAAAAAGAAAGCCGGTAACTGGCTTCTGTAACAGGGATATCGATTGCAACATTGCTCACCAGTGCTGCTAATCAGTGCCCATCAGTTCTGCTAATCAGTGCCCACCATTACCACCTATCAGTGCCCACCAGTACTGCTAATCAGTGCCCACCAGTGCTGCTAATCATTGTCCACCAGTGCCGCTAATCAGTGCCCATCAGTACTGCTAATCAGTGTCCACGATTGCCACCTATCAGTGCCCACCAGTATTGCTAATCAGTGCCCACCAGTGCTGCTAATCAGTGCCCACCAGTGCCACCTATCAGTGCCCATCAGTGCTGCTAACCAGTGCCACCTATCAGTGCTGCCCATCAGTGCCTCATCAACAGTGCCACCTATCAGTGCTGCCTACAAGTGCCAATCAGTGCCTATCAGTGCCACCTATCAGTGCTGCCTATCAGTGCCACCTCTCAGTGCCCATCAGTGCTGCCTATCAGTGCAGACTCATCAGTGCCCACCAGTGCTGCCTTAGTGCCCACCAGTGCCACCTCATCAGTGCAGCCCCATCAGTGCCGCCTATCAGTGCCACCTCATCAGTGCCCATCAGTAAAGCCTATCAGTGCCCATAAGTGCACATCAGTGAAGGAGAAAAATGACCTGTTTGCAAAATTTTATAACAAACTATGAAAAATGTTTGTTTTTTTCAAAATGATCTGTCTTTTTTTTGTTTCTTTAGCAAAAAATAAAAAACCCAGTGGTGAATAAATACTACCAAAAGAAACATTTGTGTGAAAAAAATTATACAAATTTAGTTTGGGTACAGTGTTGCATGACCGGGCAATTGTCATTCAAAGTGCGACTGAGCTGAAAGCTAAAAATTGGCCTGGGCAGGAGGGGGGTATAAGTGCCCAGTAAGCAAGTGGTTAAGGATTCATTTACCATTTTGACTGGAGCGTAATTGACTTTAAAACCAAACAATATGATGAAAAAATGTAAGAAGCAAAACAGACAAAACGTATGGAGAAGGATAAAATAATATATTTGTAAATATAGCCCATTACATCTACTGTTTTAACCTCTTATGCGGCGTACACACGATAGTTTTTCATGCCGTTAAAAATGCAGTTTTTTAAAATGCCCATTAAAACCGATCGTGTGTATGCTCCAGAGCATTTTTAACGGCGTGAAAAACGGGCATTTAAAATTTCGAACATGCACTATTTTTTCACGTCGTTTTTTATGTTGTTTTTTTTAACGACGCGAAAAACGATAGTGTGTATGCTTTTACGAGGGGAAAAAAACGCGCATGCTCAGAATCAAGTATGAGACGGGAGCGCTCGTTCTTGTAAAACTAGCGTTCGTAATGGAGATAGCACATTCGTCCCGCTGTAACGGACTGAAAAGCACGAGGCTGAAAAGCGCGAATCGCCGCTCAACAAAGTTTACTAACATGAAGGGTGGCGCCATTCGAACGGAACTTCCCCTTTATAGTGTCGTCGTACGTGTTGTACGTCACTGCGCTTTGCTCGAGCGTTTTTTTAAATGATCGTGTGGATGCAAGACAGGCTTGAGAGGAAACATGAAAAAAAAACAACGAGAAAAACGTTGGTTAAAAAAATGTCATGAAAAACGATCGTGTGTACGCCGCATTATAACTCATGTAATGCATATGTGCAGCAGCAAAGAGGGTGGGCTTTAACACCCACACTATGTACGTACCAGCACAGCGCAGTGAACAAGTTGTCATAGACAGCACCCAATTTCTATTAATGATCAGGAGCCAACAGGACTAGCTACCAATCATGTGACCACTGTGACAGCCAATTAGCCAATCACAGTGGCCAAGTGATCAAGCAGCCCCCCCCCCCCCCCCGTCATAGGGAGCCTGTTAAAGGGATGCCCTAGACTGGGTGGGAAGGTGTTAAAAACTATCTAAGCGTGCCTGAGAAAAATATTTCTACAACTGTTATTCTGATATACACCAAACATTCATTACAGGTGAATATTCTTGGTGCATGCGAAAATGATATCGATCGATTTAACACCAGTGAAAGTCATCTTCACTGCCTTATAAATATGTCCCCTAAATGTGCCTTCATAATTCCTTTTTTTTTTAAAACATAAAAACAAGTATAGTGTTTCATACTGTAGAGAAAGGCCAAGTAAAATGTTTCAAATTTTTAAACTTGACAAGAAGGCGGGTGAGCAGTTTCGCCTTTCTGTACGTTGGAATTTCAGTGCTTGTCTTTCATGTTTTGTACCAGTAGAGGGCAGTGTTGCTTCAGCTGAAAAGTGTTCTCTACTTAGTAACCCACAAGAATAGTGGGCCAGGAAAGTCTACTGTCTCAGTCTATACTCTCTCTACTCATTGCAACTCTACAGAGTTCAAGGGATTAATGACGTACTTTATATTTTAAGCTAAAAACACATACAAGAGTAAGTATTAAATTGTCTACATAACACAATCCTTGAAATTCATAATGAGTGTCGTAGACACTTAGAATTCTGTCTCCCGTCTGTGCAACAAAAGACACAAGGTGCAACAGAGTCATGTTCTGTCAGAAAGGCATGTATGAATCTGTTGCAGAATTTTGTCTGTGACATAATACATACATGTGCAACACAGTTTACGCCGACATAGAAGAGGTCTTATTTACTTCCACTTATCGCCGATATGGCATACGGTATTTCCCAATGAAATTTTTTGCACCTTTAGCGTCAGAATGTAAAAGTTTTGCACATAACTACCAGGATTAATCACACAGGTCAGAAATAACAAGAAAACTATCACAAGACTTTCATGAATGTGGTGCAAGATTTTCTGATTCATTTATTCCTATTAGGGGAGATCAATCAGGGGCAGTGGCGGCTGGTCGGTCGGTGGGACGGTCAGTCGCACTTACCCCATCGTGGCTTCCCATGCTCGGCGGCGGCCTCCAGTTCCCCTGCTCTCTACTGGTGTCCACGGCGGCAGCGTTTTTCCATTTCCTCCCTCCTTCTCAGCGGCCAATCGGGAGTCTTTTCTTTACGGCCAATCAGAAAACGGGTCTCACACCAGATTGAGGATCAGTGTTACAACAGCGAATTTTGATTCGCTGTTGTAACACCTGGGTGGGTTCATGGCGCAATGCTCTGCGTCACGAGCCACCCTATTTTGAAACATATTAGAGCACATGGCTCTAATCAGGTGTTTAAAAAAAACACCCCCGCTGCTGTAATTCAGGCACCCGGTGTCCTGAAAGGGGTCGGACGCCTGAATAGGGAGTGGCGAGGATAATTCATATAGAGGGGGTGGCGCCCAGGCGCCCCTAATGGACGAGCCACCACTAAAGGGGAGACTATTTATTCCTATTTCGAGAGATGAGTATCTGCCTCTTTATAATCCTACCTGAGCTGTTGAGACTGCTATGACTTTTCATACAAACAAAATAACCCTGCGTCCTCTGCTAACGAGTAGTAGTGTATAGTGATATTAGCCATGGTAACCATAAAATCAGGAGGAGTAAAATAACAGCGAAGGTGTAGTGAAAACTGACTTCAAAATTAATTGTGGTTCTAATCCATTTTTATTATTATCAACCCAAATGATGGAGGTACAGTGGCTGTCCTAAATGTATGGTATTGCATTTTTTTTATTACTGAATTATGTAATGTTGATTTGTGTTTCATAGAAAATAAAGAAGTACTGCTTTGACATGTGTACGTGTGGAATGTGCGTGGTTGTGTGTAGGCATGTGTGCAGAGGTCCCCTGTGAGCGCACAGTTATGGGTATATGGGCGTGGGATGTGTTTGTGTGCTGTGCAGTGTTCCTGAGTGTCAGCTACTGTGTCTCAGGAGTCAGGAAGGATATGACTGTGAAGGTTGTATTTGTGTGTAACATTCATCACTCACACATCACACAGCAGAAGTGTGTCTGCGTCTTACATCTGCTCAACTCTGCAGAGGAACTGAACTATTTGTCTTACTGGGTCAAGAAAAGCTGCCTATGTCTTGTATCCAAGATGTACAAATTGTGCTTCTAAAATAAGTCAAGCCAGCTATCTATCTAGCTATCTATCTATCTATCTATCTATCTATCTATCTATCTATCTATCTATCTATCTATCTATCTTCATACTAAGCAGCCCTTGCATATAACTCCAGGGCGAGGGTGTGCAGGTAGTTTGCTGGGTTCAGAAACAGCTAATTGCCACCTCTGGATGCAGCAACACTCTGTGCTCTGGCCGCATACAAACTGGCTGATTAGCTGCGGCCAGTTTGTGTGCGTACAAAATGCCACAGAAGGGCCAACCATGTGTAGCACTCGGACCCTTTTCCCTTGTCTTGGCTCAATTGCAGGAAAAAGGCACACCGTACTATATGCCCGTACCCTCCTGGATGAGGAGGTTAAGCGGTGTTATGTATTTGGGTCCCATAGCTAGGTTCTTCCGTCAGTTGGTTCTCATGTCCTAGGATATAGGGACAAGTCTCTGTATTCCCCCCAGTAATTCCAATGTCCACACCACTTCAAACTCCAACGTTGAGTTTATTTTTTCAATGTTCAGCAGATAGGAAAGGGTGGAAGAGAGACAGAACAGCAAGGTTTGGGAGGTTAGTCCAGGCACAATGAATAGCACAATCACTACTCTATCCCTGAGTAGGTTTAGCTCACCGGATAGTTTCCTACAAAGTGGATCCTAGCAGCCGAAGTGATGCGCGAATGTTTGATCAAGTTATTTTCCTAGATGCGATCGGGAGACTCTGCCACAGAATCTATCAGACCCCGAACCTCTTAACTTCTGGTACTTAAGGACAGGTGCCAGCAGCAGCACATTACTAGGCCCTTGGTGGATAGAAGAATCCCTCCAGAGAGTTACCGGGCCCCTTCCTTCACCGCAAACTCTCACCGGTCCGTCAGAAAGGTCCTCCCCCGGCCTCCTCTTCTTAGAAGCAGGCTCCCTCGCAAGGGACACCCTGGGACTTCTCCTCCTCGAAGCGGGCTCCAGCTAAAGGTGCTGGGCCCAGTGTTGAAGACGCAGCCCCAGGACTAAAGGTGCCTGGGATTGGTGCACACGTGGCCCCATGGCCTGGAGGGCCATGCGCCAGGCACCTGGACTCCGACTCTGGAACGAAGACCCCTCCCAGGCGGCGTCTGCCTCTTATGTTTCCTCTCCCGGCATGCACAGCAGGTCGACCCACCCACTGTACCGCTGCCGAGAGAGGACACCCTAAGGTATAGCACTAATACCAGTGGTTCAACCCTGACCCATTATGGCAGTGCCACCTATAGGCCACAGGGAACTGCACACCAGTATACCATCCTGGAAATAAAACAGCACAACCTATAAATTGAGAACAGTCTGAGCCTACTATCTCAGACCAGCCCCTAAATTTGGGTATATAGCACCCCTAAATGGTGTGGGCGCTACACATGGATACACACTGGATGTGTCCAGGGTTTGTCAGGGGTTCAAATGAGCGGTTAGGGTGGTAGGGGACTCAATTCTTAGAAGGACAGAGAGGGCAATCTGTAACAAAGACCTGAAGCGCCGAACTGTATGTTGTCTACCGGGCGCTCGGGTTCGGCACATCACGGATCTGGTGGACAGATTACTGGGAGGGGCTGGGGAAGACCCAGCTGTCATGGTGCACGTTGGCACCAATGACAAAGTCAGAGGCAGATGGAGTGTCCTAAAGAACGATTTTAGGGACTTGGGAGCTAAATTGAGGGAAAGGACCTCCAAGGTAGTATTCTCAGGAATACTACCAGTACATCGAGCCACACCAGAAAGGCAGAGGGAGATTAGGGAAGTGAACAAGTGGCTGAAGAGCAGGTGTAGTAAGGAGGGGTTTGGGTTCCTGGAGGACTGGGCTGACTTCTCAGTCGATAACCAGTACTATAGAAGGGACGGACTGCACCTAAATGAGGAGGGTGCAGATCAGCTGGGAATAAGGATGGCCAAAAAGTTAGAGGGGTTTTTAAACTAAGCGACGGGGGGGAGGGTCCAGAGATAGTGAGAGTCAGCGGGGAACATATTCTAGAGGGTAGTATTAGGGGCAATAGTGGTAGGGTAACCAAAGCACATAAACCCAAGGTAAGTATAGTAGCAAGTCCTAGTTGCAATCTGGGAACACCCAAGAGGATAGTATGTGACCGGTCAAAATATATTAATGCATTAAAGTGTCTGTTCACCAATGCCAGAAGTCTGCCAAGCAAAATAGGTGAGTTGGAAGCTCTGGTGCATGAGGAGAGCTATGACGTAATCGGTATTGCTGAAACTTGGCTTCATTCCTCACATGACTGGGCTATTATTATTCCTGGCTATGCACTCTTTCGGAAAGACAGGGTAAAAAGGAAAGGTGGAGGGGTCTGTCTCTATGTGAGAAGTGATCTCAAAGCGAGTGTGAAAGAGGACCTGGTGGATGGAGAGTGGGATGAGTCTGAAGCATTATGGGTGGAACTGCATACAGATGTGCGTAGTTCAAAGCTAATCATTGGAGTTTGTTATAGACCACCCAATGTTAATGAGGAGGTGGAGACTCAGCTCCTTGCACAGATAGAAAGGGCTGCAAGGGCTGGGACGGTGATAATAATGGGGGATTTTAACTACCCAGAAATTGACTGGAGTAATGGAACTGCTGGGACAGTTAAAGGGCAAAAATTTATAAACCTATTGCAGGACAATTTTATAGTCCAGTTTATTGAGGCCCCAACTAGGAATGATGCTCTGTTGGACCTGGTAATCTCAAACCATGCAGAGCGTATTACTAATGTTCAGATAATGGAACACCTGGGTAGCAGTGACCATAACATGATTTCATTTGATGTTAGTTGTAAGCAAAAATCACATACGGGAAAGATAAAAACACTTAATTTCAAGAGAGCAAATTTTCCAAGGATGAGCGCTGCTCTCCAGGACTTAGACTGGGAAGGAATATTGGCATCAATGGGCACAGAACAGAAATGGGAATTCTTCAAAAAGACTGTTTGTGAACTCACTGCAAAGTATATTCCCATGGGCAATAAGTTTAAAAGGCTAAAAATAAAACCTATGTGGCTCACTGCCAAAGTTAAAAAAGCTATAAACTATAAGAAAAGAGCTTTTAAAAAATATAAAAATGAGGGAACACTAGTGTCATTTAAATGTTACAAAGAATATAACAGGATATGTAAAAAGGAAATCAAGGATGCAAAAATTCAAAATGAACGACAGATTGCAAAAGATAGTAGGACAAACCCCAAAAAATTATTCAAATATATTAATAGTAAAAAGGTCAAGTCTGAGCATGTAGACCGTTTACAAAATAATCTAGAGTGGGTGACTGGGGACAAAGAGAAGGCTAATTTATTAAATACTTTCTTCAGTTCTGTGTATACAAAGGAGCATGGGGGAGCTCATGTCCAAAATGGGGGTGGTAGTGACACAGCCCCAAATCCACAATGGCTCAAAAGTGATATGGTCCAGAAATATTTAGATGGAATAAAGGTGGATAAAGCACCTGGACCAGATGGCATACACCCACGGATCCTAAAAGAATTGAGCTCTGTCATTTCAAAGCCATTGTATTTAATTTTTAGGGACTCATTAATGACAGGAATAGTACCACTGGATTGGCGCAGGGCCAATGTGGTGCCTATATTTAAAAAGGGAATTAAGTCTTTACCAAGTAACTATAGACCTGTTAGTTTAACTTCTATAGTTGGGAAGATACTGGAGAGATTAATAAAAGACCACATAGATGAGTTCTTGCGGGAAAAAAACTATTTAAGCAACAGACAGTATGGATTCATGAAAGACAGAAGTTGTCAAACAAACCTGATTTCTTTTTATGAAGAGGTAAGTAAGACCTTGGACAAAGGGGTGGCTGTGGACGTGGTATACTTGGATTTTGCAAAAGCGTTCGATACAGTTCTCCACACACGGCTCATGTGTAAGGTAAAGTCTACAGGATTGGAAATATCAGTTTGTAAATGGATAGAAAACTGGCGAAAAGACAGAATTCAGAGAGTAGTGGTTAATGATTCTTACTCTGAATGGTCCAAGGTTATCAGTGGTGTACCCCAAGGTTCAGTGCTCGGACCCTTACTTTTTAATATGTTTATAAATGATATTGGGTCTGAGATCAAAAGTAACATTTCCGTCTTTGCAGATGACACCAAGCTATGCAGTGAAATAACGTCCTTACAGGATGTCGCCAATTTACAAGCCGACCTCAATGCTCTGTCTAATTGGGCGACTATGTGGCAGATGAGGTTTAATGTTGATAAATGTAAAGTTATGCACTTGGGGGCTAAGAATATGAATGCATCATACATACTAGGGGGAGTACAACTGGGGGGATCCGTAGTGGAGAAGGATCTGGGAGTTTTGGTAGATCATAAGCTCAATAATGGCATGCAATGCCAAGCTGCGGTTTCCAAAGCAAGCAAAGTCCTTTCTTGTATTAAGAGAGGTATGGTCTCCAGAGAGAGAGATATCATTTTGCCCCTGTTCAAATCATTAGTAAGACCTCATCTGGAATATGCAGTTCAGTTTTGGGCCCCAGTTCTCAAAAAGGATATTGGGGAACTGGAGAAAGTGCAGAGAAGGGCAACCAAACTGATAAGAGGCATGGAGGAGCTCAGCTATGAGGAAAGATTAGAGGAACTGAATTTATTCACTCTTGAGAAGAGGAGATTAAGGGGGGATATGATCAACATGTACAAATATATAAGGGGTCCATATAGTGAACTTGGTGTTAAGTTATTCACTTTACGGTCAACAGAAAGGACAAGGGGGCACTCTTTGCGTCTAGAGGAAAAGAGATTTCACCTCCAAATACGGAAAGGTTTCTTCACAGTAAGAGCTATGAAAATGTGGAATAGACTCCCTGCAGAGGTGGTTCTGGTCAGTAGATTGCTTTAAGAAGGGCCTGGATTCTTTCTTAAATGTACATAATATAACTGGGTACTGACATTTGTAGGTAAAGTTGATCCGGGGAATATCCGATTGCCTCTCGGAGGATCAGGAAGGAATTTTTTCCCCTGCTGTAGCAAATTGGACCATGCTCTGCTGGGGTTTTTTGCCTTCCTCTGGATCAACTGTGGGTATAGAATTGGGTATATGGGATTGTACAATATTTCTTTTTTTTTTTATGGTTGAACTGGATGGACCTGTGTCTTTTTTCAACCTGACTAACTATGTAACTATATGTAACACCGGCCGTTGGTTTGTACAAAGTATGAATCTGACAAATATGACAGCCGCAGCTGTTGGCGCTCAGTGTGCGCAGACAGCATATAAAACTTGCTGGCAAGAATCTACTGATGCACATAGGTGTTTAGCCTCCATGCATGAGGCTCTGGCATTTAGGCAGACAGATGCCCCCCTGCCGGCAACCTGTAAAACACTAGAGATCAGCTAAAAGCTGCTGCAGCTGGTCGGGGCTGGATGGTGCCACTAAGGTACTAAGATTTAGGGAATTATACACCCAGTTACAAATGCTCAGAATGCAAGAATGCCCATCTGTTAAAAGGCTGCTGGCAGTGGGGCTGGATGGTGCACCTGTGCTTTTCACCAACCGTCAGTATTTTTACTGGCAGCCAGTAAAAAATGGGCACTTTTCTCCTGCCATTAAATGCCAGTAACAGGAAAAGGTTGCTAGTAAAAAATATGGCTGTGACACTCGGTCTGAAGCCAGCCGAGACTATCCGAGTGCCTGCTACAGTGTGTTCGGGTGGCGGGTCTGGCAGAGGAGGGGCCTGAGCGTGTCGTGTGATGTCATTGTGTAAAGGAGCAGCCGGAGCCTTGTGTGCGGATCTATGGGATGGGAGAGAGACAAGCCAGGAGCGGGACTGTCAGTGCTATTTGGACTGGAGTGGACTGAAGGGAGCACCTGGCATGGAGAGAGAATGTCACTGTGACTCAGGACGGAACGTGTCCTGTTGGTGAGGTGTCATTATCATCTGTGCTGCTGTCATTGTCAGGGTGAGAGTCAATTTCATGTATGTGCCTGTCCATTGTAATTTATTTTCCTCCTGAGTCCTGTCCCTGAGCTACTTACTTACTATATAAAAAAAAAAGTTTTTTGCCTAAATACTGAAATGTGCACTTAAAACTGTAATTTTGTAACTTTTGGAATAGCCAGTAATAACTTGGCTGAGCCAGTAATGTTGGGTGCTGTGCCAGTTATTCTCAGTCTGGTAGGTTGGCTACACTGCATTCCACCCGCACCTAAAACACTGGAGCCTCATGCACTGAGGCCTTGGTTTGTCCATACTGCATCATTGTTAGACTGTGTCTACTGCCCAATCCAGAGATGGATATTGAATGGCTGAATGATTCAGATAACAGTCCTGGCATGTATATGCTGCATTACCTATGGTTTTCAGGAGTGTGTTACTGAGGGAGGTACAGCTCAAAACAATTATTGTTGACATGTTGAGTAACCTGTCAGCATATTATTTTCGAAACAAGTATTTCTGGATTCCCCACACCAAATTGCATTTACATTAATCACAGAGAATAACCTTTATTTATAGGTGCACTCCTCTCAAACAGAAAAATATTGAATTTAAAGTGAACCTGTGGTTTGCCCATGCAGGATAAGGACTCGTTAACATATAGCGCAGTGACTGGCATTTCTCCGCACCAGAAGAACACCAGTCACCACTAGGGCACATAGAAAATAACTTATTTCTGTTACCCATTCATATTGCAACACATCCCAGAGGTGCAGTGCAGTGAGTTGCAATGCTCTAATTTTATTGCAGAGGCACCACATGTCACCGCACAGTAGCACAATGCTTCACACTTCTGTGTGGCGACGTAAATCAAGTGTCACTTTGTGCACTTCAAATAAAATTGACAAAAAGAGGAATTGTGTGATACACTGAAACAAGCATCACATTGCCCTCTGCCATGTCTCATTGCAGGCCAAAACTGACAGCTGTCCGCACACTAAAACAGAGCATTTAGTGTGTGAGCTGTGTGAATGGGACCTAAACTGCTTCCATCCCCAGTTACATATATTCATGACGCCATCACGCTCCTCGTTGTGTGGGCACAGACAATCCACCCATCGGACAACTCTCTCCGTATCCCTTTGCTCCTTCCGGATAATATCAGAGAGGCGCTGCTAACCACACACGAGATCCCTGCATGTATTTCCCGGTATCCCTATATGAGACGGCAATGCCTGAACAGCTGACGCTCTGAATGCTGAATAAAGACATCCCCCCATATCCAGCGGCTTAGACCGAGCCCACATACAGACAGCAAGTCGGCCCTGAACCAAAGGGCCTGGATGAGATTGACACCGGACAAGCGGCCAAACAGAGAGCTGTATCTATCCCCACTTGCGTTGGCGAGCTTTTTACATCTGCACGCACACTCACCTGTCATCTCCATATTCAACAGTTCCGTAGGGTGGACTGTTTTACAGTAACTTTGTGTCCAACCTATATGGACTGTCTCTACAGGAAACTACATTCCATGTGGAAGGTCTGCATCAGTATTCCCCAGTTTACCAGATTGGTGCCAAATGCATGAACTCTCTATATCTGCAACTACCAGTTGGTTTACTTAGTGGAGTTCCCACTGCCTTTTTTCAACTATTTTCTACATTAGGACTGCAGTGAGAGAATTATTCCTGCAGGATTCTTGAGAGGCCTGTATGTCTGTGTGTGGTGGCCACCTGTGTCCGTTAAAACAATTTTCTAATTTTAGATAAATGTGGTGGAGGTGGGTGTATTTACATATTTATTAATTGTTAGTATCATGTGGAAATTCAATAAATATTTTCAGTTTCATAATACCGTTAGTTCCTTTTTTGAAGAATTATTTTGGGAAATCTTTCTTCCCTTTCTTTTCTCTATATACAGTACATATATTCATCTTCCCTTTGCACCCCTGCAGCTTTATTCGGCCATCAGGAGAAAAGAGATGTACCTGGTACTTCCATGTATAGTGACATCCATGTGGCTTACTCCCCTTCTTCCCAGAAAACAGTTCTGCTGCTTAGGGAAGTCCTCAGTCCACCGGTAATGTTCATACACTGCTTCTTCTCTTCACTCCTGGTGGCCAGATAAAGCAGCATGGAAGCAAATGTAGCACCCTCCTGGATAGGTGCTAGAATTAGTTCTGGCTCACTGTGTTCAGTGGAGCTGTATTTTTGTTGTAAATTTAGCGTGTATCACTGTAATCAGTATGGCTGCAATTGCTGGGTTAGGCAAATTTAGTTCTAGCTCACTGTAATCAGTGCAGCCAAATGAGATTAGTTAGGTCTGTTGAGTGTTTCAGCTGCTGCTGGCTGTTTGTTTCCTCTGCTTTTCAGAAAATTGTGGATCTCTCTGTAACAATGCAAATAGCAGCATGAATATTTTTTACAGCCCTGGCCAAAACCAGGGAGGGTGGCCCTGAAGGCTACTGGGAGTCTGTATAACTACTCTGAGACACAGAGCTTCTGGGTCTTTTCCTGGAAAGGGGACGTCCAGCCTGGACGGCTTGCTGCCCTCTGGACAGTGCTGCTATGTGTTTGCTGCCTGTGAGGCCTCTGCTGGACAACCTGAGGGCCTGGATGCTGAAGTTACAGAGAGCAGACTGAGGGGCCGTCGTTTGAAGATCTAGTCTGGTATTGCAGGAGAAACATGTCACATGGATGTTGGAAGGAGGCAACCAACTTTTCCTAGGACATTTGTGAGTACAGACTGCTCCGAGAGACCTTAGAGACTTTTGGGCTACTGCCACCCCTTTGGTGCCGGAGAGTGAGCTGTGTGTTTGTGTAAAGGGGTCATCGGCTGGTGTCCTGAAGAGCTCAGTCTATCTAGTACTTTGTGCAGAGACTCTACTCTTGTTGCTCAACAGAAGGAGCTTGTGTGTTTTTAACTGCTTCTACTACAAGCCAAGTCCACAATTTGCTTTTGCAATGACTTTTGCTTCAGCTCTATAGAAGGAAGTTTACTGTCCTTAACTTGTACATAGATCTTTTTTGGAGTATCCCACTAAATTCACCTAACCCTATCCCAGTTGAACTTGTTATTGTGCCAAAGAGTGACTGTGATTGTGCTACTGGCTGCCCGGCAGTTAATGGGAAAAGGAATCTCAGTAATTTCCAGTGGCTCCTCCAGGGGTAGCACTACACAACTGAAAGGTGAGTTGGTGCAACTAGGCAACTTCCAGGTTTACCTTAACCCTTCTGTGATCAGGAGTCATTGATACCTACATGCCTAAAACAAATTTAGCAGCATCAGCATGTCTCAACTAACTTTGCAATAACACCATGACCAATTTGCCTACTTAAATAATTTTTACATGTGTAGCGGGATCCTCAATTTAGGGGTAGTTTTTAAGTGGTAGTTATGCTCAAACACCTAAATTGTTAGGACATTATCAACCATTTTTGTCTGCAGGAAGAGTATCAGTGTACCGTTCCCTGTGGCCTGCAGGTGGCGCTGCCATAGTGGGCCAGGGTTGAACTGCTGATACAGTGCTGTGCCTTGTGTGTCCCCTCTCGGCAAACATACAGTGGGAGTGGTCGGTCTGCTGTGTATGCTGGGAGAGGATATAAAAGGGGCAGACGCTGCCTGTTCGGTGTTCGTCGTCGGGAGTCCTACTCCCAGGGAATGTGTGTTCCTGTCCACCCTGGGCACCTTTGGCCCAGGGGCGGAGGTCGGTGAATCAGTCCCAGGCACCTTTACCCCTGGGGCTGCAACTAAAGGCCTTGGACCCAGCCCCGTCAAGGATCGAGGAATCTCAGGGTGCCGCCTTGCGAGGGGACCCGCATCTTAGACGAGGAGGTCGGGGAAAGACCATTCCGAGGGACTGGTGAGAAGTCACAGTCAAGGAAGGGGCCCGGTAACTCTCTGGAGGGATGTCTTCTCCTTACAAAGAGGCCAAGCTTTGAGAAACCAAGTTCATCAGGTCTGTGGCAGAGACCAGTGTACCAGTTTGTGTAGTGATTGTGCGGTTAGTTCGAGTACCATTTTGGCTGCTAGTCCCTATCTATGGAGAATATCCAAATGGGCTAAGTCTGCATGAGAAGCCAAGCAGTTAAGTGTATTACGTTTGTGCCTGGACCTCTCCCACACCTTATGCTGTCCTGTTCTCTCTCCAACCTTTCCTATCAGAGACTGTCGTTTAAGGGAAATAAACTCTACGTTGGAGTTACAGCTGGTGTGGACATTGAAGTCATTGGGGGAAATAGAGACTTGTCTTTATTGGCTATAGAGATAAGAACCATTCTGAGGGAGTATCTGGCTGTGGAGACCCATCACAACACCGCTCAACCTTCTCACCCAGGAGGGTACGGGCATATAGAGCTGGGTGTGCCCTTTCCTCCTGTGAGGAGCCAAAAGACGAGGAGAGGGTGGTAAGCGCTATACATACAAGACCTTTATTTGGTATATTATTTCAATAAAGACCTTGCTCAGGTTTCTAATTATAAACTGACAAGTGGACAAAAAAGTTAAAATTAAAAAAAAATTATTTGAAAAAAAGTTTTTTTTTTTTAAATTATTGTTGTTGTTGTTATTATTATTATTATTATTATTATTATTATTATTAATAATAATTATAATAATAATAAAACACTGTGCTGTTTTCTTCAAGGGAAGTGTGCACAAAGAAAGAAATTACATCTGTTTAAAAAAATTCTTATCTTCCAATTGACTCCTTGCTTGCACGTTGCCAACCTCTGCTTGTTCCTGACCTTGATTCTGCCTATGATTTGGTGCATTCCTCCTCGGCTGTTACAGAACTTGGTTTTTGACTTGACTTCTCTCCTAACTGAACTTGGTCTATCCTAGGTATTTGAACAGCTGTGCTCCTGCCTCTCTGATAACAGTGCTCCCAAGTCCCAGTCTTCAGTTTCTGCACCCTGGCACCTGTGCCCTTCCATCGCCCTTGCAGGTCCTATCTCAAATTCCAGGGGTGCTGGGACAGGAATTGTGCCAGGGGCCACCTTTGTCATCTCGGGTTCTTCATACACGTAGGTGACACATGATCAGGAACAAAACTGATTAGTTATTGGTTTTAGCTGCTCCTAGCTGTAGAAATTAATATAGTTTAGCATTCCCCCAGTAATGGGCATCATCATGAGAAACATTAAAACCCAGGCTGCAGGTGGAGAATTGTTAAACTAGCTCATAGACAAAGTCCACCTGCTGAATGCCCCAACTTTATTCCTTACATTCATCTTATGCACCTAACTGTCCTGCTAGGTAAATCATTGTGCTTGCTAATAGCCACATGTTCTGAAAGGCCCGAATATTATCCCACTGAGAAGTCCTGTATGTACAGCGCCTTGAAAAAGTATTCATACCCCTTGAAATTTTCCACATTTTGTCATGTTACCACCAAAGGCGTAAATGAATTTTATTGGGATTTTTTGGGGAACACAAAGTGGTACATAATTGTGAAGTGGAAGTAAAATTATTCAAATTTTTTTTTTTTTTTTACAAACAAATATCTGAAAAGTGTGGCGTGCATTTGTATTCAGCCCCCCTGAGTAAATACAATACTTTGTAGAACCCCCTTTCACTGCAATTACAGCTGCAAGTTTTTTTGGGGTATGTCTCTACCAGCTTTGTACATCTAGAGAGTGACATTTTTGCCCATTCTTCTTTGCAAAATAGCTAAAGAGCTGTCAGATTGGATGGAGAGCGTCTGTGAACAGCAATTTTCAAGGCTTGCCACAGAAACTCAATTAGATTTAGGTCTGGACTTTGACTGGGCCATTCTAACACATGAATATGCTTTGATCTAAACCATTCCATTGTAGCTCTGGCTATTTATATTATATATGTTTCTGTCTTTTTTTTTTTCTTGGTTGAACTAGATGGACTTGTGTCTTTTTTCAACCTGACTAACTATGTAACTATATATATGTTTAGGGTTGTTGTTCTACTGGAAGGTGAACCTCCACCCCAGTCTCGAGTCTTTTGCAGACTCTAACAAGTTTTCTTCTAAGATTGCCCTGTGTTTGGCTCCATCCATTTTCCTAACAACTGTGACCAGCTTCCCTGTCCCTGCTGAAGAAAATCATCCGCACAACATGATGCTACCATCACCATGTTTCACAGTGGGGATGGTGTGTTCAGGGTGATGTGCAGTGTACGTTTTCAGCCACACATAGCATTTTGCTTTTAGGCCAAAAAGTTCAATTCTGGTCTCATCTGACCAGAGCACTTTCAACATGTTTTCTGTGTCCCCCACATAACTTCTTGCAAACTGCAAATGGGACTTCTTATGGCTTTCTTTTAACAATGGCTTTCTTCTCGCCACTTTTTCATAAAGGCCATATTTGTGAAGTGCACAACTAATAGTTGTCCTGTGGACAGATTCTCCCACCTGAGCTGTGGATCTCTGCAGCTCCTCCAGAGTTAACATGGGCCTCTTTGCTGCTTCTCTGATTATTGTTCTCCTTGCCCGGCCTGTCAGTTTAGGTGGATAGCCATGTCTTGGTAGGTTTGCCATTGTGTTATACTCTTTCCATTTTTGGATGATGGATTGAACAGTGCTCCGAGAGTTGTCCAAAGTATGGGATTTTTTTTTATAACTTAACCCTGCTTTAATCTTCTTCACAACTTTATCCCTGACCTGTCTGGTGTGTTCCTTGGCCTTCATGATGCTGTTTTTTTTAACTAAAGTTCTCTAACAAACCTCTGAGGGCTTCACAAAACAGCTGTATTTAAACTGAGATTAAATTACACACAGGTAGACTCTATTTACTATTTAGGTGACTTGTGAAGGCAATTGGTTCCATTCGAATTTAGTTAGGGGTATCAGCGTAAAGGGGGGCTAAATACAAATGCACGCCACACTTTTCAGATATTTATTTGTAAAACATTTTGAAAACCATTTATCATTTTCCTTCCACTTCACAATTATGTGCCAATTTGTGTTGGTCTATCGCATAAAACGCGTCAACTGTTCTCATTTGCGTTTGTTCACTGTGACTTGTCAATAAAAACAAAGATTTTTTAAAGAGCAACGACCGGAGTGCGGATAATTTTTTCCTCCCTATTGCATAAAATCCCAAAAAAATACATTTACGTTTTTTGGTTGTAACATGACAAAATGTGGAAAATTTCAAGGGGTATGAATGCTTTTTAAAGGCACTGTATGTTTACAGATTCAAGCATTTCCCTCTCCAAGCCCACCACAGCATTGCCCACCCTTCACACACCAAACCTCTGTTTGAAACATCTGCTCAATCTGGTTGCGTTGGATTTTTACTATTCAGAATCAGATTAACTAGTTGCCGACCAGCCGCCGCAGTTACACTGCGGCAGGTTGGCACGGCTGCGCGAATCGCCGTCATGGTGCGTCGGCTCTTCAAAGTGCCCACAGCGTATCCCCGGAGCCAATGCGTGTGGCCGGCAGGTGTGATCGCCGCCGGCCACGAGAGTCAGAACCGGGATTTGTGTGTGTAAGCACACAAATCCCGGTTCTGACAGAGGAGGAGAAACAGATTGTCTAATCCTACTAAGTAGGAACAACGATATGTCTCCTTCTCTAGTCAGTTCCATCCCCTCAGTTAGAAACACACCTAGGGAACACATTTAACCCCTTGATAGCCCCTAGTGTTAACCCCTTCCCTGCCAGTGACATTTACACAGTAATCAGTGGCTATTTATAGCACTGATCTCTGTATAACTGTCAGTGGTCCCAGAAAAGTGTCAAAAGTGTCCAATCTGGCTGCCAAAATGTCGCAGTCCTGCAAAAAATCGCAGATGGCCGCCATTACTGGTAAAAAATAAATAAGTAATAAAAATGCCATAAATCTATCCCCTGTTTTGTAGACGCTATAACTTTTGTGCAAACCAATCAATATACGCTTGTTGCGATTTTTCTTTACCAAAAATATGTAGAATACATATTGGCCTAAACTGATGAAGAAATTCGTTTTTAAAATTTTTTGGGGGATATTTATTATAACAAAAAGTAAAAAATATAGATTTTTTTTTTCAAAATTGTCCACCCTTTTTTGTTTATAGCGCAAAAAATAAAAACCGCAGAGGTGATCAAATACCACCAAAAGAGAGCCCTAGGAAAAAAGGACACAAATTTTGTTTGGGTACAACGACGCATGACCGCGCAATTGTTAGTTAAAGCGGCGCAGTGCCGTAATGCAAAAAATGGCCTGGTCATTAAGGGGGGAAATCCTTCTGGGGCTGAAGTGGTTAAAGTGAACTGAGTGGAATTTGTGATTTTGGGTTTCCTGAATACCAATTAAAAAAGAGAAAAAAGAAAATGGCCAATTGTAAAGTTAAAACTTTGTACATCAAAACTTTTCTCCACACAAGTGGGCTAACACTGACTATGTAATCCTTTACCAAGAAAGCCTATTTGTAATGATGTTACAAAGACACCATATTTTAAGGAACAAATAACCCCCAGTTTTGACAGTTAGTTGGGATTATCCTTCTGTAGCGGGGTCTCCTTTAAGGCCGCTGGACTACGTTACCCAGAACCCCGTTCGGCACGCAGGGTGCATTTGGCCACCGCAGAGTAGACATGTGCATTTCGTTTCGTTCCGAATCGAAATTCGGACAAATTTTTCATTATTCGGACATTCGGATGCATCCGAATTACCGAATTACAATACTAACGAATTTAACCGAATCCGAATTTTTTCGAATCTAAAAATATTTTTGACCCGACTTTGGGTCCATGTATCTCGGGGTTACTTGGTGATAGAAACCCCAAATTTGGAGATGTTGTAGTGCTAGTTCTTCTGTGTTTGCATACCAAATATGGGGTTTCTATAACTAAGTGACCCCGAGATACGTGGACCCAAAGTCGGGTCGCAAAATGTCAAGCACTTTACTGGAGCAGAGAATGACATTTTGCGACCCGATTTTGGGGCCACATATCTCGGGGCCACTTGTAGCTAGAAACCCCAAATTTGGTATGCAAACACAGTAGAACTAGCACTACAACATCTCCAAATTTTGGGTTTCTATCACCAAGTAACCCCGAGATACATGGACCCAAATTCGGGTCGCAAAATATTTTCGAATCCGGTTGAAATAGTATCAACATGATTCGAAATTATTTCAACTGCATTTGAAACTATTTCAACCGGATTCGAAAATATTTTGTGACCCGAATTTGGGTCCATGTATCTCGGGGTTACTTGGTGATAGAAACCCCAAATTTGGGGTTATTGTTTTTCTAGTCTATTTTCTATTTTATTATAATCTTTTCTATCCAAAGTTAAAATTAATTAATTAATTAAAAAATTTGAATTCATACTATTCGAAATTCAAATTTATTCTATTCGAAATTCGAATTTCAGAAGATGGTTGTATATTCTTTCTATTTTATTCTTCTAAATTATATATTTTTTCTATTCTGTTCTAATCTTTTCTATTTGAATTATAAATTTTGGAAGAAGGTTATTTACTTACTTATATACATCTGTCACATAAAAAAAAAGATGTGAAATGTCTGTCACGGATGTCGATCGCAAGGCAAGTACATATGCTGTATGTCATTGTCCACTTACCACAACACCTGCCACGAGTGCCACGACACCGGCCACGAGTGCCACGACACCGGCCACGAGTGCCACGTGACCTGCCACGAGTGCCACATGAACGGCCACGAGTGCCACGTGACCTGCCACGTGACCTAGTTGTGGATTGTCTACTTGCCACGTCACCTGCCACAAGTTATGGGGCTCCTAGCACCAAGTGACCCCCAGATATGGGTGATATTTCAAGTACTTTTCTGCAGCAGAGAATGACATTTTGTGACCCGACTTTGGGGCCACGTATCTCGGGGCCACTTATAGCTAGAAACCCCAAATTTGGTATGCAAACACAGTAGAACTAGCATTACAACGGGGTTACTTGGTGATTAGGGATGAGCTTCGTGTTCGAGTCGAACATACGTTCGACTCGAACATTGGCTGTTCGATCGTTCGACGAAGATCGAACGATTTGGGCCGTTCGCGCCAAATTCGAGTGACGCGAACGGCCCACAATGCACTACGCCATCGCAGTGTCATCCAGGCGCTGTGATTGGCCAAGCATGCACTGTGACCCCGCATGCTTGGCCAATCACAGCGCCGGCAGCGAGGAGAGCAATGATTGGCCACAGGCAGGATGCCTGTGGCCAATTATTGCTGAGGGTGTTTAGTACACGCCCCACACTATAAAAGGCCGCCAGCACGGCGGCCTAGTGTAGTGTGTTCCGGAGCAGGGATAGAGTAGCATAGGCAGGGACAGTGACTGTTATTTCTTTCTTGCTTAACCTGGATTCCTTTAGTTTAGGGAAAGAGAAGGATAGGTAGGGAGAGTGTCAGTGTGTTTTGTGCTTCTGCTATAGTGTGCTTAAAAAAAAACATTTATTCTAGGGACAGAAAACTCTAGGTAGGGACAGTGTCAGTTTCTTTCACTCTGCAAGTCCTTGTTTCCAGGGACCTGGAAGGACAGTGAGTGAATTGTCCTTTTGCTATATTGTGATTAAAAAAAACATTTATTCTAGGGACAGAAAACTCTAGGTAGGGACAGTGTCAGTTTCTTTCACTCTGCAAGTCCTTGTTTCCAGGGACCTGGAAGGACAGTGAGTGAATTGTCCTTTTGCTATATTGTGATTAAAAAAAACATTTATTCTAGGGACAGAAAACTCTAGGTAGGGACAGTGTCAGTTTCTTTCACTCTGCAAGTCCTTGTTTCCAGGGACCTGGAAGGACAGTGAGTGAATTGTCCTTTTGCTATATTGTGATTAAAAAAAACATTTATTCTAGGGACAGAAAACTCTAGGTAGGGACAGTGTCAGTTTCTTTCACTCTGCAAGTCCTTGTTTCCAGGGACCTGGAAGGACAGTGAGTGAATTGTCCTTTTGCTATATTGTGATTAAAAAAAACATTTATTCTAGGGACAGAAAACTCTAGGTAGGGACAGTGTCAGTTTCTTTCACTCTGCAAGTCCTTGTTTCCAGGGACCTGTAAGGACAGTGAGTTAATTGTCCTTGTGCTATATTGTGCTGAAAAAAACATTTATTCCAGGGACAGAAAACTCTAGGTAGGGACAGTGTCAGTTTCTTTCACTCTGCAAGTCCTTGTTTCCAGGGACCTGGAAGGACAGTGAGTGAATTGTCCTTTTGCTATATTGTGATTAAAAAAAACATTTTTTTCTAGGGACAGAAAACTGTAGGTAGGGAGAGTGTTTTTTTTCTTTCACTCTGCAAGTCCTTGTTTCCAGGGACCTGTAAGGACAGTGAGTTAATTTTCCTTGTGCTATATTGTGATTAAAAAAAACATTTATTCTAGGGACAGAAAACTCTAGGTAGGGACAGTGTCAGTTTCTTTCACTCTGCAAGTCCTTGTTTCCAGGGACCTGGAAGGACAGTGAGTGAATTGTCCTTTTGCTATATTGTGATTAAAAAAAACATTTATTCTAGGGACAGAAAACTCTAGGTAGGGACAGTGTCAGTTTCTTTCACTCTGCAAGTCCTTGTTTCCAGGGACCTGGAAGGACAGTGAGTGAATTGTCCTTTTGCTATATTGTGATTAAAAAAAACATTTTTTTCTAGGGACAGAAAACTGTAGGTAGGGAGAGTATTTTTTTTCTTTCACTCTGCAAGTCCTTGTTTCCAGGGACCTGTAAGGACAGTGAGTTAATTGTCCTTGTGCTATATTGTGCTGAAAAAAACATTTATTCCAGGGACAGAAAACTCTAGGTAGGGACAGTGTCAGTTTCTTTCACTCTGCAAGTCCTTGTTTCCAGGGACCTGGAAGGACAGTGAGTGAATTGTCCTTTTGCTATATTGTGATTAAAAAAAACATTTTTTTCTAGGGACAGAAAACTGTAGGTAGGGAGAGTATTTTTTTTCTTTCACTCTGCAAGTCCTTGTTTCCAGGGACCTGTAAGGACAGTGAGTTAATTTTCCTTGTGCTATATTGTGATTAAAAAAAAACATTTATTCTAGGGACAGAAAACTCTAGGTAGGGACAGTGTCAGTTTCTTTCACTCTGCAAGTCCTTGTTTCCAGGGACCTGGAAGGACAGTGAGTGAATTGTCCTTTTGCTATATTGTGATTAAAAAAAACATTTTTTTCTAGGGACAGAAAACTGTAGGTAGGGAGAGTATTTTTTTTCTTTCACTCTGCAAGTCCTTGTTTCCAGGGACCTGTAAGGACAGTGAGTTAATTGTCCTTGTGCTATATTGTGCTGAAAAAAACATTTATTCCAGGGACAGAAAACTCTAGGTAGGGACAGTGTCAGTTTCTTTCACTCTGCAAGTCCTTGTTTCCAGGGACCTGGAAGGACAGTGAGTGAATTGTCCTTTTGCTATATTGTGATAAAAAAAAACATTTTTTTCTAGGGACAGAAAACTGTAGGTAGGGAGAGTGTTTTTTTTCTTTCACTCTGCAAGTCCTTGTTTCCAGGGACCTGTAAGGACAGTGAGTTAATTTTCCTTGTGCTATATTGTGATTAAAAAAAACATTTATTCTAGGGACAGAAAACTCTAGGTAGGGACAGTGTCAGTTTCTTTCACTCTGCAAGTCCTTGTTTCCAGGGACCTGGAAGGACAGTGAGTGAATTGTCCTTTTGCTATATTGTGATTAAAAAAAACATTTTTTTCTAGGGACAGAAAACTGTAGGTACGGAGAGTGTTTTTTTTCTTTCACTCTGCAAGTCCTTGTTTCCAGGGACCTGTAAGGACAGTGAGTTAATTTTCCTTGTGCTATATTGTGATTAAAAAAAACATTTATTCTAGGGACAGAAAACTCTAGGTAGGGACAGTGTCAGTTTCTTTCACTCTGCAAGTCCTTGTTTCCAGGGACCTGGAAGGACAGTGAGTGAATTGTCCTTTTGCTATATTGTGATTAAAAAAAACATTTATTCTAGGGACAGAAAACTCTAGGTAGGGACAGTGTCAGTTTCTTTCACTCTGCAAGTCCTTGTTTCCAGGGACCTGGAAGGACAGTGAGTGAATTGTCCTTTTGCTATATTGTGATTAAAAAAAACATTTTTTTCTAGGGACAGAAAACTGTAGGTAGGGAGAGTATTTTTTTTCTTTCACTCTGCAAGTCCTTGTTTCCAGGGACCTGTAAGGACAGTGAGTTAATTTTCCTTGTGCTATATTGTGATTAAAAAAAACATTTATTCTAGGGACAGAAAACTCTAGGTAGGGACAGTGTCAGTTTCTTTCACTCTGCAAGTCCTTGTTTCCAGGGACCTGGAAGGACAGTGAGTGAATTGTCCTTTTGCTATATTGTGATTAAAAAAAACATTTTTTTCTAGGGACAGAAAACTGTAGGTAGGGAGAGTATTTTTTTTCTTTCACTCTGCAAGTCCTTGTTTCCAGGGACCTGTAAGGACAGTGAGTTAATTGTCCTTGTGCTATATTGTGCTGAAAAAAACATTTATTCCAGGGACAGAAAACTCTAGGTAGGGACAGTGTCAGTTTCTTTCACTCTGCAAGTCCTTGTTTCCAGGGACCTGGAAGGACAGTGAGTGAATTGTCCTTTTGCTATATTGTGATAAAAAAAAACATTTTTTTCTAGGGACAGAAAACTGTAGGTAGGGAGAGTGTTTTTTTTCTTTCACTCTGCAAGTCCTTGTTTCCAGGGACCTGTAAGGACAGTGAGTTAATTTTCCTTGTGCTATATTGTGATTAAAAAAAACATTTATTCTAGGGACAGAAAACTCTAGGTAGGGACAGTGTCAGTTTCTTTCACTCTGCAAGTCCTTGTTTCCAGGGACCTGGAAGGACAGTGAGTGAATTGTCCTTTTGCTATATTGTGATTAAAAAAAACATTTTTTTCTAGGGACAGAAAACTGTAGGTAGGGAGAGTGTTTTTTTTCTTTCACTCTGCAAGTCCTTGTTTCCAGGGACCTGTAAGGACAGTGAGTTAATTTTCCTTGTGCTATATTGTGATTAAAAAAAACATTTATTCTAGGGACAGAAAACTCTAGGTAGGGACAGTGTCAGTTTCTTTCACTCTGCAAGTCCTTGTTTCCAGGGACCTGGAAGGACAGTGAGTGAATTGTCCTTTTGCTATATTGTGATTAAAAAAAACATTTATTCTAGGGACAGAAAACTCTAGGTAGGGACAGTGTCAGTTTCTTTCACTCTGCAAGTCCTTGTTTCCAGGGACCTGGAAGGACAGTGAGTGAATTGTCCTTTTGCTATATTGTGATTAAAAAAAACATTTTTTTCTAGGGACAGAAAACTGTAGGTAGGGAGAGTATTTTTTTTCTTTCACTCTGCAAGTCCTTGTTTCCAGGGACCTGTAAGGACAGTGAGTTAATTGTCCTTGTGCTATATTGTGCTGAAAAAAACATTTATTCCAGGGACAGAAAACTCTAGGTAGGGACAGTGTCAGTTTCTTTCACTCTGCAAGTCCTTGTTTCCAGGGACCTGGAAGGACAGTGAGTGAATTGTCCTTTTGCTATATTGTGATTAAAAAAAACATTTTTTTCTAGGGACAGAAAACTGTAGGTAGGGAGAGTATTTTTTTTCTTTCACTCTGCAAGTCCTTGTTTCCAGGGACCTGTAAGGACAGTGAGTTAATTTTCCTTGTGCTATATTGTGATTAAAAAAAACATTTATTCTAGGGACAGAAAACTCTAGGTAGGGACAGTGTCAGTTTCTTTCACTCTGCAAGTCCTTGTTTCCAGGGACCTGGAAGGACAGTGAGTGAATTGTCCTTTTGCTATATTGTGATTAAAAAAAACATTTATTCTAGGGACAGAAAACTCTAGGTAGGGACAGTGTCAGTTTCTTTCACTCTGCAAGTCCTTGTTTCCAGGGACCTGGAAGGACAGTGAGTGAATTGTCCTTTTGCTATATTGTGATTAAAAAAAACATTTTTTTCTAGGGACAGAAAACTGTAGGTAGGGAGAGTATTTTTTTTCTTTCACTCTGCAAGTCCTTGTTTCCAGGGACCTGTAAGGACAGTGAGTTAATTGTCCTTGTGCTATATTGTGCTGAAAAAAACATTTATTCCAGGGACAGAAAACTCTAGGTAGGGACAGTGTCAGTTTCTTTCACTCTGCAAGTCCTTGTTTCCAGGGACCTGGAAGGACAGTGAGTGAATTGTCCTTTTGCTATATTGTGATTAAAAAAAACATTTTTTTCTAGGGACAGAAAACTGTAGGTAGGGAGAGTGTTTTTTTTCTTTCACTCTGCAAGTCCTTGTTTCCAGGGACCTGTAAGGACAGTGAGTTAATTTTCCTTGTGCTATATTGTGATTAAAAAAAACATTTTTTCTAGGGACAGAAAACTGTAGGTAGGGAGAGTGTTTTTTTTCTTTCACTCTGCAAGTCCTTGTTTCCAGGGACAGAGAAGGACACCTGAAGGTAGCCCTTATTGCTTTTTTCCCATCTCCCTGCAGGCCATCTATTAGAATGTCTGGAAGGCAAACAAGGAGAGGCAGACAGTCAGGAGGCAATAAAAGAGGGCAAGCAGGCTCTGTGTCTGGGGGCAACAGTGCTGGTCGTGGACGCGGTGCATTGTCATCAGCACATGGCCATGGGACACGCTTGTCCTTCTTTTCGGCAGCTGGACATGTTGAGCCACATCATGCCGAAGACTTGGTAGAGTGGATGACCAAGCCCTCCTCCTCCTCCTCATCCTCTCTCACCCAGGCTCAGGGTACTGGAAAAGCAGCTGCCAAAGCGTCGTCTTCCCTGGTATCAATGTCAGACAAATCATCAGTCACTCCTTCCCTAGACCCACCATGTCCTCCTCCTGAGGAGTCCCCCGAACTGTTTCAGCACAGTGTTGGGTACATGCTCCAGGAGGATGCCCAGCGTTTCGAAGGGTCTGATGATGAAACCCAGCTAGAGGAAGGCAGTAGCGTGAGAGCAGACAGAGGGGATGCTCAAGAAGGACACCAATCTGGCAGTCATGTTCCAGCAGCTGCAGCATACTGCCAGATTGGCTCCAGTGATGAGGAGGGAGGGGATGATGAGGTCAATGACTCCACGTGGGTGCCTAATAGGAGAGAGGAGGAGGAGGAGGATGAGGAGGAGGCACATCTCCAACGAGGCAGGATGCCCTTTGGTGGCCAGCGTAAGGGCAGTACACCGACGGAATCACACCGCAGAGCTCCGCCTGTGCAGGGCGCTGCCTCTGCCCGTCATTCAAAAAGTTCTTTGGTGTGGGCCTTTTTTGAGGCTAGTGCATCAGATCGCACAGCTGCTGTTTGCAACATATGTCTCAAGCGTATATCGCGTGGCCAAAACATCAGCCGCTTGGGTACCACATGCCTGACCAGACATATGTTGACCTGCCATGCAGCTCGTTGGCAAGCCTACCTCAAAGACCCACACCAAAGAACAAAGCGGACCTCTCCTTGCACCGCATCAGCTGGGATCTCCAACCCCACTATAACTTCAGTCCTCTCTGAAACATGCACTGAGAGGAATGAAGGTGTAGAATTAGGTGTGTCACAGCCAAGTACTTGCGCCCACTCTGCTAGCAGTACACCGACGTCCGATTCTAGCAGGCAAATTTCCCTGCCCCAGCTGCTGGACCGTCGAAAGAAGTTCACTCCCAGCCATCCACATGCCCAGCGGTTGAATGCTAGCTTGGCTAAATTGCTAGCGCTTCAACTGCTGCCTTTTCAGTTGGTAGACTCGGCCCCCTTCCGTGAGTTTGTGCAATGTGCGGTTCCTCAGTGGCAGGTTCCCAAACGCCACTTTTTCTCACGGAAGGCTATTCCGGCTCTCTACCGGCATGTGGAAGGCAATGTCTTGGCCTCGCTGGACAGGGCGGTCAGCGGTAAGGTGCATATTACCGCTGACTCATGGTCCAGCAGGCATGGACAGGGACGTTACCTTTCTTTCACGGCCCATTGGGTCACTCTTTTGGCAGCTGGGAAGGATTCAGGACAAGGTGCAGTAGTGTTGGAGGTTGTCCCACCGCCACGCCTCCAAAATGCTACTACTGGTTGTGACACACCTCTCTCCTCCACCCCCTCCTCTTCTTCTTCCTCCATGGCCTCTTCCTGTGGTTTGTCCTATGAACCAGCGGTGCTCCGTAGCCGTTCACGGGGCTACGCAAGTACGCAGGCAAAAAGATGCCATGCCGTGCTTGCGCTGGTGTGTTTGGGGGACAGAAGCCACACTGGGGCAGAGGTCCTGTCTGCTCTGCAGGGCCAGGCCGAGAGGTGGTTGACGCCACGCCAGCTTAAGCCAGGAATGGTGGTTTGCGACAATGGCACCAACCTCCTCTCCGCCCTCCGACAGGGACAACTGACCCATGTGCCCTGTGTGGCTCACGTCCTTAACCTGGTGGTGCAGCGGTTCTTGGGCAGGTACCCGGGCTTACAGGATGTCCTGAGGCAGGCCAGGAAAGTCTGTGTGCATTTCCGCAGATCTTATAATGCCAGTGCTCGCCTGGCTGAGCTGCAAAAGGAGTTGAACCTGCCCAAGAACCGCCTTATATGTGACATGCCCACCAGGTGGAACTCAACGTTGGCCATGCTGCAGCGGCTGCACACGCAGCAGAGGGCCATCAATGAGTACCTGTGCGACTACGGCACCAGGACAGGGTCAGGGGAGCTTGGTTTTTTTTCTCCACGCCAGTGGGGCATGATCAGGGATGCATGCACTGTCCTGGCACCATTTGAGGAGGCCACGAGGATGGTGAGCAGTGACAGTGCATGCATCAGTGACACTGTACCTCTTGTCCACCTGTTGGAGCACACGCTGCGTGGAATAATGGACAGGGCACTTGAGGCAGAACAGAGGCAGGAAGAGGAGGACTTCCTTGCCTCTCAAGGCCCCCTTTACCCAGACAGTGTTCCTTCTGTCCCACCCATCGCACAGGAAGAGGAGGAGGAGGAGGAGGAGGAGGAGGATTGTGTCAGCATGGAGGTGGAGGCTGGCACTCAGCATCATCAGCAGCAGTCTTTTAGGGATGATTTACAGTCCCAAGAAACCAGTGGACTTGTACGTGGCTGGGAGGAGGTGGCTGCGGATCATGTCGTCCTTAGTGACCCAGAGGACTCCGGAGCGAATGCCTCAGCAAACCTACGCTGCATGGCCTCCCTGATCCTGCAAAGTCTGCGGAAGGATCCTCGTATTCTTCGGATCAAGGAGAGGGACCATTACTGGCTGGCCACTCTCCTTGATCCACGGTACAAGGGTAAGGTTGCGGACCTTATGTTACCGTCGCAGAGGGAGCAGAGGATGAGACAACTCCGGGAGGCCTTGCAGAAAGGTCTGTGCAACGCGTTCCCAGAGACTGGGAGGTTGCAAACTCCTGGTCCTGGACAACGAGTTGCTGAGGCTTCGGCCAGTCAAAGAAGGAGCGGTGGGGAAGGTGGCCGTCTGACCGATGCGTTCAGACAATTCTTTAGTCCGCAGCCCCAAAGTATGATTGGTTCCAGCAACCATCGCCAGCGTCTGATAAACATGGTGCAGGAATATCTAGGGGCAAGGTCAGACTTGGACACCTTCCCCACCGAAAATCCTCTGGCTTACTGGGTCTTGAGGATGGATCACTGGCCAGAGCTTGCACAGTATGCAATTGAGCTACTGGCCTGTCCTGCATCCAGCGTTCTTTCGGAACGCACATTCAGTGCTGCTGGAGGATTTGTCACGGATCACAGGGTGCGCCTGTCCACCGACTCGGTTGATCGACTGACTTTCATCAAGATGAACCAGTCTTGGATCACCACCAGCTACCACACACCTGATGCTGATATAACAGACTAATTGATTTTAAAATGTCACATCCCTTCAAGACTGATGCTGATGCTGAGTGCCTGTGCTGTTATGTTGACTGCCTATCCTCCTCCTCCGAGTCCTCAATGATACGATTGATGATGATAGCTTGGAAGATCATTTTTGTTTATGGGTGCCGCCACCAGTGCCTAACGCCCAATTTTTCAGCCCCTGTTTAACAGGGGCGTGTAATTACAATTTTTGAAGCAATACTTTGCAACAGGGCTCATTGCTGTGCTCCAAGTACAGTATCTGTGAGGAGTTGCAGTGTTGTGCCACCAGTGCCTAAGGCCCAATTTTTCAGCCCCTGTTTAACAGGGGCGTGTCATTACAATTTTTGAAGCAATACTTTGCAACAGGGCTCATTGCTGTGCTCCAAGTACAGTATCTGTGAGGGGTTGCAGTGTTGTGCCACCAGTGCCTAAGGCCCAATTTTTCAGCCCCTGTTCAACAGGGGCATGTAATTACAATTCTTGATCTAATAATTCACAGCAGGGCCCATTGCTGCACCCACCAAGAGTAACTGTCAGGGCTTACAGTGTTGTGGCACCAGCACCACCATCAAAGGCCCAATTTTTACTACCACTGTTCAACAATTATATGTAATTAAAATTCCTGATATAATAGTTGACAGCAGGGCGTTCCAGCACCAACCAAGAGTAACTGTGAGTGCTTACAGTGTTGTGCCAACACCAACAACTAAGGGGCCTATTTCTGCAGAGTATATACGGCAGGTCCCTACTTTCAAACATCCAACTTACAAACGACTCCTACTTGCAAACGCAAGAAGACAACAGGAAGTGAGAGGAAATCTACCACTAGGAAGGAAAATTCTCTCCTGTAAGAATAAATATGGGAGAAAGGTGTCTCCTCTGTACTGATGCTTTATCAGCAATCCTTGTTTCAAGAAAAACACCACATTTCAAAAACAGTTGTCATTGGGACGGAAAGTGAGGTGAAATGTTCTGAACAGGGGCACAGACAGCAAAACAAATGTTACAGGGGTGATAACCCTTACCTATGTTTTCCAAAAAGTTTAAAAATAGATTTTTGGGCTGGAGCTACACTTCAACAATGTACCTGTTCAAAATTACAAACAGATTCTACATAAGAACAAACCTACAGTCCCTGTCTTGTATGCACCGCCTGTATACGGCTGTTCAGAGTATATAGGGCCTTTTTTATTTTATGTGCGGGGTTCCCCTTAATATCCATACAAGACCCAAAGGGGCTGGTAATGGGCTGGGGTAGGGGGGGGGGGGGTCATGGGGTAGCTATGCCATTTTTCTTAAAGAATTTCATCCATATTACCGGGACCAGACATTACATTAAAGCCGCAAGCAGTTTTAAATGGCTTTTTTTTCCTTTAGAAGTGTCATTTTGTGCAGGGACAGTTCTAAACACGGGAAACACGTGGCACTTCACAGGCATACTTTAGACACCCCCCAGGTACGATATTTAAAGGAATATTTGACTTTTTTTTTTTCACTTTATGCATCATTAAAATGACTGCTCCCGAAAAACGACCGTTTTTAAAACTTCTTTTTGCATTGATACATGTCCCCTGGTGCAGAACCCGGGTTCCCAAACCCTTTTTAGGACAATAACATGCATAATAGTTGTTATAATTAGCACTTTAGAATTCGAACGTTCGCATCCATTGTATTTAATAGGGTTCTAATGTTCGTTCGAACTTCCGGTCCGTTCGCGGGTTCTGGTGCGAACCGAACCCGGGGGTGTTCGGCTCATCACTATTGGTGATAGAAACCCCAAATTTGGGGTTATTGTAGTGCCAGTTGTAATGTGTTTACATACCAAATATTTTGGGATTTCTAGCTATAAGTGGCCCGAGATACATGGCCTCAAAGTCGGGTCACAAAATTTAATTCTCTGCTGCAGAAAAGCACTTGACAGATCGCCCCTATCTGGGGGTCACTTGGTGCTAGGAACCCCATAACTTGTGGCAGGTGACGTGGCAAGTGGACAATCCACAACTTGGTCACGTGTCTCGGGGTTAGTTGGCGATAGAAACCCCAAATTTGGGGATGTTGTAGTGCTAGTTCTCCTGTGTTTGCATACCAATTTTGGGGTTTCCATCACTAAGTGACCCCGAGATACGTGGACCCAAAATCGGGTCGCAAGATGTCAAGCACTTTACTGGAGCAGAGAATGACATTTTGTGACCCGATTTTGGGGCCACATATCTCGGGGCCACTTGTAGCTAGAAACCCTAAATTTGGTATGCAAACACAGTAGAACTAGCACTACAACATCCCCAAATTTTGGGTTTCTATCACCAAGTAACCCCAAAATACATGGACCCAAAGTTGGGTCGCAAAATATTTTCGAATCCGGTTGAAATAGTATCAACATGATTCGAAATTATTTCAACTGCATTTGAAACTATTTCAACCGGATTAGAAAATATTTTGTGACCCGAATTTGGGTCCATGTATCTCGGGGTTACTTGGTGATAGAAACCCCAAATTTGGGGTTATTGTTTTTCTAGTCTATTTTCTATTTTATTATAATCTTTTCTATCCAAAGTTAAAATTAATTAATTAAAAAATTTGAATTCATACTATTCAAAATTCAAATTTATTCTATTCAAAATTCGAATTTCAGAAGATGGTTGTATATTCTTTCTATTTTATTCTTCTAAATTATATATTTTTTCTATTCTGTTCTAATTAATCTTTTCTATTTGAATTATAAATTTTGGAAGAAGGTTATTTACTTACTTATATACATCTGTCACATAAAAAAAAAGATGTGAAATGGCTGTCACGGATGTCGATCGCAAGGCAAGTACATATGCTGTATGTCATTGTCCACTTGCCACAACACCTGCCACGAGTGCCACGTGACCGGCCACGAGTGCCACGTGAACGGCCACGAGTGTCACGTGACCTGCCACGAGTGCCACGTGACCTGCCACGTGAACGGCCACGAGTGTCACATGACCTGCCACGTGACCAAGTTGTGGATTGTCAACTTGCCACGTCACCTGCCACAAGTTATGGGGTTCCTAGCACCAAGTGACCCCCAGATATGGGTGATATTTCAAGTACTTTTCTGCAGCAGAGAATGACATTTTGTGACCCGACTTTGGGGCCACGTATCTCGGGGCCACTTATAGCTAGAAACCCCAAATTTGGTATGCAAACACAGTAGAACTAGCATTACAACGGGGTTACTTGGTGATAGAAACCCCAAATTTGGGGTTATTGTAGTGCCAGTTGTAATGTGTTTGCATACCAAATATTTTGGGATTTCTAGCTATAAGTGGCCCCGAGATACGTGGCCTCAAAGTCGGGTCACAAAATTTAATTCTCTGCTGCAGAAAAGCACTTGACAGATCGCCCATATCTGGGGGTCACTTGGTGCTAGGAACCCCATAACTTGTGGCAGGTGACGTGGCAAGTGGACAATCCACAACTTGGTCACGTGGCACTCGTGGCCGGTCACGTGGCACTCGGACAATGACATACAGCATATGTACTTGCCTTGCGATCGACATCCATGACAGCCATTTCACATCTTTTTTTTATGTGACAGATGTATATAAGTAAGTAACTAACCATCTTTCAAAATGTATAATTCAAATAGAAAAGATTAGAACAGAATAGAAAAAAATATAATTTAATAGAATAAAATAGAAAGAATATGCAACCATCTTATGAAATTCGAATTTCGAATAGAATACGTTTTAATTTCGAACAGTAGGAATTAAAAAAAATGTAATTAATTAATTTTAACTTTGGATAGAATAGATTAGAATAGAAATAGAGAATACACTAGAAAAACAATAGAATAGAATAGAATATAGATACTATCTATTTCATGTTTAATTTTTTTTGCAGATTACTATTTTTTACATAAGATCTCCTGCAGACTATTAGCATTTATTTTATTTTTTTAGCAGATCTCCTGTAGACTATTAACAGCCATTTCACTTCTTTTTTTTTGCAGATCTCCTGCAGACTGTTAGAATCAATTTCATTTTTTTTTCAAAGTCGGGTCGCAAAATATTTTCGAATCTGCTTTAAATAGTATCAACATGATTCGAAATTATTTCAACCGCATTTAAAACTATTTCAACCGCATTTGAAACTATTTCAACCGGATTCAAAAATATTTTGCGACCCGACTTTGGGTCCACGTATCTCGGGGATAGTTGGCGATAGAAACCCCAAATTTGGGGATGTTGTAGTGCTAGTTCTCCTGTGTTTGCATACCAATTTTGGGGTTTCTATCACTAAGTGACCCCGAGAAACGTGGACCCAAAATCGGGTCGCAAAATGTCAAACACTTTTCTGCAGCAGAGAATGACATTTTGCGAAACCCCAAATTTGGTATGCAAACACAGTAGAACTAGCACTATAACATCTCCAAATTTGGGGTTTCTATTACTAAGTGACCCTGAGATACGTGGACCCAAAGTCGGGTCGCAAAATATTTTCGAATATTTAAAAATAGTTTCAAATGCGGTTGAAATAATTTCGAATCATGTTGAAATAATTTCGAATCCGGTAGAAATATTTTCGAATTCGGTTGAAATATTTTTGAATGCGACCGATTTTCGAATTCGGTCGAAAACAAAACGAAATCCGAAAACGAATTTAACAAATTTAACTAATCTAACTAAACGAAATTAATTAATTAACGAATTAAAACAAAACAAAACAAATTTTTTCCTTTTGCACATGTCTACCGCAGAGACTCATGGGTGGGGCTATAAAGGAAGGGGGAGAGGCTAAGCTCGGTCTCTTTGGACGCCGCGCTGCTATCAACAGGTCTTCCCGTGCGGATCTGCGGCATTACAAGGCCTGAAGCCAGGGCCTTGCACAACTTCCAGAGAGCCTTCCACCCCACTGCGAGCCTGGGTGGCATCCGACTTCTCCAAGTTGCTGACATCAGTTGGATTGGGGACCCGGCCGTTGCAGACGCTGTGTTGCGGAGACGCAGTCGGTGGAAGTCCCGGACTGGGATCGCGTCCGGAGTGGTGAGCGAGCACCTGCTCAATCCAGAAAAATACACTTTACTCTGATTAGGCCTAGAGACTGCCTTGGCCCACCAAGTTTTTTCTGTTGTTCCACTGGAGACTAGTGATAGAACTGGGTCGTGTAGTCTCCGGTGAAGTGTTCTTCTATTATCTATCGTGTGGATTACAAATACTGTTTTTTCTATATGTGCACCACCGTTCAAGCTGCATGTGAAGAAATTGTTCCCCAAGAGACTAAGTTATGTCTGAGTCAGGCCTGACCAGGAGTTAGAACCTTTTGTTGCTGCGCCATAAGGGCGCATAGATAGGGATAGCTGCACTTGGCGTGTAATCGCCAAACATCCTCAGTGTGTACTATATTTACCGTTGCAGGGCTCTGCAGACAATATATGTGTTATGTGTTAATCGATGCCTTTTACACAGAAGTAAACTAGTTATACTTTAACATTTCGCCCTCAGTGTGTTATCATTGTGCATATATTACTAGATTGTGATAAGATAACAACCCTTAGACTAACTGTGCCAGAGTGGGTCAAGTAGATTGCCGGGGGTTGGCGGTGCTGTATTCAGGGCCCGAAACAAATTCAGCGGCTCTCTTAACTGGGGGTAGCGCTACACTTCTAATAGAAATGGCTCCGTTTGAGCTACCTGCCATGTAGAGTCCTGGGAAAGTTCAAAGCTGCTTTTTACTGTTCAATGATATTTTCATATTTACTTGCTGCATGCAGCAGTTCTTGCAATGTGTCTTTAAATAAATTTTAATATCCCTAATTATCAAGAATTACTGTACTTATAATATGCTTCAACACCACCCAGCAACTGCATAGAGACTAAACACTGTACATTGTTATGCAGCATTTGTCTTTAAATCACACTACAAGCACAAGGATAATCAGAATTTTCTTAGCTTCTCAAGGTGACCGCCTCATGCCTCACAGTAAGAAATCCTGCGACTTCCCTCCTTGATACACATTTAATGAATACGACCCGTTCCTCCTGCTGGATTTGAATCAATACAATCAGGTCACCTAGTGAGACAGAAACAAATCATAAAAGAAGTCACAGAAAATAGGGAAAAAGCAGCTTTGAACTTTCCCAGGACTCTACATGGCAGGTAGCTCAAAGGGAGCCTTTTCTATTAGATGGAAAATCCCAACTAACTGTCAAAACTGGGGGTTATTTGTTCCTTAAAATATGGTGTCTTTGTAACATCATTACAAATAGTCTTTCTTGGTAAAAGATTACATAGTCAGTGTTAGCCCACTTGTGTGGAGAAAAGATTTGATGTACAAAGTTTTAACTTTACAATTGGCCATTTTCTTTTTTCTCTTTTTTAATGTTTTTAAGTAAGCTTAAATTTACAAAGCCAATAGAACATATCTTACCCTTACTTTTCTTACTTTTCATATTCAATTTAACAATAAAAAATAAATCTTTCACAAATCAAAAACTCATTCTAAACTTACTGTACTTCTATATTTTCCTTTTTCCCCTTCCCAATTCCTACATGTCTTTCTGACTTAAGCACCAGACTAGTGCTTGAGGAGAGGGTTCCATGCTGTATTTTTGTCATCCCCTCCCTCAGAAAGTGGACCTGAAGTCAAAAAGTGAATATTTGCTATGTTACAGGGAACATCTAGAAATGTTAATGTGTCTAAGCAGTACCCTGAAAGAATTATTTTTTGTCCTAAATGCATCCTGAAAACAGCAGCGCTCTTTCTAGTATGTGAGTGTGCCTAGGCACACAGAGACATAGTGCAGAACAAGGCATGGTAAATCAGTGATAGGAAAGAACAACAGAGACAATACTGTTGACTAGTCCTTTGCCATTTGCCTGTATTTTTTTCTGGGCACAGCTTCCAGTGTTTAGTTCCTCTTTAAAACACCAACCTGATGCGTTCTTATAGGAGTTACCAATCCATTTGCCCAGTGTGTTTCAGTCATAAGATGTGGTTAGTATGCACCATTTTTATTTTATTTTTTTAAATTAAATCAGCAGATCTTAAGATGTGATAGTAGACTGGGTGAACTTCAAGTGAGGTTCACTAATTTCTAGGTTTAAAAAGAAGATCATCTTGGATTTTTGACAGACCAAGAGCTCTGTCTCTGGTCTACTAAGGTGCTGATTATTCTTATTTTGAAGCACAACAGAGATGACACAGGCTAATGATGACTATGTGCATGACTCTTACAAAGAACCCTTATCTCCAGCCATAATATTTATTTTGTGCTGGACACAGTGCAAAAGGGTTAAGGCCCATACACACGGTCGGACTTTTGCCCAACAAACTTAGTTTTAAGCAAGTTGGACCAACAATCCGACCGTGTGTACGCTCCATCGGACAAACTTTTTTGGTTTGGTTTTGGATTTCATCGGACAAAAGTTGGGTCTGCAAACGGACAAACTTTTGCCCAACAAAAGTCCGATGGAGCAAAGTCCGACCGTGTGTACAGATAACCATCGGACTTTAGTCCGATGGACAAAACAACTAATGTTAAAATCAACCAACAATAGCAGAAGTTGACCAAAGGGTGGCAGAAGAGATCAGAAAAGAGCAGAAAAAACACGTGATGTTGTAAGAAGTTTTAAGAAAGTTTGCAGAAAAGTCAGAGTGTGTGTATGCTATGGGTGTTCCCAACCAACTCCGTTCGGACAAAAAACCACGGAAAAGTCCGATGAAAGTCCGACCGTGTGTACGAGGCTTTAGAATCAATGTTGAGCTCTTTCCCATTTGGAGAGGAAATTTGCATAGTCCAGCTCCGGGGTGTTTTCATTGTTTTAACTAGGTATTGGTGTAGTTATATTCCTTGTGTTATTTGTTTGCCTTACCTTGTAGTGATGGGCTCACATATTTGTGGCCACATTTTATAGTGTCAAGGCCAATTCATTCCCCTAAGTCCACCTAGCTTGTCCCTAGGGACAGGCAACTTCTTGTTCTGGGTCACATGGCATCCAGTGCATACCTTGCCTATTCCTCTATTGTTTCTCATATGTGGGAGCGCAAATGAAACCATGCATGGTGGGCTCTCTGTTAATTGCTCTGCCCAGTGGCGTCGCTAGGGGGTGGCTATCTGGGGCCCATAACCCTGAGTCTCTTGCTGCAGGGTCCCTGCCTAACCAGCGGGCCATGGCTGCGTAGAGCAGGCTGCATAAGAAAGGCAGATGAGAGGAGAGAAGCGGGGGGTATGTCCTGGAGACCGAGCAGTATAGCCACGTTATCGGCTGCTGCTCCGCTTCACAGGGGGAAAAACCTGGCTCTCTGCATCCCAGCCCACCGATTCTGTCTCTCCCAGGGAGGAGAAGATCCCTGCACACCAGCGGACCATGACCCAGCGGCGATTGCAGACATCAGGTCCCCGCCGCCTCACAGATTTCTTAATGAAGCCGCCGCACACAGCAGTCCCGAGATGGCGCCGCGGAGAACGGCCACCCTGCCTCACCACAATCACTGCCCAGAGACTTTGTCACGGACCCAGACTCTGACATAGACGAGTCCATACCTGAAGCCTCCCTCTCCCCCTCATCTGACAGAGGTAAGAGAGCTGCAGTCTCCCCAGACTCATCACCCACTAAGCTGCCCTCAGCCAAAAAGCAGCACTGGGCTTCACTGCCAGCATAGCCTTCTGACCATGAGAAGAACAACACTGACTCCTTCTCTGCCTTCCCTGCAGCAGATGTCCCAGCCACAGAGGAGAGGAGAGAAGCAAGCGAATCCACATCAGTTGGCAAGTGACAACCCACATCTGGTGTCAGGTGACGTGGAAAGTGACAATCCGCATCAGGTGGTAGGTGACGTGGCAAGTGACAATCTACAAATGGTGACAGGTGATGTGGCAAGTGACAATCTGCAAATGGTGGCAGGTGACGTGGCAAGTGACAATCCTCATCAGGTGCAGTGGCGGTGCGTCCAGTAGGGGCGCTTGGGCACTGCCCCCTCTCTCCAGCCACCCCCTCTGTGTACTATGGATAGATTCATGCATTGCATGAATTTATCCACGGCCACTGTAGACACCCCCATTCAGACACCTGGCCCCTTTTCGGGCGCCGGGCATCTGAATTATAGTGGCGCCGGGGGGTGTTTTTGAAGCACCCGATTAGAGCTATAGGCTTCAAAAAAGGTGACCTGTGAGCGCAATCCATTGCGCAAGCAGTGCACCCAGGTGTGTTAGCAAAGCAAATGAATATTTGCTTTGCTAACACAGAACCGCCTCTCAGCCAATCAGGATGCCCAGATGTAATACCGGGCACCTGATTGGCTGAAGGCACAGGCGCTCCCATTGGCACCAAGGAATACAGGAAGAAGGCACGCTCAGAGGACACACAAGAGCCATCGCCGTGCTACCGTCCCACAGCTCGCTGCCTGATCAGCCACTACAATTGGGTAAGACAGCGTGCAGCCGGGGGGCCCAGTGGCTGCATTTGATGAGCACAGAAGCTGCATATTATGGACACAGTTGGCTGCATATGATGGGCACAGGTGGCTGCATATGATGGGCACAGGTGGTTGCATATGATGGGCACAGAAGGCTGCATATTATGGGCACAGGGTCTGCATATGATGGGCACAGAGTCGCTGTATATGATGGGCACAGTGGCTGCATATGATAGGCACAGTGGCTGCAATTCATGTTTTTGTTTCAGTATTTTTCAGAATTTTTTAGTTAGTTTTCACCCCCCAAAAATTTTGACCGTGGACTTATTTCTGCCATATGTGAACAATTACTCTCTCCTGTAACCGCTTCTCCTCCAACATACACAACCAAATGGTAAACTGATCTTCATCTTCAACCAAATAAACTATACACCAAATATAGTGGCTCTCAAAACAAATTATAAGGTGCTAACTAGATGGTATCTGGTCCCATCCAGAATATCCAAATTTTCCCCCAAATATCCCTCTCACTGTTTTCAAGGCTGTACTACTCTGGGTTCACATGTACATATATAGTGGGAATGTCCCATAGTAAGCTCCTTTTGGTCAGAAATCTTCAAAATTATTTCTACTATGTTCAATATAACCCTTAAACACGATCCCTTAGTAGCACTTCTGAACAAAAAAACACAAATCATAACACACCGCCAATTCAAATTACTTATTTTTATAACCACGGCAGCTAAACAAACTGTAGCAAAAGCATGGAAATCAAACTCTCTCCCCATAGAGTCAGTCAAACAAAGAGTCACACAATCTATGATACCTGCTAAAACTGAAGCTATACTACTAGATAAAGTTTCTAATTTTGAATCCTTATGGAGACCTTGGATCAAACACTATTTACCTCCTGGTTTGGACTGTTCACTAATTACTCCCTAAGAGATTATAATATCCACCCCGCTACTATGATTACCTTCACCTGATTCTATAGCCATTTGTCCCCCTGGACATTTCCTCCTCTCTCCCCTCTGTGCCCTATCCCCTCTACTAGGTTTATTCTTGTTAATTATCTGATATACCAACTGTAATAGAAGATGCTTTGAATGGCTGGGATTTTTGACCTTCGCACCAGAGAAAGCCAAGCCAAGAGAAGGAACGGTTTAGCCTAATTTATTCCCCCAGCTATTCTACAACACATTAACTTTATATTTCTTTATAGGTTCATTCAATTCTATTCTCTTCATAGATGACAAAATTATAGTATATTATTTCAATCAACTTAATTTCTCAATTACTTGTCGTCAAATAGCTGCCATGAAGCTATGATTATGACACTTCATGTTACACAATCTTTTCCTACAATCCGCTAGGTTATCTATTTTCATTTACATTTATAAGAGGTACTTTCCTTAATGATTACACATTTTTCTACTATACTATTGTACATGTTCTGTTAATGGAATATCTATTTCTATAATAATAATAATAATAATATTAATAATAATAATAATATTATGATTGTACATGCTCTGTTAATGGAATTTTGTTGATAACTATAAAATTCAATAAAATATTTGAAACAGAGCAGCTCTGACCAGGGGGTGAGGTAAGGTGAGTGGTAAAGTGGTGCTTTGGTAGTGTCTGGTTAATTGGAGGTGCTGTAGGAGGCGTAGTGGGGGAGGTGACTGTGAGGCGCTTTGACCAGGGGAGGTGAGGTGGGTAGGCAAAGGGCCCTGTGAGGTAGGTAGGCGCTGTGGCAGAGGGTGCTGAAGTAGTGGGGAGGTCAGGGCCTTTTGGCAGAACAGAGGTAAGTTCTGGAGTGCTCAGGTGAATGATACACATTGTGATGGAGGATGTGCTGCATTGGTGGAGTCTGAGGTGCTGTGGCAGAAGAAGGGGAGGATGAGAGGAGCTATGTGGTCAGTGTTTGGTGCTGTTGTAGTAGGAGGTGGTTTGTGGTGATTGGGGGTGAAGTGGGTGTAAGATGCTTTGACTTGGGGTTTAATTGCATCGAAGGCAGGGTAACTGGGACATGGAAGTTGGTGGTTCAGTGGTGCTGTAAGGTGGGTGGTAGGCGTGGATATGTGGGAGGTTGGGATGCTCTGACCAGGAAGTTGAGGCAGGCAGGTGAATGTGAAGTGGGTGCTGTGGAGGGGGATAGGGAGGTGGGTGGGTTGGAGGCACTGCAGTAGAGCAGGGGTCTATGGTGTATGAATGAGGGGTGCTGTGAGATGGACTGTAGATGTTCTGGTGAGGTGGGGGGTTATTTGAGACAAAGATGGTGTGCCAAAAGAAGTGTAAGCACTTTGATGGGGGTTGAAGTGGGCGGGAGGCACTATTCCCGGGGGGTGGGTGCTGTGGTGTGGCAATGGTGACGTGGGGTATTGAAGGCACTGTGGCAAAGCATGGGAGTGAGGTAGGTGGGAGGCACTGTGAAGGGGGGGGGAGAGGTGGGTGCAATGTGCTTTGAGCAAAAGGGGTGAAGTGGGTGGGAGGTGCTTTGGTAGGTCATAACTACTATGTCCTTAAACAAAAAAAACAAAAATGATTACGTATGCAAAATTAGTCATGGAGGCATTAACAAGTTAGGTACGTATTATTAAATATCAAAAAGCAATTTGGAAAGAAAAGGAAAATATCCTGCAGGGCAATGTCGATGTACACATGTTTTGTCTTGATCTAATTTGCAAGAGCAGGTGATGTCACATCATATCCTGATTAAGAGGCTCTATTCATCAGGCTAGCAGCTCTATGTTTACGTGTCTAAAAACTGAAATATAATTGATCATCATAGTCATGTTCTCTCTACTTAAATTTTTAGTTTTTTTACAGACACCTATATCTAATATAACCCATGTCAGCCAAAATAATTTCATTGCATAAGGTAGCAGTCACTTTATGCTGCTATTGCTAAATAGGGATTAGCAGTGGAAAAAATGGCTTTGATGCAATGAGTTTAATGCTACAAAAACAGGATAATTCTGGCATTTCTCTCATACATATAAAAATCTTCATTTTTTTTTGCTACAAAATTATTTAAAAACCCCAAACATTTTATATATTTTAAGCAGAGGCCCTGGAGAACAAAATGGTAGGTGTTGCAATTTTTATGTCATGCGAATTTTGCGCAGCGGTTTATCATATACAAATTTTCAGGAGAAAATACACCAGTTTAGAGTTACACAGGAGGCCTGGTGCTAAAATTATTGCTCTCACTCTATCACTTTGACATTCGCAGCGATACCTCACGTGTGGTGTGATCATTGTTTACATATGTGTGTGTGTCCCATTTGCGAGTGAGCATGGAGGTACAGGGGCACATTACATTTTTTATTTTATTTTATTTTTTATTTATTTTTTGCACTGTAACTATATTTTTTTTGATCAACTTTATTGCTATTACAAGGGATGAACAACATCAGTCGTGATAGCTTGGGCTGTGACAGGTCCTCTTTTTGGAGGGATCTGGGGTTATTAAAAAAACATGCCAGGATCATGACTCTAGCTGCAGCCCTCTCTCTCTCTCTCTCCCCACACAGTGCCTTGCAAAAGTATTCACCCCCCCCTTGGCTTTTTACCTATTTCGTTACATTACAGCCTTTAGTTCAATGTTTTTTTTTATCTGAATTATATGTGATGGATCAGAACACAATAGGCTAATGCCGCGTACACACAATCGGATCGTGTGTAGGCTCCATCGGACCTTTGCTGATGGAATTTCCGCCAACAAAAGATTGATCTTCGGAATTTCCGACAAGATTTGTGTGACCGTTTATATGCAACACAAGTTTGATTCGAAATTCCGTTGGAAAAGAATCCACGGTTTTCTTGTCGGAATTTCCGATCATGTGTACGCGGCATAAGTTGATGAAGTAAGATTAGAAAAATATATACATAAAACAATTTTTCAGAAAAAAAAAACTGATAATTGGCATGTGCGTATGCAGCGCTTTTTTTCTGCGGGAACGCGGCGGAACGGCGTTCCGCCACCTCTGGCAATGGCTTGCCGCTCACTGCTGTCACTAACAGTGGAGCTCCGTTCCTGAGCCTCCGTGACAGCGCAGCTCTCCCACACAGACTCCCCCTTGTCCTGCATATCTCCGTAACAGCAGAGGAGGGGGTGGGCCGTGGCATAGGTTAGAGGGTGGTTCCTCAATCCAGTAGGTGCCGATGTTCCATCAGAACACCGGCGACCCATCACCTAGTGTTGCCGAGTGTGGTCTCACTGGTCTGCAAACGATGGGCTTCGGCAGGCAAGAGCAGGAGAGGCAGAGTGATCTGACATCGCTCTCCTCCTGCTCAAGTTCCGCCCACCAATGGGCAGCAGGTGGTAACAGGCTGAACGCTGCAGGCGGCCTCTTCTCTTCTCCCCTCCAGTGTGCACAGGTACATACTTTGATTAAGTAGAAATATAAATAAATAGCAGGCTTTCCACACTGCAGAAGAACGAGGGAGCAAGATAGAGCCCTGGTACAGTAAGACTTTGCAGTGTGACCTAGTGTATGTGGCTCAGCAGTTTCTTCTAGAACTAACTTTATTTTACAGGAAGCTAGGAGGAAATAGTTTCTACAGAGGGAGCGGACTGGGGGATTCAAATGGAGTGGTTTTCTGTGCCTCATGCAGGGCAATGTTTTACAGAAAACAAGGATGTACAGGTGTTCCATACATCCCTGTGCTGGAAGTTCCTGTGTTATCTATTGGGACAAAGGGGCTGTACAGACACTGCTGCTGTTCTCAATGTGACATTGGTGCAAGGTGAACAGCCCCACAGCACTCAGGGTGAGTCCAGGGACAAGCACCCGCATGGATGTCATATTGGGACACAACGGCTGTGTCCATGCAGCCACCAATTGGACTGCTTGTATGGGAATGCACGGAACACCTGTGCATCCCTGTGTGGGTAAACAGGGCACAGATCAAATCCCGTGTGAATCAGGCTTTAGGGCTATGGGGGGGGGGGTGAGCTTTACTGGAGGTGGAGAGGGGATTGGGGCTGCTAAGTAAGATCTGAGCTGGGGTGGATATGGGCTTGAGGAGAGGGGTTTGTACTGTCTAGAGGGGTTCATAGGTCGACAATAAGCCGTACGCTCCATAGAGTTGGGTTTTATGGCAGAGTGGCCAGAAGAAAGCCATTACTTTCAGTAAAAAACAAAATGGCACGTTTTGAGTTTGCGAAAAGGCATGTGGGAGACTCCCAAAATGTATGGAGGAAGGTGCTCTGGTCTGATGAGACTAAAATGTAACTTTTTGGCCATCAAAGAAAATGCTAAACCAACACATCACCCAAAGAACACCATCCCCACAGTGAAACATGGGGGTGGCAGCATCATGCTGTGGGGATGTTTTTCTGCAGTCGGGACTGGGAAACTGGTCAGAGTTGAGGGAAAGATGGATGATGCTAAATACAGGGATATTCTTGAGCAAAACCTGTACCACTCTGTGTGTGATTTGAGGCTAGGACGGAGGTTTACCTTCCAGCAGGACAATGACCCCAAACACACTGCTAAAGCAACACTTGAGTGGTTTAAGGGGAAACATGTAAATGTGTTGGAATGGCCTAGTCAAAGCCCAGACCTCAATCCAATAGAAAATCTGTGGTCAGACTTAAAGATTGGTGTTCACAAGCACAAACCATCCAACTTGAAGGAGCTGGAGCAGTTTTGCAAGGAGGAATGGGCAAAAATCCCAGGGATAAGATGTGGCAAGCTCATAGAGACTTATCCAAAGCGACTTGGAGCTGTGATAGCCGCAAAAGGTGGCTCTAGAAAATATTGAGTTTAGGGGGGTGAATAGTTATGCACATTGACTTTTTCTGTTATTTTGTCCTATGTGTTGTTTGCTTCACAATAAAAAAAAAAAATCTTCAAAGTTATGGGTATGTTCTGTAAATTAAATGATGCAAATCCTCAAACAATCCATGGTAATTCCAGGTTGTGAGGCAACAAAACACGAAAAATGCCTAGGGGGTGAATACTTTTGCAAGGCACTGTGTATATATATATATATATATGTAGCGCTACCCCCAGTTAAGAGAGCCGCTGATATTGATTTGGGCCCTGCAGTGCACCGCTGTCAACCCCCGGCAATCGGCTCTAACTCCCGTGGCACAGCTGGTGATAGAGAGATAGGACCGCGTGATCGCAACTGTTGGTGACGCAGTCCTATAACAAACATACACAGAATATACTTTAAAACTCCTATTAAAGTAAGCGGAACTGACACCAAATGTACTTTACCCAGATATTTTACTGAGGCTAATGGGCAAGTAATAAACAACAGTATAACAAGTTGCAGATCCCTGCAACAAACAGTAATAAAGATAAACAGAGTAATCAGAATAATAAAGTATTGCTATGCAACTCTAGCGCTGCCCTTTTACAGCTACTTCCCCTCATGGGTAGACTAACACCCAGCAATGTCTACCTATGCAGTCAGGCCTGACTGATCTAAATGGAAGTTCAGTGAAACAATATTCACTAGCAATCTTTTCGGTGGTGCACTTGAAGAACAACTTTGTAATCCCAACGAATAGTAAAGATAAAGTATCTGTCTTTAAACAGCTCTCACCACCTGGACAAGTCCAAGTCCCTTTCCTCCATCGATTCGTCTGGGAACAGGAATCCACCGACATCCAAGTCTTCAATCCTTCTGGTGTACTGCAGCAAGGAGGATTAGATGTCTCTAAGGCTCTGCTAGGCTGGCAGAGGGCTCTTTGGAAAGGAGCACACGGCCCAGGCTTCAGGCCTTGTGCACACAGCAGTTCAGCACAGAGATCCTCTTGCTAGGAGAGGGGTGTCCAAAGAGGCCGACCAAAACTCCGCCTCCCCTTTATAAAGTCTGCCCCAGCAGTCTCTGTTCTGGAGCAATGCACCCTGGGTGCTGCAAGATGTACTGGGAGATGTAGTCTCTCTCTCCTCTGCTTTCACTTCCATAATGTCTCTTTACTTCCTCCCGACTCACCTCTCACCTGGAACTTCTTGTCTCTCTGCATTAAAGGGGAACACCCCGCTACACACTCCCCCCACTTGAACTCTTTGGTCCCCAAAGATAAACTTCAACAAATACTGTTTACCATTTTGGACAATGTCGAGCATGATGTTGGCATAGGGAATTCCCACCAAAACTTTGGGATGGAACTCTCTTGCCCACAGGTCACACTACCATGAGTGGCCTGCCTAACTGTGCCAGAGAGTGAGCTGGGGTTGCCCTCCACCAAATGGACGGTGGAAGGATCAGGTTGTTCAACACTTCTCCTAGCCGTTACAACAGAGTCCTCTGAGCTCGTCCCCATTTGGGGGTAAGTTAGTTTCTTGGGAGGCCTGATGACTCTGCGAGCCCTCTGCTCTCTTGGTGCTTCTGACTCTGGCACCACAGGCTCTTCTTCAGGAGTAAGTTCAGGTAACATTGCTGGTTCTGGAACCTCTGATTCAGAAGTCGACTGACGTATGGAATCTCTAGAGTCCTCCTCAGCGCAAGTGTCAGGAACATCTTCCCAGTAATCAGCTGAGGGACTGAAGGGTATGAATTCAGTAGCCTCCGGATTCAGCGTTGCATCTGGGGTATCCCCTCCATTTGGGAGATCTATGGCGGACGTTCCCAGAGTCGAGGGAGGCCACAGCCAGTCCAGTTCTCCACCTTCTTCTGTACTCAATTGGGAGGCCTCCCCATCTTTGGCTCGAGAGGTCTGGGACAGAGTGTTCGGCCTAGGAATATCCAGGATAGAGGCCGGTTCAGGGGAGTCTCTCACGGGAGGTATTCTGACTGCCTCAGCAAGTGGGAGCAGGTGGTTCCGATGCCACATCTTCAGTGGACCCACCTTTCCTTCTGGCTTTAGTTTGTAGACAGGCAAACCGGGCAACTTCCTACAGACAACATAGGGCTCAGATCTCCACCTGTTGGCAAGCTTGTGTTTTCCAGGGACCCCCAGATTGCGTAGCAGTACTCGGTCCCCGGGCTGCAGATCTTGCACTCGAACCTTCAGATCAAAATTTCTCTTGTTGCGGGCCCCCCTTTGATCCGAAGCCGCCTGGGCTTGTTCATAGGCCACCTGCAAGCTACGTCTAAGTCTGTCCACGTATCCCTTGTGGGATGTAGCTGAGGTATTGTCTATAGAAGTGCCAAAGGCCAGGTCCACAGGTAGCCTTGCTTCTCTCCCAAACATAAGTCGATAAGAGGAGTAGCCAGTGGCGTCACTTGTGGTACAGTTATAGGCATGTACTAGGGCTGATATGTGCTGACTCCAGTGTTGCTTCTTCTCTGTTTCTAAGGTTCCCAACATGTTGAGCAGGGTCCGGTTAAATCTCTCCGGCTGAGCATCTCCTTGTGGGTGGTAAGGCGTGGTTCTGGTCTTCTTTATTCCTAATGAATCCAAAAGTCTTCGGATCAACCGACTCTCAAAGTCCCTTCCTTGATCTGAGTGGAGTCTCTGTGGTAGTCCGTAATGGACAAAATACTTCTCCATAAGTATTTTGGCCACGGTGGATGCCTTCTGGTCTTTGGTTGGGAAAGCTTGAGCATAGCGGGTGAAATGGTCGGTTATTACCAGAACATTCCCCAATCCACTCAGGTCGGGTTCAAGGCAGAGAAAGTCAATGCATACCAGATCCATTGGGCCTTGACTCTGTAAGTGGCCCATTGGGGCAGCTTGATGGGGTAGGGTCTTTCTCTGAATGCATCGTGCACAGGAATGGCAATACTCCTCTACTTCTGCCCTCATGCAGGGCCAATAGAACCGATTTCTGACAAGCTGGAAGGTCCTTTCTGCCCCTAGGTGACCATGATGGTCATGCAGGGCAATTAGTACAGTCTCTCGGTGCTTCTCTGGAAGAAATAACTGCCACTTATCTTCTGAGTCATCAGAGGGGCCCCTTCGGTAGACCACTCCCTGATGTACCTGTAGCCTGTCCAATTCCTTCCTCAACAGGCGAGCCTCCTTTGAGGGGTGATGTAGGAATTTGTTGGGATCCTGATTCTCCAGGGCTTCGAGGACCAATCTCCCCATGGGGTCTTCCAATTGGTCACACCTCAACTCCTTTTTGGACAGTCTCGGTAGGTTGTCTTCCTCCAGTTGAGTTACCCCACAATAGTGTTTGGGGGCTCCTACCATGGTAACCCCTATTTCTTCTGCTCTGGAGCCTCCTCTGGCTTGGAATTCAGCCCCTTGACAAAGGGCCCGCACCCCGTCCGGTGCCACTTGGGTCCAATCTTCCCAGTCATTTGTCGTGGCATGAGACCTCCGGGACAGGGCATCTGCATCCCTATTTCCGGCTCCTGGTCTGTACTTCAGACTGAAGTTGAATCCAGACAATGCGGCCAACCACCTGTGTCCGGTGGCATCTAGTTTCGCGGTGGTGAAGAGGTAGGTCAGGGGGTTGTTGTCTGTCTTCACAGTAAACTCTGCCCCATACAAGTAGTCTTTTAGCTTGTCTACTACCGCCCATTTGAGGGCCAGGAATTCCAGCTTATGAGTGGGGTAATTCTTTTCTGAGGGGGTCAGGCTCCTGCTCACATAGGCCACTGGCCGCAGTTGTCCTTCATGTTCTTGGTAGAGTACACCACCTAGACCCTCATGGCTGGCATCCACATGTAATTCATAAGGTCTGGTAGGGTCGGCGTAGGCCAGGACTGGGGCAGTGGTTAAGCTCCTCTTCAGAGCATGAAAGGCCTCTTCACACCTTGGGTTCCACTGATCTTGAACTGACTCACCAGGCCTCCTGGGCCCTGAGTCATCCTCTTCCCCTTCTGCCTTTAGCAATTCATTCAACGGGCGGGCAATCCGAGCAAACCCCTCCACAAACCTCCTATAATAGGAGCAGAACCCCAGGATGGATCTGAGCTCTGTTACTGTGGTGGGTCGTGGCCAGGAAGTGACTGCTTCCAACTTCTCAGGATCTGTGGCCCCCCCTTCTTCAGACACTATGTGCCCCAGATAGTTCACAGAAGACTGGTAGAACCGACACTTCTCGGGGGAAAGCTTAAGTCCCTCTTCGCTGAGTCTTCTCAATACTTTCTCCAACCTGGCTTCATGTTCTTCCAAGGTTCTTCCAAAGACAATGACATCGTCCAAGTACACAAGGACTTCTATAAGATTCATGTCTCCAACAGTCTTCTCCATAAGGCGTTGAAAGGTAGCAGGAGCTCCAGACAGACCCCGAGGCATCCTATTGAATTCGAAGAATCCCACCGGGGTTATGAAGGCTGTCTTCTCCCTGTCTTCTGGGTGCATAGGGATTTGATAGTACCCACTCTTGAGGTCCATCACACTGAACCATTTGGCTCCAGACAAACTTTGTAGGGCATCTTCTATCCTTGGCGTGGTGTATTGGTCAGGGATGGTTCTCCTGTTGAGAGTCCTGTAATCGATACAAAGCCTCAACGACCCATTCTTCTTTCTGACCACCACGATTGGGGAGGCATAGGGACTTCTAGACTCCCGGATCACACCAGTCTTCTTTAGTTCTACAAGTTGTTCCCTCAGATCCTCCAGATCTGCCAGGGGGACCCGCCTGACCCTCTCTCGGAAGGGCTTATCTTCTTGGAGGCGGATCCGATGGGTGGCACTTCTTGCACACCCCACATCGAATTCATCTTCGGAAAAGATCTTCTCCCACCTGGTCAGCTGGGCCTTGACTCTTTCTTTCCAAGCCCTGGGTAGGTTCGGGTTTTCCACGGACAGTTTCTCCCAAACATCTCCTCCGTCACCCGTCCCCTTGACTTCGGACCAAGTGACCGGGGCAGCAGGGCTCACCTGACCAAGCAACACTCTGGCAGGGATCTCCATGGGTCCTCCCGTAGTGTTCCTAACACTCACCGGAACTCTGCCATGGGCCTTCTTCAGGGCCTTGAACGGAATCACTTCTGGTATCACTTCCAGGCCTGAGGACTCTTCCCTTGGGTCTGATTCCAGCATGACAAAGGGGCCAGGTTGTTCCCACGAAAGCTTCACAGTGGCCCTAAGACAGGTTACTTCTCCGGGCTGTAGTACTACTCCTTCTCTGCCAAGTCTCCACACCTTCCCTATCCCCTCTCCCGGGGTCTTCTGCTCTAAGACCAGTCGTTGGTAGGCCGTCTTTAGCATGGGATGGATTTTGGTGGCTGAATGGTTTCTCTCTTTCACGAGAGGGGTCAGGAGTCTCCTGACTAGATCCGTGTTTGTCCCAATGATCAGGGAAATCTTGCTGGCTCCAGGCGGCCGGGGACACACAACTGCCAGGGTGTCAAACACTTCAGCCTTCCCAGCCACGGATGGGTCGAAAGTCATCTTTATGGGCAGGTACCCATCATAAGGGAAACTCTGGGTTCCAAGTCCCCATATCTCCAGCTCTTCTATCTTCTGGATAGGCAGATGACTCAAGTGCCTATCATAGAAGTCCCGGTATAGTAAAGTCACCTGTGCTCCGGTGTCCAAAAGAGCTTTAGTATAGACTCCTTCCACTTGAATGGGCACAGTAGGAGACGGGCCCACCAGTTCCTTTGGGTATGGCCGGACTGGGGTCACCTCTTTTTTTTGGCTTTCGACCCTTGCCCTGCTCCTTTTGGACTTTAATTTTTCCTGAGCCTGGCATGCATTGACTTTCTCCCTCTCAATGGGGGCACAAACCCGCTGAGGGATGTTATTGTTCCTTTTAGGTGGATGTTCCTTCTTTGGGGTGCTGTACTTCCACTGAGGGGTCTTGCCCCCTCCCTCTGGGGTACATCTTGGTGGGGGTGTACTATACCTCCTCCTAGGAGTTTTGTCTCCTCCATTCTTGGCCTTTTTTTTTAGTTTGGAGCGCACTGAAGATGATGGGCACCCGGTTGACTCCTTCACCGGGGCCCTTTGGAGTTTCCCGCCGGCTTGCAATTATCTGTTCTCTTCTTCTTTGGGCTGGAGCATACGTTAGCAAAGTGGCCACTCCCTCCGCAGTTATAGCAAATCACCTCTTCTCGGTCCTGTAGGGAGGCCGGTGCTGAGGTGTTCGGGAACAACTCCTTTCTTGGGCTTGGTTTCTCTCGTCTTCTCTGATCTTTCTCCATCAAAGAGGTCAGCATCTCCAACACTTGGGCCATTTGCGATTTCAGAGTGTCAACCTCCGCATCTCTTTCTGGGCTCTTGACCGAATGGACCAACACTGGTACAGGTGTGACATTCGTCTTGGCCACCTGCTGATCTTCCTCCAGCGCCTCTTCGTCCCTAATAATTTTTATTAGATCAGAGTAGGTTAGTGACATTCCTCCTCCTGAGGTTTTCAGGTGCAGCCAGACCGGGTCTGAGCGCCGGGCTCCCCTCATGATCTGCTTCATGCGTGCTTCATCTGCATCTTTGGGCAGCATTCCCTTCTTCAGTACAATCTTGCATAACTGCCTGTTCAGCCTTCTAACATATTCTGACAGTTTCTCATTCGGCTGCTGGAGAGTGTGTTCAATTTGATAAATCATCTCTGACACCTTCTCCAGCTGACCAAACTCTTCCTGCAGCATGGCCAGGCAATCTTGAGCTGTACAGTTTTCATTTCCAAACCGGAAGCTCTTCACCGATTCTGCCGCGGCACCTTTCAGACTTTCTAAGACTCGCTGTCTCTTCTGTGCCTCAGGCACCTCCCATGCTTCTACTGCCTGCAATGCCTGTTCCACCCAAGTGTCAAAATCTTCCTCCCCCGCAGGGACGGGGAGCTTCCCTGAGAAGGTGCTAAGCTTCCGGTAACTGGCCTCCACATGCACCGTACTGCTTTTCTGGCACTTAATTACAAGGTCTCCTAGAGCATTCAACAATTCAGGCCCTATAGCGGCCAGCGGTGATCCCGGGCTTAATAGTTCCTTAAGCTTTTCTGCTTTAGGGGATAGTGGTGGAGATAATTGTGGGAGTGATGGCTTTGGTGTCTGAAACCATTCTTCCTTCACTGGCAGCATATGTATCAAGTGATAGATCTGATTATCTATGGCTTGTATACTCTGACTTTTAAAATGCTCTGGGATTTCGTTTTTCCATTCTACCAGTGCGTATGTAAACGAGATCACTGGATCTGGCCTAAAATCCATCACCCATGCTTTGTGGCTCGGAGACAGTAACAATACGAGCTGTTTTATCTCCTCTTCCTTCCATCTTTCCCCCGGGAGTACAATGACTACCGCCGCGGTTGGATCGACGCCAATCGCTGCGCACCACTGTGACATTGCCAGCGGGTCCATGCTGGTACTTCTGACCGAATTGATTGCAGCGTGCAACGTACAAGGATCCCGGACTCGAGCCCCCACGTGTAGCACTACCCCCAGTTAAGAGAGCCGCTGATATTGATTTGGGCCCTGCAGTGCACCGCTGTCAACCCCCGGCAATCGGCTCTAACCTCCCGTGGCACAGCTGGTGATAGAGAGATAGGACCGCGTGATCGCAACTGTTGGTGACGCAGTCCTATAACAAACATACACAGAATATACTTTAAAACTCCTATTAAAGTAAGCGGAACTGACACCAAATGTACTTTACCCAGATATTTAACTGAGGCTAATGGGCAAGTAATAAACAACAGTATAACAAGTTGCAGATCCCTGCAACAAACAGTAATAAAGATAAACAGAGTAATCAGAATAATAAAGTATTGCTATGCAACTCTAGCGCTGCCCTTTTACAGCTACTTCCCCTCATGGGTAGACTAACACCCAGCAATGTCTACCTATGCAGTCAGGCCTGACTGATCTAAATGGAAGTTCAGTGAAACAATATTTGCTAGCAATCTCTCGGTGGTGCACTTGAAGAACAACTTTGTAATCCCAACGAATAGTAAAGATAAAGTATCTGTCTTTAAACAGCTCTCACCACCTGGACAAGTCCAAATCCCTTTCCTCCATCGATTCGTCTGGGAACAGGAATCCACCGACATCCAAGTCTTCAATCCTTCTGGTGTACTGCAGCAAGGAGGATTAGATGTCTCTAAGGCTCTGCTAGGCTGGCAGAGGGCTCTTTGGAAAGGAGCACACGGCCCAGGCTTCAGGCCTTGTGCACACAGCAGTTCAGCACAGAGATCCTCTTGCTAGGAGAGGGGTGTCCAAAGAGGCCGACCAAAACTCTGCCTCCCCTTTATAAAGTCTGCCCCAGCAGTCTCTGTTCTGGAGCAATGCACCCTGGGTGCTGCAAGATGTACTGGGAGATGTAGTCTCTCTCTCCTCTGCTTTCACTTCCATAATGTCTCTTTACTTCCTCCCGACTCACCTCTCACCTGGAACTTCTTGTCTCTCTGCATTAAAGGGGAACACCCCGCTACATATATATATATATATATATATATATATACACAAACACACACACACAGCAGTGGCGGCTGGTGCTCAAATTTCTTGGGGGGGGGGGGGTCCATGAAATTTCGACTATATATATATATATATATATATATATATATATAAACTGCAAGTAAGATGAAGGATTCACAAACCCTTGTTTTTTGTCAGTTTGGTATAGTAAGCCTGTAAATAGGGCTTTTCTTATCTTCTTGTGTGTTCTACTGCTTAGCCAATACTAAACTTCTCTGTGTAATGCAAATGTATTAAACATAAATTTAGTTAATGTTAAATATAATTAGTGAAGTGTAAATTTCACAGAATTAGTTAAACCAAATCTGACTTTGGCATATAGCGATGAGTAGTGAAAGAACATCAACTTTTACAATTCAGCTTTCACATGCAGCCTAAATTGTGAACTGGTTATAGTCAGTTTATAGTTGCAAATGGCAGGCTCAGTGACACTTCAAGTCTCCACATGCTGAGCGTGCTGAGCATCAGATGTCTGCCGAATTCCACGCAGTCTGATCTTCCAGTTCCTCAACATCTGCATGGCTCAGGGAGAAAGATCAGATCTAAAGACTACGGTATATGAAATGCATACACACTTACATGGATTGTATCTAATGCTGAGATATAAATTATTAATGTGAAAACACAGACCTGTTACCAAAGATTTCACTTTCTTAAGTGAAAATAACAGTATACAAAGAGCTATGTAACACATTATTTAGAGATACTGAATTAGGTAATAGAGTTTATGATAAATCCAGCAAATTTTTGCTGTACGGCAAAACTCATATAATCTAGGCAGGATGACATTAAACCATGAATATTTTCCAACATGGGTCATAAAGCACTTTAATTGTAAAAGTTTCTTAAATAAGAAGGAGGATCTGACTATGCTGATAAAAAAAAAAAAAATTATTTGAAAACTACTGCGAAAAATTCAACAATATTGTTTTAAAGGAACAAACATGTCATACTTACCTCCACTGTGCAGCTCGTTTTGCACAGAGTGGCCCCGAACCTGGTCTTCTGGGGTCCCTCGGCAGCTGTCTCGGCTTCTCCCCGCAAGAATTCACCACCTTCATGGTAGCGAGCTCGCATAGTGGCGAGTTCTTGCGGGCGCGCTCCCGTGATACAGCTGGCGGCTATAGCCGCTCACTGTATCACTCGGCCCCGCCCTCGGCACGCGGCATCATTGGATGTGATTGACAGCAGCGCGAGCCAATGACTGCGCTGCTTTCAATCAACCAATGAATGAACTGAGAAGCCCAGCCGAGAAGCCCAACCGAGAAGCCCAACCGAGAAGCCAGCGCGTTCACGGCGCGGGACTTTTCGAGGGGTCAGGTAAGTAAACAGGGGCTCAGGGGGGGGGGGCTAATCCTCAGATGTTTTTTCACCTTAATGCATAGAATGCATTAAGGTGAAAAAACTTGTACCTTTACAACCCCTTTAAATCTTACTTGCACAGCTATAACCATACAGGTAATGGTGTGTAGGGACCAACACATTGAAACAGCACTCCCTCTAATCAGTACATAGCACAGTAAAGCCTTCTCAGAACAGACGGTATTCACATGTCTTATAGCACCTCATATCCCAAATATAAGAGAATTATTCTTTACTTCTGGACAATAGGCAGACCCATGCAAATGATTGCTTTACACCTTATTGACCCGATGCACGTCTAGAATCACTGGTGTATAGTGCAAATACAGACTAAAATCATAGAGGTATTTATTTCAAACTGCATACAGCTGTTTCAGTCTTTTTGGCTATCATCAGTGCAGCATATGTAAACCATGGCTTATATATAGTAGGGCTTGAGACTCAGTGGGGTTGATTTACTAAAACTGGAGAGTGCAAAATCTGGTGCAGCTGTTCATGGTAGCCAATCAGCTTCTAACTTCAGCTTGTTCAATTAAGCTTTGACAAAAATAAAACTGGAAGTTGATTGGTAGCTATGCAGAGCTGCGCCAAATTTTCCACCCCCCCAGTTTTAGTAAATCAACTCCAATGAGACAATATAACCACACAGGTTATGGTGAGAAAGAGACGTATGGTAAATATCTACTATAAATGTAACCCATTCTAGCTTCTAATTGGATATGTGTTTAGAATTTAATTACCACTTTAAATACCACTATGGCCCAAAAAAAAAAAAAAAAAAAAAAATATATATATATATATATATATATACCGTATTTATCAGCATATAACACGCACAGGCTTATAACACGCACCATAACTTTAAGAGGGAAGTTTCAGGAAAAAACTTTCCACAGCCCCCTGCGTATAACACGCAGGCACAGTTTACCCTCCATTTTCAGGGTAAAAAAGTGAGTGTTATACGCCAATAAATACAGTATATATATATATATATATATATATATATATATATATATATATATATATATTATACATCAGCAAAGCTGCTAAAATACTGCTAATACATTTTCTATCAATAAAGTACCCACATTTAACACATGACTTTAAACCCTCATGACATTTAAAGAATGGTTATACAATTTTTTGCATTGCACTGGAAAACAACTTAATACTCGGCTAAAGGTTGGAATATGTTAATAACTGCTGTAGCTTAACTTTAGAATTGGCTGCTCTGCTTATGCAACCACATAGCAGCTCCAATCGCCCTAAGCCCCACCTGTGTATAGAGTGCAGCTGAGATAGGAGGAGGTGGGGTCTATGATGTACCGGCTCACAGCACATAAAGTACACAGACCCGGTTCCCTGTATCCCAATGAGATATTAGGAGTTGATAGGGGTGCAGTGAATGGTCACTAATGGCTCCAAGAACCCCAAGCATTTCTGCTCATAACTAATACCAGCGGACATCTGCTAATTCTTACCCTTAGGCATTACACAAGGTTCCATTGTTGTGCAAAAAGCTTATTGCTTTTCTTTTCCTTTAGAAACAACTTTTGATGTATAGCCTATTGCTCTAAGAGAATTTCCATGATAGTAAAATAAAGCTGCACAATGACAGCCGGCAGTTTTTTTCTATATCATTCCTGGACAAGAAGTCAGTGGCATGTTTGAATTCACTTTTTTCACTTTCTTATTAGGTATCATGTGTTCTATCAATCATCCAATACTTTCACAAAATACCCCACTTTTAAGTACACAATGGGGTTTATTTACTATAGCTGGAAAGTGCAAAATCAGGCTCACTTCTGCATAGAAACCAATGAGCTTCCAGGTTTTATTACCAAAGCTTAATTGAACAAGCCGGGGTTAGAAGCTCATTCGTTTCTATGCAGAAGTGAGCCTGATTTTGCACTTTCCAGCTTTAGTAAATAAACCCCATTGTGTACTTAAAAGTGGGGTATCTATGCCTGTATATTTGAACATTATTAAAATATCTTTTACATAAATCATTTGATGGGAATTAGGTGATATATGTTTAGAAATCCTTTAAGTTGAAATGTATCTCTGTGATTGTAAATTCAGTATTAGAGATCAGAACAGATCATGTACATCAGTCACAGAGGTTACTCATGTAATGACATATAGATTACAAGATCAGTATAAATACTAACTTGATTTGTGATTGTCCCTCTTAGCTTCACTCAAAATGTCCTGTAATGATAAAAATGAAGAAGTGAACAAGCTAAGAAATGTATATTTCCACATACACCAGATCAGTTTTTAAATAGGGTATGGTACTAAAAGGCCTAAATGCTTTGGACATCAAGAATTTAGCTTATCATCTACACCATTGGTTCTCAACCCTACTAGTACTGTGACCCCTTGATAAAATTTCCCAAGTTGTGGGGACCCCTTACAGTAAAATAATTTTCGTAGCGTGGGTTGTCAGCACCCAAGGCAAGACAAGTAATTTGCGCCCCTAACCCACGGACATTTAGCGCTCTCTGAGTCCCTTCCACTCGTACAGTATTAAAACATCTTATGGTACATTTTAGGATGTACCACTCTTTCACTTTGTTCTCTTTTCTTTCCCTTTTATCTCCCTCTATCCTAATTTCTTTTTTTTTTTCCCCATCCCTCTCTCTAGCCGTATTTCTTGTTCTTTTTCTCCCCTTTTCTTTGTTCCTCCCCCTCTTTTCCTCTCCCTTCCATGCGTTCTCTATTTGTATTCCTTCTCATACTCCTTGGTAGGGGGGGGGGGAGTGGGATGAGTGGCAGTGCTGGCAGGGAGTTGGGATGAGTGGCAGTGCTGGCAGGGAGTTGGGATGAGTGGCAGTGCTAGTGGGGGTGGGGTCAGTGGCAGTGCTTGGGGGAGTTCTGATCAGCCAACTTAAGTGCTCTTAATCAAGGTCATCTGCTGATCTGATAACTGTAGTGGGGACTTTTAATGGCAACTATAATCACAGGCTGTGTCTCTGACTTTGTGGTGTCTCGCAGCAGTGACACCTATGCTGAAATCAGGCGATAGGGTCTCCTCCAGCCCCTCCCACTTTACATTCCTCACCAGTCATCTGACCTCTAGTCTCTGCCCCCCCCCAGCCATGCCATGAACTGAATGGGAGGCTGCGAAGAGGCTGAGTTGGCGGCCGCGGGCTCCAGGAACAGCCCTACTGGGCGGCTGCAAAAAGGCTGGGAGAGCAAGCTGGGAGAGGATTCGGTGACCCCTGGCAAATCGTCATTCGACCCCCGAGGGGGTCCCAACCCCCAGGTTGAGAACCACTGATCTACACAATAAAGCCCTTCTGCCTTATATTATTAACATTAGCCATTGAGACTAAGAGATTGATTTAAAAATTGAGACTGTTCACTTAGCAAAGTAAATACTGACCTTGCATTGTGAATGTTCCCTGAGCTTGGTAAATATGGTGAATCTGTGGTTACTTCAATCATGTGCAAGCAAAAATCATAAAATAATTGGGTATTCAAGGTAAGCACAGTTTCACCTTATTTACTAAGCTCAGTGTACATCTTTTCTTTTTGCTTAGTGAACAGTCTTTTCGCTTTTAGTAAATCAACCCCTATATTACATGACATAATTTTTTTTACAGGGCTGCTTCTTCCAAAACTGATATTTCAGTTTAAGGTAATTTCTGGAGAGTTGCAGCACCTGACAGTTTTTTTTTTTTGCCTTTCAGGGATTCTGGTGGTGAGGTTTCTTTGCATAAATTCTAAGTTCACCTTTTTATATAAACTGACCCAGTAGTTAAAATACACTGGGGGATATTTAACAAAACTGGTGCACACAGAATCTGGTGCAGCTGTCCATCGTAACCAATCATCTCCCAACTTCAGCTTGTTCAATTAAGCTTTGACAATATAACCTAGAAGCTGATTGGTATATTGTTTAATGCAAATACCATAGCTGTAGTATTTTGTTGTCACCCATGAAGCCTGGCCTAAATACTTTCAATATTTACTTTCCTACATTTTGGCTTAATTCCAGGACACGGCAGTCATTGGGCACTCGCCTCTCGCATTGCAGAAGTGGGTGCGCTTCCATATTCAAAAGCTGTGCAGTGCACTTTCTCTCCTATTACAGAAAAGACATTCCAGTCACACATCCCCTTCAGCATTCTTACTGTTGTACGTCCTTGCAATCCCATACTCTGGTCTATAACAAAATGGCCACCAAGCCTCCTTCCTTGAGAAAAGTTTAAGAAAATATAATTTCTTGTTCATACATCACAGGACACAGAGGCTTAGATAATTTCTTAGTGGGTTAGATAGTCACCACAGGTGATTGGACACTGGCAACCCTAATTACAAGGAGAGTTCCTCCCCTATTGAACCCCTCCCATATGGAGAGCACCTCAGTTTTTTCGCCAGTGTCTAAGGTGGTTGGTCACGTTGAGCATGTGCTAAGAAGAAAGTTTGCAGAATTTGCTTTAACTCATGTGCTGGAAATAAGCATTATATGTATTTGGGCCAGGTATCATGGGTGACAGAAAAGGTATATTAAATATTACAATATTTTTACAAATCACATTTTATGCTACTGGGGTCCCTTGTCTGCATGGGCCAGATAATGCAAAATGTTGACTTAGCCTTTAATTCCCCAGATCTGCACACCTGTTAGGCCCCTTTCACACAGGGCGGAATCTGTCCGAGCAGATACGCCTGCTCAGCTGGGGATCTCTCTGTTGATCCCCACTGAGCAGGTGGATGACAGGTTCGTGTCCGCTCCACTATACATAGCGGACACGGACACAGCCCGCTGCTCTCTATGGGGCGGTCAGATGGAAGTGGACTGCATGTCTATTTCCTTCCAATTGTCGTCCGATCCGATAGATGGTTGGCGAAGGTATCCCCATCCATCTTTTTTTAGTGGACCAAATCATATTCCGGCGGGTGACAGCGGACACACGTCCACTGACATCTGCCGTCCCATAGAAAGCAATGGGTGGTTCGATCAGGTCTGTATGAAAAATGGACATGCGGCCCTAATTTGTCAATTGCATTGAAAGGGGCCTTAACGTCATTATAAAGGGGCCCCACTCTATCTGTTTTGGGTTATGGAGAATGCAACAAAAGGAGCTTAAAGCATTGAGTGTGAATACTCCAAACTTTGAGAACAGAGCCATGAATTATGGCAGGGATATCTCACTGTTGGAATATCCAAGACCAAATGGAATTAGTTTACTAAATTGTACCTAAAAAAAATATAACATATTGGTGGGTCAACTCTTTACAGAGCAAGGGTCAGAAACGAACTACTTATTGTTCATATGTGATTGCTGCTTTTTATCTGTAGTGATAAATGTTGTCCAAATATCAGTTCAGTTTCTATAAAAGTTTCCATAGTTACCTATGCTTTCAATACTTAAACTGTTGCCTGCTGCTGTACACCTAGCAAAGCTCCTCACACAATTTCTCAGCCTCTAGTAGAGTACTCTATCCACTGGCATGGATGGAATGTTTCTACTCATTGAACTGTCCCCAGAGGCTCAGCGGTACAGGGATTTATCTCCTAACTGTTATTGGAAGGTCAAGCTGCATGGTTTTATAGGGCAGGTGTGGCCTGTGAGCAAGCTAAAATGTACTCCCCAACACATAAAATCTATGAGGCAATAAAAATAAACCATCTTCCAGCACATTAAACTATTCACATTTATCTAACAGCTATCCAATGAATTAAATTAGCCCATTGTCACTTTGGGCTCATAGCAGAAGTGCCTAGTTTAACATGACGTCCAATGGTTTCCAGTGAATAACAAAGTCAAATGTGTAATACCCAGACTGAAGGAATTATCAGACAGTTGTTTGCAGCAGCCAATTACGTTCTTCCTTTTGCTAACCAAGATGTAGAAAAATGACAGTTTGCTATGGTCAACAAGTCTACTGATTGATACATCAAATGCTTGTAATATTTAAAATGTGTTTAGGTGTAGCATCAACAATTTGTAAATTTTTAGTTCTCTAACTAATCTATGATTGTAGGACCAAGAAAATGACATTCAAGTACTTCCATGTACAACAATTCTTGTATTGCTTAGAAAATAATTAGTGAAAGGTTGGGTTGCTAAGACAGAAAACACCCAAAAAACTATAAATCACGTCAGCTCAGCTATAACATTATTACCAAGGAATTTGTCTTGTAACAAAAACAAAAGTTGCCTTAGGAATTTTGCAACAGTAAATGGATTCCTATTTGTGTGATGTGTACCAATAACAAATAACCAAGAAGCTACTTCCAGAGTTAGGAAGTTCTTTTTTTAGTGTCTAGACTACAAAGCTCTATCATACGCACAATACCCATTTTAAACTTCTAGGCATACACTTAAACAAACAACATTTACTTTTAGGAAACTATACAGTATAAGAGGTCAAAATGACATCAGTAAATACAAGCTGAAACAAGTGTTTAATGTTCTTATATGTGCTTATGTATTAAAAAAAGACTATTTTTGTCCTGCTTTTATTTGTTCACAGTGATCTCACCCCTGCCTTAGAGTTAATCAATGGCTTACATTTAGCCACAACAAGTATGATAAGTCAGGTTTGTGGTTTATAATATTACATGCATCGAGAGGGATTACCACTGCCTGAGGTCAAGCAGTGAGTCTGTTACTGAACTGGAACTACAACTTGAAGGAAGACACCAAAAACAAGTCAATATAAAAATAAATACAAGAAAATCTGTTTACCAGAAATTGTGTTTTGTTTTTTGGTGACTCTTGGCAGAAAACCATGACTTTTGTATGAAATAAATAGTTCATATTTTGCTAGAAAATTTGTACCTGTTTTTTTGGAAAGCAAAAATGTAGAAACCATGTTAAGAAAAAGTCAGCTGAATTATGACATTGCATTTTTCTGTCTAAATACGTCTATATGTTATAGTACAAAAGATATCATCAGACACATGTGATAAAATTAACAGTACATCAACTGTTATGTTAGAACACCCCATGTACCTTATTAGCAGAGTGCTATGTGGCCAGCAAGTCCCTGACAAGTCTGCTTGTGCTCATCATGTCCTTGGCAGAATCTGCCTTGTGATCAGCATGCCCATAGTGATGAGCCGAACACCCCCGGGTTCGGTTCGCACCAGAACCCGCGAACGGACCGAAAGTTCGAACGAACATTAGAACCCTATTAAATACAATGGATGCGAACGTTCGAATTCTAAAGTGCTAATTATAACAACTATTATGCATGTTATTGTCATAAATAGGGTTTGGGAACCCGGGTTGTGCACCAGGGGACATGTATCAATGCAAAAAGAAGTTTTAAAAACGGTCGTTTTTCGGGAGCAGTCATTTTAATGATGCATAAAGTGAAAAAAAAAAAGTCAAATATTCCTTTAAATATCGTACCTGGGGGGTGTCTAAAGTATGCCTGTGAAGTGCCACGTGTTTCCCGTGTTTAGAACTGTCCCTGCACAAAATGACACTTCTAAAGGAAAAAAAAGCCATTTAAAACTGCTTGCGGCTTTAATGTAATGTCTGGTCCCGGTAATATGGATGAAATTCTTTAAGAAAAATGGCATAGCTACCCCATGACCCCCCCCCTACCCCAGCCCATTACCAGCCCCTTTGGGTCTTGTATGGATATTAAGGGGAACCCCGCACATAAAATAAAAAAGGCCCTATATACTCTGAACAGCCGTATACAGGCGGTGCATACAAGACAGGGACTGTAGGTTTGTTCTTATGTAGAATCTGTTTGTAATTTTGAACAGGTACATTGTTGAAGTGTAGCTCCAGCCCAAAAATCTATTTTTAAACTTTTTGGGAAACATAGGTAAGGGTTATCACCCCTGTAACATTTGTTTTGCTGTCTGTGCCCCTGTTCAGAACATTTCACCTCACTTTCCGTCCCAATGACAACTGTTTTTGAAATGTGGTGTTTTTCTTGAAACAAGGATTGCTGATAAAGCATCAGTACAGATGAGACCCCTTTCTCCCATATTTATTCTTACAGGAGAGAATTTTCCTTTCTAGGGGTAGATTTCCTCTCACTTCCTGTTGTCTTCTTTCGTTTGCAAGTAGGAGTCGTTTGTAAGTTGGATGTTTGAAAGTAGGGACCTGCCGTATATACTCTGCAGAAATAGGCCCCTTAGTTGTTGGTGTTGGCACAACACTGTAAGCACTCAGTTACTCTTGGTTGGTGCTGGAACGCCCTGCTGTCAACTATTATATCAGGAATTTTAATTACATATAATTGTTGAACAGTGGTAGTAAAAATTGGGGCTTTGATGGTGGTGCTGGTGCCACAACACTGTAAGCCCTGACAGTTACTCTTGGTGGGTGCAGCAATGGGCCCTGCTGTTAATTATTAGATCAAGAATTGTAATTACATGCCCCTTTTGAACAGGGGCTGAAAAATTGGGCCTTTCGTGGTGGTGGTGGTGGTGGCGTTGCCACAAGACTGTAAGCCCTCAGAGTTACTCTTGGTGGGTGCAGCAATGGACCCTGCTGTGAATTATTAGATCAAGAATTGTAATTGCATGCCCCTGTTGAACAGGGGCTGAAAAATTGGGCCTTAGGCACTGGTGGCACAACACTACAACCCCTCACAGATACTGTACTTGGAGCACAGCAATGAGCCCTGTTGCAAAGTATTGCTTCAAAAATTGTAATGACACGCCCCTGTTAAACAGGGGCTGAAAAATTGGGCCTTAGGCACTGGTGCCACAACACTCCAACCCCTCACAGATACTGTACTTGGAGCACAGCAATGAGCCCTATGGCAAATTATTGCTAAAAAAATTGTAATTACACGCCCCTGTAAAACAGGGGCTGAAAAATTGGGCCTTAGCCACTGGTGGCGGCACCCATAAACAAAAATGATCTTCCAAGCTATCATCATCAATCGTATCATTGAGGACTCGGAGGAGGAGGATAGCCAGTCAACATAACAGCACAGGCACTCAGCATCAGCATCAGTCTTGAAGGGATGTGACATGTTAAAATCAATTAGTCTGTTATATCAGCATCAGGTGTGTGGTAGCTGGTGGTGATCCAAGACTGGTTCATCTTGATGAAAGTCAGTCGATCAACCGAGTCGGTGGACAGGCGCACCCTGTGATCCGTGACAAATCCTCCAGCAGCACTGAATGTGCGTTCCGAAAGAACGCTGGATGCAGGACAGGCCAGTAGCTCAATTGCATACTGTGCAAGCTCTGGCCAGTGATCCATCCTCAAGACCCAGTAAGCCAGAGGATTTTCGGTGGGGAAGGTGTCCAAGTCTGACCTTGCCCCTAGATATTCCTGCACCATGTTTATCAGACGCTGGCGATGGTTGCTGGAACCGATCATACTTTGGGGCTGCGGACTAAAGAATTGTCTGAACGCATCGGTCAGACGGCCACCTTCCCACCGCTCCTTCTTTGACTGGCCGAAGCCTCAGCAACTCGTTGTCCAGGACCAGGAGTTTGTAACCTCCCAGTCTCTGGGAACGCGTTGCACAGACCTTTCTGCAAGGCCTCCCGGAGTTGTCTCATCCTCTGCTCCCTCTGCGACGGTAACATAAGGTCCGCAACCTTACCCTTGTACCGTGGATCAAGGAGAGTGGCCAGCCAGTAATGGTCCCTCTCCTTGATCCGAAGAATACGAGGATCCTTCCGCAGACTTTGCAGGATCAGGGAGGCCATGCAGCGTAGGTTTGCTGAGGCATTCGCTCCGGAGTCCTCTGGGTCACTAAGGACGACATGATCCGCAGCCACCTCCTCCCAGCCACGTACAAGTCCACTGGTTTCTTGGGACTGTAAATCATCCCTAAAAGACTGCTGCTGATGATGCTGAGTGCCAGCCTCCACCTCCATGCTGACACAATCCTCCTCCTCCTCCTCCTCCTCCTCCTCTTCCTGTGCGATGGGTGGGACAGAAGGAACACTGTCTGGGTAAAGGGGGCCTTGAGAGGCAAGGAAGTCCTCCTCTTCCTGCCTCTGTTCTGCCTCAAGTGCCCTGTCCATTATTCCACGCAGCGTGTGCTCCAACAGGTGGACAAGAGGTACAGTGTCACTGATGCATGCACTGTCACTGCTCACCATCCTCGTGGCCTCCTCAAATGGTGCCAGGACAGTGCATGCATCCCTGATCATGCCCCACTGGCGTGGAGAAAAAAAACCAAGCTCCCCTGACCCTGTCCTGGTGCCGTAGTCGCACAGGTACTCATTGATGGCCCTCTGCTGCGTGTGCAGCCGCTGCAGCATGGCCAACGTTGAGTTCCACCTGGTGGGCATGTCACATATAAGGCGGTTCTTTGGCAGGTTCAACTCCTTTTGCAGCTCAGCCAGGCGAGCACTGGCATTATAAGATCTGCGGAAATGCACACAGACTTTCCTGGCCTGCCTCAGGACATCCTGTAAGCCCGGGTACCTGCCCAAGAACCGCTGCACCACCAGGTTAAGGACGTGAGCCACACAGGGCACATGGGTCAGTTGTCCCTGTCGGAGGGCGGAGAGGAGGTTGGTGCCATTGTCGCAAACCACCATTCCTGGCTTAAGCTGGCGTGGCGTCAACCACCTCTCGGCCTGGCCCTGCAGAGCAGACAGGACCTCTGCCCCAGTGTGGCTTCTGTCCCCCAAACACACCAGCGCAAGCACGGCATGGCATCTTTTTGCCTGCGTACTTGCGTAGCCCCGTGAACGGCTACGGAGCACCGCTGGTTCATAGGACAAACCACAGGAAGAGGCCATGGAGGAAGAAGAAGAGGAGGGGGTGGAGGAGAGAGGTGTGTCACAACCAGTAGTAGCATTTTGGAGGCGTGGCGGTGGGACAACCTCCAACACTACTGCACCTTGTCCTGCATCCTTCCCAGCTGCCAAAAGAGTGACCCAATGGGCCGTGAAAGAAAGGTAACGTCCCTGTCCATGCCTGCTGGACCATGAGTCAGCGGTAATATGCACCTTACCGCTGACCGCCCTGTCCAGCGAGGCCAAGACATTGCCTTCCACATGCCGGTAGAGAGCCGGAATAGCCTTCCATGAGAAAAAGTGGCGTTTGGGAACCTGCCACTGAGGAACCGCACATTGCACAAACTCACGGAAGGGGGCCGAGTCTACCAACTGAAAAGGCAGCAGTTGAAGCGCTAGCAATTTAGCCAAGCTAGCATTCAACCGCTGGGCATGTGGATGGCTGGGAGTGAACTTCTTTCGACGGTCCAGCAGCTGGGGCAGGGAAATTTGCCTGCTAGAATCGGACGTCGGTGTACTGCTAGCAGAGTGGCCGCAAGTACTTGGCTGTGACACACCTAATTCTACACCTTCATTCCTCTCAGTGCATGTTTCAGAGAGGACTGAAGTTATAGTGGGGTTGGAGATCCCAGCTGATGCGGTGCAAGGAGAGGTCCGCTTTGTTCTTTGGTGTGGGTCTTTGAGGTAGGCTTGCCAACGAGCTGCATGGCAGGTCAACATATGTCTGGTCAGGCATGTGGTACCCAAGCGGCTGATGTTTTGGCCACGCGATATACGCTTGAGACATATGTTGCAAACAGCAGCTGTGCGATCTGATGCACTAGCCTCAAAAAAGGCCCACACCAAAGAACTTTTTGAATGACGGGCAGAGGCAGCGCCCTGCACAGGCGGAGCTCTGCGGTGTGATTCCGTCGGTGTACTGCCCTTACGCTGGCCACCAAAGGGCATCCTGCCTCGTTGGAGATGTGCCTCCTCCTCATCCTCCTCCTCCTCCTCTCTCCTATTAGGCACCCACGTGGAGTCAGTGACCTCATCATCACCTCCCTCCTCATCACTGGAGCCAATCTGGCAGTATGCTGCAGCTGCTGGAACATGACTGCCAGATTGGTGTCCTTCTTGAGCATCCCCTCTGTCTGCTCTCACGCTACTGCCTTCCTCTAGCTGGGTTTCATCATCAGACCCTTCGAAACGCTGGGCATCCTCCTGGAGCATGTACCCAACACTGTGCTGAAACAGTTCGGGGGACTCCTCAGGAGGAGGACATGGTGGGTCTAGGGAAGGAGTGACTGATGATGAGTCTGACATTGATACCAGGGAAGAGGACGCTTTGGCAGCTGCTTTTCCAGTACCCTGAGCCTGGGTGAGAGAGGATGAGGAGGAGGAGGAGGGCTTGGTCATCCACTCTACCAAGTCTTCGGCATGATGTGGCTCAACATGTCCAGCTGCCGAAAAGAAGGACAAGCGTGTCCCATGGCCATGTGCTGATGACAATGCACCGCGTCCACGACCAGCACTGTTGCCCCCAGACACAGAGCCTGCTTGCCCTCTTTTATTGCCTCCTGACTGTCTGCCTCTCCTTGTTTGCCTTCCAGACATTCTAATAGATGGCCTGCAGGGAGATGGGAAAAAAGCAATAAGGGCTACCTTCAGGTGTCCTTCTCTGTCCCTTGAAACAAGGACTTTGACAGTGAAAGAAACTGACACACTCTCCCTACCTACAGTTTTCTGTCCCTAGAAAAAATGTTTTTTTTAAGCACAATTTAGCACAAGGAGAATTCACTCACTGTCCTTCCAGGTCCCTGGAAACAAGGACTTTGACAGTGAAAGAAACTGACACACTCTCCCTACCTACAGTTTCTTGTCCCTAGAAAATATGTTTTTTTTAAGCACAATTTAGCACAAGGAGAATTCACTCACTGTCCTTCCAGGTCCCTGGAAACAAGGACTTTGACAGTGAAAGAAACTGACACACTCTCCCTACCTACAGTTTTCTGTCCCTAGAAAAAATGTTTTTTTTAAGCACAATTTAGCAGAAGGAGAATTCACTCACTGTCCTTCCAGGTCCCTGGAAACAAGGACTTTGACAGTGAAAGAAACTGACACACTCTCCCTACCTACAGTTTTCTGTCCCTAGAAAAAATGTTTTTTTTAAGCACAATTTAGCACAAGGAGAATTCACTCACTGTCCTTCCAGGTCCCTGGAAACAAGGACTTTGACAGTGAAAGAAATTGACACACTCTCCCTACCTACAGTTTTCTGTCCCTAGAAAAAATGTTTTTTTTAAGCACAATTTAGCACAAGGAGAATTCACTCACTGTCCTTCCAGGTCCCTGGAAACAAGGACTTTGACAGTGAAAGAAACTGACACACTCTCCCTACCTACAGTTTTCTGTCCCTAGAAAAAATGTTTTTTTTAAGCACAATTTAGCACAAGGAGAATTCACTCACTGTCCTTCCAGGTCCCTGGAAACAAGGACTTTGACAGTGAAAGAAACTGACACACTCTCCCTACCTACAGTTTTCTGTCCCTAGAAAAAATGTTTTTTTTAAGCACAATTTAGCACAAGGAGAATTCACTCACTGTCCTTCCAGGTCCCTGGAAACAAGGACTTTGACAGTGAAAGAAACTGACACACTCTCCCTACCTACAGTTTTCTGTCCCTAGAAAAAATGTTTTTTTTAAGCACAATTTAGCACAAGGAGAATTCACTCACTGTCCTTCCAGGTCCCTGGAAACAAGGACTTTGACAGTGAAAGAAACTGACACACTCTCCCTACCTACAGTTTTCTGTCCCTAGAAAAAATGTTTTTTTTAAGCACAATTTAGCACAAGGAGAATTCACTCACTGTCCTTCCAGGTCCCTGGAAACAAGGACTTTGACAGTGAAAGAAACTGACACACTCTCCCTACCTACAGTTTTCTGTCCCTAGAAAAAATGTTTTTTTTAAGCACAATTTAGCACAAGGAGAATTCACTCACTGTCCTTCCAGGTCCCTGGAAACAAGGACTTTGACAGTGAAAGAAACTGACACACTCTCCCTACCTACAGTTTTCTGTCCCTAGAAAAAATGTTTTTTTTAAGCACAATTTAGCACAAGGAGAATTCACTCACTGTCCTTCCAGGTCCCTGGAAACAAGGACTTTGACAGTGAAAGAAACTGACACACTCTCCCTACCTACAGTTTTCTGTCCCTAGAAAAAATGTTTTTTTTAAGCACAATTTAGCACAAGGAGAATTCACTCACTGTCCTTCCAGGTCCCTGGAAACAAGGACTTTGACAGTGAAAGAAACTGACACACTCTCCCTACCTACAGTTTTCTGTCCCTAGAAAAAATGTTGTTTTTAAGCACAATTTAGCACAAGGAGAATTCACTCACTGTCCTTCCAGGTCCCTGGAAACAAGGACTTTGACAGTGAAAGAAACTGACACACTCTCCCTACCTACAGTTTTCTGTCCCTAGAAAAAATGTTTTTTTTAAGCACAATTTAGCACAAGGAGAATTCACTCACTGTCCTTCCAGGTCCCTGGAAACAAGGACTTTGACAGTGAAAGAAACTGACACACTCTCCCTACCTACAGTTTTCTGTCCCTAGAAAAAATGTTTTTTTTAAGCACAATTTAGCACAAGGAGAATTCACTCACTGTCCTTCCAGGTCCCTGGAAACAAGGACTTTGACAGTGAAAGAAACTGACACACTCTCCCTACCTACAGTTTTCTGTCCCTAGAAAAAATGTTTTTTTTAAGCACAATTTAGCACAAGGAGAATTCACTCACTGTCCTTCCAGGTCCCTGGAAACAAGGACTTTGACAGTGAAAGAAACTGACACACTCTCCCTACCTACAGTTTTCTGTCCCTAGAAAAAATGTTTTTTTTAAGCACAATTTAGCACAAGGAGAATTCACTCACTGTCCTTCCAGGTCCCTGGAAACAAGGACTTTGACAGTGAAAGAAACTGACACACTCTCCCTACCTACAGTTTTCTGTCCCTAGAAAAAATGTTTTTTTTAAGCACAATTTAGCACAAGGAGAATTCACTCACTGTCCTTCCAGGTCCCTGGAAACAAGGACTTTGACAGTGAAAGAAACTGACACACTCTCCCTACCTACAGTTTTCTGTCCCTAGAAAAAATGTTTTTTTAAGCACAATTTAGCACAAGGAGAATTCACTCACTGTCCTTCCAGGTCCCTGGAAACAAGGACTTTGACAGTGAAAGAAACTGACACACTCTCCCTACCTACAGTTTTCTGTCCCTAGAAAAAATGTTTTTTTTAAGCACAATTTAGCACAAGGAGAATTCACTCACTGTCCTTCCAGGTCCCTGGAAACAAGGACTTTGACAGTGAAAGAAACTGACACACTCTCCCTACCTACAGTTTTCTGTCCCTAGAAAAAATGTTTTTTTTAAGCACAATTTAGCACAAGGAGAATTCACTCACTGTCCTTCCAGGTCCCTGGAAACAAGGACTTTGACAGTGAAAGAAACTGACACACTCTCCCTACCTAAGGTTTTCTGTCCCTAGAAAAAATGTTTTTTTTAAGCACAATTTAGCACAAGGAGAATTCACTCACTGTCCTTCCAGGTCCCTGGAAACAAGGACTTTGACAGTGAAAGAAACTGACACACTCTCCCTACCTACAGTTTTCTGTCCCTAGAAAAAATGTTTTTTTAAGCACAATTTAGCACAAGGAGAATTCACTCACTGTCCTTCCAGGTCCCTGGAAACAAGGACTTTGACAGTGAAAGAAACTGACACACTCTCCCTACCTACAGTTTTCTGTCCCTAGAAAAAATGTTTTTTTTAAGCACAATTTAGCACAAGGAGAATTCACTCACTGTCCTTCCAGGTCCCTGGAAACAAGGACTTTGACAGTGAAAGAAACTGACACACTCTCCCTACCTACAGTTTTCTGTCCCTAGAAAAAATGTTTTTTTTTAAGCACAATTTAGCACAAGGAGAATTCACTCACTGTCCTTCCAGGTCCCTGGAAACAAGGACTTTGACAGTGAAAGAAACTGACACACTCTCCCTACCTACAGTTTTCTGTCCCTAGAAAAAATGTTTTTTTTAAGCACAATTTAGCACAAGGAGAATTCACTCACTGTCCTTCCAGGTCCCTGGAAACAAGGACTTTGACAGTGAAAGAAACTGACACACTCTCCCTACCTACAGTTTTCTGTCCCTAGAAAAAATGTTTTTTTTAAGCACAATTTAGCACAAGGAGAATTCACTCACTGTCCTTCCAGGTCCCTGGAAACAAGGACTTTGACAGTGAAAGAAACTGACACACTCTCCCTACCTACAGTTTTCTGTCCCTAGAAAAAATGTTTTTTTAAGCACAATTTAGCACAAGGAGAATTCACTCACTGTCCTTCCAGGTCCCTGGAAACAAGGACTTTGACAGTGAAAGAAACTGACACACTCTCCCTACCTACAGTTTTCTGTCCCTAGAAAAAATGTTTTTTTTAAGCACAATTTAGCACAAGGAGAATTCACTCACTGTCCTTCCAGGTCCCTGGAAACAAGGACTTTGACAGTGAAAGAAACTGACACACTCTCCCTACCTACAGTTTTCTGTCCCTAGAAAAAATGTTTTTTTTAAGCACAATTTAGCACAAGGAGAATTCACTCACTGTCCTTCCAGGTCCCTGGAAACAAGGACTTTGACAGTGAAAGAAACTGACACACTCTCCCTACCTACAGTTTTCTGTCCCTAGAAAAAATGTTTTTTTTTAAGCACAATTTAGCACAAGGAGAATTCACTCACTGTCCTTCCAGGTCCCTGGAAACAAGGACTTTGACAGTGAAAGAAACTGACACACTCTCCCTACCTACAGTTTTCTGTCCCTAGAAAAAATGTTTTTTTTAAGCACAATTTAGCACAAGGAGAATTCACTCACTGTCCTTCCAGGTCCCTGGAAACAAGGACTTTGACAGTGAAAGAAACTGACACACTCTCCCTACCTACAGTTTTCTGTCCCTAGAAAAAATGTTTTTTTAAGCACAATTTAGCACAAGGAGAATTCACTCACTGTCCTTCCAGGTCCCTGGAAACAAGGACTTTGACAGTGAAAGAAACTGACACACTCTCCCTACCTACAGTTTTCTGTCCCTAGAAAAAATGTTTTTTTTAAGCACAATTTAGCACAAGGAGAATTCACTCACTGTCCTTCCAGGTCCCTGGAAACAAGGACTTTGACAGTGAAAGAAACTGACACACTCTCCCTACCTACAGTTTTCTGTCCCTAGAAAAAATGTTTTTTTAAGCACAATTTAGCACAAGGAGAATTCACTCACTGTCCTTCCAGGTCCCTGGAAACAAGGACTTTGACAGTGAAAGAAACTGACACACTCTCCCTACCTACAGTTTTCTGTCCCTAGAAAAAATGTTTTTTTTAAGCACAATTTAGCACAAGGAGAATTCACTCACTGTCCTTCCAGGTCCCTGGAAACAAGGACTTTGACAGTGAAAGAAACTGACACACTCTCCCTACCTACAGTTTTCTGTCCCTAGAAAAAATGTTTTTTTTAAGCACAATTTAGCACAAGGAGAATTCACTCACTGTCCTTCCAGGTCCCTGGAAACAAGGACTTTGACAGTGAAAGAAACTGACACACTCTCCCTACCTACAGTTTTCTGTCCCTAGAAAAAATGTTTTTTTTAAGCACAATATAGCACAAGGAGAATTCACTCACTGTCCTTCCAGGTCCCTGGAAACAAGGACTTTGACAGTGAAAGAAACTGACACACTCTCCCTACCTACAGTTTTCTGTCCCTAGAAAAAATGTTTTTTTTAAGCACAATTTAGCACAAGGAGAATTCACTCACTGTCCTTCCAGGTCCCTGGAAACAAGGACTTTGACAGTGAAAGAAACTGACACACTCTCCCTACCTACAGTTTTCTGTCCCTAGAAAAAATGTTTTTTTTAAGCACAATTTAGCACAAGGAGAATTCACTCACTGTCCTTCCAGGTCCCTGGAAACAAGGACTTTGACAGTGAAAGAAACTGACACACTCTCCCTACCTACAGTTTTCTGTCCCTAGAAAAAATGTTTTTTTTTAAGCACAATTTAGCACAAGGAGAATTCACTCACTGTCCTTCCAGGTCCCTGGAAACAAGGACTTTGACAGTGAAAGAAACTGACACACTCTCCCTACCTACAGTTTTCTGTCCCTAGAAAAAATGTTTTTTTTAAGCACAATTTAGCACAAGGAGAATTCACTCACTGTCCTTCCAGGTCCCTGGAAACAAGGACTTTGACAGTGAAAGAAACTGACACACTCTCCCTACCTACAGTTTTCTGTCCCTAGAAAAAATGTTTTTTTAAGCACAATTTAGCACAAGGAGAATTCACTCACTGTCCTTCCAGGTCCCTGGAAACAAGGACTTTGACAGTGAAAGAAACTGACACACTCTCCCTACCTACAGTTTTCTGTCCCTAGAAAAAATGTTTTTTTTAAGCACAATTTAGCACAAGGAGAATTCACTCACTGTCCTTCCAGGTCCCTGGAAACAAGGACTTTGACAGTGAAAGAAACTGACACACTCTCCCTACCTACAGTTTTCTGTCCCTAGAAAAAATGTTTTTTTAAGCACAATTTAGCACAAGGAGAATTCACTCACTGTCCTTCCAGGTCCCTGGAAACAAGGACTTTGACAGTGAAAGAAACTGACACACTCTCCCTACCTACAGTTTTCTGTCCCTAGAAAAAATGTTTTTTTTAAGCACAATTTAGCACAAGGAGAATTCACTCACTGTCCTTCCAGGTCCCTGGAAACAAGGACTTTGACAGTGAAAGAAACTGACACACTCTCCCTACCTACAGTTTTCTGTCCCTAGAAAAAATGTTTTTTTTAAGCACAATTTAGCACAAGGAGAATTCACTCACTGTCCTTCCAGGTCCCTGGAAACAAGGACTTTGACAGTGAAAGAAACTGACACACTCTCCCTACCTACAGTTTTCTGTCCCTAGAAAAAATGTTTTTTTTAAGCACAATATAGCACAAGCACAAAACACACTGACACTCTCCCTACCTATCCTTCTCTTTCCCTAAACTAAAGGAATCCAGGTTAAGCAAGAAAGAAATAAAAGTCACTGTCCCTGCCTATGCTGCTCTATCCCTGCTCCGGAATACACTACACTAGGCCGCCGTGCTGGCGGCCTTTTATAGTGTGGGGCGTGTACTAAACACCCTCAGCAATAATTGGCCACAGGCATCCTGCCTGTGGCCAATCATTGCTCTCCTCGCTGCCGCGCTGTGATTGGCCAAGCATGCGGGGTCACAGTGCATGCTTGGCCAATCACAGCGCCTGGATGACACTGCGATGGCGTAGTGCATTGTGGGCCGTTCGCGTCACTCGAATTTGGCGCGAACGGCCCAAATCGTTCGATCTTCGTCGAACGATCGAACAGCCGATGTTCGAGTCGAACGTATGTTCGACTCGAACACGAAGCTCATTCCTACATGCCCATAACGTACAGTTGCATATGCTGTGCATGTTTGCTAACCATATTGGATGTATTGCTTTTATGCCACGCACATCCCTCTCAGATTGCTCAGTGCTAAATATGTCCTAGTGAAGTGATTTTTGTGTTTTGCAATTCCCTTGCAGAGAACACAATATGGTCAGCATGTCATTGTAAAGCCCCGTACACACGGTCGGACTTCCATCGGACTTTTGTTGGGCAAAAGTTTGTCCAACTTTTGTCCGATGAAAACAAACAAAAAAAAAGTTTGTCCGATGGAGCGTACACACGGTCGGATTGTTGGTCCAACTTGCTCAAAATGAAGTTTGTTGGCCAAAAGTCCGACCGTGTGTGCGGGGCTTAAAAATCCCATGTTGTAAGCATGTCCTGTCAGAGTTCTATAAGGTCAGTATGTACTTGGTAGATGATCCAATGTGATCAGCATACCCTGGCAGTGCTCTAAATGCACATCATGTTCTTGGCAGAGTGCCCACTGTGCTGAACGTGATCTTTGAGGAGAGTGACCATAGGGTCAGACCTTCCCTGACAGAGTACTCATTGTGGCCAGGACATCCATGACAGAGCCTTCCTTCTGCACAACACGTCCTTGGCAGAATTTCCCATATGCTCATCATATACCTGGAAGTAGACATATGCACAACGTAAAAATTTGTTTAGTTTGGTTTCGTTTCTGTGCGTTTCCGTTGATTCATAACGATTCGTAATTTCGTAAGACGTGGGTTATCGTATTCAGACTTTTTCGTATTTCCGTAAGGGTTATTTTTCCGTTGATTCGTTTTTCCGTTAGTCTAATTTTCGTTGATTTGAAATTCGTATTTACGTTATATTTTATATTCGAGCGCGTTCGTATTTTTGTAAGAACTATATTTTCGTTGATTTGCAATGATTCGTATTTTCGTGTCTAATTTCCGTTGATTGGAAAATCGTACTTTTGTAGATTTAATTACATTCGTACGTTCGTTAGAATACATTTTCCGTTTATTCGAAACACTACTCATCGTAATTTTGTAATTCGTACTTTCGTGAGATTGACTGGCTCATTTATTCGTACTTTCGTAACATTGTTTTCGTAGATTCGTAATCGGGGCATAATTCGTAATTTTACGTAATGTGTCAGAATAGGAGAAAACAAAAATATGTCAGAGATATTACAAAATACAAATATAGAAATTAGAATCTAGACAGAGTATGCTTAAGAAACAAAGAATTTCTCTCTCACAAGTCACAACTTAACTCACAAATCCACCAAAACAGTGCCACCTACCCAACCACACCCTATCTGGACTGTGGATGGAATGCACAGAAAAACAGACAAGGCAATAAGAAACAAGCTCATTGGGGGAAGGGACAACCTCTTCAGGGGAAGGGACAAGCTTTTTGGCCAACGTCCAGAAATATTTCAGAACAAACTAATTCGAATTTTCGTTATTTTGTATTTTCGTTGTTTTGATTTCCGTTTTCCGAATATTCGTAATTTATTTTTTTCGTTCATTTTGATTTTCGTTATTTTGAATCTTTGTTTGGTATTTTTGTTGTTTTGATTTCCGTTTTCCGAATATTCGTAATTTTGTGTTTTCGTTCATTTTGATTTTCGTTATTTTGAATCTTTGTTCGGTATTTTCGTTGCTTCTATGTTTTCGTTTTTTCACTCTTTCGTATTTTCGCTGGTTCTAATTTAATAATTTCGTATTTTCGTTGTTTTCCATATTCGTTCTTTTCGATAATTCGTTGGTAATTGTAGTAAACTGTTCGTTCATTCGTATGTTTACGAATTAACGAATATAGTGAATTTTGACGAATAACGAATTCGTAACTAAACGAATTGCACATGTCTACCTGGAAGGTTGCCCAATGGGCTCAGCATGAGGACCAGTGTGCTTAGCATGCTCCATGTGCTAAGCACAACCCTCGCAGAATTTTCCATTTTATTTTTGGCTTCGGGCCTACACCTCTGCTGCTGCTCCACACATACCCACTCAGGCCGCAGACCAGGTATAAAGACCCAAATCACCTGACCTTCTCCGAATAAATACCTTCTCCCACCATCCGAGGCGGCCCAAGGAAACTCCTGCTGATTGGCTGAGAGACGTATATACACTCATAACCTGAATCCACTGTAATTCCTCCCACTGATGCCAAAGGTAACAGTGCCACCTATTGGCAAAAGGGAGAAATCACAGTTAACGCCAGGCTTAGGGGAAACCCAATTAGCCAGGCTAACTACCACCAACACAACTAAATTTACTAGCAGCCCTGTTTAGGACTAGGGTGCTACAATATATATATATATATATATATATATATATATATATATATACACACACTGTATATATACCATTCTGTGCAAACGCTTTCAATTAATTAAGAATGCTTTCGTAAATAGAAGTGTTAATGGTTTATTTTATCAATTACCAAGATGGAAACACAAAGGAACAGAAGAGAAATCCAAATCAAATCAAAATTTGATGTGACCACCCTTTGCCTTCAGAACAACATCAATTCTTCTAGGTACATTTACGCACAGTTTTTTAAGAAATTCGACAGGTAGGTTGTTCCAAACATCTTGGAGAACTAACTACACTTTTGTGGATGCAAGCTGAAATCGTTCTGTCTCCTCATGTAATCCCAGACAGACTCGATGATGTTGAGATCAGTGCTCTGTGGGGGCCAAACCATCATCAGTATTCCTTGTTTTTCATTATACTGAAGATAGTTCATAATGACATTGGCTGTATGTTTGGGGTTGTTGTCCTGCTGCAGAATACATTTGGGGCCAATTAAATGCCTTCCTGATTGTATGGTATGATGGCTAATTATCTGCATGTATTTTTCAGCATTGATGACCCCATAATTTCTGACCAAATCTGCAACTCTATTTGCAGAAATGCAGCCCCAAACTTGCAAGAATCCTCCACTATGTTTTACTGTTGCCTGCAGACACTCATTATTTTACCACTCTCCAGCCCTTTTGCGAACAAACTGACTCTTGCTGCAGCCAAATCTTTCCACATTTTGATTCATCAGTCTAGAGCACCTGCTGCCATTTTTTTTTGCACCCCAGTTGCTATGTTTTTTGTGCATAATTGAGTCTCTTATCCTTGTCTCCATGTCAGAGGTATGGATTTTTGGCCGCAATTCTTCTATGAGGACCACTTCTGGCCAGACATCTTCAGACATTAGATGGCTGTACCTGGGTCCCACTGGTTTCCATCAGTTTTGTGCTGATGACCTGTGACATGAAACTGTCTTCCACAAGTTCACCTTAAGCTGGCCATACATTATACGATTTTCTTGTTCAATTTTCTTTAGATTTACCTTCAACTATGTAGTGCAAGGCCTGCCTGATTGCATACAAATCGAAAGCATTTAGGTTTGATATTATATGGTTTTTGGTAAATCTAAAGGAAAATTGTACAAGAAAAGTGTATAATGTATGGTAAGCCTTATGGCCCGTACACACGATCTGAAAATCAGACGACAGATTGTCTGACTTTTTTTGCTTAATAGTCGCAAGTAGAAATTAAATAGGTTACTAAAGTCACGAAAATTCTCGTACGACAGAAAAAAAAAAATCGGAAGTGATGTCATGTGTTGTAATGTATTTGTATTGTATTTTCGGACAACAACTATACTGACTAAAGAAAATCGTACGATCTGGTATCGTACGAGGAAAATTTTCGTGCTTGTCTGATCGAATAATATTGGATGAATTGTCGTGATCGGCCCTCGAAAGTTCTGTACTAATGATCCGATTATCGTACGATCGCGTCAAAAGCGGTATTTTTCGTCCGATTTTCAGATCCTGTATACGGGCCATTAGTAGCAGAGTCTGGCTGTTTCACTCAGTTTTAAGCCTCCTACACAGCTGTTTCTGTTTCAGATAATGACTGTGTTTCAACCTAAATACAAAATTGATCATTAGCACCTGCTTGGTATAATTGGTTAATCATACCTTGCTCTAACCCTACAAAATCCCTGACATAGTGCAAGTGTACAAAGTGTGTACGTGTAAGAATTGATACTTGTGACTACCCTTTGCCTTCAAACAACAAATATTGATTTGATTCGTTTTTTCTTTCTGTTAGCTCAATTTACATTTAGTAAATTGATAAAAATAAACAATTAAAAAATATATTTTTGAAGGTATTCTGACTTTGCAGCATTTCTTCACACCTGCCTAAAATTTTTGGACAGTACTGTATATATATTTGTTATTATTATAATATAATTTTATATATATAAAACTCTATACATTTAGCTTAAAGTACATTCAAATAATGTACCACCGTCAGACAAATCTGTGGACATTCAGCAGATGACATGTCCTAGTGAAAAAATTCCTCTTTAGGAATGAGCCAATGGCTTGATACAGTCTTTAAGGGGGTGATCTCTTCAACTCATCCTTCTTTCCTTTTTCTGTAAGGCCGGGTTAACACTGGTGCGACAAACACTCCGACATTGGGAGCTCATGTCGCATGACATGTGACAATCAATGTTTCCCTATGGGAGCCGTCTTATCTGGTCCGACACATGTCGGTCCGACTTTGATAATGCTCCCTGTACTACCTTGGTCCGACTTTGATCCTACTTCAGCCCATTGACTATCATTGAAGTCGGATCAAAGTCGGAACGCCGTCTTGCATGATCCGACTGCGTGGAGTTTCCCCTCAAGATTCATACCAAACACAGTGCCTGGTATTGGCGGGGATCCAAGTCGGATCCCCGTTCATTGAAAGTCGGACGTATGTCGGCTTCAAGTCGCAGGGCAAAGTCGGATCCAAAGTAGGACAAGTGTCGTGTCACACAAGTGTGAACCCAGCCTCAATGAAATAAAATGTTAATTGTTCACAAGTTTGATTACTTGTTGCCACACCTGTGTGTATGTTACAAACATTGTTGCATAATTTTGTACTTTGACGATTTTGCCATCAATCGTCCTCTTTACAGAAACTTATAGTATAGCTATAACTTCAGCTCATGCAAGGGGGCACACCTATGGAAAGCCTAAAGCAGAATCATGAAAATGTGTGAACAGTCAGTGTACACGAGTCTAGCACAGGTCCCTCCCCAGCCCCAGGCAGCATCTCCTTCTCTGCTGTTCACCCCAATTCTCTTGCGTAACAGTAATATCAGCAGTTTACAGATTGGAGCCAAACTAAGCTTCCCTGAAGGCAATGCAGTCTGTTTATCAGAAAAACCTGATCAACAGCTTGACACATTTAGCATGCTTCAAATTCACTTTCAGTATTGGTTTGATATACTAAAAGCTGCCAATAATTGATGTCTGCTTAACTGATATAATTTCAACAGGGGCCACAAGTATGTCTGGTTGCAGTAGACAACACAGAAAGGGCTTTATTCATGTTGTACAGGTGAAACTCAAAAAATGTGAATATCGTGTAAAAGTGAGACTAATATATGAGATAGACTCATTACATGCAAAGCAAGATAGTTCAAGCCGTGAATTGTCATAATTGTGATGATTATGGCTTACAGCTCATGAAAACCCCAAATCCACAATCTCAGAAAATTAGAATATTGTGAAAAGGTGCAATATTCTAGGCTCAAATTGTCCCACTCTAATCAGCTAATTAAGCCATAACACCTGCAAAGGGTTCCTGAGCCTTTAAGTGGTCGCTCAGTCTAGTTCAGTAGGAATCACAATCCTGAGAAAGACTGCTGACCTGACAGTTGTGCAGAAAACCATCATTGACACCCTCCATAAGGAGGGAAAGCCTCAAAATGTAATGGCAAAAGAAGTTGGATGTTCCCAAAGTGCTGTATCAAAGCACATTAATAGAAAGTTATGTGGAAGGGAAGAGTGTGGAAGAAAAGGGTGCACAAGCAGCAGGGATGACCGCAGCCTGGAGAGGATTGTCAGGAAAAGGCCATTCAAAAGTGTTGGGGACTTTCACAAGGAGTGGACTGAGGCTGGAGTCAGTGCATCAAGAGCCACCACACACAGACGGATCCTGGACATGGGCTTCAAATGCCGTATTCCTCTTGTCAAGCCACTTCCGAAAAAAAAACAACATCAGAAGCGTCTTCTTACCTGGGCTAAAGAAAAACAGACCTGGTCTGTTGCTCAGTGGTTCAAAGTCCTCTTTTCTGATATGAGAAAATTATGCATCTCATTTGGAAACCGAGGACCTAGAGTATGGAGGAAGAATGGAAAGGCACACACTGCAAGAGGCTTGAAGTCCAGTGTGAAGTTTCCACAGTCTGTGTTGATTTGGGGAGCCATGTCATCTGCTGGTGTTGGTCCACTGTGCTTCATTAAGTCCAGGGTCAAGGCAGCCGTCTACCCGGAGATTTTGGAGCACTTCATGCTTCCTTCCGCAAACAAGCTCTATGGGGATGCTGACTTCATTTTCCTGCAGGACTTGGCACCTGCCCACACTGCCAAAAGCACCAAAACCTGGTTCAATGACCGTGGGATTACTGTGCTTGATTGGCCAGAAAACTTGCCTGACCTGAACCCCACATAGAATCTATGGGGCATTGCCAACAGAAAGATGAGAGACATGAGACCGAACAATGCAGAAGAGCTGAATGCCGCTATTGAAGCATCCTGGTCTTCCATAACACCTCAGCAGTGCCACAGGCTGATGGCTTCCATGCCACGCCGCATTGAGGCAGTAATTGCTGCAAAAGGGGCCAAAACCAAGTACTGAGTACATATGCATGCTTTTACTTTTCAGAGGTTCGATATTGTTCTATGTGCAATCCTTGTTTTATTGATTGCATGTAATATTCTAATTTTCTGAGATTGTGGATTTGGGGTTTTCATGAGCTGTAAGCCATAATCATCACAATTATGACAAATCACGGCTTGAACTATCTTGCTTTGCATGTAATGAGTCTCTCATATATTAGTTTCACCCTTTATGTTGCATTAATGAAAATAAATGAACTTTTGCACGATATTCAAATTTTTCGAGTTTCACCTGTATGTGCACAATGCAACTTACATAAATGTGCAGTATCCCAACATGTATTTATGTTTGGAGTGAATTGAGCCTACACGTGATCAAGTCTGCCCTGCATTCTGGGCCTGCAAAGGCCCCATTGTCCAGCATACTCCTTTGTAAAGCAAAACAGGCAATACAATTTCCTAGCACAGAATACATATTCTACACTCAACACTAAAAATGTTTAATTACTTTACAGTGCTCCGATCATTCTATTAAAAAAATATGTGGAAATTTTAGCAAAGTGTTGACCTTGCTATGATTAGAATTATAGTAGCACTAAAGCCTCACATTTATTACGCACATTACATGTCTATAAACTTTTTGAGTAGAGGAGAATATATTAGAAGCTGCCTTGTTCTACTGCAGGCAAAAAAACTCCTCTGTTTCTTTCGACAGCGGGGACAGACCCACAGCAGTCACTACCTGCTCCAAATGCATCATGCTCAGATCCTTGGAAATAAAGGGGGGCTGCTTATAGTAATAAAAGCCAAAGTGTGAGTTTATTGAATGATCCAATGCACTATGCCACCTGGTGCTTTCAAACTAGGGTTGCCACCTGTCCGGTTTTGACCCGGACAGTACGGGTTTAGCATGCTGTGCCCGGGCTTCCCTCTGCCTGACACCCGGACACCAGTGCCGCTGATAGGGGGTACCATGGGGCCTCCTGTAGGGGCCCCAGCACACAGGGGGTCGGAGCGGCGGGCGGGCAATTACAGAGCAGTCAAAACACAAGGGAGGGAGAGAGGTGACAGGCAGCTGCTGGTGCAGAAGTTTGTAATAAATTAAATGTTCAAAAACAATCCACTCACTTTCCATGTCAGAGCTGTAGGCATGTCAGTCTGTGAAGTCGGCTGTCCCATTCTCCCCTCTGATCCACGCTGTTGTTTCACTGAATCGCCGGAGGAAGCCAAGGATACAGAGCCACGGGAAACTGCAGTGAGCTATCAGCCTGGGATGCTGTGACCAATCAGAGCGTTCTGGAGGCTTAACCACGCCTCCATCATCAGAGGTTAACAGTTCACATGAGTTTCCCGCAGCTCTCTGTTTCCTCCAGCAATTCAGTGAAACAGCTGCATGGATCGGAGGGGAGAATGGGACAGCGGAGTTCACAGACTGACATGCCTACAGCTTTGACATGGAGAGTGAGTGGATTGTTTTTAAACATGTATTTTATTAAAAACGTCCGCACCAGCAGCTGCCTGTCGCCTTGCTTTCTCTCCCTTGTGTTTTGACTCCTCTATATTTGCCCCCCTCCTCTGTAATTTCCCCCCTCCTCTGTAATTGTCCCCCTCTGTAATTGCCCCCCTCTGTAATTGCCCCCCGCCCCAGTGAATTGAGCAGCCTCGAATGATACACAGAGATTAAACAAATCTCCCTACATAAGTTTTACAGGTATATCTGCTGTCTACAGCTTTATACTGTGTTTCCCCGAAAATAAAACCTACCCCGAAAATAAGACCTAGCGTTATTTTCCAGGAGGGCTGCAATATAAGCCCTACCCTGAAAATAAGCCCTAGTTTAAAATGCTTGTAAAATCCTATAGTCCACTCTATTACAGTAGTATATAATGTACAATGTGTGTGTTTCTGTAATATAATTGTGGGGAAGAGAGCTCCGGCAGGTCACAGAAGCACAGAGCGGCACTATATTAAAGGTATTTGGGACAATTATATTACAGAAACACACACATTGTACATTATATACTACTGTAATAGAGTGGATTATAGGATTTTACAAGCATTTTAACTCGGTTCACAGTTGGGATTCCTGACAGACAGGGGGAGAGAGGGGGAGAGAAGACGGCAGATTACATGGTAAGACCTACCCCGAAAATAAGCCCTACTGTGTATTTTGTTGCCAAAATATAATATAAGACCCAGGCTTATTTTTAGGGAAACGCGGTATACTGATTAGAAAGTGCATGTCATGTTAGAATTTTCACTTCCTCATTCAACAGTAGCAGTGTAGTGTTAGATTACACTGAGAGACAGGAAAAAAGAAAAAACGGGGCTGGTGGGACTTTAAATGAGACATGGATGGGTGTAGAAAGTTGATCTAGGATATCAAAAATAGTATCACAATCCCAAAAGGAAAATCACTGTTACCATAAAAGTTGCTGAATAATCAACCCAAAAGAACGAAAATCAAAGCATGTATATGAATATCAAAATGTATTGTATTAAAATAAATAATACAGAGATCATGCAGTCAGAGGCATAATACAGGTAATAATAATCACATTAGCATAGTTGATGGTTCATAGTCAAGGACATGATTAAAAAAGAGCAATCACAGTACATGGATATACAGGTGCAGTGAACATGATTATCCAAATATATAAATCCAGAATACTTGATAAAATGCATTGTTGGGCAGGCTTGAGCTTGGCATCCCTGAGTATGGACTCGATGCGTTTCTTGGCGTTTAAAGCCAGTCATCAGGAGTGGGGTGCTTATACTTTAGCTAGAAAAAAGGGGGGGTGAATAAATAGGTCAATGAGGTCATAAAAAATATATATAAATGACTGCTTAAAACATAAAGCAGAGTTAGGTGGGTTTATACATTACCCATGGGAAAGCCCAAAAAGGGGTCAGTTCAAGCGTTCCATAAAGGAAGTAAAATGGTGGTCCTGAGTGAATTGTCTCCCCCGGGGTTGAGGCGGGGATGAAACCCCTGCAGTCCAAGAACCCTTTAACGGAAAGGAGGGCCATGGAGATGATGGAGTGGGACATCAGCCAAGGCAAAAACCGAACAGTCACAGTACAGTGTCAGACTGACAAGAGGCATGGCGTGGAGCAATGTGCATGTGCTGACAAAAGGATATGGAGACTGTCAGTAAAATGGAGGATCAAAACCAAAACACAAAAATTGATTGAAAAGCAAAAGGAATGAGTGTTGACAGGGTGGGTTCCCAGAAGTGAATGGGTGGGGGAACAAGACTATGTGAGCATGAAGCTGTATATGCAGTTGGTGGGGAAGTGTGATTGGGGGCCAAAAATTGACCCTCAAGCCTCGTACACACGGCCAAGATTCTCGTCGAAAAAAACATGTCGTTTTTTTTCGACGAGATTCTTGGACAAGAAACTTGTCTTGGCCGAGTGTACACACGCTCGATTCAAAGAACCCGCGGTTCTTTGAATGGAGCGTACGCGGTGACGTCATCGACTACGACGAGCATGCGCTCGTCACATTCGATGCCGTCGCCGCCATCTTGGTATACCCTACTTATGCCTAGGAAGCTACCGCGCATGCGTCGAATTCATTTCGAACATGCGCGGGCTTCCGGGAGGACAGGTAAGTGTACACACACTCACTTTTCTCGTCGAGAAACATGCCGACGAGAATCTCGACGAGAAAATAGAGAGCAGGATCTCTATTTTCTCGTCGAGATTACTTGTCGGTTTTCTTGACGAGAAACCATACACACGAACGAGTTTCTCGGCAAGACATCTCTGCCAGCAAGTTTCTTGCTGGTTCTTGCCGAGAAACTCGGTCGTGTGTACGAGGCCTCAGTGTGTGTGAACAGGTGATAAAGTGAGTAGGGAAATGAAAGGGAGATCAAGATGGCAGGGAGGAGAGAAAAGAGAAAAGGAAAAATGAAACAAGGTGTAGGCAAGGAGGGATGTGGGTCCTGATACAGAAACCCGTGATTACCTAGCAGTGTGGATGAAGACAATTGGAACATCTCAGCGGATAGGACTCCGTAAAGTGACCCTGCCAGGATGAGACCGGCCTAAATATCCACAAACAGGGGCGTGCCCCTGCCAACGCCATGTGTCATCACGTTAGCCGGGGGCGGGGCCAAAACGAACGCCCACCCAAGGTACAGCTGACCTTAGCGGGAGCCCGTCTAGCCCCCTCCAGCTGCGCGGGATGGAAAAAAGCTGTGACACACTTGCCGGCATCCGTAAGGACGCCGCGCGTGTCACGTGCTTGCATGACGCCGATGCGCCAAGGTCCGGCCCCGCCCCTATCACCGAAGGGGGGGGGACTGGGCGCATCTCAACCCCGGGGAAGAAAAACCACAATACAGGAATCCACCAAATGGCTTGAATTTGGCAGGCCAAGGGAGTGCAAAACTCGGATCCAAATAGCTTAATGTTAGTGAACTGAAAAATCTGAGAAATGTATAAAATGACAACATTGGCCTATTATCACCGTAAATAAGGAAGATTATAAAAATCAAGGGTAATAATATTGGAAGAATTATTGCAAGAGGGTGCCAATGTATGAATAGTCTCAAAAATGAGTTAACTGAGAAAAAAAATATTAAAGAAAATTGGGTCCAGCAGATCACTAGAGGAGATGGGTGTTTTCTACCCGGGTAAACATATTGAAAAAGAAAATAAGTGATCTGTTGGAACCCATAATAACCTTACCCATGTCTCTATCCCTGGTACATTGAGAAAAGAAAAAAAGGGGCTGGTGGGACTTTAAATGAGACATGGATGGGTGTAGAAAGTTGATCTAGGATATCAAAAATAGTATCACAATCCCAAAAGGGAAATCACTGTTACCATAAAAGTTGCTGAATAATCAACCCAAAAGAACGAAAATCAAAGCATGTATATGAATATCAAAATGTATTGTATTAAAATAAATAATACAGAGATCATGCAGTCAGAGGCATAATACAGGTAATAATAATCACATTAGCATAGTTGATGGTTCATAGTCAAGGACATGATTAAAAAAGAGCAATCACAGTACATGGATATACAGGTGCAGTTCCCCCTCCTGGAACAAGCTGTCCGCACATGCACGTACCTCTTCTACCAGAAGCGATCAGCCAGGAAACTGTCAGAAGGATTGTGCAGCCAGATGACACAGAGCGGGGATCTCCTGCTGAAACTCGGCTTGTAATAGCTGGCCGCTGTCAAACAAAGTCCCGCCTCCTGTACCAGCATTGGACCAGTGTATTGTTTATTAGAGTAGCTGGTCTAGGAGGCGGGACTTTGTTTGACAGCAGCCGCTATTCATTTGCAAGCCATTTTGTCAGCTGGAGATCCCCGCTCTGTGTCATCCGGCCAGCAGATCCTCCTAATTCCTCCCTGATGCATTGCTGGGCAGTGATGAGGCTGCACGTTTGGGTAATGATAGGCTGCAGTGATGGATACTGATATGCTGCACTGATGGGAAATGATATGCTGCACTGATGGCCAATGATATGCTGCACTGATGGGCAATAATATGCTGCAGTGATGGGCAATGGTATGCTGCACTGATGGGCACTGATAGGCTGCACTGATGGGCAATAATGGGCTGAATTGATGGGCAATGATATGCTCACTGATGGGCAATGGTAGGCTGCACTGACGGGCACTGATAGGCTGCACTGATGGGCAATGATAGGCTGCACTGATGACCACTGATAGGCTAAACTTATGGGCACTGATGGGCAATTATAGGTTGCACTGATGAGCGCTGATAATGCTGCACTGATGGCCACTGATGAGGTGGCACTGATGGCCACTGATGAGGCGGCACTGATAAGCTGCACTGATGGAGCTGCACTGATGGGTGCTGATGAGCCTGCACTGATGGCACCTGATGAGGCTGCACTGTTGGGCACTGATATGCTTTATGTTAATATTGTTAAAGTTCTTGTTAATATTAATTTTTGGAACTTAATTCTGCATAAAACATTTAACAGTGTAATTTCATGAGATAACTTACGAGGGCGTGTTAAGGGGAAGACTTATAGACGGGACAGGGTAGGGATTAAAAACAGATTAGAAATTGCTAATCAGACAATGGCAGCTTGATCCTTCTATTAAGCTTTTGCATCAAGACCTCCAGTTCTCAAGCTCCCTTGTCACCTCATCCCATGCTCGCCTTCAGCACTTCTCCAGAGCCTCTCCCATCCTCTAGAATGCTCTACCCCAATCTGTCCGATTTTCTCCTACTTTATCCACTTTCAGACGATCCCTGAAAACTCATCTCTTCAGAGAAGCCTATCTGGCCCCCACCTAACAACTGTACATTTATCTTCTCCATTAGCACATCCCCCACAGTTATTACCTCTTGTATCTCTTGACCTTCCCTCTTAGATTGCAAGCTCTAAGGAGCAGGGCCCTCTGATTCCTACTGTATTAAAGTGTATTGTAGTTGTACTGTCTACCCTCAAGTTGTAAAGCGATGCGTAAACTGTTGGCGCTATATAAATCCTGTATAATAATAATAATCAGGTTTCTCAAACCGTTGCATGCCTGCGCTTTATATGATGACTAAGCCCCTCCCCTTCACGACATTGTCAAAAAGGGGCGGAGCATGGGTGACCTTAAAATGACCCCCCCCTGAAAAAAAGTTCTGTGGACACCCATGATCCTGATCAGGATTTGAACCTGTGCCCTAAATGCTGCAAGGCATGAGCGCTAACCACCAAGCCACTATACTGCACCAGCTAGAAGAACATTATAATCTGAAACATCACACATAGAATTTCAACGCTCAGGCCACATTTACTCCTCCATGTTTTTAATCCAGTGCATGGCTTTTTAGATGCATTCTTCAAGTGTTTACATGAATTTGACATTATCATTCATTCCGATTAGGGATGAGCCGAACACCCCCGGGTTCGGTTCGCACCAGAACCTTCGAACGGACCGAAAGTTCGCGCGAATTTTCGAACCCTATTCGTTATAATGGACGCGAACGTTCGAAATCAAAATTGCTAATTACAACGGCCAATATGCATGTTAATGTTATAAAACAGGTTTGGGGACCCGGGTCCTGCCCCAGGGGACATATATCAATGCAAAAAGAAATTTTAAAAACTAAAGTTTTTTCGGGAGCAGTCATTTTAATGATGCATAAAGTGAAAAAAAAAAAAGTGAAATTTTCCTTTAAATACGGTACCTGGGGGGTGTCTAAAGTATGCCTGTGAAGTGGCATGTGTTTCCCGTGTTTAGAACTGTCCTTGCACAAAATGACATTTGTAAAGGAAAAAAAGAAGCCATTTAAAACCACTTGCGGCTTTAATGTCATGTCTTGTCCTGGCCGCCATATGGCTGAAAATCCTTGAGAAAAATGGCATGGCTACCCCATCACCCCCCCCCCCCCCCACCCCAGCCCCTTTGGGTCTTGTATGGATACTAAGGGGGACCCCGCACCCAAAATAAAACCCTATACCTACAACCCTATATACTCTGAACAGCAGTATATAGGTGGTGCAAACAAGACATGGACTGTAGGTTTGTTCTTAAGTAGAATCTGAACAGGTACATTATGAAGTGTAGCTACATCCCAAAAAAATCAATTTTTAAGCTTTTTGGAGAACATAGGGAGGGGTTATCACCCCTGTAACATTTGCTGTCTTTGCACATCTGTTCAGAACATGTCACCTCACTTTCCGTCCCAATGACAAATGTTTTTGGAAAAGTGGGGTTTTAATTGAAACAAGGATTGGTGATAAAGCATCAGTAGAGAGGAGATACCTTTTTCCCAAATTAAATCTAACAGGATAGAATTTTCCTTCCTAGGGGTAGATTTCCTCTCACTTCCTGTTTTCTCTTGCCGTTTGCAAGTAGGAGTCGTTTGTAAGTTGGATGTTTGAAAGTAGGGGCCTGCCGTATATACTCTGCAGAAATTTGCCCTATTAGATGTTGGTGTAGCCACAAGACTGGTGGGCACAGGAATGGGCCCTGCTGTGAGTTAATAGATCAAGATTTGTACTTGCATGCACCTGTTGAACCGGGCAGAAAAATTGGGCCTTTGGTGGTGGTGGTGGTGGTGGTGGACGGTGTTGCCACAAGACTGTAAGCCCTCACAGTTACTCTTGGTGGGTGCAGGAATGGGCCCTGCTGTGAGTTATTAGATCAAGATTTGTAATTGCATGCACCTGTTGAACAGGGCAGAAAAATTGGGCCTTTGGTGGTGGTGGTGGTGGTGGACGGTGTTGCCACAAGACTGTAGGCCCTCATAGTTACTCTTGGTGGGCGCAGGAATGGGCCCTGCTGTGAACTATTAGATCAAGATTTGTAATTACACGCCCCTGTTAAACAGGGGCTGAAAAATTGTGCCTTAGGCATTGGTGCTGGTGCCACAACACTGCAACCCCTCACAGATACTGTACTTGGAGCACAGCAGTCACACCTGTTGCGAAGCATCTTTTTAAAAAATTGTAATTACACGCCCCTGTTATACAGGGGCTGAAAAATTGTGCCTTAGGCACTGGTGCTGGTGCCACAACACTGCAACCCCTCACAGATACTGTACTCTGAGCACAGCAATGAGACCTGTTGCAAAGCATTGCCTAAAAATTGTAATTACACGCCCCAACAGGGGCTGAAAAATTGTGCCTTAGGCACTGGTGCTGGTGCCACAACACTGCAACCCCTCACAGATACTGTACTCTGAGCACAGCAGTCACACCTGTTGCGAAGCATCTTTTTAAAAAATTGTAATTACACGCCCCTGTTATACAGGGGCTGAAAAATTGTGCCTTAGGCACTGGTGTGGTGGCATGGATCATTGAGGAGGAGGAAGAGGATAGTCAGTGAACATAACAGGACAGTCACTCAGCATCAGCATAGGCAGTCTTGAAGGGATGTGACATTATAAATTATTCCGTTATATCCGCTTCAGGTGTCTGGTAGCTGGTGGTGATCCAAGACTGATTCATTTTTATGAAGGTCAGTCGATCAACCGAGTCGGTGGACAGGCGCACCCTATGATCGGTGACAAATCCTCCAGCAGCACTGAATGTGCGTTCGGAAAGAACGCTGGATGCAGGACAGGCCAGTAGCTCAATTGCATACTGTGCAAGCTCTGGCCAGTGATCCATCCTCAGGACCCAGTAAGCCAGAGGATTTTCGGTGGGAAAGGTGTCCAAGTCTGACCTTGCCCCTAGGTATTCCTGCACCATGTATATCAGACGCTGGCGATGGTTGCTGGAACCGATCATACCTTGGGGCTGCGGACTAAAAAATTGTCTGAACGCATCGGTCAGACGTCCACCTTCCCCACCGCTCCTTCTGCTACTGACCGAAGCCTCAGCAACTCGTCGTCCAGGACCAGGAGTTTGTAACCTCCCAGTTTCTGGGAACGCGTTGCACAGACCTTTCTGCAAGGCCTCCCTGAGATGTCTCATCCTCTGCTCCCTCTGCGACGGCAAGATAAGGTCCGCAACCTTACCCTTGTACCGTGGATCAAGGAGAGTGGCCAGCCAGTAATGGTCACTCTCCTTGATCCGAAGAACACGAGGATCCTTCCGCAGGCTTTGCAGGATCAGGGAGGCCATGCAGCGTAGGTTAGCTGAGGCATTCGGTCCGGAGTCTTCTGGGTCACTGAGGATGACATGATCGCCAGCCACCTCCTCCCAGCCACGTACAAGTCCACTGGTTTGTTGGGACTGTACATCATCCCTAAAAGACTGCTGCTGCTGATGCTGAGTGCCAGGCTCCACCTCCATGCTCACACAATCCTCCTCCTCCTCCTCCTCCTCCTCTTCCTGTGTGATGGGTGGGACAGAAGGAACATTGTCTGGATAAAGGGGGCCTTGAGAGACAAGGAAGTCCTCCTCTTCCTGCCTCTGTTCTGCCTCAAGTGCCCTGTCCATTATCCCACGCAGCGTATGCTCCAACAGGTGGACAAGAGGTACAGTGTCACTGATGCATGCACTGTCACTGCTCACCATCCTCGTGGCCTCCTCAAATGGTGAGAGGACAGTGCATGCATCCCTGATCATGCTCCACTGGCGTGGGGAAAAAAAGCCAAGCTCCCCTGACCCTGTCCTGGTGCCGTAGTCGCAAAGGTACTCATTGATGGCCCTCTGCTGCGTGTGCAGTCGCTGCAGCATGGCCAACGTTGAGTTCCACCTGGTGGGCATGTCACATATTAGGCGGTTCTTGGGCAGGTTCAGCTCCTTTTGCAGCTCAGTCAGCCGAGCACTGGCATTATAAGATCGGCGGAAATGCACACAGACTTTCCTGGCCTGCCTCAGGACATCCTGTAAGCCTGGGAACCTGCCCAAGAACCGCTGCACCACCAGGTTGAGGACGTGAGCCATACAGGGCACATGGGTGAGCTGCCCCTGTCGCAGGGCGGAGAGGAGGTTGGTGCCATTATCAGAAACGACCATTCCTGGCTTAAGCTGGCGTGGCGTCAACCACCTCTCGGCCTGCCCCTGCAGAGCTGCCAGAACCTCTGGCCCAGTGTGGCTCCTGTCCCCCAAACACACCAGCGCAAGCACGGCATGGCATCTTTTTGCCTGCGTACTCGCGTAGCCCCTTGTACGCCTACGGAGCACCGCTGGTTCCGAGGACAGAGCACTCGAAGAGGACATGGAGGAAGAAGAAGAGGAGGGGGTGGAGGAGAGAGGTGTGTCACAACCAGTAGTAGCATTTTGGAGGCGTGGTGGCGGAACAACCTCCAACACTACTGCACCTTGTCCTGCATCCCTCCCAGCTACCAATAGAGTGACCCAATGGGCCGTGAAAGAAAGATAACGTCCCTGTCCATGCCTGCTGGACCATGAGTCAGCGGTAATATGCACCTTACCGCTGACCGCCCTGTCCAGCGAGGCATGGACATTGCCTTCCACATGCCAGTAGAGAGACGGAATTGCCTTCCGTGAGAAAAAGTGGCGTTTGGGAACCTGCCACTGAGGAACCGCACATTGAACAAACTCACGGAAGGGGGCCGAGTCTATCAACTGAAAAGGCAGCAGTTGAAGTGCTAGCAATTTAGCCAAGCTAGCATTCAACCGCTGGGCATGTGGATGGCTGGGAGTATACTTCTTTCGACGGTCCAGCAGCTGGGGCAGGGAAATTTGCCTGCTTCAATCGGACGTCGGTGTACTGCAAGTACTTGGTTGTGACACACCTAATTCTACACCTTCAGTCCTCTCAGAGCAGCTTTCAGAGAGGACTGAAGATATAGTGGGGATGGAGATCCCAGCTGATGAGGAGCAAGGAGAGGTCCGCTTTGTTCTTTGGTGTGGGTCTTTTATGTGTGCTTGCCAACGAGCTGCATGGCAGGTCGACATATGTCTGCTCATGCTTGTGGTGCCCAAGCGGCTGATGTTTTGGCCACGCGAGATACGCTTGAGACAAATATTGCAAATAGCAGTGGTGCGATCTGATGCACTCGTCTCAAAAAAGGCCCACACCAAAGAACTTTTGTGATAACGTGCAGAGGCAGCGCCCTGCACAGGCGGAGCTCTGCGGTGTGGTACAGTTGCTGTGCTGGCCTCTAGCTGGCCTCCAGGGGGCATCCTGCCTCGTTGGACATGTGACGCTGCATCCTCCTCCTCCTCTCTCCCTTCAGGCACCCACGTGGAGTCAGTGACCTCATCATCCCCTCCCTCTTCACCACTAGAGCAAACCTGGCAGTAAGCTGCAGCTGGTGGAACACTACTGCCAGATTGCTGTCCTTCAGCATCCCCTTTCTCTGCGCGCACACTACTGACTTCCTCAAGCTGGGTATCATCATCCGAGCCTTCGAATCGTTGGGCATCCTCCTGGAGCATGTACCCAACACTGTGCTCAAACAGTTCGGGGGACTCCTCAGGAGGACATGGTGGGTCTAGGGAAGGGGTGGCTGATGATGCCATTGAGTACGCGTTGGCAGCTGCTCTGCCAGTACCCTGAGCCTGGGTGAGAGAGGATGAGGAGGATGAGGAGGGCTTGGTCATCCATTCTACCAAGCCTTCGGCATGATGCGGCTCCACATGTCCAGCTGCCGAAAACAAAGACAAGCGTGTCCCATGGCCACGTGCTGATGACGATGCACGACCACGTCCACGGCCAGCACTGTTGTCTCTAGAAACAGAGCCTGCCTGCCCTGTGTTCTTGCCTCGGCACGCTCTGCCTCTCCTTGGCGGTCTTCCAGCCATTGTAGTCGGTAGTGTATATAGTATAAAAAATAGAACTCCTATGTGTGCTCACAACACACTGTAGGTCCTATGGGTGCTGACACTAACACACTATAGGTACTATGTGTGCTGCTGACAAGAAAATATAGGAGCTCTGTTTGCTGCCACTAACACACTAGAAGTCCTATGGGTGCTGCTGAGAAGAAAATATAGGAGCTCTGTTTGCTGCCACTAACACACTAGAAGTCCTATGGGTGCTGCTGAGAAGAAAATATAGGAGCTCTGTGTGATGCCACTAACACACTAGAAGTCCTATGGGTGCTGCTGAGAAGAAAATATAGGAGCTCTGTTTGCTGCCACTAACACACTAGAAGTCCTATGGGTGCTGCTGAGAAGAAAATATAGGAGCTCTGTGTGATGCCACTAACACACTAGAAGTCCTATGGGTGCTGCTGAGAAGAAAATATAGGAGCTCTGTTTGCTGCCACTAACACACTAGAAGTCCTATGGGTGCTGCTGAGAAGAAAATATAGGAGCTCTGTTTGCTGCCACTAACACACTAGAAGTCCTATGGGTGCTGCTGAGAAGAAAATATAGGAGCTCTGTTTGCTGCCACTAACACACTAGAAGTCCTATGGGTGCTGCTGAGAAGAAAATATAGGAGCTCTGTGTGATGCCACTAACACACTAGAAGTCTTATGGGTGCTGCTGAGAAGAAAATATAGGAGCTCTGTTTGCTGCCACTAACACACTAGAAGTCCTATGGGTGCTGCTGAGAAGAAAATATAGGAGCTCTGTTTGCTGCCACTAACACACTAGAAGTCCTATGGGTGCTGCTGAGAAGAAAATATAGGAGCTCTGTTTGCTGCCACTAACACACTAGAAGTCCTATGGGTGCTGCTGAGAAGAAAATATAGGAGCTCTGTGTGATGCCACTAACACACTAGAAGTCCTATGGGTGCTGCTGAGAAGAAAATATAGGAGCTCTGTTTGCTGCCACTAACACACTAGAAGTCCTATGGGTGCTGCTGAGAAGAAAATATAGGAGCTCTGTTTGCTGCCACTAACACACTAGAAGTCCTATGGGTGCTGCTGAGAAGAAAATATAGGAGCTCTGTGTGATGCCACTAACACACTAGAAGTCCTATGGGTGCTGCTGAGAAGAAAATATAGGAGCTCTGTTTGCTGCCACTAACACACTAGAAGTCCTATGGGTGCTGCTGAGAAGAAAATATAGGAGCTCTGTGTGATGCCACTAACACACTAGAAGTCCTATGGGTGCTGCTGAGAAGAAAATATAGGAGCTCTGTTTGCTGCCACTAACACACTAGAAGTCCTATGGGTGCTGCTGAGAAGAAAATATAGGAGCTCTGTTTGCTGCCACTAACACACTAGAAGTCCTATGGGTGCTGCTGAGAAGAAAATATAGGAGCTCTGTTTGCTGCCACTAACACACTAGAAGTCCTATGGGTGCTGCTGAGAAGAAAATATAGGAGCTCTGTGTGATGCCACTAACACACTAGAAGTCCTATGGGTGCTGCTGAGAAGAAAATATAGGAGCTCTGTTTGCTGCCACTAACACACTAGAAGTCCTATGGGTGCTGCTGAGAAGAAAATATAGGAGCTCTGTGTGATGCCACTAACACACTAGAAGTCCTATGGGTGCTGCTGAGAAGAAAATATAGGAGCTCTGTGTGATGCCACTAACACACTAGAAGTCCTATGGGTGCTGCTGAGATGAAAATATAGGAACTCTGTGTGATGCCACTAACACACTAGAAGTCCTATGGGTGCTGCTGAGAAGAAAATATAGGAGCTCTGTGTGATGCCACTAACACACTAGAAGTCCTATGGGTGCTGCTGAGAAGAAAATATAGGAGCTCTGTTTGCTGCCACTAACACACTAGAAGTCCTATGGGTGCTGCTGAGAAGAAAATATAGGAGCTCTGTGTGATGCCACTAACACACTAGAAGTCCTATGGGTGCTGCTGAGAAGAAAATATAGGAGCTCTGTTTGCTGCCACTAACACACTAGAAGTCCTATGGGTGCTGCTGAGAAGAAAATATAGGAGCTCTGTTTGCTGCCACTAACACACTAGAAGTCCTATGGGTGCTGCTGAGAAGAAAATATAGGAGCTCTGTTTGCTGCCACTAACACACTAGAAGTCCTATGGGTGCTGCTGAGAAGAAAATATAGGAGCTCTGTGTGATGCCACTAACACACTAGAAGTCCTATGGGTGCTGCTGAGAAGAAAATATAGGAGCTCTGTTTGCTGCCACTAACACACTAGAAGTCCTATGGGTGCTGCTGAGAAGAAAATATAGGAGCTCTGTGTGATGCCACTAACACACTAGAAGTCCTATGGGTGCTGCTGAGAAGAAAATATAGGAGCTCTGTTTGCTGCCACTAACACACTAGAAGTCCTATGGGTGCTGCTGAGAAGAAAATATAGGAGCTCTGTTTGCTGCCACTAACACACTAGAAGTCCTATGGGTGCTGCTGAGAAGAAAATATAGGAGCTCTGTGTGATGCCACTAACACACTAGAAGTCCTATGGGTGCTGCTGAGCAGAAAATATAGGAGCTCTGTTTGCTGCCACTAACACACTAGAAGTCCTATGGGTGCTGCTGAGAAGAAAATATAGGAGCTCTGTGTGATGCCACTAACACACTAGAAGTCCTATGGGTGCTGCTGAGAAGAAAATATAGGAGCTCTGTTTGCTGCCACTAACACACTAGAAGTCCTATGGGTGCTGCTGAGAAGAAAATATAGGAGCTCTGTTTGCTGCCACTAACACACTAGAAGTCCTATGGGTGCTGCTGAGAAGAAAATATAGGAGCTCTGTTTGCTGCCACTAACACACTAGAAGTCCTATGGGTGCTGCTGAGAAGAAAATATAGGAGCTCTGTGTGATGCCACTAACACACTAGAAGTCCTATGGGTGCTGCTGAGAAGAAAATATAGGAGCTCTGTTTGCTGCCACTAACACACTAGAAGTCCTATGGGTGCTGCTGAGAAGAAAATATAGGAGCTCTGTGTGATGCCACTAACACACTAGAAGTCCTATGGGTGCTGCTGAGAAGAAAATATAGGAGCTCTGTTTGCTGCCACTAACACACTAGAAGTCCTATGGGTGCTGCTGAGAAGAAAATATAGGAGCTCTGTTTGCTGCCACTAACACACTAGAAGTCCTATGGGTGCTGCTGAGAAGAAAATATAGGAGCTCTGTGTGATGCCACTAACACACTAGAAGTCCTATGGGTGCTGCTGAGAAGAAAATATAGGAGCTCTGTTTGCTGCCACTAACACACTAGAAGTCCTATGGGTGCTGCTGAGAAGAAAATATAGGAGCTCTGTTTGCTGCCACTAACACACTAGAAGTCCTATGGGTGCTGCTGAGAAGAAAATATAGGAGCTCTGTTTGCTGCCACTAACACACTAGAAGTCCTATGGGTGCTTCTGAGAAGAAAATATAGGAGCTCTGTTTGCTGCCACTAACACACTAGAAGTCCTATGGGTGCTGCTGAGAAGAAAATATAGGAGCTCTGTGTGATGCCACTAACACACTAGAAGTCCTATGGGTGCTTCTGAGATGAAAATATAGGAGCTCTGTTTGCTGCCACTAACACACTAGAAGTCCTATGGGTGCTTCTGAGATGAAAATATAGGAGCTCTGTGTGATGCCACTAACACACTAGAAGTCCTATGGGTGCTGCTGAGAAGAAAATATAGGAGCTCTGTTTGCTGCCACTAACACACTAGAAGTCCTATGGGTGCTGCTGAGAAGAAAATATAGGAGCTCTGTGTGATGCCACTAACACACTAGAAGTCCTATGGGTGCTTCTGAGATGAAAATATAGGAGCTCTGTGTGATGCCACTAACACACTAGAAGTCCTATGGGTGCTGCTGAGAAGAAAATATAGGAGCTCTGTTTGCTGCCACTAACACACTAGAAGTCCTATGGGTGCTGCTGAGAAGAAAATATAGGAGCTCTGTGTGATGCCACTAACACACTAGAAGTCCTATGGGTGCTGCTGAGAAGAAAATATAGGAGCTCTGTTTGCTGCCACTAACACACTAGAAGTCCTATGGGTGCTGCTGAGAAGAAAATATAGGAGCTCTGTGTGATGCCACTAACACACTAGAAGTCCTATGGGTGCTGCTGAGCAGAAAATATAGGAGCTCTGTTTGCTGCCACTAACACACTAGAAGTCCTATGGGTGCTGCTGAGAAGAAAATATAGGAGCTCTGTGTGATGCCACTAACACACTAGAAGTCCTATGGGTGCTGCTGAGAAGAAAATATAGGAGCTCTGTTTGCTGCCACTAACACACTAGAAGTCCTATGGGTGCTGCTGAGAAGAAAATATAGGAGCTCTGTTTGCTGCCACTAACACACTAGAAGTCCTATGGGTGCTGCTGAGAAGAAAATATAGGAGCTCTGTTTGCTGCCACTAACACACTAGAAGTCCTATGGGTGCTGCTGAGAAGAAAATATAGGAGCTCTGTGTGATGCCACTAACACACTAGAAGTCCTATGGGTGCTGCTGAGAAGAAAATATAGGAGCTCTGTTTGCTGCCACTAACACACTAGAAGTCCTATGGGTGCTGCTGAGAAGAAAATATAGGAGCTCTGTTTGCTGCCACTAACACACTAGAAGTCCTATGGGTGCTGCTGAGAAGAAAATATAGGAGCTCTGTGTGATGCCACTAACACACTAGAAGTCCTATGGGTGCTGCTGAGAAGAAAATATAGGAGCTCTGTTTGCTGCCACTAACACACTAGAAGTCCTATGGGTGCTGTTGGGGTGCAATGCTGTGCTAACAGCACTGCGGTTGGTACTACTGCAATACTGTACTAACAGTAAGCACGCACCAGACTAATCCCCAGCAGCAGCTAATAACACACTAACTGTGCAATCAGCAGCAATGAACGATCAATGACTTAGGTAGCAATGGTTTAGCAAAGAAATAGCCAGTGGTTTAGCAAAGAAGAGCAAATCTTTCAGTATCAAGCAAAGACAGAATCAGCAGACTAATCTCTCCTAAAGCCGGAACTCATGTGACCGGGGCCGATGGCCTGGCGGCCTTTTAAATGGTGGGGCGTGTACTAAAGCCCCTGAGCTGTAATTGGCTACAGGCGTCCTGCCTGTAGCCAATTATTGCTCTCCGAGTTTCGGGCGCTGTGATTGGCCAAGCATGCGGGGTCACAGTGCATGCTTGGCCAATCATCAGCCAGCAATGCACTGCGCCGGCCGCGCCGGCCGCAATGCATTGCGGGGCCGCTCGCATCACACGAATGTGATGCGAACGGCCCAAATAGTTCTGGGCTCGACGAGCGAGCGAACGCCCGATGCTCGATTCGAACATGGGTTCGAATCGAGCACCGGGCCCATCCCTAATTCCGATAGAGGGTGTATGTAATGCACCACACTATAATGCACAGGTGTGAATGGAAGTTTAGCCTTCAACCATGTAACAGGGCCATTGTTCACTTTTACTTCCATTGGTGTATATTTAAAATAATAAAAATTCAAGAGCACACTCCCAAGCTATTCAGCACAAAAACAACCTATTTGACATTTAATTTTCACACACTCCAGTAAAGTTCCTCTTTAAACTGTTTCAACATTTTAGGTTAAAAACAGAGGTTTTTGTTGCATGCATTTTTAAATAAACGCAAGGCCATCCTCAGTCTTCACAAGGTAATCGGGGGGCTTCAGTAAAAATAACTGCAGTGCTTATCCTCAAGACACGTCACAGGAAGAACCTCCATGGCTAACAGAGGACAGAATTAGAAATAGACTTGTAAAACTTAACATTAATAAGTCACTGGGACCAGATGGCTTGCATCCGAGGGTCCTTACGGAACTCAGTCAAGTGATTGCCAGACCATCGTTCCTAATTTTTACTGACAGTCTTCTGTATGGAATGGTACCAGCTGGTTGGAGAAAAGCCAATGTAGCACCAATATTTAAAAATGGGCCAAAATACATCCCTGGGAATTACAGACCAGTTAGCCTAACATCAATAGTATGCAAGCTCTTGGAGGGGATGATAAGGGACTATATACAAGATTTTAGTAATAAAAATTGTATCATTAGCAGTAATCAGCATGGATTCATGGAGAATCGTTCTTGCCAAACCAATCTATTAACCTTCTATGAGGAGGTGAGCTGTCATCTAGATAAAGGAAGGCCTGTAGATGTGGTGTATGTGGATTTTGCAAAAGCATTTGATACAGTTCCCCATAAATGTGTACTGTACAAAGTAAGGTCCGTTGGCATGGACCATAGGGTGAGCACATGGATTGAAAACTGGCTACAAGGACGAGTTCAGAGGGTAGTGATAAATGGGGAGTACTCAGAATGGTCAGGGGTGGAAAGTGGGGTCCTCAGGGTTCTGTCCTGGGACCAATCCTATTTAATTTATTCATAAACGACCTGGAGGATGGGATAAACAGTTCAATCTGTATTTGCGGACAATACTAAGCTAAGCAGGGCAATAACTTCTCAGGATGTGGAAACCTTGCAAGAAGATCTGAACAAATTAATGGGGTGGGCAACTACATGGCAAATGAGGTTTAATGTGGAAAAATGTAAAATAATGCATTTGGGTGACAAAAATATGAATGCAACCTACTCACTGGGGGGAGAACCTCTGGGGGAATCAAGAATGAAAAAAGACCTGGGGGTCCTAGTAGATGACAGGCTCAGCAATGGCATGCAATGCCAAGCTGCTGCAAACAAAGCAAACATAATATTGGCATGCAGTAAAAAAGGGATTACCTCATGAGATAAAGTGATAATTCTCCCACTCTACAAGACTCTGGTCCGGCCGCACCTGGAGTATGCTGTCCAGTTCTGGGCACCAGTCCTCAGGAAGGATGTACAGCGCTAAAGAATGAACATAAACCTTGGAACACGGAATATGAAAAAATGAATAATGAGTTAATAAAAATTATACATCAGTAAAACACGTGTCTTAGTGATTGAACACCATAACACATGTGAAAAAGGTGTATAACATCAATTACATCAATAACCTAATGAAATGAGTAACCCATGTGACAAAGAAAAAAAAGAGCAAACACTAATAAGTGAAAAAAAGTCTCTTAAAAAATTGTGAGAAGCAAAGTCCCAAATTAAGTAAATAATATAGGATGCATGCTGACAACCAGAAATGGATGCAAAAATAAGGATGGTTCATGAAAAGAAAGGAATCCTTTGAACAGATTTTCTCAATGTGAAGAGATGCGAGAAGTTTCCAGTAGAAAAGACTTCCATCCACCAGTGAGGACACCACAGAAAGTGATAATGTAGTCTCCTTACCAGATTGAGTTGACCACTATAACGGCGGTCTATATAGACACAGGGATTTTAGGTCTCCCTAAAGACCCACAGCTGATAACTGGATAGGAATATGGACGGTGGTTGATGTCTCAAAAAAAACATAAGAAGAGAAAACTCCATAGTGTAATACTGCATACACATTTATTAGGAGAGTAGAAAGTATTGCACTTACAGACTGTAGATAAGTTAGAGGCGGTTTGTGTCAATGGAACGCGGTGTCTCACAGCGTCTCATCCAGGCTTCCTCCGCTCGTTGCACTTGTTCGCATTAACATATGGGCAGTCATGTTAATATATTATCTCTAAAAATCTGTATGATTGTATAGAATGTTCCTTATGCTAAAATGGAAGAATTTTTATTGTAGAGTTGTTTTTAAAAAACATTGTTAATATATACGGTTTTTCCATACTTTTTATTTTGTTACTTAATAATATTGTATAACATTTTAACCTTTAACATTTGAACCTTGGGCAACTTAAGTCCATATCTGCACTCTCTGTACCCACTACAACCAGCTTATTAGCATTATAGATGTGCCAGTCTGTGTATTGTTATAGTCATGACAGCTGTGACTCTCCCTCAGTCCTTAATGCAGATTTTTGCCCCTCCTGCCACTGTCCCTGGTTGCTAGGATTGCTGGTGATTCCTTCTTCCAACATTTACAGGAGGATGGGCTTCCTCAGTCCAGACCTGCTCCACCTCCCAGCTTCTGCCCAGCTGCTCTGTCACATGAAAGGTAAGGGGGAACTCTGCTGGGCACACTTGGATGAAAGGGGGAATACTGTGCTGGGTAAACATGGATATAAGGAGGAATTCTGCTAAGCACTTCTGGATGTAAGGGGGAATCTTTATCAAACTTTTTCATCCCACAAATATGCAATGTGGCCCTTATACTAAAATTTTATAGACCCCTGATCTAGGTGCTTCTGAGCTGTTTGGCAGGGAGTAGGATCACTGCTGCTTTTAAACAGGGGTCTGTTTAATGTGAAACACCCCTTTAAATGTTAGTACTGCAGCAGAAACAACTATTTGATCACTAAAACATATAGGAAAGCAAGGCTGCCAATAGGGGGGTACCCCCAGGCCTGCTGTAGGGGGCCCGGTCTCTCCATCTAGCCGCTGAAAGCCATTTTCTCCCCCTCTCCTTGCCGTCAGCTTTCAGCTGCTGGAGGGAGAGACACAGACAGTGCATCGTTCTGTAATTGTTCTCTCATCGCGCTGCACAGATCCCTCTCACTGTGCTGCCCACATCAGATTTCCCCCTGTGTGCCCGGCCCCCCTCTCGCCCCACCCCGGCAGCACTTCCGGCTTTCCCTTACTGTGTTTACTATGCTTCAGTTTATGAATGAACAAGAACCTCTATCTCCTGTTCATTCATCTTCAGTCCAGCTGAGGCTACAGAGAAAGGAACTGAAGAATCTGTGTCCTGAATTTTTTTCTCTGTCTCTATTCTCTGTTTAGACCTCAGATATTTCATCCAGGTCCCCCCCCCCCCCAAAAAAAAATAAAAATAAATAATTGTAAAACAGTATTTAAAAAATGTATAAAATACATAGTAAATATTTTTTTAAATTGCAGAAAAAAAATGTGGAAGAATATATATATTTTTTTTAATTGGGGTGGCGGGGGGCTGTCAGGAAGGCTGGACTGAGCCCCATGATATCTAACAGCAGCGCTGTAGGTAAGGTGCATGATTTGATTTATACAATGTAGAGTCAATTTGGAAAAAGACAAAGGACTGCTCACATCTGGATTTTCATCGTTTTGTGCTCACAGCTTTTAAAGGAGAACATTTAAGGACAGCGCCTGCCTTATTTCCACATGGGATTCCCACCTTGCCGGTAGAATGTTACTAATTCTGTGAAATGCTTATTTACACATTGCTTATCAGCTGAAGTTATTCCTTACAAAAGGTTTAGTGAAAGCCATAGATAGATAGATAGATAGATAGATAGATAGATAGATAGATAGATAGATAGATAGATAGATAGATATACATTTACTTTATTGTGTACATTATTGCTTAGCTTTACAGGGTATTATTAGCTATAATTTTATTTCTATATTTTAAGTGCATATTGCACTTAAAACTAGCAAGGGTAATAGAGTGCACTTTAGCTGCATTAAATAAACATGCTTTGGAGATATTTCCTCCTTATACAGGCTTAGGGCGAGTCATAGGAACAGGAAAAGGGGATACTAGAAAGAGAAGAGGAGGAGGGGAGTAAGACAATGATTGTCCAAAAATAACTTTCAAGTAACATCACAACATGCTTTATTGTAATCAGTAACAGCGGGATAACAGATATCAATTTAAAGAAAAGAGTCATTCACAAAGGACTATGTTTTACCCTAAAGTGTTTCATGCAGCAAAATAAGACAGGTTTTCTTAAGCAACTTTTTTTTTAAAATCTGTTGCAAAGTTTTTTAACTACTTAAGGACCGAGCCTCTTTCTGAGATTTGGTGTTTACGAGTTAAAAACATTTTTTTGCGCTAGAAAATTACTTAGAACCCCCAAACATTATATATATATAAACACCCTAGAGAATAAAATGGCGGTCGTTGCAATAATTTCTGTCACACCGTATTTGCGCAGTGGTCTTACAAGCGCATTTTTTTGGGAAAAAATACACTTTTTTGAATAAAAAAATAAGACAACAGTAAAGTTAGCCCAATTTTTTTTAATTTGTAAAAATAATGTTACGCCGAGTAAATTCATACCCAACATGTCACGCTTCAAAATTGCACCCACTCGTGGAATGGCGACAAACTTTTACCCTTAAAAATCTCCATAGGCGGCATTTAAAAAATTCTACAGGTTGCATGTTTTGAGTCACAGAGGAAGTCTAGGGCTAGAATTTTTGCTCTCGCTCTAACGATCGCGGTGATACCTCACATATGTGGTTTGAACATTGTTTCTTTCTCGTACATCACGGGACACAGAGCGACATAGTCATTACTAATGGGTTATATAGATACCGTCAGGTGCTGGCACTGGCAACTTCCAAAACCGGAAGTACCCTCCCCTATATAAGCCCCTCCCATCCGGGAGCACCTCAGTTTTTTGCCAGTGTCTAAGGTGTTGGCCAAGAAGAAACATGTGTTTTTCACTGAGCTTGCGTACAGGTTCTTTTGGGCCTCAGTAAGCTATTCCAGATCCGACCAAAAAAGCTTCATAGCTAAACGGTCGGTACCCGGGCCTTGCAGAGAAGAGCAAGGTTTTGCCTGTAATGCTTCTCTTAGGAGAGCTGGACCCTGGGATCCAGAGCTCTGGTCATACCCACGACCAAGATGTTTTCTGTGCAGGGTGCTATACAGGTCCAGGGGAGTGGAATCCTTGGGAACCCGGTCCCTGAAGGTTTGATTACAATGCCTGCCGTGATAGGTGAAGTTTGGGCTTTTGTGGACCAAACAAAGTCCTGCGGCGGGGAACAGGTAAGTGGGGGCCCCCAGGAACTTGGTTCTATTGGGGGACCCCCAAGCCTAATTTGTCTTTCTGTCTGTTACCTAATGGTATTCCCGCAAAATTCTGTGCATGCCTGTAACTACTAAAAAAATGTAATAATTTTTAATGGTGGTCAAGAAAAAAAAAAAAAAAAAATTTTTTTTTATATATATTTAATATATTAGACTGCGGTACCTGTGTTTGTCCACTAGAGGCCGCTGTGGAATGTTTTCTTGTCATGTGGACTAGCTTCTTCTCAGCAGAGCAAAGTCCAGGCAGATGGTGAGTTCTCTTATAGGAAACTGCTTCCTCTGCCATGTTGCAGTGCTCGTCCATCCCCCGGCCTGCGGCAAAGAGGGGCCCTGGCTCCTGTCCCTTGTTACCATATTTGAAATTAGCGCCGAAGGCGCACGTGCCCGCGCGCGTGCGCGTGCACGCGCCTCTATATATAGAGGTGAGCCGGGAAAGGGGGCGGAGCCTGGGGGATGACGCTCTGTGCGCGCCGCAGCGCTTCTGCGCATGTGCGGGCGTCCCAGCAGTTTAAAAAAACCACAATATTGTAGTGAGCTGGCTATGAAGTACAGAGACAGAGCTGGCAACATTTAAAGGCATACAGCAAGCGGTTGATACAGGCATCCCCTAGAAAGGCACATTAGTAGACACCAACTGTGATATAGCAGCAATTGTGCTAGACTATTCTCAGTAAAAGTGGTGTATTACGGCTGGAATACCTCAGCTTTAGGCTTAGGAATATGCCGTCCAGAAGCTCCGGAACTGAATCTTCCAGGAAGCGAAGGGGTTCTCATCGGGCTCGGAGGATCTTGGGCATACTCCTGCTGCACCAGTCTCCCCTGAAGTTCAGAGGTAAGTGACCGTAGAGACCCCGCAGGGTACTTGGTACTGTGGCTGTCCTCAGTTCACCTGCTCCTGTGTATGTAACAGAGGAGGTTTTTCCTCAGCTCTGGGAGGATTAGAGAGAGATTGTCAACATTTATCGCTGCCTCCCTGTCAGGGAAAGCACGCCCGATCTCCGTCTCCTCCTTCAGAGTGCCTGTTAGCAGAGCAACAGTCCCATACAGGGATCGACCTGCCTGAAGGGGATCAGGATGAGGTTGATTCTGTTATAGAGGAATCAACAGTGGGGGAACCTTTTCTCAGCATCTTAAGCTGAAAGATTATGGGTTCAGTCTCTGACTAACATGGTCCGATCAGCATTTAAAAATGCACCTTGCGGAACCATCAACCACTACTGTATCCTCGTTGGGGTCGCTAGAAGCCCCCAGACTGTTTGTTCTTTTCCACTTCACCCTTTACTGAAAGGGCTCATTTACCAGGATTGGGAACGTCCTGAGAAAATATTTATTCCCCCAAGAGATTTCCGGTGGTCTATCCCATGGAGGATAAGTTCATCAAAAAAAAAAAAATGGAAGGTCCCTACAGTGGACGCAGCCATCTCTTGTATGTATAAATCACTGACATGTCCAGTGGATAATGTCCAAATGTTCAAGAACCCAATAGATAAAAGATTGGAGTCCTTATGAAAATCTGCTTGGTGATACAACCAGCAGTAGCAGCTATTGGGGTCTGCTAAGCAGTGAAGGATCAGTTGAAACAGGTCTTGAGGGACTTGACAGATCAGCAGGCTTTGCCCTAGCTGATCTACCTAGAGCCTTAGGCTTTGCGGTTGACGCCATAGAGGATTCAGTCCATCAGGCCTCCCGCCTTACGCTGTCTATAGTACATATGCGTAGGCTCCTATGGCTCAAAAACTGGTCTGCTGAAGCTCCCTGTAAAAAATGGCTGGTTAGCGTCCCATTTCATGGTGAACGCTTATTCAGGGAAAACCTGGACAAATATATCCAGAAAATTTCCAGCGGTAAAAATACGCTCTTGCCGGTTAAAAGCAGAGTTAGAGGTCCCTCTTTAAGAGGCCTGCTTCTCCAGTCCCTGGGGCATCGGCTGTGTAACAGTTCCGACGGTCTCCTCGGTCAAATCCCGGGGGTAAAAAACAGGGACAGTAGCAGGGTAATGAGAAACCCTGGGTCAGGGGAGGTACAAAACCTCCCCCAAAGTTAAATTCATTGAAGCCCCCACTCAGTCGGGTGGGGGGAGGACTCCAGTTGTTCGCAAGAGACCTGGCGGGACACGATCAAGACAGATAGGTGCTCTCCGCAGTAGGTTTGGGATACAGTTTGGAGTTAAAAGACTCTCCTCCTTCCCATTTTTGAGGTCAAACGTGCCAAGGGATCCCCGGAAGAGAGAGTCCCTCCTGTTGGCACTAGAACAACTATTGCTCCAAGGAGTAATTATGGAGGTTCCCCTGGAAGAATGAGGGTTCGGGTTTTACTCAAACCTCTTTACAGTCCCGAAGCAAACGCGGACGGGAGGCCCATATTAATTCTAAAAGGGCTATACAAATTCCTGTATATCAGGACTTTCCGATGGAGTCGATCCGATCGGTGGCCACTGCCCTACAAGGGGAGGATTGGTTAGCCACGATCGACATCAAAGATGCTTATTTGCACATTCCCATCTTTCCAGTCCACCAAAAATTTCTACGCTTTGCAGTAGAAGGGCGCCATTTTCAGTTCAGAGCCTTACCCTTCGGTTTGGCCACAGCACCACGAGTGTTTACAAAAATTCTGGCCCTTTATTGGCCAATCTAAGAACACAAGGTGTAATGATAATGGCATATCTGGATGACTTGTTGCTGATAGACCACTCAGTGAAAAAACTAGACGTGGTCGTTCACAAGACGATCAAGTATCTGGAATCTCACGGTTGGATTATCAACCGAGACAAGTCAGCCCTAAAAACCAGTCAAAAGTCTGGAATACTTGGGGCTAAGGTTGGATTCAGGCCAGAGAAAAATATTCTTGCCTCGAGGAAAGGTGTTGTCTTTGAAAGATTTGATCCACTTAGTGGGTACAAAAAAGACAGCCGTCCATACGCCTGTATATGAGGCTGCTGGGAAAAATGGTGGCATCATTCGAAGCAGTACCCTACGGTCAATTCCATTCAAGGAATTTGCAAGGGGCCATACTGTCAGCCTGGAACAAAAAAGTTCAGGCCCTAGACTTACAATGTCCTTGTCCCCTTCCGTTCGCAAGAGCCTCCGTTGGTGGTTGGTTCCCCAGAATCTGGAAAAAAGGAAATCCTTCAGTCCGATTTCTTGGAAGGTGGTCACTACAGATGCCAGCCTTATAGGCTGGGGAGCAGTACTGGAGCAATAGTCTCTCCAGGGCAGATGGTCGGATGCAGAAAAGGCCCTGCCCATCAATCTCTTAGAGATACGAGCAGCCCGGTATGCCCTAGTAGCATGGACATCCAAACTCCAAGGGTCCCCTGTCAGAATTCAATCAGACAATGCCACAGCAGTGGCATATATCAATCATCAGGGGGGCACCAGGAGTCGTGCAGCCCAGAGGGAAGTAAATTACATCCTGAAATGGGCAGAAAAATATGTCCCAGCCATATCTGCGGTATTCATTCCAGGAGTGGAGAATTGGAAGGCGGACTTTCTAAGTCGCCAGCAATTAGGCCCAGAGGAAGGGTCCCTTCACCCCAAGGTTTTCTGGACAATATGTCAGCGGTGGGGAACATCGGATGTAGATCTTCTAGCATCCAGATTCAACGCAAAGGGGGACAGGTTTGTCTCTCGGACAAGGGATCCCCTAGATTGCGGCTCGGATGCCCTAGTGTTCCCTTGGGATCAGTTCAAGCTGATATATGCATTCACACCGCCAATGGTTACCTCGATTACTCCGCAGAATCAGGGTAGAAAAGAAACCAGTGATTCCGGTGGCTCCAGCGTGGCCCCGAAGAGCGTGGTACGCGGAGATTGTAAAATTTCAGTGGGGAGTCCTTGGACTCTCCCACGTCGTCCGGCTTTCGCAAGGACCGATATACCACCCTTCCTTACCAGCCCTAGGTTTGACGGCCTGGCTATTGAAGCCCACATTCTAAAAAAGAGAGGGCTCTCTAATGCTGTGGTATCTACCATGATCAATGCCAGGAAGCCGGTATCCAGGCAGATCTACTATAGAATCTGGAAGGCGTACATCGCGTGGTGTGAGGCCAAGAAATGGCATCCACATAAATACGTAATAGGTAGGATTCTGGACTTCCTACAGTGGGCTGTAGATAGGAAGCTTGCCTTGAGTACTATCAAGGGTCAGATTTTGGCCTTGTCAATATTTTTTCAAAGGCCCTTGGCTTCGCATTCACTAGTCAAAGCCTTTATACAAGGAGTGATGCGTATTAGTCCTCCGGTTAATATTCCCATATGTCCATGGGATCTAAACTTGGTTCTGTCGGTTCTACAGAAACAACCATTTGAACCATTACAGCATATTTCCTTGGTGCTTCTCACCAGGAAATAGATTTTTCTAGTAGCCATTTGTTCGGCTAAAAGAGTATCGGAATTAGCAGCTATGTCCTGTAAGGAGCCATATCTGGTTATCCATAAGGACAGAGTAGTGTTACGTCCTCATCCAGCCTTTCTTCCTAAGGTGGTATCGAGGTTTCATTTGAACCAAGATGTGGTTCTTCCTTCTTTTTTCCCCAAACCTACTTCGGTAGAGGAAAAGTTATTGCATTCTTTGGATGTAGTAAGAGCAGTTAAAGCTTATCTAAAAGCCACTGCTCAGATTCGCAGAACGGATACTTTGTTTATTCTGCCGGAAGGCCCCAGAAAGGGTCAGGCAGCGTCAAAGTCTACTTTAGCCAAGTGGATTCGACAGGTCATTATGCAAGCTTATGGCTTGAGAAGGAGACCACCTCCGTTCAAAGTTAGAGCGCACTCCACGAGAGCAGTTGGAACTTCATGGGCAGTGCATCACCAGGCCTCCCTGGCTCAAATCTGTAAGGCCGCAACATGGTCTTCGGTACACACGTTTACTAGGTCCTACCAGGTGGACGTTAGAAGTCAGGAGGATGTCGCCTTTGGGCGCAGTGTGTTGCAGGCCGCAAAAGATCCTCATGTCTGATAGCGCTCAGCTTATATATGGTGTATCCCCCCCCTCATTTGGCATTGCTTTAGGACATCCCATTAGTAATGACTATGTCGCTCTGTGTCCCGTGATGTACGAGAAAGAAAATAGGATTTTTATAACAGCTTACCTGTAAAATCCTTTTCTTGGAGTACATCACGGGACACAGAGCTCCCGCCCCTCTTTAGGGACACTTATTGCTTTGCTACAAAACTGAGGTGCTCCCGGATGGGAGGGGCTTATATAGGGGAGGGTACTTCCGGTTTTGGAAGTTGCCAGTGCCAGCACCTGACGGTATCTATATAACCCATTAGTAATGACTATGTCGCTCTGTGTCCCGTGATGTACTCCAAGAAAAGGATTTTACAGGTAAGCTGTTATAAAAATCCTATTTTTCATATGCGGGTGCTGCTCAAGTATGCGTTCGCTTCTGCACACTAGCTTGGCGGGACGGGGTGGGTTTAAAACATTTTTTTTCTTATTTATTTTACCTTTTATTTTATTTATTTACACTGTTCTTTTAATAAAAAATGTGTCACTTTTATTCCTATTACAAGGAATGTAATCATCCCTTGTAATAGAAAAAAAGCATGACAGGACCTCTTGAAAATGAGATCTGGGGTCAAGAAGACCTCAGATCTCATATTTACACTAAAATGCAATAAAAAATTTTTTTTTTAATGTCATTTAAAAAAAAAAATGTCTCTTTAAGAGCATTGTGCGGAAGTGACGTTTTGACGTCGCTTCCGCCCTGCAATGGTATGGAGATGGTTGGGGGCCATCTTTCCCTCACTCGTCCCCATGCCACTGACGTGAAAGGATTCGATCGCCTCCGTCGCTACGAATGGCTCTGGTAAGCGGCGGAGGGCATCGAAGAGCGGCGGGAGGGGGGCTCCTCTTCCGCCACCGATAAAAGTGATCTTGCGGTGAATCCGCCACAGAGACCACTTTTATCGGAAAGCGGACCGCCCACTCTTGAAGAGGATACCGGGGTTATGGCAGCTAGCTACTGCCATAACAACGGTATTCCTCTTCAAAGTAGCGACGTAAAATGACGGCGAGCGGTCCGGAAGTGGTTAATTGAGATCCACCAAGTTCCAGCTGAAAAAAAGCCCAGCTGACATCTATATTTATGTTTTGGGAATAATTGTGGATATAAGAATAGGAGGGAGTTCAGAGACTGTGTGGTTGCGTTTTTGTATGGTTTTTGCGCACTCTGTTTTGAGTTTTTTTTTTTTTTTATTTAAGACAATGTAGTGTGTTACTACGTAAAAATACGTTTTTATACTAATAAACTGTGTTGCGACGGGCCAACTTGTACAAAGTTGAGAACTTTAGCTTTTTTTTTTTTATTATTGTAAAGTTTGCTATAGTTTGTAGATCTGATGTGGCTGCTGTCAGTTCAGCTATATTTTTTATGTTGTAATGAATCAGATTGGGAAGTCACTGCTGAATTTAGGCCAAGCAATAATATAAAAGTATAAAAACTATTACATATGCAAAATACATGATGCCAGATTATGGTTTAACTGATGCTGTCCATGAGAACCATACTGTTCCATACCACGGCATACAACTTACAGGCATCTCCTAGGCATGTAATTGAAAGGATTTGTGTTTGTTCCATGTCACCCTCGGAGTCAACTTTTTTTTTGCAATCACACATGTCTCCCATGGCAGTGCTCAGCTCCCCATGCACTTTGATAATCTCTTGCTATGAAGCCCCGTACACATGACCGGTTTTCTCTGCAAGAAAACCTCGGGGAGAGCTTTTTGCCGAGAAAACCGGTCGTGTGTATGGTTTCTCGTCGGGAAAACTTCCGGGAATCTCGACGAGAAAAATAGAGAACCTGCTCTTTATTTTCTCGTCTGGATTCTCGTCTGTTTCCCGACGAGAAAACCGTGAGTGTGTATGCTTACCTATCCATGGTAAACCCGCGCATGCTCGAAAAGACTTAGACACATGCGCGGTAGCATACAAGGGTAGTGTAGGGTGTAGAAAGATGTTGGCAACGGCATCGAATGTGACGTCGTAGTCGATGACGTCACCGCGTTCTTGACATTCGAAAAAACTGTTGTTCTTTTGAATGGCGGGTGTGTACACAGGGCTTGGCAAGACAAGCTTGCCAGGAATCCCGTGGAAATTTTTTTTTTTTTCGACGGGATTCCCGCCCATGTGTACGAGACTTTAACCTTGAAAATGGCCAGAATTTATTTTCACCCCCATAGACTTTAATAAGCTTCACATTTCCATTTTTAGTTTTTGAACTTTGTGATGGGATTGATGTTTGCCCCCACACACCAAGCCAGGCACAATCCCTCATCCCAAGTGGGTGGGTATGAATTAATAAAATTACTACCGTATATACTTGAGTATAAGCCGACCCGAGTATAAGCCGAGGCACCTAATTTTACCACAAAAAACTGGGAAAACTTACTGACTCGAGTATAAGCCGAGGGTGAGAATGCAGCAGCTACTGTAAGTGGAAGAGGGTCAACAATGCCCATTTGCACGCCTCACTGTGCCCATTGCAACTTCACTAAGCCAATTGTCACTGTGCCCAACCTCACTCTGCCCATTGCCACCTTACTGTGCCCATCCTTACTGTGCCAATCCTCACTGTGCCCATCCTCACTGTGCCAATCCTCACTGTGCCCATCCTCACTGTGCCCATCCTCACTGTGCCGTTGTCAGTGTACCTGAAATTGAGAGGCTGTGGGCGTCCATTCATTGTTTAAAACTCGCGGTCTCTTCCTGGTCCCTTCCGTGATAGGCGTTTCTAAGCAGACACAGTTCCGCCTATCACGAACGTTCTCTCATCCTCAATTTCCCAGCAGACACTGTGTTCAGTGTTCTGCCAATCACGGGCATCCTCTTGTCCGAGGATGAAAAGGCGTCCGTGATTGGCAGAACACTGAACACAGTGTCTGCTGGGATGGGTGAGGATGAGAGAACTTTTCGTGATAGGCGATTCTCAGCAGACACAGTTCCGCCTATCACAGAAGGGATCAGGAGGAGACCGCGAGATTTAAACGATGAACGCCTGCAGCCTCTCAATATTTTCAGGTACATTGACTCGAGTATAAGCCGAGGGAGGCACTTTCAGCCCAAAAAAAAGGGCTGAAAATCTCGGCTTATACTAGAGTATATACGGTATGTGATATTCATTCTGTTTACTTATGAAACTCAAAGTATACACTTGATTGGACTTAAAAAAAGTCAGCCAATTCTGGACTTAATAGATTTTATTTTCAATGATATTGACTTGATCAAATTTTGTACATGTTATCGGTTGTACATGTTTCATCTCTTGAATAAACATATTATGGAACTAAAAAGTCTGCAAGCCCTCTTCTTCATATATCTTATGTGTGTTTTACTCTACTGATTGCTGTCACATTACTTCTAGACCTGTCTTCCAATATTCTTGCAGACTGCCTAAGTTGGGTGACATTTTTCTAACTTGCAGTGTTGCGATCCCTGACTGCCTCTCCCTTGCTTAGAGCAGACATGGAACAGGAAGTTGTCACATTGTCTACAGAAGAATAGACGCTGCGGACCAGGGCAGAGCACACGGCTTGTTTGGTTTAAAGAATTCCTGTAATTCCAACATCTTTCCTCTCTCTGGGAATTCTACTTCTTTTATGTCTTTGTGTTTTTATGTCTGCTTTTTTTTGGTATCCTTACTCACATGCAGAAGGAGAGTAAGGAGAAGAGTAGATATTGTAAACAATGGAAATCCAATAAAACCTGAAAACAAAACAGCAAGGGAATTATCTCTAAAACTTCAAAATTTCCAAACTTTGTATACATAACTTTTCTAACACCTTAACATGAAAATGGATAATATTCAGTATTACCGGTTTGCCAGAGCTTCCACATGAATAAAAAACAATAGAATAATATACAGTATAGGTAATATTATATATGATATATATAAATATATATATATATATATATACTATAGTATCTCACAAAAGTGAGTACACCCCTCACATTTTTGTAAATATTTTTTTAATTCTTTTCATGTGACAACACTGAAGAAATGGCACTTTGCTACAATGTAAAGTAATGAGTGTACAGCTTGTATAACAGTGTAAATTTGCTGTCCCCTCAAACTAACTCAACACCACTCATGTCTAAACCGCTGGCAACAAAAGTGAGTACACCCATAAGTGAAAATGTCCGAATTGGGCCCAAAGTGTCTATATTTTGTGTGGCCACAATTATTTTCCAGCACTGCCTTAACCCTCTTGGGCATGGAGTTCACCAGAGCTTCACAGGTTGCCCCTGGAGTCCTCTTCCACTCCTCCATGATGACATCACAAAGCTGGTGGATTTGGAGACCTTGTGCTCCTCCACCTTCCATTTGAGCATGCCCTACAGATGCTCAATAGGGCTTAGGTCTGGAGACACGCTTGGCCAGACCATCACCTTTACCCTCAGCCTCTTTAGCAATGCAGTGGTTGTCTTGGAGATGTGTTTGGAGTCGTTATCATTTTGGAATACTGCCCTGCGGCCCAGTCTCCGAAGGGAGGGGATCATGCTCTGCTTTATTATGTCACAGTACATGTTGGCATTCATGGTTCCCTCAATAAACTGTAGCCCCCCAGTGCCGGCAGCACTCATGCAGCCCCAGACCATGGCACTCCCACCACCATGCTTGACTGTAGGCAAGACACACTTGTCTTTGTACTCCTCTCCTGGTTGCCGCCACACACGACACCATCTGAACCAAATAAGTTTATCTTGGTTTCATCAGACCACAGGACATGGTTCCAGTAATCCATGTCCTTAGTCTGCTTGTCTTCACCAAAATGTTTGCAGGCTTTCTTGTGCATTATCTTTAGAAGGGGCTTCCTTCTGGGACGACAGCCATGCAGACCAATTTTATGCAGTGTGCGGCGTATGGTCTGAGCACTGACAGGCTGACCCCCCCACCCCTTCAAACTCTGCAGCAGTGCTGGCAGCACTCATACGTCTATTTCCCAAAGACAACCTCTGGATATGACTCTGAGCATGTGCACTCAACTTCTTTGGTTGACCATGGCGAGGCCTGTTCTGAGTGGAACCTGTCCTGTTAAACTGCTGTATTGTCTTGGCCACTGTGCTGCAGCTCAGTTTCAGGGTCTTGGCAACCTCCTTATAGCCTAGGCCATCTTTTTGTAGAGCAACAATTCTTTTTTTCAGATCCTCAGAGAGTTCTTTGCCATGAGGTGCCATGTTAAGCTTCCAGTGACCAGTATGAGAGAGTGAGAGCAATAACAGCAAATTTACCACACCGGCTCTCAATTCACACCCAAGACCTTGTAACACTAACAAGTCACATGACACCGGGGAAGGAAAATGGTTAATTGGGCCCAATTTGGACATTTTCACTTAGGGGTGTACTCACCTTTTTTGCCAGCGGTTTAGACATTAATGCCTATGTGTTGAGTTATTTTGAGGGGACAGCAAAGTTATACAAGCTATACACTCACTACTTTTTTTTTTTTAACAGAAGAGACACTCACTACTCTTCCTTGTAGCAAAGTGTAATTTCTTCAGTGTTGTCACATAAAAAGATATAATAAAATTTTTACAAAAATGTGAGGGGTGTACTCACTTTTGTGAGATACTGTATATATGTCTAGATATATATATTGTGAGGGGGTTAGCTCGGCAGCGGGTGTGTGTGACCCCCGGGATGGGCTCCCCACACAAAACAGGCCCAGCAAACGGAGGTTGTGGTTTTCAAAATCAAAAAAGGTGCGGTTTATTTTCTATTTACAGTGACAAAACACAGCAAAGCAAAAGAAACATAACCAAAATAAATCCTGGTCAAGTTGACCTCTGACTAAACATACAGGTTTCCTAACTAACAACTGGGATCAGCCTAGTGCTGTCCTAGTCCCTAAGTCCCTGGTTTTAAATGTCCAAGCAAATAGCCACACAGGCTTTGTCTCACCGCACAGGGGTTCACTCTCCCTAGACAGTCCACACAGGTCTGGTTCCAGGCATGAGCTAACATCTAATGAAGCTGGGAGTTCTTATAGAGGCCTAAATGAGCTGACAAGCTTCAGCTGGTCTCATCAACTCCCTGTCTGCACGACGCCCAGCCCTCTCTCTAGAGGTATGAGTCATCCATGAGCCCACTAGCCTTATACAACTCTCCACCTAGTTGTATAAGTCGGCGTAAAGCCTGAATCTGGGCAAAATATATCTACCCCCCTGGATGCAACCAGGTGACTTTACCTTCCTGCTGTCACATACCCCCCCCCCTCTTGTTTTAACCTCGGGGTTGGAACACCAGCAATCAGGCATTCATGTACTCGAGACAAAGCATCCACATTCCCCATTTGAACGCCAGGGCGATGCTTTACTGTGAAGTTGAATTCCTGGAGGGCCAGGAACCACCTATTCACTCTTCTATTTGTTTCCTTGTTTTGAGCCATCCACTTTAACGGAGCGTGATCCGTAACCATGTCAAAGTGCCTACCTAGCAGGTAGTACCGAAGGGAATCTAGAGCCCACTTCACCGCTAAACACTCCTTTTCAACGGTGGCGTAATTTACCTCATGGGACTTCAACTTCCTGCTGAGGTAAATGACTGGGTGCTCTTCCCCGTTCCAGACCTGGGACAATACTGCTCCTAACCCCACATCTGACGCATCACTTTGTACGACAAAGTCTTTAGAGAAGTCGGGTGAGTACAACACTGGCTGGCTACATAAGGCTTGTTTCAAGAATTGGAATGCTGCCTCAGCCTCGGGGGTCCATTTAATCATGACCGACCCTTTCCCCTTCGTCAGGTTGGTTAGGGGCACAGCCTTAGAAGCAAAGTGGGGAATGAATCGCCGATAATACCCAGCGATTCCCAGAAAGGCTCGTACCTGCTTCTTGCTGTTGGGACGTGGCCAACTCTGGATGGCCTCGACTTTGTTGAGTTGGGGTTTTATTACTCCCCTCCCAATGGTGTACCCAAGATATTTGGCCTCCTCCTGCCCAATGGTACACTTCTTGGGGTTAGCCGTAAACCCCGCTTCCCGAACAGAGTCCAGGACTGCTTGCACTTTTGGCAGATGTGAGGCCCAATCTGTGCTATGGACAATTACGTCATCCAGGTAAGCCGCAGCATACTTCCGATGGGGCCTCAGCATCTGGTCCATTTTCCGCTGGAATGTGGCCGGCGCATTCTGTAACCCGAACGGCATTCTTTTATATTGGAACGCCCCGTCTGGGGTTACAAATGCGGTTTTCTCTTTGGCCGACTTGGCCAGGGGGATTTGCCAATACCCTTTTGTGAGGTCAAGAGTCGTCATGTATCGGGCTGTTCCCAGCCGGTCGATCAACTCATCTATACGTGGCATGGGGTAGGTGTCAAATTTTGTAACTTTGTTCAACTGACGAAAATCGTTACAAAATCGCCAGCTCCCATCCGGTTTAGGCACCAACACGATGGGACTAGACCAATCACTTTGGGACTCCTCTATCACCCCTAAGTTCAGCATTTTCTGTAATTCCTCCCGTATTGCCTCCCGTCGAGCCTCTGGGATCCGATAGGGTTTTAACTTCACCCTTTCACCGGGCGGGGTAATGATGTCATGCTCTACCCCAGATGTTTGTCCCGGCAGCTCAGAGAATACCTCCTTGTTGCGAAGCACAAACTCCTTAACCTCCTGTTGTTGGGGTTGTGACAAGGTGGCTGCTATTCCAACCTCAGGAATCACGCAACCAGTTTGAGCTGGTGACCAAGTGTCTGCGACTAGGGACTCTCTATCCCTCCAGGCTTTCAACAGATTAACGTGATAGATCTGTTCGGGCTTTCGCCTTCCTGGTTGTCTGACCTTGTAATTCACTTCGCTCACTTTTTCCATTATCTCGTAGGGGCCTTGCCATTTGGCAAGGAATTTACTTTCAACCGTAGGGACAAGTACCAATATCCTATCCCCCGGGGAAAAGGTACGGGTCTTGGCTCCACGGTTGTACACTCTCTGCTGTGCCAACTGCGCTTGGGCCAAATGTTCCTTCACGATGGGCATTACCTGTGCAATTCGATCTTGCATCAGGGCGACATGCTCAATCACACTCCTGTGGGGAGAACTCTCACTTTCCCAAGTTTCCTTGGCAATATCCAACAGCCCTCTTGGGTGTCTCCCATACAGTAACTCAAAGGGGGAGAATCCCGTAGAGGATTGGGGCACCTCCCTAATAGCAAACATCAAATAAGGAAGTAAACAGTCCCAATCCTTTCCATCTCTATCCACCACTTTCTTCAACATTTGTTTTAGGGTTTTGTTGAATCTTTCAACCAGCCCATCGGTTTGGGGGTGATACACAGACGTACGCAATTGCGTCACTTTGAACAATTTACACAGCTCTTTCATAACCCGGGACATAAAGGGTGTACCTTGGTCCGTAAGCAGTTCTTTACAAATACCCACCCGGCTAAAAACAAGAGATAGCTCTTTGGCTATGGTTTTGGCCGAGGTATTTCGGAGAGGGATCGCTTCTGGATAACGGGTGGCATAGTCCATTATAACTAATATGTACTGGTGCCCCCTAGCGGACTTGATTATAGGACCTACCAAATCCATGGCGATCCTCTCAAACGGGACCTCAATGATGGGTAGAGGGACCAGCGGGCTACGGAAATGTGGCATCGGGGCCAACCTCTGACACACAGGGCAGGAGGAACAATAATTTTCTACGTCCTTCATCACCCCCGGCCAATAGAATCTCTGTAATACCCTCTCTCGGGTTTTCTCTGTCCCCAGATGACCTCCAAGAATGTGCCCATGGGCCAACTCCAACACCAACTTCCTGTAAGGTTTGGGCACCACAAGCTGCTCAACGGTTTCTTCTGCCCTTTTTGCCACCCGATACAGTAGGTCCTTCTCTACGCTGAAGTATGGGTAAGTGCAGGTATTATCTGGGTTCACTAACTCGCCATCTATTTTCACTACGTTTTCCCGTGCCTTTATTAGGGCGGGGTCTTTCAACTGTTCTGTGGCAAAGTTTTCCCTGTGAACCTCAAGATCAGAAAACTCCACAGACGGTAGGTTTTCGTCTGAGGAGGTGGGCTCCTCTCCAGTTTCTTGAGTCTCCCCTGCCAATACTGATAAGGGAAATTCCGGAGAGTCCTCACCACTCTCAGGGGAGTTCTGGCTATCACATTCCTGGTACATAGGGGCACCAGTGAGGGGCTCAGGATCATCCCACAGTTCCCAGAACTTCGGAAAATCCCTTCCCACAATGGCGTCATGCGGTAACTGAGATACTAAGCCCACTGGATGAGAGAGGGTACCTTTGGGGGTCTCGAAACACACTGTAGTCACTGGATACTCTCGGGTGTCCCCATGCACACAAATAACAGCTACCTTGCTATTCCCAGAGACCTCTGTTTTAACTAACTCAGCCTTTATCAGGGTCACAAGGCTACCTGAATCCAGCAATACCACAACATTTCTACCATTAACACACATTTTGCATAAATGTTTCTCAGTTCCTCGAATGGCAGTGCATGCGACTGTCGCACACAGCGACTGACGTCTGCCCGTCAGAAAGTCACACTGCATGGGTTCCTCCACAACCGGGCAATTGGCTGCAATATGTCCCGCTTGCCGGCAGCGGTAGCAAACGATCCTTCTTGCCGCCTCTTGAGCCGCTGATTTCCCAGGCTGTTCTCGCCAAACTTGGGGTAGAGCTCCCACCCTCTCACTCTCTCCACCCTCACCCCTTGGAATCCTCTTATCCGCCCCTGGGGATGGTCTGGTCTTAGGGTGGAAAGTCCGAGTGTCTCTGGAAGAGGCCGTCAGGTTCTCTGTAGCCAAGTATTTCTCCACACGATCCACAAGACCATCGGCCGTCTCTGGGTCTCCATGGCTTACCCACTTTTGGATGGCAGTAGGAAGAGCTCTCAAAAACCGATCCATTACAACACGTTCCACAATCTTTGGTGCGGACAAAGTCTCTGGCTGTAGCCACTTTCTGCTCAGGTGAATGAGATCATACATTTGAGACCTGGGGGGTTTTCCAAGCTGGAAAGTCCAGTTATGCACACGCTGAGCCCGGACAGCCTGGGTGACACCCAGCCTTGCCAAAATTTCAGCTTTTAGCATCACATAGTCTTTTGCTTGGTTAGGCTCTAGGTCATAGTAAGCTTTCTGCGATTCACCAGTTAACAGAGGAGCCACCAGTCCAGCCCACTGCTCCTCAGGCCACTTTTCTCTTTCAGCGGTCCTTTCAAATGTGGTCAAAAATACCTCTGGATCATCCTCTCCAGTCATTTTTGTCAATAAACGACTCACCCCAAAGGACGCGGTATTAGTGGGACGGCTTTCCTCACTGGTCTGCGGACGTTGCTGCATTACTGCTTCCATCTGTTGTTGTAGTCTCTGCTCTTGCTTCTGCAACAGGTCTATGAAGCGGGCCTCAGATTGCTGCTGGGCTCGTTGCTGAGCCTCCAGACTCTGTTGCAAAGTTGCGTTTGTCTGCTGCTGGGCTGCAAGGCTCCTTTGCAAACCTGCATTTGTCTGCTGTTGATTGGCATTTGCTAGAGCCAGCTGCTTCAGTATCTCCTCCATGCTGGCTTAAAAAAAAACTGCCACTGGTTCTCCACCAACTGTGAGGGGGTTAGCTCGGCAGCGGGTGTGTGTGACCCCCGGGATGGGCTCCCCACACAAAACAGGCCCAGCAAACGGAGGTTGTGGTTTTCAAAATCAAAAAAGGTGCGGTTTATTTTCTATTTACAGTGACAAAACACAGCAAAGCAAAAGAAACATAACCAAAATAAATCCTGGTCAAGTTGACCTCTGACTAAACATACAGGTTTCCTAACTAACAACTGGGATCAGCCTAGTGCTGTCCTAGTCCCTAAGTCCCTGGTTTTAAATGTCCAAGCAAATAGCCACACAGGCTTTGTCTCACCGCACAGGGGTTCACTCTCCCTAGACAGTCCACACAGGTCTGGTTCCAGGCATGAGCTAACATCTAATGAAGCTGGGAGTTCTTATAGAGGCCTAAATGAGCTGACAAGCTTCAGCTGGTCTCATCAACTCCCTGTCTGCACGACGCCCAGCCCTCTCTCTAGAGGTATGAGTCATCCATGAGCCCACTAGCCTTATACAACTCTCCACCTAGTTGTATAAGTCGGCGTAAAGCCTGAATCTGGGCGAAATATATCTACCCCCCTGGATGCAACCAGGTGACTTTACCTTCCTGCTGTCACAATATATATAGATATATATAGATATATCTATATCTATATATATATAGATATAGATATAATTTTGTGTTATTTTTATAGGTTTTTATGCGTTTTTCTCCAAATAATACAAACAAGCAATGTGTTCAGTCTGGTAGTAAGAGTTTATATTACACAGTGTACCGCAACATTATAATTAATTAAAAAGGCTGTACCTTTTATCAAATTAATCACTGAGCTCCAGGCAAGTGACTGTGCCTATACTTATGCCGCGTACACACGATAATTTTTCCCGTCGGGAAAAATTAAATTTTTTCCTTTGGACGAGAAAAACGATCGTCTGTGGGCTTTTTGTCATTTTTCCCGACGGGAAAAACGTCATTAATCACGACGAGAAAAATTAGAACATGCTCTAATTTTTCTCGTCGTGATTCCCGTCGTTTTTTTCCGCGGCAGTTTACCCATAGGGAAACACTTCCGGGGAGCCCACACACGGTTGTTTTTTTCGACCAAAAAAAAAATGTCATTTAAAACGGCCGTGTGTGGGGGGAACAAGCTGTTCCTCGTTTTTCACGTCGATTTTCTCGACGGTGTTTTCACCCATTAGAGATGCAGTCTGGCAGAAAGATGTCATCAGTCTGCTGCAGGTAGATGGAAGCATTTCCTAATTTTACACTCCCTGGCACTAGCGTTGGAGAATAATATACAGCAACTCCTACTAGAAGATGGTCACTTACTAGTGAAAAATATATTTTTTCTAACTTCCATTAAGAACAACATTGACTTTTTTCTCAAGATGCTGTGTTAAAAATCACTTCTTTAGAAAACTTCTGTTCACACAAAATCATTTAAATCTAGGCATGTTGTGTATTGTCAGATGATACAGACAAGGAACTGACTGGTGAATTCATAAAGAGTGTTTTAGACATCCTTTAGAATTCCAGCAGGGTGTAGCACCAAAAGTGTTGATGCTTGCATCCAATTCAGGTACCTTGTAGGAAGGCGTTCATTCCAACTCTCTAGGGTTCCCAGATAGCCAAGTGTCAGCCGCAGTGTCCCTGCACTGTCCCTCCTTGACTGGAACCTCTTCCTAGCACCAAGAGTACTGTCCCTAGCTAGCGTGTAGGCAGATAGAGTTTGATGCTGCCCCATCCAGGAGGGAAACAGTTAACCTATTTCCCACACTTTTTTTAGCTCAGCATTTCTCCCTGTGCTGTTAATAATAGGGGGAGGGCTCTGCCCATATAGTCTGAATGGGAAGGAAAGAAAAAGGCAAGACCAAACATGTAATCTCCAGCACTACACAGGGCTACTGCAGCTGCCAGAGAGAGTAATGCCGCATACACACGAAAGGATTTTCCGTCGGAAAAAGCTTGGATGGTTTTTCCGACGGAATTCCGCTCAAGCTTGGCTTGCATACACACGGACTTTTAGTTTTTGGTTTTCGTGCGTTAAGAATGCGGTGACGCACAACACTACGACGAGGTGAGAAAAAGAAGCTCAATGCTTCCGAGCATGCGTCAAATTGTTTCCGAGCATGCGTGTTTTTTTCGGTCGGAATTGCATACAGACAAACGGATTTTCCGAACAAACTTTTTTTCGTCGGAAAAATAGAGAACCTGCTCTCTATCTAACTCCGTTGGAAATTCTGACAGAAAAAGTCCGATGGGGCATACACACGGTCGGATTTCCTGACAAAAAGCTCCCATCTGACTTTTTCCATCGGAAATTCCGACCGTGTGTACGCGGCTTTAGAGTTATTGAGTGCACAAAAAAAAGGTTACTGAAATCCTAGTTTTCTGCCGGACTCCGCCATGCTAGCCTGCTGAGAAGCCGAGATTGGAATGCCCACTAATGTACATTCATCCTTCAGGATACTTCTCCAGCCTAGGGGATTGCTGGGACCTGCAGTCCACCCTAAAGATGCCAATCCTGGATGCTGCCATCATAGATTCAGCCAGTTATAGACTCTTTCTTGTGCTGGTATGCTGGGGCAGCCAAAAGTCTGAGTTTGGTCAGTCAAGCAAGATCGGTCCTGATGATGTACCCAAGGCTACCCCCGCTGCCAGTGATACCACTACAGCCAAAACCCTGGTAAAGATCCTGAAGCCCTGCCAAAGCCACCTTTCCAGGATGGCCTCCCCCCTGCAACAGGGGTCTTGCTGCCATCCCACATCGCCAGTATGGGAGTCTACGCTCACTCGGGAAGAAGATCAGAGTGCTCCAGAGCTCATCTTTGAAGATCTGCCGCTTCCACCAATGCTGGATTTCCCGATAAAACACTGTCTGGGTAGCTCCCTTATCTTGGATTTGCTCCTACCGGTCATCACGATAACCCCCCCATTGTTGGAATATGCCCCGGACAAGGAAATCCCACTGGCCCTAAGAACCTTTCACTCCTGTGACCAGCCTAAGGGGATCTCTTGGGAAAGCCTCCCTTTTGACCTGGATGAGGAACTGGCACTGCCACCGGAGCTGTACATACCCTGTCCTCACCCGCCCTTCACCTGATCCAGCTCTTGTGGAGAGAACTGGGCATAAGTATTTTCACCCATCTGATGCCTACCTGCCACAGGGTTGGGTGCACTACAAAGCTTGGATCACCTGTCTGGTCAGCTTTAGCGGTACATGTCCTGCGAACATATGGGTGACTGTTCCCCTATGTACCCAAGCAGCTGTTTATTCAACTTGAAGAGGAGAGGCCCAAGCTTTACAGTAGAGCTGTATGGAAGAAGCTTAACATCCCCACACACCGGCGAAGCTTCCAACAGCAGAACGAGAATGCTGAATCAGAGATTCACCAACTGCACCAGTTTTATAACACAGGAAGACATATCTTTATGGACCGAGTAGAGATTGTCGAGCCGAATGGTCACTTCCCAGTTATCCATCGAGTTTAGGGTACCGGACTCCGTCCTGCTAGCCTACTGAGATGCCGCGACTGGAATGTCAACTAATTTACATCCATCCTCAGTATCCTTCTACAACCTAGGGGGATCCTGCAGTCTGCTCTGAAGATACCAATCCTGGATACTGCCATCATGGACTCCAGTTACAGTATGAACTCTTTACTGTGCAGGTATGCTGGGGCAGCCACAAGCCTGAGTTAGGGATTCGTTTAGGGAAAGAATGTTGCCTTTGATTGAATGTCATGCCAAGTTATTTAAGTAATGCTTTTGAAAGTTTGCCTTTGCCTGTCTGAAGTTACTCAAGGGGTATAATTCAAGTAACTGGTACACATAGCCTACACTTCGGGTCAGCTAAGCACATTCGGTTATGAAGATAACGGTACAAGAGTTAACACAGTCTGAAGAAACAAGTGATTACCAAGGGTAATGAAGGTTTCTTTAGCAGTCTGTTTGTCATGGTCTGGAGTCAGGCTCAGAAGCCAGTAGCTATAGCAGCGGAGCATCACACACTAACGAGTGGGACAGGTATACACGCAGATCCCCTTGGCTAATGACATGGGATAACCTGAGGTGCGGGGTCTAAGTACTAACCGTTATTCACCCGAGCTCCTGATGGTGGAGATGGGCTTTTCTGCATGTTAGTACCAGGTTGCGGTCCTCAGGATCACCCCATCAGGAAGTGAGCAAGCCAGGTTCCAGTAGCAGATGCAGCTGGTAGGGATCAAGCAGAAGTGTAGTCGAGGAACAAGTCTGAGGTCGGTAACAAAAAGATGGAGGTTGGAATTAAGCAGAAGCGTAGTCAAGGAACAAGCCAAAGATCGGTAAAGAATGTTAGCAAGGATACGGACGGCAGCAGAGGAGACAAAAACGAGATATTGTCTGGCAGAGGCGGCTCTAGGCTTTGTGAGGCCTTAGGCAAAACTTGACATGGGGCCCACTCACATCCAGGATGGGAAAAATAATTCAAGGACAAGAGCCTCTTCCCCACAACCCTGGCCGGTGGTTGTGGGGGTCTGTGGGCAGGGGACTTATCGGAATCTGGAAGCCCCCTTTAATAAGGTGGCCCCCAGATCCTGCTCTTTAATACCTAAGGGGCAGGGGCCACCCGGTGATGTCACCTGCTGAACCCACTCCCTTGTGACGTCATTGACTGAGGGCATGCTGGGTCATTGACGTCACAAGGGGTGGTGTCACTGATATTCACTGGTTGTTAGGGACGCTGGAGGCCCTGCTCCTGAGTCAGGGCTCTTAACGCTGCCTGAGCACAGCAACATTAAGGTCCCCTCAAAACTGGGGTAATGCATTGGGTAAGTTAGGCGGCCGCGAGGCCCCTGTGAGTGTGAGGCCTTAGGCGACCGCCTAATTTGCCTAATTAAATAGCCGCCTCTGTTGTCTGGAGAGAGCACAATATTTTGGCAAACAGGAAGTGCAGAGACAGGGCTTAAATCAGGAAGTTCATGGGAGGAGAAAAGAGTTCAAGGTTCAAGACAAACAAGATTCAAGGCAGAATCATTGCCAGACACAGTCATTGTCAGACACAGCAGAGATCCCAGGTTCAAGTCCAGGCCCTGACACTGTTGTGTAAGCGTGTACATTGGAGAGAAAGGATAGTTTCTAGCAGGAGGAGTTTTTGTCAGCACTCTCTCGGTGAGAAGGTCTGTCTCCCATAGCAATGGGAGCAGATCAGAGGTGCACAGGTATAGAAGAAGAAGCATTAAAGTGGTTCTAATGGCAGGTTTTTTATCCTAATGCAATTTTTTGCTTTAAGATAAAAAGCCTCCTGTGTGATGCAGCCCCCCTCAGCCCCCCCTAACACTTACATGAGATCCCTCTAGCGATGTTGTAGGAATGTCTCAGCCATCCAGGACTCCCTCCTCAATGACTGAGACAGCAGTGTGGCACCATTGGCTCCCGCTGCTGTCAATCAAAGTCAGTCAGCAAATGAGAATAGAAAGGGGCGGGCCGGGATGCTGTTCCGTGTGTGAATAGACACAGGGTGCTGTGACTTGGCTCGGGTGCCCCCATAGCAAGCTGCTTGCTGTGGGGGCACCCAACAAGAGGGAGGGGCCAGGAGAGCCGAAGAGGGACCCAAGAAGAGGAGGATCCGGGCTGCTCTGTGCAAATCCACTCCAACAGAGGAGGCGAGTATAACATGTTTGCAATATTTATTAAAAAATAAAAACAAGACTTTACAATCACTTTAAGTAAAGTGCACGCCTGGAGTCAGTGCTAGGTGCATGGTGTGGCTCCATAGTGTTACTGGGAGTGAGGTAGTGAAGATTCACTGGATAGGTGGAGAGGGCATAGGCTCAGCATGTTCCTCCTAAATGCAACACAGACAGTACTGTGTACATTGACATGGGGATGCGAGAATTATCTCCAGTTCAGTTATCTGTTCAAGTGTACATGGTGTATGGCCATCTTTGAGTTAGAGGTTCACCTTAAGATTGAGTTATCCCATAAAGCAACCTCCACCCAGCCCTAGCGCATTGGTAAGCACGGCATAAGTAAAAGGTATCCCATGTGTAAGGCAGTGACACTTTCCAAAGTGCCTATTGCAGCCCAGAAGAACTCACCCTGAGGTAGGCCTCTCATGTGACCCTTGCTTGGCACCCAACAAGAAGGGAAACATGGAGGATGTGACAACAACCCCATCACCATACCCTAACCAGCAGGGAGCCTGTCCCTACACTATCCACTCTGCAAATGTGCGCCAGTGGGACAGTGCTATTTGTTAGCATTGCCCTCACTAAATATAGTTGCTGGGATCAGCCAGGGCAGCAGTGTACAAACAGACTAACGTACCCCTGATGACACTTATGGAAGCTTCAAATGAACAAAGCTCCTCCCCATCTGCCTTGCATTGTCAATCATTTTATACGTGGACCTGATGGGGAACCAATCTTCTTAGAACTGTCATTAATTCTTTAATAATCTGTCGCTGCTACAGCGGTTCCTAAAGTGGCAGTAGTAAGAACCACCTGAATTTGCCATATGTGTCGGTAATGTTACCAACATTAGCGCAAATGCTTGCCTGAATTAGGCCCAGGTTGTTCTTGAGGAGAAAAAAAAAAGAAAGTTTTATTGAATTACTTTGTGCATGTCTTTTGTATTAGAACATGACTAGGGTGTTATACAGTCTTCTAATTGGTAAAGCACAAGATGGGTCAGTCCAACCACAAATTACATTTTAGTTTTTTGGTAGACGCTGGAGAGTTAACGCACCCAAAGGACAGACCATCACACTTGAAATGACAGGCCTGTTATTGCAATTTATCAAAACCTCCCTGCTGGATTGTTCATTTTGTTTAAGAGGTGAGGGAACTAGAGAGGGAACATTTTCCTCTGAAGACCTTCAGAAAAATACAAAGCTTGCAAGTTACAAAGCCCATCGGACTCCACCTATAGGTAAAATAACACTTTTAGGTGAACTGGATTTTTATTTGTCAAAATAATAATATTATATCTTACAAAGCATACACCCCTACAGTCTAAAAATATTTAATTGATGCAATAAAGCGGTATAATAAGATGATCTCACATACAATTTTGCTTAAATTATAATGAGAGAAAGGACAATGAGGTGATAGCGCTGATAGTGCTGTACTTACGTCTGAGATTTTACAAGTTTGGCCTATTTTCTGACATGTTCAGCCTAGGAGTTTGGGTGAGGTGAACTGCACCGACATTATGCTGGTTGTGGCAAGCTCAGAACCTCAACCTATCTCACAAGGTGCCACTTAGCATTAGTACTAGAAACTTAACTGACACACCTATAACTTTAACACCTTCAATTATAATTCTTATTGTCCCTGTAATGCCAAGTGAAATGCTGAGTAATATATGAGAATGGAGAAGGACATCGGAAAACGGTTCTATAAAACTTAAGACATCAATAGGCATAGGAGAATACATTGATTCATGATGAATCCAGACAGTTTGCTTTGTGCCAATATTTGTTAACTGCATACCCATAATTTACGCTATTTTTTAAGCAAGTGTGTGTTTATTACCACATCCAGGGCCGCCATCAGGGGAGTACAGGCAGTACACCTGTAAGGGGCCCGGAGGTCCCCAGGGGCCCGGATGGCAACCCCCCTTTTTTTTAAAATTATTATTATTATTTATTTTTTTAAGGGGCTCGGATGTCCCCAGGGCCCCGGATGGTAACCCCCTTTTTTATTTATTTTTTATAAAAAGAAAAAATATTTTTTGTTTATTGTTTTTTTTTTTTGTAAGGGGCCTAGAGGTCCCTAGAGGCCCGGAGGTCCCCAGGGCCCCGGATGGCAACCCCCCTTTTTTTGTTGTTCTTTTTTTGTTCGTGGCCCCCTCTGCTTCTCAAATCACAGCTGCCCCCCCCTGCTTTTCAATTTGCGGCGGCAGCACCCCCCCCTGGTTCTCCTCTGCTCCAGGGGGCCCATGCCTGAAGCTGTCGATGGGTCTCCCCATTATTTCTCTGACCCAGGAATCAGCAGACCCACCTTCTGCAGCAGGCAATAGGCAATGAAAAACCTTGGCAGGCAGACTGCCAGATCGTTTTGCTATCATAGCTCCCAACTGCACCTGATTTGAAGTCAAATACCTTTGTCCCTTTTTCCTCCTCAAGATTCCTCTTTTTTTGGTCTAATGTATAAGCCTCTATTATTTAGGTAACCAACGTGTTATACTGCACTAAACATTTTATCCAACCCAACTGATTTATTTTGAAGAAGCCTGTATAAGGACTGGTTCACACCAAAAAGCGGTGGGGGAAAGGTGGGTTCCATGCCTGTTTCCCACATTCTAGGTGAACGTTCTGTCCTTGACATCTGCATTTATGTATTACAGGTCATTTTATAGCACTGCCAATTTAAGCAGCACTTCACATCAGTCCCTGCCCTCAAGGAGCTTACAATCTAAGGTCCCTTACTTATATACTAGAGCCAATTTAGACAGGATTCAATTAACCTACCAGCATGTCTTTGGAGTGTTGGAGTGTGGGAGGAAACCCACACAGGCAGAGCATGCAAATGCCAGGCAGGTAGTGTGGTGGTTGGGATTCAAACCAAAGACCCTAATGCTGCTAGGCAGAAGGGCTAACCACATAGCCACTGTGCTGCCCTGCATATGGGTGCCAATTGTTAATGGCACCTTAAACGTAGGACCATGTGGTTTTGATGCAGTGCTTTTTGAAGACGTTGTGCAAGTACTAACTTTTCTGCATTCTAGTGTTTTTAATAAATTCAGTGTTCAAATGAATAGGCTGTCAAAATGGACCATACAGGAAAGCAAGGGAATCGCACAGTTCCGGTATCAACTGGCCCTAAAGGAAAAGTAGTGGTAACAAAAGCAAATACTTAACTTAACTAATCATATTTGTACACTAATTCTTCATAATCCACATAATGGGGAAGTAGCAGGGGTACGTGCTTTGATTACATAATTTGAGTTAAAAGGCACCCTTCTTTTTCATTTCAGAAAGTTTGGAGATATGTTGTATGTGTGAAAACAGGGGATGGAAGAGGGTTGTGAGTTATGCAGGCATGCAGGTAGCAGAATACAAGAATAGAGGATTACTCTTGCTACTACTTTTATCACCCAATCTTAGAAAGTACAACCAATTGCCTTCAGAAGACACCTAATTAGTAAATAGAGTCCACCTGTGAGTAATTTAATTTTCAGTATAAATACAGCTGTTCTGTGAAGCCCTCAGAGGTTTTTTAGAGAACCATAGTGAACAAACAGCATCATGAAAGCCGAGGAACAGACCAGACAGGTCAGGGATAAAATTGTGGAGAAGTTTAAAGCAGGGTTAGGTTATAAAAAAAAATTCCCAAGCTTTGAACATCTCACAGAGCACTGCTCAATCCATCATCCGAAAATGGAAAGAGTATGGCACAACTGCAAACCTACCAAAACATGGCTGTCCATCTAAACTGACAGGCCGGGCAAGGAGAGCATTAATCAGAGAAGCGGCCAAGAGGCACTTTATGGCCTTTATGGAAGAGTGGCAAGAAGAAAGCCATTGTTGAAAGAAAGCCATAAGAAGTCCGATTGGCAGTTTCCATGAAGCCATGTCGGGGACACAGCAAACATGTGGAAGAAGGTGCTCTGGTCAGATGAGACCAAAATTGAACTTTTTGGCTAAAAAGCAAAATGCTATGTATGGCAGAAAACTAACACTGCACATCACCCAAAAAACACAATTCCCACTGTGAAACATCATTTTGTGGTGATGCTTATCTTCAGCAGGAAAGCTGGTCAGAGTTGATGGGAAGATGGATGGAACCAAATACAGGGCAATCTTAGAAGAAAACCTGTTAGATTCTGCAAAAGACTTGAGACTGCGGCGGAGGTTCACCTTCCAGCAGAACAACGACCCTAAACATACAGCTAGGGGTACAATGGAATGGTTTAGATCAAAGCATATTCATGTGTTAGAATGGCCATGTCAAAATCCAGACCTAAATCTAATAGAGAATCTGTGGCAAGACTTGAAAATTGCTGTTCACAGACGCTCTCCCTCCAATCTGACAGAGCTTGAGATATTTTGCAAAGAAGAATAGGCAAAGATTTCGCTCTCTAGATGTACAAAGCTGGTAGAGACATCCCAAAAAGACTTGCAGCTGTAATTGCAGTGAAAGGCGGTTCTACAAAGTATTGACTTGGGGCTGGGGCTGAATACAAATACACGCCACACTTTTCACATATTTATTTTGTAAAACAAATGAAAAACCATTTCTCATTTTCCTTCCACTTCACAATTATGCGCCACTTTGTGTTGGCCGATCACATAAAATTCCAATAAAATACATTTACGTTTTTGGTTGTAACATGACAAAATGTGGAAATTTCAAGGGGTATGAATACTTTTTCAAGGCACTGTACCCACTAAGGTGACTGGCCTCAGGTGATACACAGAGATTAAACAAGTTGTACCTATTTATCTGCAGTCTTCTTTCCTCTACATCCGTTCAAAGTGCTGAATTTTAAAGCTTGCCTGAGCTGTCAGAAAAAAAAAAAAGACAAAAAGCTGAAGTTACACTCTGCAGAGCTCAGTGAGGAGAGCATTTAAAGCTGATTGAAGGGAATAGACGCCCCCCACCACACAGCACACAGGAACTGAGCTGAGGCTGTCAATCAACTGGAGGTCCCTCCCCAGTCACCTTTTTTTCTCTTGGTGTCAGGAAAACTTGTCAGATAATGATTCATGCAGATAGAAGAGGAAAAAAGCAGCAGACAGAAATGACACTTGGTTCTCTTAATTGAGTACACACTATAGAGGAATATGATTTGTTCATATTTCATGTCTAAGGTTTACAACCACGTAAAATACTTTTTTGTGCACTTTTTGTACCAAAAGTGGCATTAATTTTTGCTGCAGTTATGGTATGCACTGTATACAGCCCCTTTTGTTGAATGGATGCAGGTGGCATAATAATAATAAGGTGCATTTGCACTCTACACTGGATGCATGAAAACATTATCACTAACATGTACCTGCGTGCATATGGGCCTTTTTTCCTTTATGCATTCAAATGCAGCATAAGTTTACTGATCTTTAAAGCGGATGTGCCTCGGAAAAAAAAATATTAAAAGCCAGCAGCTTCGGTGAGGGAACCAGGAAATGAAGCCTTGCGGCTTCATGCCCGGTTCCCTATGGCGCATGCGCGAGTCGCGCTGCGCCGTTCTGAATGGCCCCCTGTGTTCTGGGAGGCGAGTGTCTCCCAGAACACAGCGGGGAAACTGCGGGAAGTGACGTGCTTCCCGCAGATTTCCCGCAGAGAGGACTCCCGGAAGTGGGTGCAAATACCTGTCTTAGACAGGTATCTGCACCCCCCTCCCCCCTTTAGGGTGGAGCTCCGCTTTAACCACCTGCCTACTGTGCACGAAAACCCCCTTCCTGCCCGAGCCATTTTTCAGCTTTCAGCGCTGTCACAATTTGAATGACAATTGCGCGGTCGTGTGACATGGCTCCCAAACGAAATTTGCGTCCTTTTTTTCCCACAAATAGAGCTTTCTTTTGGTTGTATTTGATCACCTCTGCGGTTCTTATTTTTTGCGCTATAAACAAAAGAAGAGCGTCAAGTTTGAAAAAAAACACAATATTTTTTACTTTTTGCTATAATAAATATCCATTTAAAAAAATCACAATAAGCGTATATTGATTGGTTTGCGCAAAAGTTATAGCAGATACAAAATAGGGGATAGATTTATAGCATTTTTTTTTTTTTTACTAGTAATGGCAGCGATCTGCGATTTTTATCGTGACTGCGATATTGCGGCGGACACATCGGACACCTTTGACACATTTTTGGGACCATTCACATTTATACAGCGATCCCTGCTAAAAAAATGCATTGATTACTGTATAAATGTGACTGGCAGGGAAGGGGTTAACACTAGGGGGCGAGGAAGGGGTTAAATGTGTTTCCTAGATGTGTTCTAACTGTGGGGGGAGGGGACTGACTGGGGAAGGTGACCGATGGTTGTCCCTATGTACAAGGGACACACCATCGGTCTCCTTTCCCTGACAGGATGTGGATCTCTGTGTTTATACACACAGATCCACGGTCCTGCTTGGTTACTGGGCAATCGCGGGTGCCCGGCGACGCGGCGGGCGCGCGCGCCCCCTAGTGGACTTTAAAGGTGCAACGTCATATGACGTCCGCCCAGGATAACAGTGTTGTCAATTGACGGCGGCCGGTTGACAACTGGTTAAACAGTGGTATGCATGGGTCCATAGTAAACTATATAAGTGTTTGCAGATCCCCCAAACACATCAGATAAAAATGGTGCACTTTTTGTGACTGTGTGCGTGAGCCCTTCAGGACTAAAGAACTATTTTTCATTATGGATAGAGTGAGAGCCGCTTCACACCAGGGCGACTCGTCAGGCGACTCAGTCGCCTGACAAGTCGCGTCCCATGATTTTCAATGGAAACGTTCTAAGTAAGAGCGACTCAGGACGCTCCGACTTAGAAAAAGGTTCCTGTACTACTTTTGGGGGCGACCCAAGGCGACCTGCATTGACTTCTATACAGAAGTCTTATGCAAATCGCCTCGGCGGGCGTCTCAAGTCGTCTTGAGATCGCGCCGCCGAGGTCGCCCCCACAAGTCGTGCCGCGTTGCGCCGCCCTGGTGTGAACCGGCTCTAAGGGAGGGTTATAACCTCTGTCAGTTTTGTTTCTTTTTGCCATCTGTGTCCCGTTGGAGGGATTTTCCTTCACTACCTGTCCCATAGACAAAACTGGAAGTGATAGGAAATCCCATGAGGGAATGCCTTGTTTTCACCAGGGTCATCTGAGAAAATAACAACATGGCCTGGGGAATGCCCAGGGAAAAACCAAGCCTACTTACCGACCAGCTCGCTGACAACCAATTAACCTGTCTAACAGTATGCGTTAAAAACAGGGGTTTGTCCGCACGCATTTGCAAACGCATGCGTGAGCCACAGAGCCACGCCAAGGCCCCCTGGAGTCTGTGGTCCTACACTAACATTGAGTGTCCCCACAATGGAGGCACATGCATTCTGATGGTTAGATGAGGGCAGGTGGACTCTTACTACAGACTTTTAAGTAGTTTAAAAGGGATATAAAAAAATGTGAAATACTTTTGCCTAGAAAATGCTCCTGGTTATCTTGGCTCTCTTTTGAAATGAAAACATACTTATAATGCTTTGTGGTCAGCATCAAACCCTGACTGCATGTTCTGGATCCTAGCCTGGCACTTTCACTCCCTACCGGAAGCAGCCTGCTAGTTCCTGGAGATGCATAGGATAGTGTCTTGTAGGTTCAACATTCCTTTAGTCAAAAGATAAGCACAGGCCCCCACCCTGCACTGAGCTTGTTGCTAATATTATGTACTTACCTGAACCTCGGTGGTCAAGTGAGGAGCTGTACAGCACGTTCTTCAAAATTCTCCCAGCCACCCAATGTGCCCTCTGAGCATAAGTCACTGATTTTAGTAGAAGGTTGGTTCTCAGACTGTCATGCCGCGTACACACGACCGTTATTCATGTCATGGAAAAAAACGAAGTTTTTCTCGACGTGATTTTTCGTGTTTCCTCTCAAGCCTGCCTTGCCTACACACTTTCATGAATAAAAACGCTTGAGCAAAGCGCGGTGATGTACAACACGTATGACAGCACTATAAAGGGGAATTTCCATTCGAATGCCGCCACCTTTTGGGACGCTTTTGCTGATCCTCGTGTTAATAAAATTTGGTGAGAGACGATTCGCGATTTTCAGTCTTTGTGCTTTTCAGTCCGTTACAGCGTGACGAATGTGCTATCTCCATTACGAACGCTAGTTTTACCAGAACGAGCGCTCCCGTCTCATACTTGATTCTGAGCATGCGTGTTTTTTTCCCCTCGTAAAAGCATACACACGACCGTTTTTCACGACGTTAAAAAGAACGACGTGAAAAACGACGAGAAAAAATAGAGCAGGTTCTAATGTTTTTTCGGGCATTTTTCTCGTCGAGAAAAATGCTCTGGAGCCTACGCATGACTGTTTTTCACGACCATTTTTAAAAATGGCATTTTTCTCGTCATGAAAAACGGTCGTGTGTATGCGGCATCAGTCTATTAATGGATGGAGGCCTGTGTATTGATGGAGCATGCGCATTACTGTATAAATATAGAAAATAGATTGAATTCAGCCTGTAAACCACCATGTACATTTTTCAGATATACAGGGTACAATGGGAATCCTGATCCTACAGAAGATAATTCCTACCCATAATTTTCAGAGAGACCTCTGCCTTTGTACAGCCATCACCATATCTGATATCGATCCTTTTAAAGCTGAATGCCAGGGAATGTAAAAATCCTCACTCCCTCACTGCAAGAGTTAAATGCTTATTTACACACATCACAAGGGAAAATGAACACGCTAAAGGGTGCAAATAAAGCTGCTAACACCACAATTGACAAAAATTGCATAAAATATATCACGTGAAATGAGTGAAGGCAAAGGCATCAAACTGAAATTGGTAAAAAAAAAATATAAAAATAAAAAGTTCATAGTAAAAGGCAGTCCACAAACAGCCATCAAAGAAGTGTTCGTAAGCAATTGGAATCCACACAGGTGCTTGGAGTAAAAATACACAGATGACGATGACCACCAGCGTGACAACCCTACCACCATGGATAATGTTAATGCACTTACCAGAAGGTGTGGACACAAGAACCTTGCGGCAATGAGTCACACAAGCAGGGAAGATTACAAATCAAGTATGGGAGCCCAATCATTCAGGTGTCTCCAGTATAGATGGATCCCACAAATCCCCTGGGTTCTGGTGGATATGGACCTCTGCTTAGATGGACCGTGGCTCTCAGTTCAAACACATACGTGGAAACAAGCCAAGTAGTCACACATAGTGTAAAACCTTTAAAAACTGATTTTATTTAAAAGTACATGTAGCGGCCCCCTCACCCCGTCCTCTTTAGCCTAGGGGTATGTCACGCGACAGGGGCGAGGTGCGCTACGGCCCATGTCCTCCCCACTACTTGCGGGCGAGGTGAAGGCCAATACCTAATGTTTCCTCGGGCCGGTGTCCTGAACATGTACCGAGTCTGTCGTGCAGAAACCTCCCTTTGCTCCCATTAACAGAGTCCATACACCGATCACAGTCCAACGGTTAGATTTATTTCGTATCTTCAGTTACAAGGCAATGCGATGGCATGATACGGTGGAATGAGCAGGTCGAGGCACTATACTGATCTGGGTCCCTACACCCCCTATGCTATGACCAAGGGTTGTAGGAGTCTTGACATGAATACCTCCGTTGCGCTGCGGGCCTCTATCAGGGGAAGATGTCCTCCAAGGGAGTTACTGCAGACCCATCCGTCACCGGGTTGACACTACACCGGGTCTTCGAACGAGTGACCTCCCCAGCCTCCTCACCTCAGATTGCGGGTCCCCTCGCAAGGGGCGCCCTGGAGCAACTCCACCCTCGCGGGATCCAGTCGGAGTCACCGGGTCCCAGGCCTCCTCAATAGTACCTCATCCCAGGCTGAAGGTGCCTGGGATGGACTCCATCTTCATCCCGGCCAGGCCTAGGGTGCCTAGGCCGGAACCTTGAACCGCCGCACCCAGGCCTAAGGTGCCTGGGTGCGTGAAGAGATGATCCCCGAAGACAGACCTCATGGCGAGGGCGTCTCCCCCTTTTATCTCCTCCCGTCGATACCACGGCGGGTTCCCCGCCCCGGCCGTACCATCTCCAGGAAGGGACAAAGAAGGGTAGCACTGCGGTAGTGATTCTACCCCGAGCCAGTAGGTACACTGACACCTACTGGTCGAAGAGAATATTACACCACCCAATCCTCCACGAATAGGAAAAAGGGGTCTGAACCCTAACATAATTACACACTTGGGTCACACTACTCCCCAAGTGTACCCCACTAAATTGAGGACCCCGCTACATACAGAACACTTCCAAAAAAGTGAAGTAAACAGCGCTTGTACAGTAGTATGCAATGACCTTGTCAGAAGCTGGACGCTGACTCATTTCGTCAAACATGATATCCCCATAGGGCTGAAAGCCCCTTCTGATCACTCCATATACAGTATATATAGGAAGGCCAGTATGCTGGCCTGTAATTATGGGAGGAGTTCAAGGGGTACATATACAGTCCGTACACAATGGTCAGTGTCGGCTCTTGTGCGCGGTAGTTGTCGTCATCAGCCGACGCCCTACGATTCGCTACGCCCGTATAGTCGCCTCGTACCTTCCAGCTTAGTTCGCAGTTGATCGTGTCCCCGCTCGCTGTCGCAGGTAGGACCGGCCATTACCATTCATACGAATCGTAGCGTCGGTACACGTTTTCTTCTTTTATCAATCACACGGTTCATAACCCCGTGTTTTCCGTCTGTATCGCATGTTACCGGTTAGTCAGTTGTCTTTCGAACCCTGTCGCACGCATGTTACCACCGTAACGGTCCGCCAGACGCTATGTCTCACAGAACTGTTGTACGAACTACTCGCAGCTCGCAACTTTCTTACCACGAATCGCACATCTGATACCCAGTCGTCGGACTGGTATCCCGCACTGCACTTCTTTATCCCTAGTCACTGATGCCCTACACCTCCTACGATACTCTCCCTTCACCTTACTCATGCCCCACACCTCCTACTCACACCATACACCAAACAGTCTGGGCCGGCTCTGGTCGTTAACAATCGGCACTACAGGCCGGACCCTCGACAATCACAAGCCCCTTCAACTTCGAAACACCAATCAGCCGTCCGAATCCAGCCGTATCTCCGGCGCTACGATTCGGACCCGGCAATTCAAATCCCCTCCTTGCACCCGCTATCAGCCCGAATACAGGTTCAGCATCGGCTCAGAGATTCGGATCTCTGGCATCCACGATTGATCCGAGCACAGTCGCACCACCGGCTCATCGGCTCGGATCTTCAAACATCAAACTTCTAACCTTCCGAATTCAGTCGTAGCTTCGGCTCAACCTTTCGGACCCATGGCATTCCCAATCGATCCCAGTCCAGTCGCAGCATCGGCGCGACCGACTCGGATCTTAGCAAACAACCGTTCTATCCGATCCAAACGCAGTCACAGCATCACCTTGACGTTCGGTCTCTGGCGACCACGAACGATTCAAGCACAGTCGCACCACCGGCTCGGATCTACAAACATCCAACTTCTGAAAACCATTCCGAATTCAGTCGTAACATCGGCTCATACTTCGGACCTATGGCATTCCTAAGTGATCCGAGTCCAGTCGCACCACCGGCTCATCCGACTCGGATCTTTAGCTACGAACCATTCTACCCGATCCATACACAGTAGTAGTGTCGCCCCCCCTTGACATTCGATTCCTTGATACAACGATCCGAGCCCAGTCGTCCCTCCGGCACTAGACTTCTATCCGATCCGCACCCAGTCGTAGCATCGGCTCAAGGTTCGAATCCCCCGCTAAAAACACGTCCGTTCCAGGCACAGTCGCACCACCGACTCAAATGGCTCGGACCCGCATTATCCACACTGCCGACCGATCCGAATCCAGTCGTAACGTCGGCTCCATGATCCGGTCCCCCTTTTCAAATCCAGTCAAAAAAAAAATGCAACCTTCTTCATGCTTTACATATGCAACTTACTTTAATTATTCCAGGTCCTCTTCGCACGGTCATCCCTACATACTCATAATTCATAAACTTTCCTTCTTTCGCCTCACAGCAAGGCTACTTCTCCACAAGTGGTTCAAAATCAGCCACTCATCATCTCCAGTAGCAACACGGCTACTCACCTTTTCTCTGTCACTTTCCCCCCACAGGTCAGTTACGTTAAGCTTCTCTTGGTCCGCCCTGTTCCAGGTTCGGACATTATCCTCCCCAGGTAAAAAAAAAGAAAAAAAAAAAAAAGAAAGGGGAAAGTATCACATACCACCCCTTGGAAAAAAAAAAAAAAAAGAGAAGGGGGGAAAGAAGGGGTATATCATTATACATATATAGATACATGTCTCCGTGTCACCCTTGTCTCAGGTTTCCGGTCGACCCACGTCTCGACCTCAGCCAGACTCCGTCCATCGACGCACCAGACAGGTGCGTAATACTATGCAAGGCCCCTCCTTGCTTTCTTCTCACACTCTTTCACAACATATGTTTCTTCACATACACAATTTCGACCGCTTGGGAGGCGTTAGTGACTGTCACATACTTCTGCGCATTACACTCTGTTTTCGAAGAGCGATCCGAGATCCTTCACCACACAAACAAGGTCGCTTAACATCCACCTCGCTGGCAGTGCGAGGGTTAGCAGACCGGCCACACGTCAACCACTACAGATCGTAACATTCTTACTTAGCGTACCAGACTTCTGCTGCCCGCCCCAGCACGCCCTGGGGCATCTGGTTCATCAGTCTGTGCCGAGCACAGACGGCACCTGAGCTATCGGTTACCTAGCCAGTCACCTCCTGGCTCACCTCAGTTGCCACGCATTCTTTCGAGTTTTCTAAATTTTCACTCAACAGCGCTCGTACGCAAACTGAACTGTCATCTACGCCTTTTGCTCCTTGCCCTGTCCTCACTATTTTCCTTTTCATTCTCGTTACCTCATACTTCCCTATCCCCTCCTATCTGGCATCTTATTCTAAAACATGTGCATTCCCCTTCTCCTAGCGTCTCTGCTCATTTCCGTCCAGGACATGGCAGAGAATAAGTCATACTCCTGGGGGGACGTCTCTGTCGTCCTAAAGGCCAAAGACCCCAGGCTCAACCGTAAGCTCACGGTCACTGAATTTGTCCTGGCCTTTGGGATGTTTAGAGACGTGCTCTGCTCAGCCAACCCCGATAGGAGGGAGGAACTCGACCTGTATCTCCATGCGATAGTTGACCTAGGCCACAAATATGGTGGGTGCTCTTTCTATGACTACCATCGTTCCTTTTCTGCAAAAGCCGCAGCCAGGTTGACCCAGTTCCAGCTCATCACTGACTGGAGCTCCATTGATACGGAGTTGTTCTGCCGCCACTTTGCTGGTCTCCGCTCTCCGCTCTGCTCCGTCTACCAATCGGCCACCCACACGGCAAATTGTTGCTCCGAGGCGAGTGGCAGACGCCCCCCAGCTTCCCCTCCACCTCCAATGCGCCCCATGCAAACATGCAGTCATCCCAGGCCGACAGGCTTGGTCGTCCGGTTCGTGCATTGGGGGGGGCACCCATATGTAATAACTTTAACTTCAAGGGTTGCTCTTACCCCAACTGCAGACTTCTACACATCTGCCTCCTATGCCAGAAAGCCCATCCAAGAAGCGCCTGCGGCATCAAACAGCTGGGGCCGTCCTGACTAGGCCGCGTACACGTCGGCTGGCTCCGCTTCTACCTGTCCGCTCACCCAACCCCGTCCCTCACAGCCTTCCTGGTGCAGGGGTTCACCACAGGTTTCCATACAGGACTCATCGCCCTTCCCGACTCCACCTACGAGTGCAGGAATCTGCTCTCGGCAGCCTCAGACGAGGAAGCTATCTCCGCCCTCCTGCAGGTCGAGTTGGACCGGGGGTACATGATTGGCCCCTTTTCTCACTCACCCTTTACTACCTGGAGAGTCAGCCCTATTGGACTTGTCAAGGGCAAGTTCTCTAATAAATTACGCTTAATTTACGACTTGTCTGCGCCTCATTCCTCCAACATTCCGAGTTTAAACTCCCTCATGCCATCTGGGGAGTTCTCTCTCAAATACTCCTCCGTTGATCTAGCCATCCAATCAATTATCAAAGCCGGGGTCGGGGCTTGGCTATCTAAAGCTGACATCTCAGATGCCTTTAAGTTACTGCCCATCGAGCCGAACCTGTGGAGGTGGCACGGGCTCAAATGGAAAGGTCTGTATTATTTTGCAACCAAACTGACCTTCGGCTCCAAAAGCAGTCCCTGGCTCTTCGATACCTTTGCTCAAGCCCTTTCCTGGATTCTTTCACACCAGGCTCACTGTCAGAAGGTCATCCACTATTTAGATGACTTTCTCCTCATAGAGTCTCCTAGCCGGCCCCCAGTAGACCTAGTAAGCCTTAGAGAGGTGTTTAGTAATCTCAACGTTCCGATAGCAGAGAAGAAAGTTGAGGGCCCAGCACAGCTTATCACCTTCCTGGGAGTTAATCTGGATACTCGCTCCATGCAGGCCAGCCTGCCCATTGACAAACTGACCCGCATCAGGACAGTCGTCCACACTTTTGCTATCTCATGAGTGTGCACCAAGAGACAACTGCAATCCCTGTTGGGCATGCTCAATTTCGCTATGAGGATCATCCCCCAAGGGCGTTCCTTCATCTCCCGATTGTTAGTTTTCCTTTCCCAGACTCGTGATCCCGACCAGACCATCAAACTAGACTCAGCCGCTGTAGCAGATCTGTACATGTGGGATCAGTTCCTCGAGAACTGGAATGGCAGGTCCATGTTCATTCCCTCAGCGTCCCCGTCCTCTCCTCAAGTAGTCACCGACGCAGCTGCTTCCACAGGTTTCGCTGCTATTTTTGGCCATCATTGGTTCGCCGGGCCATGGCCGCCAGAAATACTCGCCATTCCCGGTTTCAGTCAATCCTCTTCCCTCTTTGAGATCTACCCCGTTGTCGCGGCAGCCCGAGCATGGGGCAGCTCTTGGGCCGGCCAGACCGTCACCTTCTTCACAGACAATCAGGCCACGGCCGCTATCATCAATAGAGGCAGGTCCAAATCGTTGGCCATCATGTCCTTCCTACGCAGGCTGGTACTGTTGTCCCTTCAACTTCAATTCAATGTCCTCTGTGTCCACATCCCCAGTCATAGCAATTCCTCAGCCGACGCATTGTCACGCGCTAATTATACTACATTCTTTTCGCAGGAGCCCGAAGCCGATCCAACCATGTCGCACGTCCCACACTGGTCTCAACTGACCCTGGACTTAGTCAGCACCTCCAGGGTGCAACCTCCCTGATCAACGCGTCCTTATCTCCCAACACATTGAAAGCTTATCACTCTGCCTGGAAGACCTACAACAGGTTCCTAGCCGCTAACCCCGGGGCGCTCTCTGGGAATCTCAGCCATATCCTGGCCTTCATTTCCCACTGCCACACCCAGCTCAAGCTGTCGTATAATTCTATCATGTTGTACTTGGCCGGCATCCAGCACTTCATGTCCCTTCAAAATCCGACCACGCCGTCCTTGTTCGCCACTCATGCGGTCAAGGCCATATTACGCGGCATCCAAAAGCAGCAGCCGCACACCAGTACCAGGCGCCTACCGGTGACCAGCTCCATATTCCGGAGCATGTCCACAATCCTCACACGCGCTCCCTTCGGCGTACAGCCTAGTCTGGTCATACAAGCCGCCGTATACCTAGCCTTCTATGGCTTCCTCCGGCCCAGTGAGTTCACTGTTACCAGCCCCAACTGCCAGATACTCCGTAGGCACCACCTGACTCGCCACCAGGATCACTTCGTTTTACATCTAACAGTATCAAAAACCCATCAAACCGGTCCCGGGGTTGACATCAGGCTTTTCCGGATGCACAACGCCTGGTGCCCCGTGGACGTCTTAGATCGTCTGCTTACCTTACTGTCCGACCTACCCGCGGATAGCCCACTCCTACCTTTTCCTTCTGAACCCCTGAGCGGGAACCAGTTCATCGCCCATGTCAGGACACTTCTCATTACTTTGGGCCTCGACCCTAGATGATACTCCGGACATTCCTTCCGTATCGGAGCCGCCTCTGCAGCATCACGGAACGGAGTCCCGGACCACGTCATCAAGACAATGGGCCGATGGAAATCTAGGTGTTTCGCTCGTTATGTCCCCGATCCTCAGACGGAGGTAGCACGAGCCTTCAGCAGTCTCGCTTTGTAGTCATCTACCTTCATAATAAAACTATTCCTCCCTAAACTTGTGTGACTTTTGGCCCCTTCTTTGGCATACCATACAGAAGGCCAGGCCACACTTCAGGTCTTATTTGTATTGTTAGTCTTGTGGCGTGTCTATGTGATTCATATCTCCTATGACAGAGGGCTCCGACCATAAATAGGAAGGCCAGTATGCTGGCCTGTAATTATGGGAGGAATTTGAGGGGTACATATACAGTCCGTACACAATGGTCAGTGTCGGCTCTTGTGCGTGGTACCCACCCACCCATACCCTCTTTTTAGGGCACTTCCCTTCAAACAATTCTCAACAGAATTATTCATTACTTCTATCTCAGGTATGGCCCCTTCTTTGGCATACCATACAGCAGGCCAGGCCACACTTCAGGTCTTATTTGTATTGCTAGTCTTGTGGCGTGTCTATGTGATTCATATCTCCTATGACAGACGGCTCCGACCATAAATATAGATAAACACCAACAAAATAAATTAGAGGAGGGTGATTTCCAACCCAAAATACTTATTTACATCTAGGGGACCAAGAGAAGCAGTTTTACTTACCCGATCCTCAGCTTCCGCAGACTTCACCGTACTGCTAGACCAGTCCTCACAGCCCCTCCCCCACAGTCCTCACACACCGGTGAGATGGCAGACATCTTCCCCGTTGTTTCTTCCAAGTTCGCGGGCTCCGGAGCTGTGAGTGGCCGGAGCTGCAATAACATCAGTACCGCGCATGCTTGCAGGAGCCACTGTTTACGACACGGGCTCTGAAGGTCCATCACGGTATACAGGACCTTCAGATCGCATGCGCCGATGATGTCATTGGCTGCATGTACTCTGAATATCCCCTAAACTGTGGAAGTTATAGGCTTACCTGTAGGCACAAGTAAAAAATAAGACTTTACTTGCACTTTAAGTAAAACTTCTTTCCCCGTCTCTCAGACCTAGACAAGCATTTAAACCTTGCAGTGCGGGGGCAGGTCTGCTGAAAGGGAGGTTCTCTACTTTTACAATAGGTGGGATTTAGCTGTAAAGAACAAGGGAAGGGCGACATTAGATAAGACACAACTACAGTGGGGTTGAGTTAAAGCGGAGCTTCACCCAAAAGGCCAAGAGGGAAAGATCCGCTTTAAGGACTCGTCCCCTGCTCCTCTTGTACAATTGGCACTTTTGAGGAGAGGTGGGTGAGGGGAGCATGTACCTGATTTTGACAGGTACCCGCTTCCCACTTCCGTTCCGAGCGCAGGGGTGTTTGAAAACGGAAATTCTCTAGCCCTCCCTCCCCCCTGCATTTTTCTGGAACACTGACAGGTCCCAGAGGACTGCATCCACCATTCACGATGCGCAGCGCGACTCGCGCATGCGCAGTGGGTGCCCGGCTCTGAAGATTTAAAGTGGTTGTAAACCCTAGGATATATCTTTATTTTAAAAATTAGCACATAACACATGCAGGTGATCGCTGCATGTGAAAGTGTACTCACCCCCGTCATTAGCTCTAAAATCGTCTTTTTAGTTTTGATGACGTCACCGCGCTTGCGCATTGTAGCCCCGCAAAACCGGCATTTGAAGTTTGCTGGGTTTTCATTTACATTCTTTCCGGCACTAAATGTGAGTGAGCTTCGTGAGCGAGCTTTCCCTCTGTCCGAAGAGGAGAAGTCTTGCGATGTTATAGTCCTCCTCTTGTCAGTGATTTTACATTCATTGCCGTGTATCATGGTTGCCGCAGTAATGGCAATCGACATCGAGGCTTGGTTACGGCTCTACGGCGCATGCGCGAGATTTAGAACAGGGAAGGGAAGAAGGGCGGAAGTGTCGTCAGATAATGATTCACTCAGCAGCACTAAAAATTGAAATTTCTATACCCGATAGGTGAGGAAAATCTAACGGTTGATAAAAGGTATTTGCGGGCCTCGTTTTTAACAATCTTATATGTCATATGCATTGCGATGCCCTTGTGAAACATACTATTTCAAAAATAGAAAAAATTGGCCGGGGTTTACTTCCTCTTTAAGCTGTCACAGCCGGGTGCCCATAGTGAAGATGCTGGCGCCGGGGACTGAAGACAGCGGGTAAGAACGTCTGAGGTGAGCACACCGCTGATCGTGGGACAGGTGAGTGGCTGTTTTTTCAAAGTCAGCAGATACAGTTTTGTAGCTGCTGACTTTTATTTTATTTCACAGGAGACTGGAACTCCTCTTTATCAAAGTAAATGTTTATTTTGCAAAATAAATGTTAGTAAATAAACTGAACCAAATTATAAATTTATTTTTCAAAAATAACGTTATTAAATAAAGTGAACCTTATTTGAAATATTTAATGATGTGTAAAGGAAACAAAATCCAGACCCATCATTAAGGGTTCACACTTGTGACGATGACAGATATTGCATGTGATTCGCACCACATTGTTGTGCAGATCACATGCGATGTCTATGCCATGTGAATTCAGCCATACAAACTGTATGGCTGAAATCACATCTCATTCGCACCAAAATGGTGCAGGACACTTTTTTTGGTCTGCACTGGAATCGGATCGCATGGGTGTTCATACCTATGCAATCCGATTCCTGCACCATTTGACAGTTTGCACTGCAATCTGCAAACCTATCTGGGGGTGTCATTGACTTTACATTGACACCCCCAGTGATTCGCAGATGTCAGTGTGAACCAGTGTGCGATTCAGGTGCAATGTGGGAACCGTCACTGAATCGCAGGGTTTCCTGCATCGCACCAGTGTGAACCGGGACTCAATCGATTTCGTAATTTAATGAGGAATTCACTGATTTGGGACTCTGGCAACCAGGAATTTGTGTTGATTGCTTTTGACAAATTGACAAAGCATCTGCTTATGTTTAAGAGAACTATACCGACTGATTACATGATTATTTCATAGATCATTTCAGATAGATTGTGTTTTCTGTCTACGCCATATGGGTTGCATTGTTTAATATTGTAGGCTTGGTTCACACTATTGCGAATTGGATGTGGGTTTTCCCCGCATCCAATTCGCATAGCTGGAGATTGTGATCGGCTCTCTATGGAGCTGGCTGACACATCTTCGCAGCGGCTCCGGTGTGAATTGCACAGGAGTCCTGTGCGTCTTTTGGTCCGTTTCAGGTCCGAATTCAGTCCAAAATTCGGGCTGAAATCAGACCTGAAATGGTGAATGGAGACGCATCGGACTCGAACTCCTGCTGTGAGCCGCTGTGTTCTATAGTGTGTACCAGGGGCGGATCCAGAGTCTTTTCTCGGGGGCGGGCGCTGCCAAAAAATATGTTTTTTTGTGAGAAATTTATCGGGGAAATGGCTGGTGTCGGCGCTTCAATCAACCCTGCACCATGGTTGTTATGGTGTCAGGATGATTGAAGCACATTATTTCTATTATTACATTGTAATATAAAATTAAATAGTTCAATGCAGAATCAGTGGGAGCCCCGAGTGTGTCACTTGCCACCGTCGCCTGCAATTAGTGGGAGCCCTGAACGTGTCACTTGCCACACGTTGCGGATTGTCACTTGCCACATCACCTGCCACACCTTGCGGATTGTCACTAGCCGCACCTTGTGGATTGTCACTTGCCACATCACCTGCCACACCTTGCTGATTGTCACTTGCCTGCCACCAGATGCAGATTGTCATTTGCCACGTCACCTGACACACCTTGCTGATTGTCACTTGCCTGCCACCAGATGCAGATTGTCATTTGCCACGTCACCTGACACAATTTGCGGATTGTCACTAACTTGCCTGCTAAGGTGTAGTTTTGGTTGTCTCTTGCTGTGTCCCAGACTCCTAGAGTCAGGCAGCAGAGAGATAATGTAATCTCTCTGCTGCCTGCACAGTGAGGGCGGAAGTCACTGCAGGAATGCAGGGCAGGCACAGGCGGTGAGAGATGATCTCATCTTTCTGCTCCCCCGCTCCCGGCTAGCTGATTGGCCAGCTGCCACACTGAGTCTGCTCTCTCACTCTCACCTGCGCTGCCAACACACTGAGCAGCACGGTCTGCCCACGAACCGCGCCGCCCACCCACAAACTGCGCCGCAAGCGGAGCCGCCCGCTTTCTTACCCGTCTGTGGAGCCGCACGCTATCACACCTGCCTGCAGAGCGGCCTGACGTGACTCACTGACGTCACTCGTTGCTAGACGCCAAGCGGCCCAGGCTTAAGCAACGAGTGCAGGGAAGAGGCTCCACCCACCTCCTCCTCCGCTCCTGGTATAGTGTCAGTTTGCCGTGTAACTACATTAGACGAGTCTCTCTCTCGGTGCCGCTGATCGGCTGATGTGAGAAACTGAGAGAGACTCAGAGAGGCAGCGGCAGCCACAGAACAAGTACTGTATATACTTGAGTATAAGCCGAACCAAATATAAGCTGAGGCACCTCATTTTACCCCAAAAAACTGGGAAAACGTATTGACTCGAGTATAAGCCTAGGGTGTCCATCTGCATGCCTCACTGTGCCCATGCCTCACTGTGCCCATGCTTCACTGTGCCCATGACTAGACTGATGTTTAACATGGGAGTATATGGAAGGGGTGCCCGGCTTTAAAAAATCAGTGCTCCCCGGCTGTAGGTCTCCCAGACACCAAACTTTGCACACTTGTAGAGGAGACATGGGGCTACATGTGTGCCAAGTTCCAGGGGACCTACGACGCTGTAGACGGCCAGTACTGGGTCCGCAAAGTTACCGGAGAAATTACCGTTTAACATTGGAGTCTATGGAAGGGGTGCCTGGCTTTAAAAAATCAGTGCTCCGTGGCCGTAGGTCCCCAAGACACCAAACTTTGCACACTGGTAGAGGAGACATGGGGCTACATGTGTGCCACGTTTGGGGTCCAGGGGACCTATGGCCGGTTGGTACCGGGTCCCCAAAGTTCAGGAGATCAGGCGCAAAACAGAGCAAGCAAGTGAGTGTGACAGATGGTCCCGGGGGTGGGGGGGGGCAATTGCCCTGTTGCCCCCCCCCCTGGATCCGCCCCTGGTGTGTACCCAGCCTTAAAAAGGAACTTCACCTCCCCTATGTGTTTTTTCCCCTCTTCCTTTTTCCGCTGGTGTAATTCATGATTCACATGTTCACCTGCTCAGCCAATCCAGAATTGTCTTGTTATGATCTACCATGCCACTGCCTTCCACTGTATTGCCATCTTTGTTTCTGACATCATTAGGTGCTGGCTGTCCCTCAGGTAGCCGGTGTTCTGACGAGCTGGTTCCGCCTATCGATATGGTTCCAAGCTCGACTGCGCAGGCGCAATCCCAGGCGACGGAATTCTCTGAGCGTGAACAGCTGTTCGGCAGCTGTAGACACGCTCGCTCCCGATGCTAGGGGAACCAGTTCGACAAGAAAGCGGCGGGGGCGGAGACTGGGACACGCCACTCTATAGGGCGGCATTAAACAAGTTGATGGCCGGGTGACACGCCGCTCTGTACAGCAAGGGGCGGATCAGTGAGTGTGCTCTCCCTGCAATGTTAGACGGCAAGCCTACAGATTTATATGTACAACACTCGCCCTATAGAGCGGCGTGTCACAGTCTCTGGACCCGCCCCTTTTGCTGCCCCTTGCGCCCGCTCATGAACATTTTAAAAAATACAGAGCGGCGTGTCACCCGGCCATCAACTTGTTTAATGCCGCCCTATAGAGCGGCATGACCCAGTCTTTGCCCCCGCCGCTTTCTGCACGGCGTGTATCCTCGGAAGCGAGCTCGTCTACAGCTGACGAACAGCTGTAGATGTTCGTAGATTTCCGTGTGTTCTGAGTGCGCATGCGCAGTCGAGCTCGGAACCATATCGATAGGGGAACTAGGTCGACAAGACACCGGCTCCCTAATGATGTGCTGCCATGTCCACCCTCCTCTGGCTGCTGTATGGAAATTGAAGCAAATTTTTTTTGCTGTTTTGTTATTGGGGCTGCAGTTCTGGGGGGGGGGGGCTGACGAGAACAATGATGCCTAGTGCAGTGAGTTAAGGTTGGCTTTAAGGCTTGGTTCACACTACTGCGGGCCATGCGGCCCGTGATTGCTCGGGCACGGCAGCCCATTCATTTTCTTGGGCGCGGCAGCCCATTCATTTTCTTGGGCACGGCAGCCCATTCATTGTACGTGAAACGCACAAAAAAGGTGCATACGTCTTTTTAAAACCGTGTTGGCAGGGAAACCGCATGGTCTTTTTGACCATGCAGTTTCTCTGCGGTTCCCACACCTGCGATTGCCCTCGGTGCGATTCCCACACCCACAACCGGAATAGTGTGAACCGAACCTTACCGATGATGATTTGCTTGTTTGCAATTGCTATTGGTGGCCAATAGCCAATAGTGGTCGCTTCGATAAGGGATCAAATTCTTCTCTGATTGATCTCTTCCAATAGGAATAATCAATCTGTAGTCTGCGACACACCGGGAAGTGTCTTTTGATTGATAGTTAAGATTTGATCGTAACTTACAATCATAAATTCTGTTTCCACTATACAATCTCAGTGCTGCTGATTGATGCAAACAAATCACTAATTTTCTGCCCAGGGTGATCGACTCTGTTTGATCGAATCTGATATAAACTAAAGCTAGCCATACATTAATATATATATATATATATATTTTTTTTTTTCATTCAACCAGCCGGATTGAACAAAACAAAAAATTATCTGACTCCCCCATTCACACATTTCAGGTGAATGGATCACTCCTGCTGAGCTATTGTGTTCTGATGGTGGAAAGACTTCCCTGCTGTCAGAACACATTGGTCAGTGTTGCCGACTATAGTAGGTGGCACTGATCTGTTTGGGAAAAACCTGACAGGCTGGTCTGCTGATCGACTTCTGTACAACCAGCCTGCCTATACATGGATTGAAATATGTTCAGTCCCTGGCGAAGCAGCCGAATTTCAATTCAGGAGTGGCCGCCTTTTTTCTAAATCGATGTTTCTGATTGGATTGTTTTGATTGAATTGCAGATTGATCGGATAATAAAATTGAAAAGTGTATGGGCACCTATACCTAGATCGATGACGAGTCGATATGGCACCATTATTTACTATGGTTATTTAATATTCTGCATTGAGGATGGAAGAAAGGATACAACTAGCATAGTACTGCTATGGTGTACACACAGTGATCACACACACACTACTACCGGCTGGGTCATAAATAATAAAATAAAAAAACGATTGAAAAGTCATCTTGTTGAAAACAATGACCGACAGTAGCCGTTGTGTCACCAGCATGAATTGTAAAAAAAAACACAAAGAGCATGGGCTTTATTTTTCTGGCAGGAAGTTTTGACTGTACAGTTGGAGATTCCTGATTAGGCTGTGATGACATGAGCACTGGGGAGGTGAGAGTGTGTCTGATCTCAGCCCTGCCCTAGGCTGGGAGAGAGACATCATTGCATGTCAGTCTGTCCTCTACACCGGACACGTGGGAACCTACCGGACTACACACCCTGCATGTATGGATGGATGGATGGATGGATCACCAGGGGATAGCACTGCAACTAGGAGCCCGATCCCTTCTGTCTGATTGACAGCAAACATGCCGACTCTGCCCTGACTCTGCTTGGATCTACTGCCTGACTTCTGGGAGGTAATGTGTGTCATTCTTACTGAGAGCAACAGCGATTATATGTGTCTGGCTGATAGCATGTCCTGGTACTCTGTGCCTGGCTGATGGCATGTCCTGGTACTCTGTGCCTGGCTGATGGCATGTCCTGGTACTCTGTGCCTGGCTGATGGCATGTCCTGGTACTCTGTGCCTGGCTGATGGCATGTCCTGGTACTCTGTGCCTGGCTGATAGCATGTCCTGGTACTCTGTGCCTGGCTGATGGCATGTCCTGGTACTCTGTGCCTGGCTGATGGCATGTCCTGGTACTCTGTGCCTGGCTGATGGCATGTCCTGGTACTCTGTGCCTGGCTGATGGCATGTCCTGGTACTCTGTGCCTGGCTGATAGCATGTCCTGGTACTCTGTGCCTGGCTGATGGCATGTCCTGGTACTCTGTGCCTGGCTGATGGCATGTCCTGGTACTCTGTGCCTGGCTGATGGCATGTCCTGGTACTCTGTGCCTGGCTGATGGCATGTCCTGATACTCTGTGCCTGGCTGATGGCATGTCCTGGTACTCTGTGCCTGGCTGATGGCATGTCCTGGTACTTTGTGCCTGGCTGATGGCATGTCCTGGTACTCTGTGCCTAGCTGATGGCATGTCCTGATACTCTGTGCCTGGCTGATGGCATGTCCTGATACTCTGTGCCTGGCTGATGGCATCTCCTGATACTCTGTGCCTGGCTGATGGCATGTCCTGGTACTCTGTGCCTGGCTGATGGCATGTCCTGGTACTCTGTGCCTAGCTGATGGCATCTCCTGATACTCTGTGCCTGGCTGATGGCATGTCCTGGTACTCTGTGCCTGGCTGATGGCATGTCCTGGTACTCTGTGCCTGGCTGGAGGAATACTGGCATATCCTGGTACTCTCTTTCTCGCTAATTGTATGTCCCGGTACTATGTGCCTGGCTTTTGGCATGTCCTGGTACTCTGTGCCTGGCTTTGGCATGTCCTGGTACTCTGTGCCTGGCTTTGGCATGTCCTGGTACTCTGTGCCTGGCTGATGGCATATCCTGGTACCCTGTGTCTGGCTGATGGCATATCCTGGTACCCTGTGTCTGGCTGGAGGAATACTGGCATGTCCTGGTACTCTGTGTCTGGCTAATTGTATGTCCTGGTACTCTGTGCCTGGCAGATGGCATGTCCTGGTACTCTGTGCCTGGCTGGAGAAATACTGGCATGTCCTGGTACTCTGAGTCTGGCTGGAGAAATACTGGCATGTCCTGGTACTCTGAGTCTGGCTGATTGTATATCCTGACTCCTGGTACTCTGTGTCTGGCTAATTGTATGTCCTGGTACTCTGTGCCTGGCAGATGGCATGTCCTGGTACTCTGTGCCTGGCTGGAGAAATACTGGCATGTCCTGGTACTCTGAGTCTGGCTGGAGAAATACTGGCATGTCCTGGTACTCTGAGTCTGGCTGATTGTATATCCTGACTCCTGGTACTCTGTGTCTGGCTAATTGTATGTCCTGGTACTTTGTGCCTGGCTGATGGCATGTCCTGGCACTCTGTGCCTGGCTGGAGGAATACTGGCATGTCCTGGTACTCTGTGTCTGGCTGATTGTATGTCCTGGTACTCTGTGTCTGGCTGATTGTATGTCCTGGTACTCTGTGTCTGGCTGATTGTATGTCCTGGTACTCTGTGTCTGGCTGATTGTATGTCCTGGTACTGTGCCTGGCAGATGGCATGTCCTGGTACTCTGTGCCTGGCTGATTGTTAGCCCTGGTACTCTGTGCCTGGCTGATGGCGTGCCCTGGTACTCTGTGCCTAGCTGGAGGAATGCTGGCATGTTCTAGTAATCTGTGCCTGGTTGATGGTATGCCCTGGTGCTCTGTATCAGGCTGGAGGAATGCTGACATGTCCTGGTACTCTGTGCCTGGCGGATTAGCATGCCCTGGTACTCTTTGCCTGGCTGTAGGAATGCTGGCATGCTCTGGTGCTCTGTGCCAGTCTGTTCACATTCCTGAGCTGATTACTGCTAGAAGAAGACACAGGACTGCAATCCATCAGCATGGAGGGGACCTCTGTTTGGGTCTGGGGTTTAATGTTTACTGATGTGCTTGCACCTTTTGTTGGAGGAACTTTCTGATTATAGAACAAAGTAAACCAGTATTGAGTAACTTTTTTTTTCCTTTAAAGGGTTCACCTAAAGTTACATTATTCACCTTATAATAATATTTTAAAAGTTTATACATTTGCATAAATTGGTTTGTTTCCAGGAATAAGTTTAGTTAGAGATATTTGTGGATTTTGTTTCTCTGGAAGAGATCCATGGTTTTGGTTTATGGTCATGTTTCTTATCTTATCATTTTTTTTAGAACATTACATTCAGCTTTTCCTATCTATTATGTTAACTTGGTGTTCTCGGTTTAAGCAGAGAAAACATTCTCCATACACTTTCTGACCATACTTTCCTCTTACTATACCTAAACAAAAAGAGCCCTGAAATATGAACTTGTCCTGCAGAGAATACTGATCTGGGGTCCCATGGAGGTTGCAGGTCTAAATGCCAAGGCATGGGGGGGGGGGGGAGATAAATTTTCACCTTGGACAGTACTTGGCACCAGAACTTTGGAAGGTTTTCCTTCACCTCTTCCTCATATGAACTAAAAAATGTATTATTTCCCCTTATTTTCTGTATCTGTGACAGCTCAGGGGTGAAGTTCCTTAGTGGAAACACAGACCACAATAAAGACTTGGCAGAGGGTCTAACCCTTCCTCACTCTAATAAAAAAAAAAAAAAAGTTTTGCTTTCACATACACTTTAAATAACCATAGATTAAAATGAATGATGGCAATATGGCAGAATAGCAGTCTCTGTCTAAACTTCCTACCCTGCTCCAGGGTAAAGCAGAACTCACAAAATACTTTGTAGACTTGCACAGTACTGGCAGTTGACTGACAACCAGCAAAGGTGATTCAGAAACCAGTATGCGTTGTGTTTTGTGAACTGCATTACCCTACAAAACGAGAGGACTTTTTTTGACACAGATAGGCACTTGGCCAACCCAATGCTTAAACAGCTTCCAGTCCTGTGAGGTTGCTACTACCACTGGTACCCCAATTTCCCTCTTCTGGACTGTGACACTCAGGAGCAAGTTGAAGTTATCTATTCTTTGAGGTGCTTCTAAAGCCTCGTACACACGGTCGGACTTCAAACAAACTTTTCCGTGGATTTTTGTCCGAACGGAGTTGGTCGGGAACACCCATAGCATACACACGCTCTGACTTTTCTGCAAACTTTCCCAAAACTTTTCCAACATTACGTGCTTTTTCTGCTCTTTACCGCCACCCTTTGGTCAACTTCTGCTATTGTTGGTTGATTTTAACATTATTTGTTTTGTCCATCGGACAAAAGTCAGATGGATTTCTGTACACATGGTCGGACTTTGCTCCATCGGACTTTTGTTGGCGAAAAGTTTGTCCGTTTGCAGACCGAACATTTGTCCGATGAAAACCAAAGAAGTTTGTCCGATGGAGCGTACACACGGTCGGATTTTTTGTCAAACTTGCTCAAAATGAAGTTTGTTAATAAAAAGTCCGACCGTGTGTATGGGGCTTAAGTTACTTTTGCTTTGATTTCCCATTCACTGTTGCTCAATGAATTTCTTCAGGTTGCTTCTGAGTTGCTTCAAATGGCTTAATGTTCACATTGACTTTTTATTAACCACTTCAGCCCCGGAAGGATTTACCCCTTTCCTGACCAAGCCCTTTTTTGCGATTCGGCACTGCTTTAACTGACAATTGCACGGTCGTGCGACGTTGTACCCAAACAAAATTGATGTCCTTTTTTTCCCCACAAATAGAGCTTTCTTTTGGTGGTATTTGATCACCTATGCGGTTTTTTCTTTTTTGTGCTATAAACAAAAAAAGAGCGACAATTTTGAAAAAAAAAGTAATATTTTTTACTTTTTGCTATAATAAATATCCCAAGAAAATATATGAAAAGAAAAACAACAAATTTTTTCCTCAGTTTAGGCCGATATATATTCTTCTACATATTTTTGGTAAAAAATGTCAATAAGCGTATATTGATTAGTTTGCGCAAAAGGTAACACGTCTACAAAATAGGGGATAGATTTATGGTATTGTTTTTTATTAGTAATGGCGGCGATCTGCGATTTTTATCATGACTTCGACATTGCGGCAGACAGATGGGACACTTTTGACACTATTTTGGGACCATTGTCATTTACACAGAGATCAGTGCTTTAAAAATGCACTGATTACTGTAACAATTTAACTGGCAGGGAAGGGGTTAAACACTAGGGGGCGATCAAGGGGTTAACTATGTTCCCTCACTGTGTTCTAACTGTAGGGGGGGTGGGCTGACTAGAACATGTCATGTTGCTAGGCAGAACAGGGAAATGCCTTGTTTACATCTCCCCGTTCTGCCTCTCTGTGCCACGATTGCGGGCCACCGGCGGACACCGAGTCCGCGGGAACCACGGGCACGCGCGCGCCCGCTAGCCGCCAATGACGCAGCAACATGCACACCTGTGTGTGAAAAAAAAAGCCCATGTAAAAGGGCGCTAAGGCTTTCATTCACACCTATGTACCCTGCATTTTCATGTTTAGGTGTGTTTAGGGCTTTTTTTCTCAGAAAATAGGTGCAGGACCTCAACCATGAACCCCCAAAACCCCCCACACACACCCTCTGAACTGCATCAAATAGTGAGTGTAGTCAAATTTCACTAACAGTGGAAGGGTCTTAAAGAGGTTGTAAACCTCAGAAAAAAACACACAAAAAAAAACAAACCCTGCAAGACAAAGGCATAATGAGCTAGTATGCATCGCATACTAGCTCAATATGAAATACCTCAGAACGATGACCTGAATCAGAGTCGGCACTCCGAGTACAGGGCCGACATCTTCCACCGGAGTTACTTTCATGTTCGCGGCTCCGGTGCTCTGATTGGCCGGAGCCGCGATGACGTCACCCCTGCCGATCACGGCACGACTACTGAAGAAATGGCACCAGCGGCCCATTTCTTCCGTGCACATGCGCCGATGATGTCGGCAGCAGCACATATACGGAATATCTGCTAAACTGTGCAAGTTTAGGAAATATTCACGGTACCAACAGGTAAGCCTTGTTATATAGGCTTACCTGTAGGTAAAAGTGGTTTAACAGAGTTTACAACCACTTTAAAGTGGTTGTAAACCCACTTTTGCAACTTGCACCTACAGGTAAGCCTAGATTAAGGCTTACCTGTAGGTGCAAGAAATATCTCCTAAACCTACACGGTTTAGGAGATATTCACTAAAATGACAGGCGCCGCTGTCTACGGCGCATGCGCGCCGTAGACAACGGCGCATTCATGGGGTTAATCCCATTCACAAATTCGGCTAGTTCCCAGCAATGCTTGGGCTTAGCCGAATTTGACGTCTCCCGCGCGCATGCGCGGAGTCACGTCTTCGCCGCTCCGGCCAATCACAGCGCCGGAGCGGTGCTGTGGTTGGCTGGAGCGGCGATACCCGGAAGTAACATTCCGGCTATCGCCGCAGCGATGGCTGCGGCTGGAGAGAGGGACAGGGACGGCTTCGGGGGCCCCGATCTAAGGTAAGTGGTACATAATGAGCTAGTATGCTAGTCATACTAGCTCATTATAGCTTTGTTTTGCAGGTGAGCTACAAAAAAAAATTTTTTTAGATGGGTTTACAACCACTTTAAAGGGGAATTAAATACCAGGAGTGCATTACATACAGGGTGCAGAGTTTGGGGGGGGTTTACACACATGCAGAGTTCAGGGGTGCACTGCATACAGAGTGCAAAGTTCAGGGGTGCACTACACACAGAGATCAGAGTTCAGGGGTGGACTACACACAGAGTGCAAAGTTCAGGGGTGCACTACACACAGAGTTCAGAGTTCATGGGTGAACTCCACACAGAGTACAAAGTTCAGGGGTGCACTACACACAGAGTGCAAAGTTCAGGGGTGCACTACACACAGAGTGCAAAGTTCAGGGGTGCACTTCACACAGAGTGCAAAGTTCAGGGGTGCACTTCACACAGAGTGCAAAGTTCAGGGGTGCACTACACACAGAGTGCAAAGTTTAGGGGTGCACTACACACAGAGTGCAGACTACAGTGCATATTAATAGATTACCATGCATTGTGGTATGATTTACGTAGCACACGTGTTTTGACTGTTTGGGGTGTAATTAAGAATGAATGACACTGCAGCACGCATGCCTTAAGCTGAAGCTATCCATCTTTCACATGGTTTTTAGTTTTCCTTCTGACCCTGACAATGCCATAATGGACACAACAGTATTATAATCAGTGAACTGTTGATTCTGCATCACACTGAGGTGGTTATTTACGAAAGGCAAATACACTTTGCACTACAAGTGCACTTGAAAGTGCACTTGGAAGAGCAGTCGCTGTAAATCTGATGGGTAGATCTGAAATTAGAGGAAGCTCTGCTGATTTTATCATCCAATCATGTGCAAGCTAAAATGCTGTTTTTTATTTTACTTGCATGTCCCCCTCGAATTTACAGCGACTGCACTTGAAAGTGCACTTGAAGTGCAAAGTGGATTTGCCTTTAGTAAATAACCCCCTGAATGTTTTTACCACTACACAGCCAGGAACTTCATATTTTGCTGAGCATAGTTTTTGTATTGTGACACATATTTTAGACTATTAATTCTGTGGTTCAATCAATAATATGGGCTTTCCATTGTGCTGTGTGTTTTGAAACAAGGACATGGGATACATTGTAAGTAGTATATGTATAAATATAAATATATATATATATATATATATATATATATATATATATATTTATTTATATGCACATTTGAATGATGAAAAAATAGCAGGCATATTCTCAGTATAGATTGACAAGGCTGTGGAAAAGCAACATAGGCTTCATTGGCTCAGAGTGTTGATTTCTCTACCGGTTTGATTCTGGCTGTGCTTTAAATTACATGAAACCAATATAAAGAAATAATTAGGGTACTTATGTGTGAGTAAAATATATATCCGTACTGTGATATCCAATGCTCAATGATTCTTTGGGCCTGCTCTGTAGGCGCCATGTCTAACACACCTAAAATACTTTTTCTGTAGAATCTTCTTGTCAAAGGTAGGTCACCGGGCCTTGGGACTGGCATGAAGAGTGCGATAATACATGTTCACAGCCAATTTATACTGGCGCCAAGTAACCTACCCAAAGAACACCCGAGCAAACACAGGAAGAACATCCAAACTCCACATAGGTTCCTATACTAGCTGTATTTTAAATGTATTCATTAAAATTTTTAATGAAAATATGCAATAACCGAATTAAGGGCTTGTTCGCACCAGGTGTAGTGCAGGAACTCATACAAAATCATGCGTTTTCTTGCATCGCACAAAAACACGCTGTCTTCTTCAGATGTGTGTGGGTGCCATTAATTCTTAGTGGCACCTCCACGCGTCTGGAAAACGCCCATATTTTTGTGCCCGCCAAAACTCATTGTACCGCAGTACCAGGGTGTGGTGCGATTTTTGTGCATTTCATGCATGTAGGGCGGCCCATTGAAATGAATGAGTTGCCCCAAAACGTGTCCTGTGCAAACACACAGGAATGCTCAAAAAAAAGTACTTTTGGATGCACCTTATGATGTGAACAAGTCGTCAATGCTGATTTTTGTATCTGTTTGAAGTACAGCCTTAAAACACAACCTGCTTCAAAAGTCAAAACATATCTGATTTATCAATAGATTGTAGCCATTGTGACAGCAGGAAGGTAAAGTCACCTGGTTGCATCCAGGGGGGTAGATATATTTCGCCCAGATTCAGGCTTTACGCCGACTTATACAACTAGGTGGAGAGTTGTATAAGCCCAGCTGGGGCTAGTGGGCTCATGGATGACTCATACCTCTAGGGAGAGTGTGGGGCGTCGTGCAGACAGGGAGTTGATGAGACCAGCTGAAGCTTGTCAGCTCATTTAGGCCTCTATAAGAACTCCCAGCTTCATTAGATGTTAGCTCATGCCTGGACCCAGACCTGTGTGGACTGTCTAGGGAGAGTGAACCCCTGTGCGGTGAGACAAAGCCTGTGTGGCTATTTGCTTGGACATTTAAAACCAGGGACTTAGGGACTAGGACAGCACTAGGCTGATCCCAGTTGTTAGTTAGGAAACCTGTATGTTTAGTCAGAGGTCAAGTTGACCAGGATTTATTTTGTTTATGTTTCTTTTGCTTTGCTGTGTTTTGTCACTGTAAATAGAAAATAAACCGCACCTTTTTGATTTTGAAAACCACAACCTCCGTTTGCTGGGCCTGTTTTTGTGTGGGGAGCCCATCCCGGGGGTCACACACACCCGCTGCCGAGCTAACCCCCTCACAGTTGGTGGAGAATGCGGGCAGTTTTTTTTTAAGCCAGCATGGAGGAGATACTGAAACAGCTGGCTCTAGCAAATGCCAATCAACAGCAGACAAATGCAGGTTTGCAAAAGAGCCTTGCAGCTCATCAACAGAGCCTTGCAGCTCAACAACAGAACTTCGCAGCCCAGCAGCAAGCTCATCAACAGAGCCTTGCAGCCCAGCAGCAAGCTCATCAACAGAGCCTTGCAGCCCAGCAGCAGACAAACGCAACTTTGCAACAGAGTCTGGAGGCTCAGCAACAAGCCCAGCAGCAATCTGAGGCCCGCTTCATAGACCTGTTGCAGAAGCAAGAGCAGAGACTACAACAACAGATGGAAGCAGTAATGCAGCAACGTCCGCAGACCAGTGAGGAAAGCCGTCCCACTAATACCGCGTCCTTTGGGGTGAGTCGTTTATTGACAAAAATGACTGGAGAGGATGATCCAGAGGTATTTTTGACCACATTTGAAAGGACCGCTGAAAGAGAAAAGTGGCCTGAGGAGCGGTGGGCTGGACTGGTGGCTCCTCTGTTAACTGGTGAATCGCAGAAAGCTTACTATGACCTAGAGCCTAACCAAGCAAAAGACTATGTGATGCTAAAAGCTGAAATATTGGCAAGGCTGGGTGTCACCCTGGCTGTCCGGGCTCAGCGTGTGCATAACTGGACTTTCCAGCTTGGAAAACCCCCCAGGTCTCAAATGTATGATCTCATTCACCTGAGCAGAAAGTGGCTACAGCCAGAGACTTTGTCCGCACCAAAGATTGTGGAACGTGTTGTAATGGATCGGTTTTTGAGAGCTCTTCCTACTGCCATCCAAAAGTGGGTAAGCCATGGAGACCCAGAGACGGCCGATGGTCTTGTGGATCGTGTGGAGAAATACTTGGCTACAGAGAACCTGACGGCCTCTTCCAGAGACACTCGGACTTTCCACCCTAAGACCAGACCATCCCCAGGGGCGGATAAGAGGATTCCAAGGGGTGAGGGTGGAGAGAGTGAGAGGGTGGGAGCTCTACCCCAAGTTTGGCGAGAACAGCCTGGGAAATCAGCGGCTCAAGAGGCGGCAAGAAGGATCGTTTGCTACCGCTGCCGGCAAGCGGGACATATTGCAGCCAATTGCCCGGTTGTGGAGGAACCCATGCAGTGTGACTTTCTGACGGGCAGACGTCAGTCGCTGTGTGCGACAGTCGCATGCACTGCCATTCGAGGAACTGAGAAACATTTATGCAAAATGTGTGTTAATGGTAGAAATGTTGTGGTATTGCTGGATTCAGGTAGCCTTGTGACCCTGATAAAGGCTGAGTTAGTTAAAACAGAGGTCTCTGGGAATAGCAAGGTAGCTGTTATTTGTGTGCATGGGGACACCCGAGAGTATCCAGTGACTACAGTGTGTTTCGAGACCCCCAAAGGTACCCTCTTTCATCCAGTGGGCTTAGTATCTCAGTTACCGCATGACGCCATTGTGGGAAGGGATTTTCCGAAGTTCTGGGAACTGTGGGATGATCCTGAGCCCCCCACTGGTGCCCCTATGTACCAGGAATGTGATAGCCAGAACTCCCCTGAGAGTGGTGAGGACTCTCCGGAATTTCCCTTATCAGTATTGGCAGGGGAGACTCAAGAAACTGGAGAGGAGCCCACCTCCTCAGACGAAAACCTACCGTCTGTGGAGTTTTCTGATCTTGAGGTTCACAGGGAAAACTTTGCCACAGAACAGTTGAAAGACCCCGCCCTAATAAAGGCACGGGAAAACGTAGTGAAAATAGATGGCGAGTTAGTGAACCCAGATAATACCTGCACTTACCCATACTTCAGCGTAGAGAAGGACCTACTGTATCGGGTGGCAAAAAGGGCAGAAGAAACCGTTGAGCAGCTTGTGGTGCCCAAACCTTACAGGAAGTTGGTGTTGGAGTTGGCCCATGGGCACATTCTTGGAGGTCATCTGGGGACAGAGAAAACCCGAGAGAGGGTATTACAGAGATTCTATTGGCCGGGGGTGATGAAGGACATAGAAAATTATTGTTCCTCCTGCCCTGTGTGTCAGAGGTCGGCCCCGATGCCACATTTCCGTAGCCCGCTGGTCCCTCTACCCATCATTGAGGTCCCGTTTGAGAGGATCGCCATGGATTTGGTAGGTCCTATAATCAAGTCCGCTAGGGGGCACCAGTACATATTAGTTATAATGGACTATGCCACCCGTTATCCAGAAGCGATCCCTCTCCGAAATACCTCGGCCAAAACCATAGCCAAAGAGCTATCTCTTGTGTTTAGCCGGGTGGGTATTTGTAAAGAACTGCTTACGGACCAAGGTACACCCTTTATGTCCCGGGTTATGAAGGAGCTGTGTAAATTGTTCAAAGTGACGCAATTACGTACATCTGTGTATCACCCCCAAACCGATGGGCTGGTTGAAAGATTCAACAAAACCCTAAAACAAATGTTGAAGAAAGTGGTGGATAGAGATGGAAAGGATTGGGACTGTCTACTTCCTTATCTGATGTTTGCTATTAGGGAGGTGCCCCAATCCTCTACGGGATTCTCCCCCTTTGAGTTACTGTATGGGAGACACCCAAGAGGGCTGTTGGATATTGCCAAGGAAACTTGGGAAAGTGAGAGTTCTCCCCACAGGAGTGTGATTGAGCATGTCGCCCTGATGCAAGACCGAATTGCACAGGTAATGCCCATCGTGAAGGAACATTTGGCCCAAGCGCAGTTAGCACAGCAGAGAGTGTACAACCGTGGAGCCAAGACCCGTACCTTTTCCCCGGGGGATAGGATACTGGTACTTGTCCCTACGGTTGAAAGTAAATTCCTTGCCAAATGGCAAGGCCCCTACGAGATAATGGAAAAAGTGAGCGAAGTGAATTACAAGGTCAGACAACCAGGAAGGCGAAAGCCCGAACAGATCTATCACGTTAATCTGTTGAAAGCCTGGAGGGATAGAGAGTCCCTAGTCGCAGACACTTGGTCACCAGCTCAAACTGGTTGCGTGATTTCTGAGGTTGGAATAGCAGCCACCTTGTCACAACCCCAACAACAGGAGGTTAAGGAGTTTGTGCTTCGCAACAAGGAGGTATTCTCTGAGCTGCCGGGACAAACATCTGGGGTAGAGCATGACATCATTACCCCGCCCGGTGAAAGGGTGAAGTTAAAACCCTATCGGATTCCAGAGGCCCGACGGGAGGCAATACGGGAGGAAGTACAGAAAATGCTGAACTTAGGGGTGATAGAGGAGTCCCAAAGTGATTGGTCTAGTCCCATTGTGTTGGTGCCTAAACCGGATGGGAGCTGGCGATTTTGTAACGATTTTCGTCAGTTGAACAAAGTTACAAAATTTGACACCTACCCCATGCCACGTATAGATGAGTTGATCGACCGGCTGGGAACAGCCCGATACATGACGACTCTTGACCTCACAAAAGGGTATTGGCAAATCCCCCTGGCCAAGTCGGCCAAAGAGAAAACCGCATTTGTAACCCCAGACGGGGCGTTCCAATATAAAAGAATGCCGTTCGGGTTACAGAATGCGCCGGCCACATTCCAGCGGAAAATGGACCAGATGCTGAGGCCCCATCGGAAGTATGCTGCGGCTTACCTGGATGACGTAATTGTCCATAGCACAGATTGGGCCTCACATCTGCCAAAAGTGCAAGCAGTCCTGGACTCTGTTCGGGAAGCGGGGTTTACGGCTAACCCCAAGAAGTGTACCATTGGGCAGGAAGAGGCCAAATATCTTGGGTACACCATTGGGAGGGGAGTAATAAAACCCCAACTCAACAAAGTCGAGGCCATCCAGAGTTGGCCACGTCCCAACAGCAAGAAGCAGGTACGAGCCTTTCTGGGAATCGCTGGGTATTATCGGCGATTCATTCCCCACTTTGCTTCTAAGGCTGTGCCCTTAACCAACCTGACGAAGGGGAAAGGGTCGGTCATGATTAAATGGACCCCCGAGGCTGAGGCAGCATTCCAATTCTTGAAACAAGCCTTATGTAGCCAGCCAGTGTTGTACTCACCCGACTTCTCTAAAGACTTTGTCGTACAAAGTGATGCGTCAGATGTGGGGTTAGGAGCAGTATTGTCCCAGGTCTGGAACGGGGAAGAGCACTCAGTCATTTACCTCAGCAGGAAGTTGAAGTCCCATGAGGTAAATTACGCCACCGTTGAAAAGGAGTGTTTAGCGGTGAAGTGGGCTCTAGATTCCCTTCGGTACTACCTGCTAGGTAGGCACTTTGACTTGGTTACGGATCACGCTCCGTTAAAGTGGATGGCTCAAAACAAGGAAACAAATAGAAGAGTGAATAGGTGGTTCCTGGCCCTCCAGGAATTCAACTTCACAGTAAAGCATCGCCCTGGCGTTCAAATGGGGAATGTGGATGCTTTGTCTCGAGTACATGAATGCCTGATTGCTGGTGTTCCAACCCCGAGGTTAAAACAAGAGGGGGGGGTATGTGACAGCAGGAAGGTAAAGTCACCTGGTTGCATCCAGGGGGGTAGATATATTTCGCCCAGATTCAGGCTTTACGCCGACTTATACAACTAGGTGGAGAGTTGTATAAGCCCAGCTGGGGCTAGTGGGCTCATGGATGACTCATACCTCTAGGGAGAGTGTGGGGCGTCGTGCAGACAGGGAGTTGATGAGACCAGCTGAAGCTTGTCAGCTCATTTAGGCCTCTATAAGAACTCCCAGCTTCATTAGATGTTAGCTCATGCCTGGACCCAGACCTGTGTGGACTGTCTAGGGAGAGTGAACCCCTGTGCGGTGAGACAAAGCCTGTGTGGCTATTTGCTTGGACATTTAAAACCAGGGACTTAGGGACTAGGACAGCACTAGGCTGATCCCAGTTGTTAGTTAGGAAACCTGTATGTTTAGTCAGAGGTCAAGTTGACCAGGATTTATTTTGTTTATGTTTCTTTTGCTTTGCTGTGTTTTGTCACTGTAAATAGAAAATAAACCGCACCTTTTTGATTTTGAAAACCACAACCTCCGTTTGCTGGGCCTGTTTTTGTGTGGGGAGCCCATCCCGGGGGTCACACACACCCGCTGCCGAGCTAACCCCCTCACACCATGTTCAGTTACAGATTACCATAAACAACCAATGATTTTTTAATTAGAATGCTGATCATAGGGAATCTGTCAGTTGTGTTTTATATAACGGATTATCCTTGGTCTTGAATTTCTGTGCTTCATGGGTTAAAAAACATCTTTTCATTTGCAACACTGTTACTAGCAAGTTTGTCACAAGGAAACATATGTTTTATATATTCTATTAGCCACAGGTGTAGTAAATGCATATTAAAAGGATATTTCTGAACAGAATTAGAAAATACAATCCTGAAAAGAAAGTAATAAGGGTCCATTTTACCCTTCTGAGAATGTTTAATGCCAATAGTGGCTTTCTTGTTGTAAACTTCCGTTTCATGTGAACAGGAAGCTCATAGGGATGGTCAGAGGACAATCCATTAAAAAGACAATAAGCAAAAGAGGCAAGGAGTAAATTGGTGGATCCCCATTTTAAATTAAGTTAATTTTCATAAGTAGCTGATATCCAAGTTTATGCTACTGGTGTATTATGAGTGGAAAGAATAACCATTTAACCATATGAAGACAAAGCCCTTTCTGGCCCTTTTTGTTTAAAGTTGAAATCAGTATTTTTTTGCTAGAAAATATATATTTTGTAATCTTTTGCTTTTAAAAAAAAAACAAAAAAAAACCCAGAAGTGACGTCATGATGTTGCTTTAGTCCTCCAAGGCCATAGAGGCAATCAGAGACAATCTGGTCTCTGTCCGCCTCTATGACTAGTCAGCCGCACCGTTGGATCATGTTGCGGGCGCACCAGTAAAAACGGTAAGCCTGAGAAACCGGACCTCATTCACGAGAAAGCCAGCCGCCAGCTGGAAAAAAAAAAAATACGTATGACTGATAGCTTCAGCCAAAAGCCCAGAAAAACACTTGCAAACCGCAACGTATATATACGTATTGCAGGCGGCAAGTGGTTAATCTGCTTAAAGTCTCATGAACACTAAGACGTACTTTTGATTGGAAAGTCCTTTCACATTCACAAGCACAACCTGGAGGTGCATTGGGGTGTACCACAATGAGAGCCAGATACAACACATGCATGTTTTTTGTCATAAAGTTATATATTTAGTTTAACCACTTCAATACCCAGCCATAGTCATATGACGTCCACAGATGGGATCTCCCATCCTGGGTGGACGTCATGTGACGTCCTGGGCTTTGTGGGGGGATATATGAATGATGCCTGCAGCTAGAGGCATCATTCAGATATCCTTCTCTTCTGCCAGTGATTCTGCGCACCATAAGAACAATCATAGCGGCAGTTCCGCCGCTTGATCGTTCTTATAGGCGGCGGAAGGGGACATCCCCCCCTCCCGCCGCCATCCGGTACTTCTCCGGGCTCTCCCGTGCCATCGGGGGCCCAGAGAATGAATCATCCGGCGCCGGATGGGAAGCATAGAGATGACTGGTGACCAGATGTCACCAGTCATCTCTATGACCGTTGGCGGCCCGGGCGCGATGTGATGACGTCACGCCCGGGTTCTCAGAAGTAAACAAAGCCGCAGTTGAGGTTAGTAAGCATGAGATTGGTGAAATTTTTTTCACGATCTCATGCTTTCCAGCCTGGAGGAGAGATGTGGGGTCTTATTGACCCCGCATCTCTCCATAAAGAGGACCTGTCACAATGATTCCTATTACAAGGGATGTTTACATTCATTGTAATAGGAATAAAAGTGATCAAAAATTTTTTTTTTTTAAAAAAGGTCTAAAAAAAAAAAATAATAATAAAAAAACTAAAAAAAAAATAAAAAAGTTAAACGCCCCTGTCCCCGGTAGCTCGTGATCATAAGCAAACGCACACATAAGTCCCGCCCACATATGTAAACGCCGTTCAAATCACATATGTGAGGTATCGCCGCGTGCGTTAGAGCGCGTGCAACAATTCCAGCACTAGACCTTCTCTGTAACTCTAACCTGGTAACCTGTAAAATTTTTCAAAGCGTCGCCTATGGAGACTTTTAAGTACCGAAGTTTGGCACCATTCCATGAGTGTGCGCAATTATAAAGCGTGACATGTTAGGTATCTATTTACTCGACGTAACATCATCTTTCATATTTTACAAAGAAATTGGGCTAACTTTACTGTTTTGTTATTTTTTAATTCATGAAAACATTTTTTTCCCCAAAAAAGGCGTTTGAAAAATTATTGCGCAAATACCGTGCAAGATAAAAAGTTGCAATGACCGTCATTTATAGGGTGTCTGCTAAAAAAACATATATAATGTTTGGGGGTTTTGAGTGATTTTTTGGCAAAAGAATGATGATTTGTACATGTAGGAGAGAAGTGCCAGAATAGGCCTGGTATTGAGGTGGTATAAAAGCCCGGTATTGAAGTGGTTAAAGTATACCTAAAACATTTTTTTTTTTAAGCTTGTTTTTGCCATGATTGGTTCATTGGGGAGATTTCTCTTCAGATCCTGTTCTGTAGACCCAAAAAGACAGTTGTCTCCAGCATGCCGTCTATTGAGAGCGCAGTGCGCATTCGCGCCGTTGACATCACCGTCAGTTACACACGTAAATATCCCCTAAACAGTGCAGGTTTAGGGGATATTTACAGTACTTTCAGATAAGCCTTATTATAGGCTTACTTGTAGGTACAAGATAAACAAAAAGGACTTTACTACTGCTTTAAAGTACTAGAATAATGTGTTCAAAACTATTATTACTTTGCAAAAAAAAGATATCATTTAAAAAAGCAGAAATGTTCAAATATTTAAAGTGGTAGAAAACCCAAAAATAAAAATGTATTATATTGCACTGTACCAGTCTGCAAATGTGGTAGCTACATTTGTTTTTTTCTCTTAGCAGTCCATTAGGGGCAGCCCATCCATTAGAGGCACACATGCGCTGCCCCCCCATCCATGCGTCCTGCCCCATGCAGGACGCCAGATGCATGAATTCCAATGGGGGGGAGGGGGGGTTTGAAGCACGTGATTAGAGCCAGGGGTTCTTATAGGCTTCAAAAAATAGTGAAATTGGGGCGCAAAGCACTGCAAACCAAGCCCACCCAGTTGTGTGACAATAGAGAATGAATATTTGCTATTTTTACACTGATTCTCCTCCTGGCCAATCAGGAAGCGGGTCTGAGACCTGTTTCCCGATTGGCCGAAAGGAGAAGCATTCCGATTGGCCACTGAGGAGGCGGGAGGAGAAGGGAGGAGACGGAAGCCTTTGTGATGCCCGCGGAGGAGAGCAGGGAAAGGGGAAGCTGCCCTTGATGTCCACCGCCTGTCGCCCGGGTGAAGTGCTGCCCGCCATAGATAGGGTAAGTGCTCCGGACCAGACTGACTGACCGGACCGGGGGGTGGCTGTGGGTGCACTGTTTGCCGCCCCCCTAAAAAAATTAGCACCAGCCGCCACTGTCTCTTAGGCCTTTTTTCATCTGGTGATCAGGCCACTTCCTGTCTTACAGAGGCTCAGTTCCATGGGAGGAGCATCAAAGCCATCCATGGACAGCAGCATTGTCAATCTGGGGAGTTGGTTGTGCTATGCTATACGCTTCACTTTTATTATCCACACCATGGGTAAATTGATCAAAATGATCGAATCCACAATCAATCTAATAACATTAATTTCCCTTCTAATCGATTTACAGGGGGTCCCCGAGTTACGAACACAATAGGGACTGTAGGTTTGTTCGTAAGTCGAAGTTGTTCGTAAGTCGCAACACTGCATTTGTAAGTGTAACTTCCGGTCGGAACACTGCATTCGTAAGTGTTCGTAAGTGTAACTGTGCATGGATGTGGGATGTTCTGGGCGCTTGTTATGTTATCTGGGGCGTAGTACGGCAGTGTGGGATGTGTCGGAGCGGCTCGAAAGGTATCGTAGAGCACAAGTGGCCGGCATTTGAGGCCGTTCGTAAGTAGGAGTCGTTCGTAACTCGGGTGTTCGTAACTCGGGGACCCCCTGTAGACTTGATTTTGATTGGATTCTGATCAAATGATAAAACTGAGTTGATGGGCCAGGGCAGAAAATAATGAATAGTTTTGCATCAATTTGCAGCGATACTTTGTCCATGAATACGATACTATTTCCATCGATCATATTTAGGGATTGCATGATGAAAACAGATATGTCTTCAATAATTTAGGAAAGTAAGTTAAGATCAGATCTTAACTAATCCACTTCCCCGTTTGTGTCCCTTAGATCAAATGACCTGTCGACTATAGTACAATTATTCCGATTATCGGAAGAGTTTGATCAGAAAAGAAGTCGATCATTTATCGAAGCATGTATGGCCACCATTAGATGAACTCGCAGATTAGGATGGACTTGACAAACAGATTAAAGCCGAACTCCAGCTAAAACTTTTTAAACAGTTATGCCGTGTACACACGATCGGTTTTACCGATGAAAACAGTCCGATGGATATTTCTCATCGGACAAACCGATCGTGTATGGGCCCCATCGGTATTTTTTCCATCAGTGAGAAAAAACAGAACATGTTTTAAATTTATCCGATGGGAAAAAAAACGATAGCAAATTTCGATCGTCTGTGTGGAACTCCATCGGACAAAAAACCCACGCAAGTCGACGCATGCTCAGAAGCATTGAACTTAATTTATCTTGGCTTGTCGGAGTCTTTTACGTCACAGCGTTTGGGACGGTCAGATTTTTGACTGAAGGTGTGTAGGCAAGACTGATGGAAGTCAGCTTCATCGGATTTCCGATGGAAAAATCCATCGTTTTAGAATCCATAGGAAATCCGATTGTGTGTACAGGGCTTTACAGTTTCAGCAACAGTTGTTTTTTTTTCCTTTTGGAATAAAAGCTGATTATTGTACGAACCTCTGTCAGTATGAAGTGGTTGGTTTCAACCCTCTAACTGCCACTTTTGCTGGACTTTTGGGCTGTTAAAATAAGTTTGAAAAATAACAGACTTATTGGCCAGATCACCAAGTAAAAAGAAAGGAAAAAGGTTAAAACAAAAACAAAAAAACTAATGCAGCCAGGCATCCAAGGATTGGTAAACTGCAATAAATAATTATAATTTGTTTTTGGGTTTAATTAGAAATTACATAAATATATGACTACATATATTTTTATTATACATGGGTCACACAATACAAAGTGACTTAGCTGACATCATTTTGTCCTTGGCTGCCACTCATTTGGGTCCTTTCCTGTGTGCAGCAGAACAATAAGTTGTGTCAGGAAGTGGAAGTGTATATGGACAATAGTGGTAACTTACGAAAGCCTAAAGCGTGTTTTCTTAATATGTCAATCAAATTTTTTTTTTTTATTCATTTACATCTGTGCTAAGTAACTATTTCTTGACAATACAGTATTCATTTTTATGAACTGAACTTTTATTTAAAAAAAAACACATGTAAAAAACTCATGTGGTCTTCTGACTTGGTGCTAATGAGATTGATTTACTAAATGAACAGAGAATGTTCGCTTTGCAGAATTAATTTTCACTCCGCTTAATGAATGAGGCAAAGCTAAGTGAAAATCCACTTTGCAAAGAATACCCAATCATACCACCCAAAAAAAAAAAAAATACATTTTTGCTTGCACATGATTGGATGGAAAACATCAGCACAGGTTCACCTCATACACTAAGCTAAGTGAAAATTCACTAGCTAAGTGAATAGCCTATACTTGTTTTTATGAAATCAAGCCTAGTGCTTTTCAGTATGGTACGTATTGGCAGGTAGTTAGCCATTTGGCGCTTCTGGTATTTTCTTGCTGCTAAATTGCAGAATTGTTTTTGCATAACAAATGCAAATTTGTCATTAAGAGCCGGTTCACACCGGGGCGGCACGACTTTGGGGGCGGCTCGACAAGGCGATCTGAAGACGACTTGAGAGGCGACTTGCAAAATGACTTCTGTATTGAAGTCAATGCAAGTCGCCCCGAGTCGCCCCCAAAGTCGTACAAGAACCTTTTTCTAAGTCGGAGCGACTTGCGTCACTCCTATTAGAACGGTTCCATTGAATAGAGCGGAGCACGACTTGTCAGGCGGCTGAGTCGCCTGACGAGTCGCCCCAGTGTGAACCGGCTCTAACACCATTTGTGGTATTTGCTCTTGCCCATTTTACGTTAGTTATGGTAAACACTATTTGTTTCCGTGCATGTGGTGCATTGTATAATATGTCAAGGATGCCTTCTGTTTACAATCCACATTGACCTGGCTGTAAATATGAAGTGCAATATCAATGTAAGTAGCAATTAAAGCTAGTCTTACACAGCTTGGATTTTGGCCATATCATACAAATCTGATCAGGGCAGCTAAAGTGACTAAATCCGCCAATTATTGTGATGGTCCAAAAATCACACGAGAAAGCAGCACAATAATGCAAATAAAATCACTAGGGTGATTAAAGCTAAACTCTAGGTATGACCTTAATTGCATACATTGATTGGTCCAACTTGGACCAGTGCAAGTATGCATATCTCATACCTGAGGGACTGCTGTGGAAGCTGACAGTTACTGTAGAAGTCAGCGCTACTACAGGGGTCGCCACAATCTTTTGGGTGGCTGCACCACTGCACACTGACCACAGGGGGTTTCTTGCTCAGCACTGCTGCCTTTGACCGAATGCCTTGATTGTTCTCTGATTGGACGAGGTGGAGAGAAGGGGGCGGTGATGTCACTATCCCGAACTAATCAAAAGAAAAATGCATACATTGAAAAAATACAAGGCGTTCTGTGAATGGGGGCAGTGCTATGCAGTGGAGTAGCTGCTTGTCACAAGACCCAAGAGATTATAGTGATCATTGTAATAGCGACAACTACTACGTTGATTGCCAGCTTCCCCAGTGGTCACTTTTGTTTGAGGCATACTTACATGTAATGTTACCAATGTAAGTATACAATTTATCCATACCTGGAGTTTAGCTTTAACTGAAGTGAAAGTTCAGATAGGGTGGGGAAATCTACTGATTTCTCTTGTTCAGCTTATGGGGCTAACTAAGATACTGTAAATTAAAGTGGGTATGGCTAGCGTTCTTCTCGGAAGGAGGCCAGAACTGCTTTTCAGAGAAGATAAGACATGTAGGTCTTCGGCCGGCCATACACAGAGAGAATTTCTTTCCTGCAACCACGGGTCAAAGGTCAGAGTAAAATTAGTAGATGGTCAGTGCAAACTAAAAACTATGCCCTGGCATCAGTAGGAGTAAAAAACTACCCAGCATTAGTGGGAGTAGAAAAACAACCCAGACTATAGGGCCTTGTTTACACAGATGGCTGTTTTTGACAGATCTAAAAAGGAGATCTGTGATGGGTCACTTTTCAGAGCTGGTTGAGAGGCAGCTTTCAGACGATTAATCTGCTAATAGATGCCTGTTTTTTATTTTCGGGGAAATCCCACCACACCACTTGCATTAGATGTAACTGCATTTCAGTCCCATTCACTTGCATAGGGCGCATTTGGCTGTAGTACTGCTTGACAAATAAGGCAATCTGAAAAAAGGTGGCACTGCCAATGTTAACTTGCCCATGTGGTACGGACAGTAAATAATGTAGATCAATCGCCTGTTTCCACCACCCCTCTGCCACCCATGTAAACAAGGCCTACAAGCACCACCAGGTAGTAGATTACTCTGACCTATAATGCCTACGATAGATTTCCAGGTACTGAAATGCTCTGCATTCCAAAGCCCAGCACTTGCTACCACTATGAATACAGCAGCTTCCTCTAGCTTGCAATGGAAAAGCCCTGGGTGCAGGGACTTTTTATTGCAGGGGCTGGATTAATGCAGCCCACTGGTTGTATCTGTTCTTCAGGCCGTAGTTTGAGGATGATTGAGCTCAATATTGGCCAGAGCAAGCTCCTGTGTGGTTGGTTTTAAGACCAGCTGTTTACTGGTGATTTCAATACAGACAAGTCTGGTACTGTTCTTAGGTACATTCAGTTCTTCTGGTCCCGGTTTAAATCTGCTGACTCATGAAACAGTTAAAATGGCACCAGCACAGTTATAAGCCCCCAGATGTATCACATATAGATGTGAATAAAGGCCAAACTTTTTCATGAGTAATCTTTTTAAAATATAATGTTGTCGTGGGGGCGTCAGTATATATTGTTTGCTTATTTGCAAATAGACCAGAAAACAGAAAATGAAAATTAATACCAATAATAAATTATTAATATTACAACAGTGATAATATAATTCTTGGGAATGTCATTATTAATTGAGTAGATCATTAGAATGCTTTTCCTAAAGAACGTTAGCATTTTTCTAAGCATTTAGTTCTACAAGCCAAAACCTGTTATGAGCTTTTATTTTAAAGCTAAATTAAAAGTCACATTCCTGAGTTCCTGTTTCTAATATTGTAGAAGCTGCACCAATCAATTCATGAAAATGCTTCTCTGTTAATGTTAATGTTGAGAATGCAATTTTGACTATTGCTTCCTGTGGCCACTCAGTTATCATATTACATATAGATTCAATAATCTGTATTTGTAATTACAGTAAAGCCATTGGCTGAGAATGCTGATTGGGAGCCTGTCGGCAGACCTTTTTCGGTCACGATCCTTCAACAGAAGCCGGCCAGCTGTTGGACCGGCTGCCTTACACACGGGCCGAATGTTGGCCGGTTTCTATTGAACCCGACATTCGGCCCATGTGTAATAGGCTTAAAAACTCCAGCCTCTAGGATTGAGCAGGGAGGAGTATTACTCTTCAATGTTATTATTTTTGTATATATTCCAAACAGGAGGGATTTCCTTAAAAAAAAATCCTAAATAAAATAAGTAAAAAAATTTGTATCGAAATCTCCCCAGAGTGAGGGGTAAATCCCAACTTTAGCAGATTCCATTGTCACATAACCAAAGTCCCCAATGGAAGATTTCTTCTCTACTCCTGATTCATTGATAACTGTGAAACAAGGTTGCAAGGTCTCATGTATGGGCAGCAGGTGTGTTAAATTTGGTGTTATCGTTCTCAGTCTCTCATACTGGTCACTGGAAGTTCAACATGGCACCTCATGGCAAAGAACTCTCTGAGGATCTGAAAAAAAGAATGGTTGCTCTACATAAAGATGGCCTAGGCTGTAAGAAGATTGCCAAAACTCTGAAACTGATCTGCACCACGGTGGCCAAGACTATACAGTGGATTCACAGGACAGGTTCCACTCAGAACATGCCTTGTCATGGTCGACCAAAGAAGTTGAGTGCACATGCTAAGCATCATATACAGAGGTTGTCTTTGGGAAATAGACGAATGAGTGCTGCCAGCATTGCTGCAGAGGTTAAAGGGGTGGGAGGTCAGCCTGTCAGTGCTCAGACCATAAACCGCACACTGCATCAAATTGGTCTGCATGGCTGTCGTCAGAAGGAAGCCTCTTCTAAAGATAATGCAGAAAAAATTCTGCAGCAGTTTGCTGAAGACAAGCAGACTAAGCACATGGATTACTGGAACCATGTCCTGTGGTCTGGTGAGACCAAGATAAACGTATTTGGTTCAGATGGTGTCAAGCGTGTGGGGTGCGGCAACCAGGTGAGGAGTAAAAAGACAAGTGTGTCTTGCCTACAGTCAAGCATGGTGGTGGGAGTTTCATGGTCTGGAGCTGTATGAGTGCTGCCAGCACTGGGGAGCTGCAGTTCATTGAGAGAACCATGAATGTCAACATGTACTGTGACATACTGAAGCAGAGCATGATCCCCTCCCTTCAGAGACTGGGCCGCAGGGCAGTATTCCAACATGATAATGACCCCAAACACACCTCCAAGATGACCACTGTCTTGCTAAAGAAGTTGAGGGTAAAGGTGATGGACTGGACAAGCATGCCTCCAGACCTAAACCCTATTGAGCATCTGTGGGGCATCCTCAATCGGAAGGTGGAGGAGCGCAAGGTCTCTAACATCCCCCAGCTCCGTAATGTCATCATAGAGGAGTGGAAGAGGACTCCAGTGGCAACCTGTGAAGCTTTGGTGAACTCCATGCCCAAGAGGGTTAAGGCAGTGCTGGAAAATAATGGTGGCCACACAAAATATTGACACTTTGGGCCCAATTTGGACATTTCCACTTAGGGGTGTACTCACTTTTGTTGCCAGTGGTTTTAGACATTAATGGCTGTGTGTTGAGTTATCTTGAGGGGACAGCAAATTTACATACTGTATTAACTGATGCAACTTTTCAATCAGTCTCTGGTTCGAGCCAGCAGAAGGCAGAGCAGCAGGACAGGCACATGTGTCCAGATAGGAATCGCTGAACACCAATGATTTGCTCCCACTGACGCAAATGATTTGGGACTTAATTTGCTCCTACACCAACAATTTAGGTTATATTGTGTTCCTCCTAAAACCATTGTTTTGTATAGTTTGCTCCCACTGAGACCAATAAATTGGGGGTTATTTTACTGGTACAGACACCAACAATATGGAGTTTATTTTACTCCTACTGACACTAAAATGGGTGTATTTTATTCTATTTACAACAAAAATATGCAGTTTATTTTATCCCACTCACACCAAAATGGGTTTATTTTATTCCCACTGACACCAAGAATGGGACCCTATTTTAATTCCACTTTTTCTACAGTGTACCCCAAGGCTCTATTTTACCTGAAACATAGCAAAGCATAGGCTGAAAAGAGGTGGCACTAAAAGTCATGTGCTGTGAAGCCAGATCTACTTTTTGGCAGCTCCCACTTTCGAAGCGTGCCCCCATGAGTCCAGCAGGTGGTGCGCTTAGCTTGCCACATTTTTTTCCCAGATCCTTCAAGGCTTGCCTCCTAATTATTTCAAAATGGTGGCAATGATAGATACTAATGCAGAAATCTCTTCTTTGTGGACATGGAAAGCAATTGAATCTTGGCATAATGAAGGTCAAAACCCATTCTCCTTTCTATCCAAAACTAGAAATTGTCCTGCTTAAACATTTTTGTGATCTTGCTGGATGTACAAAACCCCAAATGTGTTCTTAGTGGTGTGGTTCAGGATAGCAGAGCTGCATTTTGGCCTCAAAATCCTTTAGGTCCTTCTGAATATATAGCATTGTAGAAAAAATCTCATGTGTTATAACTTTAGTGCAGTTTTCCTATCTCTAGTGTGTTATGGCCTCAGCTCCTGTCTAAAGAAAAGTGTAAATACAGTCTAATCACTAAGTAGAACTAGGGCACTCCCTTTAATATCATGGAAAAAAACATTGTTTTGCTGGGAGAAAAATTCCCAGTGGAAAGCTTGGAACACCTTTTTAAAACACATGTTATTTTCATTGAAATAATCTTACAATACAAAATTAAATTACGTTTGAGCACAATTTGATATGTGCAGTGTAAAGCAAATGTCTATCTTTCTGTTGCCCAAACTGTGGCCCAGGGGCTGCAAAGAGACTTTTTGCATTTATTGTGCGGCTTTCTAGATCCCTGCAGGCAGTAGTTTGTGTTTTGTTGCTTACTCAATCCAGGGAGCAGGATTTTTTTTTTCAGTCTCTAACTGGGGGGGCCTGGTATTGTTTTTCCACATTATTTTACTTTTTTCTTTGCTGTCCATCCCTTTTGTCTTTTTCGTTTTTTTCGGCAGATCTTTGAAAATATTAGTATCAAATGCAGCACAAGTAGGCATACCTCCCAACTTTTTGAGATGGGAATGAGGGACACCCAACAGCAAAAGTATGCAGGCATAGGACACACCCCTTGTCACACCCCCTTAAAGGAGAATTGTACAAAAAAACAACATTGGTTTAACCCACAAGTGCTTTTTTTTTACCACTATTCCTTTAAATTGGCTTTTGGCATTTACAAATGCAGCAATTTAGAAATCAGATGAAAGGTTTAGCACTGGGAAACATTTTTAGATAGATAAAAGGTGCATTTTATATACAACTATATAGACAAGACCAAAATGAGGGACAAATGAGGAGGAATGAGGCACAGAGGGACATTGCTCCAAATCATGGACAGTCCCTCAAAATCAGGGACAGTTGGGAGCTATGCAGGATGAGCCAAGCTGCTGAGTCAATGATGTGAGGGAGAGCAAAGCAGCCGAGTGACAGCTGAGTTGGGGGGGGGGGGCACACAAAGAAGGTTAAGCCAAGAAGCCAGATCACTGCTTAAGGAGGGAGCAGGTTCAGCTAGGAAGTCCAGTGACTGCTGGGAAGAGGAACAGGTTGAGCCAAGAAGCCGAGTTACTGCTGGGAGAGGGAGAGGTTGCATTAGGTGGCCAAGTCAATGCTGGGAGGGAGAGCAGGGTGAGCTGAGCTGCAGAGTCATTGTTAGAAGGGGGGGAGCAGGTTGAGCTAAGAGGCCCCGGTCACTGCTGTGCAGGGGGGGCAGGGCAAGCTGAGCCACTGCTTGGAGGGGGAGCAGGTTGAGCTAAGAGGCCCAATCACTGCTGGGATGGGGAGCAGGGTGATCTGAGCTACTGAGGAACTGCTGGGATGGGGAGCAGGGGGAGAGAAGCTGAAAATAGGAAATTAGTCTGGAAACAGGGACTCCAACAGGATTATGTAGTTTACTGTAAGCAAGTTTTTCTAGGTAAAGCTTGCCACTTTGAAATTAAAAATATTGAGCGAAGCTTGGAGCCAACTTAGATTCGAGAGATCCTTTCTGACGTCTAGTACAAAATACTTCCATCCTTGCTATATAGTAGATGTCCAAGCACACAGCAAGGCAGGGATCCAAACAGCCATAACATGCCAGGGTTAGTCCAAACCGACCAGCATGCATAAAAGGAAAAGCAGGGATCTATTTAAAAAAAAAAGAAAGAAAAGCAGGGGGCTTTTGTAGAGTAACACTAATTTTAAACCCCACCAAGCAAACACCAGGCTCATCAAGAACACAAAAAGTTTAACAAAAATTCAAATATTTGAGCTTAATCTTGTATGCAAGTTCTTACTTATATACAGCATGTACTTGATTCACCCAAAACATACATTTGTCATATTTCTATTCGGGATGTGGAGGACTCCCCATGGGGGGACGAGGGGGGAATAGCTAGCTGGACTGGTCGGAGCTGCTATCTGGTGATAGCAGACAATGGTATGGAGGATCTGGGGAGGATGGGATCTGTTCCTGCAGACAATGGCATCAATTCAGGACTGACCTGTTTGTTGCTGGAATCGGTATGTGGATAGGATAGCTGCAGGGAAGATGCTGTGGAATCAAAACGGCGGCAGCGTGCCTGGATGGATGCCTGCCCTGGCACCAGGAATGTCATTGGCCCTCCCCCCTCATATGACTGGAGCTCTGCTAAACCCAGGCGGGGAGGATTCAGTGCAGCCGAACTGCCCAGAGAACTGCACGGTCACTTCTAAATACAAAAGCCGGGCTTCTGTATTAGAAGTGACAGCAGTGAGAGGAAGACACAGAGCTAGCACCTGCTGAAAAAGTGTCACCTGGTGCGACCCGCACCCCCCTCCCCCACTGGTTCCGCTTACCTTCCACAAGCCGCTGAGAGTCAGGATCAGGGCAGTTGAGAGCCGGCATGGAGGCTGCTGGCACACTGGATCGGAGCGACTGAGAGCCGGAATGGAGGCTGCTGGCACACTGGATCGGGGCCACTGAGAGCCGGCATGGAGGCTGCTGGCACACTGGATCAGGCCATTGAGAGCCGGCATGGAGGCTGCTGGCACACTGGATCGGGGCCGCTGAGAGCCGGCATAGGCGCCGCCAATAGGCAGGATCGGGAGCCGCAGATGAGGCAGAGCTGAGACGCCTGCAAATGATGTCATCAGTTGCTAGGAAGCCGGCGGTCCTAACAACCGGTGACTGCATTGAGAGCACACATTGCACCCATTGAGGATACAACTACTGAGTGGAGCTCAGGGCTGGAACTTGTTCAGCCCAGTCTGCGGGACCGCGGGACTTGCTTCAAATCACGGGAAAATCCCACGGAATCCGGAACGGTTGGGAGGTATGCAAGTAGGGCCATTTCTGGTCACCCAAATTATAACACAGCTTAATGTTTTCTCTCTTTCAAACAACCCTGTGGCTCTCCTTTTAAACTTGACACCACTGTCAAGAAATTGTTATAAGAAATAACTGCATTCCTGCCAGGGCCTTTATCTCCAACCTTTGGAAACAAATGAGCTCACCAACGCTAAACCAATGGATTACCAGGGTGAACAATATACCGACTATGGAAACCTCAACTCTATCCTCAGGAATAAGAACACACATCCAGATGGGTCTATTGGGAACAATTCCGATACTCGACTAAAAATCTGCAATACATATGAGAAAGATTTTTGTGTCAGAAGTTTTGCCTAGGCCACGCTTGTCTCCTCTGGTCCTTTGTCACCAAACCCCTCACCCTTTTTTTCTTTTTCGCTGCCCTCTTCTTTCTCTGGTTCCCCTTCTTTTCCTCACCTCCAATGATTTACTGTCAAAACTCTCTAGTACCCCATCAAAATGTCCCGTAGCTAGCTGCTTGGTTATTAAGCAGACCCTCAACTCCCCTTTTTTTTTGACCTCACAGTTTACCCTGCCTTTACACATGATGATGTACCTTCCCTAGGGGCATGAATGCTCTTGGGGAATTTAGTAACATCTTCACTTGGCATCTTTTCATATATTTGTTTATTTGTGATCTCAGTTCTGTCCATTTAATAAGATACAGTGCATCCAGAAAGTATTCACAGCGCTTCACTTTTTCCACATTTTGTTATGTTACAGCCCTATTCCAAAATGGATTAAATTCATTATTTTCCTCAAAATTCTACAAACAATACCCTATATTGACAACATGAAAGAAGTTTGTTTGAAATCTTTTCAAATTTATCAAAATTTAAAAAACAAAAAGTATTCACAGCCTTTGCTCAATACTTTGTTCAAGCACCTTTGGTACCAATTACAGCCTCATGTCTTTTTGTGTATGATGCTACAAGCTTGGCACACCTATTTTTGGGCAGTTTCTCTCATTCTTCTTTGCAGGACCTCCTAAGCTCCATCAGGTTGGATTGGGAGTGTCAGTGCACAGCCATTTTCAGATCTCTCCAGAGATGTTCAATCGGGTTCAAGTCTGAGATCTGGCGGGGGCCACGCGAAAACATTCCAGGTGCTCCGTAACTATATTATCTGTATTCTTTCAGAGAACCTTTCAATAAAGAGTTAAAATATATGTGGCACAAATAATTTTTTTTGGGGGGGGGGGGGGCTATTGAGCAGAAATGCTAAATCATTGTTTTTTAGATGGTGGTGATAGTGGTGATTTCTAGTATTCTAATATAAAGCTTCTTCGGTCTGTGGTTGCCTCCTGAAGCATGTCCCCAGTCTCCATCAACTACAGTATCATGTTTGCAGTCTCAGGCCACCTTCTCTTGCATCTCTGCAGTCTTGGACCATCACCTTTACTATACCCGTAGTCTCTGACCATCTCCTGTTGACTGCAGAGTGCAGACTAGGACAGCATTTTGTAACATTACATTCACTGAATATTATGTGCTCCCCCTTGTTGATGTCAGGAGCTGAACCTGCAACCCTATGACAAGTAAGTTGACCGCCACTGGGGCATTACATTCACTAAATATTATGTGTGGCCCTTTGGTGATGTCAGGGGCTGCCCTTGAGACTCCAATATCAAGTAAGTTGGCCGACACACTCGTCTATCTGCTCATTATCTTCTCATGACAACACTTTTTCATGTATCATTTAGGGCCCATTTCTGCAAGTGATCCACCTCATATACACCTCTTATGACAACTGGGTGAAAATGGGGCCACGTGTTATCAGAGGTTGTTAGAAAATCATTCCTTTTTCTGTGGAAAGTAGGATGTATGTTTATGGCTTATCCTGGTGGTTTTGCAGTGGATTCAAGGATGGGCAGATGCAAGGCTACTCCTCTATTGGGCATGGATAACATTTTCAGGTGTCCCTGCTCTCCATCAAGAGATTTATCTGTTTTACTGATAAACATTTAATACATAAAAGATTCCCAGAGCTCTATGGACTTTCTAGAGATGCAGCACAACAGACATGGCCTGCTTGGAAGCATGGTTTATCTGACTGAAACTGTGGACTAACTGTGTCTGATAAGAGATAAGTCATTGGGGGGAGTCATTCACTTACAGTAGAGATGCACGATTCTGGGAAAAAATGAGAATCGCGATTTTTTGTTTAAAATAAAGATCACAATTCTCGACGTAACATCATCTTTCACATTATACAAAAAATTGGGCTAGCTTTACTGTTTTTTTTTTATTTTTATTAATTGAAGTGTATTTTTTCCTAAAAAATTGTGTTTGAAAGACCACTGCGCAAATACAGTGTGACATAAAATATTGCAACGACCGCCATTTTATTCTCCAAGGTCCCTGCTACAAAAATATATATGATGTTTGGGGGTTCTAAGTAATTTTCTAGCAAAAAATACAGTGTTTAACTTGTAAGCAACACGTGTCAGCAAAAGGTTTAGTTTTTAAAGAGGAACTGCAGTCTGCTCACATAATTTGTAACAAAAACATCTTTGCCATTCTGAAGCTTCCCTCCAACCACCTTTCTTTTAATTTTATATTGACTGTGGTTTTGTACTTGCCAAATATGCTGCAGAAATCTCCCTCCACTGAGTCTGGCTGCAACCATTTTAAAAGTGTATGCAGCTGTAGCTGCTGCCCGTTCACTTCCTGGATTTACACATACACACCTCCAGCTCTGCAGCTCTAATTGGCCCTCTTATGACTCATCCCCCCTCCCTTCCTGGCAAACTCTCACAAGAGTGAGAGAGAGAGCTGTGCATGATATCATAAGCCTAGGCTTTTTACCAGACAAGAAACAGGAAGTGGGCTTTATAAGGTATTTAATACTGGCAGAAAAAAAATGTTTTACTATCCAAAGTTAAAACAACAAGGGCAGAATATTTAGTAGATATAAAGTTGAAAAAATGTCTGAAGTTCCGCTTTAAGTGGTTAACCTAATTTGCAGACCAAAGTTCAACCCTTTGATCTAAAAGAACCAAATGATACAATGTTTCTGTTTATCTCTCAGCACTGAACAATGTTGTGATAATCTTTGCAAAGTTTTTTTTTTTCTTTTGACAGCTCTGAGCAGAGAACTGAATCGTGGAAATTCCGGATTAAGATCATGAGGGGGGGGGGGGGGATTGAATCGAGATTGTGAGATCGCGATTTTTTAACAGTTAATCGTGCCGCTCTAATTTACAGTACACAAATTATCTTTGTTTCCATTGACTTCTATGGGGAAACTTGTTTTGATATGCGAGTGCTTTGGATTATAAGCATTCTCTTGGAATGGATTATGCTCGTAGTCCAAGATTCCACTGTATGTGTAAATTTTAGCTTGAGCTATTGTGGTATTTAAACAACAGTGTTTTTTTGTAAAGTTGTAAAGAGATAGACGAAAAAATTTAAAAAGCTTGCTAGATAAACATAGATATACAAATATCATAAAATATTTACCTGATTTAAGAAAATAGGGCCTGGTAATTCTCATATCCTGACCATAATAAAGAAAGCAATTATGTAAAACACCACAATAAATCCTTTTTTCTTTTGAGCTTAGATTTAGATCATTTTATTATCTTGTATATCCATAAGATAAACAGTGAATAAATATTAAAAGCTCAAAATATTAAAAGGTGCAAAAATTCTCTTGTATGTGAAAAATTGAGTACAAGGTTTGCTTGTTTCTTTTTCTGCATAAGCTTTGTGCTCTTATTTCCTTCCATTTATTTACAGGTTGCCCCAGTCCCTCTCGCAATTATTACCCTGCTCTTAATAGCTGAGTTTTTGGCCTGGTGCTCATTTCAGCATCCAAATGTGCCAGTGGAACCTGACTTTGGCAGGCAGAAAGAAAAAATCTGTTTCAGGTGATGACACTGCTTTCTTTCCATGCCAAATCCATCTTAACGCTGCCTCTGTAAGCAGCTTCTACAACCTCACAGGGCAGTATGATTTGTATACGTAAAGGGGAGTTCCAGCCTTTTTTTATGTTTATTAAAAGTCAGCAGCTACAAAAAGTGTAGCTGCTGGCTTTTAATAAATATACACTTACCTGTTCCACTGTCCAGCGACGCGACGACCTGAGCTCCGCTCTTCTCCCCCCCTTCTCCGCTGGCGCCTCCATTCATAGTGTGGGCACCCGGCCATGACAGCTTTCGGCTTCGCGGCCGGGCACTCACTGCGCATGCGCGAACGGCGCAGCGCTCTCTGAGTGGACAGGCGATCGCCTGGGACCTGTCACGTCCCAGGTGATCGCCTACAGGGAGGGGCCGCCAAAAGGCGATATGACAAATCGCCTAAGCGGTCCCTGGGCAGAAGGAGGAAGTGTGACAGGAAGTCCCACTCCTGAAGCCCCCACTCCCCCCCCAAAAAAAATTACATACCAAATGTGGCATGTAAGGGGGCGAGGAGTGGATTAAGCGGAAGTTCCAAATTTGGGTGGAACTCCGCTTTAAAGGAACACCAACATAAAATATTTACTTTCAGATAGTCTTTTGTAATAGAATGTCTCAAAGAAACAAGAACACAGCTAGCAGAGTGTTTAATCAACCAAGAAAACTGCCAAAAACACTTGAATAACTGATGTTGTCCATTTGACCAGTAACTCTAATGCTGAAAAGTTATGCTATATGTTATAAAGATTGTTATTTGTCATGATCACTGTTCTAATGACATATGAAGCAATGACTGCCGATGGGAAATAAAAATAACAGTCACACGGAGAACGACTATTATGTTTTACAGTTTAGTGAATTTAGCCAAATGTATATTCCAGTCATCTAGTCATCATTAGCAACGCTCAAACTTTTTCTTCATGAATGCCTCATGTACTTGTAATAGATGATAGATTGTTTACACATTAGATGTGTGAATTTACCTAAAATACATAATAAAACAACGATTTAAGTAAAAAAATTAAATAAATGCTGAATAATTGCTCGTCCAAACTCTGCCGTGGACAATCTGGCAGAGTCCACCTTGTAATGGGATATAAAGGTGTTTTTGGAAGACCAAGTCGCTGCTCGGCAAATAGTTTCCGAGGATACCCTGCAGTAGGCTGCCCAGGAGCTCGCCATTGCCCTTGTGGAATGTGCCTTCAAGCCCTCAGGTATTTGTGTTTGACTCAGTGAGTAAGCCTTTTTAATGGTCTTCACCAGCCATGCTGCAATGGTACGAGAGGTTGCTGCTTGTCCTCTCCTAAAGCTGTGTGGGGTGACCAGGAGGTTTTGCGACTTCCTAAGTTCACTGGTTGTTGAAAGGTAGGCTAGGATGTTGGTTCTTACATCCAATGGATGTGGATCCCCTTGTTCTGTGGAGAGAGCCGGAAGGTTTATCTCCTGATTGAAGTGGAAGGAGGATGATACCTTCGGGATAAATCGATCAGAACATCTTAAGACTACAGTAGGTGCCGCCGACATTGTATATCCATCGCAATCCCATTGCGGAGATTCTCGGCGACAGGGTGCCGACATCTCGGCGACAGGGTGCCGTCATCTCTCGCTCGCTGCAATAGCGAGAAGGAGACGCGGCACTGTATTGAACGGGATCCGACGTAGATTCCCGCCAATACCAGGCACTGTGTTTGGTATGAATCCTGAGCGGGAACTCCACGCCAAATTTTAAATAAAAAACCGGCATGGGTTCCCCCTCCAGGAGCATACCAGGCCCTTCGGTCTGGTATGGATTTGAAGGGGAATCCCCTACGCCAAAAAAACAGCGTGGGGGTCCCCCTCAAAATCCAAACCAGACCCTTATCCGAGCACGCAACCTGGCAGGCCGCAGGAAAAAGGGGGGAGAGCGCCCCCCTCCCTCCTGAACCGTACCAGGCCACATGCCCTCAACATGGGGGGTTTGGTGCTTTGGGGCAGGGGGGCGACCTGCGGCCCCCCCACCCCAAAGCACCCTGTCCCCATGTTGATGGGGACAAGGGCCTCATCCCGACAACCCTGGCCGTTGGTTGTCGGGGTCTGCGGGCGGGGGCTTATCGGAATCCGGGAGCCCCCTTTAATAAGGAGGCCCCCAGATCCCGGGGGCCCCCACCCTATGTGAATGAGTATGGGGTACCCCTACCCATTCACCTGGTGGAAAAAAAATGTCAATAAAAACACACACACAGGTTTTTAAAATAATTTATTGCACAGCTCCGGGGGTCTTCTGCACTCCGGTGTCTTTTTCCTTCTGCCGTCCCCTCCGCTATCTTCTTCCAGCTCTTTTGCTAGCGGAGAGGCCCGGTCTTCCCTGTCATCTCGTCCGGCTCTCCGTTGTCCTTCTGCTGGCCCCTCCGCTAACTTCTTCCAGCTCTTTTGCTAGCGGAGAGGCCCGGTCTTCCCCGTCGTCTCGTCCCGCTCTCCGTTGTTTTTCTGCTGGGCTGCTCCACTATCTTCTTCCACCTCTTTTGCTAGTGGAGGGGCCCGGTTTTCCCATCGCCGTCTGCGTCTTTCTCCCTCTTCTCCTCCTCGATGTTCACTCGTTGCGTCCTCCCGCTGTAATGCTGGGTGTTCGGTCCGCAACGATTTATATAGGCCTCTCATGACGTCACCTCTTTCGCCAATAAAGCCTGCAACTCTGAGACTCTCTTGGCCGATGTTATCCTTGTCAGGTGAGGAAAAAAAGGAGAATACCTGGGCAGGGGCCCTCTCTGGGCTTAATAGCTAAACGGTCCTATCAGGTTGTGGAGGCGGAGCCACAACCCAAAGGTGTATGCTGCCATGATGCGACAGGAAATGTCCTTTTAGATGCATTTTTAGTGCTTTTTGCAGATTTGCACTACAGTCCATTTACCATGGGTTCCTATGGAACGCGTTCTGTAGTGCAAATCTGCAAAATGCAAAAAGCACTAAAAATGCACTAAAAATGCATAGGTGTGAATCCAGCCTTAGGCCTCATACACACGGTACGAAAATTAGAAGGGGATTGGCGTTTGACAGGCTGTTGTCCAAAATTCTTACCGTTATTACAACCTTTAGACAATTGTTTTCCAATTTTCGGCCAACAAATGTTGGATGACAGGCTAGTAAATTTTTGGCAACTGACAGCTCCACGTCTGATTTTCGGATGGTAATTACACAAATCCATCACACAAAAGTCAAAAGTACAAACACACATGCGCAGAATCAAGGAACGACTGGGAAGAGTTCAGTCTTGTAAACTACCGTTCGTAATCTAGAATTAACATTCGTGGCGCGGCAATTGATGAAATGTCAAAATTCTCATCTTTTTTAATGGTATAATAATGAAGCTGCTTTGCATGTAGTTATGCCAAACGTATTTTAAAAGGCATTTGTTTTGTACGATCTGGAAATCGCAAATCAACGTTCACCAAACTTCTACTAACACAAAATTAGCAGAAGGGGCCCAAAGGGTGGCGCTTGAGAAAATAACTTCCTCTTTATACTCTCATAGTACGTCACTACGTTTGTGTTTGTCAAACAACAATTAGCGTACCGTTAGTATGCAAGACAACATCCTGGCACACGCCCTTTTGACAAAAATCTGAAGCTCGGTCGTCCAACAATCGTACCGTGTGTATGAGGCTTTAGGACTGGTTCACACCTATGCAGGTTGCAGTTTGCACATTCCAGGTGAATTTTGCGTTTTTCAATACACATTTTTTTCTCCATTGGTCTCTGGAACCAAATACTAGAAAAAATCCCTGAGCCTTTCCATAAAATGCACAGATGTGAACTACATCCATAGGAAACCATGCTAAATTGACTGTAGTGTGTTCATACAAAACTGAAAATGCACAAAAAAATACATAGGTGTGAACCAGGCTCAATAGGTAATGCTTGTATTTTTTCTGAATCTTGAACTGGATTTGCCATTGCTTGGTAGTTACACAGCTCCTTATCCTATCTACATGGTTAATAGCTCTTCAGGCTGGGTTCACACTAGTGCGACATGACATCTGTCCTACTTTGGATCCGACTTTGCCCTGCGACATGAAGCCGACATATGTCCGACTTTCAATGAACGGGGATCCGACTTGGATCCCCACCAATATCAGGCACTGTGTTTGGTATGAATCTTGAGGGGGAACTCCAGGCCAAATTTTAAATAAAAAAAAAACGGCGTGGGTTCCCCTCCAGAGGCATACCAGGCCCTTGGGTCTGGTCTGGATTTGAACGGGCGCCCCTACGCCGAAAAAACGGCGTGGGGGTCCCCCCAAAATCCAAACCAGACCCTTATCCGAGCACACAACCTGGCAGGCCGCAGGGGAAGAGGGGGGGACGAGAGAGCGGCCCCCCTCCCTCCTGAACCGTACCAGGCCGCATGCCCTCAACATGGGGGGTTTGGTGCTCTGGGGCAGGGGGGCGACCTGCGGCCCCCCCACCCCAGAGCACCCTGCCCCCATGTTGATGAGGACAGGGCCTCTTCCCGACAACCTTGGCCGTTGGTTGTCGGGGTCTGTGACGTCATAAAAAGCCTATATTAATGCGGAGCGGAGCGGAGAGCCAGTATTACAGCGGGAGGAAGCAACGCGTCAACATCGAGGAGGAGAAGAGGGAAGAAGAAGCCGACGGCGACGACTGGAAGACCGGCCCCTCCATTAGTGAAAGAGCTACCAAGAAGTTAGTGGAGGGGCCGGCAGAAGGACAACGGAGAGCCGGACGAGACAACGGGAAGACCGGGCCTCCGTTAGCAAAAGAGCTAAAAAGAAGTTAGCGGAGGCCCGGCGGAAGAAAGAACCGGAGAGCACGGAGACGACACCGGAGACCCCCGAAGTCGGAAAAGACCCCCGGAAGTCGGAAGAAGAGCGCCGGAGTCGGAAGAAGACCCCCGGAGCTGTGTAATAAATTACTTTAAAAACCTGTGTAGTGTTTTTTTATTGCAATTTTTTTCCACCAGGTGAATGGGTAGGGGTACGATGTACCCCATACTCATTCACATAGGGTGGGGGGGCCGGGATCCGGGGGCCCCCTTATTGAAGGGGGCTCCCGGATTCCGATAAGCCCCCCGCCCGCAGACCCCGACAACCAACGGCCAGGGTTGTCGGGAAGAGGCCCTGTCCTCATCAACATGGGGGCAGGGTGCTCTGGGGTGGGGGGGCCGCAGGTCGCCCCCCTGCCCCAGAGCACCAAACCCCCCATGTTGAGGGCATGCGGCCTGGTACGGTTCAGGAGGGAGGGGGGGCCGCTCTCTCGTCCCCCCCTCTTCCCCTGCGGCCTGCCAGGTTGTGTGCTCGGATAAGGGTCTGGTTTGGATTTTGGGGGGACCCCCACGCCGTTTTTCGGCATAGGGGCGCCCCTTCAAATCCAGACCAGACCCAAGGGCCTGGTATGCTCCTGGAGGGGGAACCCATGCCGGTTTTTTATTTAAAATTTGGCCTGGAGTTCCCCCTCAAGAGCAGCAGAGCACAAGTCGCATGCCAAAGTCGGATCATGCAAGACTGCGGTCCGACTTTGATCCGATTTCAATGATAGTCAATGGGCTGAAGTCGGATCAAAGTCGGACCAAAGTAGTACAGGGAGCATTCTCAAAGTCGGACCGACATGTGTCGGACCAGTTAAGACGGCTCCCATAGGGAAACATTGATTTTCACACGTCATGCGACATGAGCTCCCAATGTCGGAGCGTTTGTCGCCCCAGTGTGAACCAGGCCTCAGCTTAAAAAACATCAGCTGTTGTAAATCACAGATAACATCTCTTTTGGGGGTTTTACTGTGTTTCGGGAGTCTGTTTTTTGTCAGCGTTCCAGCCCATGTCACATCAGTAATGTGCCTTGTAGCTGATTGTTTGCCACCTGCAGCCCTGATGTAACTGGAGAGCCCTTACCACAGCTAATTGCAGCTAGTTAACAGGCAACGGCACTACATGTCCTCTTGTGTAGTGGAACTTTTATCCATGGCACAAGATTAATGTCACAAACCATTCGGGACAAGCCATGTGTTTACTTACTTTTGTTACCTTTGGTTATGTAATTCATTGTTTCCACTCAAAAACTTTTCAATGCTATATTTTTGTTATATTGTTAACCAATGTTTATAACGTGACAACTATGTACGATATAATTGTTAGGAAGTTTGAAAAGGACAACTATTGTCCTTTTTAAATGATCTGCCTATAAGAAAATAGCAAATTCTGTAAGTAACTGTAAGGATTATATGAAAAGAATGGTGTTGTTCTCCAGGCAAGAATAATAGCCGGTTGGGAGAGGACATTGTGGACTAGGTGATATTAACAAAAGCCTGTACTGAGTGTAATACATCAACTTTTACGCTGGGTTCACACTGGTACTTCAAATGCTCCGACATTGGGAGCTCATGTCGCATGACGTGTGAAAATCAATGTTTCCCTATAGGAGCCGTCTTAACTGGTCTGACACAAGTTGGTCCGACTTTGAAAATGCTCCCTGCACTACTTTGGATCCTACTTCAGCCTATTGAATATCACTGAAGTCGGATCAAAGTCGAATCAAAGTCTTGCATGTTCCGACTTTAACATGCGACTTGTGCTCTGATGATCTTGAGGAGGAACTGCATGGGTTCCCCCTCTAATGCCGCGTACACACAATCGTTTTTCATGCCGTTAAAAATGCCATTTTTAAAAATGGCCATTAAAAATGATCGTGTGTAGGCTCCAGAGCATTTTTAACGACGTGAAAAACGGCCATTAAAAATTCCGGACATGCTCTCTTTTTTCACGTCGTTTTTCATGTCGTTTTTTTTAACGACGTGAAAAACGATAGTGTGTATGCTTTAACGACGTGAAAAAAACGTGCATGCTCAGAATCAAGTAAGAGACGGGAGCGCTCGTTCTGGTAAAACTAGCGTTCGTAATGGAGATAGCACATTCATTACACAGTAACGGACTGAAAAGCGCGAATCGTCGCTCAACAAACTTTACTAACATGAAGGGTGGCGCCATTCGAACGGAACTTCCCCTTTATAGTGCCGTCGTACGTGTTGAACGTCACTGCGCTTTGCTTGATCGTTTTTTTTAATGATGGTGTGTACGCAAGGCAGGCTTGAGAGGAAACATGAAAAAAAACGAGGAGAAAAACGTCGGTTTAAAAAATGACATTAAAAACGATCGTGTGTACGGGGCATAAGAGCATACCGGGCCCTTCAGTCTGGTATGGATTTTAAGGGGAACACCCCTACGCCGAAAAAAACGGCGTGGGAGTCCCCCCCAAAGTCTATACCAGAGCTTTATCCGAGCGCGCAGCCCGGCCGATCAGGAAAGGGGGTGGGGACAAGCGAGCGAGCACCCCCCCCTGAACTGTACCAGGCCGCATGCCTTCAACATGTGGGGGTGGATGCTTTGGGGCAGGGGGGCGCCCTGTGACCCCTCACCCCAAAGCACCCTGTCCCCGTGTTGATGAGGACAAGGGCCTCTTCCCGACAACCCTGGCTATTGGTTGTCGGGGTCTGCGAGCGGGGGGCTTATCGGAAACTGGGAGCCCCCTTTAATAAGGGGGCCCCCAGATCCCGGCCCCCCACCCTATGTGAATGAGTATGGGGTACAATGTACATTCACCTAAAAAAAAAGTGTCAATAAAAAAAACACACTACACAGGTTTTTAAAGTAATTTATTAGGCAGCTCCGGGGTCTCTTCCAACTTCTTCTGCCCTCTCCGGCTCTTCTCCGCTCTCTCTGGTTCTTCTCCCTCTGTCCGGTGTCTTCTGCCGGGCCTCCTTCGCTATCTTTACAATGTATATGTAAAGCGCCGCGTAAATTGACGGCGCTATATAAGTACCTAAAATAATAATAATCTTCTGCTCTTTTGCTAGCTCTTGCCCGGTCTTCTCCGTTGTCTTCTTCCCTCTTCTTTTCTTCCGATGTTGACACAACGCTCTCTCAAGCTCTAATGCCCGGAGCGTGGTGTGCCACACTACTTATATTGGCATGGGGCGGAGTCACCGCGTGACGTCATCAAGAGGCCCACCCCTTATAACGTCACCACTGGTGGCATGGTGGGTAGTGACGTCATAAGGAGCGGGCCTCTGGTGACCCCACCCCATGCCAATATAAGTAGTGGCACACCGCGCACCGGGCATTAAAGCGGGAGAGAGCGTTGTGTCAACATCGGAAGAAGAGAAGAGGGAAGAAGACAACGGAGAAAACCGGGAAAAAGCTAGCAAAAGAGCGGGCAAAAGAGCAGAAGATAGCGGAGGAGGCCCGGCAGAAGACACCGGACAGAGGGAGAAGAACCAGAGAGAGCGGAGAAGAGCTGGAGAGGGGAGAAGAAGTCGGAAGAGACCCCGGAGCTGCCTAATAAATTACTTTAAAAACCTATGTAGTGTGTTTTTTTTATTGACACTTTTTTTTTGATCCTACTTCAACACATTGGATATCATTGAACTCGGATCAAAGTAGGATCCTTGTCCTAACCATCCGACTTGTGCTTGTTCTAGGTCAGTGACTTACCTGCACTCTGCTTAAAGCGGAGTTCCACCCAAAAGTGGAACTTCTGCTCATTTGTTTCTTTCTCGCCCTCCGGTGCACATTTGGTACCTTTCTGGGGGGGGGGGGGGGGGGATTGCAGATACCATTAACCACTTCAGCCATGAAAGGTTTACCCTACTTCATGCCCAAGCCATTTTTTGCAATACAGCACTGCTTTACTTTAACAGACAATTGCGTGGGCATGCGACGCTGTACCCAAATAAAATTGATGTCCTTTTTTACCACAAATAGAGCTTTCCTTTGGTGGTATTTGATCACCTCTGCGGTTTTTATTCTTTGTGCTACAAAAAAAAAACGATTTTGAAAAAAAAACAATATTTTTTACTTTCTGCTTTCTACTTTCTGCTATAAAACATTCCCAATAATAATAATAATAATAATAAAAAAAATCGAATTTCTTCATCAATTTAGGCCAATATATATTCTACATATTTTTGGTAAAAAAATCCCAACACGTATATATTAATTGGTTTGCGCAAAAGTTACAGCGTCTACAAACTACAATATATATATATTTTTTTAACAGAAAGTTTTTATTGAACAATGAATATCACTACATAAAGCATCATAGTGACAGTTATTTCAATTTGCATGACAAGACAATACAGAAGGAAGGTATCAATAGTAGACATTTACCCTGAATTAAACAATATCTAGTATAAAGCATTTAGCATCATATACTGAAAAAGGAGTGCATCAGTAAATCAGGTCTTCATGACTCTTATGCCGCGTACACACGATCGGACATTCCGACAACAAAACCGTGGATTTTTTTCCGACGGATGTTCGCTCAAACTTGTCTTGCATACACACGGTCACACAAATGTTGTCGGAAATTGCGAACTTCAAGAACGCGGTGACGTACAACACTACGACGAGCCAAGAAAAATTAGGTTTAATGATTCCGAGCATGCGTCAAATTGATTCCGAGCATGCGTAGAATTTTTGTGCGTTGAATTGTGTACACACGGTCTGAATTTCCGACAACAACTTTTGTTGTCGGAAAATTTGAGAACCAGCTCTCAAATTTTTGTTGTCGGAAATTCCAACAGCAAATGTCTGATGGAGCATACACACGGTCGGATTTTCCGACAACAAGCTCAGATCGAACATTTGTTGTCGGAAATTCCGACTGTGTGTACGTGGCATAAGGCTGGATTCACACCTATGCATTTTTTGTGATTTTTGCATTTTGCAGATTTGCACTATAATCCATTTAACATGTTTTCCTACGGAACACGTTTTGTAATGCAAATCTGCAAAAAGCACTAAAAATGCATAGGTGTGAATCCAGCCTTAGTGGGTCTCCTATTGCAAATACCAGAAGGATCAGAGGTAGGATACATGGGGGAAATGTTATATTTTAAATTCTTTTTTGCTAGTATAGGCGGCGATCAGCGACTTATAGTGGGACTGCAATATCGTGGTGAACAAATCGGACACCTAACTGACCCTTGACACTTTTTGGGGACTAGTAACGCTAATACAGTGATCATTGCTAAAAAATATGCACTGTTAAGCCGTGTACACACGATCGGTTTTACTGATGAAAACAGTCCGATGGACTTTTTTCATCGGACAAACCGATCGTGTATGGGCCCTATCGGTCTTTTTTCCATCGGTATAAAAAAATAGAACATGTTTTAAATTTTACCGATGGAAAAAAAAACGATAGCAAATTCCAATCGTCTGTGGGGAACTCCATTGGAGAAAAAATCCACGCATGCTCAGAATCAAGTCGACGCATGCTCAGAAGCATTGAACTTCATTTTTCTCGGCTCTTCTGAGTGTTTTACGTCACGGCGTTTGGGACGGTCGGTTTTTTAACTGATGGTGTGTAGGCAAGACTGATGGAAGTCAGCTTCATCGGATTACCAATGGAAAAATCCATCGGTTTAAAATCCATAGGAAATCCGATTGTGTGTACAGGGCTTTACTGTACTAGTGACACTGGCAGGGAAGGGTTAAAATCAGGGGATCAAAGGGTTAAATGTGTTCCCTGGGAGTGATTACTAACTGTGGGGGAGATGCTTTGATTGGGGGAATGTAAAGAATCGTGTTCCTGCTTAGCAGGAACACAGGATCAACACATTCCCATCTCACAGAAAGGTGATCTGCCTTTGTTTACATTCTGCCTTTCTCCTGATCGATCAGCAGGTGTCGGTAGACATTGCGTTCTCCGGACCCGCTGATTGGCTCCTGCTGTGTCCAATCACAGCAGGAGCCTGTCGCCAGACTCTGGTACTAGGTACGTGATCTGGCGCAGAGCAGCTGCCCTGCCACAGTATATCTACACTGGGAGGTCGCTAAAAGGTTAAATGAAAGTAAACATTTATTATATTGCAGCTTTACCAATTCTTAAATGTGATGGCTGCATTAGTATTTTTATCTGGTAATCCAGCCAGCAAGTCTGTTTTTTTACAGCACAAACTCTCCAGCAGAATGTATCAGTTTACATGGAAGAGACAAACCACTAAACACTAGCAGTGGTGATAATAATTGGCTTTTAGTTATTCATCTAAAACCTTTATCCCATAAGGAAAAACATGTTTTTGCTGTAACTGATTATAAAGTGTGAGCTGGAGTTTGGCTTCAATTTGTCTGTTTCACCAAGCTGAAAATCGAATTTAGGAAAGAACATTGCAGCTGTGTTTCCCTTTGGCCTCTGTGGCTAGTGTCTATGAAATGTTCAGGGCCTACAAGGACTGCAAGGAACGAGTTAAAAAAGCAGTAAAACTCTACTTATGAAAACGGTAGCAGACTGTCCGACTTATTTTTAGAGATAAATACATAAATCGAGTGAAAATTGTGTTTTTGGCATTTTGCTGATAGAGAAAAAGTTGCCGATAATGGCGGCGAAAAAGCATACGATTTTGCCACAATTTTACCGTGATTTTGCTGTGCTTATGGTGTGTTTCTCATAGGTCATTTGACTCAAAATCCACATCCAAAATGTAACATGGGTACGTTATAGATGTGTTTTTAAAGCATTTCAACGGGAGGTGCATTTTTCGTGCGGTTTTTTAACTGACCAAAAATGCAGTAAGCAAGATTTTTAACACCACAATGGAAGTGCAATGGACCAGTGTGAAGATATACATAGAATTGGAAGGGATGCATTTCTCTTGAGGTGCCGATAATGGCCGACAATAGATTCATATTCATTCAAATTCATGATATTCATTAAAAACAATACAATACAATTATATATAAAAATTCAGTTTCGGCCAAGTGAATCTTGAATTTTTGGTTTCAGTTTAGGCACCAAAATTTCCCATTCGGTGCACCTCTACTTATTTTAAATGCAACTAAGAGTTCAAAATTACATTCACGTATAATTTCAGAATTTCTTAGCATTTCCTGGGAAAGACTCTTTCTTTGGCTTTTTTGGATTTTTTCTTAGGCTATTATTGTTTTCAATACACAGATACATTAAAATAAACCAACAGATATAGCAAAAACTATACCTAAACCAATAGACACAAAAGAAGGTAGTTTAAAACAAAGTACAATAAAAAATAGCAGAAAGGAAGTTTTCATTACAAAAAGTAAAGCGGCATGTATTTTTATAATTGTGTTTGCCACTTACTTCTTGCTCTGCTTACTGTTATGGGAACACCCCCTGTGCAAGTGACGCAGAATTGGCCGATGCACAAAGTCTTGGCACCAGCTGGTCCTCACCAGACTTCCTGATGGTGGAGATGTTCCTGGAGCTCTAGTGTCCCACTGCAGGCTGGTGCCAGGTCATGCCCTGAAGATTGCCCCACCAAGGGGTGAGTAAAGAGAGGGAGGATACAGTGCAGAAGCTGTACACAAAGGGCTTGATTTACTAAATCTGAAAGTGCTAAATCTGGTGCAGCTCTGCATAGAACCCAATCAGCTTCCAGTTTTTTTTGTCATAGCTTATTTGAACAAGCTGAAGTTAGAACCTGCTGGGTTCCATGCACAGATGCACCAGATTTTCACTCTCCAGTTTTAATAAATCAACCCCAAAGTGTTAGATAAAGAAGTAGTCTGATCCGAATAGAGGTCGTGGGCAGGAAGCAAGCAAGAGTAGTCAAGTACAAGCAGAAGTCATGGGAAGGCAGTAGGCAATAGAGTGGTAAGGTACAAGTGGAATCTGTGGGCAGGTTGCAAGCAGTCAGGTCAAGAAGGGTAGCTGGCAAGAAGACCCAGCACCAGCCACTTCCAAGGCTGGAGTTTAAACACCCCTTTGATAAGAGATTACACAGTGTTGTTTCAGTGAACTCTGGAAATCCTGGCAGGGATTTTGCAAACTATTGGGCACCATGAAATGACATGGCCGGGATTTTGGAAGTCATGGCAGGGATGCTGCAAGCCCTATTAGAAGTACTGACAGAGATTTTGGAAGTGGTAGAGGGTCCTAGTGGACTTGGAGATCCTAGAAATCCTGGAAATGCAGAGATGAGGCATGTTCCTTACACTTATTAAACTGCCTGTAACCATTTGATTGCTTACGCATACCAAATGACTGCTGGTAATGATTAAGCACAAGATGTTTGTGTGAAACGCGTCTACGTGACCTCGTGTTGGTGTCTTTGGTGTTATCACTTTGAACAATATAAGGCAATCAGAATTCCTGGATGTCCAGCCATTTCTTTTCTTACAAGTTTCCCATGGAGGCGGGCCGGGGCTGGCACTCTACGAGACATTCCACCTCAGGTTATCATCATACATCTGGAGCAGCGGCTCTTTTTCTTTGTATACTGCTGGAGTCCATGATTGTAAAAATTTCAGGTCACATTTAGGCTGAATTTTCATCCTCCCAGTGACGCACATTCGTTTGACATCACTGATCACATGGTCTGCATGTTACTTTCCTGGTGGGGTTTTCTTTACATATTTACACTGTTTAAATGGCAGTAATGGTCACATGACCAATGCCATTGTTAAAAAATATCACTTATGTGTGAGCCGAGCTCAGCCCCTCTGTTCACATCAGCTACCCTCATCCTCTGCTCTCTGGCAAGCATCACACTTGGCAAGTGGGATAGAATGTGCTGGGAGGGAGAAGCCGAGTCTTCTGTATCTTTTGGATCTTGACCACAATCTGGATAGGGGACTGGCTGCCACTCCTCTTCTGTTTCCAATGCAGGGTGTAGGGAGGCGGTACTGTGAAAAAGGGCAACTGCAGGGTTATCACACTTTAATGAACTAGTAAATGCCAAGCCAGATTTGAAGATCAGTTTTACAGGTCAGACCAATAAAACACCAGCTGGGTGTCAACTCTTCCATTTCCTAGTGCCTACAAACACCAAGGTCAGGCCCTGGAAGGCAAAGATTCAGTAAAATACATTTTCAAAATCTATCTAATCTTTAGAATCCACCTGCAAGTAGCAGATCATCTCAATTAATTGGTTGTAAAGGCAGAAAGTTTTTTTTATCTTAATGAATTCTATTCATTAAGATAAAAAGCCTTCTGTGCAGAAGCCCCCCTCAAGTCCCCCTAATACTTACCTGAGGGCCATCTAGATCTAGCGATGTTGCACATAAGACTCAGGTGACCGGTACTCCCCTTCTCATTGGCTGAGACAGCAGCGCGGCGCCATTGGCTCCTGCTGCTTTTAATCAAATTCATTGAGCCAATGAGGAGAGAAAGGGGCGGGGCTGCGGCTCCGTGTCTGAATGGACACAGGGAGCTGTGGCTCAGCTCAGGTGCCCCCATAGCAAGCTGCTTGCTGTGGGGGCACTCAACAGGAGAGAGGGGCAAGGAGCTCCAAAGAGGCACCCGAGAAGAGGAGGATCCAGGCTGCTCTGTGCAAAACCACTGCACAGAGCAGATAAGTATGACATGTTTATTTTTTTTTTAAGGGAAAAAAAACTAGACAATATTACTTTAAGTAAAATTCCATAAATGTGTCCTATTGTATTTGATCTGGATAGTCCATATTGAATTAACCTGTGATCACTGGATGGGGTAAGGCAAAGAAAGAGAAAGGTAAACGTTTTCATAAGTATATACATTTATTATAATAAATTATATTTTTATTATATTCAGAATTTGGATTTATACATTTATACAGCGAGTCCCTGTATTTGGAAATTCTATCTTAAAGCGGAGCTCCACCCTAAAAGGGGAAGCTCTGCTTGTCAGCCTCCTCCCTCATCCACTGCCACATTTGGCAACTTTTTCTCCCACTTTGGGCTGAGTTTGCCATGGCGAAGTGAGCCAGAAGTTTGGCCCCCCCGCCTACTTCCCACTGCAGCCGGCTTATTCACAGTGCGCAGTGCGATTCGTGCATGCGCAGTAGGAAACCAGCTTTGAAGCCACAAAGATGGCGGCGCCAGCACCCAAGAAATGATTCAAGAATCGGCTCAGGTGAGGACACCACTGGATGCCTGGACAGGTGAGTGTCCTAACAGTAAAAGTCAGCTCCGCTTTAACTTTGTTTTTTAGTGACAGTTTCAGGTGTCAGCTTCCACTTATATCTATCTTTTTTGGTTCAAGTAGAGGCCAGGTTTCCGAGGACATGAATACATCAGTTCAGTGATAGATTACATTCCGGTTTTGCAGCAGATTGGACAAAGTACTTTGAAATATGTAGCCATTTTAATTATCTTACACAACATTATGAGTTAAAGAAATTGACTCGAGGTCATGTTGTATGACAGTGAATGATCAATATATGCTAGTAAGTATATATTGTATGTATCATTACTGTAGATGTTAAATGTCTGTACCTCTCAGGAGCACTATATTTATTTTACAGTAAGTGAATGTGATGTATAAAATAACAGATACTAATAACATCCATTCCAATAACATTTTGGAGTTTTTTTTTTTTTTTTTATTATCTTTGGTTTTCCAAGCCAGAGTGTCTGGGGGGGATGGGAAATGGAATCTTTTCTCTGCTGTTATAGAAAGAGAGGAATTCCAGGGTCACGAGGGGAAGTGTTATCAGATGCCCATGAAGAATCTTCTCTTATCTCCCTTTAAATCTTAGCTGGACACTTGTCAGATTCAGCTGGGCTGTGTGCAGCTGGTAGTGGTAAGATATTGAAAACAAAGTCCAAATAACTAGTCATTCATTTTACCTATTCATATAACATACGCATTGTGCAGTCCTTTCTGTAGATTAAAACCTCATGCACACAGGGCGTTAGAAAAAACGAGCTGCAAAGCCAGGAAAAAGCAGCTTTAAAAACATGCTTTTAGCAGCTTTTTATATTGGCGTTAATGCATGTTTAGCGGCGCTAGCTTTTAGCAGCGTTTCTCTGCCTCTGTTTAAAATCAGTGGTTCCCTATGAGAGCCCATTAATTGGAAAATAAGTCACATCCAAGTGGGATCATGATGATCCAACTTGTGGTGTGACTTGTGCTCTGAGGATCTTGAAAGGAAACCCCTCACCAAAATGAAAAAAAAAAAAAAAAGTGTGGGGTTCCCCCCCATGACAATACCAGACTGATTTTGAGGGGAACTCCCACACCAAAAAAATGGCCTGGGTCCCCCCTCAAAATCCATACCAGACCCTTATCCGAGCATGCAGCCTGGCAGGTCAGGTAAGGGGGGAGAGACCAGAGAGCGCGCCCCCCCTCCTGGACCATACCAGGTCTCACGCCCTCAACTTGGGGGGTGCTTTTGGGTGGGGGGGCTCTGCACCCCCCCAAAACCAAAGCACCTTGTCCTCATGTTGATGGGGACAAGGGCCTCTTCCCCACAACCCTGGCCGGTGGTTGTGGGGGTCTGCGGGTGGGCGGCTTATCAGAATCTGGAAGCCCCCTTTAAGAAGGGGGCCCCCAGATTTCGCCCCCCCACCATTTTGGCATGTGGGTTCCCCTAAAAATCCATGCCAGACTGAAGGGTCTGGTATGGATCTCGGGGGGAGCCCCACGCCGTTTCATTTTGGCGAGGGGTTCCCTTTTAAGATCCTCAGAGCACAAGTCGCACCACAAGTCGTATCATTATGATCCGACTTGGATGCGACTTCTATTCAAATCAATGGGCTCTCATAGGGAACTATTGATTTTAACATGTCAAAAAAAAAAAACGCTTGGCGCGGCTTAATGCTGTATCCAGCATTAGGCCACATTTAGCAGCTTTTAGCAGCGTCAGACATTTTTACAGCTGTAACGCCGGTCCTCAGAACACACTGGCCCTGGTTTTTTTTTGCAGCTTGAAAACAGCTATGCAACTTAAAGCTCCTAAAAGCCTGTGTGTGCATGAGACCATACAATAACATGAAGAGGAGTTTTTAAGCTGCATAAAAAAAACATCTGACGCTGGGAAAAGCAGCTGTAAAAATGCCCTGTGTGCATGAGGCCTACGCTCCAGTTGTGCTGGTGAAGTTTTGTAATAAAATGTCTGTACAACATTCAGCAAACTACGTGTTATGACTGTTGAGGGTGCAATTCAGTTCATTTAGTGTAAAGATTGTGGGACAAAAATGTATGCAAACTCCAGGGATAACAGCAGATTTTGTCAGATAGTGTTTTGGAGCTGGTTCACACCAGATGAAGTGCAGTGCATTTTTATTCTGCATCAATACATGGCTGAAATGTGTATGGGAGCTGTTTTACCTGTCTAAAGATTTGTATTTTTGTCCATCCAGTCCTACAATTTACATGGCCAGCTTGGTCTCCTGAATTCTTCCTACTGCTGTAAAAGTGACACTAAAGTTAAAAATAACAAACATGTTATACTCACCTGCTCTGTGCAGTGGTTTTGCAGAGCAGCCTGGTTCCCCCATTTCTCGGGTCCCTCTTTGGTGCTCCTGGCCCCCCTCTCCTGTTAAGTGCCCCCACAGCAAGCAGCTTGCTATGGGGGCACCCGAGCTGAGCCATTTAGACACAAAGCCGTGACCCGGCCCCACCCCCTCTCTCCTCATTGGCTCACTGACTTTGATTGACAGCAGGGGGAGCCAATGGCGCTTTGCTGCTGTCTCAGCCAATGAGGAGGGAGAGTCCCGGACAGCCGAGTCTCTCATGTATCATGGCTGGATTGCGATGGGGCTCAGGTAAGTATTAGGGGGGCTGAGGGAGATGCTGCACACAGAAGGCTTTTTATCTTAATGCACAGAATGCATTAAAGGAACACTAAAGGTTCCCGTTTAAAAAAAAAAAAAATAACAAACATGTTATACTTACCTCCACTGTGCAGCTCGTTTTGCACACAGTGGCCCCGATCCTGGTCTTCTGGGGTCCCTCGGCGGCTGTCTTGGCTCCTCCCCGCAAGGACTCCACACCTTAATGCGAGTGAGCTCGCATGGTGTGGAGTGATTGCGGGCGCGCTCCCGTGATACAGCGGCGGCCATAGCCGCCGACTGTATCACTCGGCCCCGCCCCCCGGCGTGCCGCGTCATTGGATGTGATTGACAGCAGCGCCAGCCAATGGCTGCGCTGCTTTCAATCCATCCAGTGTAGCCAATCGGCGGCCAGGCTGAAAAACGAAGAGGATGACGGGGACGAGCATGGGACTTTCGAGGGGCCAGGTAAGAAAAACGGGGGCTCGGGGGGGGGGGCGGTATTGTCGAATGTTTTTTCACCTTAATGCATAGGATGCATTAAGGTGAAAAAACATGTACCTTTACAACCCCTTTAAGATAAAAAAAAACTTCTTCTTTTACTACCACTTTAAGCAATATAGCTAGGTCACCTCCTTACCCCAAACCTGTCTTTGGATATTCCTGTGCTCACTCTGCTTTTCCAACTGTCAGTATGTTAGCACATGTGAACACAGCTCATCTGATTAGTCCCTAGTGCAGCCCCTTTCTCTGCCAGTCTGAGCAATACAGCTACTTACACTTTTGCATTTAAAAATTCCTTTAATAATTTTTATGACCTGTCACTGCCCACAAAGCCGGGATGTAGCTGTTCAGGGATTGGAAATCTCAGCTCTTCTCTCCCTTATTGCTGCAGGGCTCCTGGGATAGATCAGAGCGATCTGATTGGTCAGCCCCGATTCTCTGTACCAGTGCTGACCAATCAGAAGCCTTCTGATCTGTCTCAGATGCTTTGCAGAGACAAAGAGGAGAAGAACAGGGATTATAAATCCTCAGATGCCTACATCGGCTGTGTGACCACTCACAGCTCATCATACATGGGGGTGAGTACAGCACAGGTGGGGGTGGGGAGGGGGTGTATGGAGTTAGTTCACATTTTCATTTCTTATGAATAATGAATACATACCTGCATTCATCGAATTTTTATTATATACCTGCAAGCCTTTCAGCTTTATTTGTGTGATTCTCAGACTATTCCAATAACAATGCTTATTTAAAAAGAACAAGTTCTGACTGTTATTAATGTAGTCTGTTTCTAACTTTTTACTGTTGCAGGCCATTTTGGCCATTTTAGCTAGACGCCTTTCTCCTGGCAGCAGAAAAGGGGCATTTAGGGGCAGAAAAAAATAAGTGAAACAGCTGTAAAACAGGCGTTTAGGAGCTCAAATGTGCATGAGGCCTAGGACACAGTTTGGATGCGTGCTTTTCCATGGGACCGCTGACGTCAGGCAAAAGATTATACAACCAGCAAACATGCATAGAATAATAAAAAACCCACTCCACACATAAATAGTTTGGATAAAAATAAATAAACATATCTTCACATGTCCCCTTTGCTTTTTCAACAAAGGGACCCTACCACATAAACCTGGCCACGACAGGAATGGGGGGGGGGGGGTTGGGAGGGAAGCTCTTCCTAAGACTCCTCTCAGGCGACTGGCAGCTTTCCAGTCAGGGGTGTCCTATATATAGCCCCCCAATCACCTTCCAGAAAGTTCCAAGGTCACCTGACCCCTTAGCCCAATCACCTTTAACCTTCTCACCCTCTAGCAGCTACCCTGTCATGTGACCCTGCTAACCCATTCGAATAAGCCCCTTTTAACCTAAAATGTATTTATTATTATACGGTTCCATGAGGCAAGGGAGGGGGGGCCCAAATAGGCCATCCCCCCCTTTTACCTCACATTTCCTTATAAAACATGTAAATGTTATTTGTTTTATGTATTCATAGTAGCAAAGCTACTGCACAAGCAATGCATAACGTGTGTATTGAGCATCAAATGGTTGTGTAAAGGTTTTTGTAATGTTTTGGGAGGAATGTTGTTCATGTTAAGAGATACATTCATCCCTTTAACAAGAAGCGTTTCCTGATTTGTGTCTGGATCGTGCAGAGACTTGCAGAGCGGCCAGAATGAGTGACAGTTTAGAGGCAAATGTAAGTGCTTATTAGTAAGCACATGTCTTAGAGAGAGCTGTGTATTGTCACTATGTCACTGACACCATGCTGGGTGTGTTACTGACACCATCAACAGCATGCTTAATATACTGGTAAAGTGTCTACCTCTTTCCTTAAGGCCCCTTTCACACTGAGGCGTATTTCAGGCGTTTTAGCGCTAAAAATAGCGCATAAATAACGCCTGAAATAATCCTGCCCCAGCATTCTCAATGTGAAAGCCTGAGGGCTTTCACACTGAGGCGATGCGCTGGCGGGAGGAAAAAAAATCTCCTGCAAGCCGCATCTTTTGAGCGGTGAAGCAATGAGAAAGCAATGGGAAAGCAATGGGAAACCGCGGTCGCATTGCGGGCGGTATTAAACCTTTTTCGGTATTTACCCTTTTTCGGGCGTTAGCGGGGGTTAAAACCTCACCGCTAGTGGCTGAATATCGCGGAAAAACATTGGTATAGTGGCCCAGTGTGAAAGGGGCCTAAAAGCCAATTCATATCAGCTAAGAGCCGGTTCACACCAGATGCAGCCAGTGCGTTTTATTTTTCTGCATCAAAAACACATGGACAGTAGATTATTTGGATTCCAATGGGATAATTTACACTACACAGTGTATCAATAATAATAAAAAAGTGGTGGAGTGGAGTGCGTTTTTGTGGAGTGAACCGGCCCTGAATGCATTTCAGGTGCATCAAAATATAAGGTGTGCAAGGTTTTACAGTTCATGTTTTTTTTAGAAAACAGACACATGCTTAGTAGAAAAGCCTGTCTGCTGCCATTTGACAGTCAGCTAGCCATACACATATGGATTAGGAAAAAAATCAGATTCGTCTGACGAGATGACGAGATGAATATAATCATCATCATTATTCATCTCGCCAAATACAGTAGATTCTTCTCTACACACTACACAGCGTGGATAAACGAATCTTCCGCTGCGGTTATTGTATTTTGACATGTCAACATGCCAGAACAGTGCCTGCGACTGGATGTAAGGTGTTGTTTAGCCAACAATATTCCACCCGTCAGCTTTCATTTTTTTAGTTGAGGGATGTAGCCTAAACTTCCACAAACAAGGTCCATAAACACTTAGATGAGCGAGTTTGGGGTGGAGGAACTTGACTGGCCTGTATAGAGTCCTGATCTCAACCCAAAAGATCCCCATAGATCATCACAGGTCTTCTCGGCCACATCAGTGTCTGACCTCACAAATGCGCTTCTGGAATACTGCTCAAACATTCCCATAGACACACTCCTAAACCTTGTGGAGAGCCTTCCCAGAAGAGTTGAAGCTGTTATAGCTGCAAAGGGTGGGCCAACTCCATATTGAACCCTACGGACTAAGACTGGGATGCCATTAAAGGCAGGCGTCCTAATACTTTTGGTAATATAGTGTATTTCTTTTTTTTTTTGCAATGTCCATTAGTGCAGTTCACATATACATATACTGTACTTTATCACAGTTGCTGTGTTTTCTGGATAAAATTGGGAGCTTATTGAATGCTTTTTTTGCTGCCTGGGTCTCATTGGGAAGATTTCCCATAACTTAGCTTGGAGAAACTATGGATAATAAGTACAAATCTCCCTGTGGGGAGAGAAATCCAAGACAAATGTTCTAAATGGGAAATTTCTCATTACTATCTGTTCCAATTATAGGCTTGAACCTTTAGACCTCATGCCCACGGACGTTTTTACAGCCGCGTTTTTGAGTGTTTTTTACAGCTTAAAAACGCCTGTCCATGTTAGTCTATAGCTTCATGCCCACCTAGACGTTTTTGAGCTGCAAATAGCATAGACGTTTTTAAGCTGTAAAAAAAACCCAGGACCAGTGCGTTCCTCAGCGTCAGAATTAGGCAGAAAAAAACGCGAGCGTCAAAAAACGCGCACTAACGCGCAAAAACGCGCACTAACGCGCGGTCGCGTTTTTAGCTCCGATGTTTTTTTTTTTGTTTTTTTTTTTTCAAAAAAAAATAAAAAATAAAAATAAAATTATTTACAATAACATGGACAGGCGTTTTTAAGCTCTAAAAAACGCAGCTGTAAAAACGTCAGTGGGCATGAGGCCTTACATTGCTCATCTCTTTTTTTTTCCGTTGACTTCAGTGTTAATTTTGACATCAAATTTCAATTTAGTTTTAATCATAGTCTTTTGACTAAAATGCCATTTTAGTTTTAGACGTATTTTAGTCATCTGAATTGTTTTAGTTTTAGCCATATTTTAGTCGACTAAAATCTCCTACATTTTAGTGGCTAAAATCTTCAGTACATTTTAGTCAATAGACTAAAATCGAATGGTTTATTTAAAAGTTGTAATGCATTATTTAAACATTTCTCTTGAATTTCCAAACTCATTATGTACTCCTGGAGTAGAAATCTAAAAACATGTTATTATTTATGGTATTAAGGTTTGAACATGCACTACAGACACATTGTGATATATAACCAATGTTAATTTTGATGTCCTATTTCGATTTAGTTTTGGCCATAATATTTTGACTAAAATGCCATTATTTTAGTCATCTAAATTGTTTTAGTTTTTGTCATATTTTAATTGACTAAAATAGTGTTAATTTTGTCGACTAAAATTGTTTTAATTTTGTTGACGAAATTAACACTGAGTAACAATGATCACAGATCATAGTTACATAGTTAAGCTGGCCATACACTCTATGAAAAATCGTCCAAACAAACTTTCGGAAAACGAACATTCGGCCGTGAGCGCAAACGATATTGCCATCATATAATGACCGATAAATCGTTCAGTGGACATAAATAAAACATTTTTTTTTTTTTTTTTTTTACATATACCTAGTGCAGAAAGTTCGGACGGGAAACACATTAACCTTCCGATTTATCGTTTGTTCGGCAGAAAATTTACAAACTTGTCCTTCGTTTTTTCGGCTCAAAAACGTCCCAGCGATTATCGATTTTGTGCCCATTAACTATTAGAAAAACAAAAGAACTGTCTGAACAACCGATTTTCGCCCGATTTTTCATATAGTGTATGGCCAGCATTAGTCAGGTTGAAAAAAGACACAAGTCCATCCAGTTCAACCATAAGAAAATAAAATATATATAATATCATACAATCCCATATACCCATAGTTGATCCAGAGGAAGGCGAAAAACCCCAGCAGAGCATGATCCAATTTGCTACAGCAGGGAAAATTCCTGATCCCCCGAGGGCCAATCGGATTTTCCCCGGATCAACTTTACCTATAAATGTTAGTATCCAGTTATATTATGTACATTTAGGAAAGAATCCAGGCCTTTCTTAAAGCAATCTACTGAGCTGGCCAGAACCACCTCTGGAGGGAGTCTATTCCACATTTTCACAGCTCTTACTGTGAAGAAACCTTTCCGTATTTGGAGATGAAATCTCTTTTCCTCTAGACGTAAAGAGTGCCCCCTTGTCCCTTGTGTTGACCGTAAAGTGAATAACTCAACACCAAGTTCACTATATGGACCCCTTATATATTTGTACATGTTGATCATATCTTTCCTCATAGCTGAGCTCCTCCATGCCTCTTATCAGTTTGGTTGCCCTTCTCTGCACTTTCTCCAGTTCCGTGATCTCCTTTTTGAGAACTGGTGCCCAAAACTGAACTGCATATTCCAGATGAGGTCTTACTAATGATATGAACAGGGGCAAAATTATATCTTTCTCTGCAGTCTATACCTCTCTTAATACAAGAAAGGACTTTGCTCGCTTTGGAAACCACAGCTTGGCATTGCATGCTATTATTGCGCTTATGATCTACCAAAACCCCCAAATCCTTCTCCACTATGGATTCCCCCAGTTGTACTCCCACTAGATCAGAAATAGAGAGGTTGAATCTCCCCACTTTATTCAGGTTTTGGCTAGAGATACACTTTAGGTACCTTCTGCTTGACCTTCTGCTTTACAGGTACAAATAAACAGCTTTTTTTTTTTTTTTTAGACAACACACAAATTAGGCTATATTTTTATATACCTATTGGATTTTTAGAGTTCATTCTTAGGGTTTGCTCCTGTGCAGCTGTCAAATTTTGACATGCGTCTGTGTGCAACCACTGCATCTGCATCCACCTCTGTAGGCTGCCTGCACACAACCCGCAGACACAGGCACAAAAACAAAGGCAGCAGGATGAGTGTTGTCACCCATCTGAATGAAACTAGGGATGCACCGAAATTTCTGCCGCCTAAACATATCGGCCGAAAATGGCGGTTTTTGGCAATTTGCCGAAAGAAAAAACATGCCGATAATGGAGCTGAAAATGGGACGGGGCCTCACCCCACCCCCTGGTGCCGTCTATTACGGGGGTGTCTTCTGGCGCGCCCCAGTCGTCTCCTCTCTCCTCCTCCCATCCCTCCTCGCCCACAGGGGCGGACTGGGCTGGGGGGCTAGCGTAACAATCGCCCCCCGGCGTCTTGCTGTATACAGCTGCCGGCCGTAACTACACAGCGGAGCGGTACGAGTGTGCCAAGTGCACTCCTGCACCCGGCCGGCACAATACTAACACAGTCACTTCCCGAGGGAGGGATCTCCGCCTGACAAGAGCTTCCTTGGCCCCATCCGGCGTGATGTCATTTCAGGGGCCAGAAACGTGGGATGGAAGAGGAGGAATGCTGCCTCTGTGACCTGCTGGGAGCATCCACTACCATTGTCAAGTGAGTGAACAGAAGCTGATAACATTACTGCACTGATGTGTCTTATCTGTGCGATGCTATTGAAGTGGTTAACTTTTTTTCCGGGGGTGTTCAATTAATCTACAATGCTACTTGTAATATGCAGCATGGAGGGGGCTAATGTATTGCTATTTGTTCACTGATGCATTAGTCACCAGGGGCAAAGTAACCCCTTTGTGCTGCATTAGTGGCAGTGTCACAAGTGGCATTGTTAATTAACCCCTTTATGCTGCAGCATGAAGGGGTTAATAAACACTGCCACTGGTGCCACTAATGCAGCACAAAGGGGTAATTAGTTGCCCATGGTCACTATTGCATCAGTGACCAATAGCAATACATTAACCCCCTCCATGCTGTATATTACAAATAGCATTTTAGGTTATTACCCCCCCCCCCAACAGTTAAAGTGGTTGTGAAGGTTTTTCACCTTCATGCATTCTATGGACACTGATAAGCTGCACTAATGGGCACTGGTGAGGCTGAGCTGATGGGCACTGATGAGGCTGAGCTGATGGGCACTGGTGAGGCTGCATTGATCTCCTGTACCATGTCCCCAGTCTCTGACCATCTCCTGTACCATGTCCCCAGTCTCTAACCATATCCTGTACCATGTCCCCAGTCTCTGACCATCTCATGTACCATGTCTGCAGTCTCTGACCATCTCCTGTACCATGGCCCTCAGTCTCTGACCATCTCCTTACCATGTCCCCAGTCTCTGACCATCTCCTGTACCATGTCCCCAGTCTCTGACCATCTCCTGTACCATGTCCCCAGTCTCTGACCATCTCCTGGAATGTGTCTGCAGTCTCTGAGAATCTCCTGTACCATGTCCCCAGTCTCTGACCATCTCCTGTACTATGTCCCCAGTCTCTGACCATCTCCTGTACCATGTCCCCAGTCTCTGACCATCTCCTGTACCATGTCCCCAGTCCCTGACCATCTCCTGTACCATGTCCCCAGTCTCTGACCATCTCCTGTACCATGTCCCCAGTCTCTGACTATCTCCTGTAATGTGTCTGCAGTCTCTGAGAATCTCCTGTACCATGTCCCCAATCTCTGACCATCTCCTGTACCATGTACCCAGTCTCTGACCATCTCCTGTACCATGTACCCAGTCTCTGACCATCTCCTGTACCATGTCTGCAGTCTCTGACCATCCTCTGTACCATATCCCCAGTCTCTGACCATCTCCTGTACCATGTCCCCAGTCTCTGACCATCTCCTGTACCATGTCCCCAGTCTCCGACCATCTCCTGTATAAAAATATTTTTTTAAAACTGTCACTTTCGGTATCGGTGCTGTTTCGGTATCGGTTTCGGTTTTCGGGATCTTGTATTTTTATTTTTCATTTTCGGTATCGGTTTCGGCACCAAAAAACACGTTTGGTGCGTCCCTAAATTAAACCTTACTGAATTGCTGGAATTAAATACAACATAAATGTAATAGTTATCTCTAAAACCTAACCAGTAGATAACAGTTATCTCTGGACAGTATTTCAATAGTTTAGTCAGTAGATTGGTATACAGATGAATATAGCAGCCTGGTAAATTCCAGTTGTGTCTTTCTTTTTTCTGAATATGTATGAACAAAAATAGGTTGACTCCCTATCAGGTCTTATATTCATATTTCTCCTTGTTTTCCACTTATATATATTCCTTCATTCCTTCCGAGAGCCGAAATTCCTCCCATTTTTGCCAAATTTCTGGCATTTGGCTATTTATATATCCTTCTTCTCTTGTCTGTCTTTCCATATATTGTATTTCGTTCAATTCACATATCCATGCTATTATATTTGGGCTTCTTTGTACTCTCCAATTGCGCGCTATTATTGTTCTCGCTGCCGTTATCATATGGTGTAGTATATCTTTTTTAATATTCTTTATTCAGTCTGGGATTAAGGATAACAAGGAAATCTCTATGTTTAAGTTCGTCTTTACTCCCGATACTTTCCAATATATCTCATATACTTTTTCCCAGAAATTTCTCACCAACTGACAATTATACCAGATGTGGTCCATAGTCCCCCTTTCAGCCCTGCATCTCCAACATATATCTGTTTGTTCACTATTCATTTTACTTAGCACTACTGGGCTCCAATAACATCTCTTTGCTATTTTATAATTTCTTTCTTGGTACTTGGTCGCTAAAGATGTTTTATGAATTATTGAAAATATTTTCTCCCATTCTAATTCTGATATTGACCTCCCTATTTCCTTTTCCCATTTTTTCATTCCTGTTAATTCTCTGAGGGGTCCTGACGGGAGTAATAAACCGTATATCCTGGCTAGTTTTTTAGATTATTTTCGTTTGTCTATTAATATTTGTTCAAATTAGTTTTGGGTCTCTTTATTAAGGGTAATTCTATATTTGTTGCAATATTTTTTTAATTGGTGGTATTGCAGCCATTTATATTTATGTTTAGGTCCCAGGTCTTGCAATCTTGGTATTTTCCCTTCCACTAGGATCTGGGCCACCCTTGTGTTCTCCAATATATTCCATTTTAAGTATTCTGTGGTTGCTAAAGCTGGCGGAAATTCTGGATTGGAGAACAATGGGGTCATTGGACCCATCATAGTAGATAGGTTCCCCTTTTTTAATTCTGCGTCCCATATTTTTAATGTGGCTCTTGCAAATATTGTTAATTTTTTGTTTCCAGGTCTTAAATGGGGTTTTATCCAAGGGAGCGTTTTGAGTTGAATTCCTATAATGTCTTCTTCTAATTGAACCCATTGTTTATCCTCCCCATTTTGATACCAGTCTACTATCCTAGTCAAGGAAGCTGCTTGCAAATATTTTGAGAAGTCCGGTAGTGCTAATCCTCCCTTTCTCTTTGTTCTAATTAAAGTCTCCCTTTTAATTCGTGGAGTTTTATGGGCCCAGATAAAGCTACCTATTGCTCGTCTTAGTTCATTCATAATTTTCTTTGGAACAGCTAACGGAACAGTTTGAAATATATATAGCATTTTGGGTAGTATATCCATTTTTATAATATTGATTCTTCCTATACACGAGTGTGTTATTCTTTCATATTTTTGTAATAGTTTTATTTCTTTTCGGATTGTCGCATTGTAATTCAAATCCTGTAGCTTATTCAGGTCTTTTGGGATGTAAATTCCCAGATATTTGATTGCTATTTTCTGCCATTTAAATGGAAAATCTTTTTTGTAATAATGTCTGTGTTTTTCTGTTAGTGATACATTTAGCGTTTCAGATTTATCATAATTAACTTTAAAATTACTCAATTCCCCAAATCTTTTAAAATTATTTTATTAAGTTAGGTATTGTTATTATGGCGTTGGTCACATATATTAGTAAATCATCTGCATAGACTGCTGCTTTATATTCTTTATCTTTAATATTAATTCCTTGTATGTCTTTATTTTTTCTAATTGCTTGTGTAGCGCCTGCCCCTCTCCTCTCTCCGTGCAGCTCGCACTGTCTCTTGTCTAGGGGTATCTGGTAGGGTGGAGAGAGAGAGCGGGTGGGCTACGCCTAGCCTCCACCACGTGTAGAATACCGGTGGTATCAGCAATGTCTCATTTACCTTCGGGTCTGTGTTGTGCACCCGGATCCTCCCTCCAAGAGTCACCATGAACTTCGTCTGCCAGGAATTGAGCCTCACACCATTAAAGTCCAACACTCCTTTATTAGAACACACCGTACAGGGACTCCCTTGATAGATAGAACAGAAAAGGAGGTGTGAGTGTGAATAGGCCCAGACACAAATTCGGTCCTCCACTCTCCTCCTGGAGAGTGGGATATGGTCTCCGCACAAGGTAAAGGGGATCCTTCTGGACGGTCTCCGACAAGAGACTCACCCGTCACCGGCAGTCTGCTGCACCGGGTCTTCGAGTGAGGAGCTCTCCCCGGTCCATTGCGTCTTACTCAGATTCAGGCCTCCATCCCGAAGTGCCTTAGGACCCTTCCCTCGCGGAACTCAGTGTTGGGCACTGAGCTCCGGACCTTCTTGCAAGTACCTCATCCCAGGGCTGAAGGTGCCTGGGGTGGAACACGATCTCCGGTGGTCCTCTAGGCCGAGGCCTCCTAGAGGACGGGCACGAACCCACGTCCGCAAGCTGAAGGTGCTTGGGACGAAGACCCCGTGACCAAGATGGCCGGCCCCTTTTATCTCCTCTCCCAGCAAGCCCGGCGGGTTCCCCGCCCCACCATACCGCCGCCGAGAGAGGACAAAAAGGACCTCGGCACACAGTGATATTCATCCCCCCCGGCCACGGTGACAGCGTCACCTAGTGAACCGCAAGGAACATAGCACTGAGGTCACAGCTAAATTCAAAAAATGCACCCGGGAAAGTAAGTACCCGCTACACTTGTATAAGATGTTCCATCACTAGTACGTATAATAAGGGAGATAGTGGGCATCCCTGCCTAGTTCCATTTGATATTTCTATATATTCTAATAGTATTCCATCCGTTCTTACTTTGGCCTGTGAATTAGAGTACAAGGCAACAATCCTACTGAGCATCTTTGGGCCCATTCCTATCTGGACCAATGTTTCCTCTAAGAACTGCCATCCCACTCTATCAAATGCTTTTTCAGCGTCAATAGATTAGATAGTAAGCATGTTGGGATGGCAGTTCTCTGGGCATATTCCATTAATGTACAAGTTTTTATTATATTATCCCTGTTTACTGGGCCTCTCTTTCACTATGAACTCTCACTGGTCCATCAGAAAGGTCCTCCCCCGGCCTCTTCTTCTTAGAGCGGGTCCCCTCTCAGGGGCACCCTGGGATTCCTCCTCTTAGAGATGAGCCCCAGCTAAAGGTGCTGGACCCAATGGTGAAGCTGCAGCCCCAGGCTAAAGGTGCCTGGGACCGATGCACACGCACACCCCTGGCCTGGAGGGCCAGGTCACGCGACCCGAACTCCGGAACTCTCAACTCCAGGCGGCGTCTGCCCTTATGTATCCTCTCCTGGCATGCACAGCAGGTTGACCACGCCCACTGTACTACTGCCGAGAGAGGACACCCTAAGGCACAGCACTGTCACCAGTAGTTCAACCCTGACCTGTCATGGCAGTGCCACCTACAGGCCACAGGGAACTGTGCAACACCTGCAGAACAAAGTAAAAGAACCTATCAATAAAAGCAGTCTGAGCCTGGCTACTAGCTCAGACCAACCCCTAAATTTAGGCACATAGCACCCCTCAAAGTAGAGGGGCGCTACATTTATTTTTGGAATGTGATCTGAACGGAAGTGTGTTTCTTGAAACAGAATTATTCAGATTTTTTGTTTATGGGATGAATTTAGAATTTGAGATTTTTTAAAGGGTGAATTAAAGCCTCTTGCGTTGAAGAAACAAAATTTCACTCCTCCCATAGTATTAATACCAGGGGGAGTGATCTGAGTCTAGTATTTCAGAGAAAAAACATGGAGAAAGGAGAGGGGAGAAAAAAATACAAGAAAAAACACAAACACCCACTACTACTCGTACCACTTGACACTTTCACCACGCTAACTTTCTCACTACTATATTGACTTTAACAAGTCTGTCTCACTTTCATAAGTTCCCTATCTGGGGATAAACCGGGGCTGCTGTTCCCGATCTGCTACTCCCTGAAATTCCGCACGCTGCATTCTTATGCCGTGTACACACGATCGATTTTCTCGACGGTGAAAACACAGTCGAGAAAATTGACGGGAAAAATGAGGAATGGCTTGTTCCCTACACACGGCCGTTTTTCCCAACATTTTTTCTCTTGGTCGAGAAAAACCACCGTGTGTAGGCTCCCCGGCAGTGTTTCCCTATGGGAAAACTACAGCGGAAAAAAATGCAGCGAATCACGACGAGAAAAATTAGAGCATGTTCTAATTTTTCTCTTTGTGATTCATGCCGTTTTTCTCGGTGGGGGAAAAATTATGAAAAGTCCACACACGGTCGTTTTTCTCGTCAAAGAGAAAAAATTAAATTTTTCCCGACGAGAAAAATGGTCGTGTGTACGCGGCATTAGATTCTTTTTTTAAAATGTATTGGACGGTTTAATTATTTTAATTGTTTTCCGTTTATATTTCTAGATTTCATTCTTTTTCATTTGTCATTAATCGTTATTTTAAATACCAGTGCATTAGTATTTTCCATCTGGGGAATTGGCATGAATACATCCTTTTGATCTTTCGCAATATTTTTCAATCTGCAGTGTATATATATGTTTACAATCCTTCCTTACATTTCTAAAAAAAAACAAAAAACAAAACAAAAAAAACCCATCATTAACCACTTGAAGAACATATAATAGTCTCTCCATAGTTCTTTCTTTACTCCCCTATTATCCCCATGCTTTAAAAGCTTCAAAAGCTAATAGCAAATAGCAGTGGAGTTAAGAGGGGAAGGAATAGGGGATCAGGAGAGAGGTGGGGGAAAAAAAAAAAAACAAAAAAAACCCTTTCCCCATTTACCCTGTAAAAAAAAAAAAATTGACCATTTGCTTTGTTGACAACTCTACAACGTTGGATTTCCTCTCACTTCCTGTTTTGGTGACAGTGGCAGTGGTCAGCAGGACAAATGGCTCAACCTCCCAAGCATATAAACCTTCTCCCCTCAATCCAAAAAAGTATTGTCTTTACAAGTAGCTGTGGGTGGCACCACTAGGTTTTATACCAGTGCCCACCAACTGCTTTAATTGATGAAACAATACATAAGGGTATGTTTTTTTGGGAAAAAAGCTGTAACTGAGAGCAGCCAAATAGATTTCAGATTATTAATCTGGTAAATTATGGTTGTTGAGTGCTTGATATGATACTTTGCACAATGTCTTTGCCCTGTCTTTAACTGTCTTATTAAAAATATTAATAAAAAAAATGTAATTTTGTGCATTACTAAATCCAATGGTAACTTTGTGTTACATTCAAAGCTGTAATACGACCTCCCATAATATAAATTGTATATTATCATTGCTAAATAGTACTGGCAGTATATGGTATATTGTATTGCAGGTGTAAAGATTGCAGAGGTTGATAAATGCTCCATCAGCTGTAGAAACTGTAGCCATGTAATGTTAGAACCTCTAAACATGTGGATGTGTGAAGTGTATTTAAGTCTGCATACCTGGGAAGCTGGAAGATAAAAGGGCTCCCACATTTCAGTGTGTGGTGTGTTTGTCTATGTGAGTGCCTGGAACTCCAAGCTAGTTTTCTATCAGACAGGAAGAACAAAAGAATAAATCATACATAAGTGAATTCATCTGCTTGACCTGATGTCCCCTGTCACACAAAGTGCATAGCTGGGATTATGCAGTCTCCACTTATCTGACCAGACAGCTGACTAGTGGGACACTTAGAAAAGTCTATGGGGCAGTCATTAACTTCATTGCAGCTTTCTTTGGGGCCAAATTTGGTAGTAGAGTGTAAAAGATGGCCAAAAGCCATAATATTATTCCTTACTGTTTATTTTCACTATTTATAGGTGGGCAGTGGGGATGGTCCGAACACCCCCCGTTCACATGACCAGAACCTGCGAAAAGGTAAAAAGGTCTAGCGAACATGTGAACCCTATTAAAGTCCATGGTACACGAACATGAATTTTAAAGGCTTATATGCAAGTTATTGCATAAAAAGTGTATAGGGACCCGGGTACGGCCCCAGGGGCAAGGTATCAATGCAAAAAAAAAGTTTTTTAAAAAAACTTTTTTTTTCAGGAGCAGTGGTTTTAATAATTCGTGAAGTGAAACAATAAAAATTAAATACTCCTTTAAATATCGTGCTTGGGGGGTCCCCTTAGTCTGCCTGTAAAGTGGCACATCTGTGCGATGTGTAGAACAGTGCCGCAGCAAAATTAAATTTTTAAAAGAAAAAATTAAATTTAAACTTGCTTGTGGCTGTAATGTATTGCCAACTCCCGGCAATATAGATGAAAAATCAAGGGAAAAATACGGCGTAGGGTCCCCCCAAAAAAAAATTGTCGCAAGGTCCCCCCAAAATCTATAATAGACCCTTATAGGAGCATGTAGCCTGGAGGTCAGGATAGGGGGGATGAGCGAGTGCCCCCCTCCTGAACAATGCCAGACCACATGCCCTCAACATGGGAAGGATGCTTTGGGGTCCTCCCCAAAGCACCTTGTCCCCATGTTGATCTTGACAAGAACCTCTTCCCGACAACCCTGGCCACTGGTTGTCAGGGTCTGCGGGCGGGGGACTTTAACAAGGGGGCCCCTAGATACTGCCATCCCCATGTGAATGGGTATCAGGTACATTGTACCCATTCACCAAAAAAGTTTCAAAAAGTAAAAACCACAACAAACAGTTTTTGACAATTCCTTTATTAAAAAAGAAGAAAAAAAAGTGGCCAGCGATATACATCCATCTTCAATCACGCCGCTCGATGGACCCGAAAAAAAAAAAAAAAAAAAAGCTTAAAGACTGCTGTTCTTTTTGCTTTGAATGCTCTTATATAGGCAAGGGCGGGGCCACCCGCTAACGTAACCAGATGACTCAGACGTCACATAACATCAGATGGGGCGGGGTCACTCTTTACGTCAATCGTTGGCCCCCCCACGCACCCCCACGCCTATATAACAGCTGTCAAAGCCAAGAGACAGCAGTCGTCGGGAGGCCTCCCATCGAGGCGGAGCTTTTTAAAAAAATTATATTTTACGGGTCCGTCGGGCGGCGTGATTAAAGATCCTTTTTAATAAAGGAATCGTCAAAAACTGTCTGTTGTGGTGAATGTTAAAGGGGTACAATGTACCTGATTCCCATTCACATAGGGGGAGCGGGATTCTGTGGGCCCCCTCCCAGCCCGCCCGCCCGCAGACCCCAACAACCAATGGCTGGGGTTGTCGGGAAAAGCCTCTTGTCCCTATCAAAATCAACAAGGGTCTGGTATGGATTTTGGGGGGCCACGCCAATTTAAAAAAAAAAATTGGTGTGGAGTTTCCCTTAAAATCTCTGCCAGACCCTATGGGCCTGGTATGGATTATGGGGGGGACCCCACGTTGTTGTTTTTAAAAAAAAAAATTAGTGTGGAGTTTCCCTTAAAATCAATACCAGACCCAAAGGGCCTTGTATTGATTTTGCGGGAGGACCCGGCGCCATTTTTTGTCATGGGGTTCCCCTTAACCACTTCAATACACTGTATTTTAAACACTTCCGGACCACCCGCCGTCATAATACATTGGTACTTTGACGTAGAATACTGTTGTTATGGCAGCAGATCGCTGCCATAACCCCTGTATTTTTGGAAACGGCAGGCGGTCTGCTTTAAGATAAAAGTGGTCTCTGTGGAGGATTCGCCATTATAAATCACTTTTATCGACAGCAGGATAGGTGCCCATCCCCCTCCCGCCGTGTTTCGGTCATCTCTGCCGCTTACCAGAGCCGCCGGCGGAGACAATCCGATCCTTTCCCCTCAGAGGGACTGTGTCAAGTGAGGGAATGATAGCCCCTACGCGACTTAATAATGTTGGATGATGGAAGCGACGTCAAACGTCACTTCTGCCCAACGGCCTTAAGCCCTGGTTCACACTGGTGCAATTTGACATGTCAAATCGCATGTCAAATCAGCGGCAATTGCCGGCAATGGCACCGTCCTAATCGGTGCAATGCCACATCTGCGGCGCTGCACCGATTTCAAAAAGTAATTTCTGTAATACTTTTTGCGATTTCGGGCCGCGATTTACATTGACATCTGTGCAGAAACTTGCACAGATGTCTCGGTAATCGCGGCCGAAATCGGGACTGACAAGCGGGAGTGAAATTGTGCGAGTTCAGCTGAACTCGCACAGCTTCACTCCCGCAGCCCAGTGTGAACCTGGGCTAAAGGGACATTTTTTTTATTGGAAATTATTTTTATTTTTTTATTTTTTTTATTGCATTTAAGTGTAAATGTGAGATCTGAGGTCTTTTTGACCCCAGATCTCACATTAAAGAGGTCCTGTCATGCTTTTTTCTATTACAAGGGATGTATAAATTCCTTGTAATAGGAATAAACTGGATCCAAACTTTTTTTTTTTTCAATGCACTGCACTAATTTGCTGCGAAGGCCCCATATGTTCGTTTGTTCTGAGAACAAAACAAACACCCCTAGTGGACAGTAGGGTTCTCCAATGACTGATCTTCAGTGTGCAATGAATTCAGTGCAATACAATAAAACATGTTTTAAAGTGTGCCTGTTCACACCTGAGCACTCAGGTGCCTGTTGATTGAAAAAGTACAGGAGCGTGGTTTCAGACAGATTTGGGTGTTTTAAGCCCATAGACTTTGATAGGAGAGCCTGAAAAATGCAGAGAAAACACATTATGAACTTTTTTCACCTGCCCCCATATTAAAAGTCTAGGGACCAAAAATGCACAATTCTGCCCCAATGAAGCTCCTGTACAGCAAATTCTTGCTAAGACACAAGAAAAAAAAATTGCACAAAAAACGCCTTTAAAATTACTTGAATGCGCTACACTTACGTGTGAATGTAGCCTGATTGGCATTTACCTACCAAAATAACTTCAGCCGCACTGTCGAGTTCTTCACTGTGTGATTCTGACCAATCCTACACAGTCTTTGCAGAAGGAAGTCCTGGCTGCATCTAGCTCCTACTTCCCATATATGTCATTTGGCTCATACTCCTCTGAATAGATGGTAGCCACCATGTTTACAGACCAGTAGAAGTTGAATGAAAAATCACAGCTTAAAAGATTGTTATAGTTTTAGATAACAACAAAAAACACTGCCAATTAAATAAAAACTTCAACTGTGATCCCCTAGCCAGTTTTTTGGACATTTTTTGCGCTTTCATTTGATTTTTCCAAGCATCTCAGACTAATCCAGGTGGGACCTGGGCTCCATGCAACCCCATTTGAGAATAGCTGATCTAGGATAGAGCTTATAATGTATCTTTATGGCTAGTTGGCATAGTCCCTGTGCATAGGTAAGTTTTTCTGTGACCCCTGATAATTACACTGTGTACATCTACAAGCATGGTATCAGTGACCTCTCTATGACAATCCTCTGCAATAGCAAAGTAGTCACAGCTTGAGCTCTTGACACTGATTTCTAGTAGCATCAACATATAACACAATATACACAGTGTACAAGTTTAATCACTAGAGTCACTAATTCCCTGAAGCTGCTTTTTCCGGCGAAACTAGAAAAAAAATTGGAAGTTTCTAGATAATCTATGTTTAAGTTGTGGAAGGAAACCCAAAAAAGTACAGGTAGAACTTACAAACGCAAGTGCAACAAACAGGGAACTAAATTGTGGATGCAGAATGCCTGTTAGCAACTTCTTAGGTATACCTTTACCCTTTATTACGTAGACGGGCTGGTATTTTAGATGCAGATTTGCACTTGCTCCCTAAAACACACAAACTCATGAGGTATCACTTTGTATTTTGACCAAAATATGTACAATCACCATCTTTGCCATGGGTCCTCATGTCTGGTGAGTCCGACATTAACATTTTATAAAGTACAAAAACAACAGATGCTTTCTTTTACCAGGTGAAAAGATTTATTAATATTTGCTCAAGATCACTTACAGACAATGTCAGTCAGTAAAAAAGCAAATCAGCATACCATATTACACACAGCGAGATCATCTACATTCCATTAAATAAAGCTTACATATACAAAGTGCTCTGAGGGAGAGGTCTCAAAGTAATTTGAATGGTGTTGAGGAGAGGCATATCAATCCCATTCAAGACATCTAAAAAAACTCCAAGAGATGATAAGCGAAATATGGTCTCTTCTAACCAGTATCAGAAAAGGGGAGAGAAGCCTTCTGCCCCGCAAGAAGTAAGACATAGGCAGAAGGGAAGGAAGGGTAATAGAGATCTGGGGGGGGGGGGGGGGGGTTTGATGATAATGGACACAATAGAGAGGAAAGATCAATTCCAACCCAGGGTAAGAAACAAAGACTGTACTTGGAAAAGCCAGGGACTGATCATCCACATCAAGGAATTCGCTACCCTGAGCATCAATCCAGGCTAACCAGATCAAATTTATTTGAACAGTTCCTACTTTCATAAGTTACCCTATACAGGGGAAAAATGTTATCAATGGTATTTTGCCAGGTAGTCAGAGTAAGCGGACTAGGAAATTTCCAACGCACTAATATTTCCTGCCTTTCATAAAATGTTGCATAGAAGGTAAACAATTGAGCATAGTTGCCTACTACAACATCTTGCATTATACCTAGTAAGAGCAGCAGTGGGTCTATTCTCAAGGGAAATTCAAACACTTCATTATGAGCTTTATCCACACACTCCCATTAAGGGTGAAACAGATGATTTTTACTGGGTTACCTGAGCTTGGTCCCAGACAATTCCAAGGTTACACTAAGAATTTATAAACTCTTTGCGGTTAGTGCCTAAGGTTAGATTAACACACAAAACCCAGACCTGCTAGGCAAGTATGTTAATGCTTTACCCAGTCAACTTTCCCTGATTGCACTGCTCTGTTGCCTGTTAACCACACCTTTATTATGTCCTGTGTCATGGAGCTAGTTGAGAAGTGCCATAAGTAAAATGTCCTAAAACGTGCATGGTGTTAAAACATAACTTTGTGTTTATTGGAAAACAAAAGTTCGTAGACAATACCAACACATTTCAGCTGGTAAAGGACACCCTCTTCTTCAGGGCTTTTTGTGAGTGCATTAGTAGAAAACCAGTTCTATAGCTTGGCATTGAGACTTGGGAGAAAGGTGTTTCAATATTCAAATCATGTCTGTGGGGCAAACGCTTTATATACAGTGCTCCTGACCTGTTTCCACAAAACTTCCATGTCTTAAGGGAGGTACTACGGGGACCCTCCATGAGTCCAGCTTCCACACATTAATATTCACTGACATGGTCCAGTCCTACTTCACCCACCCACTACAGAATGCACGTTGACCCATCTCTGATAACATCCATCTTGTTGTAGAACTTTAATATTCATCTTGTGGCAATGGATTTTTTTTTTCATCTTGGTATTGTATAGGCTTACTTTATCTAACCTATGAACAAGTTTTGATAGGAGATTAAAAAAATGTTTCTAATAATATATTTGAATCAAAGTTACAATGCCTAAATGTATGCTTTTGCTAGCTAGAAGTTCGTAAAAACTCCATAGGGCTTTGAAAAATAAAGGTTAAAAGGTTGGGCAGACTGCATGCTCTGCATTGTAAAACAAAAGGAAAACTCAAGGGTATTCTTTTAACCTAGGAGAACAATGGCCTTAAATAGGTATCTATTTATAGAGTTCTGCACAAAATGGTAATAGTGTTTGTGTGCTCTGAGCATTCCTCCAGATGTTAAAGAGAAGAGGATTCTATATGAATTTGATTACTTTATATTCGTCACCTTCTATGAAGATTGATGTTCTCAGATTCTATTTTAAGAACTGCGGATTCTTTTGAAATGTATCTCACTATTATTGAAGTTAAACTCTAGCGTTTGAACAAAGGTCGAGCACATTAAAATAAATATCAGGAACATGACTTGGTGCACTGACACTGTTGCACCTATGCAGACCTTTGCACTAAACTTCAAGGATTCGCCTCACATAGGGTGACACACTGGGGGTTATTTACTAAAGCTAAAGGGTGCAAAATCTGGTGCAGCTCTACATAGAAACCAGTTTCAAGGTTTTATTGTGAAAGCTAAATTGAACAAGCTGAAGTTAAGTGCTGATTGGTTTCTGAGTGCACCAGTTTTAGTAAATCTCCCCCACTGTGTCAAATGCAGATTGTTATTGCCACACTGCCAACATGAGGTTTGTTTTGTTTTGGTTTTGGTTTCCAACCAAACCAGTCCTAGTATTTGTCATGTCTGACTGTGGAAAATATATTAGACTGTGATGCCGCATACACACGACCGTTTTTCATGACGAGAAAAATGCAATTTTTTAGATTGGTCGTGAAAAACGGTCGTGAGTATGCTCCATAGCATTTTTCTCAACGAGAAAATACCGAATAAAAATTAGAACCTGCTCTATTTTTTCCCGTCGCTTTTCACGTCGTGAAAAACGGTCGTGTGTATGCTTTTACGAGGGGAAAAAAAACGTGCATGCTCAGAATCAAGTATGAGATGGGAGCGCTCGTTCTGGTAAAACTAGCATTCAGAATGAAGATAGCACATTCGTCACACTGTAACGGACTGAAGAACACGAGGCTGAAAAGCGCAAATCGTCTCTCACCAAACTTTACTAACACGAGGATCAGCAAATGCAGCCCAAAGGGTGGCGCCATTCTAATGGAACTTCCCCTTTATAGTGCCGTCGTACGTGTTGTACGTCACCGCGCTTTGCTTGAGCGTTTTTTTTCATGAACGTGTGTATGCAAGGCAGGCCTGAGAGGAATCACGACAAGAAAAACTTAGTTTTCTTTGCATGACATGAATAACGGTCATGTGTACGCGGCATTAGATCCTTTGCTGACAGGACAGATATGTAAATGTCCTAAGTGCCATGGAATATGTCAACTTTATATAAATGTATAAAGTTCGTTTTGGAAGTATTCTTTCATACCTGCACCAAAGACTGTTTTAGGACCTCATTATAGGGTTGTCGGAATGTTTGGAAATTCTACTTAGCTAGGTAAAAATAGGCACATTTAGATATATATACATTTTAGAACAATATAGCAAAACTCCATTTTAACAAAAGAAAAATAGCAAAATGGCGTTGCCAGGAAATCCTTTTTCCTTTTGCAGGGGGTTATTTGAATAATTCTTACATAGTGGGCATTCGACAGCATAGTACATGGTAAACCATGTTAACTACCAGTAATCAGATTTCAGTTTATTATAGTCAAATTGGAAAAATAAATTTCATCTTGCTTTTCTGATATAAATGTGAAAAATGTTACTGCTAATATAAGCTATCCTAGCTTTTTTCATGTGCAGTTTCTGTTATTGGCAAGTAATAAAGTTCATTTATTTCTGAGACAATATAATTTTCTGCTAGTAAACTTATGTAAAAGTTTGGGCTGTAAATGCATTAAGTCACTGTTCCTTATCACACCGCTTTCTGCTGGCCCTGATTCCAGAAGGTGGAGGAGGCCAGTCCATTAGTGCTGGTTTCCTGCCTGCCATGGGAAATGAGTTTCTTCGCTTTGTAAGGACGGAAGTTGTCTGTTTTTTCCACCTCACAGGACTAAGGGAGACTGGATGACATCATTATTGTATGGCATATTTTGTTCTCTGCCACAAACACATGAAACATGTGCTGCTGGTTGAACTTGTGCCTAAAGAGTTAAGTGGACCTTCTGCAAGACTCATGTGCTTTTTCTTTATTCTCTCACTTCCTGCCTTTTTTCCTGTCCTAAAGAAAAATGGATACACAGAAACTCAGCCAGGACATCCTTAACTTGTAAATAATTAGGCTTCTTGAAAGAAAGTGTAATTTGCCTTTGCACAATATTTATTTTATTCACTGAACATGTTAAGCAATGAAAAGTGAAATAGGGTAGCTGTATTTTTTCATATTCATATATTTATGTTCATGATGTAAGTACATATTGTAAAGGTTTGTTTAACTTTTAATTTATATATGATACTTCCCCGACAAACTAAGGGTCAGACTAGAACAAGACTTTACTTTTCTCCCCCAGAGAGGGACTACCATGGATGCCTAAGTAATTTCCACCAGAACATATACAACATCCTTTAACAGGACCTACTTCTGCCATGTCTCATAAACTTTTCCAACCTTCTAAGATATCATCACTCCCTTCCCCACTCACTCCCATACTAAACACGCCCGCTTTTGTCCCAGGACATTCTGATGCTCTCTTTCTGGCTTGAACAGGCTCATTTGGAGTTGGAGAAATTAATTTTCCTTAAAACACGATTTGGCTCACAGTTGAGTTTTTCGTCTCCTCTGCTCGATACCGCGTGATGAAAGGCTCTTTCATGTTATTACTTATTTATTGGACTCAGACATCCATTCCCCATCACCTTATATTTGAATCTCGGGGGGAAAAAACTAAATTGTTCCCTTACAGAAAACCAAATTGACTGGATCCTTCCCATAGCACACAATCCTCTTGGTTCCAGTAAAATCCAGGAATCTGGAACAAGCTGCTTGCGGGATGCTTTAAGAACCCTGAACTACACAAGCCCTGTACTACACAAGATATACCCTCAAAGCTTCCCATTACTTCTGCTTTCCCCATTGCAATCTTCCCATTACTCTTACCTTTTTTCCTTAAAGTGATTGTAAAGTATATATTAAAAATAAAAAAAAACTGTTTTACTTATCTGCTGGATACGGAATGGCACAGAGCGACCCAGATCCTCCTCTTTTAGGATCCCTGCTTCCTATTGCGGCACATCTGCGGGCTCGATTCCAAGTTGCAGTGGCTGCGTCTATAGACACAGGCTGCGCAGCTTGGACCAACCTCCCACTCCCTTGTCACAGGATTTGATTGACAGCCAATGGGTCCCGCTGCCTCAGCAAAGCCTGTGAGAGCAGAGAGAGCCGCTACAAATGGGCACTGGCTTGAGTGAGGGATCAGGTAAGTATAAGGGGGGGTGGGGGGGCAATACTAATACTAGTTACATTTACCATGATTGTGTGGTCAATGAACACTCTGTCCCACCATAAAAGATAACCAGGACTGAAGATTTTCTGAGTACTCCAAAAAGGAAGGGGGTTGATATTGGCTGCAGAGAGGTACAAAAGTGGCAAGAGAGATGCATTGTTGGCAAGAGGCCCACAGACACAAAGTGAGAAGGGATAAATGGCTGACTGTACACTTGAAGGACAGTATCCATTTCATGGTCTGGTGGAAACCTAGCCAGAAAGATGGGGCAGTAGAAACAGGCACACTTGGTACAGGTCTTTAATTTAAGTAAAGTACAGATGTTGACCAGCATGCTACTCCCTGCCTGCTACAGTTCCAGTTGGTATCTAGATAATGGGCACATAGACATACATTTTGCACTAATCTTTGTGATGCATTTTGCATTTGAAATACAAATCAATAAAGAAAGAAATACTGTCTTTATTATTAGAACATTCTAGATGGGATCTCAATGTAGGAGCCACGGTTGACCAAACTCACACACCCTCTGGGCACTACCATGTTGTGCCACTGTCTAGTCATCTTTTAAAGCAAATCAGTGAAGTAGTTCCGAATAATTTCAGTCTGTTTTTGAAACAAGATGTAGTCTTTATAAATATTAGCCTCTTGCCAACAATATTTTCAAATGATTTGGACCTCACAAATGCGCTTCTGGAAGAATGGTCAAACATTCCCATAGACACACTTCAAAACTTTTTGGACAGCCTTTACAGAAGAGTTAAAACTGTTATAGCTGCAAAGGGTGGGCCAACTCAATATTGAACCCTACAGACTAAGACTGGGATGCCATTAACCACTTCAGCTCCGGAAGGTTTTACCCCCTTCCTGACCAGGTCATTTTTTGCGATACTGCACTGTGTTGATTTAACTGACAATTGTGTGGTCGTGCGACACTGTACCCAAAAAAATTTATGTCCTTTTTCTCCCACAAATAGAGCTTTCTTTTGGTGCTATTTCATCACATCTGCATTTTTTATTTTTTGTGCTATAAACAAAAAAAGACCAACAATTCAGGAAAAAAACAAAACAATATTTTTTACTTTCTGCTATAAAACACATCCAATAAAAAAATTCAAAAAAATCAAGTTTCTTCATTAATTTAGACCAATATGTGTTCAGCTACATGTTTTTAGTAAAAAAAAAATCCCAATAAGCGTATATTGATTTGTTTGCACAGTTATAGCAAACAGTGACACCAATACAGTGATCAGTGATAAAAAATTGCACTGTCACAGTACTAATGACACTGGCAGGGAAGGGGTTAACATCAGGGGCAATCAAAGGGTTAACTGTGTTCTCTGAGAATGCTTTCTTACTGTGTGGAGGATGGTTTAACTGAAGAAAGACAGAGATCCTTGTTCCTGCTTAGCAGAAACACAAGATCTCTGTCTTTCTTAATAGCAGAATAGCGATATGCCTCTCTCTGAATGACGGGTTTCTGGCGGACATCGGGTCCACCGTACTCGCTGGTTGGTTCCCGCTGTGCCCAATCACAGTGGAAGCAGGGCTCCAGCGGCATGCGCACGTGCGCCCCCAGAGCCGAAGAAGGGAATCACAGGTACGTGATTTTGCGCTTAAGGTCCACCCTGTATATGTACGCGGGGTGGTTTTTAACCTCCCTGGCGGTATGAATATGTCAGATTTTTGATGCTGAAAGCGGTACATTGTTTCGCATGGAAATTTGGTGTTTTATATTGTAGACCTGTAATTCTTAGGAATAACTAGTGATTCTTATTTATTATCGCTGTTTTCCAGCTGGTCTAAATCCGCTTTTGACGTAAAGGGACACTTTTTGGTTGCTATGGACAATCTCAAGTTTCCAAGCAGAAAGAACAGTATTTATAATATACAACTGCATGCAGGGCACTGGGCAGACAACTAGGGACAAAAGGGAGGTGAAATAATTTGATACAGTACTGTAATCTGTTTTTAACTTTTTGAATTTGGCGCCGGACCTCGTTCCCGTTCGTCGCAATGCTCGCAGGGAACGAAGCCTGGCACTGTGATGAATCGAGCGGAGGACAAGGCTCGCACACACAGCGGGGAGACCTTGCAGGATCCAGGGGACAAGGTAAGTAACTTTGCCTGGATCCTGCGATACGATCCCGAGTCTGGCTCGGGGTTACCTCTTTTTATATGGAAAATTCACCCCGAGCCACACTCGGGAATACCGCTAGGAAGGTTAAAGCGGTTGTATACCCGCTGCTGCTTTTTTTTTTTATACCTGAAAGGCAAAAGGCATACTAGCTCATTATGAAATACTTACCTTAGAACGAGGCGTCGGTAACTTACCTGGTCCACGCCAAGGGAGATGTCATCTTGCCTCGGCGTGTCTTCCGGGTATCGCCACTCCAGCGCTGTGAGTGGCTGGAGCGGCGATGTCGTCACTCCCGCGCGCCGGCAAGGTCCGGCGGCTGCCGGGCTTTAGCCGAGAATCCCCGCTGCGCATGCGCCACTGCCGCTGCAGTCAGCAGCTGATTGCGAGGGGCATATCTCCTAAACCGTACAGGTTTAGGAGATATTCTTTTTACCTACAGGTAAGCCTTATTATAGTTAAAAAACAGGGTATACAACCGCTTTAAGCGGTTAGAGTTCATGTGAGTGTAAAGGCAGGGGGCCCAATACATTTGACAATATAGTGTATATTGTACATGGCCCAAATAGCATCCACCCCCAAGGCTAAATAAAATAAAGTGTTATTAAACCCAATTATCAAAAAGTATTATTACCAAATCATACTTACAGATATAAATACATTTGTACCCCTCCGCAAAAAAAAAAATTCTCTGAACTACTGTAACCTAAAACTAAACAGTCATTTTTTATTTCATATTTAACAAAAATAGACTTTTGATTTTTGATTCAACAGAATTTTTTTTTTAAATAATGAAACAAATGAAAATGGCATGGACAAAAATTAAGGGTCCCTTAATCAAATATTTTTTGCACACTATTTAGTGCACGATCACTGTAAACAAGCAATTTCAGTAGCTCTCAATGAGATTTTTGCACCTGCCAACAGGAATATTGTTACATGCTCCTTAACCCCTAGGCGCAGACTGCATGCAAATATGCGGCCTCTCGGTGGCTGGGCTTTAGTGTGCTGAGAGCTCGCGCTCTGCGCGCTCCCGACACATCAACTGGCAGCTCATGAAAAACTCCCAATCACTTCCTACAATCGGGAGTTCTCCGATCACGTGACCGCCGTGACAGCCAATCACGGCGGTCACATAGTCACAAGCTCCACCTTCCGGATTGCCAGACCCTTCAGATCTTTTCATAGATATTTGAAGGAATTCAGATCAGGGATCAGAAGGTGACTTCAGAGTAGTTATTATTATCATACAGGTCTTATATAGCGTCAACAGCTTGCACCACGCTTTACAATATAAAGAGAGACAATACAGTTACAATACAATAAAAAACAAGAGAGTTAAGAGGGTCCTGCTTATAAGATCTCACAATCTAATAGGGTGGGGCGAGTGGTACAAAATGTAGTAACTGTGAGTGATGAGCTGATGGAAGAATTTTAAATTCAGTTATAGGCAGTTTTCAGGGATTGCCTAAAGGTGGCCAGAATTGGAGATAGTCAGACAGATTGAGATAAAGAATTCCAGAGGATGGGAGAGGCTCTGAGGAAGTCCTGGAGATAAGCATGGGAGGAGATGACAAGACAGCTAGAGAACAGGAGATCTTGGAAGGAGCAGAGAGGGCGGTTTGGGTGATATTTTGAGACTAGATTGTTGATGTAGCTCAGCGCAGAGTTGTAAATGGCTTTGTATGTTGTTAGAATTTAGAATTCAATTCGCTGGGCAATTGAAAGCCAGTAGAGTGATTGGCAGAAAGGGGTGGCAGAAACTGCACGGTTGGTAAGGTGGATGAGTCTGGCAGCGTATGGAGAGGAAAGCCTAAGAGAAGGGAGTTAAATTAGCCAAGGCAAGAGATAATAAGTGAGTGAATGAGTAGCCTGGTGATTTTATCAGTTAAAAAGGGGCACATTTTAGAGATCTTACAGAGGTGAAGTTTATAAGCTTTTGACAGTGATTGGATTTGGGGCTGAAAGGAAAGGTCAGAGTCTAGGATTACACCTAGTACCCTGGTATGAGGGGAGGGACTGATAGTTGTAGTAGACTGATTGAGTAGTCCAATATTTAGTTTTTAACCAGTTGTAGGTACAGCTGTCTGTTTTGGTTCATTATCTGTTGGAGGACCAATGATATTTGACTCAGTCAGAGCTTTCTAACATTAAGCAGTACATTTCAGTACAATCAAAAATTCCTTAATAGTCTAATGATTTCAATATGGCAGATGCAGCAAATCAGACCCAAAACATAACTTACCCTCCTTCATGCTTCACAGTAGGTATGGTGTTATTTTTCTTTGAAAGGAAAGATTTTTTTTTCTGTGAACATAGAGCTGGTGTGACTTGCCAAAAAGCTCCAGTCTAGTTTTATCTCTCTGAATCAGTGGTTTACTGTCCTCAGCACCCACTAACAGGCCAGGTTTGCAAGATAATTGAAATACATCACACATACGAGGAGTGGGCGGGGACTCCTGTGATGGAGGCTTAGGACCGGAGCTCTGCTCAGCACCAGCTAAACAGCGCTAATAGCGGCGGAAAAAGAAGCTACATTGCGGTTAAAAACTACAGGGAAAGGCAGCGAATAGTGCCAGGCACCTACCTATGCCAGGTAAGGCATATAAAAAAGCGCAGAAACAGAACTACAAGCTCTCTGAAAACGGGAGAAATCCAAAATGGCTGCCGCACCTCAGAATAAGATACAGACTGCTAATGATGTCTCCTCAACTAGCAGGCAAGTTATTCAGCCTGCAACTCTCCCATTTAGCTCACAGTCATTGAGCTTAGACTCCTCTGCTACCTTACAACCTTCTGAGCTTAAATTGAACCTAAAGGAGAACTATGTGGGATCTGAGGGTCATCCACCTCATGAAGTGAATTTACCTCACATAGGCTCTCTCAATACACATCCTGAACAGGCTCCTGATATGTCTTTTAATATGACTGAACTTTTTAACAGGATTTCTGATATGCTGGACAAAAGGTTAGCTTTAAATGCTGACAGGATCACAGGAGAAATTAAAGCATTAATTAATTAATTACATTGACTCTTGGATTTCCTGTGCAACTCTTTTTGACACATAGTTCTGTTGCTAAACTGTCAATAGACAATGGGGGTTAATTTTTTTATTTTATTTTATTAATTTTTTTTAAAAAAAAAATTTCCACACATAGTTCTGTTGCTAAATTTTCAATAGATAATGTTTTTTTTTTTTCCCACACATAGTTTTGTTGCTAAATTTTCAATAGATAATGGGTTTTTTTTTTTTTTTTTTTTCCCACACATAGTTCTGTTGCTAAATTTTCAATAGATAATGGGTTTTTTTTTTTCTTCTTCTCTCTTGTTTAGAAAAAATCTAATAGTTAAACTATTCTTAATTGCTACTATATTGGAAATCCAGGGATGTTTGGTTCCGTTCATTTAATATTACATCGTTAGTTTCAGTACTGTCACTGGCTGGTGCTGCTGCATTGTGCCTCTACCTACCGCTCAGTTTGGTTGTAAACCATGCTGAGGGGTAGGTATATAGCCGTACATCTGGGCTATACTACTTATTTTTTTCTGAATGAGGGGAGGGAGCCATACCCCTCCTCCCATTCTGGGCCGCTTATAGGCCTTTCATTACACTGCGTTTTACAACTGATATTATTTTTATTTGAATATTTTTTTTACTCTTCTTCTTTCATTCTAACTTTTTTTTCTTTTTCAGCCTACATGTCATTGAGATTTACCTGTGAAGTGATGCTATGTATATCCTCCCCTAACATAGTGAAAGACCTTTCATTATATGCCCTTGGTTCTTCCTGGAGGAAGGTAGGTGGCTGTGGGTTATTTGGAGTTCTCCCCCTTTTGCTCCATGGCCGGCACTAACACTAACTCTTTACCCCTTCGTGTTGTGTCTCACAACACCCAGGGATTAAATTCCCCAGTCAAAAGAAGGAAAGCCCTCCAAGCCTATAGATCCCGTCATATTGATGTAGTACTCTTACAAGAGACCCATTTCCCTCAGCGGTACACCCCATTGTTTCTTCATGCCCATTTTCCAGTTTTTTACTTGTCTAAGGCTGAAGATAAGACCAAGGGAGTGGCAATATTGTTTTCTAAGAATTGCAAATTCAATCTTGAGTTGGAACTCAGAGACCAGGAGGGAAGGTTCCTATTGGTCAAGGGAACTATCGATAATAAGCTATATACCTTTATATCTTACTACGCCCCTAACAGAGGACAAAAACAGTTTTTTAAACAATTGTTCCAGTCACTTGGATCGTCTATGGAGGGGATCATAGTTATGGGGGGGGGGGGGGGACTCTAACACAGCTTTTGATTCTAGTCTGGACAAATCCAAACCCTTAAGATCACAAGTTGTTAGGCCCAATAAAACAAGTGTTCAAATTGCTCGATTAATCTTTCAATCTAGATTGACGGATATATGGAGGGAACTCCATCCAAAAAAACGAGATTTTACACACTACTCTAATCCGCACCAGTCCTATTCCCGTATTGACCACATTTGGATCTCTACTCACCATATTCCACTAGCTCTTTCTTCTTCTATAGTGGAAGCTGCTTGGTCAGACCATTCGATGATTCTATTGGCTATTAGAAGGGATATCCCTAGTACACAGACCTCACATTGGACTCTCAATCAGTCTTTATTGAAGGATCCCGCAGTAGTGGCGGAAATTCAGGGAGCTTTGAAGGATTATTTTTACTTTAATGATGGAGGGGAGGTCTCTCCAGAAACTTTATGGGCAGCTCATAAGGTTACTATTAGAGGCAAGTTGATCCAAATAGCGGCCAGAAAGAAGAGAGAGAGGGTGGTCGAGATTGAGAGATTGGAGAAAGAGTTCGCTGAGTTGTGCAAAAAACATAAGAGAAGTCCTTCTAGTGTATCTATATCCACACTGGATGCAGCACGAGTAGCTCTTAACTTGGCTCTAACAGCGAAGGCTGAAAAATCCATTAAATGGTCTGGGGCAAAATTTTACCAGATGAGAGACAAGTTGGGTCCTATGTTGGCACGTAAACTTTCACCCAGATTCCGTTCACAAGCTCTCCCAAAGATTAAACAGGCAGATGGCTCTTTTACCATGAATTCTCAACATATTATTAAGGCATTCCAGGATTTTTATTCTAAGTTATATATGGCTGAAAATCTCTCTGTCTCTACCGAGTTAGAGGAATTCTTGGATAAATTACATATTCCGAAATTAACAGAAACTCATAAAGAGGAATTGGATGCTCTTATTTCAAATGAAGAGGTTTCAGATGTCATAAAAGCTTTAAAGGGGGGAACAGCTCCTGGACTGATGGTTTTTCCACACCGTATTACAAAACATTTTCAGAGATCCTAACTCCTTACCTAACTAGACTTTTTAATTTTATGTCTAAAGGTTCCCCGATAGATAATCAACTAAATATGGCTTATATTTCTGTGATCCCAAAACCGGATAAAGATACTAGTCAAATAGAAAACTACAGACCCATCTCCTTAATCAATAATGATCTTAAAATATTAACCAAGATATTAGCGAACAGACTTGCTTCTTTTATAGGATCTTATATTCACAAAGACCAGGTCGGTTTTATACCCGGTAGGCAAGGTCCTGATCAGGTGCGAAGAGCGGTTGACCTAGTATCAATCCTACAATCTAATTGGGAGGGAGGTCATAAACAGGAGGGTATGTTACTGTCACTGGACCTCCAGAAGGCATTCGATTCGGTGTCGTGGACATATCTATTCGCTGTACTTAAACGCTGGGGATTTGGACAGAATATGTTAGGAATTTTAGAAGCCCTTTATTCTAATCCTAAGGCCAGAATCAGAATGCAAGGAATTTTTTCCGACCCTATTCAGATTGGAAGAGGTACACGTCAGGGTTGCCCCCTATCCCCCCTGATATTCGCTATTATGATCAAATCTTTAGCCATTGCCATTCGTAGTAATCCGAATATCAGGGGGGTGCAATGTGGTCAAGATACCCATAAATGTGCCTTATTCGCAGATGACCTTTTACTTTTTGTCACTTCTCCACGGTCTTCTTTACCGGAGGTTTGCTCATTGCTTAATAAGTTTTCGACTCTTTCAGGTCTCAGAATTAATATGTCTAAATCTCAAGCTCTTAATGTCTCTTTCCCAGATTCTATAGTGTCCGATTTACAGATAACTTACCAATTCAAGTGGAGCAGCTCATTCATTAAGTACTTAGGAATTAATGTTACATCTAAATTTGAAAATCTATACCAAGCTAACTACCCTCCTATGTACAAGAAACTCAAACTCGATCTCAAAGACTGGGAGTCGCACAGTATTTCTTGGATTGGCAGGATTAACTCAGTCAAGATGACCCTTTTGCCCAGGCTTTTATATTTATTTCGTTCACTTCCTATTCCAATCAAAAGAGATCATTTGAAATCTTTTCAAAGTAAGCTCACTAAATTCATTTGGAACAATAAAGGTCCACGACTCTCAAACAGATGCTTATTCAACCTTCCCAAACAGGGTGGGTTAGGTCCTCCGAATCTCTTATGGCACTACCAAGCAGCACGATTGGCACAACTATCTGCTTTATATTTTAACACAGAACTTCCTGATTGGATATCAATTGAAAATCAAGCTGTTCCATCCTCATCACTAATACACCTGTTGTGGTGCCCTCCCAGAAATAGACCTCCCATCTTATCACCATCACTCTCACAATCCTTATCTTTATGGGATTCACTTCGGAAACTTCCCTCGCTGGTCTCTAAAGCTCAACCTTTGACCCCGGTGTTCAAAAACCCCTTTTTTCATCAAGGTTTGGACCTTCAAACCTTTAAATGGTGGTACGACAAGGGGTTGTACCGCATTGGTCAATTTTTTTCCTCTATAGGCCCTTTACCTATTGAATATTTTATGAACAAATTAGATCTCCCTTTATCCGAAAAACCGAGATTTCATCAAATCGCTAATTTAATTCATTCTAGGTGTAAAACTGGATATTCATCCCGAGACTTTACAGATTATGAAAATTGGTGTGGACAGACAGTGGAGCGAAGGGGGGGGGGGGATCTCTGATCTACAAGTCACTGGCATCCAATTTAGTGAAACTACCATACATGTTGGCCTGGGAGAAGGAACTCCTAATTGATAGAAATATTGTAGACTGGCATGCAAGCTACTCTCGCTCGACTTCAGGCCTCTGCAATACTTCGCTCATAGAGGCCAATATAAAACTTTTTACAAGATGGTATCTAGTTCCCACGAGATTGACTGTTATGTACCCCTCTGTTTCACCTCTTTGTTATAGGGGATGTCAGGGACTGGGTACTATGATCCACATATGGTGGGAGTGCCCAAGAATTTGTGGATTTTGGAATAAGGTATTTCACATTTTACGCAATATTACAGGTTGCCCGATACATCAATCTCCCACAATTGCTTTACTCAATGGACATTTACCTCATATTCCTAAAGCCACTCGTAAACTAATTTTGTTTATTTTAACGGGAGCAAAACTAACTATTGCAAGGGCATGGAAGAAACCTTCGGTATCTATATTATCCATGAAACGAAAAGTTTCCTGGATTATGGAACAAGAAAAACTGGTTAGCTTCTTGTTAGACGAGACCTCAAATTTTGAAGCCATATGGGAACCTTGGGCGCGATTTATGGGAATCTCTTTGTCACATAACTTGGTCATCAACACCAATCACTGATCTTTAGAATGTATATTTGGTTTGTAGGCATTCTATAATCTTTTCACTTCATATCTTTGAGAATTTTTTTTTTTTCTCTTTCTCTCTCCTCTTTTTCTTTCTCTTCTTTATTTTTATCCTATACTTTATTCTCTCGGTTTTGGCTTTTATTTTTTCATAGTATGTTTATTGTTTTATTACATCAGATAAAATATAATAGTTTCAGGCTCAGATTCCTTTTTTTATTGTTTGAGGCTTGGACTGTTGAACTTAGCTCTAACAAGTCTGAGAACAACTCTTAATTTTCATACTTAGGTTGAGTATTGTGTTTTTTTTTGCATGTACAAATTACATTTTTTCTATTATATCTCTCCAGTTGTCTCTACCGACGATTGTTGGTGGTGACAGGAAGGCCGGGCAGGGGACGTTCTCTCCTTCCCAGTCACAGTGTGTTCCCGTTAGGGGTGGCTGGGGAGGGGAGTAGGAGCCCTTCATATTTTCGGTTTATTTTTGTGGGAACTAGATTTTCTTAATATAAGTTATTATCAGTTTATAAGATTACTTGATTATATACTTGACCAAGATGAGGATAGATATTATTACTTTTTGTTTAAACATTGTCAGTATTGGTTTTTACGATAATAATTTGTCTAAGTTTCTATGGTAATAATACCTGAGATTTTTGTTGAAGTCAATTGTAATCATCTTTAATATTTATGATTCTGTAATGATTTTTTTCTGATGAAAAATAAAAAACTTAAATGACAAAAAAAAAAGAAATACATCACACATATCAATTGCTGCTCAGTGATTGCAGTATTATAGTCTGCATCTCCCCAAGGTAATACTTAAAACCTGTTAGTGGGTCCTGAGGACAGGAGATGAGAACCGCTGGTCTAAAGGATATTCTCCCAAAAGCATTGTGGCTTATAAACATGTGTAGTGCCCCTCCCAAATATTGGGACGCTATGTTAAATTTAGGGGTAGTCAGGAGCCAGTAGTTAGGCTCAGACGAGCTGATTGTTCTAAATTTTGCTTCTGCCCTGGGTGTGATACTGCCTGGCAGTTGTGTTCCCTGTTTGCCTGTAGGTGGCACTGCCACCACCGATCCAGGTTGAAAGACAGGGGTATCACAGCACATTGGGTGTCCTTTCTCGGCAGCGGTGCATGCTGGGAGGGGGTATATAAGGGACAGATGCCATTGGTTTGGGGTTCTTCTGGTGATTGGTGTGCGCGCCTCGTGGCCCGCATGACACGGGGTGCGTGCGTGTGTTCCAGCTCCGGGCACCTTCAGCCCGAGGCTGCATCGCTGCCTGGTAGGCCCAGCTCTGCTGGCTGGGGCCTACACTTTTGAAGAGGATCCCATCCTACCCATCTTCGGGAAGTCTGCTCTTGAGGAGGAAAGCCGGGGGAGGACCTTTCCCCAGAGGAGACTTGGCGATGGTACTGCTGTCTCGGGAGAGGCCTGGCAACCTACTCAAGGAGGGATCCAAGAACTTAAAGGCCCTGCAATACGCCAATCTGGCATAAAGGTTCTCTCTTATTGCTTGGCTAGGAGGTTTGGGACTTTGAAAATCCTGTGGCAGAGGATTCCTGAACGCATCCTCAGATTCACCTCAGGGTCTGTAACAGAGACCGTTAAAGATAGATCCGTGTATCATTCCCGGCTGCTAGGACCGAAGGAAACAGAACTCTCTGGGTGAGCAATACCCACTCAGACTTGAGTGGCGACGTTGACAAAATTCTGTGTGCCTTTAATGCTGCGTGCCTGAACCTTCCCCTATGCTTCTCTCGTTTTCCTGCTTTCTCTACAAGTTCCCACAGCAAAAGGAAAATCAAGCCTTCCTGTTTAGGTTTTACATTTGTGTGGACATTGACTTTTACTTTTTCTGGAGACTATCTATACCCTGACAACGGAAGCCTTAGAAGTAGTTTGCATGACCCAAATCAAAACCAGCCGGTCCCTTAAATGGGGGTAAGTGCTACACATGCATTTTAGCAATTTCCAGTCTGGCTTTTTTATGTTTTTTTTTCAGAGTCCTCCTGGGTCTTCTTCCTTTAAACTCATCATCGCTTCAAAAAACAAAACAAAAAACAATGGATGGTGCGATAAAACACTGATGTGCCTTGGTGGTACCGTGGAGTTTAGCTTGTATCTCTTTGAACGTTCTTCTAGGCTTTTTGTCTACCATTTTGCACTATCCTTCTGTTTGATCTGGAGTTGATGTTCCTCTTGTGACCATGTGCAGGACAGTAGAGAGGACAGAACGATGTCAGATGGTGGTAGTTCTTTAAGCTGTGGTAGGTAAAGCTGGTCTCTCACCTTACTTTTAGTCTTGTACAGGCATGTACTGAATTTGCTTACTTTGATTTCACCGCACATTGAGCTTCTCACAACAGCCTTTCTCAATCAGGGTGCCATCTGAGATCGTCAGGAGGGCCCTTGGCATCTAAGTAGAGAGAGACATTCAGATGAGCTCCTGCTCCTCAGTCAAACTGTACATCGGCACTGCAGGAGCTCAGTCAGACAGTGAATGTACGTAGGAAAGTGAAAGCAGTGGAAGAGGGAGGTGTCTTTCTGTGCGTATGGGGTATACTTCTAGCCACGGCCACAGCATGTATACATCCCAGGCTTCTGCCTCTTCAACTAAAGGGGGAGCAGTTGGCGGTATTAAAAATGTCTCAACTCCATCGTTTTACTGCCCCTCAATCTCACATGTGAATGAGCCCTTGGTTCACATCTATGGTATCTATTCCTTTTAGTGGGCTAAAAGGAATAGATACCATAGAAACGCAGGAAAATAAGTCCCCAACCCTTTTTTGAAAATCACGCTACATTGAAAAAGTGTTTGCCCAGAATCTGTAGCATGTCAAATAGAGTCACCTCATGTTCCTAGTTGGGGGGACATTCAGCATCATCTAACCCTTTCTTCCACAGCCTCATTTTCCCTACCCTTCCCTTTGTGTTTCGCGGGGGGGGGGGGGGGTTAGTCCACCCTGTCAGAATACAATGTCTCAGCAGGAGAGATCCCTGCATTAACATTACTTGTGTTGCTGGTGTGTGTACCCAGCTTTATTATTATTATACAGGATTTATATAGTGTCAACAGTTTGCGCAACGCTTTACAACATTAGGGCAAACAGTACAGTTACAATACAATTCAATACAGGAGGAATCAGAGGGCCCTGCTCGTTAGAGCTTACAATCTTAACCCTTTCCATACAGGGCTTTTCATACCACTTCCATACCGGGCCTATTCTGGCACTTCTCTCCTACATGTACAAATCATCATTCTTTTGCTAGAAAATTACTCAGAACCCCCAAACATTATATATGTTTTTTTTTAACAGACACCCTAGGGAATAAAATGACGGTCGTTGCAACTTTTTATCTTGCACGGTATTTGCGCAATAATTTTTCAAACGCCTTTTTTGGGGGAAAAAAATGGTTTCATGAATTAAAAAATAACAAAACAGTAAAGTTAGCCCAATTTTTTTGTAAAATATGAAAGCTTATGTTACGCCGAGTAAATAGATACCTAACATGTCACGCTTTAAAATTGCGTACACTCATGGAATGGTGCCAAACTTCGGTACTTAAAAATCTCCATAGGCGACGCTTTGAATTTTTTTACAGGTTACCAGGTTAGAGTTACGGAGGAGGTCTAGTGCTAGAATTGATTCACGCGCTCTAACGCACGCGGCGATACCTCACATATGTGGTTTGAACGGCATTTACATACGCGGGCGGGACTTACGTGTGCATTCGCTTCTAAGCGCGAGCTATTGGGGACAGGCGCTTTTAAAAAATATATATTATTTTTTATTTTTTTTTCCTTTTTTTTATTTTTTTCCTTTTTTTTTTTTACACTTTTTTTTTTTTTGATCACTTTTATTCCTATTACAAGGAATGTAAACATCCCTTGTAATAGGAATGTGTGTGACAGGTCCTCTTTATGGAGAGATGCGGGGTCAATAAGACCCCACATCTCTCCTCCAGGCTGGAAAGCATGAGATCGTGAAAAAAAATTCACTGATCTCATACTTACAGCCGCAATGGCGGCTTTGTTTACATTTGAGGACCCGGGCGTGACGTTATCACATCGCACCCGGGCCTCCGACGGTCATAGAGATGACTGGTGACCATCTGGTCACCAGTCATCTCTATGCTCGTCACGTGACCCACCACCGGCGCCGGACGATACTCTCCGGGTCCCTGATGGCACGGGAGAGCCCGGAGAAGCACCGGATGGCGGCGGGAGGGGGGGATGTCCCCTCCCGCCACCTATAAGAACGATCAAGCAGCGGAACCGCCACTATGATCATTCTTATGGTGCGCAGGATCGCCGGCTGAAAACAAGGATATCTGAATGATGCCTCTAGCTGCAGGCATCATTCAGATATCCCCCCTCAAACCAGGATGTCATATGACGTCCACCCGGAGGGAGAGAGGGTTCCTGCCGTCGTCATTTTACAATGGCCCGGTATGGAAGGGGTCAAAGGGAGGGTCAAGTGATACAAAAGGTAGTAACTGTGGGGGTTGAGCCGATGGAAAAAATAAAAGTAGTTGTTAGATAGAAGCAGGATAGGCTTCTCTGAAGAGAAAGATTTTCAGGGATCGCCTAAAAGTGGATAGAGTAGGAGAAAGTTGGACAGATTAGGGTAGGAAATTCCAAAGGATGGGAGAGGCTTGGGAGAAATGTTGGATGTGAGCATGGGATGAGGTGACAAGGGAACTAGAGAGCAGGAGGTCTTGAGAGGAACGAAAATAATGATTTGGTTCGTATTTTAAATCTAGGCTAGTGATGTAGCTTGGGGCCGAGTTATGGATGGCTTTGTAAGTTATTGTTAGTATTTTGAATTTTTATTTGCTGGATGAGTGGCAGCCAATGGAGGGATTGGCAGAGAGGGGTACTAGACACTGAACGGTTGGTAAGGTGGATGAGTCTGCCAGCAGCATTCATGATGGACTGAATAGGGGATAGCCTATTTAAAGGTAATGCCAATGAGGAGGGAGCTGCATTAATGGAGGCGAGATATAACCAGGGAGTAATTTAGGAGCTTTGTGGTGTCATTGGTTAGGAAAGGGCATATTTTGGAGATGTTGCAGAGGTTAAGGTGGCAAGCTTTGGAAAGTGATTAAATGTGGAACTGAAAGGTAAGTTCAGAGTTTAGGATAACACCTAGGACCCTGGCATGCAGGGATGGGTTTGATTTTGGCAGAGAAGTCAGGGGAAGGGGCACGTGGGGGTGGAAATATTATGAGCTCAGTTTTGGACAGGTTGAGATGGGGAAGTGGTGGGACATCCAGACTGATATATCTGTTAGTAAATTAGTGATGCCTGAGGAGACTGATGTTGTGAGCTGAGGTGTAGAGAGAAAGATTTGAGTGTCATCAGCGTAGAAATGATATTGAAAGCCATGGGAGGCTATAAACTAACCCAGGGAGGAGGTGTAGATTGAGAATAGGAGAGGTCCAAAGACAGAACTTTGGGGGACCCCTGACAGAGAAAGGAAGAGGAGAGGAGGACATAGAATTGTAAGTGACACTGAAGGTAAGGTGGGATAGGTAGGATGAGAGCCAACGAAGAGCATAGCCATGGAGACCAAAGGACTAAAGTTTTTTGAGGTAGAGGGGGTGGTCAACCGTATCAAAGGCAGCCTAAAGGTCCAAAAGTAGAAGTCCAAAATAGTGTCTGTTTTTGAGTTTTTGGAGAACCTTATATTGATTGGGAGTTGTGAAGGTTCACCCAATTTTACTGAACAAGGAATTCAAAAACACATTAATTGGGCCTCAGTTTAAACCGGGGGGGGGGGGGGGGTCAGCAACCTGTAGATCGCGAACAGGTGACTAGTAGATCACAGTCTGGGCTTGCTGACCCGTCATTTCAGAGCATCAAACAGTGCAATACAGAGTGACTACTTGTAAAGTTGGAGCTGTAGTAGGAAGCAAGAGCCTCCTCTGTAGTGCTGGCTCCAGTCCCATGCGGAGTGATACCAACTACACTACATCTATTATCCCAGCTAGCGGTCTCCAGAGTGGTGCCAGCAGCAGGAAAGAAGAGATCTTCAGGTCAGTGTGATGCAATACACTGGGCATTATAGAAGCGTTGTGTTGCTTTCTCACCACCTGCTTTAACCTCTTGGACCCTGCAGGATCATGCAGTTGTGGGGCATTTGCAGAGTGGGCATTTGCAGAGTGGCCCCTTTTACTTGAATAGGTAGCGATTGGCAGGCGGTAGCACACATCAAAAGCAACAGGGGGCTTAATTCCTGCTGCGGTATGTGTACACATTTGGCTCCTGCCTCAGCAGCTAAAGGGGGTAGGGATAGGGGGCGGTAAAACCGCCAATCAACAGCAGGGTTTTACCAACCCCCAACTTTACGTGTGAACAAACCCTAAGGAGGCGGGGAGCACACGCTCCACTCTGCCAGAACCGCGATCTGAGGTCTGTGTGATAAATGCCGGAAAGCTCCACCCACTGATCGCTGGGCTCAAGAGCGGAGATACAGCTACCTGCTGTCCGCCTAAAGGTACCTGGATGTGGGTCATATGTGACTGGGGGGAGGGGGGCAATCATTGGGGAGTGTAGAGGGGGGAATGATTGGGGGGTGTAAGAGTAAAGGGGGATAGACTGGGGGGGAGATATTGGTTAAGAAGAGGAATGGGGGGGGACTTGACACCCTGTACCCAGCCCTTCTGACACCAGATCCTCCGTCCTGACCCCTGTACCCTGCTTTACTGACCCCTGGTCCGGCTGACCCCTGTACCCTGAATTGAAAATGGAAAATTGGGACTTTGGACTTTATAGGCACAGTAACACAGAGATTTATACAAAATATATATATATTTATTATTCACAAACTCTCTAAAAAACCCACATTTGATTTATATACATATAGTCAATAATACCGCTACTGTACAGAACCATATATCTACAGGGAGACGTGGAAGGTGCAATGGCGTCATTCCATATTATATAACAAGAGACCAAGAGAATGGTTAAACAGCAAAACGGTATGATGGTGTTGAAAATTAATCGAATAAGCTCGACATGTTGCACGTTCAATCACGCTTCTTCAGGAGCATTACATATTAGCTATCAAAAGTGTGGAGAGGAATAAAAAATTAATATTTGGCACCTCTTTAACTTGTTGTATCCACAGCACCACTCTGTGACATGATACAAATGATTCATTCTGACCCCTGTACCCTGCTCTATGGACCCCAGATCCTCCGTCCTGAACCCTGTACCTTTCCCTACTGACCCCTGGTCCTTCTGATCCCTGTACTCTGCTCTACTGTCCCCTGGTCCTGCTGACCCCTGTACCCTGCTCTACTGGCCCCAGACCCTCCGTCCTGACCCCTGTACCCTACTGACCACTGGTCCCGCTGACCCCTTTACTCTGCTCTACTGACCCCAGGTCCTCTGTCCTGACCCCTGTACCCTATCCTACTGACCCCTGGTCCTGTTGACCCCTGTACCCTGCTCTACTGACCCCAGGTCCTCCGTCCTGACCCCTGTACCCTATCCTACTGACCCCTGGTCCTGCTGACCCCTGTACCCTGCTCTACTGACCCCAGGTCCTCCGTCCTGACCCCTGTACCCTGCCCTACTGACCCCTGGTCCTGCTGATCCCTGTACCCTGCTATACTGACCCCAGGTCCTCTGTCCTGACCCCTGTTCCCTGCCCTACTGACCCATGGTCCTGCTGACCCCTGTACCCTGCTCTACTGACCCCTGGTCCTCTGTTCTAACCCCTGTACCCTGCACTACTGACCCCTGGTCCTGCTGACCCCTGTACTCTGCTCTACTGACCCCAGATCCTCCGTCTTGACCCCTGTATCCTGCCATACTGACCCCTGGTCCTGCTGACCACTGTACCCTTCCCTACTGACTCCTGGTCCTGCTGACCACTGTACCCTGCTCTACTGACCCCCTTGTCTTCTGTCCTGCTGACCCTGTACTCTACTCTACTGACCCCCTGTCTTCCTTCCTGGGGACTCCTGTACCCTGCTTTACTGACCCCCTGTCCTCTGTCCTACTGACCCTTGTACCTTGCCCTACTGACTCCCCCTGTCTTTTACCCTATGGAACCCGTCTTCCATCCTGCTGACTCCTTTACACTGCCCTACTGACCCCCTATCCTCTGTCCTCTGCCCTTGTGATGCCTCTTCTCTGCCCTGCTGACCCTCGTAATCTGCCCTGCAGACCCTTCTCCTATGCCATTCCTGTCCAACACAATCCTTAACCCCTCCCACTATTACGAGTTTGGCCACACCCACATTTTGCCACGGCATGCTATGCGTGCCGCAAATTACTTCCTTCCTCACGTGTCCCTCATTCCAAATTTCAAAAGTTGGGAGGTATGTGAGTGTCTTTGACAGGTGATGAGGAGGCGATATGTTGCCTATGTCACCGTTAAACCCATTAATGCCGTGCAATGCACGCGGTTGCAACACGGTAGTAAGGCAATTAGAGGTTTAAATCCGGTGTGAGGAGGTGACACTGTGCCCAGTGATCTTTGATGTCTCCCATGTTGTTCAGGTAGATCTCCACCTCTTTAAGGTTGCCTACCCCTGGTTTAAAACTATTCCTTGTGTGCCATTCGTCTGCATCAGATTCCCCCGGCACACCAAACTGCAATTGTCTATGTTGGCTATTTGCAGTTTTAGGTTGTGCCAGAACATCCTCATCTATGATGTGTATATCAACTTCAACTGATATTTCTGAATAGAAATAAATCTACTGGTTGCATGGGATGCTTGTTGACTTAACTGTTCTAAAGCAAAAGTCAGATCCTGTTAGACAAGCGTGTCAGTGAATAAAGCCCAATGCATGGCTATGAAAAGGTCACTATGCAAACAGTGGGTGCTGTCACACATCATTGTGGTTTTACCCTGCTGACTGTCTGAGGCACAGAACTGATGGATTTCTGACATCATTAACCCATTTACTGACTGAGGGGCATGGAACATGTTGCAGAGACTTACTATAGACTACAGACAAAATGTACACTGTCACGTTTCTTATTCTCTAAACAGGCAGAAGAAGCATAACAATTATATGTGACTTCACATAAAACACTGCTATGTAACATCCATGTGCCCCTATAAAAATATACCATGTTATTTTTTAGAAATGAGCCAGCACATTAAAGGGAAATGAAGCAGTAGAGTACTTTGCTTCTTTAATTTTTTATTATGGTCAGTACTAATATATATATATATCGATATTGTGTGAATATATATATATATATATATATATATGTAGCGGGGTATCGTTTTACCCGCAGGACTACATCTCCCGGCATGCTTTGCGGCACCCAGGGTGCCATTCCCCACGCAAGGACTGCTGGGGTGGACTTTAAAAGGGAAGGGCGGGTCTCGCTTCTTTCTCTTGGAACGCCGCCCTCCTTGCAGAAGGATCTCCTGCACTCACCTGCTGCGCGCGCTAGGCCTGAAGCCTGGGTCTCGCGTTCCTGTTCCAGAGAGCTTCCGTTCCGCTGGGGAGTCGGCAGAGCATCCGATCCACCTGAGGTGCCATCATCCTTTGAAGGACCAAAGACTCGGTGCATCGCGGACCACTGTGACACCACTCACAGTAGCGGAGTAACTGGATAGGAGTCGGTCCGGTTTCGGTGAGAGAGCGCCAGCTCAGAACCTTTAATCAATAACTTTGCCTAGGCCTTCTGTTGAACATAGTTATACTTTGGAGAGACTGTTGTCCTGAACTGAGTTTGCCAGTCTCTCCAGTTTACCAGGTTAGCGATTATCTACAACCCCCCTTATTGGATTACAATTTGTTTCTCCATGTGAACCACCGACAGTTGCTAGCGAAGATTCCTCACCAAACTATACACACAGTTATAGTCAGGCCTGACTGGGTAGTTAGGACATTGCTGGGCGCCATTTCTTTGCTCACGAGGGAGGATAGCTGCAGCGGGGTTTATACCATTGTTATTGCCTAACTGAATGTCATATGCATATAACGTGTACACCTTTATTGCAGGGATCTGCATAAAATATTGTATCCAAACTACTCTTTTATATTGTTGCTTACAGTAATCCGTTATAGTTAAGTAACTTGGTTTGTGAGTGTCCATTATTGTGCTGGTATACAAAGGGGGTTGTACTGTGTGATATATATGTATAGGGATAGTACAGTTATACCACTACTTCCCCCCCTTTCTCTAACTGTGTCACAAGAGAAGTCAGAGCCGATTGCCAGGGGTTGGTAGCGGTGCATTACAGGGGCCCAAACAAACAAGCAGCCCTCTTAAGCTGAGGGTATCGCTACATATATATATATATTATTGTGACAGTGCGAGGCCCTGCCATGATATGAGTTTATTAAATTGGTATAGCAAGGACACAGGATTCTCAAAGGTGCAGTTTGAGAAGCTCGGACATGTTTATTGTGAACAGAGAAAACTAAGCTCTATGTTTTCCTTGGATTTTTTTAGTTCTGGGTCGGGTACTGTAGTTTGAAGGTTCCAAAGTGCCTTGGGTGGGAAGGAGCCTTCACGTCTGTATCCAGGCTTTGCAAGTTGCTTGCAGCCTGTGTCAGGTCACAGTTGTGCAGGATCAATAAAAGCCAGATCTGAGCATAGTTCAGTGCAGCTGCTGCCTTTGGCGACCGACCCCTGTCCAAAGACCTGGTTATTTCTTATCAGACCGCATTCCTTGTCAAAGGGACTTCTTGCTCAAAGAACTGGGAAGGTCAGGACTGCTACACGGGCCTCAAAAAACAAGAAAGAGTCTGGGAGGTTGAGAAAGCTGAGGTGGCTAGAGAAGAACCCCTGTATGGACAATCTATATGTGTTGGACTTTTAATACCTTTCTTTACCAAATGATTAAGAAGAACCAGGTTGATTCCTTGAATCCTGGCAACATTTTGCTATTTCATACTTCGGTAGAATAAGAATATACAGTCAAAATTACATATGTCCCCAAGCTGCTGTATGCTTTTAGAGCTATCTCAGTTACTATCCCTACTCAAATTCTCTGAATTGAACTGCTAAACTTTTGCAATTCATATTGGAGTAAGTCCAAGCCTAGCATTAATAGGGATATGCACTTCGCCCCAAAACAAGCAGGAGGCTTAGCTGTGCCCAACATTTTTCAGATATACTTAGCTGCAAATATTGCCTCCTTACCATCTTCACGCCATACAGGTGATACTCGAAAAATTAGAATATCGTGCAAAAGTTCATTTATTTCACTAATGCAACTTAAAAGGTGAAACTAATATATGAGATAGACTCGTTACATGCAAAGCAAGATAGTTCAAGCCGCGATTTGTCATAATTGTGATGATTATGGCTTACAGCTCATGAAAACCCCAAATCCACAATCTCAGAAAATTTGAATATTGTGAAAAGGTGCAATATTCTAGGCTCAAAGTGTCCCACTCTAATCAGCTAATTAAGCCATAACACCCGCAAAGGGTTCCTGAGCCTTCAAATGGTCTCTCAGTCTGGTTCAATAGGAATCACAATCATGGGTAAGACTGCTGACCTGACAGTTGTGCAGAAAACCATCATTGACACCCTCCATAAGGAGGGAAAGCCTCAAAAGGTAATTGCAAAAGACGTTGGATGTTCCCAAAGTGCTGAATCAAAGCACATTAATATAAAGTTATGTGGAAGGGAAGAGTGTGGAAGAAAAAAGTGCACAAGCAGCAGGCATGACCGCAGCCTGGAGAGGATTGCCAGGAAAAGGCCATTCAAAAGTGTTGGGGACTTTCACAAGGAGTGGACTGAGGCTGGAGTCAGTGCATCAAGAGCTACCACACACAGACGGATCCTGGACATGGGCTTCAAATGTCGTATTCCTCTTGTCAAGCCACTCGTGAACAAACATCAGAAGCGTCTTACCTGGGCTAAAGAAAAACAGACCTGGTCTGTTGCTCAGTGGTCCAAAGTCCTCTTTTCTGAGGAGAGCAAATTTTGAATCTCATTTGGAAACCAAGGACCCAGAGTATGGAGGAAGAATGGAGAGGCACACACTGCAAGATGCTTGAAGTCCAGTGTGAAGTTTCCACAGCCTGTGTTGATTTGGGGAGCCATGTCATCTGCTGGTGTTGGTCCACTGTTCTTCATTAAGTCCAGGGTCAACGCAGCCGTCTACCAGGAGATTTTGGAGCACTTCATGCTTCCTTCCACAGACCAGCTCTATGGGGATGCTGACTTAATTTTCCTGCAGGACTTGGCACCTGCCCACACTGCCAAAAACACCAAAACCTGGTTCAATGACCGTGGGATTACTGTGCTTAATTGGCTAGCAAACTCGCCTGACCTAAACCCCATAGAAAATCTATATGGCATTGCCAAGAGAAAGATGAGAGACATGAGACTGAACAATGCAGAAGAGCTGAAGGCCGCTATTGAAGCATCCTGGTCTTCCATAACACCTCACCAGTGCCACAGGCTGATGGCTTCCATGCCACGCCGCATTGAGGCAGTAATTGCTGCAAAAGGGGCCCAAACCAAGTACTGAGTACATAAGCATGCTTTTACTTTTCAGAGGTCTGATATTGTTCTATGTACAATCCTTGTTTTATTGATTGCATGTAATATTCTAATTTTCTGAGATTGTGGATTTGGGGTTTTCATGTACTGTAAGCCATATTCATCACAATTATGACAAATCACGGCTTGAACTATCTTGCTTTGCATGGAATGAGTCTATCTCATATATTATTTTTTCCTTTTAAATTGCATTAGTGAAATAAATTATTTTTTGCACGATATTCAAATTTTTCGAGTATCACCTGTACATAACCTTCTCCCTGGACTTGATAGAGTTTCACTTGATACCAATATGAGTCCCTCCCTGGCTTCTTCCATCCCATCGCCCAAAAGCCCTAAACCCCTAAATCCCATTCTTACCCACCCACTTTACATTTTGGACTCAGTTGAACTTTCTGGGGGTTTTATATCACCACACCTTCCTTTGCTTAAAATTCTCCCAATCCTTCCTCTTCATACACTCTGCCTCCTATATTATGGGTCCCTCATCCTACACCCCTAAGGTTTCATTATACTTCTGTGTCAACCAGTCTTGTTGATGTAAAACTGTTTGCTTTCTTACAATGCTTTATGTATTCTTGAAAATGTTCAAACAACCTATGTAAAAGAACTGACAACATATAATAGATTATAGGATTTATAAAAAACAAAGCATATGTGGATATCTTTTGCTGCTTTTGTCTTTGGAAATTTTAATGGGAGAGTTTATCATATCTGTGCATCTTTGTCTTGTTTTTCATTCTTTACAAGTCTAGAGGTGCACCGTAAAGTATGCCTCCATAAGTCTGTATCTGATACTCTACCCCCCCTAATGCCATGTGGGAAAGACAATTACCATGCCAAGCAGCTGCTGGTCATAGGTGTACTGCATGATTCTTTTTACTGTCATCTCCTAGGGATGATTAATGAGCTTTCTACATTTTTTGTAGAAATTTTATAATAGAGGTCACAGTAGCATTTTGACATTCCATTCTGCAGCCTGAATATATTTGTTCATTTGCAAGTATTTCTGAGTTTATTTTATTAAAATAAATATGTCAAGAGTGAAATATGGAGGCTGCCATTGCTGACCTCTAGAAATGCTAGTTGCCTGGCTGTCAAGTTGATCTTTCGATTTAAAACTTTCAGTCACTGACTTGAAACAACTATTGAGATCAGGACTTTGAACTTTTCACTAACTTTTCTGATGTCTATACTTGCCTCACGTCAATGAATGTCAGTAAAAAAGCTGGGCAAATGGCATTTTCTGAAGGATTTTAGCAATGGCAGGTTTGCTTAAATGTTAAAAAGCTGGAATGATGAATATAGAGTTTAGGAGGAAGTTTTACGAGGAATAGTGATTGCTTGAACCGTTTTCTTCTATTTATTAGATGAGAAATTACAAAAAAAAAAAATTGCTGTTTGGTCAGTGTGCTAAAGAGCTATTTCTGGGCTGTCTAACCAGACAGCCCAGCATGCACTGCACACACTGATGCATGTGAGCCCCCTGGTCTGCATTAATAAAATAATTATTGATACAATAAGGAAATGGACCTCTCTACCAATAAATATTAGACTTGTGCAATTCGTTTAGTTCCAAATTTGTTTTTTTAACAAATTTAGACAAATTTGTTAATTTGGAAATATCCGAATTTTTGAATTTCCAAATTTTTCCAAATATTGGAAAATTTGAAAATGCAAAAATTTGGAAATTTAAAAATTCTAAATTTCGATAATTCGAAAAATTGGAAATTCAAAATTTGGAAATTCAGAAATTCGAAATTTCGGAAATTCGAAAATCCAAAAATTTCTGAATTTCGCGAATTCCAAAAATAAGAATCCAAAGTTAACAATTATCGGTAATAACGAATACCGTATCTAAACAAATGGCACGTAACGAATAATAGAAAATAACAATAATAATAATAATAATAATAAAAAATTATTATTATTTATTATTTTTTCGTTCTGCTCAATTTGTTTAGATGCAGCATTTATTATTTTGGAAAATTCGTAACTTCAGATAAATTTGTATTTGTTACGTTCACTAACAGCCAAATTTGAAAGGAAATTCTACTACCTATAATTTAATAGTTAGTTATTATTAGTTAGTTAGTTTTTATTTCAAATTTTTGGATTTTCGTTCTTTCGAATTTCCGGATTTTCCTTTCTTATTTTCGGATATTAAAATTTTTGGATTTTCAAATTTTCAAATTTCCGGATTTTCAAATGTTCGAATTTATAAATTCCGAATTTTCAAATTTACGAATTTTGAATTTACAAATTTTCAAATTTACGAATTCCGAATTTTCGAACTTACGAATTTCCGAATTCCGAATTTTCAGAGTTCTGAATTTCCAAAATAAATTTAATTTTTTTGTTCAACTGACAGTTCCCTGCATCAACACAAATGATGTTGATGTAGGGATCTCTCCCACTGTTCTATTGTATTCTGACAGCAGGGGACCCGCCCCCTCAATTTCCTTATTAGAATACACAGATCAACACTGCGGCCGTTGGCAGAAAGCGCTGATCGAATGATGGTTTTCCAGAATGACTTTTTGACATCTGTTGATAGTGGTACACACGGACCGAAATTCATCCAGTGGAGGAGGATTAGAACACCTGTCTGTTTTAATTGCTGTCTGTGCCCCTATAAGGGAGATTCTGTCATTGAAAGTAAAAAAAAAATAAAAAAAAATTGGGTTGACATCAGAACATTAAAGCGGAAGTAAACCCATCGATTGAACAGTTTCAAAAACCAGTTACATTCCCGGCATGCCGGAATGCTAACTGCCACATTGGTTGTGCTCTCAACCAAACTGTCAAACCATCCAATGGCTGGTGTCATAACTGATCACATGTGCAGCATCATGGCAGTTGAAGATTAAACAGAGGCCAAGATGACAGCTTCCTTGCCTGAAAATGATAGGAGGGTTTACTTCCACTTTAATAGAAGGGAAATCTTCCAATGGGGACCCTAGTTGTGGTGACCCTGTTTTGGCTATAGGATAGGAAATAAAGGTAAATCTCCCTTATGGGGTGGCAAAAAAATCTGCCAGCCTTTTGTGATATTTTAAGGCGCAGTCCTATGTTTCATGATTCTTATAAGGCCAGGAGAATCACAATCAAGTAATGGTTCCAAATTTCCTGGAACCCATTTTTTGTATTGCCATTTATCCACACCGTAGAGAATGGGAGAGCTCTCAACTATTATTTTATAACTTGTAATAATTGATCACTTCAGCTCCGGAAGAATTACCCCCCTTCATGACTAGGCCGGTTTTTGCGATACGGCACTGCCTTACTTTAACTGACAATTGCTCTGTCATGCGGCGCTGTACCCAAATAAGAGTTATGACTTTATTTTTCCCCCCACAAATAGAGCTTTCTTTTGGTGGTATTTGATCACCTCTCTGGGTTTTATTTTTTACGCTTTAAAGAAAAAAAAGACCTACAATTTAAAAAAAAAATAATAATTTTACTTTCTGCTATTAAACTTCTCCAATAAAAAAATATTTATTTTTTTACATTTCTTCATCAATTTTGGCCAATATGTATTCTGCTACATATTTTTGGTAAAAAAATCCCAATAAACGTATATTGATTGGTTTATGCAAAAGTTATAGCGTCTAAAAACTATAGGATATTTTTATGGAATTTTTATTTATTTTTTTACTAGTAATGGTGGTGATCAGCAACTTATAGCGGCACTGCGATATTGCGATGGACAGTCAGGACACTAACTGACACTTTTACAGTGGTAGTGCTAAAAAAATATGCAATATCACTGTACTAATGACACTGGCTTAACATCAGGGGTTAACATCAGGGGCGATAAAAAGTTTAAATGTGTTCCTAGCTGGTGTTTTACTAAATTGTGGGAGGTGCTTGTACTAGGGGAAGGCATAGATCCGTGTCCCTGCTTTGCAGGAACACAGGATCCATGCATTTCCCACTGACAGAACGACAATCTGCCTTGTTATCTGCCTGTTTAACGAACAATCGGCGGGTGCCGGCAGACATCAAAGTTGCGCTGAATAATCACAGCGGGAGCTGGCCAGTGTCGGTGCACCTGCGCGCCCCCAACCCGGAAGTGCTGGATCACGTACTATGTACGTGATCCAGTGCAGGAGAGTCACCTTGCTGCGGTATATGTACAGTATACGGTCAGAAAGCAGTTAATCCAGGATGAAAGATATGGCATTTTTTCCAGCAAAGTATTTATATTATAAATTTGATACTGGCTGGCAGTAGACATTACATATTTCACCAAAAATTCTCTGCAGGTGAATCAATCATTTGAAACATATGCACCAGCAAGTTACACCTGCAGTGAATGTTTGGGGAATGTCAAATTTTTAAATATGCCTCCTAATCACTTTCCGTATCACACCTGTAACCCCCTTATGGACCACAGCAGTTTTTGCATTACTTCTATGAACTTTTATATTTGGCAAAAACTTTGCCATTACTTAAGGTATAAGATGATTTTTTTTTTGGTAGTGTATTGCAAAAAATGCATGCTTTTTTAAAATAGTGCTCTTTAAAAAAATTGCGTTACTGTAGAATAAAATATTTTCTATAATTTGTCTTATTTAAAATGACAGTAAAATTATGATTCTGGTACGAAGCATTACAAAGTTATTTACAATTGAAATAACGTTTTTTTTTTTTTTTTTTTCAGTTTACGGCCTTTGTAAATGCGACACCAAAAAATTAATTAAAAAAATGAATAAACACAACAAATAAAAATGAAAAAAAAGGGAGAATGGGAAGAAACAGTTAATTATGGCTGATTAGGATAAACTAAAGGTTAAAAAGGCAATAAATAGACAAATTAACCACTTGACCACTGGGCACTTAAACCCCCTTAATAACCAGACCAATTTTCAGGTTTCGGTGCTCTCACATTTTGAATGACAATTACTCAGTCATACAACACTGTACCCATATGAAATTTTTGCCCTTTTTTTCACACAAATAGAGCTTTCTTTTGGTGGTATTTAATCACTGTTGGGTTTTTTTTTTTTTTGCGCTATAAGAGAAAAAAGACTGAAAATTTTGTAAAAAAATTATTTTTTTTTCGTTTCTGTTATAAAATTTTGCAAATTACTATTTTTTCTTCATAAATTTTGGCCAAAATTTATACTGCTACATATCTTTGGTAAAAATAAGTACAAATTGGTGTATATTATTTGGTCTTTGTGAAAGTTATAGAGTCCACAAGCTATGGTGCCAATATCTGAAAATTGATCACACCTGAAGTACTGACGGCCTATCTCAATTCTTGAGACCCTAACATGCCAGAAAAGTACAAATACCCCCCAAATGACCCCTTTTTGGAAAGAAGACATTCCAAGGTATTCAGAAAGAGGCATTGTGAGTTTTTTGAAGTTGTCATTTTTTCCCACAATTCTTTGCAAAATCAAGATTCTTTTTTTCTCTTTTTTTTTTTTCACAAAATTGTCATATTAGCAGGTTATTTCTCACACACAGCATATGCATTCCACAAATTACACCCCAAAACACATTCTGCTATTACTCCCGAGTATGGCGATACCACATGTGTGAGACTTTTACACAGCGTGGCCACATACAGAGGCCCAACATGCAGGGAGCACCTTCAGGCGTTCTGGAGCACCAAGGTCAATTCTGACATTTCTCTCCTACATGTAAAAATCATCATTTATTTGCTAGAAAATTACATAGAACCCCAAAACATTATATTTTTTTTTAGCAAAGACCTTAGAGAATATAATGGTGGTTGTTGCAACTTTTTATCTCGCACGATATTTGCGCAGCAATTTTTTTAACGCGTTTTTTACGGAAAAAAAATGTTTTGTGCTTAAAAAAAAAAAAAAACAGTAAAGTTAGCCCAATGTTTTTGCATAATGTGAAAGATGAAGTTACGCCGAGTAAATAGATACCTAACATGTCGCCCTTAAAAATTGCACACACTCGTGGAATGGCGCCAAACTTCGCTACTTAAAAAATCCCCATAGGCGACGCTTTAAATATTTTTACTGGTTACATGTTTTGAGTTACAGAGGAGGTCTAGGGCCAAAATGATTGCTCTCGCTCTAACGTTCGCAGAGATACCTCACATGTGTGGTTTGAAAACCGTTTTCATATGTGGGCGGGACTTACGTATGCGTTCGCTTCTGTATGCGAGCTCACGGGGACAGGGGCGCTTTAAAAAAAAAAAAATTATTCTTCATTTTACTTTATTTTAGTTTGACATGTTTTTCCGCCCTAAACATTTTTTTGATCACTTTTATACCTATTACAAGGAACGTAAACATCCCTTGTAATAGGAATATGGCATGACAGGTCCTCTTTACAGTGAGATATGGGGGGGGTGTCAATAAGACCCCACATCTCACCTCTAGGCTGGGAAGCCTGAAAAAAAAACAAAAAAAAAAAACAACAATCCTGGCTTTGATCGTAGCGGTGAGTCGGCAGAAGCACCGGAGGGCGGCTTCTAGAGTTAAGCAACCACCTTGTCGACGTTATTTGTCGGCAGGTGGTTGTTAAGTGGTTAAGTTCATTTTTTCCTCATTAATGTACACACAGCACCCCATATTGACAGAAAATCACAGAATTGTTGACATTTTTGCAGATTTATTAAAAAAGAAAAACTGAAATATCACATGGTCCTAAGTATTCAGACCCTTTGCTGTGACACTCATATATTTAACTCAGGTGCTACTCTGGGAGGGCGACTGTTACATAAGAACACTGTGCATATTGTATCAATATGTTTAAAAATTGATTTTGGAACCTTGCATGGGGAATCGGGCATAACATAGAGGAGTTTGGGAAAATAGATCATTTTAATGACATTGACCCTTCCCATGAGGTCTAGAGGCAAATCCATCCATTCTTTAGTTTGTAATTGCAATTGTGACAGTAAGGGCTACAAGTTGTTATTAATATAGATAGAGGTAATTGAACTACAATACCCAAATATCTAAATGAGGGGACAAACTGTAGTCTGGTGAACTAAGGGTATAACAGCTTGGTCTAAAGGAAAAATAATGGATTTGTCCCAGTTCACCCGAAAGCCAGAATAATCTCCAAAGGTATCGATTTCAGACAAAAGATTTTTTAGGGAATCATGAGGGTAAACCAGGTGTACTAAAGTATCATCTGCGTACAAAGGAATACGTTCCTCTATAGTACCAATGGGGAAACCTCTGATTAAAGGGTCGCTACGGATGCGTGGGGCAAAGGGTTCCATAGCTAAGGAAAATAGGCCCAACTCTATGTTTAATGTCCCTTTAAATATTTCCATGGGCAAAGCTTGCTGGGCGTGCTGTATTAACTGTAGGTAGGTGACATTATGAACGTTGCCTCAACCAGAGGAAGCTTTGAATTCATTCATAGAACACAAAGCTCCCATTTTAAAGTCTGGGCAGCACTCAACCCGACTCTATTTTGTTCTGGGAGTGGGACAGCAACATAGCGCTGTATATTGTATGTAGCTGAGGCTACATGCAGTTAATGCAGAATGAATGCCCAACAAGCACACATGTTGGTGCAGTAAATAGTTTGTTTGGGCCACCTTGGCCCCTACAAACTGTTTAACCACTTGCCTACTTCGCACATTTACCCCCTTCCTGCCCATGCCAATTTTTAGCTTTCAGCACTGTCACACTTTGAATGACAATTGCCCTGTCATGCAACACTGTACCCAAACTAAATTGTTCTCATTTTTTTTCACACAAATAGATCTTTCTTTTGATGATATTTGATCACCACTGGGTTTTTTATTTTTTGTTAAACAAACAGAAAAAGACCAATTTTTTTTCAGAATTATAACATTTTGCAAACAAGTAATTTTTTTCCTTCACTGATGTGCACTGATGAGGCTACACTGATGGGCACTGATAGGCTGCACTTATGGGCACTGATAGGCTGCACTGATTGGCAGCACTGGTGGGCACTGATTGGCAGTACTGGTGGGCACTGTTGGGACTGCACTGCTAATCAGGACACAGTCAGTGCTGTGTTGACATCCGTGATCAGCTGTCATTGGACTCTACTTCTCACGTGGTAAAGGGCCGCTGTGATTGGCCCTTTACCTCGATCTGTGATCAGCTGAGTCCTTTCAGACTTGGCAATCACATAGCGCACCGCAGGAAGCGCAATCACTGGAGAACTTCAATAGATGCCCTCCCGGCAAAGTAATCCTGCGCTGTAGCCATCATTCGGTTATAGCGCAGGCGGCAACATGTTAAAGGGGCATGAAAAGTGGAGTTAGGCTTGGTTCACACTGGTGCAATTTCAGATGTGACTTGAGTCACATAGAATCGCATGACAATGGAAATCACATTGTTTTCAATGATGCCCTTTCATATCAATGCAGCACAGTATGGCACAATTTCGAAAAAGGATCCTGTGCATTTTTCGTGCAGTTCCAGAGTGATCTTGGCCCCATAAAATATGCAAACCAAATCCAAAATTCAACTAAGTCACACTACATAATTGCAGTCACAGTAGTGTGAACCTAGCCTTACCTGGCAGCACCTGCAGATGAAGTTCATTCCTTTGATCTGCAGATAAATTAAACAGATTAGATACTAAGTAACAGGGTTACTTTGTATCTCTCTTTTTCACATCTGAACTCTGTTGATAAACACTGAGTCAAACAGTTCTTTTTTTACAACTCCAGCTTCTATAGCTGCTGTATGTACACAGAAACTCCTGGCTTCATTTTCAGGGGTGAGTGTTGCCAGCAGTTGGGAGGAGAAGGGCACAGCAGAGGGGCAGAAGGACTGGAGATGCTACACACATCCTGTGTACTTTGATGAGGTTTTGTGAGCATGTATAGTATGTCAAGTGTCCTCCAGTGGGTAAGGATCCATGCTAACAATTATTATAATATACTTTTCTTCTCTGGATTGACTGTTGATATATACTATAAAGTTAAGGACTTTATAATCACATTTAGGAATCCTAAACTTTCCACTGTATATTAAAAAATGAAGAAAAAAAAAGGTGATTCAATGCTATAGGGGTCCAGATCAACGTGTGCATCCTAATATTTTGCTAAAAATAAATTGACGTGATGAAGTTTCTATTAATTTAATGTTTAATAACTATGTTTTTTTGGGGCTTTGATATTTCGTTGACAATGTTATTAGACTAGATAAACTATCCTGAATGTTAAATGAATCACTGTAATTTATTTATTAGTTTTTGGTTATGCTGCCATTTCCCGCTTTTTGAGTTTGTAGTGGCTTATGCTCTGAAGAGTGGGGTTCAAAAGTTCAAAGTTCAGTATTTTTAAAGCCCAGTTGAAGCAATCAAACTAATTCTAAATATGACTGTACTGTCCAAGTGGCAACAGTTTTTGAAAATAAATTTAGTTAAACTGTCCTTATTTTTGTTGTGAGTGATCTAGTGCCTATGCATATGTATTGTATAACGTATAGTCTACATATGAGCCAGATAGCCCAAATAATGCTCTACTTTTAATATATATATATATATATATATATATATTTTTTGGTTTTATTAGTTTTAAATTATTTTTCATTCAATTATTATACACACATAAAAACTTTTATATCATTTCAAAAGTACATATAAACATTACATTGTATTAAATAAAACAAAACATTTACACCAAAATGGATCTATCCTGTAGCACATTAATTTCCCTCTCTCTTTCTTCCCCCCTCTCTTTCAACTCTCCCTTTCCCCTTTCCTCTTTTCTCTCCCTTCCTTCCTCCCTACTTCCCTTTCCTCTCCTCCCCCCCTCCCTCATCCCATATTCCTTCCAAAAAAAAAACCACTCCAAATGATATATTAAGTGAACCACCCCATTTTTGCCCACTTCAATACTTTTTAGAATACTTTGTGTTTTTATAAATAAATTCTGTGGTATAACTCTTTCCTTGTTATTTATGAGGGGGAGAGAGAGAGTCTCTTCTCTCAACCACCATTTATAGTTCCCCACTGATCATCCATTTCGCCCGTGAAAATAAATAAAAATAAAAAACGCCATAACGTGAAACTAAACTCTACCCTGACCCTCCATCTTTTTATCCTTCTCAAGGATATTTATTGACTATTTATTATACTATTTTTGTTAAATCTTAAAACCCTACTCGAAGAAAAAAACAAAAAAAAGTTCCCTATAAGTGATTTGACAACCTACCTCCACCCTTTTAATAAATTTATGAGGAGGAGAGAGCCACACCTCTCTACCGCCATTACGTTCTACCAGCTGTGTGTCCCAAGAGAAAAAAAAAAGGAGAAAGGGGGGGGGGTTGATTCTCCCTTACTGGAGGGAGGGGGAGGGGTGGGAAATAAATCCCTAAATACTGCTCTTGCCTCCCATATACCTCACATATACCGGGGAGTGTTTAAACTCCAACCAACCTTTCCAAATAGTAGTAAATCTAGTTTTGGAATTGTTGTGCAAGTGAATTACTTCTTCCATAAACCTTTTTTATCTACCTCCCTCAACCAATCCTGTATTGTCGGTGCTTGCTTTGACTTCCACTGTTTCGGAATTAATACCTTCGCTGCGTTTAGTAAAAATGGGATAATTGCTGCTCTGTATTTTTTCCTTGGGAGGTCCATCGCATGGACCAGGCACTGCCATGGGTCCAATCTGATTTCATTCCCACTGATTTTCTTAATTATATCTAATACTTCCACCCAGTATGGCTGGATCCTAGGGCACTGCCACCATATATAAGCATGGGTTCCTACCCCCCCGCACTCCCTCCAGCATAGAGGTGTACTTTTAATATTGTTTGATCAGACTTCATTTAACACTAGGTACTTCACTTTCATTTTTTTTTTTTTCAAACGTTTTTCTTAAAGGAGAATTAGTTAATAGGGCCCCCTGATTCCTCTCGTATTGAATCATATTGTAGCTTTACTGTTTGCCTCCATTTTGTAATATAAATCCTGTAATATAAAGCGCTATATAAATTCTGTGTTATAATAATAATAACACTAAATGTTCATATATTTGGTTAGCTGTACTTTGGTAAATACTGATAAGATCACATTTTTGACTTAAAGATAAATTGTTTGTTGTCCTGTTACCATTTAAATTGGTAATTGTATCATTTGTAGACCCTTCCCTAATTTCCATGTTTTACTCTTGCAGCTTGATCGCCTGACAGGGAAGGCATGTGGTGAAGGCAGGAGAGCAAGCAATGGAAGTTGTGAATGGCGATCTTAACAGCCACTCAGATGTGATCCTCAATGGGTACATGAACAAAAGTTTTCAGTCCAGTCCCAAGGAGAACGAGACAGGCACTATGGCAATTTGTGAGCTTCACCACTGTGAAGTCAGTGGGGTTTCCACTCAGCTTCAAGGCGAGGATACTACACACAGGTATGAGAAGAAAGCAAAAGGGACCCGAATCTGGAGGTTTGTCAGTAGACGGAGAGCTAATTCTGGGCGTAGTAAAAGACCTCAGTCTATGATACTCACAAGTGAGATCAGTGAGCCCAAGCCTAAACTGTCTTTCATGGACAAAGTGAGATCATTTAAAAGACTGAGATCTGCAACTTTTTCCAAGAGTTCTGTCCTTCGTAATTCCAAAGCAAAGGTCCCCAGTCAACCATCAGAAGACATAGAACTTACCATACCAAGTGCTTTATTTAGGACAAGAAAATATGCTGATGGCCAAAGACCATACAGACATTCTTATGCAGGCTACATTGATGACCTTGATACCTCATTTGAAGATGTAGAGTTAAACATTAGCATTTCTGAATGTTTTCCTAGTGAAAACAAGTGGTTAAGGGATATAGATGGTGAAATGAATGGAAATTCTGACGATTTGGACAATGAAAATTTTGGCAGCAATCGTAGATGGCCATTGGTTAACACTAAGAGCTCAACTATTGCTGAAGGAGAAATCCAAAGGCGAGGACTTAAAATGGCACCAGAACATCGCAGAGGAAGGAGCTCTTATATGTGGAGTTACATAAAGGGCCTATCAGTGCCCACAAAAGATGCAAAGGGATTTGAGAAATTTCAAGGCAGTACATTGGAAAATGGAAATGACACAAGTGATAGTATTTCTTCTGCTGAAAAAGATCAAAGATTACAGGACAATGTGACTAAATCACCTGACACTGGAAGCAGTGGGAAATCAAAAAACTTTGGTGGGGTATTTAAGTTTTTCAGCAACGTGGCAGAAGCAGCTAGGAAATGGAGGGGCTCCACTAGGTCATCTACATCAGATGATCAGGTTTCTCAGTCAACTCCACGAACTCCTAGAATGCAGAACTACTTTATCAAAGAACCTTTAGTCATTGAAAATGAGAATGCATTGATTTTTCTTTCTGAGATTCCTCGGTCTACAGATTCCCGCGTGTGGGAGAATCACCATCTCATGGATAATGCACCAGTTCAGGAAATTTTACCCACCATCAAAACAGAAGAAGACACAAATAATCCAGAGTTATACACTCCAAAAGTATTGGATGATGACACATCATATTTAAACGATACTTGTGTGAAAGAAGTTCCCCAAAAACCAACACAAGAAATGTTTGAATTGTCACAACCTGAGGAAAATGGCAGCCATGATGTTTCCAGTCTGAGCTCAGATACTTCTGATGAAAATTCCCAAATACAAACTATAAATAAGTCACAATTGGATGAAGCATTTGAGAAAAATCCTGAAACCATGATTATGTCAAGTCTGAATGATACCCAAGATGAAGATGTATTTGAATGTAGTGAATCTCAGTTTAGTTTGTCAACTTCAGTCTCATCCAGTGAAGAGGTAATCTTCTTACTCTTATAGTTACAGTTAACTCTAGCATCTTTTTTCAACACATGTATGTTTGCATGTTTATGTCATAAAGTATCAACATAAAGTAAATAGTCAAACGTGTATCAATGTAGAAACGGTGTACTTATACATACTGTTTATGTATGTATATATATATATATATATGTGTATATATATATATATATATATATATATATATATATATATATATATATATATACCGTATATACTCGAGTATAAGCCGAGTTTTTCAGCACATTTTTTTGTGCTGAAAATGCCCCCCTCGGCTTATACCTTTTTTGCGCCTGATCTCCCGGACTTTGGGGACCCGGTACCGATTGGCCGTAGGTCCCCTGGACCCCAATCTCGGCAAACATGTAGCCTCACTCTTCCTCTACATGTGTGCAAAGTTTGTTGTCCGGAAGACCTACGGCCGGGGAGCACCGATTTTTCAAAGCCGGGAACCCCTTCCATAGACTCTCATGTTAAACGCTAATTTCTCTGGTGATTTTGGGGACCCGGTACCGGCCGGTCGTAGGTCCCCTGGACCCGAAACTTGGCACACATGTAGCCCCATTTCTCCTCTATAAGTGTGCAAAGTTTTTTTCTAGGGGAAATACAGCCGGGGAGCACCGATTTTTCAAAGCCGGGCACCCCTTCCCTTCCATAGACTCCCATGTTAAACGTCAGTCTAGTCATGGACACAGTGAGGCATGGGCACAGTGAGGCAAAGTGAGGCACAGTGAGGCATGCAGATGGACACCCTAGGCTTATACTCGAGTCAATACGTTTTCCCAGTTTTTTTGTGGTAAAACTAGATGCCTCGGCTTATATTCAGGTCGGTTTATACTCGAGTATATACGGTGTATATATATATATATATATATATATATATATATATATTAATTTAGTATATAGTGACATATAGTGACATTAGGGTGTTCCGGATCACTAGCCACACTTGTAAAAGCAAAAAGGCAAACAAAAAAATGCTTATTTGTCAGTATGAGGAAACAAAACTGTTCATCAATCTCTTGAACAACGCAAAACCTTGGCTCACCACCATCATAAACTTGCCCCATAACATGTAAAATAAGTCTCCACCTGCTTCAGAGGTCCAAAGAAAAGTTCAACACAGCTCAGCAGTGTCCCAGTAACCAAACAGCACACAGCTTATTTCACAGGTATGCCCTGCTCCACACCACACCTTATGGACACCTGCTGACTGCTTCCTGCCATTTTCAGCCTCTCTCACAGAACCAAGATACCTGTAGTCAGGGATGTAGGCTTTTCCCACCCAAAATCACTCAGAGCCTCCAAATTCTGGGACCCATATCAGGAATTAACAATCCTGAGAAAATTGTAAATAATTTTTCCCCCTCTGCCCGATCACCCTGGAACCCCTTACCCTGTATAGGTGACAATCCCAAAGTACTCCAACTGTCTCATGTTGTCTCCCTTAAATGGACCACAACCAAAAGAATGGGGGTCCATATCTCCCACTCAGGACCCACCCCTGGAGTCCTGTACATCAGCCCTCAAAATTTTCCCTCACCTGCTTGCATTTGGCGAGTGGAAATTAGTGGAGGGCGAGTGTGGAGCAGGGGCGGATTGGGCTGACAGTTTGCTAGCTGACCGCTTCTGGAAGCGGTATGGCCACTCTGATGTCCTGTAAAAAAGGCCGCACCACTTCTGGCGGCTGGATCACACAGAGCGGGGAACTCCCGATGAGACATGGCTTCTTAATGAATAGCCGGGCGCTGTCAAACAAAGTCCCGCCTCCTGGACCGGCATTGGAACAGTGTGCTGTCTATTAGAGTAGCCAGTCCAGGAGGCGGGACTTCGTTTGACAGCAGTCGGCTATTCATATAGAAGCCATGTCTCAGTGGGAGATCCCCCTCTGTGCGACCCGGCCGCCAGATCCTTCTGACAGTTTCCTGGCTGCACCGATGGGCAATTATATGCATAACTTATGGACAATGATAGGCTGCATCGATGGGCAATGATATGGTGCACTGATGGTCAATGATAGGCTGCATTGATGGGCACTGATATGCTGCACTTATGGGCACTGATATGTTGCACAAATGGGAAATGATAGGCTGAATTGATGGGCACATATAAGGCTGCACTGGTGGGAAATGATATGCTGCACTTATGGGCAATGATAGGCTGCACTGATGGGCAATGATATGCTGCGCTTATAGGCACTGATAGGCTGCACTGATGAGCAATGATATGCTGCACTGATGGGCAATGATATGCTGCACTTATGGGCACTGATATGCTGTACTACTGGGCAATGATAGGCTGCATTAATGGGCAATGATACACTGCACTGATGGGCAATGATAGGCTGCATTGATGGGCACTGATATGTTGCACTTATGGGCACTGATAGGCTGCACTGATGGGCAATGATACTCTGCACTAATGGGCAATGATAAGCTGCACTGATGGGCACTGATAGGCTGCACTGACGGGCAATGATATACTGCACTGATAGGCAATGACAGGCTGCATTGATGGGCACTGATAGGCATTGATAAGGCTGTACTGATGGGCACTAATAGGCTGTACTGATGGGCACTGATAAGGCTGCACTGATGGCCACTGATGAGGCGGCACTAATGGCCACTGATGATGTGGAGCTGATAAGCTACACTGATAAGGCAGCACTGATGGGCGCTAGTAGGCTGCATGGATGGCCACTGATAGTTACATAGTTACATAGTAGGTGAGGTTGAAAAAAGACACAAGTCCATCAAGTCCAACCTATGTGTGTGATTATATGTCAGTATTACATTGTATATCCCTGAATATGTGGAATTCCACATCCTTGCCACTCTTACAGTAAAGAACCCTCTTCGCAGTTTAAAGTTGAACCTCTTTTCCTCTAATTTTGGCCACGTGTCTTATTAAACTCCCTTCCGTGGAAAAGTTTTATCATTATTGTGGGGTCACCAGTACGGTATTTGTAAATTGAAATAATATCCCCTCTCAAGCGTCTCTTCTCCAGAGACAATAAGTTCAGCGCTCGTAACCTTTCCTCATAACTAATGTCCTCCAGTCCCTTTATTAGTTTTGTTGCCCTTCTCTGTACTCGCTCCATTTCCAGCACATCCTTCCTGAGGGCTTTATCCCTTGAGTAAATCCCCTTTATAATGCATGCCAATATTCTGTTAGCAGCAGCTTGGCATTGCATGCCATTGCTGAGCCTATCATCTACTAGGACCCCCAGGTCCTTTTCCATCCTTGATTCCCCCAGAGGTTCTCCCCCCAGTGAGTAGGGATGAGCTTCGAGTTCGAGTCGAACTCATGTTCGACTCGAACATTGCCTGTTCGCCCGTTCGCCGAACAGCGAACAAATTGGGGTGTTCGCGGCAAATTCGAAAAATCTATGGGAGAAATCTAAAGTGCTAATTATAAAGGCTTATATGCAAGTTATTGTCCTAAAAAGTGTTTGGGGACCGGGGTCCTGCCCCAGGGGACATGTATCAATGCAAAAAGAAGTTTTAAAAACTGCCGTTTTTTCGGGAGCAGTGATTTTAATAATGCCTAAAATGAAAAAATAAAAGTGAAATATTCCTTTAAATTTCGTACCTGGGGGGTGTGTATGATATGCATGTGAAGTGTCGCATGTTTCCCGTGCTTAGAACTGTCCCTGCAAAAAATGTCATTTTTGAAAGAAAAAAATGCATTTAAAACTGACTCGCGGCTATTAATGAATTGTCGGCTCCCGGCAATACATACAAAAGTCATTGATAAAAAAAAAAAAAAAAAAAAAGCGTGGGGGTTCCCCAGAATTCAATTACCAGGCCCTTGAGGTCTGGAATGGATATTAAGGGAAACCCCGCCGCAAATTTAAAAAAAAATTGACGTGGGGTTCCCCCAAATATCCATTCCAGGCCCTTCAGATCTGGCATGGATTTTAAGGGGAACTCCACCCCAAATTAAAAAAAAAAATGGCGTGGAGTCCCCCTAAAAATCCATACCAGACCCCTTATCCGAGCACGCAACCTGGCCGGCCGCAGGGGAAAAGGGGGGGACGAGAGAGCGGCCCCCCCTCCCTCCTGAACCGTACCAAGCCACATGCCCTCAACATGGGGAGGATGTCCCCATGTTGATGGGGACAAGGGCCTCATCCCCACAACCCTTGCCCGGTGGTTGTGGGGGTCTGCGGGCTTATCGGAATCTGGAAGACCCCTTTAACAAAGGGGACCCTCAGATCCCGGCCCCCCCCTATGTGAATTGGTAAGGGGTACATTGTACCCCTACCATTTCACGAAGAAAGCGTAAAAAAATGTTTAAAAAAACACACAAACACCTTGAAAAAGTCCTTTATTTAAAAAAAAAAAAAAAACATTCCAGCGGTGAAATCCAGTGTCCCGCGGCGATCCCGATGTCCAGCGCTGTCCTTCATTGGTTGTGCCTGAGCGGACCTGATGGGGAACTCCCTCTCAGTATTTTAAATGTATAGACCCGCCCCTTCTAAAGTTCCCCATCAGGTCCGCTCAGCGGACCAGATGCGGAACATGAGAAGGGGCGGGTCTATACATGTATTACCACAGTGAGAGAAGTTCCCCATCAGGTCCGCCCCCTCGGTATGTCGGACCCGCCTACGTCATTGGCTTGAGCGGGGAACTTCCTTCACTGTGTAATTTAAATTTACATAGTGAAGGAAGTTCCCCGCTCAAGCCAATGACGTAGGCGGGTCCGACATACCGAGGGGGCGGACCTGATGGGGAACTGCTCTCACTTTGGTAATACATGTATAGACCCGCCCCTTCTCATGTTCCGCATCTGGTCCGCTGAGCGGACCTGATGGGGAACTTTAGAAGGGGCGGGTCTATACATTTAAAATACTGAGAGGGAGTTCCCAATCAGGTCCGCTCAGGCACAACCAATGAAGGACAGCGCTGGACATCGGGATCGCCACGGGACACTGGATTTCACCGCTGGAATGTTTTTTTTTTTTTTTTAATAAAGGACTTTTTCAAGGTGTTTGTGTGTTTTTTTTAAACATTTTTTTACGCTTTCTTCATGAAATGGTAGGGGTACAATGTACCCCTTACCAATTCACATGGGGGGGGGCGGGATCTGGGGGTCCCCTTTGTTAAAGGGGTCTTCCAGATTCCGATAAGCCCCCCGCCCGCAGACCCCCACAACCACCGGGCAAGGGTTGTGGGGATGAGGCCCTTGTCCCCATCAACATGGGGACATCCTCCCCATGTTGAGGGCATGTGGCTTGGAACGGTTCTCTCGTCCCCCCCTTTTCCCCTGCGGCCGGCCAGGTTGCGTGCTCGGATAAGGGGTCTGGTATGGATTTTTAGGGGGACTCCACGCCATTTTTTTTTTAAATTTGGGGTGGAGTTCCCCTTAAAATCCATGCCAGATCTGAAGGGCCTGGAATGGATATTTGGGGGAACCCCACGTCAATTTTTTTTTAAATTTGCGGCGGGGTTCCCCTTAATATCCATTCCAGACCTGAAGGGCCTGGTAATTGAATTCTGGGGAACCCCCACGTTTTTTTTTTTTTTTTTATCAATGACTTTTGTATGTATTGCCGGGAGTCGACAATTCATTAATAGCCGCGAGTCAGTTTTAAATGCATTTTTTTCTTTCAAAAATGACATTTTTTGCAGGGACAGTTCTAAGCACAGGAAACATGCGCCACTTCACATGCATATCATACACACCCCCCAGGTACGAAATTTAAAGGAATATTTCACTTTTATTTTTTCATTTTAAGCATTATTAAAATCACTGCTCCCGAAAAAACGGCCGTCTTTAAAACTTCTTTTTGCATTGATACATGTCCCCTGGGGCAGGACCCGGGTCCCCAAACACTTTTTAGGACAATAACTTGCATATTAGCCTTTATAATTAACACTTTAGATTTCGAACGTTCGAGTCCATTGTATTTAATACGGTTCTAAAGTTTACACAAACATTTTGTCTGTTCGCAGGTTCTGGTGCAAACCGAACAGGGGGGTGTTCGGCTCATCCCTGCCAGTGAGTAGATGGCATTCATATTTTTGCCACCCAAATGCATTATTTTAAATTTTTCCACATTAAACCTCATTTGCCATGTAGTTGCCCACCACATTCATTTGTTCAGGTCTTCTTGAAAGGTTTCCACATCCTGCTTAGCTATTGCCCTGCTCAGCTTAATATCGTCCGCAAATACAGAGATTGAACTGTTTACCCCATCCCCACTTTCTATCCCTGACCATTCAAAGTACTCCCCATTTATCCCCACCCTCTGAACTCGCCCTTGTAGCCAGTTTTCAATCCATGTACTCACCCTATGGTCCAGGCCAACGGACCTTACTTTGTACAGTAAACGTTTATGGGGAACTGTGTCAAATGCTTTTGCAAAATTCAGATACTCCCCATCTACGGGCCTTCCTTTATCTAAATGGCAGCTCACCTCCTCATAGAAGGTTAATAGATTGGTTTGGCAAGAACGATTCTTCATGAATCAATGCTGATTACTGCTAGTGATACAGTTTTCATTACTAAAATATTGTATATAGTATCTCTTGTCAAAAATCTTGTATATAGTCCCTTATCATCCCCTCCAAGAGCTTGCATACTATTGATGTTAGGCTAACTGGTCTGTAATTCCCAGGGATGTATTTTGCCCCTTTTTTAAAATATTGGTGCTACATTTGCTTTTCTCCAATCAGCTGGTACCATTCCAGTCAGTAGACTGTCAGTAAAAATTAAGAACAATGGTCTGGCACTTACTTGACTGAGTTCCTTAAGGACCCTTGGGTGCAAGCCATCTGGTCCCGGTGACTTATTAATGTTAAGTTTTCCAAGTCTATTTCTAATTCTGTTCTCTGTTACCCATGGGGGTGCTTCCTGTGACGTGTCATGAGGATAAACACTGCAGTTTTGGTTACTGAAGCCCCCTGATTCCCTTGTGAAGACTGAGGAGAATAAATTCAATACCTTCACCATCCCCCCATCCTTTGTAACCAAATTTCCTTCCTCATTCTTTATGGGGCTAATATGGTCTGTTCTCCCTTTTTTACTGTTTATATACTTAACCACTTCAGCCCCGGAAGATTTTGCCCCCTTCCTGACCAGAGCACTTTTTACAATTTGGCACTGCGTCGCTTTAACTGACATTTGCACAGTCATGCAATACTGTACCAAAACAAAATTTGCATCCCTTTCTTCCCCACAAATAGAGCTTTCTTTTGGTGGTATTTGATAACCTCTGCGGTTTTTATTTTTTGCGCTATAAAATAAAAAAAGAGCGACAGTTTTGAAAAAAAAATATTTTTTACTTTTTGCTATAATAAATATACCCAAAAATGTTTTTAAAAAGCTAATTTATTCATCAGTTTAGGTAAATAGATATTCTTCCACATATTTTTGGTAAAAAAAAAACGCAAAAAGCGTATTTTGATTGGTTTGCGCAAATGTTATAGCGTCTACAAACTATGGCAAAGATTTATGGCATTTTTAAAAAAATTTTTTTTTTACTAGTAATGGCAGTGATCTGCAATTTTTAGCAGTACTGCGACATTGTGACGGACAGATCAGACACTTTTGACACATTTTTGGGACCATTGAAATTTATACAGCGATCAGTGCTATAAATATGCACTAATTACTGTGTAAATGTCACTGGTAGGGAAGGGGCTAATACTAGGGGGTGATCAAGGGGTTTAATGTGTGTTCCCTCAGTGTGTTCTAACTGTATGTTGATAGGACTGACTGGACTGACTGGGGGAGGAGACATATCATTGTTCCTACTTATATGTCTCCTCTCCCCTGATAGAACAGGGATTTGTGTGTTTACACACACAAATCCTCGTGCTGGCTCGCGTACACACGATCGCGCGTGGCCAGCGGAGATCGCGTCCGCCGGCCACGCGCATCGGGTCCCCCGCTGTGCAGCGGGCGCGCCCTCTGGCGGCTCTTAAAGAGATTTTGCCTAGCTGTGCCATTCTGTATATCTGCGTGAGCAGGTTGGTAAGTAGTTAAAGAATTTCTTGGGATTTTTTTTGCTTTTCTCCGCTATGTGTCTTTCATGTTATATCTTAGCCACCCTAATTTCACCCTTACATTTCTTGTTGCATTCTTTGTAAAGTCTAAATACTGATGATGATCCCCCAGCCTTGTATTTCTTGAAGGCCTTCTCCTTTGCTTTTATATGCATCTTTACATTGGAGTTAAGCCATCCAGGACTTTTGTTTGCTCTTTTAAATTTATTTCCCAATGGGATGCACTGGCTAATGCCCTTATTTAACCACTTAAGGACCGCCTCACGCTGATATACGTTGGCAGAATGACACGGCTGGGCACATCAACGTACAGGTACATTGCCCTTTAAGAGCCCAGCCGTGGGTCGTGCGCGTGCCGCCGGCGGCGCGCTCGCGACCTGGTTCTGAGCTCCGTGACCGCGCCCGCGGGACGCGCAGACCCAATCGCTGCCGGTGTCACGCGATCGGGTCATAGAGCTGAAGAACGGGGAGAGGTGAGTGTAAACAAACCTTTCCCCGTTCTTCTCCGTGGCATGTCAATGATCGTCTGTTCCCTGTCATCGGAACAGACGATCAGTGACGTGTTATGTGTAGCCACACCCCCTACAGTAAGAATCACTTCTTAGGGTACACTTAACCCCTACAGCGCCAGCTAGTGGTTAACCCCTTCACTGCCAGTGTCATTTTCACAGTAACCAGTGCATTTTTATAGCACTGATCGCTATGAAAATGACAATGGTCCCAAAAATGTGTCAAAAGTGTCCGATGTGTCTGCGATAATGTCGCAGTCGCGAAAAAAATCGCTGATCGCCGCCATAACTAGTAAAAAAATATATTTGATTAAAATGCCATAAAACTACCCCCTATTTTGTAAACGCTATAACTTTTGCGCAAACCAATCAATAAACGGCGATTGCGATTTTTTTTTACCAAAAATATGTAGAAGAATATGTATCGGTCTAAACTGATGAAAAAATATGTTTTTTTTTATAGATATTTTTGGGGGATATTTATTATAGCAAAAAGTAAAAAATATTGCATTTTTTTTCAAAATTGTCGCTCTATTTTTGTTTATAGCGCAAAAAATAAAAACCGCAGAGGTGATCAAATACCACCAAAAGAAAGCTCTATTTGTGGGAAAAAAAGGACGCCAATTTTGTTTGGGAGCCATGTCGCACGACCGCGCAATTGTCAGTTAAAGCCACGCAGTGCCGAATCGCAAAAAGGGGCCTGGTCTTTATGCTGCATATTGGTCCGGGGCTTAAGTGGTTAATATTCTCTTAAAGCAAACCCATCTCTCCTCTCTGTTCTTTGTTCCTAAGATTTTATCCCAATTTATATCTTCTAGCAAGGTTCGTAGTTTAGGGAAGTTGGCTCTTTTGAAATTCAGTGTCTTTGTATTCCCCTTATGTTTTCTATTTGTGTGATTTATACTTAAGCTAATTAACCTGTGATCGCTGTTTCCTAAATTTCCCATTATTTCTACAACCGTGATCAGGTCTGTATTGTTAGTAATCAGTAGGTCTAGTAACGCTTTGTTTCTGATGGGGCGGCAATGATGGATACTGATATACTGCACTGATGGGCACTTATGAGGCTGAACTGATAAGGCAGCACTGATATGCTGCACTGATGGGCACTAATATGCTGCACTGATGGGCACTAATAGGCTGCACTGATGGGCACTAATAGGCTGCACTGATGGGCACTAGTAGGCTGCACTGATGGGTACTGATAAGGCTGCACTGATAGCCACTGATGAGACCATGTTAAGGGGCGGACTTAGGAGCGGGACAGGGTAGGGATTGGGAGGGGAAACTGGTGGCGACTACAGCCCCGTACACACGGTCGGACTTTTGGCGAACAAACTTCATTTTGAGCAAGTTGGACCAACAATCCGACCGTGTGTACGCTCCATCGGACAAACTTTTTTTTATTTTTTCTTGTTTTCATTGGACAAAAGTTGGGTCTGCAAACGGACAAACTTTTGCCCAACAAAAGTCCGATGGAGCAAAGTCCGACCGTGTGTAAAGAAAACCATCGAACTTTTGTCCGATGGACAACAATTTGGTCAACAATAGCAGAAGTTGACCAAAGGGTGGCGGTAAAGAGCCGAAAAGAGCAGAAAAACCACGTGATGTTGCAAAAAGTTTTGGGAAAGTTTGCAGAAAAGTCAGAGCGTGTGTATGCTATGGGTGTTCCCGACCAACTCCGTTCGGACAAAAAAACATGGAAAAGTCCGATGGAAGTCCGACCGTGTGTACGGCGCTCAATTCTTAAGGCCAGGCTAGTGGCTCAGCACTTTAAATTTTGAGCCCTGCTGTACAATATACAGTATACATAAAGAGAGAGAGTGGGAGAGAAAGAGTTTGCAATTATATATGTGCATGGAACATCTACATACAGCATGTGTTTTCTGCTTAGTAGTGCTGCTGTGTGGGTGTGATTTACCAGTGGCCTTTCTCAGTGCAAGCGATTTGGCTCAGGCTGGTTCTTTTCAGTAATCATGTTTCGATTTTGAAAGTCACAGCAGTCTTTCAGCAAGGATGCTAAACTACATAAATTTGGCATAGTAGTCATTGGAGAGGGAAAATGCAGTCATGTTTTATTAGAGAGAGAGTATATTAATTTTCTAACCATAACTATGGAACAAAGATGTAAAAATGTAAAAGTTACCTGATAAAATTATCTATAATATAAATTTACAGAAAATGTTATCTTTAAATAGCTCAGGGATTTGTATACTATGCTTTCTAGACAAACTGGTGTGTGTAATAGTATTTTTTTATAACTTATAAAGAGTTTGTTTACATTCTAGTATCTTTCACTTTTTCTTTCATCCTTTAAAAAGCATAGAGTGTTTTTGAGTGTGAGTATTAGAGGTTATCCATCCACCTTATAACATCAAAGAATCTCTTCACATGCTTTTTGTTATTTTTGCAAGCTAAGGTTGGAACTTCACTATAATATGTGACTTTGCTAGTCAGTAATGAGACATACGCAGGTTAATGACCACAGGAACTGGTTAAAATATGTATAATGGATATCTTGGAAATTGGGCTCCAGCGGTGCACAACAGTATGAAGCTATGAAGCTTTATAACACGTAGTGCTTCATATCGCTCTGTGATATGCTGAGCCTCATATTTCCCTACAAACATTACATCATGGCCTCATGCACACTGAGCTTAAAAAAACGCTGCTGTTACAAGCATTTAGCGTTTTTTTTTCAGCCTTTAAAAGCACTTCTATATAAGCCTATGCACACATAGGTATTTACAGGTGTATTAGAAGAGGAACGTTTACAGGCTGAAGATAAAACCCACCAAAAGCATGTTCAGAAGAGGAGCTGAAGAGCAGAAAAAAATGCTGGATGCACCTAATTGCATCTAAACACGCCTAAACGCTAGGTGTATCTAGCGTTTGAGTGTTAATTCATTACAATGGCCAGAAAAAAAATATTCTAGCCAATAGAATACATTAATGTGCAAACGATAGACAGGCTTAAATGCATGTGCAATGCATAGCTTTAGGCACTTTTTTTAAGCAGCCTTTTCCTACCAGGAGTTCTGATAATGGTGGTGGCAGTACAGAGGTGGGCAGAAGGCACAGGCTCCATCACCACTTACCACCCAGTCTTAGTTATCCTACATTGTTGCTCCATCCTTTCCTCAATTCAGCCCCTGCGCTGGCCTTGTCCTTGAGCTTAGAGCCTCCAGTAGTTGGTAGCGACTCCACAGTTCATTTCCATGCTCTTGGTCTGCTCTCTCTGCCACGCCTTTGGTTCACAAGGGTGGGGGTGGTCATGTCCATGCGGCCAACTACATTTCAGCTTCCACTCTCCTCTCAGGCTGCACTGTCCAATCAAGCAGCAGGAAAGAGATGAATGGATGAGGGGAGATTTCCAGCATCTTAGCAACTTTGTGTGTCTTTCGAACCTTAAATTGGATGTAAACCTGATTCATGAAATTTGACCAAGGCACAAATATCTGCAGTGTTTTCTTATCTCTCTCCAAAGCCCCATTTATTTCTCCTGATCCGTACTTCTGTTATCAGCATGATAACTTTTGACAAGTTCTCCGACAACCCAGATAAAACCAGGCTGAAATTTGTGTCGGGGTGGGTGCTATAAATAGATTAGCAGAGAGCTTGTCTATTCACAGCACATTCCTTCTTCTGCCTATGTGGAGGGGGGGGGGGGGTTGTGCCTTTCCTCCAATCAGCTGTCACACAGTGTATGCCAAGACTACACTCCCAGTGCTGAACAGGAAGAGAACATTTTTAAACACGACCTGAACTTTCTAAAGAATATAGTAAGCTGAAGACAGCAGATATGCATGTAAAACTTATGTAGGGAGATTAGTTTCATCTCTGTGTATCATCTGAGGCTGTTCACTTAAAGCGGAGCTCCGCCGGAAAAAAAATATTAAAAGCCAGCAGCTACAGCTACAGCAGCTGCTGGCTTTTAATATTTGGACACTTACCTGTCCTGGAGTCCAGCGACGTCTGCAGCAGAGGACTCGCTCTGCTGCTCCCTCCGCCATCCTCGCTGAGGGAACCAGGAAGTGAAGCCCTGCGGCTTCATGCCCGGTTCCCTACGGTGCATGCGCGAGTCGCACTGCGCCGTTCTGATTGGTGCTCCTGTGTTCTGGGAGCCGAGTGTCTCCCAGAACACCAAGGGAAGTCTGCGGGAAGTGACGTAACTCCCGCAGATTCCCGGAGAGAGGACTCCCGGATGTGGGTGAAAATACCTGTCTTAGACAGGTATCTTCACCCCCCTCCCCCCTGAAAGGTGTCAATTGTGACACCGGAGGGGGGGAGGGTTCCAAATAGCAAAAGTTGCTATTTAGGGTGGAGCTCCACTTTAACCACTTAACAACCACCTGCCGACAAATAACGTCGACAAGGTGGTTGCTTAACTCTGGGAGGACGTTATATAACGTCCTCCCAGAATCGCGCTCCCGCGCGCCCCCTGGGGCGCGCACACGGGAAACTCCGTGACCGCCGGGTCCAGAGGACCCGGCGGATCACGAATCGCGGTAAATCGCCGCTGATAGCGGCCGTTTACCACGTGATCGCTCCGTCAAATGACGGAGCAATCACTTGTAAACAGACCGGCGTCATTTGATGACGCCGGTTCCTCCCTCCCCTCTCTGTACCGATCGGTACAGTGTGAGAGGGGAGGGGGAGGGAGCGGATGGCAGCAGCAGCACTGTGGGCTGGATCTGTGACAATTGCAGTCAATTGCCAATACTCTGCAATACACCCTGCCAATACTCTGCAAAATACCCTGCCAATACTCTGCAATACCCTGGTGCAATACTCTGCAATACCCTGGTGCAATACTCTGCAATACCCTGGTGCAATACTCTGCAATACCCTGGTGCAATACTCTGCAATACCCTGCGAAATACTCTGCAATACCCTGCGAAATACTCTGCAATACCCTGCGAAATACTCTGCAATACCCTGCGAAATACTCTGCAATACCCTGGTGCAATACTCTGCAATACCCTGGTGCAATACTCTGCAATACCCTGGTGCAATACTCTGCAATACCCTGGTGCAATACTCTGCAATACCCTGGTGCAATACTCTGCAATACCCTGCACAATACTCTGCAATACCCTGCAAAATACTCTGCAATACCCTGCAAAATACTCTGCAATACCCTGCAAAATACTCTGCAATACCCTGCGCAATACTCTGCAAAATACTCTGCAATACCCTGCACAATACTCTGCAATACCCTGCACAATACTCTGCAATACCCTGCACAATACTCTGCAATACCCGCCACAATACTCTGCAATACCCTCCACAATACTCTGCAATACCCTCCACAATACTCTGCAATACCCTCCACAATACCCTGTGCAATACCCTCCACAATACCCTGTGCAATACCCGTGCAATACCCTGCCATACACCGCAATACCCTGCCATACACCGCAATACCCTGCCATAGTCCGCAATACTCCGCAATGCCCTGCAATACTCCGCAATGCCCGGCAATACTCCGCAATGCCCGGCAATACTCCGCAATGCCCGGCAATACTCTGCAATAACCACTTCCCGCCCTCCGGCCGTCATATGACGTCCTTGACTTTGTGCGGGGATATCTGAATGATGGGAGCAGCTACAGGCATCATTCAGATATTAGCTTTTTCAGCCGGCGATTCCCTACACCATAAGAACAATCATAGCGGCTGTTCCGCCGCTTGATCATTCTTACGGGAGGCGAGAGGGGATGTCCCCCCCCCCCCCGCCGCCCTCCGGTGCTTCTACCGACTCACCGCTACGATCAAAGCCAGGATTGTTGTTTTTTTTTTTTGTTTTTTTTTCAGGCTTCCCAGCCTAGAGGTGAGATGTGAGGTCTTATTGACACCCCCCCCCCATATCTCACTGTAAAGAGGACCTGTCATGCCATATTCCTATTACAAGGGATGTTTACGTTCCTTGTAATAGGTATAAAAGTGATCAAAAAAATGTTTAGGGCGGAAAAACATGTCAAACTAAAATAAATAAAGTAAAATGAAGAACAAAATATTTTTTTTTTTTTTAAAGCGCCCCTGTCCCCGTGAGCTTGCATACAGAAGCGAACGCATACGTAAGTCCCGCCCACATATGAAAACGGTTTTCAAACCACACATGTGAGGTATCTCTGCGAACGTTAGAGCGAGAGCAATCATTTTGGCCCTAGACCTCCTCTGTAACTCAAAACATGTAACCAGTAAAAATATTTAAAGCGTTGCCTATGGGGATTTTTTAAGTAGCGAAGTTTGGCGCCATTCCACGAGTGTGTGCAATTTTTAAGGGCGACATGTTAGGTATCTATTTACTCGGCGTAACTTCATCTTTCACATTATGCAAAAACATTGGGCTAACTTTACTGTTTTTTTTTTTTTTTTTAAGCACAAAACATTTTTTTTCCGTAAAAAACGCGTTAAAAAAATTGCTGCGCAAATATCGTGCGAGATAAAAAGTTGCAACAACCACCATTATATTCTCTAAGGTCTTTGCTAAAAAAAATATATAATGTTTTGGGGTTCTATGTAATTTTCTAGCAAATAAATGATGATTTTTACATGTAGGAGAGAAATGTCAGAATTGGCCTTGGTGCTCCAGAACGCCTGAAGGTGCTCCCTGCATGTTGGGCCTCTGTATGTGGCCACGCTGTGTAAAAGTCTCACACATGTGGTATCGCCATACTCGGGAGTAATAGCAGAATGTGTTTTGGGGTGTAATTTGTGGAATGCATATGCTGTGTGTGAGAAATAACCTGCTAATATGACAATTTTGTGAAAAAAAAAAGAGAAAAAAAAATCTTGATTTTGCAAAGAATTGTGGGAAAAAATGACAACTTCAAAAAACTCACAATGCCTCTTTCTGAATACCTTGGAATGTCTTCTTTCCAAAAAGGGGTCATTTGGCGGGTATTTGTACTTTTCTGGCATGTTAGGGTCTCAAGAAATGAGATCGGCCGTCAGTACTTCAGGTGTGATCAATTTTCAGATATTGGCACCATAGCTTGTGGACTCTATAACTTTCACAAAGACCAAATAATATCCACCAATTTGTACTTATTTTTACCAAAGATATGTAGCAGTATAAATTTTGGCCAAAATTTATGAAGAAAAAATAGTAATTTGCAAAATTTTATAACAGAAACGAAAAAAAAATCATTTTTTTACAAAATTTTCAGTCTTTTTTCTCTTATAGCGCAAAAAATAAAAAACCCAACAGTGATTAAATACCACCAAAAGAAAGCTCTATTTGTGTGAAAAAAAGGACAAAAATTTCATATGGGTACAGTGTTGTATGACTGAGTAATTGTCATTCAAAATGTGAGAGCACCGAAAGCTGAAAATTGGTCTGGTTATTAAGGGGGTTTAAGTGCCCAGTGGTCAAGTGGTTAACTGGGTATGTGAGGGTTTACATCCACTAGTACTTTTCATTGGCTGAATCACAAACGCCTGAAGCTTGTATATACATGTAAAATGCTTGCAATACACTATTAAAACACTTGTATAGGATATGATTATAAAAACGCTCAAATAAAAGCACCTAGAAAAGCCTGAAAATTGCCCTGCTTAGGTGTAAAAGCAGCCTTATTATATAATATATGCTGAAAATTTTATTTTTGTGAGATATTTGGCTCAACTGAAGCAGATAAAAGTCAGGTCACCGGGCTGGAGTTGCTCTGTGGTAGGACTTTGTAAATCACAGGACTAATTAAATAGAAAAACATTTCTGAAATACATGCACAATTCCCACAGTTCTATCAATTTAAATATGCTGCAAATATAAAAAAAGAACTGTTTATGTACCAGAAATATAGTGTACTCCTACCTTTGTCTTTGATATGACAACACAGCTCTCAATTTTTAAGTACGTGGTGTCAGCCCTGATAGATTATAAAGGACACAGCCCTCTTCTCATCCCCTCCACCCTCCTCATCCCCTTTACCCCTCCTTGCGGACAGGCATAGAGCTTACAATATTTCTGCTAATTTAGCAGAGCAAATAATAGAAGTTCATTGTAATGCCACATACACACGACCGTTTTTCATGACGAGAAAACTGAATTTTTTTAGATTGGCCGTGAAAACCGGTCGTGTGTATGCTCCATAACAGTTTTCTCGACGAGAAAACTGCCCGCAAAAAAATTAAAACCTGCTCTATTTTTTCTTGTTGTTTTTCCCGTCGTTCTTTTTCTCGTTTCGAAAACCGCTCGCGTGTATGCTTTTCCGAGGGGAAAAAAAAACACGCATGCTCAGAAGTAAGTGATGAGACGGGAGCGCTCGTTCTGGTAAAACTAGCATTTGTAATGGAGATAGCACATTCGTCACGCTGTAACGGACTGAAAAGCACGAGGCTGAAAAGCGCAAATCGTCTCTCAACAAACTTTACTAACGCAAGATCAGCAAAAACAGCCCAAAGGGTGGCGCCGTTCTAATGGAACTTCCCCTTTATAGCGCAGTCGTACGTGTTGTCGTACATGTTGTTGTACGTCACTGCGCTTTGCTCGAGCGCTTTTTTTCCTAAACGTGTGTATGCAAGGCAGGCTTGAGAGGAATCACATCGAGAAAAACGTCGGATTTTTGCATGACAGGAAAGACGGTCCTGTGTACGCGGCATTAGAGTTTACATACACTTAAAGGCCCATTAATGCAGTGCATGGTCACCCATGTTACGTGCATTAAGGCGGTGCAGTACTGTTCATTGTTAATGGTGCTCTAATGCACCTTAAAAGTATGCTACATGGGGAAAATACACCCTGCTCCAATTTTTTTGCATTCCAGCCCTTTTCATTTTGAATAGGGCACAGTGAAGTTATCAGGGGAGGTGGTGGGGGAAGGGGGTTTGTATTATTTTATGGGAAATTGTCACCTTAACCCAAATAGGAAAAATGACAAAATCCCTCTAAGGCTCCCCTAAAACTATTTTGGGTGGATTGACCATTTAAATACAGTAAAAAGTAACAAACCCTCAAAACAGCATCCGATATTGTACACTGGCTTTATTTTGGAGCTGTATAGTGTATAGTAAATTGCAAGGTGACATTTACAATAACAATAAAGAGTAATCTGGAGGAGGCCTAAATGTCCATTCACCTTAATGCTGTACTTGCAGAAGGAAGAGTAATGTCCTCAGACATAAACTGTCCATTTTGTTATTATGGGGAACTAATGTCTTGAGGAATCACAGTGCAGGGATGTAGCTGTACAAATGACTTTTTGATCACTATGTGCATGTGAGGTCCTCAGTACATTGCAGCAAAATGGTCAGTGTCATAATGTTATTTGCCATAGAGAGGTTTAATGTGTTCAACTGGAAAATGTCTAGTAAAATAACACTCACAGTCATTAGCACCTATGTGTTACCCAAAAATAAGTGTCTTAGCACCATCTGCTGGTTAATATGAATATAGCATTAAAGACAAGTATATAGCACAGCCTTTCTCAACCTTTTCAACACAGAGGAACCCTTGAAATAGTTCTCCGGTCTCGGGGAACCCCTGCTAAAAATCAGAAATCTACAACTCATGATACATTAGTGTAATGGTTAGTGGGAAGAATGGTCCTTACACTTGTGGTCATTGGGAAGAATTGCCTCCTTACAGATAGCTAAAAAGATCAATGGTGTCAGTGGGAACTTATCTGAGAGGCCAAAATTGCCCAATGCTGAAGGAACCCCTAGCAACCTCTGGAGGAACCCTAGGGTTCCACGGAACCCTGGTTGAGAATCACTGCTATAGCACAATGGCTACAACAGAACATCCGTTTCATAATAAAAAAAAGAAAATGCAATGTGAACCTACTGGAATAATGGTAATTGTTCTAGGCTGGTAAGGTGATATATAAAATTTGACAATGATTTTCTGTTATATTGAATACCATTTACTCTGTCATATCTTGTTTGTGAAACTCAGTATGAATAATGACATTTCTTTCTTTAAAACAAAAATTCTCTTTTGGCTTCAGCATCAAGATCTGAGTTTTTTTTACATCCTTACTATCACGTCATTTTCCTGGTGGCTCTGGAGCATGTCTCCATAAATTGGCTCCGCGTACAGGGCTAAACTTGCTTGTCCACTTTACCTTAATATAATGATCAATATAATCGCAGGTCTACCGCAGGGCCGAGTTGTTATACGGGGGGGCGGGGGGGGGGGGGGGTGTAGGGTGCTACCACTTGGACAACACGTTGTTGAGCGGGGGGGGCTGTCGCGGGACATCATTGACTCCGTTCGCGGGAGGGGGCGCCAAACGCACAATATTACAGTGGATATGCGGAGGGGGAATGTCTTACCTCCTCCTCCCGTGCTGCCTCCTCGAGTCCTCTGGCTCCTATTTCTGCTGTGCTGCCCTCTGCTGGGGCCCCATGACAGCTCGGGGCCCCAGGCAGCTGCTTGGTTTGCCTGTCCTGTTCCGATGCCCCTGATGTTATGTATACAATTATGAGCAAGGAAACTTGTCATTAGTGATACAAGGCTGTCACGTCAAAGGAAGTCAGAGTAAAATCAGAACTCCCGAGCAGCATACATGTTCCAGATCAGTGACTAAAGGTAAGGAACCCAATGAATCAATTTAACAGCCAAGCAACCAGTATTTTTAAGGAGGTCAGCAGAGATAGCCCAAATATTTCTAGGGTTATAGCAGTGTTCATTTAATACAAAGAGAACTACCAGTTTCCTCTCACAGCTTAAAAAATGCATAGTATACCGTATATCTAAATATGCATTCTATAGAGTATGATGAACTTGTGTATTTTTTCCTTTCCTTTGACTATTTTTTTCATAGGTCACCATTATCTGTTAGGCTCGGTTCACACTGGAACCAGCTGCGGATCACACAGGAACACTGTGTGTCCCTATTCTCCGGTTCAGGGCCGAATCTTTGCCTGAATTCAGCCCTGAAACAGAGCCAAAGATGTACTGTGCACTGCGCTCCGCTCTCCATAGAGAGCGGTCACATTCTCCTGCTATGCGAATCGGATGCGGTGAAACTGCATCCAATTTGCATAGGTGGGAACCTAGCCTAAATGTGTGGTGACCTGGACCCTGTAGTCATGTACACCTTGTACATCTCTAGAACACACTACTTGTTTGTCTGCCACCACAGCATTAAACAGCCTCTTACTTTGCAAGAAATCTTGGTAGACCTGTTGAAAGAAGAGAAAAAAAATGTCCATACCTGAGGGCCAAAAAAACTGAGTCTGGTGCCAAGATAGGTTGAGATTTGCATTTGAATTTGTTTAAGCAATATGAGGACCATTCGCATTAGTCCCCACCTGCAGTCAATATCTCTACTGCAGTAAAAACACTGTGGGCATTGAAGCCAAATAACTATTGAGGTAACACATTCTGTTTGGTTGTGTAAGGCAGTGGTTCTCAACCCTGTCCTCAAGTACCCCCAACAGGCCATGTTTTGGGAATTTCTCTTAGAAAAAAATAGTTGTCCAAAATACCAAGCCATTGACTCTGATTTAAAGCACCCGTGCAAGATAAAGGAAAACCTGAAAACATGAACTGTTGGGGGTACTTGAGGACAGGGTTGAGAACCACTGATGTAAGGCAATAGTAGTAGTCTAATCCGGCGTACACACGATCGGTTTTTCTGATGAAAAAAGACCGATGGACTTTTTTTATCGGACAAACCGATCGTATGTGGGCCCCATCGGTCTTTTTTCCATTGGTATAAAAAAAATAAAACATGTTTTACATTTTAGCGATTGAAAAAAAAAACAATAGCAAATTCTGATCGTCTGTGGGGAACTCCATCCGAGAAAAACCCACGCATGCTCAGAATCAAGTTGACGCATGCTCAGAAGCATTGAACTTAATTTTTCTCGGCTCTTCGGAGTGTTTTACGTCACGGCGTTTGGGTCGGTCGGATTTTTGACTGATGGTGTGTAGGCAAGACTGATGGAAGTCAGCTTCATCGGATTTCCGATGGAAAAATCCAACGGATTTTAGTCCATCGGAAATCCGATCGTGTGTACAGGGCATAAGGCAGCCTTTTTCAACCAGGGTGCCCAGGCACCCTGGGGTGCCTTGAGGTTTCTTTAGGGGTGCCTTGGCAAAATGCCCAAAAATTGTATACAAGCCAGCATGTGGATGAAGGTTGCCTTTTAGTTACAAAAAGCCACACATTTTCATTGTGCACCATTACAACCTTCTAGCCACCAGTGTACGAACAACCAATGGCATTATCAGTTGATATGGAGGATGTCAGTCACCTGCACAACATCCTTGTATCCCCCTCTCCTGCCCCTCTCCATCAGCGTTGGGATCACATTACAGTAGCTGGAGAAAAACTGAGGGAGAAGAGAAACATTGAAATACTAGTCAGTACTAGTTTCCAAAAGTGTATTTGCTTTGTAAGAATAAATCCCCTCGGATCTTAGGACTCCCAGCCAATTGGGTCTCTGAACCCGCTTCCTGATTGGCGAGGAGAAACAGGAAGACATTAGCGAATATTAATTTGCTAATGTCACACAACTGGGAGGGCTCCGGGCGCAGTGCTCTGCGCCCCAAGCCCACCCTTTTTTAATCCAATTACAGCCTTAGGCCGCCCTTTTTTAATCCAATTACAGCCTCAGGCTCTAATCACGTGCTTCTAAAAAAAATTGCATTTAGATTAGGGGCTGAGCACATGGATTAGGGGAGGGCACACCTGCGCCCTGCATGAGCGGCCGCCACTGGTGCCTTGACTGAAAAAAGGTTGAGGAAAACTTGTCTAAGGAAACCATTACCAGCACGCACTCAAGGAGAAGGCACAGGGTAGCATAAAGAGGTGGCTCTATTAGATTCATTTGGCAAGTATAAGCCAATGAGACTGGGAGGTCCATTTGCCACTGGTGGTTCTGTTTTAGAAACATAGAAAAGTGACAGCAGAAAAAAGAGTAGTCCATCGAGTCTGCCCGTTTTTATTCCATTTTATATTTGCTTTTGTTTTTGTTTGTGTTTTGTTTTTGTTTTTTCTTTAACTTTTTTTGTCTGAGAATAGATCTATGTTTGTCCCAAGCATATTTGAAGCCATTTACTGTTGACTGGCTTACTACCTCTGCTGGAAGTTTATTTCAAGCATCAACTACTCTTTCAGTAAAATAATAATTTCTAAGATTAGTTTTGAACTTTTCTCCAGTTAGTTTGAGGTCATGTCCCAGTGTTCTTGATTTTGGTTTCTCTGAAGTACTCAAACTGAAAATGTAAACCAGTTGTGGTGGCAAGATGGAAATAAATGGCTTAAAGTGGTAGTAAACCCTCTGCTTTTATTTTGAATTTATTTGATTTTTAATTAAAAATAAATATCTCCTAAACGTGCACCGTTTAGGAGATATTCTACCCAGCAGCAGCCAGTGACGTCACCAATGCATGCGCTCTGAAGGAACGGCATACCCGTGCCCTTCCTTCAGAGTTGTGTGCCGCGGCCGAGACTCCCGCGCGCACGCTCGGCCAATCAGACAGCCCGAGTCCGCGAACCCGGAAAGAAGACCAGGTGAAGCTGGAAGCCTCTGCATTAGTAGCAGTGCGCCGCTGGAGGGCTTTGTTTAAGGTAAGTCTTTCATAATGTGCTCGTATGCGGTGCATATTAGTACATTATGATATTGCCTTGCAGGGGGATTTTTTTTTTCTTATTCCTAGAGTTTAGAGTCAAATATGTATTTATTGCTTTCAACAGAATAAAATAATACAAATAACGTTCAGGTGTCAATGATGTAAGGTAATACAATACAAGTCATACTTTCTGATCACTATAGGGAGCGTGTCCAAGCTGAACAGGTCGCCGCCATCTCAAGGCAGACAGCGGCATGCTATACAGAAACCAGTAAAGGTCAATAAAATCGATTAACATGACACCTGACTACAAGGTGAAAGAAAATAGCCATAGGGAGAAGGGGGGAAAGAAGACAGTAGAAGAAAGAAGAGGGAAGGGGAGGAGAGGACAGGAAAAGGGTGGACCAAGCAGACCCCGGAACTTGAAACCTGCAAAGTGGATCCGAATGAACCTCAGGGTTGGCCCTGAGGTGTCAGTAATGTTTTCAGGGAGTCCGAGGAAGAGTAGTCGATCCATAGGAGTCAAAAATTTGTCATAGGTGTCATTATCTAAGGCCAGCATCTCCTCCATGCACATGATGTCATTGACCACGGAGACCCACAAGGACAGGGGGGGTAGTGGTGGTTTTCCAGAATGAGGGAATGAGCTGCCTAGTAGCCGACAGGAAGAAGCGCAGTAAGGTGTGCTTCTGAGAGGCTATGGATCCAGGTAGCGTGGACAATAAAGCTATTTCCGGGGAGGGCGTCAGGGGCCGATCGTATAGACTGCTGTATATGGCAAAGACCTGAGACCAAAGGGGCTGAATGGACATTCCCACCATATATGGAGGTAGCTGCCATCTGCCAAGCCGCACCTCCAACATGAGGGAGGTACAGACAGGAACATTTTATGGAGAGATTGAGGGTCCCTGTACCACCGGGAGAGGAGCTTAAAGTTTTTCACCTGTGAGTAACAGGATATTGAGGATTTGTGCATAAAGTGGTATGACTTTTGCCAATCCACTAGGTGGAGTTCCTTTCCCAGATCCGTGGACCACTTCCTGGTGTAAGAGGGGGGTTGATCATGTATCAGTGCGTGTTGTAGTGTGTACATGGTAGAGAGTAAATGTCTCAGTGTTTCTGAGAGAGAGCACATCTGTTCTTATCCTGTCAGGGATCTGTGAATTTGGAGGGATGAGAAAAGGTCAGAACAAAAGGAGGATATGCGGAGGGCTGTGAGCCAGTTGCCTTTGTCACTGGGCACTACAGGAGCGCCTGAGGTGGGGTCTACAAATGAGCTCGCTACTGGCCATGTGAGGCGGAAGTAGGGCCCCACTGAGTGGGAACCAATGCCTTGTGGTAAGGCAGGGTGGTCAAACAAAGACGTGAGTGGCGAAGTATCTGTCGACAATAATGAGAGCATTCCCCTCTTATACCATAGATGTAGGGCAGCGGTTGTCAACGGGGAGGTATCAGACAGTAGATGTAGGCAGGCCCGGACTGGGACAAAAAATAGGCCCTGGCATTTCAGACTGAGCAGCCCGGGGGGGGGGGGGGGCGCGGCGGTGGCGCTTCGTGTCGGCGGTTAATGATGGGATGTGGGGTTCCAGCACCTTGTACCTCTGGACCCCTTTACATTACACAGCACCCTGGACCCCTTTACATTACATAGCACTGCACCTCTGCACCCTTTTACATTACACAGCACCCTGCACCTCTGGGCCCCTTTACATTACACAGCACCCTGTATCACTGGACCCCTTTACATTACACAGCACCCTGCACCTCTGGACCCCTTTACATTACATAGCACCGCACCTCTGGACCCCTTTACATTACACAGCCCCCCACAGTTTGTTACACAGACACCCCCTAACAGTTCTGGACCCCCTGCATGTTACACAGATCTCCCTACAGTACAGACCCCTCCCTACAGTACAGACCCCCTCCCTACAGTACAGACCCCCCTACAGTACAGACCCCCTCTACAATACAGACCCCCCTACATTACAGCCCCCCTCTACAATACAGACCCCCTACAGTACAGACCCCCTCTACAATACAGACCCCCCTACATTACAGCCCCCCTCTACAATACAGACCCCCCTACATTACAGACCCCCCTACATTACAGACCCCCTCCCTACAGTACAGACCCCCTCCCTACAGTATAGACTCCCCTACATTACAGACCCCCCTACAATACAGACCCCCTACAATACAGACCCCCCTCTACAATAGAGAACCCCCTACAATACAGAACCCCCCTACAATACAGACCCCCTACAATACAGGCCCCCCTACATTTCAGACCCCCCTAAAATACAGAACCCCCTACATTTCAGACCCCCCTACAATACAGAACCCCCCTACATTACAGACCCCCCTACAATACAGAACCCCCTACATTTCAGACCCCCCCAACAATACAGAACCCCTCTACATTTCAGACCCCCCTACAATACAGAACTCCCCTACATTTCAGACCCCTTCAATACAGAACCCCCCTACAATACAGACCCCCCCTACATTACAGACCCCCTACAATACAGACCCCCTACAATACAGACCCTCTACAATACAGAACCCCCCTACAATACAGAACCCCCCTACAATACAGACCCCCCTACATTACAGACCCCCCTACAATACCGACCCCCCCTACATTTCAGACCCCCCTAAAATACAGAACCCCCTACATTTCAGACCCCCCTACAATACAGAACCCCCCTACATTACAGACCCCCCTACAATACAGAACCCCCTACATTTCAGACCCCCTTTACATTTCAGACCCCCCTACAATACAGAACCCCCCTAAATTTCAGACCCCCTTCAATACAGAACCCCCCTACAATAGAGACCCCCCTACAATACAGACCCCCTACAACACAGACCCCCCTACAATACAGAACCCCCTACATTACAGACTCCCCTACATTACAGACCCCCCTACAATACAGACCCCCCTACAATACAGAACCCCCCTACATTACAGACCCCCCTACAATACAGAACCTCCTCTACATTTCAGACTCCCCTACAATACAGAACCCCCCTACAATACAGAACCCCCCCCCTACATTTCAGACCCCCCCTATAATACAGAACCCCCCTACATTACAGACCCCCCTACAATACAGAATCCCCCTACATTTCAGACCACCCCTACAATACAGAAACCCACCTACAATACAGATCCCCCCTTCAGACCCATAATGTACCTCAGATCAGCGCGGGACTGCATGTTGGGTCCCCTCCCCCTGTGTGGACATAAAGGAGGAGGGGGATGCGGCTTCACTCTGCCCGGCTGTGTAAGACAGCCGAGCCGAGACTGATCAGATCATCAGTGCCGCGGCCACCTTGCCAGAGAGAATGGGATCGTTGCGGGTCCCGGCCCCCTGATGTGCCGACGGGTGTCACTGTCACTCGAGTGCGGCTCCGACTCGCAGCTGAGCGTGCACTGGGGCAGTGGCGTCACTAGGGTTGGTGTCACCTGGTGCGGCAAAACATGGTGTCACCCCCCTCCTGTCTATCCTGCCCAGCGCCCTGCAGGCAGCGCACGGTCACGAGGCGCACCCCCAAATGACCCCTGTAAATTAAAGTATAGGGTGGTATTGGGCCGGCTGGGGCGATATAGGGCAGGTTGGGGTAATATAGGGCAGGTTGCTGTGATATAGGGCAGGTTGGGGTGGCATAGGGCAGGTTGTATAGGGCGGGCTGGGGTGGTATAGAGCAGGTTTGGGTGGTATAGGGCAGTTTGCAGTGGTATATGGCAGGCTGGGTGGCATAGGGCAGGTTGGGGTGATATAGGGCAGGGTGTGGTGGCATAGAGCAGGTTGCGGTGGCATAGGGCAGGTTGGGGTGGTATAGAGCAGTTTGCAGTGGCATAGGGCAGGTTGGGGTGGTATAGGGCATGTTGCGGTGCCATAGGGCAGGCTGCGGTGGCATAGGGCAGGCTGGGGTGGTATAGGGCAGTTTGTGGTGGTATAGGGCAGGTTGCGGTGGCATAGGGCAGGTTGGGGTGGTATAGAGCAGTTTGCGCTGGCATAGGGCAGGTTGGAATGGTATAGGGCAGGTTGCGGTGGTATAGGGCAGGTTGCGGTGGCATAGGGCAGGTTGCGGTGGCATAAGGCAGGTTGCGGTGGCATAGGGCAGAGTGCGTGGCATAGGGCAGGGTGCATGGGAAAAGGCAGGTTGGGGTGGCACGCATAGGGCAGGGTGCGGTGGCATAGGGCAGGCTGGGGTGGTATGGTGCCAGGTTAGAACTCTATGTAGTGACATGTGCAGCAGTGCAGTAACTTACAGCATGCCTGGAGATGAAGACACTCTGGCTGCTGTGTCCTTGTTTCTTTCTCCTTCAGCTGTGGGATCAGCCAGAGTGAACAAGTCTGTGGGAGGAGTGGAGGGGGCAGCCACACCCCCAGCTCTGCCCACCAACTCCGGCTGCCTCCTGAGACATTGGAGATGATGGGGAAGACGTGACATGCTGTCCGGCGGCCCGGTATGCCCTATGGCCAGTCCAGGCCTGGATGTAGGTGTTGCCCGTAGCCCCAGAGTAGGGCCCGGTGGTCAAGGATGGACAGGTCCTGTTCCACCATAGTAGATGCTTTAAGGAAGTGGCGAGGGAACCATTCCAAGACCCTAGATAACAGTGCCGCTCTGTGGTATAGCTCAAAGTCGGGAAAACCTACCCCTCCCCGGGTTTTGGGGTATGTAAGTAGTGTGTGACGAATGCAGGACATACCCTGGTGCCAAATGAAACGTATGGACATTGAACGTAGGGCAGTAAATAAACGCTTAGGGACGGAGATAGGTACAGTTTGGAACAAATAAAGTAATTTAGGGAGGGTGTCCATCTTCAACGTATTGAAACGACCAAACCAGGGTAATGGGGAGGCGCTCCAGGCGTCCAGTTGCTTCCAAAGCTGGTTCAATAAAGGGAGATAATTGAGAGCATAAAGCTCTGATAGATTGGAGGGAATCAATATTGCAGATAGGAGATGCCCCTGGGGCTCCACTGGAAGGGGAAGTTAGCCTGTACTCGAGTGAGGGTCGTGTGGGGAAGGGATATATTAAGGGCCTCAGTTTTGGACATATTCAATTTAAAGTTACTGAATTCTCCAAACCTGCGAAATTCATGCATCAGAGATGGGAGGGACGTGTGTGGTTGCTGGACGTAGATCAGCAGGTCGTCCGTGTAGAGTGAGAGTTTATGATCAACGGAGGGTGTCTGGATCCCCATTAAAGATGCGTTTTGTCTAATGGCCTGGGCTAGGTGTTCTATCATTAGAACAAAAAGCAGGGGCGAGAGGGGGCAGCCCTGGCGTGTACCATTAGAGATCTGAAAGGGTACGGAGGAGGAACCGTTGACCAGGACAGATGCAGAGGGGCGAGAGTATAGGGCCATAACCTTGGATACAAAAGTAGGGCCCAGGCCCAACTGTTCCAAGGAGAGGCGCAAAAACTGCCAGTTGACCCGGTCAAAGGCCTTTACCGCATCAAACGATAGTAGACAGGCCTTCAGGTTGTGGCGCTGAATGTAGGATATTAGGTGGATGGTTTTTGTTGTGTTGTCTCTGGCCTCGTGGCCAGGGACAAATCCCACTTGGTCTTTATGAACAATTGAGGGTAATAGGGGGGAAAGACAGTTAGCCAAGACCTTGGCATAAAGTTTAATATCTAAATTAAGGAGCGATATTGGCATGGCAGATAGCTACTGCATTGGGAGGGGTCTTTGCCAGGCTTGGGTATGACTGAGATGTTAGTGGATAGGAGGTTACTGGAAGGTAGGTGGGTATCATCTACACAATTAAACGCTGTGGACATTAACGGGACAAGGGACTGGGCAAATGACTTATAGAACCTAGGGGAAAACCTGTCAGGACCTGGGCATTTACCAGATTTCAAGTCTTTAATAGCGGCAATAAATTCCTCTTTATTCCTAGAGTTTACCATGTCTGTAAATAACTGATATTCAAGTTCAGATGGGGACATCTAGTTAGGCACACGTAAACTATCTTGGTTACTTAGTGGCTTAGATATTGCTGAGTTTATTATTTCATTTATTTTGTTGCACATGCTATTAAATTGCATTGTATCGTTGGAATTTAGAAAACATAACCTGGCAATACCAATTCAGCATATAAATAGTAAATGAGTACTTATATTCAAATGTACCTTTTTATACCCCGTTTTTTATTTGTGAACCTGCTTATCACTTCAGATGACCTGTAGTAACGTTGACAGGCTGGCCCACTTTTTACCACCACCCGTGCTTCCCTGTTGTCCAGTAAGGCCGTTAGTGATCAACCAGTGGGAAAGCAGGGAAGATGGTCTAACTCTTGAAACCAAAAGAAAGTGTCAGAATTTGCTTATGACAGCATTATATTCTTTCCAGGAACAGTGGCATGATGGACTTCTTGATATCTCCAGAGAAGAGGAAGGAATTGTGCATTGTGGAGATTCTAAGTTCACAGAGGAACACATCAGGGAGAACATGCAAACAGTATGTGAGGATAAAAGAGAAATAACTGTTGAGGTAACTCTTTTTATTTGTTTGTGTAAGGCAGCCGTTGCACCCTAAGGAAACTTTTACCAGCATCTTGATGGCTTTATGGCTTAGCTATTGTTGGGTTAATTATTTCATATATTTTATTGTGTATACCATTGTATAGTTTGAATTTGCAGTAAACAGAACTGGGCAATACCAATGGAGCATATAAACAATAAATAAATACTAATTTTGAAATCTCTACCTTTTCTGTGAAAATGGACCTTGGCCCAAACTTTCATACTCCATATTTATCTGTGAATCTGCCTATTCCTTTTGGTGACCTGTAGTAAGATTGGCCTGCTCTTTACCACCACCTGTGCTTCCCTGTTATCCAGTAAGGCCACAGTGATTAGCCAGTAAGGCCACAGTGATATGCCAGTAGGAAAGCAGGGGAGAAATTATTTTTTGCTCATGACAGCATGATAGGATTCACAGGGCCCAAGGACAAACAGTAATGCCCTGGTATCTGAACTGCAAATAAGCTGCCTTTCCATAAGGTTGGGGCAGAGAAAAGTGTTAATTTACCGTTTTCATGAGATTCTTATTTTTAAAAGAATAGCCTACGTTTTGAATTTGACTAAACTTACCTCTTTAAAGAAGTAGTATCACCACAATTTAAATTGCTGAACCCCACATGGGATCAAGTGCATGTAGCACTTGGTCCCATTCTTATTCATGCTGTGATTTATGGTTGAGAGCTAGCCCCCCACCACTGTTCAACAAAGCTGCTCAGCAGGAGAGATATTTATAATGAGGTCTGAGTGACAGCTAAGAGAGGGGAGGTGACAACACTCATTTCTGGCAGCGGGTGCACACTGTGGTAGAGCGCCTTCATTCACAACAACATAAGCGGCCAGCTAGTCTCTCTCCGCAGATTAGCAGACAAGCATGTCTGGGCTCAGTTGTCAGTACTTCAGTGTTCAAGGAAGAAATGTACAGGGCTGGAAGATGGCAGAGCTGCTGATGTTGTTAGAGGAGGGGATTCCAGCTGGCAAGCAAGCTTTTTTCAAGAGTTACCAGAGCCTCACCCAGGTGGCCGACTATGTGAAAAGATCTAAATTCAGGTGACAGCTGCCTGATTTATGTCTGGTTAATGGCTGGCAGGAGGGAAGGGGCACACACAATACAGTAAGTATGGGCAACCCAGGGTAAATAAAATTCCACCACAAACACAGTGCAAATAAAATAGATCTTTGGATGGGATTTTAACACATGCCATGGATCTGGACTGTGTTCTAATTGCAAGCTCGGCAGCATTTGTTTCAGCACTAAGACCTTGCTGTCTGTAAACTATTTGGCAGAATGATATCCTATATGACAGGGTTTGTATAAGTCAAGCAAAGAGGAGGAGTGGCAGAGGGAGCAGCAGTGTGGGTCAGTGATCTAATGTTTTCTGCTAACAACAGTATCGCTATTGTTCCTCCCCACACCCCTATGGGCAATAGTGTTATCCCCATTTCCCCGCTGGGCACTATTGTTCTTCCCAACCCCTGCTGGGCACTGCTGTTGTTCCCCATCTCCCACTGGGCACTATGTTATCTTCCCAATGTGCCCTATTTTTCCCCTATACCCTCAGCTGGGCACTATTGTTCCCTTGCCAAGCCTTATTGTACACTCACCGCCCCCCCCCCCCCAGACTTTTGTTCCCTTAACCAACTACAGGGGTTTGAGGGTGGTAAAATATAATTATAGTATACACCGCTGTTAAAATGTCATGAATGTATTCAAGTTCTACTAGAACATTAAAAATACATCACATTACATTCAGACACGGCTCATTTGTGAATCCACCAAAAATTCCGCAATAAAAGATTATTTGTTTCACAGTATATCGTTGACCTTCCTACTACTATAAAATGCTTGTATCCCTTATTATATTCAAGCCCGATGGTTTCCAAAATTTTGGATGGTAATAGCAGGGGGGATTTCAGCAGTCATTACAGGACACATTTTTTGTGTCCCAAATATCTCACTTCCTCAGCCTCTGTGAAACTAATTAATAAAAACATCATAAGTCTACATTTGGTGAATTAATTATATAACAACAATTCATATGATTTATTATATATGTAAATAACATGCTGCACTTATAAAATAGTGAAATTGTGAATATAGTCCATATGTGAAAACCGCCATGTGAAAAAACAATCTTCCAAGTGAGAAAGTCCAACTCCTTCCTTTGAATGAAAGTGTGGTGAATCAAAGCCGTCACCTCTTGTAGAAAACCACCACCAAGAGAAATCAGATGTACACTTATCATAAATCAGGGACCTTCTTGTAAAAGTAAGGTCAAACAGGCTGGTTTACATGTGATCCTCAAAACATTCCATGCACGTTGGCTGTACTTATAGAGCTCTAGACCATTCCAAACCACCAATTACGGACATGAAGGGAAGAAATAAACCATATAGTGTAAAAACGTTAAAACAAATTTATTGAGCCTTAAAATAGCACTTACAATTATTAAAATCAATTGTGCAATCAGACAATAGTCCCAGCTGGCAAAGATGGCTTTTTTTCATCACTTCTGGTTGACACGAACATGTAGCTCTGCCCGTTTCATCACAGAGGACTTCTTCTGGGGCATGGGTGCCATGTTGCATCATTAGCTTATATACAAGTTCAGGTGAAACCAAACATCGCTTTCACCTGTGCTGCATAGAACATCCCACATTAACCAAACCTTGTTTTGGAGTGATTTAAGTCTCACTCTCGATTGTATACCAAAATTAATTGCAAAAACATATCAGCGGCCAATCAAGGGAACACTCAAAAGGAATGGTCAAACTCCCTCTAGGGGGAAAAACATACAACATAATAATGCAGAACAGGTAAAGCGAGAAATTAATAAATACAAATAAGACTAAAATTTACAATAAAATATAAGTTATAAACTTATCAAAACAACAGTGTTGGTAACCTGGGAAATTTAAATACCTAAAAAAACAAAAAAAATGATGACCACATACAGGAAAAAAATAATTAAAGGGACCCTAACATCAAAAAGTACCAATTTACATATAAACCAATGGGTAATATTGTTTATTTAAAAACACACCTTTTGGGACTAGGGACAAAGGGAGTATTAGGCCTTATCAATAAAAGCATTAACGTCCTAATCCACGTTGAACCCTTGGGGGTATAGGATTTTATTGTATACATCCATTTGGTTTCCAACTTAGAAATTTCCCTCCTACTGGCACTCCCCCTCCAGTATGTAATAAATCTATCAATACTCACAAAAATAGTTCCGGAGGTGTCATTATTATGAGCCGCCATATATTTATTATTATATATAATATATATATATATATATATATATATATATATATATGCAACATAAAATAAGTTTATTATTATAATAAACATGATATGACAAGCATTTTATAGTAGGGTGGAAAGTTCAACGATATACTGTGAGACAATGTTTTATTGTGGATTATGTTATGGATTCACAAATGAGCCATGTCTGGCTAGAATGTGATATATTTTTAATGTTTTAATAGAGCTTGAATAAATATATGAACTTTAAGCAGTGGTGTATACCAGGGATATGCAATTAGCGGACCTCCAGCTGTTGCAAAACTACAAGTCCCATCATGCCTCTGCCTCTGGGTGTCATGCTTGTGGCTTTCAGAGTCTTGCTATACCTCATGGGACTTGTAGTTCTGCAACAGCTGGAGGTCCGCTAATTGCATATCCCTGGTGTATACTATATACATATTTGGGCATCCTCAAAGTCCCATACAGGGTTGTTGGTTTTTTGGGTAATTTAGGGATGTTGATGTCTATCTGTGCGATTATGGCAGTAAATAATTGCATGGTCTTCCCTGACCAACTGTTTTGGACAATTGTGGCGGTGGCATCGGGATGGAGCAGACGGCCAGCAAAAGCAGACATAAAGATGTGCTTGTATTGCACAACGCGGTCATGGATCAGAACAGCACCAAGAGCTACATGCACTTGGCTACATGGAGGGGTTCAACAACCAGTTTCAAGTTGTGGTGATACTTTTATACGTAGCTAATTGAAAATTTGTTTCTTCACAAAATAGTTTATTTTCAATTTGATTGCTGTCACTTTGTAAAGTGTTTAATTTTACCTAAAATTGATGACATGAATAGGGCTGTTAACTGGAGATGATGCTTGGAGATGCTAGCACTATATTTCTAGCCTGAGGGCAGGATTGAACTGTAGTTATATATATTCTAAGAAAAGGTCCCACAGCCCCAGAGCACTCACTTCATCTTTCACTGCTCTTGTCAGGATAGGTAGATAGAGGTGCTGACCTGAAGATGTATGTTCTCACTCAACTATTTATAGGAATGCAGCATGCAGCATGCCAAGCGTGGAAAGTGTTTGTTATATAACTATAAATACTTATGTAATGCATCTTCCAATAACCTAGACAAAGAGCAGTCTAAATTGCTCTAAATATTTTACTTTCTCCTTATTTTACACTTTAAATTCCATAGCATATGAGCTATAAATAATTCACGTTTGTAAGATGCCTACTGCATCACTGTGGAGCTTTCTCCTGTTCTTTGCTATGTTCTTATTTCTTGGAATGATTTTTATTTGTACTTAAGCCACATTGCATCTTATTTTTCTTTGCTGTCCTACAGATAGGATAAATATGCACTGACATTTATAGCGGTAAACTAAAAATACAATCAAGGCAGATAGCTTTCTATTTTCATTATACAAGAAGGAGCTGCGCTAATAAATTTATACAAGGGAAAATAGTGAAAACCGCTCCTTCTTATATAATTTGTTATTTTAGGTGTGTATTTTACCTAGAGCTTGCAGCTTGTTTATCACTACTGAGTAGCGCGTGTTTTTTCTTTTTTATATAATTCTATCTTCCTTGACTTTAATGTACTTTGGAGCCTATTAATAGAGGAGAGCAGATATTGCTATCCTCTGGACACTGCAGTGTTACTCCATTCAATTTTTATGCCATTCATAAAATGCAGGCTGCAGTGTGGAGCCTGCAGTGCACCATAGAGTTATCTCTGCTTAAGGTTGAAGAGAATATTTAGTGACTGGAGGGAAGTTTGTTTACAGGACTTGCCTCACCACTTTTTTTTTAAATTCAGTCATTTTATTACACTCAATAGGAAAACCCAATAAACATTTGTAAAGCACGACACTGTGCCATATAAATGTGTGTTTTTTTTTGTTTTTTTTTCATAAGGCAATAATATGGCCACTATAAGGCAATTCCACCACTTTCTAAATTAAAGTAGAACTATAGGCAAAACGTTTTTTAATATTGGATAGAGCAAGGAAGCGTTTAAACTTCCGGTTTCCCTGTCCCTGTGCCAGTGGTAAACCGGAAGTGATGTCAGAAGCTCCGTGGAACGCATGGCCCGAGCAGAGAGACACAGAGCAGAGATGGTAAGTAATCATCTCTCTCCCTCCTGCCCAGCTGTCTGCTCTCCGGGGCCCCACAGACACAAGGTAAGTGCCGGGCAGACGGCAAACGGGCGGGGGGCACACTGGCAGCATTTAATGGGCACACTGCCAGCATATGATGGACACACTGGCAGCATTTGATGGGCACACTGGTAGCATATGATGGGCACACTGGCAGCATATGGGCACACTGGCAGCATTTAATGGGCACACTGGCAGCATATAATGGGCACAGTGGCAGCGTTTGATGGGCACAGTGGCAGCGTTTGATGGGCACAGTGGCAGCATTTGGCATAGTAGCTGCGTTTGATGGCACAGTGGCTGCGTTTGATGGCACAGTGGCTGCGTTTGATGGTACAGTGGCTGCATTTGATGGGCACAGTGGCTGCGTTTGATGGTACAGTGGCAGCGTTTGATGGCACAGTGGCTGTGTTTGATGGCACTGTGGCTGTGTTTGATGGCACAGTGGCTGCGCTTGATGGGCACAGTGAGGCTGCAATTGACGGGTTTTAAAAAAAAAATATTCAGTTTGTTTGCGCCCCCCCCCCCAAAAATTTTGAGCACCAGCCGCCACTGGGAGTTGGTGTGTGCCTTTCTCTGTCTCACAGTGTATAGCAATAATCCACTCCTACAGGGGAATCAGGAAGAGAAAATTCTATGGGGATGTGCACATTCTAAACAGTATATAAACGGGAAGACAGTAGATATACACGTAAAGCTTATGTAGGGAGATTTATTTCATCTCTGTGTATCATCTGAGGCTGTTCACTTCACTGGGTATATGTGATGGTTTACATCCACTTTAAGCTCTATGTGTAGAAAAAAAAATCTGATCACCAGTAGGTGTGATAAAATGTGATATTGTCTTTGAGATTGATAGTCACAATGCTGCATGCAAATGTAATGATCTGGAAGCAGAGATGCTGCACCTTTAACTTGAGATGGACTGGTTAAAGTAATCTGGCTATTTTGTGTGGATGTATTGTGCTACTCCAAATGTATGAAACTGTAATGAAATCCCAGTGCAAAGATAGATTATTTGCTCCACAGGCCCAGGTGACCCCATCCACCATTTCTCCACATCCCTACCCATTTTTCTTCTTTACCTTATTGATACCACCGATCTCTTCCTTGCACAGGGACTCACAGCAATGCCTCTTTCAGCTCTGAATTCTTCTTTCCCAGGAGCAGTGGCGTGATGGACTTCTCGATGTCTCCAGAGAAGAGGAAGGAATTGTGCATTATGGAGGTTCTGAGTTCACAGAGGAACAGATCAGGGAGAACATGCAAACAGTATATGAAGATGATGAAACTGTCTCTGCTAAAGATAATCCTGATGCTACCGATGTCCTAGATAATGACACCAGCAATGCAAGTGACTCTGATACAGACCAAAAGAGCGAAGGGTCTGGGAAGATGCCACCTACATCCCCTGGTGTTTTTATGAAGGATCAGAGTATCCTCCCAGTAAGTGTTCCAGATGTTGTGATCTATGCATGACATAGATATATATATATGAGCAGAGAGACCAAAAGATCAACAAATAGATAAGGAGATAGATATGTGTTTTTTGAGAATCTGATTCCAAACTTACAATAAAGTATTTATATTTAGACAATGGCCTTCCTTCAAATATGGTTTGTTCCAGTCACAAAATCAAGATGCATTGTCGCACACTTAGACCCCATACACACTATTAGATTTTCTGCAGATTTTTGTTTTCGGATTTACCAAAACCATGTAATGCAAGGGCCTGCCTGATTGCATACAAATTTAAACTCTTAAGGTTTGACCTTCTATTATATGGTTTTGGTAAACCTGAAGACAAAAATCTGCAGAAAATCTAATAGTGTGTATGGGGCTTAAATCATTTATTTATTTATTACAGATATTTAAATATAGTGCTGTCAATTTACACAGCGCTTTACATGTAAATTGTACATTCACATTAGTCCCTACTCTCATACATACATGTACTAAGTTATTGAGCAGAAGCCATGAAATAACACATTCTCATGGAAGATCAGAGAGATAGGTCTTGTTCAAACTGGGCGCAATTTCATACGTTTTGCTACATTTTGCCACACTCTACAGTAAAATGCATGAACACGAGAAAATACATTACTTTCTGCACAGCAAGTGTATAGTGTTTAAATAGTGGCTTTCTTTGCTTACATGTGAGCCAATATAAGCAAAGCTTTTGAGACTTTAAGAAGTACAGCACTGATAATCTGTAGAAGTGAAATAGCTATAATAATTGTTAGATGTAACCAGATGAACATTATAAAGCAGAAGTTCGGTGTGGCAATTTTTACATAGTTATATTGGTCCAGCTTGGTCACTTTCTTAGCAACACTGTGTTGATGGGGGAATCGAGCATGTAAGGAAAATTGCATATTCTATGGCCAGCCTAAGACCTAGGGCTGGGCATACACATGGTAATTTTGAGTCAGTTTCAACCATTTTCCATCCACAGGTAATGGAAAAAACAATTGCAAGTAATGGGCAGAAATGTACCACCCGCATATTCAATCACCCACCGAAATTTATTTAATTATGAAAAAAAATGGGCAACAAATTACCATCTTCAACACAGTTAATTAAAAAACCAAATAAAAAATAAAAGAAATTGGCAATGTCTTAGAAAGTGATCTGATTTTTCTACAGGGTGCAATCCCATCTCCTCGTGGTTTTCTTCCATTGCTTTGCAATTTCGACAAAAAATGACATTAAAGCATTCATCACTATATGAGAAATGAAGGCCCAATGATCTCTTGTCTGTCATTTTTTCCAGCCTCTGCGACTACCTCCCACTCCTCTTACTGTGCCACCCTCATTCAAGTTCCCTCTGGATAGATGCATGTCACTACCTCTATCGCAGAGCACTCCATCTGGACTGGATCAAGTAGGATGGATGAAAAGGAAGCTAATGAGTACAGGTGAGTGACTGTGCTGGCTATCCTGGGGATGAATATTCCTGCATTCAGATGTCACAAATATGATCTTTATATTGTGCTGATTTCCAACAATAAAATAAAGTTAATGTCTTCCTAAAAAATACTTAGAATGACATTAATTATAAGTTTACAGTAGAGCTATTTGTATACGCTGATACATTTTATATGGTTCATAAAGCAAATTAAGGGGGAAACTTTTCTTAGAAAAACATGGAGTCTGCCACTGCTGACTTCACATTCATGCGGACTCTGTAGCTTCACTATTTTGATGCTTTGACTGGGAACAAATATGAAGATAAGGACATCTGAATTTACCCTGGTATGTATTGAAACCACTAGGTCAGCATAATAGCTAAGCCCATAGCCTATTTCTCTTAGGAAAAAACTGACTTACAGTCTTGTTGATAAGTATGAAAAACAGGCCTTTCTTAGATCTTCCATTGTTTTATCATGATCAAAGTCCCCCTGTAGTTTTAGAGCAAAGCAGGAGGGTCTAACCCTTGTACTTAGTTTAAACTTTAAAAACATTTTTATTATTGAAAAATACAAAAAACAAATAACATGCCATTAAATTTGTGGACATGATAAATGCATAAGGTAAAATGTATTTAAAAAAATAATAATTAATATACAATTAATAAATGATTGTCAGGTAAGCATAAGGTGATGGGCAGTTTCCAACTTTGTAGTAGCAGGGGTCAGCTAACAGGATGTAAAATGAGGAATCTTTTGCAGCTAGTCCAAACTACACTGCCCCATTTTTTGCCCCGTGGCTTAGGATGGCAAGGCACACCTCTGCTCTTCCCCCCATCCCTCTCCAAGCTAACAGACTAGCTCTAGATTCCACTGTCAACTGTAAACTCTTTTCTATGAAGACCAGAAGTTTGAGGAAGCAACTCTGAGAGCGCAGGAGCCAGCAGCATTAAAAACTGCAAGTGCTGGGGTAAATATTTTAATAGTTTACTGGGAAAATTGAGCACTGTCCGTGATACTTTTTTTTATTTGCACTAACATAGAATTTTTCATGGACGAGCTTTCGGGGTGTGTCCCCTTCTTCAAGGTCCAAGAAGTCTGCTTGGACCTTGAAGAAGGGGACACACCCCGAAAGCTCGTCCATGAAAAATTCTATGTTAGTGCAAATAAAAAAAGTATCACGGACAGTACTCAATTTTCTCTGTCACAATTGCACTATTTCGGCTACAATTACCTCAAGGATAATAGTTTACTGGAGAATATTAATTTTATTGAGCTCAATATTTTAGGCTAAAAAACTGTGAGGGTTTAACTCTACTTTAAAAAAAAACACTTCAATATACCATTCATCCTTAACAGGCTTAGGTTTACTACTATATTACTAGTGTAAGAGCCAGATAAGATTAAGATTTTTTAGCAGATGAGGCTTCACAAGAAACTTATTCGAGTTCTTTGAAATATTTATTTTGTTTTAGGAGAGGGTGATCTAGGTTCAAAAACGTTGGAGGGCCGCCGAGACAGCAGAAAGGGGAGAAGCAGATGGAAGGCTTTACATCCTGGATCACACCAGCTGCCAGTGCACCAGGTATGAGGTTGTGGGAGTATGTCCTGTATCATTCACACTCATATTCACATTTAAATATTGCAAAGTTTTTATTCTATCACCCTTTAGAAAACCTTATCAGCTGGTGTGGCTAACGCAACAATACAAAAAATGTCTGGTATCATGCTAGTAAAATTTCCTATTTTACTTTAAAGTGAACAGTTTACCATGAAACTATATTAATCTGGTACAGATGACAAATAGCAGGCGGCTGTGAAATGTTATTCTGCCTCCTGGGCGCCCTAGAACCTTGGCATGCTGTATGCAGATCATGACTTAGGCCTGGGTTCACACTGGTATGACACGACTGTTGTACGACTGTCAATCTACTTTGCCCTGCGACATCTGTCCTACATCAGTCCTACTTCGGTCCTACTTCCATCCGACTTGAATGAACAGGATAAGATTTTGCTCCGACTTTGAGATAGTCTGACTTGTGCTTTGACCAATCAAAACAATCCCAGTGTGACATAAATTCCTTTTCCGGCTGCTGTCATCACCATGTCAGATGTCACAAGTCAGATGGTTAGGAAGATGATCTGACTTTGATCCGACTTCAATGATATTCAATGGGCTGAAGTAGGACCGAAGTCCGACCAAAGTAGTGCAGGAACCTTTTTCAAAGTCGGACCGACTTGTGTCGGACCAGTTAAGACGGCTCTCATAGGGAATCATTGATTTACACATGTCATGCGACATGAGCTCCCAAAGTCGAAGCGTTTTTCGTACCAGTGTGAACCTGGCCTTAGGCTGCAAGTTAGAGCTTCACCACTCGCCTTGGCACTCCTGCAGTGCAATATGTGCATATTCATGCCTCTCATGTGGGGTGCCATGGGGAGTAGTAGGCCTCAGATTTAGGACCAAGTCAGATAACCATCTTTATCATATTGACAGGCTTGCTAAATTGCTTATGCTTTGAATGCATTTTATAGTGTGGTGGCCAAAAAAAAAGTATAAAAACAAACTGAAGGCTTATATTTACAACATGTCACTGAATGAAAATGTGGTTCTCCCCCAGGAGCAGCAGTGACACATTTCCTAGGGTCAGTAGTACAAATGTAGGCTGCTCATGAGCCAGTTGCAGGCTTTGATGTGAATAACCAGGCGATCTCTGTTTTGTCATAGTGTGCAACCCAGAGGTCTTTCTAGAATTACTGTCAATCTGAATGTTCAGTTTCTTTCTATAGCATCGTAGTGCAGCTTTGATACTACAGAAGTCTCAGTCATACAAAGTAAAGGTAAAAAAATTAACCAGGTTAATTCCACCATTGCTCTTTGTAAGTCTGCAATGGCACAGCAATTAAGATACTGTGTTTTCCCAAAAAATAATACCTGCCCCGAAGATAAGCCCTACTGTGATTTTTGGGGAGGGCTGCAATATAAGCCCTGCCCCGAAAATAAACCCTAGTTTAAAAGGGTTGTGAAATCCTAAAATGCACAGTATTATATAATGTAAACTGTGTATGTTTGTTCATTACAGCGCAGCTCTGCACTCAGCTGATCCCCCGCTGACAGCTTGGAGGAGAGGATCCGCTGAACGCAGAGCTCACAGTATCTCGCCCCCCCTCCGATCAGGCGGACAATGGAAGCACAGAGTGGCACTCAGCTGATCCCCCGCTGCTCTCCTCTTCACCTCTTCTGCCAGCTGTTAGCGGGGGATCTTGAGGCCTCCCTCTGAAGTGCTCGGAGCGGGAAGACCGTTCAGGCAGGTCATGGAAGCGCTATAAGAAGGTATTTGTCACAAATAGATTACAGAAACATGCACAGTTTACATGATATAATACTGTAATACAGTGCATTTTAGGATTTTACAAGCACCTTTAACTCAGTTCCACTGGCATAGCCACTGGGGATTCCTGACAGGCAGGGAGGGAGATGGGGAGAGAAGACAGCACATGACAAGCCCTACTCCGAAAATAAGCCCCACTGGGTCTTTTGTTGCCAAAATGAATATAAGACCCGGGCTTATTTTTGGGGAAACACGGTAGCAGCAGTAACAACCTATGTCTAACCTTGTCTCTCGGCCCTTTTAAAAAAAATGCCTGTTTTTTTTCGATGTTACTGTGAAGTCTTACTGCTGTGTGAATTTCTCTTTCATTCAATGAAGGACACAGCAATTCCTTATTCTTGACTGTAGGGTTATAGCGCCACCTTCATGAATAGGATGCTAGGCAGAAAAAAAGAGAACAGAGCACCACCCATGGGCAGCCTTAACTGGTAGCCAACCCCCCTGCTATAGGCAGCTCAGTTTTTTTCTGCCTAGTGTAAGGAGTAAGGACCTGCCTCATTTGGTTTTACAAAGGGATAAGGTAGTTCTCCGTCCATGTCCCTCCTTCTTTCTAAAGGTGGTGTCTGCTTTTCACCTGAATGAGGACATTGTCCCTCCTTCTCTGTGTCCACCTCCTTCACATCCTAAGTAGGTTGTACTACACTCCGCACTGCGGTGTGAATATTAGACAGAAGGATGTTTCATGCTTACAAGGTTCTTATATTGTGTGGGGCATTTGTTTGTATTGTTGGTCTCATTCATAGATGTCATAGAGCCAAGATAATTTTTTTGCAATGGAGCAATAGACCCAGCTTCTCTGTAGTGTAAACTTACGTGGAGGTAAAAAGTGGAAAACATTATACAGTGGGTACGGAAAGTATTCAGACCCCCTTAAATTTTTCACTCTTTGTTATATTGCAGCCATTTGCTAAAATCATTTAAGTTCATTTTTTTTCCTCATTAGAACAGAACCCCATATTGACAGAAAAACACAGAATTGTTGACATTTTTACAGATTTATTAAAAAAGAAAAACGAAAATATCACTTGATCCTAAGTATTCAGACCCTTTGCTCAGTATTTAGTATTTGCACCCTTTTGAACTAATACAGCCATGAGTCTTTTTGGGAAAGATGCAACAAGTTTTTCACACCTGGATTTGGGGATCCTCTGCCATTCCTCCTTGCAGATCCTCTCCAGTTCTGTCTGGTTGGATGGTAAATGTTGGTGGACGGCCATTTTTAGGTCTCTCCAGAGATGCTCAATTGGGTTTAAGTCAGGGCTCTGGCTGGGCCATTCAAGAACAGTCACGGAGTTGTTGTGAAGCCACTCCTTCGTTATTTTAACTGTGTGCTCAGGGTTATTGTCTTGTTGGAAGGTAAACCTTCGGCCCAGTCTGAGGTCCTGAGCACTCTGGAGAAGGTTTTCGTCCAGGATATCCCTGTACTTGGCCGAATTCATCTTTCCCTCGATTGCAACCAGTCGTCCTGTCCCTGCAGCTGAAAAACACCCCCACAGCATGATGCTGCCACCACCATGCTTCACTGTTGGAACTGTATTGGACAGGTGATGAGCAGTGCCTGGTTTTCTCCACACATACCGCTTAGAATTAAGGCCAAAAAGTTCTATCTTGGTCTCATCAGACCAGAGAATCTTATTTCTCACCATATTGGTGTCCTTCAGGTGTTTTTTAGCAAACTCCATGCAGGCTTTCATGTGTCTTGCACTGAGGAGAGGCTTCCGTCGGGCCACTCTGCCATAACGCCCCGACTGGTGGAGGGCTGCAGTGATGGTTGACTTTCTACAACTTTCTCCCATCTCCCGACTGCATCTCTGGAGCTCAGCCACAGTGATCTTTGGGTTCTTCTTTACCTCTCTCACAAAGGCTCTTCTCCCCCGATAGCTCAGTTTGGCCAGATGGCCAGCTCTAGGAAGGGTTCTGGTCGTCCCAAACATTTTTCATTTAAGGATTATGGAGGCCACTGTGCTTTTAGGAACCTTAAGTGCAGCAGATTTTTTTTGTAACCTTGGCTAGATCTGTGCCTTACCACAATTCTGTCTCTGAGCTCTTCAGGCAGTTCCTTTGACCTCATGATTCTCATTTGCTCTGACATGCATTGTGAGCTGTAAGGTCTTATATAGACAGGTGTGTGGCTTTCCTAATCAAGTCCAATCAGTATATTCAAACACAGCTGGACTCAAATGAAGGTGTAGAACCATCTCAAGGATGATCAGAAGAAATGGACAGCACCTAAGTTAAATATATGAGTGTCACAGCAAAGGGTCTGAATACTTAGGACCATGTGATATTTCAGTTTTTCTTTTATAATAAATCTGCAAAAATGTCAACAATTCTGTGTTTTTCTGTCAATATGGGGTGCTGTGTGTACATTAATGAGGAAAAAAAAAATGAACTTAAATGAGTTTAGCAAATGGGTGCAATATAACAAAGAGTGAAAAATTTAAGGGGGTTTTAATACTTTCCGTACCCACTGTATATATATCTGGACTCCAAGCATGTAAATAAATATACAGTTAAAAATATACTTGAGAAATGTTTTACCTTGACCAAGAAAGCTGTAGTTCTGGTTAAACATGCTTATGATTCATGCAACCCTGCCAGACAGCATAACCAGACCTGTATTTCCAAGGACTTGCCCTAGCCTGTAATTGGTCGATAAGAAAGAATCAGTAGCATAATGATTAGATAATGAATGAATGGCATCTCAAATGCGAGTTCCGCAATTTGTCATTCACACATCGGCGCTTTCAAATCGTGGGCAGAATCGCGGCCAATCTGCCCGCAATTCAAAATGCTGAAGTCTGAATGCAACCTCAGTGTTGGATGAACAGTAGTGTACATTTCTGTAGAGTCTCTCTCTCTCTCTCTCTCTCTCTCTCTCTTGCTTTTTTACAATAATTATATTCAACATTCCTTGCAATATCTGCTTTGGGTTTCTTATTAATTAACTATTCTCTAGTTTAATTGTTGTACTTTGTGAACTCTTATTTCCCAGAAAATACCATTGGTGTCAGTATTTGTTAAAGAAAAGTCAGATTTGCATTACAAAACATTTATTTATTCTTCCTGTGCTCATAATTAATTTATGACCAAGAGGGATCCTTCCGTGACACCAGAGAGGTGCTCAATGATGAGATACAGTGAGAAATTAAGAGCCTCTTTACTGGATTATTGTGTATAGTTGACTGCTGTTTGAGTATTATGCAGGATTTCCTGTGAATTATACATTTTCTTAACAACTGTGTGGAAAATCATTCTTCTGAGGATCACCTTGATATAACGGATTGTAAATTACTCTGTTCTAGTGTTTTTAGATGTTCCATATTCTATAGAAAATGTTAGTCTTGACATTTTCTAATAATGAGAGTGGTGATAATTATAGTTTGTCAAGATTTTCAATTATGATTAAAAATGTGCCTGCTTCCTACACAAGATGAGGCTGGCTATTAATAGTGTTTACCAAAATTCACGAGAGCCGCCAACTGCGCCATGATGCTTTATGGTCAGATAAACCTAACACTGTTTTTCTGGTGTTGATGTTATTTTAATGGTGACAGTGCTGCCTGCCGCTAATGTGTGTAGTTTGTACATTTCAGATCTGCTTATTTTGTCAGGTTTGTAGCAGATGGAAGGTTGCAATGGTTTTTCACAGGGACACCTTGCATGTAAAGGGAGCCATTTACAGCTATGTTCAAAGAAGTGAAAACACTGACACAGAATTACATTTAATGGCATATATAGCTGAAGTGTTTAATAAGCGGTGACCCCTATGCTACCCCAACATAATACCATTAAAGTGATTGTAATCGATCACCTTGTAAAACAAACCATTCAGTTTAAAATAGAAATGAAAGGCAAAACATTTTTGTATAGATATAAAAAAACATTATGAATTCCTTTTTATTCCTTTTTTTATAAGTGATCACATCCCCTGTGTTCTCAGCTGCATAAGAGCTGGGGGGAGGAGAGGCAGCAGTACACTGATCTTCCCAGTGAATGGCTGTGCAGCAGGGGCGTGTCAAGACAAGTCTGATCATTGGAGGAGAGCACACGGAGTTCCCAGCATAGCTAGCGAACTGACCACGGTGTGCCCTCCTGATTAGTGTGGTAAATTTTTAATAGGAAAGCTCCAGGAATTTCACACAAAGAAAGCAATACAAAGAGAGCAGGATACTTTCTCATGCAAGTACATGGTGCAGCAGGGACATATCAGGAATATGAAGTGTTGGGGGTAACAAACACTTTAAAGGGGTTGTAAAGTCTGAAGTTTTTTTTATATTAATGCATTCTATGCATTAAGATAAAAAACCTTCTGTGTGCAGCAGCCCCCCTAATACTTACCTGAGCCCCATCTCTGTCCAGCAATGTCCATGAGTGTCTCGGCCTTCCGAGACTCTCCCTCCTGATTGGATGAGACACAGCAGTGGCGCCATTGTCTCCCACTGCTGTCAAACAAAGTCAGTCAGCCAATCAGGAGAGAGAAAGGGCGGGCTCAGGGCTTCATATCTGAATGGATACAGGCTTGGGTGCCCCCATAGCAAGCTGCTTGCTGTGGGGGCACTCGAAAGGAGGGAGGGGCCAGGAGCACAGAAGAGGGACCCAAGAAGAGGAGGATCTGGCCTATATAACATGTTTGTTATTTTTATAGAATTTTTTTTTTTAACTGCGCCAAATAATAAGTCCACAAAGGTCCTCAGATGACAAGAGGATTAAAAATGAAATAGATGTCCTCCAGGCATATAGCAATCAAGGTAAGTCTCCACACAACAGTCTATATATAAAGCATGGTTCCTCAAGCATTGGTTGAAACAACACCGCAGTGAATCCACAGATAAGTGAGAAGCCCACCACCGTATATAAAAGCCGCTTACCAGAGGGCAAGCACGAATGAGCATTCGGCTATAACCCAGCCACGGCCTTTAACATCAAAGGGATGATGATACTGGAGTGAACTCACGCAGGATGGATGTTCCGGGTGCTAGGCTCCTTCCGGGCACATGTGGTCCATAGAATCAACAGTATGCAAGAAGAAGCGGGACCATAGCGTAACTCTGCAACAAGTAGCATTTATTTAAAAGGTTAGTTGTCCTTTCCAAAAATTCCACTGCGGTGTAGTTTCAACCAATGCTTATGGAACCATGCTTTATATATAGATTATTGTGAGGAGACTTACCTTGATTGCTATATGCCTGGAGGTCGGAGGACATCTATTTCATTTTTAATCCTCTTGTCATCTGAGGACCTTTGTGGACTTATTATTTTCATTATTATCAGAAGCTTCATTTTTTCTTATCTGTTGTTTGTGTTTATCCCACCCAAGCTGCTGCCTTTGTTTTTAGCCTTTTATGTATATAATTCTTTAGGGTCAGCGCTGTCTTTTCTATTTGGCTTGAAAAAAAAAAAGTTTTTTTAAAAAAAAATGGGGATATTTATTATAGCAAAAAGTAAAAAATATTGTGTTTTTTTTCAAAATTTTCAGTATTTCTTGTTTATAGCGCAAAAAATAAAAACCGCAGAGATGATCAAATACCACCAAAAGAAAGCTCTATTTGTGGGGAAAAATTTTGTTTGGGAGACACGTTGCACGACCGCGCAATTGTCATTCAAAGCGTGACAGTGCTGAAAGCTGAAATTTCGCCTGGGCAGGAAGGGGGTATATGTGACCAGTAATCAAGTGGTTAAAGGGGTTACTGCTGAAGCTATCAGCCATAACCCTGGTATCATTTTTTTTCAGCCGGCGGCTGGTTTTCTCAGGAAAGCAATCCAAGTGGCCCATTAGCCACTGGATCGATATCTGAAGGGGATAACAACCCAACCCACCCCACCCCCTCGGCTGCTAGCTTTCTCTGGCTTACCGTTTATACGAAAGTGCAGCCGGCTGGTCACAGAGACAATGACATGACATCACTTCCGGTCCAGTTTAGAAGTAAACACTTTTTTTAAATAAATAAATAAGGAAAATATTTTTTTTGAAAGTGCCCCCATTTCTCCATGCTCACGCGCAGAAGCAAACCCGTATATAAACGGTGTTTGCACCACACATGTGAGGTATCGCCGCAAATGTTAGAGTGAGAGCAATAATTCTAGCACTAGACCTCCTCTGTAACTCTAAGGCCCCATGCACACGAGACGCAGGTGCAAACTCTGCTGAACACACGTTTTTAAACGCTGAAACCGGCGTTTATAAACGCGCGTTTTGCCGCGTTTGCGGCCGCGTTTAGCGGCGTTTAACCGCGTTTGCGTTTATAAGCGTTTCATCATAGACCCTCCCTAAGCTCAAAAAAGAGTACATTTTAACCATTTCAGCCAGTTTGTGAGACCAGAGTGAGTAGCAGCAGCTGAGAGAGCAGCAGTGTACTTGTATTTAGCGTATCACTTGCCACATCATCTGCCACAAGTTGTGGATTGTCCACTTGCCACGTCACCTGCCACGTCACCTGGCCACATCACCTGGCCACGTCACCTGGCCACGTCACCTGCCACAAGTTGTGGATTGTCCACTTGCCACGTCACCTGGCCACATCACGTGCCACGTCACCTGCCACAAGTTGTGGATTGTCCACTTGCCACGTTACCTGGCCACGTCACCTGGCCATGTTACCTGCCACGTCACCTGGCCACATTACCTGCCACGTCAGCTGGCCACGTCACCTGCCACAAGTTGTGGATTGTCCACTTGCCACGTCACCTGCCACGTCACCTGGCCACGTCACCTGCCACAAGTTGTGGATTGTCCACTTGCCATGTCACCTGGCCACATCACGTGCCACGTCACCTGGCCACGTCACCTGCCACAAGTTGTGAATTGTCCACTTGCCACGTCACCTGCCACGTCACCTAGCCATGTTACCTGCCCACATTACCTGCCATGTCATCTAGCCACGTCACCTGCCACAAGTTGTGGATTGTCCACTTTCCACATCACCTGGCCACATCACGTGCCACGTCACCTGCCACAAGTTGTGAATTGTCCACTTGCCACGTCACCTGGCCACGTTACCTGCCACGTCACCTGGCCACGTCACCTGCCACGTCACCTGGCCACGTCACCTGTCACAAGCTGTGGATTGTCCACTTGCCACGTCACCTGGCCACGTCACCTGGCCACATCACCTGACACAAGTTGTTGATTGTCCACTTGCCACGTTACCTGCCACAAGTTGTGGATTGTCCACAATGCAATGCAAGCAATTACAGTTTTCTTTTATATTTTTTAATAGTTTTTCATCATTTGCCATCATTTTTGAGATTTCTAATGTTAAAAAATAGGTCACCTTTAAAAACGCTTATAAACGCAAACGCGGCAAAACGCCGGTACCGCGTTTAGCCGCGTTTAGCCGCGTTTAGCAGCGTTTAGCGTCTGAAACGTGGAAAACTTTTGCGTCTGAACCCATTTTTTTGCTTCTGGAAAAACGAGGTTAAACGCAACTGCTTGTAAACGCCAAAAAACGAGAGTGTGTGCATGGACACATAGGATAACATTGAATGGGTTCAGGAGCAGTTGAAAAAAGCGTCCAACTACCTCTGAACGCGCGTTCAACAGCAAATAACAGCGTCTCGTGTGCATGGGGCCTAAACAGGTAATCTGTAAACATTTTTAAAGCGTTGACTAGGGAGATTTTTAAGTACTGTACTTTTTCGCCATTCCACGAGCATGCACAATTTTAAAGTGTGACATGTTGGGCATCTATTTACTCGGCGAAAGATCAGCTTTCTTATTTTCCCAAAAATTCTGGGTATATATTGTGTTTTTTTTTTATTATTATTTATTAAAGTGTATTTTTTTTTAAATTGCATTTATTAAACCGCTGCGCATATATTATGTGACATAAAAAAATGTCAATGATCGCCATTTTATTTCCTAGGGTCTCTGCTAAAATAAAATATATAATGTTTGGGGGTTATAAGTAATTTTGCAGCAAAAAATACTGATTGTAAACAAAAAGTGCCAGAAAAAGACTGGTCAGCAAGTTGTTAAGAGGTATTAAACCCAAAAACAAAATTTTTTATATATTCCAAATTACTCATTTTTAAATGTGGTGGCTGCATTAGTTTTCTTTTTCAGGCTTTTTCACAGTAAGGCCCGGTTCACACTGATGCGCTGTGAATTTCGTCCGTTTTTTGTCTAATCTGAGGTGCGAATTTTACTGCGAATTTACTGCGATTTTAACGCAAATTTCAGGAGTGGGACATAGCTGCAATTAAAGTTCTAGCCAATGGAATCATAGTGTAAAAAAAAAAAGTGTTAACTTCATGGTTTTTGTGGAGAATCGCGTGGTGAAATTCGCACATATGTGAACCATCATTGCGATTCCAGAACGATTTACACTCATGTCTATGGAGACTAAATTTGCAACGCAACGCAGTAAAACCGGACAAGACCCTTTTTTTTATCGCATCACATTCATTGAGGAATCGCAACACATGTATGTGAACGACCGTCATTGAAAACAATGACTTTAGGAATGACATGCGAATTCAAAGTGTTTTTGACGCATCGCATTCGGTATGAAATCGCCAAATTTTGTGAACCGGGCCTAACCAACAGAAGTAAAACTTTGCAGAAATAATGTCCACTCTTATGCCGCGTACACACGATCAGAAATTCCGACAAGAAATGTCCGATGTGAGCCTTTGGACCGTGTGTAGGCTCCATCGGACATTTGCTGTCGGAATTTCCACCAACAAAAGATTGAGAGCAGGTTCTCTATTTTTCCGATCGTCTGTATGCAATTTCCGACACGCAAAAAAACACGAATGCTCAGATTCAAGCAGAAGAGCCGAACTGCCTATTGAACTTCATTGATCTCGGCTCGTTGTACGTCTTGTACGTCACCGCGTTCTTGACCTTCGGAATTTCCGACAAGATTTGCGTGACCGTGTGTATGCAACACAAGTTTGAGCCAACATTCCGTTGGAAAAAAATCCACGTTTTTCTTGTCGGAATTTCCGATCGCGTGTACGCGCCATTACTTTCCTTTTAGCATGCATTGACAAGGCATTTTGAACGCTGCTTTGATACTCCAGAATGTCTGCAGTCAAAAAAAGAGCATCTAGTAGAACAAGATGTATAATTGTATTGTTTATCTTTTAGTACAGAATGTCAGGCCATTTGTCGAGCAGCAAGATTTGCTTCCAGTCGGTATCACAGGATGTGCTTGGGATATGTTTACAGAAGTGAAATGGTTAAGTAGACAGCTGCTGTGGTCGGCAGCAAATTATTGTACGGCTGGGTTCCCACTAGCTGTGGGGTAGAAGTGCTGAACCTTCATAAAGCTGGGGTGAGGAGAAGCTATTTTTGAGAGCGATTAGAGTGACACATCCTAAGGGGGCAAACCATTGCGATAACTACATCAAACAGAATCTCAGCTGCGTACATTTCTGATCAGGTGCACTGTAGTGTGGGTGTGAGACAAGAGATTAACTCTAGTGCATGGACGGGCTGCACATTGCACAGCGTGCACAGCCAGGCAGACAGGTTTATGAACATAAAATCAAATTATTTCAGCATTTTCTTTTCAGAGTGCTCTAAGTGAAAGAGAGAAATAAAATCCTTTGAAGATAACTTTGCTTTGAAGATAGCTGAATTTTAGCCATGTCTTCTAAACACTGCAGCAATGACTCAGAGCTCAAGTCGCAGTTATGATTTCCAGTTAATTGGGCAAACACAGAAAAGGGATCAATTAAGAAAGTGGCTTCAACCGAGTATTTCCAGAAGAAAATCCAGGGCATTTATTTCTGAATGTGGATTTTGATAAATAGTCAATTTCCTCTTGATCAGGCTCTGATTACAATAGATTCCAGACATACCTGAACTGAGCACTTTTCACAGAGCAGCTATTTGTGTACAGTTGGATTTTTGATTCCCTGGAGGCCACCGTACCTACGTCTTATCATTTATTCTTTATGGCTGCACACGTAACCATGCTTCATAGTAGGCATTCTCCAGTTTATTGCACTGATGCAATCTAGTACGCTAGCAAAATCCATGTGCAAGTTAGATACTGTACAGTATATTCTGCTGTCATAGAGTTGTTAACCACCTGTGAACTTGTCAGCAGAAATGTGGAATTATTTGCATTTAAAGGGGTTGTAAAGGTTCGTTTTTTTATTTTCTAAATAGGTTTCTTTAAAGCGGAGGTGCAGGGAAAAAAAAAAAAAGTCAGCAGCTACTAACAGTGTAGCTGCTGACTTTTAATAAGGACACTTACCTGTCCTACTCGCCCGCGATGTCGGTCCCGCCACAGCGATCGATCGCTGCTGGTAGGTCCCGGCTCCTCCATCCTGAGTAAGGGAAACAGGCAGTGAAGCCGTAAGGCTTCACTGCCCGTTTCCTACTGCGCATGCGCCACTCGCACGGCGCTTTGTGAATGGGCAGCTTGCCTCCTGGGATACACACAGTTCCCAGAAGGCAGCGCGCCCCATTCACTAGAAGAGGAAGCGGAAGGAGACCCACCACGGACGAGAAGAGGAACATTAGAGGCAGATTAGGGGACTTCTGCATAGCAACAGGCATTTAGGGTGAGTATAATTTTTTTTTTTCTATAAATTTTTTTACATTTTTTTTATGATTTTTAATGTAAACATTTTTGCAGGGTGGACCTCCGCTTTAAGCTAGTGCATTGTTGGTTCACTTACCTTTTCCTTCGATTTCCCTTCTAAATGTTTTTTTTCTTTGTCTGAATTTCTCACTTCCTGTTCCTCCTCAGTAAGCTGTTCAGTAAGCTGTTCTTGCTGACTCCACACCACTCGGATGATGGTGTGAAGTTTACTGAGGAGAAACAGGAAGTGAGAAATTCAGACAAAGAAAAAAAAACATTTAGAAGGGAAATCGAAGGAAAAGGTAAGTGAACCAACAATGCAATAGCTTAAAGGAACCTATTTAGAAAATAAAAAACAAACCTTTACAAACCCTTTAAATGCCAGTAATAATATTTTCAATACCTTCCCTTTATGTTGGTACTTTTCAGCAGGGTGCTTTTGGCATCAAGGGCATATAGAAATCCTTCAGCTTGCTTAACCACTTCAGCCCTGGAAGAATTTACCCCCTTCCTGACCGGGCCATTTTTTGCGATACGGCACTGCGTTGCTTTAACTGACAATTTGCGCGGTTGTGTGACGCTGTACCCAAACAAAATGAACGGCCTTTTTTCCCCACAAATAGAGCTTTCTTTTGGTGGTTTTTGATCACCTCTGCGATTTTGCGCTATAAACAAAAGAAGGGCGACAATTTTGAAAAAAACTCAATTTTTTACTTTTTGCTATAATAAATATCCCAATTAAAAAAAAAAAAAAAAAACTATTTTCTCAGTTTGGACCGATATGTATTCTTCTACATATTTTTGGTAAATAAAATCGCAATAAGCTTATATTTCGTGGTTTGCGCAAAAGTTATAGCGTGTACAAAATAGGGGATAGATTTTCGTTTTTTTTTTTTTTTTTTACTAGTAATGGCGGCGATCAGCGATTTTTATTAGGACTGCGATATTACGACGGACAAATCGGACACTTTTGACACATTTTTGGGACCATTCACATTTATACCGGCGATCAGAGCTTAAAATAGCCACTGATTACTGTATAAATGTCACTGGGAGGGAAGGGGTTAACACTAGGGAGCGATCAAGGGGTTAAATGTGTGTTCCCTAGGTGTGTTCTAACTGTGACGGGATTGGACTGACTGGGAGAGAAGACAGATCTTTGTTCCTACTAAGTAGGAACACACAATCTGTATCTCCTCCCCTGACAGGACAAGGATTTGTGTGTTTACACACACAAATCCCTGTTCCTGCTCTTGTGCCCGCAATCGCGGGTGGCTAGCGGGGATCGCACCTGCCGGCCCCGCGCTTCGGGTCCCCCGCCACGCAGCTGGTGCGCGTGCACCTGCTATGGCTCTTAAAGCAGCCGCAGTATATATGCCATTATGCCGCCGTATATATACAGGAGTCGGTCAGGAAGCGGTTAAAACAGACTTTGCACTAAAATGCAAGGTCTGCAGGTGTGACTGCCCCATCCTTTGTTAAAAAAAACACTGGATTAAAAAAAAGAAAAAAAAAAGAAAAGAAAAATGCATGAAAAACAACTCCCAGATTCCAGTTGCTTCCTCTCTCTAACATTACTGGGCCTCAGAGGGAGATCTTGGGAAAGCTCAGGATCCCATTTCTCATGAAGCACTGTACAGGAGCTTGTTCTCATGGAATTAAGGGTCCTCAACTTTCCCAGGATCCCAATAGAAGGCACACTGTTGTCACCATCACCTAGCTTGTTTGAAGCCTGGGAGTTAGGAAGTTGTTTTTTTTTTATGTACATTTCCCAAAATGTTTTATTTTTTTATTTCTGTGATGTGGCATTTTGTTAGCAGGAATAGCCACATAAGCAGACCTTACATATTAGTTCAGGGACCACTTTAAACACCACTAACAGCTAAAGCACTCCAACACTTAAGTTGCCCCAACATTCCTTTTACTTGAACTGCAACACTTAACCTAAACTCCCCACCAACACAAAGCTCTTAACCTTTATTCTTTACTACTAACACTCATTCCTAACCCTTAACTCTAACCACTAAAGTAAGCCCTTTCCACTTAACCTCTTTCTAAAAATGTAATATAATATCGAAATCTTAAACTAAACCTTCTAATCTCTCACTCTAACACCAATTAAACATTAAGCCATGCATTAAACTAGCCCTAATCTCTATACTGACTTCTGTGAGTCCATGTCCTATCCTCGCAGCTTTGTGCCATAAAATCCTAAACCTATGGTTAGAGTTATGATAACTTCTAATCTGACTAAAATCACACCTTACAACCTCTTCAAATAAAATGGGCACACATTAACCGATTGCCGACCGCAGCACGAGTATTTACGTCGACAGAATGGCACGGCTGCGCAAATGGGTGTATACTGTATATACATCCCCTTTAATTTGCCGCCGTGTGGTCGCGCGCGCCGCCGCCGGCGCGCTCGCGACCCTGCCGTGAGCTCCGTGACCCTGACCGCGGAACCAGCGGACTCGATGTCCGCCGGTGTCCCGCGATTGTGTCACGGAGCTGAAGAACGGGGAGATGCTAGTGTAAACACAACATCTCCCCGTTCTTCCTAGTGACATGTCACTGATCGCCTGTTCCCTGTCATCGGGAACAGCGATCAGTGACGTGTCACGGCAAGCCACGCCCCCTAACAGTTAGAATTACTCCCTAGGTCACACTTAACCCCTTCAGCGCCCCCTACAGGTTAACCCCTTCACTGTCAGTGTGTCATTTTTACAGTAACCAGTGCATTTTTATAGCACTGATCACTGTAAAAATTACAATGGTCCCAAAATAGTGTCAAAAGTGTCCAATGTGTCTGCCATAATGTCGCAGTCATGATAAAAATCGCTGATCGCCACCATTACTAGTAAAAAAAAAAAATATTAATAAAAATTCCATAAAACTATCCCCTATTTTGTAGACGCTATAACTTTTGCGCAAACCAATCAATAAACGCTTATTGCGCAATTTTTTTACCAGAAATATGTAGAAGAATACGTATCGGCCTAAACTGAAGAAAAATAATGTTTTTTTTATATATTTTTTGGGGATATTTATTATAGCAAAAAGTAAAAAATATTGAATTTTTTTCAAAATTGTCGCTCTATTTTGGTTTATAGCGCAAAAAAGAAAAACCGCAGAGGTGATCAAATACCACCAAAAGAAAGCTTTATTGGTGGGAAAAAAAGGACGTCAATTTTGTTTGGGAGCCACGTCGCACGGCCACGCAATTGTCAGTCAAAGCGACGCAGTGCCGAATCGCAATGTCAGGGTCACCTGTGGCCAGGTGACAGATGCACACCGTAGGGGGACAGGAGTGCACCGCGAGGTAGTAAACCCTATGGCTGGCTTCTGCGGATAGGAAACTGGGTGGTTGTGGAAGGCGGGACCAGAGGAGCACAACCGGGATCCTAACGGAAGCTAGAGCCAAGATTCCCCAGGGCGCGGAGTCTAATGCCCCATACACACGATAATTTTTCATGCCGTTAAAAATGTCATTAAAAAAAATGGCCATTAAAAATGATCGTGTGTATGCTCCAGAGCATTTTTAACGACGTGAAAAACGGGCATTAAAAATTTCGAACATGCTCTCTTTTTTCACGTCGTTTTTCATGTCGTTTTTTTTAACGACGTGAAAAACGATAGTGTGTATGCTTTAACGACGTGAAAAAAAATGCGCATGCTCAGAATCAAGTATGAGACGGGAGCGCTCGTTCTGGTAAAACTAGCGTTCGTAATGGAGATAGCACATTCGTCATGCTGTAACGGACTGAAAAGCACTAGACTGAAAAGAGCGAATCGTCTCTCAACAAACTTTACTAACATGAAGGGTGGCGCCATTCGAACGGAACTTCCCCTTTATAGTGCCGTCATACGTGGTGTACGTCACTGCGCTTTTCTTGAACATTTTTTAAAATGATGGTGTGTACGCAAGACAGGCTTGAGAGGAAACAAGAAAAAAAATGACGAGAAAAACGTCAGTTTTAAAAATGACATTAAAAATGATCGTGTGTATGGGGCATAAGACCCAGCTGGTCTTCTCCAGGGCCTCTAGTGGTGAGAATGTTATGCTGCAGGCTGGGACCAGGTCGCGGCCCCTGGAGTTTCCTAGCTCACGCCCCGTAGGATAAGGGGAAAAGAGGGGAGGCAGCAGCACAAGATAAGAGAGAACCGAATAACAAGCTGAAGGTCAGGGGCCACAAGCAGACAAGGATAACGAAAGAACGAGCCGAAGGTCAAGGGTCACAAGCAGACAGGGATAGTCGGGGACAAGCCAATAACGTAACAGAGAGACAGACGTAGCACACGGCAGGCAGGAACCCAAACACACAATGCCTAACAAACACGTTGATCAGCAAAGCAGGCTTGCAGTGCACAGGTTAATATAGTGTTCTGTGATAGGGCCTGGGGTGGAGTCAGGCTGGGAGGAGATTATAAAGGAAGCCAGGTGAAGGAGGTCTGGTCTCAAGATGAACACATGAGGAGGAAGGTAAGATGGCAGACAGACATTAATGCATATCCATGACAGTACCCTCCCTCTTACGAGGCCTCCCCCTTCCCCGCCTGGGCCCAGGTTTAGAGGGAAACTTCAGATGAAACTCCTTTAACAGACGAGGTGCAAAGACCTCAGATGCAGTGATCCAAGACCTCTCCTCAGGACCAAACCCTTTCCAATGAACGAGGTACTGAAGAACGCCTTTACAGAGTCGGGAGTCCAGAATTTGACTGATCTCGTACTCCTGATTATCCTCAGAGACAGGCGCCACGGTAGGGAGAGGACGAGAGAATTTATTGAGGACTAAAGGCTTTAGAAGAGCAACATGAAAGGAGTTAGTGATTTTAAGGCTCTTAGGAATCTGGAGTTTGAAACAAACCGGATTCAGTTTAGCAGTTACCGTGTATGGACCGATGAATCGTGGAGCAAACTTCAGAGAAGGAACTCGGAGCTTGATGTTCCTGGTAGAGAGCCAGACTTTGTCCCCTGGCTGAAGAGAAGGCGGTTTACGCCTGCGGCGGTCGGCAAAGCCTTTGAATTTTTCAGCAGCTGCCCGGAGGGAATCATGAACGTGACCCCAAACGGAATTGAGAGACTCCTGAACCAAAGCCAAAGCTGGAATGTCTGGAGAACAGATCATGAGAAGAGGAAGTTGAGGGTGTTTTCCATAAACTGTGAAAAAGGGTGTCTTCTGCGAACTGGTATTCACATGATTGTTATGGGAGAATTCTGCCCACGGGAGTAGAGAGGACCAATCGTCATGGTGAGAAGACACAAAGGTGCGAAGAAAGACCTCTAACTCCTGATTAACCCTCTCAGTCTGTCCATTGGATTGGGGATGGTAAGAAGAAGAAAAATCCAAGACAATATTGAGGGATTTGCAAAAGGCTCTCCAAAAACGAGACGTGAATTGGACTCCCCTGTCGGAAACAATATGAGAAGGGACCCCATGTAGGCGGAGAATTTCTCAAATGAAAATGGGAACCAAGGCAGGGGCAGAAGGAAGACCAGGAAGAGGAACAAAATGAGCCATCTTGGAGAATCGATCGATTACCACCCAAATGACTGTATTATTCTCAGACAGTGGGAGATCGGTGATAAAATCCATGGCAATATGGGCCCAGGGTTCCTTAGGAATGGGCAAGGGCATGAGGAGACCAGCAGGAGCTTGTGTGGAGGATTTGGACTGAGCACAGACATGACAAGCTTTAACGTAGTCTTTGACGTCTGAGCGGAGATTAGGCCACCAGTAGTGACGACTGATGAGTAGGAAGGATCGGAGGAATCCAGAATGCCCTGCCACCTTGGAATCATGTCCCCAACGAAGGATCTTAGCTCTTAGCTCAGTGGGGACAAAGGTCTTACCAGGCGGAATTTTTGACTTCAGGGTGGTAGAGTGGGCAACAATGCATGAGGTTGGAATGATCGGCTCAGGTTCAGGGGCGGACTCCTCGTCCAAAGTGTCAAATGACCTAGAGAGCGCATCAGCCCGACCGTTGCAGGAACCAGGTTTGTAGGTAATCGTGAAATTAAAACGGGCAAAGAAGAGACTCCACCTGGCCTGTCTAGGATTCAGACGTTTAGCATTCTGTAGATACTGTAAATTTTTGTGATCGGTAAAGATCGGTATGGAGTGAGGGGAACCCTCCAAGAGATGACGCCACTCCTCTAACGCCAATTTAATTGCGAGAAGTTCCCGATCACCGATGGCATAATTCCTCTCTGCCTGAGAATTTTTTTTGGAGAAGAACGCACATGGTTGGCGTCTCTTCTCAAAGATTTGAAGAAGCACAGCTCCCACCCCCATTGAGGAAGCGTCCACTTCAATAAAAAATGCATTCCCAGGATTTGGTCTCCTCAAGAGGGGGCCAGAAACAAAGGCCTGTTTCAGGTTGTGAAATGCAGAGACAGCTTCGGGAGGCCAGTCTCTGGCATTCACACCCTTCTTGGTCAAGGCGATAATAGGCGCGGCAATGGAAGAGTAATTCCTTATGAACTGCCTATAATAATTAGTGAAGCCAAGAAAGCGCTGTGTGGCCTTGAGGCTAGCAGGAAGAGGCCAGTTGGTGATAGCCAAGACCTTCCCAGGGTCCATACGAAGACCCGAACATGAGACGAAGCACCCCAAAAACAGGACCTCAGAACATTCAAAGGAACATTTCTCCAGCTTGGCATAGAGATTGTCACATACCTGATGGTAGTGAGCCCGAATTGCAGGGGACGGCCTCCCTTACGGCTCCCACTCCCGACCCCCTGGTAAGGTAACAGTTGGCACAGGAGTAAGGAGTGGCACGGGTGCCTGGCAGGATCAATTGTGGTGAGGTGGTGATTCAAACACCCGGAAGCTTCCTTGCAGAATACCGGAACTGGAACGGCTAGCAGGCTGGATCGGAAGTAGCACAGCAGACTGGATCGGTCTCGCAGACTGGATCGGAAGAAGCACAGCAGACAGGATCAGCTAGCAGGCAGGTTCAGCTTAGCAGGCTGGATCTGGGACAGTTCAGCAGACTGGATCGGTCTCGCAGACTGGATCGGAAGAAGCACAGCAGACAGGATCAGCTAGCAGGCAGGTTCAGCTTAGCAGGCTGGATCTGGGACAGCTCAGCAGACTGGATCGGTCTAGCAAACTGGATCGGAACCAGGAACAGGGTAGTAAACAGGCCGGGTCAGATATCAGGCGGGCAGCAGAAGTACAGGATGCAGGCAAAGGGTAGTCACAACAAGCCGGGGTCGGGTGCAGGCAGATAACAAGTTGGTCAAGGTAAGCCGGGTCTTTTAGCACAGGTATGGTCTCAGATCAGGGTTTAGCACACAACACTGTAGAGCAGACAGCAGGGACTGTCTGTAAATGACAGGTTTAAATAGTCTCTCTGGCGCCACCCGCTGGACGCACGCGCGAACGGAGACCAGGAAGTCCGGGGCACCTGTTTCTGGCAGGATTTCCATGACATTGCCCCCCCCCAAGGGGCAGCCTCCGGATGCCCATCCGGGCGAACTTTTCAGGGTGAGACCTTTTAAAGGACTGTACCAGACTCTTAGCGTGGATGTTCCCCTCGGGCTCCCAAGAATTCTCTTCGGGTCCATACCCCTTCCACTTTATCAAAAACTGGTTCTGGTTCCTTCTCCTCCTGTAATCCAGGATAGCCTCTACTTCAAACTCCTCTTCCCCGTCTATAATAACAGGGTCAGGGGTAACAGAGCTTCGGCCAGGAAAGGGATTGGAAATAGATGGTTTCAACAGTGACACATGGAATACTGGGTGGATCTTCAGTGAATCCGGGAGTTCCAGTTCAAAAGCCACTTCATTGATTTTTCTTTTAACCGGAAAAGGTCCTAGGAACTTGGGACCCAATTTCTTTGAAGGGCATGCCATCCTCAAGTTCACTGTAGACAGCCACACCAGGTCACCGGGTACCAGTACCAACTCACCACGTCTCTTCTTGTCAAAAGTTAATTTGTTGTGTTCCTGGGTCCTGGTCATAGTTTCCTGCAAAAGTTGGTTATTGGTGGAAAAGAAATTTATTTTCTCCTGTACTGCTGGCACCGCACATTCGGGAAGAGAATTGGGTAGGAATGAAGGGTGAAAACCAAAGTTGGCAAAGAACGGGGTCTGCTTGGTGGCGGAGTGGATGGAGTTGTTGTAGGCGAATTTGGCCAAAGGAAGCAGGGAAATCCAGTTATCTTGTGTAAAAGAGGAGAAGCAGCGCAGGTACTGCTCCAGAGTTTGGTTAGTCCTCTCAGTCTGTCCATTGGTCTGGGGGTAATAGGCGGAAGAGAATGACAGTTCTATATCCAAGGCCTTACAGAGGGACCTCCAGAAGCGGGAGGTGAACTGTACCCCTCGATCTGAAACAATGTTGGCTGGTACCCCGTGGAGTCTGACGATTTCCTTGATAAATGCCTGTGCTGTTTCAGGGGCAGAGGGAGTGCCTTTCATAGGAATAAAGTGTGCCATTTTGGACAGCCGATCGACTATCACAAAGATAGTGGTATGATCTTCTGCTGGAGGTAACTCGACAATGAAGTCTATGGATAACATCCTCCATGGTCTGTCTGGAACAGGCAAAGGTCTTAATAAGCCCCAGGCCTTGGTTCTATGAGTCTTGTTCCTGTTGCAGGTAGTGCAGGACTCCACAAATTCTTTACAATCTTCCCGTAATTGAGGCCACCAAAAGGTACGCTGTACCAAGTCGGTGGTCTTCGCTATGCCAAAGTGCCCGGCTAATGCATGGTCGTGGCAGAGTTCCAGGACAGATACTCGTAGATCCTTGGGGATATAGATCTTGTCCTTATGCCAGAGCAACCCGTCCTTAACCTGCAGTTCCAATTCAGGAGAGGGCAACTGCCCTGCGGAGGCTTGTTTAAGTCTGGAGAGCAGGTTTTCCTGAAGCAAGAGGAAATTCCCAGGGGCAAGGATGGTATCCGGAAGAGAAACTTCTTTGGGTTTGTGAAACATCCGAGACAAGGCGTCAGGCTTAGTGTTCTTGGAGCCTGGACGATACGTGACATGGAACGAAAACCTGGAGAAAAAGAGCGCCCATCTGGCCTGTTGTGGTTTCAGTCTCTTTGCGGATCTCAGATATTCCAGGTTCTTATGGTCAGTAAATATCAGAATTGGATGGGCAGCTCCCTCCAGCAGATAGCGCCATTCTTCTAGCGCAGACTTAATCGCCAGCAACTCCCGATCCCCACATCGTAGTTCCTCTCTGCTGTTGACAACTTGCGTGAGAAGAAGGCCACTGGGTGAAGCAGGGCCTTGGTTCCTTGTCTCTGGGACAATATTGCCCCTACAGCGATTTCGGATGCGTCTACCTCGAGGACGAATGGCAAAGAGGAATCCGGATGCTTTAAGACGGAGGCAGAGGTAAAAAGTCCCTTAAGGGCCTCAAAGGCCTTTTGGGCCTCGGAGGACCAATGGAAGCGGTTCCCCTGTTGGGTTAATTGAGTGATTGGTGCAATGATGGCCGAGAATCCTCTGATGAACTTGCGGTAAAAATTGGCAAAGCCGACAAAACGTTGGATTCCCTTCTTGTCTGTAGGGACTGGCCAGTCTAGGATTGCAGCAATCTTCTGGGGGTCCATCTCGATGCCCTCACTGGAGATGATTAATCCCAAGAATGGTATACTTCCCTGCTCGAACGCACATTTTTCGGCTTTCGCATATAGGCCATGTTGTCGAAGCCGGGCTAACACACTCTTGACATGCCTGCGATGGGATTCGAGGGAAGAAGAGAAAATTAATATGTCGTCTAGATAGACGATAACAAATAAGTCCAGAAAGTCCCGAAGGGCATCATTAATGAAGTATTGAAACGTGGCGGGGGCATTGCACAACCCGAAAGGCATCACCAAATACTCGAAGTGCCCAAATCGAGTACGGAAAGCAGTCTTCCACTCATCTCCGTCCCTGATGCGGACCAAATTATAGGCTCCACGGAGATCAAGCTTGGTGAAGACATTGGCAGCCCCCAGTCTCTGGAATAACTCTGGCATCAAAGGAAGGGGATAACGGTTCTTCACCGTAATTTTATTTAATTTGCGGTAATCCACACAAGGACGAAGGGTATGGTCCTTTTTCTCGACGAAAAAGATGCCCGCGCCTGCTGGAGACGTGGATGGGCGAATAAACCCCTTCTTCAGGTTCTCGTCAACGTATTCCCTTAGTGCCCCCTGTTCAACCTCTGTCAACGGAAAAATCCTTCCAAATGGGATTTCAGCCCCAGGTAATAGTTCAATGGGGCAGTCGTAGGCTCGATGGGGTGGTAGAACCTCCGCCCGTTGTTTACTGAATACATCCAGGTACTCATGATAGACTTCTGGAATAGACTGACGTAATTCAGCTTCTGAATCCAGGCAGAGCAGGTTAGAAGGCCCATGAGGGGCGTGAGAGCCACAGAACTGCTGGCAATAAGGTGACGAGAAGGTGACTTCCCCTGTGGCCCAGTTGATGGCAGGGTTGTGAGCTTGCAGCCAGGGCATACCGAGGATCACAGGGAATAATGGAGAAGAGATGATGTCCATACGTAACAGTTCGTGGTGGGAGCTGGAAATGACAGCAGAAATAGGAGCAGTCTCTAGAACTACAGGGCCGGATTTAATAGCAGACCCATCAGCCAGGTGAACAGAGAGTCCATGGGTCTTGGGAAGGAGAGGAATCCGATGTTTAGCAGCGAATGAAGAGTCCATGAAACAACTGCAGGCCCCAGAATCAATAATGGCGGGGGTTGGTAGGGTCTTTCCTGAAAGCTGCAATGAGACTGAAAGGGCCAGGTGAGATGCGGTCTTGGCTATAGGACCCGTGTATTCAGGAATCATAGAGAGACATTTATGGAGCTTCGGAGGGCAGTTCCTAACGTAATGTCCGGGCCCTCCGCAATACAGACACAGATTGTTCATCCGACGACGTTGTCGCTCCTCCGGGGTAAGGGAAGGACGAAGAACCCCAAGCTGCATGGGCTCAGGTGCGTTGGGTGCGGGAGCTGGTGATGCAGTGGGTACTGGGTGCAGGTGACTTGGAGCCCTTGGGAGCATCCAGGTTGGGTGAGAAAACCCTGTAGCTCTCTCAGCCCTTCATTCTCTTAGGCGTCGATCGATCTGTATGGTTAAATCGATCAACGCATTCAAAGTCTGTGGCACCCCAACTCTAGCCAGCTCATCTTTCAGAGAATCAGAGAGTCCCATGCGGAACTGGTGATGGAGAGCGGCATCGTTCCAGTCTGTATCTGCGCTCCACCGCCTAAACTCGGTCACGTAGTCCTCTGCCGCCCTGCGTCCCTGCTGAAGGGTACGCAAAGCCGCTTCTGCAGTTGCTGAAAGCTGGGGATCCTTGTATAGCTGAGCCATAGCGTCAAAGAAGGAGGCAAGGTTGGTCAGAACTATGTCCTTTCGTTCCAGGAGACGGTGGGCCCAGGCTTGGGGGTCCCCGGTAAGCAGGGAAACCACAAAGCCCACTTTAGTGATTTCCAGAGCGAAGGTTCGTGGCTGGAGGGTGAAGTATAGTTCGCAAGAGTTGCGAAAAGCCCTAAAGCTACTTCGATTTCCGGAAAATCTTTCGGGTGCAGGGACCCTAGGTTCTGGAGAAAGCATTACTATTGTTTGGGTTGGCTCAGTCCCAGAGTAAGAGGTGGAAGCATGGGGAAATCCTTGGGTTCCGGTAGCGTTGGGAAGAACCAGTAACCGTTCTTCCAGCCGGGTGTAGTTTTGTTGAAGGTCCTTGACTGGTTCGGTTAGATCTGCCAGATGCTGACACAGATCTTCCATAGGGGAGGCTCCCTGCTCAGGCTCAGGCATGGCTGTCTGCTACTGTCACGTACCTGATGGTAGTGAGCCCGAATTGCAGGGGACGGCCTCCCTTACGGCTCCCACTCCCGACCCCCTGGTAAGGTAACAGTTGGCACAGGAGTAAGGAGTGGCACGGGTGCCTGGCAGGATCAATTGTGGTGAGGTGGTGATTCAAACACCCGGAAGCTTCCTTGCAGAATACCGGAACTGGAACGGCTAGCAGGCTGGATCGGAAGTAGCACAGCAGACTGGATCGGTCTCGCAGACTGGATCGGAAGAAGCACAGCAGACAGGATCAGCTAGCAGGCAGGTTCAGCTTAGCAGGCTGGATCTGGGACAGTTCAGCAGACTGGATCGGTCTCGCAGACTGGATCGGAAGAAGCACAGCAGACAGGATCAGCTAGCAGGCAGGTTCAGCTTAGCAGGCTGGATCTGGGACAGCTCAGCAGACTGGATCGGTCTAGCAAACTGGATCGGAACCAGGAACAGGGTAGTAAACAGGCCGGGTCAGATATCAGGCGGGCAGCAGAAGTACAGGATGCAGGCAAAGGGTAGTCACAACAAGCCGGGGTCGGGTGCAGGCAGATAACAGGTTGGTCAAGGTAAGCCGGGTCTTTTAGCACAGGTATGGTCTCAGATCAGGGTTTAGCACACAACGCTGTAGAGCAGACAGCAGGGACTGTCTGTAAATGACAGGTTTAAATAGTCTCTCTGGCGCCACCCGCTGGACGCACGCGCGAACGGAGACCAGGAAGTCCGGGGCACCTGTTTCTGGCAGGATTTCCATGACAGAGATTGTTCTCTCTAAGACGTTGAAGTACAGTGCGGACATGGTTTCTGTGGACGAGCAGATTTTCAGAAAAGATCAGAATGTCATCCAGATAGATGACAACAAACTGGTACAGCAGATCTCTGAAGATTTCATTGACAAAGTTTTGAAACACGGCTGGAGCATTACACAGACCAAAAGGCATCACCAGATATTCGTAATGCCCGTCTCTAGTGTTGAATGCAGTCTTCCATTCGTCACCCTCCCGTATTCGAATGAGATTGTACGCGCCTCTGAGATCCAACTTGGTGAAAATGGAGGCACCCTTCAACCTATCGAATAGCTCAGATATTAAGGGTAAGGGGTATCGATTTTTAATAGTAACCGCATTTAAACCCAGATAATCGATGCAGGGTCTTAAGGTACCATCCTTTTTGGCAACAAAAAAGAACCCTGCCCCTGCAGGCGATGAGGATTTCCGGATGAAACCTCTCTCCAGATTCTCTGCGACATACTCCGACATGGCCTGGGTCTCTGGGATGGACAGAGGGTAGGTACGACCCCTGGGTAGAGTTGCTCCGGGGACAAGATCAATAGCACAGTCAAAAGACCTGTGGGGAGGAAGCACCTCAGCTGATTTCTTACAGAACACATCCCGGTAATCGCTGTATGCAGCAGGAAGATCAGAAGAAACAGAAGTGGCAGCAACCGGAAGACTCTCCTTGGGGGTCACCTTGAGAAGACACAACGAGAAACATGAGGAACCCCAGGCCAGGATCTGCCCAGAGACCCAGTCCACATGTGGAGAGTGGAGCTGTAGCCAAGGCAGGCCCAATACAACTGGGGTAGAGGCCTTGCGTAGAATAAGAAAGGATATCCACTCCTGGTGGAGAATCCCTACCGACATCCTAATGGGTAGCGTCTGGAAGCGAATAGGGCCCCCTGGGAGAACAGTGCCATCAATTGCCGAGACTACCAATGGGGTAGTGAGAGGTGAAAGGGTAAGCTTCATAGAAGAAGCAGTTCTCCAATCCATAAAATTGCCGGCAGCCCCGGAATCCAGGTATGCAAGGGTTGACTGAGGAGAAGTGCCTACATGAAGGAACACCGGCAAGAGCAGGCGAGAAGGTGATGTTTCTGGGTCCAATACTCCACCTTCCAAATGTATTAGACCCGAGCGTTTCCCGGACGAAGCGAGCAGGAGTCACGAAAATGACCCTTGCCCCCACAATAGAGGTACAAGCCCAGAGTTCTGCGCCTAGCACGTTCTTCGGGGGTTAGTCTGGTCCGGCCCAGCTGCATAGGTTCTTCAGCAGGTAGAGGATGCTCCACGGAATGAAGGGAGGGGAGCTCAGACTGGCTAGGACCCAGAGAGTGCTGGCGTCTTTTTTCTAAGGACCTCGCTTGAAAACGAATGTCGATCTGGTTGCATAATGAAATTACATCGTCCAGACCGACGGGAATGGCTCTTCCCGCTAATTCGTCTTTCACTCGGTCAGAGAGGCCATGTAAAAAGGTAGCGACCAGGGCCTCATTATTCCAGCTCAATTCAGCTGTGTGGATACGGAACTGAAGAGCATATTGCCCCACTCAACTAGATTCTTGGCGAAGACGTAAGACAGCACTAGCCGCTGAAGAAGCCCGAGCCGGCTCTTCGAAGATATTACGAAAGAGCTTCAAGAAATCGGACAGACTGGAAACCACCGGATCGTTCCTCTCCCACAGGGGGGCAGCCCAGGCCAAAGCTTCACCGGAGAGGAGGGAAATGATATAGGCTACTTTAGCCCAGTCAGACAGGAAGCTTTGAGGCTGAAGCTCAAAATGAATTGTGCATTGGCTGAGAAACCCCCTGCAGGCCTTGGAGTCCCCAGAGAAACGGAACGGAGCTGGCAATCTTTGTGAGTGTGAGGCTGCGACTGGTGTGATAGGTACAGCCGCTGGTTGTACTTGGGGTTGCGGATTCGGGGTTCCCAAGGAGACCTGAAGCTGCTCGAATCGAGAAGCCAGATCCTGGAGGAATCGCATCACCTGAGTCTGATTTGATTCCTGGGTTTCAAGTCTGCGAAATATGCCCTGCAATGGATCATCCGCGGGGAGCGGGATGTCAGCCGGGTTCAAACTGTCAGGGTCACCTGTGGCCAGGTGACAGATGCACACCGTAGGGGGACAGGAGTGCACCGCGAGGTAGTGAACCCTATGGCTGGCTTCTGCGGATAGGAAACTGGGTGGTTGTGGAAGGCGGAACCAGAGGAGCACAACCGGGATCCTAACGGAAGCTAGAGCCAAGATTCCCCAGGGCGCGGAGTCTAAGACCCAGCTGGTCTTCTCCAGGGCCTCTAGTGGTGAGGATGTTATGCTGCAGGCTGGGACCAGGCTGGGACCAGGTCGCGGCCCCTGGAGTTTCCTAGCTCACGCCCCGTAGGATAAGGGGAAAAGAGGGGAAGCAGCAGCACAAGATAAGAGAGAACCGAATAACAAGCTGAAGGTCAGGGGCCACAAGCAGACAAGGATAACGAAAGAACGAGCCGAAGGTCAAGGGTCACGAGCAGACAGGGATAGTCGGGGACAAGCCAATAACGTAACAGAGAGACAGACGTAGCACACGGCAGGCAGGAACCCAAACACACAATGCCTAACAAACACGTTGATCAGCAAAGCAGGCTTGCAGTGCACAGGTTAATATAGTGTTCTGTGATAGGGCCTGGGGTGGAGTCAGGCTGGGAGGAGATTATAAAGGAAGCCAGGTGAAGGAGGTCTGGTCTCAAGATGAACACATGAGGAGGAAGGTAAGATGGCAGACAGACATTAATGCATATCCATGACACGCAAAAAGTGGCCTGGTCTTTGGCCAACCAAATGGGCCAGGGCTGAAGTGGTTAAACTTAGGTGCCTGAATAAATACAATTAAATTATGATTTGGCAGGTTGCTTCATTTTTTTTTACTTTGCTACGGCCCTCCTTAGACCTGACTATTAGAAGGTGTGATGACTGCAATCTTTACTGTCAGCCTTGGGCCCAGAGACCTTTGCATATTGCTTCTGTCCTTGTGGAGGCTTCAGCTAAAACCACCCACCTCCTGAGGTTATCTGAAGGTTCTACATCTTTGAAACCATGCATGATGACATGATAAATACATTGTTATATTTTTTTCATTTTTGAAAGGCTTTCTACAAGTAAAAGTGACCATGTCCTGAAAAAAAAAAAGGACCTGCAGAAACTTCCTAAACCTTCCAGTCATGGCCATATGCAGGCTGTTCTGACAGGCACAGTTTTAAAATTTTCTGGCAGGTCAGAATTTGCCACTAAGCCTTAGTTCCGTCCATCCCTATTGGTCCATCTCCATAATGGGCGGTCTTACTTGCCAAATGGAATGTGCAGAGGGCTAGAAGCAGTGGGCAAGCTTCAGCACTCACCAAAAAGTGCCATAGCCTGGCCCCCAGCAATGACAGAGGGGTTTAGGAGGCCATGTCAGGTATGTAAAAGCACTTCAAGGTGCCTGCATATACCAGAAGTAGTGTTGGATTTGATTCCATGGCAGAGTCTCTTTAAAAAACACCATTCCTTCACAAAGGATAATTTAAGCCCATGATTAGAAGATTACCTTTTCATAAACCCTTCAAACTTAATTGAGAATTTTTGGAGAATCAGTGAACCAACTACAGGTACACCCTATAAAAGAAGTAGGCGTGATGACCTAGTAAATAGCTAAATAGTGCTGCTCATTAATTAATATCCTATTGCACACAGTCTCTTGCCTAAATCTGCGGTGTGCCTAATAAGAGGTGGTACATTCTCTTGCACATTGTTTTACACTAGATGCATCTGTGTTTCCAGGACTTGTACAGACCCCAGTGGAATTATTATACTAACTTGTAGAGTGTGGGGGCGTTAATGACCTGATTACAGAAAAGAGTGAATTTTGTGTCATTGATGATTTATGACTCTCGTTGATTCTAATCATGTCCCACAGCCCCTTTTTCTTAGAAGGAAACCCAAGCACGTGAAAGAGCAGCAGGGGATCCTTGTCATGCTTCACCGTAACCCAGTGTTACACACTGAGCGCCGCGATCCAGTGGCACTGTGCTATACCTGTCCAATTATAGCTATGGCTAAGAAGAATGAAGGGAATTCACTTTCTTCTCCGGTAGCTTAATTTTTATTCTGCAGCTCCACGTTTAATTGGTTGTGGTGTTTTTACACAAATTATTTTCTCTTTTGCATATAAAAACTTATGAAAACTGCAGAGAAGAAGAGCAGGATCATTGTCCTTAACAATAAAAGTGAATGTAAGATCAAATCTTTTTGTTTTTAGTTTTGGATAGAGTCATTTTTTTCTGTCTCTATCCTATCAGGGAGATTTCCCTTCATGTCCTGTCACAGACACACTTCAGGAAGTAAGAGGAAATCTCTCCAAAAGCAATATAGCTGTCACCAAAACAGATTTCCCCAGTAGGAGATTTCCCATCACTTCCTGTTCCTGTGATAGGGACCAGAGACAGTTATCACCAGTACAAATAGAAGATCGACTCTCCCCAGAGGGGACCCAGACAGCAATAAAAACATGACAGTTATTTTACATTTTTAAATTCTATTCAAAGCTAAAAAAAATGGCTTTACGTTCACTTTAACTATGTAGCTGTAGTTATTCTGGTGCAGATTGAAGCAGCATAATCTCCTAACTGTTTACTAGATGTTTCATATGTGAAATGCTGCAGGTTTTGTGAGAACCTTATCAATGACAAAACAGGCACTTAAATCCAATGTGTAACCGTTTGTATCAAATTCGATGGTTTGTCCATCTTTCGTGAAGTAGTTATGTTACCTTTCTCAAAACCCTTTTGTAAATTTATAAGGAGAAAAAAATAAACTTTAGCTCTTCAGCTATTTTTCCTCTTGCCTTTTCTGTTATCAAAGATCTTCAATCACACTTTAAATTGAAAGATAATTGTGGTGTGATTATTTTCAAGTATTTATCTGACAAATGCAAGAGAATTTGTGAAATGATCCCTTAGAAGCTTTCCTTTTTCTCCTGACAGGTGCACGGTTTTAAATCTCATACAAGTTCCTTATTTAAAAAGAAAATTGATTTGTTTGAGAGATGCAGTATTTTTGTATTCCCATGTAGTAAATATGAGCACACAATGTATTATTGGAATATTGTATAATCTTTTTCCAAAATTAGATTCAGAGGGCCTAGCTGCATTCTTCTATAGATTTAAATTTACTAAACCAAGTTACACTAACAATTGTTGTTTTTTATTTTTGTGGCTATGTATTAATTTTTGCCTGTATTCATCCAGTATTTCAGATAGAACTTTACAAAAAAAAAAATCATAACTTATTTGTTAGATTGTATCAGAAACTAATGTAATGTGCTGCGCAAACTGTTGGCGATATATAAAACCTGTATTATAATAATACTAAGAATAAAAATAATTACTCTGAAGCAGATCTTTTTAAACAGATCATGTGAAAGTAGTAGAAGTTGTAGGGGTCAGAAAATAAATAAAAATGCAGGATGCATAATCATGGTCCAGGTAGTGTGCTGCTCAAATACACTATGTACAGCTCTGAGGACCTCTCATGTGGTGTTGAGTAGAGTAGAGAATTCATGGTTATTAAGGGGTTGAACACCATATTAATTACATTTGAAACATGGTCTGTGAAGGTGGCTGATTATAAAGCTGATCTAGAAGCATGTTCTTTATTTTAACCAAATCTAGAAGATGTCACTTACACATTATATGGCCAAAACGTTGTGCACATCTACCCATCACACCTCCATGAGCTTGTTGGACATCACATCCCCATAACTGTGGGCATTGATTTGCAGTTAACCCCTTTGCAGCTCTAACAGCATCCATTCTGCTGGGAATACGCTCCACAAGATTTTGTAGTGTGTTTGTGGGAATATCTGTCCATCCAGTCAGAAGAGAATTTGTGAGGTCAGGTACTGTTGGGAATAGAATACCTGTCTTGCAATCAGCATTCCTGTTCAACCCTAAGACCCCTTTCACACTGGGTCATTTTGCAGGTGCTATTGCGCTAAAAATAACGCCTGCAAAGCGTCCTGAAAGACCTGTTGCTGTGTCTCCAGTGTGAAAGCCCTTCAGACTTTCACACTGGACCGGTGCGCAGGCAGGACGGTAAAAAAATTCCTGCTAGCAGCATCTTTGTAGCGGTAAAGGAGCGGTGTGTATACCCCTCCTCCACCGCTCCTGCCCATTGAAATCAATGGGACACAGTGGCTATACCGCCGGCAAAGCGCCTCTGCAGAGGCGCTTTGCGGAGGTTTTTAACTCTTTCTCGGCCGCTAGTGGGGGGTAAAACCGCACAGCTAGTGGCCGAATAGCGTGGCAAATTCGATGGTAAAGCGCCGCTAAAAATAGCGGCGCTTTAGCACCGACGCACCTCCTGCCCCAGTGTGAAAGGGGCCTAACAGTGTTGAGTTGGTCTGAGTTCTGTGCGGGACCCTTAGTTTCTCCACACCAAACTCTGCAACTCATGTCTTTATATACCTGACCTTGTGCACCTTAACTCAATAATTTGCAAGTATATCCAAATATCGAAATATGTTTGGCTGTGTATTGTAGGTTTAATACAGTTATTTATGATGCACTACAGCTTACATGAAATACACTGAGAGTCACTACTAAGCTATTGCCGTTGGATGAAGTCCAATTTGCCTAACATCTGTGTTGCTGAAGAGAATCAGGAGTTGACCATTCTGCTACTGGAACCTTCTGAATGCTTTTACGTATTACATTTGTATAGCCATACTGCACACCTTAGAGAAGCCGTAATAATGTAATTTAAGGTATGGCGCCAATGGATGCTACGGGTCTTATTAACTCTATCCACATCATCGTGAAATTCTGTTAATGAGTATCTCTGACCAAAACCTGTTTTAGTTTTGAATAGGGTAAGGAACAATTAGAACTCCTGCCATTTTTTTGCTTTTTTTTTGGGGGGGGGGGGGGGGGGGTTTCCTCACTTCCTGTCCTGGAGACACAATGGGAAATAAATAAAAATCTTGCTAAAGTTAGGGGAAATTTTCAGTTAAATATCACCAGAACACATGCATTAATTGCAAGACTTTCCATCCACCTCTTTTTTTCTAGTGACACCTGTAAAGCATAGCATTTCTGATCACTTTTTGTTACTTCCTCAGCAGGAACAAAGACAGCAATAAAAACCTGGCTGAGGTTAGAACTGTTCCATACTTTGTCAAAACTAGAAAATAAAGTTATGGCCAAAAACATATTTTAAAATGGGTAGTAATGAAGCACAGTGAGCTCTACGTACGAAAGAATCTGCAAGGCAACTGCTAATATCAACCATTTAGAATTATTTCCCTTTAAGGCCTCTAGTAAATTATATCAGACTAAAACTGAGAATCTGGTTTGTTGCTATGGGCAAAAAGAACAGTTCCTCTCATGTAAATAATTGTTTTGTGGTATGTTTATTGTTGCCATATTGTATATTCTTACAATTATTATAAGTTTTCTCTAGTATATTTAAAGTGGTTGTAAAGGAAGAGTTTTTTTTTACCTTAATGCATTCTCTGCATTAAGGTAAAAAACCTTCTGCATGCAGCTCCCCTACCAGCCCCCCTTATACTTGCCTGAGCCTGATCTCGATCCAGTGCTGTGCCCGAGAGCAGTGCCTCTCTCCGCTCGCTCTCCTCACTGGACATGGAGGCAGCAGTGGGAGCCATTGGCTCTTGCTGCTGTCAATCAAAGCATGTGAGGAGAGAGCAGGGGGCAGAGCTGAGCCATGGGGGGGGACCCCAGAAGAGGAGAGTCATTGTTGCTCTGTGCTACACCATTGCACAGAGCAGGTAAGTATCACATGTTTGTTATTTAAAAGAAAAAGTATGTTTATAATCACTTTAAAGATACATTCGATTGACAAATATAGACACACAGTAAAATAAGAACCGTCGATTTATAACAAGTTTACAGTAATTTTTCTGAAGCCAATCGAATATGAGAGAGAAAAAATAGTGTTACTTTATAACACATGAGAAGAATAAATATAGCATCACACTGCTAAATTGCTTAATCTGCGGGCATGTTGGTGCCTGCATTTCATTACTGCAAAGGCACACGTTCAGAGAAGCTCATTTGCACCAGCACATGCTGCCTGTGATTTTATGCAATGAAGGTTGTGCTTGCTCAGGACTAATACAAACCCATGATTCAAAAAACATCAAAGATCTAAACCAAAAGCCTGAACTTGCATAGATAGTAGGGAAAGAGGGATATGGCTATCCAAACTATGGAAACACCAGATTAGGTTATTCTGACTGCAAAAAATTAAGGCTTTAAGCTATAGGCAGATGGAGGAAGGGTTTGAATGTCTTTAAGGTTTTTATTGCTGTATAAATCCCCATTGGGTGAATATTTACTAGGACAGTGAATGGAAAACTCTCCAATGGAGATGAAAACAGTATTGAAAACAGCTTTTCTTTGTAGAGTGGAGAAAGGTGGGAACCACTGTGAAATTTATGTTGTTGTCTGTGCCCCTACTTCTTCTCCAGGTGATACATTGTAGATGGGCTCTGGTGGGACCCAAGGTGATTTCTGATTAGGTGTAAGTGCATGCTACTGTCTTTGCAACCGCAAATTTAGTTAGCCTTGGCTACTGTTGTTAAGGTTGATAGAACTAATACTGTCCATCAAAGGGTAGATCATCTACTGACCGAAAGATCCCCAAGATCTGAACACTGCGACGGTGTTCCTTTCTGGTTTACCTAATATTTGAGCTCTGGTTTGCACCAGATGCAGTCCAGTGCTTTTTTAATCTGCATTAAAAATGCATGCACAGTGTTTTCCATGTATTCCAATGGCCCTAGCTCACACCAGTGCAGTGGATTCCAGTGCAGTCAACAAAAGTAGAACTTGATGCATTTTTTCTGTAGGGAACGGATAAGAAATGTGGCAAAATGCATGGAAAACACAACAGAACACATGTAAATGCACCAGAGATGCACCGAATCACACATGTCCTGAATTATATGAAGAAAAAAAGAGGGGAAAAATGCACTGGAATGCATCAAAAACACCTTAGAAATGTGTGTCAATTTTGTATGCAGAAATTCATCCGGAATTGAGAAGTTGTGCTGTGCACCGGCACTAAGACCCCTTTCACACTGGGGCGGGAGGTGCGTCGGCGCTTTACCGCCAATTATTTTTAGCTGCGCTTTACCGCCAGTTTTGCGGCGCTATTCGGCCGCTAGTGGTGGGGTTTTACCCCCCACTAGCGGCAGAGAAAGGGTTGAAAACCACCGCAAAGCGCCTCTGCAGAGGGCGCTTCGCCGGCGGTATAGCCGCAGTGCCCTATTGATTTCAATGTGCAGGAGCGGTGGAGGAGCGGTATACACACTGCTCCTTCACCGCTCCAAAGATTCTGCTAGCAGGACTTTTTTTACCGTCCTGCTAGCGCAACGCTCCAGTGTGAAAGCCCTCGGGGCTTTCACACTGGAGACACAGCAGCGGCTGTTTCAGGTCAGTTTGCAGGCTCTATTTTTAGCGCAATAGCTCCTGCAAAATGACCCAGTGTGAAAGGGGTCTTAGTAATTACATTTTTTTTTCCTGTACAAAATGCAAACAAAATCCAAGCTTCTTAATGACTTTTTGACTGCTGCTGCACTTATTGATAAACAGTCATTAATCCTTGTGCTAAATATTGTATGGCTAGATATGATTGGGTAGACGAGGTTAATATCTCACTATTTGGTGATCCACTGCAGGGCAGTGTGGGGACAAAGTAGCTGTATGTTATTCATGTGACTGTTGTCTTTAATTGCATTACTTCCCTGGGAACACAAATGCATGCTGGGTGTCTATATGTACCTCGAGTCAAGCACAGTTTTGCAATGGAAAACCAAGTTTCGCCTGACCAGTTGTAAAAATCACACCTACCTATATCAGGAAAAAATATAGTTTCCCTGATACAAGTTAAATTATTGCTCTTCAGGTTACTTTTTTGAATGCACCTATTTTATTTTGTGTTCAAAACTAGACATACACACTTTATTTTAAACTTTTAAAAGTGAAAGCAGACATCACATAACGCTTGCTATTAATTTTGCTGACTAGAATATCATCTTCTGTGCCCTTCTCTGATTTTGTTTCACTTGGGGAAAGAATTTATCTGAAGCTCCACCAACAGCCGACATTGCCTTATTAGGCTGTTGAGGACATTGGATAGGGATATAGTACTGTAGTTGGTGGGGCTTAGTAATGGACTTATGAAAAATGTGACCAGGCAAGTTACCAAAAGCTAATAGAAGATGTACTAACCGAAAGTCTGCTTCACATGCCTGCCACTTCATCAGACTTGATATAACAACATAGCTCCTTAAAATTATTGTAACACCAGAATAAAACAATTTTGTTCTGTACTATGCCTGACCTCACAAATGCACTTCTGGAAGAATGGTCAAACATTCCCATAGACACACTCCTAAACCTTGTGGACAGCCTTCCCAGAAGAGTTAAAGCTGTTATAGCTGCAAAAGGTGGGCTAACTCCATATTGAACCTTACGGACTAAGACTGGGGTGCCATTAAAGTTCATGTGTAAAGGAAGGTGTCCCAATACTTTTGGTAATAAAGTGTATATTGAAGTATTCCTGTGGCATTTTTCTGTCCATGTGATCTACCAAATAAGGGATTATTTTGGGTTACATAAATTAGCAGTAAATCAATGCTATGCTCTCTGGCCCACACAAGCATCTTTTCACTGTAGTTGTATATAACATTACCTCCGTAATTGAATGACAGCAGAATTTTCGCACAACCTGCACAGTTCCAGTATAATGGGCAAATGCTACTACACTTAGTACAAGAACGAGCAGACTCAGCACTATGCATTGCTGTAACCTTATTCTGAAATGAAAAGTCAGATAAAAAATGGTCCACAGAATTCTTCTGTTGGTGAGAGAATCAGAATACCATATGCCCTTTTACACTAATGATAGTATCTGATGCTTATATCTGCTGACAGCCAGTGTCAGTGCCTTATGCTCTTGGAATATATTCTTGTTGTATAATTTTACTAACACCCTGATACACTAAGTGAAAAACTGAATACAGCATACAGCAGGAGTGTGTCTATGGTAATGTTTATATTGTAATGTTTGACCATTCTTCCAGAAGTGCATTTGTGAGGTCAGGCACCGATCTGGACGAGAAGGCCTCTCGGGTTGAGGTCAAGACTCTGCGCGGGCCGATCAAGTTCCTCCACCCCAAACTTGCTCATCCATGTCTTTATGGACCTTGCTTTATGCACTGGTGCACAGTCATGTTGGAACAGGAAGGGGCCATCTTTAAACTATTCCTGCAAAGTTGGGAGCATGAAATTGTCCAAAATGTCTTGGTATGCTGCCGCCTTAAGAATTCCCTTCACTGGAACTAAGGGGCCAGGCTCAAACCCCAAAAAAACAACCCCACACCAGAATCAAGGGGGATTATGGTTTGGGGTTGTTGGGACATCTGCCTTTACACGTACATGAAATTTAATGGCATCCCAGTCTTAGTCCGTAGGGTTTAATATTGTGTTGGCCCACCCTTTTCAGCTATAACAGCTTCAACTCTTATGGGAAGGCTGTCCGCAAGGTTTAGGAGTTTGTCTATGGGAATGTTTGATCATTCTTCCAGAAGCACATTTGTGAGGTCAGCCACTGATGTGGACGAGATGGCCTGGCTCACAGTCTTCACTCTAATTCATCCCAAAGGTGTTCTATTGGGTTGAGGTCAGGAGTCTTGTTTGTGCACTGGTCCAAATCATTTGGTGGAGGGGGCCAATATTAATACTGAATTAAATTGTATTTTCAGTTTGTGGTGCTCAGATACAGTTTATTTCCACTTTAATAAATGTAGGTGTATTTTCTTATAGGATTGTGAAAAGATTCAACTGTCCATATGTTATCTGTTCTCTAGCAATACAACAAATAGCTTAGGTTTAGAATCAGTTGGAGATTTTTTAGCATGCTGAACATTTTTTTGACCTTTTTTTTTTCTGATGTCGTCTGACATTCGGCCCTTGTGTACTAGGTTTAAGGTTGGAAGTGTGTTACTGGCTGGTTCATCAGGTCACCTGGTCAAAAAAAAAAAAAGGCTAAGGGCTAGTTAACACTCGCTTCAAAACAAGGCTTTGGACACGCTTTGTTAAAGCTCTCTGAACACCAGTCAAAGCTTCTGTCACTAAATAAAATGGTTAGCTTACTGTCCTGTTTACACCTTGCTTTTGCTTGGTGCTTCGATGAAGCTTCGGTGGGGCCTCAATAAGGCTTCGGTGGAGCTTCAATGGGGCTTCATTGGGGCTTCAAGCGAGCTTTGCCATAGACTTCTATGGAGGCTTTGAAGACGCTTTGAAGCACCACTAAATCTACATGGGGTATAATTTTTGAAGCAAACCAAAGCAAAAGCAAGGTGTAAACAGGACTGTAAGCTAACCATTTTATTTAGTGACAGGAGCTTTGACTAGCGTTCAGAGAGCTTTAACAAAGCCTGTCCGAAGCCTTGTTTTGAAGCAAGTGTTAACTAGGTGTCAATGTGTGTTGAAGCTGAAGCAAGTGAAAATGAGCCCTAAAAAAGGGAAACTATCGCAGCCTGTACATCTAGGGATTGGTAAGCTGCAAAATTTCACTATTAAACTTTTGGTAGTTAAACAACATTTTTTTATATTGAGATCTATAGATAAGATAAAAGAGGAGGAACAATTAAAGTGAAAAGAGGGATTTTGTACCAAAATAAGGCCAGTCCCTCCAGATGGACAGGAGGGAGCTATGCATACATGCAGGGAAGGTCATGATGGCAGGATCATGTACTTGGCAATCACTTAAGAAGTCCCATGAGATCTGCCGTGTCATAAAGCAGAAGGGAATGTTTTCTCCTTGTAGTGACTTGGCAGCGCCTTATCATGTCTCCTGTGGGTTACATTGCACTTGTCTTTAGTCATACTTGAGGGAGAGAGCACACAGTACTGCTCTCAATTTACAGTAACTTCTGTGTTTTCCTGGGGAATCCTTCCAGGCCTTTGTGCCAAATGGGATGTACAGACATGTCCCTGCTAAGTCGGGGATAAGAAGCCTGGTAAATTTTTAAACAGTTTCATAAAACCATGAGAGGATTGGAAGGAAAGATGACAAGCGCTTGTAAGAAGCAGCCCGAGAACACAGCAGGATAATTCCTGCAAGCTTGCCCTAGAGCTGAAATAATATCACAGGGTTCCCTGCTCCCTCCCCTTTCTTTCTCCGATGCTGGCGTTTCATCATCTGTGTGGGTGCAAATCTCTTATTGGCTGCTTTCCTCTCACACTCTGCTCTGGCTTTAGCGCTGTAACATTTGTGTTGTCTCTTAGTTTTGTTTAGCAGGATTCAGCGAGCACAGACATAAACAATAGAATGGGCCATTCACAAATGAAGAGTGTCAAGACAAAATCCTCCATATCATTGCTGCAACCCTCTCCCTGCCTAAGGGCGATTATATGAAATACACAGTCCCAGATTCCCACCTCTTAGATAACTCTTATGGCTCCTGCAGCATATAGTATAAAAAAGGATGGGGGAAAGCCACTTTGGAATGCCTTAAAACACGCTAGCAGTCCGCTGTACATGATCAGTCCCAATTGTTTGACATAGGTTTCTATGTCCTCTCTATCATGCAGCCCAATAGACTGAACTCTTATTTCTCTGCAGCAGTTCCTGTGTCTGCTCTGCTATGAAACACCATGTAAGTCATACTGGAGGTTAGGTGGGCAGCCAGCAGTGTTTATTCATCACACAGCCATCTGGCCGTAAACTGATCCATTGAGAGCACAGTCTCCAGTATTTAAAGCGGAACTCCAGGCAAAAATAACAAGATATAATAGCCTATTAAATATGAAATAAAAACAAGCCTTTGCTGAAAAATCCCCCCTTAAGAGGAGCTCCGTCTTAATTTTTTTTTTTAAAGTCAGTAACTACAAATACTTTAGCTGCTGACTTTTAAAGTGGAAATCCATGCAAAATCTAAAATCCCTGCATCTATAGACACCAGGGATCTTACACGAACCTCTCTATCCCTGTAAAGAAAAGTTGGGTATACATACCTTTTTGGAAGCCGTTCTGATCCGCTCGAACCTGATCTCCAGCGCCGGAAACTCTGCAGAGGACACAGAGGACAAAGGCTGTGAAATGAATGGGAAGTGACGTCACCCATAGAGTTACTATGGGGCTTCTGTTCTCCGTCTCCTCTGCACCCGACTACACAGAGAAGCCGTGGCTGACAGCTCAACGTGGGATCAGGTCAAAGCGGGTCAGATTGGCTTCCAAAAAGGTATGTATACTCGTTTTTTCTTTACAGGGATACAAAAGATGTCATGCATTCCAGAAGTCTTCGGGGGGGGGGGGGTTCTCAGCTAAGCATGCCCTCCTGCCTGCATTCCTGAGCTAAGGGTAGATGGATTCCAGGAAGTGAAAGCTACATGATTCATCTGCTCTTACTCAAGATGTCCCCAGCCAGAAATGCTAGGGGGTGTTTTTCAAAGTGATTTCTCAGCAAAATATAGTATGGAAAGATAGATGGATGGGTGATATTTTGGTGTGTAGTGCTCAGACGCAGTGTAGTTCTGCTTCAGTTAGACATTTGAAAGTTTTATTTTCTTCTTGGAGTTCACTGGTCATTTTGTAACATAATCTTTACAAGGTTCATCCTTCCTTGCACCTTCTATGTACTATTTACCGAATACCCAAGAAAGGCTACAATCCTTTAGTAATTGTGTTTCTTTCATTGTTAAATGTACCATTGTTGTGAACGCTACATATAGTACATTTTTCTGCTATTCCCACCGAATACTAAGTTCATTACAGTCACGTTTAGTGTTATTATTTGCAGGAAATGAAAATGGAAAGCCAGTGGCTAAGTGTTTTCTGTTGTCAGCAGTTATTAAAAAAAATGTGCTGTCTGCAGGTTATGTGCTGGTATTGTACCCAAGAAAACTTCAGTACACTCAAAATTGTTTATTAATTTGAACTGAACTAAATGTCAGAGTTAAAGAAGTTTTCTTCTTCCCCTGGAGATAGATCTTCCTTTATTCTCATTTTAGTTAAATTTTAAGTGCGGTATTGAAGATTTTATGTTGTTATTCATCAGAAATGTTCCCACAAAATGTGTCAATTAATAAAAGCTTATTTTTCCTCATCTCTGTCTAAATATTGTAGTGGCTAATTTACAGATAGTCACCGCACCTTACCAACGCAAATTACACATTTATTTCAATATTTTATCTAATCCTGGGGTATTTTTTTCACTTGTTGCTTAAACATTTTAAGTAAATTTGAATTAATATCACACAGATTATCACTCCCTAGTCTACATTCACACAAGTGACTAGCGTTGGTGCGAATGACAACGACAGAAATCTTCTGATTCCTGCAGCTGTTTCAGCAAATTGTGAGCGGCTAGCTGTGGCCACCAAGCCCTGTGTGTTCCTAGCTGTGGCCACCAAGCCCTGTGTGTTCCTAGCTGTGGCCACCAAACCCTGTGAGTGCCTAGCTGTGGCCACCAAGCCCTGTGAGTGCCTAGCAGTGGCCACCAAGCCCTGTGAGTGCCTAGCTGTGGCCCCCAAGCCCTGTGAGTGCCTAGCTGTGGCCACCAAGCCCTGTGAGTGCCTAGCTGTGGCCACCAAGCCCTGTGAGTGCCTAGCTGTGGCCACCAAGCCCTGTGAGTGCCTAGCTGTGGCCACCAAGTCCTGTGAGTGCCAAGCTGTGGCCACCAAGCCCTGTGAGTGCCTAGCTCTGGCCACCAAGCCCTGTGAGCAACTAGCTGTGGCCACCAAGCCCTGTGAGCAACTAGCTGTGACCACCAAGCCCTGTGAGCACCTAGCTGTGGCCACCAAGCCCTGTGAGTGCCTAGCTGTGGCCACCAAGCCCTGTGAGCAACTAGCTGTGACCACCAAGCCCTGTGAGCACCTAGCTGTGGCCACCAAGCACTGTGAGCGCCTAGCTGTGGCCACCAAGCCCTGTACAATTTAGTGACGGGTTGGCAGTGGACACAGCTATCCATGGCTTTCTGCAGAGTCAGCCATTACCTACGGTGATCATTGCTGCATGCACACAAAGTGCATCCAGCAGCAATCACTGCAGCTAATCACTGGGCAGGCGGACAGTCATGGATAACTGCAGCTAGTCGCTCATGTGTCGCTCAAGTGTGTAATTTTCACTGGCCTAAATCACCGGTGTGAATGTAATCTTAAAGCCTAACACCTCCAGGAGTTAGACAACAATAAAAATCCCTTCCGCCCCTAGTTAATAAAGGATCTAGTATTTTTTTCTGGAGGAAGAGGAAGTACAGAGTAATACTACATTGATTGACAGTCCCATCATCTGTCTTCCCACTGGTTCTGGTTGCGTCAAGTAGTTTCCCAAAGCCGTGTCACCACTCCCTAACCATACAGTGCAGGATCAGCAGCCATGTTATCAGAATGGGATCTTGATGATGGCAGCCACATAAAAACATTCACGCTATACTACTGTATATAGAATGGTGGGAAGGAGCAGTTTAATTTTGTTTCAGGATTGAAACCCCCTACAGTATAAAAAATATTTTAAAAAGTTTATAAAAGTTTTATAAAAGTTTATAAAAAAATAAATACTGACATAGCTTGAAATCTGAAGTGTTTTGTATCATTAGAATATTTCTCTCTAACATGTCAATTCTGTTAGGTGCATGATATGTATTTATATTAATATGGGACTGTGTTGTATTATTTTGTGTTTTTTTATTTTTTATTTTTAGTTGAACTTGTGCTGCCTATCTGCCCCCTGTTCTTTGTTCTTGTTGGCAAAAAAAGATGTTGAAAGCTTTTTTATAATTAGGATTAAGCTTTCAGGGATTGGGAAGTCCCAATGTAATTACAGCTCATCCAATGTAATTATAGACTTAAATATCTGATGGTCTTTTGGTGTGGAGGGGAGGCTGATTTTTCCTTTATGCAAATGTTGATGCAAAGTTGTTTGTGAACAGTTTTAGATTGGCAGATACTGAACAGAAAAAAAAGCAAGCACGACTACAGCATGCATAAGTCATTTGTACCCCCTGCTTGGCCAGAATTCTGGGTGATGATGATTGTGTAAAGTTTTCTTATCAATGCAAAAATTTTATTGCCATATTCTCTTTCCACATATTCCAATTGGCCATTGAAGCAGTCTATCATAGTATCGGGCCAGTAGCAATATATGGGGGGAAAACTACCCAGAAGATTTAGAACTTTGACCCATCAGAATGGCCCAGTGTTTAGGCAAAGATAGGCTGCTGTAGATATATGCAGATGCCTTCACTTCTTAACTGTCAGCAGTAGGGCTGGGCCGACAGAGGCAGAAGAGACACCCGCCTTGGGCATCATGCTTAGTGGGACTCTGCCTGTGTAACCAGCGGCACTCCACTTCGCTGTCAGTTTGACAGCTACCTGCTCTGCATCAGGAGCTCTGTGCGCCCCTGGTAAACAGAGCTCGGCTGTCGCAGAGCTTTGATGATTACACAGTGAAAACTGTTCTCCCTGTGTAATCTGCAGGAGATCAGCTATCAGTTTCACGGCTTGGGGCATGCTCTGCATTCATTTATGAATAAAAGATACTATTGTTTAATTTATAAAGTTTTTATTTAAAATATACTGTTGCATGTAAATTAAAAAATAGAAACAAAATGACTTAACAACATATTTTTTAACCCTTTATTAACCCAACCCTACTTCGTTTTTATTTACTCCTTAATTTCTATCTTACATTTTTTACTGATGTTTTTTTATCTTTCTATGAAAACTTTTTAAATTTGTGTTCATTAGTATGTGTAGTGCTGAATTTTACAAAAAATGTTTTGTAACAGAAACACGATTCAATTGCATTTGTAAAAGAAAAAATTGCAGAATAAAATTTGCAGCTAACCATAATTATTTTTATCCCTAAAATTTGTAGTTACATTTTTAGTTAACCCTAGTTAGTGTTAGCCTTTTATACTATTTAAATATAAATGTTGTAAATGTGTGTTTTTCTTTGTAATGTTAAATTAAAGCGCTTGGGAGAGGGGTGCACTTTGTTATCCTCTTCTTGTCTCAGCACTGGTCAACAGCTTTTGCTATTGTTTTTGGTGAAAATATCTCTTTTCTGCCTACAAGTTTCTTTTGTTCAAAGAAACACATATAGGCTTAAATTTATAACAAAATTGCAAAAGAATACTGATGATAGTACAGTTAGATTCGACTATTCATTTTCCAAGTGTTGGTGAGAAAACCACTGCTAAAATGTGACTAATCACTAGTGTTTTATGTATTTTCATGTGGTGAATGATTTCTTTGGTCTTACTCTAATAAACATTTTTAGTCTATAAGTAGTAGGATACAGTGAAGTCAATCTCTGTACCTTAGATGTTGAAATGTGTATCTCTTGGCACTAGTGCCCTCCACCTCCTGCTCTGCAGTGACCCAATTTGTTGCTGAAATCCCATTTAGACCACTTTCACACTGAGGCGCTTTTCAGGCGCTTTCACGCTAAAAAAAGCGGCTGAAAAGCTTACGAAAACGTATTTCCATTAAAATCAATGAATGCTTTCACACTGGGGCAGTGCGCTGAGAAAACGCCCCTCTCCATTGAAATGAATTGAAAGCGCTTCAAAAGCGCCTGAAAAGCGATTCAAAAGCGCTCAGTGTTTTACTGGCAGTTTTTCAAGCGCCTCAGTGTGAAAGAGGCCTTACAGAGCAGCGGGCCAGGAGCATAGAGGTACTTGGAGCCATCACTTGGAAAATGCATATTTCTAAATGAGGATTATGGAGTAAATGTGATTTACTTTATTATTCCTCTTATGGAGCATATTGTTATACCCTTTCAGCTATCAAAGGGACTGATACATAGAAATTTAGTGGCATGGCTGAATCAGAAGAAATGTTACTATATATTTATAAGTATAATTAACTGTAAATAATGAATTGTAGGTTAAGTGGAATAATGTTTGTGGAATAATATTGTAGGCATTGTTTAACTATTTTTGTAATTTGTAAGAACATTTAAATCCCCTTCCTCATCTTGCTTATTGCAAATCTTACCTGCACACATATATTTTCCTGTTTTATTAGTAAGCATACTCAGTTATGCAAAAAATAGGACAGAAAAGGGAATATATTTTTTGTGCGCTATTGACTTCCTGTTAAGTCAAACACATTCCAGCTGCGTCTTCCAATAGTCTATTGTGAAATTACTGTGAGCCACAACAGGAGGCTGCTGTGCAGAATCAAGTAGACCCATTGTACTCAAGAACAGTTTGTGCAGTGTCAACAACTCACTGTTACCTTGCAGAAATGAAACGTCTACTGGGTATCAATCAGCTAGTAACTCATAAATGATAACATGTATACTTTAGTAGAGTGCCCATTGCTCAGATGCATGCTCAGATCACTGTGCACAGATGCAGGCGTCTTTAAAGTTGGCCATAGATGGGTTGAAATTTGGCTGGTTCAGCAGGGACTGGCTGAATTGTGATCCATCTAAGACCCCATACACACTATTAGATTTTCTGCAGATTTTTGTCTTCAGATTTACCAAAACCATATAATATGAGGTCAAACCTTAGGAGTTTAAATTTGTATGCAATCAGGCATGCCCTTGCACTACATGGTTTTGGTAAATCTGCAGAAAATCTAATAGTGTGTATGGGGCTTAAAGTGGTTGTATAGTCAGTTTTTACACTTTTACCTACAGGTAAGCCTATAATAAGGCTTATCTGTAGGTAAAAAAAATATCTCCTAAACCAGTATGGTTTAGGAGATATTCCCCTCACAATGAGCCGCTGACTGCAGCGGCGCATGCGCACAGGGGATTATCGTCTGAAAGCCCTGCAGACGCCGGACTTAGTCCCCCGCGCGCATGTGCGGGAGTGACGACATTGCGACTACAGCCACTCAGAGCGCTGGAGCCGCGATACCTGGAAGACATGCCGGGGCAACATGTCATCTCCCTCGGCGTGGACAAGGTAAGTTACCGACGCCTCGTTCTAAGGTAAGTATTTCATAATGAGCTAGTATGCGATGCATACTAGCTCATTATGCCTTTTGCCTTACAGGGGTAAAAAACAAAAAAATTCTGAGGGTATACAACCGCTTTAAGGCTGGTCCTGTTCGAGAGCAGTGGATCTACTGATCGCCTGCTTATTAACGGTTTTGCTGGAAAACTTTAGTTCAGTGTATCCTAACAGTGGAGGAGTCCAGCTGACTCTTCCGCTGTCAAAATAATATGACACAGTGGGGAATATATCTTGAATATGTGGGTTGGGGCATTGGTTCATATTTTTCACTCAGCCTGGTGGCTGAATGAAAAAAAATGGAGCCACGTAGGACCAGCCTAACTCCTCCACAACTGCTTGGGTTCTTGAACATACTCAGGGAGTATAAATTCATCAGGACACCTTCTTCAGGAGTTCAAAGCGGTCACATCTGAGGTAGCAGGGGAAGTGATCTGCAGCCAGGATAGATGCCCTCCACTGTTACAACTGGTGTGCAGCAGCCAGGCAGGAGCCTACGGCAGCCCAGAAGACCAAGCTGCTCTGGGGAAACCCCTCTGCTGATTGCTAATCGAATACTATAATTTTAAGCCTAGTACACGCGGGCTGAATGTCGGACGTTTTTTTATTAAACCGGCCGACATTCTGACCATGTGCACTACAGTCCGTCCGACAGAAGCCAACCGTTCGTCTGGTTTCTGACAATGGGGCATGACTGAAAAAGGTCTGCCGATCGGCTCTGAGAGTACTGACCGGAGTGTTCTGGTGAGGGGGCCGCCCCCCCCTGTCAGAACACAATAGAACAGCAGGGGAGATCACTGTACTAACGTTGAATAGTTGAATAGTTAGTATAGTCGCTTCTCCTGAGCTGTCAGCTTTTTTGTTCAGCCCTGCCAGGTTGAAAGACCAAAAAACGACTAGTGTGTACTAGGCTTTAGTTGGATAGCCCTTTGTCCTTGGCCCTTGGATCCCTCCAACTGTTACCTGTTTTACCAGAGCTACCATGGACTTTACTGCGGGGGACTGCAAGTAGTAAGCTCTTTGCATTTTTGCTTCTGAATTTACATCTGTCTAGTAAACTGCAAGTTACAGTTAATACAGGTCTGATCATTCGGCCGAATACCTATTCTGTTTTATATATATGGGGCCTCTATGGATCAGGTTTGTTTTTATAGCACATAACACAGATGCCCGAGTGGATTGAGATCTGTAGAAGTTGGAGGCCAAGTTAACAGCTCAGACTCAATGTTGTGTTCCTTAAACCATTCATTAATTCATCAGATGAGACCACCTTCTTCCATTGCTCCTGTGATCCAGTTCTGATGCTCAGATGCCCTTTTCAGGCACTATGAACATGGATCAGCATGGGCACTCTGACCGGTCTGCGACTACACAGCCCCATATGCAAAAAGCTGCAATGCACTGTGTGCTCTGAAACCTTTCTATCAGAACCAGCATAAATGATTTCAGCAATTTGAGCTACAGTAGCTCTTCTATTGGATCGGACTACACAGGCCAGCCTTCGCTCCTCAAATGCATCAATGAGCCTTGGCCGCCCATGACCCTGTCGCTGGTTCGCTGGTGTTTCTTCCTTGCACCACTTTTGGTGGGTCCTGACCACTGTAAACCGGAACATCCCACAAGAGCTGCAGTTTTGGAGATGCTCTGACCCAGTCATCTAGCCATTACAATTTGACCTTGTCAAAGTCACTTAAACCCTTATACTTGCACATTTTTTCTGCTTTCAACACAACTTCAGAGACAATATGTTCACTTGCTGCCTAATATATCCCACCCACTTTCAGATACCTTTGTGAATGAGATAATGAATGTTATTCACTTCAAGTTGAATTCAACACTAGTACTAACTAGACTTGAAACTGCTCCCACCCCCACTTCTAACACCTGTTCTAACTGCCCTGTAAAAGGAAGAGGCTTATACTTACCTATACTTTCTCAGGGCACTCCGGTCCAGTCACATGATTCAGAGGAGAAGAAAGAGTGCTGATAACAGTTGGAATGCCTGGGCGGTTACGCCACCCATAGGCCTACACATCCAGTGTCGCCTGTCCCTCATGTCTCCTGAAGCTGGGCGCTGGTATTTGATCACGTGACTGGACCGGAGCACTCAGTGTGTTTTTAAAGGGCCCTCCTGCCTTAGGTATAATTGCATTATGAGCAATAATGCTCCACTCCTGCCTCTGCTGCTGTTGGTGGTGCCTGCTGTCAAAGGTTGATTTTTCACTCATAATTGTTTATTCCTTTCAAGTATTATAGGCTAAGCAGATAGTATAGAAGCATTTGTTTCTTTGCAGTGGCACACTCACTTGTTTCAATATACATATGTGTGTGTGTATATATACACTTGGAAGTCATCTTGGCTGGGCGCCTAGGAAAAGTAGCCACAGTACTGAACATTTATAGACAATTTGTCTAACTCACCTGATGGATGCCTAGACACTTTCAGATTACTTTGTATCCATATCCAGCCTTCTTAGGCCCCTTTCACACTTGTGCGACTTGTCCTGCTACTTGGAACTGCAAAGTCACATTACAAGTCGTTCCCCAAGATTTCCAAGGATAACCATTCGTATATGTGCGACTTCAAGATGTGCCGACTTCAAAGTAGTCCCTCTACTACTTTGGTCCGACTTTACTGCGAGTTATGGTCCATAGACCTCAAGTTTACACAGGCATTCCCTGAAATCGTGGCGAAATCCCGTCAAAATCGCGGCAAAATCATGCGGCTTTGAAATCGTGGTAATGTGAAAGGAGCCTTAAGATCAACTACTCTTGAGTGTATGTCTTCAGAGAGCTCCTTTTTGCAAAGGCATGGTTTACATCAGCTAATGCATCTTATGAATAGCAATCTTAAAATGTTTGATTTGATTTTATAAAACAAAGTAGCTCTAAACTGCTCCTCCAAACTAATTTCATTAATTGGACTCCAGGTGTGCAAACTACTGGCTCCTATTAGCTTTCGTTGAAGTAAATAGTTGATGGGTTCACTTATTTTTTCCTCCAGCAGGCTGTGAATGTTTATTGGGTGTGTTTAATAAAGACATGAAAAAATAAAATTGCTTGTGCGTTATTCACTTAAGAACATTGTCTTTGTCTATTGTTGTGAATTAGATGAGGGTCATATTCCATTTTATGGCGAATTACTGTGGAAAACCGGTTAATTCAAAAGGGTTCCAATACTTTTTCTTACACACACACATATATCTATCTATCTATCTATCTATCTATCTGTCTGTCTATCTATCTATCTATCTATCTATCTATCTATCTATCTATCTATCTATCTATCTATCTATATATATATACACACACCACACACACATATACAGTGGAACCTCGGATTTACGAGCAGAATCCGTTCTAGGAGAATGCTCGTAATCCAAAGTACTCGCATATCGAAGCAAGTTTCCCCATTGAAGTCAATGGAAACTAAAATAATTAGTTCCGCATTGACTTCGATGGCATGCAATAACGCATGCAGCCAGAGGCGGGGGCACCGGAGAGCCTCGAGAACAGCCGGAAAGGCCCGAGGACAGCTCGGCTGATCTTGGCAAACCTCGGAAAGGCTCGGGAACGTAGTATTTCCGAGTCTTTCCGAGCATTTCCGAACGGCGCTGCTCGGCCCACCTCAGGCCAAACTGCACACTGCTTTGGCCTGTATCCTGCTCGTTTTGCGAGACAACACTCGCAAACCGAGTTAGGATTTTTTAAAATACAGTGCTCGTATTGCGAAACGCTCATAAACCGCGTTACTAGCAATCCGAAGTTCCACTGTGTATATATATATATACCGTATATACTCGAGTATAAGCCGACTCGAGTATAAGCCGAGGTACCTAATGTTGCCTCAAAAAACTGGGAAAACTTACTGACTCGAGTATAAGTCAAGGGTCATCCTTACTGCTCCTATCCTCACTGTTTCCTATCCTCACTGTTCCCTAGCACGCTGTTCCCTAGCTCACTGTTTCCTATCCTATAATTTTACATTGTAAATAGTACCTGTAAAGAAGTTGCGGCTGTGGCATCCATCGTTTGAATTCCGCGGTCTCTTCCTGTTCCTTCCGTGATAGGCGATTCTCATCAGACACTCTCCGCCTATCACGATCATTCTCTCATCCTCAGTTTCCCAGCAGACACTGTGTTGGGTGTTCCGCCAATCACAGTATAAGCCGAGGGGGGACTTTCAGCCCAAAAAAAAGGGCTGAAAATCTCGGCTTATACTCGAGTATATACGGTATATATATATTGTGAGGGGGTTAACTCGGCAGCGGGTGTGTGTGACCCCCTGGATGGGTTCACCACACAAAACAGGCACAGCAGACAGAGTTTGTAGTTGCAAAAACGAAAGGTGCGGTTTATTCAAACTATTTACAAGGGAAAAACAGCAAAACAAAAAGAAACATGAAAAGAAATCCTGGTCAACTTGACCGCTCACTACACACGTTGGTGTCCCTAACTAACAACTTGGTACAGCCTTGTGCTGTACCAGTCCCTAGCTCCGTGTTTTTTTGAAGTTCTTACAATAACCACACAGGCTTTGGCTCACCGCACAGAGATTACACTCCCGAGACTATCCACACAGATCTGGTTCCAGGTTGGAGCATCTCCCTTAGCATGCTGGGAGTTCTTGTAGAGGCCTCAATGAGCCACTTGATTCAGCTGGGCTCATTAACTCTTCCCCTGCAAGACTCCCAGCACTCCCCCTAGTGGTATAAATCGGCATAAAGCCTGAATCTAGGACATATATACCTTCCATCCTGGATGCAACCTGGTGACTTTACCTGCCTGCTGTCACAATATATATATATATATATATATATATATATATATTGTGAGGGGGTTAACTCGGTAGCGGGTGTGTGTGACCCCCTGGTTGGGCTCCCCACACAAAAACAGGGCCAGCAGACGGAGGTTGTGGTTTTCAAAATCAAAAGGTGCGGTTTATTTCTCTATGTACAGTGACAAAAACACAGCAAAGCCAAAAAGAAACAAACAAAATAAATCCTGGTCAGTTTGACCTCTGACTAAACATGCAGGTTTCCTAAACTAACAACTGGGATCAGCCTGGTGCTGTCCTAGTCCCTAAGTCCCTGGTTTAGTAAAAGTCCAAACAAATAGCCACACAGGCTTTGCCTCACCGCACAGGGGTTCACTCTCCCTAGACAGTCCACACAGGTCTGGTTCCAGGCATGAGCAAACACCTAATGAATCTGGGAGTTTTTATAGAGGCCTTAAACGAACTGACAGGCTTCAGCTGGTCTCATCAACTCCCTGCCTCACGACGCCCAGCACTCTCCCTAGAGGTATGAGTCATTCATGAGCCCACTAGCCTCAGCTGGGCTTCATCAACTCCCTAGTTGTATAAGTCGGCATAAAGCCTGAATCTGGGAGAAATATATCTACCCCCCTGGATGCAACCAGGTGACTTTACCTTCCTGCTGTCACATACCCCCCCCTCTTGTTTTAACCTTGGGGTTGGAACACCAGCAATCAGGCATTCATGTACTCGAGACAAAGCATCCACATTCCCCATTTGAACGCCAGGGCGATGCTTTACTGTGAAGTTGAATTCCTGTAGGGCCAGGAACCACCTATTCACTCTTCTATTTGTCTCCTTGTTTTGAGCCATCCACTTTAACGGAGCGTGATCCGTAACCATGTCAAAGTGCCTACCTAGCAGATAGTACCGAAGGGAATCTAGAGCCCACTTCACCGCTAAACACTCCTTTTCAACCGTGGCGTAATTTACCTCATGGGACTTCAACTTCCTGCTGAGGTAAATGACTGGGTGCTCTTCCCCGTTCCAGACCTGGGACAATACTGCTCCTAACCCCACATCTGACGCATCACTTTGTACGACAAAGTCTTTAGAGAAGTCGGGTGAGTACAACACTGGCTGGCTACATAAGGCTTGTTTCAAGAATTGGAATGCTGCCTCAGCCTCGGGGGTCCATTTAATCATGACCGACCCTTTCCCTTTCGTCAGGTTGGTTAGGGGCACAGCCTTAGAAGCAAAGTGGGGAATGAAGCGCCGATAATAACCCGCGATTCCCAGAAAGGCTCGTACCTGCTTCTTGCTGTTGGGACGTGGCCAACTCTGGATGGCCTCGACTTTGTTGAGTTGGGGTTTTGACAAGGTGGCTGCTATTCCAACCTCCGGAATCACGCAACCAGTTTGAGCTGGTGACCAAGTTTCTGCGACTAGGGACTCTCTATCCCTCCAGGCTTTCAACAGATTAACGTGATATATCTGTTCGGGCTTTCGCCTTCCTGGTTGTCTGACCTTGTAATTCACTTCGCTCACTTTTTCCATTATCTCGTAGGGGCCTTGCCATTTGGCAAGGAATTTACTTTCAACCGTAGGGACAAGTACCAATATCCTATCCCCCGGGGAAAAGGTACGGGTCTTTGCTCCACGGTTGTACACTCTCTGCTGTGCCAACTGCGCTTGGGCCAAATGTTCCTTCACAATGGGCATTACCTGTGCAATTCGATCTTGCATCAGGGCGACATGCTCAATCACACTCCTGTGGGGAGAACTCTCACTTTCCCAAGTTTCCTTGGCAATATCCAACAGCCCTCTTGGGTGTCTCCCATACAGTAACTCAAAGGGGGAGAATCCCGTAGAGGATTGGGGCACCTCCCTAATAGCAAACATCAAATAAGGAAGTAGACAGTCCCAATCCTTTCCATCTCTATCCACCACTTTCTTCAACATTTGTTTTAGGGTTTTGTTGAATCTTTCAACCAGCCCATCGGTTTGGGGGTGATACACAGATGTACGCAATTGCGTCACTTTGAACAATTTACACAGCTCTTTCATAACCCGGGACATAAAGGGTGTACCTTGGTCCGTAAGCAGTTCTTTACAAATACCCACCCGGCTAAAAACAAGAGATAGCTCTTTGGCTATGGTTTTGGCCGAGGTATTTCTGAGAGGGATCGCTTCTGGATAACGGGTGGCATAGTCCATTATAACCAATATGTACTGGTGCCCCCTAGCGGACTTGATTATAGGACCTACCAAATCCATTGCGATTCTCTCAAACGGGACCTCAATGATGGGTAGAGGGACCAGCGGGCTACGGAAATGTGGCATCGGGGCCGACCTCTGACACACAGGGCAGGAGGAACAATAATTTTCTATGTCCTTCATCACCCCAGGCCAATAGAATCTCTGTAATACCCTCTCTCGGGTTTTCTCTGTCCCCAGATGACCTCCAAGAATGTGCCCATGGGCCAACTCCAACACCAACTTCCTGTAAGGTTTGGGCACCACCAGCTGCTCAACGGTTTCTTCTGCCCTTTTTGCCACCCGATACAGTAGGTCCTTCTCTACGCTGAAGTATGGGTAAGTGCAGGTATTATCTGGGTTCACTAACTCGCCATCTATTTCCACTACGTTTTCCCGTGCCTTTATTAGGGCGGGGTCTTTTAACTGTTCTGTGGCAAAATTTTCCCTGTGAACCTCCAGATCAGAAAACTCCACAGACGGTAGGTTTTCGTCTGAGGAGGTGGGCTCCTCTCCAGTTTCTTGAGTCTCCCCTGCCAATACTGACAAGGGAAATTCTGGAGAGTCCTCACCACTCTCAGAGGAGTTCTGGCTATCACATTCCTGGTACATAGGGGCACCAGTGGGGGGCTCAGGATCATCCCACAGTTCCCAGAACTTCGGAAAATCCCTTCCCACAATGGCGTCATGCGGTAACTGAGATACTAAGCCCACTGGATGAGAGAGGGTACCTTTGGGGGTCTCGAAACACACTGTAGTCACTGGATACTCTCGGGTGTCCCCATGCACACAAATAACAGCTACCTTGCTATTCCCAGAGACCTCTGTTTTAACTAACTCAGCCTTTATCAGGGTCACAAGGCTACCTGAATCCAACAATACCACAACATTTCTACCATTAACACACATTTTGCATAAATGTTTCTCAGTTCCTCGAATGGCAGTGCATGCGACTGTCGCACACAGCGACTGACGTCTGCCCGTCAGAAAGTCACACTGCATGGGTTCCTCCACAACCGGGCAATTGGCTGCAATATGTCCCGCTTGCCGGCAGCGGTAGCAAACGATCCTTCTTGCGGCCTCTTGAGCCGCTGATTTCCCAGGCTGTTCTCGCCAAACTTGGGGTAGAGCTCCCACCCTCTCACTCTCTCCACCCTCACCCCTTGGAATCCTCTTATCCGCCCCTGGGGATGGTCTGGTCTTAGGGTGGAAAGTCCGAGAGTCTCTGGAAGAGGCCGTCAGGTTCTCTGTAGCCAAGTATCTCTCTACACGATCCACAAGTTTACCGGCCGTTTCTGGGTCTCCGTGGCTTACCCACTTTTGAATGGCGGTAGGAAGAGCTCTCAAGAAACGATCCATCACAACACGTTCCACAATCTCCGGTGCGGACAAAGTCTCTGGCTGTAGCCACTTCCTGCTCAGGTGAATGAGATCATACATTTGAGACCTGGGGGGTTTTCCAAGCTGGAAAGTCCAGTTATGCACACGCTGAGCCCGGACAGCCAGGGTGACACCCAGCCTTGCCAATATTTCAGCTTTTAGCATCACATAGTCTTTTGCTTGGTCAGGCTCTAGGTCATAGTAAGCCTTCTGCGATTCACCAGTTAACAGAGGAGCCACCAGTCCAGCCCACTTTTCTCTTTCAGCAGTCCTTTCAAATGTGGTCAAAAATACCTCTGGATCATCCTCTCCAGTCATTTTTGTCAATAAACGACTCACCCCAAAGGACGCGGTATTAGTGGGACGGCTTTCCTCACTGGTCTGCGGACGTTGCTGCATTACTGCTTCCATTTGTTGTAGTCTCTGCTCTTGCTTCTGTAACAGGTCTATGAAGCGGGCCTCAGATTGCTGCTGGGCTTGTTGATGAGCTTGCTGCTGGGCTGCAAGGCTCCTTTGCAAACCTGCATTTGTCTGCTGTTGATTGGCATTTGCTAGAGCCAGCTGTTTCAGTATCTCCTCCATGCTGGCTTAAAAAAAACTGCCCGCATTCTCCACCAACTGTGAGGGGGTTAACTCGGTAGCGGGTGTGTGTGACCCCCTGGTTGGGCTCCCCACACAAAAACAGGGCCAGCAGACGGAGGTTGTGGTTTTCAAAATCAAAAGGTGCGGTTTATTTCTCTATGTACAGTGACAAAAACACAGCAAAGCCAAAAAGAAACAAACAAAATAAATCCTGGTCAGTTTGACCTCTGACTAAACATGCAGGTTTCCTAAACTAACAACTGGGATCAGCCTGGTGCTGTCCTAGTCCCTAAGTCCCTGGTTTAGTAAAAGTCCAAACAAATAGCCACACAGGCTTTGCCTCACCGCACAGGGGTTCACTCTCCCTAGACAGTCCACACAGGTCTGGTTCCAGGCATGAGCAAACACCTAATGAATCTGGGAGTTTTTATAGAGGCCTTAAACGAACTGACAGGCTTCAGCTGGTCTCATCAACTCCCTGCCTCACGACGCCCAGCACTCTCCCTAGAGGTATGAGTCATTCATGAGCCCACTAGCCTCAGCTGGGCTTCATCAACTCCCTAGTTGTATAAGTCGGCATAAAGCCTGAATCTGGGAGAAATATATCTACCCCCCTGGATGCAACCAGGTGACTTTACCTTCCTGCTGTCACAATATATATATATATATATATATTTATCTTTCCCCTGTTTACTGATTACTTTATTGTAGTGCTGGGGTTTGCTTTACCAAATGGGATCTAGCATGTCTACACAGGGACCGTTTGTATAAATGCTTGTTTGGTGTGCCAAAGCTTGGTGGCTATGGGTGCCAGTGATATGAATCCAGACTTGTCAGCTCCTGTTAATACAAAATGATGTTCAATGAAGAATTAAAGGCCAGAGGAATTAGTGGCCAGAAGTACAGGCTTTACAGGGATCACAGAATGTTTCCTTGATAACTGATGGGTGTTGCTGCTTCAATGAAACTGCTATGACTGCAGATGATTTCCATTGTTCGTGAACACATTTTTAAATGTATATTATTCACACATCCCCCCCTCAAAGCATAAAAAAATTGTACATTCATTTTCAACTGAAATCTAAAATCAACATGTGCTATAATATTCTGTCTCACAACTGGTTTGCGTAAGAGATTGAATATTCTTTGGTTGGATTAAAAGCACAGATTGTCATGTAAATTGAGGTTTGTCAGTTGGCAGATAAGGAACTCACAGGACTACATTTACCTAAGTTCCCAACTCCACTTCACTGCCTGAATTTTAAGCAGTGGCCCACATAGCTAAAAATCTTCATTTTGTAAGCAAATATTTAATGTGTGTATGTCTAAAAGGGAACAACCATTTTTTTTCCAGAAAGAGCTGTTTTCCAAATATAATGTTCAGTTCACTTAGGAAAAAACTTCAAGCATGTTACAGGCAGAACCAGGCAACAATCTAAATTAAATCAAATCTTTTAATTTACAAATTACATGCACCTGGGAAGCAGTCCACATCAGTTTTGCAAAGATCTGCAGGGGAATTCCCATTGTGCTTTGGACAGTTTTTACACAAATACACATACCCACTTAAAGTTTTGAATATGTAAACCCAACGCTGAATTTCTCCTATTTGCTCAGAGCTGTCCTGTGACATACTATCCCGGTCTTCCGCGGGTTACTGAAGACTTCGCTTTTCACGCAAGCCTTTCCTGCATTGCCTCTCTCTTCCACCCTTTCTGCCGCTCTGTGCTGCTCTTGGTTCCTGGGTCCTCTTTTCCCAGGAACTCTGCTATGCGCGTTGGGACCCTTCAGGGTAAGACCGCGCTATATTAAGATACAACTCAACTCAACATCTACACTGTTACTACGTTATCTCAAAGAGCCCTACAGGTTCCTTTCTTGGGCCAAATAATGAATGGCCATTATGTATCCGAGAGCTGAAAATATGAGTGGTAAGTAGTTTAGCCTTTTTTCATATAGAATTTACTCACGGTACCGTCATGCATACTTTTTTAGAATAATGGCAGAATAGTAGAAGAATAATCACTTGATGAACTGAGCCTGATATATATATATATATATATATATATATATATATACTGTGAGGGGGTTAGCTCGGCAGCGGGTGTGTGTGACCCCCGGGATGGGCTCCCCACACAAAACAGGCCCAGCAAACGGAGGTTGTGGTTTTCAAAATCAAAAAAAGGTGCGGTTTATTTTCTATTTACAGTGACAAAACACAGCAAAGCAAAAGAAACATAACCAAAATAAATCCTGGTCAAGTTGACCTCTGACTAAACATACAGGTTTCCTAACTAACAACTGGGATCAGCCTAGTGCTGTCCTAGTCCCTAAGTCCCTGGTTTAGTAAAAGTCCAAACAAATAGCCACACAGGCTTTGCCTCACCGCACAGGGGTTCACTCTCCCTAGACAGTCCACACAGGTCTGGTTCCAGGCATGAGCTAACATCTAATGAAGCTGGGAGTTTTTATAGAGGCCTTAAACGAACTGACAGGCTTCAGCTGGTCTCATCAACTCCCTGTCTGTACGACGCCCAGCCCTCTCCCTAGAGGTATGAGTCATCCATGAGCCCACTAGCCTTATACAACTCTCCACCTAGTTGTATAAGTCGGCGTAAAGCCTGAATCTGGGCGAAATATATCTACCCCCCTGGATGCAACCAGGTGACTTTACCTTCCTGCTGTCACATACCCCCCCTCTTGTTTTAACCTCGGGGTTGGAACACCAGCAATCAGGCATTCATGTACTCGAGACAAAGCATCCACATTCCCCATTTGAACGCCAGGGCGATGCTTTACTGTGAAGTTGAATTCCTGGAGGGCCAGGAACCACCTATTCACTCTTCTATTTGTTTCCTTGTTTTGAGCCATCCACTTTAACGGAGCGTGATCCGTAACCATGTCAAAGTGCCTACCTAGCAGGTAGTACCGAAGGGAATCTAGAGCCCACTTCACCGCTAAACACTCCTTTTCAACGGTGGCGTAATTTACCTCATGGGACTTCAACTTCCTGCTGAGGTAAATGACTGGGTGCTCTTCCCCGTTCCAGACCTGGGACAATACTGCTCCTAACCCCACATCTGACGCATCACTTTGTACGACAAAGTCTTTAGAGAAGTCGGGTGAGTACAACACTGGCTGGCTACATAAGGCTTGTTTCAAGAATTGGAATGCTGCCTCAGCCTCGGGGGTCCATTTAATCATGACCGACCCTTTCCCCTTCGTCAGGTTGGTTAGGGGCACAGCCTTAGAAGCAAAGTGGGGAATGAATCGCCGATAATACCCAGCGATTCCCAGAAAGGCTCGTACCTGCTTCTTGCTGTTGGGACGTGGCCAACTCTGGATGGCCTCGACTTTGTTGAGTTGGGGTTTTATTACTCCCCTCCCAATGGTGTACCCAAGATATTTGGCCTCCTCCTGCCCAATGGTACACTTCTTGGGGTTAGCCGTAAACCCCGCTTCCCGAACAGAGTCCAGGACTGCTTGCACTTTTGGCAGATGTGAGGCCCAATCTGTGCTATGGACAATTACGTCATCCAGGTAAGCCGCAGCATACTTCCGATGGGGCCTCAGCATCTGGTCCATTTTCCGCTGGAATGTGGCCGGCGCATTCTGTAACCCGAACGGCATTCTTTTATATTGGAACGCCCCGTCTGGGGTTACAAATGCGGTTTTCTCTTTGGCCGACTTGGCCAGGGGGATTTGCCAATACCCTTTTGTGAGGTCAAGAGTCGTCATGTATCGGGCTGTTCCCAGCCGGTCGATCAACTCATCTATACGTGGCATGGGGTAGGTGTCAAATTTTGTAACTTTGTTCAACTGACGAAAATCGTTACAAAATCGCCAGCTCCCATCCGGTTTAGGCACCAACACGATGGGACTAGACCAATCACTTTGGGACTCCTCTATCACCCCTAAGTTCAGCATTTTCTGTACTTCCTCCCGTATTGCCTCCCGTCGAGCCTCTGGGATCCGATAGGGTTTTAACTTCACCCTTTCACCGGGCGGGGTAATGATGTCATGCTCTACCCCAGATGTTTGTCCCGGCAGCTCAGAGAATACCTCCTTGTTGCGAAGCACAAACTCCTTAACCTCCTGTTGTTGGGGTTGTGACAAGGTGGCTGCTATTCCAACCTCAGGAATCACGCAACCAGTTTGAGCTGGTGACCAAGTGTCTGCGACTAGGGACTCTCTATCCCTCCAGGCTTTCAACAGATTAACGTGATAGATCTGTTCGGGCTTTCGCCTTCCTGGTTGTCTGACCTTGTAATTCACTTCGCTCACTTTTTCCATTATCTCGTAGGGGCCTTGCCATTTGGCAAGGAATTTACTTTCAACCGTAGGGACAAGTACCAATATCCTATCCCCCGGGGAAAAGGTACGGGTCTTGGCTCCACGGTTGTACACTCTCTGCTGTGCCAACTGCGCTTGGGCCAAATGTTCCTTCACGATGGGCATTACCTGTGCAATTCGATCTTGCATCAGGGCGACATGCTCAATCACACTCCTGTGGGGAGAACTCTCACTTTCCCAAGTTTCCTTGGCAATATCCAACAGCCCTCTTGGGTGTCTCCCATACAGTAACTCAAAGGGGGAGAATCCCGTAGAGGATTGGGGCACCTCCCTAATAGCAAACATCAAATAAGGAAGTAAACAGTCCCAATCCTTTCCATCTCTATCCACCACTTTCTTCAACATTTGTTTTAGGGTTTTGTTGAATCTTTCAACCAGCCCATCGGTTTGGGGGTGATACACAGACGTACGCAATTGCGTCACTTTGAACAATTTACACAGCTCTTTCATAACCCGGGACATAAAGGGTGTACCTTGGTCCGTAAGCAGTTCTTTACAAATACCCACCCGGCTAAAAACAAGAGATAGCTCTTTGGCTATGGTTTTGGCCGAGGTATTTCGGAGAGGGATCGCTTCTGGATAACGGGTGGCATAGTCCATTATAACTAATATGTACTGGTGCCCCCTAGCGGACTTGATTATAGGACCTACCAAATCCATGGCGATCCTCTCAAACGGGACCTCAATGATGGGTAGAGGGACCAGCGGGCTACGGAAATGTGGCATCGGGGCCAACCTCTGACACACAGGGCAGGAGGAACAATAATTTTCTACGTCCTTCATCACCCCCGGCCAATAGAATCTCTGTAATACCCTCTCTCGGGTTTTCTCTGTCCCCAGATGACCTCCAAGAATGTGCCCATGGGCCAACTCCAACACCAACTTCCTGTAAGGTTTGGGCACCACAAGCTGCTCAACGGTTTCTTCTGCCCTTTTTGCCACCCGATACAGTAGGTCCTTCTCTACGCTGAAGTATGGGTAAGTGCAGGTATTATCTGGGTTCACTAACTCACCATCTATTTTCACTACGTTTTCCCGTGCCTTTATTAGGGCGGGGTCTTTCAACTGTTCTGTGGCAAAGTTTTCCCTGTGAACCTCAAGATCAGAAAACTCCACAGACGGTAGGTTTTCGTCTGAGGAGGTGGGCTCCTCTCCAGTTTCTTGAGTCTCCCCTGCCAATACTGATAAGGGAAATTCCGGAGAGTCCTCACCACTCTCAGGGGAGTTCTGGCTATCACATTCCTGGTACATAGGGGCACCAGTGAGGGGCTCAGGATCATCCCACAGTTCCCAGAACTTCGGAAAATCCCTTCCCACAATGGCGTCATGCGGTAACTGAGATACTAAGCCCACTGGATGAGAGAGGGTACCTTTGGGGGTCTCGAAACACACTGTAGTCACTGGATACTCTCGGGTGTCCCCATGCACACAAATAACAGCTACCTTGCTATTCCCAGAGACCTCTGTTTTAACTAACTCAGCCTTTATCAGGGTCACAAGGCTACCTGAATCCAGCAATACCACAACATTTCTACCATTAACACACATTTTGCATAAATGTTTCTCAGTTCCTCGAATGGCAGTGCATGCGACTGTCGCACACAGCGACTGACGTCTGCCCGTCAGAAAGTCACACTGCATGGGTTCCTCCACAACCGGGCAATTGGCTGCAATATGTCCCGCTTGCCGGCAGCGGTAGCAAACGATCCTTCTTGCCGCCTCTTGAGCCGCTGATTTCCCAGGCTGTTCTCGCCAAACTTGGGGTAGAGCTCCCACCCTCTCACTCTCTCCACCCTCACCCCTTGGAATCCTCTTATCCTCCCCTGGGGATGGTCTGGTCTTAGGGTGGAAAGTCCGAGTGTCTCTGGAAGAGGCCGTCAGGTTCTCTGTAGCCAAGTATTTCTCCACACGATCCACAAGACCATCGGCCGTCTCTGGGTCTCCATGGCTTACCCACTTTTGGATGGCAGTAGGAAGAGCTCTCAAAAACCGATCCATTACAACACGTTCCACAATCTTTGGTGCGGACAAAGTCTCTGGCTGTAGCCACTTTCTGCTCAGGTGAATGAGATCATACATTTGAGACCTGGGGGGTTTTCCAAGCTGGAAAGTCCAGTTATGCACACGCTGAGCCCGGACAGCCTGGGTGACACCCAGCCTTGCCAATATTTCAGCTTTTAGCATCACATAGTCTTTTGCTTGGTTAGGCTCTAGGTCATAGTAAGCTTTCTGCGATTCACCAGTTAACAGAGGAGCCACCAGTCCAGCCCACTGCTCCTCAGGCCACTTTTCTCTTTCAGCGGTCCTTTCAAATGTGGTCAAAAATACCTCTGGATCATCCTCTCCAGTCATTTTTGTCAATAAACGACTCACCCCAAAGGACGCGGTATTAGTGGGACGGCTTTCCTCACTGGTCTGCGGACGTTGCTGCATTACTGCTTCCATCTGTTGTTGTAGTCTCTGCTCTTGCTTCTGCAACAGGTCTATGAAGCGGGCCTCAGATTGCTGCTGGGCTCGTTGCTGAGCCTCCAGACTCTGTTGCAAAGTTGCGTTTGTCTGCTGCTGGGCTGCAAGGCTCCTTTGCAAACCTGCATTTGTCTGCTGTTGATTGGCATTTGCTAGAGCCAGCTGCTTCAGTATCTCCTCCATGCTGGCTTAAAAAAAACTGCCACTGGTTCTCCACCAACTGTGAGGGGGTTAGCTCGGCAGCGGGTGTGTGTGACCCCCGGGATGGGCTCCCCACACAAAACAGGCCCAGCAAACGGAGGTTGTGGTTTTCAAAATCAAAAAAAGGTGCGGTTTATTTTCTATTTACAGTGACAAAACACAGCAAAGCAAAAGAAACATAACCAAAATAAATCCTGGTCAAGTTGACCTCTGACTAAACATACAGGTTTCCTAACTAACAACTGGGATCAGCCTAGTGCTGTCCTAGTCCCTAAGTCCCTGGTTTAGTAAAAGTCCAAACAAATAGCCACACAGGCTTTGCCTCATTGCACAGGGGTTCACTCTCCCTAGACAGTCCACACAGGTCTGGTTCCAGGCATGAGCTAACATCTAATGAAGCTGGGAGTTTTTATAGAGGCCTTAAACGAACTGACAGGCTTCAGCTGGTCTCATCAACTCCCTGTCTGTACGACGCCCAGCCCTCTCCCTAGAGGTATGAGTCATCCATGAGCCCACTAGCCTTATACAACTCTCCACCTAGTTGTATAAGTCGGCGTAAAGCCTGAATCTGGGCGAAATATATCTACCCCCCTGGATGCAACCAGGTGACTTTACCTTCCTGCTGTCACAATATATATATATATATATATATATATATATATATATATATATTTTACAGCCCACTAGCCTTATACAACTCTCCACCTAGTTGTATAAGTCGGCGTAAAGCCTGAATCTGGGCGAAATATATCTACCCCCCTGGATGCAACCAGGTGACTTTACCTTCCTGCTGTCACAATATATATATATATATATATATATATATATATATATATATTTTACAGTGCAATTATAAAGTATGTGGTCATTTACTTTTTTTAAAGTGTCAAATATTTGTAAACTAGAACTGTTGAATTTTACAGCATTTGGGCCCAGACTGGCATCATGGCAATTTTCCAGCAGTGCAAGTGCATCTAGAAGTATTTGATCACCATTTTCATGCTCAGTCAGCGTCAATCACAGTTGTGATCTTAGTAAATATTTCCGTTATTCTCTATACAAGTGGGCTGTGTAGATTTATAGCTTGTGTTACACACAGGTTGCAAATCATCCGGTTCAGCAGGAACCGTCCGACTTTTGGTCCGTGTGTACAGCTGTCTGTTCAACAGAAGCCAGTCTAACGATTGACTTCTGTTGAACAGTTTTGCTGGAAAACCAGCCATGTGATGTGCTAAATCGCTCACCACACTGCCCACTACCACAGCCCGGGAACAGTGAGCTGTCAGAGTGGTACATTTCTCCCGCAGCTCTGCGTTACTGTGTGAATTCAAGTCTTCTTTGAACACATGCAATGATCATATGTGTCAAAAAATAGAAAAAAGCTTAAAGAGGAAGTAAAGCCTAAAACAAAAACTAAGGCCTCGTACACACGGCCGAGAATCTCGTCAGGAAAAAACACGTTGTTTTTCTTGACGAGATTCTTGGACAAGAAACTTGTCCCGGCCGAGTGTACACACGCTCCATTCAAAGAACCCGCGGTTCTTTGAATGGAGCGAATGCGGTAACGTCATCGACTACGATGAGCGTGCGCTCGTCACATTCGATGCCGTCGCCGCCATCTTGCTACACTCTACCTATTCTTGTCGGTTTTCTTGACGAGAAAACTGAAAGCGGTCTACACACGACCGATTTACTCGGGAAGAAAGCTCTGCCAGCAAGTTTCTTGCTGGTTCTTGCCGAGAAACTCGGTCGTGTGTACGAGGCTTCAAACAAAAAAACCCTGCAAGACAAAGGTATGATGAGCTAGTATGCATAGCATACTAGCTCATTATGTAATACTCACCTCAGATCGAAGCCTCCGCAGCCGTCCTCATAAGCCATCGACATCGGCGCCTGTCCTTTCTGTAAATATCTCCTAAACTGTTGAGGTTTAGGAGATATTTCGAGCACCTATAGGTAAGCCTTAATCTAGGCTTACCTGTAGGTAAAAGTGGTTGTAAAGGGTTTACAACCACTTTAAGGAGGAAGTAAACCCTTATGGGTTTTACTTCCTTTTTTTTCCCCTGCAAAGTAAAAGCATAATGTGCTACCGCATTTCCCTGAAAATAGGCCCGGGTCTTATAAAAATTTTGGCAACAAAAGACACAGTAGGGCTTATTTTTGGGGTAGGTCTTACCATGTAATGTGCTGTCTTCTCTCCCCCGCCCTCTCCCTGCCAGTCAGAAATCTCCAGTGTGAACTGAGTTAAAGTGGTTGTAAAATCCTAAAATACACAGCTGATAGATGGGAGAAAAGGAGGAGAGCAGCGGGAGGTCAGCTGAGCGGCGCTGTAACGAAGTTATTTGACATAATTATATTACAGAAACACACACATTGTACATGGGACAGCACAAAGTACTTATTACTAATTTAAATAAATAAAACACACACCAAGCTTTATTTTGGCTAATAATTGGCCACGACTTTTATTAAGGGGTTACCCAAATATAAACAATCACCAGTAACATAAAATATAATCTTAAAATTTATAACCAATAAATTATTTAATTTATTAATAACACGTAGTCCATCCAGAACTGAACTGGATGACAAACCCCACCAGCTGAAAGCCGCTCAGCAACTGAGCGGCTGAAGCCCCCCAAACGCCGTGGCCTGCTCAATCATATTTTGTAGACCCAGGATGAAAATGTCTAAACCAACATCCGAAAGGTGTACAAAATCCACTCTATAAAAACCAGGAAGAAAACCTTCCAAATCTGAGTGGCGGTAAGCAAAACCACCTTGTGAAATCACTAAATTACGTATATGGTTCTGTTTACCCGTTTCCTAATTTTATCTAAATAATGCAGATTACTGGACGCTGACCAAAGGAGTCTCGGTATCACCTCCGAGAAAACTATCACCGTAAAAGGAAACAATAACTTGAAAGAAGATAAATCTCTCTTCATTTTACAAATCAAATCCCAAGTTTTAACCCTGCCCAGGTCATTAGCCCTGGCATGAATGATAAGAACATCCGGCGAGGGCCATTGTCCTGTCAAGAAAATCAACTGTTCCTTTAAATTCCCCATCTCAAACCTCTTACACCCCACCATAAAACCTGAAAACGTCCTTTATCCAAACCAAGATTGGTTTAGAAATTCTTGATGGAAGTTCTCCTTTTGGCCCAAAAATAAAGGAATGTCCTATTATCCAAACGACATGCTTGGAAAGACCTAGAAAATTAAATAACAATACGATCAGGGCGGACATACAACTTAAATCTACCACTATCCCAACGCCCTAATTGTTTAAGACCTTCATTAGAAAAACCAAGAAGACTGGCCTCAGTAGCCACACCTATCCTAAAGGAATGCGAGGAAAAGTGAAAACCAGAAAGATTACGTTTTTTAAGGCAAGAAGACAGGACAGATGAAAACTGGAATCTTGTCAGAGGAGACAAATTATTGTGAACAAAAAACTAACCTGGATAAACGGGGCGAATAGAAAGATATTGCGAGATTCTGAAAACTGGACAAATGCTCTGAACAGGAGCTCTATGAAGGGTTATCCAGCGACCCTTCCCTAATTGGTCCATCTTAGATCTACGGAGAAAAATCTTAATCGACCCTTCATTAACAGAAATATCCGAAAACTCTAAAAAGATGATGAAAGCTTATTAGGTGCTGTAAGCTCACCCACTCTAAAAGCACCAAAGAATGCTATAACAAAAACCGCTCTGAACAAAGAAATCTCATATGGAGAAAAACACACTAATTCCAACGTGGACATCAGTTTAAGCAATAATTCAGAAGAAATGGGCCGTCTATTGTCAACAGCTGGCACAGACCTTCTGAAACCCTTCATTGCTTGCTTAACTGGAAAAAAGGAAGAGAGAGCAGGCAAACCAGACATTTTTAGAAAAAATGAAACACCGGCTAAAATCTTATGCACTGTAGCCGGGCTAAGATTATCCTTAATTAAGGAAGAAACAAAGCATAGAGCAGTATATGCATCCACCGAACCAACTGAACAATCAGCTTCTGTACAGAAGTTACACCACCTAGACCATGATTGAGAATATTCTTCCCAAGTCTTAGGGGCAACAGAATTCCTTATGTTCACCTCAATTAATTCCAGATCAGGTCCCAGAGAGAAACTGGGCATGACAATCCTTCTTGATCCGCATCTGGAGCGAGTAACCGAAACCTCTGGAACTGCGAACGAGATAAAGAATCGGCAATCTCATTAGTAAGACCAAGAATATGTTTTGCCTTTAGCCAGATATTAAAAATCATGCATTGCAACACCAAAAAACAAAGTAACTTTATAACTAATTCGGATTTTGATGAAAGGCAATTAATAGCAAAAAACACACCTTTATTATCCGTGTGAAGGATTATCCGCCTATTCTCCAAATGTTTATGCCAAATAGTAATAGCCACCACCACCGGGAATAATTCCAGCAAGACTAGGTTATGAATAATATCTGGTGACCTCCAGGATTCCGGCCATTTATCAGCGCACTAATGACCGTCCAAAAAAGCGCCAAAACCAACCGAACCTGATGCATCAGTAAACATGCGGATATCTAGGTCTTCTACAAAATCACTCTGCCATACCATACTACCATTAAAATGTAACAGGAATTGGTCCCAAACCTTCAAATCCTCCTTAATAGGACGTGTAATAGAAACATGTGAAAGAGGGTTTTTTAACCCTTTAGTGGCCAGAGCGAATCTACGAGAAAAAACTCTGGCCACTGGGATTACCCTAGACGCAAAAGCGAAAAGTCCCAGTAAAGACTGAACCTCGCGCAAAAGTACTTTTCTCCTAGTCAAAAAATTAGCATTCTCAAAATTTTTGACATTGGAAGACGGAATTCCATAGCAACTGAATCAATTGTTATGCCCAGGAATTCAATCACTGTCACCGGACCCATTGTTTTTTCATGGGCTATAGGGATCCCGAATGATCTGCAGATGTTGAAAAAAACAAACCATCATTTCAGAACAAACTTGAACTCCAAGTGGGGCAATAAACAAAAAATCGTCCAAATAGTGGATGACTCCACCTTGAGGGGAATTTTGTGATAAAACCCACTGTATAAATGTTGAAAAAGCCTCAAAATAACTACATGACTTGGAAAACCCCATGGGCAAACACTTATCAAAATAAAAGTGATCTTCAAAATAAAAGCCTAGAGAGTTAAAACCTGTTGGATGGACCGGTAAAAGACGAAATGCAGATTTTATGTCTGCCTTTGCCATAAAAGATGCCATGCCAAATTGTTTCAACAAAGCTAAAGCTTCATCAAAAGATGAATAAGACACAGAAGACTCCAAATCTGATATTTCGTCGTTCAAGGAATTACCATGAGGAAAGGATAAATGGTGGATTAAACGAAAAGAGCCTGTCTCTTTTTTGGGGACCAGGCCTAACGGAGATAAACGAAAATTCAAAAATGGGGGGGATGAAAAAGGACCGGCTATTCTATCTTCATGCAGCTCCTTCAAAAAATTTTCCTTCACTATATCTGGGTTTAACAGAACTGAACGAAGATTTCTAACCGGGGTGCAACCTTGACCTAAAAAGGAAGGGACCAAAAAACCAAATTTGAACCCTTCATATAGAAGGACCGCCATCTTGCGGTCTGGGTATTAATCTAGCCATCTAGCCAAAACTGCATTTCTGACAGTCTCACTGACGTCCATGCCTTTGCATTAGTGTCCCTTGACTGGACTGCAGCAGCTGATTTTTTGAAACAACGGGATGCTGAGTGTGCACCCGCGCAGAATGAGCATTCGTGCTTATACCTGCAATTGGATAAGAATCTACATTGGGAGTCATTAAATGCGAAACATACTCCTTTACAAAAATTAGCCTGAGAACTATTTGTAGTTTGAGGCCTCTGATTGTATTGCTGCCTTTGTGGCAGCATCAAATTTAGCCACAAACCTACATCTTTGACCCCCCAACGGAGGGAAGGATGGACTGAAAGCTTCTGCCTGAAGCTCTCATCATAGCTGAACCAGGAGATGCCTCCAAAATGACGGTAAGCCTCCGCCACTATATCCAGATGTTGGAATAATCCTGAGCACTTGTCAGGGAAACGCTCACCCATTACTGAGGAAAAAATACAAAAGGCTTGAAGCCAATTCTGAAAAGTCCTAGGACATGCCCTTCTCCTATCTTCCTCAGACCTATCATCTAATCTTTTCTCAGATTTCAATAAGAATCCTTTAGAGGAAGGAAGCAATGATAGTATATCTATAAAATCCCCCCGCCAATTTTTTTTCTTTCACAGCCACAGTCAAATGAAAACCCAGGGGGGACAGTTCGCAAGGAAGGGCCTCTTTAAGGCATGTTTCAGACACTAAAGATTTTACAGGTAAAGAGTTCAGTAAAGAAGAAGAAGAAGGCAAAGAAAAAACTGTATTAAAGTCATTCACAGGTAATTTCTCAATCATAGAGAACCTTGTATTCAAAGGGTTAACACTTACTGGAATTGCGGGGTTACCCTGTGAAAAAACAGTATTATCAGACATATGCATACCGCTAGAGCCACCGCTATTCCATACAGTACCAATATTGGATTCATTTATCTTAGCAAGTACATTGGCTAAAGAACCAACTACTTTACCTAATTCAGTTAAGTTTAAATAATTTCTCTCACCATGGCTGCGGTCCACGCTGACAGGCTGCCCAGACACTGTCACCTCACTAGAACAGCCCGCACCTGCTGGCTGAGGTGATCCACTTCTGGCTCTGTTACAGGAGCGTGACCTTTCCTGCTTCACATTCACCTTTTCAGGAGAAGAGGGAGAATCTTCACTTCTCAACCTCTTTCCCCTGTTACCTTTCTGTCCATAATGGCAGGTAACTTCAGCAGCACGGTTCCTGCTTCTGCGGCGTCCCCTCAGGCTGTGACACAGAGCGGGAAAGCTGCCGGCTTTTAAAACCACTGCCCAGCTCAATCCCGCCCAAATCAGCCAATCAGGAGTTGTTGCTATGCCGCTCCGAATCCTGCCATCACCCGGAGCAACCCAATTCACCATAAACAGGGGGGGGGGGCGGAAGATGGCAGGAACCACAGCAGCACTCTGTACTGTCCCATGTAGCCCCGCATGAACGCTAGGGGCTTGTTCATTATATACTACGGTAATAGAGTGGATTATAGGATCTTACAAGCATTTTAAACTAGGGCTTATTTTTGGGGTAGGTCTTATATTGCAGCCCTCCTGGAAAATAACAGTAGGTCTTCATTTCGAGGTAGGTCTTATTTTCAGGGAAACACAGTAGTATGCACCGCATACTATCACATTACATGATACTTACCTGCAAACGAAGCCTGCGCTGTCCCCGCTGAAGGCCGCATCCATGTTCGCCCCTCTTCCTTCCGGGGCTGCGGACTCTGGCTCTATGACTGGCCAGAGTCACGTGAAGTAAAACATGAAACTTTTCTATAGTCGTAGCAAATTTAGCAGTGCTAATTAAGACAGCTCTCGTTGACTAAAATTGGATTTCACATGTCACGCGACTTGGGGTCTCACAAGTCGGATCCCAAGTCGTGGCAGTATGAACCGAGCCCTATACATTTGAAAATGAATCACTAGAGGGAGCTCTGTATCTGACCCAGCCTCTTTTAGCCTCCCAGGAAGTGGGTGTTTTTTTTAAACTAAATTGGCAAACTCACTAACTTGCATTGTGAGAAGAAACAGGCCAAATGTCATATACCTCCCTTCCCAATCAACTAGCCAGCCTCATGGTCACATTGACCAAAATCAGACATCATAGCCACAAAAGGCATACCAAGGCTGAGGGCAGAAGGGGTGAGGATAATATCCATTCTGCATTAGTGCACCTGGAACCGATGACTAGAAGATCTCTGTATTATTGCAGTTTTAATATTTGCTACTAGCATTAAGATCTGCACTCTCAAACAGTCACAGTATCCTGCTTGAAGTTCAGTTCAAGGAGTATGGACCCAGGACCCAGTACACCAATCCACCACTTCACCTGCAAAGATGCCGAAACTGTGCAGGCACGGCAGCTGTCAGAATTGTTATATTATACTTTGGAATGTGTTATTGGCAGTCAGTAACAAAACGTACTGGTGACTGTGTGATGCCCATGGCAGCTCTGCCACCCTAAGCCACAGCCTTTGTTGGCTGTTCCGAAATCTAGTCCTGAGAACTGCAGAGCTGAAAGCAGAGCATGTATACATAGTGAGAAAATTTGGCTGCCCCATCTACAAATATAACTACAAACTGAACATACAAAGAAGATTTTTTATTTTTTATATTAATTATTTTAATAAATGATATCCATCTGATTTTACTTGCCTGTAAATAAAAAATAATAATTTCTTTACATTCCCTTTAAGTGGTTAATGTCTATAAACCAAAATGTGGTTGGTGTTGGTGGCTGTATATCATTGTTTTGGATGAATAAGCAGAAATGTGTTTTCCACAGCATTTCCTGTACGTGTTATTGAATGCTTCTAATTATTGCTGACATTTTGTATGTAAGAAGCATGGGCAGTACAGTGGAGTGAGAAGATATATCCCAGGCTCAGTCGCACAGACCTGTGAGATTGTGGCTGTTCTCAGCCTGCATTGTCTCTACTGCAGCCCACGCAAGGTACCTGCCCCAGGCGCTGTTTTAATGACAAAAGTGCTGAACGGGCATGGAGGAGAAATTATCTCCTCTACAAAAGAGGGATAATCCAGAGTGACTGGCGGGGAGGCGTGAGCCTGATCCAGAGATGTAATCTGACAATTCATATCCACGGTACAGCCAGAAAGAACTCATTACAAGAGTTGGTTTGCTAGGCACAAATAGTTTAACCCCTTAACTCTGATGAAGTTTTACATACTTGTTATCAGTGTTTGTGGGGCCATCTTAAAAATTGTTAGCCATACATGAGAAACAGACCTATCTATGTACAGTATGTCATCGTACGTCATGATTTATGTCTGATTTGCATAGCACATCAGCAGGTGGATATGCATAGAGAAAACATGGGTTTATGGCCACCAGAGGTCACCAAGCAGTACAACCACTGCACATACCTGTTAAAGGGATGATGTAATAAAGGAAATACAGTATGGGGCTTCCATTGCTGATTTCCTTCTGAGCATGTTAGTTCCCTGGTCATCTTTAGTTTCAATTCTGAAATCAGCGATTCAGAGAGTAGTAAAACCCCTAGATCAGCATGACGCCCAGGCAAACAGCATTTTTGGATGGAGCATCTGCAGCATACATATTTCTCCCAGAACAGGTTTCCATTAACGACCTCGCGCCCGCCGTACGACTATGTACGGCCGCAAGGTGGCTGTACAATGCCAGGAGGCTGTCTTTTTACGACCTCCGCTCCTCCGGCCACTGGGGGGCGCGCGCGCGTGCCTGGCGCGTCACTGTGATGCCGATGCGCGTGCCTGCCGATGTCCGCCAGGTACCCGCGATCGGCCAGTACACAGACAAAGACGTGGATCTCTGTGTGTCAGGGAGAGGAGACCGATGCTGTGTTCCTTGTACATAGGGACACAGATCGGTCACCTCCCCCAGTCAGTCCCCTCCGCCCACAGTGGTAATCACTCACAGGGCACACATTTAACCCCTTCCTCGCCCCCTAGTGTTAACCCCTTCTCTGCCAGTCACATTTATACAGTAATTAGTGCATATTTATAGCATTGTTCGCTGTATAAATGTGAATGGTCCCAAAATAGTGTCAAAAGTGTCCGCTGTGTCCGCCATAATGTTGCAGTCACGAAAAAAATCACTGATCGCCGCCATTACTAGTAAAAAAATATAAAAATGTATAAAAATGCCATAAAACGACCCCCTATTTTGTAAACGCTATAACTTTTGCGCAAACCAATCAATAAAAACCGATTGCGATTTTTTTTACCAAAAATATGTAGAAGAATACGTATCGGCCTAAACTGAGGAAAAAAATATAAAAAAATAAAAACAAAAATTGGGATATTTATTATAGCAAAAATCAAAAAGTATTGCTTTTTTTTCAAAATTGTCGCTTTATTTTTGTTTATAGCGCAAAAAATAAAAACCGCAGAGGTGATCAAATACCACCAAAAGAAAGCTCTATTTGTGGGAAAAAAAGGACGTCAATTTTGTTTAGGAGCCACGTCTCACGACCGCGCAATTGTCATTCAAAGCGTGACAGTGCCGAAAGCTGAAATTTCGCCTGGGCAGGAAGGGGGTATATGTGCCCAGTAAGCAAGTGGTTAAAGTACCAGAAAATATTGATGTCAAATCAGTTGATGTTTTTAAAATATTCAGCCTTCCCTTCAGCAGTACAAAATATTGTATAAGACAGTCAGGGCAGGACTTAGGGTGGTGGGGGCCCCTGGGCTTGAGTCACTTTCGGGCCCTACCTTCTATACATTACTTTAAATAGAACAATTCAATGAAAAATTTAAGAGGAAGTAAACCCCGGCTGATTTTTGCAGTTTTTCCATTATTACGTTATAACAGCTCATCGCAATGCAATACATATATATATATATATATATATATATATATATATATCCCCCAAAAAGGGGCCTGCAAATACCTTTTTTAGAATGGTTTAGTTCTCTGTATTTCCGGGTATCTCAATCGCCATTCGTACTGCTGTTATGTGATTCAAATTATGACGTCGCTTCCGCCCTTACTGTGTCCGTGTCGGTAATCTCGCGCATGCGCTGTTGCGCCATAGCCATTCGTTGCTGTGTTTATGGCTGCTGTTTTCTTTCACTCCCCTTTTATGACATCTTCTTTAGTCAGGGAAAGTGGAAGGAGCTAAACACCGCAAGACTTCTCCTTTGTGCCGGACAGAGGGGAAGTTCTCACAGACTGCATTCCGGCAAGCTTTAAATGCCGGTTTAGAGGAGCTAATGTGCGCAAGCGCGGGGCCCCCTATTGGGCAGGGCCCATGGGCTTGAGCCCAGTCAAGCCCAATGGCAAGTCTGGCCCTGAAGACAGTACTATGGAGCAAACACCTAGAGGTCACCAGTTTCAGCCAGCCAAAGTTTGTAAAAACCCTTGGTCAGCTGTATTGTCTGTATACTGACCATGCAGCGATTGTCAGTGCAATTTCAGAAAAAAAGCAACTCTTTGCATGGAGAATGAAGAAACATACTAATTATGGGACCCCTGTGCCCTCAAAAGTTCTACAAACATGGAATAAATTTACGAAACAGGAGCCGTGTGTGAGTCATCTTCCCCTAAGTGTATGATAGTTGGCAGTGGTGTGAACAGGCACATATATATGCATGCCTCCTACTCAATGCAAGTGATCTTAAAGCAGAGTGGAAACAGACCAATTATTCTGGTTCTCTATCTTAGATCAGCTATTTTGCATATAAGCAGCTCTCCCAGCTTTAGAAAGTGGAAAAAATTGTTAATGGTTTATGTAAGAGAACCAAACAGCTAAGTTATCAAAAACTATTGAAAAGTTCCATCTGTAGACAGAGGCTTGCTAATCATTTTTTCTTGTCAAACACCAGCCTTGCAAATTATTGAATATCAAATATTCTGTTGTTTGACATGTGTCTTCCAGCCTCCAAAATCAGGCCTCTAAATTGAAGTTGATGTATGGTGAAAGGTTTCCCTTGCGTTGTTTCAGCTTGTCATGGGCTATTACACCCTATAGTCAGCCGTGAGAACTGACAGGGGCACCTAAGAGACAAGTGGGTGAGCCCGAAGAGATAAGCTTTTTTACAGAAATGACTGTGATAACTCCAACAGACTGTTTATCCTTTAACATGTTCATGAGCAGCAATTGGATCCCTTAATAAATTAAGATAAAACACACTACTTACTTTTTGCTACAGTTTTTTGAAAAAAAAAAGAATAAATCACATTGCGGTGACCGGAAAAGAAAAGCCATGGTTGCACTTAAAGAATAACTCCATCCCCAAACATAAAATAAACTTGTACTGGTCAAAGGTTTTCGAATATGTATTATGTAACTAACTGTAAAGCACCACAGGGTGCCCACTGTTGCATTTTTAACCGGAAAAGATTCTTTGTGGTTCTGGTTTTCCTTTCTACTAAGGAATCATGTTCTCCCAGTTACTATGCCATGCCCCATGGATACTCATTTTTTTCATTCAGCCCTGCTGGGTTGAAGGAAAAAAAAATAGTAGTGTGTGCTAGGCTTAAGTTTTACTTGTTTATTTGCAGTCTTCTCTTTCCTACACCCCTTCAAAATGGCAGAATTGTGTTAAAATTCTTCTTCATCCATCAGGAACACAGAGGAGGGCGTGGAGAGCTGCAGTTACAGTGTGTGAGAGCTGATTGGAGGAAAGGCACACCCCCCCCCCTTCACACAGCACACAGGAGCAAAGGAAGGATACAAAGCTGTGTTCTGAATAGGCAAACTACGTGCTGAGCTGAGAGCTCCCTCCCGCCAGGGTGCAAACATTTTGAGAAATACAATAAAATAAAAATCACTGTAAAAACAATTTGGCATACATTAAAATTTAGCTTCAGTGAGAAACTTGACCTTCACTCTCATTCACAATTGTTTCTTTTCTCTAGAGTAATTGGTCACCCAAGTTTGATCATGAAGGCAGAACAACTTGTACTGCTAGCTGGCTTGTTTGGCCAGTTTTAAGCCTGGCCGGGCTGAGTTCTGGCCTTGCTGCCCTCAGTTTGGGTCTGGCTGTTTGGTTTGAGCTCTGCTCTGACTGGCTGCTTTGATTTATGGCCTGTAAGGGCAGTAGTTTGTAATGAAGAGTTCAGAGGTCAATCGTTTCTAACGAAGGGTTCAGTGGTCAGTAGTATTTAGGCCAGGGTAGAGGTGTCATCAGTATGTAGGGCGGTGTACAGTGGTCAGTAGTCTGTAGAGCAGAGTACATGGGTCAGCATTATGTAAGGCAGAGTACAGATGTCAGTAGTATGTATGGCAGTGTATGGGGATCAGTAGCAGTGGCGGCCAGTCCATAAGGGGCGCAGGGGCCGCCCCCCCTAATCTATGCGTCTGGCCCCTAATCTATATGCAGGGTGCCAGACGCATAGATTCCAATGTCTTTTTCTTTAGAAGCACGTGATTAGAGCGAGAGGCCAACCGACCAGGGTAAAGGGGGGGGGTTTGCGGTTTTGCCACCCCCCGCCCCCCCAATAAATTGGATCACCAGCCACCACTGATCAGTAGTATGTACTGCAGCGTACAGGGAACAGTAGTTTGTAGGGCATTTATCTACTGACCAAATATGTGTCTATCTCTGTTAACGAGGGACTTGCAGCCGATGTTACTTTTTTTTTATTTTTATGTAATGATCAAACTATTTATTATTTTTTAAATGACACTATATTTTTGAATTGTACTTATCTATTGCATTTAGTGCTGCATAGTGGAGATTAACATAACTACATGTGCAGTTTATATCACACTTTGGGCCTGTAGCAAAAATCACAATGTTGTCTATAAACCAGAGGGGAAGGTGCTATGTTTGTCATATTGACTGTGATCACAAAAATGTATTTGTAAAGAGGCAAGAGCACAGGATATCAATAATATGTTGTAATGACTAAGATTGGGAAAGTATGTGGTCTGCAAGCAGATTTATTGTGTTGTTAAGTGAGAGGAGGGGAAACAAGGAAGAGCTACTTATTTTTTTATTCAAAGTGGAGAAGATCTGAATTAGTAGCATTATTATTAATATTATTTTGTAGAAAGAGAGTGGCCCTATTTTATACCTAACACCTACTGCTAACCTGAAATCAACCTAATATGGCTGACTTTAGAAGATGTGATTGTAATTGTGATTTATTTATTTAAAGTGTTACTTAACCCAGGACCCTGCATTCCCTATATCTGGTCTCCCACAGTACACAGAACACGTAAATGCATCTATTTTAGTACATATAACCCTTTCCCACCGAGCGTACGCAGATATGCATACTCGGCTTTCGGGGTTATACCAGGATGATGACTCCAGCTGCAGGCATCATCCCGGTATCATTTTTTAGAGCCGATGATTGGCTCTCCAGGCATAACAACCGATGCGGCTAAAAGCTGCTCGGTTGTTATCCCCCCCTCCCGCCGCCTCTGCCGCTCTTACCGGGCCTCCCGTCCCATGAGAGACCCGATCCACGTTCCGCCACCTCCGGCGCCTAGAGAGAGACTGAAACGAAGCCGCGAACGGCTTTGATTCAGTCTCTTCAATGTAACCACGGAAGCAACGTCATGATGTCACGTCCGGGTTACTCGGATGCCAATGGAGCCGGATTTAAAAAAATACACGTATTCAGAATCGCCATTTTTGGCGATCTGAATACTTTGAAGTGAAAAGGAGGGATTGGGTTTTTTTTAGACCCCCAATCCCTCCATAAAGAGTACCTGTCACCACTTATTACTGTCACAAGGGATGTTTACATTCCTTGTGACAGCAATAAAAGTGATCAAAAATGTATTTATTTTTAAAAACACAATTTTATATTATAAAAATAAGTAAAATAAATAAGAAAAAAATTTAATAAAATTTAAAGCGCCCCCGTCCCCGCGAGCTCACGCAGCAAAGTAAACGCATACGGAAGTCGCGCCCGCATATGTAAGCGGTGTTCAAATCACACATGTGAGGTATCGCCACGATCGTCAGAGCGATAGCAATAATTCTAGCTATAGACCTCCTCTGTAACTCTAACCTGGTAACCGTAAAAAAAAATTAAATCGCCGCCTATGGAGATTTTTAGGTACCGTAGTTTGTCACCATTCCACGAGTGCGTGCAATTATAAAGCATGACATGTTTGGTATCTATTTACTCGGCGTAACATCATCTTTCACATTATACAAAAAAATTGGGCTAACTTTACTTTTTTTTTTTTTTTTAATTCATGAAATTTAATTTTTCAAAAAAAGTTGCGTTAAAACACTGCTGCTAAAATACTGTGTGACATACAATATTGCAACAATCGCCATTTTATTCTCTAGATTCTCTGCTAAAAAAATATATATAATGTTTGGGGTTTCTAAATAATTTTCTAGCAAAAAATACGGATATTAACTTGTAAACACCAAATGACAGAAATGGGCTTAGTCAAGAAAGGGATAAACTGCTAAATACCTTTTCTCATCAGCAGTATATAACAGTCTTGTGACTTTTATCAGTGTCTGGTTAAAGCTTGTAGGAGGAGTTTTCATTTTACTCTGACTATCCTATGAGGCTGCATGACTCCTGACCCTCTATCTGGACAGTGCTGATTGGCCCTGTGCTGATCACATGCACCCTCCCAAGAAAAGAAAAAACCCTATAGCAATACACAACTAACTGAGCATGTGCAGAGTGACAAGAAAACACTCTGTCGTATCAGGAGATGCTTAGGGGACAGTAGAAGAAGGGGAGGATCAGAGAAGACAGGATCAAACAGCCATTTTACACACTGCAGGGGATTAACCCCTTAGGTTCTATAGTGAGTATAACAAGCATGCTTTACTGCATATACACACTGATTTTACTGTTGTGGGTTTAGTAACACTTTAAGTTAACCAAATTTTTGCATCTGGTATTTCCAATATTTTGTCCATTCCCCATGTTTACCTACGTAAAGATATAGCTGTATCCCTCGGAGGGTTAAATGCATTTTATTATTCACCATCCTTTTAAAGCAGTAAATGTCTTTTTGTGTTTTAGCGTGGAAGAGAACGCATGCAGAAGTGTTTGTAACTTTGTATTAGGACTGGGCTGTGGGCTGTAGCAACAGATAGCATTTCTTAGCAACCAGCTTCTAATTAAAGAGAGTGTGGGAGTAGTGAAAGCACCGAGGTGAGGTTGAAAGAATAGTGGTCTGCTAAAACAAGTAGTTGTGGCTGTTTCCAAACACAGATTGCACCCAGGCAATTCATGAGATTTGGACACATCCTACATCAGTATCACTTGGAAGTAGCACTTTATCCTGTACCCATATGGCTGTATGAGTCTATTCTGGGCAGGGGAAACCTGCCATTGCTGACTTGTTTTAAAACCGGCAAGTTTCCTAGCTGTCCTCATCTTTCTGCTTCATCACTTCATGGGTCACTGGAGCAAGGGCCAATGAATTCAAAAGTTCCGACCTGTCTTTTCCTTGCTTGTTTCAGATCAGTGGCTAACAAAGTATCAAAGCTGTACAATGAAGGTGACAGCCTGGAAAAGCACAGTTTGTAAAAAAAGCAACCAGCAGGCGACATATATCATATATCAAAAATGATCAATGCATAAACTCGGTGAATGCATAGACATGTGTGAACTCTTTGGCTCTGAATCAGAATCTGTTTGGCAGAAATAGAAATATTCTACATAACGGAGCCTACTACCCAGACAGAGGCCTATTTGGAAGCTGACTCCCTTCTTGCCATTGGATGTTTTGTAATTGCCAACAGCTGATGCATCCAGATTTACACATGTCTTGGTTCCAGATATCCCCACACCTGCTGGGAACAGAATTTTAACTTTCCGAACTTCACAGATCTAAATATACCATTTTTTTTTTTTTTAGCAAGATGACATAACCCAATATATTGCAAATTTACTAGTAATTTTATGCTTTCTAGGGTTCTGCTTTAAAGATGGTGATCCGTATTCCAGTAAAATCAAGCTATGTGATGAGTTTTACCAACTTGTGGCCACATATAACAATCAGGCTACATCCAAATGTGGTAATAATTACTAACTATTGTAAGTGTAAAAAACATTCTTCAAATCATGGTGGATCATCCAGTAGTCAATTGTACAATTAAAAAAGGGTGCGCTTGGCCAATATAGTGAAACACTGCAGCACTGAAAAAATCCCCGGATTGGTGGGATGTGGTAAATGTGGTATTAAAGTGTTTGTTAACCCCCCAAAAAATTCCTTAAAGCATGTTAAACAGCACAGTGCTTGTACTGTGTCATTTGGCCCCTTGTAACACCTAAAATACCTGGCTGATCCTGCCAGTTTCTACCCTCCCCTCTCTGCGCTGACTCCGATATATCAGGGCTGCTGAGCCCTGACACCAAAGTCATCCGTAGCCGGCTCTCCTGTGTCTGTGTCTCCCTCTGCCCCCCCCCCCTCTGTCTGTCAGCTCCTCCCCTCCTGCTCTAAAAAACTGTCGTTTTTTTCTACAGTTCCCTCTGATTTATAACATTAAGCTCTGCAGTGTATGTCATTTATAAAAAATGCGGTATAGCTTACTTCAGAGTGCGCATCTGGGCTCACGTGACTGCCTGCCGGTCTCCTCCCCTCCTCTCCTCTTCTGGGCTGATGTCAGCGGGGGTTTCCCAGCATCCCCCCCTGCAGCTTTCGCATCGGGACAACAGGCCAGCGGGCAGTCAGCTGAGCGCTCTGAAGTAAGCTATTATACTGCATATTTTTATAAATGACATGCACTTCGGAGCTTAATGTTATATATCAGAGGGAACTGTAGAACAAGAAATTAACTTGACAAACACTTTAAGCATAAGTGCGCTGTCAAAACTAAGTGTATAAATTCATAGACTTATATGCAAATACCAAATGTGTATAAACAATTGATAAATGACAAAAAACTTGAAACAAACCAGTGAAACAAAGTCTGAAAAACAAGAGTCCTGAAATGAAATAAAATTATGAGCGCAAAAAATTCTAATAGTTAAGTTCAAAATTATGGTTATATTAACCACTTCAGCCCCGGAAGGATTTGCCCCCTTAATAACCAGGCCATTTTTTTGCAATACGGCACTTCTTGGTTTTAACTGACAATTGCGCGGTAATGCAACGCTGTACCCAAACAAAATGTATGTCCTTTTTTTTTCCCCAAATAGAGCTTTCTATTGGTGGTATTTAATCACCTCTGCGTTTTTTTTTTTTTGCGCTATAAACAAACAAAGAGTGACAATTCTGAAAATTATTTTTTTTTTTTTACTTTTTGCTATAATTAATATCCCCCCCCCCAAAAAAAATATAAAAAAACACATATATTCATCAGTTTAGGCCGATATCTATTCTTCTACATATTTTTGGTAAAAAAAAAATCGCAATAGACGTATATTGATTGATTTATGCAAAAGTTATCGTGTTTACAAACTATGGGATATATTTAGGGACTTTTTTTTAATTTTTTTATTGTTTTTACTAGTAATGGTGGCGATCTGCAATTTTTAGCGGGACTGCGGCGGACAAATCTGATCCCAAATGACACTTTTTGGGGACCAGTGATATTATTACATTGATCAGTGCTATAAAAATGCACTGATCAATGTAAAAAGAACACGGGCAGGGAAGGGGTTAACACTAAGGGCGCTCAAGGGGTTTAGTGTGTTCCTTAGGTGTGTTCTAACTGTAGGGGGGATGGGCTCACTGGGACATGACAAAGATCACTGTTCCCGATTACTGGGAACAGTAGATCTCTGACATGTCCCCTGTCAGAACGTGGATCCGCTTGTTTACACTGGCAGATCCCCGTTCCGCCTCTGTACTAGGCGATCGCGGGTCGCCGGCGGACATCGATTCGCGCAATGCTGCCAACCTGCCGCATTATATGAGCTGGTCGGCAAGTGATTAAAGCGGAGCTCCGCCGGAAAAAAAAATATTAAAAGCCAGCAGCTACAGCTACAGCAGCTGCTGGCTTTTAATATTTGGACACTTACCTGTCCTGGAGTCCAGCGACGTCCGCAGCAGAGGACGAGCGACCGCTCGTCACTCTGCTGCTCCCTCCGCCATCCTCGCTGAGGGAACCAGGAAGTGAAGCCCTGCAGCTTCATGCCGGTTCCCTACGACGCATGCGCGAGTCGCGCTGCGCCGTTCTGATTGGTGCTCCTGTGTTCTGGGAGCCGAGTGTCTCCCAGAACACTACGGGAAGTCTGGGGGAAGTGACGTCACTCCCGCAGATTCCCGGAGAGAGGACTCCCGGATGTGGGTGAAAATACCTGTCTTAGACAGGTATCTTCACCCCCCTCCCCCCTGAAAGGTGTCAATTGACACCGGAGGGGGGAGGGTTCCTTTTAACAAAAGTGAAAATTTAGGGTGGAGCTCCACTTTAAGAACAACCTTAATAACGAAAAATTGTGTGTATAATACCGTATATACTCAAGTATAAGCTGACCCGAATATAAGCTGAGGCACCTAATTTTACCACAAAAAAATGGGAAAACGTATTGACTCGAGTATAAGCCTAGGGTGTCCATCTGCATGCCTCACTTTACCTCACTGTGTCTATGTGCATGCCTCACTGTGTCCATGCCTCACTGTGTCCATAACTAGACTGACGTTTAACATAGGAGTCTATGGAAGGGGTGCCCAGCTTTGAAAAATCGGTGCTCCCCGGCCTTAGGTTCCCCAGACAACAAACTTTGCACACTTGTAAAGAAGAAATGGGCCTACATGTGTGCCAAGTTTCGGGTCCAGAGGACCTACTACCAGATGGTACCAGGTCCCCAAAATTACTGGAGAAATTACCGTTTAACATAGGAGTCTATGGAAGGGGTGCCCGGCTTTTTTAAAATCGGTGCTCCTCGGCCAAAAAACTTTGCACACTTGTAGAGGAGGAGTGGGGCTACATGTTTGCCAAGTTTGGGGTCCAGGGGATCTACGGCTGGCCGGTACCGGGTCCCCAAATTCCGTGAGATCAGGCGCAAAATACATTTTGTATTAGGGTCTAGAAAAGATTAGCTGCCTCTCGGTCATTCAGGGTTTATTTCAAACCTGAACCAACCATAAACAAAATGATTGTGTTGATGTATTACATTTGTCTTTGTGATTTTGACTAATTCCAACTCCTCAGCCTGGGTTCACACATATGCAAATTGGATGCGTTTTTAAACCGCATTCAATTCACATAACGTGTGATTGTGAACGGCTTTCAATGACGCTGGTTCACACATGTCCGGGGCGGCTGTGGTGCGGTTTTAAAAAGGGTCCTGTGTGTTTTTGGGTGCGGTTTAGGTGCGATTTCAGGGAAAAATTCGTACCTGAATCACACCTGAACCGGTGAACAGAAACTCACCAGACTCCGGACTGCAAACCACAGTCGGACATGTGTGAACCCAGACTCAGCCACTGTTGATTTTTTTTTCTCAACTATTCTGAGTTGGTCTCCTTTATTTCTTTAAATTATAAATTTATCACTACATCCCTGTGGGGAGACGCTGTGAACGTTCACAGCGTCTCCCCGCAGGGATGTAGTCTCAAGGGAGGGGGGTAGCATGCTGACTAACCCCCAGCCAAAACGGCTCAGATGATGGGGGCAAGCTTACTGAGGAGGAACAGGAAGTGAGAAATTCAGACAGAGAGAAAAAACCTTTAGAAGGGAAATCGAAGGAAAAGGTAAGTGAACCAACAATGCACTAGCTTAAAGGAACCTATTTAGAAAATAAAAAACAAACCTTTACAACCCCTTTAAACATAACATACATGAATAATAACAATATAAACATAACATGTCTATTAAAACCAGCAATTGTATTGTTTAAAAAAGAAAGTCTAAAGTCTAAATGGCACCCCATCCCTTTTAAACCGAACACATATTAATTACACAGGTTCTGGGGCTAGTTTAATGCATATAAGGCACTAAGTGAATTTAATTACCACCTCAATCAGCCAGAGAACCTGTGTAATGAATATGTGTTGGTTTTAAAGGGATGGGGTGGCAACCCTAACCCCATTGCTGGCAATAGAACCATTCATGAGTCACAGTGATTATTAAAAAGGTTCCTGCACTATTTTTTGCCGCAATTAAATCGGCAGTGCAAATTGCACTAATGTGCGGTTTTGAAATTGTGCTAAAGTAGCGCAATTTCAAAGCCACACTGGTGTGAACGGGGGCTTAAGGGTATATTTATAAAGCACAAATATGCTATTCACTGAATATTAACTGCAGGTAAATCAATCATTGTATTTTAAAAACACATGCACCAGGAAGATTCACCTACAGCGAATGTTAACCACTTAAGCCCCGGACCATTCGGCTGGCCAAAGACCAGAGCACTTTTTGCGATTTGGCACTGTGTCGCTTTAACTGACAATTGCGCGGTCGTGCGACGTGGCTCCCAAACAAAATTGACGTCCTTTTTTTCCCACTTATAGAGCTTTCTTTTGATGGTATTTGATCACCTCTGCGGTTTTTATTTTCTGCGCTATCAACAATTATGAAAAAAAAAACTGTATTTTTTACTTTTTGCTATAATTAATATCCCCAAAAAATATATATATTTTTTTTTCCCTCAGATTAGGCCGATACGTATTCTTCTACATATTTTTGGTTAAAAAAATCGCAATAAGCGTTTATTGATTGGTTTGCGCAAAAGTTATAGCGTCTACAAAAAAGGGGATAGTTTTATGACATTTTTATTAATATATATTTTTTTTACTAGTAATCAGCGATTTTTATTGTGACTGCGACATTATGGCGGACACATCGTACACTTTTGGTGTTATTTTGGTACCATTCACATTTACACAGCGATCAGTGGTATAAATATGCACTTATTACTGTGTAAATGCGACTGGCAGTGAAGGGGTTAACCAGGAGGGGGCGCAGAACGGGTTAAGTGTGTCCTAGGGATGTGTTCTAACTGTAGGGGGGGTGGGCTGTGTGTGACACGACACTGATCACCGCTCCCGATTACAGGGAGCTGTGATCAGTGTCCTGTCACTAGGCAGAATGCGGAAATGCTTGGCATTTCCCTGTTCTTCCTCTCCATGAGACGATCGCGGGTATCACACTCACGGAGCTCGCAGCGCACGCGTCTTAAAGGCGACATACAGGTACGTTAATCTGCCTGTACGTGCCATTCTGCTGACGTATATATCGGCGTGAGCCGGTCGTCGAGCGGTTAAGTGAATGTCACATTCACTGCTTTATGAATTTATTTAACCCTTTGAAAAGGATAAAGGAGAGATTGGGAGGATAGAAGTGCAGTGACTCGGATCTTCTTGGAAATGTGGAGGAATAACTGTTTTAGTCCACAATTCCTTGATTGTTTTATTTGCTCTCTATACTTGTGATATTTTCTGGGTAATAATTGCAGCAATAGAAAGGTCAGATGATTTTCTTGCATGTTCTGACACTGATCTTATGTTTTCTATACAAAGTGATGGCTTACATTTAGGAAGCTAAACGATCCAGTTTACCATAAAATGTGGTCTAATTTTACTGATTTTATCAGTGCTTTTTAAAAATCAACACACCGGTAATGAATGGAGTCTGTTTCCTTAGAAACCTACTATGGGACATCTCCATTTATGTTGTCATGATTAGGAGGGTTGAAGCAAAACTAGTGACATTGTGCCAACTCATTGGAGTCTAAAGCTGTCAGGCTCTCAGAGTCTACATTTAATAGAAGAACAAACAGATCTAAGCATCTGCAGTTCCGTTAATGTAAGAGTTTGTGTAGTTGGGAAAATGCAGTATGTTTTCTGGTGCATTGAGCGTTCTTTTAACATCAGTTTGAGACACATCTGTGATCATTATTATCCAGGTTCTTCTGGCCTTCTGCTGACCTTCTTCTTTTACATTCCTATTGACTTGTTTGGGGAGAAAAGCAGACCTAAAGTAAAGAAATGCCCACTTAACTCGAGCCCTGTGTTTTTGTATGCTGCTGACATAGCTGGACTCTGCTACTGAATGTTAAATAATAGTTATCCATATATCTATATGAGAAACAGCTAGATTCCAGTTTTCTACAGTTCTGGTTATCTTCCCTTCCCATTTTCATTTGTGTATCCAGGTTTATAATTGTCTAGTGCCGATTATTCCAGTAGATTTAAGCCAATATACCATCTGATTTGTCACGGACCTTTCAAGTGGGTCACCCAGCTTCCGATTGCCAGTTGACAGGCAAAAGTTACATGTGCTGTACGAAAGCAAGCATTATGATTCTGTACACCTTGTTTCGTATAAAGCTCCTGTTTGTAGAGTATTAAGTCCTCCCACAAAGGTGTCTCTGAAGGTTTGGGGAATCAATTGACCCCCTGTTGCCTCTCACGCTCTTTGCATTGCAACAGTGTGTGTTTGCTTAACAGCCAATGGGAAGCCAGCGTGGGTACCACTCTGGCAACGGGTGATCTATCACCATGGAAACTGCAGAGCCGAGACATTTCATAGAGATGTGCTGCAGTTAATCTTTATCCCATCAGTGTTGGGAGGAGGGAGCACTTGTCATTGTATTTCAAGGGGTTTTTCTTTCTAGCATTCATTGGGTTAACAAAAACAGCAAGCCAGCTGCCAGATTGGTGAAAGCTGCAATAACCCATCAATTCAGCTTTAATTAAACCTTCCGTGTTGGCCTGTGGCTAAATCCTGGTTGGGGGAGGGAGTGTGGGGTACAGTGTAGTGAGCAGGTTTTCCTGGGATTTCTCTCCTGCCTGGAGTTTCCTGTAGTACGTCACATCATGGGCTCCTCATTATCCTGCTCATCCTTTACTGTAGATGCTGCACAGTAGGACATTTCAATATAGAACGGAAAAGATACAGAGACTGAAGGTGGGAGGGGAAAGGGAGCATCTGGCAGGTAAAGAGAAATATCTGTGTGTGGGTAGTCACAGTCAGCATGCAATTCTTTCAAGGGGAAATAAAACACAGCTGTCTTTGGTGTTTTGTCCCTTGAGATCCTAATGCTGAACAAAAACAGCACAACTGGATTCACAGGCTAGGCTACATCACCATACCCCAACGTCTTAGCCACTTTCCTGCATTCTCTTTTCATGTAGAATTCTCATTTTACAAATGGAATTATCATGATCAACGAAAAATGTATTCTAATGTGGAAATATAACATTTGCATGTATATAGTACTACATTTTGCATATTGTTTTCTTACAGTAGTTATTAGCTAAAAAGGAAATGACTAGAAAAAGGCCAATTTGTTTTGTTTTATTGAAATGTTTTTTCATTTCTGTTCTTCCTTTCAAATTTGGATGGTTTGCATCACAATACAGTCTGTGCCCACAGGCTTTTCGAACCACATACAAGTCTAGGTCTACATTAGGCTTGTGCAATTCGTTTCGTAACGAATCAAAATTCGTCCGAATTTAGCAACTTTCGGACATTCGGAAGCATTCGAATTTCCGAACAGAGCAATTACGAATAAAACCGAATCCGAAATAAATTATACCGCAAAATAGCGAATGCCCGAAGGTCTTCGGCATAATTCGTTATGAAAAAAGTTACGAATGTACGAATCCATTCGAAGCACAATAACACTCACTCTGCTCTCTGCTTCTCCCTCACCATGCTGAACTCCCTCTCAAAATGGTGTACAGGGGCGGAGGCTATAGCCGCATGAAAAAACGAAAGTAAAATACGAGATTTCAAATCCATTCGAAGCACAATAACACTCACTCTGCTCTGCTCTCTGCTTCTCCCTCACCGTGCTGAACCCTCTCAAAATGGTGTACAGGGGCGGAGCCTATAGCCGCATGTAAAAAACGAAAGTAAAATACGAGATTTCGAATCGTTACAAATAACCGCTATGTATTTAGAAAAGTACAAATCCATTCGAAGCACATTAGGCATAATAGGCAGCGTCGTTGTGAGAGAGACACGGAAAATTACGAATCAACGAACCCAAAAAAAGTTACGAAAGTAGGAGTTGTGTCCAGAATCAACGAAAAACAACGTACTCTACCGAAAGTACGAATTATAAAGCAACAAAAAATTCAACGAAAAATGTCGCTTGCAAAAATACGAATGAGTCCGAACACGAAAAATCCCGTCTAGCAAAATTACGAATGATTACGAATCAACAGGACCAGAAAGAAACGAACCGAAACGGAACGAATTTTTCCGTTGTGCACAAGTCTAGTCTACATACACATACAAGTCTAGGTCTACATACACATACAAGTCTAGGTCTACATACACATACAAGTCTCGGTCTACATACACATACAAGTCTAGGTCTACATACACATACAAGTCTAGGTCTACATACACATACAAGTCTTTGCAAAACATGCGACAAATTCAAGTCAAAGGAGGTCAATAGCATGTCATATGCACCTGGAAATGATTTCTAGATGATCTCACAAGCATCTCAACCTGACGTCAAACCGATGCAGTCAACACAAGCCAGAAGCCCATCAATACAGTCCCTAAGTCTTTTCCTAATGTTAAGGTACTCCTACTTTAACGTAAACCTCTTGTATCCAAAAGGCTACAAAATAGGCTGCAGCACTATAGTTTAGGAACCTAGAATTGCCCGAACATACATATAGATGCCATCTCCACTGTTCTTGGTGCCTTTAGTCCAAGTGTGCTTTAGTTAAGAGTGCTATACCATGCAAATTCTAAAAGGTACCTGTAACGGCACCCCAATATCCAGGGGATTAACGCCGTTTACGATGTTCCCTCTCCTAGACACACATCCACTCGCTACCGATATCCACAGCTAAACGACCCTTTCCTATAGGAGCCGACCCCTCTGGAAGAAGACGAGACGCACTCTGTCTCTTCTGTAGTAGGAATGAATCTATTATTGAGAAACATTGTAACTTTATACACAATTCAAGGCACATGATTTAACATGAACAAGGGCCCAGCTCCACCCACACATCCCAAGACTCAACACCTCATCCTGACGTCTGCTAGGCTTCAAAAGATCCCAACACAATAGAATATACGATCTCCAATACACATCTTTTCACAAAGGGTTGGCAGCCAGTCTGTCTGGCACTTTACAATACACACAAGGACAGACTTAAATGAACAATAGAAATGCAAAACAACTTAATTCCTCACAGCAATGATACTTAACCCCCACATACAGTATACATCCAATCTATATACAATGTATATACAGCCTTGAATATGGCTATCACAGACCATATCGGGGGTTTCTTTTATTCACCCTGTGTCCAAAGTGACCCCACTGTCACACATCTCCCCTTTCGGCAGGGGACTAACAGAGGAGGGGACCCCAGACGGGTCTACTCCGAAGTTAGTCCATGGGTCCATTCTTCCAATGCTGGTATCCACCCAGTACCACAAATGAATTGCTCCAAGCAGAGCATTACTTACCCAGCCAACCTCTGCCTCTCTCAGAGAACATACCCGCCGCTGGGGAGAAGACAGGGTGACTGGGCTCAGTCCGTCATGCTGTTGGGGATCTGGGTCGACTGCCCGGCATCCCTGGGGTATACAAGTGGAGACTGAAGTCCCATCCACTTGTGGTAGGTGGAAGTCCCCCAGTACTTGCAAAGCAAGGCTGACATCCTCCTGTCTCAGTGTCACACCATTTTCTGGGGTTGTGTCAGTGAGGACTGAAGTCCCATCCAATACCACAGGAACTCCCTCTTCTGTTAGTTGAGAGCCGAGGCCCGTGGCACTCGGCTCTGTTGCCAGCTCTTCTGCTGGGTTGCTGTGAGTGGAGACCGCAGTCCCATCCACCGATATCCACTCAAGTGGCAGTTGTGTGCAGCGGCCAGTAGCATTCTGCCCTGCTGCCAGTGATTCAGCTGGGGGTAAAAGCTTTACCACCCCAGCTTGTTGCTGGAGAGAGGGGCCAACTGCCCCGGCTCCCTGAAACTCCACAGTTGTTTCCGGTGCTGGGCAGCACAGGTTGCTATCACTCTGCCCTGTTGCCAGTACTCCTGCTGGGGACTCCACACCATCTGCTCTGGCTACCTGTTGGGGAGGGAAAATGGCTGCTTCTCCTCCCTGCATCTCTGAAATCCACTCAGAAAGAGGAACCATCACCTTCTCAACTCGGGCCTCCAACACTGCCACGGGTGTAGAGCAGGGGTCTGCAGTACTTTGTCCTGCTGCCAGTACTTGAGCGGGCGATGCATAATTCATAACATCCTCTGCACAGTCCATTAAGTCCATACCTTCTGTAATCTGTGGCTGGGGAGATGAGCCAACTGCCCTAGCTCCCTGGAACTCCATATCATCCACTTCGGCTTTAAGGGTGGCAATCTTCAGATTTTCCACTGCTGATTCTTCAGCCAGGCTAGCTCCCTGGAACTCTATATCATCCACTTCGGCTTTAGGGAGGGCAATCTTCATCTTTTCCACTGCCGATTCTTCAGCCAGGCTAGCTCCCTGGAACTCTGTATCATTCACTTCGGCTTTAGGGAGGGCAATCTTCAGATTTTCCACTGCTGATTCTTCAGCCAGGATTTCATAGTTGTCAACTGGTAATTCCTGATAGTCCCAGGCAAAGGGAGCCCCACCCTGCTGCTGAGCAGAGTCTAGCAGCTGTTTGTAGGCAATCTCCAGCTCCCATTCCTGAACGGCCAGAAACTCCAAATCTTCCTGTGCCCAGTGCCCTTCCGAGACATTCAGTCTTTGTTCTCTGTGCTCCATTATTTCCTCCAAACGCCACTCCTGATCACTCCCAAAGTCAGGGTCCTCGGACAGCCTCCAATACAACAATCCCAGGCCATTATAGTCAAAGCCTTCCGTGGGGCTGTCATCCGCTGACCATGGGCACTCTTCGGCTACATACCACCGGAGGGCTCTGTAGCTCTCGTCCAACCGCATCTCTGCCCGGATCAGCCTGCTTAACTCAGCTGTCCACTCCTGCTTCGGTTGTTCCCCCAATAACAGCATTCGTACTTCATACTGCGACCAGTACCTTACATGGATGGAGGGGAGAACTTTTCCCTGGTGTTGCTGCTCGAGGGCTAGCACTTTCTTCCAGAGTTCGCAACGGATCGAATCCGACCATCCCAGCAGGACCTCCTCTGATACTGGTCCTCTATGCTGTATCTGCATCTCTCGCAACCTCCTTCTGAATTCCTTTTCCATGTCGGCTGGTATCTGTATCTCTCCTCTCCTTTTAGTTGGTGCTGCTTTTTTAGGTGTTGTCTCTGATTGCCATATTTCCGCCATTCTCTGCTCATGTTGTCGCTTATCCTGCCGCTCGATTTCTCTAATGGCTTCCTGTATGGCGGTCTCTGATGGGTTAGCACCTTATAATGCCAAGCGCTCTCGAACTCGTTGCTGAAACAAATCTTCAACTGACCGGGGTCCTGCATCACCATTCCTCTGGTTCATCTCGGCTCTCAAGTAAGTCTTTCAGCGTGACTTTCCTGCAGGCTGCATAGCTTGGTCATTCACTGTGGTGGCTTGGAGTGTCCCAGGAACTGGAGGGAAAATCCCGCTGCTGCCAACCAATGTAACGGCACCCCAATATCCAGGGGATTAACGCCGTTTACGATGTTCCCTCTCCTAGACACACATCCACTCGCTACCGATATCCACAGCTAAACGACCCTTTCCTATAGGAGCCGACCCCTCTGGAAGAAGACGAGACGCACTCTGTCTCTTCTGTAGTAGGAATGAATCTATTATTGAGAAACATTGTAACTTTATACACAATTCAAGGCACATGATTTAACATGAACAAGGGCCCAGCTCCACCCACACATCCCAAAACTCAACACCTCATCCTGACGTCTGCTAGGCTTCAAAAGATCCCAACACAATAGAATATACGATCTCCAAAACACATCTTTTCACAAAGGGTTGGCAGCCAGTCTGTCTGGCACTTTACAATACACACAAGGACAGACTTAAATGAACAATAGAAATGCAAAACAACTTAATTCCTCACAGCAATGATACTTAACCCCCACATACAGTATACATCCAATCTATATACAATGTATATACAGCCTTGAATATGGCTATCACAGACCATATCGGGGGTTTCTTTTATTCACCCTGTGTCCAAAGTGACCCCACTGTCACAGTACCGTTTAGCCTCATACACACGATCGGACTTCCATCTGACTTTTCCGTGGATTTTGGTCCGAAGAGCGTTGTCCGTGAACTTGGTATGCATACACACGGCAGGACTTTTTCAGCCGACTTTCACCAAATCACGTGTTTTTTTCTGCTCGTTACCACCACCCTTTGGGCAACTTCTGCTATTGTTGTCTGATCTTTAGCATTGGTTCGGAGCATGTGTGTTTGTACTTTGGACTTTAGTCCGATGGACTTGTGTATACACAATCGGATTTTGCTCCATTGGACATTTGTTGCCGGAAAGTTTGTCTGTTTTCACAGCGAACATTTGTCCGATGAAAAACACAAAACATTTGTCGGATGGAGCATACACACAGTCGGATTGTCCACTAAAACACGTCCGTCGGACAATTGTTGTCAAAAAGTCAGATCGTGTGTATGGGCCTTTAGAAGGCCTAGTTGCTGTGTCAAGAGCATGGTAGTATCAAGGGCTCCCTGCCATCTTCCTACATCATACACACCCCTTTTGGCTTATCTATATGATGGGTAGCATTAGTGATCTGTACAAACATGCAGAAGCCATGGGAGGGGGTAGTCAGACTTGACAAAAATTTTAGAGCTCTTGGATCACCCAGGATACTAGAATGGCCACCTAAAGGCAAATGATGTTGCTTATACAGTTTGCACAGTTTTTTCTCTTTTAGGCGACGTGCATCTTAATTCCTACCTGTTACTTCTTCCTTACTTTACCAACTTTATGTATTCAATCGGAAATGTATGTACTGTCATAATTTGGACTATATATACAGACTCACAGAATGCTTTTGTGGGGCTTGCTGCTATTGGGTTCAGACTGTGAGGTGCTCCAGAGCAATACCATGCAATAGTTCCTATGGCCAAAGGACAAAATCAGTTACACCCTACACCCTGTTTCAGTTGAAGGCTAAAGTGCTGAGAAAAAAATCATAAGTTGAGTACTCTAGAATAGAAAGCAATATAGAAGACAAAATAGTATGTAAAGATGGATTAGAACATCTGTCAGTTTTTATTGCTGTCTGTGCTCTCATTAGGGAGATTCCCCCCTCTCTTTTTGTCATGTTTACAATTATCATCAAAAGTGAACGTAACAGAAAATCCCAAATTTTGTGTTATCTCTGAACAGCAATAGAGGAGAAATCTTCCAATGGGGACACTAGTTCTGGTGACAGCCAGAGATTCCCTCACTTTGGAAGGATTTCCACTTCCTGTTTAGGCTTTCAGACAGGAAGTGAAGGGAAATCTCCCCAATGGGGCAAAGATGGCAAAACATTTGACAAGGGTTCCCAAAGTTTTGCCTATATTTATACTTAAAGGGATTTGAAGGAAAGTAGGAAGTCATGCAGGGAAATCGCAGTGGCAGAGAAGAAAAGAATGCATAAAGTTAAAGAAATCTGTACTGAATAAGTGTGGTGGATTGCTTAGGCTGGGTTCACACCTATGCGAATTAGTTGCGTCTTACACCGCATCCAATTCGCATAACATTAAAAAATACATTATTTTCAATGAGGCTGGTTCACATATGTGCGATGCATTCGCACTGCGCATTACCAAAAAAACACGTGCGTCTTCTAAACATTGCGGTGCGGCTCAGGTGCGAATTCAGATCCATTATCTTCTATGGCCACGCATCTGATTCGCAGATGTCTTCCGTTCTGAACAGGACTTTTTTCAATGCTCACTACACTCCCCCCCCCCCCCCTCTCCCAGGTCAGCAAGTTTGCATGTTCCACTGCACACAAAACGTGGAACAGCTCTCTTATCTCCTTGCAGAGATAACAGAGCTGGAATTCGCACCGCACAAGTGTGAACCCAGCCTTAAACCCCTTCTGAAAAATACTAGTTTTTCCTGGCTTCAATGCTGATCCAGTGGATTCAGTACTGTTTCATTCACTAACCTGGAGCAAGTATGCAGATTAGGAGCACTAACGTATGAGACTTCATTTATGCATGTTCCAGGTCTGTGGCTTGTGGCCAGGCAACTAGCAATTTGAGAAGAAGGTCTGCAATGACAGCCTACATGTATCTATTAGTACTGATTGCCTTTAACCACTTCCATACTGGGCACTTATACACCTTCCTGCCCAGACCAATTTTCAGCTTTCTGCGCTGTTGCACTTTGAATGACAATTGCGCAGTCATGCTACACTGTACTCAAACTAAATTTTTATCATTGTGTTCCCACAAATAGAGCTTTCTTTTGGTGGTATTTGATCACCTCTGCGATTTTTATTTTCTGCTAAATAATAAAAAATATACCGAAAATTTTGAAAAAAAAAAGTTTTTTTTGTTTCAGCTACAAAACTTTGTAAATAAGTTAGTTTTCTCCTTCACTGATGGGCACTGATGGGGCTGCACTGACGGGCACGGATAAGGCGGCACGGATGGGCACCGATGAGGTGGCACGGATGGGCAACAATCGGAGGCACGGATGGGCAACGATCGGCGGCACGGATGGGCAACGATCGGCAGCACGGGTGGGCACAGATAGGCAGCACAGGTGGGCACAGATAGGCGGCACGGGTGGGCACAGATAGGCGGCACGGGTGGGCACTGATGGGCACGGATAGGCGTCATAGATGGGCACTGATAGGTGGCACGGATGGGCACTGATGGGTGGTATGGATGGGCACTGATAGGTGGCACTGTACTGTACTAATGGATGCCAATCAGTGCCAAACAATAATGCCTGCTAATCAGTGGTGCCCATTGTGGGCACTGATTGGCATCCATTGTGGCACTGATTGGCATCCATTTGGCATTGGCATCCATTATCCCTGGTGGTCTAGGGTGGCATACCTTATGGTGGGCTTCCCTGGTGGTCTAGTGGCATCCCTGGTGGTCTAGTGGCATCCCTGGTGGTCCAGTGGGTATCCTCGGGGGGGCTGTGCTGATAATGGATCAGCACAAACCCCCCCCTGTCAGAGGAGCAGCCGATCGGCTCTCCTCTACTCGCGTCTGACAGACGCGAGTGAGGAAAAGCCGATGACCGGCTTTTCCTGTTTACACTGTGATCAGCCGTGATTGGACACGGCTGATCACGTGGTAAAGAGTCTCCGTCGGAGACTCTTTACCTAGATCGGTGTTGCGGGGTGTCAGACTGACACCCCGCAGCAACGATCGCCGCGATGCGCGCCCCCGGGGGCGCGCAGCGGCTCAAAATCCTGAGGACGTCATATGACGTCCAGTCAGGATTTTGAAACCACTTTGCCACTGTCAATCCGCTATAGGGCGGGCGGCAAGTGGTTAATAACAAAACAACACCCACTCTGTAAAAAGAAACATTACTCTTTCAACACAAGTTGTCCCATTCTCGCCAAAATGTGGGAACTAGATAAACTGCGACAGACCAGTTGTCACACTTGCTTTGCCTGTGAATGAATACCATGAATGGGACTAAAGCATGACCTAGAAGATTTTTAAAAGGGCAGGGGATTGCTCGGAGCATTAACAACAGTAAAATTGTGAAGATTTCAAAGGCAGCAATATCAAGGCGTACACTAAGTAGATGGTGACTGAACATAGTGAAATCACCTAGATCACAATACAGTTGTGATATAATAAGTAATATCAACATTAAAATATGTGACACTCTTGGCTGTATAAGATAAAACAGCAAATGTCAACTGTTTGTATCTGCTGTCCAGCTGCTGAAATCACTTGCGTTGTAAAGCATTGCTTTGCCAGACAAATTCTAATTGCAGATATTCCAGCATTGTAATAAATTCTGCATGTGGCATAACAATTTTGGGATAAACTCAAATCCAGCAACAATGTAAGAGAACATCAAACGGTCAATGTTGGACAGTTGTGATCTGTCTATGTGGCCAGCTTTATCACTAGGAAGCCAAAAGAGTGTAAGATCACTGCCATGTAATGTTATGACTATTGCGGTTTAAAGTTATGCAGGTTTCTTTAACAATATCTGTATATAGCTGCATTTCAAGAACAGCTGCAATACATTGTCACAATAATTTTAAGGTTCCTCCGTGGCCTTTATATTCTACATCAGCGATCATAAAATTGGGTCTCTACTGTCTCAGCATTCTATGAAAGTAGAAAGCGCTGGAAATGCTGCTTATCCAAATACACCTATGAGGTGTTACAATAATTGTTTTTCTTTTTTTTAGCAATCATAGAACTGTATTTCATAGAAATCACAGCAAACTACCATAGAACTTTATTTCAAACAATATCATATATTTGCAATAAGCTATAAACACTGCATCTTACTGTAACAATAATGATACAATTATACAATATAAAGCTCCATATCAACCATTCTCAGCAGAGTTTATTTGCAATATATCAGGGCAGTATTAGTTCCAGACATTTAAACATAGTATTTCACATACAGTATGCATGAGGGATGTATGGATGCTTGAAAGTGTGATCGTGGAGTGCAGTATAGTACTCCATAAAATGCTAAGTTCGAGTAATAGTGTACACAATAGTGTACCTTAATGATATTACACAGTAATGCCGCGTACACGCGACCATTTTTCTCGTCGGGAAAAATGTAATTTTTTCTCTTTGACGAGAAAAACGACCGTGTGTGGGCTTTCCTGTATTTCCTGTATTTTTCCAGACGAGAAAAACATCAAGAATCACGACGAGAAAAATTAGAACATGCTCTAATTTTTCTCGTCGTGGTTCACGGCATTTTTTTCCGCTGCAGTTTTCCCATAGGGAAACACTGCCAGGGAGCCTACACACGGTCGTTTTTCTCGACCAAGAGAAAAAATGTCAGGAAACCCGGCTGTGTGTAGGGGACCAAGCCGTTCCTCGTTTTTCCCGTCTATTTTCTCGACTGTGTTTTCACCGTCGAGAAAATCGATCGTGTGTACACGGCATAAGAGTGAAACTGGTAGAAGAAGAGCAATCCAGTCATAATTACTAGACATGTGCACACTGAAAAATTTCGTTTCGGAATTTCGTTTTCGTCCGAAAAATAAATGTATTTAGTTACTCCCGAAATTAGTTTTTATTTATTTTGTTTTTCGTTAGAAATTACATTCGTCCGAAAATCTGAATTAATTAAGGTCGAATCTGTCATTGAAGGCTTATGGTGTCTGTCGAATGTTCAAAGAAGATTCGACGGAGCAGCGAAACTGTACGACGCTGCAACCATACATTTCCGGTCGAATGTTCCTCCTACAAGCTATAGTAGAATTCTAAAGTTGTATGACTAGTAATAATTATATTTATTAATTACTATTACTAGTCAACCAACATTAGAATTCTTCTATAGCCTATGGGCGGATGCATTTGACCGGAAATGTACGATTGCAGCGTCGTACAGTTTAGCTGCACCGTCGAATCTTCTAACTTTCGACAGACACCATAAGCCTTCAATGACAGATTCGACGTTTGTATGTTTTTCGATGCTTTGTCGAATCTTCGTCGTTCATGTCTAATTGTCAAGTTAGTTCTAGCTATTTTACTGCTCCTCCTCTTTGGTTACAATCAGCCAATAACATTCATCATCATCATTTTTTTTTATTTTACTTCCCCCACCCAATTCCAGCAGCGATCTTTTCTCTCTATAATGTCAAATCTTTTCTCTCTATAATGTCAAATCTTTTCTCTCTATGTAGAATAATCTTGGACTGATAGAGTTAAGGTTAGGCACATTCGACCACAGGTTCGATAGACACAGATTGTTATTGTTAGCGTCACGTCGAATCTCCTATCTATATCGAACTGTTGTCGAAACGAAAACGAAAATAAAGCATTTGTTTATATTGGATCTTTAAATTTTCGGATTCTGCACTTTCGTTTTCATTTGTTAAAACGATAACGAAAATACCTGAAATTCGGACGAAAACGAATGCACATGTCTAATAATTACTGGTGTGTGGCATAAAGATGATGAGCCCAGAGCAAAGTTCATATGTATAACTAGGAACAATCTCACCAGCAACACTGGCTCAAGAGGGGGGAGAGTGGACTACTGTGTTTAATTTGGTAATAATGTCTATCTATCATAACAAAATTCACTATCAATAATTACAAGTTTGATATGACTAAAAGGCAGCTGGTTTGAATTATACAGATTTATCGTCCCAGAAATTTAGGTTGACCATAGACTGAGCAGATTTCTTTCCTGCAACCACGGGTTGCAGGAAAGAAATTTGCTAGATTCCCCCATCACCACAGACAGTACTGAAAGGGGAATCCCTCCCACCAGGCCAGTGTGTTCTTCTGGCTGGGGGGCAGGGAAAGCTGTCCCCACCGGGAAAACACCCCCCCCATCGCTTGGTCGATCGTCGAACAAACCCACCCCCCCGTCGCTCGATGTCCATCCCACCAGCCCGCACTTACCCCATCCAGTTCGCGGGCAGCTTCGGCAGCTTCCCCGTGTCTACTCCTCGGTGGCTTCCTCCCTGCTTCTGCTCCTGGCCAATACGGTCGCTTCTCCTCTCGGTCAATCGGGTCTTAAGATCCGTTTCCTGATTGGCCGGGAGGAGAAGCAGGTAAACAATAGCGAATAATAATTCACTATTGTCACACAACTGGGTAGGCTCAGGGCACAGTGTTCTGCGCCCCGAGGTCACCCTTTTGGAAGCCAATTAGAGCCTCAGGCTCTAATCATGTGCTTAGAAAAAAAAAAACATTGAAATCCATGCTTTCGGCACCCTGCATGTAGATTAGCAGCCGGGTGCATGGATTAGTCTGCTCCTAATGGAGCGGACACCACTGCACTAGCTTGCATGTAAAATCCATCAGGCTTGTTGTACCCAAGTTGATCGATCAATCCTGCTGAACCGGCCTAGATTCAAATCGTCTATGGCTGCAGTCTGGAATTATTACCATCTTAATATATTGACTATTAACTCTGGAATGGATGGCCAGCTTGTTTGTGTGAAGACTGTGAGACATTATGATATTTGTTAGATTGGGATGATCAAGATAGGAGATTATGACACGTTACCAGGGTTTTTTTTCAGCAGGAACGTGGAGGAATGCAGTTCCGGCACCTCCAGGACAGAATATATGTAATGGCAAGGGCTACTAGAGTGTGCTGGAGGGTCTACTGATGCTGGCTGCTAGGTGATCTATGGTCGCTGTGGGGATCTATTGTTGTGGGGGATCTAGTGTTGCCGGGGAGGTTTATTGTTGCTGGCGGAGGATCTATTGTTGCTGGGTTGGGGGTACTTTTTAGTGGTGGCTCTAATGTTGCTGGGCAGATCTATTGTTGCTGGGGGTCTATTATTGATGGGGGGGTCTATTGTTGTCGGCTGCAGGGGATCTATTTTATTGCTTTTTTTATTAGTATCAATTTACATACAAATTACTCGGTTCTGTATTCTCTACAAGGGATGGTACTGGAAGGTGGGTAGGGGGTGGATCCAAGGGACAGTGCTCGGAGGTGGGTAGGGGGCAGAGACAAGGGGTGATTCGGAAGAAGGGAGTACCTGCACCTATTCCCTGAGAAAAAAAGCCCTGCACGTTACAAATACTGCACTACAGTATTTTATCATATATTTAATATATAGTGGTAGCTGGTTCTTGTGGTTTCAGTGAAATATGTAATAAACTTTATTACTTATGTTTACAAAATTGTACATATTCTAGATCACTCTTGACATAGACCTGCTGTAGCACCCCATTATAGCCATTCTTTGCCATCCTCATTTATAGCAAATTTATGTCAAATACTCCACAGCTTCCTTTCTTCATAGGCTTGTATCTACCAATTTGACTTTAGGTCATTGCTGAATCTGAGCATTGATTAATTTCATTGTATTGTTTCTGTTTAGTCTATTATTTCTGTTCATTAAAGTGATTCTAAAGTCATAATTAAAAAAAATGAAAAACAAATTGTCATGCTTGCACAGAGCAGCCCTGATCCTCCTTTTATGGGGTCCCCTGCCAGCGCTCTTGGCTCCTCCCCCCTACTGAATGCTCCAACAGCAAGCTGCTTGCTCTGGGGGCACTCGTGCGTGTTTGCTCCCGCGTTAGCTCTGTGCTACATGTTCCACCCATTTCCATCCGATCTCACTGTCACAATTTGTAAAAAAATTAGACACCCAGCCGTGTGATTCATTCACAGAGTTCTGTGACTGGGAGAACTACAAGTACTGGCAGCCTTTGCAGCTGTTGGATTGTAGTTCTTAATGAACTACCAGGGCACCGTTGAGAGCTCTAGGTAGTTCATTGATGCTTCCTGTCTGCGAGTAACTGCCTGTCCATACGAGGTAGGAGCAGACAACTTACACAGACAGTCTTCAGGAGTCCTGCATTGCACCCGTGATCTGCTGATTGCAGATGCCATGCTTTGCAGGCTACTAGAAAAAAAATATTTAAAAAAGCAAATTTTGTTACCTGCAAAAAGATGTGCATTCATAATTTTTTTTTAAAAGGTGAACTTATCCTTCAATGTATAGAATGCATTAAGGTAAAACAACTTTGTATCTTTCAAACCACGTTAAATGCTTTATGATATACAGAAATACTGTCATAATAATTAGTGCTTGCATGAAGTAAAATCACTTACATTCAGTATGTGTCAGAATGCAGTATGTATAGCACAGTGTGATCATCCGCATTCCAACAGCACATCAAAAGCTTCAGGGTTTGGTTCATCTGAGTTGAATTCACCCCAGAAAAAGCAGTCCAATTCTAGTGGGGGTCAGCTCCAACAAAAAGCAGGTCGTCGCTTTTTTTATGTGTTTTGTGTATTTATTTTTTATTCTGTTACAATAAGAACCTAAATATATGTTTTTGATTTATTTGAACCTATGTAGTAGATCTGTTATTACATTTAAGAGAAGAAAGCTAACATTCTATTCCTTTTCATAAAGACCCTTGGAGGGGCTGATTCATAAACTAAGATGCATAGAGAGACAGTACCCAAGAAATACAGAATTTTATTTGAGCTAGAGGTAGATTTACTATGAGAATTATTATTTTATTTTTTTGCTAGTAACATACAACTCTCTCTCTGCTGACCAAAAGTAGGCCCTGTCCAATATAAAACATATGCCTCTGGGACAAAGTCTTTTATGTAGTTTCCACAAAAATGTTGCAAGCATAAAGTGATTGTAAACCTCAGATAAAATATGACCAAATCATATCCCTCTATAGTGTGTATGTGTCTTAATCAAGAGCACTAAGTGTCATTTCTGTCTTCTGCTTTCTTCCTCTGCTATCAGCATCAATCACCTCTCACAAGTTTTCCTGACACCAAGAGAAAAACGGTGACAGGGAAGGGAGCTCCAGCTGATTGACAACCTCAGCTCTGTTCCTGTGTGTTGTGTGAAGGGGGGTGTGTCCCTTCCCACCAATTAGCTATCAGTGTTCTCTTCACTTAGCTCTTCAGAGAGTAACTTCAGCTCTCTGCTGCAGCTCAGTTTCAGGGTCTTGGCAATCTTCTTATAGCCTAGCCCTAGGCCATCTTTATGTAGAGCAACAATTTTTTTTCAGATCCTCAAAGAGTTCTTTGCCATAAGGTGCCTTGTTGAACTTCCAGTGACCAGTATGAGAGCGAAAACACCAAATTTAACACACCTGCTCCCCATTCACACCCAACATTGTAACACTAACGAGTCACATAAAACCGGGGAGGGAAAATGGCTAATTGGGACCAATTTGGACATTTTCACTTATGGGTGTACTCACTTTTGTTGCCAGCGGTATAGACATTAATGGCTGTGTGTTGAGTTATTTTGAGGGGACAGCAAATTTACACTGTTATACAAGCTGTACACTCACTACTTTACATTGTAGCAAAGTGTAATTTCTTCAGTGTTGTCACATGAAAAGATATAATAAAATATTTATAAAAATGTGAGAAGTGTGTGTATCTGTGCTTGATACACTTACAGCTGGACGTAAGGAGATGAGCTTGGCGCTCTTAGGAGATTGAACCCCTACCCACTTCATAAATGTGAGTTTATTTGGCAATTGCCACTAATAAAGACGCCTCTTTTTACCTACTCACACTATGTGGTTCCTTCATATATAAATATATCGGGACTGTGTGGTTACCATCCATCGGAGGGATCCGCATACCAAACACTGAAGCACTGACAGACAAACGCGGTGTTCGTGGATTGATGCCCATGCTCACATTTTACAAGTGAGTGTGTTAACAGCTATTGCACTGACCCCATCTCCGTGTATCCACAGAGTCACGCTATATACCTTTTGTTTTTTTGTTGTTTTATTTTTTTCCATGCACTGCATCTGAGAGGCACCCTGCAGTTACCCCCAAATTGGAGGGCTTCAATCACTGTAACCTGCTACGTACTAAGAGTTCGGTGCTTGTGGATTGATGTCCATGCTCGCTCATTAAAAAGTGAGTGTGAGAACATCTAATTACAGTCACTCCAGTTTGTGCATCTACAGAGTCACACTATATATATATTTTTCTTCGCTTGTATTTCCATATACATCCTGTGAAAGTAAGAATAGGTCTTCCTCGAGAGGACTGTCTACTGCTCCGGAGTACACCATATGCTGGTTTATTTTAGCTGGGAGGTAAGCTGCTTGTGAGCACTGTGGTGGATTTGCACTGAAGAGTCGTGTGCTAAACACCCTAGCATCCGATGGTGACGGGACTCACTTAAAATATTGGACTGTATCACTTGTCACGTTTACTTTGGATCCAAACCATGGACATTTTATCATAATTTTTGCGTTTGTTTTATCTTGTGCGTTTTTTTGGAGTTCACATACGTTTTGCTTTGCACATTCATTTATAATCATTTATTTGTTTATATTTCATCCAAGTTTTCACTTGTGATTATGTTAACGCTTACCCATTAGGGTAACCTTTCTCCCCCCCCCCTGCGTTACTGGGATTTGCACTGAAGAGTCGTGTGTTAAACACCCCAGCAACCGATGGTGACGGGATTCACTTAAAAAATTGAACTGTATCACTTGTCACGTTCACTTTGGATCCAAGCTATGGACATTTTATCATAATTTTTGCATTTGCTTTATCTTGTGCGTTTTTTTTTGTTTTTTTTTGGAGTTCACATACGTTTTGCCTTGCACATTCATTTATAATCATTTATTTGTTTATATTTCATCCAAGATTTCACATGTGATTATGTTAACGCTTACCCATTAGGGTAACCTTTCTCTCCCCCCTGCGTTATTGGGATTTGTGCATGTTCATTGGTCGTGACACTTACATATTTCACATCTGTGTCACTTATTTGTCACTATCACGCCACTTATCTCTAGCCCCTGTATATTAGACCAGCCCACAGCCCTTCCCTCATTCTCTTTTTTTCCTTAGTGTAATCACAGCGCAGTCACCATCATTTATCTATATTTTCTGTTTGTCTATTTGGATTAGACCCCCCGGTATCTGCTGCAGTGCCCCCCACACCCCAGCTACCCCACCTGCTCTATTTTTGGATAGCGCGGGTGTTTTTATCTTATACCATCAATTTTAAGTGATCGGGCATGTTGGATTTTTTTTTGAAAAACAGACAAATTTCTAATTAATGATGGGAGAATTGTGCAAGAAATTTTATTGAAAAAGGAATGTGCATGAACTGTGACCTGGAAAGAAAAGAAGATTCCCGGCCACTAAAATTATTTGGTGAAATTGAATGCTTGGAATTTCTAAATCAATCGGATCACAAAATACACAAAATGTCTGATTTTCAAAAGAAAATTTGTTCAGAATTCGACCCATCTATGGTCTGCATTATTTTCCATAGGCAGTTTTCACAGTGCATTACGTATTGTACATTCACATCAGTCCCTGCCGTCAAGGAGCTTCAGTCTAAAGCCCAAATCTGACACGCATGCATACACATACTAGGGCCAATTTAGACAGAAAGCACCGGCCGTTTGTTTTAGCTGCGCTTTACCGCTCTTTGGCCGCTAGCGGGGCTCTTTTAACCACAAAAAAGGGGTTAAAAACTCCTGTGTTACGGCGCAACGGAAGCGCTGCCCATTCATTTCAATGGACAGAGGCGTTTTGGGAGCATTGTATACAGCGCTTCCTAACTGCCCTAAAGATGCGGCTTGTAGGACTTTTCTGAATGTCCCGCAAACGCACCGCCCGGGTGTGAAAGCACCCATTGTAATAAATGGGAGGCGCTTTAAAGGCGCTATTTCTAGCTCTAAAACGCCTGAAGACTGCCTCAGTTTGAAAGATGTCTTAAACTGAGGACCCCAGGGCAGCAGTACTTTCCTGAAGTACAGAGAAAGAGGTAAACTTTCTGGGCCTTGTGCATCCCATTGACATCTGCTGGATACTCTTCAGTACCGCAGTATGCTGATGATGCAGACTCACACCTGACCTCGTTAACTGTCTTAAAATTGAGGCCAGATCATTCCGACTGCAGCTGATCAAAAATTCTGTCAGGGCTGGTTCACAACGTTTCACCCCCCCCCCCCCCCTCGGCATGCGCTCCTGTACGATTCCCACATGCACCCATATGGTGTGATTTTGCAACCCATTTATTTGAAATTTATATGACTGAAATTTAAAAAAATGTGCCTCAACAAATGTGATTTGGTGCATGCAAATGCACTGCATTTGCAGTTTGCATTTTGGGTGCCATTAACATTGAATTGGCACCCCCAGCAGATTGCAAAGGCAGCGTGGTTCGGGAAAACGCTCCGATCACACCTGTCTCACATCGCGTTCTGGAGTGAACTGGCCGTAAGTCTGTAATCTGGCTGGCTACCCTGTGTTCAACACCTTTCTGGATATTATTATATAGGATTTATATAGCACCAACAGTTTGCGCAGCTTGAAAATCGACAATAAACTGAATAATAACATTGACAATAAACTGTTATTTTTAACTCTGTCTTTGATTGCCACCTACCTTGACCGTCCGCCTGTCTGTCTACACATGTTTCCAATGCCAAACTGCACTTGTCTGTAGTTGTCTGTCATAATCATGCTTTCCTGTGTGATTCCCTTCAGTTTATTAGCAGTGTAACATCCACTTGATTGGTGGCTCTGGGGAAGTCCTGACACACCAAGGTTGTGCCTTGATGGAAGTTCTGCTCCCTAATGCTGGCACTGAGGATCCAGCAACCCTGTGACAGAAGGTTCAAGGGACATTTAGGAAAATACAATGACATTTTACATTTGTTTTATATATGCATTATGTTTATATGCCACAACAAGTGCAATCACTTAATTTTTCAAGACCTGTATATTGACATTATTTTACTATATTGTATAAACATTTTTTATTTTCAAATTCAGTGAGAATGTACACTTTTGCTAGTAATACTAATAAAACAAAATCACACATTTTAATTTTCAGAAGTGCTGTACAAAGACATTTTTGTATTATCTTGCAAGAAAATGGGCAGAATTTATATTAGTCTGAAGTGCAGAGGATACTAGACCATTATAGGATATTCAAGACCATTGGCTTGGAAGAAGCATTACATTAGATCAGTGCTACAGCACATTGAATCCGTCTAAATCTTACACATAGTAAATGATGTGAAAAAAATGTACATCTAGAAAGCAGAGACAAAAGCCCCAGATTACATTTGATTTTCTAAATTGCAAGGGTTTCCAGTGTTGTGTGCAAAGTGCAACTGGAGCTTGAAATGAGCTAGAATCGAGATCATCAATTTTATGAAAACGCCACAGTCTATACAAGGCCTAGGCAATATGATTCTATATTTTTTTTTTTACAATTCTGCTTTCCAGCATATCAATTTGATGAGATCTTGATAACTTATTGAAAGACATAAACATCAGCAGATATCAAATCATTCCCATCTTTTGGCAAATATCCCCATGCCGGGAGAGTCAAACATAAGAGCTTCCGCTCCAAACGTTCATGGCACAATCTTATTGATAAGAGCGGAGACTGTGAGACAGGCCTTCTTGTCCAACATCAGTGCCTGACCTCCCAAATACTCGGTTTTACCGATGAAAACCGTCCGATGGATTGTTTTCATCAGACAAACTGATCATGTATGGGACCCATCGGTCTTTTTTCCATCAGTTTTAAAAAATAGAACATGTTTTAAATTTTTCCGATGGATAAAAAACCGATCAAAAACTCAGATCGTCTATGGGCAAGTCCATCGGATAAAAAACCCACGCATGCTCAGAATCAAGTCGACGCATGCTCAGAAGCATTGAACTTCATTTTTCTCGGCTCATCGGAGTGTTTTACGTCACCGCGTTTGGAACGGTCAGTTTTTTGACTGATGGTGTGTAGGCAAGACTGATGGAAGTCAGCTTCATCGGATTTCCGATGGACAAAACCATCGGATTAGAATCCATAGGATATCCGATCGTGTGTACGAGGCTTGAAACCTTGTGGACAGCCTTCCCAGATGAGTTGAAGCTGTTATAGCTGCAAAGGGTGGACCAACTCAATATTGAACCCTACGGACTAAGACTGGGATGCCATGTGCATGTAAAGGCAGGTGTCCCAATACTTTTGGTAATATAGTGTATTTCAGCAAGTACAGCAATTTTTAACTGTTATCATCGCTATGTAATGGGTGGCAGTGCAGTGCAGTGAGTGAGCATTGTCACCCCAGGACAGGAAGTGTGTTACTGGCAGGTTTACCTGGTGAAAATAAATGGACAGGAAGTGTGTTACTGACAGGTTTATCTGGTGAAAATAAAGGGACAAGGAAGTGTGTTACTGACAGGTTTATCTGGTGAAAATAAAGGGACAAGGAAGTGTGTTACTGGCAGGTTTACCTGGTGAAAATAAAGGGACAGGAAGTGTGTTACTGACAGGTTTACCTGGTGAAAATAAAGGGACAGGAAGTGTGTTACTGACAGGTTTACCTGGTGAAAATAAAGGGACAGGAAGTGTGTTACTGACAGGTTTACCTGGTGAAAATAAAGGGACAGGAAGTGTGTTACTGACAGGTTTACCTGGTGAAAATAAAGGGACAGGAAGTGTGTTACTGGCAGGTTTACCTGGTGAAAATAAAGGGACAGGAAGTGTGTTACTGACAGGTTTACCTGGTGAAAATAAAGGGACAGGAAGTGTGTTACTGACAGGTTTACCTGGTGAAAATAAAGGGACAGGAAGTGTGTTACTGGCAGGTTTACCTGGTGAAAATAAAGGGACAGGAAGTGTGTTACTGACAGGTTTACCTGGTGAAAATAAAGGGACAGGAAGTGTGTTACTGACAGGTTTACATGGTGAAAATAAAGGGGAAAATGCCTGAAAGAGACTAGTAAGCTGCAATATAATACATTTTTCTTTTTGGGGTTTAGATAATGGTATTTTTCATTGCATCTTTTTGCATCTATTTTTATATCACTTTTAGTCTTGGTTTGTCTTATCATGTTTTTGTATTAAACTGGGAGATATGTGCTTTTGTGTTTCTGGACGTATTGGCAGTAAAAGGCATTAACAACAGGCATGTTGCCAAATGAATGGGCTAAAATTATCAGCTTGATTTACTCTTTGAGCTGGGGATTTTTTCTGTGAAAACAGAAAGGGTTACTTTTGGATTTCCAAAGGAGAAAAGATAATTTCTCTGGACCTATTATCAGGGAGGCACTATTAGATCACATCTGGTAGGTCTGACACCAGAGCTGGGTCATTATTCCATCACTATGGAGCAGGTATGGACTCCAGCCAACCTTATGAGCAGAGCCTCTCTGAAGAGAAAATTACCACCCTTTACAATATGCACAGCAAGATTGTGTGCGTTTACCGGATTAGATGAGGATCAAGAGAGAATTCTGGACATCAGCTTTTTCACTCCTGGAAAGAACACCTTGGTTCATTGTAATAAACCTTGATCACTATTATATATATACCGTATTTATCGGCGTATAACACGCACAGGCGTATAACACACACCCTAACTTTAAGAGGGAAGTTTCAGGAAAAAAACTTTCCACAGCCCCCTGCGTATAACACGCAGGCACAGTTTACCCTCTATTTTCAGGGTAAAAAAGTGAGTGTTATACGCCAATAAATACAGTATTTACATGAGAGTCATTAATTTTATCTTTATGTACTTCTTGACACATTATATATATATATATATATTAGAGGTTACAAATGTTTTCTATTAAAGAAAGACAACCTTTAGTTCTATTGAAAAACACCTTAAATGTAGATCAGGGCAGATAAAAAAAATATGCCTCATGCCGCGTACACATGACCGTTTTTAATGTCATTGAAAAAAACGATGTTTTTCTAGACGTGATTCTTTTCAAACCTGCCTTGCCTACACACTATCATGAAAAAAAATGCTTGAGCGGTGACGTATGAAATGTACGACGGCACAATAAAGGGGGAAGTTCCATTCTGATGGCGCCACCCTTTGGGCTGCTTTTGCTGATCCTTGTGTTAGTAAAGTTTGTTAAGAGACGATTTGCGCTTTTCAGCCTCGTGCTCTTCAGTCCGTTACAGCGTGACGAATGTGCTATCTCCATTACGAACGCTAGTTTTACCAGAACGAGCGCTCCCGTCTCATCACTTGCTTCTGAGCATGCCCGTTTTTTTCACGTCGTTAAAGCCTACACACGGCCGTTTTTCATGACGAGAAAAACGACGACGTGAAAAAGCACGAGAAAAATTTGAGCATGTTCCAAATTTTTAATGCCCATTTTTCACTTCGTGAAAAATGCTCTGGAGCCCCCACACGATCGTTTTTAATGACCAAATAAAAAAATTTAATTTTTCTCGTCATGAAAAACGGTCGTGTGTACACGGCATTACATCTCTGTGACACATGCACACTTTTTCATGTTTTACCCTTTAACCACTTCAATACCAAGCACTTTTACCCCCTCCTGCCAAGGCCAATTTTCAGCTTTCAGCGCTGTCGCACTTTGAATGACAATTGTGCAGTCATGCAACACTGTACTTTGATTTTTTGTATAATTTTTCACACAAATAGAGCTTTCTTTTGGTGGTATTTAATCCAGTGGACACGGCGGGTGTCCTGGGAGGACTTCATATGTACAATAGGCTGGGCGGGAAGGTGTTAAAAGACCCTGCAAATGTAGAGAAATATCTGTTGAATGTACTCAGCTTCTAAATCCTGTTGTGGACTGGCAACACAGAGCATTTTTGTGGGCTGAGTGGCATCAGCCCAGCCCATTTTTGTTTTACTAAACTACTCAAAGTATCTAAGGCTGGTCATAGACAGAGAAAATTTATTTCCTGCAACCAAAGATTAAAGGAAAGAAATGTGGAGTCGGGGGGAGCAGTCCTGGCCAGCAGAACACAGTGTTGATCGATTAACTTGGGTACATTCAGCCTGCACATACATGGTTAAATGCAAACCATCTATAGCCGGATTTAGGCAGGCCATAGATTACCGTATATAATCGAGTATAAGCCGACCCAAATATAAGCTGAGGCATCTAATTTTACCAAAAAAACCTGGGAAAACTTATTGACTCGAGTATAAGCCTAGGGTGTCCATCTGCATGCCTCACTGTGCCTCATTTTGCCTCACTGTGTCCATGTGCATGCCTCACTGTGTCCATGACTCACTGTGTCCATGCCTCACTGTGCCCATGCCTCACTGTGTCCATGACTAGACTGACGTTTAACATGGGAGTCTATAGAAGGGGTGCCCGGGTTTGAAAAATCGGTGCTCCCCGGATGTAGGTCCCCTAGACAAAAAACTTTGCACACTTGTAGATAAAGAGTGGGGCTACATGTGTGCCAAGTTTCGGGTCAAGGGGACCTACGAACGGCCGGTACTGGGTCCCCAAATTCACCAGAGAAATTACCGTTTAACATGGGAGTCTTTGGAAGGGGTGCCCGGCTCTGAAAAATCGATGCTCTCCGGCCGTAGGTCCCCTGGACAATAAACTTTGCACACTTGTAGAGGATGAGTGGAGCTACCGGTGTGCCAAGGTTGGGGGGACCTATGGTCGGCCGGTAACAGCTCCCCAAAATCCGGGAGATCAGGCGCAAAAAGGTGACTCGAGTATAAGCCAAGGGGGGCATTTTCAGCACAAAACAATATGCTAAAAAACTCGGCTTATACTCGAGTATATACGGTATGCAATTTTCTTTCATTCCACCATGGATGGAAGGAAAGGAAATTGCTTGATTCCCAGTAAGTGTTGATGGAGGGATCCCTCCTGCAGCACTATTATGTGAGTAAGTACATGGCAGTATAGGGAGAAAGAAAATACAACTATCCCTTAATATACATGTCACTTTTATGTAACGTGTGTATATATTAATTCTAAAAGGACAGTTTAAATATTTATTCAAGTCAGCCAGACTGACTTTATCAGAAGTTTGATGACAAGCACTGAGCAATTATGATGACATTAGCAACTATCCTGAGAAAATAAAGACTGACTGGTGTCCTTTAGGTAGAGCAGTCATTGGAGCTATTGGTAGTTAACACTGTCTCTTTTCTATGACGTTTTTTTTTTATTAAAGTGGTTGTAAACTTCAGACATGAAATTTGAACAAAGCATATCCCTCTATAGTGTGTACTTGTCTTAATCCAGAGTGTAATTTCTCTCTGTTGCTTCAGCATGAGTCACTTTTGGCAGGTTTTCCTGACACCAAGAGAAAAAGGGTGACAGGGGAGGGCCTCAGCTCTGTTCCTGTGTGTAGTGTGAAGGGGGGTGTCCCTTCCCTCCCCTCCCCACCAATATTCTCTCAGAGATTCCCTCACTGAGCTCTGCAGAGTGTAACTTCACTTCTCCGCCCCCTGTTCTCTGGAAGCACAAACAAGCCGTAAAAAATTCTGTACTTTAAAAGGATGTAGAGAAGAAAAGACTGCAGATAAACAAGTACAAGTTATATAGGAGGATTTGTTCCATGTCTGTGTATCACCTGAGGCCAGTCACTTCACTTGGTATACAGTATGTAAGGGTTTACAACCACTTTAAATGGAAATCAAGTTAAAAGATTATTTTTGCACTAAGAAATTTCAAAAGAAAAAAATCAATGCAGGGTAGTGGTACATTGTGTTGTATTGTGTTACAGTATCAGTGCCTTTCCAATGTATGTTAATGATGATGATTTTAATATACAGTGGGTACATAAAGTATTCAGACCCCCTTAAATGTTTCACTCTTTGTTATATTGCAGCCATTTGCTAAAATCATTTAAGTTATTTTTTTTCCTCATTAACCACTTAAGCCCCGGACCATTTCGGGCCATTAGGACCAGGCCTGTTTTTGGGATTCGGCACTGCGCTGCTTTAACTGTAAATTGTGCGGACATGCAATGTTGTACCCAAATGAAATTTGCGTCCTTTTCTTCCCACAAATAGAGCTTTCTTTTAATGGTATTTGATTGCCTCTGCGATTTTTATTTTTTGCGATATAAACAGAAAAAGACCGAAAATTTTGAAAAAAAATGATATTTTCTACTTTTTGTTATAAGAAAAATCGAATAAACTCAATTTTAGTCATACATTTAGGCCAAAATGTATTCAGCCACATGTCTTTAGTAAAAAAAATGTCAATAAGCGTATATTTATTGGTTTGCGCAAAAGTTATAGCGTTTACAAACTAGGGTACATTTTCTGAAATTTACACAGCTTTAAATTTATGACTGCCTATCTCATTTCTTGAGGTGCTAAAATGGCAGGGCAGTACAAACCCCCCCCAAATGACCCCATTTTGGAAAGTAGACACCCCAAGGAAATTGCTGAGAGGCATGTTGAGCCCATTGAATATTTTTTTTTTGTCCCAAGTGATTGAATAATGACAAAAAAAAATAAAAAATTACAAAAAGTTGTCACTAAATGATATATTGCTCACACATGCCATGGTTATATGTGGAATTGCACCCCAAAATACATTCTGCTGCTTCTCCTGAGTACGGGGATACCACATGTGTGGGACTTTTTGGGAGCCTAGCCGCGTACAGGGCCCCAAAAACCAAGCACCGCCTTCAGGATTTCTAAGGGCGTAAATTTTTGATTTCACTCCTCACTACCTATCACAGTTTCGAAGGCCATAAAATGCCAAAATAGCACAAAACCCCCCCAAATTACCCCATTTTGGAAAGTAGACACCCCAAGCTATTTGCTGAGAGGCATGTTGAGTCCATGGAATATTTTATATTTTGCCACAGGTTGCGGGAATATGACAAACTTTTTTTTTTTGCACAAAGTTGTCACTAAATGATATATTGCTCACACATGCCATGGGCATATGTGAAATTACACCCCAAAATACATTCTGCTGCTTCTCCTGAGTACGGGGATACCACATGTGTGGGACTTTTTGGGAGCCTAGCCACGTACGGGACCCCAAAAACCAAGCACCGCCTTCAAGGTTTCTAAGGGCATAAATTTTTGATTTCGCTCCTCACTACCTATCACAGTTTTGAAGGCCATAAAATGCCAAGATGGCACAAAACCCCCCCAAATGACCCCATTTTGGAAAGTAGACACCCCAAGCTATTTGCTGAGAGGCATGTTGAGCCCATTGAATATTTTTTTTTTTTGTCCCAAATGATTGAATAATGACAAAAAGAAAAAAAAAAAATGTACAAAAAGTTGTCACTAAATGATATATTGCTCACACATGCCATGGTTATATGTGAAATTACACCCCAAAATACATTCTGCTGCTTCTCCTGAGTACGGGGATACCACATGTGTGGGACTTTTTGGGAGCCTAGCCGCGTACGGGACCCCAAAAACCAAGCACCGCCTTCAAGGTTTCTAAGGGCATAAATTTTTGATTTCACTCCTCACTACCTATCACAGTTTTGAAGGCCATAAAATGTCAAAATAGCCCAAAACCCCCACAAATGACCCCATTTTGGAAAGTAGACACCCCAAGCTATTTGCTGAGAGGCATGGTGAGTATTTTACAGCTCTCATTTGTTTTTGAAAATTAAGAAAGACATTTTTTTTTCTTTTTTTTTTTCTTTTTTTACATTTTCAAAACTTTGTGACAAAAAGCGAGATCTGCAAAATACTCAACATACCTCTCAGCAAATAGCTTGGGGTGTCTACTTTCCAAAATGGGGTCATTTGGGGGGGTTTTGTGCCATCTGGGCATTCCATGGCCTCCGAAACTGTGATAGGCAGTGAGGAGTGAAATCCAAAATTTACACCCATAGAAATCCTGAAGGCGGTGCTTGGTTTTTGGGGTCCCGTACGCGACTAGGCTCCCAAAAAGTCCCACACATGTGGTATCCCCGTACTCAGGAGAAGCAACAGAATGTATTTTGGGGTGTAATTCCACATATGCCCATGGCATGTTTGAGCAATATATAATTTAGTGACAACTTTTTGTACATTTTTTTTTGGTCATTATTCAATCACTTGGGACAAAAAAAAAAAATATTCAATGGGCTCAACATGCCTCTCAGCAAATAGCTTGAGGTGTCTACTTTACAAAATGGGGTCATTTGGGGGGGTTTTGAACTGTCCTGGCATTTTATGCACAACATTAGGAAGCTTATGTCACACATCATCCACTCTTCTAACCACTTGAAGACAAAGCCCTTTCTGACACTTTTTGTTTACATGAAAAAAAAATTTTTTTTTGCAAGAAAATTATGTTGAACCCCCAAACATTATATATTTTTTTTAAAGCAAAGGCCCTACAGATTAAAATAGTGGGTGTTGCATTTTTTTTTTCCACACAGTATTTGCGCAGCGATTTTTCAAACGCATTTTTTGGAGGAAAAACACACTTTTTTATTTTTAATGCACTAAAAAACACTATATTGCCCAAATGTTTGATGAAATAAAAAAGATGATCATAGGCCGAGTACATGGATACCAAACACGACATGCTTTAAAATTGCGCACAAACGCGCAGCGGCGACAAACTACATTCATTTTTTAAAAGCATTTAAAAGCCTTTACAGGTTACCACGTTAGATTTACAGAGGAGGTCTACTGCTAAAATGACTGCCCTCGATCTGACCTTCGCGGTGATACCTCACATGCATGATGCAATTGCTGTTTACATATGACGCTAGACCGACGCTTGCGTTCGCCTTTGCGCAAGAGCAGGGGGGAACAGCGGTGCTTTTTTTTTTTTTTTTTATTTATTTGGCTTTTTTATTTTATTTTTAAACTGTGCCTTCCATATTTTATTTTTTTACCATTTTTATCGTTATCTCAGGGAATGTAAATATCCCCTATGATAGCAATAAGTAGTGACAGATACTCTTTTTTTGAAAAAAATTGGGGGGTTAGACCCTAGATCTTTCCTCTGCCCTCAAAGCATCTGACCACACCAAGATCGGTGTGATAAAATGCTTTCCCAATTTCCCAATGGCGCTTTTTATATCCGGGGGGGGGGGACATTCCCTCCCACTGCTTGTAAAAGCAGTCTAGAGGCTAATTATCTGCTAGAATTGCTTTTACATGAAAGCCGGCTGCTGGCTGAAAAGAATGATACCAAGATGATACCTAAACCCGCAGGCATCATTCTGGTATAAACATTCAAAGTCCAGCAACATACCAGTACGTTGCTGGTCCTTGTTGGACATGTATTGTAATCTTTTTTTTCATACAGCCTATTGGCTGAACGAAAAAAAGAGATTGATTGGTGGGTATGCCCACCATTAGAATACCTCCCTTCATCCACCCACTTCTAATGATGGGCATATATGCCGAAGCATGGGGGCATCCTCCCGCAAAAAAGTTATGCCGCGTACACACGGTCAAGCCTTCGTCGGAATTTCGACCGTATGTACGCGGCATAAAAGGTTATGCCGCGTACACACGGTCGGACTTTTCCACGGGCAAGCCTCCATTGGAATTTCGACCGTATATACGCGGCATTAGGAGCAAAATCGCTCCTCCGCCCCTGCTGCCCCCATGCTTCGGCATATATGCTCTTTTTTTTAACTGTGGTGGTGAAATCACCTCCTACAGCGTTGGAGTCACGGCTTTATGTATCGTGGGAGCAAACGCTGTTGCTGTCAAGATAAATAGATCCGCGCTGCAACTGAATGGCGTACCTGCTAAGCAAATGGTGGTTAACATTAAAACAAAGTAACATTACAGTACAACAGTAAGACCTTACCATGCCATACCTGCAAAGCAAATACCAAAACAAAACCTAGTAAAAAATAAAAAAATGTTTTAACGCAACCTGTGCCTAAAATATATATATGCCGAAGCATGGGGGCATCCTCCCGCAAAAAAGTTATGCCGCGTACACACGGTCGGAATTTTCCACGGGCAGGCCTCCGTCGGAATTTTGACCGTATGTACGCGGCATTAGGAGCAAAATCGCTCCTCCGCCCCTGCTGCCCCCATGCTTCGGCATATATGCTCTTTTTTTTAACTGTGGTGGTGAAATCACCTCCTACAGCGTTGGAGTCACGGCTTTATGTATCGTGGGAGCAAACGCTGTTGCTGTCAAGATAAATAGATCCGCGCTGCAACTGAATGGCGTACCTGCTAAGCAAATGGTGGTTAACATTAAAACAAAGTAACATTACAGTACAACAGTAAGACCTTACCATGCCATACCTGCAAAGCAAATACCAAAACAAAACCTAGTAAAAAATAAAAAAATGTTTTAACGCAACCTGTGCCTAAAATATATATATGCCGAAGCATGGGGGCATCCTCCCGCAAAAAAGTTATGCCGCGTACACACGGTCGGAATTTTCCACGGGCAGGCCTCCGTCGGAATTTCGACCGTATGTACGCGGCATTAGGAGCAAAATCGCTCCTCCGCCCCTGCTGCCCCCATGCTTCGGCATATATTCTCTTTTTTTTAACTGTGGTGGTGAAATCACCTCCTACAGCACTGGAGTCACGGCTTTATGTATCGTGGGAGCAAACGCTGTTGCTGTCAAGATAAATAATTCCGCGCTGCAGTTGAATGGCGCACCTGAAAACAAAAAATTACATACCTGAAAAGCAAGCATGATAAAACATTGCAGAATAGAATACAGAAAAAAAGAGCAGAACAATAGAGAGAAAATAGAGAGAGAGAGAACAATAAAACGACAACTATTTTTGGTTTTTTTATTTTATATTTTTTTTGTGTTTTGTTTTTTACGTTTTTTTTTTCTTTTTTACACTTTTTTTTGTAACTTTACAACTGTAATGGTTCGGGTCTCTCAAAATGTAATGGCATCTTGGGAGACCCTGTGTAAGTGTGTCCTTGTCTGTGAAATGCTGTACCCTACGCTAAAACTTCACTTTTGAGTGGTAGCGTTCAAAACATTCACCTTGGCAAAGACCAGGCTTGTCAGGACAGAGTGGACAAAAACTACGGGTGTCACGCCTAAATCCGCGCTTGCTACAGACACGACATCTTTTTTGGGGGTGGCTTTGGGTAGGGGTACTCGGGAGGACATACGAATAATGCCTCTCATGCAGCCGGCTTACTGCATTTGGTTGGGGATGGTGAGGTGCAGAACCGCCTGGATACAGGAGTTCTGTGACTATCTCATTCTGGAATTTTAGAAGAGATAACGTCCCGCCTGAAGCTCTGTATAGCACATGAGCGTTCAGCAAAGCCAATTGGAATAATGATAGAGACACTTTTTTGTACCAGCGTCTCGCCTTACGGTCAATTAGATACGGCGCCATCAACTGGTTTCGTTGAGGTCCACCCCTCCCATATTTTGGTTATATTCGTGGACACAGAGGGGTTTCTCCACAACACCAGTCGCCGTACGAATTTGGACTGTCGTGTCTGCATGAAGGGAGGTAAGAAGGAAAACATTCTTATTGTCCCTCCACTTCATAGCGAGCAAGTTATTACACTTCAAGCAGGCTCTCTCCCCCAGCCTAAGACGGGCATCTACAAGCCGCTGGGGAAAGCCCCGGCGATTAGGTCGCACGGTGCCACATGCTCCAATCTGATGATCAAACAAGTGACTAAACAGTGGCACACTCGTGTAATAATTGTCCACATACAAGTGGTACCCCTTTCCGAATAAGGGTGACACCAAGTTCCACACTATCTTGCCAGCGCTCCCTATGTAATCCGGGCAGTTGACCGACTCAATCTGACTATCTTTTCCCTCATAAACCGTAAAGTTCACTACATAGCCTGTTGCCCTGTCACAGAACTTGTAGAGCTTGACCCCGTATCTGGCACGCTTGCTGGGAAGGTACTGCTTGAAAGACAAGCGGCCAGAAAATTTAATCAGGGACTCATCAACGCAGACAACTTGATCGGGAGTAAACAAGGCTGCAAAACGTTCGTTGAAGTGGTTTATGAGGGGCCGAATTTTATAGAGCCGGTCGTATTCAGGGTCCCCACGTGGATGAAAAAGTTCATTGTCGTTGAAGTGCATGAACCGCAAAATCTGCTCGTATCGTGCCCTGGACATGGAGGCAGAGAACACGGGCATGTGGTCAATTGGGTGCGTGGACCAATAAGCACGCAATGACGGAAATTTATGTGTGCCCATGTTGAGGGAAAGGCCCAGAAAGGTCTTAAATTCGGAAACCGTAATTGGTTTCCAATTTCTGGCAATTTTAGGCAACTGGGGGTTAGCGGCGATAAATTGACCAGCATATAAATTACTCTGGTCCACAATAGATCTATAGAGATCTTCCGTGAAAAACAGCGAATAAAAATCAATTGGAATAAAATCAGCTGTTTCCACCTGAATACCGGGTTGGGCAGTGAATGGGGGAAGTACGGGTTCTGCAGAAGTGGTGGGGACCCAATCAGGATAGGCGAATTCTGCAGGAAGGGCAGTATGGGCACGACGGGCCTGCCTTTGTCTTCTTGGTGGCAGCGGGACACTACTTGTGCTTGCCACCTCGCCAGCTTGAACTGCACTTATGGGACTCGCCACGTCACCAAGTGTTACTGCAGTGCTGGATGTACGTCCAGGCTGTACTAGGCCGCTGGTGCTTGCCAGTTCACCAGAAGGAATAGCGGCGCTAGTACTACTCTGCTCCATGATACGAGAGACCTGCAGTTCTTGCTCCTCAACAACCTCAGAAGATCGGGATCGGGTACACCTGACCTTAGCAGGGACCTCAACTTCGTCGTCAGAGCTATCTGACGTGGGGCCGCTGACGTCACTGTCTTCTACGGGAAGATATTCTGAGCCTGAATCTGACAGATACGTGACCTCCTCTTCACTATCTGTCATGCTCAGAATCTCGTAGGCCTCTTTACTAGTGTACCTTCGTCTTGCCATTTTGGGCTCTAAATTTAGGGGTACACTAGTAAGATTCACAGGAAAAAAAGCACCTGACTGTCGTCAGCAAATATATCAAACGCTACAAAAAAACTGTTAGCGATCGCAGGGATCAGGCCTGTCTCTGCGAACGCTGCAGTTATGTGTGTTGTGTTTGGTAAGTGACAGTGATCGATCAATACTGCACTTGGGTGGGCTGGGCTGGGCTGGGCTGGGCGGAGGGGCTAAACGCAGGCGCTAGCAGGTATCTGGGCTGATCCCGCTAACACTGCGTTTTTGGGAACCCTAAACCGCTGGGGATGCTAGTATAGATCTGATCAGATACTATACCACTAAGGGGGGTGTATGCTTTGCGCGTGGGTGTTAGCGTTACTGGCACTAACCTAACACTGCCTGGGGCGACGCAGACCCTCTCTGGCGCTAAAACCTAATTGATCTCACCCGCCGGGCGATCAGGGGGGTTAAACCTTTATTGGGTTATATACGGCGGGTGCCCTGATGCTATAAAAAGCAAACTAATCAACCAGCGTCACCCGTAACCTTTATATGGTGATCACTGGTGAAAGGGTTAACTAGGGGCAATCAGGGGGTTAAAACCTTTATTAGGTTAAATATGGGGGTACCCGACGCTATATAAAAACCTGACGGGTAACCTAAATAACTAAATAACTTACTGGCTAACCAGTGACACCAGTGACGCTTATACGGCGATCACTGGTGAAAGGGTTAACTCTAGGGGCAATCAGGGGGTTAAAATAATATATGGGGGTACCTGACACTAATAAAAACCTGCGGCGAACCTAAAAAAAAATAACTGCCTATCTAAAACACCAGCGACACGAATACAGCGATCGGAAAAACAATCGCTTAGTGACGCTGAAGTTAGGGGGTGAAAGGGTTACCTGGGGGGTGATCAAGGGGTTAAACCTTTATTAGGGGGGGTTAGGGGGCTACCCTGGACCTAAAGGGGCCTAATCCTAACTGCCCTGCAACTTTTTACAATCACAGATGACACTAAATGCAGTGATCAGTAAAATAAATGATCACTGCAATCAGTGACACTGTGATTGGGGGCTTTGGGGTGACCTGGGGGGTGATCTGGGGGTGACTGGGGGGTGATTTGTGTGCCTATGTGTACCTACGTGTCAGTGGACTGTTGGAGCACTAACCTCTGTCTTCTCTCCTCGGCGCCGGGAACGAAAAGACCGCGGCGAGGGAGATGACATCACTTCCTCCAGCCTGTGTTTACATTTCAGGCAGGAGGAAGCATTTTCATTGGCCGGGAGCGATCGCGAGGGGGGGGGCGGAATCGAGCGGCCGCCCCCTCATGCCTGATCGCTCCCGAACACTTAACGGCCGCTCACTGCAGTGAAGGGGGGTCCGGATGGACCCCCCAACTGCACAAAGGCGATCACGTAGATCTACGTGATTCTGCCTGTCGGTGCCATTCTGCCGACGTAAATCGGCGGTGGGCGGTCGTTAAGTGGTTAATGTACACACAGCACCCCATATTGACAGAAAAACACAGAATTATTGACATTTTTGCAGATTTATTAAAAAATAAAAACTGAAATATCACATGGTCCTAAGTATTCAGACCCTTTGCTCAGTATTTAGTATTTGCACCATTTTGATCTAATACAGCCATGAGTCTTTTTGGGAAAGATGCAACAAGTTTTTCACACCTGGATTTGGGGATCCTCTGCCATTCCTCCTTGCAGATCCTCTTCAGTTCTGTCAGGTTGGATGGTAAACGTTGGTGGACAGCCATTTTTAGGTCTCTACAGAGATGCTCAATTGGGTTTAAGTCAGGGCTCTGGCTGGGCCATTCAAGAACAGTCACGAAGTTGACTCCTTTGTTATTTTAGCTGTGTGCTTAGGGTCATTGTCTCATTGGAAGGTAAACCTTCGGCCCAGTCTGAGGTCCTGAGCACTCTGGAGAAGGTTTTCGTCCAGGATATCCCTGTACTTGGCCACATTCATCTTTCCCTTGATTGCAACCAGTCGTCCTGTCCCTGCAGCTGAAAAACACCCCCACAGCATGATGCTGCCACCACCATGCTTCACTGTTGGGACTGTATTGGACAGGTGATGAGCAGTGCCTGGTTTTATCCACACATACCACTTAGAATTAAGGCCAAAAAGTTCTATCTTGGTCTCATCAGACCAGAGAATCTTATTTATCACCGTCTTGGAGTACTTCAGGTGTTTTTTAGCAAACTCCATGCGGGCTTTCATGTGTCTTGCACTGAGGAGAGGCTTCCGTCGGGCCACTCTGCCATAAAGCCCCAACTGGTGGAGGGCTGCAGTGATAGTTGACTTTCTACAACTTTCTCCCATCTCCCGACTGCATCTCTGAAGCTCAGCCACAGTGATCTTTGGGTTCTTCTTTACCTCTCTCACCAAGGCTCTTCTCCCCCGATAGCTCAGTTTGGCCAGACGGCCAGCTCTAGGAAGGGTTCTGGTGATCCCAAACGTCTTCCATTTAAGGATTATGGAGGCCACTGTGCTCTTAGGAACCTTAAGTGCAGCAGAATTTTTTTTGTAACCTTGGCCAGATCTGTGCCTTGCCACAATTCTGTCTCTGAGCTCTTCAGGCAGTTCCTTTGACCTCATGATTCTCATTTGCTCTGACATGCACTGTGAGCTGTAAGGTCTTATATAGACAGGTGTGTGGCTTTCCTAATAAACTCCAATCAGTATAATCAAACACAGCTGGACTCAAATGAAGGTGTAGAACCATCTCAAGGATGATCAGAAGAAATGGACAGCACCTGAGGTAAATATATGAGTGTCACAGCAAAGGGTCTGAATACTTAGGACCATGTGATATTTCAGTTTTTATTTTTTAATAAATCTGCAAAAATTTCAAAAATTCTGTGTTTTTCTTTCAATATGGGGTGCTGTGTGTACATTAATGAGGAAAAAAATGAACTTAAATGATTTTAGCAAATGGCTGCAATATAACAAAGAGTGAAAAATTTAAGGGGGTCTGAATACTTTACGTACCCACTGTATATTTGAAGTGTTAAGTTTAAGATCTACTTTAGCACCTTAAGTCAGAGTAAATCCGGATCTCCTGTTCTGTATATATTTTATAGGTCAGGAGAGATCAGTAATGGCAGCCTACATATTTTTCTCAGAAAAGGTTTTCTTTAGGGTAGCAATTTTAACATCATTATTGAACATCTTAGAACATATATACAAGTGGTAGTAAACTCGCCAAAAGTCTATTATCCTTAGAACTCCTGTGACAATATGCATACAAATGTAAAACAATTTCTATTTTACAACTATACGGCAAAGTATTGCCTGAGCACTATAGGTTTTCTGGAGGCAGCATACCAGTAGCTTCCTGCTTTTTAGTTTGCTCTGTCTGATTAGCATAGGTGTGCGCACAGGGTGTGCCAGGTGTGCCTGGGCACACCCTAATCACTAGACATGTGCACACTGAAATATTTTGTTTTGGAATTTCGTTTTCGTCCGAAAAATGTATTTATTTAGTTACTCCCGAATTTTGTTTTTATTTATTTTGTTTCGTTAAAAAATGCATTCGTCCGAAAATCAGAATGAATTAAGGTCGAATCTGTCGATTGAAGGCTTATGGTGTCTGTCGAATGTTCGACGAAGCAGTTAAACTGTACGACGCCGCAATCATACATTTCCGGTCGAATGCTCCGCCCACAAGCTATAGTAGAATTCTAATGTTGTATGACTAGTAATACTTATAATTATTAATTATTATTACTAGTCAACCAACATTAGAATTCTACTATAGCTTGTGGGCGGAGCATTTGACCAGAAATGTACGATTGCGGCATCATACAGTTTAGCTGCTTCATCGAATCTTCTTAGAACATTCAACAGACACCATAAGCCTTCAATTGACAGATTCAACCTTAATTCTGTCGAAGGTTCTTAGAAGATTCGATGAAGCAGCTAAACTGTACGATGCCGCAATCGTACATTTCCGGTCAAATGCTCTCCCCACAAGCTATAGTAGAATTCTAATGTTGTATCACTAGTAATATTTATATTATTACTAGTCAACCAACATTAGAATTCTTATATAGCCGATGGGCGGAGCATTTGACCATAAATGTCCGCTCGCAGCGACTGCTTCGTCGAATCTTCAAGTCAAATCTTTTCTCTCTATGTCGAATAATCTTGGACTAATAGAGTTAAGGTTAGGCACATTCAACCGCAGGTTCGATAGACACGGATCACTACTGTGACCGTCATATCGAATCTTCTATCTATATCGAACTGTTTTCGCAACGAACATAAAGCATTTTTTATGTCGAGTCTTTCGGACTACGGATTCTGTGCGTTCGTTATCGTTTGCTAAAACGAACACGAAAGTCCCCAAAATTTCGGACGAAAATGCATTCGGACGAAAACGAATGCACATGTCTACTAATCACCCCATGCAGTGCAGATTCCCTCTACTGCCCGGCTCCCCCCTCCTCTCTCCCACTGGCTGCTGCTGCAGGCACACACGGAAGAATGTTTTAGAATAAGTGGGGGAAGAGGCCCGTAAATATGTAATTAACCAGTCCCTTCCCTTTCTGAATGAACACAGTGAGTGATCGCTACTGTGTGTTTAAGCTTTGAAGTGCACACCCTAATGCAATAGGCTGCGCACACCTATGCTGATTAGCTATTAAGCTATTTTTTTTTTTTTTACTTTTTTTTTTCAGCCCAAACCAAGAAAGAAAGTAGTATTTTTTATATTACTATGCATAACATTTAAGGGAATCCAAGGAAAGCCTAACTGGTACAAAAATCGAGGCTTAAATTAGTATTAAAACTCTTGAAAAAAATGTTTATGTTATGTTAGGTTCAATAAACTTTTTGAATCTTTGGCTACCTTAAGTACAACAGCGTATTTAAATATATTGAACAGGCAGTAAAAACCCTAATTCATCTCTGTGGCTGTGGATATTGTGGCAAAGTTTATCCTTAAATTCATAACAAAGGCACAGAAATCGTATTTATTTTTTTCTTATTACTTTCTAATGCACCAGACTCGTGGCAGCTTGCCTGCTTTCCAATGTAAGCAACCAGTTATTCTTGAGCTTTAGAAACCTATTAATCCATACTATGCAAATGCGTTGCTTCAAGTTACAAGCAGCTAGAGAGGTCAGGGGTGACTTGTTTTAAAGCTCTTTTCCTGTTTGTTAAGAATGCATATATGATTTAATGTCCATTCACAGGCGCACTTTAAAATTACTTTTGGGCTGTTCTACTTGTGCACCATGCACATTCCAGTGGCTTTGGCACACAGCTTCTTAGTGTAAGTGTGCATGCCATAAGAGCAAGTTCACAGCCCTCAGAGTCCCTGTTGTTCAATGCAGCAGGGGCATTAGAGAAGGAGTTGTCAGTACTTATTGAGTAGACACAAGCATGCTGTGTATTGGCACAAAAGCCTGTAGTCTAAGAAGTGCAATTTACAGGGTAAAAAAGCTGCTACTACAATGAAACACACTATTTCTAACCAGTGATATGAAGATTACCACCCAGGATCACCAAATAAAGTAAAAGACAATCAAACAGGCAGCTAAAAAGGCTGCTGTTAATGTACTTAATTGGAAGAAAACAGCACATAAAATTTTACAATTAAAGAATTCTAGGTATTAATACCTAGCTTGTAACTATGCATATACCATACCTGGCCAATCCCCCTGGAAACTGGAAATCACTAAAGTAGACATTGCTACTCCAGTGACCTCAACTTGCTTTTGGGTCCCATGCTGAGAAGACTCCCTGCTATAATCTGACCACAGGAGGTTGGCCACTCAGCACAGGTGCCATTTAAAGAATGCTTTGTATTTTCAAAATAAATTAAACACATTCTCTAATTGGATGGCAGGGGTGGGGTAGGGTGTTGATGGGATCCCTTAAAGGGCCTAAACTGTCAAACTTTCTTGGTACACTAATTACTTCAGCCTGGTTTATATGGAGAATGAGACACCTCTGACACATCATTTCTCCTCCCAAACTGCTGACAAGTTGATGAGGATTTTCTGAAAAAGTGGGTTGTCCCCACTGTAAATCCAACGATATCCCACCTTAACAAAACACTTGACTGTAACTATTAGGAATGCTCCAGTGGTTTAGGATCCCACTGTTAAATGTCTGGAAATCCTTTCCAAATCTCTGTTTTTTTCTAGCAGACGTTAATATGCAACCTGCTACAGCAATGTCTGTCAGACCTTAAGGGAATGGACTCCACTGATGTTTATTGGATCCAGCTACAGTCCTTACTGTAGAGCGGTTAATGCTTTTGCCCTCAGCCCTTCATTTAGTGTATGAATGGTTTCACTGATATCATCTATCTTATGTCTTTAGTAAGACTCCTGTCTGTCAAAATTCGAAGATCTCTGTGGTTGAAATGTTGGTCTGCAGAACAGCAATGTAAAAATAGTGTTATGCCTTTTGAGAGTGGACATCTTTTTGGTGCTTTTATAAAAGGTATTAATATATTACATTTTTGGTTTTGCGTTCAATATCACTTAAAGTCCAGACCCCAACAACACAGCATGCTTTTTTTGTGGGCCAAATCTGTTCAATCTTTTGACAATCTGACTCGCTTGACACTCAAAACTAGGTACAAGGTGAAGGACAAGCTATTTTGTTGATCCAGTAACACTGGATGGCTCGACTGGAGGATCATCCAAACAGGAACCAGTTGGACAATACCACAGTAGTGGCATACATTACCAGTGAAAGGCAAGAGGGGTAACAAAAATTCTAGCTTAGGCAGAAGTCCATGCTCCAGCCCTGTCTGCAGTTTATTTGGCAGGCAGACTACCTCAGTCAGCAGTGCTTTGGCGCAGGGAAACAGTCCCTACACCCAAAAATGTTTCAGAATCTTTGTCACAGGTGGGAGATACTGGCCTCCAGCATATTGATACTATCATTCAATCAGTATTGCTGGAACAAATAAGATTGTGTTACATAAATTAGACATGCCTCTGTGTCTATAGTGCAGCAGATCACTATACTTACCTATTCTGAAGCCGCTCATGTCTGAACTTCAGCGGCGTCCTCTGTCTCTGTGTGCAGGAGAAAGCCAACAATGGCTGGGAAATTCTAAATACAGAAAAATTGATGAATGTCACCCAGAATGAGAGGGGTTAATTACTCACTGACTTACCTGTTGGATGTGGTCTATGTCCAGACTAGGGATGAGCTCGGTGTTCGAGTCGAACATACGTTCGACTCGAACATCGGCTGTTCGATCGTTCGACGAAGATCGAACGATTTGGGCCGTTCGCGCCTAATTCGAGTGACGCGAACGGCCCACAATGCACTACGCCATCGCAGTGTCATCCAGGCGCTGTGATTGGCCAAGCATGCACTGTGACCCCGCATGCTTGGCCAATCACAGCGCCGGCAGCGAGGAGAGCAATGATTGGCCACAGGCAGGATACCTGTGGCCAATTATTGCTGAGGGGGTTTAGTACACGCCCCACACTATAAAAGGCCGCCAGCACGGCGGCCTAGTGTAGTGTGTTCCGGAGCAGGGAAAGAGAAGCATAGGGACAGTGACATTTATTTTTTCTTGCTTAACCTGGATTCCTTTAGTTTAGGGAAAGAGAAGGATAGGTAGGGAGAGTGTCAGTGTGTTTTACTGTACGAATCCTTGTTTCTAGGGACAGGGAAGGACAGTGAGGGAAATTCTCCTTGTGCTATAGTGTGCTTTAAAAAAACCTTTTTTCTAGGGACAGAAAACTATAGGTAGGGAGAGTGTCAGTGTGTTTTACTGTACGAATCCTTGTTTCTAGGGACAGGGAAGGACAGTGAGGTAAATTCTCCTTGTGCTATAGTGTGCTTTAAAAAAAACATTTTTTCTAGGGACAGAAAACTATAGGTAGGGAGAGTGTCAGTGTGTTTTACTGTACGAATCCTTGTTTCTAGGGACAGGGAAGGACAGTGAGGGAAATTCTCCTTGTGCTATAGTGTGCTTTAAAAAAACCTTTTTTCTAGGGACAGAAAACTATAGGTAGGGAGAGTGTCAGTGTGTTTTACTGTACGAATCCTTGTTTCTAGGGACAGGGAAGGACAGTGAGGGAAATTCTCCTTGTGCTATAGTGTGCTTTAAAAAAACCTTTTTTCTAGGGACAGAAAACTATAGGTAGGGAGAGTGTCAGTGTGTTTTACTGTACGAATCCTTGTTTCTAGGGACAGGGAAGGACAGTGAGGGAAATTCTCCTTGTGCTATAGTGTGCTTTAAAAAAACATTTTTTCTAGGGACAGAAAACTATAGGTAGGGAGAGTGTCAGTGTGTTTTACTGTACGAATCCTTGTTTCTAGGGACAGGGAAGGACAGTGAGGGAAATTCTCCTTGTGCTATAGTGTGCTTTAAAAAAACCTTTTTTCTAGGGACAGAAAACTATAGGTAGTGTGAGGGGGTTAGCTCGGCAGCGGGTGTGTGTGACCCCCGAGATGGGCTCCCCACACAAAAACAGGCCCAGCAAACGGAGGTTGTGGTTTTCAAAATCAAAAAGGTGCGGTTTATTTTCTATTTACAGTGACAAAACACAGCAAAGCAAAAGAAACATAAACAAAATAAATCCTGGTCAACTTGACCTCTGAATAAACATACAGGTTTCCTAACTAACAACTGGGATCAGCCTAGTGCTGTCCTAGTCCCTAAGTCCCTGGTTTTAAATGTCCAAGCAAATAGCCACACAGGCTTTGTCTCACCGCACAGGGGTTCACTCTCCCTAGACAGTCCACACAGGTCTGGTTCCAGGCATGAGCAAACATCTAATGAAGCTGGGAGTTCTTATAGAGGCCTAAATGAGCTGACAAGCTTCAGCTGGTCTCCTCATCTCTGTCTGCACGACGCCCCACACTCTCCCTAGAGGTATGAGTCATCCATGAGCCCACTAGCCTTATACAACTCTCCACCTAGTTGTATAAGTCGGCGTAAAGCCTGAATCTGGGCGAAATATATCTACCCCCCTGGATGCAACCAGGTGACTTTACCTTCCTGCTGTCACATACCCCCCCCTCTTGTTTTAACCTCGGGGTTGGAACACCAGCAATCAGGCATTCATGTACTCGAGACAAAGCATCCACATTCCCCATTTGAACGCCAGGGCGATGCTTTACTGTGAAGTTGAATTCCTGGAGGGCCAGGAACCACCTATTCACTCTTCTATTTGTTTCCTTGTTTTGAGCCATCCACTTTAACGGAGCGTGATCCGTAACCATGTCAAAGTGCCTACCTAGCAGGTAGTACCGAAGGGAATCTAGACCCCACTTCACCGCTAAACACTCCTTTTCAACGGTGGCGTAATTTACCTCATGGGACTTCAACTTCCTGCTGAGGTAAATGACTGAATGCTCTTCCCCGTTCCAGACCTGGGACAATACTGCTCCTAACCCCACATCTGACGCATCACTTTGTACGACAAAGTCTTTAGAGAAGTCGGGTGAGTACAACACTGGCTGGCTACATAAGGCTTGTTTCAAGAATTGGAATGCTGCCTCAGCCTCGGGGGTCCATTTAATCATGACTGACCCTTTCCCCTTCGTCAGGTTGGTTAGGGGCACAGCCTTAGAAGCAAAGTGGGGAATGAATCGCCGATAATACCCAGCGATTCCCAGAAAGGCTTGTACCTGCTTCTTGCTGTTGGGACGTGGCCAACTCTGGATGGCCTCGACTTTGTTGAGTTGGGGTTTTATTACTCCCCTCCCAATGGTGTACCCAAGATATTTGGCCTCCTCCTGCCCAATGGTACACTTCTTGGGGTTAGCCGTAAACCCCGCTTCCCGAACAGAGTCCAGGACTGCTTGCACTTTTGGCAGATGTGAGGCCCAATCTGTGCTATGGACAATTATGTCATCCAGGTAAGCCGCAGCATACTTCCGATGGGGCCTCAGCATCTGGTCCATTTTCCGCTGGAATGTGGCCGGCGCATTCTGTAACCCGAGTGGCATTCTTTTATATTGGAACGCCCCGTCTGGGGTTACAAATGCGGTTTTCTCTTTGGCCGACTTGGCCAGGGGGATTTGCCAATACCCTTTTGTGAGGTCAAGAGTCGTCATGTATCGGGCTGTTCCCAGCCGGTCGATCAACTCATCTATACGTGGCATGGGGTAGGTGTCAAATTTTGTAACTTTGTTCAACTGACGAAAATCGTTACAAAATCGCCAGCTCCCATCCGGTTTAGGCACCAACACAATGGGACTAGACCAATCACTTTGGGACTCCTCTATCACCCCTAAGTTCAGCATTTTCTGTACTTCCTCCCGTATTGCCTCCCGTCGGGCCTCTGGGATCCGATAGGGTTTTAACTTCACCCTTTCACCGGGCGGGGTAATGATGTCATGCTCTACCCCAGATGTTTGTCCCGGCAGCTCAGAGAATACCTCCTTGTTGCGAAGCACAAACTCCTTAACCTCCTGTTGTTGGGGTTGTGACAAAGTGGCTGCTATTCCAACCTCAGGAATCACGCAACCAGTTTGAGCTGGTGACCAAGTGTCTGCGACTAGGGACTCTCTATCCCTCCAGGCTTTCAACAGATTAACGTGATAGATCTGTTCGGGCTTTCGCCTTCCTGGTTGTCTGACCTTGTAATTCACTTCGCTCACTTTTTCCATTATCTCGTAGGGGCCTTGCCATTTGGCAAGGAATTTACTTTCAACCGTAGGGACAAGTACCAGTATCCTATCCCCCGGGGAAAAGGTACGGGTCTTGGCTCCACGGTTGTACACTCTCTGCTGTGCTAACTGCGCTTGGGCCAAATGTTCCTTCACGATGGGCATTACCTGTGCAATTCGGTCTTGCATCAGGGCGACATGCTCAATCACACTCCTGTGGGGAGAACTCTCACTTTCCCAAGTTTCCTTGGCAATATCCAACAGCCCTCTTGGGTGTCTCCCATACAGTAACTCAAAGGGGGAGAATCCCGTAGAGGATTGGGGCACCTCCCTAATAGCAAACATCAGATAAGGAAGTAGACAGTCCCAATCCTTTCCATCTCTATCCACCACTTTCTTCAACATTTGTTTTAGGGTTTTGTTGAACCTTTCAACCAGCCCATCGGTTTGGGGGTGATACACAGATGTACGTAATTGCGTCACTTTGAACAATTTACACAGCTCCTTCATAACCCGGGACATAAAGGGTGTACCTTGGTCCGTAAGCAGTTCTTTACAAATACCCACCCGGCTAAACACAAGAGATAGCTCTTTGGCTATGGTTTTGGCCGAGGTATTTCGGAGAGGGATCGCTTCTGGATAACGGGTGGCATAGTCCATTATAACTAATATGTACTGGTGCCCCCTAGCGGACTTGATTATAGGACCTACCAAATCCATGGCGATCCTCTCAAACGGGACCTCAATGATGGGTAGAGGGACCAGCGGGCTACGGAAATGTGGCATCGGGGCCGACCTCTGACACACAGGGCAGGAGGAACAATAATTTTCTATGTCCTTCATCACCCCCGGCCAATAGAATCTCTGTAATACCCTCTCTCGGGTTTTCTCTGTCCCCAGATGACCTCCAAGAATGTGCCCATGGGCCAACTCCAACACCAACTTCCTGTAAGGTTTGGGCACCACAAGCTGCTCAACGGTTTCTTCTGCCCTTTTTGCCACCCGATACAGTAGGTCCTTCTCTACGCTGAAGTATGGGTAAGTGCAGGTATTATCTGGGTTCACTAACTCGCCATCTATTTTCACTACGTTTTCCCGTGCCTTTATTAGGGCGGGGTCTTTCAACTGTTCTGTGGCAAAGTTTTCCCTGTGAACCTCAAGATCAGAAAACTCCACAGACGGTAGGTTTTCGTCTGAGGAGGTGGGCTCCTCTCCAGTTTCTTGAGTCTCCCCTGCCAATACTGATAAGGGAAATTCCGGAGAGTCCTCACCACTCTCAGGGGAGTTCTGGCTATCACATTCCTGGTACATAGGGGCACCAGTGGGGGGCTCAGGATCATCCCACAGTTCCCAGAACTTCGGAAAATCCCTTCCCACAATGGCGTCATGCGGTAACTGAGATACTAAGCCCACTGGATGAGAGAGGGTACCTTTGGGGGTCTCGAAACACACTGTAGTCACTGGATACTCTCGGGTGTCCCCATGCACACAAATAACAGCTACCTTGCTATTCCCAGAGACCTCTGTTTTAACTAACTCAGCCTTTATCAGGGTCACAAGGCTACCTGAATCCAACAATACCACAACATTTCTACCATTAACACACATTTTGCATAAATGTTTCTCAGTTCCTCGAATGGCAGTGCATGCGACTGTCGCACACAGCGACTGACGTCTGCCCGTCAGAAAGTCACACTGCATGGGTTCCTCCACAACCGGGCAATTGGCTGCAATATGTCCCGCTTGCCGGCAGCGGTAGAAAACGATCCTTCTTGCGGCCTCTTGAGCCGCTGATTTCCCAGGCTGTTCTCGCCAAACTTGGGGTAGAGCTCCCACCCTCTGACTCTCTCCACCCTCACCCCTTGGAATCCTCTTATCCGCCCCTGGGGATGGTCTGGTCTTAGGGTGGAAAGTCCGAGTGTCTCTGGAAGAGGCCGTCAGGTTCTCTGTAGCCAAGTATTTCTCCACACGATCCACAAGACCATCGGCCGTCTCTGAGTCTCCATGGCTTACCCACTTTTGGATGGCAGTAGGAAGAGCTCTCAAAAACCGATCCATTACAACACGTTCCACAATCTTTGGTGCGGACAAAGTCTCTGGCTGTAGCCACTTTCTGCTCAGGTGAATGAGATCATACATTTGAGACCTGGGGGGTTTTCCAAGCTGGAAAGTCCAGTTATGCACACGCTGAGCCCGGACAGCCTGGGTGACACCCAGCCTTGCCAATATTTCAGCTTTTAGCATCACATAGTCTTTTGCTTGGTTAGGCTCTAGGTCATAGTAAGCTTTCTGCGATTCACCAGTTAACAGAGGAGCCACCAGTCCAGCCCACTGCTCCTCAGGCCACTTTTCTCTTTCAGCGGTCCTTTCAAATGTGGTCAAAAATACCTCTGGATCATCCTCTCCAGTCATTTTTGTCAATAAACGACTCACCCCAAAGGACGCGGTATTAGTGGGACGGCTTTCCTCACTGGTCTGCGGACGTTGCTGCATTACTGCTTCCATCTGTTGTTGTAGTCTCTGCTCTTGCTTCTGCAACAGGTCTATGAAGCGGGCCTCAGATTGCAGCTGGGCTTGTTGCTGAGCCTCCAGACTCTGTTGCAAAGTTGCGTTTGTCTGCTGCTGGGCTGCAAGGCTCTGTTGATGAGCTTGCTGCTGGGCTGCGAAGTTCTTTTGCAAACCTGCATTTGTCTGCTGTTGATTGGCATTTGCTAGAGCCAGCTGCTTCAGTATCTCCTCCATGCTGGCTTAAAAAAAAAAAACTACCTGCATTCTCCACCAACTGTGAGGGGGTTAGCTCGGCAGTGGGTGTGTGTGACCCCCGAGATGGGCTCCCCACACAAAAACAGGCCCAGCAAACGGAGGTTGTGGTTTTCAAAATCAAAAAGGTGCGGTTTATTTTCTATTTACAGTGACAAAACACAGCAAAGCAAAAGAAACATAAACAAAATAAATCCTGGTCAACTTGACCTCTGACTAAACATACAGGTTTCCTAACTAACAACTGGGATCAGCTTAGTGCTGTCCTAGTCCCTAAGTCCCTGGTTTTAAATGTCCAAGCAAATAGCCACACAGGCTTTGTCTCACCGCACAGGGGTTCACTCTCCCTAGACAGTCCACACAGGTCTGGTTCCAGGCATGAGCAAACATCTAATGAAGCTGGGAGTCCTTATAGAGGCCTAAATGAGCTGACAAGCTTCAGCTGGTCTCCTCATCTCTGTCTGCACGACGCCCCACACTCTCCCTAGAGGTATGAGTCATCCATGAGCCCACTAGCCTTATACAACTCTCCACCTAGTTGTATAAGTCGGCGTAAAGCCTGAATCTGGGCGAAATATATCTACCCCCCTGGATGCAACCAGGTGACTTTACCTTCCTGCTGTCACAGTAGGGAGAGTGTCAGTGTGTTTTACTCTACGAATCCTTGTTTCTAGGGACAGGGAAGGACAGTGAGGGAAATTCTCCTTGTGCTATAGTGTGCTTTAAAAAAACCTTTTTTCTAGGGACAGAAAACTATAGGTAGGGAGAAAGTGAAAAGAGAAAATGGGCTGTGGGACTTTAAATGAGGCATGGATGGGCGTAGGAAAAAGTCTAGGATATCAAAAATGAGTAGACATCACTGTCCCATTGGGGAATAGTCTGTAGCCATGTATACATGCTGCATAGTCAGTCTAAAGAATGGAGATCAAGGCATGGATATAAATATAAAAATGTATTGTATCATGGTAAAAGTACACATGGATCATGCAAACAAAGGCATAATGTAAATAGGGGTTATCACAAAGACATGATCAAAATTCACTGTTGAGACATGGCTGAAGCAAGTAATGACAGTTAAATGGACATACAGAAACAGTGAAAATGATTATCCGGTTAAAAAGTCAAGAATACACTTAATAGATTCATAGTTGGGCAAGCTTTACTTGACATTCCAGAGCATGGACTCATGGATGGGCATGGGGAAAAGGGTCTAAGATATCAAAAATTGGTAAACATCACTGTCCCGTTGGGGAGTGGTCTGTAGCCAGGTATACATGCTGCATAGTCAGTCTAAAGAATGGAGATCTGTATCATGGTAAAAGTACACATAGATCATGCAAAGGCATAATGTAAATAGAAGTTATCACATAGACATAATCGCAATTCATTGTTAAGACATGGCTGGAGCAAGTAGTGACAGTTAAATGGACATACAGAAACAGTGAAATTAATTATCCAATTGAAATGTCAAGAATACACTTTGTAGATTCGTAGTTGGGCAGGCTTTACTTGGCATCCCTGAGCATGGACTCGACGCGTTTCTTGGCGTTTAAAGCCAGTCATCAGGAGTGGGGTGCATGTCATTTGACTAAAAGGGGAGATGGATAGACAGGTCAAATAAAGTCTTGAAAAAATTATGTCATGTTTGAAACAGAATAAGGTAGTCTGATACGTTACCAATGGCAAAACCCAGAATGGGGTTGTCCCAAGCATTTGAAATATGGCGTAGAGTGGTGGTCCTGGATACAGTGTCTCACCCGGGGCTGAGGCGGGGAAGGCCCCCAATAAACACTTCAACGGCCACTCGATCAAAAGAGAAGATGGCATGGGACATCCATCAAGGAGAAACCCGGACAGCCACGGCACAGCACCAAACTGACGGAGAGGCACAGACAGGGTGCAAGGACAGAATGCTGGTGAAGGGATGGAGAAATGCAAATGAGCAATGAGTGAAAAAGAAGGTTGAATGGTTTGAGAACCAAAATTAGAGTGTGATTGGGGGAAGGGAGGGGAAGGAAAAACAAAAAACAAAAAGGGAGCAAAGGAAGAGGGGAGTGAATATGTAAATGATGTGCTGGTGGATGCCTAATGGGAATAATGTGTAATGGGTGCTGGGAGAAATTGAACAAAAAAGGGGGTTAATGATAAAACATGACTGAAAGGGTTAACAGCCAAAGTTGGCAAATCAACTGAGTGTTGGTGTAAATAAATCTGGTTTGAGAAAAAGCCAAACCAAATCCCCAAAAATGCTAAATAGCGATGAAATGAAATGTGTGTTTGAAGCAGTGTGAGCAAAGTGTAAGGCAAAAATGTAGAAAAGCAGGTAAAAAGAGTATATATGTAAAGAATACTATGTGAATCCTGAAATAAAGATTGGAAATTACCTTGAAGTTTAGAGAAAGAAAGAAACTGGAACCTCTCATCAGATGGATGTCTGTGAAGTGAAGCTCCCCAGGTGGCTACCGGATAAATGTCCACAGTAAGGGGCGTATCTCCGCCAGCATCATGTGACGCATGAGCCAGGTGTGGGGATGGAAAGAACCCCGCCCGAGATGCAAATGATCTCGGAGGGGTCCCTCCCATCCCCCTGGGTCATGCGAGATGGAAAAAACTATGATGAAAACGCAGGCGTCCCAATGGGTGCCGTGCGTGCAACATACTGACATGATGCCGATGCGCCAAGAATAATGCCCCGCCCCCCCGCCAAGGAAAGACAGGTGGGGAGGGGGAACTGGGCACATCGCAACCCCGGGCGGAAGAGACCAAAGAACAGGGACCCACCAATGCTTGGGTTGGGTGAGCCATGGGGATGGATAAATCATTGAAAATCACGATTAGGACTGTTATAATCAAAACAGGGGGATAAACAATAATGGCCTGTTGTCAAATGAAGTCTGGGGAAGGATATCAATGGTCAAAGTTGGGTAAAAAGGATGCCAACATATAAGTAGTCTCAGAGAATTAATCACTGAGCAAATAAGAAAAGGAAATAGGGTTCAATAGGTCACCAAAGGGGAATGGGTGTCTTCCACCCTGGTAATTTGTAAAGAAAAGGCAGGTGATCCATTGAGACCCATAAATGCCATACCCATGCCTCCATCCCTGATACATTGAAAATGAAAAGAGAAAATGGGCTGTGGGACTTTAAATGAGGCATGGATGGGCGTAGGAAAAAGTCTAGGATATCAAAAATGAGTAGACATCACTGTCCCGTTGGGGAATAGTCTGTAGCCATGTATACATGCTGCATAGTCAGTCTAAAGAATGGAGATCAAGGCATGGATATAAATATAAAAATGTATTGTATCATGGTAAAAGTACACATGGATCATGCAAACAAAGGCATAATGTAAATAGGGGTTATCACAAAGACATGATCAAAATTCACTGTTGAGACATGGCTGAAGCAAGTAATGACAGTTAAATGGACATACAGAAACTGAAAATGATTATCCGGTTCAAAAGTCAAGAATACACTTAATAGATTCATAGTTGGGCAAGCTTTACTTGACATTCCAGAGCATGGACTCATGGATGGGCATGGGGAAAAGGGTCTAAGATATCAAAAATTGGTAAACATCACTGTCCCGTTGGGGAGTGGTCTGTAGCCAGGTATACATGCTGCATAGTCAGTCTAAAGAATGGAGATCTGTATCATGGTAAAAGTACACATAGATCATGCAAACAAAGGCATAATGTAAATAGAAGTTATCACATAGACATAATCGCAATTCATTGTTGAGACATGGCTGGAGCAAGTAGTGACAGTTAAATGGACATACAGAAACAGTGAAATTAATTATCCAATTGAAATGTCAAGAATACACTTTGTAGATTCGTGGTTGGGCAGGCTTTACTTGGCATCCCTGAGCATGGACTCGACGCGTTTCTTGGCGTTTAAAGCCAGTCATCAGGAGTGGGGTGCATGTCATTTGACTAAAAGGGGAGATGGATAGACAGGTCAAATAAAGTCTTGAAAAAATTATGTCATGTTTGAAACAGAATAAGGTAGTCTGATACGTTACCAATGGCAAAACCCAGAATGGGGTTGTCCCAAGCATTTGAAATATGGCGTAGAGTGGTGGTCCTGGATACAGTGTCTCACCCGGGGCTGAGGCGGGGAAGGCCCCCCAATAAACACTTCAACGGCCACTCGATCAAAAGAGAAGATGGCATGGGACATCCATCAAGGAGAAACCCGGACAGCCACGGCACAGCACCAAACTGACGGAGAGGCACAGACAGGGTGCAAGGGCAGAATGCTGGTGAAGGGATGGAGAAATGCAAATGAGCAATGAGTGAAAAAGAAGGTTGAATGGTTTGAGAACCAAAATTAGAGTGTGATTGGGGGAAGGGAGGGGAAGGAAAAACAAAAAACAAAAAGGGAGCAAAGGAAGAGGGGAGTGAATATGTAAATGATGTGCTGGTGGATGCCTAATGGGAATAATGTGTAATGGGTGCTGGGAGAAATTGAACAAAAAAGGGGGTTAATGATAAAACATGACTGAAAGGGTTAACAGCCAAAGTTGGCAAATCAACTGAGTGTTGGTGTAAATAAATCTGGTTTGAGAAAAAGCCAAACCAAATCCCCAAAAATGCTAAATAGCGATGAAATGAAATGTGTGTTTGAAGCAGTGTGAGCAAAGTGTAAGGCAAAAATGTAGAAAAGCAGGTAAAAAGAGTATATATGTAAAGAATACTATGTGAATCCTGAAATAAAGATTGGAAATTACCTTGAAGTGTAGAGAAAGAAAGAAACTGGAACCTCTCATCAGATGGATGTCTGTGAAGTGAAGCTTCCCCAGGTGGCTACCGGATAAATGTCCACAGTAAGGGGCGTATCTCCGCCAGCATCATGTGACGCATGAGCCAGGTGTGGGGATGGAAAGAACCCCGCCCGAGATGCAAATGATCTCGGAGGGGTCCCTCCCATCCCCCTGGGTCATGCGAGATGGAAAAAACTATGATGAAAACGCAGGCGTCCCAATGGGTGCCGTGCGTGCAACATACTGACATGATGCCGATGCGCCAAGAATAATGCCCCGCCCCCCCGCCAAGGAAAGGCAGGTGGGGAGGGGGAACTGGGCGCATCTCAACCCCGGGCGGAAGAGACCAAAGAACAGGGACCCACCAATGCTTGGGTTGGGTGAGCCATGGGGATGGATAAATCATTGAAAATCACGATTAGGACTGTTATAATCAAAACAGGGGGATAAACAATAATGGCCTGTTGTCAAATGAAGTCTGGGGAAGGATATCAATGGTCAAAGTTGGGTAAAAAGGATGCCAACATATAAGTAGTCTCAGAGAATTAATCACTGAGCAAATGAGAAAAGGAAATAGGGTTCAATAGGTCACCAAAGGGGAATGGGTGTCTTCCACCCTGGTAATTTGTAAAGAAAAGGCAGGTGATCCATTGAGACCCATAAATGCCATACCCATGCCTCCATCCCTGATACATTGAAAATGAAAAGAGAAAATGGGCTGTGGGACTTTAAATGAGGCATGGATGGGCGTAGGAAAAAGTCTAGGATATCAAAAATGAGTAGACATCACTGTCCCGTTGGGGAATAGTCTGTAGCCATGTATACATGCTGCATAGTCAGTCTAAAGAATGGAGATCAAGGCATGGATATAAATATAAAAATGTATTGTATCATGGTAAAAGTACACATGGATCATGCAAACAAAGGCATAATGTAAATAGGGGTTATCACAAAGACATGATCAAAATTCACTGTTGAGACATGGCTGAAGCAAGTAATGACAGTTAAATGGACATACAGAAACAGTGAAAATGATTATCCGGTTAAAAAGTCAAGAATACACTTAATAGATTCATAGTTGGGCAAGCTTTACTTGACATTCCAGAGCATGGACTCATGGATGGGCATGGGGAAAAGGGTCTAAGATATCAAAAATTGGTAAACATCACTGTCCCGTTGGGGAGTGGTCTGTAGCCAGGTATACATGCTGCATAGTCAGTCTAAAGAATGGAGATCTGTATCATGGTAAAAGTACACATAGATCATGCAAACAAAGGCATAATGTAAATAGAAGTTATCACATAGACATAATCGCAATTCATTGTTGAGACATGGCTGGAGCAAGTAGTGACAGTTAAATGGACATACAGAAACAGTGAAATTAATTATCCAATTGAAATGTCAAGAATACACTTTGTAGATTCGTAGTTGGGCAGGCTTTACTTGGCATCCCTGAGCATGGACTCGACGCGTTTCTTGGCGTTTAAAGCCAGTCATCAGGAGTGGGGTGCATGTCATTTGACTAAAAGGGGAGATGGATAGACAGGTCAAATAAAGTCTTGAAAAAATTATGTCATGTTTGAAACAGAATAAGGTAGTCTGATACGTTACCAATGGCAAAACCCAGAATGGGGTTGTCCCAAGCATTTGAAATATGGCGTAGAGTGGTGGTCCTGGATACAGTGTCTCACCCGGGGCTGAGGCGGGGAAGGCCCCCCAATAAACACTTCAACGGCCACTCGATCAAAAGAGAAGATGGCATGGGACATCCATCAAGGAGAAACCCGGACAGCCACGGCACAGCACCAAACTGACGGAGAGGCACAGACAGGGTGCAAAGGCAGAATGCTGGTGAAGGGATGGAGAAATGCAAATGAGCAATGAGTGAAAAAGAAGGTTGAATGGTTTGAGAACCAAAATTAGAGTGTGATTGGGGGAAGGGAGGGGAAGGAAAAACAAAAAACAAAAAGGGAGCAAAGGAAGAGGGGAGTGAATATGTAAATGATGTGCTGGTGGATGCCTAATGGGAATAATGTGTAATGGGTGCTGGGAGAAATTGAACAAAAAAGGGGGTTAATGATAAAACATGACTGAAAGGGTTAACAGCCAAAGTTGGCAAATCAACTGAGTGTTGGTGTAAATAAATCTGGTTTGAGAAAAAGCCAAACCAAATCCCCAAAAATGCTAAATAGCGATGAAATGAAATGTGTGTTTGAAGCAGTGTGAGCAAAGTGTAAGGCAAAATGTAGAAAAGCAGGTAAAAAGAGTATATATGTAAAGAATACTATGTGAATCCTGAAATAAAGATTGGAAATTACCTTGAAGTTTAGAGAAAGAAAGAAACTGGAACCTCTCATCAGATGGATGTCTGTGAAGTGAAGCTCCCCAGGTGGCTACCGGATAAATGTCCACAGTAAGGGGCGTATCTCCGCCAGCATCATGTGACGCATGAGCCAGGTGTGGGGATGGAAAGAACCCCGCCCGAGATGCAAATGATCTCGGAGGGGTCCCTCCCATCCCCCTGGGTCATGCGAGATGGACCACCACTCTACGCCATATTTCAAATGCTTGGGACAACCCCATTCTGGGTTTTGCCATTGGTAACGTATCAGACTACCTTATTCTGTTTCAAACATGACATAATTTTTTCAAGACTTTATTTGACCTGTCTATCCATCTCCCCTTTTAGTCAAATGACATGCACCCCACTCCTGATGACTGGCTTTAAACGCCAAGAAACGCGTCGAGTCCATGCTCAGGGATGCCAAGTAAAGCCTGCCCAACTACGAATCTACAAAGTGTATTCTTGACATTTCAATTGGATAATTAATTTCACTGTTTCTGTATGTCCATTTAACTGTCACTACTTGCTCCAGCCATGTCTCAACAATGAATTGCGATTATGTCTATGTGATAACTTCTATTTACATTATGCCTTTGTTTGCATGATCTATGTGTACTTTTACCATGATACAGATCTCCATTCTTTAGACTGACTATGCAGCATGTATACCTGGCTACAGACCACTCCCCAACGGGACAGTGATGTTTACCAATTTTTGATATCTTAGACCCTTTTCCCCATGCCCATCCATGAGTCCATGCTCTGGAATGTCAAGTAAAGCTTGCCCAACTATGAATCTATTAAGTGTATTCTTGACTTTTTAACCGGATAATCATTTTCACTGTTTCTGTATGTCCATTTAACTGTCATTACTTGCTTCAGCCATGTCTCAACAGTGAATTTTGATCATGTCTTTGTGATAACCCCTATTTACATTATGCCTTTGTTTGCATGATCCATGTGTACTTTTACCATGATACAATACATTTTTATATTTATATCCATGCCTTGATCTCCATTCTTTAGACTGACTATGCAGCATGTATACATGGCTACAGACTATTCCCCAACGGGACAGTGATGTCTACTCATTTTTGATATCCTAGACTTTTTCCTACGCCCATCCATGCCTCATTTAAAGTCCCACAGCCCATTTTCTCTTTTCATTTTCAATGTATCAGGGATGGAGGCATGGGTATGGCATTTATGGGTCTCAATGGATCACCTGCCTTTTCTTTATAGGTAGGGAGAGTGTCAGTGTGTTTTACTGTACGAATCCTTGTTTCTAGGGACAGGGAAGGACAGTGAGGGAAATTCTCCTTGTGCTATAGTGTGCTTTAAAAAAACATTTTTTCTAGGGACAGAAAACTATAGGTAGGGAGAGTGTCAGTGTGTTTTACTGTACGAATCCTTGTTTCTAGGGACAGGGAAGGACAGTGAGGGAAATTCTCCTTGTGCTATAGTGTTCTTTAAAAAAACCTTTTTTCTAGGGACAGAAAACTATAGGTAGGGAGAGTGTCAGTGTGTTTTACTGTACGAATCCTTGTTTCTAGGGACAGGGAAGGACAGTGAGGGAAATTCTCCTTGTGCTATAGTGTGCTTTAAAAAAAACTTTTTTCTAGGGACAGAAAACTATAGGTAGGGAGAGTGTCAGTGTGTTTTACTGTACGAATCCTTGTTTCTAGGGACAGGGAAGGACAGTGAGGGAAATTCTCCTTGTGCTATAGTGTGCTTTAAAAAAACATTTTTTCTAGGGACAGAAAACTATAGGTAGGGAGAGTGTCAGTGTGTTTTACTGTACGAATCCTTGTTTCTAGGGACAGGGAAGGACAGTGAGGGAAATTCTCCTTGTGCTATAGTGTGCTTTAAAAAAACCTTTTTTCTAGGGACAGAAAACTATAGGTAGGGAGAGTGTCAGTGTGTTTTACTGTACGAATCCTTGTTTCTAGGGACAGGGAAGGACAGTGAGGGAAATTCTCCTTGTGCTATAGTGTGCTTTAAAAAAACCTTTTTTCTAGGGACAGAAAACTATAGGTAGGGAGAGTGTCAGTGTGTTTTACTGTACGAATCCTTGTTTCTAGGGACAGGGAAGGACAGTGAGGGAAATTCTTCTTGTGCTATAGTGTGCTTTAAAAAAACCTTTTTTCTAGGGACAGAAAACTATAGGTAGGGAGAGTGTCAGTGTGTTTTACTGTACGAATCCTTGTTTCTAGGGACAGGGAAGGACAGTGAGGGAAATTCTCCTTGTGCTATAGTGTGCTTTAAAAAAACCTTTTTTCTAGGGACAGAAAACTATAGGTAGGGAGAGTGTCAGTGTGTTTTACTGTACGAATCCTTGTTTCTAGGGACAGGGAAGGACAGTGAGGGAAATTCTCCTTGTGCTATAGTGTGCTTTAAAAAAAACTTTTTTCTAGGGACAGAAAACTATAGGTAGGGAGAGTGTCAGTGTGTTTTACTGTACGAATCCTTGTTTCTAGGGACAGGGAAGGACAGTGAGGGAAATTCTCCTTGTGCTATAGTGTGCTTTAAAAAAACCTTTTTTCTAGGGACAGAAAACTATAGGTAGGGAGAGTGTCAGTGTGTTTTACTGTACGAATCCTTGTTTCTAGGGACAGGGAAGGACAGTGAGGGAAATTCTCCTTGTGCTATAGTGTGCTTTAAAAAAACCTTTTTTCTAGGGACAGAAAACTATAGGTAGGGAGAGTGTCAGTGTGTTTTATTGTACGAATCCTTGTTTCTAGGGACAGGGAAGGACAGTGAGGGAAATTCTCCTTGTGCTATAGTGTGCTTTAAAAAAACATTTTATCTAGGGACAGAAAACTATAGGTAGGGAGAGTGTCAGTGTGTTTTACTGTACGAATCCTTGTTTCTAGGGACAGGGAAGGACAGTGAGGTAAATTCTCCTTGTGCTATAGTGTGCTTTAAAAAAACATTTTTTCTAGGGACAGAAAACTATAGGTAGGGAGAGTGTCAGTGTGTTTTACTGTGCGAATCCTTGTTTCTAGGGACAGGGAAGGACAGTGAGGGAAATTCTCCTTGTGCTATAGTGTGCTTTAAAAAAACATTTTTTCTAGGGACAGAAAACTATAGGTAGGGAGAGTGTCAGTGTGTTTTACTGTACGAATCCTTGTTTCTAGGGACAGGGAAGGACAGTGAGGGAAATTCTCCTTGTGCTATAGTGTGCTTTAAAAAAAACTTTTTTCTAGGGACAGAAAACTATAGGTAGGGAGAGTGTCAGTGTGTTTTACTGTACGAATCCTTGTTTCTAGGGACAGGGAAGGACAGTGAGGGAAATTCTCCTTGTGCTATAGTGTGCTTTAAAAAAAACTTTTTTCTAGGGACAGAAAACTATAGGTAGGGAGAGTGTCAGTGTGTTTTACTGTACGAATCCTTGTTTCTAGGGACAGGGAAGGACAGTGAGGGAAATTCTCCTTGTGCTATAGTGTGCTAAAGCATTCCTCATCAACCATCTTTGAAATCCTTGTTTTTTGGACAGTCAGGGAAATTGTCGTTGTGCTATTCTGTGCAAAAGAAATCATCCTCAACCATATTTAGAAATCCTTAAGTAAAGGGACAGAGAAGGACACCTGAAGGTAGCCCTTATTGCTTTTTTCCCATCTCCCTGCAGGCCATCTATTAGAATGTCTGGAAGGCAAACAAGGAGAGGCAGACAGTCAGGAGGCAATAAAAGAGGGCAAGCAGGCTCTGTGTCTGGGGACAACAGTGCTGGTCGTGGACGCGGTGCATTGTCATCAGCACATGGCCATGGGACACGCTTGTCCTTCTTTTCGGCAGCTGGACATGTTGAGCCACATCATGCCGAAGACTTGGTAGAGTGGATGACCAAGCCCTCCTCCTCCTCCTCATCCTCTCTCACCCAGGCTCAGGGTACTGGCAAAGCAGCTGCCAAAGCGTCCTCTTCCCTGGTATCAATGTCAGACTCATCATCAGTCACTCCTTCCCTAGACCCACCATGTCCTCCTCCTGAGGAGTCCCCCGAACTGTTTGAGCACAGTGTTGGGTACATGCTCCAGGAGGATGCCCAGCGTTTCGAAGGGTCTGATGATGAAACCCAGCTACAGGAAGGCAGTAGCGTGAGAGCAGACAGAGGGGATGCTCAAGAAGGACACCAATCTGGCAGTCATGTTCCAGCAGCTGCAGCATACTGCCAGATTGGCTCCAGTGATGAGGAGGGAGGGGATGATGAGGTCACTGACTCCACGTGGGTGCCTAATAGGAGAGAGGAGGAGGAGGAGGATGAGGAGGAGGCACATCTCCAACGAGGCAGGATGCCCTTTGGTGGCCAGCGTAAGGGCAGTACACCGACGGAATCACACCGCAGAGCTCCGCCTGTGCAGGGCGCTGCCTCTGCCCGTCATTCAAAAAGTTCTTTGGTGTGGGCCTTTTTTGAGGCTAGTGCATCAGATCGCACAGCTGCTGTTTGCAACATATGTCTCAAGCGTATATCGCGTGGCCAAAACATCAGCCGCTTGGGTACCACATGCCTGACCAGACATATGTTGACCTGCCATGCAGCTCGTTGGCAAGCCTACCTCAAAGACCCACACCAAAGAACAAAGCGGACCTCTCCTTGCACCGCATCAGCTGGGATCTCCAACCCCACTATAACTTCAGTCCTCTCTGAAACATGCACTGAGAGGAATGAAGGTGTAGAATTAGGTGTGTCACAGCCAAGTACTTGCGGCCACTCTGCTAGCAGTACACCGACGTCCGATTCTAGCAGGCAAATTTCCCTGCCCCAGCTGCTGGACCGTCGAAAGAAGTTCACTCCCAGCCATCCACATGCCCAGCGGTTGAATGCTAGCTTGGCTAAATTGCTAGCGCTTCAACTGCTGCCTTTTCAGTTGGTAGACTCGGCCCCCTTCCGTGAGTTTGTGCAATGTGCGGTTCCTCAGTGGCAGGTTCCCAAACGCCACTTTTTCTCACGGAAGGCTATTCCGGCTCTCTACCGGCATGTGGAAGGCAATGTCTTGGCCTCGCTGGACAGGGCGGTCAGCGGTAAGGTGCATATTACCGCTGACTCATGGTCCAGCAGGCATGGACAGGGACGTTACCTTTCTTTCACGGCCCATTGGGTCACTCTTTTGGCAGCTGGGAAGGATGCAGGACAAGGTGCAGTAGTGTTGGAGGTTGTTCCACCGCCACGCCTCCAAAATGCTACTACTGGTTGTGACACACCTCTCTCCTCCACCCCCTCCTCTTTTTCTTCCTCCATGGCCTCTTCCTGTGGTTTGTCCTCTGAACCAGCGGTGCTCCGTAGCCGTTCAAGGGGCTACGCAAGTACGCAGGCAAAAAGATGCCATGCCGTGCTTGCGCTGGTGTGTTTGGGGGACAGAAGCCACACTGGGGCAGAGGTCCTGTCTGCTCTGCAGGGCCAGGCCGAGAGGTGGTTGACGCCACGCCAGCTTAAGCCAGGAATGGTGGTTTGCGACAATGGCACCAACCTCCTCTCCGCCCTCCGACAGGGACAACTGACCCATGTGCCCTGTGTGGCTCACGTCCTTAACCTGGTGGTGCAGCGGTTCTTGGGCAGGTACCCGGGCTTACAGGATGTCCTGAGGCAGGCCAGGAAAGTCTGTGTGCATTTCCGCAGATCTTATAATGCCAGTGCTCGCCTGGCTGAGCTGCAAAAGGAGTTGAACCTGCCCAAGAATCGCCTTATATGTGACATGCCCACCAGGTGGAACTCAACGTTGGCCATGCTGCAGCGGCTGCACATGCAGCAGAGGGCCATCAATGAGTACCTGTGCGACTATGGCACCAGGACAGGGTCAGGGGAGCTTGGTTTTTTTTCTCCACGCCAGTGGGGCATGATCAGGGATGCATGCACTGTCCTGGCACCATTTGAGGAGGCCACGAGGATGGTGAGCAGTGACAGTGCATGCATCAGTGACACTGTACCTCTTGTCCACCTGTTGGAGCACACGCTGCGTGGAATAATGGACAGGGCACTTGAGGCAGAACAGAGGCAGGAAGAGGAGGACTTCCTTGCCTCTCAAGGCCCCCTTTACCCAGACAGTGTTCCTTCTGTCCCACCCATCGCACAGGAAGAGGAGGAGGAGGAGGAGGAGGAGGAGGATTGTGTCAGCATGGAGGTGGAGGCTGGCACTCAGCATCATCAGCAGCAGTCTTTTAGGGATGATTTACAGTCCCAAGAAACCAGTGGACTTGTACGTGGCTGGGAGGAGGTGGCTGCGGATCATGTCGTCCTTAGTGACCCAGAGGACTCCGGAGCGAATGCCTCAGCAAACCTACGCTGCATGGCCTCCCTGATCCTGCAAAGTCTGCCATTACTGGCATTACTGGCTGGCCACTCTCCTTGATCCACGGTACAAGGGTAAGGTTGCGGACCTTATGTTACCGTCGCAGAGGGAGCAGAGGATGAGACAACTCCGGGAGGCCTTGCAGAAAGGTCTGTGCAACGCGTTCCCAGAGACTGGGAGGTTACAAACTCCTGGTCCTGGACAACGAGTTGCTGAGGCTTCGGCCAGTCAAAGAAGGAGCGGTGGGGAAGGTGGCCGTCTGACCGATGCGTTCAGACAATTCTTTAGTCCGCAGCCCCAAAGTATGATCGGTTCCAGCAACCATCGCCAGCGTCTGATAAACATGGTGCAGGAATATCTAGGGGCAAGGTCAGACTTGGACACCTTCCCCACCGAAAATCCTCTGGCTTACTGGGTCTTGAGGATGGATCACTGGCCAGAGCTTGCACAGTATGTAATTGAGCTACTGGCCTGTCCTGCATCCAGCGTTCTTTCGGAACGCACATTCAGTGCTGCTGGAGGATTTGTCACGGATCACAGGGTGCGCCTGTCCACCGACTCGGTTGATCGACTGACTTTCATCAAGATGAACCAGTCTTGGATCACCACCAGCTACCACACACCTGATGCTGATATAACAGACTAATTGATTTTAACATGTCACATCCCTTCAAGACTGATGCTGATGCTGAGTGCCTGTGCTGTTATGTTGACTGGCTATCCTCCTCCTCCGAGTCCTCAATGATACGATTGATGATGATAGCTTGGAAGATCATTTTTGTTTATGGGTGCCGCCACCAGTGGCTAAGGCCCAATTTTTCAGCCCCTGTTTTACAGGGGCGTGTAATTACAATTTTTTTAGCAATAATTTGCCATAGGGCTCTTTGCTGTGCTCCAAGTACAGTATCTGTGAGGGGTTGGAGTGTTGTGGCACCAGTGCCTAAGGCCCAATTTTTCAGCCCCTGTTTAACAGGGGCGTGTCATTACAATTTTTGAAGCAATACTTTGCAACAGGGCTCATTGCTGTGCTCCAAGTACAGTATCTGTGAGGGGTTGTAGTGTTGTGCCACCAGTGCCTAAGGCCCAATTTTTCAGCCCCTGTTCAACAGGGGCATGTAATTACAATTCTTGATCTAATAATTCACAGCAGGGCCCATTCCTGCACCCACCAAGAGTAACTCTGAGGGCTTACAGTGTTGTGGCAACGCCACCACCACCACCACCACGAAAGGCCCAATTTTTCAGCCCCTGTTCAAAAGGGGCATGTAATTACAATTCTTGATCTAATAATTCACAGCAGGGCCCATTCCTGCACCCACCAAGAGTAACTCTGAGGGCTTACAGTGTTGTGGCAACGCCACCACCACCACCACCACGAAAGGCCCAATTTTTCAGCCCCTGTTCAACAGGGGCATGCAATTACAATTCTTGATCTAATAATTCACAGCAGGGCCCATTGCTGCACCCACCAAGAGTAACTGTCAGGGCTTACAGTGTTGTGGCACCAGCACCACCATCAAAGGCCCAATTTTTACTACCACTGTTCAACAATTATATGTAATTACAATTCCTGATATAATAGTTGACAGCAGGGCGTTCCAGCACCAACCAAGAGTAACTGTGAGTGCTTACAGTGTTGTGCAAACACCAACAACTAAGGGGCCTATTTCTGCAGAGTATATACGGCAGATCCCTACTTTCAAACATCCAACTTACAAACGACTCCTACTTGCAAACGCAAGAAGACAACAGGAAGTGAGAGGAAATCTACCCCTTGGAAGGAAAATTCTCTCCTGTAAGAATTAATATGGGAGAAAGGTGTCTCCTCTGTACTGATGCTTTATCAGCAATCCTTGTTTCAAGAAAAACACCACATTTCAAAAACAGTTGTCATTGGGACGGAAAGTGAGGTGAAATGTTCTGAACAGGGGCACAGACAGCAAAACAAATGTTACAGGGGTGATAACCCTTACCTATGTTTTCCAAAAAGTTTAAAAATAGATTTTTGGGCTGGAGCTACACTTAAACAATGTACCTGTTCAAAATTACAAACAGATTCTACATAAGAACAAACCTACAGTCCCTGTCTTGTATGCACCGCCTGTATACGGCTGTTCAGAGTATATAGGGCCTTTTTTATTTTATGTGCGGGGTTCCCCTTAATATCCATACAAGACCCAAAGGGGCTGGTAATGGGCTGGGGTAGGGGGGGGGGGGGGGTCATGGGGTAGCTTTGCCATTTTTCTTAAAGATTTTCATCCATATTACCGGGACCAGACATTACATTAAAGCCGCAAGCAGTTTTAAATGGCTTTTTTTTCCTTTAGAAGTGTCATTTTGTGCAGGGACAGTTCTAAACACGGGAAACACGTGGCACTTCACAGGCATACTTTAGACACCCCCCAGGTACGATATTTAAAGGAATATTTGACTTTTTTTTTTCACTTTATGCATCATTAAAATGACTGCTCCCGAAAAACGACCGTTTTTAAAACTTCTTTTTGCATTGATACATGTCCCCTGGTGCACAACCCGGGTTCCCAAACCCTTTTTAGGACAATAACATGCATAATAGTTGTTATAATTAGCACTTTAGAATTTGAACGTTCGCATCCATTGTATTTAATAGGGTTCTAATGTTCGTACGAACTTTCGGTCCGTTCGCGGGTTCTGGTGCGAACCGAACCCGGGGGTGTTCGGCTCATCACTAGTCCAGACCAAGGATCAATTAAAGAAAAAACTGCTGTGGAGTACAGACTGTGTAAAGCAGGCAAGTTAAGACCAAGCAGTGTAGTATGAAAAAAGTTTAATGAAAAATTGTTTTAAAATTATATATGGAATAATATCCATGTATATTTTTTCAAACCTTCCACAATCCCGATGGTTGCCCAGGGTGATGGAGGATCCCCAATAGATCTTCTGACATGTATTGGTTGATGTGGCACCCACTTATGTATCCAGTGAGGTAAGTGGTGTCGTGTTTGTTAAAGAAACTTTAGTGTATCACTCCACAGCTGTTTTTTCTTTAATGGCTGGAAAATGCCTGGGAAGTGTGGTCATCCATAGACTTACTATGGGGCTCCCATTGTTGGCTGCCTCTCCTACACACTCAAGCCGCTGGTGACAGGTCAGCCTGGGACCGGAAAAGAGCGACTGCAGAATAGGTAAGTATAGCAATCTTTACTTTACAGGGTTAGCTAGATTAGGCTTAGAATGGGAGTGGGAGTAGGTTTGGAGTTCATTAGCTTTTGCCTATACTTCTACTTTAATGTAAAATCATCTTTAAAGGAGAAATACAGCCAAAGCTTGTTTGGCTGTACTTCTCCCGTGATTCACAGGAGTGCAGTTTATTCTGCACTGCTGTGACCCATTTTTGGTAGACAGCTGTCGGCTGACTTCACAGAGCCGGTCCAGGCTCGGCAAAGACCACGACCATATGGTCGGGATCCACCCAGGATCCACCCAGGAGCCTGGACCGGCACTGGACTAAACCTCTCAGCAAGCCGCTGAGAGGCTGAGCCGGCCGCTCCCGCCCCCTCCACAGCCCAGCACTCCAGTGAGCATGGGGGAGGGGGGGGCAAAGCAGAGAGCCAGTGACTGACAGTCACCAACTCTCTGCTCAGGGAGCTGTGAGAACTGAGCAATTGGCGGTGATTAAACGCTTGGTTCTCAGTGTTAAAGCTGGACCAATGCTGAATCAACTTAGGTAAGTACTGTATGACTCCAAAATAAGAACTAATCCCATACTTCTCTTTTAATCATACAATTAAGCAAAGTATATAGGCCTATCATACTCCCACTTACATGGACTATGAAGAAATAATTTGCACAAAGCAAATGTATAAACCTGCTGATGCCTTTTCACCACTGCTTTCTATCAGTTGATAATAAAAAAGAAATTGAAATGTTAAATTAAATGTTTAGTGTAATATAACAGCTCTTAGTATATTTATGTTTAAAACTCTGTACAGAAGAATAAAAAAGAATAAAAAAGAGGGACAAGTAGGGAAGAAATATAGATGAATTTGGTTCTAAAGCTGGACAGTTCTGAGCTATAAGCAACCAGATACAATAAGTGTTTTTGATTACATCTATCTATACAGGAAAAACATTTTTTTTTAATATGCTTTCATATAACAAACCTGTACATAGGATGTTGTGAAACTATTGGGCTGCTGCACTGTAGATACAGAGGCATGTCTAATTTTATGTAACACAATCTGATTTGTTCCAGCAATACTGATTGAATGAAAGTATCAATCTGCTGGGCTCCCTTACCAGACATTGCCATGTTTGCTTTTGGCAGATCAAAATGCAATGCCAGTTAAAAATAGCTCCATAGCCTATAAGATTTCCTGTTTGCAGATACACTTAATTTAGTAGAATTGTGTCCGGGAAAATTATTATTGCCAGTAGTACTGGTAAGATTTAATTGTCTCCAGTTTGTTTTGCAAGAAGATATACTGTATGTTCCAGTGTTGCTGTTTTTTTTCTTGATTGACCATCCCATGATCATGGATTTCCTTGGTAGTGAGAAGGTTGCAAAACAGAGCCAATTTTTAAATCTTTCCATCTGATAACATTTTCACCAAGTGCTTACAATGAAAACAGGCAGCTCATGAGCCTGAGGTGGCTGATACTAGACCATGTGCTGTCCAAAAAACCAAATCCATATTACTACTTAAAATAGGAGTGACAATGCCGCTGCTGGGGATGAACTGTGAATCCTAATCTTTTAACATGTTATGACTGCATTTATTGCTTCCTTGTTAAAGGCATGGAGATATGCTAGAAAGTCCTCTTTTCTGCTCAGGTATCACACTGGAAGGTTGTCTGAAACTTAATCAGTTTGTTTAGCTATTATTTTAACTACAAACAAACCTTTACAGAGGAAGTATGGCTGCTGCTATTGCTAACCTGTGGGCAGTGGTCTCAAGCCTGCTGTCGGCTGATGTCACCGAGCCGGTCCAGGCAGGGGCAAGATCGCAACTATATGGTCGGGATCCACTCCCATGCCTGGACTGGCACCCAGCTTAGGCTCTCAGCGAGCTGCTGAGAGCCTGAGCCGGCCGCTCCCACCCCTGCCACAGCTCTCCAGTGTGGGGGCGGGGGCACAGAGAGCTGGTCACCAGGGAGCTGTGAAAACCGAGCTTGGTTTGATCGCTCGGTTCTCAGTGTTGGAGCTGGCTGGGGACAGATGTAGCATCCCAAATTGCAGGAATAACTTGCCACAAATTTGTAGCAGTGTTGAATTGTAAGCCTGTTGACTTGCTGCAGATTTTCACTGGCAAGTTGTATACTTGCAGAGCACTTGAAGCACAAATTCAAGTTGACACTTTTTGAATTTGTAGCAAACTTGCATGGCAAGAGCAAAGTTGCAGTGGTGAGTCTACAGCAAGAGCTCTACAAATCACAGTGACCCCTGTGGTGGGATGACTATTGCACAACATAACTGAACCAGACTTGCAGAATGTTTGCAAAGAAAGTTGATCTGAAGTCATGCAATATGAACTTGCTGCAATTGTGAAACAAACTTGTGAAGCCTGGCAGGTCTAGCAATAAATTTTCAAACTTGCAGCTCAATTGCTCACTATCTGGGATTGGACCAATGCTGCATCCAGCTAGGTGAGTATGAATCTGCAAAAACCCAGATTTCCATACTTCTCTTTTAAAGCCATTGAATCAGTATGTCAAAGGAACTTCTTAGAATGAATTCAGCAGTAGTATTCACTGTTTTTCTTTCAGTATAAGTTTAGTTTAAAGAATATCTAATGGCAAAACCTTTTTCAGTTCTGTGTAGAGTAGGCAACGATTTACACCCCTCTTATTTGGCAATCATGTCCAGTTTGGAAGAATTTACCCTAATTCCATATTCTGGAGACATGACAGAAAATGCCTCCTATATGAGACACTAGTCAACAGAACAATTGTCTCTATTGGAAGATTTCCCCTCTATTCTGTATATTTTGTGGTGCTTATTGTTCTGCATTGAGGAGTCATCCACCTTATAGATATAGTCAACATTAATTAGTGATCTCCATGAAGTAACAGGAGGTCACCTATGGGCTCATGCCCATGGGCCATTTAGCTCATAAAGCATAGAAATCAGGCATTTTGGAAGGCACAGGTACAGCATGCAGTCTGTTGCCAGAAGCCTTTCAAAATTAATGACAGGCTGAAATACGTTGCTGTTGTAAGCTGGTCCAAGCGGTACTCGTGTTTAAGGGCTATATGCATACAGTGATTTATGGGACAGTATACAGGTTCTACAGCTGTCACATATTTCAGCCTGTAATTGATTTTAAAATACTACTGGCAGTGGGCAGTTTGCTGCACTTGTGTCTCCTGGGGAACAAGTGCTTGAATGCATAGGGCCCTAAATGTGAGTACTGCTTGGAACAGCATCCAGCTGCATATTTTAGCCTGCCATTGATTTGCTGCTGGCACCAGTCTGTACGCTGCACCTTTGCCCCTCAAAAAATGCCCATTGCTTATGCTGTATGAGTCAAATGATCCATGTGTAAGAGCCATAATGAAAATAAATACAGGGACTCCTCTTGATGACCTCATTCTGAAAATGCTTGGTGCCCAGCTGTCACTTTTACACCACTGGATCAGTATTACAGCCAGAAAACCATTATTTTTTTTAAGGAGAGGTCACTTATGGTACCCTCCATTCTTACAAACTACAGACTACTTTTAAGGGTCGTAAACTGCAGTATTGGATATCACCATCGGTACCTCTGCAGGTTAATACTGGTGTTGCAACTCATCAGTTCAGCTATAAGAAGGCTCTATGAACATTCTTAGATTTTAATAGACAGCCATAGTCCATGATGGAAGAAATACAACAGAAAGTCACTATTACATAAGAGAACCCTGTAGAACAAAGAGGAGCTGGGTGTAGGCAGGTGCAGTTTATCCTCCCCTCTGTAGGTGGCGCTGCTTAGCTGGCCACTGTACAGAGGGAATAGAGGTTGAACGGAGCCTTTGTTCCTCTGAAGTCTACACAGGTGTCATCTGGAGAGCAGCTGTCTGACTGGATGCTTTAACACTGGTTGACCTCGTTGGCCATCTTTAGTAAGGGCAAATATAATAAATAGCCCTGGCCCATTGCAGTAGGTGCACATTTTGCAAAGTGGATAGGGTAGGGACAGAATCCATGCTTTTTTGGGACAGTGTATTTGGCATTAGGGAGAGGTTCCTGTCGAGGAGGAACAGAGCAGGATACCACTGCTGGCTCCACTATCAGACTCTAGAGAGCTGGTACAAGGCTCTTTCTATCAGTTTATTAAGTGCACCTGCACTGCTGCTCTGCCTATCAGCCACCCTCTTCACTCATATGCTGCTCTGGTAACATAAGCACTATTAAAATGCCATCTTGGACAGAACATTGGCTAAGTGGTTAACACTTTCACCTAGTAGCATTAGGGTTGTTGGTTTGAATCCCAACCAAGGCACTACCTGCCTGGAGTTTGCATGTTCTCCCTGTGTCTGTTTGGGCTTCTTCTGGGTACTCCAGTTTCCTCCCCACTCTCCAAAGACAAGCTAGTAGGTTAATTGGCTCCTGTCTAAATTGGCCCTAGTATGTGTATGTATGAATGTGAGTTCAGTACTGTTCCTTAGATTATAAGCTCCTTAAGGGCAGGGACTGATGTGAATGTATAATAAATATAAGTATAAATTCATGGTGCTTTATAAGTACCTGTAATAAATACATAAATCCCAGCTGCTGGGACTGTGTTATAGGACCGCCAACATAGCTGAGAACTGCTGTACTTGAGTTGTTTGTGGTATCAAGTCGCTGGTGCCATATTATTTGGGACTAATGAGTAAGCACCTTGCCACTGTCCTCAATGTGTTATTTGTTATTTCTAATTAACCACCTTCCTTGGTCTTTGTGTTCCTTTACCCCATCTTGGGTACCAGTCAATTCTTCTCACCCACAATGGACTGCTCTAAATTTCTGCATAAAGAAAGTCTGATAGTGGGATTCACACAAGTAAGAGAATCAGTTTAAAATATGTTTATTATTTGTATTCTTGTGAATGTAATATTTTACCATGCAAGCTAATGTGTGGTAATGAAACAAAAATGTTTATTTCATTTTCACCTTATAATTAATTTAGTATGTAGCTTATTCTCAATATTGATCACTAACCATCCCAACAGGTATAGTTCAATAAAACTGTAGAAAAAAAAATTGTGTGTACTTGGAATAATAATGGCAAACTTTAAACAACTAGCCTATGCAAATCATTTGGCTGCAAGCAACTCCTTTTTCCCTTATGTGTATGATGGCATCTGAAGAGTGCTTCTCCATTATACACTCTGTTTTGTCTGCTAACACTGTAAAATTCAATATACACATATGGTAACATACTTACACACACAACCTGTTTGATAGCTCTGCACATTTTCAGGAAGGCCAGGGATTCTGACTCAAGAATTTCTCCTTGTTGTTGTTGGAGCTCAGCAGCTGACTCACTGCTGTTGCAGCTCTATAGAGGTCTGTCAGCTTGTTCTCCATGGCCACCTATCTCGTCCGAGTTTCTGAGTGATACAAAGGTTTGCTACATACAGTGATGGTAATTAGAGAAGCCTTTAAAACCTTAGTCAGTGGTCCTCTATTCAGATGGCCACAATTTCACCATTGGTAGAAAAACAAATGAGGCTAACTGTGACTCAGGCTTGCAATTATTACAGGGAACTGTGAGAAACCCTGATTTATATGTGTGAGATGATTACATCTTAAAATGGGATTCCACCCGCATTTTTTTTTTTTAAAGTCAGCAGCTACAAACACTGTAGCTGCTGACTTTTAATAAGGACACTTACCTGTCCTATTCACCCGCGATGATGGCCCCCCTGATGCCGATCCCTCGATCACTGCAGGTCCCGCGCTGCCATCCTCACGGCTTCACTGCCCGTTTCCTACTGTGCATGCGTGAGTCTCGCACCGATTTGTGAATGGGCGGCTGCTCTCTGGGATTACACACAGTTCCCAGAAGGCAGCGCGACCCACCGCGGATAAGGAAGAGGCAGATTAGGGACTTCCGCATAGCAACCGCTATTTCGGGTGGGTAACATTTTTTATTTTATTTTTTTATAGTTTTTTTTTAAAAAAATTTTTGCTGCATTTTGGTGTAATTTTATTTTTTATGGTGGAACTCCACTTCCTTCTATTTTTTAATTATTTCAGTTATGTACATTTCTGGAAGACATTTTAAAATGCCACCCCTTATGATCATAGATCTTTGTAGGCTGTCTGCTGTGGCTTGGGATCATTTCCCTTCGGTTGGGTTCATGTACAGGTATATGGACACTAAAGACCATCAGAAGATGCCTGTCAGTACTGTGTTGTTCAAAGGATTTTCGCAGGACACGGTCCCAATGAACTACTTTGTACAGTGACCAACAAAAAAGCTAAGAGCTTGTGCACATAGTGGAACTGCTGCTTGTAAGGTCCAATAAATGCTGTAAGCAGTTGGTGGGGGTGGAGTTTATTCAAATGCATTGAGTGTATTGTGATCCAGGTGGGGCTCAAACTGCTTTAAAACATGAAGTTTAAAATGAAGGTGTATCTAAATTCAAAACAATTTATTTTCATATTGTATAGAATAGAGAGGTCAAAGAAGAATTACAGGTATGGTATTTTACATAGTTTCATTGGTCCAGCTTGGACCACTGTAACTATTGTGAGGGGGGGGGGGGAATAGCTCAGCAGCAGGTGTGTATGACAACCTGGCTGAGTTCACTACACAAAAATTAGGCACAGCAAACGGTAGTGAAGGTGAAAAAACAAAGGTGTTGTTTATTTACATTATGTAACAGCAAAACAAAGAGAAACATGAAAATAAATCCTTTCCAACTTGGCCACTTACTACACACACAGGTTCCCTATCTGTCAACTAGGTGCAGCCCTGTTTTAGAGGTTTTGCCACACAGGCTTTGTCCTGCCACAGGACAGGTATCAAGCTCCCCAGTCTACATAGAACTGGTTCCAGGATGAAGCAACTCCCTAATCATGCTGGGAACTTTTGTAGAGGCCCTAATGAACCAACTTGCTTCAGCTGGGCTCATTACCTCACCACTGAAGGACTCAGTACTTCCCCCTAGTGGAAAAAAATCTGGGTATGCTGTATTTTTGGTATGGGCCCACAAAATCATGTCCATTTTCAGCTAAAAAGTTAGTGGTGCATTCTGTAACCCAAAAGGCATCCTTCGATACTGGAATGTGTAGCGTGAACAATCCGCGCTACCCCCACAATTACAAAGTGCAATAGTGCAAATGAATTTGTGTAAATAAAGATACAAAATATTTAAAAATTTAGATGAAGGTGCTGCAACTAAAAAAACAGCATCGACTGGGAAAGGAGGTCGATGCCATATAGGGAGAAACGCAGCGTCGGGTGGAGCGATAGGATCTGACCCTACCACACCCCAAGCTGACTGGCTCGAGCCGAGGCTGGTTTGTCTTTTGCTTCGTTTTTGAAATTTTGAAACTGCTGAAGCTTTGAGATGTCAGTTTGTCCAGCAATTGGAATTAAAAGACTTTTTTAAGTAACCTACTGCACTATGAAGCACTTTTTTCTCCTTTCCTAATATGCTTCCACACTATGCTCTGAGAACGATCCCACTCACATAAGGAACCTGCAGGAGATATTTTGCTGTCTCCAGACTGTCAGCGCAGGAGAGGATCGGGGGAAGGGTCTGGCCAGCTGATGATATCTGTGCTGAGCTGATTTGATCTCTGTAATAGGGATCCTACGGATCTGGTAAGCAGCCCCTGGATGACGACAGGTTTGTCGAAACGACGTAGGGAGGAGCGGCGTGCTGACGTCACCACGATACGAATCCCGGAAGCAACGGGTAGTGAGAGCCGGCCGGCCTTACACCAAACCATCGCTGTTTATATTTCAACATGCTGTAAGTGCATTTTTATTATAATAAATTTTTTTATATATTGGATTACGCTATGAAGTTTTTTCTTTTACCCTAAATGTGACTCACGGAGCTACTTGGGGACTACAGACTGGAACCTGGATGAATAGAGAGCACAGAGAGAGCCAATTAGAGTCCTTGGCGGGGATAACAGCCACCTATTCAGACCGATCTCTTTCAGGGATCAGAATTTCTGGTAAGCAGCCTGAGAGGGACAAGGTGGTGGATTCCTTTTCTGTCATATCATCACTCCTTCTATGGTGTTTCATTTTGGAAGTCACTAATACAGTTCTGAAGAGTTCGGAATATTTTTTCTTCCTTCTGGGGACTTTAAGTTACCTATGGACTATCTTTGAACTCTCTTGTGTGTCATTACCAAGGAATATAGTTATAAGTACCATCTATCACTTAGAGACGCATAGAACAACATCCTGTATTCCTTAAGTCATATTGTTCAGCACGTTATTCATAGGTGATATCACATTGTGTTTTCACAACAAATCATTTTTGTTTTTTTCACATTTAGCTGCGCAGCCTTAGTTCTTTATGGATCTGGTAAGCAGCCCTTTGTTATATCTGCTCTAGGGAAGTATTTTGATGAAGATGTCTATACACCTATCTCATCTGTCAGAGGATTAAGATCACAGTGAAGCTTCCGCAGCTGATTTGATATGGTCACTGCCTTAGTTTTCTGTTGATAATTTTTCACAGTTGATAAGAGGACTTTTTATTTGTTTATTGCATTTTTGTTTGCTGGTATTTGGTTGCGCATCTAATTTCCACTTTCCACATTCTATACTAGAATGCCCCATCTGGGGTTACAAATGCAGTTTTCTCCTTTGCCGAATCGGCTAGGGGAATCTGCCAATACCCCTTGGTCAGATCGAGTGTTGTCATGTACGGGGCTGTTCCCAGCCGGTCAATCAATTCATCTATACGTGGCATGGGGTAGGTGTCAAAAATGTTTACTCTATTCAACTGTAGATAATCGTTACAAAATCTCTAGCTCCCATCCAGTTTGGGCACTAACACAATGGGACTGGACCAGTCACTCTGGAACTCTTCTATCACATCCAATTCAGGCATTCTTTGTACTTCGCCACGTATTGCCTCCCGTCGGGCCTCTGGTATGCAATAGGGTTTTAGTTTCACCCTTTCCCCTGGCGGGGTGATAATGTCATGCTCCATCCCAGATGTTTGTCCTGGCAGCTCAGAGAAAACCTTATTGTTGCGGAGCACAAACTCTTTAACCTCCTGTCTTTGGGGTTTCGACTAGGTTACTGCTATTCCAACCTCATGAACCAAGCAATCAGATGGAGCCGGTGACAACAAAGTCTCTGCCACTAGGTATTCCCTATCTCTCCAGGCTTTCAACAGATTAATGTGATATATCTGTTCTGGCTTTCGCCTTCCTGGTTGTCTGACCCTGTAGTTCACCTCACTCAGTTTTTCAATTATCTTGAATGGGTCCTGTCATTTGGCCAGGAATTTGCTTTCAAATTTAGGGATTAGTACCAGTACCCTATCCCTGGGAAAAAGGTACGGGTCTTGGCCCCACGATTGTACACCCTTTGCTGTGCTAATTGTGCTTGGGCCAAATGTTCTTTTACGATTGGCATTACCTGTGAAAATCTATCTCGCATCTGGGCGACATACTCAATCACATCCTTGGCGATGTCCAACAGCCCTCTTGGGTGTCTCCCATAGAGTAACTCAAAGGGTGAAAAACCCGTAGAGGATTGTGTTACCTCCCTGATGGCGAACATCAAATAGGGTATTAAACAGTCCCAACCCTTTCCATCTCTATCCACCACCTTCTTTAACATTTGCTTAAGGGTTTTGTTGAACCTTTTAAAGTGGTTGTATACCCGCTGCTGCTTTTTTTTTTTTTTCATACCTGAAAGGCAAAAGGCATAATGAGCTAGTATGCACTGCATACTAGCTCATTATGAAACACTTACCTTAGAACGAGCCGTCGGGAACTTACCTGGTCCACGCTGAGGGAGATGTCATCTTGCCTCGGCGTGTCTTCCGGGTATCGCCGCCGCTGTGAGCGGCTGGAGCGGCGATGTCGTCACTCCCGCGCGTCGGCAGGGTCCGGCGGCTGCCGGGCTTTAGCCGAGAATCCCCACTGCGCATGCGCCGCTGCATTCAGCGGCTCATTGCTAGGGGAATATCTCCTAAACCATACAGGTTTAGGAGATATTCTTTTTACCTACAGGTAAGCCTTATTATAGGCTTACCTGTAGGTAAAAGTAAAAAATTAGGGTATACAACCGCTTTAACCAACCCATATGTTTGGCGGTGATACACGATAATTCAACTGTCAGCTAGGCAGAGGACAGGAGAGAGGAGGCAACTGATCACAGATTTCCATATTGTAAGCTCTAATGAGCAGGGCCCTCTGATTCCTCCTGTATTGTATTGTAATTGTACTGTCTTCCCCGATGTTGGCGCTATATAAATCCTGTATAATAATAATAATCACAGGATGACACTAAGTTATCAATACAGATAAGCATATTTATGATATGACACAGACACAGGGGAACTTATTGTTATAATACAGAGGGGATAGGAGCATTTTATAGAAGTGGCTTAACAACCACTATAACTGTGTTAAAGCCAGAATGTTCACTACTATATTTTAAAGAGGATCTGTACTGGGGAAGCTGTGCCCAAAAAAGGCAAATACTAGTCACTGGTATTTCCTGTAGGCTCTCTGATGCTGACATTGTCCCCATTATTGACTTACCATGACTTATTCTGCACTGTCTCTATGTGACGGCCATATTAGTAGAGGAGCGGAGCTTTGCTTCCTTATGCTAGAGCTGCAATTTGATGTCTTGTGATCTGATCACTGGAAATATATAAAGTGCAGCAGGAGAGGAGGAAAAAGTGAAGAACCACAAAAGCAGAAGCAGGGAGATCCTTGCACTTTGAGTTCTCAGGTACAGCTTTCTTGTCAGCAAAGAGAACAGTAAGCAACAGAGTAGTGACATCACTAAATCTCATTTAAAATCTTATGAGACCAACAGCCACTGGAACAATGCTTTAGATTCACACTGCAGATATACTGTATATACTGTGGCTAGGAACCTGTAGACATAGGAAGTGTGCTGCTTTTTTTCAGGATGAATTCAAAACAATAGAGATAAGATAGATCATCTTCACTTTTTGTGGAATTCTGAGATAAAATTATCGAGCCTGAAAACTGCTTCCATCCCGCTTCTAACACCTATACTAACTACCTTGTAGAAGAAAAATGCATATACCTACCTATTCTCAGGCCGGTCACGTGATCTCATCTTTGCCAGCCAGCTACAGGGGAGAGGAGAGAGCGTTCTGACAATGGCTTGAATACCTGAGCGGTGATGTCACCCATGAGCTTACTTTGGGCCATCCATTGTCAGTGCCCCCTCCTCTCTCCTGAAGCCCCTGCTATGTGAAAGAGTAGAGCCGATCACATGACCGGACTAGAGCAGCATGAGAATAGGTATATGTAAATGCATCTTTCTTCTACAGGGTAGTTAATATAGGTGTTAAAAGGTGGGTGGGATCAGTTTTAAGATTAGATTACGATTAGATTTAAGATTAGATTAGTCTTATTTCGGAATTCCTATGCTGTCGGAAAACCTATGATGAGGGATATATAGAGGCCAAAACATTTCATTAATTTGGGCTGGACAGATTGAGGTTAGAACTTCAATGATATTTTAAAAGCTGTTGGTATGCCTGTTGAGGAGATTTCCCCTCACTTCCTGTTCTGTCTGACAAGTGACACCTTGATGAAAGTAAGGGGAAACCTTTGCAGTGAGAACAGAAATATAAACCTGAGTTTTTCGAGTGTAGAGGAAGACCAGGGAGAGGAGGAGAAAATATAGAGAGGTGGAAGAGAGCACCACAGCTAGCCGGAATCGATTTCTGCAAAGGTGCATCAAAGTAGACCTAAGGATCCCACACCCATTCAAAAGCAGTAAACATGTTATTTATTCTTTCTTTAAGAGCTTCTATGAGTTTGACTTATTGAATTTGAGGTGTTGTTAGAGCATGTATCCGATTCCAATGAAAGGCGATCAAACATCTGGTGGCAGTAAGTATATGCAGAAGTGGTTTTCTGGCACTCTGGATGGTGAAAGACCCAGCAAGTATGTGTATGGATCAACTGATATTTTAATTTGTAAAAGAGTGTGGACAATAGATTCCACAGTTTGCCTGAATAGCCTTATCTTTGGGCAAATCTAAAATAGGTGTTAAGGCCCGTACACACGATACGAAAATCGGAAGTAAAATTTCATCCGACGAATGATCTGCCAATTTTCGGATCGTTAGTATGGTGCTTTCGACAGCCGATTACAGGTTCCTAGTTGGTTGAAGCACCTCCACAAGTGATCTCGTATGTTGAGGCTGAAAGTGTGTAGGAAGGCAGTTGTGTGGTACCAATGAAATAGAATTTTAAATTGGTCCCCCTTATAAACCATACAAAGAGAAATTCTGTGGACAGCCATCCATATTGTATTCCATTCTTCTAATGAAAATGTTGTTTCTGTTCCCATTTAGTCATATAGTTGTATTTCAGGGGTGTTTCAGATTTTGGGGTCATCAAGAGCTTATAGATGCATGAAATTAGTCCCCTACCAGTTGCACCTGTAATGCAAAACCTTTCAAAGGGAGTGAGGAGGGAAAATGTTGATCAGTGCGATAGATTGTGCAAAGTTGATTTGGAGGTAGCTGAGTAGAGCCCGCAAGTCTAACTGATATCTGTCCTGAAGGTTTGCAAAAGGTGAAAAAGATTTTGTCATCGTTTCAAGAATGTTGCCAATGTGGAAGAGGGATTTGAGTTTTCATGGTAGTATGGTAAGGTGGGTAGAGGAAGAATTTCATGGGGGAGGCCGATTCTTAAAGCGGAGCTCCGCCGAAAAAAATAAAATATTAAAAGCCAGCAGCTACAAATACTGCAGCTGCTGACTTTTAATATTAGGACACTTACCTGTCCTGGAGTCCAGCGAGGTTCCGCAGCAGAGGACGAGCAATCGCTCGTCACTCTGCTGCCCCCACCGCCATCCCCGGTGAGGGAACCAGGCAGTGAAGCGCTGCGCCGTTCTGACTGGTCCTCCTGGCCCTCCAAGTGTCTCCCAGAACACTATGGGTATTCTGCGGGAAGTGACGTGCTTCCCACAGATTTCCCACAGAGAGGACTCCCAGAAGTGGGTGCAAATACCTGTCTTAGACAGGTATCTGCACCCCCCTCCCCCCTGAAAGGTGTCAATTGTGACACCAGAGGGGGGGAGGGTTCCGATGAGTGGAATTCCACTTTAGGGTGGAGCACAGCTTTAAGTGCAGGATCCTGTAGCAACCAATAATAATTCACATTGTACAGGTCTAAAGCAAAATGGATCCGGATTGGTTACTATGGGTTACCTCCCTTAAAAATTAGCAGTCTATATTTTGGCAAGTGATCTTCATTAATTTGTCCTGATCAATGCAGCTAAATAATGCTTTCCTAAGTGCAGACAAAATTGATATATTTTTGACATTTATAAATAAAAACCTTCCAGATCAGTTTTATATTTTATAACAATAGCTAGTTCTGATGCAGAATGCAGTATTATAGAATTTCATTAAAATGTAGCAGTTTTTCTTTCAAATAAAAATAAAGTGTAACAATCCAGTTTCACACTATGAATGGCACAGGAATGGGTAGCACATTCCTATGTAATTCACATGCAATTCACCGCGATGCAATTTGAGCCCATTAATTTTGAATAGGCTAACATCTCACTGCATTGCACCAAAAGTAGTGCATGACCTAGGACCTATTTTTGGAAATGCACTGCAACCGAATCGCATGGTACTTTTGTACCATGCGATCTGTTGCAGGCATATGCACTGCATTTGCAACCTGCGTTTGGGGTGTCATTAACTTAACATTGACACCTGCTGCAGATCGCAACTGCAGTGTGTTTTAAACGTGGTGCGGGAAAGACACGCAGATCGCGGGTTTCCCGCAGCGCGTTCTAGCATGAGCCTAGCATAATACAATGTGGAGAGAAATTATCATTGCTATCTAAAACAAATGTACACCTCAAGTGGTCACAGGAAATAACATTGAACACGATGAAACAAAAAGCTTGTGGCGCTAGCAGTTATGATACACATGGGAGAGTTGAAAATTTAGGAGCCACTCTTCTTCCTCTGCATTTTACAACTGTAATTAGGGAGGCAGGCACAGATAATATACTGTAATCCTCACTGACTGCTGATCATTCTAAAACAGGCTGAGGACAGGCAACAAAGTTTACCAGATCATTAGATTTAACTTAAAGTAGAGCTCTACTTTAATAAAGAATTGCAATGCGTTAAAGTTTTATTATGCTGTAGTAAAGCCCACTAGCTATAATGCTGGCATTGATGACAGCTTAAAGCGGAGGTCCACACAAAATGGAACCTCTGCTTTTTGGAACTCCCCCCCCTCCGGTGTCACATTTGGCACCTTTCAGGGGGAGGGGGGTGCAGATACCTGTATAATACAGGTATTTTCACCCACTTCTGGGCATAGACTCCCGTGGGAGTCACGCCCCTTGTCGTCGTCATCCCCCACTGTCTTCTGGGAAACACACAGGTCCCAGAAGATAGCGGTGACCTGTTAGGACGCGCAGCGCGACTCGCGCATGCGCAGTAAAAAAACGGGAAGTGAAGCCACAACGCTTCACTTCCTGATTCCCTCACAGAGGATGGCGGCTGGGGCAGCCGAGAGCTGAGCAACTGATCAGCTTCGGCTGCCAACATCGCCGGTGTCTTGTCGAGCTTGTTCCACTATCGATATGGTTCCAAGCTCGACTGCGCAGGTGCTGCCGAACAGCTGTTAAAGCTTGGAGATTTCCGTCGGCTCGGCTTGCGCCTGCGCAGTCAAGAGGGAACCAGATCGATAGGAGGAACCATATGCTCGCCAGCTGTGGACACGCTCGCCCCCCATCCTTCATTACACATGCAGCTTTCTTCTTCACGCCGCTGTACAGCAAGGGGCGGCAGGGGGCGAATAAGATCTGATAATCTTGAGCAGTGGCATTTGTTTGTTTATAGTCGAGCCGCTATAGAGCGGCGTGTATAAACAAACTAATCGCACTGCTCAATATCATATCTCATTCGCCCCTTGCCGCCCCTTGCTCTATACTATAGAGCGGCGTGACGAAGAAAGCGCCGTGTGTAACTAAGCAACGGGAGCGAGCGCGTCAAGCTCGACTGCGCAGGCGCTGCAGAACAGCTGTTAAACATCTGCGATTTCCATCGCCTCGGATTGCGCCTGTGCAGTCCAGCTCGGAACCATACCGATAGGCGGAACTAGCTTGGCAGATCACCGTCACCCTGGACAGGTAAGTGTCCATTTATTAAAAATCAGCAGCTGCAGTATTTGTAGCTGCTGGCTTTTAATATTTATTTTTTAGGCGGACCTTCGCTTAAAGCTTGCAGTTGGCACCTTCTCACAGAAGGTATAGACATTAAAGCGTAACTCCACTTTTGTTGACAAAAAACAATCCCCTCTGGGTAATGAATGTACATTGCACGGTTTTTCTAGAGAAGTTCTGTACACCAAGTTCTGTAAAGAACACTTCCAGGTTGCCATATTGCATTGAATTTTACAGAAGATTACAACACCGCAGATTGAAAAGGAAATTTCATGTTTAAATACAATAAATGATAGGCTATTAAAATAAAAGCGGGAAATGAATAAGCAAATTAAACCGGTACCCGGAAAACCACAAATGATGCAAAACTGAAGCAGAGACGATATTAATGAATAAAATCATGAGCAAGTCTCTTGTTATGGTTGAGTGGTTAAAAAAAATAAAAATAAAATAATAATAAATACAATAAATGACAATACAATATGGCTTGTGACGCAATTCTGTATGCTACATATTCTGCTTTTTTTATTTGCATTATTTTTTTCCCACAAAAGTGGAGTTACCCTTTAAGCTACTTTGGATTTTAATAAGGACTCCCAAAGTTTTTATTGAGTATTAGTGCTTCTATACATGTATTTTCCAAAGCCAGGCATGCATGTTTTTTTTTAGCGCTTTTATATCAGCAAATTAAAATAACCTACTAAAAAAAAAAAAAATCTGCAATTGCAGTTTCAAAAATGTTTAATTTGGGATTCTTGTAGGGAGGGTACTAACAGTTATCTGGAAAGGACACAGCAAAGCCGAACTAGACACTAGTGACATCTGCACAGGGACTTTTAAATATTTGAATGGAATGTATGAACAAATCAACAAGCAAGTTAATGAAAGAATAAATACATCCTTCTTAATAGTTTTATGTTCACGAATGCAGGACAACTGAGATCAGGTGCAAATTCCCATCCCAATTAAAGAGCACCTGTGGATTCAAATATTGCAAAGTTGTTAGAAACATTTTGAGACATATTTACCGTATTTACTATTATCTTTTTTTGTAACTTTTAGCTATTTTATCTAAATTCTTGGTACCTAAAAAACAATGATAAATATGCAATTGATTTTGCTTTTTATTTTGAATAAGGCAACTTAACAGTTCAGTACTTCATTTAATACCAGAGTATGATTAATGGACAGTGAAATAAAGAATGGCTTATAGAACATTATGGTAGGCTAAGGAATAAAAATAGTTAGACCAAAAAAAATAAATAAGGCGTATTAAAATAAAGGTGTAAATGCTGTTCACAATGAAAAGTGTTAGGGAATTCAGGAACGAATGTAAATGTTGAAGACTGAAATAAAGAGGGTGAGAAGGAGGGGAGAGAGAGCGAGACAGAGAGAGGGGGAGGGGATGTGTGTGTGTGTGTGAGAGAGAGAGGGAGAGAGTAAGAGACACAAAGCAAAAGGGTCTCCTTCAACCATCCAAGAACCCCCCCAAAGCTAGGAGCCAATGTGCTGATATCGCTGAAGGAGACAGATGTGAGCCTGCAGCTGTCATACAGGGGGGTTAAACCCAGGAGTAGAGGGCTACAAGCATCGTTCAGGATGGACCGGCAGAACCTTGCATGGACCAGCGGAAGAGAGGGGATGGTGAGTCCAGGTAGCTGCTGCTATCTCTACCCTTCTCTCTGAGAGGCAGCGCAGATCTACGGGGCTAAGCTCCAGCCATTTTATACACAACATTACTGGCTCTACAGAACATGGAGATGCATCTCTTTGCAGAGGGAGGTTGCTAGACTCTACATCCCATATTGAGGCATCAAGAGCATGCAGCAATGTAAGAATACTTTGCTATGTTTAGGCACCTGCTATGTTGCTTGTCTGTTGTGTGCTCCTGTTGCAGTAATTCCTTTAGTATCGGTGCTGCAGGCCTCCCTTGGATCTGAATGGGTTCTTCTACTATTTGAGGGGACCGGTTCCCATTGTACTAACTGCTCAGCCAAAGGATGATGCTTCACACAGCCGTAAAACTGACAGCTGCAGCTAAAAATAGACCCGGCTCAACTGGGTTTCTGGCAATGTTTGGCTTTTGGTGCTGTGTGTGAAGCAGCATACACCATGAAGGGTTAATAGATGCTGCAAAGGGGAAGGTAGCAAAAGCTGGGTAGGCTTTAAGGTTTTCTCATAATGAGATTCAGCTAATCAATGTGCTGTTTAGAAATGCAGATTTTAATAAATCAATATATATTTCTATGGAAATGTAGCTAGGGACAGTTGATTTGGTAAGAAATTAATTTATATGAACAGAAGAGATAACATTTTGCTGCGTGATGGTGAATTCTATGGACCTGTAAAGGAATTTATATTACTGTGCACTGAAATTGGTAAACTTGTACATTGACTGACCATTGCATGTCTGTATACTGTCACACAATGTCATATGCAAGTAAAATATTTTTTAGGAGATATGGTAATCCAACCAGCCCAGTAGTTATAGAATAGAAACCTAAAGTGAAAATATTTATCACTACATTTGTTCAAAATTTGCAATTCAAAAGAATAGTCTTTTATTTATGCAAAATCTAAACTAAATACCCATTCCTTTCTCAGTGTGGTTACTGACCATCCAATCCATAGAAGCAGATCCATGTTACCGTGGTCAGTTTGCATCCTTTCCTCTTCCCATAGGAACTACAGAACAACGTGCCGACGCACAGCGTGCCAGTTGTCAGCCTGCAGGCTAACACACCCCCTGCCCAGCCCTACAGAGCCTGACTGACAGTGGATCCTGCCAGGGATCATCAAGAGGAGACTCCGCTCAGGAAAAAAGAGGGGGTATAGCCATTACATGGTTGTGTAGTTTGGATTATTTATTTACTATAGCATGTTTAAAGAATGTGAACATTAATATTTTAGACTTGTTTGGGTCTAGGGCAGCACAATAACTAAGTGGTTAGCAATTCCGCCTAGCAGCACTAGGGTTGTCGGTTCAGATTCCAGCCACGGCAGTACCTGCCTGTAGTTTGCACGTTCTCTCTGTGCCTGCATAGGGGTGCTCTGGTTTCCTCCCACACTCCAGAGACATGTGGGCAGGTTGTTTATTGACTCCTGTCTAAATTGGCTCTAGTACATGTATGCCCGTTAGTTAGGGACTTTAGATTCTAAGCTCCGTGAGGGCAGGGACTCATATGAATGTATAAAATATATGTATATTGACAGTGCTATATAAGTACCTGTAATAAATAGACAGAAATATTTACATACACTTTAAAGCCCAACTCTAGGAAACTTAAAAATCATCACATACTTTAGGGGTTAATTGCTCATTTGGGTCTAGGGCAGTGGTTCTCCATCTCAGTCCTCAGGTACTCCCAACGGACCATGTTTTGGGAACTTACCTTAGATAAAATAGCTCTTAACTATGCCATGTCAATGATATTGATTTAAATCAGCTGTGCAAAGTAAAGGAAAACATGGACCGTTGGGGGTACTTGAGGACTGAGGTTAAGAACCACTGGTCTAGGGGACATAGAAAAGAAGATCTACTTACCTGATTCTTTCCTCCAAGCTGCTAGGCTGGTCCCCACAGTGTCTTCTCCCTCATGCTTCAGCGGTCTAAGGTCCCGATGCCATTAGACCAATGCAGGGTCCATAGTGATGATATCATGTAACAGTCCACCACCAGAGTGTGGGGAGACCCATATGCTGGGGGGGGGGGGTGGAAGATTAGGTAAATTAAAGCATAAGTTCACCTTTGTGAAAATATAATAAATGCACAGCTTTTTACAGGTAAAAACATTTGTATTTCTTTTTTTTTTACTAGGAACCTGCAAAGCATTTCACCCGCTTTCAGCAGATCACAGATGTCTACTTGACCTTGTAACTACTTGCTTGTATGAGCATGCAGTTACACACTAACAGGAAGACTCAGTGAACTACCTAGAGCCCTCAACAGCGCCTTGGTAGTTCATTGAGAAATACAAGCCGACAGCCCCAAAGGCTGTCGGTACTTGTAGTTCTCCCATTCACAGAACTCTGTGAACGAATGACATTGCGGGGTAGGCGGCATTGTCACATTGAGTGTGGGGAGAAGATCCCCTGCTGTGACAGCGAGCGAGGGATTGCGGGGGAGGGGGCAATCATGTTACCTGAATGTAAGTGTAACATGTAACATGTTACGAAAGGTGAACTTATCCTTTAAAGTGCAGAACCTCTTCTCTTTTTCAGTGGTCTGCAAACTGCGGCCAGTGGGCCCTTTGAGCACTATGCAATGCACTGACACCTACGATGGGGCACAATTCACCAAAATAGGTTAGAATTCCTACCAATGACACCAACAATGAGGCACAGTTCCTCCCAATGACATTAATGATGGGGCAAAATTCTTCCCAATGACACCAACAATGGGGCACAGTTCCTCTCATTGACATCTAAGATGGTGCATGGTTTACTCCTACTGATGCCAGGACATTTTCTACTCCTAATGATCATAGTATGGCCCCCTTAAGGTATGAAGGACAGTAAATTAACCTTTTGTTTAGAAAGTTTAGAGATCTCTGCTTTAGACCAAATGAGCAGTAGAGCTTTGTAGTGCGGACTCAACCCCACCACGGAAGGGATCATTTTTAGGTTTTCTGGAGTTGGGCTTTAATGTAGTAATACAATCTTTAATTAGTTGGGCAGGTAAGTTCTGATCAGATGCCTGAACCACCACATAGCCCTTATCTGTGGAGAGAATGTGATTTTAGCTTCTAGGTAAAATGAAGACTGCGTGTTATATGATTCCCTCAATTATCTCCTCATAAATGCAGAGCTATGTATGTACTACCTCTGTAGACAACAGTCTCCTTGTTCACACATAGTCTGTGTCTGCCTGCCTCAGTTCACAGCATGACCTGTTGAAACATCTGTTGCTAGGAGGAAAATGCTTCCCTGCAGTACATCACTAATTTCAGCGTTACCATAGCTTTCTTGGTAGAAGGGTCATGGCCCGGTATGCTAGTGACTGATGCAATTACTTTTCACTTTACCCGATCATAAAAGAAAGCAGTGGTGTTTTTTTAGGTAAACTAAGTGTTGTGTTGTCTTTGGAGCCTAGGGCTTCTAATTAAACAGCCACAAAATGTGATGACACATTTGATTAATACAAAGCCATCTTCACTGACAAATAGACCAAAGGTGTACAGTGAGCCGACCCTCCAGCATCAGTTCAGATCATCCAGGTTCCAAGCCAGGGATTTAACTATGTCTAGCTCATGAATACATAATATAGACTTTACATTTAACAGAAAAGAAACACAGGAAAGAAATATTGTTCATGGAAACCAGTAGTGAGGAGGTATGGGGCTGTCATAGCTGAACCCTCATTTTGAAAATGCTAGTTCCGGTACTTTTTAATTTACTGGAACAAGTAGGTCAGGAGCTCTGATTTCACCATTGTTTTTCCTAATCTACGTGCTTATTCTGAGCCAGTGTTTTAGGAAGTATTGAAACCAGAGACAGACAAAAAACATTTTCAGTACTGGTTTCCTTTATTGGTAGGCCCAGGCTTGCCGACTGGAAGGTTTGGCAGAAGTCCTGTGTTTTTTTTAATTTTTTTTATAATGCTTATACTTCACCAGCAGTTCAGCTGCAGGCTGCTTACAAGGTGCTTCCATACTACCAGCATTAGGTATAGTAAAGCAAGATTACGGCTGGACCCTTCTTGAGCTTTCCATGTAGACAAAAGCTTTTTCTGTTCTGGATCAAAAAATAATTCCAAGGATCAAGAGATATGTTGTTGTCATCCAACGATGCCATACTTGAGCTCAAGTTTCGTTGGTGTGGGCACCATTGGGATGCGTATTGCACATCAGCTTGTTGTCTAGTTGTACTTGGTCCTCAATCCTATATAATGGTGTTACCAGCATACAAACCTCATTCCTCATCGGTCTAGGATAGGTAAGACACAGATATGAGCTAGGAGGCTTTATACATCAGGGATGTTTCTCAGTACCAGTACCACAGTGGTTATTAGACATTTAAGATTTTTATGTGTAATACCCGCTGTAATATAATATTAAAAGATGTAATGACAAAGTGCTGTGATATGTGCTATATAGCAGCTGCATATGGATTCCTAAGACGTGGCTATTTTCAGCCATAATACGCTTTATTGGTTTTGATAAAATAATCCCTTGTGTATGGGATTGTACGGATCTTGCACAAAATTATGTGTGAATAATCCGCTGGGATTTGCCAATGTGCCCATCATATTAGTGCATCTGCAGATATCCTGCACAGCATTTTGTTACTATATTTATGATTTGGCCTATTTTATTATGGAAGGTTTAACGTTCAAGTGACACCCTTTGTTGGCTAACTTAAATTTTTAAGCATGCAAACTTTTGAAAAAGCAGGTTCAGGTTTCTTCATTGGGCTTTTACATGGACAAGATCATTTTGAAATACGGTGCTAATGCTATTGCTTACCATGCTTTATTAACTTGATTTACTTTTTTGACAAAGAGAGAGATCTTCCAATTTGCAGTCCAGTGTCTGACACCCTGACAAATACTGTGTGTGTACCCACCCCCTTCACTTATTATGATAACTAATAAGACCGCTTACATTGAACAGAATGGGGTGAGTCTGCACTGCATCATGGGAATTAAGCTTTTTTTTGGTTAGCTATAATATATTGAAGAGAAGAACAACCAAAAATATAACCAGCTGGACCTGATTGTTTATGGATTTCTGAATATTGCACTACCCAAATAAACTTGAGGTTTTTATTGCATGGTCTAGTACAAATGTTAAACGTATACAGTAACCCAGAGCACCAAGTCAGTAATTTTGATAATGATTATACACAGAGAAGAATGATCATTTGTGTCCAAATAATTAGACCCTCATCATGTCCAAAATTCCCGTGACATGCACGTTCCGTATTCAGATCTTTTGAATCTTTCCATTGTAGATAGTATAATGTTACCTCATATATGTGCATTATCCCTACCGAATCAGCATAAAACAGTGACTCTTTGCTAAGATTTTCTAGACTGTCAGATCACTCCCAACAGTGGCATAGACAGCAACAGGATCAACTGTGTATTGTCAAAGAATATCGGATACATGAAGAATAAGTTTGCCATTTAAATGTTTAGTCCATCCACTATTGATGTTTTTGTTTTTATATGAACCTGAAGAACCGATTCCCTTAATGGTTGTTGGGAACTCCAAAGTCAACTCCCTCAACCTGTCGTCGATTATTACAAGATCCACATTTCCTTTTTTTTTCATTTAGTGCATATTATGTTAAATGCAACAAGAGAGGTGTGACCCCAAGGTTGTGGAATTAAAACTGGAAACCATAGCCACCAGTGTTTAAAAGAAACAAAAAACACTTATTCAAACCAACATCTGCCAAACACGGAAATATCAATTTTAGTTGAAAATACCTTTTAAAATGTCCAGTCAGTTTTTAGGAAGTTGTATTGAGATGGCGTTTTGACAGTTTTACGTCACCGTGTTTTTCTGACAATATAGCACTTATATAGTCACAATATCTATAACCAATGATGCATGATTTTCTGCTTATTTGGAAAATGTCTAAGTAAGCCAAGGAAAAAAAACTTCAATTGTCAGCACGCTGGATAAAACCTCCTACTGTGTATTTGTGGGAACAATGCTTTCAGTGTCCCTAATTTTTTTTATTAAGGCCGGGTTCACAGTGAGCTGAACGCAGTGAGATTGCATGAATGTTTTATATGTGGTTTTAGGTGTGATCCCATTGAGTTCTATTAGAACGTGCATTTTTATGAAAGTGCATCAAAGTCCTGCATGATGCATTTTTGATGCACTTTCAGAAAACGCACACTCTAATAGAAGTCAATAGGATCACACCTAAAACCGCATGTAAAACGCACATACAATCGTGCTGCGCATAATTCTTGACTCTGTTTTTGGTCACTTGGGATTTTGGGTGTTCCTGCCCACCTTTGTGTGTTGCAGAAACTCCCTCATATTAGGAAACATAAAAAAGGAAAAATAGAAACCTTCCATAATGACCAGATTAGGTGTGTAGACCCAGGAACTCAAACACAGGAATTTTGCCCATAGATTTCATACAATGTTTTCAATTGGTGCCTTCAACACTGTGACCTAGCTGTCACTGCAGCTCCTTTTTACTTTTTATGACTGGGAGCCAGTGGGGACAGGCTCCCAGTCATGTCTTCACTATGACAGTCAATTACAGTGACCACATGATCAGGAAGCCCCTGTTATGCCACTGTTACAAACTTTTAAAAGGCTGGCTTTTCCCACCTGAAAAGGTTTAATAGTGGGAAAAATGACCTTATAATTTTACTGCTTAGGAGAAAAAGTTGCAATAGAATGTGGTGCTTAGTTTCAAGTATGGTCAGAACGTACCCATGAGATATGACCACAGTTCTTGAGTTACAGGGTGTGTGCCAGTTCCTCTAAGTAGCTCCTAGACTCCCTTCTTAGTTTTGGAGGTCAAAGAGGAATTTTATGTATAGATACAGTGAGGGAAAAAAGTATTTGATCCCCTGCTGATTTTATACGTTTGCCCACTGACAAAGAAATGATCAGTCTATAATTTTAATGGTGTGTTTAATTTAACAGTGTTGGACAGAATAACAACAAATATTTCCAGAAAAACGCATTTCAAAAAACGTATACATTGATTTGCATTTTAATGAGTGAATAAAGTATTTGATCACCTATCAATCAGCAAGATTTCTGGCTCTCAGGTGTCTTCTATACAGGTAATGAGCTGAGATTGGGAGCACTCTCTTAAAGCTTGTTACCTGTATAAAAGACACCTGTCCACAGAAGCAATCAATCGGATTCCAATCTTTCCACCATGACCAAGACCAAAGAGATGTCCAAGGATGTCAGGGACAAGATTGTAGAACTACACAAGGCTGGAATAGGCTACAAGACCATCGCCAAGCAGCTTGGTGAGAGGGTGACAACAGTTGGTGTGATTATTCGCAAATGAAAGAAACACAAAACTGTCAATCTCCCTCGGTCTGGGGCTCCATGCAAAATCTCACCTCGTGGAGATTCAATGATCATGAGAATGGTGAGGAAGCAGCCCAGAACTACACGGGAGAAACTTGTCAATGATCTCAAGGCAGCTGGGACCATAGTCACCAAGAAAACAATTGGTAACACACTACGCCGTGAAGGACTTAAATCCTGCAGCGCCCACAAGGTCCCCCTGCTCAAGAAAGCACATGTACAGGCCCGTCTGAAGTTTGTTAATAAACATCAGAATGATTCAGAGGATAACTGGGTCGTGGTCGGATGAGACCAAAATCGAGCTCTTTGGCATCAACTCAACTCGCCATGTTTGGGGGAGGAGGAATGCTGCCTATGACCCCAAGTACACCATCCCCACCATCAAACATGGAGGTGGAAACATTATGCTTTGGGGGTGTTTTTCTGCTAAGTGGACAAGACAACCTCACCGCATCAAAGGGACGATGGACGGAACCATGTACCATCAAATTATGGGGGAGAACCCCCTTCCCTCAGCCAGGGCATTGAAAATGGGTCGTGGATGGGTATTCCAGCATGACAATGACCCAAAACACACAGCCAAGGCAACAAAGGAGTGGTTCAAGAAGAAGCACATTAAGGTCCTGGAGTGGCCTAGCCAGTCTCCAGACCTTAATCCCATAGAAACTATGTGGAGGGAGCTGAAGATTTGAGTTACCAAATGTTAGCCTCAAAACCTTAATGACTTGGAGAGGATCTGCAAAGAAGAGTGGGACAAAATCCCTCCTGAGATGTGTGCAAACCTGGTGGCCAACTACAAGAAATGTCTGACCTCTGTGATTGCCAACTAGGATTTTGCCACCAAGTACTAAGTCATGTTTTGCGAAGGGGTCAAATACTTATTTCACTCATTAAAATGCAAATCAATTTATAACTTTTTTGAGATGCTTTTTATGGATTTTGTTGTTGTTATTCTCTCTCTCACTGTTAATATAAACCTACCATTAAAATTATAGACTGATCATTAATTTCTGTGTCAGTAGGCAAACATACAAAATCAGCAGGGGATCAAATACATTTTTCCCTCACTGTGTTTTTACTTGGGTACATTGGTGCAGCATGTACCTTTGCATTTTCTCAATGAATGCAAAGCATTCTCTGACTGGACACAGTGAAGAGTGACATCAGTGCCCCGATTCTTTACCTCATCCAATCAGAGAATGTTTTGCATTCATTAAGAAAATGCAAAGCGATCTCTGAATGGAACCTGTGATAAGTAGACAACCTCCTGTGTTCATAATGCACAAGGGCAGCCACCCAGCACGGGATGCAGAAGCTAGTGGAGATCACTGAGGTAACGGTGCCTGCTACAGTGATTAAAAGGGTTCCTTGAGCAATGAACATTTTTTTGTTTCTGAGTAACCGCTAACACCAATAACATTTTAGCTGTCTCAGAGGTTGAGAATTTTCCGTTACACCAACAATGTAATCTAAGGAAACACTATATTGATCACAAATGTATAGGAGCTATTCTCTAATAGCCACCAATGTAAAGGGGCATATTTCCACTGACCACCAATGTAAGGGACATTTCTACAATGGCCACCAATGTAAGGGGACATCTCTCTATTGATCACCAATATAAGGGGCGATTCTCCACTGGCCACCGATGTAAGGGGGCATATCTCCACTGACCTTCATTAAAATGGAGGCATTTCTCCACTGACCAACAATGTAAGGGGGCATTTCTCCACTGGTTGCCAATGTTAATCTGCCCAAGCATTATACAGTTTTGTCCTATAGAGCAGAATAGTGTTAATAAAAACAATCTGCTCTGTGTGTCTAATATGCCTGGTATGCCAGATTTATAATTATTTTATTATTATATCTTCAGTTTGCTGAATATGCTTGTTTATGTTGAATTGTAGATATGATAATGTAGCAGACATTTCCCAAGAGCTAAAATCGTTTCAAGGGTTCCTCTGTGTTAAACAGGTTGAGAAAGGCTGCTGTGGAGCCCTCTTGCCATAGTAAATATGGTCTATGGGATATGCAGCAAATATTGGCAAAATTACAATCATATTTATATTTATATTGTATAAGTCTAGTCTTCATATTCTGAAGCCCCATGCACACTATCAGTTTTCCTGTAGGTTTTTGTCTTCAGGTTTACCAAAACCATCTAATATGAGGTCAAACCTTAAGAGGTTCAATTCGTATGCAATCAGGCAGGCCCTTGCAGTACATGGTTTTGGTAAACCTGAAGACAAAAACCTGCAGGAAAACTGATAGTGTGTATGGGGCTTGAGACATCAGGAATCATATTTTGATGCTGTCACACTTGAATCCATACAGCCAGGACTCTAGGAGACACTGTTTATCTTATATGTGACTGTCATTCTGTACAATTACATTACTTAATGGTTCACACTTATGCGATTTCAGATGTGACTTGGGTTGCACTGAATCTCATGACAATGGACATAACATGGCTGCCAATGGTGCCGATTCACATCAATGCAGCGCAGTTGCAAAGCAACTTTGGGGAACGGTCCTGTGCTACTTTGGTGTTATGCAGTGTGATTTTGTGGTCCATAGACTTCAATGAAAACAGAATAAAATCACATCTATATGCGTTTTTGGAGCGTTTTTGTGTGCTGTTTGTGCTGGTTGTTAGGAGCAGGCATCCACCGGTGTCAGCAGCAGGGATGAGTCATTGGCACCACCGGCTTCCTAACAAGGATGAGTCATCCCTGCTGTCAGCAGGGGATTTCCCTCTGACAGCAGAATGCAAACAAAAGTGCCAACATAAAAATGTAGGTCCACTCTCTTCAGGTCTGATATGGACTTTAAAGCAAACCTCATGCCAAAAAAATAAGAATAAAACTTGTGGGGTCCCCCCAAATTCATACCAATCTTTTTTGTCTGGTATGGGTTTTATGGGGAACCCCATGCCATAAACAATGCCAAAATCCCTACCAGACCCTTATCCGAGCATGCAGCCTGGCAGGCCAAAAGGAGGGGGGGAGGAATGAGCGAATGAGCCTTTCCCCTCCTGAACTATACCAGGCCACGCACCCTCAACATGGGGGGTTTCCCCCCAGCAAAGCACCTTGTCGCCATGTTGATGAGGACCAGGGCCTCTTACCCACAACCCTAGCCCAGTGGTTGTGGGTATGCGGGGGGTAGCTTATGGGAATCTGGATGTCCCCTTTAACAAGGGGACCCCCAGATCACTGCCCCCCTGAACGAAAAAACACAAGGCAGTTTTTGACAAGTTATTTATTTAAAACAATTTAATTCACCCACCACAGCAAAGTGCCATCCCGTATTGAGGTTGTGTGGTCTGATATGGTTCAGGGGGACACTCACTGGTCCCCCCTTTTTCCTGGCCTGCCGAGCTGCATGCTCGGATAAGGGTCTACTATGGGTTATAGGGGGGGGGGACCCACATAATTTTTTTGTTTAATGTTTTTTTTTTTGCCGAGAGGCCTCCAAAGGAGCACAATATGGGGAAGGAGGCCTCTCGGTTCTCCTTCTTTCCCTTCATCTTCTTCCCACCCCTACATTCTTTCCATTGGGCTTAAGCCTTCCAGGGATCTATGTGTGGATGCCTATGTCTTATCACATTATTTAATTGCACTTTACGACCCTTTTGTCGTGACATACCCACCCACACAGAGACTACTGGCGTCCGGACAATTTTTGTATTGTGTTTATGTTGTTTGTTTGAGTCCTGTGTTTTGTATTATTTTTTGTGACTCCTTGTGGAGGCTGGTTCCTTTGCTAACCATTCCACATGCCTAGTGTCAGACTCCCAGCCATTGTTTACTCTCTTCATTTAAGAGAGATTTTTATGATATTTAAATTGTTTATCTATCAATACATTTTCACTATTTTTCTAATCCTCACCCATTGAATTGGTGTCACTCATTTGATCTTCTGGTCCCTCACTATTTCTGTGTAGGACAACCCCCCCTTTTTTGTATATGCAGTTGATTTAGCTAGCTGCAGTACATTAGTGTACTGTATACTGGGCACAGTGTGCAGCTAAAGCTCACTGCAAACAATTCCTGTTGTTTTCTTCCTAATAATGCTACAGGCAGGCAGTTGATTCTGCTAGCTGCAGTATAATCAGTATATATATACATCCCAGCTTTGTGCAGCTACATCTCACTGCAGGCCATTAGTATGTCTGGAAGGCCAACAAGGAGAGGCAGACAGTCACAAGCCAATAAAAGAGGGCAAGCAGGCTCTGTGTCTAGAGGCAACAGTGCTGGTCATAGAAACGGTGCATCCTCATCAGCACGTGGCCGTGGGACACGCTTGTCCTTTTTTTTGGCAGCTGGCCGCGTTAAGCCGCAACATGCCGAAGACTTGGTAGAGTGGATGACCAAGCCGTCCTCATCCTCCTTATCCTCCCTCACCCAGGCTCAGGGTACTTTGTCTGGCAAAACAGCTGCCAAAGCGACCTCTTCCCTCGGCTCAATGGCATCAGTCACTCCTTCCCTAGCCCCACCATGTCCTCCTGAGGACTCCCCCTAACTGTTTGACCACAGTGTTGAGTACATGCTGCAGGAGGATGCGCAGAGTTTTGAAGGCTCCGATGATGGTATTCAGCTAGAGGAAGGCAGTAACGTGAGCCCAGAGAGAGGGGGTTCCCAAGAAGGACAGCAATCTGACAGTCATGTTCCCCCAGCTGCAGCATACTGCCAGGTTTTCTCCAGTGATGAGGAGGGAGGGGATGATGAGGTCACGGACTCTACATGGGTGCCTGATAGGAGAGAGGAGGAGGAGGCACATCTCCAACGAGGCAGGATGCCCTCCAGGGGCCAGCTTAAGGGCAGCACACCGACTGCATCACATCGCAGAGTTCTGCATGTGCAGGGTGCTGCTGTCTCTGCGTGTTATTCCAAAAGTTCTTTGGTGTGGGCCTTTTTTGAGACGAGTGCATCAGATTGCACCGCTGCTATTTGCAACATATGTCTGAAGCGTATCTCGCGTGGCCAAAACATCACCCGCTTGGGCACCACGTGCTTGACCAGACATATGTCGACCTGCCATGCAGTTCATTGGTAAGCGTACCTAAAAGACCCACACCAAAGAACAAAGTGGACCTCTCCTTGCTCCTCATCAGCTGGGATCTCCAACCCCACTATACCTTCAGTCCTCTCTGAAACCTGCACTGAGAGGAATGAAGGTGTAGAATTAGGTGTGTCACAGCCAAGTACTTGCGGGCAATCTGCTATCGGTACACCAACGTCAGATTGTACCAGGCAAATTTCCCTGCCCCAGCTGCTGCACCGCCGAAGGAAGTTTGCTCCCAGCCATCCATATGCCCAGCGGTTGAATGCTAGCCTGGCTAAATTGCTAGCACTTCAACTGCTGCCTTTTCAGTTGGTAGACTCTGCCCCCTTCCGTGAGTTTGTGGAATGTGCGGTTCCTCAGTGGCAGGTTCCCAAACACTTTTTTTCACGGAAGGCGATTCCGGCTCTCTACCGGCATGTGGAAGACAATGTCTTGGCCCCGCTGGACAGGGCGGTCAGTGGTAAGGTGCATATTACCGCTGACTCATGGTCCAGCAGGCATGGACAGGGACATTACCTATCTTTTACGGCATATTTGGTGACTCTGCTGGCAGCTGGGAAGGATGCAGGACAAGGTGCAGTAGTGTTGGAGGTTGTTCCTCCACCACGCCTCAAAAATGCTACTACTGGTGATTCTGACACACCTCTCTCCTCCACCCCCTTCTTTTCTTCTTCCTCCATGGCCTCTTCCTGTGCTTTGTCCTCGGAACCAGCGGTGCTCCGTAGCCGTTCAATGGGCTACGCAAGTACGCAGGCAAAAAGATGCCATGCAGTGCTTGAGCTGGTGTGCTTGGGGGACAGGAGCCACACTGGGGCAGAGATTCTGTCAGCTCTGCAGGGGCAGGCTCAGAGGTGGTTGACGCCACGCCAGCTTAAGCCAGGAATGGTGGTTTGCGACAATGGCACCAACCTCCTCTCCGCCCTCCGACAGGGACAGCTGACCCATGTGCCCTGTTTGGCTCACGTCCTTAACTTGGTGGTGCAGCGGTTCTTGGGCAGGTACCCGGGCTTACAGGATGTCCTGAGGCAGGCCAGGAAGGTCTGTGTGCATTTCCGCCGGTCACCCCAGTTGAAGAGCACTCGCTTGAAACATGTCGGGTTTTTAGCTTGCTGTTACCCTTGCCATCACGCACATTTGCCATTTTTTATACCTCGAGGAAACTATTTTTTATCTGCATCTATTAAGGCTGCATGTAATGTCATTTTCCACTATGATGCTATGCCAATAAAGGCTTTATTTTTTATACCATATCCTGGAGTTACTTTCACCATGTGGAGCCATTTTTTCTTCCTTTTATGACATCTCGCCTTAAGGCGATAGTTCTAACGCAAGCCTTACTGAGGTGTACACCTCTTATGTAAGAACCATCGGAAGAGGTCCTTCTAACCACGGTCCCTGTGGTTCCTGGAAGTTGGAGTGGAGTCATCATCATTGGAGTACCTGTCTCGGGGGTCCCGTCCATGCTCATTTACATCTGATTCACGGTAAGAGTATTTATTACCTACCTGTCTATCGTGAAAGTTGGAACGTATTTCAAACCCATCCTGGGTGTTGTTTATGTTACACATCTGCTACGTGGATATTCTATGCTTCACAGTGGATTCTGCACATCCATCAAGGAATTACAGAGACTCTGTTCCATCCACATTGGTTACAGGACACTTTATTGTTGACTATATGAGTTGTGTTTGCCTATTTATTTAGGCATATTATTACACCACACGTTTTCACGCATATTATCGTATGTTTATCTCAACATCACTAGTTTGAGTTTTACAGCTGAGTCAAGTTTGGGTATTATTTTTCCACAGAAATTTACCTAACAGCACTCCTAGTTTTAGCGCTGCATTTTTTTCACTTTTATATAATGGCAGTGCTCAACTGGCTTACCTGCAAAAGGAATTTAACCTGCCCAAGAACCGCCTAATCTGTGACATGCCCACCAGGTGGAACGCAACGTTGGCCATGCTGCAGTGGCTGCACACGCAGCAGAGGGCCATCAATGAGTATCTGTGCCAATATGGCACCAGGACAGGGTCAGGGGAGCTTGGGATTTTTTTTACACGCCAGTGGGTCATGATCAGGGATGCATGCACTGTCCTGTCACCATTTGAGGAGGCCACGAGGATGGTGAGCAGTGAAAGTGCATGCATCAGTGACACTGTCCCTCTTGTCCACCTGTTGGAGCACACGCTGCGTGGAATAATGGACAGGGCACTTGTGGCAGAACAGAGGGAGGAAGAGGAGGACTTCCTTACCTCTCAAGGCCCCCTTTATCCAGACAGTGTTCCTGCTGGCCCGCCGATCACACAGGAAGAGGAGGAGGAGGAGGATTTGTCAGCATGGAGGTGGAGCCTAGCACTCAGCATCGGCAGCAGTCTTCAAGGGATCATTTACAGTCCCAAGAAACCCATGGACTTGTACATGGCTGCGGATCATGTCGTCCTTAGTAACCCAGAGGACTCCGGACCGAATCCCTCAGCAAACCTACGCTGCATGGCCTCCCTGATCCTGCAAAGCCTGCGAAAGGATCCTCGTATTCGTGGTAACAAGGAGAGGGATCATTACTGCCTTCAACCCTCCTTGATCCACGTTACAAGGGTAAGGTTGCGGACCGTATCTTGCGGTCGCAGAGGGAGCAAAGGATGAAACATCTTCGGGAGGCCTTGCAGAAAGGGTTGTGCAACGCGTTTCCAGTGCCTGGGAGGTTACAAATTCCTGGTCCTGGACAACGTGTTGCAGAGGCTGCGTTCAGACAATCTTTTAGTCCACAGCCCCAAGGTATGAGCGGTTCCAGCAACCATCACCAGCGTCTGATTCACATGGTGCAGGAATACCTAGGGGCAAGATCAGACTTGGACACCTTTCCCACCGAAAATCCTCTGGGTTACTGGGTCTTGAGGATGGATCACTGGCCAGAGCTTGCACAGTATGCAATTGAGCTACTGGCCTGTCCTGCATCCAGCGTTCTTTTGGAACGCACATTCAGTGCTGCTGGAGATTTTGTAACGGATCACAGGGTGCGCCTGTCCACCGAATCGGTCGATCGGCTGACCTTTATAAAAATGAATCAGTCTTGGATCACCAGCTACCAAGCACCTGATGCTGATGTAACCGAATATTTTTTTTTTCAATGTGAGATCCCTTCAAGACTGCCTATGCTGATGCTGAGTGACTATCCTGTTATGCTGAGTGACTATCCTCTTCCTCCTCAATGTTCATGCTGATAGCTTGTAAGAAATTTTTTGGTTCTGGGCACCGCCACCAGTGGCTAAGGCCCAATTTTTCAGCCCCTGTTTAACAGGGGCGTGTAATTACAATTTTTGATGCAATACTTTGCAGCAGATCTCATTCCTGCACTCCAACTACAGTATCTGTGAGGGGTTGCAGTGTTGTGGCACCAGCACCAGTGCCTAAGGCCCAATTTTTCAGCCCCTGTTTTACATGGGTGTGTAATTACAATTTTTGATGCAATACTTTGCTGCAGGGCTCATTCCTGCGCTCCAACTACAGTATCTGTGAGGGGTTGCAGTGTTGTGGTACCAGCACCAGTGCCTAAGGCCCAATTTTTCAGCTCCTGTTTAACAGGGGCGTGTAATTACAATTTTTGATGCAATACTTTGCAGCAGGGCTCATTCCTGCGCTCCAACTACATTATCTGTGAGGGGTTGCAGTGTTGTGGCACCAGCACCAGTGCCTAAGGCCCAATTTTTCTGCCCCTGTTTAACAGGGGTGTGAAATTAAAATTTTTGATGCAATACTTTGCAGCAGGGCTTATTCCTGCGCTCCAACTACAGTATCTGTGAGGGGTTGCAGTGTTGTGGCACCAGCACCAGTGCCTAAGGCCCAATAACAGGGGCATGTAATTACAATTCTTGATCTAATATTTCACAGCAGGGCCTGTTCCTGCGCCCACCAAGAGTAACTGTGAGGGCTTACAGTGTTGTGGCAACACCAACACCTAAGGCCCAAATTTCTGCAGCGTATATAGGGCAGGCCCCTACTTTCAGACATCCAACTTACAAACTACTCCTACTTGCAAACGGAAGGAGACTACAGGAAGTGAGAGGAAATCTACTCCTAGGAAGGAAAATTCTCTCCTGTAAGAGTTCCTTGTTTCACTAAAAACCCAAAATTTTCAAAATCCAATTGTCATTGGGACAGAAAGTGAGGTGAAATCTTCTGAAGAGGTGCACAGGCAGCAAAACAAATGTTACAGGGGTGATAACCCTTCCCTATGTTTTCCAAAAAGCTTAAAAATTGATTTTTGGTCTGGAGCTACACTTTAAAAATGTACCAGTTCAAAATTACAAACAGATTCTACTTAAGAACAAACCTACAGTCACTGTCTTTCTTGGGACCGCCTGTATACTGCTGTTCAGAGTATATAGGGCCTGGGGGCCCCACGCCTTTCCTTTTTTTAATTTGGGTGCGGAGTTTCCCTTAATATCCATACAAGACCCAAAGGGGCTGGTAATGGGCTGGGGGGGGTACCCATGCCAATTTTCTAAATGATTTTTATCCATATTGCCTGGACCAGACATGACATTAAAGCCGCAAGCAGTTTTAAATGACTTTTATTCTTTTAGAAATGTCATTTTGTCCAGGAACAGTTCTAAACATGGGAAACATGCGCCACTTTACAGGCATGCCGTAGACACTCCCCAGGCACGATATTTAAAGGAATATTTCACTTTTATTTTTTCACTTTAAGCATCATTAAAATCACTGCTCCCGAAAAAACGTCAGTTTTTAAAACTTTTTTTTGCATTGATACATGTACCCTGGGGCAGGACCCGGGTCCCCAAACATTTTTTAGGACAATAACTTCCATATTAGCCTTTAAAATTCGCACTTTTGATTTCTGACGTTCGAGTCCCATAGACTTTAACAGGGTTCGAAAGTTTGCGCAAACTTTCGGTCCGTTCGCAGGTTCTGGTGCAAACCGGGGGGTGTTCGGCTCATCCCTAGGGTGAACCAGGCCTAAAAAAATATCGCACTGCAGTTGCCCTACAAAATTTCATTAAACATCGGATCAAAATCGCACTGCACTAGTGTGAACATAGCCTAACAGATTTGATATATCTAATGTTGGTAAAACATATCCTTAACAGACTTGTAAAAAAGGATACTTTGTCTTGCAGCATGCATTTTTGTAACCTTGGTAAGCACATTAATAAATATGCCTCAAGGGATAATATGGTTCTGTGATATTATGAGGTTATTCACATAGGCATTTGTGCTTATGTAGGACATACTAGGCATGAATAAATGCCTGTTCCAATTTGGGTCACACTTGTACCATGGTGCTTTGAATCTTATGGTAGAAACACATGTATTAAGGGGCTTATTTACTAAAGGGGTCATTTTCGTGCTGGCCTCCCAAATTTACTTATTTTCAAAGTACAGACAGGTCAGGTGATATACAGTAGGACTACATTCAGGAGGTGGTATTTGCCTCTTTACAATTTGCAGTAAAATAGCTCATTTTCAAAAAAAATTTAATCCAATTCACAAAAAAACGCTACTAAAATATCACATGCAGTATTTAATCGAAATATGCAGTATTTATCCCATGAAACCATGCTGTATTTAACTCATACGCTATCCAGTGGGATGGATACAGTGAAGAAGAATTGGAACCCCTGTCAGTTTTTATTGCTAATAAAGAGTTAAAATGCCTTAAACCGTAGAAATATGCCATCTCACTAAGTCAGTGAGCATATGTGTTAACACAAAAGAAAAAAGGTCGCTGGAATACCACTCAAAGGGAAGCTGCTTTCATGGGACACATAAGGTGTATCAAAAACAACTAAGTTCAATTAAGTAAATACAAATGATCAAATATTGAATGAAAATAGTATAAAAAATTCCACCAATACAAAATTACCTTATTGTCTTTTTTTATTTAATTACTTATATATGTGTGTCATTTCTGATACTATTTTCCCCTGGTAACCTCTGGAGGAACCCCTGGTAAACCTGGTTGGGAAACCCTGCTTTATAGTCAATTTTGCTGTGATATTTGGCAAAGCCATTACTATATCGTTGGACAGGTCAGTTTTTTCTTGTTCGAGAATAGCCATTGTCATTCTCTGATGTTCTGGAAAGTGTCATTCTGGTATTCATCTGTCAAACCTTCAAGTTGATGACACCTCCTAACAGCTCTTTTGTAAGAATACTTATTTATTCATAATCCCATTCTGTCTTGTGAATATTTGAGCCTCTCGCTCTAATCACGTGCTTCTAAAAAAGAAAAAAAAGAAAACATTGAAATCCATGCATCCGGTGGCGCCCCTGCACCCCTTTTTTTTTTTTGAAAAGCCCATGGCGTGTGAAACACACCCAAAAACTCCACCCGATGCCAAAAAAAGTGCGCACACATAAAGAGTGAAACACAAAACGTGCAACGGGTGTAACACTTGTCCTCCACATGGAAGGACCTTACCCTGATCCCCCGGGGCGTTAGGCTCCAGACGGGGACTGAGGTACATCACATGGTCCATCTGGCCGAAACCAGACGGACCCCTTTCTCTGGAGGGTCTGCCGAAACAGACCCACCCAAGTACTAGGTGGGGCTCCCCCGAAGGGAGACCCCATGAGAGCAGGCGAACTAAGCCAGAAGGCCATGTCCACCGACTCCCAAGTCGTTCAGGGCAGGCCCGAGGACCTACACCCTACTAAACACACAGTGACAAAACGTGTACACAATCAACAAAAGAATACAAAAAACTGACACACACGGGGATAAATAAAAAGAAAGTGGGGAGAAGGAAGGTGGGAGAGTGAAAAGTAGCCCCTGTGCAATACAATGGCCAGGCCCTCCGGCCAGGAATAAAAAATTCCTCCGGTCCTAGCCAAAAGGCCCGGCCCAGGAGGCAGGTGTGAAAAAAGTGTGTGTGGTGACGTGACCAAGGTGCCAATACTCGAAAAGTGCCCTCCGACACAGTGCAAGTATGGCACCCCTGGACTGCCACTCCAGGGGCACAATCACCACAGGCTTTTCTCTCAACCCTGACCAACAGCCCAGACCGATGCAGCCCCACCCCAGTCAGGAAGGTATCAGAACAAGTAGGAACCAATGGAGAGGATGAATTGGCGAAACCAATGCTGGCACTCCATATGACATATGTTCTAACAAGGGATTAGACCATTGTGATATCCATGTACATTGTGTTGTGTTTGAAGTGATTGGGAGGTTTGCAGCAGATGATGGATATGCTTGTATATTCACAACAAAAGTCTCCAAAAATCCTACAAAATTACCAGAGAAAATAGATATATTTCACGACATGTAATGGTGTTGATTTACTAAAGGCACATAGACTGAGGACTTTGCAAGTGCAGTTACTCCAGAGCTTAGTAAATGAGGGGGATCTCTGCTGATTTCCATCATCCAATCATGTGTAAGCAAAAATTCTTATTTTTTTTAATTTTCCTTGCATGTGATTGGGTATTTTTTGTAAAGTGAAGCTTTACCTAATTTACTGAACTCTGGAGAAACTTGCAAATTGCACAATTTATTCAGGTTAAAGTGGTTGTAAAGGCAGAATGTTTTTTGTTTTTTTTATCTCAATGAATTCTATGCACTGTAAGATAAAAAAACCTTCTGTGTTCAGCATAACCCCTGTTAGTTTTTTTTTTGCCATCTGTGTCCCATTGGAAGTTTTCCCCTCTATTACTTCTCTGTGAACAATCCAAAATTTGGGATTTTCTTTTACTTTCAATACTAATGGTAAACATTACCATTATAGAGAGAGAGGGGGTGAATCTCCCTAATGGGGGCACAGACAGCAATAAAAACCTGACAGGCTTTTAATCTACCTTCACTATAAAACTAAAAAAGTTTTTGCTTTAGTTATACTTTATATAAAGCGACCACAATGATTTCCATATTTCCATGTTTAGGTCTCTATGCATTACTGCTGAGAGAACTGATCCAAAAATGCAGAGACTACTCAAAACAGGCTATTATATATTTACATTCCATAAATACCATATTCCTGGACCACTGCTTAATTACTGCATGCATTTAATTATTTATTTCCTTTTGTGAAATGACTTTAACCCCTTTTCATGCGGTATTTACTGACAATTTTGAGCGTGTTGCATTAAATATTTCGCAAAACGGTATAGTGAATTGACAATTTCAGGATTGCATGTGATAATTAGAGAAAATGTGTCCGGACACCTAAATATCACATGCAAGATGCTTTTGTGAATGGAGCCCATTGTAAAACATACAAAACAGAATGTTTCTTGTGAACTTGGGGATTATAGAAAAGTGTAAAACCTTTTAAAGCAGATCCCCTGTCTTACCTTATTACACAGTTGTACAGTTTCCTCTCCTTTAGTTTGATTTTAATGAATACTATGAGCTTTTTACATTGTGCATTTAAAGCTGCAGCTAGTCCACCTCATTTCTTGGCTAGAGCCCACCTAATTTTCTGGCGTCCAGCATCATCTAGGTTTTTCTCCCCAGCCTTACTGATCCTGGCCCACCTCTTGTATTCATTGTATATTAGTTCTTTCAGTTATGGAGGCTCAGCATCATATGTTGGAGTTAACCTAGAAAGGCCTGCATACAAATGTGTCTTGCCTAGTCTTACAGACTGACATCCATCCATCAAGGCATTCTAATATTTGTATAGCCCCTACCAAGAGCCGTCCCACGGCTGAAGGCTCTCGAGAAGCGTATAGAGGCGGGGTGCTGGGATGTTTTTAGGGAGCGACGTACATCATTCAGTTGGCCCATTCCACCAGACTGCATTGCATGGAGAAGCACCAAGGTCAGGTCTGATATAAGGTATGTAAAGGAAACAGGATTTATTTAACAATTACATTTATGGAGTGAAGGATAGCTTGGCTCAACAGTTAATACTGGTGTAGTTCCACAGGGATCTACTAGATATCCCCACAGGACCTTGGTACACTGGTATAGTATGTATGCTATATTTGTACAATGGTATAGGCCACAGTATAGGACCCTTTCAGGAATAATACCATCCTATGTTTGCTGGGCAGTGCTCCTTGCCATTTATGAGTGTTGTGGTCAAGTGTATATAAGGCCAAGTTGATAGAGCCCCGGGGGAGAAACGTGGAAACCCTCTGGTGCTGTGGAGGGGAACAGAGAATATTGTTCCTTTTTATGTTGGTCCTGCACAGGAAGGAACCTATTAGGTAGTTTTGACTGTGATTTCCCCCTCTTTGAGTAGCGGGCATCCCTCCTCATTAGGATGGCTAAGATAATTTCTGCTGGTGGTGTGATACAGGAATTCTCATCTCTCTCCTTTGAGGATCGTTGTAATCTCCCTCTTTTCCTCCATATCGTAAGAACTGTTGTAACTTGTTCAAATATGGCTGACTTCCCACTTAAAGCGGAGTTCCACCCAAATTTGGAACTTCCGCTTAATCCACTCCTCGCCCCCTCACATGCCACATTTGGCACGTAATTTTTTTTGGGGGGGGAGTGGGGGCTTCAGTAGGAGTGGGACTTCCTGTCCCACTTCCTCCTTCCGCCCTGGGGTCGCCTAGGCGATACGTCATATCGCCTTTTGGCGGCCCCTCCCTGTAGGCGATCACCTGGGACGTGACAGGTCCCAGGCGATCGCCTGTCCACTCAGAGAGCGCTGCGCCGCTCGAAGCCGAAAGCTGTCACGGCCGGGGTGCCCGCACTATGAATGGAGGCGCCGCGGAGAAGGGGGGAGAGGAGCGGAGCTCCGGGCGTCGCATCGCTGGACAGTGGAACAGGTAAGTGTATGTTTATTAAAAGCCAGCAGCTACACTTTTTGTAGCTGCTGACTTTTAATAAAAATAAAAAAGGCTGGAACTCCCCTTTAACTTACTTCAGTAAAGGCAAACATCTTGTTAAGGAACCTGGTATATTTAATCTTTTCCAGTGGGGGAATACATTTTTTTTTTGTATTTCGTCTAAACCTGATGAGAAAAAAAAAAACACCCCTTTTTAACATATATGTTTTTTGTTAAAACATTAAAGGGAATATGTGGGAGTAAAAATATGAGCGTTGTCATTGCTGACTTATATTTTACAGTACAGGTTCCAGAGCTGTTAAATTCTTTCACTACTTGGTGATTGGCTGATCCGGAACGAGCTTGAGTAGAAGCTCCCTCAAATGTATGCAAATTCAGTAGTGGAAAACTGGTAGCCTTTCTGTGTAACCATTTGCCAAACTATTCAGTAGAGCATTAAACCTTTAGTCATATCATAGTTGAAGGGACATAATGTTCTCTGCTGAATAGGAATTGAAGGGGAAGTAGATTATGAGAGTTTACGTGTGGACTGCATTCAGATTTGTATCTGCTTAGGGAGTAGATTAATGGCACTGGAACCTGAGATGCCCACATTTTTGACATCTCAATGATAGGTAGGCAGCTTCTGCACACCAAAGGATTACAAAAAATCACCTTGGGTTGTGAAAGGAATCTGGAATTTAAGCACCACACTAAAATGTCTGACTGTGAGTCCAAAATGTAGTTTATTCCAAACGCCAAAAAGGTGTTGGCTTTTGTAACCAATGAATTTTTGGAATAAACTTAATTTGGTCTCAAACATTTTGGTGTGGGGCTTCATTTCCAGATTAATTTCTTTTCAGATTTGTATCTTACTGAGATGGTCTGAATTTAAATTGTGACTAAGCTGGAACATGATTCATCCAGTGTTCATCCCTGGGAGCTCATCTATTGTTATCAAAAGATATGCCTCATTTATTCTAATTCTATAAATGCTGCAGATTTTTACATAACAAACTTTGACAAACGTTTTTTTTCCTTATTTTTGCTGTTTTTCTATATGAAGAGAATGTCAGCAAGTATTCTTGCTGTTAACTTACTAAGTTTAAGATAAAGTATGGATAAAGGCAAAACTTTTTTAGATTTGGATAGAGTGGTAAGATGTTAGAATCACTGTTTTTATTGCTGTCCCTGTAAGGGCCCTTTCACACGGGACGGATCCGTAATGATCCGTCCCGTGAACATCCGCTTGCTCAGCGGGGATTGCTCCGTTGATCCCCGCTGAGCCGGCAGATGACAGGGCGGTCCCTGCACACTGTGCAGGGACCGCCCAAGTCAGATCTCCGCTCTCCTCTATGGGGGGATCAGATGAACATGGACCGTCTGTCCGTGTTCACCCGATCCGCTCTGCAGACGGATGGAAAAATAGGATTTTCCTCCGTCTGCAGAAACGGAGCATTGCGGACCTGGATGAGATCGGATTTTAGCGGATGTTCATCCGCTGACACCTGCTATCTCATAGGGATACATGTATGTCCCTTTTTCATCCGTAAACGGATGGATAAAAAAGCAGACATACGGTCCGCATGTGTGAAAGGGGCCTTAGAGAGATGCATTCTCTAATTGTCCTGATCAGCAATATCAGTGGTAATGAAAGTGAGAGGAAATCCAAAAATTTGAGTTGCCACCAGAACAAAAATAGAGAGGAAATTTTCCAGTGGGGCCATTTTCCCCTTATGAGGGGATTTCCCCCGCATTGCCAGTTTCACCAGCCCTCCATTGATCCTGACAGTTTCCTCAGCCCTTCCCAGTTCACCTTGTAACAAAGCTATGATGTACACTGTACAAACTGATGGCTGGGAGAGGAGTAAGAATACCATGCTTAACTTTTCTAGGTTTTATCTGTCAAGTCTCGGCACAGTCACAAGACTAAAGTTCAAAGACGGCTTTTAATTTATTAATTTTTGGGGAAAATTCTATTTATTATGCATTTTTAGGAAAGTATAAAAATACAAAAACAAATGGTAAAACTAGGAAGGCCACAGCTGGCCCCAATTTTGGTCATGCAGGACTGTCAAAAGAAAACAAACATCTAAGTGGAACGTTTCAAACATGTTGCCCCAGTCACCCCCCTGTAAAGATGGCCTTTAATGGTAAATAGTACTTTAATGGTCAAAGAGTAAACATTATGCTGTTGGTAGATACTGAGGCATTCAGAAGTGTAACCAGGCAGACTTGTAAAATTCTGAATAGCCTGCTTTAACTTTTAAAAGGGATGCAAATTTTAAAAATATTTTCAATAAATACTACAGATGTGAGTGAATGGTAAAATGTATTGTAGGGCAATGTGGTGGCCAACATTCTTGCCTTGCAGTGTAAGGACTGGGTTTGGGATACAAAAGGAGGTGCTCCTCAAAGGTCTGAGGGTTCAAACGGAAAGGGCAAAATGAAGACTCGTCGGACGGTTAAGAGTGTCCACTGCAAAAAAAGATGCAGAGAGGTGGGAGAGCCTTTATAATGTAGTGTGTATCTGTACTATATTGGTGAACTAAAGAAAATGCAGGCAGAAAAAAAAAGAAATGAAATACTTTACATTTGGTGAGGTTGCGGTTACCCTGAAGGGTGAGATATGCAACCTTCCAGGGACGCAAATGGTAAAAACCCCTGTCTCCATGCAGGGTCAGGTTGGTCGCTCTCGAAACCTTGGGGGTCCTGATCCTAGTCCTCTGAGGTGCTCTCAGGCAGGTGGTAAACTTGCTGGATAGGGGGAGGTAAAAAAAAAAAAACATCAGTGGTCCAAAATGGCAGAGTTATCCTTTGTGGTGTGTAATGAGGATATGGTGTGTCTAGGGATGGATCATAGTCATCATGTTTGCCGAACATAATAGAGCTTTATTTCACTGAAAAGATGTGTTTCTTGGCTCACAACCATTGAATGGACTATTCATAGTCTTGTGAACATTTATATCTGTCTTAATTAAGGCAATGTACAATTATAACAAAAACATAAAAAAGACCTTACAGCTGTAGCATTGACAGTTATATTTTATCATAATTATTATCAATAATATCTACTTTTCCTATTTTAATAAAACTAACCCTTTAAGTGGTTCTAAAGGCTGAAGGTTTTTAACCTTAATGCATTCGGGTCAAAAACATTCTGAGTGCAGCTTCCCCCACCCCCCCCCCCCTCCCTTATACTTACCTGAGCCCCATCTGGATCCCCATCTCCACTCCTCATAGGTTCAGTGACAGAACGTGGTTCGCGAACGAGCCCACATGGTTAGATTTGATTACGATCATCCTGTCAACGATTCAATTCCACGATGCACCACAATTACTGCCTATGGTTTTCATCCAAAAAATTCAAGCAGTCAGAAGAACTCCATTTTTTTTATTTTATCTGTTTCCTAAAAAAAAAAAAAAAAAAAAAAAAGACAACACTCTCTGCTTGTAGCAAAGTCTAAACACAGCAGACAACTTAAAGAAGAGCTCCAGGCTCTCCCCCAAAATACTAGAGAAGATGGTCAGAGACTGCAGACATACTAGAGGAGATGGTCAGATACGGCAGACATACTAGAGGAGATAGTCAGATACTGCAGACATACTAGAGGAGATAGTCAGATAATGCAGACATGGTACATGGATGTTAGAGACTGCAAACATGGTACAAGAGAGGGTCCGAGACTGAAGACATACTACAGGAGATTGACAGAGACTGCAGACATGATACAAGAGATGGCCAGAGACTGCAAACATGATACAAGAGATGGACAGAAACTGCGGACATGATACAAGAGATGGAAAGAGACTGTGGACATGCTACAGGAGATGATCAGAGATTGCAGGCATGATACAAGAGATGGTCAGAGACTGCAGACATGATACAGCAGATGGTCAAAGACTGCAGACATGATACAGGAGATGGTCAGAGACTGCAGACATGATACAGGAGATGGACAGAGACTGCGGACATGATAAAAGGGATAGACAGAGACTGCAGACATGATATAAGAGATGGTCAGAGACTGCAGACATGATACAAGAGATGATCAAAGACTGCGGACATGATACAAGAGATGGTCAGAGACTGCAGACAATGTCCCCATAACATCCCCCCAAACGACAACGTATACCATTTAATTAATTTTGGTTTATGTATGCCCTTTTTTTTGTATGATTTATGGTTTTGCTCATCACGGCCCCACACATGCAATGCATGGCATAAATCATAATTAATGAAATGGCATGGTCACTTTAATGTTTAGATCCACCATAAATTCACTGTCATGTTTATTTATTATTTTATTACGATCATATCTTGGCAAATTTGCACATAATGGTGCATCAGATATTTACTGTCAGTGTCTAACTTAAAGCGGACCTTCAATCATTTTTTCAACTTTCCATCTATTAAATCTTCTGCCCTCCTATTTTTAGCTTTGGATAGTAAAACATTTTTTTTCTGCCAGTAAATACCTTATACAGCCCACTTCCTCTTTCTTGTCTGGTAAAAAGCCTAGGCTTATGACATCATGCACAGCTCTCTCTCTCTCACTCTTGTGAGAGTTTGCCAGGAAGGGAGGGAGGATGAGTCATAAGAGGGCAAATGAGAGCTGCAGAGCTGGAGGTGTGCCTCTCTGTGTGTCTGTGTAAATCCAGGAAGTGAACAGGCAGCAGCTTCAGCTGCCCAAAGTTAAAATGGCTGCAGCCAGACTGAGTGGAGGGAGATTTCTGCAGCATATTTGGCAAGTACAGAATCACAGTATATATAAAATATTATGCAAAGTGGTTGGAGGGAAGCTTCCGATTGACAAAGATGTTTTTATTACAAATTATGCGAGCAGACTGCAGTTCCTCTTTAAGTACCCGATGAAGATGACAGAGTGTGCACTGGTCTCCCACTGCTCGCAGTAGCCTGTGAGTAATCCTCTTGGAATGCTGCATCGATGCTGCGATTAAATTCAACACCCCTAAGGTGTGCCCCCCATAGTAAGCTGCTTGCTATGGTGGGCACTTGGGAGGGGGTAGGAGCCAGGAGTGCTGGTGGGCAATCCGAGAAGAGGACGATCAGGGCTGCTCTGTGCAAAACCATTACACAGAGCAGGTAAGTATGACATGTTTGTTATTAGTAAAAAAAAAAATATATATATATATATATATATATATATATATATATATATATATATATATATATATATGGGTTTACACTCACAATAAGCCCTGATTCATATGTGAGTGTTTTGTAGCTTAAACCTCCAAGCTCCAAAATGCTCAACAACCAAAGTCCAATGTTTTTCAATTTGACCCATTTATATATGAGTGTTCAGGTGCCTGTAGCTCAACTTCTAAAGCTAAGAAAGGTGCATGAGCTACTTCTGAAGCAGAATGAGGCTTTTGACTTCACAAACTTTAGTGGTAGAGTCTGAATTAATTTTTTTAAACTGCCTAAAAATCAGCATTTTTCAAGCCTAAGCAGCCATCTTCTCCTTCTAGTAACTAACTTTCCAGCTCAGGGCATTATTTGTGCTTATGACTTGTGTATGTGAACCAATATCAAAAGTTACATTTCAAATTGGATCATACAGAGTCTTGTGTCTACTACATTTGAATTGCTTGCTTTGCATTTTGATAAACACTGCATGTTCTACTCTACTGTGGCTAAACATTTTTTTCCCCATACAAATCCATGGAAATTCTAAAACGTAAGTCAAAAGAAGGCCAGAAACAACCCAAACTGATCCTAAATGCAGAACATTTTTCAAATAAGGTAATATGACTATGAATTCCTCTAGAGCAGGCATCTCCAAAGTCCGGCCCGCGGGCCAATCACGACCCGCGTTTTGGTTTCAGACGGGCCGCTTGGTCATTTTGACATGTATATCTTTTGTGGCCCCCAACGAATCCCCGAGTGCCGGGGGCCACAAAAGAAATACATGCTGGCTGCCTTGGAGGAGGCAGGACGAGCGCCGTGCATACAGGAGTATTTCCTGTTTGCACGGCGACCTATGTAAAAGAAAGTCCCGCTGCCATTGGACGACTGTTCTGTCCATCACAGGAGGCGGGGCTTTCTATTAAAGAGGCAGCCGATAAAACAGGAGTTTCTTCTGTATGTCTGTCGGCGCTCGTCCCGTCCCCTCCCTGTCTCCTCTAATGCTGCAGATGGGCATGACTCAGGCTGCAATGGTGAGTCTGCATTCATGTCAAGGGGGGTGCTGCATTCAGGGCAAGGGGGGTGCTGCATTCAGGGCAAGGGGCTGCTGCATTCATGTCAAGGGGGTGCTGCATTCAGGGCAAGGGGGGTGCTGCATTCAGGGCAAGGGGGGTGCTGCATTCAGGGCAAGGGGGGTGCTGCATTCAGGCAAGGGGGGTGCTGCATTCAGGCAAGGGGGGTGCTGCATTCAGGCAAGGGGGGTGCTGCATTCATGGCAAGTGGGGGTGCTGCATTCATGACAACAGGGGTGGAAAGGGGGGTGCTGCATTCATGACAACGGGGGTGCTGCATTCATGACAACGGGGGTGCTGCATTTATGACAATGGGGGTGCTGCATTCAGGACCACTGGGATGCTGCATTCAGGACAACAGGGGTGCTGCATTCATGTCAAGGGGGTGCTGCATTCATGTCAAGGGGGGTGTTGCATTCATGACAACGGAGGTGCTGCATTCAGGGCAGGGGGGGTGCTGCATTAATGACAACGGAGGTGATGCATTCATGACAACCGGGGTGTTGCATTTATGGCACTTGTGAGGCTGAATTGATGGGCAGTGACCCTTATTTTGATTCACAGTTCTTTATTTAAAATGTAAGATTTTTTAAAGTGAAGAGGCGTGTTATACGCCGATAAATACGGTATATCCAAATAACACGCCCAAGCTCATCTCTTCACCACACACAGCCACAAAGGCAAGAGAATTCTTGTTGGGTAGTGTATTAGTGCTTGGACGGACACACTTAGACCAAATTTTAATGGTTCACAGAATGTCAGGCAAAATGGTCGGCCCTCACGCATGTTCACTTCATCAAATCTGGCCCTCTTTGAAAAAAGTTTGGACACCCCTGCTCTAGAGAATCAGTCACATCAGACACTGCTTTAAAGGAGCTTACAATCAATTGTCCCAGGCAGTCATACAGACTAGCACACAATGTCGGGCCAGGTTGGGCAATTGTTCATTGACCTACCAATGTGATTTTTTGTTTATTTTAATATGAATCCATATTACTTTGGATTTGGAAATTTGGATTTGGAAATTTTTCAGACTTCACGCATATACTGTGCTTTTGGGCTTCTTCACGAGTAGGATTTTTTGTTTGTGTTCATAAAAGAAATAAACTCTTCCCTATTTTCTAGCTCTCCACTTTCATTACATTCCTATTTATTTTCACAAAAAATGTAGTCACTGTCCAGTGCAGTCATTCTCAACAAGGGTTTTTGGGGAACCTCCAGAGGTTGCTTGGGGTTCCTTGAGCTGTGGCTGATAGACCTCCCTTTTTGAAGGTGTCTGCATAGTTCTGGGGTTAACACCACTTGGCAGAGCCGGTGGCATTACACACTGATATTTTTAGCCGTCTGTGAGGGTGGCATTCTAACCATCCCTGTAATGCCGTGCACACACAATCGGAATTTCCGACAACATAACCATGTTTTTTTTCCCGACGGATGTTGGCTTAAACTCATCTTGCATACACACGGTCGCACAAATGTTGCTCGGAAATTCCGATCGTCAAGAATGCGGTGACGTACAACACTACGACGAGCTGAGAAAAATTAAGTTCAATGATTCCGAGCATGTGTCTAATTGATTCCGAGCATGCGTAGGATTTTTGTGCGTCTAAATTGGATACACACGGTCGGAATTTCCGACAAGAACTTTTGTTGTCTGAAAAATTGAGAACCAGCTCTCAATCATTTGTTGTCGGAAATTCCGACAGCAAATATCCGATGGAGCCTACACACGGTTGGAATATCCGACCAAAAGCTCACATAGAACATTTGTTGTCGGAAATTCCGATCCTGTGTATGCGGCATTAGAGAAGACATTCTTCCACTGACCACCAATGTGGGATGCATTTTTGCCACTGACCCCTGATAAATTGATTGAGCAGGGGTTCCCTAAGACTGGAAAATTATTCCTCTATGGAAAAAAGGTTGAGAAAGACTGGTCCACAGTGACCATTCAGGTTTCATCTACTACTCTGTGGGAATTGAATTGGTCTATATGTACGAAAACAAATTTTGTACTCGGTTCCTCCACTCCATTTTTTTTTAAATAGACCCTTTTACTGCAATGACTGCTCGTTAGATTATGTTTTAACTTTTTATACACTAAGTATGGGTACAGTAAAGGTTTACATTCATGCACATTATGGAATAGAGAATGGTTTGTGACTTAATGTACCTTCATCACAGACTTTTGTTTAGAGTTTTTCCAGCAATCATAAGTGGAATTCGCAGTTCTGGAAAGATTAATAATCTTATCTAAAGACAAAACTTTTTTTTTTTCGAAGAGAGTAGGCAATGTCTTTTTTTTATGGTCCATATCCTGATTGGGAGAAATGTATTTACTTCCTGTCCTGGAGATGACAGATAACAGAAAGTTAGAGGAAACCCCCAAATTAGGTTTTTCTCATAGAGAGTTGTCACTAGGACTGCTATTCCCATTAAAAGTTTTATCCTCAGCAATTGTTCTGGTGACAACTGCAATTTTGGGTTTTTCATCTATTTCTCTCAGTGACAGTGGTCACCGGGAAAAGATGGGAGGGTGAATTTACCTAGCTAGGACACAGCAATTTTAAAGCGACATTAAATCGTAATTTTTTTTTAAATAAAATTTACAAACATGGTATACTTACCTGCTCAGTGCAATGGTTTTGCACAGAGCAGCCCCGATTCTCTTATTCTGTTGTCCCCTGCCGGCGCTCCAGGCTCCTCCTCTTTGGCAAGTGCCCCTATGGAAAGCCACCCTGTTTGTGTCTATTAACACAGAGCGTGCGGCTCGCCCCCGCTCACTCGGCACAGCACTTGATTGACAGTAGCTGGAGCCAATGGCTGCCCCTGCTATCAATCTGCCCAGGGAGGAAGGAGACAGCTCGCAAGAGCCACTGCTCTCATGCACATCGCTGGATCAAGTCAGGCTCAGATAAATATAAGAGGGGCTGGGAGGGATTTTGCAGCACAGAAGGTTTTTCACCTTAACCTCCCTGGCGGTATGATTCTGTCCTATTTTAGGTGCTGAAAGCGGTACAATTATTTTTCCTGGAAATTTGGCATTTTATATTGTAGGCCTGTAATTCTTAGTAATAACTCACTTAAATCTGTCCAAACCAGGGTCTAGTAGACATCCCAGGTATGATAAAGTTTGAAACACAAAATCATTAATTATAATATAATAAATAACTATAAATTATTATAACAAATAATAATATAATAATAATAAAAATTATTCAATAATGTAATCAAATCAAAAACACTGAAATTTGCTCAGTTGCAGAATTGTCGCTGTCATTAGATTTAGCGTTTGATGACGAATTTCCCCACAAATCGCTATCGCTCAATTCTGCAAGTGATTCTAATTTATTATCGCTGTTTTCTAGCTGTCTAAAACCACTTTTGAGATAAAGGGACACTTTTTGGTTGCTATGGACAATCTCCAGTTTCCAGGCAGAAAAAGCAGTATTTATAATATAAAAGTGCATACAGGGCACTGGACAGACCACTAGGGACAAAGGGGATGTGTAATTTTTTTATACAGTACTGTAATCAGTAAGATTACAGTGTACTGTATGTGTATTGTGTTTTTACTTTTTTGAATTTGGCGCCGATCTCCGCCCGTGAGCGCCGCAACATTGCAGGGAACCGAGCTCGGCGGCACGGTGTGTGAATCGAGCGAGGAGACATTGCAGGATCCAGGGAACAAGGTAAGTAACTCTCCCTGTATCCTGCGATGCAGCCCGAGTCTGGCTTGGGATTAACCGCTTTTGGTACTGAAATCTCACCCCGAGCCAGACTCGGGAATACCGCCAGGGAGGTTAATGCATAGAATGCATTAAGGTGAGAAACCTTAAAGTGTTACTAAACCCAGGACCCTGCATTCACTATATCTGGCCCCCCACAGTACACAGACCACGGAAATGCAATTATTTTAGAAAATATAAACTGCTAAATACCTTTTCTCACCAGGAGTTAGAACAGTCTTGTGACTTCTATCAGTGTCTGGTTAAAGCTTGTAGGAGGAGCTTTCATTCTCCCCTGATTGTCCTATAAGGCTGCAGGACCCCTGACCCTCTGTCTGGACAGTGATGATTGGCCCTGTGCTGATCACATGCACTCTCCCAAGAAAAAAAAAAACTCTCTAGCAATGCACACCAAACTGAGCATGTGCAGCTTGTCCCCTATTCTCTGTTCTATAAGGAGATGGGTTGAGGACAGTGGAAGAAGAGAAGCATCAGAGAAGACAGGCTCAAACAGCCTTTTTACGCAATGCAGAGGATTAACCCCTTAGGTTCCGCAGTGAGTATAACAAGCATGCTTTACTGCATATACAGACTGATTTTACTGTTGTGGATTTAGTAACACTTTAAGGCTTTAGAACCACTTTAACTTGAAAGGGGCTCTATTCCTTCCACACTCTATTCAAAATTAAAAAATTAGTTTTGCCCCTAGATACACGTTAGGCATCAGTAATTATTATAACCTGTCTTTGTAAAATGTTGTCAGAACTCTGCTTTGTACATATAGTTAGGCACAATGCTGTACACTGACTGGAATCAGACGTAGAATGATGTGTCTTGACATAAAACAGCAGGTTTTTTCCCCAGTATACTGAGAGCCAAATAAATAACATGCATTGTTACACTGACTGACCTGCTTTCTGCTCTCAGGCCTATGAGCTGACTGTGTAAAACCTGTCTATGCAGCATTTCTACGGAACATGCCCCTCTCTCATTACTTGGCCTACAAAGGCAACCTGATTAGAGATCTGCTGTAGCTGTAGTTCTTGTCCCAACCCTGTTACTAGTTATTTTATATGCAGTGCTTTGCCAAAGAGAAACACTGAATATAATTAGTGTATTTCTGCGGCAGGATTTGTTACAACATAAGAATTTTCAGATTAGACCCACTACAGCTAAAAATGTAAAACACGTATAACGTAATTGAAAGCCTTTGTGGGTACACCTGAAGAATGGCAGAACTAATTTTCTAAAAATCGTATTGTATTTAAAAACCTGTACTAAAAGAAGCCAAATTCCAAATATATTTATATATTCTAAAGCTCTGATATTACATAAGTAACTCTACAAGCTCATTACCTTTGCCTTTCCTGATATATAGTTTGGTGAGCCAATATTTCTCGTTTTGGTCATGTACAAAATCATTATTCTGTTGACAAAGTGCAGCTTTCCATGTTCTCTGTAATGACTGTTAATGTGTGGGTTGCATCAAAAACATGATTTTAATGTGATATACATTTATTGTATTTTAATAGGAATGATAGAAATTATTCAGTATGCTGGAAAATTTATAATTTTATGGCAGTACTGTATTGTCCAAATCAGCAGTTCAACAAACCCGAAGACAGCAGTTCACTATCTCACTATTGATGTGAAAGGCTTTAAAAAGGATCTTCATTTTTTTTTAAGTCAGTAGTTATAAACAGTGTAGATGCTGACTTTAAAAAATCCGGTACATAACAGTGCCTGGAGTCCAGCGCTGACCTCCCATAACCGTCTCTTCTTACTGCTGCAAGTTCCTGGCACAGCCATCTTGGATATTGCATCCAGCTGTGGCATCCCGAAGAATCATAGGTGGCTCCTCACTGTGCATGAACACACTCGCCCGGCACTCTGTGAATGGTCCTGCAACCTCCTGGGACATGGGACGTGTCTGAGGAGGCTGCAGGAAGGGAGAGGGCGAGAAAAGCTTTTGTTGTTCTTGTCTACTTGGGGATTGGGGAAGTACCGATTACAAATCGGTAATCACTACCCCCAAAAAACCTGTTGTAGGCCGGGGGTAGGGAGCAGACTAGTTGTACTTGTCTTTTAAAATAAAATACCACTTTAACTTGTGCTGTCAATGCATGGTGAACTCTTACAAGGTTTGAAAAAAATGCCATGCATTGCAAGCTGTTATTGCAGTGTCTAAAAGCCTCATCTTACCAAACTCATTCTTGAAGCCATACATGGATCGGAATTCAGCCCGTTCAGCAGAGACTGTCTGAATTTTGATTCATATATGGGCAGGCTGGTTGTACTGATCAACTTCCGTACAACCTGCCTGTTGGGTTTTTTCGGGAATGCCACCGACTATAGTTGAATGAAAAAAAAAAGATAAATGTATGGCCTGCCTTACTCTCCGCCCCCCACCCACTCCCACGGTCGACATCTTTCCCTGGAGTTACTTCTGGGTTTGCGGGCTCCGGGGCTGTGATTGCCTGGAGCCACGATGACGTCACTCCCGCATGCATACACGCGGGTGGTGCCAGTCATGGCACGGTTCATGGCACGAGCGGGCCAATCCTTCAGTGCGCATGTGCCAATGACATCAACAACAGAGTATATAGTAAATATTTCCTAAACGGTGCAAGTTTTTATTTACAATTAACCTGCTGAGCGGTATTCCCGAGTGTGGCTCGGGGTGAATTTTCAGTACCAAGAGCGGTAACCCCGAGCCACACTCGGGATTGCCTCGCAGAATCCATGTAGAGGTTACTTACCTTGTCCCATGGATCCTGCGATGTCTCCCCGCTGTGATCTGCAAGCCGCCGTGTCTCGCTCGATTCACAGTGCCGAGCTCCGTTCCCTATGAGCGTTGCGATGCACGGGGATGGAGTTCGGCGCCAAATTAAAAAAGTAAAAAACACAAAACACACACAGTACACTGTAATCTTACAGATTACAGTACTGTATCAAATAATTACACCCCCCCCCCCTTGTCCCTAGTGGTTTGTCCAGTGCCCTGCATGCACCTTTACATTATAAATATGTATATATATTTTCTTTCTGCCTGGAAACTTGAGATTGTCCATAGCAACCAAAAAGTGTCCCTTTACGTCAAAAGTGGTTTTAGACCGGCTAGAAAACAGCGATAATAAATTAGAATCACTTGCAGAATTGAGCGATAGCGATTTGTGGGGAAATTCGTCATCAAACACTGAAAAACACTTTTATTATTATTATATTATTATTTGTTATAATTATTTTATAGTTATTTATTATAATATAATTTATGATTTCGTGTTTCAAACTTTATCATACCCGGGATGTCTACTAGACTCCTGTTTGGACAGATTTAAGTGAGTTATTCCTAAGAATTACAGGCCTACAATCTAAAACACCAAATTTCCATGCAAAATAATGGTACTCTTTAACTTTCAAATTTTTAAATAAACAACATAATTTATTTTATTTTTTAATTAGCGCCTGTTCTCAAACCAATAAGCATTCTAGTCCAGGCATTGCTGACAACGAGAAGCATTGAAACACAAACATCAAGAATCTTTTTGTTTGCTATTTGGGCACATTCTCTTTTAATGACTACTCATTATTCATCCATGGCTGCTGTTTTTGTAGCATAAACTTTATCTTTTAGAAATCCCCATAAGAAAAAGTCCAGCGGCGCTAGGTCTGGTGATCGCCGAGGGTATTCCACTGAACATCTTCACCCAATCCATCTATTCGCCAGATTCTCATCAAGATATGCCCTTACATCACAATGGTATTTTGGGGCGCCCCATCTTGTTGAAAATAAAAGTCCTCATCTCCAAAATCTTCTTGAAAATGTGGCATGACAGATTCCAGCAGCAAGTTCAAGTAAATGATACCAGTTACAGTACCGTCAAAAAAGAATGGTCCAATTATTCCATGCCCTGACAAGCCGCACCACACCATCACTCCTGGTAAATTAACATGACGTTCCTCCATAATGTGTGGATTCTGAGGTGCCCATTAAGTTAAGGTGACCAGATTTTTTAAAGGAAATCTGGGGACATATTTTCTTTTTTACTAGTAATGGCGGCAATCAGCGACTCATTGCCTGTCGCCGCTGCCCACCTCACAGCCTCTCAAGTTTTACTCTCAGTGCCCCGGCTACTACTGGGTGGGGAGCGGAGGAAGATCACTCCACCAGGGAAGGCAAGGAGATAAACAGGCAGGCGGCTGGCTGAGACTTGAGCCAAGGCAGAAGAACATGCGTGAGGCCTCGTACACACGACCGAGTTTCCCGGCAAGAACCAGCAAGAAACTTGCTGGCAGAGATGACTTGCTGAGAAATTCGTTCGTGTGTATGGTTTCTCGTCAAGAAAACCGACAAGTAATCTCGACGAGAAAATAGAGAACCTGCTCTCTGTTTTCTCGTCGAGATTCTCGTCAGCCTGTTTCTCGACGAGAAAAGTGAGTGTGTGTACACTTACCTGTCCGCCCGGAAGCCCGCGCATGTTCGAAATGAATTTGACGCATGCGCGGTAGCTTCCTAGGCATAGGTAGGGTATACCAAGATGGCGGCGACGGCATCGAATGTGACGAGCGCATGCTCGTCGTAGTCGATGACGTCACCGCGTTCGCTCCATTCAAAGAACCGCGGGTTCTTTGAATCGAGCGTGTGTACACTAGGCCGGGACAAGTTTCTTGTCCAAGAATCTCGTCGAAAAAAACGACATGTTTTTTTCGACGAGAATCTCGGCCGTGTGTACGAGGCTTGAGGAGCTAAATGGGCATGCGCCCGAAACTGAAGAAATATTCCCTCCGCTCCGACCAGCACATGATCATCAGAAAGGGGTACAGATAATGGAAAAAATACATCCCCCTAAGCTAGTAGGAGCGGCAGAGCGGGGGTGTGTAATTCAGATATTTTTTTTTTTATTCTGCACTGTCTTTGAAATTGCCCCAGCCCCCGTTTAAATCCAATCCGGGGACAAAACCAGGGACAGACTTGGTGCGGGGGACAGTGTCCTCAATCCGGGGACTGTCCCCTGAAACCGGGGATGTCTGGTCACCCTACATTAAGTGCAATTGTGGCGGTTGATTGAACCAGACACTAAGTATGAAAAAATAAATAAAATGATGTATATGAAAATTAACGATGGTAATAAATACTCACTATATAATCATTTTAATTGTGTCGCTCTGTATGTATTTTAATGCATTTGCACAAATGTCCCTTTAATAAAAACAGCCCTAGATTCTGGTCCCACTCATACACATGTCCCTCTTTTCCCTGGTCTTTTCTTGTTTATGTTCCTTTTACCCTAGACAACTGCTTTTACTCCTTGCCCCAATAACACATCGTCATCCCCTGCACCCCCTTTTAGTACCCTTGTTCCCCCCCCCCAGCTCATATAAAGAGGTGCTTTGTATGCATTGCAGCAGCTTCATCCATCTTATCAAGCCCACTGTTGCCTTGAAAAAAGGATTAATCGCCATCCTTGGTCGCAGCTTCCCTGATTGACAGCTAAATCCCTATGCCTCCTGCTTAGCATGCGTCCAGCCCGCCTCGCATGACACTGCCACTGCCTCTCTCACAGAGCCGCAGCAGCACCAGAAGCAGCTTCTAAATCTGTGGAGGGCTCAGCTCATGCACAGCCCTATCTGCACGGAATCCAATTAAAATGCAAGAGAGACACTGAGACACACGCAGCTCTACTCTCTTCTCTTTTCTTCTGCTAGAGATTTCTGCATTTTCAAGTCCCAGCAGACATCCCCCCCTCTTTTCGCTCCATAAGTGGTTGGAGCAAAGACGTGAAAAAAAAAAGAAAAAAAGGAAATCAGAATTTAGATTAAAGAGGGAGAACAAATTACAGTGAAGGGGGAAAGAGAAACCTTGTGTCCCCCTTCTTCTCTATCATGGTGGATGCATGGACAGTTTTGCAGAGCAAAGATTGACACCACAAAATCTTCCAGCCCCCCGCCTCGACCATTACAATGTGTTGCACTGCACTATGACCTTGGATGTCCAAACTGTGGTGGTATTCGCTGTGATCGTGGTCTTGCTGCTGGTGAACGTGATTCTTATGTTTTTCCTGGGCACTCGTTAAACGGATTTCTCCCTCCGAGGCATCGGCAGGAGCTTGCAAGAGAGCACAATACAGTACCGAGCTCGCATTGCAACTCATCATGGACTCACTGTGATATGTATGACGTTGCTATATTATCTCTGCCTAAATCTTTTTTTATTAGTGTCCTATTAAACCCTTTCACTGCCTGAGGGGCCTTGCAGCACATTGCCTGGCAATGCACCGTCACCCTTTTGGTGGTGAGGGTTAATGTTTCTGACCAGTGTAAAGTCTTAAGTGTTCCATGCGTAGTATAGGACTAAAGAATGTTGGAAATACTTAGTCATTCTACCTTTTTACGTTTACTTTTTAAATGGTAAAAGCATTTCTTTAATCAACGTGTCCTAAATGGTTATTTAGACTGTTAGAATTTTGCTTTTAAGAATTGAATGTGTAATCGTCTTCTGCTCTGAGAAAATATTTCCTAGCAATACTAGATACAAAGTATAGAATTATAATGCTAAAAAGATAATTTTAATAGGACTGTGCTAACCGCTTTGATAATGAGTAAAGTGCAGTAAGCCGTAGCAGCCAATCAAAATGTGCCTTTCATCAGAGGAAAGCTTCTAGAACAGTAAAAAATGGCATTTCTTTGGTTACCATGTGTTTATGCACTTTTTAGATTGTATTTTGCGTCATAAAATAAACTGGAAGGACTCGGAGGGGTTAATAGTAAATTGAGATGTGACAAGCATGTAAAAAAAAGTTAAAGGGATGAGAGAAAATGGTGGCATCTTGAAGGGTAGAAAGGCATAATTTTGTAAGAATTATAATATTTATAGAAGAGAAAGAAGCAAGAATTATGTGTGTAGATATTTGCCCTGAATTCATAGTATATAGAGAATGAGACTGGGTACCAGTGATAAAGGACTGTTGTGTTTTTATCAGTCAGAGGTGATTGGATCTGGAATTGTGTTTTTATTTAGAAAAGCAGTGCAGAGCTTTATCTTAGCTCAGGACACAGCAGGACTGTGCAGGGTCTGTGACTCGAATCCGAAATGCAAGCCTTATCAGCACCCACCCCCCCCCCCCCCCCCGCCAACTCTTTGCTCTGCCTTTTGTATCATATAAGGTGGCGCCTAAACTATCTAGTCTTAATGGCCTTTTAAAAAGGATTGACTTGTACTGGGGTATTCTGTGAATGTATAAACACGGTTTAAGCTGCCAGTGCCAGCCGCAGTTTCTTGTTTTATGTGTCTTCTTGTAGCCATTGACAAGACCATAAAAGATTGTCTTAAACAGCATTTCTTTTTTTTAACGTGAGTGCTTTAGCTGCGTTAAATATATAAATCATTTTATGACAGCAGAAACAGTTTGACTTACTTAACATTGTGCATATAGGTATAACCAAGGCCAAGAGTTGGCGGTATGTACTGGATGTATTATAGCAGGGGTCTTCAAACTTTTTAAACAAAGGGCCAGTTTACTGTCCTTCAGACTTTAGGGGATTGTGGTCAGTGGGGGTGGAATATGTCAGAGCATCAGTGAGAGAAAGCAATTCTTCAGGCTTGGTGGTCATTGGGAGTACAAATCTTACATAGCACCTGTGGTCGGTAAAAACAGAAATAGTGCCCCAACATTGGTATTAGTGCAGTGGTTCTCAATTCCTGTCCTCAGGACCCACTAACAGGCCAGATTTTAAGTATTACCTTGGTGAGATGCAGACTAGAATACTGCAATCACTGAGCAGCAAATTATATCACCTGTGATGCATTTCAGTTATCTTGCAAACCTGGCCTGTTAGTGGGCCCTGAGGACTGGAGTTGAGAACCACTGTATTAGTGGGAGGAATAGTGCCCCAACATTGGTATTAGTGGAAGAAATAGTGCCCCATCATTGGCATTAGTGGAAGAAATAGTGCCCCATCATTGGTATTAGTGGGAGAAATAGTGCCCCATCATTGGTATTAGTGGGAGAAATAGTGCCCCGTCATTGGTATTAGTGGGAGAAATAGTGCCCCGTCATTGGTATTAGTGGGAGAAATAGTGCCCCAACATTGGTATTAGTGGGAGAAATAGTGCCCCATCATTGGTATTAGTGGGAGAAATAGTGCCCCATCATTGGTATTAGTGGGAGGAATAGTGCCCCAACATTGGTATTAGTGGGAGAAATAGTGCCCCGTCATTGGTATTAGTGGGAGAAATAGTGCCCCGTCATTGGTATTAGTGGGAGAAATAGTGCCCCGACATTGGTATTAGTGGGAGAAATAGTGCCCCGTCATTGGTATTAGTGGGAGAAATAGTGCCCCGTCATTGGTATTAGTGGGAGAAATAGTGCCCCGACATTGGTATTAGTGGGAGAAATAGTGCCCCGTCATTGGTATTAGTGGGAGAAATAGTGCCCCGACATTGGTATTAGTGGGAGAAATAGTGCCCGACATTGGTATTAGTGGGAGAAATAGTGCCCCGACATTGGTATTAGTGGGAGAAATAGTGCCCCGACATTGGTATTAGTGGGAGAAATAGTGCCCCATCATTGGTATTAGTGGGAGAAATAGTGCCCCGTCATTGGTATTAGTGGGAGAAATAGTGCCCGACATTGGTATTAGTGGGAGAAATAGTGCCCCATCATTGGTATTAGTGGGAGAAATAGTGCCCGACATTGGTATTAGTGGGAGAAATAGTGCCCCGACATTGGTATTAGTGGGAGAAATAGTGCCCCATCATTGGTATTAGTGGGAGAAATAGTGCCCCGTCATTGGTATTAGTGGGAGAAATAGTGCCCGACATTGGTATTAGTGGGAGAAATAGTGCCCCATCATTGGTATTAGTGTGAGGAATAGTGCCCCAACATTGATATTAGTGGGAGAAATAGTGCCCCAACATTGGTATTAGTGGGAGGAATAGTGCCCCAACATTGGTATTAGTGGGAGGAATAGTGCCCCAACATTGGTATTAGTGGGAGGAATAGTGCCCCAACATTGGTATTAGTGGGAGAAATAGTGCCCCATCATTGGTATTAGTGGGAGAAATAGTGCCCCAACATTGGTATTAGTGGGAGAAATAGTGGCCCAGCATTGGTATTAGTGGGAGAAATAGCGCCCCATCATTGGCATTAGTGGGAGATATAGTACCCCATCGTTGTTGTTATTGGGGGGAATAGTGCCCCATCACACGTATTAGTGGGAGAAATAGTGCCCTATCACTGGTGTCAGGGGGAGGAACAGTGTCCCATCATTAGTGTCAGTGGGAAGAATGGTGCCCCATCATTGATATCAGTGGAAAGAATAGTGCACCATCATTAGTATCAGTGGGAGAAATAGTGCCTCATCTCTGGTGTCAGTGGGAGGAATAGTGCCCCATTGTTGGTATCAGTGGGAGGAATAATGGCCCATCATTGGTGTCAGTGGGAGGAATAGTGCCCCATCATTGGGTTTAGTGGCAGGAACTATGCCCCACTGTTTGTGTCAAAGATAGGAATAGTGCTTCAGATCAATGGGAGGAATAGTGCCCCAAGGGCCGGGTAAAGGCTGGCAAAAGGCCACATCTGGCCCGGAGGCCGTAGTTTGGAGACCCCTGTTTTATAGAATCCATTTTATTAAAGTTTTGGTATAGACAGGAAGCCAAAGGTGAGGGTTGCATACTTTCTTATTGTAGTAAGACTTAATATATATTTCATTGACATGTATGCATATGTTTTTCATCATTTGCCTTTGAGACTAATATATTTTGATACCTGTGATTTTCATATTATTTACTAGTTTCAATATTCTGTGTAGACAGTATTTCTCAGTAATATGTTTGCCACATTAAAGGTAAATGAATTATGGACTTACAAAAAAACAAACATTTATACTCACCTACTCACCTCAATCAGATGCTGCACCTGTCCCCCACTGGCTCTGCAGTGAGAACTAAGTGAGCAAACACCACTGATCACTCAGTTCTCCCCCTCCGCTCTGACCAGAGAGCCATGACTGTTAGGCAGGCCATACATGGTGCAATTTTTTTTCCTGCAACCATGGAAAATTTGCACGATTCCCCCATCAACACAGACAGTTTTGACAGGAGAATCAGCAATTGTCATCTCCTGACGGGGGAAGCCGTCCCTGCTGGGAGAAGACAGTGATTATTGCTAACGGCTATAGCAGCCGCTAGCGATAATCGCAAGAGAATATTTCAGGCTGGTTGTACCCAAGCTGATCGATCGATCAACTTCGTACAGTATATTCAGCCTGCCCATTAACGGTTTGAATCTCGGCTGGTTCCTTAGTTACCGGCTCTCTGCTCTGCCCCTCCAGCGCTCACTGGAGCGCAGGGCTGTGGAGGGGGCGGGAGCGGCTGGCTTTGGCTCTCAGCAGATCAGTGAGAGGCTGAGCCTGGTGCTGGTCCAGGCATCTGAGTGGATCCCAAACATATGGTCGGGATCTTTCCCAAGCCTGGACCCGCTGAGTGATGTCAGCTGACAGTGGACTTTAGCCCGCTGTCAGCTGAAAATGGAAGGAGCTTTGGCTATACTTTTTCTTTAATAAGGGTGATTCCTAGGCTGTTGGGGGTCAAAATTTAGACTTCTAAAAAGTACATCAAAACTTGACAATAAAAGTCTATTACCCCGAATCTGCAGCTCGGTATCAACAAGGTCCATGTACTTTACATATTTGCCACCTTTCCCTATTGAAATCTCAAACAAAACTTAGATAACCCTTTTTATATTTGCAAACTATGCAACATTTTTTGATATGCCCATTTTGAATTAGGACAGATATTTCACCAAAAGTCAAGAGAAATCTGGGAAAATTGGAAAATCTAGACTTTTAGCAAGTCTGCAATAAATGGCAAATGATTTGGGTAAGGCAATCCTAGGCATGCGTTCAATGTTGTGCTTCTGTTCATGCTCATGCACAATTCAGAGTAATCCATTTTATGTAGTGATTAAAGATATAATCTACTCTATTAAAAAAACAACCCCTGTATCTGAAACTTCTTTGAAGATATTTCACTATGTCGTCCCCTGCTTTTTCATTGGTAGTTTTTACTATCTTGGTAGACTATGGCCATCCATTTGGATACAATAGCATGCAGAGCCCAAAAACAGATTCCCTCCTCATTCATTGAACTCCGGGCAAACAGCTTAATACACAAAAGAAGTATATATATACTTCTACGCCTACTCCAAATCTCCAAATCTTTTTTTTTTTTTCTTTTGCTGTGATCCCTCCTTATTCATTGAACTCCAGACACACCGCTTAATACACACAAGATGCAGAGCCAATGGCTCCTGCTGCTATCGATCTGTCCAATCAGGACCCGAGACAGCGGCTGGAGCTGCTGGGCTCGTTCTCGTCGCTGGAAAGATTGGGTTCAGGTAAGAAAAAGGGGGGCTCTGGGGGGGGGTGCTGCACTACAGAAGGTTTTTCACCTTAATGCATAGAATGCATTAAAGCGGAGCTCCACCCTAAAGTGGAACTTCCGCTCATCGGAACCCTCCCCCCTCCGGTGTCATATTTGGCACCTTTCAGGGGGAGGGGGGTGCAGATACCTGTCTAAGACAGGTATTTGCACCCACTTCCGGGAGTCCTCTCTGCGCGTAGTACGTCACTTCCCGCAGAATACCCATTGTGTTCTGGGAGACACTCAGCTCCCAGAACACAACAGGGACCAGTGAGAACGGCGCAGCGCGACTCGTGCATGCGCCGTAGGGAACCGGGCAGTGAAGCCGCAATGCTTCACTTCCTGGTTCCCTCAGCGAGGATGGCGGTGGGTGCAGCAGAGTGATGAGCGAATGCTCGGCTTCTGCTGCCGACGTTGCTGGACTCCAGGACAGGTAAGTGTCCTAATATTAAAAGTCAGCAGCTGCAGTATTTGTACCTGCTGGCTTTTAATATATTTTTTTCAGGGGAGCTCCGCTTTAAGGTGAAAAACCACGATGGGTTTACAACCCCTTTAGGTAGTGGTTGAGTATAGATTTTTTGGGAGAATAGGGATATAACTTTAAGTACCGCTTACAGGTCTTGTCTCTCCCCCAGTCTGTGACTGGACAGTAAAGGAGAAGCAGCATCCTGATTGGATCATAGCATGTTCCTTGATAGGGCATGAGCATTGCAGCACAAAACTGACTGGTCCCTAAGGCCTGGCCATACACAGCTCTAATCTCAGCCGGTTCGAACCGTTAATGGGCAGGCTGACTGTACAATCGATCAACTTGGGTACAACCAGCCTGCTGGATTCACTTCCGATTATCGCTAGCGGCTGCTATAGCCGATAGCAATAATTACGACAATTGCTGATTACCCTGTCAGCACTGTCTGTGTTGATGGGGAAATCATGCAAATTTTCATTCCTGCAACCCATGCAGGAACTAAATTTGCACTGTGTATGGCCAGTCTTATGCTACTTTTTTTCTGTCCCAGTCTGGGCTCTGCTATCAGAGCTGCAGTTATAAATCACGAGGTCCCATACAGGCTACCTGACAGGGCCTCCTTCCCCTGGCTGAAAGTGATGGCGGACATATAGTCCCTTTCTCTGTAGCCTCAGCTGCACAGGTGAATGATTAGGAAGCGCTCTGAGGCTTCCTGCTCATTCATAAACTGAAGCACAATAAACACAGTTTACTATGCTTCGGTGATGAATGGACACATGAGTGATTGGTACCGATGTTTATTCAGAAAATAAGGGGGCTAGTAATCTGACATATCTACTGGCCTCTTCCCCTGCTCTCCATCCTGATGCATCCCTCTGTGTGCCTGCAGCAGCTGCCGGTGGGAGAGGAGAGAAGGGAAGCTGGCAGCATTGTGGGGGGAAGGGGCACAAATTGGGGTTCGCATAGCAGATGGAAGGGGCACATGTGCTAGAACCAATCACCCTGCAGTGCAGCCGGAGGGGGGAAAAAGAGGAGAAGCGGGCAGTGCTGCAGGGGAGGCAGAAGAGGATCGGTGTCTTCAATAAGTACATTCAGACCACTTGTGCAGCAGGTGCCCAGACCCCCCTTTTAAACTGATGGGGCTCAGGCCCAGTACAGGGAGGCTGGTTGTACTGCCTTATCAGTGGCCCTGTCTGCTATACAGGGGATTACAGAAGGCTGATACCAAGTCAAATTCAGGTACTTACACTGTTCACAGATAAAATAGACATTTAATGATGTATTAATGAAAACAGAGCTGCATTCTTTTTTATTTTTTTTAATCTGCCCAGAGTTTAGTTTTTAGGGGAAAATAAGAGGAGATAACTAATCAGGGGTAAGGATATCCTATATGATTGCAGCATAGCTCAAATACTTTACATTGGTAGCTAAGTGCAGCAATTGCTCTGATTATATGGCTTAAATATATGCAAAAACAAGTTGGAAGAGGATGTTTTGAAAACCATACCCTTCTAAGCTATTTTTATGCCTCACGGCACTAAGATTCACTCTTGTAAAGCTTGCTTTACTCTTACTTGGTTTATATTGATTTCCCTGAAAATGAAGTACCAAATTAAATATGATAAGCTTTATACAAGCGACAGAGGCGAGTAGTAACATTTTCACATGTGGTGGCTGTGTTAGGTTGTAGCTAATAAAGCAAATTGATAAAGAGTCTGCCCACAAGCTGTGGATTTTAGTTTGCTTTACGTTTTTTTTTTTGTTTTTTACTTGCCATTAAGGACAGCAGCCATTGCGGATACAGCCAGGCCTTGGGTTTTGTTAGCTGACTGTAGTCATGGTAATAAGTTGCCAGCTACCTGATCTGAAAAGTGTTCAGCAGAATTATAATCAACTGCATCTTGACTCTTGTTACCTGATGTTCTCCGTGAGTCAGATTGCGGCAGGCAAGTATTCAATATTTTAACTGCTTTGAAACCACAGCGATACTTTGAAAACCATATGGCTGTGTGATTCAAAGAGGTCATAGAGCTGATGATTGCAGACAGGTTAAACAGAGTAAGGTATGTAGGCATTTCTAATTATTGACTGCAAACTGTCTTTTTCTCGATAAGCTAGAATCACATGCAGAGTAGCATTGATGCAGAGATTTAGTCTTCCTCCGTGTTTTTTTTTTTTTTTCAATGTTTTTATTGCATAATAAAATTAAATAGTTTGGAATGAGATTCCAAGCTTAGCATTTTTAATGGTTCACACGAAAAAAAAAAAAACAGACATAAATAGGTCATCCCTTTTTTTCTCCAAGCACGTGATGCGTGAATTGCTTCAAAGGTGGGCTAATGCTCTTATCTAGTTATGGCGGACAATTCATTTAATGGTCATGTATCATCAATTATTGTGACATTGTTTTCAATGCATGATAGAGCGGGTTGTTGTTGAAAAAAAAAATGGAGAAAAAAAGACAATTGAAAGTATTGCCCATTGCAGCTGTCTGATTTTTTCCATTGCTTCTATAGTTTAGACTAGGAAAAGAAAGCAAGATCCACTTTTATGGTCCAGATAAGGCAGAAAAGCATTTTGTTTTTAGTGGCAGTTTAGTATCATTGGTATGTGATGATGGCTTTGGTTTCACAATCATGAATATTAGTTGAGTGCTGCATGCAAATCTCAAGGGTTCTTGTAAAAAGGGAGCTTAGTCCCACCCTCCTCACTCCTGAGCCTCCCTATTGGATAGTTAGCCTGCCCATCACATTATTAGACCAATAGGGAGGGCCAAATTAGACTTACCTGAAAATTTTAGATTTGCATATAAATTAGGATGTTTTCACCTCTTGATTCACTGAACATTTTGGCAGGCAGTTTTACCCGAGGTAATCACTGATTATGCATTTATTTAATTCTGTGTTCCAGTTTTAATTTCCTAGATTTGCGATAAGCTTACTTTAAATGTGAAAAAAACAAAAAAAAAACAGCTGTTGGTGCTGCAGTGAGTTCATTCATTGTGATTCTCATCACACCACAGTCAGTCACTATCCATGCTTTTCTTGTCCAAGGCTTTAGGTAATGTATTATTATCCTGAGCTGTATATATTCTTCTGTACCTGCAGTGTTCTTCAAAGCTCCCTGTATCAATTATGATCATGTATGACAATTTTTGTCACCAACTGTCCCAATTTTACAGAGACAGTCCCATTTTCTAAACACAGGTACATGGATTTTTTATTTTTTTTGTCTTAACCATAAAGAGGTTAACCACTTAAGCCCCGGACCATTTGGTAGCTAAAGGACCAGAGGTGAATTCAGAATTTTGCACTGCGCTGCTTTAACTGTAAATTGTGCGGACATGCAATGTTGTACTCAAACAAAATTTACGTCCTTTTCTTCCCACAAATAGAGCTTTCTTTTAATGGTATTTGATTGCCTCTGCGATTTTTATTTTTTGCGATATAAACGGAAAAAGACCGAAAATTTTGAAAAAAAATGATATTTTCTACTTTTTGTTATAAGAAAAATCGAATAAACTCAATTTTAGTCATACATTTAGGCCAAAATGTATTCAGCCACATGTCTTTAGTAAAAAAAATGTCAATAAGCGTATATTTATCGGTTTGCGCAAAAGTTATAGCGTTTACAAACTAGGGTACATTTTCTGGAATTTACACAGCTTTAAATTTATGACTGCCTATCTCATTTCTTGAGGTGCTAAAATGGCAGGGCAGTACAAACCCCCCCAAATGACCCCATTTTAGAAAGTAGACACCCCAAGGAAATTGCTGAGAGGCCTGTTGAGCCCATTGAATATTTTTTTTTTTGTCCCAAGTGATTGAATAATGACAAAAAAAATAAAAAATTACAAAAAGTTGTCACTAAATGATATATTGCTCACACATGCCATGGTTATATGTGGAATTGCACCCCAAAATACATTCTGCTGCTTCTCCTGAGTACGGGGATACCACATGTGTGGGACTTTTTAGGAGCCTAGCCACGTACGGGACCCCGGAAACCAAGCACCGCCTCCAGGATTTCTAAGGGCGCAAATTTTTGATTTCACTCCTCACTACCTATCACAGTTTTGAAGGCCATAAAATGCCAAAATAGCACAAAACCCCCCCAAATGACCCCATTTTGGAAAGTAGACACCCCAAGCTGTTTGCTGAGAGGCATGGTGAGTATTTTACAGCTCTCATTTGTTTTTGAAAATGAAGAAAGAACATTTTTTTTTTTTTTCAATTTTCAAAACTTTGTGACAAAAAGCGAGATCTGCAAAATACTCACAATACCTCTCAGCAAATAGCTTGGGGTGTCTACTTTCCAAAATGGGGTCATTTGGGGGGGTTTTGTGCCATCTGGGCATTCCATGGCCTCCGAAACTGTGATAGGCAGTGAGAAGTGAAATCAAAAATTGACACCCTTAGAAAGCCTGAAGGCGGTGCTTGGTTTTTGGGGTCCCGTACGCGGCTAGGCTCCCAAAAAGTCTCACACATGTGGTATCCCCGTACTCAGGAGAAGCAACAGAATGTATTTTGGGGTGTAATTCCACATATGCCCATGGCATGTTTGAGCAATATATCATTTAGTGACAACTTTGTGCAAAAAAAAAAAAAATACATTTATTTTTTCCGCAACTTGTGTCAACATATAAAATATTCCATGGACTCGACATGCCTCTCAGTATATAGCTTGGGGTGTCTACTTTCCAAAATGGGGTCATTTGGGGGGGTTTTGAACTGTTCTGGCATTTTATACACAACATTAGGAAGCTTACATCCACTCTTCTAACCACTTGAAGACAAAGCCCTTTTTGACACTTTTTGTTTACATGAAAACATATTTTTTTTTGCAAGAAAATTATGTTGAACCCCCAAACATTATATATATTTTTAAAGCAAAGGCCCTACAGAATAAAATGGTGGGTGTTGCATTTTTTTTTCTACACAGTATTTGCGCAGCGATTTTTCAAACGCATTTTTTTGGGAAAAAATACACTTTTTTTAATTTTAATGCACTAAAACACACTATATTGCCCAAATGTTTGATGAAATAAAAAAGATGATCTTAGGCCGAGTACATAGATACCAAACACGACATGCTTTAAAATTTCGCACAAACGCGCATTGGCGACAAACTACATACATTTTTAAAAGCCTTTAAAAGCATTTACAGGTTACCCCGTTAGATTTACAGAGGAGGTCTACTGCTAAAATTACTGCCCTCGATCTGACCTTCGCGGTGATACCTCACATGCATGGTGCAATTGCTGTTTACATATGACGCCAGACCGACGCTTGCGTTCGCCATTGGGCAAGAGCAGGGCAGGACAGGGTGCTTTTTTTTTTTTTTTTATTATTAATTTTGCTTTTTTATTTTATTTTTAAACTGTTGCTTCCATATTTATTTATTTTTATCACTTTTATTGTTATCTCAGGGAATGTAAATATCCCCTATGATAGCAATAGGTAATGACAGGTACTCTTTTTTGAAAAAACTGGGGTCTATTGGACCCTAGATCTTTCCTCTGCCCTCAAAGCATCTGACCACACCAAGATCGGTGTGATAAAATGCTTTCCCAATTTCCCAATGGCGCTTTTTATATCCGGGGGGGACATTCCCTCCCACTGCTTGTAAAAGCAGTCCAGAGGCTAATTAGCCACTAGGATTGCTTTTACATGAAAGCCGGCCGCTGGCTGAAAAGAATGATACCAAGATGATACCTAAACCCGCAGGCATCATTCTGGTATAAACATTCAAAGTCCAGCAACATACCAGTACGTTGCTGGTCCTTGTTGGACATGTATTGTAATCTTTTTTTTTCATTCAGCCTGTTGGCTGAACGAAAAAAAAAAGATTGATCGGTGGGTATGCCCACCATTAGAATACCGCCCTTCATCCACCCACTTCTAATGATGGGCATACATGCACCATTTATATATGCCGAAGCATGGGGGCATCTTCTCGCAAAAGTTATGCCGCGTACACATGGTCAGACTTTTCCACGGGCAAGCCTCCGTCGGAATTTCGACCGTATATACGCGGCATTAGGAGCAAAATTGCTCCTCCGCCCCTGCTGCCCCAATGCTTCAGCATATATGCTTTTTTTTTTTAACTGTGGTGGTGAAATCACCTCCTACAGCACTGGAGTCGCAGGGATCAGGCCTGTCTCTGCGAACGCTGCAGTTATGTGTGTTGTGTTTTGCAAGTGACAGTGATCGATCGATACTGCACTTCGGTGGCCTGGGCTGGACGGAGGGGCAAAACGCAGGTGCTAGCAGGTATCTGGGCTGATCCCACTAACAGTGCGTTTTTGGGAACCCTAAACTGCTGGGGACGCTAGTATAGATCTGATCAGATCAGATATTGATCTGTTCAGATACTATACCACTAAGGGGGGTGTATGCTTCACATGTGGGTGTTAGCGCTACTGGCACTAACCTGACGCTGCCTGGGGTGTGACGCAGACCCTCTCTGACGCTAAAACCTAACTGATATCACCCGCCGGGCGATCAGGGGGTTAAATCTTTATTGTGTTATATACGGCGGGTGCCCTGACACTATAAAAAGCAAACTAACTAACCAGCGTCACCCGTAACACTTATATGATGATCACTGGTGAAAGGGTTAACTAGGGGCAATTAGGGGGTTAAAACCTTTATTAGGTAATATATGGGGGTACCTGACGCTATATAAAAACCTGCGGCGAACCTAAAAAAAAATTACTGGCTACCTATCGGCATCACCGACACTAAGACAACGATCATAAAATTGATTGCTTAGCGACAGTGGTGATAGGGGGTGAAAGGGTTACCTGGGGGCGATCAGGGGGTTAAACCTTTATTAGATAATATATGGGGGTACCTGACGCTATAAAAACCTGCGGCGAACCTAAAAAAAATTACTGGCTACCGATCAGCATCACCGACGCTAAGACATCGATCAGAAAAATGATCGCATAGTGATGGCGGTGCTAGGGGGTGAAAGGGTTACCTGGGGGGTGATCAAGGGGGTTACACCTTTATTAGGTAATATATGGGGGTACCCGACGCTATAAAAACCTGCGGCGAACCTAAAAAAAATTACTGGCTACCGATCAGCATCGCCGACGCTAAGACATCGATCAGAAAAATTATCGCTTAGTGACAGTGGTGATAGGGGGTGAAAGGGTTACCTGGGGGGGCGATCAAGGGGGTTAAACCTTTATTAGGTAATATATGGGGGTACCCGACGCTATAAAAACCTGCGGCGAACCTAAAAAAAATGACTGGCTACCGATCAGCATCACCGACGCTAAGACATCGATCAGAAAAATTATCGCTTAGTGACGGCGGTTGCTAGGGGGTGAAAGGGTTATCTGGGGGGTGATCAGGGGGTTAAACCTTTATTAGGGGGGGTTAGGGGGCTACACTGGACCTAAAACTAAATGTAGTGACACTTTTACAGTCACAAATGTCACTGATTGCAGTGATCACTAAATAAATGGTCACTGCAATCAGTGACACTGTGACTGGGGGCTGGGGGGTGATCTGGGGGGGCCTGGGGGGGGCGATTTATGTGCCTATGTGTCCTGGTGTCAGTGTAGTGTTGTGTGCACTAACCTGGCATCTTCTCCTGTACGGCGCTCGGTATATGTGAGCGCCCCATGAGAGATGACATCACTTCCTCCTTCCTGGCAGGCAGGGGAAGCTCTCTCATTCGCCGGGAGCGATCAAGAGGGGGTGGCCGGAATCGAACGGCCGTCCCCTCATGCCGGATCGCTCTCGAAGGTAAAACGACCACCCACTGTAAAGAAGGGGGGTCCGATCGGACCCCCCAACTATACAAAGGCAATCACGTATATGTACGTGATTCTGCCTGTCGGTGCCATTCTGCTGACGTATATTTACAGTGGGCGGTCGTTAAGTGGTTAAAGGGGTTGTAAAATCAAAAGGTCTTTTATCTTAATGCATTAAGATAAATACATTAAGATAAAAAAACTTCTGTGTGTAGCAACTGCCCCAGTACCCCTTAATACAGGGGTGCCCAACCTTTTGAAGCGCGAGGGCCACTTAAGCGACTTGATAACTGGTCACGGGCCACAATGAGCAGATCGGGCGGATGGTAGGTCCGTGTCCGCTCTGCAGACACAGCCGGATCGGATTGGAGGCAGGACACAAGTTGGTTTACATCTGCCACTACTTAGAGGTGAATGGAGGGTCCAGTTGGGTCGGACTGACCGTGTAAAACGGGCCCATGGCTGCTTTCACACTAATGCGCTGTGGTTTCCTCGCACCGCGGGTGCAACGCAGTGTACCTTTGGCTTTCTTGCACTTTGCAATAGACTTTTATTACATTCTGCAGGTTTGGTGCACTTTCAGAAAGCTCACCAAACTCGCAAGTAGTAACAGAAGTCTATGACTCTGTGCAGGTAACCCGCACTAGCACTGCTCTGCATCTGCGGATTCGTCAGAAAGCAGCCCAGTAACCACTGCAGAACAGATATGCCCATATATACACTGTGATTTTAGTAATAAACTGACCTTTAATAACAGTATTCTATTCCATCCCAGAGCAGGAGGTTGCGGGCCACATCAGAGGGCTCCGCGGGCCACTGGTTAGGCACCCCTGCCTTAATACTTACCTGAGCTCCGTCTCTGTCCACCGATGTCCATGAGTGTCTTGGCAGTCTGAGACTCTCCCTCCTGATTGGCTGAGACACAGAAACAGCGCCATTGGCTCCCGCTGCTGTCAATTAAAGTCAGTTAGCCAATCAGGAGAGAGGGAGCGGGCCGAACCGCAGCTCCATGTCTGAATGGACACAGGTAGCTGTGACTCAGCTCGGTTGCCCCAACAGCAACCTGCTTGCTGTAGGGGCACTCATTAGGAGCACCGAATAGGGACCCGAGAAGAGGAGGATCAGGGCTGCTCTGTGCAAATCCTCTGCATAGAGCAGGTAAGTATAACGTGTTTGTTATTTTTATAGAAAACAATACAAGACTTTACAATCACTTTAAATCGTGAAAGTATTTGGCAGTGTGCCCTCTTGCATTACTTGAAGTGGATCTCGGCAAAAAACGTTTTGGGTTTTCAGTAGAGAAAGATCTCTAGAAACAATCTTTGGCAGGTTTCAACTTCTTTCTGTGTCACCAATGGGGAGATGTCACCTTACTGTCTGATTTTTAGATTGGCCATTGCGCCTATAGCAAAATTGGTTCCATTTATGGAGCAAAAGCAGCTCATATGGGCACTCGATATGGCTACCCCTTCTGTTTATCAGGATCCAAAATATGTATATGTGCAAATATATTGTATTGTCCTTTAAAGGCTTTCATATGCCATAAGAAATATGGAATAACAGAAATTGGTTTGCATGCAATAATTGGATAAAAGAAGGCACAGATTAGCGTTTTTTGTAAGGTAGCTGTTTTTCTAGCAATATACCATGTTGTTATTGTTATGTTAGCTAAATGTCAAGCTTTGCATTTGCTTTAAAATAAAAAAAGGAATATTTGCTTTTGCTATAACAAATCTGTACAGGCAACACAGGGAGTGCCTTCCTATCTCTTAGCAGCACCCTGAAAACCCTAGAATCTGTATATATAACCTGAATTATCACAGCACAAAGCCAGTCCAATGTCAGACCTTTGTGTATGAGTTTCCCTTTTTTTTTTAAAACACATCACTGTATGTACTTGTGCATAATTAATACTCTAATGCCGCGTACACACGATTCGAATTTCCGATGAAAAAAGTCAGACGGAGTTTTTTCATCGGAAATTCTGACCGTGTGTGGGCCCCATCTGACTTTTTTCCGTCGGAGTTTAGAAATAGAACATGTTTTATTTTTTTCCGATGGAAAAAAATCCTATCGGAAATTCCGATCATCTGTGTGGAACTCCGATGGAGAAAAAAAACATGCATGCTCAGAATCAAGTCGACGCGTGTTTGGAAGCATTGAACTTCATTTTTCTTGGCTCTTCGAGTTGTACGTCACCGCGTTCTTGACATTCGGAATTTGGTCTGACAGTGTGTATGCAAGACTGATGGAAGACGACAGCTTGAACGGAATTCCGACGGAAAATCCGATCGTGTGTACAGGGCATTAGGCCAATTTATTTTGTATAATGTGTGGCTGCTGTTGAGCACTTTGAAGGTCTGCAGTGCATTGTTAGTTTTTTTTTTGTTTGTTTGTTTTAGACTTTATCGAAATGTCATAAAAATTACATTTCATTCATCTTTACTCACCACAGTGTGTTGCAGTGTGGGGTAACGTGTTGCAGCACTGTGCTGCGTAAAAATGCAGCATGGCACACTCTTTTTCAGCACACATCAGCGCAGTGTATAGATGTGAACTGACATGGTAGGATAGAATGCCTTGTCTATGTGTTGGAACTGCTTTGGAAAACCCTGCCAGTGGAGCCCAATGCATATATTGTGAATGGCCCCTAACTTAGTGATAATCAGTTGATCCATGTGTGATACCACTGCTCCAAAGTACCCCGTGGAAAGGTGAAGCCTGGCAGATGGCTTCCATTCCACATAGCGCACAAGCTGAGAATATCTGGCTGCACACTGATGACGTTGAAGAAATCCAATAGGTTTAGTGAGCATGCAGAGAGGACACCCAGCACCAGTGGCGGCTGGTGTTTTTTTTGGGGGGGGCGGCAAACAATGCACCCACAGCCACCCCCTGGTTGGTCTGGACACCCGCACCCCCCCCCCATTGGAATTAATGCCTCTGGCGCCCTGCATGTAGATTAGGGGGCCGGGCGCATGGATAGGGAGGCGGCGCCCTGCATTACGGGCCGCCACTGCCCAGCTCACACCAAAAAAAACTCTCACTTGAGGCCAAGCCTGGGAAGCTCTTTGGTGTGTGCTTTGTGCCCTCTCTGCATGATCACTAAACCTATTGGATTTCTTCAACATCATAAGTCTGTGGTCAGATCTTTTCTGCCAGTGATAGTCAAGTTACAAGATATAGGGGGCCCTGATTTTACCAAGGAGCCTCATTAAATGATCAGAGACTGCCGGCTCTGGGGAACACTGCTCTTTGGAAACCATTGGTAAGGTAATATACATTATTATCTCATACCTAAACACCATCTTGGAAACTTTGTGGCCCCATTGGATGCCTTGATAATTAGTTTAATAAGACTTGTGCTGGTTTTATGTTTTAAAGTGTACCCTTGGAGGGAGTAACAAGGTTTTTTCTGGGATGCTCTCTGGTTATAATCCTTCCTTTTGGAGACATATCTTATAGAACTTGGTAGATTTATTTTCCTTTTGCACACTAATATATGGGTGACATATTCTAGTCCAGGGGGGCTCAGCCTCTTAAAAAAGCAAGGGCCACTTAAAGTGGATGTAAACCCTCACATGTACCCAGTGTAGGGAACAGCCTCAGATGATACACAAAGATAAAACAAATCTCCCTACATAAGTTTTACATGTATATCTGCTGTCTTCAGCTTTATATATTCTTTAGAAATTTCCGAATGTGGTAGGAAATTTTCTCTTCCTGGTCAGCACTGCAGTGAAGCCTGGGCATACAGCCAAGACAGCTGATTGGAGGAAAGGCACCCCCCCCTTTCCTCATAGGTAGAGACTTTTAGAACCGTTCACTGAATAGTTCAGCAGGCTGCTAATCTATTTATAGCATCCTCCCCAACACAAAACTCTGGCTACTTTTATCTCATTTGATGGAGAACTTGACAGAAGTTATCATGCTGATAACAGAAAAATGGAGCATAAGACAGCCCAGAACATAGTGCTTTGAAGAGAGATAAGGAAACACTGCAGATATATGTGCCCAGCTCAAATTTGATGAATTGGGTTTGCATCCATTTTAAGTGATTTGCTGACCACAATGAACTATGGGTTTTTTCGCCCTCCAAACCGCAAATGTAAACAAGCCCATAGTATCCTGAACCCCCTATAAGGCTGCTTTCACAGTGATGTGCTGCGGTTTACCTGCACCGCAGGTGCAGCACAGTGCACCTGCGACTTTCCTGCGGGTTAGCTGCACTGAGCCATAGACTTCTATTACATCTTGCGGGTGTGGTGCCCTTTCTGAAAGGGCCCAAAAACTTCTGCATTCATGCAATTGTAAATGGTAATATGCTTCTGCATTGCTACCAAGGCTGCTAGAAAGGTCCCAGACAAAGTTACTTGGTATCACTCCACTTGGCACAAGTGAAACCGGCGCTACAGATGGAAGCATTGGCTTATGCGGCTCCTCATCCCTCCATGGCCACCTGCTTCCTCCGCTGCTGGCGCTGGCACCTATGCTTTCTGATGCTTTGGAATGGTGGGTCAGCAACCCATTGAATGTAATATGAGCTTGCCATCCCACCATTGCAGAGCATGGACATGCACGTCTATGGTTTGAGGTCGCTGGGCACATCGGAGGGCTCCAAGGGCCATGGGTTGAGCACCCCTGGTCAAGCTAATTTAGGGCTTTGATTACTCATTGGGGTTTATTTACTAGTTAGAGAGTGCAAAATCTGATGCAGCTGTGCATGGTAGCCAATCGGCTTCCAACTTCAGCTTGTTCAATTTAGCCCAGGTTCACACTGGGCTGCGGGAGTGAAGCCGTGCGAGTTCAGCTGAACTCGCACGATTTCACTCTCGCTGGCAGTCCCGATTTCAGCCGCGATTACAAAGACAGCTGACACAGATGTCAATGTAAATCGTGGCCGAAATCGCAAAAAGTTGTACAGAAACGACTTTTTGAAATCGGTGCAGCGCCACAGGTGCCATTGCCCGCAATTTGCGGCAAATATCGCTGATTTGACATGCAATTTGACATGTCAAATCACATGTCAAATCGCACCAGTGTGAACCAGGGCTAAAGGAGAAGTACAGCCAAAGCTCGTTTGGCTGTGCTCATCCTATGGATCACAGGAGTGCAGTTCATTCTGCACTCCTGTACATCAGTTTTAAGCTTTGACAAAAAAATCCCATAAGTCTCTTTTAAGCTTTGACAAAAAAAAAAACCCTGAAAGCTGGTTTCTACGCAGAGCTGCACCAAATGTTGCACTCTCTAATTTTAGCAAATCAACCCCATTGTGTATATAAACCTATTGGATTTCTTCAGCGTCATCAGTGTGTGGTCAGATCTTTTCAGTCAGTGATAGTCAAGTTTCAAGACATAGGGGGCCCCTGATTTTACCAAGGAGCCTTATGAAATATTCAGTATATGTAATGCTACAGAAGAATGTCACAGATGGCACACATATTACAGCAGATAGCCAGGGGGTGCAGACATATAACAGGAGATGGTCACAGCGTGCAAACATGCTACAGGGGTGTTTGGAGACTGGAGACAGTCAGAAACCGGGCACACTGAGACTGGTAGAGAACACTGCCAATACAGCTCCTCTACGAGTCCCTCTACTGACTGGCGGGCACACTGAGACTGGTAGAGAACACTGCCAATACAGCTCCTCTACGAGTCCCTCTACTGACTGGCGGGCACACTGAGACTGGTAGAGAACACTGCCAATACAGCTCCTCTACGAGTCCCTCTACTGACTGGCGGGCACACTGAGACTGGTAGAGAACACTGCCAATACAGCTCCTCTACGAGTCCCTCTACTGACTGGCGGGCACACTGAGACTGGTAGAGAACACTGCCAATACAGCTCCTCTACGAGTCCCTCTACTGACTGGTGGGCACACTGAGGCTGGTAGAGAACACTGCCAATACAGCTCCTCTACGAGTCCCTCTACTGACTGGCGGGCACACTGAGGCTGGTAGAGAACACTGCCAATACAGCTCCTCTACGAGTCCCTCTACTGACTGGCGGGCACACTGAGACTGGTAGAGAACACTGCCAATACAGCTCCTCTACGAGTCCCTCTACTGACTGGCGGGCACACTGAGGCTGGTAGAGAACACTGCCAATACAGCTCCTCTACGAGTCCCTCTACTGACTGGTGGGCACACTGAGGCTGGTAGAGAAGACTGCCAATACAGCTCCTCTATGAGTCCCTCTACTGACTGGCGGGCACACTGAGACTGGTAGAGAACACTGCCAATACAGCTCCTCTACGAGTCCCTCTACTGACTGGCGGGCACACTGAGGCTGGTAGAGAACACTGCCAATACAGCTCCTCTACGAGTCCCTCTACTGACTGGCGGGCAGACTGAGACTGGTAGAGAACACTGCCAATACAGCTCCTCTACGAGTCCCTCTACTGACTGGCGGGCACATTGAGGCTGGTAGAGAACACTGCCAATACAGCTCCTCTACGAGTCCCTCTACTGACTGGCGGGCACACTGAGACTGGTAGAGAACACTGCCAATACAGCTCCTCTACGAGTCCCTCTACTGACTGGCGGGCACACTGAGGCTGGTAGAGAAGACTGCCAATACAGCACCTTTACAAGTCCCTCTATTGACTGCTGGGACTGCAGGCCACACAACAAATACCAAAGGTTGTCCACCAGGAGTTTGGCTGTTTCAGAGCTGATAAAATATAATGAATTATGATTATCATTTGGGATCAATTTATGTTGGATTGACCAGTGCTTGGCTTTGTCCATATTTTCTTCTTGTGTTTTTTTTTTTTTCACATTTAGCCAAAGGCAGACAGTTGGTAATCAGTTAGCCATGTGGCCGCTGTTATTGCTGATAAAAATAACAATGAGCTTGTGGAAGCTTTAACCTCTTCTGTTTCAGATGAGAGTGTACATTAAGAGCTGGAGTTAGAATGTTGCCACAAGTTCTTTTTTTTTTTTTTCAAGGAAATGTGTACAGTTTTTTTTATCCCTTACTGAAACCTGTTGCCATGGCAATTTGCATCTCCCTATAGACACTGCAATACAAGGTAGCTGGAGAACTGCTCACAGCATCTGCGCAGGGGAGCATAGAATGCACCAAATCTGCCATTCTGGGATTCGCTACAATCCTTGCCTTTGACAAGGACCGTGTTGTATTTATTTTTTAAGCTATTCTCCTTTAACTGTGTTTTAGACTCTCTGATCACTCTTTGCAGCAATAATAAAGGTCAGTAGATTTGAATGCCCTCCTCTAAAGATTTCTGGCCAACATGCGTCCGGCTGACGTGACTTCTTAGTAGAGGTTTCTAGTGCAGTTGGTAACCATGTATTCAGTAAGTGTTTAATTAGCTTTTCTGACTTTCTATCCTGTCAATGCAGCCATGAAATGAAAGTGCTGAAATAAAAACTGACTGGGGGTTGATTTAATAAAACCAGTTTCAGTAAATCAGCCTCTGATGTCTACTGCAATAAACCTGACAGCCTTGGTAACAGAACATGAATGATATGCTGTATGGACTAGATTTGAAATATTATCTTAAAAAGTTATGGCGTGAAGTAATCAGTAGTAACCAACGTTCAGCGTTCCTTAGCAAACAGACAAGTGCTACAATTTGCCTGGTGATTGGTTGCTATGGGCTTATGGAGACCATCTTATTATAGAGGGAGCTGCTGTAGAACTGGAATAGACATAGTATAAAAAAGGACGATCATGTAGATCCATTTCCATGGATACCTTATTGTCGCATGGACAATTTTATCTTTAACTTTATTTAATGCAGTCTGGGAAAAACGGGTATGTTATAGTGCTAATCACTACTGAGCTTATCAGATAAGACAAAGAGCAACGGACAAAGTGCATTAACCCTTCAGTGACCAATTTGATTGAGCGGTTCATTGCTTGGACTGATATACGCTTGTAAAAGTCAGATTTTAAAGTGGTATTAAAGCTTTGTTTTTTGTTCTGACCATTGAAATGAATTAATGCTCAAAGCTAAATGCACCTAGTGTTAATGTGTTACTAAACTAAATTTACATTTTTTTGTTAAAATAACAAACATGTTATACTTACCTGCTCTGTGCAGTGGTTTTGCACAGAGCAGCTCTGTTCCTCTGCTTTTTGGGTCCCCTGCCATCGCTCCTGGCTCCTCCCCCTCATGCAGTGCCCCCAGAGAAAGCCGCTTGCCCTGGGGGCACCGCTGCATGCTCACTCCCAAGCTGCTGCTCAATGCGTCCATAAGATACATAGAGCCGCGGCTCGCCCCCTGCTCTCTCCTCATTAGCTCACTGGCTGTGATTGACAGCAGCAGGAGCCTATGGCTATGATATATGAGATTGGACTTACTCTACATGAAACCAAAGACCAGGCCATTTGGCTAAGTATTTTTCACTTTTAACCCTGTCTAGATTGCTGTTGCCTGTTCTGGTTTGGTATATCTGTTCTGTAAATATTTTATTGCATTTTATTTTCATTAAAACATTTAGCAAAAATCGTCAAGCTGAATCTCTGAAACCTCAAATCAGAAATGAAAGAATCTTTGTCTCTGTGGCAAAAACTCTGCTACATTCCTGTCTGGGAGTGGCAGTAAGTGTCAAAGATACTTCTTAAAGGTCAGAATTGAGCAGCAGATGCTGTCACGTACCTGATGGTGGTGAGCTCGATATAGCAGAGGGAGGCCTCCCTTGCGGCTCCTACTCGCGGCCCCTGATAAAGTAACAGAAGGCACGGGAGTGAGAAGCGGTACGAGTGCCTGGAAGGATCAACAGGGGTAGTCTGGACGTTCAGGAACTCCTCAGGAACTGGATCACTGAGGCAGCTGACAGGTTTGGCAGACAGGAACTGGATCACTGGACCGGAACCAGGAACAAACAGGCACAGTTCAGCAGACTGGAACAGCTTGGACTGGAACCAGGACAGACAGGAACCATTCAGCAGACTGGAGCAGACTGGACTGGAACCAGGAACAGACAGGATGGTCAGATAGGCCAGGTTGGTTATCAGGCGGTCGGCAAGGTACAGAGGTGCAAGCAGAAGAATCGCCAAACAGGCCAAGGATCAGGTGCAGGCAGATGGCTGGGATAGTCACAGGTAAGCAGGGGTCTTTCACAGGTTAAGTCACAGATCAGGTTTCAGGAACACTAACACTGTAGAGCAGACAGCGGGGACTGTATGTGACAGGCAGGCTTAAATAGCCCGCCTGGCGCCAACAGAGGTGCGTGCGCGCACGCACATGCGCGGTTTCAGACGCGAATGGGAACTGGAGAGTCTGAGGCGCCTGTTTCTGGCAGGATCTTCATGACAGATGCCGTGAATGGTGTGTGTCTCCATTTAAATGCACGGAGCCAAATTTTGTCCATAAATTAAGAGTTTCGCTGTAAGATCCTCCTCAAACTCCAGATGGCTTCGAACCTCAACTCATTTTCGATTATAAGGCTGATTATTTTAGGTACCCTTGCAGATAAATAAAACATTCTTCATTCATCCTGAAAAGGGAAACAAATTGTCTTATGCATACCTGCAGGCCCTTGGTTATGTCATAAAATAAAGCATTGAAAGAGATTAAAAAGAGATCAATTATTGCTCACTGTAACAAAGATATTCTTAAATGGCCTGGGCATATTTGTGAGTACCTTTAAAAAAGATTATAAATAGACCAACATGTCAAATTTGCCCCAAACTAATATATTATAGCTGGTTTTACAGTGTTGATGGCATCAATGTGCGGCCAATTAGTTTCTACTTGACAAGTGGTTCCTGTGAATACAGGTGCAAACACTATTCTGGAATATTAACACTAAACAGAGGAAAAGTGCCAGTGGTAGACAGAGACCCAAGGGAAACCTCCAAAGATATATAAGCTCAACTCTACGGTCAAGGTACATAAGTGTCAGATTGCATTCATCACTTTTTGAGTGACTGTGGGCCCAAAGGAAGAAGACCCAGGAGGATTTCAATGTTGAAAGAAAAATGTAAAAAAGGCAGATTGGAATTTGCATTCCATAAATGCAGAAGAGAATATTTTTTGGGCAATTCAGATCAGCAAAGTTTACAGAGAAAAAAATAAAGCTTTTAAGCAAAAAAAACACCATACCTATTGAGAAACATGGAGGGGGCTCGGTTATGTTTTGGGGCTGCTCTACTGCGTCCAGCACAGGGTACCTTGAATATGTCCAGTGCACAATGAAATCTCAAGACTATTGAGGAATTCTGGATTGAAATGTACTGCCCATTGTCAGAAAAATCTTCGCCAACAGGCTAACTACCCAAAAGCCAAACAAAAAGCACTGAAGAATGGCCAAGGACCAAACATTAGATGATTCTGAAGCTGCCTTCTTTGAGCTTTTATCAGAATCCTATGGAAACAGAGCTGAAACATGCAGTCTGAAGAAGGCATCCTTCAAACTTGAGACAGCTGGAGCAGTTTTTTTCAGAAGGGTGCAACAAAATACCTGTTCACGGGTGCAGAAGTCTCATTTAGCCCAGGTTCACACTGGGCTGCGGGAGTGAAGCCGTGCGAGTTCAGCTGAACTCAAACGATTTCACTCCTGCTTGTCAGTCCCGATTTCAGCCGCGATTTCAGAAATATCTGTGCAGGTTTCTGCACAGATTTCAATGTAAATCGCGGGCCGAAATCGCAAAAAGTAGTACAGAAACTTATTTTTTAAATCGGTGCAGCGCCGCAGATGCGGCATTGCACTGATTAGGACGGTGCCATTGCCGTCAATTGCTGTCAAATGCCGCCAATTTGACATGCGATTTGACATGTCAAATCGCATGTCAAATCGCACCAGTGTGAACCAGGGCTGAGAGCTACAGAAATTTCTTGTTGTAGTGATTGCCTCTAAAGGTTGAGCATCATAATGTTAGGTTAGGGGACCATTCATTTTTGTCCATGACATTTTTATTTGTTTTAAAATTTAAATATTATGTTAAATTAGATATCAAAAGTAGTGTTGAGCGAACCCGAACTGTAAAGTTCGGGTCCGTACCGAACTTTAGCTTTTTCCCGAACCCGAACCCGAACCCGGACTTTGCCCAAAAGTCCGGGTTCGGGTTCGGCAATCTAATAACACATTTAGAAATGCTTCAGGGGCCAGCCAATCACCTTTTGATTAGCTGGTGTGCCCTTAGAAGCCATCATAGCCATGCCTACTAATGGCATGGCTGTGATTGGTCAGTGCAACATGTGACCCAGCATGTGACCAGCTTCTATATAAGAAAGAGGCACACAGCACACATGACACTCTGCTTCAGAATAGATAGGGAGAGGATCTAGTCTGCTGCTGCTGCTTTTAGGGAGAGATAGAAAGATAGAAGAGGTAGTCCTGATTCTACAATCTGAGGGAAAAGATAGAGAGATAGTGTAGTGTAGGGCCAGGTTCCTGTGTTGGTGCTTTCAGGGAGAGAGAATATTATATAGGAGTCCAGATTCAGAGATTAAAATCAGCGATCTGCATAGGTCTACCTATTTGTGTTGCAGTGCAGTCTTTTTACACTGCCATGAGCCCAGTGTCAGAGAAAATCTAACTTTTAGGGGAAAAAAAAAGGCACTTTAGTGTTCTCTTTTCCAAAAGACCCATAGGGCAAAAAAAAAAAAAAAAAAAAAAGCATTTTATTTTGCTCGTGCAAAAAAAGACCCGTTTAGGGCCAAAAAAAAAAAAAAATTTGCACTTTAATGTACGCGTGCAAAAAACGCAGTTTAGGGGCACAAAAAAAAGTTTGCAGTGTGTTATACATATTTTGAGGTGTTTGAAATAAACAATTTCTTTATAGTTTTCTCCTACGTTGCTATACTAAAAAAACAAAAATTTTTTGAATAGCATTTTCTGCAGTTCTGTAGCTGTGCGATTCAGCGGTTACGTACTGTGGGTGTGTTCTGCTCTTCCAAAAAACGCCGTTTAGTGGCACCAAAAAAAGGTTGCAGTGTGTTATACATATTTTGAGGTGTGTGAAATAAACAATTTCTATATAGTTTTCTCCTACTGTGCTATACTAAAAAAACAAAATTTTTTTTGAATAGCATTTTCTGCAGTTCTGTAGCTGTGCGATTCAGCGGTTACGTACTGTGGGTGTGTTCTGTTCTTCCAAAAAACGCCGTTTAGTGGCACCAAAAAAAGTTTGCAGTGTGTTATACATATTTTGAGGTGTTTGAAATAAACAATTTCTTTATAGTTTTCTCCTACGTTGCTATACTAAAAAAACAACATTTTTTTTGAATAGCATTTTCTGCAGTTCTGTAGCTGTGCGATTCAGCGGTTACGTACTGTGGGTGTGTTCTGCTCTTCCAAAAAACGCCGTTTAGTGGTACCAAAAAAAGTTTGCAGTGTGTTATACATATTTTGAGGTGTTTGAAATAAACAATTTCTTTATAGTTTTCTCCTACGTTGCTATACTAAAAAAACAAAAAATTTTTATTTTTCGTACATCACGGGACACAGAGCGACTTAGTCATTACTAATGGGTTATATAGATTACCTTCAGGTGTTGGCACTGGCCAATTCCAAACCGGAAGTACCCTCCCCTATATAAGCCCCTCCCACCCGGGAGCACCTCAGTTTTTTGCCAGTGTCTAAGGTGTTGGCCAAAGAGTAACATGTGTTTTCACTGGGCTTGCGTACAGGTTCTTTTGGGCCTTAGTAAGCTGTTCCGGATCCGACCAAAAAAGCTTCATAGCTAAACGGTCGGTACCTGGGCCTTGCAGCAGAAGAGCAAGGTGTTGCCTGTAATGCTTCTCTTAGGAGGGCTGGACCCTGGGATCCAGAGCTCTGGTCATACCCACGACCAAGATGTTGTCTGTGCAGGGTGCTATACAGGTCCAGGGGAGTGGAATCCTTGGGAACCCGGTCCCTGAAGGTTTAATTACAATGCCTGCCGTGATAGGTGAAGTTTGGACTTCTGTGGACCAAACAAAGTCCTGCGGCGGGGATCAGGTAAGTGGGGGCCCCCAGGAACTTGGTTCTATTGGGGGATCCCCAAGCCTAATTTGTCTTTCTGTCTGTTACCTAACGGTATTCCCGCTAAATATCTGTGTTTGCCTGTAACTACTGAAAATGTAAAATTTTAATAGTAGTCAAGAAAAAAAAAAAAAGGGACCGCGGTACCTGTGTTAAACCACTAGAGGCCGCTGTAGTCCATTTTTTCTTGTCATGTGGATCTTTGGTTTTCTCAAGTCAAAAGATCCAGGCAGCTGGTAAGTTTCTCTGTGGGAATCCACTTCCTCTGCCCTGTTGCTGCGCTCATCCACCGCACAGGCCCTCTGGCAAAAAGGGCCCTGGCTCCTAGTCCCCTGTTTGATTTCGAAAAGGGCGCCAATGGCGCACGGGCGCGCGCGCGGGCGCGTGCACGCACCTCCTATGAAAAAAAGGGGCGGGGCGGGTGGATGACGCTCGATGCGCGCCGCGGCGCTTTTGCGCATGTGCGGGCGTCCCAGCATAGTTAAAAGACACAGTACAAGTGTCAGCTGGATGCAAACAGAGCTAGCAACAAACAGTGGCACACAGAGGCGGTTGATGCAGGCATCCCCATAGAAAGGCACTTTAGTGGACACCAGCTGGTATATAGCAGCACCTGTGTTAGACTATTACCAGCAAAAATTGGTGTATGACAACGGGAATACCTCAGCTTTGTGCTTAAAGGATATGTCGTCCAGACGCTCCGGAAATAGATCTTCCAGGAAGCCAAAGGGGTCTCCATCGGGCTCTGAGGATATTGGGCATGCTTGTACTGCACCAATCTCCCCTGAGAATTCAGAGGTCAGTAGCCGTAGAAACCCCGCAGGAATGCCTGGTGCTGCGGCTGTCCCCAGTCCACCTGCTCCTGTATATATAACAGAGGAGGTTTTATCCTCAACTCTGGGAGGATTGGAAGAGAGATTAACAGCATTGATCGCTGCTTCCCTGTCACAGGAAAAGCGCGTCCGATCTCCGTCTCCTCCTTCAGAGTGCCTGTTAGTGGAGGAACAGCCCCACACAGAGATCGACCTACCTGAAGGGGATCAGGATGAGGTTGATTCAGTTATGGAGGAATCAACAGTGGAAGAACCTTTCTCAGCATCTCAGGCTGAAAGATTATGGGTTCAGTCTCTGACTAATATGGTCCGATCAGCATTTAAAATGCCTCTGGCGGAACCACCATCCACTACGGTTTCCTCGCTGGGGTCGCTAAAAGCTCCCCAGGCTGTCTGTTCCTTCCCAATCCACCCTTTATTAGAAGGGCTTATTTACCAGGATTGGGAGCATCCTGATAAAATATTTGCTCCCCCCAAGAGATTTCCGGTGATCTATCCCATGGAGGATAAGTTCATAAAAAAATGGAGGGTCCCTACAGTGGACGCAGCCATCTCTTCTGTTAACAAATCACTGACATGTCCAGTAGATAATGTTCCAATGTTCAAAGACCCAATAGATAAAAAATTGGAGTCTTTACTAAAATCTGCTTTCTCTACAGCAAGCATGGTGACACAACCTGCGGTAGCAGCGATTGGAGTCTGCCAAGCAGTGAAAGATCAGTTGAAACAGGTCTTAAGGGACTTACCAGATCAGCAGGCTCTTGCCCTAGCTGACCTGCCTAGAGCCTTGTGTTTTGCGGTGGACGCCATAAAGGATACAATCCATCAGGCCTCCCGCTTTACGCTGTCTATAGTACATATGCGTAGGCTTCTGTGGCTCAAAAACTGGTCTGCTGAAGCTCCCTGTAAAAAACTGCTGGTTAGCTTCCCATTTCATGGAGAACGCTTATTTGGAGAAGATCTGGACAAATATATCCAGAAAATTTCTGCCGGTAAAAGTTCACTCTTACCGGTTAAGAACAAGAGTAGAAGTCCTTCTTTTAAGAGGCCTACTTCTCCAGTCCCGGGCACATCGGCTGTGAAGCAGTTCCGACGGCCTCCGCGGTCAAATTCAGGGGGCAGAAATCAGGGACAATCACAGGGTAACAAGAAGCCCTGGATCAAGAGAGGTACAAAACCTCCCCCCAAGGCATGAAGCGTTGCCCCCACTCAATCGGGTGGGGGGAAGACTTCAGTTGTTCACAGAGACCTGGCGGGACACCATCAGAGACAGATGGGTGCTCTCCGCAGTAAGTCTGGGATACAAGCTGGAGTTAAAAGGCACTCCTCCTGCCCAATTTATGAGGTCAAACGTGCCAAGAGATCCCCAAAAGAGAGGATCCCTCCTTCTGGCACTAGAACAACTATTGCTCCAAGGTGTAATCATGAAGGTTCCCCTGGAAGAAAGCAGATTCGGGTTTTACTCGAACCTTTTCACAGTCCCCAAACCAAATGGGGACGTGAGGCCCATATTAAATCTAAAAGGGCTAAACAAGTTCCTAAATATCAGGACTTTTCGGATGGAGTCGATCCGATCGGTGGCCACCGCCCTACAAGGGCAGGAATGGTTAGCCTCGATCGACATAAAGGATGCTTATCTGCATATTCCCATCTTTCCGGCCCACCAGAAATTTCTACGCTTTGCAGTAGAAGGGCGCCATTTTCAGTTCAGAGCCTTACCTTTCGGTCTGGCCACAGCACCACGAGTGTTCACAAAAATTCTGGCCCCATTATTGGCCAATCTAAGAACACAGGGTGTAACGATAATGGCATATCTAGACGACCTGCTACTAATAGACCACTCAGTGGAAAAGCTGGAAGTAGCTATTCACAAGACAATCAAGTATCTGGAATATCACGGTTGGATTATCAACCGGGACAAGTCAGCTCTAAGACCAGTCAAAAGTCTGGAATACTTAGGGCTAAGGCTGGATTCAAATCAGAGAAAGATTTTCTTACCTCCAGAGAAGGTGTCGTCTTTAAAAGATTTGACCCACTTAGTGGGTACAAAAAGAAAACCATCCATACGCCTCTGCATGAGGCTGCTGGGAAAAATGGTGGCTTCATTCGAAGCGGTACCCTACGGTCAATTCCATTCAAGGAATTTGCAAAGGGCCATACTGTCAGCCTGGAACAAAAAAGTTCAGGCTTTAGACTTACCAATGTCCCTGTCCCCTTCCGTTCGCAAGAGCCTCCATTGGTGGTTGGTGCCCCAGAATCTGGAAAAAGGGAGACCCTTCAGTCCGGTTTCTTGGAAGGTAGTCACTACAGATGCCAGCCTCATAGGCTGGGGGGCAGTAGTGGAGCAATGGTCTCTCCAGGGCAAGTGGTCAGAAGCAGAAAAGGCCCTGCCCATCAATCTCTTAGAGATACGAGCAGCCCGGTATGCCCTAGTAGCATGGACATCCAAACTCCAAGGGTCCCCTGTCAGAATTCAATCAGACAATGCCACAGCAGTGGCATATATCAATCACCAGGGTGGCACCAGGAGTCGTGCAGCCCAGAGGGAAGCAAATTGCATCCTGGAGTGGGCAGAAAAATATGTCCCAGCCATATCCGCGGTTTTCATCCCAGGAGTGGAAAATTGGAGAGCGGACTTTTTAAGTCGCCAACAATTATGCCCGGGGGAATGGTCTCTTCACCCCGAGGTTTTCCAGGCAATATGCCAGCGGTGGGGAACACCGGATGTAGATCTGCTAGCATCCAGATTCAACGCAAAGGTGGACAGATTTGTGTCTCGCACAAGGGATCCTCTAGCTTGCGGCTCGGATGCCCTAGTGTTCCCTTGGGATCAGTTCAAGCTGATATATGCATTCCCACCGCCACAATTGTTACCGCGATTACTCCGCAGAATCAGGGTAGAAAAGAAACCAGTGATTCTGGTGGCTCCAGCGTGGCCCCGAAGGGCATGGTACGCGGAGATTGTAAAAATGTCAGTGAGGAGTCCTTGGACCCTCCCACATCGTCCGGACCTGCTGTCGCAGGGACCGATATACCACCCTTCCTTACCAGCCCTAGGTTTGACGGCCTGGCTATTGAAGCCCACATTCTGAAAAAGAGAGGGCTCTCTAATTCTATGGTATCTACCATGATCAATGCCAGGAAGCCGGTATCCAGGCAGATCTATTATAGGATCTGGAAAGCGTACATTACGTGGTGTGAGGCCAAGAAATGGCATCCACGTAAGTACGTGATAGGGAGGATTTTGGACTTCCTACAGTGGGCTGTAGATAGGAAGCTGGCCTTGAGTACTATCAAGGGTCAGATTTCGGCCTTGTCAATATTTTTTCAAAGGCCCTTGGCTTCGCATTCACTAGTCAAAGCCTTTATACAAGGAGTGATGCGTATTAGCCCTCCGGTTAGTATTCCCATATGTCCTTGGGACTTAAACCTGGTTCTGTCGGTTCTACAGAAACAACCGTTTGAACCATTGCAACACATTTCCTTGGTTCTTCTCACCAGAAAATTGATTTTCTTAGTAGCCGTTTGTTCGGCTAAAAGAGTATCGGAACTAGCTGCCTTGTCCTGTAAGGAGCCATATCTGGTTGTCCATAAGGACAGAGTAGTATTACGTCCTCATCCAGCCTTTCTTCCTAAGGTGGTATCGAGGTTTCATTTGAACCAAGATGTGGTTCTTCCTTCTTTTTTCCCCAAACCTAGCTCGGTAGAGGAAAAGTTATTACATTCTTTGGATGTAGTAAGAGCAGTTAAAGCTTATCTGAAAGCCACGGCTCAGATTCGCAGAACGGATTCTTTGTTTGTTCTGCCGGAAGGCCCCAGAAAGGGTCAGGCAGCATCAAAATCTACTTTAGCCAAGTGGATTCGACAGGTCATAATACAAGCCTATGGCTTGAGAAAGAGACCGCCTCCGTTCAAAGTTAGGGCGCACTCCACAAGAGCAGTTGGAACTTCATGGGCAGTGCATCACCAGGCCTCCCTGGCTCAAGTATGTAAGGCCGCGACATGGTCTTCGGTACACACGTTTACTAGATTCTACCAGGTAGACGTTAGAAATCAGGAGGATGTCGCCTTTGGGCGCAGTGTGTTGCAGGCCGCAAAAGATCCTCATGCCTGATGGCGCCCAGCTTATGTATCCCTCCCCTCATTTGGCATTGCTTTGGGACGTCCCATTAGTAATGACTAAGTCGCTCTGTGTCCCGTGATGTACGAAAAAGAAAAAGGGATTTTTATAACAGCTTACCTGTAAAATCCTTTTCTTGGAGTACATCACGGGACACAGAGCTCCCACCCCTCTTTTTGGGACACTTATTGCTTGGCTACAAAACTGAGGTGCTCCCGGGTGGGAGGGGCTTATATAGGGGAGGGTACTTCCGGTTTGGAATTGGCCAGTGCCAACACCTGAAGGTAATCTATATAACCCATTAGTAATGACTAAGTCGCTCTGTGTCCCGTGATGTACTCCAAGAAAAGGATTTTACAGGTAAGCTGTTATAAAAATCCCTCTTTTGAATAGCATTTTCTGCAGTTCTGTAGCTGTGCGATTCAGCGGTTACGTACTGTGGGTGTGTTCTGCTCTTCCAAAAAACGCCGTTTAGTGGCACCAAAAAAAGGTTGCAGTGTGTTATACATATTTTGAGGTGTGTGAAATAAACAATTTCTATATAGTTTTCTCCTACTGTGCTATACTAAAAAAACAACATTTTTTTTGAATAGCATTTTCTGCAGTTCTGTAGCTGTGCGATTCAGCGGTTACGTACTGTGGGTGTGTTCTGCTCTTCCAAAAAATGCAGTTTAGTGGCACCAAAAAAAGTTTGCAGTGTGTTATACATATTTTGAGGTGTTTGAAATAAACAATTTTTTTATAGTTTTCTCCTACGTTGCTATACTAAAAAAACAACATTTTTTTTGAATAGCATTTTCTGCAGTTCTGTAGCTGTGCGATTCAGCGGTTACGTACTGTGGGTGTGTTCTGCGCTTCCAAAAACACCCATTTAGGGCAAGATCCTAAATTTTGAAAATATGAGGAGAAGGTCAAAGGGACGCGGTGGCCCCGGTCGTGGTGCTGCTGGTGGAGCTCCTGTTGCAGGGAGAGGACGTGGTGGATCTGTGCCAGATACACGCACAAGTGAAACACCTTCCTCAGGTGCGAGTAGGCGACCGAGCCTGCGGCGGTATTTTGTCGTGCCTAATGAGGCTGTACGAATGTTTAGGCCAGGACAAGTACAGGCGATAGTAGATTGGGTTGCTGACAGTGCCTCGGGTTCCTTCACATTGTCTCCCACCCACTCTTCTGATGAAAGAACAGAGTTGGCACCTGAAACCCATGTCCATCAGTCTTTCACCTCACCCCCTTGCAAATCAGCCAAGCAGTCTGAGCCCCAAATCATGTAGCAGTCTCTTCTGCTTTTCGATGACTCTGTTAGCAGGATTTCCCAGGGCCATCCACCTAGCCCTGCCCCAGAAGTGGAAGAGATTGAGTGCACCGATGCCCAACCACTTATGTTTCATGATGAGTACATGGGAGGACCATCGCAGTACGTCTCGGATGATGACGAAACACAGGTGCCAACTGCTGCTGCTTTCGCAATTGTGCAGACAGACAAGGAGGACAGGGGTGAAGACTGGGTGGAAGATGATGTGGAGGACGATGAGGTCCTCGACCCCACATGGAATCAACGTTATGCAGGTGACCAGTGTAGTTTGGAGGAAGAGGCGGTGGTTGCACAGAGCCACCAGCACAGCAGAAGAGGGAGCAAGGTGCAAAAGCGGAGCGTCTGTCAGCTAGACAGTATGTCTGCTACTGCCCAACGCAGCAAGGGACCGAGCACACTAAAGCCAGGTCAAAGGAGTTCCCCAGCGTGGCAGTTCTTCACACAATGTGCTGATGACAAGACACGAGTGGTTTGCACGCTGTGCAATCAGAGCCTGAAGCGAGGCATAAACGTTCTCAACCTGAGCACAAACTGCATGGCCAGGCATCTAAGTTCAAAGCACGAGCTGCAGTGGAGTAGACACCTCAAAAACCAAGAAAGGTCTCTGGCTCCTCCTGCTTCCTCTTCTGCTGCAGTCTCGGCCTCTTCATCCACCTCTGTAGTGACAGTGGCACCTGCCACCCCGCAAACAGAGCATCTGCCAGCAACACTACCACCTGGGTCACCAACCATCTCCACAATGTCCCATGGAAGCGTTCAGCTCTCTATCTCCCAAACATTGGAGCGGAAGAGAAAGTACCCCCCTAGCCACCCGCGATCCCTGGCCCTGAATGCCAGCATTTCAAAACTCCTGGCCTTTGAAATGCTGTCATTCCGTCTGGTGGAGACGCAGAGTTTTAAAAGCCTGATGGCATTGGCTGTCCCACAGTACGTCGTGCCCAGCTGCCACTATTTTTCCAGGCGAGCCATCCCTTCCCTGCACAACCAAGTGGGGGACAAAATCAGGTGTGCACTGCGCAACGCCATCTGTGGCAAGGTCCACCTAACTACGGATGCGTGGACCAGTAAGCACGGTCAGGGACGTTATATCTCCCTAACAGCACACTGGGTAAATGCAGTGGCGGCTGGGCCTGAGGCAGATAGCAGTTTGGCGCATGTCCTTCCACCACCGAGGATTGCAGGGCGCTTCAGTTTGCCTCCTGTTGCTAACTCCTCCTACTCCGCTTCCTCATCCTCTACCGCCTCCTCATCCGGTCAGCGTAACACCTTCACCACCAACTTCAGCACAGCCAGGGGTAAACGACAGCAGGCAGTTTTAAAACTTTCCTGTTTGGGGGAAAAACCCCACACCGCGCAGGAGTTGTGGAGGGACATGGAACAACAGACCAATGAGTGGTTGCTGTCAGTGAGCCTCAAGCCCGGCCTGGTGGTGTGCGATAATGGGCGAAATCTCGTAGCAGCTCTGGGCCTAGCCGGTTTGACGCACATCCCTTGCCTGGCGCATGTGCTGAACTTGGTGGTCCAGAAGTTCCTTAAAAATTACCCCAATATGCCAGAGCTGCTGCAGAAAGTGCGGGCTGTGTGTGCGCACTTTCGGCGTTCTCACCCTGCTGCTGCTCGCCTGTCAGCGCTGCAGCGTAACTTCGGCCTTCCCGCTCACCGCCTCATATGTGACGTGCCCACAAGGTGGAACTCCACCTTGCACATGCTGGCCAGACTGTGCGAGCAGCAGCAGGCGATAGTGGAGTTTCAGCTGCAGCAATCACGCGTGAGTCGCTCTGCGGAACAGCACCACTTCACCACCAATAACTGGGCCTCCATGCGAGACCTGTGTGCCTTGTTGCGCTGTTTCGAGTACTCCACCAACATGTCCAGTGCCAATGACGCCGTTCTTAGCGTTACTATCCCAGTTCTATGCCTCCTTGAAAAAACGTTTCGGGCGATGATGGAAGAGGATGTGGCACAGGAGGATGAGGAGGAGGAGGAGGAAGGGGGATCATTTCAAAGGCTTTCAGGGCAGTCTTTCACAAGTGGCTACGAGGGTGGGTTCCTGCACCAACAAACGCCAGGTACACAATTCTCCGGCGGAAAGGGAACAGTTCTGGAGGATGACGAGGTGGAGGAGGAGATGGAGGAGGAGGAGGAGGAGGAGGCATTTTCACAGCAGGGTGGCACACAGACCAGCTCGTGGCCATCACTGGTGCGTGGCTGGGGAGATACAGAGGACACAGACGATACACCTCCCACAGAGGACAGCTTTTCTTTGCCTCTGGGCAGCCTGGCACACATGAGCGATTACATGCTGCAGTGTTTCCGCAATGACCGCCGAGTTGCCCACATTTTAACTGGTGCTGATTACTGGGTGGCCACCCTGCTGGATCCCCATTACAAGGACAACGTACCGTCCTTAATTCCCTCACTGGAGCGGGATCGTAAGATGCGCGAGTACAAGCGCACACTGGTAGACGCGCTGCTGGTGGCATTCCCACCTGACAGCGGGCGTACGGTGGAAGCACAAGGGGAAGGCAGAGGAGGAGGAAGAGGTCGCCAACGCAGCCGGGGCACCGGCAGCACCTCAGAAGGCAGGGTTAGCATGGCTGAAATGTGGAAAAGCTTTGTCAGCACGCCACAACAACCAGCACCACCAGCTGAGATGGAACGTCTTAGCAGGAGGCAGCATTTCACCAACATGGTTGAGCAGTATGTGTCCACAGGCCTACACGTACTGGATGACGGGTCTGCCCCCTTTAACTTCTGGGTCTCCAAATTGGGCACATGGCCTGAGCTTGCCCTTTATGCCTTGGAGGTGCTGGCCTGCCCTGCAGCCAGTGTATTATCTGAATGTGTATTTAGCACGGCAGGGGGCGTTATCACAGACAAGCGCAGCCGCCTGTCCAGAGCCAATGTGGACAAGCTCACGTTCATTAAAATGAACCAGGCATGGATCCCACAGGACTTGTCCGTACCTTGTGCAGAATAGACATGTATACCGGTGTTGTGACAAAAACTGTCCGGCCATCGGATTGTGTCCGGCCCATACTGCGAAGGCGCAGCGCTTGCGCAGTACAGAGGACAAGGAGATTCACAAAATCTCCGAAGATGAACGGCGCCTGCGCTGTGAGTGCAGGTTCAAGCCCCACCATCCAAGTGGACATACGGTAGCACATAGTAACAGGGCCCCTCACGGGCTCGGTTCGATCGCCGCGCTTCGGGCACGGCCTCACTTGGCTCGTCTTGAACCACGGATGGTGTGGCCTTCACCTGAACTCACCACGCAGGCGCCGTTCGTCTTGGGAGATTTTCGAAATCCCCTTGTCCTACATACTGAGCAAGCGCAGTACAGGGTGGACACTATTTGACGGGGGACAGAATTCGACACATCACCGGCCTTACCCAGCCATTGTTGTATTTTTGAATCAGTGTTGGCTACCTCGTCCTCCTCCACCGCCGCTTCCACCTACACAGCCACATCCACCGCCACTTCAACCTCCTACTTCATATGGACCTCGTCCTCCTAGGTCAAGATTATTATTTTTATTTTTTATTTTTTTTATGTTATTTTAAGTTATTTCCCTATCCACATTTGTTTGCAGAGCACTTGCCATGCTCTTAACAACATTTTGCTGCCATTTGCAGCCCTCTAGCCCTTTCCATTACCTTTTTAGAGCCTTTTTAGTCCTTAGAAGTCCGGGTCCCCATGGGGTTCGGGTTCGGGTTAAAGTTCGGTCCCGAACCCGAACTTTTTTCCGAAGTTCGGCCGAACCCGTCGAACCCGAACATCCAGGTGTCCGCTCAACTCTAATCAAAAGCGAAGTCTGATTTTTTATTAAATGTGACAGAAATATTGCTGGATACCAATTACTTTTGTCACTTTCATGTTATTTCAGAGAAAATGTTTGCATTTGTTTTCCCTGAATGGGTACCAGCCAAATTTTCCACTATATATAGTGTATAATTGTATTATTATTGTATTATAGTTTTATGTGCCAATAGATTTAAAATCTTGACAAGCAATTCTTTTGTTACACACACTTTTCCTAGTCAGAATTATTGCTTGGCTACTTTCTGGTTTAGCATTTTCTGCTTAAAGTGGTTCTAAAGGTAAAAAAATGTTCACCCTAATGCATTCTCTGCACCTATGTGCAGCTTCCCCCCAGTCCCCCTTATACCGACCTGAGCCCGATCTTGATTTGAACACTGTATCCAAGAGCAGAGCCAATTGCTCTTGCTGCTATCAATCACTGCCAGTGAGCAGAGAGCAGGGGTGTGTCCTTTGACAAACAGAGTGTGGCTCGGGAGCAATCCCACATGAGTGCCCCCATTGCAAGCCACTCAGAGGGGGGAGGAGCCAGGAGTGCTGGTGGGGGACCCCAAAAGAGGAGGATTGGGGCTGCTCTGTGCAGAACTATGCACTGACTGTGCTGTCTGCATAACACAACCACTCCATGATTGGAGAAGAGGCTGGTCACATGATTTTGATAGGTCATGTGACTGGACTCTCTGCCTCCAAGCTTTTATTCTCCCATTCTTAATGCAGTTCTTAAGCACACCACTGTGCTTTATAAATGTTCATCTTTTATTAAACCAGCAGTATGGCCATGGCAAGGCCACACTGCTTCCTCATAACTGGATCTCTAAATGAACATTCACTTTTCTTAGTAAATATTTTCTACTGCTTTAGAAACATCAACCTAATTTGTTCATTTCAGATCTGTTCTTTTGCAGTTTGCTTTGACGTCTAAACTTATGCACGCAGTAGTTTGGGTGTGCTTTACATTTGATGCAATGACAGACATCCTCTTTGGGACACCCTCAAAATATACTTTGGAATCTGTGGAGTTTTTTGAACGGTAGTTATAACTGTGCAAAATAAAGTTACGATATACAAACGGTCTTGAAGGCTTACGCTATATACTGTAGATGTAGTTTGAGCAGTTTTGTGATAGATGTCCTCATATTTATAATTATATACTGTATTTATAGTTATAATTTAAGTAGTTATATATTTATTCAAATTAGATCTAAAGGTTATATTTCCTTCAATTCCTGTCCCATAGCCAAAACAGGAAGTAAGAGGAAATTCCTCCAAAGTGAGGGAATCCCGGAGCAGCACAAGGGTCACCAGAACTAGTATCCCCATTGGAAAATTTTCCTATATTACAGTTCTGGTGTCAACTCAAAATACAGGATTTTATTTTCCTTACACTTTCAATCATAAATGTAAGGCCCCATGCACACTGGAAGTTTTGCTTACTATCCTTTCCTTCTGGCACCAGTGTTTTAGCAGATAAAACACTTAAAGCCTGTAAATGTGTGTAATGGGTTTAGGCTGGCCAAGCCCTTTGGCGTTAATTAATTTTATTGGCCAGAATAATTATTTATTCTGACCATTAAAATGCATTAAATGGTTTGTAAATAAAATAAAAATAAAAAAAATAACAAACATGTTATACTTACCTCCACTGTGCAGCTAGTTTTGCGGTTTTGTCGGATGTTTTTTCACCTTAATGCATAGGATGCATTAAGGTGAAAAAACTTTTTCCTTTACAACCCCTTTAATGCTCAAAGCTAAATGCACCTAGTGTTAACCTACACGTGTAGGTGTGAATGGGTCCTTACATAGTTACATAGTAGGTGAGGTTGAAAAAAGACACAAGTCCATTAAGTCCAACCTATGTGAAACCTATGAATCAACCTATGATTCTCTTTAAAAAAACACACTAAACTGCAGTGCAGAGATGTAAACCAGCCACATTGGAACTAGTATGATTTCTACTTGAAATTAAATTTAATGCAGTAAAATCTTGCAGTGAAATGGGCAAGTGTAAAAAGGCCCAAAATGTCGTTAATCTGTGCGAAATCATGTACCTGTACGTGATTTCATACACTGGGTCTGGTGACGTGTAAGCAAATCAGCGGGTCTGGCGGTCGCAATGTCCACCGGGACACGCTGATTGTTCTCAGAAAAGGCAGAACGCGGACTGCCTATGTAAACAAGGCAGACCACCATTCTGTGAGAAAGGAAGATGGAGATCTTGTGTTCCTGCTAAGCCGGATCACAGATCTCTGTCTTCCCCCAGTTTAAGCATCCCCCACACAGTTAGAAAGCACTCCCTAGGAGCACATTTAACCCTTTGATTGCTCCTGATGTTAACCCCTTCCCTGCCGGTGTCATTAGTACAGTGACAGTGCACTGGTCCCCAAAAAGTTTCACTTAGTGTCAGATTTGTCGGCCGCAATGTCGCAGTCCCGCTAAAAATCACTGATCGCCGCCATTACTAGTAAAAAAAAAAAATCAATAAGTATATCCCAATAAATGTAGACACTATAACTTTGGGTCAAATGAGTGGCTGCAGTGAAAGTTAATATTTATTTCAGATATAAAAAGATGCTTACATTAAAAAATACTAATTTTAATAGGTTTTATGCTGACCTCATATGCATAGATCAGACTGTTTAACTCAAGTATTGATGTCTGAATCTCTATCAGCACTATTTTTTTTTTTACATTGACATCCAGATGTAAAAAAAACAGCAGTCCTTGCCAGTGATTCGTTTTTTTGTTGCCCACAATAAATGGTGGAGATTTTCATATAGGAATTGTACTGTGCAATCATCTAGAGCAGTGATTCTCAACCAGGGTTCCGTTAAACCCTAGGGTTCCTCCAGAGGTTGCTAGGGGTTCCTTCAGCATTGGGCAATTTCTGCCTCTCAGATAAGTTCCCACTGACACCAGTGATCTTTTTATCTATCTGTAAGAAGGTAATTCTTCCCAATGACCACAAGTGTAAGGACCATTCTTCCCACTGACCATCACACAAAGGTATCATGAGTTGTAGAGTTCAAATTTTTTGCACGGGTTCCCCGAGACCGGAGAACTATTTCAAGGGTTCCTCTTTGTTGAAAAGGTTGAGAAAGGCTGATCTAGAGTTTCCATACATCCAATAAAATGATCTGATCAGCAGTGATGATCACTATGTGTGGCAGTACTTTTATACCCACAATGCATTTGGAAAACTGGGACCAATAGGTTTAGATTGGTTTAATTGTTTTCCTTTGCACTACACCAATTGGAAACATGAAATGGCTTTATGTCGGACAAGCTGCCTTTCACACTTGCTTTGTCTTTTCTGTCTCTCTTTTGCTGACTTAAGTCAGTTATTATCTGCAGTGCTTTGCTTCCTGGGGAATCTCTGCCGTTTTCTGGCAGATGGCAGTATGCTTACTTTGTGTGATCATCTCTTATTCTCACCAAATATTCACACGTCAGAGAAGCTAATATGACAGGTTGTGTAATAGACATTCTTTTTTTTCCACGCCCTCATACGATATTGATCTCCCCTTGACGTAGTATCTAAAAACCATTTGTCCAACACTGAATCATTGTTACTTTATGACAGTCATATTAGACGCAGTTCTATTGCAGCCTTTACTGCTTTTTGTGCTATGAGAAAGGACAGAGGAATTGTAACAAAGCGTCATTGTACGGTGCAGGGGGAGTGCCATCCACACAGCATGTCTCTACTCACGTTCTCAGGATAAATAAAATGTAGCTTCTGTGTTGTATGTTTTACACGTGATGGTTTGCAGCAAGACTGTGGCGAAACAATTTTGTCTTTGTTATCTGCTCGTTCAGAATATTAATGCATATTTCCATTGAAAATGGTATTTTCAAAGAAATCTTATCATCAGACTTCCTAACAATACAGCTTTGTTCTGGGCTGACCAATAGAAAACATATATGCATTATATTGTCAAAAGTATTGTGACGCCTGCCTTTACACGCACATTAACTTTAATGGCATCCCAGTCTTAGTCCGTAGGGTTCAATATTGAGTTGGCCCACGCTTTTCAGCCATACCAGCTTCAACTCTTATGGGAAGGCTGTCCACAAGGTTCAGGAGTGTGTCTATGGGATTGTTTCACCATTCTTCCAGAAGCGTATTTGTGAGGTCAGGCACTGATGTTGGACAAGAAGGCCTTCCTCACAGTCTCCACTCTAATTCATCCCAAAGGTGTTCTATCGGGTTGAGGTCAGGACTCTGTGTAGGCCAGTCAAGTTCCATCACCCCAAACTCGCTCATCCATGTCTTTATGGACCTTTTTTTTTATATTCAGCACTGTGCTACTTGCAGCCAATGGCTCCTGCTGCTATCAGTCTATCCAATGAGGACCCGAGACAGCGGCTGGAGCTGCTGTGCTTGTCCCTGTCGCTGGAGCGATCTGGCTCAGGTAAGAAAAAGGAGTTTTTGCAACCATAGAATGCATTAAGGTGAAAAACCTTGAGGGTTTACAATTTCTTTAATTTTAAAAAAGTATCTTCTATTGTGCTCAGCTTCCTACAAATCTCAAAATTCCTTATTTTTTTCCGCTTCTGTTATTTGATCTGTCAGAGCATACCTCCCAACCCACACGGATTCTGCGGGACTTTCCCGCATAGACACTTACTTCCCACAGTCCCGCGACAGATTAAATTTTCCCGCACAGGAAGAGGAGACAGTGGAGGCAGCACAGGAGGAGGAGGTAAGAAAGAAGACATCACCCTGAGCCCCCCCCCCCGCTTATCGACTTATAACTTTAATGACGGCGATAACTTTGAGCGGTCAGTTTAAAAAGAAAATGCCGTCCCGCGGCAGAACCCCCCCACGCTCAACAACATGAATGTCCCGCAGTTGCATTTTGAAAAGTTGGGAGGTATGGTTAGAGGGTGGCTAGGTTCCTTCTTTACTATATGTAGAACATAGCTACCCTCTCTTGCTTACTAACAATATGGACTATGGGACTTGTAGTGTTCATTCCAAACAAACAAAAGTGAGTGGGAAGGAGGAGGGTTCAGGGGCTCACAGAAGACGTTACACGTGTTGAAAGAACAACACCATGTAATATAACGTTGCTAATAAACTGACAATACTGTATGCATTATACCTATCTATGCAGCAGGTGGTGCTGTGGTATTATAGTGTATAGTTCATGTTTTCTATGATATACCAGGATGTATTGTCTATCTCAGTTCATGTAGTTGTATGCTCCTCCTTCCTCTTCATGTTTCTCATGCTGTAAGACATGCATTGTAATCCTCCATAAAAGTAAAGCCGTTTGCTGTATACTATATACTGTATACTCTGCACGATAACAAGGAGGCAAAAGAACATGGCCACAAACAATTCCATGAAATATAGATTACATGGCCATTAGGTGGCGGATCTCTATAGATATTTTTGGAGAATAAGTATATTGATTAGTGTCACTTTAAGTCCACTGATCCTCAATACTGCGTCACATAAAACACAGTATGGCACGTAAAAAGTAATAGCTTTAGCTCTGAAATAAATACATACTGTACTGTCATTCGAGAGTTGGCACCCTCCAGATCTAACCAGGTACTTTCACGTCTGCATGGGCAAAAGCAGTTTCTGTAAGAGGCAAATTAATTAATTGTCTGCCTCCTCCTGAGCAACCAATCAGAGCCTCAGCTTCACACAATGCATATTCAGGGTCAACATGTTACAGATGCACCGGCCCTCGCTCTCTCCTATCCCCTGTTCTGACAGATAGTGGGGGATGTTCTGTGAATGGAAAAACCACATGGTCTGACAGCCTTTGCAGCTGTCAGCTTGTAGTTTTCAATGAACTACCACGGTGCTGTAGAGTGCTGTGGTAGTTCATTCTCTCTTCCTGTCAGATTGTATTTGCCTGTCCATACGCGATGCACAGGAAAGGAGATACACTGGCAGATCTGCTGGAGACCTGCATGGCACCAGCAGTCTACTGATCGCTGGTGCAATGCTTTACAGGCTCCAAAATAAATAAATAAGTAAATGCACATGTGCAATGTGCATTTAATATTTTTTTCTAAAATGTGAACTTATCCTTTAAAATGATTGTAAACCTTAGAGATAAAATATGAACAAAGCATTTCTATCTATAGTGTGTACTTGTCTCAATTAAGAGCACCAAGTGTCACTTTTGTCTGCTGCTTTGTTCCTCTTCTATCAGCATGAATCATTTCTTACAAGTTTTCCTGACACCAATAGAAAAAAGGTGACAGGAGAGGGACCTCCAGCTGATTGACAGCCTCAGCTCTGTTCTTGTGTGCTGTGTGAAGGAAGGTGTGTCCCTTTTCTCCAATTAGCTCTCAGAGTTCTACTCACTGAGCTCTGCAGAGTGTAACTTCAGCTCTCCGCCTCCTTTTTTCTGAACTTTCAGGCAAGCTTTAAAATTCAGCACTTTGAATGGATGTAAAGAAGAAAGGGCTGCAAATAGATAGGTACAACTTATGTGGGAGGACTTGTTTCTTCTCTGTGTATCACCTGATGCCAGTTAATTCACCAAGTATATCTGATGCTGCGTACACACAACCGTTTTTCATGACGAGAAAAATGCAATTTTTTAATTTGGTCATTAAAAACTATCGTGTGTGGGCTCCAGAGCATTTTTCACAACGTGAAAAATGGGCATTAAAAATTTGGAACATGCTCTAATTTTTCTCGTTGTTTTTCACGTCGCAGTTTTTCTCGTCATGAAAAACAGCCGTGTGTAGGCTTTAACGACGTGAAAAAAGCGCGCATGCTCAGAAGCAAGTGATGAGACGGGAGCGCTCATTCTGGTAAAACTAGCGTTCGTAATGGAGATAGCACATTCGTCACGCTGTAACGGACTGAAGAGCACGAGGCTGAAAACCGCGAATCGTCTCTCACCAAACTTTACTAACACAGGGATCAGCAAAAGCAGCCCAAAGGGTGGCGCCATCCGAATGGAACTTCCCCTTTATAGTGCCGTCGTACATTTCGTACGTCACTGCACTTTTTTTTCATGATAGTGTGTAGGCAAGGCAGGTTTGAGAAGAATCACGTCGAGAAAAACTTTGTTTTTTTCAATGACATTAAAAACGGTCATGTGTACGCGGCATAAGGGTTTTCAAACACTTTTAAGCTGAAGTTTAGTCCAGAAATAAATGTGCTTCTATAGCTGCAGTCACATCACTTACCTGTAATGAAGTATGCCTCAAGTCTGTCAAGCAGCTAGATCCTGTAAAAATCTTCTGTGCTGCTGCTGAGGGAGTTAATAGCTTTGAGCCTTCTGTGTGTTCCCCTATTCATAGATCATGGGTAACACACTTTTGAGAGGGGAGGGGGGCATACTTCTATATAGTTGGTAGTCTTTTTAGTGCACATGCAACAGTGGCCAGTCCTTCGAACCCCAATATGCATTATAATATGCATTATAAAATATATATATATATAAATATATATATATATATATATATATATATATATATATATATATATATATATAATCAACTTCAAACATAGCTTTCAAAGGCTTGCTAAGACATGTTTAAGGCTTCCAGTCCACTTTAGTTCCGTAAATTAAAAATGTCGTGCTGTTCCCTTTAAAGCAGAACTAAATGGCAGGAATGTAAATGTCACAATGATTGTGCTCTCAACCAAACTGTGGCTGAAGTCATAACTGATAACATATACAGCATCATGGCAGTTGAAGATCAAACTAAGGCCAAGATGGCAGCTTCCTTGGCTAAAAATAATAGGAGGGTTCACTTCCGCTTTGAAGCAAATATCTCCAATTTCTCAGATATCTCATATACAGTAATAGTTCATGGCTCAAAACAACAATCGGTGTGAAAAGTCATAAATGGTGATGAATAAACACTCCTCAAGTAAACTGTAGAAATAGGAAGAGAGAGCCTGGCCGCCACACACCTCACCCGGCCAGAGTGTTTAGCAAGTAAAAGCAGCCTCAACTCGATTCATCCAGGCCATGCCCCCAACATGTTTCAACCGCCCCTGGGGCTTAATCATGGAGGGCAGGGTGAAATATGTTGGGAGCATGGCTTGGATGAATGGAGCAGAGGCTGCTTTTACTTGCTAAGGGTTATCCCTTCCTATTTCTACAGTGTGCTTTGGGTCTAGATGAACCCTTCCCCAGCTTGCACCCTCACTAGTCAGTAGCATCCAATTCATCGGACCTTGTTAGAGGGGACCACTAAGCATTTATCGTGGGTCACTCCTGAAACCCCAATGTTGTGAAAAACATTCAGTAATGGAAGAAGGAATAGCCAATAAAGTTCAGCAAATACACTTGAATGGTAGCACACACAAATGCAGCGTTTTTCTTGAGTGCAATTACTGCAGTGTTTCACCCCCACCACCACAAAAATCCACTGCTTACCAGCAGTGTTAATTTCATCTATGAAATTAACCCTATTTTAGTCAACTAAAATAAAAACAATTCAGATAATTAAAATACAACTTAAGCTAAAATGGCATTTTAGTCAAGACTATGACTAAAACTAAATCAAAATTTGATGTAAAAATCCACACTGTTTATATATATTATAATAAATGTAATTATACAACAGCTAAATCTGTGCCTGTAGTGCATGTTCAAAGCCTAATACCATAAATAATAATAGATAATAGGATAATAATGTTATTCGATTTTTACTCCAGGAGTATATAAGGAGTGGGGAAATTCTAGAGAAATGCTTAAATAATGCATTATAATTTAACTAAATCCATTAGATTTTAGACGACTAAAGAGATTTTAGAGAACAAAAATGTACTGCAGATGTAGGAAATTTTACTTGACTAAAAAAGGCTAAAACAATTCAGATGATTAAAATACGACTAAACCTAAAAAGGCATTTTGGTCAAAAGACTATGACTAAAACTAAATCAAAATTTGATGTCAAAATGAGCACTGCTTACCAGATACGTAGACCTCTAGGGTTAGGAGTCCTCACAGCACTTTACCTAGATAACTGTATTCCCAGTAGTAGCCCAGACAAACCTCTACAGCTTAAAATCTTAGACCAATCAGATCGGATAACATTCAATATGAAGGAGTGAAAAAAAGAACTCCATCGTGTAGTATAAAAATAACACAGTTTATTATAAAAGAAAGCACAAAGAGACAAACAGCCGTTCTTCTGAACATGTGTGATGACATCAGCACTAGGCTCTGTTCACTTTATTTAACCACTTAAAGAGGAAGTAAACCCCGGACGATTTTTTCTGTTTTTGACTTTTTATGTTACTCATGGGCATCGCAATGCATACTACATAGATCATTTTCAAAAACGAGTCCCGCAAATACCTTTTTTCACCTGTTGTAGTTTGCTCTATTTCCGGGTACTGAAAGCGCAATTATTTGTCCTGTTTGTTGATTCCTAATCTGACGTCACTTCCGCCCTTGCTGAGTCCCTGGTCGAAATCTCGTGCATGCGCCGTAGCGCAGTAACCAAGCCTCGATGTCGATAGCCGTTACCGCGGCAACCAATGATTCTTTGGTGTGTGCAGGGCCGGATTAACATAGCATAACATAACATAACATAGCAGCTCCAGGCCCCTTCCCCAAGATAGGCCCATTTGCCCCCCAAAAAAAGAAAAAAAAATCAAAAAAAAAAAAGATCGACTTTGATGATTGTAGCTCAGCGACCAGGGACCACAGAGACTTCATATTTGAGGGGTATGTAGATGAAGACCCACCCCACCACTGGTCAAAATATGGGGCTGCTATCATTTATAGTTCCGGAGATACGGGGCTGCTTGCGCAGCCTGTCAGAAGCTATATACAGAGCGGACAGTTTAAATACAAGCTGACACACTCTACAGCAGACTGAGAAGATGAGCTCACAGTGCTTTTAATAATTATTTGTATATTACTAAGACTGCTTTCACACTATGCCGCCCCGAGCGTCGGCGGTAAAATAGCGGTAAAACGCTGCTATTTTACTGTCAGATTTGCAGCACATTTCGGCCGCTAGCGGGGCGCTTTTAACCCCCGCTAGCTACCGAGAAAGGGTTAAAACCGCCCGAGATGCGCCGCTACTGCGGTGTATTGGCTTTGGCACGGCGGTGCTGTCCATTGCTTTCAATGGGCAGGAGCGCATTAGGAGCGGTGAGTTCACCGCTCCTAATGCGCTCCAAAGAAGTTGCTGGCAGGACTTTTTCTGACGCCTGGCCAGCGCACCGCTCCAGTGTGAAAGCCCTCGAGCTTTCACACTGAAGTGAATAGAGTAGCTGTTTAAGGGCGGATTGCAGGCGTTATTTTTAACGCTATAGCGCCTGCAAAACGACCTCAGTGTAAAAAGGGTCTTATAGTAATTACCCCTTGCCACCCAGGCCAATTCTGACATTTCTCTCCTACATGTAAAAATCATCATTTGTTTTTTGCTAGAAAATCACTCATAACCCCCAAACATTATATATTGTTTTAGCAGATACTCTATGGAATAAAATGGTGGTCTTTGCAACTTTTTATGTTACACAGTATTTGCGCCCAAATTTTTCAAACGTGTTTTTTTTGGAAAGAAACTGTTTCATTCATAAAAAAAAAAAAACACTAAAGTTAGCACCATTTTTTTTGTATACTAAGCGATGCTTTAATTTTTTTTACAAGTTTCATGTTTAGAGTTACAGAGGAGGTCTAGTGCTAGAATTATTGCTCTCGCTCTAACGATCATGGCGTATGTAACCTGTGTCTATCTGGCTCTGATACTAGCCAGTGCCTACCCAGCCACTGACTAGGATCTCTCCCCAGCCTGTCCCCACACACCCTCTCACCTGCTGACCTGTGAATGGGGGAATCACTCCTGCAGTGTTATTGTGTTCTGCCTGTGAATACAATGATCAGTGTTGCTAACTATAGCTGGCAGCACTGATTGTGTTGGGAAAAACCTGACAGGCTGGTTGTACTGAAGTCAGATAATAGATTGACTTGTGTAAAACCAGCTAGCCCATACATAGATCGACTATGGCTGGTCTCTGCTTAATTGGCGTAATTTCAATCCATGTATGGCCCGCTTAACCACTACGCAGTCCCTAAACATCCTTCCACAAACCTTTACATTTTTCCTTCCCAGATTCCTTCATCCTCCTCACCTGTACATACTGCCCACTGTCATACCCTCCACACATCTCTCCTATACATAGTGCCCGCTGTCATACCCTACACACTTCTCTCCTATACATAGTGTCCACCGTCATACCCTCCACACTCCTCTCCTGTGCATACTGCTCACTGTCATACCCTCCACGCTCCTCTCCTATACATAGTGTCCACTGTCATACCCTCCACACTTCTCTCCTATACATAGTGCCCACCATCATACCCTCCACACTCCTCTCCTGTACATACTGTTCACTGTCATACCCTCCATACTTCTCTCCTATACATAGTGCCCACTGTCATACCCTCTACACTTCTCTTCTATATATAGTGCCCACTGTCATAACCTCCACACCTCTATCCTGTACATACTGCCCACTGTAATATCCTCCCCACTCTTCTTCTGTACATACTGCTTACTGTCTTACCCTCCACACTCCTCTCCTGTGCATACTGCTCACTGTCATACCCTCCACACTCCTCTCCTGTGCATACTGCTCACTGTCATACCCTCCACGCTCCTCCCCTATACATAGTTTCCACTGTCATACCCTCCACACTTCTCTCCTATACATAGTGCCCACTGTCATACCCTCTACACTTCTCTTCTATACATAGTGCCCACTGTCATACCCTCCACATCTCTATCCTGTACATACTGCCCACTGTCATATCCTCCCCACTCTTCTTCTGTACATACTGCTCACTGTCTTACCCTCCACACTCATCTCATGTACATACTGCTCAGTATCATACTGTCCACACTCCTCTCCTGTACATACTGCCCACTTTCATAAACTCCTCTATTGTACATAGTGCCGGCTGTCATACCCTCCCCACTCCTCTCCTGTACATACTGCCCACTGTCATACCCTCCACACTCTTCTCCTGTACATACTGCTCACTGTCTTACCCTCCACACTCATTTAATGTACATACTGCTCAGTATCATACCGTCTACACTCCTCTCCTGTACATACTGCTCACTGTCATACCCTCCACACTCCTCTCCTGTACATACTGCCCACTGTCATAAATTCCTCTATTGTACATAGTGCCAGCTGTCATAACCTCAACACTCCTCTCCTGTGCATACTGCTCACTGTCATACCCTCCACACTCCTCTCCTGTACATACTGCCCACATTCATAAACTCATCTATTGTACATAGTGCCAGCTGTCATACCCTCCACACTCCTCTCCTGTGCATACTGCTCACTGTCATACCCTCCACACTCCTCTCCTGTACATACTGCCCACATTCATAAACTCCTCTATTGTACATAGTGCCAGTACATATGCACGTCGGGACCCTTCGGGGTAAGACCGCGCTATATTAAGATACCTTTCAACTCAACTCAGCTGTCATACCCTCCACACTCCTCTTCTGTGCATACTGCTCACTGTCATACCCTCCACGCTCCTCTCCTATACATAGTGTCCACTGTCATACCCTCCACACTTCTCTCCTATACATAGTGCCCACTGTCATACCCTCTACACTTCTCTTCTATACATAGTGCCCACTGTCATATCCTCCACACTCCTCTCCTGTGCATACTGCCCACTATCATACCCTCCACACTCCTCTCCTGTACATACTGCCCCCATTATACCCTCCACACTCCTCTCCTGTACATACTGTAACCTAACCTTACCCTTCACACTCCTCTCCTGTACATACTGCCAACTATCTTTCTCTCCACATTCCTCTCCTGTACATACCGCGCCCATCATACCCTCCATATTCCTTTCCTGTAAATACTGCCCACTGTCATACTCTCCACACTCCTCTTCTTTACATACTGCCCACTTTCATACCCTCCACACTCCTCTCCGGTACATACCACCCTCTGTCATACCCCCCACACTCCTCTCCTGTACATACTGCCCACTGTCATACTCTTCACACTCCTCTCCTGTACACACTGCCCACTTTCATACCCTCCACACTCCTCTCCGGTACATACCACCCTCTGTCATACCCCCCACACTCCTCTCCTGTACATACTGCCCACTTTCATACCCTCCACACTCCTCTCCTGTACATAGTGCCCACTGTTAGACCCTCCACATTCCTCTCCATCACCTGCACATACTTCCCAGTTTTATACCGTCCATACTCCTCCCCTAAGCCTCTTACCCACAAAAACAGTTCTTTAAAATTATACTGAATATCCTCAATGTTACCAGCTCTAGAAGGGGCACACTTTTGTTAGTTTAACTAAAGGAAATCTTCTCAGTCCTCATATTTGTTCTGCCCCATTATTAGTACTCATTTTGTGATTACTACTGTGATGTATAGAGGAACATAGGGGATCTCAGCTACTCCTTAAAAATATTTTTGAAATATGGCAACTATGCACTTAGGCACTGACCAAGGGCCACCGGGTCAGTAGGGGTCCCCAGGAGAGGCTCCCGGGATCCTGTGATAATAAAGCGGTAGTAAACTTTGCTAACATTACTACTTTTTAGAGGTCCTGAGGTAGGTTATGCCACAATGTACAAATATGTACAGCATATTAGCACATTAGGGTACACATAAATTGTCAGACTGAGCCGTCCAGTGCTGCACTGTGATCAATCCGGCGGGTCCTGGGCACTTCCATCTTCACCCGGTCTTCCTTCTGGGTTCTGTGCTTTCGGTCACTTGCCTTGGCACTTGGGCTGCGTTGATGTCATTCCCACACATGCTCATGCGCATCCTCTCTTTCTCATCCCTCTCTCTCTCTCTCTCTCTCATTTAATGTGTTATAACAAAAAAAATTGTTGCTTATTTATTTATAAAAGGCCCACCAAAATCCTCAGCACCAGGCCCATGATGTTCTTAATCTGGCCCTGGGTGTGTGGTTGCGGCTGCTGTGTTCTTTCACTCCCCCTTGTGATGTCTTGTTCAGTCACAAGGGGGAGTATCAGGAAGAGGAGAAGGAGTATAACAATGCAAGACTTCTCCTCTGTGTCTGACAGAGGGGAAGTTCGCTTACATTCACTGCCGGTAACCATGAAAATGAAAACCCGGCAAACTTTAGATGCCGATTTTGAGGGTCAAAAGTGCGCAAGCGCGGTGACGTCATCATAATGAAAAAGATGATTTTACAGCTAAATACAGCGATAAGTACACTTTCACAGGCAGCGATCAGCTGCCTGTGTTATGGGATAATTTTTTTAATAAGGTTGTCTCCGAGGGTTTACAATCGCTTTAAGCCCCGGACCATTTCGCTGGCCAAAGACCAGAGCACTTTTTGCGATTCGGCACTGCGTCGCTTTAAATGAGAATTGCGCGGTCGTATGACGTGGCTCCCAAACAAAATTGACGTCCTTTTTTCCCGCAAATAGAGCTTTCTTTTGGTGGTATTTGATCACCTCTGCGGTTTTTATTCTTTGCGCTATAAACAAAAATAGAGCGACAATTTTGAAAAAAATTCTATATTTTTTACTTTTTACTACAATAAATATCCCCAAAAAAATATATAAAAAAAGTTTTTTTCCTCAGTTTAGGCTGCTACGTAGTCTAGATATTTTTGGTAAAAAAATCGCAATAAGCATATATTGATTGGTTTGCGCAAAAGTTATAGCGTCTACAAAATAGGGGATAGAATTATGGCATTTTTATTATTATAGCAATACCCCGGTAGCAGGCCACTGGTTTAATTTTGGGCCTTGCACGTTACCCCTCTTTCAAGGGTTTATTTGAAATAAAGTTTCCAACAGAAGGGATGAAGGGATAGGGAGGACTCAGGTACCTTAGTTGTGAATCATAAGAATTTTCCTAGGTCCAGAGGAACAACTGACTCCACGCTGGACTCAGCAATCACCGGATAGGCCCAATCTCACTGGCCTAGCAGTCGATGCACAGCTCAATCACATATAGTCTCTGCCACAGACTTGGTGCAAATAGAACAGTCTCTGCCACAGACTTGGTACAAATAGAACAGTCTCTGCCACAGACTTGGTACAAATCGAACAGTCTCTGCCACAGACTTGGTACAAATAGAACAGTCTCTGCCACAGACTTGGAGTAACCTTTACTTGGGTTACCTTCTGAATGAAGAACACAGCTCCCAGTGCCAGGATCTTCCAGCCATTCTGGCAGCACTGTGAGGTAAATCACGATCCAGATGCATCCTTCAATTGAGTCCTCAATTGCTTGGTCCCTTCCAGCAGGTAAGGTGACACAGGATCATCCCTGGATCAGTAGGCCCCAGCAACTCCCGGGCCTATTTTTCAGTAACGAAGCCTCAGGCCAACGTGGCCCTGAGGCGGAAACTGACAACACTTCCCTGAGGCCAGGAGGGCCCTCAGGTGGGAACCGCAGACACGACCCCAAAATCAATTTTTGCCTTAATGGCGTCTGTCACTTAAATACCCCCTCCCAGCATGCACAGCGGGTTCACCACGCCCCCTGGGCTGCTTTCTAGGAAAGAGGAACCCAATACATCCAGCCTGTAGCCTTTCCAATCCTGACCAGCGGTGGCAGCGACACCCACTGTCAGGAGGGAAATCACACAGCCAGCTGAACTGAAGAGTCCAATTTATAACACGATCCTTCTGAGCCAAACTATTGCTCAGATGACTATAATTTAACATATAGCATGCACTCATTGGGAGCAGGGCGCTACATTATTATAATTTTTTTCACTAGTAATGGCGGCGATCTGCGATTCCTATCATGACTGCGACTTTATGGCGGACACATTAGACACCTTTGACACATTTTTGGGACCATTGTCATTTTTACAGCGGTCAGTGCTATAAAAATGCACTGATTACTGTGAAAATGACACTGGCAGTGAAGGGGTTAACCACTAGGTGGCGCTGAAGGGGTTAAGTGTGCCCTAGGGAGTGCTTCTAACTGTAGGGGGGATGGGCTGTGTGTGACACGACACTGATCACCGCTTCTGATTACAGGAAGCGGTGATCACAGTCCTGTCACTAGGAAGACTCGGGAAATGCTTGTTTACATCAGCATTTCCCCGTTCTTCCTCACCGTGACATGAACGCGGGTATGCCCGCGGACATCGAGTCCGCGGGACTTGTGGTTGGAGTCACAGCGCTCGCGGCAGGCGCGTGCGTGCGTCCACAATGCCGCTTCTTAAAGTGGTTGTAAACCCACATAACTTTTTTCTTCTTTCTAGCCCACCTGCAAGACAAAGCTATAATGAGCTAGTATGACTAGCATACTAGCTTATTATGTACCACTTACCTTAGATCGGGGCCCCGAAGCCGTCCGTGTCCCTTTCTCCAGCCGCAGCCATCGCTGCGGCGATAGCTGGAATGTTACTTCCGGGTATCGCCACTCCAGCCAATCACAGCGGCCCTCCGGCGCTGTGATTGGTCGGAGCGGCGAAGACGTCACTCTGCGCATGCGCGCGGGAGCCGTCAAATTCGGTTAAGCCCAAGAATGCTGGGACTTAGCCGAAGTTGTGAATGGGATTAACCCCATGAATGTGCCGTTGTCTACGGCGTGCATGCGCCGTAGACACGGAGCAATGTAATTTTTAGCAAATATCTCCTAAACCGTGTAGGTTTAGGAGATATTTCTTGCACCTACAGGTAAGCCTTAATCTAGGCTTACCTGTAGGTGCAAGTTGCAAAAGTGGGTTTACAACCACTTTAAAGGGGACGTATATATACGTCCTTTTGCACAGCCGTGCCATTCTGCCGACGTATATCGTCGTGCGGGGGTCGGCAAATCATGGAAGCCAGATAGCAATTCAATAAAACAATTCAATAAAGCAATACAATATGGTCATTTTCCAACATCCTGGCTACCGTTTGGTCTGTTCTGGCTCTCAGTCTGTTCCAGTGCAGACCCTCTGGGGTTGATTTACTAAAGGTAACTAGACTGTGTACTTTGCAAGTGCAGTCGTTTCAAAGCTTAGTACGTGAGGGAAGCTCTGCTGACTTCCATTATCCATTCACATGCAAGCAAAATGCTGCTTTTTTTTCTTTGCGTGTGATTGGGTATTCTTTGCAAAGTGAAAACTGTACCTCATTTACTAAGCTCTGGAGCAACTGCACTTGCAAAGTGTAGTCTATTTGCTTTTAGTAAATCATTCCCTTTGAGTCCCTTTCAGATGTTTGCCCATTCATTCTTCACACAGAGACCCTCCTTCCCTCTTGACAGTCCCTAGCATTAGTTCACATCAAGCTTTTCTCTCATTTAGATGTCTGTCTGCTTAGGTTAGACAAACATGCGCGCCAAACCTGTCCTCACAAACTCACAGATCCCTGACTGAGTGCAGATTCTTCCCATTTATGTTCAAGACCAACCTGTCTCTAATTGGACTCTTCTACTGGGCTATCTTTTCTGCCTGAGCTGGCTCTCCCAGTGCCATTCCGTCAGTCCATCTGTCATTATATGTAGTTGGCATGGGAAACAAACGTCACCCTTGCCACACTTTATACTTCCATTCCATTGTTTTGAACAATTTTAGGTTACCTGTATTTTAGAGTTTATGAGTTTTCATGTCGTAAGACCGCTCTTTTTTTGGTAACTCATTCTAATAGAATATTTCTGATTGCTGCCATGTTTTGCTGCAATTAGAACAATCAAACTGATTTCATTTTCACTGTCTCTCTGATTACACAGAGAATATGCATGCGATGACGGTTACCTTTTTTTTTTCTAAATTGAAAAATCATCTAATTTCCGCACAAAGTAGCAACCAATTTGAAGAGAGATGTGTTAAGGTGATAAAATAAGACTAAAGTGATGGATTGTCAAGGAAAGGCGGCTTTTTTTTTTTGTGTGTGTCTTAATTTGTTCTAAAACAATCCTCATTTAGAAGATTATTAGAATAGAGTTGCAGTGACACACGTAGACAATGTAAAAATGTCCCTCTAAAAGACAGAATACAAAGTGTCTGGGCTGTTATCTATGGAGAAGGGAGACAGCCAGGAAACTCGACAGATGCTGTTAATTATAAATAAATCAGTTTATTTCTCACAGCCCTCATAGATCATCCTTTGCAGCAGAAATAATTAGCAATGCTAAAAATCTGTAGAGTAGTTTCTTATTGGAGCAGAAGCAGGGTCCATTTCATATTCAGAGGTTTACTCCTATGCACGTTCTGCAGAATGTCCCAGGGATAGTCTGCTCATTTCAAAATACATAGGCAATAATAAGCAGTCCGAACCATCCAAAGAGCAATCAAATTTTCCCAATAGTGCAAGCAAATGGGTAAACACTTATGCAGTGTACACACGAGAAAATCAACAGGAAAAACGAGGAACGGCTTGTTCCCCTACACACGGCCGTTTTTCCTGACATTTTTTCTCTTGGTCGAGAAAAACGACCGTGTGTAGGCTCCCTGGCAGTGTTTCCCTATGGGAAAACTGCAGCGGAAAAAAATGCCATGAATCACGACGAGAAAAATTAGAGCATGTTCTAATTTTTCTCGTCGTGATTCATGACGTTTTCCTCGTCGGGAAAAATGATGAACAGCCCACACACGGTCGTTTTTCTCGTCAAAGAGAAAAATTTAATTTTTCCCGACGAGAAAAATGGTCGTGTGTACGCGTCATTAGGGGTCTATGTATTAAAAAATTTGCTTTGTGAATGTCTCATTATTCACGCAAAAGTAATGAATATCACCTGTAATGTTTGTAAAAATGTGTGTAATGTCAGTTTCTGTTTGTTGCTTTTACTGACCGAAATGTAACTGTACAATGGATATAAAAAGTCTACACACCCCTGTTAAAATGTCAGGTTTCTGTTGTGTAAAAAATGAGACAAAGATAAATAATTTCCGAACTTTAAACCACTTTTAATGTGACCTATAAACTGTACAACTCAATTGAAAAACAAACTGAAATCTTATAGGGGGAGGGAAGTAATAAATGAAAAAATAAAATAATATGGTTGCATAAGTGTGCACACCCTCTTATAACTGGGGACATTGCTTAATTCTGAATACAGCTATCACATTCAAACTCATGTTAACCACTTCAGCCCCGGAGGATTTGGCTGCCAAATGACCAGGCCACTTTTTGTGATTCGGCACTGCGTCGCTTTAACTGACAATTGCGCGGTCATGCGACGTGGCTTACAAACAAAATTTACATCCGTTTTTTCACACAAATAGAGCTTTCTTTTGGTGGTATTTGATCACCTTGGCGGTTTTTATTTTTTGCGCTATAAACAAAAATAGAGCGCCAATTTTGAAAAAAAAATAAAAAAGCAATATTTTTTACTAATAACAGTATTGGTGCGCTATAAATCAACCCTCAGTGAATACAGTAGTTCAAAAATGCAAAAAATAGGCAAAAAACATATGTGATATCCACAGTGCAAGAAACAGTGCAACAACCAGTGCAAAAAACAATAAAAGTAAGTGTATAAGTCTCCTAATACTGAGCAGCCTCTGCACCAGGATGGCTAGCTAACAACAGCCAGGAGAATTCCACACATGCACTTCTCAGTCCTAATGACAAACAGCTCGAAACTTCCTCAATAAGTCTCTCTTTCTCAGCTGTGCATAGGTCCAAACAGCTATCAGATATATTGCTTGAGCAGTACAAACGGTAGCTAAACAAACAGATGAATCTTGGAATGAAAGAGAGAGAGAAACATTCATTGCGCAGCGCTGCAGGTACTACAAGCAATGATATTCCAATTATTCATCTCACTCACGTGACCGTAGACAAAGTATGCACACAGTAGCCACTATTCAGCTCAGTTGCAGCGATCTCCTTCACTCGCTGCGGCTTCCAGTTCCTTCGAACACCGCTAACGTAACCAGGCTCCACCCCCTACGAGTTACGTCACACGTCACGTGACTTAGTCATGGCTTTAGCCTCGTGACAGGAAAAACAAGTGTATTTATACACAAGTGGCGCGCTTGTTGCCATAATGGCAAAGGGAATCATCCAATCATCATTGCTGACAGGCAATGTGTGTTTTTACAACTTCATATTAATGTTAATACATACAATAAAACAACTTTAATCGTCTTATACTTAAGACTAATTAAAATAACACCTAAAAGATGCCACACATATTACATGGTATATTATAAAACCCAGTGTTACATTTAATACGAAGGAGATAAATATATTTAATTTATTACTCCCTCCAGTGGTGTATGATATAACTACACCCAACCTTAGTATGCATTCCTCAATAGAGGATTGATATGGGTGCCTGCAGCAAAACACCAAGTATATCAATACACATTATACAAAAAATTATATATAAAATGAATCCTAATGTTTAAAACCATACATTCAATTGATAAGAATGAATAAATTTATCAAAAACTTTATATTCTAAAATAAACAATATTAAGACCAGAGGTATTATATACAAATACAAAAATAAAAGTGTAAAACATTTATATATAATAAATAAAAGTTATATATGAATAAAAAAAAACGACAGGAATTCTAGTAATTGGATATAAAACAATTCAAATCAAATTCGATGTTAAGGCCGTTCGGCGCAAGAGTACGCATTTGATGGATCCATCTGGACTCACTTTGGCTGAGGTCTCTCACTTTATGGCTACCTCTCCAATGTGGTGTGAATTTTTCAATAGCCCAGAATTTTAATTCTTTAGGATTTTTTTGGTGACATAATGCAAAATGACGCGAAACATTATGTTTCGGAAACCCATTTTCAATATTTTGCACGTGCTCCCTTATTCGCTTCCACATGGGTCTCTTTGTGTGTCCTATGTATTGGAGTGAACAGGAGCACTCTAACACATAAACCACCCCCTCAGTTCTGCATGTAATCAAATCTTTTATCTCATAATTTTGTTGTGTGGCATTAGATTTGAATTTCGAGCATCTTTGGCCATTCAGATCTGTTTTCCTACACGCATAACACCTTTTACAGGGAAAGAATCCCTTTCCCTGAAAAAAAGTGAGCGTGTTTAACTTAATAGGAGGATCAGGCACATTTTTGGCCACTATATCTCTAAGTGTAGGGGCCCTCCTATATATGATCCGGGGTACAGATGGTAGTATATTTTGTAGCTGTCTGTCGGCTTTAAGTATTGGCCAATGCCTTTTGAATATAGATTCCACTTGTCTATGTTGAACACTGAAATTCATTATAATTGGTAGTTCCTGAAATGATGTAGTCTGCTTCTCCTTATCCTGCACCAGAGTATCCCTTGGTATTTCCAAGACTTCTTGTATTTTTTTGCTGACAAATTCCTCATTATAGCCTTTCGCAATGAACTTGTTTCCCATCATTTTGGCTTGTTCCAAAAATACTTGATTATCCGTACAATTTCTTCGTAATCTGATCAGCTGTCCCTTTGGTATGTTGATGAGCCATGGTTCAAAATGGCAACTATCTACTGGGATATAACTGTTTCATTCCACTGGTTTAAAATATGTTTTCGTGGATATTGTATTCTCTTCCAGTGTGATTTCCAGATCCAGAAACTGTATACGTTAGTTTTATATTTTGATCATTCGCATTTAATTTCTCCAGAAATTGTACTAGGGAGCTTTCATCCCCATCCCAGATTACTATGCAATCATCAATTAATCTTTTGTATAACACTAGTTGTTCCGGTATATTTTCATAGATGGCCACCTCCTCCCACTCAGACATGAAAATATTTGCCACACTAGGTGCATACTTTGCACCCATCCCGATTCCATTGAGTTGTCTATAATAATCTGAGCAATACCAAAAATAATTGTGCTGAAGTCCAAATGCCAAACTTCTGAGTATAAACCTTTTTTGTTTGGATATAAGATCACTGAATTTAGTCAAGGCCCATTTGGTGGCCCTAATTGCATCTTCATGATCTATTACCGTATACAATGATGCGACATCCGCCGTAGCTAGTAAGTAATTTTGTTGTGGGATAATTTTTACTTTTTACAAGATCTGAATTAAATGTTTAGTGTCCCTGAGATACGATCGTGTTTTCGGGACCAATGGCTGTAGGAACCTGTCAACATATTCACCAATCCTAGAATTTATAGATTGGATTCCATTTATTATGGGTCTCCCCGGTGGTTTTTGCAAGTTCTTGTGTATTTTAGGTACTGTATATATGACTGGTACCCTACACATATCAGGAACTAAATATATCTCTTCCCTTTTGGTCAAAATGTCTCTCATAGTGCCCCTGAGTATCAGCTCAGACAGTTCTTTTCTATATTCCCTTGTGGGATTTCCCTTCAGTTTGATATACGTGTTTGTGTCAGTAAGTTGACTGAGCAATTCCTCATGGTAATATTCTTTAGACATAACCACAATGGCGCCCCCTTTATCAGCCAGCCTTGATACCACTTGTTTAATCTTTTCTAGTTCTTTTATGCCCCGATGGATACTTATAGGGTCTGCCATTCTTTTGACTTTTAATTTTTCCAAATCTCTTAACACCATTTTGTTGAACACCTCAATATGCTCATTATTATGTACTGGAGGGTTAAAGAGAGATTTATTCCGCAGTTCGCTGGGGACTATTCTCCCTGGTGTGATTATTCTCTCTTTTTCCCTCATCGGCGGTTTGTTCAACATATATTTTTTGATGTTTAATCTTCTTGTATATTTTTGAACATCTACATATACGTCAAATTTATTGAGGTTTCTCTTGGGCGTGTACTTTAAGCCTTTATCCAATGTTATCATTTCTGTCCTAGTAAGATCAACTCCACTAATATTATATATGCCCTCTCCTACCGCATTCTTCTTTTTTTGGATTTTGAATCCTCCTCGGCATCCCCTCTTTCGTTTGGGCTTCGAGCACTTGTCATTTGCTCGTATTCGAGGGGGAGTTCTGTCGTTCCTGCGATACTCCAAAAAAGACCTTGTATTATCTTCTTCTCTATAATTATTTAAAGGTTCGTATCTATTTTCTGTGTGGACCGGGCTTTTTCTATTTTCATAATGGTACTGGTCCCGATAATTTTGAGACCCCTGGTATTGATATTGCTGGGAATGACCCCCTTGATACTGTTGATTAAGTTGGGGGTATGCATCTCTTATATCCCTCCTATCATAATTATACTGGTTACAATCACCATAGTATCCTTGTTCATATTCCCCCTGGTTAGTATGGTTTTGTGGGGGGTTGCGGGGTTTGTGATTATTCTTATTATTTTTCCAGAAGGTTTTTTTGGGGGATTTTGACCATGGTTTTTGGTTATTTTTGTTCTTCCACCATGGTTTAGGTGTTCTGGGCCCTGTATAATCATCCCTATAAGGTCTTTCATTACCATATTCTCTATAGGGCCTATCATGACTGTCCATATGTTCTCTAGGTTGTCTAGATGGCTCAGGTGATCTGTATCTGCGGTCTCTACTCGAGGATACAATGCGTACCTCTCTGACCGGCGGCGATGTTACCGATCCCTTTTTGCCATCTTTCAAATTTAATTGCCACTTATAGGCTTGTTCTAATTTGTAGTCATTTGTATCCCTTAAGTATTTTCTCTTTTTTCTCTGTTTTAACTCATTATCTTCTTGTTCCAATACCTTGTTTAACTGGTTAGTGAGTGTTGTAAAGGAGGGAGTGTCCTTATATCCCTCTAATATAACCTTACTATCAGTAATAAGTTTATTAATATTAGTAAGTTTACGCTGTTTGCGTTTTATTAAAAATTGTAATACCTCTATTCCTTTCGTATTAAAAAATGTTAACCACTCATCCACAGATTCTTTATCCAGCAAACCATCATTAATTGGGACATCCCACCTTAATCTTCTAGGGACTAGCCCTTCTTTAATGTACTGCTCATGTGATATTAAATCCCACCACAGGCTCACCTTCTTTTCCATAAGGTGGCCAAACTTTCTAAAATTAGTGTCTAAATCCCCAGTTTCTAAAATGGGATTTGTGGTAAAGACATCTTTGAGATCTACTGTGCGGTTTTCCACAAATTTAAATATATCCATAGTTGCTGCTACAGTGAGTAATCAGAAGATAGGTGATAAATTATATAGAGTACTGCAGCGCTAGAAAATGGTGCAAACAAACAGTGCTTAAATAGTGAAAACAATCAACAAAGGATACCTAAATGATTCTAGCTGCACTCAATCAGAATGATCTGAAGCTCAAAACATATTGAAAAATAATAATAACAGTATTGGTGCGCTATATTTTTTACTACCCCAAAAAATATATATAAAAAACATTTTTTTCCTCAGTTTAGGCCGATACGTATTCTTCTACATATATTTTAGGTAAAAAAAATCGCAATAAGTGTTTATTGATTGGTTTGGGAAAAAGTTATAGCGTCTTTAAATTAGGGGATAGTTTTATGGCATTTTTATTAATCTTTTTTTTTTACTAGTAATGGCGGAGATCAGTGATTTTTATCGCGACCTCGACATTATGGCAGACACATTGGACACTTTTGGCGCCATTTTGGGACCATTGTCAGTTATTCAGCGATCAGTGCTATAAAAATGCACTGATTACTGTGTAAATAACACTGGCAGTGAAGGAGTTAACCACTAGGGGGCGCTGAAGGGGTTAAGTGTGTCCTAGGGAGTGATTCTAACTGTGTGGGGGCTGGGCTTACTGTGACACAACACTGATCGCTGCTCCCGATTACAGGGAGCAGACGATCAGTGTCCTGTCACTAGGCAGAACAGGGAGATGCTGTGTTTACACTGGCATCTCCCCATTCTTCAGCTCTGTGACACGATCGCGGGCACCCAGTGGACATCAAGTCCGCGGGTCCCGTGGGCACGGTCACGGAGCTCGCGGCAGGCGCACGTGCATGGCGGCAAATTTAAAGTGATGTACAGGTACGTTACTTTGTGCCATTCTGACAAAGTAAATGTACAGGAGGCGGTCGGCAAGCGATTAAATAGGAATCAGTACACATCTGCCATCATTTAAAGTGCCTCTGCGTAACCCCAAACAAAGTTCAGCTGTTCTAGTAGGTTTTACCTGACATTTTCTTAGTCGCATCGTACAGCCAAAGCTATGGTCCACAGAGAGCTTCCAAAGCATCAGAGGGATCTTACTGTTAAAAGGCATCAGTCAGGAGAAGAGTAAAAAATAACTTCCAAGGCATTAGATATACCATGGAACACAGTGAAGACAGTCATCATCACGTGGAGAAAATATGGCACAACAATGACATTACCGAGAACTGGATGTCCCTCCAATATTGATTAAAAGACGAGAAGAATACTGGTCAGGGAGGCTGCCGAGAGGCCTACAGCAACAGTAAAGGAGCCGCAGGAATATCTGGCAGGTACTGACCGTGTGGTACATGTGACAACAATCTCCCGTATTCTTCATATGACTGGGCTATGGGGTAGAGTGGCAAGATGGAAGCATTTTCTTGCAAAGAAAAACATCCAGGCCTGGCTAATTTTGCAAAAACACATCTGAAGTCTCCCAAAAGCATGTGGGAAAATGTGTTATGGTCTGATGACACCAAGGTTGAACTTTTTGGCCATATTTCCAAAAGATATGTTTGGCACAAAAACAACACTACACATCACCAACAGAACACCATACCCACAGTGAAGCATGGTGGTGGCAGCATCCTGCTTTGGGGTTGTTTTTCTTCAGCTGGAACAGGGGCCTTAGTCAAGGTAGAGGGAATTATGAACAGTTCCAAATACCAGTCAATATTGGCACAAAATCTTCAGGCTTCTGCTAATAAGAGACCCAAAGCATACATCCAAATTAACAAAGAAATGGCTTCACCAGAAGAAGATTAAAGTTTTGGAATGGCCCAGCCAGAGCCCAGACCTGAATCCGATTGAAAATCTGACAGATTTGGAATGTTTTTGCAAAGAAGAGTGGGCAAATATTGGCAAGTTAAGATGTGTCATGCTGATAGACTCATACCCAAAAAGACTGAGTGCTGTAGTAAAATCAAAAGGTGCTTAAACAAAGTATTAGTGTAAGGGTGTGCACCATATTATTTTATTTTTTTATTTTTACTTCCCTCCACCTAAAAGATTTCAGTTTATTGTTCAATTGAGTTTAAAAGTAGTTTATAGGTCACATTAAAGGTGGAAAAAGTTCTTAAATTATTTATCTTTGTCTCATTTTTTTACATCACAGAAACCTGACATTTTATCAGGAGTGTGTAGACTTTTTATATCCACTGTAACTGGAAATGTGAATGTAACATTCCGTTATTTGATTCTAAGATAAATCAGCCATTAAATGGGTTGTAAAGGTTCGCTGTTTAAAAAATAAAAATAAATAACAAACATGGTATACTTACCTCATCTGTGAAAGGGTTTGCACAGGGTGGCTCCGATCCTCCCTTTCTGGGGTCCCCTAATGGGGCTCCTGGCTCCTCCCCGCATTGAGTGCCCCCTTGGAGACCTGCTTTCCAAGGGGGCACTTGTGCGGGTGCGCTCCAGAGTCCTACTGCGGCGTCCATTGACACAGACGGCAGGAGCCTGCCCCGTCCCTCCACTCCTGTGTCACTGGATTTGATTAACAGCAGCAAGAGCCAATGCTGCTATCATCCTGTCCAATGAGGACCCGAGACAGCGGCTGGAGTTGCTGGGCTTGTTCTCTTCGCTGGAAATATCGAGTTCAGGAAAGTAAAAGGGGGGGTCTGGGGGGTTGCTGCACTACAGAAGGTTTTCACCTTAATACATAGAATGCATTAAGGTGAAAAACCACGAGGGTTTACAAACCCTTTAAGAACATCTAATCATAAGAGTTTAACCACTTGCCGACCGCCGCACGCCGATGTACGTCGACAGAATGGCACGGGCAGGCACATTGGCGTACAGGTACGTCCCTTTAAATTTGCCACCCAGCGGGTGCACGCACACCCGTCGTGTGCCTTGCGAGTGCGGCCGTGGGTCCCGGGAACTCGATGTTCCCTGGCGGCCCGCGATTGCGGTGGGCAAGGGCAGAACAAGGGAATGCCTTTGTAAACAAGGCATTCCCCTATTCTATAAAAGATACTAAAATGCTCTGGCCCTCCTTCTCAGTATCGCTCTGCGCTTATGGATAAAATCTCTAGAGAAATAGACGCTAAATAGGAATATATAAGATAACAGCAGCTGATTAAAAATCAAAAGTACATATAAAACACAGTCATAAAAAAACTTAAATTAAAAAGTTCATAATAAAACTGCAGCAGCGCTACGGACAAAATGTTCATATGTGCGTCTTCTATATAGTTGAATATATAGGTGATGATGATAGTGATTGGTGAGTCTGGTTCTACTTGATCCTAGTTTCAGTGCTTCTTTCACCAAGGTGTAATTCACCGCGTGGGGGGTAAAACAATCCCCCTATGGGGATGCACTCACCAGATATTTGATCAATAAGGGCATATATAAACCATCCTCATTCCATGTGACTGCAATCTTATGTTTTTTGGACACCGATTAAAATGTTCAGAGCAGGGTACATCAGATACGAGCGCCGAGCTCGTCCGCGTCACCTCCGGTGCTTGCACCTCCCTACGCGTGTCGTCACTGGTCACGTGTCTATTCCAAGTCTTAAGAACAACTGCACACCTCCAAGCTTCCTCTGGACACAGTCCAGTGAAGGAGACAATCCTTCTGCAGATCAGAACCCTTATGGTGAAGTCCCACAGTCAGTTCCACAGAAGATCATTATAGGCTCCCAGGTCTGGTCATGAAAATTGTGGGGTCCTGTATCACCGAGTTACAACTCAGCCAGATTTGCTAGTTGGAAGCTGAAGAGTGGGAAATTTGAGTGGAGAAGAAACCCAGTTTTGCTTTTGACTGCTGGTAATTGCTGTGTTTTCAATTTCAGGGTCTTTTCTTGCATTCCCCTATTCTGCCTAGTGACACTGTCACTGATGACCGTTCCAGGGTGATCGGGAGCGGTCATCAGTGACGTGTCACATGTAGCCACGCCCCCTAACAGTAAGAATCACTCCCTAGCACTGACTTAACCCCTGCAGCGCCACCTAGTGATTCCCTTCACTGCCAGTGTCATTTTTACAGTAATCAGTGCATATTTATAGCACTTATCGCTGTAAAAAAGACAATGGTGTCAAAAGTGTCCGATGCGTCCGCCATAATGTCGCAGTCACGATAAAAATCGCTGATCGCTGCCATAACTAGTAAAAAAAAAAATATTAATAAAAATGCCATAAAACAGTCCCCTATTTTGTAGAAACTATAACTTTTGCGCAAACCAATCAATAAACGCTTATTGCATTTTTTTTTTACCAAAAATATGTAGAAGAATACGTATCAGACTAAACTGTGAAAAAAAAATTGTATATATTTTTTGGGGATATTTCTTATAGCAAAAAGTAAAAAATATAAAAAAAAAATCAAAATTGACGCTCTTTTTTTGCTTATAGCGCAAAAAATAAAAACCGCAAAGGTGATCAAATACCACCAAAAGAAAACTCTTTTTGTGGGAAAAAAAGGACGTAAATTTTGTTTGGGAACCACGTCGCACGACCGCGCAATTGTCAGTTAAAGCGATGCAGTGCCGAATCGCAAAAAGTGGCCTGGTCTTTGACCACCTTTAACCACTTGAGCTCCGGAAGGTTTACCCCCCTTCATGACCAGGCTACTTTTTTGCAAAATGACACTGTGTTACTTTAACTGACAGTTGCGTGGTAATGCAATGCTGTACCCAAATAAAATTGTTGTCATATTTTCCTCACAAATAGAGCTTTTTTTGGTGGTATTTGATCACCACTGCGGTTTTTATTATTTGCGCTATAAACCAAAAAAAAAGACAAAATATATATATATATATATATATATATATATATATATATATATATATATATATATTATTATTTTTTTACTTTCTGCTATAAAACAAATCCAATAAAAAAAAATTGAAATCTAATTTCTTCATAAATTTAGGCCGAAATGTATTCTGCGACATGTTTTTGGTTAAAAAAATCCCAATAAGCGTATATTGATTGGTTTATGTGAACATTATAGCGTCTACAAACAATGGGATATATACTGGAATTTTTTTTTTTAATACTATCAGCTACTTGTAGCAGGACTGTGATATTACGGTGGACAGTCGGCCACTAACTGACACTTTGCAGGAACCAGTGACACTAATATAGTGCTAAAAATATGCACTGTCACTGTACTAATGACACCATCTGGGGAGGGGTTAAACATCTAAGGCATTCAAAGGGTTAATTGTATGCCTAACCAGTGTTTATGTGTACTGTATGTGGTGTTTTTACTAGGGGAAGAGATGGATTCTAGCCCTTGCTTTCCTGGAACTCAGAATCCATTCCTTTCCCCCTATCAGAATGGTGATCTGCTTTGTTTACATAGGCAGATCCCCATTCTGTGTTGTTTACAGACGATCGGCTGGTGCCAGAGAACATTGAGTGCCCGGCACCCGCAGAACGGCTTTTACTGTGAAGAATCACAGCAGAAGCGGCACACCAGCAGCACACGCGTGTCCTCTGCAGGCAGAAATACAGATTCACTTATATATATGTGATCCTACGCACAGCTGTTGCCCTGTAGCAGTAAAATTGCTATAGAGTGGTCGGCAAGTGGCTAATATAGAAAATAGCCTAACGTTAAAGGCTAAGAACCTTCAACCAGAAGGGGAAATAATATGAGGGAGACGGTGTACACAGTCAATGGAGATTCCTGTGCGAATGATTAAATGAAAAAGGGTTTTCAGCCAGGCAAACCTCCTTGCTTTTGGGGAGCAGGCACCCGCCAATGTCCTAACAACTAGTGACTTATACCTGCCAGGCACATTCAGCTGTCAGCTGGGAATTCCCACCCTTTAATTTGCATTAGTACAGGATACCTGGAGATGTCATTCAGAGGATGTCATGCAACGGGTTCAGACATGTTGGCAAGCTCTTTCTTGCAGTGGGTAGGCGTGCATCGGGCATTGTGGTTGACATGGATGACATGATTGATGATACATTTACATTGTGGGACATATTTTTTTAAAGGCCTTGTCAAAAACTATGATTTTTTTAATTTTTTTTTATTGTTTACATTATTTTTTGTGAATGAAAAGGGATACAGTGTGTATGGGGGACTAAATCCGCCAGTGATAAATTGACCTCTACTATTGTGAAACATTCAGAAAAATCCAGTAGTATATGATCAGCAAACCAATCATAAGCCACTTTATTGACATGCCTGTTTTTTTTTCAATTTGCATCAACAATTTCCTTAGACTACCTTTTTAAAAATAACTCACATTATATTCTTACTGAAACGTCAGTTACTGTTTGATTCATTTTTGAAAGCTTTTCAAAGGTTACCATTTTAATTCTGTTGTTAGTTTTGTTTGACTTTATATAAGCTCTTTTTAATATGTCTGTACAACTTGGAATGAGCGCCTGGTTTGGTACAAACCCATGTTCAGACTGAATTCTGCTTGTTTGGAGATCCAACAAATGGCCGCAACAGCAAGTAAAAGATTTAGCAGCAGTATTACTACCACTGCTAAATGTGACCCCTTCCCACTCAGGGCTGCCGGTGTCCTAACAACCAGTGAGCCATCACTGCCCAGCCAATTCAGCTGCCAGCTTGGGATTCCCAGCTGAGAGGTGAATGTAAACAAATGGACTGGGATAGTGTAAAAAAAACGCATCCCCCCCACCCAAAAAAATAAAATATTCATAGCAGACCCTTCAGGTCTAATATGGATTATAAAGACACCCAATGAAAAAAGAAAATAGCATAGACCCCCAAATTCCAGTGTGCATTTTAGGTGAAAACACCATGCAAAAAAACAAACAAAATTAAAAGCATTTGGTCCCCCCCCCCCCCAAAATCCATATCAGATGCTCATTCTTGCAGCCAGAATGGGGGGATGAGCAAGCGTTCCTCCCACCTGAACCATACCAAGCCACATGCTCTTAAAATGGACAAATGCCCTTCCCAGCTCCCTGGTCCAGTCATTAGAGGTATGATGGCAGAGAGCTTTTTGGAAACTGGGAACCCCCTTTACAAATAAGGGGACCCCCAGATACTGCCCTGCTCTCCTGTAAAGGTATACATCACATACATTTAAAAACCCAAAAATGTTTCACATGGTAACACTTCACTAGACCTATTGTATTAAAGGAGCAATGGGATCAGATGTGTCAGCAGGTTGGTGTTTTGGAGTGGAGAAGGTGCATCATTTATAATGATTGACGAGGATCTGCATAACTGGATGATGTGATTAATGATGGATTTACATCATGGGGCATTTTTGGGGCTTATGTTTTTAAATAATGATTTGTCTAAATGTGTGTTTTTATTGACTTTTTTTTTTTTTTTTTTGGTGATTGAGTACTTTGTACTCCTTATTTATTAAAATAGGGATAAGGGTCTGGGATAGATGAAGAAGTTCCCTAGCTGCTTTGTTTACAAACTGGAAGGAAGCATCCAGAAGCTGTCGTTTATCGGCAATTTAAACTGCATTTGTTTTTCTTTGTAAATTTCAATTGTGCTGTAGTAGGTTGTATATATCACACAGAGACATCACTTCATAGGCAGGTTAAGGGCATCCCCCAGGCATGATATTTAAAGGAATTTTTCAATTTTAATGTTGCCCTTTAAGCAATATTAAAATTGCTGCTCTCTGCCAAAAGGAATTTAAAACATTTTTTTTTTTTGCTTTGGAACAGCTGCCAGTGACTTCATTAGTTTGGATTTGGCACCTGGACTTCAGTAAAGTTTGTAAAACTCATCCCAAACCAAACCCAGGCACACTCAGCTCATCGCTATGTACAACACCATATCATAAATGTAGCGGCTGTATGCTACTCTTACTATTAGGAAATAACGGGGTGTCGGAAAAGAAGCGGTATATTTGGTTTAAAAAAAAAAATTTATTTGAATACAAAGGCTGTCAGACAAGTAGTAAAAGATCTCAGGCATACGGTACCTCATTAGAAAAGCAGAGTTTGTGAAAAAATAATTTGTTACAGAAAAATTTACTTACATTATGTATATTGAAGATCCATTTTAGCAGAGCATGTACCCGTGTTACGCATTTACTTTTTGTGTCATGCAGAACTAAATCATGTAGTTCCAATCTGATCTACTTAAAGGGAACAAGCAAAGACAAAAATATAGGGGCTGCCATTGCTGGCTTGTTTTTAAAGGTGCAAGCTTAAGAACTGTCATCCTATTTAGTCACTGACCTTGAACAAACATGTGTGGAATACAAATGAGATACCATCCATGATGGGGATTTGGTGTGTTTTTTTCCACCCTCTCATTGTTATTCTTGCTTTTGTGTAACATCCATGTTTTAGAAGGTCACTTTAATTCCCGTAACTCTGAATTAACTTCTTCTCACTGGGTCTTGAGTACTCGGAAAAAAGTCAGTAATTATACTTTGCAATTCTCCCTGCACTATTATATATATATATACTGTATATACATATATATATATATATATATATTTATGGTCGGAGCCCTCTGTCTGAAGAGATATGGATCACATAGACACGTCACAAGACTAACAACACAAATAAGACCTGAAGTGTGGCCTGGCCTTTTGTACGGTATGCCAAATAAAGGGGCCATACCTGAATAGAAGTGATAGATAATTCTGCTGAGAATTGGTTGTAGAGGAGTGCCCTAGAAAAGGGAGATATGGGTGGGTGGGTACCGCGCACTACAGCCGACACTGACCCTGGTGGATGGTCTGTATAAGTACCCCTCGAACTCCTCCCATAATTTCAGGCTGGCATACCAGCCTTCCTATTTATGGTCGGAGCCCTCTGTCTGAAGAGATATGGATCACATAGACACGTCACAAGACTAACAACACAAATAAGACCTGAAGTGTGGCCTGGCCTTTTGTACGGTATGCCAAATAAAGGGGCCAAAAAGTCACACAAGGTTAGGGAGGAATTGTTCTATTATGACAGGTAAACCACTATAGAGCGAGACTGTTAAAGGCTCGTGATATTTCTGCCTGAGGATCGGGAATGTGTCGGGCGAAACACAAGGATTTCCACCTGCCCATCTTCCTTATTGCGTGGTCAGGAACTCTGTTTCGTGATGTTGTTGGGGCTGCTCTAATGCGAAAGCAAGTCCTGAGTAACACCCTGGGTTAAGGCCCGAGATGCTCAGGGGTGTTCTGACGTGGCTGATGAACTGTTTCCCGCTTAGGGGTACAGTTGGGAAAGGTAGTAGAGGGCTGTCCTCTGATGGATCGGACAGCCGAGTTTACCGATTGCAACAGAACGGCCATGGGGTTATGTGTCCTGAAAGGTTTAATGTCTACTCCGGGACCGGGTTGTATTGTTTCCGATACCGTCGGGTGTAGGATGAAATGACTTTGGTGGCGAGACGGGTGGTGCCTGAGTAGTACTTGGCATTTAGGGCTGGTGATAGTAATTCGCCGGGCCGTGAGACCGTAACAAGGCTAGGTAAATGGCTGCTTGATTTACCAGGCTGGGCCATAGACCGAAGGGGGAACGTGAAGGATAGCAGACATGTCCCGGAGAATGGTGCTGGTCACTGGTAAGCGTTCGGTACTGGAGTGTGGTTGCCGCCACCTGTAGTGTGTTGGCGGATCAGGATGCATTGATGAGGGAGGTAGCACCATGGAGGTGTTATCCGATTCCAAAGTTGGTTGGGACTAATGTGGGATGCCGGACATGGTCGAGTCGGCTCCAGGCTTCTGTGAAAGGATGTGGCATGGTTAGGCGGGATAGCGCGTCGGCCGAGGTGTTGCATTGGCCAGGGATGTGGACCCTGAGGCTACTGAGCTGACGTTGTAGGGAAAGTAGCAACAGCCTGCGTGGGAAGGACATGACGGATAATGATTTATTGACCTGCCTTTGTTAATGACTGTGGCTGTAGCCTGGTTGTCTGTGGCGAACATGGCGGTCTGTCCTGCCCGGGGCTGCCCCGTACTAGTGTTGCTGCGACTATGGGGTAGATCTCAAATAGAGAGGAGGACTGACTAAAAAGCGGAATTGTGAGCATCTCTGATGGATCGGATCTCCTGAAACCAATGATGGCCAAAAATTGCAGCGAAGCTTGTGAAAGCTGCTACGTCCGTGGTCATCTGAGGCGACGAAGAGGATGCTGATGGGATAAACAAGGGTCTACCTATCCGGTCTCAAGGAATTGGTCCCCCATGGCCAGCTCCTGCTACGGAGGCTGTGTCTAGCTTAATGACTTGGACAATGTCTCGTGCCTGGGAGAGGAACACTAAGAAGCGTGCGATAAAGGAACGCCCTTGAGGGACGATCCTCATCGTGGTTTGAGCATGCCCAGTAGGGATTGTAGCTGTGGGTTAGTGCCCCCCTGCGTGTCGGTAGACGTATGGATGACTGCCCTGATGTGGGTCAATCTACCGAGAGGTGGGCTGGCCCGCATGGCGCGTTTGTCTAGAACGATTACCAGGAAGGAGATGAACTGTGCCGGTTTTCCTACTTTCTTCACGGTTATGGGCACGTCAAGGTTTTAAAGACCTCTCTTGGATTTCTTAGATCTCACAAGATTTCTAAACCATCGGGAGAACTCCTGTGAGGGTATGCAGGAGTTTGACTGGGTAGTTTTGGAATGAGTCAGGCAGTGTGATGAGTCTGGTGTGGAACCCTGTAGTGCCCCCTGCACTAATACACTAAAGTAATAAAATAAACAAAATAAAAATATCGTGCAATCCCATATACCCAATGCTATACCCACAGTTGATCCAGAGGAAGGCAAAAAACCCCAGCGGAGCATGATCCAATTTGCTACAGCAGGGGAAAAAATTCCTTCCCGGTCCCCCGAGAGGCAATCGGATTTACCCTGGATCAACTTTACCTAGACTGTTAGTACTCAGTTATATTATGTACATTTAGGAAAGCATCCAGGCCTGGTTGCCAGTGTGGTCACTGAGGCGTGTAGCTGAGTACATGCCGAGGATATCGACTGCAGCGGAATTTGTCTGGTAGAGTTGCCGCTGGTTATGGAACGGCAGCCTAACAGCTTGGTTTTCCTGGCCGTGGCCGGGTAGGGGATGCCCCTATGGCGTAGTTCGGCCGTAAGCCTGGGGATGGTCCAGCCCTGAGGGACTGTGTGGAGTCATCCGCTGAACCCGAACGTGGTGAGGGAGGGATGAAGGTAAAGTCATCGCAGTCGGTCTGCGATATGTTGGGGGCTGGAGAAACGAGAAAGAAAAAGGGGGGGGGAATGTATGTTTATAGAGTGAGATGCCAGGTATGGAGGGGATAGAGGAGGTACGAAAGTGGGTAGGGAGAAGGAAGGGAGGATGGACAGAATAAGGAATGACAGGCGCAGAGGATAGCCAAGTTTTGCGTACGAGCGCTTGTTGAGTGAAATTTAGAAAACTCAAAAGACTGCGTGGCAACCGAGGTGAGCCAGGAGGTGACTGGCTAGGTAACCGATAGCTCGGGTGCCGCCTGTGCTTGGCACAGACTGATGAACCAGAGCCCCCAGGGCGTACTGGGGCGAGTAGCTGAAGTCTGGTATGCTAAGTAGGAATGTTTCGATCTGTAGTCCAGTGACGTGTGGTCGGTCTGCCAACTCCTGCACTGCCAGCAAGGTGGATGTTGGTGACCTTGTCTGCGTAGTGAAGGATCTCGGATCGACTTCGAAAACAGAGTGTCGTGCGTAGAGGTATGTGACAGTTGCTAGCGCCTGATGAGCGGTCGAATTGTGTATGTGAAGACTCGGATGTCGTGAAAGAGTGCGGAGAGAAAGCAAGGAGGGGCCTTGCGTTTACGCACCTGACTTGAGCCCTGTCTTGGTTGAGGTCGAGACATGGGTCGACCGGGACCTGTGAGGAGGGTGACATGGAGATATATATATATAATCCTTTTTTTTTTTTTTTTTTTATTATTATTATTATTATATATATATATATATATATATATATATATATATATATATATATATATTTTTATTTATTTATTTATTTATTTATTTTTTATTAAATATATATATATATATATATATATATATATATATATATATATATATATATATATTTTTTTTTTTTTTTATTATTTTTTTTTTTTATTTATTTATATATATATTTTTTTTTTTTTTTTTTTTTGTAGGCCTGAAGAGTTGTGGGAGCGGTAGGTAGCTCCAGGTGAAGAAGTGTGTAAGACCCCCTGCCCCTTTTTTTTTTTTCTTTTTTTATTATTAATTTATTTATTTATTTTTTATTAAATATATATATATATATTTTTATTTTTTTATTTATTTATTTTATTTATTTTTATTTTTATTTTTTATTTATTTATTTTTTATTTATTTATTTTTTTATTTTTTTATTTATTTATTTATATTTTTTATTATTATTATATATATTTTTTTTTTTTTTGTAGGCCTGAAGAGTTGTGGGAGCGGTAGGTAGCTCCAGGTGAAGAAGTGTGTAAGACCCCCTGCCCCTCTTTTTTTTTTTTTTTTATTATTATTAATTTATTTATTTATTTATTTTTTATTAAATATGTATATATTTTTTTTTTTTTTTTTTTTTTTTTTTTTTTTTAATCGGGAAATATCGTCCGACCTGGATTGCAGGGTGGACGGGATGGAAACTCAATCTGAACTGACGTGTGTGGTGGAAAGGGATAGAGAAATCGGTGAGTAGCCGTTTGACTACTGGAGGAGGTGAGTGGCTGGTGTGCAACCACTCGTCGAATGCTCGCAGCGCTTGCGAGGAACAAATGCCTTAAGGAGACGAAAGAAGAAGAGTTTGTGACTTTCAAGTGTGTGGGGATGGCCGTTTCGTGATGAAACGGGAGTGGTAAGTAATGCGTGTGTATAGCGGCTTGGGGTTCGAATCATTGTGGCCGATGCTACGGCTGGATTCGTAACGTTCTGAGACGTTCGACGTTGTATCGGAGGTATGGGTCGGAGCTGTTTAGAGCCGGGTATGGGCCGCGAACGAATTGGTTGTTTCAGCCGAGGATCCGAAACTTGGAGCCGATGCTACGACTGGATTCGGATCGGTTAAAGAAGTTTACTGCTGAAGATCGGAGCGGTATGCGCCGATGGTGCGACTGTGACTCGACCGATTGAAAATGCCATAGAGCCGAAAAATTGAGCCGCTGCTACGACTGAATTCGGATCAGCTCGAAAGTTCGATGTTTGTGAACCCGAGCCGACGAGCCGGTGGTGCGACTGGGCCCAGATCGGCCATGTAAGCGGAGGATCCGAACCTTTGAGCCGATGCTACGACTGGGTTCGGATCGGATAGGAGGGTCTGTTGCTAGAGATCTGAGTCGATTGAGCCGGTGAAGCGACTGGATTCGGATCGCTTGGGAATGCCATTGGTTCGAAAGTTTGAGCCTATGCTACGACTGAATTCGGATGGTTTGGCGGTTCGATGTTTGTAGGTCCGAGCCGATGAGCCGGTGGTGCGACTGTGCTCGGAACCAACGTGGATGCCAGAGATCCGAATCTCTAAGCCGATGCTGTGCCTGTATACGGGCTGATAACGGGTGCAAGGCGGGGATTTGAATTTCCCGGGTCCGAATCGTAGCGCCGGAGATACGGCTGGATTCGGACGGGTGTTCGATGTTTGAAGTTGAAGGGGCTTGTGATTGTCGAGGGTCCGGCCTGTAGTGCCAATTGTTAGCGACAAGAGCCGGCCCAGACTGTTTGGTGTATGGTGTGAGTAGGAGGTGTGGGGCATCAGTAAGGTGAAGGGAGAGTATCGTAGGAGGTGTAGGGCATCAGTGACTAGGGATAAGGAAGTGCAGTGTGGGATACCAGTCCGACGACTGGGTATCGGATGTGCGACTGAGGCGAGAGCTTTGCGAGCTGCGAGTAATTCGTACGACAGCTCTGAGAGCCGTAGTGTCTGGACGGACCGTTACCGGTGGCAACGTGGGTGTGACAGGGTACGAAAACAACTGGACTAGTCGATAAACATACGATGCAGACGAAAACACGGGGTTATGAACCGTGTGATTTTGTAAAAGAAGAAACGTGTACCGGCGCTACGATTCGTACGAACAGTAACGGCCGGTCCTACCTGCGACCGCGAGCGGGGATACGATCAACTGCGAGCGAAGCTGGAAGGTACGAAAGCAACTACACGAACGTTGCGAGTCGTAAGGCGTCGGCTGATGACGACGAATACCGCGCACTACAGCCGACACTGACCCTGGTGGATGGTCTGTATAAGTACCCCTCGAACTCCTCCCATAATTTCAGGCTGGCATACCAGCCTTCCTATATATATATATATATATATATATATACCTCCCAACTTTTTGAGATGAGGAGTTACACCTATTAGCAAAAGTATGTAGGTATAGGACACACCTTGGCCACAACCAGTCTACAACCAGGAGGCTGTCCCCCCCCCTGCCAGTAGAACACAATAGTTTCACGGGGGGATTCCCCCATCAACACTGACTGTGTTGATGGGGAAATTGAGCGATTTTTCTTTCCTGAAACCTATGGTTGCAGGGAAGACAATCCCACCATCTGTGGTCGGTTTAAGAAACTACTAGAATTTAGTGCATCCACAGTATCCCTGGACAGGGGGAGCATGGGGAGTCACACTTCTCACTGTATCAGCCTTTAATTCTTTAATTTAAAGGTGACCCTTTAATTAATTTTAATTTAAAATATGGGTTCCGCATTAAATCACTTTGTTAAAGTGCATCTAAACCCAAGAAAAAAATGAGAATGTGTTGCAGTTTACCAGTAGTTCAAACACACTTTATGATATTGTTTGGGATATTAAAGGGGTTGTAAAGGTACAAGTAGAATGCATTAAGGTGAAAAAACATCTGAGGATTTGCGCCCCCCCCCCCCCCGAGCCCCCGTTTACTCACCTGACCCCTCCAAAGTCCCGCGCCATGAACGCGCTGGCTTCTCGGCTGGGCTTCTCGGCTCATTCATTGGTTGGTTGAAAGCAGTGCAGCCATTGGCTCGCGCTGTTGTCAATCACATCCAATGACGCGGCGCGCCGGGGGGCAAGGCCGAGTGATACAGTGAGCGGCTATAGCCGCCGGCTGTATCATGGGAGCGCGCCCGCAAAAACTATCCACCATGCGAGAGAGCTCGCATGAAAGTGGATAGTTCTTGCGGGGAGGAGCCCAGACAGCCGCCAAGGGACCCCAGTAGACCAGGTTGGGGGCCACTCTGTGCAAAACGAGCTGTACAGTGAAGGTAAGTATAACTTGTTTGTTATTTAAAAAAAAAAAATTGCCTTTAGTGTTCCTTTAATGCAGAGTCCACATGAGAAAACTAAATTTCCAGCAGAATCAATTGGAATCGTTTTACTTTTTAAGCAGCTCTAACAAAATACTTTCAATGGTTGATTAGGGTTTACATATACTTTACATACTGACATTCAAACCCAGTATTTGATTCAGATTTATGTAACTGGACTGTAAGTTCAAAACAGACAAACTCCTGAAGCTTACTTTCCTAAATGTTGACCTTGTTTTGGTGTGTTCTTTTCTGAGTTTGATGTTTGGACATTTCTCAACATATCAGGAGCAAAAGGCAAAATTTTCTAGTGATAGTTGATCTCTTGAGAGACCACAAAAGAAAGGGAAAGGGCTGAAGTTTTCTTTGCAGACTTTTAGTGTTACAATTTTTCCAATGCACTTATTATTTTATTGTGCCTTAAAAAATAATAGCAAAGCCCCCTCAGTTTATGCATTGATAATAGCATGCACAGGCCTTAACTCTTTTGATGGCAAGTATTCCACATAGATCCCATGACTGGGAAGACCCTAGAGAATAATGGCAATATGCCCAGTGAATGCACGGTGCTGTATATAGAAAAAGAAAAGAAAATGCAGCATCAAGGGAGTAAAAGCTGTGCTGGGCAAAAGCAATTCCTGCTTAGAAAACTGCCTTTTAGCAAGATTTGAGGTTGAGTTGGGGGGCTTGCTGGCTCTTTTGAAATGTGCAATTATCCTAATAATTTTGCATTTTAATGGTGCCATAACTTTCTTAAGATATTTAGGCTGATTGTTGTTTTTACCTACAAAATTGTCTGTCTGTACATCTTTTAATTGTGTAGGGTGATGGATAGTTAAAGCTGGGCAGCTTCTCATAACAACTACTAATTTTGTTTTAGAATTGTTAATACTGCATTGTTGCACATAAAGTATTACGTCTTAAGGAGGTAGAATTAGATTGCAAATGTGATGTTTCTACTTGCGCTTCTGTTAATTTCTTATTTACCACCTGCCTGACAAATAGCTAATTGTTTTACTATGACACTTCCTACATATCAGCTTGTGCAGCATCATATGTTGATTTTCTATTTTGGTCTGACATGTTAATCATGAAGGACAGCCAATAGAGCAAAAGAATGAGCTAAAAGGTCTGAATTAACCTTCTCAGTATAAAGACTGAGGAATATGCTTGACTAATTTGTGTCCTAGTGCAGGTAGACAAATATTTGTTCTAAAATTGGGGCTGGTTTGCTAAATAAGCTTTCATCGTAGCTTGTGTTCACTCTATGATTGTAAATATGATTAGATATTTTTATTACATTTATGAAGAAAATATAGAAATTCTAACAGGAAAAACTTACTCTAAAAAAATCGTTTGGATATATGAAAAATTGCTTTGGCCATGTAGACCACTGAAGGTCATCCAAAGCTCTGACAATGAGAAGCTTTTTGGTGCAAGTGTAACAACCATTAAGGAAGACATGTTGTGAGAGAGGACATTCCGTAACTCCTATAGAATAACCGAGAATTGGAATGACCAGCTAATGTCAAAGATTTGAAATCAGGAGTTTTCAAACTACAGATATGTTATTTAAGTGTAGATGCTTATATAGAAATTAGATTGGCTGATAGATAGAACAGAAAACAGAGAAAAAAAAATAGAAAAAGAAGGAAATGCAAGGAGGGTAAATTATTATTTTACAGATGTGAATGAGCATAGAAAAAGTGTGATCCTCAGGATGGGATTCCTTGAGTATACTCGTAAGTTTTTCATTGATCATAAAACCTTAGTTGATCAATTTATTAGGAAAAATATTTTCAAATGCCCTGTACACACGATAGGATTTTCCATCCAAAAAAATTGGATGTGAGCTTTTGGTCGGATATTCCGACCGTGTGTATGCTCCATCCAACATTTTCTGGCAGAATTTCCGCCAACAAAAGATTGAGAGCAGATTCTCTATTTTTCCGACTGAAAAAGTTCTTGTCGGAAATTCTGCTCGTCTGTTTGCAATTGCATGCTCAGAATCAAGCAGAAGAGCCGAACTGCCTATTGAACTTCATTGATCTCGGCTCGTTGTACGTCACCATGTTCTTGATGTTTGGAATTTCCGACAAGATTTGTGTGACCGTGTGTATGCAACACAAGTTTGAGCCAACATTCCGTCAGAAAAAAATCTACGGTTTTCTTGTCGGAATATCCGATCGTGTGTACGGGGCATAAGACTTCACAATAATCAGCTTTAGCAGCCAAAAATTAAAGGTCATTTATTTTTGGTCTTAGAAAACTGTTCTATGTTTCAGTGTGAGATGGCTTTTTAAAGACATCTAATTTTCAATGTCCAACTACAGGGCATTCATGTAAGCTGCACAGTTCAATCACAGCAACCATGAGAGCATTGGTCGGGACAGTTTGAGATATTGTAAGTCAATATTGTCAGACAGGTAAGCCAAGAAAAATGCATAAATGAACAACTCCAGAAGCAGAGAGGGGGTAAAGATGACAGTAAGGGGGCAAGCAGATAGGGGGTAAGGATGACAGTAAGGGGCTAATTGATAAAAAATTCAGTTTGTGAATGTCTCAACATTTGTGTGAGCATAACAAATAACTCCCATAATGTTTGTAATATGTGTGTTATCGTTTCCTTGTTACCTTTCAGCAGGCAAATGTAACAACCCCTAACATTCAATTCTAACAGAACAATAGTTTAAGAACTTTCGACCATGAGAGTTGATAGGCTAAGAACATACAACCAGCAGGAAAGATAAAATGAGGGAGACTTCTGCACTATGTACAGTCTATGGAGAATCTTGTTCAAATGAGCGAACAAATGGGTGTTTGGCTGAATGAACCTCCAGCTGCAGAGTGCATCAAAACATTTAGTAGTGAAATTATTATTACCACTGCAAAATGTGTCAGCTTCCTCCTGGTTATTAGGGATCTGCACCTGTCAGCATCCTAACAATGACTCCACACTGACAGGGGTATGTACACAGCAGGCATAGTGTTAAAAAAATAAACATAAAAATAACCCTGCCCCCCCCCCCAAAAAAAAATATTCATACCAGGCCCATCAAGTCTGATATGGATTTTAAGGGGGAACCTCATGCAAAACAAAAAAAACAATCAAAAAAACCTTATCTGAGCACACAGCCTGGGTGGTCAGGGAAGGGGGGGTCAGGTATGCTGCCCCCCCTCCCTGAACCATATCAGACCAAATGCCCTCAATGTGGGGTAGGTTCTTTGCTAGGGGGGGACCCCCTGGCAAAGTATCCTGTCCCCATGTTGACGGCCTGATGGTTGTGGGGGTCTGAGGATGAAGTCCTTTATTGAAAAAAAATGCACTGCTTTAGTCTTAAAGTGACACCTAATATAGATCAGAAGCTCTAGAGGATATAGGGTGGTCAGCTAGCAAGGAAGGGGGGAAGTGATGTTAAGTGTAAAACAAAAGCAGGTAAAAGGAAGATCCCTGTTTATCGTTTATGTTGTAAGAGTGTACGCAAGGAATACAAGGCTTCACCCCTTTTTGCTCAGTTTGAAAAATCAAATAATAATGATTTGATAATACTGAAGTCACGCAGTAGTTTGACTGTAGTATCTTTTAGAGGACCATGTGTCCATTTGGAGTTAAAAAAAAACTAATGTCTGTAGACAAACCCTAGTTTTTCTACTGGAGTAGAGGGCAGTAATACCTAATATAGAGCAGTGTCTGTGGTGTTGGATATAAAAATTGCTAAACCTAGGCCTATATACAGTTTATTTGGAGATTGAGATGGTATAACACTTAAAAGGGAGTGAGTATCTCTAGTTGTTTTAGCTGGAAACTGTTTTGTTTTCTGTTTAGTTTCTAGCGAGCATGGGGCACAGCCTGATCTGAAAATGAACTGTTTGCTAATTAAGCCCCATAATGAAAGAAAATTAACAAGAACAGGATAGGCTAAATTTATTTAGAGAAATGTTAGAGAAACTCTGGGTTTTGTCTTTATTATTTAACTTTTGAAAAAATACCACTCTTTCTACTATTAATTTATCACTTAAATGTCACCTACTGGTCATGCAGGCATTTATGTTATTATTATTCAGGATTTATATAGCGCCAACAGTTTACGCAGCACTTTACAACATGGGTGCAAGACAGTACAGTTACAATACAAATCAATACAAGAGGAATCAGAGGACCCTGCTCGTTAGAGTTTGTAATCTATAATTTATGTTGGTGTGTTTTAATAAATAAATAGCTAGAATAAATGCAGGTCTTAAGAGCTCCAAAAAAAATGTTTAGCTATAGTGTTGTGATATTTTATCTACGTTGGCATTGTTTACATTTTCTGTGATAGCAGGCGTTGCAGGTTTTCTTACCCTTGCCAGACAGCACAGTTAAAATGGAAGTAAACCCTCCTAAACAACTTTCACCTACAGGTAAGCCTAGATTAAGGCTTACCTGTAGGTGTTTGCAATATCTTCTAAACCTACACGGTTTAGGAGATATTTGCCAAAAATAATGCACCGATGTCTACGGCGCATGCGAATGCCGGTTTTCTGAATGGATAATGCCGGCTCAGGCCAATCACTGCGCCGGAGCGGCGATACCCGGAAGTAACCTCCGGGAGAGATGTCTGTGGCTGGAGGGAAAGACGTGAACGGCTTTGGGGGCTTCGATCTAAGATAAGTAATTCATAATGAGCTAGTGTGCTAGTCATACTAGCTCATTATGCCTTTGTCTTGCAGGTTTTTATTTTTAAGAAAAAAAAAATTGGGGTTTACAACCACTTTAAGCGTTTGACCTCACTTTTTATCATTGTCATCAGAGCCAGAAGACTGTCTTCAGCATATGAGTGGATGCTAAACAGGGGTTTATTAGCGACTAATATAAAAACGGACTTAGTTATTGACTATATTTAAGGATTCTTTTTTTTTTTTTTTAAGGATTCTTTAAAAAGCTTGTAAACCCGAAAAAAACAAAAACAAAAACAAACAAACCCTGTAAGACAAAGTCATAATGAGCTAGTATGCATCACATACTTAGATCAAAGCTGTTGCAGCGGTCCCGCACACCGCTGTGACCGGCGACATGTTTCCCAGAGTTATTTCTGGGTTAGGCGCTGTGATTGGCCGAAGCCGCATGGATGTCGCTCCCGCACAGGAGCCGCCGGTCACGACACGCTGCTGAAAAAATGTCACGAGTGAGCCATTTCTTCGGTGCGCGTGCACCGATGACGTCGCACAGGCGTATATGGTAAATGTGACAGACTCACCCGGGACAGAGGCTTTTGGAGGTTTAGGAGATATTTACAGTACCTACAGGTAAACCTTATTATAGGCTTACCTGTAGGTACAAGTGATATAACAGGGTTTACAACAACATTAATAAATACATAGCTAGAATAAATTAAAATCTTGAGAGTTCTAAGAAAAATGATTGGCTATGGTATTATGATATTTTATGAGCTCACAAAATAGAAGATTGTGTAAGTAAGAAAGAAACATTCAATAAAATATTATAAAATATTATGTGTTATTAAATAAAATAGATGATTTGTTATGTTCGGATGTGGTTGGGAGGTTTGAAATGCCACATTTATCCTTTAGGAAATTAATTTATATAGCATACGCTGTGTGTGTTTGTTTTACTCATACACAACAATTAACTTGCAGACATCTAGGCAGATATGATCCATTGAAGAAATTTTTTTTGTGGAATGAAATGTAGCAGTGGTTATTCCTTTTGTGGAGTAAAGACATTTCCGCAGTAACCCTTCCTTCCCTTTCATTTCCTCTTTAGAGGGCCCTCTTTCTTTAGGATAGAGTACAATAAGCTGAGTTAGACAATAAGAGAAGACTTCCTGAAGCTGACCACAAAAAGAATTACTGGGGAAGCACCTTTACCCTCTGCCAACCTGGAACAGAATTAGAATGCTTTAATCACTTATTAAAACTTTCATAGTCTAGATCTGAGTCAAGTACAAGCTTCCAAGGAAACCGTCTCTATTTTTAGATAAAATGTGTTTATTTATTGTTAACCAGACAGGAATTAAATGTACAAAAAACTATGAAAATTCAGACCACAGCATGCATTGTGTGTGCAGAATAATGCAGAAAAAATGACTGAGGTTGATTCCCATTTCCAGAGGTGTTCTGATTGTTTCCACAGTGATTGCAGATGTTAGCTGCTACTCACTTGTGCTTACCTAATGCGACTATTCAGTCACCAATCACTGCTTGTTACAGTGCTCAGCATAAATGAGCACACCCCTTTTAAAAAGTACGATTTTAATCAATATCTCAATGAACACAAGAACAATTTCCAAAGTTTTGACAAAACTGAGTATTATAGAACATTTGTTTAGCTCATTACATGAAAGTAAGGTTAATAATATAACTTTGATTACAAAATCTTTAGTTTTACTCAAATGAATTGATGCAAAAATGAATACACCCCACAACAAAAACTACTACAGCTAGTATTTTTTTTTTTTTTAAGCCATTAGGCAAAGGAGGATTTTCTTGGTACCGTTAAGAACATTACAATCACATAGGATCAAAAAATCTTTATTAAATTTCTAAAAAAGATATACAAATATTCTAAAGATCAATTATTAGCATTGACCCATTACAGTGGCTTCACTGTGACTATAATATTTTACCCATGCTATTGAGCACAAAATACAGTACAGATGATGTGTACAGTTAGCCAATACTCAACATGTTTTGCGGTTAGAACCGCTTCCTCAGGAGTTCAGAAATGGGGGGACAGTAATCTTATAACAGATAAATATACAAATATGTAATTGATAAAGTATACATAAACATTTCAATAACGAAATGAGCTGTAGTGAACATCCAATTGCTTACACCGGATACTTAATGCACTGCAGATGGAAATCCTCATACATGGGAGCTCATAAGGTTCCCCCAGGGCAAGTGTGGGAGCAGGCAAAAAAGCCACCAAGGGCTATATAGATAGAATAACAGTATTATTATGAATATTATATATAATGGGTTAATAATATAAAGACATTTTCTAATGTATCATATTAGGATGAAGAGGGGTACATATTCATACATACTGGGTACTAGTAGTAGTGATTAGAATAAAGTGGGGGTTGGTGCTGTGCTGTGCTGTTCCCAACAAAGTCGAGGAATGTACTGCTTATGCCCCGTACACACGATAAGGCTTTTGCCCGGCCAAAATCACATCGGAATGCCGACGGAATTCCATAGGAGTAAAAGAGAAAATGTTCTCTATCTAAACTCCGACGGAATTCCTCTGAATTTCCGATGGAAAAACTCTGATGAGGCATACACAAGGTCAAAAAGGCATAAGGCTAGCTGTACATATGTAAATGCAATGGCAATCCCCTGAATGAAGTCACGTGACCGTGACGCCACACGTAGGGACGGAAAGGCACTCAGTCTGACGTAGGCTAACGAGCTCGCTGCTCATGGAGATACGTTTTATTGTTCTTTTATGTTATGTGAGTACCCTTAGGCTGCTTTCACACTGAGGCGCTTTGCAGGCGCTATTGCGCTAAAAATAGCGCCTGCAATGCGCCCTGAAAGAGCCGCTCCATTCCATCCAGTGTGAAAGCCTGAGGGCTTTCACACTGGAGCGTTGCGCTGGCAGGAGGGTAAAAAAACTCCTGCCAGCCGCATCTTTGAGGCGCTGTAGAAGCGGTATAATCAATGGGGTAGCGCCTCCAAACAAAGCTGCAGTTTTGCAGGTGGTTTTAACCCTTTTTAGGCTGCTAGCGGGGGGTTAAAATCACCCCGCTAGCGCCCGCAAATCACTGCAAAAACTACGGTATAGTGGCGCTAATAATAGCGGCGCTATACCGCCAGCGCATCCAGCGCTTCAGTGTGAAAGTAGCCTAATTGTTTCTTGAATAAACTACCTATCGGTTAAGAAATACTGTTTTATCCGGAACTTCCTTTCTTTCCATTTGCTCTCCTTGCTCCCACTGAGAGACAAAGACAAGTACAGATCCATACTGGCCCAGGAATACAAGGGAGAAACAGGAATCACAAGTATATACATATATGCGGTTTTCTCTTTACCGCAAGGTAAGAGGCCACTTCCACTAGTGTGTTTCTGCACGAAGAAGAGATTTCTATCTCTCCAGCACTTTTTGTTTTGCACATTTGGAATGCTTATTTACACAAAGAAGAAAATGTTTCATTGCAGTCTGATCACAGTCTGATCACAGTCTGATTGCATTGTTTGGACTAGCTTGGACTTTATACAGTAGAAATTGCAGCTGGCACAAGTTTTAATCGCATTTTTGCACAGGATATTTGCACTTTGCACAGGAAGCTGTTTTCGCTGATTTTGCACATTTGTCTGTTTGTTAATTTGCACAACTGATTGCTTTACACAGTATATATTTAGGATATTCATCACAGTGTTATTAGCTATTTATTTTAGCACTCTGCACTTTGATACCAGTCACCATATATATATTTTTATATATCGTATATATTGATGTTCTTTTGGGATTTTTAGCCTTTGTGTACCTCGCACCTTTGATACCAGTCATTTTATCTATTGCCATTGCATTTACATATGTACAGCTATTCTTAGCTGTACATTCCTCTACTTTGTTGGGAACAGCGCAGCACCAACCCCCACTTTATTATTTTCTCTTTTGGGACCCTTTTACGGTGCTTGCAGCAGTTCCACCCTCCCTCTCTCGTACATGGTAGCGCAGGAATAATTTTATACACATCACTAGTAGTAGTGATTATCAATAAGATAACTCATTCATTAAAATGGTTACTATTTGAAAGGTCCCAACACAGGATCAAGACCTGGGGTAGGTCCAATAAATCCAAAGGACGTGACGCCATACAGTTTTGAAGCCATCAGTTACAAAAACATTTATCTTATCTTGTTCCTATCACTCCAGAGTACACAATCCCAGTAGTCTTCTCCATTTTCAGCATGGGCCCTGGCAAATTCTGGCAAGCTTTTTTGTGCATGGGCTTTAGGAGAGGCTTCCTTCGTGGACGACACCCATGCATGCCATAACTCTGCAGTGTACGCTGCATTGTGTCAAGGGAAATAATCACCCCAGTTTGGCTTTCTAATTCTTTAGCCAACTGCAGCCAACTGCAGTGAACTTGCATGGTCATTTACTTCAACCCTTCTCATCAGAAGATGCTCCTGTCGAGGTGTTAACTTCCATGGACAGCCTGGACGTCTCTGTGAAATGGTTGCAGTTCCATCTTTGTTAAAGCGTAACTCCGCTTTTGTTGAGAAAAAAACATTCCCCTCTGGGTGATCTATGTACATTGCAAGGATTATTATAACCTTTGTTGCAGATTCCTACCTTTTGTTATTCTGAAAAAATCCCTGTGTTTCTCTGTGCCCATATGGGAAAATGAATGTAATGGGAGTGGTTTCATAATTATCTGTGCAGCTGCAGAGCACTAATGAGGAAATCTGCTGGGCCTGCATCCCTTTGGACGTGTTCCTATTGAAAGTATCACTTCAAAAATTAAATTTTTGTTGCAGGGAATGCCTGAAATCTGACTTGTTTCTTAGGCAAACTTCTGTGTAAACAAGGCGATTCCCCGTTCTGCCAGATGACATGTCAGAGATCTTCTGTTCCCAGTGATCAGGAACAGCGATCTCTGTCATGTCCCCGGTAGCCTATCCCCCCTACAGTTAGAACACACCCAACGAACACACTTAACCCCTTGATCGCCCCCTAGTTTTAACCTCTTTCCTGCCAGTGTTATTTTTACATTGATCGGTGCATTTTAATAGCACCGATCACTGTAATAATGTCACTGGTCCCCAAAAAGTGTCATTTGGGGTCAGATTTGTCTGCCGCAATGTCGCAGTCCCGCTATTACCAGTAAAAACAATAATAAAAGTAAAAGTCCCTAAATCTATCCCATAGTTTGTAGACGCAATAACATTTGCACAAACCAATCAATATACGCCTATTGCAATTTTTTTTTTTTTAACCAAAAATATGTAGAAGAATATATATCGGCCTAAACTGATGAATAAATTCATTTTTTATATATGGGATATGTATTATAGCAGAAATTAAAAAAGAAAATGTTTATAGCGCAAACAATAAAAACCGCAGAGGAGATCAAAAACCACCAAAAGAAAGCTCTATTTGTGGGGAAAAGAGCATTGATTTTGTTTGCGTACAGCGTCGCACGACTGCGTAAATGTTAAAGTTTAAGTTACGCAGTGCCTTATCGCAAAAAATGGCCTGGTCGTTAAGGGGGCAAATCCTTCCGGGGCTGAAGTGGTTAACCAAGGTTTTGGGATTACAGAATTTTATAATGCTGACTCCTGAGTTTTGTAGAACGCAGAGAGGGGTAAATGACATAGCACAAGCACTGTGCTGTATATCATGCTTTAAAGCAGGGGTAGGCAACCTGGGGCCCTCCAGCTGTTGTGGAACTACAAGTCCCATCATGCCTCTAGGAGTAATTGTAACTGCCAGCCTTGCAATGCCTCATGGGAAATGTAGTTCCACAACAGATGGAGGGCTCCTGGTTGCCTACCCCTGCTTTAAAGGATCAGAATTATTATTATTTTTACAGAAGAAGATGACATGGCTGTATTTATGTAAATGTAGATTATTGTACATACCGTATATAAATAAATAAAACATCCCCTGAAAATAAAGCCCTAGTGTATTATTTGTAGGCAAAATTAATATAAGACTTATTTCCGGGGGAAACACTGTAGTCATTAATTTAAAGAAGCTATTATCCCTACAGTGACTGAGCGAATATTTATTATTACAACATTTTTCTATGCAAGAAAAGCCTCTGCAATGGAATAAACCCTGTCCTCCCACGCTTGTATATTGGAAACAATTGATAAATAATAATCTTCAATTGTATAGAGACACCTATAGGAATAGGGGTTGCCCAAGCAAGTACGATAAAGTCTGGGCAAAGTGGCTGGACAAATCGTACACGGCATCTAATATAGATGAGGGTAATGAATCATAGTCTGGTTGTTCCTTATTGGGGATACCTGGGGCTATTTGTGATGGAAGGAACCAATGTTTGCTTCCCCCTTCTCTCGTAGTATATGGGGTATGGTTTGACATTTGAATAGATACATGACATGGCCTAGATAAAATATCCTCTTGGTTAATTACTATATTTCTTTTTTTTTCCTTTTTTGCTATGCAATGTCTCGATACTCTACTAATATATATCAGGTTCAATGTGTATGTGTTGTCATGTTTTGTTTGCTTGTTTAACCGCTTGCCAACCGCCTCCTGTACATTTACATCGGCAGAATGGCACGGCTGCGCAAAGTAATGTACTTGTACGTCATCGTGTCATGGAGCTGAAGAACGGGGAGATGCCAGTGTAAACACAGCATCTCCCCGTTCAGCCTATTGACAGGACACTGTTCGTCTGCTCCCTGTAATCAGGAGCAGCAATCAGTGTTGTGTCACAGTAAGCCCAACCCTCACACAGTTAGAATCACTCCCTAGGACACACTTAACCCCTTCAGTGCCCCCTAGTGGTTAACTCCTTCACTGCCAGTGTCATTTACACAGTAATCAGTGCATTTTTATAGCACTGATGGCTGTATAAATGATAATGGTCCCAAAATGGCACCAAAAGTGTCCAATGTGTCTGCCATAATGTCGCAGTCACGATAAAAATCGCTGATCGCCGCCATTACTAGTATAAAAAATTTTTTTATAAAAAAGCCATAAAACGACCCCCTATTTTGTAGAAGCTATAAATTTTGCGCAAACCAATCAATAAACGCTTATTGCAATTTTTTTTTTACCAAAAATACGTAGAAGAATACGTATCGGCCTAAACTGAGGAAAAGTAAAATATTTTTATATATTTTTTGCGGATATTTATTATAGCAAAAAGTAAAACATATTGCTTTTTTTTCAAAATTGGCGCTCTATTTTTGTTTATAAGACAAAAAATAAAAACCGCAGAGGTGATCAAATACCACCAAAAGAAAGCTCTATTTGTGGGAAGAAAAGGACGTCAATTTTGTTTGGGAGCCACGTCGCACGACTGTGCAATTGTCAGTTAAAGCGACGCAGTGCCGAATCTCAAAAAGTGGCTTGGTCATTTGGCGGCCAAATCCTGAAGTGGTTAAAAATTTTTATAAAAAGATTTATTAAAAAAGAAGCTCCCTTAGCACCCTAGCATAATTTTTTTTTTTTTGAGGTTTATTTCTCCTGCTTGAGGGAATTCTCTTTATTTTTTAGCCTGAGGGTATAACAGGAATTTAAGAACCTAAAGAAAAGCTTTTCAAAGTGAGGGGCAGTTCTTTCTTAGACAGTTATCCCCATTGGAAGATTTCCTTGTACCCTCTGTGTCGGTGACAACTGTAGAATTTTAGATTTCCCATAATTTTCTGTCCCAGCTACAATGGTCACCAAGACCAATAGAGAGGTTGAATTTCCCAAGTAGGGACACAGACATCAATTAAAAGCTGACAGGGGTTCCAACTATTCCTTACGCTATCCAAAACTAAAAATATGATCAATTTCAGTTACAGTGTGTAAAGTCCTTATATCTCTGTTAAGTACATGTACACAAATATGAGCCTTTGACCTGGGACAGGCCAATCTTCATCATTGGTACAGCTCAGCTCTAATCATGTCATGTTTTTCCTACTTTGGTCCTGCAAGAGCTGTACCTGATCAGGATTATGGGAAAACTGATTTTCTTTACTTTTTAACCTGGTTCGAAATTTGAAGTAAATGTAGACGAGGGTGAAAAGAGAGAGTATTTTTAAAATGCTTAGCTATACCTAGACTTCTACAGTGTCAGTTCCATTTAACCACTTAATTGAATTAAATAATCTGGATTGCTAATCTTTCAACTAATGAGATTAAGGAATAAACTGCATTTGATTACAGGATTTACTTACAAGCAAGCCCTAACAAACAGCTGTGCATGTCCAAGCGTCATAAAATGGCAGCCTGACCAACATCACAAAACAAATTTTCACCGAGCAGTAGCTGTAACATTTGTGTGTCTAATTTTTATAGCTAATGAACTAGCAGTCCATTTGATGATGTAAATGCATGTGCATCTGACCCACTTACTGTATTTCCATTGATGTTTCATTATCAAGTCTCCTGTAGTAAGCAGCGCCCAAGAGACGTGCAGCCTCACGGATATGTGCCTACGCACTTTCCAAAACGTTCACATTTCTGAGTTGCTTTTATGAGAAGATCATATTATTTCTCTTGTGTATCTGGATTATCAAGCAAGCAGCTAAACTCATTATGAGTTGAACTCTGTATGGACACTTGGTGACTTAGCAGTGCACTGTTTTATAGATTCCTGTGCAGTGTACAATCTGTGTACTGCCACAGGAGGCTCTCATAATCATTTCATTGATGCTCATACTCATTCAGCTGTCTCTTCAGAAAACTTATTGCGTTGAAACCTGGTAGCTAATACAAAACAGTCTGTTTTCGATTTTTCATCCTAGAAAAGTTATTAAGCTTTTGGAGTACATATTGCAGCTTGTTGAAATAGTGATTGGAATCAGTGATTTTAAAACTGCGATTAAATAAAAAAAAAAGTAATATAAATGGTACTTCCTTAATATGATTTGTAGCCTACAGATTTATTTATTTTGCACACTTTTTAAAAGGATTTGACCCCATTTCTACTACAGTAGGTGCCGCCGACATTGTATATTCATCGCGATCCTATCACAGAGATTCTCGGCGACAGGGGTGCCGACATCTGGGCGACAGGGTGGCGACACATCTCGCTCTCGCTGCAATAGCGAGGAGACGCGGCACTGTATTGAACGGGGATCCGACGTGGATTCCCGCCAATACCAGGCACTGTGTTTGGTATGAATCCGGAGCGGGAACTCCACGCCAATTTTGAAATAAAAAACCGGCATGGGTTCCCCCTCCAGGAGCATACCAGGCCCTTGGGTCTGGTATGCATTTGAAGGGGACTCCCCTAAGCCTAAAAATCGGCGTGGGGGTCCCCCTCAAAGTCCAAACCAGACCCTTATCCGAGCACGCAACCTGGCAGGCCGCAGGGGTAGAGGGGGGGCCGAAAGAGCTGAATCGTATCAGGCCGCATGCCCTCAACATGGGGGGTTTGGTGCTCTGGGGCAGGGGGGCGACCTGCGGCCCCCCCACCCCAAAGCACCCTGTCCCCATGTTGATGAGGACAGGGCCTCTTCCCGACAACCCTGGCCGTTGGTTGTCAGGGTCTGCGGGCGGGGGCTGATCGGAATCCGGGAGCTCCTTTAATAATGGGGCCCCCATATCCCGGCCCACCACCCTATGTGAATGAGTATGGGGTACATCGTACCCCTACCCATTCACCTGGTGGAAAAAAATGGCAATAAAAAAACCACACACAGCTTTTTAAAGTAATTTATTACACAGCTCCGGGGGTCTTCTTCCGAATTCGGGGGTCTCAGGTGTCGTCGCCGCGCTCTCCTGTTCTTTCTTCCTTCTGCCAGGCCTCCGCTATCTTCTTCCAGCTCTTTTGCTAGTGGAGGGGCCGGTCTTTCCGTCGTCGCCGTCTTCCCTCTTCTCCTCCTCGATGTTGACTCGTCGCTTCCTCTCGCTGTAACGCTAAATCTTCGGTCCGCAGCGATTTATATAGGCTTCTCATGACGTCACAGTCACATGTTCCCATGACGTCACAGTCACATACTCCGGGGCCACCCGGAGCATGTGACTGTGACGTCATGAGAAGCCTATATAAATCGCTGCGGACCAAAGATTTAGCATTACAGCGAGAGGAAGCGACGAGTCAACATCGAGGAGGAGAAGAGGGAAGAAGACGCCGACAGCGACGACGGGAAGACCGGGCCCTCCACTAGCAAAAGAGCTGGAAGAAGATAGTGGAGGGGCCGGCAGAAGGACAAAGGAGAGCCGGACGAGACGACGGGGAAGACCGGGCCTCCACTAGCAAAAGAGCTGGAAGAAGATAGCAGAGGCCCGGCAGAAGGAAGAAAGAACCGGAGAGGAGAAGAGGGAAGAAGGCGACGGAGAAGACCGGGCCCCGCTAGCAAAAGAGCTGGAAGAAGATAGCGGAGGACCGGCAGAAGGAAGAAAGAACAGGAGAGCGCGGCGACGACACCGGAGACCCCCGAAGTCGGAAGAAGACCCCCGGAGCTGTGTAATAAATTACTTTAAAAAGCTGTGTCTGCCCCAGAGCACCAAACCCCCCATGTTGAGGGCATGCGGCCTGGTACGGTTCAGGAGGGAGGGGGGCCGCTCTCTTGTCCCCCCCTCTTTCCCTGCGGCCTGCCAGGTTGCGTGCTCGGATAAGGGTCTGGTTTGGACTTTGAGGGGGACCCCCACGCTGATTTTTTGGCTTAGGGGAGTCCCCTTCAAATCCATACCAGAACCAAGGGCCTGGTATGCTCCTGGAGGGGGAACCCATGCCGTTTTTTTATTTAAAAATTGGCGTGGAGTTCCCGCTCAGGATTCATACCAAACACAGTGCCTGGTATTGGCGGGAATCCACGTCGGATCTCCGGCAATGCGTATCGCTCATTGTGAAAGGAAAAACAACATTTTTCCTTTCCCGATGACGAGACAGCTCGGCGCTGGCTCTCGCATCGGAGCTCGTAGGGTGTCAATCTCGCCACTAGAAGAGGCGAGATTGACACAATATCGGCAGCATCTACTGTATGTATTTCCAAAACATTTTGTGTGCACTGTTAAGAGCTCATTTCCACTGGTAAGGCAAGCGGTTTAAAAAGCATCTGTCATGGCTGGTGATACCCATCCTGTAGGAAGAAACTATCATCCTCCAAAAGCTTTGGCTACTGTCTGATTGAGTTACACAAAAAGACTGGTATTAAGGACTTTACCAGTACCACATAGTTAAAAAAGTCAAACATTTATTGTATAAAGTTTAAAAATCATTGAAACATATATGCAAGACATAACATTACATACAATTCCATATGTAAATAATTTTTGTGCTACATAGTATAAGACTGAATAATCAACCCTATTGAGATCAGGTGATGAATGGCTTGCTGCGACTTCCAACTCAGTTGCGTTTCACGGGTCGCTGCCCGCTTCTTCAGGAAAGCAAGTTACAGTCAAGCTCTAAGAAAGAACGTATACAGTTAGCAATTTCAATAGTATCGTTTTAGGCTAGAGTATGAAGCCTCAAATGTAGGCACTACACATACCTCAGTATATATAAACATCAGCATAAGCAGTGTCAACATTATTTTCCATGACCAGCTGTTGCCAACTCCCTTGGTTGATGGGCTAGTCAAGAAGGGGCCTCCTCCATAGGTCATCAAAGCCTAAAGCGGCGTTCCACCCATTTAAAAGTCAGCAGCTACAAAAAATGTTAGTACTGCTGACTTTTAATAAACAGACACTCACCTGTCCCACGGTCCAGCGATGTGGGCACATAAAGCCTCGCTCCTCCCCCTCTCCTTTCCGCGATGCCGGCATTTTAACTGTGGGCGCCCGGCTGTGGCTTCACAGCTGGGTGCGCACTGAGCATGCGCGAGCCACGCTGCATATTGTGAATGGCCAAGTAATTTTCTGGGACCTGTGACTTGTTCCAGAAGATTGCAGGGAGGGAGGGGGGAGAGGTGAACTTCCTTCTGGCGCCACAGCGCCAGGGGAGGAAGTGGGAGCTGGGTGCCTGTCAAAACTGGGTACCCGCTCCCCCCAAAAAAAGAACATGCCAAATGTGGCATGTCAGGGGCTCACCAGTACTTAAAGCGGAAGTTACATTTTTGGATGGAACGCTGCATTAAGTCACCCACACACGTGTAGCGGTTGATTATCTACAACAACAAATTAGTGATACCAAGGCTATCTAGTGGACCGGAGGATATGGGTATAAAAATTGGGGGAAACACAGACATTTGCAATAGTCCTCCATGGTGAAAGGTCCTTTTTATTCCCAACTACACCCCTAGTACTGGACTTTTTTGTCCAAATTTTAGAGGGGCCTCCCTGGTGGTCTGTCCTCCCACTCTTTTTCTTCTGTCTGTGACTGTAGTAATGTCCCCCACAGTGAGTTGGAAAAGGCTCAGCTTCACTGCTGTCAAGGACTGGACGGAGCCTCTTATGCAGGTACTTGCAGTCACAACAAATGTCCCATTTGACACAAATTATATTTACAATAACTTGCAGATTTTTTTTTTTTTTTTTCAATTAAGGAATTTATCTTTAGTAGCCATGTAAAAAAAGAACAAAATCTCTACTTTGATGCAGTGAGAATGTCTTAGATGACAGAGGCTACACAAATGTTACTATAATTTTGAAAAGTAACAATGAGAAAAAAAAACTAAAACTATTAGGATGATATGCCTAGCAACATGACAATCAAAACAGCCACACTCACCTGCAGCATCTCCCACTGGCTGTAGTAGCCTTGCTGATTTTCAATGGGCTATTATGTAGGCCAGTCTACTCTGGCATCTGTCAACCATAATAGGTTGACTGTAGTGAAGAACCAAGACGCTGTTTGAGATGAGAATATCAATACTTATAAGTTGATTTTTCATTAAAAACAAGAAAGAAAAATGTCTCTTGTCTATAGCAAACAAATTACAACTGCTGTTTTTGTAAATCAAAGTAAGTAATGAAAATTCAAACATCACTGCTCTTTAGACAACTGGACAATTTTCTTATCTTATTTTGTATGTTTGTTTACAAATCATCCCAATGGTTTTAGTTTTTTCCCATTGTTACCTTTCAAAATGTCAGTAACAATTGTGTGTGTTGGTGGTTGTATCCTTTAGCATTTCCTAATTATTCTTGTGGGCTAATGGAACCCCTCCGCTGTCCGGATTCCTCCCCCCCTCCAGGTATTTGCACCCACTTCCAGGCATAGACCCCTGCATTATCTGCGGGAGTCTACCCCATGTCCGCCCCCCCCGGGTCCCAGAAGACAGCAGAGACCAGTGGCATTGCGCAGCGCGAGTCGCGCATGCGCAGTAGGGAACCAGGAAGTGAAGCCGCAAGGCTTCACTTCCTGATTCCCTTACCGAAGATGGCGGCGGCAGCATCTGAGAGACGAGCGGTAAATCGGCTTCGGGTGCCAAAATCGTGGGCGCGCTGGACAGGTAAGTGTCCTTATTTTAAAAGTCAGCAGCTGCAGTATTTGTAGCTGCTGACTTTTAAAGAAAAAAATTTGGCGGACCTCCACTTTAAGGACAGACTTTGATTTTACCAGATAAATCAGTAACTATGTGGTTAGAGCTATTCTGCTTGATGGAAGATGTCCTGTCATTAACAGCTGACACTAAATCCGTGAGAAACGCATGGACTTTGCTTCTCTCAATTTAAAGGGTCAGACCACATAAAAGTGATGTTTAAGGTAAAAATTGAGCTGTTGAGGGAGCCAGCTCTTGGATTCTAATATGTTCTGGATACTCCAGTAGTGACATCTTTCTGCTAAAATTTGTTATTTTGTTTCTGCCCACCTTGGATTTCTGTGGTATTGGATGTCCCTCCACCCATCTTTGTGTGTTCCAGCACTTCACTGTTGCATTTTTCACAATATAAAATAAGCAAAAAATCAACAAGCCACAACCTTGAATGCAGGCCCAAAATCCCAAACTCAGAAATTTTACCAATCAAGCCAATGAGAGACAGGAGACTTTGGGGTTGATTTACTAAAGGAAAATATGTTGTTCACTTTGCAATGGGATTTTTAGAACAGCTTGTCCCCAATCATGTGCAAGCAAAATACTTGGGGGTCTGACACACAGGTCACAAGGCTCATAGAGAGGATGCACCTGTGGCCGGCTGTATAAACAGGATCCCAATGAAGCACATCCTTAAGCCCCGTACACACGGTCAGACTTTTGCCCAACAAACTTCATTTTGAGCAAGTTGGACCAACAATCCGACCGTGTGTACGCTCCATCGGACAAACTTTTTTGGGTTTGGTTTTGTTTTCATCGGACAAAAGTTGGGTCTGCAAACGGACAAACTTTTGCCCAACAAAAGTCCTATGGAGCAAAGTCCTACCGTGTGTACAGAAAACCATAGGACTTTTGTCCGATGGACAAAACAACTAATGTTAAAATCAACCAACAATAGCAGAAGTTGACCAAAGGGTGGCGGTAAAGAGCAGAAAAGAGCAGAAAAACCATGCGATGTTGCAAAAAGTTTTGGGAAAGTTTGCAGAAAAGTCCTGTGGTGTGTATGCTATGGGTGTTCCCGGCCAACTCCGTTCGGACAAAAATCCAAGGAAAAGTCTGATGGAAGTCTGACCGTGTGTATGGGGCTTAACAGAGGCTCTGATCAATGTCTGCTGCCCAAATTACAAATTGGTATGCAGATCTAATATAAGAGTATGCTGTTACATAGGAGCATTATTAATTCCTGCCCGAGTCCAGCTTTGGCCCAATTAACCAACTTTTTAAGTGTTCCTTCCCACCTTGGGTTATTCCCACTTCTACTGCATTCTCCATAGTATAAAGCACATTTAGAATTCCAGTATGCTATGACAATTATAAAGACTTTGGAATGTAAGCACTGAGATTTTACCACTGGAGATATGAAAAGAACAAGGTGATTTAAATCTAAATGTATTTGGTAAGATACATTTGTAATAGGGGGAATGCTCAGTCAGGTTGACATCACAATCTTGCTAGAGTTCTGAGACTGAAGCCTCGTACACACGGCCGAGATTCTCGTCGAAAAAAACATGTCGTTTTTTTCGACGAGATTCTTGGACAAGAAACTTGTCCCGGCCGAGTGTACACACGCTCGATTCAAAGAACCCGCGGTTCTTTGAATGGAGCGTACGCAGTGACGTCATCGACTACGACGAGCATGCGCTCGTCACATTCAATGCCGTCGCCGCCATCTTGGTATACCCTACCTATGCCTAGGAAGCTACCGCGCATGCGTTGAATTCATTTCGAGCATGCGCGGGCTTCACGGCGAAAAGGTAAGTGTACACACACTCACTTTTCTCGTCGAAACAGGCTGACGAGAATCTCGACGAGAAAATAGAGAGCAGGTTCTCTATTTTCTCGTCGAGATTACTTGTCGGTTTTCTTGACGAGAAACCATACACACGAACTAATTTCTCGGCAAGACATCTCTGCCAGCAAGTTTCTTGCTGGTTCTTGCCGAGAAACTCGGTCGTGTGTACGAGGCCTAAAGCCCCGATTTTCTCGGCAAGAAAACTGCTGGGAGAGCTTTTTGCTGAGAAAACCGGTCGTGTGTATGGTTTCTCGTCGGGGAAAACTGCCGGGAATCTCGACGAGAAAAATAGAGAACCTGCTCTCTATTTTCTCATCGGCCTGTTTCCCGACGAGAAAACCGTGAGTGTGTATGCTTACCTGTCCATGGTAAACCCGTGCATGCTCGAAAAGACTTTGACGCATGCGCGGTAGCATACAAGGGTAGTGTAGGGTGTAGCAAGATGGCGGAGACGGCATCGAATGTGACAAACGCAGGCTCGTCGTAGTCTATGACGTCACCGCGTTCCTGCCATTCAAAAGAACGACGGTTCTTTTGAATGGCCGTGTGTACACTTGGCGAGCAAGGCAAGCTTGCCGGGAATCTCGTCGGGAAAACCGACGTTTTTTTCCCCACGAGATTCCCGTCCGTGTGTACGAGGCTTGAGGCTTCATGTACACTGGCAGCTCCTAAACTTGAGTTTAGGGGCTTTTGGCGTTTTTTTTGCCAAAGCTCCTAAACTCAACTCCATAAAAGCCTATGCGGTTAATTTACTAAAGGCAAATAAACTTTTGCTCCAGAGCGTAGTAAATGAACAGAAGTTTTGCTGACTTTCATCATCCAATCATGTGCAAGCAAATATGCAGTTTTTTTTTATTTCCTTGCATATGATTGGGTATTCTTCGCAAAGTGAAGTTTTATCTCATTTATTAAGCTCTGGAGCAACTTTGCAAAGCGCACAATCTATTTGCTTTTAGTAAATAAATCCCTATGTGTCCATGTACACATACCGTAGGTTTTTTGCAGATTTTAGCAGCTGCCGCATCTAGGTGAGGTTAAGCCTCTCTCTCCTGAATGCGAAAGAATCGTGTTCAGGACAGGAATGTTTTGACCACCAGTCACGGGAAAGCGCAAAATGCGGCAAATACGCATTTTGCATTTTTCCACAGCCATGGTCAGCTTAGGCTACTGTACATGTAGCCTTACTGAGTTCTGTCACTGTTAGGAAGGCAATTTTCAAATAATATCCATATCAATACTTTATATAGATCTTTCTTTTTTCAGACATTCTTATTTAATCTTAATTTTTATGTACCATTTGTGAATTTCTTGATGGTTAGCAACTTATGTGTATATCAACCTGATGCACATCTTTGAGGAGATTCTGTAGCAGTAAAGAAAGGGCCATTGGAAGTTTTACCCATGCTTCCCAATCACATTTTTCTTTTATGTTCAAACTTGCATTACTGTTGCCAACTGGAATCTGATTGGTTTCTTTGGGTTTTACTTCCACTAATTCTTTACTTATGTGGAATATCACTGTAATAATATATTTATTACTAATTAAATTATAGGAGTTCTGTATATACCCAAGGCGACCTGATTACATTTAATCTCAGGCTTTTGTTTTTGTCGTGAATTGTAAAGTCGACTCGTTCAGCTGATTTCCCGGAGGTTTAGCACAAGGAATGTGGTACACGGTTTTATAAGAAATTACAAGGAATTCACAGCATCACTCAAACTGAACTTTTTTGGTGCTGATGAGTTTGGTAATGATGGATGATGCCAGCCAACAGTTAAAAGTTCTGCGTGTACAATGTTTTTTTTGTTTGTATGTTTTTTTGTTTTGTTTTTTACAAATTTTTTACACTGTAAATGCATTGGCTCATCCAACATACTGACACATGAGAATTTTATTCAATTAATTTTTTAAAGCAAGCTAAACAAAACTGGAGCAGTTGGAATCTGGATCAGCTGATTATAACAACCAATCAGCTTCTAGACTTTATTTTCAAAGCTCAGCTGAACAACCTGATGCTAGAATTTGACTGGTTACTATGCACTGCTATTCCAGATTCGGACTGCTCCAGTTTTTGTAAACTGGATGTATTTCCCAGCACACATACTAGGTAAGTTTTATTGCCACACTGACTTGTCAATGGATACATTATTGTCAGGTATGCGTGGAGGGAGCCTATTAGATCATTCAGATGCCATTGTGCTCTTTGGGGCTTATTTGTGTCTCTTTAGGGGGAATGGGCTCCCTCCAGGCATGCCTGCTTAAATGTATCCATTGCTATTCATATACAGTATATGCTCCAATATGGAGACTCTCATAGTTTATGGTTAGGAGCACACCATACAGAGGGACCATTTTCTTTTCTTTGCTGTATACATTTTTTAAAGATACTCAGCTTCTCAGTATGGCATCCCTCATACTACCGGTATTGACAGATTCTGTACAACGATAATAAATGTAAAATTACTCAAGCCCTGTCCCATGAAGCTCATAAAATGCTGCAAAAATACATTATGATAAGGCCGGAACAAATACTAACTAACACAGTTTGTGTTCAGTTACATTTATGTAACATACTGTAATTGTAAGTTACAGTGCTCAGTCAGTCGTTCTGTCTGAGCTTACCCTAAATCTGATTTCTTAAAATGAAAGTTGTGCTAAAAATGAAGACTCAGCCAAATGTTTTGAATTGTTTGTGCTCTGATGCTTCTAGCATTTATATGACACCCTTGTGCACTTCACTTGTTCATGCAAGATCAGTCAAGCTCATTGTGCAGCTTCCACTCCTTGATAATAGCATTTACTTCAGCAAGTTTAACCCGTCACTTTCAGCAAATCTATGATTCAAACTGATCAGCATACTTTAGATGTCACTTTGAGTTTTACTTGCATTTGTCATCATGACAATATGATTTTAATTCAATTATAATGTATAACTATGTTTTTACAGGTAATGTAAATGATGCATTGATAGGAATATCTATAATCTAGTCTACCTGTGGCCATTGTTGGACATGTCACATATGCAGAACTATTGTAAAGGAGAGCAGGGGTTCATTTCACATGTACTGAGGTACATTCCATTCTCCAAGCACTCAATTAAAGTGATACTATAGTCTTATCAATTTTTTTGTTAAAAAATAACAAACATGCTTACCTGCTCTGTAAAATGGTTTTGCACAGAGCAGCCCTGATCCTCCTCTTCTCGGGTCCCTCGTCGGAGCTCCTGGCTCCTCCCTCCTACCAAGTGCCCCAGAACAAGCAGCTTGCTCTGGGGGCACCTGAGCTAAGCCACTGCTCTGTGTGTCCATTCAGACATGGAGCCATGGCTTGGCTTTGCCCCCTCTCTCTCCTAATTAGCTCACTGGCTTTGATTGACAGCATCGGGAGACAATGGCGCCTGCTGCTGTGTCTCAGCCAATCAGAAGGGAGAGTCCCTGGACTTTGTGGCTCTCGTGCAACATCGCTGGATCAAGAGGGGGCTCAGGTAAGTATTAGGGGGGCTGCTACACACAGAAGGTTTTTTATCCTAATGCATAATGCATTAGGATAAAAAAACTTTCCTATCCTGAACGTGATTCTTCCGCATTCAGAAGAAGGAAGTTGAAGCTCACCTAACTGCTGCAGCTCCTAAACTCTGCTAAAAGCCTTTATGTACATTGACACATAGGCTTTTATGGAGATGAATTTAGGAGCTTTGGCCAAAAAACGCCAAAAGCTCCTAAACTGAAGTTTAGGAGCTGCCATTGTAGGCTAGTGTATATGAAGCCTTATGGTGTATTAGTGCAAACATTGGATCAAAGTGATTTTAATATAAGAAGGTAGGAATGTGTGGCTTACTTGTGACTTACTGATGAACTGGTGTCTGATTGATCAGCTAGGAGAATCTTCATAAAAACCCTTTAGTGATATTAGCAGTATTAGCATTTGCTGGAAAAAAAATAAAAATGTGTGTGTGTGTGTATATACAGTATATATATTATATTTCTTTAGAAATTGTTCAATTTAAGTTAAACATCTTATCATTACATCAAATGGACCCATATGTCTTATGCTATCGCATTTCTTGATGGGATAGAGCTAGTATAAAGATTTGCCAAGCCTGCCCTGTGGAGTTCATGGCTGTATGATATTTTTTTGCATATTGAGAAAAAAGTTATTTCCCAGTTTTCCAATTTTTTGGCGAAATGTTTTAGGACATGAGTAGTTTATGTGTGGGACTTTCTTCAATGTGTGTGTAGCGGGGGTCCCAAATTTAGGGATTGCTATACCAAATTTAAGGGCGATTCGAGTGGTAGTTGGCTCGAATCTTTCAATTTGCTGGACTCTGCCTTACTGTTGTTTTGCCTGGTGTGCAGTTCCCCTTAGAAGTATGGGTGGCGCTGTCACCTATACTCGGGGTTGAACCACAGGTAATGGGGCAGTGATTTGGTGTCCTCTCTCGGCAGCCGTACAGAGGATGTGGTTTGCCTGCTGTGCATGCCGAGAGAGGGTGAATAAAGGGCAGACGCTGCTTGGGAGGGGTCGGTTCTTTTTGGTTCCAGAGTCGGAGTCCTGGTGCGTGGCGAATGGCCCTCCAGGCCATGGGGCCACGTGCACTTCAGTCCCAGGCACCTTTAGTCCTGGGACTGCAACTTCAGCCCTGGGCCCAGCACCTTTAGCTGGAGCCCACTTTGGGAGGAGAAATCCCAGGGTGCCGCCTTGCGAGGGGACCCGTTTCTAGAAGAGGAGACTGGGGGAGGACCGTTCCGAAGGACTGGTGAGAGATCACAGTGAAGGAAGGGGCCCAGTAACTCTCTGGAGGGATGTCATCCATCCGAAAAGAGGGATCTAAACAACAGGACCAGTAGGAGGTTTGGGACACTATAGATTCTGTGGCAGAGGATCTCCCGAATGCATCCATTAGGGAATCTAATAGACTTTTCGAGTTACACGCCGGCTGCTAGTGCCTTCGGGTGACTATCCGGGTGAGCTATACCCACTCGGGATCGAGTGGCGAAGAAACGAGAGTGCCTGAATTGATCTGTCTTCCTAACACCTTTCTCTTCTCCTCATTTGTGGATGTTCATGCATAAAGAAATAAACTCTATATTGGAGTTGACGCTGGTGTGGACCTTGGAGTTACTTGGGGTATAGAGACTTTTGTCTTTACATTATAGGGACAGAATCCAACTCTAGAAGAGGAGTTCCGCTGCAAAGACCCGTAAGTGAAAATAAGTGTGCTTAACCTCTGCAACCCAGGGGGTACGGGCATGGTGGACACCGTGCACTCCCTTCTCCTGTGAACGAGCCAAAGAGTGGAGAAGGAGGGAGGCGGGGTGCTACATGTGTATGTGCTAGCCAGTAGGACTATTGTTGCAGATGTGATAAAAGTTCTTTCACTCCTCTAATTATTCCATAGATCTTTATTGCAAGGTTTAAATTGAGCATTAACATCATAACAAATACCAGGAAACAATCACATTTCTAAGCCCTGGTTCACACTGGTGCGATTTGACATGCTATTTGACATGTCAGATCGCATGTCAAATCAGCGAAATTTGCTGCAAATTGCGGGCAATGGCACCATCCTAATCGGTGCGACGCCGCATTTGCGGCGCTGCACCGATTTCAAAAAGTAGTTTCTGTACTACTTTTTGCGATTTCAGCCGCGATTTACATTGACATCTGTGTCAGATGTCTCTGTAATCGAGCTGAAATCGGGACTGACAGGCAGGAGTGAAATCGTGCGAGTTCAGCTGAACTCGCACGGCTTCACTCCCGTAGCCCCAGTGTGAACATGGGCTAAAAGATATTTTTTATTCCTTGCCCATTTTCACTACTTTTCACGTAATACTTCTGTGTTATGTTTAAGATTAAGTATGTGAATTGCAGAGACCCATGGCTACAAATTTTTCCTTACACAATAAGCTATCAGCTGCAAAGTTTTCAATCAAAATTTGACCTTTTGCCCCCTGTGCCTGGTAGCATTCAAAGTAATTTGAAGGAGAAACTACCCCAAAGAACCTGTTAAAAGTATTGGATCCAGGATGTGTAATATATTTGGGTAATGTTATTCTTGAAATAAGGCATCATATAAGAACATGCTTGCCTTCTTCGCTCGTTTGCTCCATTTAAGAAAGCAATAACTTACCAAGTTTTATTATCCTGGGGCTTCCAATAGGAAGACTTTGAAGACACTGGTGTCAAGAAGGTAAAGGCTCTTCTAATTAATTACACAAAAAATTGCTTAACAGGGCAGTTCTGCTATAACAAAGGTAATTTTGCCCCTGATGATTTATCAAATCCAGAAGTGAAAAGGTTTTTTAGGAGAGCCAAGGGCTCTCAAGCTGTTGATAGATCACATTACCTCTATGGTAATAAAGCATTACAAGGAAGGATGGGGAATATGACAAATACAAAGGCAGTTATTGGTGAGCCTCACAGCTATGCAGGGAACATGAATTACATCTTTAAGATTCAAGAGATGCAATATGAACGTCGATTAGTATACTAAAGGAAACATATTACTAGTAGCTGTCCTTGGAATTGATGTGCTGTCAGTTTAAAATCCACACCTTGCATGTAATTGTTAAGAACTCACAGTAGGAATGAGAAGCAAATTAGGCTGAAAGGCTTGGCCAAGGGAGACAAATAACAGGTAAAGTCTCAAGATATTATTTTAAAAACCTTCAACATTTCCAATTTTGCTAAGTTACAGATGTATTTAAATAGATTTCTTGCAAAAGAAGAAAATAAACATTTGACAATATTTCAGTCTGGATTATAATACTGAATTGGTTATGGCAAAACAACAAATGACCCTTGTGACAGCAGGAAGGTAAAGTCACCTGGTTGCATCCAGGGGGGTAGATATATTTCTCCCAGATTCAGGCTTTATGCTGACTTATACAACTAGGGAGGGAGTTGATGAAGCCCAGCTGGGGCTAGTGGGCTCATGGATGACTCATACCTCTAGGGAGAGTGTGGGGCGTCGTGCAGACAAGGAGTTGATGAGACCAGCTGAAGCTTGTCAGCTCATTTAAGGCCTTTATAAAAACTCCCAGATTCATTAGGTGTTAGCTCATGCCTGGACCCAGACCTGTGTGGACTGTCTAGGGAGAGTGAACCCCTGTGCGGTGAGGCAAAGCCTGTGTGGCTATTTGTTTGGACTTTTACTAAACCAGGGACTTAGGGACTAGGACAGCACCAGGCTGATCCCAGTTGTTAGTTTAGGAAACCTGCATGTTTAGTCAGAGGTCAAACTGACCAGGATTTATTTTGTTTATGTTTCTTTTTGGCTTTGCTGTGTTTTTGTCACTGTACATAGAGAAATAAACCGCACCTTTTGATTTTGAAAACCACAACCTCCGTCTGCTGGCCCTGTTTTTGTGTGGGGAGCCCAACCAGGGGGTCACACACACCCGCTACCGAGTTAACCCCTTCACAGTTGGTGGAGAACCAGTGGCAGTTTTTAAGCCAGCATGGAGGAGATACTGAAACAGCTGGCTCTAGCAAATGCCAATCAACAGCAGACAAATGCAGGTTTGCAAAGGAGCCTTGCAGCCCAGCAGCAAGCTCATCAACAAGCCCAGCAGCAATCTGAGGCCCGCTTCATAGACCTGTTACAGAAGCAAGAGCAGAGACTACAACAAATGGAAGCAGTAATGCAGCAACGTCCGCAGACCAGTGAGGAAAGCCGTCCCACTAATACCGCGTCCTTTGGGGTGAGTCGTTTATTGACAAAAATGACTGGAGAGGATGATCCAGAGGTATTTTTGACCACATTTGAAAGGACTGCTGAAAGAGAAAAGTGGCCTGAGGAGCAGTGGGCTGGACTGGTGGCTCCTCTGTTAACTGGTGAATCGCAGAAGGCTTACTATGACCTAGAGCCTGACCAAGCAAAAGACTATGTGATGCTAAAAGCTGAAATATTGGCAAGGCTGGGTGTCACCCTGGCTGTCCGGGCTCAGCGTGTGCATAACTGGACTTTCCAGCTTGGAAAACCCCCCAGGTCTCAAATGTATGATCTCATTCACCTGAGCAGGAAGTGGCTACAGCCAGAGACTTTGTCCGCACCAGAGATTGTGGAACGTGTTGTAATGGATCGGTTTTTGAGAGCTCTTCCTACTGCCATCCAAAAGTGGGTAAGCCATGGAGACCCAGAGACGGCCGGTGGTCTTGTGGATCGTGTAGAGAAATACTTGGCTACAGAGAACCTGACGGCCTCTTCCAGAGACTCTCGGACTTTCCACCCTAAGACCAGACCATCCCCAGGGGCGGATAAGAGGATTCCAAGGGGTGAGGGTGGAGAGAGTGAGAGGGTGGGAGCTCTACCCAAAGTTTGGCGAGAACAGCCTGGGAAGTCAGGGGCTCAAGAGGCAGCCAAATGGATTGTTTGCTACCGCTGCCGGCAAGCGGGACATATTGCAGCAAATTGCCCGGTTGTGGAGGAACCCATGCAATGTGACTTTCTGATGGACAGACGTCAGTCGCTGTGTGCGACAGTCGCATGCACTGCCATTCGGGGAACTGAGAAACATTTATGCAAAATGTGTATTAATGGTAGAAATGTTGTGGTATTACTGGATTCAGGTAGCCTTGTGGCCCTGATAAAGGCTGAATTAGTTAAAACAGAGGTCTCTGGGAATAGCAAGGTAGCTGTTATTTGTGTGCATGGGGACACCCGAGAGTATCCAGTGACTACAGTGTGTTTCGAGACCCCCAAAGGTACCCTCTCTCATCCAGTGGGGTTAGTATCTCAATTACCGCATGATGCCATTGTGGGAAGGGATTTTCCGAAGTTCTGGGAACTGTGGGATGATCCTGAGCCCCCCACTGGTGCCCCTATGTACCAGGAATGTGATAGCCAGAACTCCTCTGAGAGTGGTGAGGACTCTCCAGAATTTCCCTTGTCAGTATTGGCAGGGGAGACTCAAGAAACTGGAGAGGAGCCCACCTCCTCAGACGAAAACCTACCGTCTGTGGAGTTTTCTGATCTGGAGGTTCACAGGGAAAATTTTGCCACAGAACAGTTAAAAGACCCCGCCCTAATAAAGGCACGGGAAAACGTAGTGGAAATAGATGGCGAGTTAGTGAACCCAGATAATACCTGCACTTACCCATACTTCAGCGTAGAGAAGGACCTACTGTATCGGGTGGCAAAAAGGGCAGAAGAAACCGTTGAGCAGCTTGTGGTGCCCAAACCTTACAGGAAGTTGGTGTTGGAGTTGGCCCATGGGCACATTCTTGGAGGTCATCTGGGGACAGAGAAAACCCGAGAGAGGGTATTACAGAGATTCTATTGGCCTGGGGTGATGAAGGACATAGAAAATTATTGTTCCTCCTGCCCTGTGTGTCAGAGGTCGGCCCCGATGCCACATTTCCGTAGCCCGCTGGTCCCTCTACCCATCATTGAGGTCCCGTTTGAGAGAATCGCAATGGATTTGGTAGGTCCTATAATCAAGTCCGCTAGGGGGCACCAGTACATATTGGTTATAATGGACTATGCCACCCGTTATCCAGAAGCGATCCCTCTCAGAAATACCTCGGCCAAAACCATAGCCAAAGAGCTATCTCTTGTTTTTAGCCGGGTGGGTATTTGTAAAGAACTGCTTACGGACCAAGGTACACCCTTTATGTCCCGGGTTATGAAAGAGCTGTGTAAATTGCTCAAAGTGACGCAATTGCGTACATCTGTGTATCACCCCCAAACCGATGGGCTGGTTGAAAGATTCAACAAAACCCTAAAACAAATGTTGAAGAAAGTGGTGGATAGAGATGGAAAGGATTGGGACTGTCTACTTCCTTATTTGATGTTTGCTATTAGGGAGGTGCCCCAATCCTCTACGGGATTCTCCCCCTTTGAGTTACTGTATGGGAGACACCCAAGAGGGCTGTTGGATATTGCCAAGGAAACTTGGGAAAGTGAGAGTTCTCCCCACAGGAGTGTGATTGAGCATGTCGCCCTGATGCAAGATCGAATTGCACAGGTAATGCCCATCGTGAAGGAACATTTGGCCCAAGCGCAGTTGGCACAGCAGAGAGTGTACAACCGTGGAGCAAAGACCCGTACCTTTTCCCCGGGGGATAGGATATTGGTACTTGTCCCTACGGTTGAAAGTAAATTCCTTGCCAAATGGCAAGGCCCCTACGAGATAATGGAAAAAGTGAGCGAAGTGAATTACAAGGTCAGACAACCAGGAAGGCGAAAGCCCGAACAGATATATCACGTTAATCTGTTGAAAGCCTGGAGGGATAGAGAGTCCCTAGTCGCAGAAACTTGGTCACCAGCTCAAACTGGTTGCGTGATTCCGGAGGTTGGAATAGCAGCCACCTTGTCACAACCCCAACAACAGGAGGTTAAGGAGTTTGTGCTTCGCAACAAGGAGGTGTTCTCTGAGCTGCCGGGACAAACATCTGGGGTAGAGCATGATATTATTACCCCGCCCGGTGAAAGGGTGAAGTTAAAACCCTATCGGATCCCAGAGGCCCGACGGGAGGCAATACGGGAGGAAGTACAGAAAATGCTGAACTTAGGGGTGATAGAGGAGTCCCAAAGTGATTGGTCTAGTCCCATTGTGTTGGTGCCTAAACCGGATGGGAGCTGGCGATTTTGTAACGATTTTCGTCAGTTGAACAAAGTTACAAAATTTGACACCTACCCCATGCCACGTATAGATGAGTTGATCGACCGGCTGGGAACAGCCCGATACATGACGACTCTTGACCTCACAAAAGGGTATTGGCAAATTCCCCTGGCCAAGTCGGCCAAAGAGAAAACCGCATTTGTAACCCCAGACGGGGCGTTCCAATATAAGAGAATGCCGTTCGGGTTACAGAATGCGCCGGCCACATTCCAGCGGAAAATGGACCAGATACTGAGGCCCCATCGGAAGTATGCTGCGGCTTACCTGGATGACGTAATTGTCCATAGCACAGATTGGGCCTCACATCTGCCAAAAGTGCAAGCAGTCCTAGACTCTATCCGGGAAGCGGGGTTTACGGCTAACCCCAAGAAGTGTACCATTGGGCAGGAGGAGGCCAAATATCTTGGGTACACCATTGGCAGGGGAGTGATAAAACCCCAACTCAACAAAGTCGAGGCCATCCAGAGTTGGCCACGTCCCAACAGCAAGAAGCAGGTACGGGCCTTTCTGGGAATCGCGGGTTATTATCGGCGCTTCATTCCCCACTTTGCTTCTAAGGCTGTGCCCCTAACCAACCTGACGAAAGGGAAAGGGTCGGGCATGATTAAATGGACCCCCGAGGCTGAGGCAGCATTCCAATTCTTGAAACAAGCCTTATGTAGCCAGCCAGTGTTGTACTCACCCGACTTCTCTAAAGACTTTGTCGTACAAAGTGATGCGTCAGATGTGGGGTTAGGAGCAGTATTGTCCCAGGTCTGGAACGGGGAAGAGCACCCAGTCATTTACCTCAGCAGGAAGTTGAAGTCCCATGAGGTAAATTACGCCACGGTTGAAAAGGAGTGTTTAGCGGTGAAGTGGGCTCTAGATTCCCTTCGGTACTATCTGCTAGGTAGGCACTTTGACATGGTTACGGATCACGCTCCGTTAAAGTGGATGGCTCAAAACAAGGAGACAAATAGAAGAGTGAATAGGTGGTTCCTGGCCCTACAGGAATTCAACTTCACAGTAAAGCATCGCCCTGGCGTTCAAATGGGGAATGTGGATGCTTTGTCTCGAGTACATGAATGCCTGATTGCTGGTGTTCCAACCCCAAGGTTAAAACAAGAGGGGGGGGTATGTGACAGCAGGAAGGTAAAGTCACCTGGTTGCATCCAGGGGGGTAGATATATTTCTCCCAGATTCAGGCTTTATGCTGACTTATACAACTAGGGAGGGAGTTGATGAAGCCCAGCTGGGGCTAGTGGGCTCATGGATGACTCATACCTCTAGGGAGAGTGTGGGGCATCGTGCAGACAAGGAGTTGATGAGACCAGCTGAAGCTTGTCAGCTCATTTAAGGCCTTTATAAAAACTCCCAGATTCATTAGGTGTTAGCTCATGCCTGGACCCAGACCTGTGTGGACTGTCTAGGGAGAGTGAACCCCTGTGCGGTGAGGCAAAGCCTGTGTGGCTATTTGTTTGGACTTTTACTAAACCAGGGACTTAGGGACTAGGACAGCACCAGGCTGATCCCAGTTGTTAGTTTAGGAAACCTGCATGTTTAGTCAGAGGTCAAACTGACCAGGATTTATTTTGTTTATGTTTCTTTTTGGCTTTGCTGTGTTTTTGTCACTGTACATAGAGAAATAAACCGCACCTTTTGATTTTGAAAACCACAACCTCCGTCTGCTGGCCCTGTTTTTGTGTGGGGAGCCCAACCAGGGGGTCACACACACCCGCTACCGAGTTAACCCCTTCACACCCTGTAAAATAAAGCTTCATGATTTGGTCAAATAATCCATCAACAGAATGTTGATTGGTACAAAGCTATGAATGCCACGCCTAATGACAAATTCTTGTAATGAAATCACCATATTTAAAGTGGTCGTAAAAGCACAAAGTGTAATTTCTATCTGCTGCTTTGTTCCTCTGCTTTTAGCATGAGTCACTTCTGACAATTTTTTCTGACACCAAGAGAGAAATGGTGATGGGGAGGGACCTCCAGCAGATTGACAGCCTCAGCTCTGTGTTGTGTGGAGGGGGTGTGTCTCCTCCCCTCCAATTAGCTCTCAGACCTCTCCACACAGACTGTAACTTCAGCTCTTCTCCCCCTTTTTTCCGAACTGTCAGACAAGCTTATAAATGCAGCATATTAAACAGATGTAGAGAAGAGAAGTCATATACAACTTATGTAGGAGGATTTGTTTCATCTCTGTGTATCACCTGTGGAGAATCCCTTCACTAGGTATATGTAAGGGTTTACAACTACTTTGTCCTAACTGTATCCTAAAACAATTGCATTTAAGGCATGTCTCTGGTGATAATGTAAAAGTTACCAGTGTGCTTATGTCAGCTCTCAACCAAACCTTCAAATCCTAGAATGGCTTTTGTCATAGCTGGTCACGTATGCAGCACCATGGCAACAGCAGATCTAAAGAAAAGCTAAGATGGCACCCCCTTTGGCTGCTTTAAATTATTAGCAAGGGTGAACAGAAAATCCCTATCCATCAAGGTCAACATCTTCTTATAAAACCTATCACTATTGATCCAGAACAAGGCATAAGGACACCTCAGTGAGGCACGTGTCTGGCTTTCTTCACAACTGCAAAATATCTCTTTCTGACCCTAAGGGTAGTTAGCTTTGCTCACAAGATAAATAATTCTCTCAATCAATTCTAATAATTATAGCTAGAATTTTGTAAAGGAGAGAGGAGGATCTAGCCCAATTTTATACCAACTGATGTTCTTTGGCAAACACATGCCAAAGTATTTGTTCCTTTGCTGGCAGTGCCAATAGAAGTGCTTTAGTTTAGATCTAGTTATTTCACTTTCTAAAAGAAAAAGACACACAGTGACACTAAAGTTTGCAAACCCTTTGGAAATTGCAATATTTCTGCATAAATATGACCCAAAATGTGATATGTTTTTCACACCTATGACAGACGAAAGCCAAATTAAACAGTGAAATAATCTGAAGTTACCTATTTAAGTGTGGCAAACTAATTTAAACTTGTTAGAATGTCAGTGTTCATAACTCTGTCATTGGGAGGACACTGAACAGCAATGGTATTCATGGCAGGATTGCAAGGATAAAGCCAACACAATTCCTAATAAACAATGGCTTACTATCTACGGCTTTCTGCATTGTTAATCACCTGACCCTCCTTCATACTAAATGTGGCTATCACGCATGGTACATACCCTTGTTTTTTAAAAATATGTGTACCAACACAGGGGGTGCTTGACAAAGTTTGAAAGGTTATGGGCACAGTGGCTGGACACCACTGGGCATAGCCCACAGGAACTGGTTCAGATGCGGCATCTACAATGTCCAGACAGACCAGTTTTGGTTAGGCTAGGTAGGTATAGCACATAAGGCACTGGAGACTGTGTATATTTTCTTTGGCTCCATGTGATATATCATGCACGTCAATGTTTGGGATGTGTATATATGTGCTCTAAGTTTGTGAATGTACAAGTCAAACACTCTACTTGTATTAGTTAAGTAGACTGTGGGGTATTGTCACTGGCATTTATCTGTATTAGTTCTTGTTCTTGTTTGTTTCAAGTTCAATAAAGAACCTGTTTGATTCAAAAACTATCTACAGCTTTCTGAAGACCACATGGATATACCAGAATGATATTAGAAGAACTTTTTTAGGTGGATTAGTTCAAAATAGATCTTTGTGGCTTGATTTGAAAATAGTTATTTTTAGAAAAAGGCAAACACATTCTAGCATAAGAATATTACCCCATCTGTGAAACTTAGTGGTGGCAGTATCCCTGCTTTGCTGCCTCTGAATGAGGATAGCATTCTTGATGGAACTATGAATAATGAAATTGTACCAGCAAACTCTGCAGGAAAATGTCAGAGTATGTGTCAGTGAACTGAAGCTCCAAAGAGAGTGGGATCATGCAGCAAGACAACTCAATCTACTAAAGAAAACTTAAAGCAGGAAAAAAAAACATGTTTTTAAATGGCTTAGCCAAAGTCCTGACCTTAACCCTATAGAACTGTTGTAGAAGTACCTGAAGAATGCAGATAATATGATGAAGCTGACCAACACCCCTGTCCTGAAGCTGTTCTGTTCGAAGTAATGGGCTAAAATCTGTCCAAGCCAATGTGCAGGGCTGATCAACAGTAACCAGAAACATTTAGCTGCAGCACTGCAGTTATCACACACACATTTGTACTGCACTTTTAGATCACCGTCCTCAATAAATACATTAAATGAACAAGCATTTTTTTTGCCTTGTTTATTTGGTTCTCATTATCTAGAAAGTGAAAATTCAAGATGGCTCACAAACTTTTGAGTACCACCATAGTTCTGTTTGAGATATGTATGTCTAAGGCAGTTTGTTAAGCTTTCTATTGTTTTCCTCTGTGCGGGTCAAATGCTATAAAAGTACTTATCTTCTGCTTTAAGAACTTTGGATGCATTGATGTTGACTGCGATAGGACTAGCTTATAGTACTGTATCCAGTCCTCAGACCTCCTAATCATTGCTGAAATTTCATTATGAAAAGTGAAAAGACCACACATCCTAGACCTCCTACACTTTGTGTCTGTCTTTTTTACCATGGTATGGGTAGCTTAAAGATAAAACACTGAAAACCTACAAGCTTCCATTTCATAATTTTCTGTAGTCCTGAGTCAGGTTTACTCAGCCATGACCATGCATGGGGAGGAAAATCTTTTTTTTTTCAAAATGGCTTCGGGCAGCTAGATGTATGGATCATAGGAGAGGAGTTTTATTCTGTGGTGATATTGTATGCCGGTTTCAGTATAGATAAAGTAGATAATGGAACTTAAAGTAGTAGTTACTGAAAGTAAAACAACTGATGTAGGACAAGTATGCAGTTCAGAAAATTTGGAGAAAAAGCAGAAGCCCTTATCTTCCTACTTGTTTGCAGTCAGTCACTAAAAGTATTGAAGCCAGAGGGTTAGCATGACCACTGAATATAGCATTTTAAGGAGGAACGGTCAGCAATGGCAGCAATGTGTCTCTCGTGACATGTTTACTTGAGTTCTTTTATTTAGGGTGCATGAAACTTTGGGGTGGACTTAATAAAGACAAAAAGAATTGCATTCATTTTCCCTGGAGCAAAGTAATCGTGGTAAAGCTCTGCTGATTTCCATCATCCAATCACGTTTTGTTTTGTTTTTTCCTTGCATCTGATTGAGTATCCTTTGCAAAGTGAAACTTTACCACGTTTACTAAGCTCTGTGGAAAATGAGTGCAACTGCACATGCACAATCCATTTGCCTTTAGTAAACCCACCCCTATGTATCTACAAGATAACTGTGAGCATACCAACATTACAGGGTAAAGCCTATCAAGACTATGGGGTTGATTTACTAAAACTGGAGAATGTGGTGGAGCTGTGTATGGTAGACAATCAGCTTCTAACTTCAGCTGGTTTATTTAAGCTTTGCCAAAAAAAACAACCTGGAAGCGGATTAGTTTCTATGCAGAGCTGCACCAGATTTTGCAAGCTCCAGTTTTAATTAAACCCTGTGTGTATGAGCTATTTAAGTGATAGCAAAACATGCCTTTTTGCAAAGAGTGGTTGTGTAAATGTGAATCCACTGATATATAGGGGAATACATGGGACAAGCCTTTGGTTCCTGTGATCTACACTCATCATTATGCCAGGCCAGTGTAAGAACTGCACCATATTTTGTACAGATTATGTATCGGGAGCAAGAAGCGGCCACACACATCTCTCACAATAGCAGTCATGTAGCGACAGCAATCTTTGTTGTGCTATATTTGGAGCTACAAATATATTAATGAAATCCATTTGGATTGTGTAATACAGAGTGACACATTTGCAGAGTTATATGTCAATTAGTGACACGTATCTGAAGGTAAATCTTAGCAAGAGACAGAAAGAGCCCTGTGCCATCTTCAAGAAGGAGATTAATATTAGATTATATGTACAGTGTGCTCTCTTATTGCACAGTATCACTTATAAATCTTTTAATATTGTGCTAAAGTAAGACAGATGGAAGTTTACTGTCTGAAGAAATACATTTTTCTCTGACTTGAAACAGTATTCACCTGGTAATGACACAATTGGACTTTTTTACATTGGGGCAGTGCTAGTTTCCTTTGATTGGAATGGAAACACATATTCGGGGACAGATCAGATCAAGTGAGAAGAAGATATACAGGGGTCTATAAATAAATGTTTTCACTTAAGACTCTTAAAACTTTCACATAATATTCTCTCATTTTTTTCTAATTGAATATTTTTGGAAAAGGGGTAAATCTTGGGTAAAAGTGTGAATCTTGGGTTCAAAAACGGATAGACTTTATAGTTAGAGAGATGCGGGTTTGTAGGTAATAGAGTGCACATAAATACAATGGTTACGGCATCAAATCTAGACAGATTCAGCATAACAGGATTAAATCCAGACAGATTTCATATGCCAATTTTTTTTTTTTATGGATTCCATAAAACAATGTAATATTCATAGCAGTATGCATATATTTTTTTCCTTCATAAAACATGTGCAGCAGCAGCTACACGAGACATCGGACAGGTGCCAGAACAGTAAGCACTGACTCATTGACAAGGATTTATTGCTGTTACTACAATTTGACAACAGATCTGCTTGATACATAGACAACAATGAACTGTTAGATAATGGAAAACAGTAGCAACAAAGGCTCCTGGGGAAAATCTGCTGGGCAGGGACAGCTCTGCAGCAATCCTGGCACAGCACGATACCTGAGAGTTCTTGTAAGGAGAGCCCTAGGCCTCTAACACAGCATGTACCTGCAATAATGAAGCAAACTGAAAGGTTATATTGCTAGAGGAATTCAGCTTGAATCAAAGAATAGGAGAGCAAGGGCTTCTGTGATGCTGGCATCACCTCCACATAATACAATGGATGTCCACTAAGGGATTTTATTTACTGTATGGGGTTTGTGAGACCAAAAAAGATCCCTGCATAAATGTTGTAGTTTTGTCAGTGCTCTACCTGGAGGAAGAGAAAACTAGGTTTAACTGTAGATCTAAAATCAAGTCCTACATAATTCTTGCATGTGAGAATGCAACAAATGGCACTTTTCACTAACAGGCCCAGAAGAGCTTCATCATCATAAGACATAATATGATGTCATCACCCTGCTTTATCTATGACAACATTTCCCTTCACATTGAAAACATTTAATCTCACCAGCACAATATAAGCTCAAGACACAAAATGTTCAACTTTTCTGAGAACTCAGCCCCTTCCTTACGAAAACAGTGACCACTGATAAAGGGGCAAAGTGCTCTTGAAATGTTGCAAGTATTATGAATAATAAAGGACTCTATTTTACACTTATGATGTGCTAGTAAGGTTCAGTGTTCTGAGATCCTTGGTAAACTGCATGATCCACTTTTTCCACTGCAACACTCATGTTTTTGTGTTGAAAACCGTATGGCGTGCACTCTTCTTTTTCTACCCTTGACACTGAGTTCCAGGCATACTTTAGGAGAATTTTCGATTCCGCACTGATTGATTTTCCTGAATATTTCTTATTTCTTAGTAGGTAGATTTGATTTTTGAAGACTTAAGCAATTTAAAACTCCAGGCTATTATCATAACTATTATTTATAAATTTAATGATTTTCTGCGGAAATGTGATTTGCTGAACACTGCTGTAATCAGCTGGAGGCTCTGCAAGGACAAGAAAAAATAACTGGGGCCCACAATTCTCTGCCAATGTTATAAAGAGTACAGCAGCCCATGCCCCATTCAGTTTAATCGGGTCACTACATGTACTGTATGTTCTGTAAACATGCAGTGTACCAAGGCAGAACACGTACGTACCTACAACTAGCCTCATGTTTCGCTATACTATTATACTATACTATTTAGCCCCTTTGAAACTGTAATACAACTGTCTATATCCAAATGTAAAATGCCACTTGCCCTGCCGGGAGAACATTGATAAACCTTGCAGCAGAAAACTCGCAATGTGCAATGGTGTGTGTTAGTAGCTCACCAATCCACTGTCAGTTAAAAGTATTAGTTACAGAGATAAGTTCAATGACAGGTTCCATTGCTGCTAGATTTCCTCTGGGCATCTAAAGGTAAAAAATATTCAGTAAAATCTATTTTGTGGATAGATTTTTCCAATATATAAGGCCTTTTTTAAAGCTGAAAAATGTGCTTTGCTAAAATTCACCAACTTACACCACCAGACTATTAATTTCAGTTACACCGCTCTTTGACATTGCAAATGTCAAACTTTTTTTATAGACAAGAGGCAAAACAGATGAAACGTCTTTGCATATTTATGAAGCTGGTTTGCACACAATTGCCCATTTGGATCATTCTCTGTAGATATACAGCACATACTGCCTTTACAATCACCGAATCAGGTCACATACATCACACAGTTGGAATTTCCATTTTCACTGGTTTATGTTGTAAATAACACCAGTCTGCAGAGTCAAACTCCCAATGTCCATAGTTTTAAAAAGCAAGTATAGAGTATAGAAATGGGGTAAATACACTAAAATAAGTTAATATTTTTAGTACTTTTTAAACAGGCTCTTTGAATGCACAAAGACTAGGATGTGCCAGTAGTTTTTTGATGGCAGAAATCTAGTACTGGTAGATTTTCTAAATTTAAACATAACTTCTAAAGTGAGCCCTTTAAGGTTATAAGTTTATATACCGATGAAAAAAAATCACATCACATCTAAAAAGTGTTAAGCTGCAATATAATGAATTTTTGCTTTGGGGTTTAATACTGCTTTCTGATGGGGTAGATGCCTCGCAAACTCAACAAGAAAAGCATTTCAGCTATGGAATGTGCACAGCCACCTCCAGGCATTATAGTATTTTTTACGTAGGTGGTCGGGGCAGAAAAAACACAGCTCAAGTACCTTTTTTGCTACCAACAGCCTGTGTAAATAAGGCCCAGAAAGTAAAAGGAAAAACAAATATTTCAGTACCTCTGTTTTGAACTTTGAAGATTAATTCCTCCACAATGCCTATAGCTGTAGGTGTAAATGGGGGCTTTACTGCTTATTCAGAATAGCCAAATACTTTAGTGTGTAATGTCTGGGAACAGGTTCATTTTAAGTTACCTCCTAAAATCCAATCTCAATCTTACCCCTAAAAGTGAAACTAAACCCTCTTATTCCAGACTTGAATTAAACCCCACTAGTAAATGTATTTATAGCCAAGTTTGTTTTCTTTTGGCTAGATTAGGAAATGTTAAAACTCAGTCAGGTTTTTGCTATTTGTGTCCTCTTGGGGAGATTTTTGTTCACTCCCAGTCCTAGAGATACAACAGAATGCCCGATTTTGACTTGGTATCAGACTCTTGCATTCCCTATACAGCAGAGCTCAAAGTGGGAAAAAGAGAAGCAACTCAAGGAGCCACTCATGTCTGCTGCAGAGCCCAGGTGCTAACAATAAACATACTGAAAGTAGGAGAGCAGAGAGACAGAAAGATGAGCTCATTAATCTGCTGCTTCCTCATACACAGTCTAGTCACAGGCTGGGGAGGGACAAGACCTGTAAGAGTTGCTTAAAGTGTTACTAAACCCAGTAATATGAAAATAGTTAATCCACGATCCCGCAGTGCCCACAGCTTATAAATCTTCCTTTTACATTAAAATACTGCCACTATAAACCTTTTTGGCTGATCTGGATACCACGGTCACGTTATAAACTGCAGGGTCTGCCCAAGTGCTAAGAGTTCAGGTAGCAGAAGATTTCCACTATATCCTGTGTCCACATGCTGTTATGGGAGGCGGATCATCCATCAATCAAGATGTGACATCCCATCCACTGGGCTGTCATTTAGGATCTGCATACATGCCCATGTGTGATGTCAATACCATGTGACCTGACTAGCTCAGCTCAACAAGGAAATATTCTCTACAGCAATAGAGATCAAACTGAGCATGTGCAGGGGGACCGCTCTGACTGTTTCTTATCTGGCCTTGCCCAGAGAGACCCTGCAGGATGGGGAGGATCTGTGCATACAGGATCAAAGAGCCTTTTTACACAATACAGAGGATTAACCCCTCAAGTTCCACAGTGAGTATAACAAGCATGCTATTCTGCATATACAGGCTGATTTTACTGTTGTGGGTTTAGTAATACTTTAACTGCAGCAGATTTAAATCTGGTTGCCTCCCCTTCCAGACAAGTATGTGCTGTGGGGCAGAACTGTAAATCTCCAGACTGGATGAACAGAAAAACAAATATTTTGTCAGTTAAAACAGCTTTCATATATGTATTTCATCTGTGTTTAGCAGTTCTAATGGAGATCGGCTTAAACAATAATCTTTATGATGTTTTAGACTTGTTATTCAAGAGAGGTAAAAAAACGAAAAACTAAACTCAAACTTTACGTAAAGACCCAATTAGGTAGGGGAACACTGTGAAGATGCATTTTCTGCATGTGTTGTGGCCACATCTGGCCTTATATAAACAAATAAAAGCTGATATTTGATGCTTGCCATGGGCTGCCACATTCTCTAATGCTGGGTACACACTATCTGAATTTCGGTCAGTTTGTACACCAGTCTCTCCAAGAGACTGCTGTACAAACGACCGGCTAATGACCGGCTTTTGTTAAAAGGACATTCTAGAAAACCAGCATGCGATCTGCGCTCACAGCCAATGGCTGCAAGCTCTGATCAGTGTATTTTGGTGAGGGGGATACAATAGCACAGCCGGAGAAATCACTGCACCAACATCGCTTGTGTTGTACAGCAACCCACTGGGTTGAAGGAAAAAAAAACTGACAGTGTGTAAATCATTTTTGATAACAAGGGCAGTGTGATGTCCTTACTTATAGCTAAGTATTACTGTAGATCTGCATTTTATGTTTTGTTTAAAATTCATAGTTGTCATATGTGTGTATAAACCTATTGGCAATGTTTTCCTGGCTTTTAATTATATGAAACTGCGTCTGGCTTCATGTTCAAAACTTGGTTACTTGTAATGGTAATTAATTCATGTGGGTAATTAATTATTAAAGACTGATTGTTAATTTGTGGCAGAATGATGAAATGGAACCTATTAGAAGTACATTCTTTTCTTGAAAGTTTGTAAAGGGGAAATTAGAAGACACGAAGCAACAACCTTTGGTTTATGTTACATGCTTAATATTTTTCTCGATCAGCAATATTGTAATTACAATAAGATAATGGGGTTGATTTAGTAAAGGCAAATCCACTCTGAACTACAAGTGCACTGCAAGTGCACTTGGAAGTGCAGTCGCTGTAGATCTAAGGGGAAGATCTGAAATCAGGGGAAGCTCTGTGGATTTTATTATCCAATCATGTACAAGCAAAAATGCTGTTTTTTATTTTCCTTGCATGTCCCCCTCAGATCTACAGTGACTGCATAAGAAACCCAAAAAAGGGGGGGGGGCGTTGGAAGAGGAAGGAAATGAGGGTGGAAAGATGAGAGATGGAGATGAAAAGAGGGAGGGATATAGATGGGATGCTGGATTGTGTCTCTTTCCTCTGACTCCTATTTATGTGCACCAGCCAGAAACCCCAGCTGCTAACAGAATGCCACAGATCCCCGGATTCTCAAGATGTATTGATCAATCTGGGCATTACACCTAATGCATTGACCATACCAGACAGATCCCCCCAGGAGCCTCCCTCAGTGAACACTCTGATCTAAGACATGAGCTGTTTGCATTGCTTTGTTATTTTACAATAGTGCCAACAGGCCCAGATGTGAGAGAAGGCAGAAATTCTATCTTCGGCAGTATAAACTAACTCCTCCATTTCCTGCAATCAGTTCAACCACAAAAAAGTTTATTTAGGACGTAATAGTTGGACAAAATCTAAGGCAAAATAATTTTTTTTTTTTATTTAAAAAATGCATTACAGTAAGGCTCCTTTGACACTAGCAGTACACTAAGCCTTCAGAAGGTGATACCGAACCTTTTTTCCTTTTTATTGCTGAGCGGCAATTTTACATTTCAGAACCACTCCGCATCTTTGAGCCAAGTGTTTGGCTTGTGATTGAGACATGGGAGAGTTTGACAGGTGGTGCTTCCTGTATGTAGTTTTAAAATTGCTGTGTGACAATGTGGCCCAAATACCCTGCTGTAGCACCCCTTATTGGGTTGAGTGGTAGTTCTTGGTGAAGCAGATATAAATAGGGCATTTGGGAGGAGTTAGCTGTTCATTTGTAAAAATCAGAGCGAGAGGACAGTGTGCTCCTGATTTCCTCATGGGAATCCAAGGGCCTTAACCTGAAATACTATGTAACAAACCAGACACCGGTGTTATCTTTTGGAGACCATAGGAATTCTCTTTCGCCTGAGTACGCTAGACCTGGAAAGCCGAGAACTATTTGACAGAGACTGTTGCAGAGTGGGCTATGGATGGGACTCCATGCAACTTTGAATAGTTTCCTGTGTATTCTACTAAGCTGTGTTATGCAAGTTCATGTTCAGTAATGCAAGAAAAAAGAAGAACATGGAGCCAGTCTCTTTATTGCCAATTAAGGTGGGTGGCCTATACCAGAGGAAGCTTGTCTGGAACAGGTCTCAGTGAGAGACAGTGGTGTCCTGGTGACTTGGGTTGGTCAGCATGTTGGTAGAGACAGGTCTCCTGCCTGTACCATGTATCCAGTAGCTTGGCAATCTTGAGGCCAGGTGGTTGGCATAACCCTGAAGATACCAGGCTGGCAACCACAGGAGATGGGACCCTGTTAACCATGTGAATCTAGGGAATTGGGGGTTCCCTGATAAGCCTATAGACCATCTATAGACAATAACAGGTGAGCCAGCGATTGGGCCCTGATAGACTCGTAGGCCATAACAAGTGAGCCAGCGATTGGGCCCTGATAGGCTCGTAGGCCATAACAAGTGAGCCAGCGATTGGGCCCTGATAGACTCGTAGGCCATAACAAGTGAGCCAGCGATTGGGCCCTGATAGGCTCGTAGGCCATAACAAGTGAGCCAGCGATTGGGCCCTGATAGGCTCGTAGGCCATAACAAGTGAGCCAGCGATTGGGATGAGGTCTCCTATGTTCCTAGCTGAGAAGTTCCTGACCTAGGCTCCATAGTGCAGGATCTGGATTATCAATTGCTGCTAGAAGCGTGTTAACCCGCGTGTTAAAAAAACACTTTGCCACAGTGCATAGAAGTAAAGCGCCCCTTAATGTGACAAGCAGCCTCACTGACCAATAAGTGGATTAGAGATGTAGGAAAAATACAACCCAGCTTGTACAGTGTTAGTTTTACGTCTTTGCACTGTTATTTCTGCAGAACTTTAACAGGTCCTTCCTATCTCTTGTACAATGTTTTAACTTTTATAATTATGGTCATAATGTAGGTTTGTACCTCTGTTTGTATACCATCTCTCATGTTTGTAGCAGTGACCCTCACATCTGAATGCAAACTTCTGTTTATAAAGAATAAAAAAAAAAAAAAAAAAGAAAGAATACAACCCTATTTAGGCTGCACCACTGCACCACATATTGTTAAAATACACATTTTTGTGTTTCATAGCCATAAAACAAGTTTGCTTTGGTGGAATTTGTGTTTCATGCCTCATTGTGTTTCCAGTTTTAGGAAATTGATTGGGTAAATATTCTTTCAGCCCAAAAAATGGCTCCACTACATTCTTGTTCATTTAAATTCAAAGAAATTCTGTTGCATTAATAATGCAGGCTTACTTTATACATTTTTGAGCAATGTGCAATAAAGTGATTTGATTAAAAAATCCTGGCAACAATAATGTATTTTTTAAACATTTAAGTGCACAGTGGTTATCAGCAAATTCAGATTTTCTTATGTCTAATGTACAAAGTAGGCCAGTTTCCCTCTCTGCTCCAGCTTATTTATGGTGAAACAGTGTTATCAGCTTAGCGATGCTTGCTGTGCTTTAAGCATGGTAACCAATTTCCTTTGGATACCCAGTCATATAAGTATTTACATTGTAAGTCTCTATCAGACTGTGGATATCGTAGAAAATCTTGAATCCGTGTAGTGATATAATGCTTGAAAATTAGGATACATATATGTGTCTATTCGTCTTAACCTGTTGATATGGGAAATATAACATCATTTGCTGTTCTGTTCCGCTGAACAAAAGATATTTCTATTTCTGGGGACACGTCAATGGACATTGTTTTGAAAAGGCTTGTGTTTCTAATAGATTTGGTAGAGTATTTCATTTCACAGCAGTGTCTAAAGCCTCATACACATAATCGGACTTCCATCGGACAAATCTGTGGATTTTTGTCCGAAGGGCGCTGGCTGTGAACTTGTTCTGCATACAGACGGCAGAACTTTTTCATCCAACATTCACGAAACTACGTGGTTTTTCAGCTCTTTACCGCCACCCTTTGGGCAACTTCTGCTAATGTTGTCTGATGTTTAGCATTGGTTCAGAGCATGCGTGTTTGTACTTTGGATTTTAGTCCGACGGATTTGTGTACACACGATCGGATAATCTTGACACAACACATTTGTTGTCGGACAATTTGAGAGAATGCACAGCCAACATTTGCTGTCGGAAATTCCGATGGAGCATACAGACGGTCAGATTATCCGACAAAATACGTCCATCGGACAATTGTTGTCGGAATATCCGAATGTGTGTACGGGCCTTTAGACCTTTTTGCATAATGCCCATTACCTTATGTTTTTTATGTTTGGGGACTGAGATGTTATTCTTGTAGTGGGACAAACCCCTGTTGTGATATGTGTAGTAAAAGTGTTGCCTGATTTTTGATAATTGAAGCAGCATTTGTAGCACACACAGTACCGCAGGAGCCCTCTTTCACATATTTCAGAGCTCTGTAAGCACCTTTTCCATCACCTTTATCTTGATTTCTTTTAATCTTACTGAGTATATGATGTTTGTGTAAATGCCTTTGGTAATAAGATATTTAGGGGCTGTTTACACCAGTATATTAACTTAACCACTTGCCGACCACCTAACTGGGAGAATACGTCTTTACTTCGACATTTAATACCGGAGTTATGGCTGCAGCTAGATGCCATAACCCCGGTATTATTTTTTTCCTCAGGCGCCGGTCTTTTCCCTCAGGCGCCGGCACATTCGTCGCTGGATCACTTTTAGAAGCGGCGGGAGGGATTCCCCTCCACCACTTTCCAGTGGTTCCCAGGCTTACATGGGCGATCGGTAGCTCCAGGAACCGATCCGGCGCTGGCTGCAGCTGGGCCCAGGGATGAGCAAAGGAAAGATGGGCTATGCTCATCTCTATGGCCTAGGAGGACCAGAGCAACATCATGATGTCACCTCCAGTCCCTGCCCCATGTAAACAAGGCCATTTTTTTTTTAAACCAAAAGATCAAAAAAGTTTTTATGGATCTTTTGCTTTTAAGCCCAGGTTCACACTGGGCTGTGGGAGTGAAGCCGTGCGAGTTTAGTTGAACTCGCACGATTTCACTCCCGCTGGTCAGTCCCGATTTCGGCCGCGATTACAGAGACATCTATGCAGGTTTCTGCACAGATGTCAATGTAAATCGCGGGCTGAAATCGCAAAAAGTAGTACAGAAACTACTTTTTGAAATCAGTGCAGCGCGGCAGATGCGGCGTCGCACCGATTATGACGGTGCCATTGCCGGAAAATGCCGCCGATTGACATGCGATTTGACATGTCAAATCGCACCAGTGTGAACCAGGGCTAAGGGTAGATAAGCTCATCCATGAACAAGTTGCAACTGACACTGAGTGTATTTAACTGATTTCTTCATCCCTGGTGCTTCATCCTTTCTCCCCCTCTCCCCATCCTTCTGCTCACCTTCCTTTCCATTCCCCCTTCCCTCCCCCATTTGTCCCCCCCCCCCCTTCACCCTTATCTCATATCCCTAAATCCCTCAGCCATCTGCTATAGGTGCTACATAATGAGTGGTGTAGTCCTGTCTGACAGATTTACCTCTATTTTCTAGATACATTGGTGAATGTTTTCTTTTGTGTGGTGTATAGTTCAGGGCTGGCGTTTACCTTGGAAATTTCTTTGTGAAATATATTGTCGTGCAATTTTAAAGATTTATAACAATGATGTTTTTGTATTTTTTGCTTTGTTTAATAAAACTTTTTCTGTTAAAAAAAAGGGTAGAGGAGAGATTTGGGGTCTTTTAGACCCCAGATGGCGCCATAAAGAGGATCTGTCATTCTGTATTGTTATTGCAAGGGATGTGTATTGTTATTGCTAATCATTCCTTGCGATAGCAATAACAGTGATCAAATTTTTTAAAGGGATAGTGTAAAAACGTAAAAAAAAAAATATATATATATATATATATATATATACTTTTTAAAGCGCCCCCATCCCCCTGTGCTCGCGTGCAGTGGTGAATGCATACATAGGTCACGCCCACATATGTAAACAGTGTTTGCACCAAACATGTGAGGTATCGCTGCAAACATCAGAGTGAGTGCAATAATTCTAGCACTAGACCTCCTCATCTTTCAAATGGGTAGATACATTTTGTTTTGTTTTGTATTTTTGTTTTTTTATCCATTGAAGTGTATTTTTTATTCTCCAGGGCCTCTGCTAAAATAACATTTATAATGTTTGGCGTTCTAAGTAATTTCCTAGCAAAAAATATGGATTTTTACTTGTAAACAAAGAATGCCTGAAAAAGGCCTGGTCAGCAAGTTTCTTAGGTCGTATGAACTGTATTTATGTCCTCAGGAGGAAGTGGTTATACCAGCTGCAGCCATGCTCCTGCTATAATTTTTTTAGACCTGGTGATCGGCTTCCAGGTAAAAGTGATCTCAGAAGCTCTACAGCCCCTTTACAGGGCTCAGAACCCCTAGCCCCCATGCTGCCACCTGCCACCATGAGCAGTCGGTTCGGCTTCCCACAGAGGTTCCCAGATCTCCTCTGTTATGAATGCCGGAAGTGATGGTATTTCCTTGACTGGTACGGCCAGGAAAGAAGCATTGCAGAGTGGAGAAGAGTACAGGCGACTAATTAACCCCTGATCTCTCCATAAAGAGTGCCTGTGACTGCCTAAGCTATCACAAGGGGTGGTGTTCACAGCGGTTTGTGCAGGCGTGATAGCGGGCAGGTGCATGCCCGCTGCACGCTGCGGGAGAGTGCCCGTGGGTTGGGCGGACTAGATATCCGCCGGCGACCTGCGATCGCGGTATATAGAGGCAGAATGGGGATCTGCCTTTGTTAACAAGGCGGATCCCCAATCTGATAGGAGACATGACAGAGATCTACTGTCCCCAGTGATTGGGAACAGTGATCTCTGTCATGTCCCTGCCAGCCCATCCCCCATACAGTTAGAAGACGCTGAGGGAACACATTTAACCCTTGATCGCCCCCTACTGTTAACCCCTTCCCTGACAGTGTCATTTGTACATTGATCAGAGCATTTTTATAGCACTGATCAATGTAATAATGTCACTGGTCCCCAAAAAGTGTAATTTGGGGTCAGATTTGTCCACCGCAATGTCGCAGTCCTGCTAAAAATGGCAGATCTCCGCCATTCCCAGTAAAAACAATAAAAAAATAAAAGTCCCTAAATCTAGCCCATAGTTTGTAGACGAGATAAGTTTTTGCGCAAACCAATCAATATACGCCTTTTGCGATTTTTTTTTTTTTACAAAAAATATGTAGAAGAATATATATCGGCCTAAACTGATGAATACATTTCTTTTTTTTATATATGTATTTTTTTGGATATGTATTATAGCAGATAGATGTTTATAAGGCAAAACATAAAAACTGTAGAGCTGATCAAATACCACTGAAAGAAAGCTCTATTTGTGGGGAAAAAAAAGGACATATATTTTGTTTGGGTACAGCGTCGCATGACCGCGCAATTGTCAGTTTGCGATACGACTCAGTGCCGTATCGCAAAAAATGGCCTGGACATTAAGGGGGCAAATCCTTCCAGGGCTGAAGTGGTTAAACAGAGGCCAAAATGGTAGTTTCCTTGGCTGAAAATGATAGGAGGGTTTACTTCCACTTTAGGAACGCATGAAAGGCGATGGAGGTGGTGATATATTATATTGTATAGAATTTAATGCTTATGCATAAGGTTCTTGGACATAAGTCCTTCTAATAGCACTCATGTCAGAAAAGAAATGCATTTCACATACAGTGAATAGCAAAAGAAAACAGACTTCCACAAAAGGGTAATAATTTGAGTCAATTATGCGTAATCTGCATACAAGATTATTTATAATGCTTATTAAAAGGGAATCCTTCTATGTAATATAACTGTGGTTTCCTCCTGTATTTTGTTGCCATGTTCGATGCTGTATGTTCTCTTGGCACTGTATAAATGAAATAGCACCTTCGTAGAAAAATGACACTTTTAGGTAGAGAAAATGTGTTCATTTGAAAACGACCAGCTGGCGCTCACAGGACAACAGGGAAAAGTCACTTTCATAAACCAGCACAGCAGACGAAAAAAGAAAAAGAAAAAAATATATCAAATATTCAGCCCCCACAATAAAACCATAATAGTGTGCACTGCTAATCATTCCCCTCTGATAGTGGAGGCAGAATAGAAGGTGTGTGTTTATATAAAATGAAACCTGGAGTGCAAATTTTGCCAATCATTGTCTTTCCCACAGTATAAGCCACAGATTGAATTCCAGCACGCTCTAGTAAATGGTTTTGCGTGACAATTCAGAGCGGTTATTGGCTCTGTTGCCTCCGGGCTGCCGGCATAAAATCAATCCACATGGTCATGTTTTCAGAGTGGTGATCATTTTGTTAAACGTGTTGTGAAAAGACAGTTAATTACAGGAGGTAAAATAAGACTTCTGCTACATCATAGCAGTTTTTAGCTTTAACAGCTTTTATTCTGGGCATTTGTAGTGCTAAGTGAGTCTTATCGCTCACGAAACCTAAAATTATGTGGAGAAAGTTTCTTTTTTGTGGTATATAGATTGATTAAAGCTGAACCGCTGAAAGATCTATAAAGTACCAATTTGTTCAGGTATGTGTGCATTACAAATGAGGGGTATTTCAAAAATCAAGTAGAGTAATGCTGGCCATATACTATACGAAAAATTGGCCGAAAATCGATCATGTAGACACTTTGTTTGTTTTTCGGCAGGTTAATGGGCACAAATCGTTAATCGTTGGTGATGTTTTTGTGGAAAAAAACGAACGGCAAGTTTGGAAAACTTCTGCCGAACGAACGATAAATTGAAAGGTTAATGTGTTTCCCGTCCGAACTGTCTGCACTAGGTATATGTAAAAAAAAACGAACCAAATTTTTTTTTATTTATGTCCTCTGAACGATTTATCAGTCATTACATGATGGCACCATTGTTTGCGCTCACGACCGAATGTTCGTTTTTCGAAAATGGGTTCGGCCGATTTTTCGTATAGTGTATGGCCAACATAAGTATCTGAATTTGAATTGGTATCATTGGGGTTGATTTTCCTAAAACTGGAAATCGCTAAATTTTGTGCAGCTCTGCATAGAAACCAACCAGCTTCCAGTTTTTTTTTTTGTTATAGCTTAATTGAACAGGTTGAAGTTAGAAGCTAATTGGCTACCACGCACAGCTGCACCAGATTTTGCACTCTCTGGTTTCAGTAAATCAACCTCCGTGTTTTACAATCCCACATGCAGCAGGAGACAGATTAGGGGAGAGAAAGGCATCAAAAGGAGCCAATCAGCTGTGATGCAGTGCTCATGTAGTAACAAGGAACGTGCTGATAGGAGGGCAGGGCAGAGTGGCCTAGAGATGAGCTCACTATCCCGCTGTTTCTTCTTTATTGTCCAATCACAGACCGAGGGCAAAGACAAGACCTTGTGGAACTACTTAATTGCAGCAGATAAAAGGGGGGTCTTTAGGTTGGTTGTGCTGTCTTGCAAGGCTGTGTAAATCGAAAGCCTCGTACACACGGTCAGACTTCCATCTGACTTTTCCGTGGATTTTTGTCCGAACGGAGTTGGCCGGGCACACCCATAGCATACACACCACAGGATTTTTCTGCAAACTTTCCCAAAACTTTTTCCAACATCACTTGGTTTTTCTGCTCTTTACCGCCACCCTTTGGTCAACTCCTCCTATTGTTGGTTGATTTTAACATTATTTGTTTTGTCCATCGGACAAAAGTCCGATGGTTTTCTGTACACACGGTCGGACTTTGCTCCATCTGACTTTTGTTGTCCGTTTGCAGACCAAACTTTTGTCCGATGAAAACCAAAAAAGTTTGTCCGATGGAGCGTACACACGGTCGGATTTTTTGGCAAACTTGCTCAAAATGAAGTTTGTTGGCAAAAAGTCAGACCGTGTGTACGAGGCTTTAGACTGGATGGATGAATTGAAAGACACACCCTTTGGAAGATAAAACAGCTCTCATATATATATGTATTCTGTTGAATGAGCTGTTTACTTGGAGTTTAGTTTTAAAGTGATTGTAAACATGTTTTTTTTTTATAACAAACATGTCATACTTACCTGCGCCCGAGCCCACCCAGTTGTGTGACAATAGCAAATTAATATTCGCTATTGTCTTCCTGATCCTCCTCCTGGCAAATCTGTCTCAGGAAGTGGGTCCTGAGACCCGATTGGCCGAGAGGAGAAGCAATCCTATTGGCTGGCCGAGGAGGAGGAGGGAGGAGACGCATGGGAAGCCGCACCGCCGTGAAGCTGAGGAAGGAGGAGATGCAGGGTGAAAACCGCCGGCCAGAGAAAGCCCACAACCTAGATGAGGTAAGTGTGGGGACCTATCGACCGATCCCCCCCCACCCCAACAAAATATACCACCAGCCGCCGCTGTTTAGCACCAAGTACTCGTTGCACATAAAGGGCCCATTGACTAGAGGAACATGATTGAGACAATTTACTAAAATAATAGAGGTTGAACATCTAGCAAAGTGAATGTTAGTCATTAAGGTAGAACTGTATTCACACTGAAAAAACAACCATGTTCTAGCAAAAATCCTGTTTTTAGTTTTCTGGTACATTATTGGACAATCTCAGGCCCTCTCTGAGCACAAAGCTGCGACTGCCAGTTCATGCTCTCCGCTCTACCCCTCCAGCGCTTTCTGAAGTGCTGGGCTGGGGAGAGGGTGTGAGGGGCAGCACGCTAAGGGGCTGAGTCAGCTGCCAATCAGGCATTTGGTGGATCCCAATATTTTTGCTGGGATACATCCAGAAACTGGACCGGCTCTGTGACCTCAGCCAGCAGTGGACTTTAGCCCTCTGTCAGCTGATTCTGAATCACAAGAATGCAAAAGTAAAGTGCACTCTTGTGACCCACATGAGAAGTATGACCAAACAAGCTTTGGCTATACTTCTCTTTTAAATTTTTGCTACCGTATGTGGCCATGCCTACCACTATAGCTATGTTGGACTGAACTAAGAACACAAAATAAATCATTCAGCCTATTTGGTGCATTAAAGCTTTCCCTTTTCTACTTTGTGTAAACTTTGCTGTCTATTGGCATGATCTACTAGAGGGGGTGGGCATAGACACTAAATATTTCAGGGTGCCAAATCACGGATTCTATAATAAATACACAATCATTGCAAGGAAAGGTGGTACAGGAGTCATATGGTCACATCTTTCATTTATATAACATTATCATTGTAATACAACACAAACAATAGTTATTTTTGACAATCCAATATAAGCTTATTTGAAAAATCTCCTTTCATGTCTCTGTCTACTGACCATCTCTTTTCACAACTTCCTGGATTCCCTGCATGCTTTGCAGCTTCTCCTTTGCTGTTTAATTTCAATTTCCAAGGACTCTATATCCCATGGTACCTTGCTGCATGCAAGCAGCGATTCCTGCCCCCTGAGACTCTTCTTTACAGGGCATAGTGATTATGTTTTACAGAATTCAACAAAATAAATGTGTTGATTTTTACAAAGTACGTTTACAAAATTCAAGATCGTTCAGAGTAATAGCAGTAGGCTAAAAATAATTTAAATACAATGTGGACATTAAGATGTGAATTTTGACCACACATACACTTTAATTGGTTGTATTTAATGATTTCAGTAAATCCTAATTTGAAAATATATGTTGCTCCTAAGTTAGTTTTATTAAGTAGTACATTTCCCCATACAGACGTAAATGAGGAACCGTTTCGGAAGAAAGATGAAAAGTAAGATCTATGCAAAAGGCTGATTATAGCTTCTATTTATTCCTAAACCAGTGATCGGTAAATCTTCCATAGTTTCCCATTGTGGTCATAATACTGAAGCCTCTGATAGTTAGGAAACTCTTTTAAACACAAGTAAAGCTGAGGGTCACACAGCTGATGTGTGAATGATCTTGGAACAATTTGATGGGCCTGTCACAAGCGTTACCTGGTGCGCTTGTCACAAGCCCAGCAGCCCTGACAGCTTTCCCCTCACTCTAGTATTTTTGAGCTGCTCTCTTGCCACTTCATATTTATCCCATGCTGCAGCAAAGAGGCTCTCTGCTTCCAATCAGTTATTCCCAGTGACACCAGTGAAAGAGTAACTTGCAGTTTGACAGTATGGAAAGTAGGCATGTTGTCAACTAATGAGTGGGCTCAGTCATTAAACTGATACGCTAAAGGTCAAATACATGACTGAACAACAAGGATAAAGTGCTCTTTAGATTTTCTTAGTCTTTTATATATATATATGTAGCGGACCCCCGTTCGGCTCCCACACTCCCAATCCCCTCTTTTAAGGTTCTCGCTCGCAATGTCTCTGGTCTAGGGGTATGATAGGGAAGGGAGTGCGTCCGCTACGCCAGGCCTCCACCACAGGTGTATAAGTGGTATTAGCAAAAGTTCTTTACCTTCGGGCCTGTATTGTGTATCGAATCCTCCCTTCAGGAGTCATCTGCCAGGATACGAATCTCACACCGTTGCAAGTCCAACACTCCTTTATTTGAACACAGCATGGACTTACTTGCTTTACAGAAACAGAACAGGAGGTGTGAATGTGTATGTAGGCCCAGACACAAGTTCTTTCCTCCACTCTCCTCCAAAGAGTGGGCAATGGTCTCCGCACGAGGGAAATTCACCTTCCGGACGGTCTCCGACAAGAGGCTCACCCGTCACCGGCAGTATGCTGCACTGGGTCTCCAGATGAGGAGCTCTTCCCGGTCCATTACATCCATCTTGGATTCAGGCGTCCATCTCCGGAGCACCCTAGGATCCTTCCCTCGCGGAACTCAGTGTTGGGCACTGAGCTCCGGACCGCCGACTGAGTACCTCACCTCAGGCTAAAGGTGCCTGAGGTGGAACACGACCTCCGGTGGTCCTCTAGGCCTAGTCCGCTCGGAGGACAAACACGAACTCCGTCCGCAGGCTGAAGGTGCCTGGGACAACGAACCCTGTGACAAAATGGCCGGCCCCCTTTATACCTTCCCCCGGCATGTGTAGCGTGTTCCCCGCCCCACCACACGGCTGCCGAAGAAAGACAAAAAAGGATTCGACCCAGCAATTGTCATGGATATGCATTAATGTCTGTCTGCCATCTTACCTTCCTCCTCATGTGTTCATCTAGAGACCAGACCTCCTTCACCTGGCTTCCTTTATAATCTCCTCCCAGCCTGACTCCACCCCAGGCCCTATCACTGAACACTATATTAACCTGTGCACTGCAAGCCTGCTTTGCTGATCAACGTGTTTGTTAGGCATTGTGTGTTTGGGTTCCTGCCTGCCGTGTGCTACGTCTGTCTCTCTGTTACGTTATTGGCTTGTCCCCGACCATCCCTGTCTGCTCGTGACCCTTGACCTTCGGCTCGTTCTTCGTTATCCTTGTCTGCTTGTGGCCCCTGACCTTCGGCTTGTTATTCGGTTCTCTCTATCGTGTGCTGCTGCTTCCCCTTATCCTACGGGGCGTGAGCTAGGAAACTCCAGGGGCCGCGACCTGGTCCCAGCCTGCAGCGTAACATCCTCACCACTAGAGGCCCTGGAGAAGACCAGCTGGGTCTTAGACTCCGCGCCCTGGGGAATCTTGGCTCTCGCTTCCGTTGGGATCCCGGTTGTGCTCCTCTGGTCCCGCTTTCCACAACCACCCAGTTTCCTATCCACAGAAGCCAGCCATAGGGTTCACTACCTCGCGGTGCACTCCTGTCCCCCTACGGTGTGCATCTGTCACCTGGCCACAGGTGACCCTGACAGTTTGATCAGCCATGAACCCGGCTGACATCCCGCTTCCCGCGGATGATCCATTGCAGGGCATAGTTCGCAGACTTGAGACCCAGGAATCAAATCAGACCCAGGTGATGCGATTCCTCCAGGATCTGGCTTCTCGATTCGAGCAGCTTCAGGTCTCCTTGGGAACCCCGAATCCGCAACCCCAAGTACAACCAGCGGCTGTACCTATCGCACCAGTCGCAGCCTCACACTCACTAAGATTGCCAGCTCCGTTCCGTTTCTCTGGGGACTCCAAGGCCTGCAGGGGGTTTCTCAGCCAATGCACTATTCATTTTGAGCTTCAGCCTCAAAGCTTCCTATCTGACCGGGCTAAGGTAGCCTATATCATTTCCCTCCTCTCCGGTGAAGCTTTGGCCTGGGCTGCCCCCCTGTGGGAGAGGAACGATCCGGTGGTTTCCAGTCTGTCCGAATTCTTGAAGCTCTTTCGTAATATCTTCGAAGAGCCGGCTCGGGCTTCTTCAGCGGCTAGTGCTGTCTTACGTCTTCGCCAAGAATCTAGTTCAGTGGGGCAATATGCTCTTCAGTTCCGTATCCACACAGCTGAATTGAGCTGGAATAATGAGGCCCTGGTCGCTACCTTTTTACATGGCCTCTCTGACCGAGTGAAAGACGAATTAGCGGGAAGAGCCATTCCCGTCGGTCTGGACGATGTAATTTCATTATGCAACCAGATCGACATTCGTTTTCAAGAGAGGTCCTTAGAAAAAAGACGCCAGCACTCTCTGGGTCCTAGCCAGTCTGAGCTCCCCTCCCTTCATTCCGTGGAGCATCCTCTACCTGCTGAAGAACCTATGCAGCTGGGCCGGACCAGACTAACCCCCGAAGAACGTGCTAGGCGCAGAACTCTGGGCTTGTGCCTCTATTGTGGGGGCAAGGGTCATTTTCGTGACTCCTGCTCGCTTCGTCCGGGAAACGCTCGGGTCTAATACATTTGGAAGGTGGAGTATTGGACCCAGAAACATCACCTTCTCGCCTGCTCTTGCCGGTGTCCCTTCATGTAGGCACTTCTCCTCAGTCAACCCTTGCATACCTGGATTCCGGGGCTGCCGGCAATTTCATGGATTGGAGAACTGCTTCTTCTATGAAGCTTACCCTTTCACCTCTCACTACCCCATTGGTAGTCTCGGCAATTGATGGCACTGTTCTCCCAGGGGGCCCTATTCGCTTCCAGACGCTACCCATTAGGATGTCGGTAGGGATTCTCCACCAGGAGTGGATATCCTTTCTTATTCTACCCAAGGCCTCTACCCCAGTTGTATTGGGCCTCCCTTGGCTACAGCTCCACTCTCCACATGTGGACTGGGTCTCTGGGCAGATCCTGGCCTGGGGTTCCTCATGTTTCTCGTCGTGTCTTCTCAAGGTGACCCCCAAGGAGAGTCTTCCGGTTGCTGCCACTTCTGTTTCTTCTGATCTTCCCGCCGCATACAGCGATTACCGGGATGTGTTCTGTAAAAAATCAGCTGAGGTGCTTCCTCCCCACAGGTCTTTTGACTGTGCTATTGATCTTGTCCCCGGAGCAACTCTACCCAGGGGTCGTACCTACCCTCTGTCCATCCCAGAGACCCAGGCCATGTCGGAGTATGTAGCAGAGAATCTGGAGAGAGGGTTCATCCGGAAATCCTCATCGCCTGCAGGGGCAGGGTTCTTTTTTGTTGCCAAAAAGGATGGTACCTTAAGACCCTGCATCGATTATCGGGGTTTAAATGCGGTTACTATTAAAAATCGATACCCCTTACCCTTAATATCTGAGCTATTCGATAGGTTGAAGGGTGCCTCCATTTTCACCAAGTTGGATCTCAGAGGCGCGTACAATCTCATTCGAATACGGGAGGGTGACGAATGGAAGACTGCATTTAACACTAGAGACGGGCATTACGAATATCTGGTGATGCCTTTTGGTCTGTGTAATGCTCCAGCCGTGTTTCAAAACTTTGTCAATGAAATCTTCAGAGATCTGCTGTACCAGTTTGTTGTCATCTATCTGGATGACATTCTGATCTTTTCTGAAAATCTGCTCGTCCACAGAAACCATGTCCGCACTGTACTTCAACGTCTTAGAGAGAACAATCTCTATGCCAAGCTGGAGAAATGTTCCTTTGAATGTTCTGAGGTCCTGTTTTTGGGGTGCTTTGTCTCATGTTCGGGGCTTCGTATGGACCCTGGGAAGGTCTTGGCTATCACCAACTGGCCTCTTCCTGCTAGCCTCAAGGCCACACAGCGCTTTCTTGGCTTCACTAATTATTATAGGCAGTTCATAAGGAATTACTCTTCCATTGCCGCGCCTATTATCGCTTTGACCAAGAAGGGTGTGAATGCCAGAGATTGGCCTCCCGAAGCTGTCTCTGCATTTCACAACCTGAAACAGGCCTTTGTTTCTGGCCCCCTCTTGAGGAGACCAAATCCTGGGAATGCATTTTTTATTGAAGTGGACGCTTCCTCAATGGGGGTGGGAGCTGTGCTTCTTCAAATCTTTGAGAAGAGACGCCAACCATGTGCGTTCTTCTCCAAAAAAATTTCTCAGGCAGAGAGGAATTATGCCATCGGTGATCGGGAACTTCTCGCAATTAAATTGGCGTTAGAGGAGTGGCGTCATCTCTTGGAGGGTTCCCCTCACTCCATAACGATCTTTACCGATCACAAGAATTTACAGTATCTACAGAATGCTAAACGTCTGAATCCTAGACAGGCCAGGTGGAGTCTCTTCTTTGCCCGTTTTAATTTCACGATTACCTACAAACCTGGTTCCTGCAACGGTCGGGCTGATGCGCTCTCTAGGTCATTTGACACTTTGGACGAGGAGTCCGCCCCTGAACCTGAGCCGATCATTCCCACCTCATGCATTGTTGCCCACTCTACCACCCTGAAGTCTAAAATTCCGCCTGGTAAGACCTTTGTCCCCACTGAGCTAAGAGCTAAGATCCTTCGTTGGGGACATGATTCCAAGGTGGCAGGGCATTCTGGATTCCTCCGATCCTTCCTACTCATCAGTCGTCACTACTGGTGGCCTAATCTCCGCTCAGACGTCAAAGACTACGTTAAAGCTTGTCATGTCTGTGCTCAGTCCAAATCCTCCACACAAGCTCCTGCTGGTCTCCTCATGCCCTTGCCTATTCCTAAGGAACCCTGGGCCCATATTGCCATGGATTTTATCACCGATCTCCCACTGTCTGAGAATAATACAGTCATTTGGGTGGTAATCGATCGATTCTCCAAGATGGCTCATTTTGTTCCTCTTCCTGGTCTTCCTTCTGCCCCTGCCTTGGTTCCCATTTTCATTCGAGAAATTCTCCGCCTACATGGGGTCCCTTCTCATATTGTTTCCGACAGGGGAGTCCAATTCACGTCTCGTTTTTGGAGAGCCTTTTGCAAATCCCTCAATATTGTCTTGGATTTTTCTTCTTCTTACCATCCCCAATCCAATGGACAGACTGAGAGGGTTAATCAGGAGTTAGAGGTCTTTCTTCGCACCTTTGTGTCTTCTCACCATGACGATTGGTCCTCTCTACTCCCGTGGGCAGAATTCTCCCATAACAATCATGTGAATACCAGTTCGCAGAAGACACCCTTTTTCACAGTTTATGGAAAACACCCTCAACTTCCTCTTCCTATGATCTGTTCTCCAGACATTCCAGCTTTGGCTTCGGTTCAGGAGTCTCTCAATTCCGTTTGGGGTCACGTTCATGATTCCCTCCGGGCAGCTGCTGAAAAATTCAAAGGCTTTGCCGACCGCCGCAGGCGTAAACCGCCTTCTCTTCAGCCAGGGGACAAAGTCTGGCTCTCTACCAGGAACATCAAGCTCCGAGTTCCTTCTCTGAAGTTTGCTCCACGATTCATCGGTCCATACACGGTAACTGCTAAACTGAATCCGGTTTGTTTCAAACTCCAGATTCCTAAGAGCCTTAAAATCACTAACTCCTTTCATGTTGCTCTTCTAAAGCCTTTAGTCCTCAATAAATTCTCTCGTCCTCTTCCTACCGTGGCGCCTGTCTCGGAGGATAATCAGGAGTACGAGATCAGTCAAATTCTGGACTCCCGACTCTGTAAAGGCGTTCTTCAGTACCTCGTTCATTGGAAAGGGTTTGGTCCTGAGGAGAGGTCTTGGATCACTGCATCTGAGGTCTTTGCACCTCGTCTGTTAAAGGAGTTTCATCTGAAGTTTCCCTCTAAACCTGGGCCCAGGCGGGGAAGGGGGAGGCCTCGTAAGAGGGAGGGTACTGTCATGGATATGCATTAATGTCTGTCTGCCATCTTACCTTCCTCCTCATGTGTTCATCTAGAGACCAGACCTCCTTCACCTGGCTTCCTTTATAATCTCCTCCCAGCCTGACTCCACCCCAGGCCCTATCACTGAACACTATATTAACCTGTGCACTGCAAGCCTGCTTTGCTGATCAACGTGTTTGTTAGGCATTGTGTGTTTGGGTTCCTGCCTGCCGTGTGCTACGTCTGTCTCTCTGTTACGTTATTGGCTTGTCCCCGACCATCCCTGTCTGCTCGTGACCCTTGACCTTCGGCTCGTTCTTCGTTATCCTTGTCTGCTTGTGGCCCCTGACCTTCGGCTTGTTATTCGGTTCTCTCTATCGTGTGCTGCTGCTTCCCCTTATCCTACGGGGCGTGAGCTAGGAAACTCCAGGGGCCGCGACCTGGTCCCAGCCTGCAGCGTAACATCCTCACCACTAGAGGCCCTGGAGAAGACCAGCTGGGTCTTAGACTCCGCGCCCTGGGGAATCTTGGCTCTCGCTTCCGTTGGGATCCCGGTTGTGCTCCTCTGGTCCCGCTTTCCACAACCACCCAGTTTCCTATCCACAGAAGCCAGCCATAGGGTTCACTACCTCGCGGTGCACTCCTGTCCCCCTACGGTGTGCATCTGTCACCTGGCCACAGGTGACCCTGACAGCAATGACTCGTCCGTCGGCCCAAAGTGACAGCGCCACCCGGTGGACCGCCGGAGATACACCACTGGTGTCACCGTAGAAATTTAAAAGTTTTCCCCGGGAAAGTAAATACCCGCTACATATATATATATATATATACATATATATATATATATATATATATATATATATATATATATATATAGTAACCTAACCATTTTAATGTTCCTCCATTTAAACATAAGCTACTTTGTATTAGTACTTGTACCATCAGATTGCTTATTATAGCTTTACCTTTGTAATTTTATTATATCCTTATTTTACGTTCTGTTTGATTATATATTTTTTGTAGTTTCTTGTGTAGCAATACCCCCGCAAGAGCCGCTGGTTTAAGATTTGGGCCTGCCGTTACCTTACTGTTCACCACGTCCATCTTAGGGGTCTTCCTTGAAGAGTTGTTCACAAATGTCTGCACCAAACACTTAAACCCTGTACACACGATCGGTTTGTCCGATGAAAACAGTCCGATGGACTTTTTTCATCGGACAAACCGATCGTGTATGGGCCCCATCGGTCTTTTTTCCATCTGTGTTAAAAAATAGAACATGTTTTAAATTTATCCGATGGAAAAAACGATAGCAAATTACTATCGTCTGTGGGGAACTCCATCGGATAAAAAACCCACGCATGCTCAGAATCAAGTCAACGCATGCTCAGAAGCATAGAACTTAATTTTTCTTGGCTCGTCGGAGTGTTTTACATCACAGCGTTTGGGACGATCGGTTTTTTGACTGATGGTGTGTAGGCAAGACTGATGGAAGTCAGCTTCATCGGATTTCCGATGGAAAAATCCATTGGTTTAAAATCCATAGGAAATCCGATAGTGTGTACAGGGCTTAAGTCTCTTTTTCTCAAGGGTTTTATTACAGAGAATTCCCAAACAGAGGGATGGAGGATTAGGGGAGATTCAGGTACCTTAGGTTTTGCGGATCACGGGTACTTTCCCTAATCCAGAGGACCAACAGCTTCCAAACTGGATCTAGCATCCACCGGATAGGCCTCTCTCACTGACCTAGCAGCCGGTGCGAGCTCGTTCAAAAGAAAAGTCTCTGCCACAGACTTGTGTAACCACACACTTGGTAAAGTTCCAAAACACAACACACAGTGCCAGAATCCTTCAGCCAGGCCGGCAACACTGTGAGGTAGATTTGATCCGGATGCGTCCTCCAATTGAGTCCTCAATCGCTCGGTCACTTCCCGCAGGCAAGGCGACACAGGACCATCTCTGGATCAGTAGGCCCCAGCAACTCCTGGGCCCACTCTCAGCAACGGAGCCTCAGGGATCTGTAGGCCCCGAGGTGGAAAACTGCTCACACATCCCTGAGGCCAGGAGGGCCGTCAGGTCAGGATCGGAAGACCCCGAAAAATGGTGTCTGCCCCTTAAGTACCCTCTCCCAGAATGCACGGCGGGGTGACCAATCCCACTGGGCTGCTTCTGGGCAAGAGGTACCCAATACATCCAGCCAGCTGCAATTCCAACCTTGACCTGTGGTGACAATGACACCCAGAGGAAGGTGGAAAATGTGCAACTCAGCTGAACTGGAACAGAGACCCAAAATTTGGTACAATTATTCTGAGCTGAACTATAACTCAGACAACTAAAATGTAAACATAGCGCCTAATTGAAAAGTAGGAGGGCGCTACATACTTCCCCCACCGCAACAGACGATGTCCTCATCGTCTAGGAAAAATTACTCTCACTCCTGAGAGTCGATACCTGAATCCCAAAAACTTGGATGGGGAAGGGAAAGGGTGAGGTAGCAAAAGAAATACAAAATTAACATGCACATACAATAAAGTCACATTAACGTATTTTACAATCTCTCCCTCTATCTAAACCACCCATTCTCCAGCAGTTTGATAGAAGATCCATATATTTAAAAGACAAAACAAAATAGACACAGGCAGCCATATAAAACGCTGTACAATAGGAAGCAAAACCTCACTTCCAAAGAAATTTGCCTTTCTTTCCCCATATATATTTTTGTGTGTGTGTGGGTAGCTAGATGAAAAAACAAAAAACAAACAACGTCCAGTTGTATGAGCAAACTCCCACCACCTAGTGGCGGAAGAGCAACATGACAGAGTTCTTTACCACAAGTACTAGCCCAGGTAGTGGATCTTGACTTCAAAGTTTCCGGTAACCTGACACTAACTAGCTATATGTCCCACAGTCCTTTAATAGAAAGCAAGAAATATCTTCTTCTTTAGCAAAGTGACAACCAAAACCGTCACTATAAATGATCACCAGTAAAATCGGGGGTCAGGCAGAGTCAGTGTTTCCCCTGTTTGTCCAAAGTGGTGATAAAATACATATAGTTGTCCTTTCCAGGTTGTAGATGATCACTTTATGAGCATGAATGTGTCTGCTGTAGCTCCAGTGTAACAAGCACCCGTTAAAGCGGTCATCCATGGTAGGAGAATGACCTGTTCTCTGGAACGGTTTAGGCACGACCAAATAGTCCCAAACAGCTTCACCGTACCATTTCTCCCTGTTGGCCTCTATCTCTTGCATGATCTCCCTGGGAACGTAGGGAAACTCCAATCCGTATTCAGTGGCTACCTGCTTGTTGAGTAACCTTTGTGACCGAGCAAGCCTAGGCAAAGATCTGGTGTTTTCAAGTCCGGGAGGTATACAAGAAGCTGGGGACTTCTGCACCATAGCATTTACAGACAGTTTTCCTGACCCAAACAAACTGGTAACTTTGGGCAGGATTTCACTAGTAGCAACCGGGGGTTCCACATTGGGTGTTGTCCTCCCCGAGTCCATGGCTGCCCACTCTGAAAAGGTGAAGGCCGAGGCAACATCATCTCCATTGGCCCATAGAATCTCTTGAGACATGGTTTCGAACAAGTCATCGTCTCCAGAGATGTCTGACAAGGAATCTAGTTCAGAGACCCGTAACTCCTCCGCGGGCATGTAATTGCGAACAGTTCCCATATGTACATTTTCCCCAGATCTCTCACCCGTTCCTGTCGTGGACTTCCCAGCAATCAAACTTTCCTCTGGATCCAGTCCGGGTAGTCTTTGGGGTGAGCCTCGACCACGGCTGCGGGAGGCTTTTACGTATCCCACCTTCCTCTGGACAGGTGCAGCGGGACCAATTGCAGCGGAGGTAGCATAAGTGGAAGTAACAGTAGTGGAGGTGTCTGCTGATGACTCCTCAATGGCAGTAACAGCGCCATATCCCTTCGGAACAACTGTTGTAGCAGATGTGGCAAGCGCAGGTCTAGCCGCAAAATTGAAAACAGCAGTTTCCTCTGTTACATTTCCCGTGGCCCAGTCCACTCTGTAAACACGGGGCGGCATGGTGGGTTGCTCCACTGCAAACAGGTACTCCCCGCATCGTAGACATAGAACAAATGGATGGGAGTGAGTAGCCAGTCCTTCGCACCTGTTGCACAGCATAACCAAGGCTTCCACATCTCCAATTGTGTACAGCACGAACCTCCCATGCGGTCTCAGACAAATACCGGTATCCATCAGTTTAGCTCTCGGCAGCATAGCACTTGTAGCGGTGCATCCTGCATATTCCTATTGGCTAATAAGGCTGCTGATCACAGCGCTAGGCTGGTAGAAAGGTGGCAAACACTGACACTGTCTGGAAGCGTTGAACCTTGGCCTGTCAAGACAGCTTGAGATTTGTCTAGGGCAGGATGGTTTCGGAGTGTGCTACAGGCATGCGCAGGCAATTGTAGCTGCCTAGTCTTTGCACCTGCAGCAATTTAGCTACTTCCTTCCCCTATGACACAGGGGTTGATTTACTAAAACTAGAGAGAGCAAAATCTGGTGCAGCTCAGCATAGAAACCAATCAGCTTTCAGGTTTTTTGTCAAAGCATAATTGAACACGCTGAAGTTAGAAGCTGATTAGTTACCATGTACAGCAGCACCAGATTTTGCACTCTCCAGTTTTAGTAAATCAACCCCAGTGTCTCTTTAATCTATTCAAAATGCTGTTTCTTTGTTAATAATGGCAGTGGTGCTAATACGCAAATTAACTGATCTCCTAAACCAGACAACCAGACTATTATATCCAGGGATATAATGGTCCGTTGTCCTTCAAGGCAAACATGACAAGCTTGGTTGCACTAGCTTAGCTGCAAAATTACCTTGGAAACTGCTGCACTGTTCAGGGCACAGCACAGATATGGATCCTATAGTAACTGTTCTTTTTTTTTTTTTTTACTTATGTCGCTTGACATCTAGATTTTTTTAAACCAAAGATGAGGTTTGGGTCCATTGTGTCACAGGTTAATATGCTTATTAGTACTTTCGGTTTCCTGTATATGTAGAGTCTACTAGACTTGTGCACAACGGAAAAATTCGTTCCGTTTCGGTTCGTTTCTTTCCGGTCCTGTTGATTCGTAATCATTCGTAATTTTGCTAGACGGGATTTTTCGTGTTCGGACTCATTCGTATTTTTGCAAGCGACATTTTTCGTTGAATTTTTTGTTGCTTTATAATTCATACTTTCGGTAGAGTACGTTGTTTTTCGTTGATTCTGGACACAACTCCTACTTTCGTAACTTTTTTTGGGTTCGTACTTTCGGTAGAGTACGTTGTTTTTCGTTGATTCTGGACACAACTCCTACTTTCGTAACTTTTTTTGGGTTCGTTGATTCGTAATTTTCCGTGTCTCTCTCACAACGACGCTGCCTATTATGCCTAATGTGCTTCGAATGGATTTGTACTTTTCTAAATACATTGCGGTTATTTGTAACGATTCGAAATCTCGTATTTTACTTTCGTTTTTTACATGCGGCTATAGCCTCTGCCCCTGTACACCATTTTGAGAGGGTTCAGCACGGTGAGGGAGAAGCAGAGAGCAGAGCAGAGTGTTATTGTGCTTCGAATGGATTCGAAATCTCGTATTTTACTTTCGTTTTTTACATGCGGCTATAACCTCCGCCCCTGTACACCATTTTGAGAGGGAGTTCAGCACGGTGTGGGAGAAGCAGAGAGCAGAGCAGAGTGAATGTTATTGTGCTTCGTATGGATTCGTACATTCGTAACTTTTTCATAACGAATTATGCCGAAGACATTCGGGCATTCGCTATTTGCGGTATAATTTATTTCGGATTCGGTCTTATTCGTAATTGCTTTGTTCGGAAATTCGAATGCTTCCGAATGTCCGAAAGTTGCTAAATTCGGACGAATTTCAATTCGTTACGAAACGAATTGCACAAGCCTAGAGTCTACTGAAATCTCTCAATATAAAAGAATGATATAGGTGTAATATATATATTAAAAATGATTGGTACTCGGTCTTACAAAAGCATCTGTGAATCCATTCCCTAATATATATACAGTGGATATAAAAAGTCTTCACACCCCTGTTAAAATGTCAGGTTTCTGTGATCTAAAAAAATGAGACAAAGATAAATCATTTCAGAACAGGGGTGTGTGGACTTTTTATATCCACTGTATATATATACAATTTAGGGATGCAACAAAACTAGTGTTTAAGACCAAGTACGAGTACCAATACTGTTTCTCAAGTGCTCGCTGATACCTATTTTAATGTAATTTTTAGGCCCCTTTGACACAGGCTGTTCGATCAGGTCCACCTGTCAGTTTTACAAGCAGGCCTGATCGGACCTTGCACTCTCCCCTATCGAGCGGCAGATGTCCGCTGACATCCGCCACTATCTAATCCGATCCTGCCTGCAAAATCCAGATGGATAGTGGTCCTATTTGCCATCCGTCAGGCGGATCAGTGTCCGTGTCCACTATGCACAGTGAGCTGAGACGGACCGGTCATCCGCCTGCTCAGTGGGGATCAGCGGAGCGACCCCCTGCTGAGCAAGTGGATCTCGAAAAACAGAGGCGCCCTTGTGAAAAAAGCCTAAGTTTCATTTCAGTGCAATTTAAAAAAAAAAGTCAGGTATGATTTTCAGTCCAATTCAGATGCGATTTCCAGTGTCATACACTTAAAAAATTCACACCCAAACTGCTGAACGAAATGGCACCTGACTCTTTTTACAAATCGCAATGAAACCGGCACCGCACATGAACCCAGACTTGAAGATATCGGCTTTAGCATTGGAGCATTTGCACGAGTACAGATACTTGTGTCAATGCTTAGTTAGTATCGGTGCAACGCATATATATGTGTGTATGTATGTATGTATGTATATATACACTTCTTCAAAAAATTAAAGCTTCACTTTGAAAAAACATCAGATCTCAACGGGGCAAAATCTCATGCTGGATATCTATACTGATATGGACTGGGTAATGTGTTAGTAATGAAAGGATGGCACATTATTTGATGGAAATTAAAATTATCCACCTACAGAGGGCTGAATTCAAAGACAACAACAACTCAAAATGGTCCTCAGTAGTTTGTATGGCCCTAAGTGCTTGTATGCATGCCTGACAACATCAGGGCATGCTCCTAATGAGATGACGGATGGTGTCCTGGGGTATTTCCTCCCAGATCTGGACCAGAGCATCACTAAGCTCCTGAACAGACTGAGGTGCAACCTGGCGGCACCAGATGGACCGAAACATAATGTCCCAGAGGTGTTCTTTTGGATTTAGGTCAGGTGAGCTTAGGGGCCATTCAATGGTATCAATTTCTTCATCCTCCAGGAACTGGCTGCATGCTCTCGCCACATGAGGCCGGGCATTGTCGTGCACCAGGAGGAACCCAGGACCCACTGCACCAGTTTAGGGTCTGACAATGGGTCCAAGGATTTCATCCCAAGATCTAATGGCAGTCAGGGTGCCATTGTGTAGCCTGTAGAGGTCTGTGCGTCCCTCCATGGATATGCCTTCCCAGACCATCACTGACCCACGACCAAACCGGTCATGCTGAACGATGTTACAGGCAGCATAAAGGGTGAACCTGCTCTCATCTGTGAAAAGCATGGGGCACCAGTGGCAGACCTGCCAATTCTGGTATGCAATGGAAAATGCCAATCGAGCTCCACAGTGTTCGGCAGTGAGCACAGAGCACACTAGAGGATGCCGGGCCCTCAGGCCACCCCCATGAAGTCTGTTTCTGATTGTTTGGTTAGAGACATTCACACCAGTGGCCTGCTGGAGGTCATTTTGTAGGGCTCTGGCAGTGCTCATTCTGTTCCTCTTTGCACAAAGGAGCAGATACCGGTCCTGCTGATGGGTTAAGGACCTTCTACCGATCTGTCCAGCTCTCCTAGAGTAACTGTGTAAGGGTATGTACTTACCGAGGCCGAGATGCCGAGAGTGGTTCACCTTTGCGACTTGACGCACTCCACCCCCTGGAGTTGAGACAGGGAGTGGATGGCGAGAAGCGGCACCGGCTACCGGCAGATGGTGGGTACTTGTAGACGGTCCGGTAGTGCTGAGTAGACTGAAGAAACAGGCTTCAAGCAGGAACTAGCCGGATTGGTAAAGTTCAACAGCAGGAGATAATGGAAGCCGGTGCAGGTTGAGTCCGGGTTGCAATTGCAAGGTAACAGTCCCGGCTGGGGGTCTAGCACAGTAAAAGGTAACAAGTCCAGAGAATACCGGGAACCAGGCAGGAGTTCAAAGGAAACGCGGAAGTCCAAAAGGTACAAGCAGGAGGTCAAGGATTGTAGACAGGCAGCAGATCCGAGTCACAGGCCGAGGGTCAAACACAGGAGAAGGCAGAAGTCCGTATAACAAGCCGAGGGTCAGGTCCAGGAGAGAGATCAGAGGAATCAAGCCAGTCCGGGTCACAAGGAGATTTTCAAGATAGTTTTCCAGAGTCTTGGGTATACAGGAAAGCTGACAAACCAGCAACTTGTCAGTGCAACTGGGTCTCTTTAAATAGGCCCGCCTGGATTCCTATTGGTGCGCCGCCGCGCATGCGCGCGCGCCGCTGCATCGGCGCGCGCACCCGAGAACGTAGAAGCGCCGTCCCGCGCACGCGCATGCGCCGAAGCATCATTCCGCCGCGTGTGCGCATTGGGCGCTGATTGGCGTTGTTGGACGGATTTCCCTGACAGTGCCCCCCTCCTAGGGGTGGACTCCGGACGCCCAGACTAGACATCAACTCGGGATGTTCCTGGTGAAAGACTCTAATTAGGCGGGGAGCATGTAGGTTCCTAGATGGTTCCCAAGAGTTGTCCTCTGGGGGATACCCCTTCCATTTGATTAAATACTGTAACTGCCTGCCTCTTTTCCTGCAGCCCAAGATAGATTCCACCACGTACTCATCTTCACCATCAACCTCCACAGGTGGAGGAGGTGGCTCATCCCTTCCTGGGAAGGAGCTGGAGACTACTGGTTTCAACAGAGACGTGTGGAAGACCGGGTGTATCCTGTAGGAGTCGGGCAGTGCAAATTCAAAGGCCACAGGGTTGATTACTCGCTTGATTTTAAAAGGGCCTATAAATCTTGGTCCCAATTTCCGTGAAGGGATCGGCAATTTGAGGTTGGTGGCGGAGAGCCATACTTCCTCCCCAACTTTGAAGACTGGATTTTCCTTCCTACCCTTGTCGTAGTGTCTCTTGTAAGACTCCTGGGCGTTTTGCATCATTTCCTGGAGTCTCAGAAAATTAGATTGAACAAAGGCTATCCGATCTTGAACAGCAGGAACAGAGCTCTCCGGAATGTCATCAGGGAGGAAGGAAGGATGGAAGCCAAAGTTGGCCCAAAAAGGAGTTTGACTGGTGGCTGAATGCACCGAGTTGTTATATGCAAATTCAGCGTAGGATAATAGGGAGGACCAATCGTCTTGTGAGGCTGAGCAAAAACAACGGAGATATTGTTCTAGGGTTTGATTGGTTCTCTCTGTCTGTCCGTTGCTCTGGGGGTGATATGCCGATGATAGGCAAATCTTGACTTCTAAAGATTTGCAAAGTTCCTTCCAGAATTTCGACGTGAATTGAACGCCTCTGTCAGAGGTGATGCTCTTAGGCACCCCATGGAGCCTGATTATCTCCTGAAAGAAGGCTTTGGCTGTATCTGCAGCAGAGGGGGTACCGATCATGGGCACGAAGTATGCCATTTTGGAGAGGCGGTCAATTACGACCAGAATCGTGGTAAAACCTCCAGAGGGCGGTAGATCTACAATGAAGTCCATGGACACATCTGCCCACGGACGTTCAGGGATAGGCAAAGGTTTGAGTAGTCCCCAACTCTTGGTTTTGGGTCCCTTATACCGTTGGCAACGGGTACAGGAGGCAACATAGGACTTGCAATCTTGTCTCCAACCAGGCCACCAGAAGGAGCGAGAGATTAGTTCCATGGTTTTTTTGGTTCCAAAGTGACCAGCTAGTTTGTGGTCGTGGAAAGTTTTCAGAATCAGTTGCCTTGTTTCCAGAGGGACGAAGACTTTACCTTGGGACCAGAGCAAGTCATTATGCTTCTCTAGGGAAGAGGTTACTTGGTCAGGACAATGCTTAGAGGCGGCTTTTATGGAGGTTAGTAGATCAGCCTGTGGGATGAGCAGAAAGTTTTGTGCTGATAGGATGGTACTTGGTTCCTCTGCTTGAGGGGTCTCGGGAAACATCCTAGAGAGTGCATCCGCCTTCACGTTCTTGGAACCGGGCCTATAAGAGATATGAAAGTTAAACCTGGTGAAGAAGAGGGCCCATCGGGCTTGTCTGGGTCGAAGACGTTTTGCTGTTCTCAGATATTCTAGATTCTTATGATCCGTGAATATCATGACAGGGTGAGGGGCTCCCTCCAGAAGGTATCGCCATTCTTCCAGGGCGAATTTGATAGCTAATAGTTCCCGGTCTCCGACGTCATAATTACGTTCCGGAGAAGTTAGTTTACGAGAGGCAAAGGCTACTGGATGAAGAAGGGATTTGGGGCCCTGCCGTTGAGAGAGGATGGCCCCAGTGGCTGACTCTGAAGCATCTACTTCCAGAGTAAACGGCAGTAGCGGATCTGGATGCTTCAATACAGGTGCCGATGTGAATGCATTTTTTAGTTTATCGAAGGCATCCTGAGCTTCTGGTGACCAGTGAAAGCGGTAGCCCTGGCGTGTCAGTTGGGTTATAGGTGCCACAATAGAAGAGAACCCCACAATAAACCTCCTGTAGAAGTTGGCGAAACCTATAAACCGCTGTACCCCTTTCTTGTCTGTTGGGGCTGGCCATTCCTGGATAGCTTTGACTTTCTGCGGGTCCATTGCGACCCCATTGGTAGAAATAATAAATCCCAAAAATTGCACAGTGGTTTTCTCAAAGTCACATTTCTCGGCCTTGAGGTAAAGTCTATGTTCTCGGAGAATAGTGAGGACCTTGATGACATGGATTCGGTGCAGTTCAAGGGAGGACGAAAAAATAAGAATATCGTCTAAGTAGACTACTAGGAAGTCGTCCAGGTGTTCACGGAAAATGTCATTGACCAGGTGCTGGAAAGTAGCTGGGGCGTTGCAAAGCCCGAATGGCATGACCAGGTATTCAAAATGACCGAACCTAGATCTAAAAGCCGTCTTCCATTCGTCTCCAGCCCTGATCCGGATGAGGTTGTAGGCCCCTCGAAGGTCCAGTTTAGAGAAGATCCGAGCTGATCGGAATCGTTGGAACAACTCTGGGATGAGAGGAAGCGGGTATCTATTTTTAATAGTAATTTTATTTAATTCCCTATAGTCGATGCAGGGCCTCAGAGTCCCGTCTTTCTTTTCAACGAAAAAGATTCCGGCACCGGCTGGGGAAGAAGAGGGGCGAATGAATTTCTTTTCCAGATTTTCCTCAATGTAAGACTTGAGGGCCTTCAACTCAGATTCGGACAAGGGAAAGATGCGGCCGAATGGAATTTTGGAGCCAGGCAGAAGGTCAATGGGACAATCGTAGGGACGATGTGGAGGTAGGCGGTCGGCCTGCTGTTTGTCGAAGACGTCCTGGAATTCTAAGTATGCTGATGGAACATGTGGTAGGTTATCCGGTTGAGGGGTTAAAGTAGCACAGACAGTTGGAAGTGCGGAAAGACAGTGTTGGGAACAATACGAAGAAGTGAAGTTAACTTCCCTTTTGGCCCAGTTTATATGAGGCTCATGTGCTTGTAACCAGGGGAGGCCCAGGATGATGGGAAACATGGGAGATGGGATGAGGTCAAATCGAAGGTATTCTTGGTGGCCTGAATCCGTGATAGCAAGGACGGGTTTTGTTTCTTGCGTAATTACCCCTGAACGAGGCAGGGATCCATCCGCCAGACGAACCTGAAGATAACGGTCCTTGGTTTGCAGAGGAAAGTGAAGTTGGGAAGCAAGTGAAGAGTCCAGAAAGCAGCTGCAGGCTCCTGAATCAATAATCGCCGGTAGGCGGGTTGCTCCTGTTGGTAGCTGTCGAGAAATAGAAAGAACAACATAAGTCTGTGGTAAGCCAGAAACTTGGTAGTTCAAAGTGTCTTTGAGGGTACACTTACTAGGTCTCACTGGGCAGCTCCGAAGGAAATGGCCAGTACCCCCGCAGTAAAGACACAGATTGGCCTGACGCCTGCGCTGCTTTTCCTCAGGAGAAAGGGGAGGACGAACCAGACCAAGCTGCATGGGTTCAGGCTCGGGAGGAGAAGATGCTGTAGGAACTTGGATGGGTGGATAGGCAGAAGCTGATCGGGGCAAAGTCCAGTTTGGACGGGTAGTCTGGAAACGCTCAGAACGCCGCTCCCGCAGGCGTCTGTCAAGCTGAGTGACAGACTGGATCAAATCTTCCAGAGTAGTTGGAACACCAATCCTGGCCAGCTCGTCTTTAAGAGCCTCAGACAGTCCTTGGCGATATTGGTATTTAAGGGCCGTCTCATTCCAGCCAGTGTCAGCTGACCATTTCCGGAATTCTGCTGTGTAGTCCTCCACCGGCCTTCTCCCCTGGGTTAAACTGTGGAGAACAGACTCAGCTGTAGCTGATCGCTGAGGATCGTCATACAGCTGCGCCATACTCTCGAAGAAGGTGTCCACGGAATCTAGTATGGGGCTGCTTTGCTCCATCAGGCCATGGGCCCAGGCCTGAGGTTCGTCGGTTAGAAGGGAAATGACGAACCCCACCTTTACCACTTCTGAAGAGAAAGTCCTGGGTTGAAGGGCGAAGTAAAGAGAACATGCGTTTTTGAAAGCCCGATATTTCTTACGGACGCCAGAAAATCGCTCAGGCAGGGGAACCCTGGGTTCAGGGGTAGCCATTACTACGGTGGGATTTGCCTGATTTTGAGACGTGGAGGCAACATTGGCAACGGTAGCAGCTGGTGATGCTGGTCCTGTAGCTCCAGTAAGTAGCTGAAAGCGGCCATCCATTTGGACATAACCTTCTTGTAATTTCTGAACCGCATCGGTTAGTGCGGTGACTTGCTGACATAGGGTCTCGAACGGTGAACGCACCCTGTCGGCCTCAGACATCTGGCTGGTTTGTACTGTAAGAGTATGTACTTACCGAGGCCGAGATGCCGAGAGTGGTTCACCTTTGCGACTTGACGCACTCCACCCCCTGGAGTTGAGACAGGGAGTGGATGGCGAGAAGCGGCACCGGCTACCGGCAGATGGTGGGTACTTGTAGACGGTCCGGTAGTGCTGAGTAGACTGAAGAAACAGGCTTCAAGCAGGAACTAGCCGGATTGGTAAAGTTCAACAGCAGGAGATAATGGAAGCCGGTGCAGGTTGAGTCCGGGTTGCAATTGCAAGGTAACAGTCCCGGCTGGGGGTCTAGCACAGTAAAAGGTAACAAGTCCAGAGAATACCGGGAACCAGGCAGGAGTTCAAAGGAAACGCGGAAGTCCAAAAGGTACAAGCAGGAGGTCAAGGATTGTAGACAGGCAGCAGATCCGAGTCACAGGCCGAGGGTCAAACACAGGAGAAGGCAGAAGTCCGTATAACAAGCCGAGGGTCAGGTCCAGGAGAGAGATCAGAGGAATCAAGCCAGTCCGGGTCACAAGGAGATTTTCAAGATAGTTTTCCAGAGTCTTGGGTATACAGGAAAGCTGACAAACCAGCAACTTGTCAGTGCAACTGGGTCTCTTTAACCACTTGACCACTGGGCACTTAAACCCCCTTAATAACCAGACCAATTTTCAGCTTTCGGTGCTCTCACATTTTGAATGACAATTACTCAGTCATACAACACTGTACCCATATGAAATTTTTGTCCTTTTTTTCACACAAATAGAGCTTTCTTTTGGTGGTATTTAATCACTGTTGGGTTTTTTATTTTTTGCGCTATAAGAGAAAAAAGACTGAAAATTTTGTAAAAAAAATGATTTTTTTTTCGTTTCTGTTATAAAATTTTGCAAATTACTATTTTTTCTTCATAAATTTTGGCCAAAATTTATACTGCTACATATCTTTGGTAAAAATAAGTACAAATTGGTGTATATTATTTGGTCTTTGTGAAAGTTATAGAGTCCACAAGCTATGGTGCCAATATCTGAAAATTGATCACACCTGAAGTACTGACGGCCTATCTCAATTCTTGAGACCCTAACATGCCAGAAAAGTACAAATACCCCCCAAATGACCCCTTTTTGGAAAGAAGACATTCCAAGGTATTCAGAAAGAGGCATTGTGAGTTTTTTGAAGTTGTCATTTTTTCCCACAATTCTTTGCAAAATCAAGATTTTTTTTTTCTCTTTTTTTTTTTCTCACAAAATTGTCATATTAGCAGGTTATTTCTCACACACAGCATATGCATTCCACAAATTACACCCCAAAACACATTCTGCTATTACTCCCGAGTATGGCGATACCACATGTGTGAGACTTTTACACAGCGTGGCCACATACAGAGGCCCAACATGCAGGGAGCACCTTCAGGCGTTCTGGAGCACCAAGGCCAATTCTGACATTTCTCTCCTACATGTAAAAATCATCATTTATTTGCTAGAAAATTACATAGAACCCCAAAACATTATATATGTTTTTTTAGCAAAGACCTTAGAGAATATAATGGTGGTTGTTGCAACTTTTTATCTCGCACGATATTTGCGCAGCAATTTTTTTAACGCGTTTTTTACGGAAAAAAAATGTTTTGTGCTTAAAAAAAAAAAACAGTAAAGTTAGCCCAATGTTTTTGCATAATGTGAAAGATGAAGTTACGCCGAGTAAATAGATACCTAACATGTCGCCCTTAAAAATTGCACACACTCGTGGAATGGCGCCAAACTTCGCTACTTAAAAAATCCCCATAGGCGACGCTTTAAATATTTTTACTGGTTACATGTTTTGAGTTACAGAGGAGGTCTAGGGCCAAAATGATTGCTCTCGCTCTAACATTCGCGGAGATACCTCACATGTGTGGTTTGAAAACCGTTTTCATATGTGGGCGGGACTTACGTATGCGTTCGCTTCTGTATGCGAGCTCACGGGGACAGGGGCGCTTTAAAAAAAAAATAAAAATTTATTCTTCATTTTACTTTATTTATTTTAGTTTGACATGTTTTTCCGCCCTAAACATTTTTTTGATCACTTTTATACCTATTACAAGGAACGTAAACATCCCTTGTAATAGGAATATGGCATGACAGGTCCTCTTTACAGTGAGATATGGGGGGGGGGTGTCAATAAGACCCCACATCTCACCTCTAGGCTGGGAAGCCTGAAAAAAAAAAAAAAAAAAAAAAAAAACAACAATCCTGGCTTTGATCGTAGCGGTGAGTCTGTAGAAGCACCGGAGGGCGGCGGGGGGGGGACATCCCCTCTCGCCTCCCGTAAGAATGATCAAGCGGCGGAACAGCCGCTATGATTGTTCTTATGGTGTAGGGAATCGCCGGCTGAAAAAGCTAATATCTGAATGATGCCTGTAGCTGCTCCCATCATTCAGATATCCCCGCACAAAGTCAAGGACGTCATATGACGGCCGGAGGGCGGGAAGTGGTTATTGCAGAGTATTGCCGGGCATTGCGGAGTATTGCCGGGCATTGCGGAGTATTGCCGGGCATTGCGGAGTATTGCCGGGCATTGCGGAGTATTGCGGACTATGGCAGGGTATTGCGGTGTATGGCAGGGTATTGCACAGGGTATTGTGGAGGGTATTGCACAGGGTATTGTGGAGGGTATTGCACAGAGTATTGTGGAGGGTATTGCAGAGTATTGTGGCGGGTATTGCAGAGTATTGTGGTGGGTATTGCAGAGTATTGTGGCGGGTATTGCAGAGTATTGTGGCGGGTATTGCAGCGTATTGTGGCGGGTATTGCAGAGTATTGTGCAGGGTATTGCAGAGTATTTTGCAGGGTATTGCAGAGTATTTTGCAGAGTATTTTGCAGGGTATTGCAGAGTATTTTGCAGGGTATTGCAGAGTATTTTGCAGGGTATTGCAGAGTATTGTGCAGGGTATTGCAGAGTATTGCAGCAGGGTATTGCAGAGTATTGCACCAGGGTATTGCAGAGTATTGCACCAGGGTATTGCAGAGTATTGCACCAGGGTATTGCAGAGTATTGCACCAGGGTATTTTGCAGAGTATTGGCAGGGTGTATTGCAGAGTATTGGCAGGGTGTATTGCAGAGTATTGGCAGGGTATAGCACAGGGATGGCTGAGCAGGGATGGATGGATGGCTGGATCTGTGACTGCAATTGTCACAGATCCAGCCCACAGTGCTGCTGCTGCCATCCGCTCCCTCCCCCTCCCCTCTCACACTGTACCGATCGGTACAGAGAGGGGAGGGAGGAACCGGCGTCATCAAATGACGCCGGTCTGTTTACAAGTGATTGCTCCGTCATTTGACGGAGCGATCACGTGGTAAACGGCCGCTATCAGCGGCGATTTACCGCGATTCGTGATCCGCCGGGTCCTCTGGACCCGGCCGTCACGGAGTTTCCCGTGTGCGCGCCCCAGGGGGCGCGCGGGAGCGCGATTCTGGGAGGACGTTATATAACGTCCTCCCAGAGTTAAGCAACCACCTTGTCGACGTTATTTGTCGGCAGGTGGTTGTTAAGTGGTTAAATAGGCCCGCCTGGATTCCTATTGGTGCGCCGCCGTAGAAGCACCGTCCCGCGCATGCGCCGAAGCATCATTCCGCCGCGCGTGCGCATTGGGCGCTGATTGGCGTTGTTGGACGGATTTCCCTGACAAACTGCTTGTCTCCTGGAATCTCCTCCATTCTCTTGAGACTGTGCTGGAAGACACGGCAAACCTTCTGGCAATGACACGTATTGATGTGCCATCCTGGAGGAGTTGGACTGCCTGTGCAACCTTTTTATAGGGTCCAGGTATCGCCTTGTGCTACCAGTAGTGACACTGACCCTAGCCAAATGCAAAACTAGTGAAAAACAGTCAGAAAAGATGAGTAGGGAAAAAATGTCAGACACCTCCACCTGAAAAAACATTCCTGTTTTGGAGGTCGTCTCATTGTTGCCCATCTAGTGCACCTGTTGGTAATTTCAATTAACAGCAAAGCAGCTGAAACTGATTAACAACCCCCTCTGCTACTTAACTGACCAGATCAATATCCCAGGAGTTCCCAGGAGTTCTGATTCAAAAGTGTTCTCTTAATTTTTTTGAACAGTGTGTGTATATATATATATATTTATATATAAAGAATATGCTATCAATTATACAATTCCGGTATTGAGGTCTATCAGCCAAAACATAAACCCACAGGGGGACTGCGCAATAGGAAAATAGCCAAGATTAAAATTACAACGCAACTTTCTTGTATCTGAGTATCACCTCTAATGTCCATCATACCAAAAAATATATGTCTAAGTATACAGTAGAATAGAGCTTTTGGGATGGCCAGTTATTGTTTGTTGGTAGAAAATCATTCTCATACTGTATGTGCCTGTTTAGCACTAATTTTATGTCTTTTGCAAGTCAGGAGATTTATTGATGTTCTATGCGGTTCAAGCAAATATATTTTTTATTTTTTCTAACCTTTTCGTAGCGTGTGTTTGCCTGGTTGAGTGCTTAAATTCTAATTATACTAGCTCATTTTCTCATGCAGTTTCTGACATTTTCATGACCCCGTTTGCAGCACTTTCATATCCACAGTTAGTTGTACAAAAAAGGGTTAAAGCCTCTAACTTTCTTGGCCTGAATTTCTAAATATAGATCAGGGTAGGATGGGAGCGTAGGAGGAATCACAATCAGTGACTCACACAGCAGAAGTTGCCTGAAAATCTCCTACAGAGCATACAATAATTCAGGAGCAAAGCACTGGCAAAGCTTAAATGATGTATTAGGCCCAGTTACGTGTTCCAGCGGATTGCAGGCAAAAATTGTCCTAGCCCCGGTACGCTATGCATCTCCTAGATAGTGTCTTAAATAAGTGTACGGCTAGCGAGATGACATGGCGATGTATGAATTAGCCTGTGATAGAGAATGGTGAGTGATCACAGCAAGCTTTTCTTACCAGTGATAAGCAGATGTTATTATCTGCAAATCACTGCAAGTTCATTCTTAATTTGCATAGAAGGTTTACGAATGTAGTACAGCAAGCACAATGCTCAAAGAGCAGCAAGGATCAAAGCAAATCTTACAAGCACACTGAAGTCACTGCTATATTTGGGAACATTTAGAAATCTGTGTGCCTGGGATTTTGGGAAGGTGGAGGAGAGAGAAAGGGGGGACCAATGCCTTTGTGAATTGTGGGGATAATAGCGGTGTGCTTAAAGGCGCACTAGGTATGGGGCCACAATATAGGTGTTTTTACCCGTGTAACCTGCAGGGGAATTGTGACAATACTCAGCTAATGAAAACAACAGTGATGTATTAGAGCTCAATCTGCCTTCCTTACATTTACTCCAGGCCTCCAACCAGCTGCATATAGGGGTCCCCTTTCCCTCTGGTTCCACTTGTCCTTATTGGCCAGAGGGAGAAGAGGGGGAAGACCAGTCCATGCTTTCTGTTGACTCTATTGTCCTCTCCAGCACCAACGTGTTGCTCTAGCTGGAATGTGAAAGAGATAATAATGATGATGTTTTTCCTTTCTGAAACTAGCAGTCCCAAAAACTCTTGATAATTAAAGGGTATGTAAACACTAACAATGAACGTCTCTTATTACCTACCATTGTATCTATTAAATATGCCATTGAAAGCATTTTGTGGGCAATGAAAGCTTCTATTAGTATACAAGACTATCTCTAGATGCCAGTACTTTAGAGTTGCTTTTTTTTTTTATAAGAGGTATTAAACCAAAAATCAAAAATGTAATATGTTTTCCCCTGGTGATCTGGCTAGAAACACGCCTATTAATTAGAGAGACGCCACTCTGGAGGAATGCACACAGGAGGAACAGCAGCATTGTCAGTCTGGGGGAAAGGATGTGTTTGATGTACTAGAAAATTTAAATATACTAACAAATAGAAGCTCACACTTTATAATTAGTTTCAACTGTTTTTTCCTTTTGGGATAACCCGTCCGTGGTTGAAGGAAAGAAAATTGCATAATGTATGGCCAGCCTCATGCCCCGTACACATGATCAGTTTTCCTGTCGGAAAAAGTCAGATGAGGGCTTTTGGTCGGGAACCCCGACCATGTGTATGCTCCATCTGACTTTTTCCAACAGGAAAACGGCCAAAAACGGCCGGAAAAAGATAGAGAGCTGGTTCTCTTTTTTCACGTCGGGATTCCCGACTGACTTTTTCCCGTCGGAAATCCTGACCGTGTGTACGGGGCATTACTGGCTAAATATCCAGGTAGAAAAATAAAAGAAAAGTAGCTTAAAAAGAAAACAAATGTAGCCAGCACATCTAAAAATTGGTAAGCTGCAATATAATAAATGTTTACTCCTGGGTTTAATACTGCTTTAAGTGTCACTTTAAGAATGAGTATTTATGACTCAAAATACATTTATAAATAAGTTAGTCAGAGGAAATTGGTACTTGACTATGAATCCATTAATCCATTAAAAAATATATTACTGTCCTCAAAAACTGAGGGCAGAGCACAGTGAAAGAAGAGCCCAGCATAAGCAACCTTTCTGGGAGGCTTTTTTTTATTTTTGTCTGTTTTGTAATCTACACCCCCTGCAATCCTATTTAAAGGTGAATGGAAGAGGATAAAGCACTTCCAGATATGTGTCCCTTGTCAGTGGAACAGAACGTACTGAACTCAAAGGATGAGTACGGCAACCAGGCAACTAGCACATTCAGAGGTTCAGAAAATGGCAACCTATACCCACTTTAGCTCCAGCGACGTACCTAGTGGTTATACCTGGATGATGCCTGCAAGTAATGTTTTTTAAAGCTGATGGCAGGCTTTCTTGTAAAAGCAATCCTAGTGGCTAATTAGCCACTGGATTGCTTTTACAAGCAGCGAGAGGAGATGTGCTCCTCTCCCCGCCACCTTCCACGGCTTTCTTGGGCTCTCCCGTCCCACCAGGAGTCCCAAGTGACCAGCCGGCACTTCTGCTGGCTGATCATAAACCGGAACGGTTTTGATCACCTCTGTGATGTAGGAAACCGGAAGCAATGAGCATACATGAAAAATATAAAGTAAGTTGTAAAGGCTTTTAAGAGTGTCACCAATGGATAGTAAAATGTATGTCATTTGTCACCATTGAACGGACATGCGCAATTTAAAGGGTGACATGTTTGGTATCTATTTACTTGGCGTAACATCATCTTTTATTTTGTTACCAATTAATTGGGTAATGAGTATTATATTGTATCTTTTGTGGAATAAATTGAAAAAGTTTAATTTCTCCAGAAGAAAAGCCACTGACATAAAAATTGCAACCCCCACCATTTTATATCCATGGGCCTCTGCTTAAAAAAAATATATAATGTTTTGGGGTTCTAAGTGATTTTCTAGCAAGCAATACTCATTTTTACTTCCAGAAAAGGCCTGGTCTTAAAGTGGATACTGAAGGGACAGAGACTTTTATAATGTTTAAATATAACATATATAGATGTCTAAGCATTGGGCTCCCCTATAACAAACTGTTATCTAGTTTTTTTCCTATTATTATTATAATGGCAATGCATGTAGGACACCTACAGTACATTTGTTTGATCTTCAGGACTGAAGTGTGACATATGTAATGAAATATGACTTGTATTCTTATAAAAATCAATACAAATATTGCATTATAAAGTGGACCTAAGTTCAGAGTTATTTATTCCTGTGAAGCACATGACGTGCAAAAACAGTCCTGAAGAACGGACACTATTAGAAGGCTACAAATTCATTATTTTAATTTATATCGTATTGGGCATAAATATTTATGAATAAGTATAATGTTTTTCTTCTTCTAGAAGTTATCCTCATTCCTGGGAAAAGTTGGTAAATGGACTTTCAATGTTCTTTATTATATAAAACTCTCAAACTTCCATGATCTTCCAGCCGGACCTCTTTCTGGTGGTCATGTCTTAGATTTAGAGTATGGCTCCAACTGATATATGTAATGAAGGTGTGTGACGGTAGAACCTGAACTGTGGCTTTGCTCACAAAGGAGGGGGGGCACAGAAAAAGCAAGCAGTCACAACTCTGTTTTCGCTCATAAACTCCACAAATAATAACAGTAAATGTTGTGCCTCGTGTACTTAGACACGATAAGTCAGTTAAATTGTTTGAGATTAATGCACCTTTAAAATTCAGATTGGGAACTGTTGGAAATGTCCTGTACGTTCTCAACCTTGAGATGCTGAGTAAGTATTATAAGATTTCGCCTCTAGCCACATTGTTATTTTATTTCTTGTGCTCTTTTTAAGAATTAGGACAACGCAAGTGAGGTAAGAGGAAAGTAAAGGTGTCAGCTATGTTGCAGACTAGATCTTGCTTAGTGCTGGCGCTGACTTGTTTTCTCAGCCCAACACACTTGGCTAGTGTTGCAGACGGTTTTCACAATGGTCTGGCAGTATAAGTGCCCTTATCTCCAGCCTGCAGGCTCGACCATGGGAAGGTATTCATTACATATTCCGTGTTCCTTTCACTGGCCTTTTCTCTGTGTGTCCTGGGCCATCAGTTTATGCCTCTTTTATTATGAAGCATGACAAAGTCTGGACAGAACGGGATAGAATTACTTACAATGTTATTTAGTGTTAAACGTACATTTGACAATATAATTATACTCTGTAAAGCTAAAATGTTTCTTGGACTCTTAAAAATAACGGGATTGGGGTTGGCTGGACTGAGATTAAGTAACATGTTTGGTGGTAATAAATAGTCATACCCCTCCAATGTAGAGACCCTGGTGCACATGCCAGCATGAAATGCGTATGATTTACATGAGGTTCTAGTAGACTTCTAATGCTCCTAGTGCGTTCTTAGTACTATTCTGCCATAGGCTACGGTCACATTAGTACACAACACTTTTCTTAATGTCCCTTGTTTGGTTGCAGTAGCTTACATAAGAAAGAATGAAGAGAGCTCTTCCTCAGCACGAGGTTATCGCTATCAATGTTTAAAAATGTTGTACAATGTTGTAAATCAGAGGAGAACTGATCCCATGTATTTCTGTGGTCAGCAGGTTGGAGACACAGGAGTTCTCCATCAAGGAAAGTGTTGTGTGTATTACCAACTGGTTGACCTTAGCCAAAATCTGACCATTAAACATATTCATCTATATACTTCAAATAAGTATTTACAGTAAATGGTACCATATACTGTAAACATAAGTTACAGAAATACTAACTGAGTAATAAAGTTATTTGGAGAAGAGGCTTCACCTAAAGTCTTTTCTCTCAAAATTGATTATTGTATCATCAGTAAAACAGACATAATCGGCTTCAAAACAAATATACTGTATGTGTGTATATGTATATATATATATATAAGATTACTCTGTAATCACCTGGAAATTTGATTTATATTAACACCCAAATTCATTCATTCACACTTGCTTAAACAATGAGTCAGGTTGCATTGCCTGATAAATGGAGGGGAAGGCATGCAAATTCCTTTTTTAGCCTTTTTTTTTAATATTTATTGGTCAGAGCTCCTTCATTTTCGTGGCACTAGAGCAGGGGTTTCCAAACTTTCTAGACAAAGAGAGACAGTTTACTGTCCTTCAGACTTTAGAGGGGTTGGACTAGGTCCAGTGGGAGTAGAAAATGCCCTGTCATCCAGTAGGAGTAAACAATCCCCTAACGTTGGTGTCAGTGGGAGGAATAGTGCCCCATTCTTGGTGTCATTGGAAGGAATTCTGCCCCATCTTTGGTGTCAGTGGGAGGAATAGTGCCCCATTCTTGGTGTCATTGGAAGGAATTCTGCCCCATCTTTGGTGTCAGTGGGAGGAATAGTGCCACATTGTTGGTGTCAGTGGAAGGAATCGTACCCTTTTGATGGTGTCGGTGGGAGGAATAGTGTCCCATGTTGGTGTTAGCGACAGAAATTATGCCCCATTGTTGGTGTCATTGGATGGAATAATGCCCCAAGGGTCAGATAAAGGCAAGCAAAAGGCCACAGTTTGGAGACTGCTGCACTAGAGGATAGTGGTGTTTTGGCACCTTGTTTCTGTAAATCATTTTAAAATATTTTTATACAGTTAGGGCAGCCATAGCACTTTAAAAATGCCAGTTGTGTTTCCTCCTGATTACTACTATTTATAAAAATGAAGTGAACAAGTATGAACAAATTAGAGGTTGTTTATCAACGGAGTTGAGTGAAAACAACTGACTCAATATAAGATTAACTGAGCTTACCTCGTTAAAGCTAAACCACAGGCAAAGATCTAAGTTCATAATTGAAATATGTATTAGTAAACAATTTTAGCTACCAAAAGATTTGTGATTCTGTTCAGTCATTCTTGTGATAAAGGCACCCTGACCAGACAGCACAGACAGGACTTGGGTCTCCATGCAGACCACACAGCAGTAAAGCAAAACAGTCGGCACAGGATGAACCCCAACCTCTGCCTACCCAAAGAGACAGTTTTGACATTAGTCAGAAGATTAAACCTTCTTTGAGATTTGATATACTTTTGTGGCTCAGCTTTTTATATTGCTCAAATAATGGAAATGCCTGATCCTAAATTACCGTTCATTTAAGCAATGTGGAACAAAACATAATAATAATAGTGGCTGTCTTTAGAGCAACAAAACAGATTTTTGCCAAAAGAAAAAAATCACAAAGGACTCTTACTAGTTGCTATGGTACTTTACAGTACTTTATTTTGTGAATACCGCTAAGTTTCAGCTGTCCTTGGGAACTGAAAAGTTTTCGCATTTAACAATGTACCGTAATGTGAAACATGCAAAGTTCAGTAACGCACAGTAATAGTTTAAAATATATATTACTGAACCCAGAACAGTGCAAGATGGATTTTGATTATGGGAACTACCGGTACTTTGTATTGTTTTATTGAATAAGCCCACTTTATATGTGTGCTTTTGTGTTTGCACATATCAAAGCGAGTTTCCCCATTGAAGTCAATGGAAACAAAAATAATTTGTTCCACATTGACTTCAATGGCATACAATACTGCATGTGGCCAGAGGCGGGGGGCGCCGGAGAGCCTCGGAAACAGCCGGAAAGGCCAGAGGACAGCTCGGCTGACCTCGGCAAACCTCGGAGAGGCTCGGGAACGTAGTATTTCCGAGTCTTTCTGAGCATTTCCGAATGGTGCCGATTGGCTAAGTTTGGCGCCGCTCGGCTCTGCTCGGCTCTGGTGCCCCCCACCTCAGGCCAACTGCGGTACTGCACACCGCTTTGGCCTGAATCCTGCTCGTGTTGCGAGACAACACTTGCAAATTGAGTTAGGATTTTTCAAAATACAGTGCTCGTAATGCAAAACGCTCGTTAACCGCGTTACTCGCAATCCGAGGTTCCACTATATAGTTATTTATCATGCCTCCAGTATATCAACTTTTTTGTAATGACTCTTTGCCAATTTTATTTAGCTACAGTGCTTGGTATTGAGCAAAACATTAAAGTATAACTAAAGGCAATTTTATTTTGTTTTGGGTAGAGTGGAGAAGGATTAGAACACTTGTCAGTTTTTATTGCTGTCTGTGCCCCTATTAAGGTGATTTATCCTCTCTATTTGTCCTGCTTACTATTATCCTTGAAAGTGAAATTAAAAGAAGATCCCAAAATTTGGGTTGCCCCCAGAAAAGTAAGAGGGGGGAATCTTCTAATGGGGACACTAGTTCTGGAGACCTGGGGGTCCCCAAGGAATTATCTTACTTTGCAGTGATTGCCTCTCACTTTCTGTTTGGCTATGGTAGAGGAAGTGAAGGGAAATCTCCCTTGCTCTATCCAAAATAATAAAAAAAAGATTTTGCCTATAGTTCTACTTTAAGCTATCATATTTATTCTAGTATCATGTGGTAGAGCTCATGGGGGATGAACCAGATTTAAGTTGCATGTTCCATGGTCCCAACCCTTTTTAACAGATAGTGGAGGATTTGGAGGCTTGTGACATTATCCAGTGCTGTCTTCTGTCCTAGGGATAGTTAGCTCTGCTCAGCTGCCCTGCCTTGTCTGGAAGACTGTTCTTTTCCTGCTGCATTGTTGACTTGAAGAGTTTGGATCTTGCATCTGATAGTGTTGTAGGGGAGAATGTAATCATATAAACAAAAAGGTACATAAAGGACTGCAATGTACTAAAATTGTCAATTCTATAAAGTCGTGACATTATGGAATTGGGTTAACAACCCATCTCTTTAATTGCTGACATGTCCAAGTCATATAGGTTATGCAATAAATTGAATTCAGTTTGTGCATTACCTATATTTATTCACTAACAGCTACTGTTTCATTTGTATCTTCCAATAATATAGGATACATTACATTTTTAATTTCAGTTCCATGTTAGAGAGTAGGGAAGGATTAGAACCCCAGTCAGATTTTTATTGCTGTCTTTGTTCCTGGTGGGTAGATTAATGTTCTCCCCTTACCTTGGGAATTTACCTGATGGGAACATTTGTTGCTGTTGGAATTTTCTTCGCTAAGAAGAGATTTCCTAATTTTCTTATACGTCTCCTGGACAGAATATGAAGGCAAATCTTCCCAATGGGACACAGACATCAGAAAAAGAAATGGATCGTAGTTTTAGCCATTTCCTGCTCTATCCAAAAATATATATTAAAAGTTTTGGCTACACATACACATCAAGGAAAGTTCATAGTGGCAAGGGAATGGATAACTTTTACTTGTTTGAATTTTATGGTTGGTAGTTGTGAAGAAGTGTTTTTTTTTTTATTTCACTTTCCCATGGGCATATACTTTCATTCATGCTTACTGCGCTCTGCATTTGTTTTCTAGGCTTGAAAAGTACTTGCAAATCTGTGCTACAATTATTGAGGTCATAGATAAATGGAGACCATACAAATAGTGAAGAAATACTGATGTATTAATTTTACTGCTATCAAGTTTAATTCTATTATGTTTATTATATAAACCAGGAGGATGTGTCTAGACCAGGGATATGCAATTAGCGGACCTCCAGCTGTTTCAAAACTACAAGTCCCATCATGCCTCTGCCTCTGGGTGTCATGCTTTCTGCTGTCAGAGTCTCGCTATGCCTCATGGGACTTGTAGTTTGGCAACAGCTGGAGGTCCGCTAATTGCATATCCCTGGTCTAGACCATTGCAGCAACGTCAAAGGGGTTGATTTAATAAAGGAATAGAGAATGTTTACGTAAAGTGGACTTCCCTCCTCTCTACCTCTCCTCCCCTCATCTGCCAGTATAGGGCTGTCTTTTTTTATTATTTTTTTCTTGCACGTCATTCATCTTGGTGGTGGCCAAAGATTAATAAAGTAATGATAGTAATGATTGAATAGGCCCGAGTTTGTTTTGTCAACTTTTTTTTAAAATTTGCTCAAAGTTCAATGAATTTGTGGTGAACCTCATTGAAGTCTATGGGGGATGAATGTTGTTATACCTTTCTGGGCATTTGCTAATAAGCAAGCCATTGTCACACATAAGGCATAGGAAGCTTGGTGCTGCCATGAGAGATATGTACCAATGCCAATATTCTTTTTTTATAAATGTTGAACAGTGGGGAGAGTGGGGAGAGGACCTTTTAATGTGGATTCAATGGCAGCATTAAAATACACAAATCTGCTTTCCATCTCTTCTTTTCAGACATTGGTAATATTTCAAAGTACAGCAATTGTTGGTCCGATGCGACCTCATCACCAGATAAATGGTGAGGGGTTTTGAGAAGGCCTACTGAGTCAAATAGGTTAATGTTTATCATGGGTTTTGTTCTTATTTGGGGGGGGGTTCTTTTCTTCGAAGGCCTTGTTCATTGAAGAACATGTTCAAGTAGTTCACACCCTGTCACGGATCCATGTAAATTATGACTCAGTTATCTGACCTCATAATGGTATACGTATGGGTTTTATGCTACTGATTGATGATATCTTATCTTTTGTAACCAGTACTCTACGCTGCAATGGACCAAAGAAAATCATTGGACTGTTTTTTAACTTACATGTTATTTTGAAAACTTCAATAAAAATGATTGAAAAGAAATACACACATCTTTTGAAGTACAGGCTTTGGCATGCCTTAAAGCTGTACATGGTGTTACACAATTGGGTACCAAAGGATATGTATACAGCCCACCACTGCAGTCCACATTCTAGCACTCTAAAGCACATAAAAACAGAATATCTCTCTACACAGAATTGTCAGCTTCCCTCTGACAGCTCCAACACCCACTGACAATATGGCTGCTGTGAGTCCCCCCATTCATAGTGAGGGGACAGGGTTATATATTCCTTCATATAACTGTCTCTCTTGTGACTTAAGCAACCAGAGGCAAAGGTTAAACAGTCCATTATGAGTTGTTCCTAATCTGTGGAGCAAACTCACAAATGTATTATCCAACAGTTTGGGATTCGTCGCAAATGAAAATCCCAAGAATTTGCCTTAAACCAAAGGTTGAGGGGAGCTTGAATCTGATTCCGAAACAGAGCTTAACTTTATTCACTAAGTGAACATTTTCTACTTCTTAAGGGCCAGCTCACACAAGAATGTGTTATGGGAAAAGCAGGTTTCCCGCAATGCGTTCTAAATGCACACTTACAATCTGCAGCGGGTGTCAGTGTTAACATAATGACACCCCAAACGCAGGTCACAAAGGTAGTGCATGCACTACTTTTGTTGCGTTCCTGTGCGATTTCAGACAATTCAAATAAATGGGCTGAAATCACACTGCACCTGGATGGCATGTGAATCGCACAGGAACGCACAAAATGCTCCTGTGTGATTCATGATGTGACCTGGCCCTAACACCTGACTTTTCATTCAACCAGTTTTTATAAGTTAGACCAATATAATTAGCAATAACAAACAAAAATGATCATTGTTACTGCTTTACAAATTTACTGTGACTTATATTTTGAATTTGGCGACATTTGCTATTGTACAATGTAACTTGTTTACCAATTAATTATATATCATTTAATGTGTGCCTTCAATTAAGGAGTAGTTGATGTGCTTACAGTCTTCCTAGTGTGTAGAAGAGAAAAGTATTGTATGCGTAAAGACAATTATGGTGTAAAAATGTTTTATGTGTTGATTTTTCTTAAGGTATTGACTATTTTTAACTAGTTCTGGTCCCCCTAATCAAATAACGGTAATCAGTTTCATCAGCACTAAAACAGAACTTCAGTCAGCAGTTCATATTTTTGCTACTTTAAAGTGTTTGTTACCCTAAAAAAAAAATAGATCCTGTTCCCTTAAAGCATGAATAACAGCACAGTGCTTGTGCTGTGTAATTTGGTCCCCCTTATCACCTAAAATATCTGGCTGATCCTGCCTGGCTCTAACCCCCCCCCCCCTGTAAACTGACCACAGTATATCATGGCTGCTGAGCCCTAACACTGTGGTCAGTTTATGTGCCTCCATCATCCGCTGTGTCTCCTTTCCTTGTTCCCTCGCTCTCCCGTCCTATCCCCCTCCCTGCCTGTCAGCGTGTCAGTGTCGATCACTCCAATCCTGCTGCAAAAATCATTGTTTTATTCCTACAATCCCCAGTGTTATATAACAGTATGTGCCCCAGTGCATGTTGTTTACTGACGTCAGCCGGGAATTTTCAGCCCCGCCCGCAGTCATGTAAGCGTCAAGGGGTGCTCTGAAAGTAGGTATGAAGCTGCATTTTTTTAATAAATAACATGCACTGGAGCACATACTCTAATATTACAGAGGGGATTATAGGAAGAAGAAAAGTGACTTTACAACCACTTTAAAGCAAACCTTGCGAGGTCAACATATACTGCCTGCCTCACCCCTGCAAAAATCACCTGCAAAATTTTATTTTACCCTACCTCTGTCTTCTGCATTGCTGGGCGTGATGTCACCATCCTTTCAGGAATATTCCTGGGGAATACAGAGCTGGCAAAATCTTACAAGAAGACAACCCAGTTTGTTACAAGTGTCTTTTCACAAGATTTTGGCTTTTCTGTATTCACCCAAATCCTGCTACAAGGAGTGTGATGTCATCCTTGCCTGGGCTCCACAGCCAGAAGATAAAAGGGGTACTGTAAGATTTTTTTTTCTGACTTGTTTCTTTACTGGTACCTTTTACACCAGGTAATTTTTCAGGGGGAGGGGGGCCAAGCATTACAAGCAGACCTTGCCTGATCCGCTTTAAAGTGGTTGTAAACCCCATAATTTTTTTTTTTTTTACACAACCACCTGTAAGAGAAAGCTATAATGAGCTAATATGACTAGCATAATAGCTCATTATGCATCGCTTACCTTAGATCGGGGCCCCCGAAGCCGTCCTCGTCTCCCTCTTCAGCCGCATCCATCGCTGCGGCGATAGCCGGAAGGTTACTCCCGGGTATCGCCGCACCAGCCAATCACAGCGCCGCTCCGGCGCTGTGGTTGGCCGGAGCAGCGGAGACGTCACTCTGCGCATGCGCGCAAGAGCCTTTTCATTCGGCTACGCCCAGCGATTGCTGGGAAGTAGCCGATTTTGTGAATGGGATTAACCCCATGAATGCGCCGTTGTCTACGGCGCGCATGCGCCGTAGACAACGGCGCCTGTCATTTTTAGTAAATATCTCCTAAACCGTGTAGGTTTAGGAGATATTTCTTGCACCTACAGGTAAGCCTTAATCTAGGCTTACCTGTAGGTGCAAGTTGAAAAAGTGGGTTTACAACCACTTTAAACTAGGCATAGGCAATTAGAAATCTTGAACTAACTGTTGGCAGTTACTTTTTTTTGCAGCAAACTGAAATCACAGTTTTAGCTTTGGATAGAATAAGGAAGTGTAAAACCCTTGCCAGGTTATTTTTTGCTGTATGTATCCTTTTAGGGAGATTTCTTCTCAACATTCATGCAGCTATAGATTTAGAGTATGATACATGAGTGATTTTTAGACGCTCAGTCACATTAATAAAATGTCTAGAAATGAATTGTAAGAGCAATGTGTGATTCATAAAAAGGTATCTGATTGCCTTTACGTCAATGGTGCTTTATTCCAATTTTGATGAACTTCAGTGTGTCTTTTTTGTGTCAGTGAATGTACCCAGGTTCTGATTGTAACATGGTGTTAGGGTTACTGTACAGGCTGATTGGGATTGTGGTGGTGTAGATTGAATCAGGCTGGGCAGTGCCGCTGATGCAATCATTCATTACCTGTCTTCTGTGTGGAGTTTTTTGTATTCTGTTAGTCCCTTTTCTGTGTGCTGGACTGTGATCACCCTGTTTAATCGCAGCTCAAATGACTTAATATGACTAACAGCAATTTACTCTTTATTTTATACAGCTAATCAGCGGTGGATCTATTGTAAGTGCTGAGGCAGCATGGGATCACGTCACCATGGCCAACCGGGAGTTGGCATTTAAAGCCGGCGACGTCATCAAAGTCCTAGATGCTTCCAACAAGGATTGGTGGTGGGGTCAGATTGATGATGAGGAAGGATGGTTTCCTGCCAGCTTTGTGAGGGTAAGTGACCCCAATTCATTGAGGCTATGTAATGAAATAAATTATGATTCTGAGATGTACATAATACAACAAGAATATTTCGATTATGAGAATGTATAAACTGCACAGCAGTGTCATTTCACCATCAGGAATATTGTTACTTTTCATAACCACAAACACTTTGTGTGCTAAAATACAGATCAGTCTCTTTATATGGAATAAAAATATTTTTTTAGGGTATCAAAGAAAAAATGCACTCTAAAAGTGCAGCTGCTACAATCTCTATATGTAGTTTCCTGTGGATGATTTTTAGCTTGGGAGAGCTGACGATATGGATATAAGCAGCTCTCTTACTGATGCCATCCGAAGAGATTTAGGACTAAGGGAAATTTATCTAATTGGGTTTTTAATGGGAAATCATGCCAGGATAAAAACGGCTCCTTCATTAAAACAGCCCTTTATTGTCTGTTTTGTCCATAAATCAGGAAGACATACAGCTGCTCAGAGAATCACAACAGAAATTAGGGGCGCCTAGGTTTTGTAAGATCTGGCAACAGATAAATTCTGTCCCCAGGGACATATGGTAAATAAAAATCTGTGAGTCCCGCAGGAAAGTTTTCATAGGCTCTATCACAGCCCCTCTCCTGACAGTCTCTCTTTCCAGCATTTTGTATTGGTGGCCAACTAAACACAAATGGGTTGGTTTATTAAAGATAGATAGACGCTGCTTAGGTGATTGGTGAACAGCATCTCTGCTGCCTTTAGTAAATCAACCGAATAAAGTGCCTCTTTAACATTGATGATTAGTGGCCTATTGTGCAACTAGCAATGCTGCCCCGTTTAAACTGGTAGCTAGAAACCTGTGCATTTCATATACTTTTTCTGCCCTTTTCCACTGGTGCCTAGCAATGTATATTGCACCCCTAAAAGTGTCCTGACAAGCTATACGTTTTTAACCTTTTATAATAAACACTGGCATATTTGACTCCCCTGTTCAGTAGCACCCATTATCTTGGTGGCCAGTTAGTCCCTCATCATTGTTAAGAGAGTGACTGAGTAGCACCTAATTTCCTTTTTAGGCAAAATGCACTGCATGGTTCTTTAGAGATACTGGAGTGCCTTGTAAAGTACTGGCAGGCAAGCTCAAACTCTCAGCATTCTTCTTCCTGCCTCTGTCATGTGCAGCCGGCCGCCAAATCCAGCGCTCTTCTCCTTAGAAGTCATTGGCCAGAACTAATTGGGTGACTCAATATGCAAAAATGTAGCCCACTCTTGGCAGCCAGCAATATAAGGAATCCTTCCCAGCAGAAAAGGGGAGAAATCAATGAAAAAAAGCAGACAGGGACGTTTTTTGCACACCTTTTTGTAGACTCAAATTAGACTCCTTGCCTTTCCCTCTCAGCCACGTAGTGTGCATTGGTTATAGGTACCTTTAAATGATATGCAAATGAGTTGATTTACTAAAGGCTGTTTACTTTCTAAGGGAAGTTGCACTTTGTAAGGGAATTTACCCCAGAGTTAAGTGATTATGGGGGACACTCTGCTGATTTCCATCATCCAATCATGTACAAGCAAAAATGCATTTTTTTTTTTTTACATTTTGCTAGCATGTGATTGGGTATTCTTTGCAAAATAAAACTTCCCTGCATTCATTTAGCACTGAAGCAAATTTCCTTTCAAAGTGCAAAGTGAACAGCCTATTTACCTTTAGTAAACCAATGACAAAGTGTGTCTAGTAATAGCTGAAATTGTTTGTCATTAGCTGTCAATATTGCCAATAGCTGTAAAAAAGGTAGTCAGACATTGCAGAGTATATAAATGAGATAACATATGGAGGCAGGTATTAAAAGGTTTATAGCTATTAGAATTTAAAGGCAATCTTAAGGAATGCTGGGCATTTTCTTTTTTAAGAGATCCAATGGGTTTGGATCTGTAATTTTTTTTTAAACATTGAGTACATAACAGCAAAGGTAAGTTCATGTGCTCTTGACTGTTAAAGCTATAAAAAACAAGTTTCATTTACATAGAAAGGGTGGATTTTTCACTGTAGGCAATACTGCCATTTTTGGTACATAGAGTGCCTAATGGAATTTTCATTGATGCCCACAAAAATATATAGCTCCCTCTTTGTATCAGAAAACCAGTGTTAAGCAAAGATGACTGAGCTGGTATTGGATTATTTTATTGCTCTTCTGTGCAGAAAATATATTTGCCTAAAAGTTACATTGAGTGGCATTTATGAAAATTATGCAAAAATTAGCCCACAGCAGGTAAAATATGACAGTGGCTAAGGCTTTGGTGTTTTTTACACTATCATTACTCTTTGTGTTTCTGTAAATAAGGCAAATGTTTCATTGCTGTTGTCTTTTTTATGTCTATTGCTAACTTAAATTTTACAAAGTTTTTTTTGAACCAAGATTTAGTATAATAAATCATGCAGCTTATCTGTTATACAGCAATTCTAGGCATCACAGGACAAACTCTAGCTTATGACAACCCCCCCCCCCCCTCCGCCAGAACACTCCGATCAGCGCTCTCTGCTATTGGCTGAGAGTACTGATCAGGAGTCGGTCGGCTGCTGGTTTTCCAGCATGCTCATCTGACAGAAGCCGGCTTTTGTCAGACCGGCTGACATACACACATTTTTATTGATCTGGCCGATGTCTCCCGACATTCAGCCCGTGTGTGCTAGGCATAAGAGAGGGAGTGTGCTACTGGCAGGATGGCCAGGTGGAAATAAAGGAAAAAACCCTGAAAGATAAATTCTAGGTGAGAGGAAGGTGGGGAGCACCTAGAGTCTCAGTTTCAGCACTGGAAGTTAGGTTAATTCATCCTGGACACTACTATAACAACCAAACGTAGCACCATTCAGACATGGGACAACCATCAATAGAGGTAATCTATTTTTTACATAGCAAATGTCCAAAAACATTTTTTTCCAAGTTCAATTTTAACGATTAAGGTTGTGGCAAGGGGTTAGGTAATTTATGAATTGTAAAAAATAGGTTGTTTTACAGTGTTCAAGTTAAGGGTTAGGGTTACAGTAAGGTTGCGTATTAGGGCCAAGTTAAGTTTTAAGCATTTCTATATTTTTTTTTACTTCCATAAAGAATTTATTGTGCTCCTAATTTTTTTATTTTAAATTTAAAAAGCACACCTTTCTCCCTGCTGTTCCCCACTTTCCAGACTCGGTCACATCACCTTTGGCTTCAAATCATTACTGCACAGATCCTGTTGTTTTAAATCAGCAAATAAATAATTAAAGCAAAAGGCTACCCCCATATACATGAACAAATATAGTTTTAGCAAGATATTTTACATTAAATTGATTTCTTTCATGTGTATTTATAATAATTAAAAATGCTAGAGTTCCCCTTTAGGAGTTCATTGTAAATGTTGGTTTAAGTGTAAAGGTTCAGGCTAAGCATTTATTTAGGGGTTTTAGTTTGGTTTTAAGGTCAGGTTAACAAATGGCTATTGGATTAAGGTCTGGGAGTTTTTTGAAAATATTTTAACTTACAATTGTTATCGATAGCGAAAGCCCAGCATCATGAACAGCAATGCCAGGGGGTGAAAATTAATGTACCATGAAATGCTGTTAAAAATTCCATGCAAGTCCTAAGACAGAAAACGCAAGGATTTTTCCCTGCGTCAGTCTTGGTAATTTCCTTTCCATATGTTTTGGTTGTGAAAACAATAATGAAAAAACCTGCGCTAGTAAGCAAGCATGCAAGTGTTAAACATTAATTCTGCCAAAATTTGTTTAATGGGTAGCATAGTTTTAAAAATTGGTCATAGGCCCTGCCTGTCCATGTGTAATGGAATCTATATACACACAATGGCATTGATTATTTCTTTGCTATTTCTCATCTCTCCATTCTCTGATACTTTTTTGCACAGCTACTTCTAAAATACATGAGTGCTAAAGACCAGACCAGCATTTAGGGACCCTCTCTGTATGCAGAAACGTAACAGTACAGATGGTGTTGGATGTTTTTGAGCGTTAGGAAAAGCATCTTTTTCTGCTCACATCTCTTCCTTTACCTTCTGTAGCAATGACCTGGTTAAGCTTCTGCATTGCCAAATCTCAAAGGAATAAGTTCTATTTTTGGAAACCTCTAAGGATTTACCCAAGGATTTCCATATTTATTTTTGTTTCCTTGTCAGAATATTGCACTGCCCACTTATCCTTCATAACTAAATGGTTATATCAAAGCTCTATTAGAATTGTAGATTTGCAGTTATCGTATGCCTTTGTTAATCTAGGTTGGCCATTTCAGCTAAGCTCGTGCAGTGTATATAATTGAAACAGATCTAGCCCCTACCTCTCAAAAATATATATAAGCTTTAACATGTTAATGTTATTTCAAATATTTTTCTTTCCAATAATTTTTATTGGCAGATTTCAGATGTTACATGTAAAACATTTTCAAATGGTTGAACAAAAACATTATTCTACTTGATCAGCCAATGATAACATTCAAAATATTAAAAGGCCTATAAAGGAACGTTACTTCTACACCCCCATGATAGTAACTGTAGCACTACCCCCGTAGGAGCTGCTGGTTAGTTTTGGGTTTTGCACGTTACCTCTTCAGCTTCGTTGTCCGGGTAGGAAAGTCTGTAGTAAATGTAATGTCCGCACAGATGTAAAACCTTCAAAGTCAGGCTTTATTTTCTTATGCAGTAAAACTTCAATAGGAAGTAGGAGGTAGAGAAGAGCAGGGGAAGATTCAGGCATTTGCCACAAAATGCATCAATATCAGCTCAGAGTCATTCACCACTCTCAATGTTAGAGTGGGTATTGGTCACCCGGATAGTCCCCTCTCACATGGCCTAGCAGCCGGGATGACACACGAATCAGCAACGGGGCAGTCTCTGCCACAGACCCTTTTAAAATGAACAAAGTCTCTGCCACAGACCTTTTAAAGTTGAGAAAATGGATAGTCCAGGAATCCTCTGCCACAGGATTTCAAAGTCCCAAACTTCCAGACGTGCAGCTAAAGAGCCTTTAAGCCAATCCGGCAAACTGCAGGGCTTGTAGTATAGTGGATCCTCAATAAAGTTGCAAGGCCTCACCCGAGACAGCAGCACTTTGCCGGTCTCTTCCAGGGCAGGTCCTCCCCTGGTTTCCTTCATTAAGACAGCTTCCTCCCATTTGGACGGACAGCTTGGGATCCCCTCTCCGAATGAAGGCCCCAGCCAGACTAGCTGGGCCCACTAGATAGTGATGCAGCCTCGGGCCAGAATCACACACACATACCTCGCGCCCAGAGGGCCACAAGGCGAAAACGAACCCCGATCAATGGCGTCTGCCCCTTAAGTATCCCCTCCCAGCAGGCACAGCAGGTTGACCACTCCCACTGTACCACTGCCGAGAAGGGCCACTCAATGCACCATGGTTTGTTCCAACAGCTGCCTGAGGTGGTAACGCCACCTACAGGCAATAAGGGAAACTACCATTGGGCGAACCACAGCTTGAACAGAAGCAAATCTCAATATAATTCAACAGTCTGAGCCCAACTACTGGCTCAGACATCCCTCTAAATTTTAGATAGCGTCCCAACCTTTTGGGGAGGGGGCTACATAACATTTCTGCAATTCATCAGATCATTTTCCAAATAGCTAGTCTGGGCAGGGGTGCAAAACTTCACCTCCAAGAAGGATAATAATTGAAAGAAAGGAGGAAAAAGGAGTATGTAGAGAACTCTGTGCAATGGAAAAGCTTAATACCAATATTTCAGGGCCGCCTTCAGACTCTAATGCCGCGTACACACGATCGGACATTCCCACAACAAAACCGTGGATTTTTTTCCGACGGATGTTCGCTCAAACTTGTCTTGCATACACACGGTCACACAAATGTTGTCGGAAATTCCGAACGTCACAAACGCGGTGACGTACAACACGTACGACGAGCCAAGAAAAATTAAGTTCAATAGCCAGTGTGGCTCTTCTGCTTGATTCCGAGCATGAGTGGAATTTTGTGCATCGGAATTGTGTAGACACGCTCGGAATTTCCGACAACAAGTTTTGTTGTCGGTAAATTTGAGAACCAGCTCAGAAATTCCGACAGCAAATGTCCGATGGAGCCTACACACGGTCGGAATTTCCGACAACAAGCTCCCATCGAACATTTGTTGTCGGAAATTCCGAGCGTGTGTACACGGCATAAGAGTAAGATAGGTGATCCAGGGCTCCCATGTCATTTAAAACTGGGGTATCTTATCATTGAGGATGGCCGAGAGTTTCTCATTGACCATTATCCTGGAGAGTTTGGTATTAATCAGATCAAACAGTATTGTGGGAGATTTCCACAACCACGCTATTGCGATGTGAGCTGCTAAGAGCACACAAAAGATCAGCCTTCTCACCTGCCACAGAGCCCCTAAAATGGATTGGCCCAATAGAGCCTGTTATGTTTTATTTTTTTAAAGATTTGTAGCTGTCAGATAATATATAAAAATTATAGACACGGATACAGAATCTGCTGACTTTTTATTTCAGTTGTTTTTTAATTGTGCAGATTTCATTATTCAGGCACTTACTATTGTGCTCCTGTGTTGCCCAAACCCCCCACTCCCCCACCCCTCCACCCCTGTCATATAGATACATGCGCCCCTGATGGAGACTACTAACGGCTCTACCAAACACACAATTTACAAGCATGATCCATCCATCTATCAGCAAGTCGATCCAAAATAATGAAATGCAGCCAATGCTGGAATGAGTGGCTATGAGATGCTGGGGGAACCGCAAGAAAGGAAGAAAAAAAAAAGAAAAGGTTAAGCCCAGGTTCACACTGGGCTGCGGGAGTGAAGCCGTGCGAGTTCTGCTGAGGGGTTGATTTACTTAAACTGGACAGTGCAAAATCTAGTGCAGCTGTGCATGGTAGCCAATCTGCTTCTAACTTCAGCTTGTTCAATTAAGCTTTGACCAAAAAACCTGGAAGTTGATTGGCTACTATCCACAGCTACACCAGATTTTGCACTCTCTAGCTTTAGTAAATCAACCCCAGTATATTATTAGAAACAAAATGGCAATTGTTTGGCGCACAATGATTTAACTAAAGTCATTTAGTTAACATTTTGATCTTCTTGGAACTGTGGGCAAAACAAAAAATATTATAGTTTTGGTAATCCTGCTAGAGTAGTTTTAGATGGACGAATAGTTTTAGATAGACTTTCAGTAACAAATAAATTAAAGCCCAGCTCCAGTGAACATGTTTAAGCATTTACAGGTGCAACTTTTTTTCCTTTGAAAAAAAATGTAAACCTTGTGATTAATTGCTGACCGCTGTTAGCGCCGCAGTCCGTATAATAATTTGTCACAATCTCTGTATTAGCTGTCACGTTTTCTGCACAGCGTGGTATGCTTGTAACAGTGGAGAAAAAGACAAATATAGACCCCATGCACAAACTTAATACTGTCATTACAGGTAAAAACCCTTTGATGCCCAGGGCAAGTTAACAGTGTCAGCATGAGCCAGTTAATGTGACAATAACTGTATGATTATTATATGCTGACAAATGTGAAAAAATGTTTTAATTTTTTTTTAAGGCCTCTTGCACATGATACTCCTGTTTGAGCATCTACTTTTTCAGACGCTTTTTTTGTATGTATTTGCGCGTAATTACGCGCATTTTCACTCAAATGCACGAAAACATATTCTTGCGTTCTCGTTCTGCACAATATGTAAATGGGATTTGCGCGCATTTGTGCGGATTTTCATGTATTTGCGTGCATTCGCACGCAAGGGGCATACATTACTAACCGAAAAAGCTGTTTTTTCTATTTATTTTTTTTACTGAGGAATTCACAACGCTTGTTTACGCGCCTGTGTTCATAGGCACATTACAATTAATGGGCTGTATTTTATCTCAGTAAAAAAAAAAAAGAAGCTGTACTGAGCTTTTTCAAGCTGCAGTGTGCAAGAGGCCTGATACATTTTTTCTTCATGTAATTCAGGATTTGTATCTGACAGTCACAGTACTAAATAGATGGCTTTACATATATTACAGCAGTCTATAGGTTGATTTAAATCATCATGTAATGCTTATGTCATAGTGATCACATGATTGAGAACCACTCAGTGATCAGGGTCTAGAAACAGAAAAAGCTGTGCAATGGATAAGCCCTGTAGCCTTAGACCTCATTTACACGTGTATTAATAAATGCTCCCCCTTTTACTGCGTGCACTTGAAGACAAAAGCTGAATTTTGTTTAGAGTCAGGGACAGGGGAGGGGCCAGGGGTATGGTTGAGGGCAGAGCCAGGGGTGGGGTCAAAGGGGGCCCCCATCAGGTAAGCTGCACGGGCCCCATAATTTCTAACAGCGGCTCTGCTAACAGTAACAGTTTGACGTTTTAGTAAATAACACTTCCTACAGTTACAACACTCACCATCCTGGAGAAAGTGCCTAATATGACTTTTGAGCTATTTTTTTATCCACAGGCAGCCCACATATGCTCCGAGCAGTTCGATGGCATCAAACCAGTACAAATACCTGTTTACAAACTTTAGCATAAATTTACAGAAATTGAAAAAAAATGTTTCTTAATATTTCCCTGAATAATAAACATAAACCAGAAATACTATATTTATTTTTATTCTTATTGTAGATTTTAAAACAAAAAAGTAACACATGACCTCAGAAAGAGACAAATTTCTGTGTTATTACGCAAAGTAGGCAAAAAGTTATCAGCTGTTGGATCTGCATACTGCAAAAATGACAATATTTGCTCTGGTCATTAGGCTATGAAGCAGCACTGGTCAGGAAGGGGGTGAAAACACCAGCACATACCCAGGAGGTGTATAGTTTAGATGGGTCATTATATACAGTATCTCACAAAAGTGAGTACTCCCCTTACATTTTTGTAAATATTTTATTATATCTTTTCATGTGACAACACTGAAGAAATTACACTTTGCTACAATGTAAAGTAGTGAGTGTACAGTTTGATTAACAGTGTACATTTGCTGTCCCCTCAAAATAACCCAACACACAGCCATTAATATCTAAACCACTGGCAACAAAAGTGAGTACACCCCTAAGTGAAGTGTCCCCCCTGTGTGCTACATACAGAATGCAGAGTTCAGGAGTGCGCTACATACAGAGTGCAGGGTTGAGGAGTGCATTACACACAGAGTTCAGGGCTTTAGCAGTGCACTGCAAACAGAGTACAGAGTTGAGGGGTGTGCTACATACAGGGTTGAGGAGTGCACTATGTACAAAGTGCAGAATTCAACGGTGTGCTACATACAGAGTGCAGGCTTGAGGAATGTGCTACATACAGAGTGCAGGCTTGAGGATTGTGCTACATACAGAGTGCCGGGTTTAAGAGTGCACTATGTACATAGTGCAGGGTCAAGGATTGCATTACATTCAGAGTGCAGGGTTAAGGATTGTGCTATGTACAGAGTGCAGGTGTGCATATCTCACATGCCAGTTTACAACCTCCTCTCAGTACAGAGCTTTCTCCCTAATTTCTGCCCCCTCCCCCCAGTACTTTTCTCTCCTCCTTGTCCAGTGCAGGGCACCAGAGAGGATTGCTGTCACTTATAAAACACAGAAGCTGGGCTTTCGTGTTTATAAGTGGCAGTAGTGAGCGGCAATGCAAGGGGCATTATTATTATGATACAGGATTTATATAGCGCCAACAGTTTGCGCAGCGCTTTACAATAGCGCTTTACAATATGAAACTTGAAGATGCCGGCTGGCCGGGCCCCCCCCTGTCAAACTGAAGGGCCCGGACCCCCTACAGGCCCAGGAGTACCTCCTTATAGGCAGTCCTGATGTTAGGTAACATACATACCAGTCAAAAGTACCTCTACAAGGGAAACCCTTCATGACAGAAATATTAAGGTTGCCATTGCTGATTTCTTCTTTTAGGCTATAAAGCTGGTTGTCCAACTTCAATGTATTCTTTCTGAGCCACTGACCCTAAACTAGTATACAGATGAGGAATTTTGACTTTACTTGTAACATACTTGTTACAGGTCAATGAATGTATTCACAAAAATATATTTTTCCCTTGATGTATTTCCTTGATCTAGAAGTTTCCTGGAAGAAATACTGATTAAGTCTCTATGTAGCTTTGGGTAGTAATAGTTAAAGTTGCTTAATAAAAATCAAACATAAATGAGGAGAACCAAGCGTCCTTTTCATAATGTTGCTTCCACTTCTCTCATATCTTGATTTATTATGTTCTAAAAATAATCCATGCTTCCATTCTACCCAAACCAGAAAATTCAATTCCCCCGCGGTTAGATTTGAGTCCTGAGAAATCAAGTGCTCATGGAGAAAAGACAGCTGGATGTTTGCTGGTGTGCAGGCATTGTAATTAGCTATGGAAGAAAAAAGTGCATTATTTATGAACAGCAGCTGGGAAAACCAGTATGAAAGGTTAAAATATGGAGGCAGCAATGCAATCTTGCAAGCAGACCTTTACACAGGCAACACCGTTTTACTGTGACAGCAGTGAGGGCTCGATGAACTTTACAGCAACGAACATAACTGTAGAGTAATGCATAATAAGAGTGTTCAAAGAATAGCTACTTCAATAAAGGACGGGACTTATTTAGGCAAACCAGTGATATTTATGTTCGAATGATAAATTGCAGAAAAAGCCTTTAGGGGAACATGAAAAGAAAACAGAGCTGGGTACATTAATATGTGATGTCTTGGAAGTCCTAATAAGTTCTCTATATAACCAAGCTGAAGCCTACATATTATGATATTGGTTTGTTTGGAAAGTTCACCGAAGGTTTGTTTGCAAATGGTCTATTACATTTTTTCACAAATTAGAAAATTAGAGTCACTGATTCTCCAGATTGGGTATTCCTACCTGTAAACATATTATAAGGGGAAAGATTCATGATCACAATAACTAAAACTATTACGTCTTGAACACAGACAACCAGTGGCATGCTTGGAGTTCTCCATTAAAACCGAACTCCACTCTTTCCAACAATGTCGCTAGCAGAAAATCTGATGCCAGCCCTCTTCTGGGTTAAATGGCAGCCATTGTCATTTAACCCACTTCCTCTAAGCAAAGACTGTATGGGCACACCTCCTGAAAGGTGCATCGTTATGTTGTCTTAGGCTCACAGTACAATACTGAAGAGAGCTGCATTAATGACATCTGTGCCACTGTCTTCAGTTTTGAAAATTACACATCACCAAAGCAGGGACAGGAGAGAGGAAGAAGACCCAAAAATGTTATGTGATGGGCTAGAAGACATTAGGAAAAAAAAAATTATAAAAGGAGTTAAAGTTAAAAGAGAAGTATGTGCTTGTGGGAAAAAAATAATAATTATAATCACCTAGATGGATGCAGCATCGCTCCAATGCTGCCTTTGTCTCTAGCTGGCTTTAAGACTGAGAACCAAGCGATCAAAGACTGCTGATTGCTCAGTTCTCCGTGTTCGGTCAGCGGCTTTCTGCTCTGCTCCTCCAGCACTCACTGGATTGTTGAGCTGTGGAGGGGGAAAAAGCAGCTGGCTCAGGCTATTAGCAGCTTGCTGAGAGACTGAACCAGCTCCTGATCCAGGCATGTGGGTGGATCCCGACTGTAAAGTCGGGAGTTTTTCCGGGCCTGGCTCTGCTGAGAGACATCAGCCGACAGCAAACTTTAGCCCATGTAAACGGGTCACAGGAGTGCAGAACGAACTTCACTCCTGTGATCCCCAGGAGAAGTATAGCCACAATAGCTTTGGCTATACTTCTCCTTTAAAGGTGGTGCTAATTTTAATAAAACAGTTATGCGTTAAGTATGCGTTTTTGCCTTTGACCTGAGTGCTTGAACAGAAGCACATCAAACAAAAATACAAGCAGACATAATATTGTAAAATGCATTAACATTACTTTCACACTTTTTCTTGCCCTTATTTTGAATGTGAAAGTCTAGTTTTGTAGTGTAAAGAAGCACCATTTCAGAAGTAAGAAATACTATTTGAGTTTTTTTTTTTACAAACAGTACAGATCCCACAAGCATTCAATGACAATATGGATTATATTGCAGTTACCAGTGTTTTAACAACACAGATTTCTAAATGCTCCCTCTTGTGGTCATCTGTATATTAGGAAATATAATCAAAGTGGATCTCCTGGCAACCAGCTAAATTAATTTTTATTTATTTTTTCTACCAAAGGATTTGCAGTTTTGTTCAGTGATCCTTGTGGTTTTTACATGTCTTCCACCCTGCACAGCCTGTATTGTCATTCCACTATTCCATGAAAGTGCATCTGGCACTTACAGTATTTATTCTGTAGCTGCACTTTTGCTTAGGCAGCTTTTTCTGTTTCTAGACCCTGATTACTGAGGAAATCATCTCTGCAATCATTTGATTAGAAGCAAGAGTGGGTAGGGTTTGCCTATCAAACTTCTGGTCGGCTTATGCAGCCTTTTTCAATCAGGGTTCCTTCAAAGGTTGCCCAGGTTTTGTTGAGCGATAAGCAATTTCTGACTCTCATATTAGAAGCCACAATTGCCAAATATCTTTTTCGCTGTCTGTAAGGGGGGAAATCTTCCCACTGACCAACACTTTAGGGACAGTGTTCCCACTAACCAGTACCGCAAAGAGCATTCCCACCAGGGTAAGGAGCATTCTTCTTACTGATTACAAATGTAAGGTGCAGTCTTGCCACTGACCACCAATGTAAGGAGCATTTTTCCACTGACCACCAATGTAAGGAGCATTTTTCCACTGACCACCAATGTAAGGAGCATTTTTCCACTGACCACTAATGTAATGGGGCTTTTCTCCCACTGACTACCAGTGTAGGAGGGCCCTTTTCCCACTGCCAACCATTGTCAATAGTCTTTTTCCTACTGTCCACCAATCCAACGACTCATACACACAGGACATCAAAAACACCAATTTAAAGGACATATTTTTTTTTTTTGCCTCTAAATGCCCCTCTATGTTAGCCTATGTGCCCTTGCACACATAGATGTTTAGAGGAATAAAAAATACCCAGAGCCACTGCATTCAGGAGAGGAGTGTTTTGCAGCAAAAAAAAACAAACAACTGATGTGCTTAAATGTGTCTAAATGCACTTAAATGCTTGGCGTGTTTAAACACGCGCTTGAGCATTCATTCATTCTAGTGGCCAGAATAAATTAATATTCTGGCCAATGGAATGAATGGATGCTCAAGCACTTGCCATGCCTAAATGCGTTAGCGTTAGCAAAACCTGGCTTCAGGTAGGCTTTTAATGCTGCTTTTCCCTCCCAGGAGCCTAGGCTTCCATGGGAGCTAAACATATGTCCTCTGTGCATGAGGCCTAAGAGGCACTTCACTGACCACCAATAGAGAGTACAATACAATTTTTACTGTTGCTGTTATGATTATTATTATTATCTGTTATTAAAAATATTTTGTAATATATACCAGCCCAGATTGTCAAAATATTCTTTCATTTATTGGTATATCTACAATTTACTGTCCACACAAAAGTACTATGATGTGTAGATATCAGATTAGATTAGCAGCATATCTAGATTAGATATTAGATTAGATTACCAGGGATTGCCTCAGACCTGAAAAGTATCTTAAAGGTCCCTCCATTTTAAAAAAAGTTTGAGAAAGCCTGGGCCATTGTGTGTCTAGAAGAATTAAATATGCCTAGACAATATGACATGTGAGGAAGCTCTCTGTTGCTTCTAATCAAACTCTAAACTTGAGCGCATTTTTTTCCTGTTTGTTTTGTCACATTAGGGCCCTTGCACATGGACGTCATAATTTACTGATGTTATATTCAGAGATTCTGGATATAAATGTTGTGTAAAGTCTGGGGCTGATTTGCTAAAACTGGAGAGTGCAACATCTGGTGCAGCTCTGCATAGAGACCAATCAGCTTCTAGGTTTCATTGTCAAAGCCTGATTGAACAAGCAGAAGTTAGAAGCTGATTGGCTATCATGCACAGCTGCACCAGATTTTGCACTTTCCAGTTTTAGTAGAGCAACCCCCTTGTGTAAATAAGTGCGTGCCTATACACAAGCAAAATCCTCTTCTAGCTCCCAGAGTGTTCTGTTTTGCATATTTTATAATATTATTCAAATCCATATAATCTTGGTGCCTTTTTCCTTGCATGTTGCATGAAAGGGGAGGAAGCCAAATGTTGCAAAGATGAAAAAAATATATGAGCAAAAAAGCTCAATCACTTAACCTCCCTGGCGGTATGATTCTGTCTGGAATTAAGTACCAAAAGCGGTACAATTATTTTGCATGGAAATTTGGTGTTATGTATTGTAGGCCTGCAATTCTTAGTAATTACTTACTTAAACCTGACCAAACAAGAGTCTAGTAGATCATAAATTTTAATATAATAAATAACTATAAATAATTATAACAAATAGTAATGTAATTATAATAAAAATTATTCAATAATGTAATTGTAGCGGGGTCTTTAAATTTAGTTGGGGTACACCTGGGGGTAGTGTGACCCAGGTGTGTAATTGTGAAAGGTTCTGGACCCCTTTTGTAATTCGTGGAGGATTGGGTGGTGTATTATTCTCCTTGGCCTGTGGGTGGCGGGGTACCTACAGGCTCAAGGTAGAATCACTGCCGCAGTGCTACCCTTTTTGTCCCTTTCCGGAGATGGTACGGCTGGGGCGGGAAACCCGACGTGGTGTTGAAGGGAGGAGATAAAAGGGGGAGACGCCCTCGCCACAAGGTCTTCGAGGTTTTTCTCTTCACGCACCCAGGCACCTTAGGCCTGGGTGCGGGCGGTTCAAGGTTCCGGCCCAGGCGCCCTAGGCCTGACCGGAATGAAGTTGGGGTCCATCCCAGGCACCTTCAGCTTGGGGTGAGGTACTATATCGTAGGCCTGGGGCCCAGTAACTTCGACTGGGTCCCGCGAGGGCGAAGTGATCCGAGGGTGCCGCCTTGCGAGGGGACCCGCATCTGAGGTGAGGAGGCCGGGGAGGTCACCCGTCCGGAGATTCCGGAGCAGCATCAACCCGGTGACGGATGGGCCTCCGGTAACTCCCTTAGAGAGACATCTTCCCCTGATAGGGGCCGCAACGCAGCGAAGGTACTCCCATCTATGTTCTATGGAGTTGCTGGTAGAGACTCACAAGTTCTATGTTCTGTGCTAAGCAAAGTTGCTATAACCCCTGGTGAAACCACAGGGGTTTAGATTGAAATCAGGATAGTGCCTTGACCTGCTCATCCCACCGTTTGTGTTATGTTATGGGTCGCAACCAGTCGGCTGTGAAAGGACTGTTTGTTGTGGAAGTATAATAAACAAGTGTTGGACCCTGCATCGGTGTATGGACTCTGGTTAATGGGAGCAAGGGAGGTTTCAGCATAGCAGGACTGAGCTTCATAACTAACACACATTGGCCCGAGGAATGTACTGATACTGGCCTTCACCTCACCCACAGCTATGAGGAGGACATGGGCCGTAGCACATCTCACCCTGTCATGTGACATACCCCTAGCAAAAGGAGATGGGGTGAGGCCACTACATAATCAAATCAAAAACACTGAAATTTGCTCAATTGCAGAATTGTCGCTGTCATTAGATTTAGTGTTTGATAACGAATTTCCCCACAAATCGCTATCGCTCAATTCTGCAAGTGATTCTAATTTATTATCGCTGTTTTTTAGCTGGTCTAAAACCACTTTTGACATAAAGGGACACTTTTTAGTTGCTATGGACAATCTCCAGTTTCCAGGCAGAAAGAACAGTTTTTATAATATAAAACTGGATGCAGGACACTGGACAGACCACTAGGGACAAAGGGGATGTGTAATTTTTTGATACAGTACTGTAATCTGTAAGATTACAGTATACTGTATGTGTATTGTGTTTTTCAACTTTTTGAATTTGGCGCCTGAACTCCGCCCCCGTGCGCCGCAACGTCGCAGGGATCGGAGCTTGGCACTCGGTTGTGTGGATCGAGCGAGGAGACAGCTCGCACACACTGCGGGAGGAGATCGCAGGATCCAGTGAACAAGGTAAGTAACTTCCCTGTATCCTGCAATGCAATCCCGAGTCTGGCTCGGGGTTACTGCTCTTAGCATGAAAAACTCACCCCGAGCCTGACTCAGGATTACCGCCAGGGAGGTTAAGAAAAACAAAATCAGGGATCCAAGAAAAACCAGCTGGGTTGGCGTTCACAAAAATGAGTAAACGCCTTGGGTGTCCATATGATGCATCTAGTCCGTAGCTAATCCACAATATATATATATATATATATATATATCCACAAAATGTGGAGTAAGGATTCCAAAACATAAAAATGGGAATCCAATTTAACCACTTAAGCCCCAGACCAATACGCAACATAAAGACCAGGCCCCTTTTTGCGATTCGGCACTGCGTCGCTTTAACTGACAATTGCGCGGTCATGCGACGTGGCTCCCAAACAAAATTGAAGTCCTTTTTTTCCCACAAATAGAGCTTTCTTTTGGTGGTATTTGATCACCTCTGCGGTTTTTATTTTTTGCGCTATAAACAGAAATAGAGCGACAATTTGGAAAAAAATGCAATATTTTTTACTTTTTGCTATAATAAATATCCCCCAAAAATATATAAAAAAAACTTTTTTTTCCTCAGTTTAGGCTGATACGTATTCTTCTACATATTTTTGGTAAAAAAAATCGCAATCGGCGTTTATTGATTGGTTTGCGCAAAAGTTATAGCGTTTACAAAATAGGGGGTCGTTTTATGGCATTTTTATTAATTTTTTTTACTAGTAATGGTGGCGATCAGCGGACACATCGGACACTTTTGGGACCATTGTCATTTTACAGCGATCAGTGCAATAAAAATGCACTGGTTACTGTAAAAATTACACTGGCAGTGAAGGGGTTAACCACTAGGGGCGCTGGAGGGGTTAAGTGTGCCTAGGGGAGTGATTACTACTGTGTGGGGGCGTGGCTACGAGTGACACGTGACTGATCTCCGCTCTTACACAGAGCGGAGATCGGTGACATTGTCAGTAGGGGAGCGGGGAGATGTTGTGTTTACACTAACATCTCCCCGCTACGAGCCTCCGTGAGACGATCGCGGGGATCCCCACGGCGATCGAGTCCGCGGGACCCGCAGTCCGACTCACGGGGAAGGCAGGGGGGGCGCGAGCGTGCCGGCGGCGGCAGCGCGCGACCCCCACGTTGGGCAGTTAAAGGGGACGTACAGGTACGTGATTGTGCCTGTACGAGCCATTCTGCTGACGTATATATACAGTGCATGGTCGTTAAGTGGTTAAGGAACAAATTTGATAGATAAACTTGGTTGTTACTATTGATACGGTACCATAAATGGTCAGACATACAAAATGTTTACAGCAATTTCAGTCCAAATACAAATGAAGTTGTAAAACCTCACTTTAACAATTGAAAAATAAACAAAAATACTAATAAATGCAGAGGAACATTAAATTCCTCAATATACAATGGCTGAATCCCTACAGAAAAGGCTTAAAGCTCAAAGACTCATTCAGGCCTGGATGCACAGTAGCAGATAAGTTGTGTATCCATTTTGATTCACGTTGGAGAAGTATTTTGTCTATATCCCCACCCCTACTGAAATCTGGTATGTTCTAGTGCAAAGAATTGCATTTTCGAGGCATCAAAGGCATGGTAGAGCCCCATGTGCCTGCTAATTGGGGTTTCCATCTTTTTTTTATTCAACAACATGACATGATCTCTTATTCTGTGGAAAAAGGGTCTTTTGGTTTTACCCACATAAAATGCGTTGCATACACACTTCATGTAGTAGACCACACCCACCGTTTTGCAGTCAGCGAAAAAATTTGGTTTGTAAACTTGCCCATTAGGAAGAGTCACCTCTGCAGTATTAGCAAGTAGATAACAGAAGTCACATCTTCCACAGACGTAGGTTCCTTTATGTAAGGGGGAAACAGACACTGACCACCAAGGGGGACTCAGACACTGACAACCAAGGGGGCGGAGGGGCAGAGACACTGACCTCATTGGGGAGGGGGGCCTAGACACTGACCACAAAGGGGAATTCAGACACTGACCACCAAACGGGGGGGCATGGACACTGACCAGCAAGAGGGGGGCACAGACACTGACCAGCAAGGGGGGGGGAAAGACACTGACTAGCACAGCCTCCTCCTCTGGAAGCAGCTCCCACACCCACAGATAAGAAGAACAGCAGTGCGCAGTCTGAGTGTAGTATTTTCTTTTACAAAATAATTTTATTGCAAAGAAATTCAACAAATTAGTTCAACAATGAGATAGTTACATCAAACATAGCATAAAGGAGAAATCCTGACAGAGCGACGCAAAAAGAATGTTACATAATTCCCTAATGCAGTATAACATATTGACTGAAGTCTTTAAGTCCTTGATGAAGAAAGCTTAATACTCCAGACTAGTGCATGGTGGACTAAAACCTAACACCCAAACTTGTTAGTGGAGAATACAAAAGAGTTCAACTGGTAGGGAGTGGATGTCTTTGTAGATAAGTATACGAATGAAAAGATGTGATCACTGTAACCATCCTCACCAAACCCACGCCCGGCTTGAGTGTAGTATTTTAACAGATTTATTGTGGTGAGAAGACAAACTCACATTGGGACAGTTAAAATTGGCTCATCACATAGTAAGGGCTTCCAATGGACAGTATGACAACAACAGGGAACCTTAGACCAATAGAAGTACTGGGTGGATGGAAAAACCTGCAGGACCAAGAGAACACACCCGGAAGGGGAGGGGGGGGGGGGCACCAAACTAAGTGCAGCATTAATAGTACTAATAAATACTTGTAAATTAGTAATTCACATGGGAAGAAGAGTTGGCACTTTTTATTTGTAATCTGGTAGCCTCTTCCTATAACTTGCAGCCTGGAAAGTCTGGACATCAGGCTGGATGACAGCTTAGATGAGGAAGTTTAAAACAACAAAATGGCAGAGAGCTTCTAGTGCAGTGGTTCTCAACTCCTGTCCTCAGGACCCACTAACAGGCCAGATTTTAAGTATTACCTTGGGGAGATGCAGACTAGAATACTGCAATCCCTGAGCAGCAAATTATATCACCTGTGATGCATTTCAGTTATCTTGCAAACCTGGCCTGTTAGTGGGTCCTGAGGACTGGAGTTGAGAACCACTGTTCTAGTGGGATGCAGAGCAGACCGGAAGTGATGTCATCTGGATGGCGGCCGCCCAAGCCTCTTTCTTAGGCTTGAGAGAAAGAGGCTTGGTGCCCCCCCAGTGTGTTCTCCTGGTCCTGCAGGTGTATACATCCAAGTTTTGTATCTTGGGAAAGCTTAGAGAGAGGAAACATGGCCAATCAGCCATTTTTATAATACAAAAGCACACCTAAGAATACCCACATTGACATCCCTCATTCTGAGTCCTCTGCCCCTGAAGAGTCCTTTTTCCAATCCGCATTCTTCATAGGATTTTTCCACAATCACGGACATCCTCCAGCGGATAGCGCCATCATACTGCAGGCAAGCTCTCTGACACAGGTCATCATCAGGCCAGAGTCTTCCCTTTCATCTCACAGTGGTGGACAACTCAGCAGGTGTTATTGTCTTCAGCCACTCAGAACTTCTCAAGGGCGTTTTGATGCAAATACAACCTCTGTCTGCCTCTGTCTGCTGTCTTTTGGGGAGATTTACCCTCACTTTCTGACCTATCTGGCCCTTCATCAGAACAGAAAGCAAGGATAAATTACAATAGGATCACAAACAGCGACAAAAAGCTGACAGAGGTTCTAACCCTGTACAACTAAAGGCTCCATGCACACTAGCGTATTTTATAAACTCAAAAAATGCTAGACAAAACGCTGGATGAAAAATGCTGATTTAGTAGCTTTTAGAAACTTTTATTAGTGTTTAGCAGCATTATAGTGTTATTAGCATTTTTACAGCACATGAAGAAAACAAAACACTTGGAAACAAAGCTGTTAAGAGCATTTTAGTAACATTTAGTGATTTTTTTATGCTGGAAAAAAACGCTCCAAAAAACTACAAAAACATTTTTTTTTCTGCTCCCAGATGCTGAAGCTCAAAAAATGCTAATAGGCTAAAGCAGTGTGCATGGACACATAGGATAACACTATTTATCTTCTAAGTGCAGAAAAAATGCTAATAACAGCTTCTAGGAGTTTAAAAAAAACACTAGTATGCATGGAGCCAAAAATCTTGTCTGTGCTCACATTGGAATCATCTCCCTTCATTCTTGTCCCTTTTGATATCAGTCACCAGCATGAGAAGTTAAAATTCTCTGAGGTTTCTAACCTTTCCTTGGTAATTTTGTCTGGAAGGCTTGCTATACACATGGGGTTGGTTTGGATACGAAGTTTATCTAATGGTGCATGGCTTGACTCCATTAACATGACAAAATAATGAGATAGCAGAGAATAAACTCGAAACATTAAAAAGTCCTATAGCAAGCACCATCCCATCTAAGATGATATACAACTTTTGAGGGCCTTCTGGAGTAGGGTAAACCAGTGTTCATATAATACATTTCTTCCTTACTACAGTAGGTGCCGCCAATATTGTATTTCTATCGCGCTCCCATCGCCGAGATTCTCGGCGTCAGGAGTGCCGAGATCTCGGCAGCAGGGTGGCGACACGTGTCGCGCTCGCTGCAATAGCGAGGAGACGCGACACTGTATTGAGCGGGGATCCGACGCGGATTCCCGCCAATACCAGGCACTGCGTTTGGTATGAATCCTGAGCGGGAACTCCACGCCAATTTTTAAAGAAAAAAACGGCGTGGGTTCCCCCTCCAGGAGCATACCAGGCCCTTGGGTCTGGTCTAGATTTGAAGGGGAACCCTACGCCGAAAAAACGGCGTGGGGGTCCCCTCAAGATCCAAACCAGACCCTTATCCGAGCACGCAACCTGGCAGGCCACAGGGGAAGAGGGGGGGACGAGAGCGGCCCCCCCTCCCTCCTGAACCGTACCAGGCCACATGCCCTCAACATGGGGGGTTTGGTGCTCTAGGCAGGGGGGCGACCTGCGGCCCCCCCACCCCAGAGCACCCTGCCCCCATGTTGATGAGGACAGGGCCTCTTCCCGACAACCCTGGCCGTTGGTTATCGGGGTCTGCGGGCGGGGGGGCTTATCGGAATCCGGGAGCCCCCCACCCTATGTGAATGTGTATGGGGTACATCGTACCCCTACCCATTCACCTGGTGGAAAAAAAATGGTAATAAAAACACAACACAGTTTTTAAAAGTATTTTATTGCACCGCTCCGGAGGTCTTCTTCCGACTTCGGGGGTCTCCGGTGTCGTCGCCGCGCTCTCCGGTTCTTTCTTCTGCCGGGCCACCGCTAACTTCTTTTTAGCTCTTTTGCTAGCGGAGGCCCGGTCTTCTCCGTCGCCTTCTTCTTCTCCCGCTCTCCGGTTCTTCTCCCGCTCTCCGGTTCTTTCTTCTGCCGGGCCTCCGCTAACTTCTTTTTAGCTCTTTTGCTAGCGGAGGCCCTGTCTTCTCCGTCGTCTCGTCCGGCTCTCCGTTGTCCTTCTGCCGGCCCCTCCACTAACTTCTTGGTAGCTCTTTTGCTAGTGGAGGAGCCGGTCTTCCCGTTGTCGCCGTCGGCATCTTCTTCCCTCTTCTCCTCCTCGATGTTGACTCGTCGCTTCCTCTCGCAGTAATGATAAATCTTCGGTCCGCAGAGATTAATATAGGCTTCTCATGACGTCACAGTCACATGGTCCCACGAGCATGTGACTGTGACGTCATGGGACCATGTGACTGTGACGTCATGAGAAGCCTATATTAATCTCTGCGGACCGAAGATTTATCATTACTGCGAGAGGAAGCGACAAGTCAACATCGAGGAGGAGGAGAAGAGGGAAGAAGACGCCGACGGCGACGACGGGAAGACCGGCTCCTCCACTAGCAAAAGAGCTACCAAGAAGTTAGTGGAGGGGCCGGCAGAAGGACAACGGAGAGCCGGACGTGACGACGGAGAAGACCGGGCCTCCGCTAGCAAAAGAGCTAAAAAGAAGTTAGCGGAGGCCCGGCGGAAGAAAGAACCGGAGAGCGGGAGAAGAACCGGAGAGCAGGAGAAGAAGAAGGCGACGGAGAAGACCGGGCCTCCGCTAGCAAAAGAGCTAAAAAGAAGTTAGCGGTGGCCCGGCAGAAGAAAGAACCGGAGAGCGCGGCGACAACACCGGAGACCCCCGAAGTCGGAAGAAGACCTCCGGAGCGGTGCAATAAAATACTTTTAAAAACTGTGTTGTGTTTTTATTACCATTTTTTTTCCACCAGGTGAATGGGTAGGGGTACGATGTACCCCATACTCATTCACATAGGGTGGGGGGGCCGGTATCTGGGGGCCCCCTTATTAAAGGGGGCTCCCAGATTCCGATAAGCCCCCCGCCCGCAGACCCCGACAACCAACGGCCAGGGTTGTCGGGAAGAGGCCCTGTCCTCATCAACATGGGGGCAGGGTGCTCTGGGGTGGGGGGGCCGCAGGTCGCCCCCCTGCCCCAGAGCACCAAACCCCCCATGTTGAGGGCATGTGGCCTGGTACGGTTCAGGAGGGAGGGGGGGCCGCTCTCGTCCCCCCCCTCTTCCCCTGCGGCCTGCCAGGTTGCGTGCTCGGATAAGGGTCTGGTTTGGATCTTGAGGGGACCCCCACGCCGTTTTTTCGGCGTAGGGTTCCCCTTCAAATCCAGACCAGATCCAAGGGCCTGGTATGCTCCTGAAGGGGGAACCCACGCCGTTTTTTTCTTTAAAAATTGGCGTGGAGTTCCCGCTCAGGATTCATACCAAACGCAGTGCATGGTATTGGCGGGAATCCGCGTCGGATCCCCGCCTATCAGCAATGCGTGTCGTTCATCGTGAAAGGAACATTTTTTTCCTTTCCCGATGACGAGACAGCTCGGCGCTGGCTCTCGCGACGGAGCTCATAGGGTGTCAATATCGCCGCTATAAGCGGCGAGATTGACACAATATCGGCGGCACCTACTGTATTTTATTTTGGCTGTACTTAGGCTTTAACTGGTTATAACTAGGCGTGCAACATAATCAATGTAATCCATGATTTTCATATCGTAATTGGTATTTCAGCCTATCGTTCATCCATATATTGCTAAAATGTTCAAAGCCAGTTGGAATCAATAAATACCCTGGTCCATAAGCTTCAAAGAACAAAGCAGACCTATCAGAAAGTTGACATGCCTTTATGAATAAATGAATGTCCATGTCACAATGAAGTAAACTATATAATAAAAAAATAAAAAAAACTTACTCTTCAGTGTTAAAAAGCAGACCTTGAACCACAGCCAAGTGATTGTGCCTAGGCACAGACTATTAGACTTGTGCACAACGGAAAAATTTGTTTCGTTTCGGTTTGTTTCTTGTGCACAACAGAAAAATTTGTTTAGTTTCGGTTCGTTTCTTTTCGGTCCTGTTGATTCGTAATCGTTCGTAATTTTACTAGACGGGATTTTTCGTGTTCGGACTAATTCGTATTTTCGCAAGCGACATTTTTCGTTGAATCGGAATGATTCGTATTAATGTAGCCTTATTTTTAGTTGATTTATAATTCGTACTTTCGGTAGAGTACATTGTTTTTCGTTGATTCTTGGACACATATATAGTGCTGTCGTACGTGTTGTACGTCACCGCGCTTTGCTCGAGCATTTTTTTTCACGATAGTGTGTAGGCAAGGCAGGCTTGAGAAGAATCACGTCGAGAAAAACGCCGTTTTTTTCAAGGACATTAAAAGCGGTCGTGTGTACGCGGCATTATTGTGCTTCAAATGGATTCGTACATTCGTAACTTTTTTCATAACGAATTATGCCAAAGACATTCGGGCATTCGCTATTTGCGATATAATTTATTTCGGATTCGGTTTTATTCGTAATTGCTTTGTTCGGAAATTCGAATGCTTCCGAATGTCCGAAAGTTGCTAAATTCGGACGAATTTTGATTTGTTACGAAATGAATTGCACAAGCCTACAGACTATCAAGGACTGCCTGAATGAGTGCAGCATGGGATAAATATGTAATTCATTTGCTTCAATTCAGACTCACTTTTGATTGATCTATTAATACAATACCTTATATACACATCTGCACTTCCAAAGAAGAGAATTGTCAGTTCTTGGAGTCACACTGTACTCTCTCCACCCTGTTTCTTGAATCAAAACACATAATAGGGGATGGTAAAGGAACCGACAGCTGGATGACATTCCTTATAATGTAGAAATGTGCTGTTATATAAGAACTTGGTCTTTAAAGTTGAGACTTCGAGTGATAACAAAGCCCTTAGACTTAGAGGAATATCTCTTTTCATAATCATGAGCTTCTACCTTGAATATCCTATCCAAAATATAGTTTTACGTTTTATCGCATTGCTCTTGTATAAAGAAGTAATTGCTAATAATCGTGTCAGTAGAAATATATACACAGTGTCTAGATTTAGTCCATTTGTACTGTCATTTTGATGCTGGTGTCCTGTGTATCAGTGACAGGGTTAATAGGCTAGTCGTGATCGCGTTTTGTGAGATTCCTGCAGCAGAGCTATGGGTGAGTGAATGACAGTGAGCTGCCTTGTCATTAAGTAACAAGTCAAAAGAAGACAAAAAAATTGCTCTGTCACCTAATCAGACAGGATTATGTGCAAAGGCTTAACACGCTTTATTACTTCTCTCTGAAACCAGCAGACATTTTTATTGGGTTCAAAATGTATTTTAATGATGGAATCTATTGATTCTGAGAATATAAAAATTAGGTTTCCCAGATGGGTTCTGCATGCAGTATCCAAGGTAATTCTACTTATCTAAGGAACCTAATTACTTTGATGGTTTTCAAGCGGTATTAATAACTGTGCAGAAAGTTCAACTAAATGTATGACCTGGGTGGCTGTATTAGTCTAGTGTTGAAGGCTAAATATATCTTATATAAAATGATTGAACTCCTTAGCCCATTTAAATTAAATTTTTCGTTATCTGATCCAATGGTGGAGACCTTCAGATTCTTTGTAGACTTTATTGTGCCTTATAGGTTCAGATGCACAAGGTATTGATTGGTGGATTTTGTAGTCCAAAGATAGCTTGGAAAATAATACATACTGCATAAAACAGCATATTCAGAATTTTTAATTAAAGTCTTGACAAAGGTTTTTCTTTTTTTGGACAGAGTGGTAAAAGAATTAAGCCTCAGTTCATTTTTAGGCATCTATGTCCCTATTGGGGAAGATTTCCCCTCATTCTTACTCAAGGCGACCACACAAAAAGGGGAATCTCTAAAGTGAATCAAACTCTACGTTTTCTTCCTAGTGAGTTACTGATTTTAACCAACATGCAGGATAGTAGCAAAATTGAAAAACAAGGCCACACTTAGGCCACAGCCCTCTGACATGTTTCGCCCCCTTCTAGGACTCAAAGTGATACTAAACCTTCGATTTCCTTTTTATAAAAATAACAAACATGCCTATACTTACCGGCTCTGTGCAATGGTTTTGCACAGAGCAGCCCTGATCCTCTTCTTCTGGGTTCCCCCGTCGGCGCTCCAGGCCCCTCCTCTTTATCAGGTGCCCCCACCGAAAGCCGCTTTTCATGGGGGCACCCGTGCGTGCTCGCTTTCGAGTCCCGCTGCTGCATCCATTGACACAGACAGCGTGACAACCTGTCACAGCTTTTGATTGACAATGGCTCCAGCAGCTATCAATCTGTCCAATGAGGAGAGCGACAGAGGCTGGAGCCGTTGGGCTCGTCCACATCGCTGGATCGGATCGGGCTCAGGTAAGAAAAAGGGGGAGGGGGTCTGGGGGGGAGCTGCACAGAAGGTTTTTTACCTTAATGCTTAGAATGCATTAAGGTGAAAAACCTTGAGGCTTTACAACCACTTTAATCATAGAGGTACCTCTATGATTAAGCCCTAAGAGGGAAGAAACGTGTCAGAGGGGTTTTATCCTCCTTCTTTGATTTTGCTGTACATACCGAGCTAGACAAGCTCCTGAGACCTACACCCTGAGCAGTGGACTTCTGGAAAGGCTGTTTTAGGGGTTTGGTGTGGATATCTTTTAGCATGCAGGTTAGTAGTTTAGTCTTTTTAGTTTAGACTGGCTGAATACAAGTTCTCGGTCAGTGATTTACTAGGTGGTAAAGTCACGATCAGGATGACAGCCCTGGATCCTGAATCTTTCAAAACAGGTCAGTGGTGTCCTAAATCCTAAAGTGATTGTAAACCCTCACCTTATAAAACAACCCATTCAGTTTAAAATAGAAATGAACGTCAAAACATTTATATATAGATATAAAAACATTATAAATACCTTTTTTTGCCTTTTTTATAAGTGATTACATTCCTTCTGTTTCCAGCTGCATAGAAGTTGGGGAGGAGAAACAGGATTACACTAAGCTTCTCAATGAATGGCTGTGCACAGGGGGGAGGGGGGGGCACTGATCATTGGAGGAGAGCAGGCGGAGTTCCCATCACAGCTAGAGAACTGACCACGGTGTGTTCTCCTGTTTAGTGTGGTCAGTTTTTAATAGGAAAGCAGAGGGACTGGCAGGAACACCAGGGATTTAACACAAAGAAAGCAATACAAGGAGAACCAGACACTTTCTCATACAAGTACATGGTACAGCAGGCACATATCAGAAATATGAAAGAGTACATAATCTTTAAGTTTGATTACCGTATTTATCGGCGTATAACACGCACAGGCATATAACACGCACCCTAACTTTAAGAGGGAAGTTTTAGGGAAAAAAACTTTCCACAACCCCCTGCGAATAACACGCAGGCACAGTTGACCCTCTATTTTCAGGGTAAAAAAGTGAGTGTTATACACCAATAAATACAGTATATTGGTTGAAAGAACAGGAATTCTGTGATAGTTTTTCTTTAGTGAAAATGCCAGATATGAGCAGAAGTGTTCTGAATGTGATAACTGGCAGATTAATCTGTCAGCCATGAGAGCTATTACATAACAAAACCTACTCACCGTAATAAATCCCTACAGTGGGGAAACCTGTCTTGTGCCAAGATGCCAACTCAAACAAAGCACTAGTACTTTGAAATCCTTCATTAAATCCATCTAAACAAGTTGCAGCAATGAAATGAAATTCTATACTACTATTACAGTATGTAAAGAAAAAGGTCTACGGAGATGACCTTTCCTAAAGTTTAGGAAAGACAAAATCTGCATGGAAAAGGTCCCCATAAGAATGAATACAAATCCTGCTGTAATCACAAAGTAAAAAATGCTCAGGTCTGTATGTGGTAGTGAGAATATCTCTCCTCCGCAGAGAGTGCTTATCAGCTGCAGTATTCTGGTCCCAGCGGCCTGCGCTCTTCATCCACTTATGATGAACGCAGTCTGACAGCTAGCTTTTTTTTTCTCCATCTTTTTACAGTAGTACCATGGCTACTGTTTCTCAGGCCCTTCGACATCAGGATATCACTATTTTCAGGATCCTACCTGGCCCAGGTATAAGCTATGTCAATCTTTCCTTGCTAATTGAGTAAAATATTGTTTTATATTAAAATAAATGAAGTAATCTTATAGGTATTTTTTTATTGTTTTTAACATTTTCCTTTCTACATATAGCTTACAAATATTTATATGTATAGAACATTCGTGTTGCACAATGTTTTTACCATGCCTATCATTTCACTGAAAGTCTATCAAACAGGACTTGTCTGACTAGGAAGAATACAGTCAGCAGGCTCTATTAATGAATCAACTCCAATGCTCCCGGTTGTCAGACGCCATTGGGGGGATTTACTAAAACCCGGAGAGTGCAAAATCTGGTGCTGCTGTGCATGGTGGCCAATCAGCTTCTAACTTTAGCTTGTTTACTTAAATCGTTTGTTACCCCAACACTTCATATTCCTGAAATGTGCCCGATGTACTTGTATGAGAAAGTCTCCTGTTCTCTTTGTGTTGCTTCCTTTATGTGAAATAAATAATAACTGGTGTTCCTGCTAGTCCCCTTGCTTTCCTATTAAAAACCGACCACACTAAACAGCACAGCACACCATGGTCAGTTCTCTAGCTATGCTGAGAACTCAGTGTGCGCTCCCCCAATGATTAGACTTGTCCTGACACATCCCCACTGCACAGCCATTCACTGGGAAGCTCAGTGCACTGCTGCTTCTCCTCCCCCAGCTCTTATGCAGCTGAGAACAGAGGGAATGTGATCAGTTATAAAAAAAGGGAAGAAAGGTATTTATAATGTTTTTTATTATCTTTACAAAAATGTTTTGACTTTCATTTCTATTTTAAACTGAATGGGTTGTTTTACAAGGTTATCTTTACAATCACCAGTAGCGTTAGCTGTAGAAAGCTGTTGCTGTAGAATGAGTTTTGCAGCGTTTTTGCAGAAGCAATTTTCTGTGTTTTAATGTATTTTAGCAAAACTGTACTCCCACAAAAGCTTATGGCTCCTAATCTCAGATGCACACCGAATAGCCATGTTTTTTTAGTGTTTTTTTAGCGTTTTTCAGCATTTTCTCTCTTAAAGGATAAGTCCAGCCTCAGCTTGTTTGGCTGGGCTTCTCCTATGGGTCACAGAAGTGCAATTCGTTTTGCACTCCTGTGACGCACTTTCAGCAGAGAGTGGTCTGAAGTCTGCTCTCTGCTGACGTCACTGGAATCAGTCCAGGCACCGCGTCATCACGACAATGAAGTCTGGATCCGCCAGATGCCTTGACTGATGCCTGTCTCAGCCTCTCAGGGAGCCGCAGAGACAGCTGATACTGCTCCTCCACAGCTCAGCGCTCCAGTGAGCGTGGAGCAGAGAGGAGAGCTGCTAATTGACAGTCAGCAGCTCTCTGCTCGGGGAGCTGAGAGAACCGAGCCATCGACAATGTTCTATGGCTCGGTTCAGTGCAGAGATGCCGGGGGACAGATGCAGCATCGGTCCCATGCTGCATCCATTAGATAAGTATAAAAGGGGGGAAATTCTCTTTTAAAACCCACTAGTTCTGGGGTTTCAAGCACCAGAATGTGTGTGTACCCGTTTTAGTAAATCTCCCCCACTGAGTCACTAAAGACTTTGATTGCACAGATAAGGAGTTCTGACTTTGCTTCAACGTCACTTGCTACCTGCTTGTTGGTGGTTAGTGGCTCAGGAAGGATTAAAGCTAGAGATAGCCAGGAAAACAGAATTTTCAAAAGTAAGTAAGTAATTTCAGTCTAAATGTTTCTTTAGCTACAGGTTTCCTTTAATTAGCGCTTGACTGGACAATCCAGAGGTGACGTTTGTTGACCCCATGTCTTGTGGTTTGGCACAACACTGGAAAACCATTGTTTGTGTTTTGAGTGGGTTTGGCAAGAATGTGCGGCAGAGATTGGCTTACTCTGTGTTTGAAGAAAAGGATTGATTGTCTGCTTCTTGAGCTGAGGCTACTGAATATTCAGACCTTCCCATTAAGAACGTTCCAACCATAGAGTGTTGAATTAATAGTAGAAGATGGTGCAGTATTTGCAAAGCCATGAAACATGTAAGAAGCAGCTCATTATTTTGGGAGAAGAATATGGTCTGTAAAGTAACCTCTTGTGTTTATTCATAAGGATTTTTTTAATAAAGGCTGCAACTTCGCTGGATATAGAGATATTAAATTAGAGTAATAAGAAGCTCTACAAGAAATGAAAGACTCCAAAAGTGAATAGTGCATAGTGTATTTTGTTTAATTATTGACTTTACTTACGTTGATCTATATGTAGAAAACCTGAACGTTAGGACAATGCTAGTGTTGCCAAGAACAAAAAATAGTAGCTTTGAGCAACATACTCTGCTTTTTATCTTTTCAACTTTTTGTGTATCGGTTTCAGTATTTTTTTGTTCCCTCCTGTTGGTTTTATTATCAGTTTTGCATTGAACTTCTCATAATGCACACTTTGACCAGTTAGGTGTTCGCCTGCTCTCTGCTCTTATGTCTGGCAGTGGCACATACTGTATGTATAGCTCCTAACTGTCCCTGATTTGGAGGAAAGTCCCTTTGTCTCTGTTTCCTCCTCATTTGCCCTTCATTTTGGTCTGATCTATATAGTTACATATAAAATGCACATCTGTCAAAAAGTGTTTCCCAGTGCTAAACCTTTCATCCAATTTCTAAATTGCTGCATTTGTAAATGGCAAAAGCCAATATATAGGAATAGTAGTGGTAAAAATGCACTTATGACTTTCATCTTTTTTTTTTTTGGAATAATTCTCTTTTAACCTCCCTGGTGGTATTCCCGAGTCAGGCTCGGGGTGGAATTTCAGTACCTTAAGCGGTGACCGCGAGCCAGACTCGGGCTGCATCGTAGGATACAGGGAGAGTTACTTACCTTGTCCCCTGGATCCTGCGATGTCTCCCCGCTGTGTGTGCGAGCTGTCTCCTCGCTCGATTCACACACAGTGCCGCCGAGCTCTGTTCCCTGCGACGTTGCGGCGCACGGGGGCGGAGATCGGTGCCAAATTCAAAAAAGTAAAAACACAATACACATACAGTACACTGTAATCTTACAGATTACAGTACTGTATAAAAAAATTACACATCCCCTTTGTCCCTAGTGGTCTGTCCAGTGCCCTGCTTTTATATTATAAATACATTTTTTTCTGCCTGGAATTTGGAGATTGTCCAAAGCAACCAACGTCAAAAGTGGTTTTTAGACCAGCTAGAAAACAGCGATAATAAATTAGAATCACTTGCAGAATTGAGTGATAGCGATTTGTGGGGAAATTCGTCATCAATTACTAAATCTAATGACAGCGACAATTCTGCAACTGAGCAAATTTCAGTGTTTTTGATTTGATTACATTATTGAATAATTGTTATTATTTTTATATTATTATTTGTTATAATTATTTATAGTTATTTATTATATTATAATTTATGATTTTGTGTTTCAAACTTTATCATACCCGGGATGTCTACTAGACTCTGGTTTGGACAGATTTAAGTGAGTTATTCCTAAGAATTGCAGGCCTACAATATAAAACGCCAAATTTCCATGCAAAATAATTGTACCACTTTCAGCACCTAAAATCAGGCAGAATCATACCGCCAGGGAGGTTAAGAGGGCTTGGCAAGGGATCTCTCCTATGCCTACATACTTTTGCCAATAGTTGTGCCTCGTTCCCATCTCAAAAAGTTGGGAGGTATGCATATGGCTGGTGTTTGTGCACTAATATACACAGCCATGCACAGAACTTATTCTTCAAAGGCTGTCATGCTTATTCTGCAACACAGTTTATATTGTACTTGGTAACTTTAATTCAGAGGTTGAACATATGCAAAACGTATACAGTACATCATGCTTTCCTAGTGACTATCACAAGAATATATTTTTTTTATACATACAAAATACTTATATATATATATATATATATATATATATATATGTGGAAATTTGGAAATTAGATGTCATATATGCACAGTATATTTGCACTTACAAACACACACACACACACATGCAAACCGCGCAAAACATTATATATATATATATATATATATATATATATATATATATACTGTATAGACAGAGATAGAGATCTATATTCAGATATATACTGTATACACATATACTGTAGGTAGATATATTCAGATATATACTGTATACACATATACTGTAGGTAGATATATTCAGATATATACTGTATACACATATACTGTAGGTAGATATATTCAGATATATACTGTATACACATATACTGTAGGTAGATAGATTTCAAGTGGTGCTAGTCTTGAAGATTACTAATTCAGCCTCAAATATTTTCTTTCTAAATCAGTTTGGTTTGTTTTTCAGCTTTGGGTAAATCAGGAAGATGGAGTGGAGGAGGGCCCCAGCGAAGTGCAAAATGGGCATTTGGACCCAAGTTCCGACTGCCTATGTATTGGCAGAACCCTCCAGAACCGGGATCAGATGAGAGCCAATGTCATCAATGAAATCATGAGCACAGAAAGACATTACATCAAACACTTGAAAGATATATGTGAGGTAAGAGAAAAATGAACTATTTCGTCGTATAAGGGTGCTCTATTTGTCAATGAATACCAGACCCTGGAAAGTGCACAGGGAGAGAGAAGAACAGGAGGGGAAGACTACACAGAGACTATGGGAGATTTGGGGTTTACTTGTTATATCCCCTTACATTTCAGGATTAATTGGGCACTCTGTTAAAAGCTAAGTATGGGTGCAGACACTGGAATCATGCAACCTGCAGTGTCTTGAGACTGTTTACTTTAAAGCATGGGGCTATGCTAATTAAATGACCTTGGCCACTAACACAGTACATACAATTCTAAAACACTGTTAAAAAGCAAAATCAGTTTATGGCTAAGTTCACACTAATGCTATCTGTGCGCGTTTCCCACGCTGCATTTAAATCTCACTGCCCTTGTGATCCACTGCGGGTGTCTGTGCCATCTTAACAATACCCCAAATACAGGTCACAAACGCAGTGTGTTTACCAGCACCAGATCGGCCCGGATCACATGGTATAAAAGGACCATGTGATTACTTTGGAGCTGTAGTGTAATAAGTTCCTTCTGGAAGGATGTCTCATCCCTTATTCAAAACACTATAAAAACGAAATATGCCTTAAACTCTGTATTCAACCTTCCAAGCCATGGTATTGAAAACTTCCCCCCACTGGTGAGGAAAGTCGTTATCCATATCCATCGCAGCACGCATTGCCATAACTAAGGAATGGCGCTCCCACATACCTCCAAAAATTGAAGAGGTAATTTTTAGAGTGAATGCTCAATACACAATGGAGAAAATGCTTGCGTATAAGGAAAGAAGAGCTCCAGCTTTCCATAAGCATTGGGAGATCTGGAGAACTTCTCAATATGCCTTCTCACACTTGTGATTCATGATGTATGACTATTTTTTACTGATAGTTACACAAGAAAAACTAGCCATCTAGTGGTAAGACCTAGTATTAGATGTGGGCATATCCGGAGAACCATATATGACAACATGAGCACATGACCACAGCATATTCAACATATGTGTACTACTTTGTATTAAAAGAAAAGTTCATTGTTTGTTTACTGGTTACTAATATTGCACTAAAGAACTTACTACACATCTTATCTCCAGAGACCCTCAACAAGGTCCAAGGCGGGCTACTCCTTAAAAGTCTCATAGAGAGCCTGCTCACAGTGTGTACCCAGTTGGGGTGACAGGCCATACCTCCTGTTGAGGTAATACTCTGTGTCCTTATAAGTAGCTTGAGCAAAGGTGGTAATGTTACTATAGTAAGTTCGATATTTGGTTCCCACTTTGTATTATTATTGTGCTGTAAGTACTGCCTTATATGTTATGTGTACAATGTGGAATTCAATAAAAATCTATTGTTAAAAAAAAGGACCATGTGATCCGGTTGCAGTGCAATTCCAAAATTGAATGGGCTCAAATTGCACTACACTGAATCGCATGTGAATTGAACAGGAATGCGGTGCGGTTCCTGTGTGATTGACATGAGGTTCATAGTGTGAACCAGTGCTTAAAGCGGAGGTGCAGCTTCTTGGGATACACACAGTTCCCAGAAGGCAGTGCGCACCATTCACAAGAAGAGGAAGCGGAAGGAGACCCACCGCGGATGAGAAGAGGCACATTAGAGGCAGATTAGGGGATTTCCGCATAGCAACAGGCATTTCGGGTGAGTATAATTTTTATTTCTTTTTTTCTTTTTTTTTAGGATTTTTATTGTAAAAAAAAATTCTGGGTGGACCTCCGCTTTAAGTAGATGATTAGGGCAGATAGTGAGGCTCAAGGGCAGAATAGATAGATGGGTGTAGATGGGTGGCCATGATAGACAGTAGATAAACTGAGAGATTCAATAAAGTTAATCCAAATCTCACACAGACAACAATTTAACAGCTATTCAGTATCACAGATAAATTCAACACCGCAATATCTGCACTTGAGCCTCACAGGCTAGGCTACCAATTAACAATGACTATCTATGTGCTATGCATGCCAATATGTAGTGATTATTAAAGTGTAAGTAAAGGCAAAAGTTTTTTTTTTTCATTTTGGCTAGGGTAAGGGAAAGTTATAGCCCCTGTCAGATTGGGGGGATTTCTTCTCACTTCCTGTCCTATAGCCAAAACTTAAAGTGAGAGGAAATTCCTCCAAATCAAAGGAATCCAGTATGTCCCCAGAACTAGTGTCCCCATTGGAAGATTTCCCCTCTATAATGCTGCGTACACACGATAGTTTTTAATGTCATTTAAAAAAACGAAGTTTTTTTCGACGTGACTTTTCTTGTTTCCTCTCAAGCCTGTCTTGCATACACACGTTCATTAAAAAAAACGCTCGAGCAAAGCACAGTGACGTAGAACACGTACGACGGCAATATAAAGGGGAAGTTCCATTCGAATATCGCCACACTTCATGTTAGTAAAGTTTGTTGAGCGACGATTTGCGCTTTTCAGCCTCGTGCTTTTCAGTCCGTTACAGCGTGACGAATGTGCTATCTCCATTACGAACGCTAGTTTTACCAGAACAAACGCTCCCGTCTCAAACTTGATTCTGAGCATGCGTGTTTTTTTCCCCTCGTAAAAGCATACACACGACGTTAAAAACGACGTGAAAAAATAGAGCAGGTTCTAATTTTTTTAGGCCATTTTTCACGTCGTTAAAAATGCTCTGGAGCCTACACACGATCGTTTTTAATGCCCAATTTAAAAAATGGCATTTTTAACGACGTGAAAAACGATCGTGTGTACGCGGCATTACAGTTCTGAAGTCAACCCAAAATGTGTGATTTTCTTTTACTTTCACTTCAGCAATAAAAACTGACAGGTGTGCTAATCCCTCTCCACTCTTTCCAAAACTAAAAAAAAGTTTTGCCTTTAGTTACACTTTACTTTGAATCTACAATTTGCTAAATGTTCAATTCACCTGAATATTTTCATGCAGATTTGTGTGATATCTGGAGAATAATGCAGTTCAGCAATTCAGCCAATGATTCACGAAAAACATGGTGATGGACAAATCTGCACACATTTAGAATTAAAAATGTATAGTACTGATTCATAATAGAGTAGGTTCAGCTTTTGTCACCAAAACAGCCCCTTTTACTGCCAAAACAGCCCTAACCCATCGACAAATGGATACAACTAGACCTCTGAAGGTATGCTGTGGTATCTGGCACCAAGCTATCAGTAGCTGATTCTTTAAGTCCTGTAAGTTGTGAGGTGGGACCTTCATTGATCGGACTTGTTTTCAAGCACGTCCTACAATTGCTCGATGGATTGAGATCTGGAGAATTTGGAGGCCAAGTCAACACCTCAAACTCGTGTGTTACTCAAACCATTCTTGAATTATTTTTGCAGTGTGGCAGGGTGCATTATACTGCTGAAAGAGGCCACTGCCATCAGGAAATACAGTTTCTATGAAGGAGCGAATGTGATTAATTAGACCAGGCCACCTTCTGCCATTGCTCTGTGGTTCAGTTCTGATGCTCATGTGCCCATTGTAGGTGCTTTTGGCTGTGGGCATGGGTTAGCATGGGCACCCTGACCAGTCTTCAGCTCCGCAGCCTCATACACAACAAACTGCAGTGCCCATTTTTTCTGCTTTCAACACATCAACTTAATGGACAACATGTGTATTGCTGCCTAATATATTCCACGACTTTTAGATGCCATTGTATGCACAATCAATGTTAATCACTTTACATGTCGGTGATCTTAAAAGATAAATTCACCTTTGGTAACATATTACATGTTATACCCATATTGAGGGTGTGCCATGTAACATGTTAACAAGAAGCACCTGTCTACACCCCTCTGATCCCTCCTTGTGACAGAGGGCGGGGGATCTTTTCCCCTCACCTACAGTCACAATTTAAAAAGAATGTGGCCTCGCAGGGCTCTGCCCACATGGCTGCATCATTCATTCACAGAGTTCCTTGAATGAATGAACTACAACTACCATCTGCCACAGCGGCAGATGGCTTGTAGTTCTCAAAGAACTGCAAGTGTGCTGGGGAGTGCTCTCGTAGTTCATTGATCTTCCCGCTCTCCAGTAACTGTCTGCCAATACGGCAGGTGCAGGCAGACCACTATACTGAAATTCTGAAGGAGTCTAACATTCCGCCCGCGATCTGCTGAACATGGGTGCAATGCTCTGCAAGAAAAAAATAATGAATGCAAGTTTATTTACCTGCAAAAATATGTGCTTTTTTTTTTTTTTTAAAGGTGAAGTTATCCTTTAGGGTTATGGCTGATTGGTGCAAATGTGGCCTTCACAGATCAAGTATACAGAATGTGATTATACATTTGAGGACAAGTAATTATAAAACCAAACAACTAACATAGTAGTCAGTAAATTGTCTGCTGTGACTCAAGCAATTTGTGTTCAATGCAATGGGGTTTATTTACTAAAACTGGAGAGTGCAATATCCGGTGCAGCTCTGCATAGAAACCAATCAACTTCCAAGTTTTGTTTTGTCAAAGCTTTAAGTTGAACTATTCTCACCTTGAATCCAGTGATGCACCGTCCCCAGAACTTCCCACCAGTTGCTGACATTGTCAACCACGCCTTTGCCATTGTCAACCACCCATGCCCCCCCACCCCCCAACTGCAAGTCTGAATGAGACCTTAAAGTGATTATTTCAGCCCAACTGATATTCTATATTTACCCATACTAGCAAGATGTTAGCTTTAGACTAATGTTTGAGTAAAGGGTTAACTGTTTGCATTAAGTCGGTGTTATCCCACGCAAAAGTTCACATTTTTGCAGGGCTTACGTTTTAGTTTTTTTTTTCTTTTGCCAGGTCTCATGTTTTTAGATTATAAAGGTTTGGCCGTCTCTGGTCTCTTTCTGTCTTCTTTTTGAATATATATATATATATATATATATATATATATATATATATATCTTTAGTCCTTTTTTCTTAACCTTTGGGATCACGTCATTCATGACTTAAAATATAATGAGCTCAGCCCTTCTTCGAATAAGTACACTAAATCCCGACAGACTTAAACTGTGAAGCCTTCCTGTTAGGTTGCTTAAAACTGGCCCAGTTTCTGCTGATAAGGCAAATTCAATCAAATTAAAGTGGGATCTTTGATGCTTGTTTGCTTTGCAAGTCCCCCCGAGACCTTGTGCTCAATTTGAAGGTACTTTGTTCATTTGTGAAAAAGGTTTAACACAGGAAAAGCTAAAATATGTATCTTGATTATATAATACTTCAAATAAATACATCTAGATTCACCACAGATTTACAAACAAATTTTATATATGGAGCACCCAGGTTAAACCACCAAAACTGTGGGGACCTTTGCTGGGGTGGGGTATCACATGATTGCTGAATATGTATCCTGCCACCTACAACATTCAGTTATTTGCTGCATCTACCTTGGCTATTTTCAAACACTGCGGTATCTGCGCTCAGTGGCATAGCGTGGGTTGACTGAACCCGGTGCAAGGCAAGTAATTTGCGCCCCCCAACCCACAGACTTTTCGATACTCCCACTCTGATCACACCCCTAGATACCCTTTCTGGAAGCGCTGGGAGCCACCAGCGTCAGCCGGACTACGAGCTGCCTCTCCACCTGCGAGCTGACCGCCTTCATTCAGTTGTATCCGACTCATGGTGATTCTATGGGCCAGCTCTCTGAGCACCATGTCTTATACATTCCTTAGAATTTTCTTGAAACTTTTTTTTAGGTAGGATGCCAGGTCTTTCCTCAACCCTCCCCAATTGCTGAGGCTTGGGACTAGCATTCAGAATGTGACAACACAAGTGCATAGCCATTTTTTAAACATATATTAGGGCCAATTTATACAGGAGCCAATCAACCTACCAGAATGTCCTTGGACCTTGGCAGGAAGCTGGAGTACCAGGAGGAAATCTAGCTAGACTGGTAATGTTAAAATGTGTTTCCAAGATTTTTAAGCTGCACCTACAAGATACATAAAAAATTATTTTGTAAACCTCCACACATGCCTTTTCTCAAACATGCCCAAGTTAAAACCTCTGACAACAAGACCTAGAAGAACCTATCTCCATGGAAAAGCTTCAAACAGCTATTGGGTACACCAGCCCTGGCAAATCTCCTGGGCTGGATAGCCTGACCCTATCATACTGCAAGATGTTACATAGTTACATAGTAGATGAGGTTGAATAAAGACATCAGTCCATCCAGTTTGACATGTGTAGGTTTATGAGTGTGTTTGTATTTATGTCTCTACCATTTCCCATATCCCTGTATATTGTGTTTGCTAAGATGCCCATTCAAGAGTTTTTTTAAATTATCAACACTTCCTCCTGACACCATCAATTCCACATCCTAATCGCTCTAACGGTAAAGAATACCCTGGTTTATGGTTAAACCGCATTTTGTCCAACTTCATACTTCTTCTTAAGCGAGCTGAGATGGAATAGTTTTCTCCCTATGCTAGAATCACATTATATATTTGTGTATTGCAGTCATATCTCCTCTCGGGCATCTCTTCTCCAGGGAGAATAAGTTTAATGCTTGTAGTAGTTCCTCGTAACTGAGATCCTCCAGTCCCCTTATTAGCTTTGTTGCCCTTCTCTGGACTATCTCAAGTTCCAGCACATCCTTCCTGGGGACTGGTGACCAGAATTGGACATCATATTCAAGATGTGGCCAGACCATAGTTTTGTAAAGTGGAAAAAAACGTATCTCTTGAGTAAATACCCTTTTTAATGCATGCTAAAAGTCTGCTAGCTTTGCTTGCTGTAGCTTGGCATTGCATGCTATTGCTAAGCCTGTGGTCTATCCTAGATCCCCATAGAGGTTCTCCTCTGTGCTTCCATTTCTAGATTCCCCCAGAGGTTCTCCTCTGTTCTTCCATCCTATATTTCCCAGAGGTTCTTCCTGTAGTGTGCAACTTGCATTCATATTTTTAGTCCCCAAGTGCATTACTTTACATTTATGAATACTTATACTGCACACCGCTGTGGCATGAATCCTGCTCGTTTTGCGAGACAACAAACCGAGTCTGGATTTAAAAAAAAAAATGCTTGAATTGCGAAACGCTCGTTAACTGCGTTACTTGCAATCCGAGGTTTCACTGTATGTATTTTTTTTAATATTGATTCCACAGTAGCTTTTCACCAGTCACCTGTTACCAATCTGGTCAGTAAGCTTTCCTTATAGATTAGGAATAATGGTCTAGCAATAACCTGGCTAAGTTCTTTGAGGACTCTCGGGTGTAAGCTATCACCAGCCGGTCCTGGTGATTTATTCACGTTTATTTTTTCCAGTCTTTTTTGAACACTGACTTTAGTTAGCCATAAGGGAACATTCAATGCTGTGTTCATAATAGAACCATCTTATAAAACATACTACATCATGAGGGATCCCTATGTCTTGTGAGTCTGGAGGACACGGGAGGCCGATTTCTTAAAGGGGCCACATGCTCTTATTTCTGTGCAAGGATTTATACACCAAACCCCACCATCTTTGATTGTATGAGGAGGAGTATTATTGACATCTTTGGCAGAAAGTGATCAGAAGTGTTCCCTATACAGGTCCATCTATGGAGGTGAGCATGTAGGCACTGCAGATGGCGGGATTCATCAAACACTGAATTGGAAGTTATATTGGAGCACGGTGTGAAGTATTTATAGAAATGTATATTTATTTTGTTTATTTGCATCTTTTTAAATTGGACATTTTTTACGGAACATTGAAATTAATATTGAGCACGATTATATACCAATTGCATGTAATATTGTGGGCACATGGAGAATAATAATTCTAGATCTTTTAGTGTATAACACATTTGTTTATTATATTGATTGTTTTCTTTTGGTTTGGAAGCGGCACAACATATTTATTTTTATAATATTGTTGTCACTGTGGGAACACAGATTTATGTTTTCAGCCACTCATTAGGTTTATTTACTTATTTGAAATATTGGTTTGGCACATTTTGTCTGTGGTTTGAAGTTTAATAAGCACATCTTTACAATTGGCAGCATGGAGTAAAAGCATTGCTTTCTTTTCTTTATAAATACCGTCTTGTCTATTATACCCCTCCTTTTTCTTAGTAAAAGCCAAGAAGAATATATTTAACTTCCCCTTGTCTTTGTCACTTATGACCAAATTCCCCTGACTATGCTTTATGAGACCAATATGCTCCGGCTTTGTCTTTTTCAGTATTAATACAGTATATTTAAAAAAATATTTGGGATTCTTTTTTTACACTTCTCTGCTATGTATCTCAATGTTAATTCCCCAACTAGCCCCTCATTTTCTTAAAGCCCTCAACTCCCTCACTCAATACTTATGATTCTCTCTAGACACTTTTAGGGCCCATAGAACAGGTATCCCCAAGTAGGGAAAATACCCTTTTTCTTGTGCTAACTACCATCCCATTTTCCATTTAAACATAGACTTGAAACTCCTGATGAAAATTTTGGAAAAATCACCTCATCATGACTACCAACCACATTATAGACCTAGATCAAATAGGTTTTATCTCATCTCATGAAGCTAGAGATAATATCCTTAAAACCTGATCCACATTGCCAGCTCTTCTCCTAACCCCTGCTTTCTACTGGCAGCTGGCACAGAAAGGCATTCAACAGAGTAAATTGCAGTGCACTACATAGTTTTGGGAACCAACATCTTAAAATGGATCAGCAAGATCTAATCGATCCCCTCTGCTACAGTCAAAGTTAACAGAGTCTTCTCAGATCCTTTTTCGATTACAATTGGCAACTGTCAAGGCCGAGGCGCATGTCGCTTGAACCCTTTCAATGTATATTTAAAAACAACCCAAATATTCAAGGGTTCCCATGAAATGACTTTCAACATAAAATATCAGTCTATGCTGATGACCTTCTCTTATCCCTCTCCAGTCCCCATATCCCCCTTCCAAAGCTTTTGGAGAATGTGACACATGGAAGATGTCCCACCATAAATGAATTTCCAAAATCAGGGGCATTAGGGATAACACTGCCCCCAAGTACAGTCTTTGAAGGAGAATGTTACTTTGCACTTGGATACTTCAGCTATCAATTACTTGGGCGCTTATTTCAAAGCCTTGAATTATCCCCCTCTTACTTACATAAAGTCTGTAAATTTCTCCAGAAATGGGTCTCTGGGATGTTCTCCTGGTTTGGATGGTGTAATTTTCTTAAAATGTTTATCCTCTGTAAATGCATATACTCTGTAACCCTTCCCATACTCAGCTCTGCCTCATTCATAGGACTTATTATCTCTGCTTAGTCTAAATTCGTATGGCAAACAGATGTCCCAGATTGAGATTCCACCTTCTTTTGCCTCCCCAAAAATTCAGGTGGGATAGCCCTACCATACCTTTCTAAATATTACACAGCCATTTGGTCAGGTTGATCAGCATGGAGCAGGCATTCACCTCCAACTTCCCTTTCTACAGACTACCTTGGTTTTTTCCCTCAAATTCCTTTTCACCTGAAATCCCATCCTATAATTTGCAAGTCTGTGCACAAGTCCATAAGTGTGAACTATTGCCAGATGTTTTCCCCTTTCATCCAAAATTTGGCAATTCTGCCTATCTCCTTACTGGTGGGTAAATATATCAGGCATCCCAGTTTGCTTCTTTTGGAGGCACTCACATCCCCCCATGGGACTATTCCTTCATACCTTATAGCTGAACAAATCTGACGGGCACTATTTATAAAACCACACCCTTTGAGACATTCTCTTTCTACACTGCACACATTACTGTTGCAACTTAAGGCTGACTATAACGCACCCTATCTCATTGGGAGACAGACCTCCAACTGACCCTTAAATCCTTAAAATTATAAAGAATATTACACTTCTCTTTAAAAGCCTCCATATACATGAACATTTAGGGGACAAAAAATTCAATATTGTCCAGGTGGTACAGAACCTTGTCCCTTTTCCATACATTTTACCCTGAGGTAACTGATGTCTATTGGCATTGCAGTCTCAAAGTTGGTACAATCCTTCACATAGGTGTGCTTAGCCTAGTGAACCCCAAAGCTGCGTGTATGTGTGTGTCTGGTTTGTAGATTTTTTTTTGCTTTATTATGATTACTTGTGTTATGATCTTTATACCTTTTGTGTATATGTTGTTGTGTTATAAAAAAGTAAAATAAAATCTGAATAAAAAAAAAATAAAAAAAACAATTATGTCAACCAACACTGTTTCTATACTATGAAAAGTACTGTAAAGCTGGCCATATATGTTTCAGCTTTTTCAGGCTTCTCCCCACTGTACTATTGTATTCTGACAGAGACTCCACCTCTGTCAGAATACACAGATCAGCGCTGCAATCTATTGCCTGATCAACTAGTAACCAGCATCCTACTCTGCGAGCAATAAATAAAGAAATTACAAAAAAATGTGTAATACACTGTCTAGATTTAAATCTAGTAAGGTAGTGTAGGATGAATTATTTTTATCTCTGTACTCTTGACTGCCCTGTATTCCTGAAATTGGGGTGTTGACAAGACCCTCTTTGTGGGCAGGTCCAGCTGTTTAGTTTTGTATTTTTTCCAGGTCACTTGTATTGTGCTAAACACACTGATCCCAGATCTTTATGGACGCACTGTTCTGTGTATCTCAAATAATACAAATAAATGTATTGGAGAGAAAATATGAATCTTTTGCCCTCTCTGGAGGAGAAATAAAAGGAAAAGAAAGTTCATGTTCTCTGAAGAAGAAATAATGGGGAAAATAACAAGTCCTTATAGAAAAGAACTATGAGATGGAATTGAGGGATGCCTTGCATCATTAAACTTGCAATTCAAAATCACTAATCATGCCTACTTGGCGGTTTTCTAATGGTCAGTTGGAAGTATATAAACCTTGACAGTTTTTCTAAAATAAATTATGAATACTACATATGCTTACTAGAAAAAACTTTTTTTATGTCTTGCGGTATTGCAAACTTAACTTCACCAATAAGCAATAAGCACTCAACGCCCATACGCTGTAAACCTAGCACTTAACATTGTGGTCGATTCCTTTGTTCTCCGGGGAGTACATAGAATGGTACTTAGCACTGCATGAGGACAGCCTGTCACTTTCTACGGACTATTTTTCATTTATTACTGAGAAAACAGCCCTGTAACATCTGCTTGTCAGACTGTTTTAAAAAGTAGTAGGGTGCAACATAATATGTCTAATGTTGTTTTATCTAAACCAAGCGCATTCTGCACTTAATTTCTTCTACATCCTTTGTTCATCACTTAGTGTCTGTGGCCCTAGTACATTTAAGTCAAGAAGCATGTCAGCCCTGCAAAATAAAGCAGTACAAATTAACCCATAGACCCTGTATACCTTTGAGAACACTTTATAATGAATTTATTATGTTGTTTTTAATTTATTACAGCTATTCCCATAACTTTTACATGTATATGGATAATTATGCTTATTTAAAATATCCTGCTTTAGTATCCTGTTTCCTTCCACATCCACAGTGTTTATGGTAAGGGTGGAAAAGCTGAAGATGGAAAACAGGCAGAGATAGGATGCCACTCTCCATTGATTGGTTTGTACAGATGAACAGTTACGGTTGCACAAATAACAGTTACCAATTAATTAATAGTTACCAGCGTTAAGCCTCATACGCACTACTAACAATCCGATGTTAGTACAACAAACTCCCCTGCTGTGCTATTGTGTTCTGACAGGGGTACGGGGCCCCCGCCAGAACACTCTGGTCAGCGCTCTCAGCCACTGGCTAAGAGCGCTGATCGGGAGCCAGTCGGCAGATCTTTTTTGGTCATGACCCTTCAAAAGACCCTGTCAGACCTGCTGCCATACACACGGGCCGAATGTCAACTGGTTTCTATTGAACCAACCGATACCTCCTGACATTCGTCTTGTGTGTGCTAGGCTTTAGAGGCAGGATAGCTAATATGCACATTCTTACTCCAGTCAACTTACTAAACAGTGAAGCAAGCATAAGGAAATAAGAAAAATGGCAGTTCCCATACTGGTATTCAGTAAAAGAGATAATACCTTTTGGGATAAGGTGCCTTTGAAAAAAATAAAAAAAGTCATGGCCAGTGGCATCTTCTTGCAGGTTTATTTTTAATGTCCTGTGCTGAGATAGTAATGCTTGAAAATACTATTTAAGGTACCCACTTCATCATGAAAACATTAGCAAATGGATAGGTACGTAGGTGAATGTGTAATACTCCTTCGTGTACTGTACTCCTATAAAGCACTTCTAATCCCAATAACAAAATTGTTATATTGTAGTGAAATGATTCTTAGATGTGGTGGCTGCAATAGTTTTCTTTTTTTATGTATTTTTTTCCTTTATTTTCAGCTGTTGATCCAGTCAGTTATTGTAATGCCCCGTATACACGGTCAGACTTTTGACCGGCCAAAATCACATCGGAATTCTCATGTTCTCTATCTAAACTCCGACGGAATTACTCAGAATTTCTGATGGGAAAAGTCCGATGGAGCATACACACCGTCGGAATATCCGATTAAAAAATTCCGTCTGACTTTTTCCATTGGAAATTCCGATCATATGTACAAGGCATTATTTTTCAGCTTTCTTTAACCACTTCAGCCATGGAAGAATTTACCCCCTTCCTGATCAGAGCATTTTTTGCGATTCGGCACTTTAGCTGACAATTGTACCCAAACAAAATTTAAGTCCTTTTTTCCCCACAAATAGAGCTTTCTTTTGGTGGTATTTGATCACCTCTATGTTTTTTATTTTTTGCGCTATAAACATAAAAAAGCGACAATTTTGAAAAAAAAAAAGCAATATTTTTTACTTTTTGCTATAATAAATATCCCCCAAAAATATAAAAAAAAAAAAAAAACATTTTTTCCTCAGTTTAGGCCAATATGTATTCTTCTACATATATTTGGTAAAAAAAATTGCAATAAGCGTCTATTAATTGGTTTACGCAAAAGTTATAGCGTCTACAAAATAGTAATGGCGGCGATCTGCGATTTTTATTGGGACTACGACATTATGGCTGACACATGACACTATTTTGGGACCAATGTCATTTATACAGCGATCAGTGCTATAAATAGCCACTGATTACTGTATAAATGACACTGGGAGGGAAGGTGTTAAACACTAGGGGGTGATCAAGGGGTTAAGTGTGTCCTAGGGAGTGATTCTAACATTGGGGGGGTGGGCTACCACTGAGATGACAGCGATCACTGCTCCCAATGACAGGGAGCAGTAGATCCCTGTCATGTCTCTAGGCAGAACAGGGAAATTGCATCCACCGGCGAAAATCGGAAACAAAGCCCTTTTTTTGTATCAAAGCTGTATTAAACCCAAAACCAAAAATTTTAATATATTGCAGCTTACCAATCATTAGATGTGGTGGCTGCATCTGTTTTTTTTTTTGCCTTTTTTCAATTCCTGTTTTCACCTGGCGATCTGGCCAGTAACATATCTCATGTATTTAGGGCCAGCGCCAGCATAAGGCAACCTGAAACCTAAGCAAACGCCTTAGAGCGGCAGGACGGGGGGGGGGGGGGGATTAAAGCCAGGGATCCCTCAGGAAATGCTGGTGCTGGCCCTGACCCTGCTCACACCTTTAGCTAGCTGAGTACTGCATGGGTCAGCATGGCACAGCCTCCAGATATATCAATGCTTGGATCCTTAGCCAATGCCTCCAGCCCTCCATACTGTCTTCTTCCACTGTCTCTCCCGGTTCCACCTCCTTTCTCACAGATGAAGCAGACGAGACGATGTCCTTTGGTTTCCACACCCACCTCCACCAGCTTCTCTTCCTCCAGGCTACAGCAATGAATACAAGTTCCCTCCCAGCACCAGTCCAGCAGGGAGACAATCCTTGCCAAACTGGAGGTGTGTGAGACAAGGAAGCCGAGTGATTCCAGAGGGAGGAGCTAGCAGGCTCAGGAGTTAGAATAGCATGGGGGGAATCACTCAGCCTCAGTGGTGGCAGATATGGGAAGGTGCTTTATTTTGTCTCACTGTCTGCTTTTCATGAGGACGTACTGTAGATGGGGACAGGAAAGGGGACACAGGGACAGAGCAAGGGACATAGAGAGATGGGGGCAGTCAGAGAGTACATGGGGACAGAGCAAAGGAAGGGGGGACAAAACAGAAGTCATCGACAATAAAATGCAATGTGATAGATATTGAGAGTAATTAAAGTGGTTGTGTATGCTGAAGGCTTTTTACCTTCATGCATTCTATGTGTGAAGTTAAAAAACCTGTGTGCAGCTCCCCACCAGGGGTGGCACTACCATAAGGCGGCTTAAGCAGGCACCTTAGGCCGGCAGGATGGGTGGCGGGGGGGGGGGGGTAATTTTTGCAGTGCTGCAAACATGTTTTTTTACACACTCCCGGATGCTATAGCGGATGGGAGTGTGTGTACTGTAGTAAAACAGACTGTCGGCTTTCATGTTAAAGTGATGCAAGCAGCTGTTAAGCCACCTATCACTTCCACCAACGCCGCAATGTGCCCCGCCCCGCACTGGCCCTACATGTATTAGAGTGCCTACACTCTAAGGGCACTTTTGGACAGCAGCATTGGTAATCTGGGGGGAGGGGATTGTTAGATGTACTAGCATTTTTTTTCCATTTGGGATTAAGGTTGTACATAAATAAAAGCTGATCATTGTAAGCACCCCTGTCCATGATAAATGGTTTGTCTAAACCCTGTAACTGTTAAATCTGAAGAACAGTGTGTTCTGTTGAAAAACAACAGACTTACTGGTCAGATCACAAAGTGAAAGTAAAGGAAAGAAAGCCTAAAAAAGAAAAATGTAACTATCACGGATAAGATTTGGTAAGCTGCAATGTAATGAATGTTTGCTTTCGGGTTTAACACCATTATAAAATGAAAAGTTATTACTTATGTTGTATTCAAGTGTGCACTACATCAAAATATAGATCATTGGTTTGTAATGTCCTCAAAAAACACTGTATTGATATACTGTACTGTATGTCTCAAGGTGCTTTTCATGCTTCTTTAGTCTTCCAGCTGTGGAGAGAAGAATTTAAATTAATTCAAATTTTATGTTCTCTGCAATCACAATATCAAATATGTTTTGGACCGTAATTGTCCTTCAGCAATAGATAAAATTCATCTGTAATGAAGCCTAATTGTAGGCACAGTATGAATAGTCTGTGGCCATGCTGTCTTCAAACTATCTGGGTGTTATCATAGATTGTGAACATACACAGCAAAGAAAACAAGTACAGGTAATTGGGATCAAAATGCCTCAACTTTACTGGTCTAATGTCAATACTTTGCCATGGTCCCTTTTGACTGCAGCATAATTTCTTTAATGATTATAGCAACGTAGAGTAGGATGGTATTCTATGATTCTGTGAGCCATGTTTTTTTACCAATCAGCAGCCCAGTTATAGCAGTACCTTTTTCCAGTTTCCAATCTTAGCGGGAATACTAGCTCAGAAAACTACACTTAGGAACTGGTGGCAAAAGTGTTTTGCTTGTTGTCTATTAAAAGGTTCTTTGCGATACAAGCCAAGGAAGCTTAGATTTCTGTGCTTTTACTAAACAGAAAAGTCACACATACAACTGAACAAAACACAATTCATAGTTACAAAATATGCCTGCAACAGTCACAAGCCAATTATCCTTTCTAGCAAAATAAGCATATACAATATGTATGTAATAAGTAAACTAAACAGTTACTCAACTTAGAGATGGTATCAAGATGTAATGTCCTTCATGAGCCTTTGCTCAATGTTCTCCAAAGTCCTCCATCTTCTAGCAGCCATGTCTTGCCTTTTTATCTTCCAAAACCAATTCTCCTTTGTCTGACCACATGCTTCTTTCAAAATCCTAAGCCCTTCCCCCCAACTTCCAATGACATCATATCCTGTCCTCTGCTTAGCTCCTAAACCAATCCGTTTATTTGCATATCAATGGGGAGAGCCTTAAGCCGTGTACACACAATCGGTTTTACCGATGAAAACAGTCCGATGGATTGTTTTCATCGGACGAACCGATCGTGCATGGGCCCCATCGGTCTTTTTTCCATTGGTGTGAAAAAATAGAACATGTTTTAAATTTATCCGATGGGAAAAAAAACGATAGCAAAATCCGATCGTCTGTGTGGAAATCCATCGGATAAAAAACCCACGCATGCTCAGAATCAAGTCGACGCATGCTCAGAAGCATTGAACTTAATTTTTCTCGGCTCATCGGAGTGTTTTACGTGTTTGAAACGGTCCATTTTTGGACTGATGGTGTGTGGGCAAGACTGATGGAAGACAGTTTCATCGGATTTCCGATGGAAAAAAACATCGGAATAGAATCCATAGGATATCCGATCGTGTGTACAGGGCTTCAGATTCTTAAAACAACACATGGGCTTAAAAATCTAACTATGCAATATAACAAATATATCTGCAACACATTCCACCTCTTGATTTTATAGCATGATGTAGCATGAAGTCCCAGATGATTAAGTCTCTTGTCCTCTTGGTCATAAGGAAATTCTCAGATGAAAGTCCACTCCAATTCAGCCACCATCAGGATATTATCCGCATCTTCCTCAGGCTCTCTTCTGGTCTTCCTCCTCCCATCTGGCCTGGTCATCTGCTCTGCCTGCTCCACCTCTCGATGATCAGTACCTGAAAAGAGTAAGAGACAAAGCAGATTTTATGTTCCTTCCAACTATGCCAAAAACATACCTCACTGCTCACATTTCTCTATCTGCCCAGTTCTAACTGCAAAACTATTGTAGGGTGCCCACTGTTGCCTTGTAACACTTTCACGGAAAGGCATTGATTTCCAATGGAAATAATAAGCCTGCATCTCTCTCCATGCTGTCCTGTGAAAACTGGCCTGCTGTTGTCCAGTCTTCACAGCATGGCACTCTGTAGCAAAATGACCCATTCTATGACAACAAAAATATTTAATGTGACTGAATCTACCATTCCCAACCATTTGCTTCCACTTCTTAAGCAATGCTGGTGTAGGAATCCCATATATTTCCTCTCTAGGGTCCCCCACCTTAAGTAAATCAGTCCACATGTGTCTCCTGGAGACCATAGGTCTTGCCTTCTTGTTATCTGACTCAACTCGGCCATCTCTATTTGAGCTGATCAGATTTCCAGCTTCCCGCTTATGGGAGGTAACAGTGGCACACGTCCTATATTTTCTTACAGGCTTAGGGCCTATGTCCCTTGTTAGGGCATCATTAAACTTGTTTATGAGGACTGCACACCGCTCATTCAAATCTTCAGCTCTGCCTGCCATGATTTGAACACACTTTGAAGCCATTGCAGGTTTAATTTTGAGTGCCCTGCATTCTAAATCCTTTGCCTTGGTTGCAGTGTCTTCCAAACACTTGGTTGCCTCTGCAAGCTGCTCCTTTAGTAAGTCTATTTCTAACTCTGCCTTTTCCTCTTTTCAGATTCAATATTAGAGCATGCAGGAAGTGCAAACCAAACACAGCAACTGCCTGCATTGCTCCCTTACTGAACCCAAAAGTTTTGAGACTAAAATCTGAGGAAAAATCAAAGACTCCATCTCCCAAAGCTCTGTTCAAAGGAGAAGCCTATCTAGCAAGCTCCTTTGCAACAGACATCCATTGACTATCTCTGGCCCAGGTAGGAAGGGTACACACCTTCTCCTCCTGGACATCAGAAACCTTTGCAGCCTTACTCTTCATGTACGCAGCATTTTTCTTTGTCACAAGCTACAAAACACACCACAGAAAACAGGTCTGCTTCAGTTGAGCTTTAGCGCAAATTCCGGTCAGAGCCCCAAATGTTTTGCTTTGTATCTATTAAAAGGTTCTTTGCGGTACAAGCTAAGGAAGCTTAGACTTCTGTAGTGTATCAATGCTTTTACTAAACAGAAAAGCCACAACTGAACAAAACACAATTCATAGTTACAAAATATGCCTACAACAGTCACAAGTCAATTATCTTTTCTAGCAAAGTAAGCATATACAATATGTATGCAATAAGCTCAGAGTCCAACAACTTTCTCCCAAGTCCTCCACCTTCTAGCAGCCATGTCTTGCCTCTTTATCTTCCAAAACCAAATCTCCTTTGTCTGACCACATGCTTCTTTCACAATCCTAAGCCCTTCCCCCCAACTTCCACATACATCATATCCTGTCCTCTGCTTAGCTCCTAAACCAATCCGACTGGTTTATTTGCATATCAGTGGGGAGAGCCTTTGCCGCGTACACACGATCGGAAATTCCGACAAGAAAAGTCAGATGTGAGCTTTTGGTCGGAAATCCCGACCGTGTGTAGGCTCCATCGGAATTTCTCTGTCGGAATTTCCGCCAAGAAAAATTTGAGAGCTGGTTCTCAAATTTTCCAACAAGAAAAGTTCTGTTCGGAAATTCGGATCGTCTGTATAAAATTCCGACGTGCAAAAAAGCATGCATGCTCTGAATCAATTCGACGCATGCTCGGAATCATTGAACTAAATTTTTCTCAGCTCGTTGTAGTGTTGTATGTCACTGCGTTCTTGACGGTCGGAATTTGGTATGACCGTGTGTATGCAAGACAAGTTTGAGCCAAGATTCCGTCGGCATAAAATCCACTGTTTTCTTGTCAGATTTTCCGATCGTGTGTACGCGGCATTAGAGTCTTAAAACAACACATGGGCTTAAAATCTAACTATGCAATAAAACAAGTAAATCTGCTATAAAATCACCTAAATATCTATAGCAATATACAAAGACACTGTGGGGTTGATTTACTAAAACTGGAGAGTGCAAAAATCAGGTGCAGCTGTGCATGGTATCCAATCAGCTTCTAACTTCAGGTTGTTCAATTAAGTTTCAAAAACAAAAAAAAATGGAAGCTGATTGGTTTCTATGCGGAGCTGCACCAGTTTTTGCACACTCCGGTTTTAGTAAATCAACCCCTGTGTGCTCAAGGTAAAGATCTAAACATATAAAAAATCCAGTGTGTTCCATACAGCAATCATACCCAATCATAAAGGGGTGCTGTGGTGAAATGGCAGATGGTACTGCCAAATCATATGTCCCAATCTAAGATCTCACCAGCATACCAGATAAAAAAAAAAAATTGGCAAGAGGGGGCCCACTGGATGATCCATTAATTTCTTTGTTGACCCTCCACTAAAGGATACCAGCCTTCTACACCAAGCATACACACTTTTTCCCCAATAGCAAAAGGGCTGTCAATATGCGGGTGCCCTGTTATGGCACCAACTCTTATGTCACTTAGCAGTGTGTGGGTCCTTTCAAAGGGGTCCCAAAACATGGAGCCCTTCTTTGAAGGTTCCAACTCTTATGTATCACTGTTGCAACAAAACATTGCTGTGGAAAATAGATGTGAGGGATTATGTCTTTAGACGTCTTACTGAGGCAAGAATCCCCAAAGTGAGCACAAGAAGTCTGGAACTTGACCTAACCAGGCTTTTATCAGTGAAAAAGTTTGCCACAAGTATTGAACTCAAATGATTTTTTTCAAACTTCTTTAAATACAGCAGTAAATCCTAGCTGCCTGACTGATCCAACAACGTCATTACATATGGACCTGAAAAAAGCAAGCAGCAAGTGAAGGGGTCAGTGACAGAGAAAGTACTGAAGGCACTGGGATTAGTATGACAGCCATACAATGGGCATCTTCAGAATAAGGTCAGCAGTAATGGCCTATATGTGTCTCAGCACAAGTTTCCTTTCTGCAATGGCTGCGACACAATGGGTAAATGAGTGGGAAGGGGCTTCATGTCATCTGGACAATGGAAATGTCTCCCAGCATTTTATCTAGGTTTGGGAGTCTGGTTTCACCAGAGCATCTATAGACTGATATCAATACATGGTATGGTATCATGGAAATGTCTCCCAGCATTTTATCTAGGTTTGGGAGTCTGGTTTCACCAGAGCATCTATAGACTGATATCAATACATGGTATGGTATCATGGAAATGTCTCCCAGCATTTTATCTGGGTTTTGGAGTCTGGTTTCACCAGAGCATCTATAGACTGATATCAATACATGGTATGTGTCAGGGTCACCTGTGGCCAGGTGACAGATGCACACCGTAGGGGGACAGGAGTGCACCGCGAGGTAGTGAACCCTATGGCTGGCTTCTGTGGATAGGAAACTGGGTGGTTGTGGAAAGCGGGACCAGAGGAGCAGAACCGGGATCCCAACGGAAGCGAGAGCCAAGATTCCCCAGGGCGCGGAGTCTAAGACCCAGCTGGTCTTCTCCAGGGCCTCTAGTGGTGAGGATGTTACGCTGCAGGCTGGGACCAGGTCGCGGCCCCTGGAGTTTCCTAGCTCACGCCCCGTAGGATAAGGGGAAGCAGCAGCACACGATAGAGAGAACCGAATAACAAGCCGAAGGTCAGGGGCCACAAGCAGACAAGGATAACGAAGAACGAGCCGAAGGTCAAGGGTCACGAGCAGACAGGGATGGTCGGGGACAAGCCAATAACGTAACAGAGAGACAGACGTAGCACACGGCAGGCAGGAACCCAAACACACAATGCCTAACAAACACGTTGATCAGCAAAGCAGGCTTGCAGTGCACAGGTTAATATAGTGTTCAGTGATAGGGCCTGGGGTGGAGTCAGGCTGGGAGGAGATTATAAAGGAAGCCAGGTGAAGGAGGTCTGGTCTCTAGATGAACACATGAGGAGGAAGGTAAGATGGCAGACAGACATTAATGCATATCCATGACAGTACCCTCCCTCTTACGAGGCCTCCCCCTTCCCCGCCTGGGCCCAGGTTTAGAGGGAAACTTCAGATGAAACTCCTTTAACAGACGAGGTGCAAAGACCTCAGATGCAGTGATCCAAGACCTCTCCTCAGGACCAAACCCTTTCCAATGAACGAGGTACTGAAGAACGCCTTTACAGAGTCGGGAGTCCAGAATTTGACTGATCTCGTACTCCTGATTATCCTCAGAGACAGGCGCCACGGTAGGAAGAGGACGAGAGAATTTATTGAGGACTAAAGGCTTTAGAAGAGCAACATGAAAGGAGTTAGTGATTTTAAGGCTCTTAGGAATCTGGAGTTTGAAACAAACCGGATTCAGTTTAGCAGTTACCGTGTATGGACCGATGAATCGTGGAGCAAACTTCAGAGAAGGAACTCGGAGCTTGATGTTCCTGGTAGAGAGCCAGACTTTGTCCCCTGGCTGAAGAGAAGGCGGTTTACGCCTGCGGCGGTCGGCAAAGCCTTTGAATTTTTCAGCAGCTGCCCGGAGGGAATCATGAACGTGACCCCAAACGGAATTGAGAGACTCCTGAACCGAAGCCAAAGCTGGAATGTCTGGAGAACAGATCATAGGAAGAGGAAGTTGAGGGTGTTTTCCATAAACTGTGAAAAAGGGTGTCTTCTGCGAACTGGTATTCACATGATTGTTATGGGAGAATTCTGCCCACGGGAGTAGAGAGGACCAATCGTCATGGTGAGAAGACACAAAGGTGCGAAGAAAGACCTCTAACTCCTGATTAACCCTCTCAGTCTGTCCATTGGATTGGGGATGGTAAGAAGAAGAAAAATCCAAGACAATATTGAGGGATTTGCAAAAGGCTCTCCAAAAACGAGACGTGAATTGGACTCCCCTGTCGGAAACAATATGAGAAGGGACCCCATGTAGGCGGAGAATTTCTCGAATGAAAATGGGAACCAAGGCAGGGGCAGAAGGAAGACCAGGAAGAGGAACAAAATGAGCCATCTTGGAGAATCGATCGATTACCACCCAAATGACTGTATTATTCTCAGACAGTGGGAGATCGGTGATAAAATCCATGGCAATATGGGCCCAGGGTTCCTTAGGAATAGGCAAGGGCATGAGGAGACCAGCAGGAGCTTGTGTGGAGGATTTGGACTGAGCACAGACATGACAAGCTTTAACGTAGTCTTTGACGTCTGAGCGGAGATTAGGCCACCAGTAGTGACGACTGATGAGTAGGAAGGATCGGAGGAATCCAGAATGCCCTGCCACCTTGGAATCATGTCCCCAACGAAGGATCTTAGCTCTTAGCCCAGTGGGGACAAAGGTCTTACCAGGCGGAATTTTAGACTTCAGGGTGGTAGAGTGGGCAACAATGCATGAGGTGGGAATGATCGGCTCAGGTTCAGGGGCGGACTCCTCGTCCAAAGTGTCAAATGACCTAGAGAGCGCATCAGCCCGACCGTTGCAGGAACCAGGTTTGTAGGTAATCGTGAAATTAAAACGGGCAAAGAAGAGACTCCACCTGGCCTGTCTAGGATTCAGACGTTTAGCATTCTGTAGATACTGTAAATTCTTGTGATCGGTAAAGATCGTTATGGAGTGAGGGGAACCCTCCAAGAGATGACGCCACTCCTCTAACGCCAATTTAATTGCGAGAAGTTCCCGATCACCGATGGCATAATTCCTCTCTGCCTGAGAAAATTTTTTGGAGAAGAACGCACATGGTTGGCGTCTCTTCTCAAAGATTTGAAGAAGCACAGCTCCCACCCCCATTGAGGAAGCGTCCACTTCAATAAAAAATGCATTCCCAGGATTTGGTCTCCTCAAGAGGGGGCCAGAAACAAAGGCCTGTTTCAGGTTGTGAAATGCAGAGACAGCTTCGGGAGGCCAGTCTCTGGCATTCACACCCTTCTTGGTCAAAGCGATAATAGGCGCGGCAATGGAAGAGTAATTCCTTATGAACTGCCTATAATAATTAGTGAAGCCAAGAAAGCGCTGTGTGGCCTTGAGGCTAGCAGGAAGAGGCCAGTTGGTGATAGCCAAGACCTTCCCAGGGTCCATACGAAGCCCCGAACATGAGACAAAGCACCCCAAAAACAGGACCTCAGAACATTCAAAGGAACATTTCTCCAGCTTGGCATAGAGATTGTTCTCTCTAAGACGTTGAAGTACAGTGCGGACATGGTTTCTGTGGACGAGCAGATTTTCAGAAAAGATCAGAATGTCATCCAGATAGATGACAACAAACTGGTACAGCAGATCTCTGAAGATTTCATTGACAAAGTTTTGAAACACGGCTGGAGCATTACACAGACCAAAAGGCATCACCAGATATTCGTAATGCCCGTCTCTAGTGTTAAATGCAGTCTTCCATTCGTCACCCTCCCGTATTCGAATGAGATTGTACGCGCCTCTGAGATCCAACTTGGTGAAAATGGAGGCACCCTTCAACCTATCGAATAGCTCAGATATTAAGGGTAAGGGGTATCGATTTTTAATAGTAACCGCATTTAAACCCCGATAATCGATGCAGGGTCTTAAGGTACCATCCTTTTTGGCAACGAAAAAGAACCCTGCCCCTGCAGGCGATGAGGATTTCCGGATGAACCCTCTCTCCAGATTCTCTGCTACATACTCCGACATGGCCTGGGTCTCTGGGATGGACAGAGGGTAGGTACGACCCCTGGGTAGAGTTGCTCCGGGGACAAGATCAATAGCACAGTCAAAAGACCTGTGGGGAGGAAGCACCTCAGCTGATTTTTTACAGAACACATCCCGGTAATCGCTGTATGCGGCGGGAAGATCAGAAGAAACAGAAGTGGCAGCAACCGGAAGACTCTCCTTGGGGGTCACCTTGAGAAGACACGACGAGAAACATGAGGAACCCCAGGCCAGGATCTGCCCAGAGACCCAGTCCACATGTGGAGAGTGGAGCTGTAGCCAAGGGAGGCCCAATACAACTGGGGTAGAGGCCTTGGGTAGAATAAGAAAGGATATCCACTCCTGGTGGAGAATCCCTACCGACATCCTAATGGGTAGCGTCTGGAAGCGAATAGGGCCCCCTGGGAGAACAGTGCCATCAATTGCCGAGACTACCAATGGGGTAGTGAGAGGTGAAAGGGTAAGCTTCATAGAAGAAGCAGTTCTCCAATCCATGAAATTGCCGGCAGCCCCGGAATCCAGGTATGCAAGGGTTGACTGAGGAGAAGTGCCTACATGAAGGGACACCGGCAAGAGCAGGCGAGAAGGTGATGTTTCTGGGTCCAATACTCCACCTTCCAAATGTATTAGACCCGAGCGTTTCCCGGACGAAGCGAGCAGGAGTCACGAAAATGACCCTTGCCCCCACAATAGAGGCACAAGCCCAGAGTTCTGCGCCTAGCACGTTCTTCGGGGGTTAGTCTGGTCCGGCCCAGCTGCATAGGTTCTTCAGCAGGTAGAGGATGCTCCACGGAATGAAGGGAGGGGAGCTCAGACTGGCTAGGACCCAGAGAGTGCTGGCGTCTTTTTTCTAAGGACCTCTCTTGAAAACGAATGTCGATCTGGTTGCATAATGAAATTACATCGTCCAGACCGACGGGAATGGCTCTTCCCGCTAATTCGTCTTTCACTCGGTCAGAGAGGCCATGTAAAAAGGTAGCGACCAGGGCCTCATTATTCCAGCTCAATTCAGCTGTGTGGATACGGAACTGAAGAGCATATTGCCCCACTGAACTAGATTCTTGGCGAAGACGTAAGACAGCACTAGCCGCTGAAGAAGCCCGAGCCGGCTCTTCGAAGATATTACGAAAGAGCTTCAAGAATTCGGACAGACTGGAAACCACCGGATCGTTCCTCTCCCACAGGGGGGCAGCCCAGGCCAAAGCTTCACCGGAGAGGAGGGAAATGATATAGGCTACCTTAGCCCGGTCAGATAGGAAGCTTTGAGGCTGAAGCTCAAAATGAATAGTGCATTGGCTGAGAAACCCCCTGCAGGCCTTGGAGTCCCCAGAAAAACGGAACGGAGCTGGCAATCTTAGTGAGTGTGAGGCTGCGACTGGTGCGATAGGTACAGCCGCTGGTTGTACTTGGGGTTGCGGATTCGGGGTTCCCAAGGAGACCTGAAGCTGCTCGAATCGAGAAGCCAGATCCTGGAGGAATCGCATCACCTGGGTCTGATTTGATTCCTGGGTCTCAAGTCTGCGAACTATGCCCTGCAATGGATCATCCGCGGGAAGCGGGATGTCAGCCGGGTTCATGGCTGATCAAACTGTCAGGGTCACCTGTGGCCAGGTGACAGATGCACACCGTAGGGGGACAGGAGTGCACCGCGAGGTAGTGAACCCTATGGCTGGCTTCTGTGGATAGGAAACTGGGTGGTTGTGGAAAGCGGGACCAGAGGAGCACAACCGGGATCCCAACGGAAGCGAGAGCCAAGATTCCCCAGGGCGCGGAGTCTAAGACCCAGCTGGTCTTCTCCAGGGCCTCTAGTGGTGAGGATGTTACGCTGCAGGCTGGGACCAGGTCGCGGCCCCTGGAGTTTCCTAGCTCACGCCCCGTAGGATAAGGGGAAGCAGCAGCACACGATAGAGAGAACCGAATAACAAGCCGAAGGTCAGGGGCCACAAGCAGACAAGGATAACGAAGAACGAGCCGAAGGTCAAGGGTCACGAGCAGACAGGGATGGTCGGGGACAAGCCAATAACGTAACAGAGAGACAGACGTAGCACACGGCAGGCAGGAACCCAAACACACAATGCCTAACAAACACGTTGATCAGCAAAGCAGGCTTGCAGTGCACAGGTTAATATAGTGTTCAGTGATAGGGCCTGGGGTGGAGTCAGGCTGGGAGGAGATTATAAAGGAAGCCAGGTGAAGGAGGTCTGGTCTCTAGATGAACACATGAGGAGGAAGGTAAGATGGCAGACAGACATTAATGCATATCCATGACAGTATGGTATCATGGAAATGTCTCCCAGCATTTTATCTAGGTTTGGGAGTCTGGTTTCACCAGAGCATCTATAGACTGATATCAATACATGGTATGGTATCATGGAAATATCTCCCAGCATTTTATCTAGGTTTGGGAGTCTGGTTTCACCAGAGCATCTATAGACTGATATCAATACATGGTATGGTATCATGGAAATATCTCCCAGCATTTTATCTGGGTTTTGGAGTCTGGTTTCACCAGAGCATCTATAGACTGATATCAATACATGGTATGGTATCATAAATGGAGTGGTATAGAACATCGTACTAATGTATCTGTGTCGACAGCATTTGCCTCCAAACAAGTTAAATTGTTTCCATTTCTAATGTCCACCATAGTTTCTAGGTTTTCTAGGTATTTGATTTAAGGGTATGAAGGGTATTAATAGGGTAAGTAATACTGATGTCCTCCACTCTGTAGTTTTTCTTGCATCGTGTCGTTTATATGCACAAGTAGACAGCTTTATAAAGCTTGGACAGATCGGGTTCATTCTGCAAATGTGTATTTGGCCAATATACGAGAGCTTGCGAGGAAACTGTTACTTAATTATGTTGTTTGGAAACTACTGTATAACATCAGCCAAGGTGGCAAAAATAATAATTACATTTTCAACTCTTATGCACCCTTTTGCATGCATCTTTTTTAAAAGATTTATTTATTGAGTTTTTTTTATGTACAAATCAAACAGTCTCGCAAATGGTTACATCACATGTATATAACATTGCACATTAATGATAGCACCACAGGGCTATATGGTATTATCAAAAAAATTGTGAACCCCGGTTCCTCAACGGAGGACTTTTGCATGCATCTTAGAATTTCAAGAATGGTGAATTTATTTATGGGAATTTGGAGTCATTGGGGACTTTTTAGACATACAATATATGGAATTATTATTTTATTGTAAATTGCCTCAGTGAAATGGGATATTTGTATGCAAAGGCAGCTGTAATCACTTATTACACACACAGGCTGTGTGTTTAGTGTACTTGCACAGTGACTGTATTTTATTGTTCACTCATTGAACAATACAATGCAGCATATCCTTTTATCTCTTGAACCCTAACAATTAACCTATTTTGTTTAGTCCCTTTTGGTTAAACCTACCATTTAAATTTTAGTTCTAAAAAATCACGGTTGATCTTACCAGAAAACACGTAGCTAATACCTTCCTGTACTGTCTTCAGTTGTTGACTGTTATAGTTTACATTGTTTTTAGTTATCTCTTGTAACTACAGAACCCTGCCCTTTTATGTTATGGAGAATGGGAGGGACAACGTTCTGTAGTCCTATTTTGTTTCTGTTGTTCTGATACAGTACGGTGAGTTAGTGTGGTCATCCTAGGACTGAAAGAGGGAGATTTACTAAAAATTGTGCACACAGAATCTGGTGCAAACATTTACTGTGTATAAAAAAACTAAACATATGTGAGCAGAAATCAACAAGAAACAGGGTTGTGGTCAGAATTGATTGACTCTATTGACTGTTCAGCTTTTCCTATTGATGCCCCAATTATGGGGATTCCTTGCAGAGTTATCAGGACTAGAGCCGTGTCAGTCTGTCAGTCCATGTCCGATATCTGTGGAGAATTGACATAAGCTTGTTGTTGCAGACTGAAAGTGAATGGCATCTGTCTGCACTGGTACTGTGTCTTCTTCTTGCAGCAGGCATGCAAGGAGCAGCCTCCTTACATTCAGCATCCGGTGCCATAGATTCCTGATTGGTGGTCCTCCTGTACAAAGGTTAAGGCAGCCTGGCATGGTAAATGCCTCAGTAGTAGAGCAGCCATCTTTATTTATATACCTGTTACCTGTTGTAAATACTTTCTCATCCTATTGTCATGCAGAATCCTGCAGAAAAACCTCCTTATATATAAATCCCTCCTATGGATCCATATAGACAGGAGCCAAAAGCTCCTGAATGACCATAATCTGTGCATGCAAAGCTGTTGCTTTCTCTGTTGTGTTACTTGAACAACTAATATATGATCAGCAGGTAGAGCATCCTTTTGACCAGCAATGTTACCTGCACCACAGTATACATCCTCAAAAATTACCCACAGGAATGTTGGCTCCATGTGTATAAACAGTGCTTGCAAATGCAAATCAAATGAATAAATTATGTATAATTTTCTATGGTGCAAATATTAAATTCTTAAATATTATTAAATATTACATTCTCAAACAAAGACCATGATTACAAATAGTGAAAATAAATAAGTGCTCAGTCCCAAATAATTGTGATGTATAATATGACAAGTCATTTCAACATGTTTTGGAGTGCCTTATGATTTCTTCAGCTGCAATATCCACTTTAGTGCCACCAATCCACCACGTGTGTTATATATATCCCCACTAACCATATGAAGTTGACTCTCTTGTTGTATAACAAAAGGAGTCAAAAATGCTTAGTGGTCACCCAGAGACCAGGGGTATTCTCTGGCTGCTCTCCGATATCCTTTCCTCGTGGTAGTGTCACCAGTGGCTCTGGTAGCAGGTCTGTTAGTGCAGAAGATAGAAAGAGAAGGGCGGGCTTCTCATAGTGTAAAATACTTCAAGTTTATTTTACAAAGTATCCGTAGCCGATGTACATACAAAAAAGGATTAAAAACATGGGTATCCCATTCTCCTCCACTAACAATCCTGCTCCCGGAGCCACTTATGACACTACCCTGAGGAAAGGATATCGAAGAGCGGCTGGAAGATACCCCTGGTCTCTGGGTGACCACTAAGTGTTTTTTTACTCCTTTTCTTACAACAAGACAAGAGGGTCAACTCCATTTGATGAGTGTGGATCTATATCACACACATGGTGAATTGGTGGATATTGCAGCTGAAGAAATCATAAGGCACTCCAACACATGTTGAAATGACATGTCATCACAATTATTTGGGACTGAGCACTATTAATATTTTTCACTATTTGTAATCATGGTTTTTGTTTGAGAATTGAATATTTGCACCATAGAGAATTATACATAATTTATTCATTTGATTTGCATTTGCAAGCACTGTTTATACACACGGAGCTAACACTCCTGACAATCATTTTTGTAGATTACACAACCTAACTGGTTTGGAACAGCAGCTGCACTAAGTTGCACTGGTGGCATGCGTGTGTTTAATATTTAAACAGTATACATGTCTGAACAGTTATTGCACACCCAACATGATAGAGCAGATCTTATTTTGATTCAAAGGCAGTCTACTCTGCCAGCTAAGTAACTGGTTTACCCAGATCACTCATTATTGGCAAAATACCTGAACAGTCATCATATTTTGTGCTGTGCTGACAGACAGTATTTCAGCAGTTAGGGATGGTGTACAGCTTGATAATTGTCACATAGCACAGAAGCATGGAATTGCTGCCCCTTCTGGTGATATTCAAGTTCTAACATTAATGTATGGCATGCAGACTGGCTGAACAGCTCAGATAATATACCCAGCCTCTGTTGCGCAGGTGCACTCGTTTCCCATACCTAGCTCATTGTACTGAATCCAGGGATCTAGCAGATGAAGATTGCGTTGAGGGATTAACATTGCATTGTAATTTTTGTGATATATAGCATTGGATGCAAGTGGAGGAAATGGGTTATGTCTTGCTTAATTCTTTCTTCTGTTCAACTCCATAGAGCACTCTGATTTAAGGTAGAATTCTGGGCTCTAACTAAGCCTAAAACCGCTCCCACCCCCTCCTAAATCCTATACTATCTACCCTGTCGAATTAAGATGCTTATACAGTACATACCTAATCTCAGGGTGCTTTGGTCCTGTCACGTGATCTGCACCCAGCAGTAGCTTCAGGGGAGAGGAGGGACAGCTGACAACAGATGCCCCATAAGAAGGCTATGGGCGATACCACTGCTCAGGCATTCCATCGATTGCTGGTGTTCTTTCCTCTCCTCTGGCCACTGGAGAGATCACATGACTGGACCAGAGTGCCCTGAGAATAGGTAAGTATGCGCATATTCCTTCTACATGGTAGTTTGAATAGGAGTTTGGGGTGTGTGTGTGGGGGGGGGGTGGGAGCACTGTTAGGTTTAGTTAGTTAGAGCCTAGAATTCAACTTTAAATGTTGGTCTATGAAGCCTCACTGTAAGAAGGTTATTGATATTACGAAGACCTTGTCACACTTTCCCTTCCTAGAAGAATTTTCAGCTCTTTGTAGGGCAAGGTCAATAAAGTTGCGATGGAGTAAGGAGTACTCACCCCAGCTACGCAAAGCTATGGATGAACAATGCAGGTTGACACCTTCCTTCCTATCCCACATCAAAATGTTCCTTTCAGAATTTTCATGACAGGTTCCAGGTCCCAGACCCAAAACGTCCTTAGCAATCCAAAGGTTCAAAACCTGTAGATAAATCCACCTTCACAAGAAGGTCCATTCCCACCAGCTCCATCAGAGGTGGGGGGGGGGGGGGGATCTGATGACTTTTGCAAAGTTTTGGGAAGCTTCCATAACTGACCATCAGGGCAAGAAATACATAGTATCAAAAGGTTACAAAATAGAGTTTCACTTTTCTCCTCCATCTCAATTATTTTGCTTCGCATCTTCCCCATCTCAGCAACATCAGACTTCCTTTCATCTGATCAGAGATTGCTGTACTTGAGGGGGTTATCGTTTTCCATTCCCCAAACTTGTTAGGGGTCTTTATCTAAGCCATTTTTTCAGTTTCAAAGCCCGAAGGAAACTTTCAAGCCTTCAAATGCCCTCTAAGGTTTCAGATGATTTGTTCACTTATTATCTCCCTTCAGAGGAGAGGCTTCTTGACATCTGTCTACATGAGGGATATATATTTACATATTCCTGTCCTCCAGGTCCTCAGCTGAGAACTACCAAACCTCTTCTTTTCCCCATCACTTATAATTGGAATGAGTGGTGCATGTTACTTGCAGTTATGTACCTGGTGGAGAAGACTGAAAATATGGAGACAGCCTCTCTTACAACTCTGCATCAGGGTCTCTGGTAAAGTGAACAGGCAATGGACGGGCATGGAGTGGCAGAAGTCCCTTTTCATTTTTGCCAGAAGCTAGTACAGGTAGACAGGTGTACCTGAATTGGTCAGTGTTGAGTAACTTCCTCTCAGGAGTAAATGGACAGGAGACTGGACACAGGAATAACATACTGGAACTCCACAGCAGTGAATGACAGGAACAGCAATCAGGTGGTTGACTGCTGCAGAGGCAGTGACCTGTGGCAAGTTAGTAGGCAGGAGTGAATGAGTGACTGCAGGCAAAGGATTACCATGGCACAGAGACTGTTGGTTCCGGAGATACGGGGCTCCTTGTGCAGCTTGTTAGAAGCTACATACAGAGCTGCCAGTTTAAATAAAATCTGGCAAACTGTTTGCATTAGACTGAGAGGATGAGCTCACAGTGCCTCTCCTCACTTCTTGTCAGAGGCACTGAGCTCAATGGACAGCTTGGAGTCTTGGACCAATGGTAAAGTACCATTAGCCCATTAGCCCAAGCTGTCCAATAAAAATGCTGAAGTGGAGGCACGCCTCTCACTGCAGTGTCATAGAAGAGGGACTGTGTCTAAAAGACAAATGTTCCCTTCCAGCCCAGGAAAAAAACATGTGTTTATGTGTATAATATTTACCCACAATCCCATGTTTTTCTCACACAGTTAAGAGGGAGAATGCGAATCTGCTGCTGCTGAAAAGATACAAGCTAAATCATATATTATTATGCTATATGTTATAAGATAATCATTTATTTATCTATTTACTGTGAAATTCCTGGTTAGAAATTATAACTTCAAATTTCAGTAATTTGTCCGTTAAGCCAGTGGTCATCAACCCTGTCCTCAGGGCCCACTAACAGGCCAGGTTTTATGTATTACCTTGGGGAGATGCAGACTAGAGTACTGCAATCACTGAGCAGCAAATGATATCACCTGTGATATATTTTAGTTATCTTGCAAACCTGGCCTATTAGTGGGCCCTGAGGACAGGGTTGATGACCACTGCGTTAAGCCACCTGCTTGAGTACAGTTTTTGAAAATATAGTAAATTACCTTTAAAAAAATATATAATAATTATTTATATATTACTTATGGTAATTAACCCTTGCCACCCAGGCCAAATCTGACACTTCTCTCCTACATGTAAAAATCATAATTTATTTGCTAGAAAATTACTCAGAACCCCCAAACATTATATATATTGTTTTAGCAGACACCCTAGGGCAGTGGTTCCCAACCTTTTTGGCACCGGGGACCGGCATTGTGGATGAAAATTGGGTGAGTGACGATGCGTTTTTTCGCGGCCAATTTGTCAGGAAATTGCTGGTGTTAGCACTTCAATCATCACAACACCATGGTTAATATGGTGTCGGGATGATTGAAGCGCATTATTTTTATTATTATATTGTAATATAAAATTAAATAGTCAAACTCACCATAATGCAGAATCTGCCACCAGATGCAGCTTGTCACTTGCCACCAGATGCAGCTTGCCACGGTGCCTGTCACCAGATTGCCACTTGCCACATCGCCTGCCACCAGATGTAGATTGCCACATGCCACAGTCACATGCCACCAGATGCAGATTGCCACCAGATGCAGATTGCCACAGTCACTTTCCACATGCCACCAGATGCAGATTGCCCCATGCCACCAGATGCAGATTGCCACAGTCAATTGCCACATGCCAGTGCCACCAGATGTAGATTGCCACATGCCACCGGATGCAGATTGCCACATGCCACCGGATGCAGATTGCCACATGCCACCAGATGCAGATTGCCACATGCCACCAGATGCAGATTGCCCATGCCACCAGATGCAGATTGCACATGCCACTGTCTTTTGCCTCCTAGATGCAAATTGTACAGTGAGTTCCGCGTGAGAGAGGACAGCGGTGACGCGGGCGGGCGGTGGGAGATGATGTCATCTCTCTGCTCGCCTGCTTCACCCCTAACAGTGTAGCGGCAGGGCTGTGTGGGCGGAAGTGTGGCGGGGCTGTGTGGGCGGAAGTGCGGCAGGGCTGTGTGGGCGGAAGCGCGGCGGGGCTGTGTGGGCGGAAGTGCGGCGACGGTGGCGATCTGTCTGCTCACCCGCCGCACCTCAGATAGCCTGTTTACTGGCGGGCCGCAAAGTCTGCACTAAGGCCCGGTAGTGGGCCGCGGACCGGTGGTTGGTGACCCCTGCCCTAGGGAATACAATGGTGGTCGTTGCAACTTTTTATGTTACACAGTATTTGCACAGCAATTGTTCAAACGCATTTTTTTGGGGAAAGAAACTGTTTCATAAATAAGAAAAAAAAGAGAGCACAATTTTTTTGTATACTATGAAAGATGATGTTACACCGAGTAAATAGATACCTAACATGCTATGCTTTAAAATTGCACACACTTGTGGAATGCCGCCAAACATCAGTACAGTACTTAAAAATCTCCATAGGTGACGCTTTCAAATTTTTTACAGGTTACATGTTTAGAGTTAGAGGAGGTCTAGTACAAGAATTATTGCTCTCACTCTAATGTTCGCGGCGTATGTAACCTGTGTGTATCTGGCTCTGATACTAGCCAGTGCCTCACCAGTCACTGACCTCACCGCACGTCCCTAGTATGCATGCATGCCTGTCACTATTGCTAGCACCAAACAGGCTATTTAAATTGATCAACTGCATATAGCCAGTGCTGTCTTGTCTAAAGCATTACCTGTGACTTGGTACCTGACTTCCAGTTATCGCCTTGGCTCACTTTGACCAGCTCCTGGTATCTGCCTGTACCAGCCTTGGCTTGCACTTGGACTATGCTTTTGCCTGCTCATTCTGTTCCTGAGTTGCTTGCCTGTTATTGACTCTGGCCTGAACTCCAACTATACTTTTCTGTTTCAATAGTTTTTATTGTTTTTGATAACCAAGTAAAAATGAAAAGATAATTTAGTGGAGCAGTGAACAATCCTCGTCTGCTCCAAACATGTAATGGGGAAACGTACAAATGCAAGGCTTGGAAGAAACTGGTGAGGATCATAGTACATACGTAAGAGACGTCGTGGGCCCTCTAGCGTACATAAGTTTGTATTTAAGGGAAGACATCAACTTATTATGTACTACTTATTACTGTAATGTACTTATTATTAATGACTAGAGCGTTTCAATAACATAAATGAGAGGGGGTTACCACCCGGTTACCCCCCCCCCCCCCGATAAAGCATATATTTTTATATATATATATATATATATATAGGAAAGATCAAGGATTTGGAAGCATGTCATTATAATAATTCAATCATAATAAAGTAGTATTGACGTCATTATTGCCTCTTACTCACATTGTGCTTTAATTAAGTCACTTGTAACCAACACCATTGCCATTATCCCATATGAGGGATCGTATTCCCCAAAATATGCCCAGGAGAGTCTGGGCTGCAGAAAAGGGACAACTTACACACACGGTGCCAAGATTGCCAAAGAACAGTGAGAGGAAAAGAAAAGAGAGAAACAGAATAAGAAGAAGGTAAAATCAACCATAAAACTCCCATCGTCCGACCTAAAAAAAAAAATATCTCTATGTATTAGGGGTCTGCAAGTAGGCTAGCCAGGGGGACCAAATTTAATTGAAAAGGGATTGTTTGTCGCGTAGGACACTCACTGTTTTTTCATTCAACATGATCCACGTAAGTTTACGTTTCATCATTGCTATGTCTATAACAGGGCTTTTCCATGCCGTGGCAATTGCAATTTTGGTTGCTAGGAACATAAAATGGATCAGTGACTGTGTGTGTCAGGGTACATTTTCCACTTGTTTATTCAGTAGAGCTACCCCAGCATCCTTAACGATATTAACCATTGTGACCGAAAATAGTAATAAATGAACCCTCATCCAAAAGCGGCAAATCTTGGGCCATGTCCACCATGTGTGCAATGTTGTGCCTGCCTGTCCACAACCCCCGAAGCATGAGGATGAATCTCCTGGATACATTTTAGACAGGCACTCTGGCACTAAGTACCATCTAGCACGTACTTTGTATCCTGCCTCAATCAGGGCAACATTCCAACTATGCTTTTGCTTACATTATTGTACCTGATCTGATTGTCTAACTTTGCACCACTTTTGAGTCTCTGTGCCATGGTAATCCTTTGCCTGCAGTCTCTTAGGCACTCCTGCCTACAAACTTGCCACAGGTCACTACCTCTGCAGCAGTTAACCACTTGTTTGCTATTTTTATGGTGGTCATGTACTGCTGTGGAGTTCCAGTATGTTATTCCTGTGTCCAGTCTCCTGTCCATTTACCCCTGAGAGGAAGCTACTCAACACTGACTAATTCAGGTACACCTGTCTACCTGTACCAGCTTCTGACAAAAACAAAAAGGCACTTGTGCCACTGAATGCCCGTGCATTGCCTGTTCATTTTACCAGGGACCCTGATCCAGAGTTGTAAGATAGGCCGTCTCCATCTTTTCAGGCTTCTCCACAAGGTACATGACTGAAAGTACCATGTACCGCTCATTCCAAATGGAAGTGATGGGGAAAAAAAGAGGTTTGGTAGTTCTCAGCAGAGGACCTGGAGGACAGGAATATGTAAATATATATCCCTCATGTATACAGATGTCAAGAAGCCTCCCCTCTGAAGGGAGATAATAAGTAAACAAATCATCTGAAACCTTAGAGGGCGTTTGAAGGCTTTTAGAGGTATTATGTCCAAAATGGCTTGAAAGTTTCCTTCGGGCTTTGAAACTGTATAAATGACTTAGATAAAGACCCCTAAAAAGTTTGGGCAATGGAAAACGATAACCCCCTCAAGTACAGCAATCTCTGATCGGATGAAAGGAAGTCTGATGTTGCTGAGATGGGGAAGATGCAAAGCAAAAGAATTGAGGGGTGTACTTTTGTGAGATACTGTAGGTGGTCCATACAGTGAACTTGGTGTAGAGTTATTCACTTTCAGGTATTTACAGAGGACAATAGGGCACTCTTTACGTTGTGAGGAAAATAGATTTAACCTCCAGATACGGAAAGGCTTCTTCACAAAAAGCGTTGTGAAAATGTGAAAATAGAATCCCTCAAGAGCTGGTTCTGGCCTGCTCAGTAGATTGTTTTAAAATTAATTATTAAAAAAAAAGGCCTGGATTCCTAAATGCACATAAAATAACTGGATACTAATATTTATAGGTAAAGTTGATCCAGGGAATATTCAATTGCCTCTTGGGGCATCAGGAATGCATTTTTCCCCCGCTGAAGCAAACTGGATAATGCTTTATTGAGGTTTTGTGCCTTCCACTGGATGAACTGTAAGTATAGGATTGTGTTTTTTTTTCTCTGGGTTGAACTGGATGAACATGACTAACTATGATGAACCAGACAAACTATGTAACTGTTTGTAGCTCATACGTCCTCTTCCCACAAGTTTATCGCACATGGAAGAATTATTTTTACTCGTGTGAGTTCTCCCCATAAGTTTTCTTATTGGGCTGTGTTGCTTTTTTCTTCCAGTTTGAGGAAGACCCATATTTGGTCTATAGGCCCATCATAAGTCAGGTGGCTTTTCTTTCCAGTGTTCTCTTGCTAATCATTTGTACTTTACAAGGGGTTACACATGTTGCTTACCCTGTTAGCCTTACACATGAACTGTGGTTTTTTTTTTTTATTGGAAACCAACTTTATTGAAAAGTATGCATGGTACATAAATCAACATAAGCCAGTATGGCCAATATAATAGTACATACATGAATACAGTGAAGCATCTGTGTGTCACAAAGATAATAACAGCAGTGAAAGTAGAGCCGGTATACAACAAAAACAAAAAATCAACATGTCAGGTACACGTTTCACCATCCGCCATCCATCTGTCCCAGACCTTCTCATACTTTAGCGGACACCCACTATGTACATAAATCAGTTTTTTATATGGGAGAGCATCGTTAACCGCCTTTTTCCAGCATTGAACTGTAGGGGGCAGGGCCTGCATCCAATTACGGGCCACTACTTTTCTTGCCAAGAATAGCGTCTCATGTAAAAAGGTACGGAGGGGTTTGTCGGCATCCAAGTCTGGCAACAGGCCAAGTAGGCACATCTTTGGGTCAAGGGTAGCAGGGGAGCCCATCTGATCGTGTAGGAAGCGTATCACCTGTGTCCAATATGCCTGAATGGTAGGACAGAACCATATGAGGTGGTAAAAGGAGCCCGGGGTATGGTCACAGAGGCGGCATCCTGGATTGTACGTGGGCCTGAAACGTGCCACTCTCTGAGGGGTCAGATATGTTCTATGTATAATGTACAGCTGTGTGAGGCGGTCCGACAGCTTGGGGGAAACCTTTTTCACGTCCTCCAAAATCTCGCCCCAGTCCTCATCCTCTATAAGTCCAACATCCGCCTCCCATCTAGTCTTAGCAGTATAGGCCAATGCTGTGGTGCTAGGGAGACGAATGGCGGAGTACAAAGTGGAGATGAGCTTAGCAGGCACATTACCCGTGACTGTGTCCACTATGGAGGGAACTGCCAGGGATGGGTAAGAGCCAGAAAACTGGGCCTGTATGGCGTGACGGAGTTGCAAATACCTGAAGAAAAGGCAATTGGGGAGGGAAAATTCGTCCTTCAGCATTTGGAATGACTTCAGGCCTGAATCGGTCATGATCTGGTGTATGTATAAGATCCCATGGCGTATCCACGCCGCGGGGTCCGGAATGGACAATAATTCTGGCAAGCATGTATTGTACCAGAGAGGGGTATGAGAGTGTACCCTTGGGGTCCCAGTTCTCTGCAGTGCCGCCCGCCATACCCTCCGGTGGTTAGTCAACATGTCTGCTGTGCGTTGGGGGGGGCGTCTTGTCAATGGGGCTCTTAGGACCGATTGAAGTGGGGTGTGGGCCGAGTCATCTGGGTGCTCACAGAGTAGTGTCTGGTATCTCGTTAGTTCATGTTTATCAAAATAATAGAAGTGGGACAGCTGGGAGGCAAAATAATAATCCTGAAAGTCAGGGAGAGCAGCTCCTCCCAACGTCACAGGGTTCTTCAGGATTCTCCAGGATAATTTGTGTCTGCCATGACCCCAAATAAATGAATTCAGGATGGATTCAATTGTCCTGAAAATTTTTTGTGGTATATAGAGGGGAGCATGCCAGACCAAATAGAGTATCTTGGGAAGGAGTATCATCTTAACCAAGCTGACGCGACCCATAACACCCAGGGGTAGTCTGGCCCAAGTCTGCGTCTTGTTCTTGATCAGAGCAAACAGGGGTTCAATGTTCAGTAGTTTATAATCTGAGAGCGATCTAGTGACCTGTACGCCAAGGTATTTAATCTGGGAGACCCTTGGGAGAGCCAGAGGAGGGGACGCGAACGAGGAGGGGAAATGGTCAATCGGAAGGATCTGGGACTTAGCCCAATTAATACTCAGACCCGAATGGCCACCCATACGTTCTATGGACTGGAGGGCTGCTATAAGAGAAGGACCGGAGTCCGCCAGATACAAAAGTGTGTCGTCGGCATACATCCCAATCTTTTCTTCCAGGTTCCCCCTCCTGAGACCTCGGATGCAAGTGTCCGCACGGACCATTATGGCCAACGGCTCCACAGCCAATGCGTAAAGCATGGGGGAAAGGGGGCAGCCCTGCCGGGTCCCTCTCTCCAGCGGGAACTGGTCAGAAAGCCAACCATTCACAAACACTCTGGCCCTCGGGGATTGATAGAGGAGTTGGACCCAGCGAATAAAGCTGGGGCCAAATCCAAATCTTGAGAGACACTCCCACAGGTAGTTCCACTCCACGGAGTCGAAGGCCTTGGCGGCATCCAGCGCCACCACGACCCTCGAGCCAATTTCATCATGGGACCCCTGAATATTCATAAATAGGCGGCGAATATTCATGGCCGTGTTCTTCCCTGGCATAAAGCCGGTTTGGTCAGGGTGTATCAATGACAGAATAACCTGGTTAAGGCGGGAGGCTAGAATCTTAGGTAATATTTTAATATCTACCTGTAACAGGGAAATGGGCCTATACGACTCCGGGTATTTAGGGTCCTTTCCGGGTTTGGGAATTACGACTATTTGGGCTTCTCGCATAGATGGGGGTAGAACTCCTGAGTCAAATATAGATTTATACAGGTACTTAAGTTCAGGGATTAGTATTTCAGAGTAGGTGGCATAGAATTCAAGAGGTAGGCCATCCAATCCTGGGGCCTTGGATGAAGCCAGACAGGAAATGGCCTCGGAGATGTCCTCCTCAGTAATAGGGGCTTCCAGAATTTCAAGCTGGTCGTCTGTCAGTTTAGGGAATTGAACTCCCGCTAGGTAGTCCCTGGTGTCTTGGGGAGTGTGGGTGACCCTGGAAGTGTAGAGTGCACGGTAGAATCTCCCAAACTCCTCCGCCACCAGTTGCGGATCGGTGATGTCGTTCCCCTGCGGGTCGGTCAAGGACACCACCACAGGGGGACGCATATCCAAGTGGGCGAGATATGCGAGCAGTTTGCCCGATCTCTCTCCATACTCAAACACCCTCTGTCTACAGAAGAAGATACGTTGTTTAGCCTTCTCTATGTGCAATTGGGAGACCTGGTGCGCCTGAATCTTTAGATTGTTGGCCGCGCTGGGCGAGGGGTCCCGGTGGAACGCCTCCTCCAGCGCCTGCAGGTGCTCCGCAGCCTGCTGGACAATAAATGTTGATGACCGCTTAAGCCTGTTAATACGTGTGGAAAGTAGGGATCGAGCGTGAAGTTTAAACATTTCCCACACCACATCATGCGTGGCAGTGTCCCTGTTGGCCGTAAAATAGTATTGCAATTCTGTGGGGATGTCATCCTGGTCCTGCAGGGCAGTCAGCCAGAACGGGTTTAGCCGCCAAGAAGGAGCAGGGGAAGCCTTCAGGAGCTGGATCGTGACCCAGTAGGGGGCGTGATCCGAGAGTACTCTCGGAGCAAAGCCCACATCTCCTAGCTTAGGCAGCAGGGACATTGAGATAAAAACAAAATCAATTCGTGACATTGTGTTATGACTGGCTGAAAAGCATGAGAAGACTTTAGTGTGCAGGTGTCTGTGGCGCCAAGTGTCGACAAGAGCAAAGTCGGTCATTATGCGGTGCAGTCTGGTATGGGTCGGTGGGTTAAGGGGGGGATCCAGTGTGCCCAGACGGTCCAGAGCGGGGATCAGGGTCATATTGAAGTCCCCCATCCACACTGCCGGTACGGAGGGGTATTGTGTCATAAAGGCAAGGCCTTCCTGAATTACAGCTGAGTTGTACGGGGGGGGAATATAGCAGGCAAGTAGCAGGATAGGAGACCCATTAATGGTGGCGTGCATAAACACATATCTGCCCTGCTGATCCGTGCGGAGCAGTATAAGCTCAAAAGGTACCCGTTTGGCAACCAGGACCGATACTCCTCTGGAATATGAGGTGTGAGTGGCATGATAAGCCCACCCCACCCAAGGTTTTTTAAGGGAGGATTGCAAGTGGCCCATGACATGGGTCTCGACCAGTGTGATAATGTCAGCTCTCTGAGATTTGAGAAATGTCAGGACCGCTGTGCGTTTGATCTTATTGCGTAAGCCTCTAACATTCCACGTGAGGAACTTCAGGGAACTCATGGTGGGTATATGGAGTGTATAATAGACCGCAGCCAGACCAGGACCAGCAGAGCAGATAAGGACACATCAGACAGTACAGAACACATCAGCAACCAATATTGATAGTGCATGTATGACAATGACATAGTACCTTTAGCAGAAATAAACAATTGTGAACATAGTGGCAAATAAAAAACAGCCAAAACATTTCCCCTCCCTCCCAGTCCAGTGCCACCCCAACTCGGCATGAACATAGTATCCCAAAACCAGGTATCAACCGGGGACATCCAACGTGAAAAAAGCATTGGAGGCGAGGGACTTAATTTCAAAGGGACATAGATACCTGTGATGAACAGAAAACAAAAAAGGAGGAAAAAACAATCAGGTAAACGGGGGGAGTGAAAAAAGTCCATAGAGAACCTAGGGGGGCGACTTATTCTCTGAGAAGTGCATGGGGTGTAGGGGCCACAAAAGCACAACACCATTGCAGCCGTGCAGAAGGGAGCCCCGCCTGCCATCAGGGTGGTACGTAAAGTAGGATAGGAAGTTCCAGCAACGTTCGGTAAGCTGCCCTCTACAAGCATCTCCCATGTGTGGGGAGAACGGGGAATTAACAGTTAGGTCTCCCGAAGGTGGCGAGCATGCTGTGAGATCCGAGGAGGGGCGGAAAAGGCTTTTAGGTCTGTCTCCCCCGTCCCGGCGGAGGGCACCCACTAGCAACAGAGCAACCGTGAGGCGAATCACCAGGGCACGAACAGGGAGTGCCACCGGCACAGGGGGCAGCAGGGGAGAGAAAAGAAAAGTACTCACAGCTCCCAGACATCGCGGTATGCTCAATCTCGCCGATCTCTCCGGTCAATCCAAGTGGATGCCGACTCTGGGTCCTCGAAAAAGTGGGTCCGACCGTCGCACTCCACACGAAGCTTTGCAGGGTACAGCATGGCGTATTTGAGGTGTAGAGTGCGGAGGCGCTTCTTAACATCCTGGAACCTGGACCGCTGCCGTTGCACCTCATTGGAGAAGTCCGGGAAGACGGCAACACGAGTGTTGGTATGGGGGATATTCCCCTTCTCTCTGGTTAGGTGGAGGATCTTGTCGCGATCCCTGAAATTAAGGAACTTCGCTATCAGGGTACGCGGTGGAGCTCCTTGGGGAGGAGGGCGGCCAGGGATTCGATGAGCTCTCTCCACTGCAAACATTACCGAAAATGCGTCTCTGCCGAAGGTTGAGGTTAGGAGGTTTTCAAGGAAGCTCTCCGGATCGGTGCCCTCAGCAGACTCAGGAAGACCGATGAAGCGGAGGTTACATCTCCGAAGGCGATTTTCCATGTCATCCTGTTTTGCGCTAATCTGTTGTAACTGGCGGCGCACCTCATCGGTGGTATGTTGTAAAGGGTGTAAGATATCCTCTGCTCTGCTAATACGGGTCTCCGTCTCCGTCACGCGGTCCCTGAGGGTAGAGAGATCCTGCCGGATAAGGGACACATCAATTTTTACCTCCTCGATCTTGGTGGTAAGCGTGCTCTGGCACATGGCGATGGCATCCAGTAATTTGTTAGTAGCCACCACAGAGTGATCCGCATCCAGGAAAGCAGCAGCGCCGTCTCTGACCTGCCGATCCCCCTCCTCAAGCCGGCGGTATCTGGCCAGTTTATCGATCGCTTCAGAATTATTTTTAGACGGAGACATGCTGTAAGGCGACAGGGAAGATCCCTGGGTGCACCAATATGGCCGCTGTTAAGGAGGCCAGGTCCTCCACAACCTCCCCCCCCCACCGCTGCCCAGGGACGGCCCAACGTAGGCAGCAGGTCACTCTCAAGCAGCTGTGATGGCAACAGGCTGCATGCAGGGGAATCTGAGCTCAGGGGAGTCAGGGAGGCCTGTAATACTTGCCAAAGATGTCTCCGGGTGGAGCAAGATGGCCGCCGTTCCGGGAGTCAGGCCGAGACCGCGGTCCGCTCACACAGCAGGTGCAGAGTGCAAAGACACCCCAGCAGCTGCAGCAGGTAATCCGGGGGCCGATGTAGAAGAGGATGGAGCCCAGTGCACCCAGGGAGGCAAGGAGAAGTGTCCAGGGCCGCCGTCGGGAGGGCCAAGATGGCCGCCGAACCAGGAACTAGGCCGAAGCCGGGGCCTTTCCTGAAGCAGATGACCGGGAAGCGCCGCGACGGCAGTGGCGGCAAACCAGCGGGCTAACAGGCTTCAGGAACCACAGGGAGAGCAGGACACGTCCTCGGATGTAGGGGATGGCAGGAACCGAGCAGGATGCAGGCAGGATGTTAGGTTAGGAGTATGGGCAGACGGAGCTCACATCACATGCGACCTATCCCATTGCTATCCAGGCCACGCCCATGAACTGTGGGTTTTACATTTTGTATTGTCGTTGTTGCTAAGCCCTCCTTTTGTACCTGTTTGTAACATCTTCTTGACATTATTCTGTGTGACAGTACTTCATGTGACCTTCACTGAGGTCTTAGGGGTTTCTGTGTCATCGGTGTTGTTCGGTACAGAGCCCTATTTGATCTATCATAGAGACTACAGACCTACTTTTTACCTAAAGTGGTCTCTGCCTTCCACTTCAATGAGGATATTATGTGAGCTTCCCTGCACTGGTTCACCCAAAGGAGATATCTCTGCGTTGCCTGGATGTGGTGAGGGTCATCAGATCTCAGTCACTGCTTCCTTAGGCAAACATATTTCCTGTTTCTTTTTAAAGAAGGTCCTAAAAGAGGTTCTCTATAGCTTCCAGATCCACTATTTCTCAGTCGTTTCAACAGCTTGTTGCACAGGTCTATGAGTTGCAATTAACATGCCTCTTTTATAGTTTAGGTTCATTTTACTAGGGCAGTGAGTGCTTCTGGAGTTTTTTCATCTTTAGGCCTTTGTGCCTCAGATCTGTACGAATATGACCTAGTCTTATGTACGGAAACGCTCTATGTTCCACAGTATATGGTCAATGTATCTTCCCTGGCAATTGATAGTTTTTGTTAAGGTTTTCTGTAAGTGGCTGGGTAATGTCTTTGGTTTACTTTCTGCCTTGGTTTTCTCTTGTTTAGCTGATTTGCCTATGTTTTGTGTTGTGTTTGCCTGCCCCTCTATTTGGATTTCTTTTTTCCTTAGGATGGTTAATTATAATCAAGCTGTGTCTCTCAAAGGGCAAGTGAGAAAATAGGATTTGTGTATTTTTTCATTTATTTTTGAGGGACACAGCCATATCCTATTGGTCTGTCTTTGGACTGCTTGCTACAACTGAGCAGCTTTTAGGTGGAAGGGGTTATAGCCATAAAGGAGCAGGCCTTTGGTTTTTATGTACTTAGTGTTCACTTCTGTTGTAGCCAGCAGTATAACCCTAGGTTGCCTAATTATCACCAGGCTGTGTCCCTCAATGGGCTGAGAGAAAAAGGTTTTATGATGAGTACAAAAATCCTATTTTTATATTAATATATGTATTGGCTGAATTACGTTTTCATTTCTTCCTATGCTATATTCCTGCTTTTACTTTTGCCCTTAAAGGGGTTGTGATAGGTTCATCATACAATTTTCATTTATAATCTTGAGCCTATTGCTGGATGTGAGTATGAATTATATGGGGCACTGTCAGAAACAGATAATCATTTTCCAAAGGCTTTTCTAAGCAGGAAAACAGTGCAGTGACGCAATGCAATATCCATCTCCACCTTCTTTGCTCTTTCTGCCATGATTACGTTACAGTGTATCATTGCTTGCGGCATCAATAACTAACTGTAAGAGCCCATTCACACAGGGACAACACGACTTCTAGCGTGATTTTATGAGGCAACTCAGACACGACTTGAGTATGAATCACAGCGCGACCTGGAGCTACTTACAAGGCAACTTCAAGTTGCCTGCAGTACAGGAGACATTCCAGTGGCCAATCAAACAAGAATCAGCTCCGTGGGAGGGAGGAGGGAGGGAGAGGTTTGCCTGAGAAATGTATTTTCTCTTCCTGGAGAGTTGCTCCTATTAAGACAGTGATCCGACTTCAGAGGCAACTCCCATTGAAATGAATGGTTACAGGTCGCCTAGAAGTCGGATTGAAGTAGTACAGGAACCTTTTTTGAAGTCGGAGTGACTGCAGTAGTGTGCATTAAGACGACTCCATTAACTTACATTGATTTCCTCAGCCAGCGCGACTTGAGGCAACTAGGGGCGACCTGGGGCAATTTGAAGTCGGATCCAAAGTTGCCCCTGTGTGAATGGGCTCTAAGGAACTAGTGATTGACAGATGTGGAGAGCTATATATATATATAGAGTGAAAAAAGGGTCCCAAACATTAAAACAATATCTCAATCAACATCAACATCAACATCATTAATTCTTAGTTGTTACCTGTGTTTTTCTTTTATATTTTGTGCCCCAAGCCCTTTTTACACTATTACTGTAGGTAGTTCTACAGCTTGCTAGACAGCTCCGTAGTGAAGACTAGCTTATCATATGCTAAACTGAAGAAAATTGTAATATTTGTAATATTTTGTCTTGGGTTTAAAGATTATAACTCTTTATTAAGTATGTACAAGGCCAAACAGAACCTGAACTTCAACACACCCTGCAACCCTGGTAAAGAGTCAGAGGCCCCTGTGTGTTATTCTTCCCTTTATGGAGGTTCCCTGTGAACTCATTTTAGATGTTTCTGTTTCCTGTGAGAAATGAAAATGGCATCATACCCTTCCTTGACACTTAGAACTTGCCACAGACTTAATGAATGGCAAAAAAGGTACAACTATATGCAGAGATCCACCTTGTGACTAATACAGATATTTGTTGTTTCTGTACATCAAATAGCTCTCTACCCATCTATCTATAGTCAAAAACATGGTTCATTTGAGTGGAATAGGTAAAAAGGCTTTGCCACCAAAAACGGTGTTCTGTCCAAAAGACTAGGTAAAAAGAATCAGTGAGCTGCAAATATTGTTTCAATTGTGTAAAAGGTAAATTTACTATATGGGGCATACGGAGCATTTACTGACCTTTCATCAGTTCCTACACGACTCTGAGACAAGCAGCTAGAAATTAAAGTGCAGAGAAAGGCTCATTACTAATGTTATGTCAGTGTAGAGATCAAGAAATAGTACACTAAGATCAAAGGAGAAAAACACAGTACAAGTGCATTTTTTTCTGTCTTTTATCGGTCACACTGCTGCTCTGGCTCTGTTTATGTCTATTGCAGCAGTAGCTGGGGCCATTTACTTATTTGAGCTGGAACATCATTTTCTCCCACAATACTTGTTATTGCATGCCCCCAGAGATTTATTGCCCAGCAGTGTTGGCACTTCCTATGCCTGTACATTGTAGGTAGTGTCAATGTAACTAAAACACAATTCTAGTCCTAGAAGAAATGCTGCAGGGAGAGGGTGACAACTTCTCTGGAATTTCCGCATCTGCATTGCTGCATTGTCAGCCCTCTCCAGGAAATGAGGTAATTAACTGTGAAAATGAGCAAGTAAAGAGCACATAGGTAACATGGACATAATTAGCAGAGTGATTTAAAAAAAGACAAATGGATAGGAAACTTTTTCCAGAAGAAAGCTTTGAAAAAACTTCCTACCATGTAGTGTTTAATTTTCTTTAACCCGCACAAACACACCCAGCAATACTGTGCTGTATATTTATACATTGATACTATTACACTATGAATATGCAAGTGAATCTAAGTTTTCAGTGCTTTTATTTTTTGTGCTAAAAGAGGCAAGTTATAGTCTAAAGCAGGGGTCTCCAAACTTTCTAAACAAACGGTTAGTTTACTGTCCTTCAGACTTTAGGGGAGCTGGACTGTGCCTTTTGGAAGTAGAAAAGGTCCCGATGTCAGTGGGAAAAAACAATGCCTCATCTTTAGTGTTGGTAGGAGGAATTGTACCCCATCATTGGAGAGAGTGGGAGGAATTGTGCTCCATCTTTGGTGTCATTGGGAAAAATTGTGTTCCATTATTGGTGTCATTGGGCCCCATTGTTGGCAGTGCTGGATTAATAAGAGGGCAAAAGGGAAAGCCGCCCTGGGCCCTCTTGACAGAAGGGCCCTCTCCCCCCTGTACAAAATAATAAAAAACAATATAAATATTATATAAAATAAATAATAAAATATAAACTATATATTAATAAAAAATGAGGAGGTCATGTCGTGACTGGCGGCTCCTACGCGCATTCGCGGGATTGATGTCTTCGCGGCTCCAGCCAATCACAGCGCCAGAGCCGCGATACCCAGAAGTAACCCCCCGGGAGAGATGTCGGCCGCCGGAGCGGTGTACAAGGACGACTGCGGGGGCTTCGATCTGAGGTGAGTATTACATAATGAGCTAGTATGCTATGCATACTAGCTCATTATGCCTTTGTCTTGCAGGTGTTATTTTTTTATTTCTTTTTTTGAAAAGTGGGTTTACAACCACTTTAAAGACCAAGACAAAATACATGCAATAAACATTAAAGATAAAAAAAAAATGTTTTAAATCTCCTACACAACAATACATACATACTGTACAAACATATAAAAATGATGAATATCCTATATCCTTATCATATTAACCATATACAGTATATCATATTTATTCTTATTCCCCAAAGAGGAGGGAAGAGACATCATGATAGGCGGAGGTTCCCCATATCTAAATACAAATAGTCTGGATGATCTTTCCCCTAAATAGGACTAACGGTCGCAGGTCTCTCTACCTAATCCTTACCTTTCACATCCTCACTCCCTCACCCCTTCTCTTCTCCCCCCTCCATCACTCTCAACCACCCCTTACTACATGTGTTTATAAAGTGATAAAAAACCTCAAAAATCATGCCCAAAAAATAATCTTTGTGATATTAAGGGGAAAGGATAGAGGAACCACTTTCATATTCCTCTATAATTGTTCCCTTTCCTTCCCACACCATGGCTTGCCATCATCATCTGTAAAAGTTTTTACTCTGGACTGGTATATTGTATCATTTTTAAAAACACATCTTGGCAGCTCAAGCGAACCATACATACAGTGCCTTGAAAAAGTATTTATACCCCTTGACATTTTCCACCGTTTGTCATGTTACAACCAAAAACGTAAATGTATTTTATTGGGATTTTATGTGATAGACCAAAACAAAGTGGCACATAATTTTGAAGTGGAAGGTAAATGATAAATGGTTTTCCAAATTTTTGACAAAAAAATATCTGAAAAGTGTGGCGTGCATTTGAATTCAGCCCCCTTTACTCTGATACCCCTAACTAAAATCTAGTGGAACCAATTGCCTTCAGAAGTCACCTAATTAGAAAATATAGTTCACCTGTGTGTAATTTAATCTCAGTATAAATATAGCTGTTCTGGGAAGCCCTCATAGGTTTGTTAGAGAACCTTAGTGAACAAACAGCATCACGAAGGCAAAGGAACACACAAGACAGGTCAGGGATAAAGTTGTGGAGAAGTTTAAAGCAGGGTTAGGTTATAAAAAAATATCCCAAGCTTTGAACATCTCACAGAACACTGCTCAATCCATCATCCGAAAATGGAAAGAGTATGGCACAACCGCAAACCTAGCAAGACATGGCCGTCCACCTAAACTGACAGGCCAGGCAGGAGAGCATTAATCAGAGAAGCAGCCAAGAGGCCCATGGTAACTCCAGAGATCCACAGCTCAGGTGGGAGAATCTGTCCACAGGACAGCCATTAGTCATGCACTCCACAAATCTGCTCTTTATGGAAGAGTGGCAAGAAGAAAGCCATTGTTAAAAGAAAGCCATAAGAAGTCCTGTTTACAGTTTATGAGAAGCCATGTGGAGGACACAGCAAACATGTGCAAGAAGGTGCTCTGGTCAGATGAGACTTTTTAACATTTAACTTTTTGGCCTAAAAAGCAAAACGCTATGTGTGGCGGAAAATTAACACTGCACATCACCCTGAACACACCATCCCCACAGTGATACATGGTGATGGCAGCATCATGTTGTGGGGATGCTTTTCTTCAGCAGGGACAGGGAAGCTGGTCAGAGTTGATGAGAAGATGGATGGAGCCAAATACAGGGCAATCTTCGAAGAAAACCTCTTATGCCGCTTACACACGATCGTTTTTTTCTGATGAAAAAAGACCGATGGACTTTTTTCATCGGACAAATCGATCGTGTATGGGCCCCATCTGTCTTTTTTCCATCGATATAAAAAAATAGAACATGTTTTAAATTATACCGATGGAAAAAAAAAAAACGATAGCAAATTCCGATCGTCTGTGGGGAACTCCATCGGAGAAAAAACCCACGCATGCTCAGAATCAAGTCAACGCATGCTCAGAAGCATTGAACTTAATTTTTCTCGGCTCTTCGGAGTGTTTTACGTCACAGCGTTTGGGACGATCAGATTTTTGACTGATGGTGTGTAGGGAAGACTGATGGAAGTCAGCTCCATCGGATTTTATTCCATCGGAAATCCGATCGTGTGTACAGGGCATAAGAGTCCGCAAAAGACTTGCGACTGGGGCTGAGGTTCACCTTCCAGCAGGACAACGACCCTAAACATACAGCCAGAGCTACAATAGAATGGTTTAGATTAAAGCATATTCATGTGTTAGAATGGCCCAGTCAAAGTCCAGACCTAAATTCAATTGAGAATCTGTGGCAAGACTTGAAAATTGCTGTTCACAGACACTCTCCATCCAATCTGACAGAGCTTGAGCTATTTTGCAAAGATTGTCTAGATGTGCAAAGCTGGTAGAGACATACCCAAAAAGGCTTGCAGCTGTAATTGCAGCAAAAGGTGGTTCTACAAAGTATTGACTCAGGGGGGCTGAATTCAAATGCACACCACACTTTTCATTTATTTATTTGTCAATTTGGAAAACCATTTATCATTTTATTTCCACTTCACAATTATGTGCCACTTTGTGTTGGTCTATCACATAAAATACATTTAAGTTTTTGGTTGTAGCATGACAAAATGTGGAATATTTCAAGAGGTATGAATACTTTTTCAAGGCACTGTAGAGTGCTTACACCCTTAAGGAAGGTAGCCTATGTCTGCATGTGGGTGTGTAGGCCTGACCTCAGACTGACGTTGTCATGCATTTTGAAAATGTGTGACTGTCATTAAGAATGTAAAACAGCTCTGTGTATGAGGGGCCCCTAAACCGGAACTGCCCCCCCCCCCAGGTCTAAATCTGGCCCTGATTGGGAGGATATGTGTTCCATCATTGCAATCATTGGGCCCTATTGTTAAGCCCCGTACACACGATCGGATAACCTATGGATTTTCGTTCGATGGATTTGTCCATCGGAAATCCGATGAAACTGTTTTTCATCAGTCTTGGCCACACACCATCAGTCAAAAAACCGACCGTTCCAAACGCGGTGACGTAAAACACTCTGATGAGCCGAGAAAAATTAAGTTTAATGCTTCTGAGCATGCGTCGACTTGATTCTAAGCATGCGTGGGTTTTTTCACCGATGGACTTGCCCATAGACGATCGGAAATTCCCATCGGTTTTTTATCCATCGGAAAATTTTAAAACAAGTTCTATTTTTTACAACCGATGGAAAAAAGACCGATGGGTACCATACACGATCGGTTGGTCTGATGAAAACCATCCATCGGACGGTTTTCATCAGTCAAACCGATCGTGTGTATGGGGCTTAAGTGTCATTGGGAGGAATTGTGTTCCATCATTGGTGTCATTGGAAGAAATTGTACCCCATCATTAGTCTCATTGGGAGAAATTGTGCCCCATCATTGGGAAGAATTGTGCTCCATCGTTGGTGTCATTGGAAGGAATTGTGCCCCTTTATTATGCCCCATTGCTGGTATCAGTGGATGAAATAGTGCCCCAAGGGCCAGAAATCAAGCAAATGGCCGCAGTTTGGAGACTACTGGTCTAAAGCCAAAACTTTTCAACTTAGTCAATAAAAACGGTTTCTAGCAGAGATTTTCCCAAGGTTATCATTGCCCTTTAGACAGTGTGACTGTCATCTGAACCTGTGGATATCACAGCTATCTAATTTTCCAGAGTGCCTTAGGTTAACACAGCTAGCTGGAGCATCTTAATAGCCAAAAGTAGTGACATGAGTGTCTTGTAAAAACTGACTGGGAAAATTGTGGTGTAAATCAGTCTCAGTGTAAAGGAGGTTCACACATTCAGCTTCTTTTCACTTTGTGTTTAAGTTATAGATGTGAAATATGAAAAATGTGTTTTCAGTTTAGTACTGAAATGCAAAATGTAAGCACAATGCAGGCATTTTAAATCTGTCAAGGAAAATGTACCAGACATATGAACAGAATAATTCTATTGCATACAGCAGTTACAGCTTAGATATACACAATTATTGTGCCTCTTTTTGCTAATTATGCCCTGCATTGTCTAAGACAGACAGGTGTGTATTATAGAATCAGCCCTGAATGAAGGACAAGGGAGGTAGCCCTTCTTGGAGAAGCTCATTGAGCTGTCACATAGCAGAGGCGCAAATGCACAGAATGAGTGTGACGGAGTTATGTATTGAAAGGCTAAAATAAGAGTCTCTGTTTAGTACGTACAAGAGTGCGTAGACAAGGGAATTTTTTCTAGGCTCTGACGTACATGTTGTTAGTGTACATTCCCGCCAGCCTTTTGCTGTGTAACTATTTAGCTTCTGAGCCTTTTTCTAAGCACTTGGAACAAGAAGGATTAGGGAATTTGCTTGGCATGCAAAATCCACAGAAGTGAAAACGATTTGCTGGTCATGATGCTTTGAGCTGTGGATGAAGTGACTTCTACTCTGTGGCTGGCAAGAACCACAGCAACTGTCCATCACATGCTTTAGTGATTTGGATATTAAAGGGGTTGTAAAGGTTTGTTTTTTATTTTCTAAATAGGTTCCGTTAAGCTAGTGCATTGTTGGTTCACTTACCTTTTCCTTCGATTTCCCTTCTAAATGTTTTTTTTCTTTGTTTTCTTTGTCTGAATTTCTCACTTCCTGTTCCTCCTCAGTAAGCTGTTCAGTAAGCTGTTCTGGCTGACTAAACACCACTCGGATGATGGTGTGAAGTATAGTGAGGAGAAACAGGAAGTGAGAAATTCAGACAAAGAAAAAAAACATTTAGAAGGGAAATCGAAGGAAAAGGTAAGTGAACCAACAATGCACTAGCTTAAATTAGCTTTTTTTAAATTAGCTATTTAGAAAATAAAAAACGAACCTTTACCTTTAAGATTTTCTAGTGGATGACAGTGTGTGGTGATGTGTTTTTCTAAGTACCGTACATACTTTTTGCAAATTTGTTGTTTTAGTGCAGGTCAGATGCTTGAAATAGTTGTTGAGAAATTGAATTCTAAGTAAAAATTGTGTGAATCATGGGTGTTAAAATAAACCTCAAAGTTTTATACCACTTTTGTTTTTTAGGCTCCATGCACATACATATATTCTGTATTCTGTATAAGCTTAAAAAAAACTAGACAAAAATGCTGGATAAAAAACATAATCCTGATAATAGCATTTATATGACAGCTTCTAGTAGCATTTTAGTAGCTTTTATGAGCATTAGCATTTTATTAGCATTTTTGCAGTCCAAAGAAAAAGAAGCTTTTAGCAGTTAGAAGCAGTAAGGAGCATTTAGGAGCATTCAACATTTTTCTCTGCTGGAAAAAACGCTCCAAAAAACTCTACAAAGACATTTTTCTTTTCTGCTCCTAGATGCTGCAGCTCAAAAAATGCTAATAGCCTAAAGTAGTGTGCATGGACACATATGATAACACTAACTATTTAGCTTCTAGGAGCAGAAAAAAAAGGAGATAACAGTTTCTAGGAGCCTAAAAAATGCTAGTGTGCATGGGGCCTTAAAGAAAAAAAATCATAGTTGGCTGCAGATTTAAATGGAAACAGGAAGGGCTTTTTAAAACATGAAGGTACAGTCTACCCGTTGCCTACCTGGTTAGAAAATGTTTTTTTTCTTTATCCAGACACAGATGTAAAACACCTGCCCACCTCATTATCTTTTATGATCTTATAATCTTGGAACACCTTTTCTGGTGCTGAAACATTTAGGCCCCTTTCACACGGACAGTCCGTTCAGGTCCGCCTGTCAGTTTTTTAGGCGGACCTGAACGGATGCTCCATGTACCCCTATGGAGGCACGGATGTCAGCGGTGACATGTCCGCTGACATCCGACCTGCTCCGCTCCGCCAAAGTGTGACGGAGGAAAACCCTATTTTTCCATCCGCCGGCGGAGTGGATTGGATGACAACGGACTCTACGGTCCGTCGTCATCCGATCCCCCATAGGGGAGAGCGGCGCTCTGACAGGGCGGTCCCTGCACAGTGTGCGGGGACCGCCCAGTCATCCGCCGGCTCAGCGGGGATCAACGGAGCGATCCCCGCAGAGCTTCACGGGGCGGATCTTCACGGATCCGCCCCGTGTGAAAGAGCCCTTATGCAGGCCATACATGGGTCGAATTCCAAACTAATTTTCATTTGAAAATCAGAAATTTCATGTGTTTTGTGATCCGATGGTGCCACCATTGATTTCGAAATACAACCAATCAAGCCTTCAACTTCACCAATTTCCATGTTGCTATGGAAAAAAAAAATTGTGGCTGAAAATCCTGTTTTCTTTCTGGGAATTTTCATTTCTTGCACGATTCTCCCATCATTGATTAAGAAATTGTTGGTTTTTCCCAAAATTTCCAATATGCTCGATCACTCAAATTCGATGGCCGCATGACAGTTGGCCGTTGATGCAGCCCAGTAATTTGAAAGAAAATATATTCCCATGTATGGCCGGCCTTACTGTCTCACACACATAGAATGCCAGTACTAAAACATTTCTCACAGCCAGTAATCAAATTCAAACCAGCCCTTGAAATTTGAATGTGACTGGTGATGTAGGAGTCAGAGGATAGGTTTCAAAGTATACTCCTACTAGGTGCTTTAGGATGCAGATTTCACAGAATTTAAATTTATGTAATTTGAATAAACCTTCTGATTTTAGTATAGTTGCAATGTTTACTAGATAGCATAGTAGCGTCAACGCTGTATCCTGGCCTAGGCCAACAAGGCCCAGGCCTAGGGCAGCACTTTGCAGGGGGGCAGCACGGAAAGAGTCCCCGCTGGCTTGCGCTACACTGTTAGTGTAGCGCCAGTCTTATGGGGCGGACTGGGCTAAGAGGTAAATTAGTCTAGCGCCCCCATAAAGCAGCTGCACTGCTTCTGGTATGCGGGCGGCTGGCATTCTGCAACTCTGGGGGGGGGGGGGGGGCGGCTGTTTTGACTGTCCTATCAGTCTGGACCACAAACCTTCCTCACTGTGCTATGTATTTTCTGCTGCACCATTGGCATTGTTATTTCTTCTTAGTCCTCTCCATAAAATTATCAGAAATTTGTGCTTAAAGTAGAACTATAGGCAACACTTTTTTTTTCATTTTGGATAGAGTAAGGGCCCCTCTCAGTTTATTTTTTACCATCCCTGTCCCATTGCAGAGATTTCCCCTAACTTCCTGTCCCATAGCCAATCAGGAAGTGAGAGGAAATCTATGAAAATTATGGGAATCCATTGCTCCCCCCCCAAGGCCCCCAGAACTAGTGTCCCCACTCGAAAGTTTCATGGCGGGTCTTAAACAGGAAGGGGTGTGGCCTTGACAGGAAGGGGTGTGTCATATTTAAATTAGGGGGTGCACGAGTTTAGTCAGGCCTAGGGCAGCACAAAACCTAAATACACCACTGAGTAGCGTAGTGAGTACTTTTGCCTTTCCCCTGGAATTGCTTGTTGTAACCAGGAGGTTGGCTAATGTCTGCATCACTAGCAAAGCACTGGTTGTAGAATTTAACCACTTCACGATCGCCCACTGTAAATATACGTTGGCAGAATGGCACCGACAGGCAGAATCACGTATATGTACGTGATTGCCTTTGTATAGTTGGGGGGTCCGATCGGACCCCCCTTCTTTACAGTGAGCGGTCGTTTAACCTTCGGGAGCGATCCGGCATGAGGGGACGGCCGTTCGATTCCGGCCACCCCCTCTCGATCGCTCCCGGCGAATGAGAGCTTCCCCTGCCTGTGTACTTGTTTACACAGGCTGGAGGAAGTGATGTCATCTCTCCTGCGGCGCTCACATATACCGAGCGCCGTACAGGAGAAGATGCAGGTTAGTGCACACAACACTACACTGACACCAGGACACATAGGTACATAAATCGCCCCCCCCAGACCCCCCCAGATCACCCCCCAGCCCCCAGTCACAGTGTCACTGATTGCAGTGACCATTTATTTAGTGATCACTGCAATCAGTGACATTTGTGACTGTAAAAGTGTCAGTACATTTAGTTTTAGGTCCAGTGTAGCCCCCTAACCCCCCCCTAATAAAGGTTTAACCCCCTGATCACCCCCCAGATAACCCTTTCACCCCCTAGTACCGCCGTCGCTAAGCGATCATTTTTCTGATCGATGTCTTAGCGTCGGTGATGCTGATCGGTAGCCAGTAATTTTTTTTAGGTTCGCCGCAGGTTTTTATAGCGTCGGGTACCCCCATATATTACCTAATAAAGGTTTAACCCCCTTGATCACCCCCCAGGTAACCCTTTCACCCCCTAGCACCGCCGTCACTAAGCGATCATTTTTCTGATCGATGTCTTAGCGTCGGTGATGCTGATCGGTAGCCAGTAATTTTTTTTAGGTTCGCCGCAGGTTTTTATAGCGTCGGGTACCCCCATATATTACCTAATAAAGGTTTAACCCCCTTGATCGCCCCCCAGGTAACCCTTTCACCCCCTATCACCACTGTCACTAAGCGATAATTTTTCTGATCGCTGTCTTAGCGTCGGTGATGCAGATCGGTAGCCAGTAATTTTTTTTAGGTTCGCCGCAGGTTTTTATAGCGTCAGGTACCCCAATATATTACCTAATAAAGGTTTAACCCCCTTGATCGCCCCCCAGGTAACCCTTTCACCCCCTATCACCACTGTCGCTAAGCAATCATTTTTCTGATCGCTGTCTTAGCGTCGGTGATGCAGATCGGTAGCCAGTAATTTTTTTTAGGTTCGCCGCAGGTTTTTAAAGCGTCAGGTACCCCCATATATTATCTAATAAAGGTTTAACCCCCTGATTGCCCACCAGGTAACCCTTTCACCCCCTATCACCACTGTCGCTAAGCGATCGTTTTTATGATCGTTGTCTTAGTGTCGGTGATGCAGATCGGTAGCCAGTAATTTTTTTTTAGGTTCGCCGTCAGGTTTTTAGATAGCGTCAGGTACCCCCATAAATTACCTAATAAAGGTTTTAACCCCCTAATTGCCCCTAGTTAACCCTTTCACCAGTAATCACCATATAAGTGTTACGGGTGACGCTGGTTAGTTAGTTTGCTTTTTATAGTGTCAGGGCACCCGCCGTATATAACCCAATAAAGGTTTAACCCCCTGATCGCCCGGCGGGTGATATCAATTAGGTTTTAGCGTCAGAGAGGGTCTGCGTCACACACCAGGCAGCGTCAGGTTAGTGCCAGTAACGCTAACACCCACGCGTGAAGCATACACCCCCCTTAGTGGTATAGTATCTGAACAGATCAATATCTGATCTGATCAGATCTATACTAGCGTCCCCAGCAGTTTAGGGTTCCCAAAAACGCAGTGTTAGCGGGATCAGCCCAGATACCTGCTAGCACCTGCGTTTTGCCCCTCCGTCCAGCCCAGGCCACCCAAGTGCAGTATCGATCGATCACTGTCACTTGCAAAACACAACACACATAACTGCAGCGTTCGCAGACACAGGCCTGATCCCTGCGACTCCAGTGCTGTAGGAGGTGATTTCGCCACCACAGTTAAAAAAAAAAAGCATATATGCCGAAGCATTGGGGCAGCAGGGGCGGAGGAGCGATTTTGCTCCTAATGCCGCGTACATACAGTCGAAATTCCGACGGAGGCTTGCCCGTGGAAAAGTCTGACCATGTGTACGCGGCATAACTTTTGCGGGAAGATGCCCCCATGCTTCGGCATATATAAATGGTGCATGTATGCCCATCATTAGAAGTGGGTGGATGAAGGGCGGTATTCTAATGGCGGGCATACCCACCGATCAATCTTTTTTTTTCGTTCAGCCAACAGGCTGCATGAAAAAAAAGATTACAATACATGTCCAACAAGGACCAGCAACGTACTGGTATGTTGCTGGACTTTGAATGTTTATACCAGAATGATGCCTGCGGGTTTAGGTATCATCTTGGTATCATTCTTTTCAGCCAGCGACCGGCTTTCATGTAAAAGCAATCCTAGTGGCTAATTAGCCTCTGGACTGCTTTTACAAGCAGTGGGAGGGAATGACCCCCCCCCCCCGGATATAAAAAGCGCCATTGGGAAATTAGGAAAGCATTTTATCACACCGATCTTGGTGTGGTCAGATGCTTTGAGGGCAGAGGAAAGATCTAGGGTCCAATAGACCCCAGTTTTTTCAAAAAAGAGTACCTGTCATTACCTATTGCTATCATAGGGGATATTTACATTCCCTGAGATAACAATAAAAATGATAAAAAAAAAAAAATATGGAAGCAACAGTTTAAAAATAAAATAAAAAAGCAAAATTAATAATAAAAAAAAAAAAAAAAAAAAAAAAGCACCCCTGTCCTGCCCTGCTCTTGCCCAATGGCGAACGCAAGCGTCTGTCTGGCGTCATATGTAAACAGCAATTGCACCATGCATGTGAGGTATCACCGCGAAGGTCAGATCGAGGGCAGTAATTTTAGCAGTAGACCTCCTCTGTAAATCTAACGGGGTAACCTGTAAAGGCTTTTAAAGGCTTTTAAAAATGTATGTAGTTTGTCGCCAATGCGCGTTTGTGCGAAATTTTAAAGCATGTCGTGTTTGGTATCTATGTACTCGGCCTAAATCATCTTTTTTATTTCATCAAACATTTGGATAATATAGTGTGTTTTAGTGCATTAAAATTAAAAAAAGTGTATTTTTTCCCCAAAAAATGCGTTTGAAAAATCGCTGCGCAAATACTGTGTAGAAAAAAAAAATGCAACACCCACCATTTTATTCTGTAAATAATTTTTAACTTTTAATTTTTAACAATCCATTTTATTCTGTAGGGCCTTTGCTTTAAAAATATATATAATGTTTGGGGGTTCAACATAATTTTCTTGCAAAAAAAAAAATGTTTTCATGTAAACAAAAAGTGTCAAAAAGGGCTTTGTCTTCAAGTGGTTAGAAGAGTGGATGTAAGCTTCCTAATGTTGTGTATAAAATGCCAGAACAGTTCAAAACCCCCCCCCCAAATGACCCCATTTTGGAAAGTAGATACCCCAAGCTATATACTGAGAGGCATGTCGAGTCCATGGAATATTTTATATGTTGACACAAGTTGCGGAAAAAAGACAATTTTTTTTATTTTTTTTTTGCACAAAGTTGTCACTAAATGATATATTGCTCAAACATGCCATGGGCATATGTGGAATTACACCCCAAAATACATTCTGTTGCTTCTCCTGAGTACGGGGATACCACATGTGTGAGACTTTTTGGGAGCCTAGCCGCGTACGGGACCCCAAAAACTAAGCACCGCCTTCAGGCTTTCTAAAGGGTGTAAATTTTTGATTCACTTCTCACTGCCTATCACAGTTTCTGAGGCCATGGAATGTCCAGATGGCACAAAACCCCCCCAAATGACCCCATTTTGGAAAGTAGACACCCCAAGATATTTGCTGAGAGGTATTGTGAGTATTTTGCAGATCTCGCTTTTTGTCACAAAGTTTTGAAAATTGAAAAAAAAAAGAAGAAAAAAAAAATGTTCTTTCTTCATTTTCAAAAACAAATGAGAGCTGTAAAATACTCACCATGCCTCTCAGCAAACAGCTTGGGGTGTCTACTTTCCAAAATGGGGTCATTTGGGGGGGCTTTGTGCTATTTTGGCATTTTATGGCCTTCGAAACTGTGACAGGTAGTGAGGAGTCAAATCAAAAATTTGTGCCTAGAAATCCTGAAGGCGGTGATTGGTTTTCGGGGTCCCGTACGCGGCTAGGCTCCTAAAAAGTCCCACACATGTGGTATCCCCGTACTCAGGAGAAGCAGCAAAATTTATTTTGGGGTGCAATTCCACATATAACCATGGCATGTGTGAGCAATATATCATTTAGTGCCAACTTTTTGTAATTTTTTTTTTTTTTTTTTTTGTCATTATTCAATCACTTGGGACAAAAAAAAAAAAATATTCAATGGGCTCAACAGGCCTCTCAGCAATTTCCTTGGGGTGTCTACTTTCTAAAATGGGGTCATTTGGGGGGGTTTTGTGCTATTTTGGCATTTTATGGCCTTCAAAACTGTGATAGGTAGTGAGGAGTGAAATCAAAAATTTACACCCTTAGAAATCCTGAAGGCGGTGCTTGGTTTCCGGGGTCCCGTACGTGGCTAGACTCCTAAAAAGTCCCACACATGTGGTATCCCCGTACTCAGGAGAAGCAGCAGAATGTATTTTGGGGTGCAATTCCACATATAACAATGGCATGTGTGAGCAATATATCATTTAGTGACAACTTTTTGTAATTTTTTTTTTTTTTTTTTTGTCATTATTCAATCACTTGGGACAAAAAAAAAATATTCAATGGGCTCAACATGCCTCTCAGCAATTTCCTTGGGGTGTCTACTTTCTAAAATGGGGTCATTTGGGGGGGTTTTGTACTGCCCTGCCATTTTAGCACCTCAAGAAATGAGATAGGCAGTCATAAATTTAAAGCTGTGTAAATTCCAGAAAATGTACCCTAGTTTGTAAACGCTATAACTTTTGCGCAAATTGATAAATATACGCTTATTGACATTTTTTTTACTAAAGACATGTGGCTGAATACATTTTGGCCTAAATGTATGACTAAAATTGAGTTTATTCGATTTTTCTTATAACAAAAAGTAGAAAATATCATTTTTTTTCAAAATTTTCGGTCTTTTTCCGTTTATATCGCAAAAAAATAAAAATCGCAGAGGCAATCAAATACCATTAAAAGAAAGCTCTATTTGTGGGAAGAAAAGGACGCAAATTTCGTTTGGGTACAACATTGCATGTCCGCACAATTTACAGTTAAAGCAGCGCAGTGCAAAATTCTGAATTCACCTCTGGTCCTTTAGCTACCAAATGGTCCGGGGCTTAAGTGGTTAAAGCATAACTATCCCAAAGACAAAAATGCAATCAATAGCAGCATACAGGCCTTAGAGGTGATGGCTGCATTATTTTTCTTTTTTTAGTCATGCTAAGAACATTTTCCGCTAATACAGACAATACAAGTTGATCTCGTCAGAAATGCAGTGTCCTTATTACTTTCATTAGACTGCATTAAAGAATATCTTCCTTCCTAGCTATTATCTATAAACTACCAATTGCAATGCCCCCATGTAATGGAGATGAAGAGATACAGATATTTGTAGTCCTAGAAGCCTAGGGCTCCCTCCATAGATACAGTGAAGGAATGCCATAGCACCCAAAGGACAGGGAGTGTGCTATTTGCAGGATTACCATTTGAAAATAAAGCAAAAGAAGCTTGAAAAAAGAAAAATAATGCAACCACCACAGCAAGGACTATTAAGTTGCAATATATTTCATTTTTGGGTTTAGACATAAACGATGAGATGCAATATTTCCAAATTTTGAAGGAAGGTATGTCTTGCATCAAGGAAGAAGTTACCATGATCATAATCATACTTATGTATATATTTAGGTTATATTGAAATTTGACTGCCTGTGAAAAGTAGAGACAGTTGGGGTGGGGGGTACGGGAGAGGTGTAGTCTTTACTATACTAGTAACTTGGTTGTTCCTGTTATGTCATAAAAGTTTATTTAATCCATAACTACAACTAGTGAATAGCTTAAACCACTGGTTAGTTGATCAAACTCATAAATTATAATGGACAATGTCTAACCTCATATACGCTCCTGTAAGTTCCACCATTTATATAGCCAGATGCAAAGCCAGGGCAGCACCATCTTTATTTATGTGAGTCACATCATTACTGTAGATCATTTGTTTCTCATTGTGAATGGTTGAGCCCATTAAAAGCCCCCGGTTAAAGTTCTGTACATGGCAATGCAACTAGAAATGTTGTCTCACTATATTATCATTGAATTGTTTCCTTGGGCATAATGTAAATAATGGCTCATTTTATTTAATGATGTGAGTAATTGTATTCCTTCTATTATGTTTAAGGCATTGAATACAGTTCACTCATGCCTTGCCCTCAGATTTTATATGAAGGGGCTCCAGAGAATTCTGCCATGAGCAATATAATTACATACATGAAATTCATCCTCACGTCTGTTGCTTTCACAAGCTTTTGCTTCTATAAATTACAAATAAATTTCCAAATGTTACAATTTCTTGTAACGTAAACAAGCCTAGGGAAATTGTGTACTTCGATCCCACCAAATGTGTTTTCTTAGTTTAGAATGAATAAACTCTGCAAGCAGATACTAGTTTGGCCTCATTGGAAAACTCAGTTGATTGAGATTGCTTTACAGGCTTGCTGTGTAAGAATGCCACATACCATACATTTTTTGTAGATGCTGATTTGCACACATTTTGATATATATAGATATATATACAGAAGTCTATAAAGGGTGGTCCTAGTGTCCCAGAAGGGGATCCTACTATGAAGATGCCCAAAGGTGTAGGCACTTGATTGCTGGTACCATCTAAGAATAAAAGTGGAGAAAAAAGGAAGGGAAACATAAGATGACTGGAAGCAGGGAGGGAGTTGAAAGCAAAAAGGGAGTTGGGAGGGATAGGAGTAGTAGCTCCCCCATGGGGCTTAAAGTTAACTATGACGGAAAAGGGGTGTTTACAAATAGCTGAGGTTAGATGAGACCAGGCAGAAGAGTGCATAACAAAATCAGGATTTCCACACTGAGTAGGGTGTTCTCCAGTAGCAAGTAATGCATTCGTGCATACTTACCTGCTCTGTGCATCGACTTTGCACAGAGCAGCCCCAATCCTCTTTTTCTGGAGTCCCCTTCCAGCACTCCTGGCTCCTCTGTCAAGCCAGGTGCCCCCATAGCAGGCTGCTTGCCTTGAGGACACTCATATTTGCTCACTCCTGATCCAGCTCTGTGTGTCCATTGACACACAGAGCACGGTTTCTGTCCCACCCCCCGCTCTCTCCTCAGTGGGAGCCAATGGCTCCAGCTTCCCTGTCCAATGAGAAGAAAGGGAGCCGAGAGAGATGCTGCTCTTGTGCACGCTGGATCAAAATGGGGCTCGGGTAAGTATGGGGGGGGGGCTGGGAACAGCTGCCTGGAGAAGGTTTTTCACCTTAATGCATAGAATGCATTAAGGTGAAAAACCTTGCACCTTTAGAACCACTTTAAATGACACCATTATGCCCTCCCATTTCTAAATAATCTAACCCTCATTTTGCTGTCATGCCCTCCTATCATACCTGCCCTGTCTTAAAAAAAATTCTATATCATTGTTTCTCTCTTGCGCCTTAATCAAACCATAGCTCCCTGGAAACATGCTCTTGCCATCATGCACACTTTTTCTTTCATTATGGTCCTTCTGTCTTCCGTTTTATGTGTCCTCATAATCCTTGAATCACATCCTTGGGTTGGCAACCCCCATGAGTTTTTTTACTGGCAAACCATAGAAATTTTACCAATGAAGCACTTCTCTTTGTAAAAGAGGATTTTTCACATTGGTGAATATGAACCTTTCACTCTTGCATGGACAATTGTTTAATATTTGGACTTTATGTAATACTATTTATTTCATTTATGTTTAAATATTGTACTTCTTTTTATATGATTACTGTATATACTCGAGTATAAGCCGACCCGAGTATAAGCCGAGGTACCTAATGTTACCACAAAAACCTGGGAAAACTTACTGACTCGAGTATAAGCCGAGGGTCAACAATGCCCATTTGCACGCCTCACTGTGCCCATTGCAACTTTACTAAGTCCATTACCACCTTACTGTTCCCATCCTCACTGTTCCCATCCTCACTGTGCCCATCCTCACTGTGCCCATCCTCACTGTGCCCATCCTCACTGTGCCCCTAGAATTAAAATTGAACATTGTAAATTGTAAATTGTACCTGAAGGCTGCGGCGTCCATCGTTTAAAACTCACGGTCTCTTCCTTGTCTCTTCCGCGATAGGCGGAACTGTGTCTGCTGAGAATCGCCTATCACGAATGTTCTCTCATCCTCACCCATCCCAGCAGACACTGTGTTCAGTTTCCGCCAATCACGGACGTCTGCTGGGAAACTGAGGATGAGAGAAGGTTCGTGATAGGCGATTCTCAGCAGACACAGTTCCGCCAATCATGGAAGGGACCAGGAAGAGACCGCGAGTTTTAAACGATGGACGCCGCAGCCTTCAGGTACAATTTACAATGTAAAATTTCGCTGACTCGAGTATAAGCCGAGGGGGGGGGGGGGGACGACGACTTTCAGCCCAAAAAAAAGGGCTGAAAATCTCGGCTTTATAATCGAGTATATACAGTATATTCAAAATCTTTATTGTATGCCCTTTACCTATTTGTGTGCTGCTGCTGTTTTTTTTTCACTTTATTTGTAGTACATTTTGCACGGTAATTTTTCTGTCTTTGTTTCTATTTTTAATATGTTCTTACAACCTTGTAATCTTTATGAAAGATAAAACCTGAACACAGCACATTTTACTTACAATCTGCCGTCCTTGACAAAAGCTGATATCTTGTGTTGACTGTACTTTTACACAAAATATAAACAAATGAGTGATTGCCAACATGGATACAGAATAAATTATATGGATTTCCTAAACCCTTCCATCCAGTGGCTAATCTATCCTGTCATTTCCATGGTTCTTTCCCTGGGTCATAATGAACTAGTTGAATGCTGATTCAGCAAACAAAATTATTGCTAAAACTTTAATAATGCAAGTGTTGTGATTCAACTTTCCTTTATGCATATAAATATTTCCTTTTTTATAACAGTTGGTCTGTAAGGCCATCCATCACAATAAGCGCCCAATAGGAAGACTCAGGAAGGGTTGTGTCTAAGCAGACCTTTTACAGTAGAAGCTAAGATTTGCTTTTATCAGCTGCCTATAGCTTTAAATCTAGTGATTGTTTCAACCTGACACTGAAGCTCCATCGGAACTGCTGCAATATGATATTATCAGACGTGCTTCGTTTTTTAAATTATTGCTGTTTTCTAAGTAAAATTTTGCTGCAGAATTAATTTGACTGTCCCATGAAAGATGAGTCTTCGATGTCCATTTTAGACAGGGCAGCTTTGCATTGAAACACTTTTAAAATCTGATTATTGATTGGCTGTTCAGGACAGGCAGCAAGCCATGGGAGGAGTTTTTTTTTTCTAAATATGGACTTCCTGGGGCCCATCACCAGGAGAAAGCATTTCGTAGTACCTTATATACAGCATGTGACTTGCTTGAAATATAAATGTGCCCAGGTCAAAGATCACTCAAGGGAGCCTCTGCTACCTTTTAAAAATAAGATTTAGTGCTTCTGTTTCAAGTGTCCAATAAATATAACAGCCTTGGACTGAATGAAGTAGGTCCGGCATTTTAATGTTCCTTGTTGAGTTGTGCTACCTTTATCTGATAACTGCTTTAAGTCTCGATAGATAAATGCAAATTTTACATAGGGATATTGTTCCCCATTTGAGAAAATTGGTTAGTGAATACGTTTTTGCAGCCTATTTCTGTCATGGTATATAAATTTTTACACAGACATTTGTGAAGTTTACAAAATGTTATCTCCCTTGAAGGCATATTGCATAAAAGCTAAATGTCCTGTTTAATAAGTGTCTGACAGTAAAATTAAAATAATTTTTGCCTATATTCTTTCTGAAGCTTTTGCTGCACATTTTCTGGTGTGATTATGTGAGAAAGAAAGCTTATTATGCATATTATTCTGGACTATCCCAGGCTCCTCCTGATTCTTAAGCTTTTTCTGCCTGTGTCATAAGCTCCCGGGGATCCCATGAGATCTAATGGCTCCTGCGTTGTTGTCATATGTAAGTGCAAAATAGCAGCCACCGTAATTAAAAGATGCTGCAGAGGTCAGAGTAGCTGCAAGTTAAAGTCTCCAGGACAAAATAGCACTGAGCCTGATGCCTAGTGACACTGAAACTAATGCTGCTTCATTGCTGCAAATATTGGTTTGATGGCAGAAATATTCAGGGTTTCTACAAATAAGAAGTGGACCAGAAGTTTCTGATCCAGTCTGCAATCATTCATGAATCAAAGAATTTCTGCCTTGTCTCTGGCTTTTCAAACTGCTATATTACTGCCTGTCCTAGATTTTATGATGTGTGGAATTTTACAATTTAACCACATGGCCAAAAGTATGCGGACAACACCAAAATTATTGAGGTATTTTCAATGAAGGGAAAGGCCCTCTTGTGTTCAAGCATGCCTATTCACCTGTTCACAAGGCCAGTTCCAAAGGACATGGTTTGACCAGTTTGGTATGAAGGAACTTGAGTGGCCTGAACCCAATTGAACAAGGAGGATTTGGAATGCCAACTGCAAACTAGGTCTTCTCACAACCATCAGCACCTAACCTCACAAATGTTCTTTTTATGAATGGGTACAAATTCCCATAGTCACACTGCAAAATGTTGTGCAAAAGCTTTCCAAGAGAGCACAGACTACTTCTGCAACCTAGGTCTGACCTGGGTGCAAGACATTGTTGCCCAACACATACACGCACACACACAAAATTGGCAATTTGCCACTCCGGTCTTAAAACAGGTGCATTGGGAGGTCACATGCTCTCCCATACTTGGAAGTCCTACTCTGTACTAATGAGAGGGCTCCAACCAAATAGGGAGAGATCACATATGGCTGAGCATACTTTGCTAGGGGGGTAGGCTTAAAGGAGGTGCACTCCCACTCCTGGGAAGCACTAGGTTCTTCTTTTTCTCTTGTGCTTTTGGAGAAGACTCAAGAAAATGGTGTGGTTTTTGTCAGATTACCTGTGTCCAGATTCAACCATTCATTAGATGGAAGTTGGAGTTAAATTGAATTCCCATACCAAAATTTAAAGATAAAAAAATATATATATTCAAACTAGACCCCCGAAAAGGGTCACCTCTTCGCTTTAAAAACATCTAAGGTATATAGTACAGCTTTATGAAACAGTCTCATTCTTATGTTTTTTCCTTCTTTATAAGTCATAAAATACAATACAATATTTCAGTACAGTGCCTTAAAAAAATATTCATACCCCTTGACATTTTCCACATTTTGTCATGTTACAACCAAAACAGTAAATGTGTTTTATTAGGATTGTATGTGATAGACCAGCATAAAGTGGCACAAAATTGTGAAGTGGAAGGAAAATGATAAATGGTTTACAATTTGTTTTACAAATAAATATGTTAAAAGTGTGGCAATACTTTGTACAACCACCTTTTGATGCAATTACAGCTGCAAGTATTTTTGCGGATATCTCTACCAGCTTTGCACGTCTGTGACAGTGGCGGATCCAGGGGGGGCAACAGGGCAATTGCCCCCCCCCCCCCCCCGAGACCACTCACTTGCTTGCTCTGTTTTTTTTTTTTGCGCCTGATCTCCCGAACTTTGGGGACCCGGTACCGGCCGGCCGTAAGACCTCTGGACCCCAAACATGGCACACATGTAGCCCAATGTCTCTTCTATAAGTGTGCAAAGTTTGGTGTCTGGGGGAACTACGGCCGTGGAGCACTGATTTTTTAAATCCGGGCACCCCTTCCATAGACTCCAATGTTAAACGGTAATTTTTTCCGGTGATTTTTCGGACCCGGTGCCGGCCAGTCGTAGGTCCCCTGGATCCCAAACTTGGCACACATGTAGCCCCATGTCTTTTCTACAAGTGTGCAAAGTTTGGTGTCTGGGGGACTTACGGCCGTGGAGCACTGATTTTTTAAAACCGGGCACCCCTTCCATAGACTCCAATGTTAAACTGTCATTTCTCCAGTGATTTTGCGGACCCGGTACCGGCCGGTCGTAGGTCCTCTGGACCCCAAACTTGGCACACATGTAGCCCCATGTCTCCTCTATAAGTTTGAAAAGTTTGGTGTCTGGGAGAACCGATTTTTCAAAGCCGGGCACTCCTTCCATAGACTTCCATGTTAAACATCAGTCTAGTCATGGGCACAGTGAGGCATGGGCACAGTGAGGCAAAGTGAGGCAAGTATAAGCCTAGGACACCCTAGGCTTATACTTGAGTCAATAAGTTTTCCCAGTTTTTTGGGGTAAAATTAGGTACCTCGGCTTATATTCGGGTCGGCTTATACTCGAGTATATACAGTACTTGTTCTGCGGCTGCCGCTGCCTCTCTAAGTCTCTCTCTCAGTTTCTCACATCAGCCGATCAGCGGCGCTGAGAGAGAGACTCGTCTAATGTAGTTACGTGGCGCACTGACACGATACCAGGAGCGGAGGAGGAGGTGGGTGGAGCCTCTTCCCTGCACTCACTGCTAACGCCTGGGCCGATTGGTGTCTAGCAACGAGTGACGTCAGTGAGTCACGTCAGGCCGCTCTGTGGGCAGGTGCAATAGCGTGCGGCTCCACAGACGGGTAAGAAAGCGGGCGGCTCCGCTTGCGGCGCGGTTTGTTGTCGGGGGGCGGCGCGGTTCGTGGGCAGACCGTGCTGCTCAGTGTGTTGGCAGCACAGGTGAGAGTGAGAGAGCAGGCTCAGTGTGGCAGCTGGCCAATCAGCTAGCCGGGAGCGGGGGAGCAGAGAGATGAGATCATCTCTCACCGCCCGTGCCTGCCCTGCATTCCTGCAGTGACTTCCGCCCTTACTGTGCAGACAGCAGAGAGATTACATTATCTCTCTGCTGCCTGTCTCTGGGAGTCTGGGACACAGCAAGAGACAACCAAAACTACACCTTAGCAGGCAAGTTAGTGACAATCCACAAGGTGTGGCAGGCGACGTGGCAATTGACAATCCGCAAATTGTGTCAGGTGACGTGGCAAATGACAATCTGCATCTGGTGGCAGGCAAGTGACAATCAGCAAGGTGTGGCAGGTGACGTGGCAAGTGACAATCCGCAAGGTGTGGCATGTGACAATCCGCAAGGTGTGGCAGGTGATGTGGGAAGTGACAATCCACAAGGTGTGGCAAGTGACAATCCACAAGATGTGGCAGGTGACGTGGCAAGTGACAATCCACAACGTGTGGCAAGTGACACGCTCAGGGCTCCCACTAATTGCAGGCGACGGTGGCAAGTGACACACTCGGGGCTCCCACTGATTCTGCATTGAACTATTTAATTTCATATTACAATGTAATAATAGAAATAATGCGCTTCAATCATCCTGACACCATAACAACCATGGTGCCGGGATGATTGAAGCGCTGACACCAACCATTTCCCCGATAAATTTCCCACAAAAAAATCATTTTTTGGCAGTGCCCCTCCCGAGAAAAGACTCTGTGAACAGCAGTTTTCAAGTCTTGCCACAGATTCCTAATTGGATTTAGGTCTGGACTTTGACTGGACCATTCTATTATATGAATATGCTTTGATCTAAACCATTCCATTGTAGCTCTGGCTGTATGTTTAGGATCATTGTAATGCTGGAAGGTGAACCCCCGCCCCATTCTAAAGTCTTTCTGCACACTCTAACAGGTTTTCTTCTAAGATTGCCCTGTATTTGGCTCCATTCATCTTCCCATCAACTCTGACCAGCTTCCCTGTTCCTGCTGAAGAAAAGGATCCCCACACCATGATGCTACTGCCACTATGTTTCACGGTGGGGATGGTGTGGTCAGGGTGATGTACAGTGTTCGTTTTCTGACACACATAGCATTTTGCTTTTAGGCCAAAACTTGAAATTTTGGTCTCATCTGACCAAAGCACTTTCTTCCACATGTTGCTGTGTCCCCCTCATGGCTTCTCGCAAACTGCAAACGGTACTTCTTATGGCTTTCTATCAACAATGGCTTTTTTCTTGCCACTCTTCCATAAAGGCCAGATTTGTGGAGTGTACGACTAATAGTTGTCCTGTGGACAGATTCTCCCACCTGAGCTGTGGATCTCTGCAGCTCCTCCCAGAGTTACCATGGGCCTCTTGGCTGCTTCTCTGATTAATGCTCTCCTTGCCTGGCCTGTCAGTTTAGGTGGACGGCCATGTCCTGGTAGGTTTGCAGTTGTACCATACTCTTTCTTTTTTTGGATGACGATTGAACAGTGCTCCGTGAGATGTTTAAAGCTTGGGATATTTATTTATAACCTAACCCTGCTTTAAGCTTCTCCACAACTTAATCCCTGACTTATCTGGTGCGTATCTTGGCCTTCATAATGCTGTTTGTTCACTAAGGTTCTCTAACAAACTTCTGAGGGCTTCACAGAACAGCTGTATTTATAATGAGATTACATTACACACAGGTGGACTCTATTTACTAATTAGGTGACTTCTGAATAAACAGCAGGACTCAAAATTTCAAGTCCTTAACTACTAGCCAGGCCTTAAGAGTTACTCGCCACCAGTTGTCCCACCCAACCCTACTCTGCCCCGCCCCTAAACATGCCCACGCCTCCTCCAGTACATCCCTACCTCCAACGCCTCCCCCAGTACATCCCTATCTCCAACGCCTCCCCCATTACATCCCTACTTCCAACACCTCCTCCAGTACATCCCTACCTTCAACGCCTCCTCCAGTACATCCCTACCTCCGACGCCTCCTCCAGTACATCCCTACCTCCAACGCCTCTCCCAGTACACCCCTACCTCCAATGCCTCCTCCAGTACATCCCTACCTCCAACGCCTCCCCCATTACATCCCTACCTCCAACGCCTCCCCCATTACATCCCTACCTCCAACGCCTCCTCCAGTACATCCCCACCTCTAATTTCTCCTCCCAGCATATCTCTACCTCCAACGCCCCCCCTCCCAACGACTCACCAGCACACCTCATCAACTAACCAAAACCTCCTCCACATCCCCAAGTCCCGCTACAAATCGAAGGGAGAAGGAAGATTTGCAGTCCAAGGACCACGGCTTTGGAACGCTCTACCCACAAACATCCGCATGGAAGAAAACTACTGGGCCTTCAGGAAAAAACTTAAGACCCACCTCTTCTGAAGGATCAGGACGGCACTGAATGCAAAAAGTGTCTTGAGGCGATTTAGTTTGCATTTGTAGCGCTATACAAGTTACTCACTCACTCATCTTCTGACCTCCCCTCTCCAGAACACCTATGTTTCCATTCTCCCCCCAATCCTGTACATCTATGATTTCAATATTCTCCCCAATTCATGATATCTATGCCTCCAATTCCACCACCACCCCCCACCCCATTCTATCATACCGTATGATAGATTAGGGGAGTGAAGGTGGAATTGGAGGCATAGATGTCATGGATTGAGGGGGGGGTGGAATTGGAGGCATAGATATGATTCAGACCTACAATTCCACCCCCTCCTCCCCATCCATGATATCTATGCTTCCAATTCCACCCACCCTATCCAGCACATGCTTGCTCTCAATCCCACCCCCCTTCCTTCCAGCACACATCTTGTTTAATCCCCCATTTCATCAATACCTCCAGCACACTGTCATTGTATTTACCATTCTGCAGCCACGAGGGTCAGTCATCACTGCACACTGAGGGCGGAGCGACGTTTGAGCCCTTAGGACCGCCCCACTCCTTAGATGTGAAGCAGAACGAAGGTGGAGAGGGGCGGTCCCTCGGTCTGTGTGCCTGGGTGGGGATGTGCAGAACGGAGGTGGAGGGGGGGGTCCCAGGCGGCTCTTGCATGTATAGTGCAGTGCACGGTCTGTGTAGAACGGAGGCGGAGAGGGGCGGTCCCAGGCGGCTCTTGCATGTATAGAGCAGTACACGGTCTTTGCAGAACGGAGGCGGAGGGGGCGGTCCCAGGCGGCTCTTTAATGATGAAGTGCACTATCTGTGTGTCTGGGCGGGGATGTGCAGCAGAACGGAGGTGGAGGGGGGGCGGTCCCAGCGGCTCTTACATGCCTAATAAATAGCACACTCTGCGGGGATGTGTGGCAGGAGGTGGAGAGGGACGGTCCTAGGCGGCTGACTGTATGAATTTAAATATCCGCGCTGTGAGCCTGTGCGTGGCGGAGGGGCACTTGGTATACATTCCTGTGATAGCACAGCCCTGTCATTACTCGCCCTCCCCATTTGTTTTACTCGCCAAATGCGAGTAGGCGAGTGCAAATTTTGAGGGCTGTAAACAGTATGGAGCAACGTGCTCCTCACAGCTCCCTTTCACCCCCTTGGGAGGGTGGGGTCGCTCACCTCTAATTGTGACTCTAACATAAGCCCAGCAAACACCTGTATCATTAGTGAGCCTGTTTTCGGCAAGACCTTGCCCAAACTTCCAGAATAAACAGTGGCACGGGCTCACCTCTCTACAGGTGCTATACGTTTGGTTGCAGTGTGGTGGGATACATACCCTTGTGTACCTTCCCGTGTTCACAGTTTCATAGAGCCTTTTTTTTCCTAGGACTACTTTTTTTTGTATCAGCAGCAAGTGTGCTTGTTTGCTACCCTCTGTGCCACCTCTTTTTTTAGTCCTTTGCCTTTCATTGACTTTCTGCTATTTATAAATGTTTTTATGCAACTTTTTCTCAGGATTCACACATTTTCCCAATTGAATACAATTATAAGAATATGTCTTGGATGAAAGCTGTGTAAACCTGGTGGTCAGTAATAATGCTATTTCAAACACTCTTCATTAGTGATCAGTGGCAGTGTTGTTAACTCCATTACCTGCATTGATGGTTAGTGGTAGTGCTGTTCTTCCATCCCTCCCACCTTACATTGTTGGTCACTGGCAGCCCACTCAGTGTTTATTTACCAGATCATCCATCATCCATTTCCGTGCCACTCTCTCTCTCTCTCTGATGCCTATGAGCAAAGAACTATAAATCTACTGTCTTCATGGCCTAATTTCAGTGCCAAGTGCAAAAATGCAGAGAATGTCCCAGCAGCTGGCATATATATATATATATATATATATATATATATATATATATATACTGTATATATATATCTCATACAAGCATAGTGGTGGTAGGGCCGCACAAACTAGAGGTGCCTTTTTGTTCCTTAACACCACTTATTGCTTTCGTGTACCGGTAATCAAAAGGATTTTCTATGTTGCCCTTACACAACCGTTTGGCAGTGCCCAACTTCCTATGCCTATTTTTTGATAATATTTTGTTTATCAGAACCACAAAATTAACAAATTGATTATCAAGATTTACTCCCTGCAGACTTGGGGATGTTTTCAAGGAAAAGTTTGGATTTTCAAAATTTTGAGGATAATTTGTAAAACTAGCTAGAAATTAAACCCTACAGATTTGTTCATCCTATATGTTTGTATAAAGGACACATCACCTAAAACTGACCATCCACCATATACAAGTCAGACAAGCCAGACACCTTCGAGCTGCAAGAATAAATAGAAATTTACTATTTGTACCATACAGAATTTTTAGTCTAAACAAAATATTTTCTTGTAACCTGGAATAGCCTTTGAAATAATTTACAAATTAGTCATGACCTATTATTACTGTTATTGCTTCAGTTACGGTCTGCTTATTTAGATCTTCTTTACTGTGTGTTTATATTCCTTTTTTGTAATTTTTTTTCATTCTGTTTTTTTAACAGGGTTATTTAAAGCAATGCAGGAAGCGCAGAGACATGTTCAGTGATGAACAGTTGAAGGTCATCTTTGGAAACATTGAAGACATCTACCGGTTCCAGATGGGCTTTGTTAGAGACCTTGAGAAACAGTACAATAACGAGGAGCCACATCTCAGTGAAATAGGACCATGTTTTCTAGAACACGTAGGTTTAAATGATCTGTTTGAATGTTTAGCATAGCTTGAATGCCTACACGTACAAGTCAAGTTGAAATGAACCAGTGAGGATAAAATAAGGAGGTTCATCTGTATATTCAGTTTAAAAATGCTTTTCTGTATAGCCATCAAAATATAACGAATAAGTGCAGTTTGGTAAACATTTGCTCATATTCTAAGCCTGTCTTCAACAGTACTAACCCATGTAAAAACACCAATTTTAGGGTCTGTAAAGACCTGCTCTCTGCTGTGCAGTCTGCACTCTATCCCACTCAGACTCTTGAGGACACAGTTGAGTGCTTGCATTGAGATAATGATGGGGAACTGCAGTGGAGAATAATGAGGTGCAGACTGGGGCTAAGATTATTCTCTTTGGTAATTCCCCAGCATTACAGCAGCACCTGTCTGTCCCCATTAGAGATTTTATTTTATTATTATACTCTGCACTGCTTTATGCCAACTCCAGCCAAAACCCGGGGAAGATAAATTATTTTGTAATGTTTTTATTGCTGCTTGTGAGTTCATTTGGGAGATTTAAGCTCACTTCTCGTGATGTGATAGCAGGACAAACAAAAGGGTAGTGGTTGTTACTTGTACAGGAAAATACCAGCAGTAATACTAATCAGATAAAAGTTCTAACTCTTTCCTATTTTATAGAACAAAAAATATGTTTTGCTGCAGTCTATATCCTGATTAGACAATTTTGTCACCACTTCCTGTCCCATTGTTTGGACTTGCTTCTTTTTGTGCACCCTAGAGAACATCCACAAACCATTCGTTCTTTGTCCTGGGAATCTGGTGCTGGTAGTTTTTGGTAGAAGGCTCCCTGTGTCAAGTACAAGTGAAAATCACCTTCCTAACATTTAAAACATTCCCTTACCTGAACATTAAGATCTAACTTAAAATGAATCATTAACACTTACCGGCCCCTTAACTTTACACTACAAACCCTAACATCACCCTTAACACTTAACCCCAAAAAATCCTAACTCTGGACCTAACCTGTTAAATTTAAACCACCCTCCCTTGTTTAACCCTTAAACCAGTGAGCTCCCTATACTAATCATAACCTAATCCATAATCTAAGCTTTAATAAGTAACCTTCATTGTGGCTACATACTCAACCTATACCAACAGCCTCTGCTTCAGTAGAATGCAAGTCTCGCTCTGGAAGCATGCCACTCTGAGGTTTTAGTGCAGAGATAACCTGCTTTGAGATCCTAGAAGAAGGAGGAAAAATGGAAAATCTCTTATACCGCGTACACACGGTCGGATTTTCCATCGGGATAAACCCCCGACGGATTTTTCCGGCGGAATTCCGTTCAAACTGTCTTGCATACACACTGTCACACCAAATTCTGACCGTCAAGAACGCAGTGATGTACAACACTCCGACGAGCCGAGAAAAATTAAGTTCAATGCTTCCGAGCATGCGTCGACTTGATTCTGAGCATGCGTGTTTTTTTTCCCTGTCGGAGTTCCATACAGACGAACGGAATTTCCGATAGACATGTTCTCTTTCAAACCCTGTCGGAATTTCCGACGGAAAAAGTCCGATGGGGCATACACACGGTCGGAATATCCAATGAAAAAATTCCGTCTGACTTTTTCCATCGGAAATTCCGACTGTGTGTACGTGGCATAACAGTGCTTCCTACATCGTCCACATCTTTCTCTCACTTTGACTGATGCCCCCTACTTATTTGTGGGTTACTGCAACAAATGTGGCCGTACATAACTAAATCAGCTAGGCACGAGCACGTGAATATATAGCGATGTATGTATTTTCTGGGGAATTGCAAATCACACAGTACAGTTGGTGCTCCATAGCAGAAGTCAAATATGCTGTACATAAACATATGCATGTAGGGCAGGAGCAGAACCTTCCATATTGCCAAAACTTTTCTTAGAACAAGTACCTTCAATACATTTGTTTTTCTGCGATCACATGACTATTATCTCTGTCTTTCTCTATGTTAATCTGAGGCTGTGGGTAGAAAATAGCACTGCGGGTACATTACTTCAGGTTATTGGTCAGCATCTCCTGCTAGTGCTATCTGCCAGCAGAGAGTGTGGCGGAGCTGACAGCGATTCTACTCAGTATGGAAGTGGACAACTTCTCCTATAGCGGCTGCATGACTACATACATTGAGCTCAAAAGGTGTAAAGAGTGACAATGGTGCAAATAATTCCATAGGCAGGAAGTCACCCAGGACTGCTGTTTGGCAGGGTCACCAGGTATAAAACTAGACAAAGAGAGGGATTTGAAGAATGGGCTCTTCAGCATAAGCCAAATGTTAGTTTTTGACCAAACTTGCACGTTAAAAGTAACGTTTCTTTAGAGAACCTAAAGAACATAAAGAAACCATTGGTGACTAGACATGTGCATTCGTTTTCGTCCAAATGCATTTTCGTCTGAATTTCAGGTATTTTCGTTATCGTTTTAACAAACGAAAACGAAAATGCAGAATCCGAAAACCGAAACATCCGACATAAACAAATGCTTAATTTTCGTTTTCGTTGCAACAACAGTTCGATATAGATAGGAGATTCGACATGAGGCTGACAATAACAATCTGTGTCTATCGAACCTGTGGTTGAATGTGCCTAACCTTAACTCTATTAGTCCAAGATTATTCTACATAGAGAGAAGAGATTCGACATTATAGAGAGAAAAGATTCGACATAGAGAGAAAAGATTTGACATTATAGAGAGAAAAGATTCGACATTATAGAGAGAAAAGATTTGACATAGAGAGAAAAGATCACTGCTGGAATTGGGTGGGGGAAGTAAAATAAAAAAATGATGATGATGAATGTTATTGGCTGATTGTAACCAAAGAGGAGGAGCAGTAAAATAGCTAGAACTAACTTGACAATTCGACATGAACGACGAAGATTCAACGAAGCATCGAAAAACATACAAACGTTGAATCTGTCATTGAAGGCTTATGGTGTCTGTTGAAAGTTCTAAGAAGATTCTACGGAGCAGATAAACTGTACAACGCTGCAATCGTACATTTCCGGTCAAATGCTCGGCCCATAGGCTATAGAAGAATTCTAATGTTGGTTGACTAGTAGGGATGAGCTTCGAGTTCGAGTCGAACTCATGTTCGACTCGAACATTGCCTGTTCGCCCGTTCGCCGAACAGCGAACAAATTGGGGTGTTCGCGGCAAATTCGAAAAATCTATGGGAGAAATCTAAAGTGCTAATTATAAAGGCTTATATGCAAGTTATTGTCCTAAAAAGTGTTTGGGGACCTGGGTCCTGTCCCAGGGGACATATATCAATGCAAAAAGAAGTTTTAAAAACGGCAGTTTTTTCGGGAGCAGTGATTTTAATAATGCTTAAAATGAAAAAATAAAAGTGAAATATTCCTTTAAATTTCGTACCTGGGGGGTGTGTATGATATGCATGTGAAGTGGCGCATGTTTCCCGTGCTTAGAACTGTCCCTGCAAAAAATGTCATTTTTGAAAGAAAAAAAGTCATTTAAAACTCATTCGCGGCTATTAATGAATTGTCGGCTCCCGGCAATACATACAAAAGTCATTGATAAAAAAAAAAAAAAGCGTGGGGGTTCCCCAGAATTCAATTACCAGGCCCTTCAGGTCTGGAATGGATATTAAGGGGAACCCCGCCGCAAATTTAAAAAAAAATGACGTGGGGTTCCCCCAAATATCCATTCCAGGCCCTTCAGATCTGGCATAGATTTTAAGGGGAACTCCACCCCAAATTTTAAAAAAAATGGCGTGGAGTCCCCCTAAAAATCCATACCAGACCCCTTATCCGAGCACGCAACCTTTCACGAAGAAAGCGTAAAAAAATGTTTAAAAAAACACACAAACACCTTGAAAAAGTCCTTTATTTAAAAAAAAAAAAAAAAACATTCCAGCGGTGAAATCCAGTGTCCCGCGGCGATCCCGATGTCCAGCACTGTCCTTCATTGGTTGTGCCTGAGCGGACCTGATGGGGAACTCCCTCTCAGTATTTTAAATGTATAGACCCGCCCCTTCTAAAGTTCCCCATCAGGTACGCTCAGCGGACCAGATGCGGAACATGAGAAGGGGCGGGTCTATACATGTATTACCAAAGTGAGAGCAGTTCCCCATCAGGTCCGCCCCCTCGGTATGTCGGACCCGCCTACATCATTGGCTTGAGCGGGGAACTTCCTTCACTCTGTAATTTAAATTTACATAGTGAAGGAAGTTCCCCGCTCAAGCCAATGACGTAGGCGGGTCCGACATACCGAGGGGGCGGACCTGATGGGGAACTGCTCTCACTTTGGTAATACATGTATAGACCCGCCCCTTCTCATGTTCCACATCTGGTCCGCTGAGCGGACCTGATGGGGAACTTTAGAAGGGGCGGGTCTATACATTTAAAACACTGAGAGGGAGTTCCCCATCAGGTCCGCTCAGGCACAACCAATGAAGGACAGCGCTGGACATCGGGATCGCCGCGGGACACTGGATTTCACCGCTGGAATGTTTTTTTTTTTTTTTAAATAAAGGACTTTTTCAAGGTGTTTGTGTGTTTTTTTAAACATTTTTTTACGCTTTCTTCGTGAAATGGTATGGGTACAATGTACCCCTTACCAATTCACATAGGGGGGGCCGGGATCTGGGGGTCCCCTTTGTTAAAGGGGTCTTCCAGATTCCGATAAGCCCCCCGCCCGCAGACCCCCACAACCACCGGGCAAGGGTTGTGGGGATGAGGCCCTTGTCCCCATCAACATGGGGACATCCTCCCCATGTTGAGGGCATGTGGCCTGGTACGGTTCAGGAGGGAGGGGGGCCGCTCTCTCGTCCCCCCCTCTTCCCCTGCGGCCGGCCAGGTTGCATGCTCGGATAAGGGGTCTAGTATGGATTTTTAGGGGGACTCCACGCCATTTTTTTTTAAATTTGGGGTGGAGTTCCCCTTAAAATCCATGCCAGATCTGAAGGGCCTGGAATGGATATTTGGGGGAACCCCGCGTCAATTTTTTTTTAAATTTGCGGCGGGGTTCCCCTTAATATCCATTCCAGACCTGAAGGGCCTGGTAATTGAATTCTGGGGAACCCCCACGCTTTTTTTTTTTATCAATGACTTTTGTATGTATTGCCGGGAGCCGACAATTCATTAATAGCCGCGAGTCAGTTTTAAATGACTTTTTTTCTTTCAAAAATGACATTTTTTGCAGGGACAGTTCTAAGCACGGGAAACATGCGACACTTCACATGCATATCATACACACCCCCCAGGTACGAAATTTAAAGGAATATTTCACTTTTATTTTTTCATTTTAAGCATTATTAAAATCACTGCTTCTAAAAAAACGGCCGTTTTTAAAACTTTTTTTTGCATTGATACATGTCCCCTGGGGCAGGACCCCGGTCCCCAAACACTTTTTAGGACAATAACTTGCATATCAGCCTTTATAATTAACACTTTAGATTTCGAACGTTCGAGTCCATTGTATTTAATAGGGTTCTAAAGTTCACACGAACATTCTGTCTGTTCGCAGGTTCTGGTGCGAACCGAACAGGGGGGTGTTCGGCTCATCCCTGTTGACTAGTAATAGTAATTAAAAAATATAATTATTACTAGTCATACAATAGAATTCATCTATAGCTTGTAGGCGGAACATTCGACCGGAAATGTACGATTGCAGCGTCGTACAGTTTCGCTGCTCCGTCTAATCTTCTTTGAACATTCGACAGACACCATAAGCCTTCAATGACAGATTCGACCTTAATTAATTCAGATTTTCGGACGAATGCAATTTCTAACGAAAAACGAAATAAATAAAAACGAATTTCGGGAGTAACTAAATAAATTCATTTTTCTAACGAAAACGAAATTCCGAAACAAAATATTTCAGTGTGCACATGTCTATTGGTGACTACTCATTCTGCAACAGTTACCTGGCTGTCATACCAATAACACCGATCATGCCAAGTCACAGATTTATAGCAAGTATGCAGATCAGGACTTTCTAGCTTAACTCTGACTCTCCTGGTCTGTGTATTTTTCCAAATCAGTGACTCAGAAATTATGGAATCTAGTGGTTAAACCTAAATAGCCAGGAAACCAACATGACATTAGAAGGTCAGCAATGGGAATTCATGGATTTCCATTAGGAAATGTTTACATTAAAATTCTGGTTGACAAGAATTTAAAATTCTATGAAGTGTCTATTGAGTACATTTTTTGATGGGGATAATACTTTGTGAAATAAAATCCAAAATTCATAAGAAATATAGTACAAAACGGAGCTACAATAACTCCTGCAGCTCAGTGAATTTGCCCTATAGGCTTATGGTGAGTGGTGATTATTAGCACTTTCTTTCTTTATGCAAAGGAGGTCAGGAGCATGGGTTTACCTTCTCTTCTTGCACCACATCCTCAAATGAAAACAAGCAACCTCTTACATAGCAGTAGATATAACCATCAGCATGCACTAAAGGACTCTTTAACTCAATCCTTCTTCTATAAAATAACCATGAACCTTTTGCTATCTAGAACTGCTTTTTAAGTGTTCCTACATCCATAGGGATACTGTGCATCATCCATTACAGCTGACTCAATCTTTACTCTTAGCCCGAACACATTCATTTGTTGCCAGAAGCAGGTGTTAGGGAATAATGTTCCACTCACTAAGCTAGTTATAGTGTAACATGATGGATATGGTATTTTCATGTATTCTGCATCTTGCATAGAGTATTTTCTTACATAATCAAGCAAGTATTGCTCCAGCACTACTTCAGTTAAACAATCATTTTGATAGATAACGATAAATTCACACTGAAAATTTCTGATCCACCTTTTACCAAACAAATATCATTTATAACCCAGTATTAATCAGCAATGCATGCAGTCCATTCAATAGAGGCTCACATGTGTGAAATTTGGAACCACATGTGCCCAAGGCAAGTCAGAAACTTTTTCAAGCAGCTTGCAAAATCTTCTTAACCACTTCAATACAAGGCACTTTTACGCCCTTCCTGCCCAGGCTAATTTTCCGTTTTCAATACTGTCGCACTTTGAATGACAATTGTGCCGTCATGCAACACTGTACCCATATAACATTTCTATCATTTTTTTTCACACAAATAGAGATACAGTATCTTTTGGTGGTATTTAATCACATCTGGGATTTTTTTTTTTGCTAAATAAACAAAAAAAAGGCCAAAAATTTAGAAAAAAATCGCCTTTCTTCGTTTCAGCTATACAATTTGCAAAAAAAAAAAATCATTCTTCATAAATTTAGGCCAAATTATATTCTGCTACATTTCTTTGGTTAAAATAACCCAAATCAGTGTATATTATTTAGTCTGTAGGAAATTTATAGAGTCCACAAACTATGGTATATATATATAACGAAGTCTCCCGCGCGCATGCACGGGATTGAGACATCGCGGCTCCAGCAACTCACAGCGCTGGAGCCGCGATACCCGGAAAACACGCAGAGGCAACATGTCATCTCCCTCGGCGTGGACCAGGTGAGTTAACGATGCCTCGTTCTAAGGTAAGTATTTCATAATGAGCTAGTATGCGGTGCATACTAGCTCATTATGCCTTTCCCTTGCAGGTGACTAGAAAAAAAAAAGTTTGTGACTTTACAACCGCTTTAATACCCAAGTGCCCATGGTTTTCAACTTTTCATCAAAAAATTTATTCAAGCAGTTAGAAATTGTAAAAATATATTTGTTTTTATCTGCTATTTAAAAAAAAATTACACAGTATTTGTGAAAAGATCACTAAGACGAGACATAAACCATTAATGAAAATAATAATAAAAAAAAGTGACACTTGCCTCACTTGGTTTGAATCTGGGCCAGGAAGCTATCTGCATGGAGTTTGCGTGTTCTCTTGGTGTGGGCCTCCAGGTACCCCAGTTTTCTGGCACACTCCAAAGCCATGTTGGTAGGTGATGGTCCCCTGTCTGTATGAAGTGGCAATGTACATGGGTGATCACATTCTGCATGCCACCCCCATGTCCAAAAAATGATCCAAGAGGACTGGCCCAAAATCTGCCAAGAGCTAGACAGGACGAAATGGAAGTATACATAGATATGTGTAGGGGGCTCTATGATTGTAGGATCAGTGTAGAATGTGATCAGCCATGTACACTGCCAGTCTGTACACAGGGTACAATTCACCTACCTGCATATGTTTGGAGTGGGAGAGGAACCCCACAAGAACAACATGCAAACTCCATGCAGCCAGTGTCTTGGGCAGGAGTGGAGCCCAGTGTGTGTGTGTGTGTATATATGAAGATGTAGACATTGGTGGGGTGGTACCTGCTTCTCCATGTGCTCATTGCCCCCTCTGGGTGGGCGGGATCTTCTCGCAGCAGGCACCCTCCAGCATGTAAAGTCCGGAGGGTTGGGCGCTCTGCTCTCCCTCAAAGGTTGGTCTCGGCTGCCTTCTTGCTGAGTTGCCCCCTCTTGGTGCCCTCCTTGTGGGCCAGGAGAGCCTGGTACAGAGCATAACCCTTATTTTAGAGCACACTCTTCTGTATGATCCTGTGCCACAGGAAATAGCGATACCCGAGCAATGGTACGATCAGCGCCCGGTGTTGTATCAAAATAGGTTTCCCCTAGAAAATTTGTTTCCCCTGGCTCTCAGCTGAGATCAGAACTCCACCCCTCCAGCCTACTGCAGGGGGTAATAATAATGTAAAATAATAGGAAGGGTAATAATGAATAATATAAAATAAATGGAGGGTAATAATAAATAATATAAAATAATTGAAGGGGTAATAATAAATAATATAAAATAATTGGAGGTGTAATAATAAATAATGTAAAATGATAGGAGGGTTAACAATCAATAATATAAAATAATAGGAGTGAGATAAAATAAAATGAAGAGAAAATAATAATAATGTGTATATTGATTGATATATATAATGATAATAATAATAATAATAATAATAATAATAGATGGGAGAAGTAATAATAATAATAGGGGCCGCTGGGAGAACGCCCTGTGATAATAATGACGTGTATTACACTGATATATGTTTCCCAGCCTCCTATGTATATATGCCAGACACATTACAATGTAATTTACTGTGCAGCAGAGGACCTGTATGGAGTATGAATGATGATCCCAGATCTCTGAGTATTGGTACTCAGGAGCTACAACTGGCAGACTGGTGAAGGCATGGGGAGGCCATATAATGATATAAAATGTGGTGGTGGTGGTGGGGGTATTTTATTGTGCATCTACCGATACAGGTTTCCCCCATGAAAACTGGGGGCGGTAGAAGGGTGAACAACATTCCGAGGGAGAGTGGGAGGAGCTGCAGTGCAGAGGGCAGGAGGGGCGGAGATTAGGAGGAGCAGGACTGCAGTGGGCTGGAGGGGCGGAGTTCCGATCTCTGCCGAGAGCCAGGGGAGACCGGTTTCGGCACAACACCGGCACCCCGCCAATCACCACAGGACAGCACTGTGCCACCGATCACTGCACAAGTGGCCCCTGGCTGCAGGTGTGTGGATCCTTAGTCTCCTGCCGCCGCTCTGTCACTCCGTGTTCTGTGCAACTCCGCTCTTCTTCCCACGTGCAGCAACTTCCTCCCGCCGCCCACCTGTGTACACTGCACGGTCGTGGAGTGTGAGCGCCTACCCTGCAGGGAGAACACCAGGATGTGCCGGAGGGGGGAGTCACGGGATATCAGGCAGCACTTGTGGGTGTCCGGAAGCCGCTCCCTTACCTCGCGGGAGACTTGAGATTTCGGGAGGCGGGGCATAGTGCGGCGCGAGTGTGACGTCACATGAACATCGATTATAACAAGTCGTAGCATCGATGCCTCATTGTGTATGGCCGAATCGCGATGCATCGATGCTACGATTAATTTCAACAGCCCTAATATATATATATATATATATATATATTTATATATTTATTTATATATATATATATATATATATATATATATATATATATATATATATATATGTGAAAATTGATCAATCCCAATGTACTAATTGATGATCTAATTTCTTGAGGCCCGAAAATGCCAGGACAGTACATATACCCCCCAAATGACCTTTTTGAAAAGTAGACAGTCTGAGGTATTTAGTAAGAGACATGGCATGGTTTTTTGAAGTTTTGGCACTTTTTTAGAAAGTAAAAAATAAAAAATATTCAAATTTCTTTATTCATTTTTTATATACTGTCACCAATGCAGTACATCGTCATCATATAACTGGTGTGGCGATAACCAGGGACACTGACTGGTGACAGTATGTAAAAATAAATAAAAAATCATCATTTATTTTTTATTTTTTTTTAAATCTTTTTTAAATCTTTTTTTTCTAAATATTGTGACCAGAGCAACACAGTGTTACTATAGTAAGGCCCCTTTCACACGGAAGTCCGTTCAGGTCCGCCTGTCAGTTTTTTAGGCGGACCTGAAACGGATCCTCCATGCACCCCTATGGAGGCATGGATGTCAGCGGAGACATGTCCGCTGACATCCGCTCCGCTCCGCTCTGCCAAAGTGTGACGGAGGAAAACCCTATTTTTCCTTCCGTCGGCGGAGCGGATCGGATGACAACGGACTCTACGGTCCGTCGTCATCCGATTCCCCATAGGGGAGAGCGGCGCTCTGACAGGGTGGTCACTGCACAGTGTGCGGGGACCGCCCAGTCATCCGTCGGCTCAGCGGGGATCAACGGAGCGATCCCCGCTGAGCAAGCGGAGCTTCACGGGGCGGATCATGACTGATCCGTCCCATGTGAAAGAGCCCTAACACTATACCACTTTAGGGAGTTGATCAGAATTTTTTTACATACTATACTTTCACTGCTTTACAGCGTAACGCCACTTTTGTTGAGAAAAAAACATTCCCCTCTGGGTGATCTATGTACATTACAAGGATTTTAACAAACTTTGTTGCAGATTCCCAACTTTTGTTATTCTGAAGAAATCCCTGTTTGTTCGTCTCTGCTGAGTGAGTCTAATGGGAGCGGTTTCATAATTATTAATCAGCTGCTGCAGAATCAGGCCTCTAATGCGGAAAATTGCAGGGTCAGCATCATTCTAGCTGTGATTTCCTTTTGAAAGTATCTCACCAAAAAATTACATTTTTGTTGCAGAGGATGCCGGAAATCCCACACAAGCAGGAAATTATGTTGGGGGGGGGGGGGGGGGGGCTTCTGTACACATTTTGTACACAGAACACCTCCAGGTAGCCATATTGCATTGCATTTTCAGAAAATTGCTGAGCTGCAGATTGAAAAGAAAAGGTAATTTTTAATAACATTCGATCACAATATGACTTGTGTGAAAATTGTATACGCTATATTATTTTTTCTTTATTTGCTATTTTTTTTCCCCACGAGAGTGGATTTACCCTTCCTGCAAATATTTTTACTGAATGACAATGTGTGGACACTGTCTATTGTTGTGATTAGCTGTGATTGGTCACATCTAACTACATGGCACAAATGGGCTGTGATTGGCCCTGTCTGTATCATGTGATCACTGTGACCAATCACAGCTAGCAACACAATTGTTTACAATGAATGGCATGAAAGCAATCCATTCATTGTTTACAACTGTCATGTGATCTGCTGTGATTGGTCACAGCAATCACACGACACTGGCAGTGGGCCGGTATAGTGATCAGTAATCCACTGTGTCTGGTGGCCCGTTACTACCAATTTAAAGCAGGTCAAATGCAGGTCATTAGAAGGGCAACTGCAGGTCAAATGCACCTGTCAAAAAATTCTGAATGATCTCAGAAGCGTCTCAAACTGATGCTTTCCACACAAGCCCTTATGGCCTTTAGCCTAGTGCATTTATATTGTCACATAACCCCTGTGAATTTTGTTTATAGCAGGCCATGAATTATGCTACATGTTATCTGAAGGTTTGTGCATGTTGAAATAAGAAAATAAATCATAACTGTAAAGTGCACTTTTTGTGGGACTTGTGTGGCTTAACTAGTCTTAAGAGCCGGTTCACACCAGCACAACGTCAGACATTGCATGTGATTCGCACCGCACTGCTGTGCAGATCACATGCGATGTCTGTGCGATGCACATTCAGCCATACAGATTGCATGGCTAAATTTGCATCGCATTCGGACCAAAATCGTCCAGGACTATTTTTTTTTGTCCGAATGCGATGCAAATTTGGGTGTTCACACCCATGCGATCCGATTCCTGTCCAAATTGACAGTTAGCACTGCGACATGCGAACCGATCTGGGGGTGTCATTAACTTTGTATTAGACACCCGCAGCGGCTCGCATAAGGCAGTGTGAACTGCCTGCTAGTTCTATGCAATGTGGGAACCGGGAATCTGGAATTGCGCTGGTTCCCGCATATGTGTGAACCGGCACTAATTATCTTGCTCTTTATTGTTTGAAAACGAACCATATATAAAGTATTATGCTACAATGAATCATTGCTATCAATTGGATTTCAGCTGTCATTATTATAGAGTAGGTTAGAATTTTTTTTTTAAATTGAATACAAGCAATTTAATTTGGGTACAAGCAATTTTTATGCTTGAGTGAGATCAATTGTATCTTTTAGTTACATAAGCTTAAAGTAAATCTATCAGATACATCAGTGTTTAGTGCAGGTACCTTTTGATAATCGAATGATTTTTTATGATTTCAATGACAAACTATTCAAATAGTAGTGAAATAAAAAATTTAGAGACAACGATGATTAGGAGCAGAGTGCTTTGTATCTACAGTACTGGTGGGTCATGTTGGATGGTCTGCCTTTATATAATGTTTTCAATCTTTTTTTATTAATTTTAAGAACAATTAATACAAATACATATACATACACATTCCTCACTTTATAAAGTTAAATAATGACCTATGTCTTTAACAAAGAGCAATACTCTCTAAAAGAGATTTCTATCTTCTGATTATATATCAATCTGTTATTCTTTTATCATACACCCTGTTCCAAATTATTATGCCAATGATATTTTTCTCATTTACCTAAATAATTGATATAAACAACAGTCAGCATAATTCTCATGTTATCAATTATTAAGAGTACAAATCAAATTTTATTGAACAAACCTCCTAATGATAACAGGTTTTTTTTTCAAAATAAAAAACTTACAATGCACTGTTCCAAATTATTACGCACAGTAAGTTTCAAAACACTTTATAGGTTGTAAATAACTGAAAATTGTCATTTGTTGTGTTTGCAGCATATTTACTGAAATCAAAAGCTATTTCAATCAAACTTTGAACAACATTTTAACTTTTTAAACAATTTAATAGGTCACGTTACATTTTAACATAGGACCCCTTATTTGATAGCAGCTTCACAAGTCTTGCACCCACTGATCTTGTGAGTTTTTGGACAGTTTCTGCTTGAATTTGTTTGCAAGATATCAGAATAGCCTCCCAGAGCTGCTGTTTGGATGTAAACTGCCTCCCACCCTCAAAGATCTTTTGCTTGAGGATGCTCCAAAGGTTCTCAATAGGATTGAGGTCAGGGAAGTATGGAGGCCACACCATAACATTCTCTCCTTTTATCCCCATAGCAGCCATTGATGCATTGCAGAGGTATTCTTTGCAGCATGAGATAGTTCTTCCTTCTGTACCAGGGAAGGAAGTGGCCAGTCAGGAACTCCACATACTTTGCAGAGGTCATCTTTACTCCTTTGGGGACCCTAAAGGAGCCGACCAGCTCTCTTCGCATGATTCCGGTCCAAAACATGACTCCACCGCCTTGCTGACATTGCAGCCTTGTTGGAACAGGGTGGTCGCCCACCAACCATCCACTACTCCATCCATCTGGACCATCCAGGGGTGCACAGCACTCATCAGTGAACAGGACTGTTTGAAAATTAGTCTTCATGTATTTTTCTGCCCAATGCAGCCGTTTCTGCTTGTGAGCATTGGTTAGTGGTGGCCGAATGGAAGGTTTATGCACAGTTGCAGGACTCTGGAGGACTCTACACCTTGATGTCCGTGGGACTCCAGAGGCACCAGCAGCTTCAAATATCTGTTTGCTGCTATATAATGGTGTTTTAGCAGCTGCTCTCTTGATCCGATGCATGGATCTGGCAGAAATCTTCTTCAATGTGCCTTTATCTGCACAAAACCTGTCTGTGCTCTGAATCAGCCACAAATCTCTTAATAGTGCAATGATCACGCTTAAGTTTTCGTGAAATATCTAATGTTTTCATACCTCGTCCAAGGCATTGAACTATTTCACTATTTTTGTCAGCAGAGAGATCCCTTTTCTTCCCCATTTTGCTTGAAAATGGTGCTCTACTTAAAAATGTGGAACACCCTCCTTTAGTAGATTTTCCTTTAATTGGGCTCACCTGGCAATCTAATTATCACAGGTGTCCGAGATTGTTTTTAGTGATCAAAAGAGCCCAGAGACACAATGCCATCCATGAGTTAAACTGGAAAACAAAATATTTAATCTTTGTGACACTGAAATAGAATTTGCATAATAATTTGGAACAGGGTGTATATAGAATTCATTACGTTGCCTCTCTTCCATTCATCACAAACATTTAGACTATAACTCTATCCAATATATATATATATATATATATATATATATATATATATATATATAAATATATACAAATAAAAGAAGAAAAAAAAGAAAAACCCCGTTGGGGTGGTACGATTACTTTCATAAATATTGTATAAAAACTGCCAGGAACTAAACTCTTCTCATTGTTGCCATATTTTTGGAATTTGATTACATAAATTCTCTTCAACCCTTATCTGACCTCCATATGTTGTATTTCGCTCATCTCACAAACCCATTCTTTTATTGTAGGACTTTTTGCTTTTCACCAATGTCAAGCTATTATTGTCCTAGCAGCTGTTATCATATGGTGAAGGATGTCTGTCTTAATAGTTCTCCTTGATCCTGGCATAATGGATAATGTTGCGATGTTAATACTTGGTTGTATCTCAGAGCCCGACATCGTCCGATAAATATTAAATATCTTATACCAAAAATCCTTCACCATTGGACAATTATACCAAATATGTGTTATTGTTCCTCTATCCTTAAGACATCTCCAACATGTTTCCGAGTTGTCTCTATTTATTTTATGTAACTCTACTGGGCTCCAATACCATCTCATCATAATTTTATAGTTTCTTTCTTGATGTTTAACTGCTATCGACATTTTATGTGTCAAGGAAAATGCCTCATTCCTTTCTACTAATGAGATCGAGCTCCCTGTTTCATTTTCCCACTTTCTCATACATATTAACTCATTGAGGGGTCCGGAAGGAAGTAAAAGTTTATATATAGTTGATAGATTATGGATCGGTCTTTGTTCCTTTATTAATAGTTGTTCAAAATCAGTTAATTGTCTAGTCAAGGAGAGTTGTATATTAGATCTAATGTATGTATTCAACTGCTGGTATTGCATGCATTTATGTTCATGTTCAGGCCCCAGGTCGGGCAGTCAAAGAAACTTGCCATCCACTAGTGTCTGAACTATCCTTACATTTTCAATCTTTTTCCATTTGAGAAAACTTATAACCTCTAGTGCTGGTGCTGCCTTTATATAATGTGCATCTGAAATTTAGGGGCTTTCAAGGTGTGCAACAGTTGATTACAGGATCAACAAAGGTTCTTTATGTCTGCACTTTGCAAGTGTTACTTGGAAACTATGATGTTCCTGACAGGTTCACTTTAGGGCTAAGAACACACAACCAATTTTTAGTAGATCACGCTACTAAAATCACTAGTAATTAATTGCTAATAGTAGTCATTGATTATTGATTACTAGTACTGCACATTTGGAATAAAGTGAGTGAGGCACACAAGTAGCATAGGGTAGCGATTAATCACTAATCATCACACAATGCACCAATGTGTGTGAGTAATCACTACTGCAAGCTACTAGATGTGTTTTGTGTGCTTAACTCAGTAGTGACCCATGTGTTCCAAATGTGTAGTTAGCGACCGCCGACCACTAATACTATCGATTAACCTGCAGCAGTTTATTGGCATGATCTTGTTTCTAAAAATTGCTCCTAGCCTAAAATGTCCAAACACCCATGTGCTGTCTAATAAATGTACAACGGGAACTCTTTCTTGGTGAGGTTGTTTATCGGTAGATGTGGGATGCTTGACTGTTTTCAGTGGAAACATTTGAATCTAGTAGCTGTATTAGCTGTCATTATGATGAAACAGAAGTTTCAAATGCTGTAAATTTGTCGAGGAGCAATGAACCTGGTAGAAAAGGGGTTAAAGATCCACACAGGTTTTGCTGCTGCTGGAAATGGCTTTGAGTCTGCTTTCTTGACACTGCCTAAATGACAGCAGCTGAGCAGTAAAATGTGCCGGTCCATCGTGCAGAATGAACATTACACTTCAGTTGACTAAATGCCCGAGGGTTTCAGCCTAGTTTAATGTGCCGTTACATAAGCCACACAGGTCTGGCCTTCATCATCTGTGAATATGTCAGGGAATGTCAAGAAAATTATTATTCCCCCTCTTTTAGATTTTTATCTACAATGAATAGACCACTATTATGTAAGAGCCTTTTGGGCACAGTCCTGTTGTACAAGAGCAGTCTGCATTCAGTGCACGGAATTTTATTTTTAAACACGTGTGTTTTCTGCCTCATCTCCTGTAGTCCAGTGATATGACTTGCATGCTGACCACAGTACAAACCTATGTCTGGACAATGGAAAATGTGCCGAACGTAGCAGCAATTGTTTTGGAAAGTGCTTCTTAGAGGGGAAAAAAAGTGACAACTTCTTAGAAAGGAGTTGAATGGAGTTTATTTTTTTTTCTTTTCTCTGCGGTTCTGATGACAGATCTGTGAAGCGTTCAGTAGAGATTTCATTAAAGCTGATAAGAAAGTAGAGAAGGGATATTGGATTATAAGAAGAGAATGGTGCAGTAAGTTGATGCACTGCATGGAAATATAAAGTGTGAATCTGCAGTAAAGAGACTTTGTTCAGCTGCTGTATAGAATGCAATGGGATTTCTGCTATATATATAGCTCTTTTTAAAATAAATATTGCATGCTATGTGTTATAGAAACGTACACTTAGGGGTTTCCAATGGATTTCTACAATGGTACAGTTTCCATGCACATATACCCTTTGTCAATTCACTCAGAACGGAGACCAGTCACTAGTGGTGTACCACAAGGCTCTGTACTGGGTCCTGTTCTATTTAACCTATATGTAAGTGATATTACTAAAGGTTTGTTGGGCAAAGTACCGTATGTCTTTTTGCTGATGACACAAAGGTGCGTAATAGAGTTGATATCCCTGGAGGTGTCTGTAATATGGAACATGATTTGGCATTGCTGGAAAATTGGAAGTTCAATGTTTCTAAATGTAAAATAATGCACCTAAGGAAAAAGAATCTCTTGAGAGAGTACAACATTGGGGTTACAGTGTTAACCAGCACTACAGAAGAAAAAGATTCTGGGGTAGATGATTGCAAAATGAGCAAACAGTGTGACCAGGCAGTCAGAAAAGCAAATAGAATTCTAGGATGCACCACTAGAGGGATCACCAGCAGGAGAAATGGGGTTCCGGTTCCTCTATCTAGATATTTAGAGAGACCTCATTTAGAATACTGTGTCCAGTTCTGGAGACCTCACTTACGAAAATAAATTGATAAGATAGAACGAGTACAGAGACGTGTAACAAAAATGGTGAAAGGTCTGGGGGACACAACCATGGGCGTCCGCTGAACTTTTTTCAGGGGGGGCATCATTTTAGGGTCATCCATGCTCGGTCCCTTTTTGACAATGTCATGAAGGGGAGGGGCTTAGTCATTATCACATAAAGCACAGGCATGCAAAGGTTTGAGAAACCTGATGCAACTATAAAGCAACTAGCAACTTTGAATAACAATATCATAAAAAATGGAGTTTCCCCCCAAGGAAATAACAACCCCCAGGATCAGTGACAGTTTCTGCAATAACAATCCCCAGCTTTGCTGTCAGTTTCCGCAATAAAAATCGCCAGCATTGGTGTCAGTAGCAACAATAATAACCCCTCACATCGGTGCAGATTTCTAGAATAAAAACGTCAGCATCTGTACCAGTGTACATAATAATGACCTTCAGCACTGGTGTCAGTTTCCGCACTAAAAACTCCCAGCATTTGGTGTAATTTTCTGCAATAATTGCCCCCAGCATAGATGGGAGGATATCAGGTTAGACACTTCCTAATGGCTCAGTCCTTAGGAACAGTAATGGATAATGGCCAACTGGCCCTCTTACCAGACCTGGTGAAACCACAACAGTGATCCCTCTGGCTGGACGTTCGCTCACTCTGGGTTGCCTGGGGTGACTCTAGTCAGTAGTGTAGCATGCCTGTACCCTGGCAGTGGCTTGGTCTTTCTCCCTCTCTGGTGGTGCGGGTACAGCGTGGCTCCCTCTCTGGTGGTGCGGGTACAGCGTGGCTCCTTCTCTGGTGGTGTGGGTACAGCGTGGCTCCCTCTCTGGTGGTGCGGGTACAGCGTGGCTCCCTCTCTGGTGGTGCGGGTACAGCGTGGCTCTATGGTGGTGCGGGTACAGCGTGACTCCCTCTCTGGCTTCCCTCAGCACAGTATTCTCTGTTCTCCTCTTGTAACACCCCCCTAGCAGAGTGCTTGCATGCTGGGGCTGTAGCATGGTGTCTGTGGACATGCTGGGGCCGCCACTCTTCAGGGACTACATTTCCCATGATATCCCCAGAGTCTTCTGATGTGGCATATCACGCAGCAAGCAAGCAGGAACTCCACCCACCTGCTCTTCTTGGCACGTAGCTCGCAGGCTTTTCTTTTCCTTGACTTCCTTGACTCCACCCACGTCAGAAAGTGATCGCAATTTCCTTCCCCGTTTTAGCACAGTCCTTCTCCCTCTGTAGAATAGGTCCCAAATGAACAGTCTATTTTAGAGGTAATGGCAAATCCCGGACTCGAGCCCCCACATGTAGCGATACCCCCGTAGGAGCTGCTAGTTTAATTTTGGGCCTGCCGTTACCTTACTGTTCCATATGCGCGTCTCAGGGGTTCTCCTTGAAGAGTTGTCCTGAAGAAAGTTCGCACCAACACAAAGTCTCTTTTAAGGGGTTTTATTGATTAAAGTTTCCATCAGAGGGGGGTGAAGGGATGGGGAGGACAAAGGTACCTTAATTGCGGATCACAGGTATTTTCTTAGGTCCAGAGGAACAACTGTCCCCAAGCTGGACTCAGCAACCACCGGATAGGCCCACCCTCTCGGACCTAGCAACCGGTGCGTAGCTCGATCACAGATAGTCTCTGCCACAGACTTGTGAAAGTAGAATTTGTTCAATAGTCACTGCCACAGACTTGTGAAGTAAGTAGAATTTGTTCAATAGTCTCTGCCACAGACTTGTGCAACCACTCACTGGGTTACCTTCTGATGAAAAAGAACACAGCTCTCAGTGCCAGGATCTTTCAGCCGTTCCGGCAGCACTGTGAGGTAGATTTTGATCTGGATACATCCTCCAATTGAGTCCTCAATTGCTCGGTCCCTTCCCACAGGCAAGGCGACACAGGATCATCCCTGGATCAGCAGGCCCCAGCGACTCCTGGGCCCACATCTCAGCAACGGAGCCTCAGGCCAACGTGGCCCAGAGGCGGAAACTGCCAACACATCCCTGAGGCCAGTAGGGCCCTCAGGTTGGGATACGGGTGGCGCCCACCACCCACGAACGAACCCCACAAAATGGTGTCTGTCCCTTAAGTACCCTCTCCCAGAATGCACATCGGGTTGACCACGCCCCCTGGGCTGCTTCTGGGAAAGAGATACCCAATGCATCCAGCCTGCTGCCTTTCCAACCCTGACCAGTGGTGACAGCGACACCCACCGCCGGGGGGAAAAATCATGCAACCAGCTGAACTGAAACAGAGGTATAATTTGAACACAATCCTTCTGAGCCAAACTATTGCTCAGACAACTAAAAATTTTAACACATAGCACCCACTCATTGGGAGCAGGTATGGCTGCTGTCTTCAGCTTTGTACACGCTTTAGAAATTGCAGATCATGTTAAAAATCTTTATTCCTCTTTCAGCAGCACATGGGGGTGAGTGTGGAGTCTGGGCATACACTGTGTGTGAGCTGATTGGAGGAAAGGGACACACACACACACACTCCCTCCACATAAGCAGAGGAATAAAGGAGCATGCAGAGCTCACTGCTTATCTCCCTCTAAGCTTCCTCCCTGACACAAATTTTCAGCTACTGTTATCTCATGTGTCGGAGAACTTGTCAGAAGTTACGCATGCTGATAACAGAGGAATGAAGCACCAAAGAAAAACGATACTAAGGCCTCGTACACACGGCCGAGATTCTCGTCGAAAAAAACATGTCGTTTTTTTCGACGAGATTCTTGGACAAGAAAATTGTCCCGGCCGAGTGTACACACGCTCGATTCAAAGAACCCACGGTTCTTTGAATGGAGCGTACGCGGTGACGTCATCGACTACGACGAGCATGCGCTCGTCACATTCGATGCCGTCGCCGCCATCTTGGTATACCCTATCTATGCCTAGGAAGCTACCGCGCATGCGTCTAAGTCATTTCGAGCATGCGCGGGCTTCCTGGCGAAAAGGTAAGTGTACACACACACAATTTTCTTGTCGAGAAACAGGCTGACGAGAATCTCGACGAGAAAATAGAGAGCAGGATCTCTATTTTCTCGTCGAGATTCTTGTCGCTTTTCGAGAAACCATACACACAAACGAATTTCTCGGCAAAAAATCTCTGCCAGCAAGTTTCTTGCTGGTTTTTGCCGAGAAACTCGTTCGTGTGTACGAGGCCTAAGGCCCCTTTCACACTTATACAACTTGTCCCACGATTTTGGACTGCAAAATTGCATGACAAGTCATTCTCCATGATTTTTAATGACTACCATTCATATCGGCACGACTTTAAGGCCCCTTTCACACTACTGCGACTCCAAAGTCGCGCGATTTTGCCGCGATTTCAGGGAAATGCCTGTGTAAGTGCCATCAAAATCGGACCAAAGTAATGGAGGGACTACTTTGAAGTCGGAACGATTTAAAGTCGTACTAATATGAATGGTTGTCATTGGAAATCATGGGAAACGACTTTTCATGCTACTTTGCCATCACAAATCGTGGGACAAGTAGTGATGTCGCGAACATAAAATTTTCCGTTCGCGAACGGCGAACGCGAACTGCCGCAAATGTTCGCGAACGGGCGAACCCAGCGAACCGCCATAGACTTCAATAGGCAGGCGAATTTTAAAACCCACAGGGACTCTTTCTGGCCACAATAGTGATGGAAAAGTTGTTTCAAGGGGACTAACACCTGGACTGTGGCATGCCGGAGGGGGATCCATGGCAAAACTCCCATGGAAAATTACGTAGTTGACGCAGAGTCGGGTTTTAATCCATAAAGGGCATAAATCACCTAACATTCCTAATGTGTTTGGAATAACGTGCTTTAAAACATCAGGTATGATGTTGTATCGATCAGGTAGTGTAAGGGTTACGCCCGCTTCACAGTGACAGACCAAACTCGGACAGACCAAACTCCCCGTTTAACGCACCGCAAACAACTGCAAACAGTCCATTTGCACAACCGCAAGGCTTTAATGATCACCTTAGATGATCACAAAGAAAATGTATGTTTTTTCTATGCAAAATTATCAAGCCGATCGCTTTTGGTCTGTTCACAATGAAGCAACGACCTTACCATCTGGGGTGTGCCAACAACGCCATTGCCAACACACTCATAGAGGTGGTCGCTTCATTGTGATACGCAAGCCCCTTCACCACAACAAGGTAACGATCACGAAGGGGAATTGACACAGGTATGTGTTTTTTTGTTTGTTTTTTTTGCAGCCACAGTGCAGCACCAGAGGCCAGAAAAATTAGGCATGTACACATGCCTGTAAAATTAGGTATTGTTGCAGCCGCTGCTGTAGCAGCGGCCAGAAAAAATTATGTTTTTCAGGCAGAAAGTGCCCTAAAACATTGCGGCTTGTGGACCATTTTTAGCCCAAGGCAGCTCATCTCATCAGGCCTTTTTTAGTCAAATGTATCGCCCACTGTCAGTCCCTTCGGGATCCATGCCTCATTCATCTTAATAAAGGTGAGGTAATCTAGACTTTTTTGACCTAGGCGACTTCTCTTCTCAGTGACAATACCTCCTGCTGCACTGAAGGTCCTTTCTGAAAGGACACTTGAAGCGGGGCAGGCCAGAAGTTCTATCGCAAATTGGGATAGCTCAGGCCACAGGTCAAGCCTGCACACCCAGTAGTCAAGGGGTTCATCGCTCCTCAGAGTGTCGATATCTGCAGTTAAGGCGAGGTAGTCTGCTACCTGTCGGTCGAGTCGTTCTCTGAGGGTGGACCCCGAAGGGCTGTGGCGATGCGTAGGACTTAAAAAGCTCCGCATGTCCTCCATCAACAATACGTCTGTAAAGCGTCCTGTCCTTGCCGGCATGGTCGTGGTAGGAGGAGGATTACTTTCACCTCTTCCCCTGTTAGATTCCCGTTGTGCTGTGACATCACCCTTATTCGCTGTGTAAAGCATACTTTTTAATTTATTTTGGAACTGCTGCATCCTTTCCGTCTTCCTGTAATTCGGTAACATTTCTGGCACTTTCTGCTTATACCGGGGGTCTAGTAGCGTGGCCACCCAATACAGGTCGTTCTCCTTCAGCCTTTTTATACGAGGGTCCCTCAACAGGCACGACAGCATGAAAGACCCCATTTGCACAAGGTTGGATGCCGAGCTACTCATGTCCTGTTCCTCGTCCTCACTGATCTCACTGAAGGTCTGTTCTTCCCCCCAGCCACGTACAACACCACGGGTACCAGATAGGTGACAACGAGCACCCTGGGATGCCTGCTGTGGTTGGTCTTCCTCCTCCTCCTCAAAGCCACATTCCTCCTCTGACTCCTCTTCCTCAGACTCCTCTTCCAGCGTTGCCGCAGGTCCAGCAAGCGATGCTGATAAGGCTGTTTCTGGTGGTGGTGATGGTGACCACAACTCTTCCTCTTCCTCTTCACGCTCATCTACGGCCTGATCCAGCACTCTTCGCAGGGCACGCTCCAGGAAGAAAACAAATGGGATGATGTCGCTGATGGTGCCTTCAGTGCGACTGACTAGGTTTGTCACCTCCTCAAAAGGACGCATGAGCCTACAGGCATTGCGCATGAGCGTCCAGTAACGTGGCAAAAAAATTCCCAGCTGCGCAGAGGCTGTCCTAGCACCCCGGTCATACAAATACTCGTTGACGGCTTTTTCTTGTTGGAGCAGGCGGTCGAACATTAGGAGTGTTGAATTCCAACGTGTCGGGCTGTCGCAAATCAAGCGCCTCACTGGCATGTTGTTTCGCCGCTGGATATCTGAAAAGTGCGCCATGGCTGTGTAGGAATGCCTGAAATGGCCACACACCTTCCTGGCCTGCTTGAGGACATCCTGTAAGTCTGGGTACTGGGTGGTCAGATGCACAAAGCGTTGTACAATCAGATTTAACACATGTGCCATGCACGGCACATGTGTCAACTTGCCCAAATTCAATGCCGCCAACAAATTTCTTCCGTTGTCACACACCACTTTGCCGATCTCCAGTTGGTGCGGAGTCAGCCACTGATCCACCTGTGTGTTCAGGGCGGACAGGAGTGCTGGTCCGGTGTGACTCTCTGCTTTCAGGCAAGTCAACCCCAAGACAACGTGACACTGTCGTATCCGGGATGTGGAATAGCCCCTGGGGAGCTGGGGGGGTGCTGTTGATGTGGAGCAAGACGCAGCAGCAGAAGAGGACTCAGCCGAGGAGGTTATCGAAGAGGATGGAGTAGGAGGAGTAGAGGAGGTGACAGCAGGCCTGCCTGCAAGTCGTGGTGGTGTCACCACCAACTCCTCTGCAGAGCCACGCATTACATGCTTGGCAGCCTTCAGCAGGTTTACCCAATGAGCAGTGTAGGTGATATACCTGCCCTGACCGTGCTTTGCAGACCAGGTATCAGTGGTCAGATGGACCCTTGCCCCAACACTGTGTGCCAGACATGCCATGACTTCCTTTTGCACAATAGAGTACAGGTTGGGGATTGCCTTTTGTGAAAAGAAATTTCGGCCGGGTACCTTCCACTGCGGTGTCCCAATAGCTACAAATTTTTTGAAGGCCTCAGACTCCACCAGCTTGTATGGTAAAAGCTGGCGGGCTAAGAGTTCCGAAAAGCCAGCTGTCAGACGCCGGGCAAGGGGGTGACTCTGTGACATTGGCTTCTTACGCTCAAACATGTCCTTGACAGACACCTGACTGTGGGCAGATGAGCAGGAACTGCTCAAGGCGAGAGACGTAGTGTCAGATGGTTGAGAGGGGGCAAGGAGGACAGCAGTGGTTGACGTGGCTGAAGATGCTGGACCAGGAGGAGGATGGTGGCTTTGAGCTTGTGTGCTGCTTGTACTCGTCATCATGTGTTGATCCCATAGGCGTTTGTGATGTGAGATCATGTGCCTTCGCAAAGCAGTTGTACCTAGGTGGGTGTTGGATTTCCCACGACTCAGTTTCTTTTGGCACAGGTTGCAAATGGCATCGCTGTTATCAGAGGCAGACACACAAAAAAAATGCCACACTGCTGAGCTTTGCAATGGCGGCATTCTGGTGGTGGCAACAGCATGCGTTGATTGGCGTGCTGTCTGGCTGACCCCGGGTGCCGATACATGCTGTCTGACTGTGCCACTAGCTCCTTGCGACGACCTACCCCTCCTTCCAACTCGTCTCCTCCTCCTCTCTGTCTCCCCATCTGAACTTTCCCCCTGTTCTTCTTCTCTTCGAGCGGGCACCCACGTGACATCCACATCGTCATCATCAACCGCTTCACTTGTATCTGACAACTCAGCAAAGGAAGCAGCAGCGGGTACAACATCATCATCATCACACCGTACATCCATGTGTGTAATGCTGCCTGACTGAGACATATCCCTTTTATCTACATCCTCTGGCAATAATGTTTGCGCATCACTCATTTCTTCCAACTCATGTGTAAATAACTCCTCTGACAGATCAAGTGAAGCAACTGTGGTGCTAGTGTTGGTGGTGGCGGCAGGCGGGCGAGTGGTAACTTGAGAGGTTCCGAGCGGAAGCTGTAGAAGATTGGCTGTCCTGTGTTAGCCAGTCAACTATGTCCTCAGAACTTTTCGAGTTCAGGGTACGTGGCCCCTGAACACTGGGCATTATTCTTGGGCCAAAGGGAATCACAGCACCATGACCACGACAGCCCCTGCGGGGTGGCCTGCCTCTGCCTTTCATTTTTTTTAGATTAGTTTAGTTGTACTATGCGTGCAAGCTACTGTGACACCAGATATGAGTGGCACTGTGCACTGGCAGAAGTTGGCACAGTAGACACTGTAGGTCTGACACACACGCTGGCAGGCAACTGACTGCTCATCTACTGCAGTCAAAACTGTTGTGTTTTTTTTTATGTAAGCTACTGTGCCGGGGAAAAAAAACAAGCAGACTGGTGTTTTACCAGCCCTAAAAAGGGCTTTTTGGGGTGCTGTCAGGACGCTGTGCTTACAGCAGAGATCAGATGAGTCTTTCAGGAGTGGAGTGAACACTGAATACACTGGCCTAGCCTAGCTTTCCCTATAAAATCAGCAGCAGCTAAACTGTCCCTCCTCTGGCTAACACTGCAGCTTAAGTACAGACTGAATCTAAAATAGATGCTGTCCAGGAAAAAACAAAAAAGCAGACTGGTGTTTTACCAGCCCTAAAAAGGGCTTTTTGGGGTGCTGTCAGGACGCTGTGCTTACAGCAGAGATCAGATGAGTCTTTCAGGAGTGGAGTGAACACTGAATACACTTGCCTGTAGCTTTCCCTATAAAATCAGCAGCAGCTAAACTGTCCCTCCTCTGGCTAACACTGCAGCTTAAGTACAGACTGAATCTAAAATAGATGCTGTCCAGGAAAAAACAAAAAAGCAGACTGGTGTTTTACCAGCCCTAAAAAGGGCTTTTTGGGGTGCTGTCAGGACGCTGTGCTTACAGCACAGATCAGATGAGTCTTTCAGGAGTGGAGTGAACACTGAATACACTGGCCTAGCCTAGCTTTCCCTATAAAATCAGCAGCAGCTAAACTGTCCCTCCTCTGGCTAACACTGCAGCTTAAGTACAGACTGAATCTAAAATAGATGCTGTCCAGGAAAAAACAAAAAAGCAGACTGGTGTTTTACCAGCCCTAAAAAGGGCTTTTTGGGGTGCTGTCAGGACGCTGTGCTTACAGCAGAGATCAGATGAGTCTTTCAGGAGTGGAGTGAACACTTAATGCACTTGCCTATAGCTTTCCCTATAAAATCAGCAGCAGCTAAACTGTCCCTCCTCTGGCTAACACTGCAGCTTAAGTACAGACTGAATCTAAAATAGATGCTGTCCAGGAAAAAAAAAAAAGCAGACTGGTGTTTTACCAGCCCTAAAAAGGGCTTTTTGGGGTGCTGTCAGGACGCTGTGCTTACAGCAGAGATCAGATGAGTCTTTCAGGAGTGGAGTGAACACTGAATACACTTGCCTAGCCTAGCTTTCCCTATAAAATAAGCAGCAGCTAAACTGTCCCTCCTCTGGCTAACACTGCAGCTTAAGTACAGACTGAATCTAAAATAGATGCTGTCCAGAAAAAAAAAACAAGCAGACTGGTGTTTTACCAGCCCTAAAAAGGGCTTTTTGGGGTGCTGTCAGGACGCTGTGCTTACAGCAGAGATCAGATGAGTCTTTCAGGAGTGGAGTGAACACTGAATACACTGGCCTAGCCTAGCTTTCCCTATAAAATCAGCAGCAGCTAAACTGTCCCTCCTCTGGCTAACACTGTAGCTTAAGTTCAGACTGAATCTAAAATAGATGCTGTCCAGGAAAAAACAAAAAAGCAGACTGGTGTTTTACCAGTCCTAAAAAGGGCTTTTTGGGGTGCTGTCAGGACGCTGTGCTTACAGCAGAGATCAGATGAGTCTTTCAGGAGTGGAGTGAACACTGAATACACTTGCCTATAGCTTTCCCTATAAAATCAGCAGCAGCTAAACTGTCCCTCCTCTGGCTAACACTGCAGCTTAAGTACAGACTGAATCTAAAATAGATGCTGTCCAGGAAAAAACAAAAAAGCAGACTGGTGTTTTACCAGCCCTAAAAAGGGCTTTTTGGGGTGCTGTCAGGACGCTGTGCTTACAGCAGAGATCAGATGAGTCTTTCAGGAGTGGAGTGAACACTGAATACACTGGCCTAGCCTAGCTTTCCCTATAAAATCAGCAGCAGCTAAACTGTCCCTCCTCTGGCTAACACTGCAGCTTAAGTACAGACTGAATCTAAAATAGATGCTGTCCAGGAAAAAAAAAAAAGCAGACTGGTGTTTTACCAGCCCTAAAAAGGGCTTTTTGGGGTGCTGTCAGGACGCTGTGCTTACAGCAGAGATCAGATGAGTCTTTCAGGAGTGGAGTGAACACTGAATACACTTGCCTAGCCTAGCTTTCCCTATAAAATAAGCAGCAGCTAAACTGTCCCTCCTCTCGCTAAGACTGCAGCTTGAGAATGAATCTAAAATGGATGCTGTCCAGGAGGTGGGAGGGTCTGGGAGGGAGGGTATGCTGCTGATTGGCTGGAATGTGTCTGCTGACTGTGAGGTACAGGGTCAAAGTTTGCTCAATGATAATGAATAGGGGGCGGACCGAACATCGCATATGTTCGCCGGCCGCGGCGAACGCGAACAAGCTATGTTCGCCGGGAACTGTTCGCCGGCGAATAGTTCTGTACATCTCTAGGGACAAGTCGTATAAGTGTGAAAGGGGTCTAAGTCGTGCTGACTTCAAAGTAGTTCCTGCTCTGAAGTCGGATAAAAGTCGGATGCAGTATTAACGGATCCGACTTTGGCGTGGGGGTCCCCCCAAAATCCTTACCAGACTCTTATCTGAGCACGCAGCCCCGCAGGTCAGGAAATGGGGTGGGGACGAGCGAGCGGACCCCCTCCTAAACCGTACTAGACCGCATGCCCTCAACATGGGGGTGGGTGCTTTAGGGCAGGGGGCCCTGCGCCCCCCACCCCAAAGCACCTTGCCCCCATGTTAATGAGCACAGGGCCCATTCCCGACAACCCTGGCTGTTGGTTGTCGGGGTCTGCGGGCGGGGGGATTATCGAAATCTGGGAGCCCCCTTTAATAAGGGTGCCCCCAGATCCTGGCCCCCCCACCCTATGTGAATGAGTATGGGGTACATCGTACCCCTACCCATTCACCTGGAATAAAAAGTGTCAAAAATAAAACACACTACACAGGTTTTTAAAGTAATTTATTTGGCATCTCCGGGGGTCTCTTCTGATATGGGGGGGTCACTCCCTTCTTCTCCACTCTCTCCGGGCCTCTTCTCCACGCTCTCTGGTTCTCCTCCCGCTGACCGGTTGTCTTCACCCTGCTGGGTTCTTCTTTCGGCGTGGGGGTTTCCCCTTAAAATCCATACCAGACCGAACGGCCCGGTATGCTCATGAGAGGGGGAACCCATGCCGGTTTTAAGAGAAAAAAATAATTGGCGTGGAGTTCCTCCTAATTATTGGGGGATCAAAGTTGCATCACTGGTCATTGAAGTCGTACTTCAAGTCGTAGGGCAAAGTCGGATTCACAGTCGTATGACTGTCTTGTCAAAATTGCGTCGGCAAAACCGCGCGACTTTGGAGAAGCACAAGTGTGAAAGGGGCCTTAGGCTTAATGTACACGGGACGTTTTACAACCTCTCCTAAACTATTTAACTTGACCGATAGTAACCAACGGTTAGAAAATGTCAGTTTTGCCACTTTTACATGCTGCGTTTAGTCGCCTTTGCGTTTACACACGTTTACAAGCTGTTACAGGCGTTTGGCGTTTCAAATGCCTCTAAATATCCATTCTGAATGCATTTTTTTTTGCTTTAACCACTTGTCCCCCACCCACCGCCAATTGACGGTGGGTGGAAGACACTCTCGTTCTGACAGGACGTCATATGACGTCCTGCCTTTAAAACGAGCTAGGGGGCGTGCGCGATTGCCCGGGAACCGAGCAGGAAAGTGGATCTGTGTGTGTAAACACAGAGATCCACGTCCTGTGTGGGAGAGGGGACCGATGGTGTGTCCCTTGTACATAGGGACAACCATCGGTCACCTCCCCTAGTCAGTCCCCTCCCCCCACAGTTAGAACACATTGAGGGAACATATTTAACCCCTTCCCGCCCCCTAGTGGTTAACCCCTTCCCTGCCAGTCACATTTATACAGTAATCAATGCATCTTTATAGCAGGGATCGCTGTATAAATGTGAATGGTCCCAAAAATGTGTCAAAAGTGTCCGATGTGTCCGCCGCAATATCGCAGTCACAATAAAAATCGCAGATCGCCGCCATTACTAATAAAAAAATAAATTTAAAAAAATGCTATAAATCTATCCCCTATTTTGTAGACGCTATAACTTTTGCGCAAACCAATCAATACGCGCTTATTGCGATTTTTTTGTTACCAAAAATATGTAGAAGAATACGTATCGGCCTAAACTGAGAAAAATTTTAATTGAAAAAAAAAATGGGTATTTATTATAGCAAAAAGTAAAAAATATTGTTTTTTTTCCAAACTGGACGCTCTTCTTTTGTTTATAGCGCAAAAAATAAAAACCGCAGAGGTGATCAAATACCACCAAAAGAAAGCTCTATTTATGGGAAAAAAAGGAGGCAAATTTCGTTTGGGAGCCACGTCGCACGACCGCGCAATTGTCATTCAAAGTGTGACAGCGCTGAAAGCTGAAAAATGGCTTGGGCAGGAAGGGGGTTTTCATGCACGGTAGACAGGTGATTAAAAAAAATGCTTCTAAACTCAACTGCCTAGAAATGACAATAAATGACCCTGTGTACATGTACTGATAAGAAAACATAGAGGAGAGTTCAGGGACAGCTGAAAAAAAACGCCCAACTGATCCTAAACATCCGTTTACCAACAGCAGTGTACAAGAAGCCTAATGCCGCGTACACACGACCGCTTTTCTCGACGAGAAAAACTGTTTTTTTTTTCCCGAGAAAAACGATCGTCTGTGGGCTTTATGTCCCTCGTTTTTCCTGTCATTATTAACCGCCGTGAATAATGATCGTGTGTACGCGGCATAAGAGCTTTGAAGATAGGTAGGTAAACACTACAGATATATGTGCTTAGTTCAACTTTCATGAATGTCATTTCTAAAGTATGTAGTGGCCCTCTTGTAATTTTAAGGCCTCATGCACACTGGATGTTAAAATAACGTTATAAAAACACCAGAAGCTTTGCATTGAGTTTTTAAAAAAAAAAATACGTTTTTGCAATGGCGTTTTTAGTGTTTATTAGCGTTCTTATAGCGTTTTTCCACGTTAGCGTTTTTTTCAATGGATCAAAAACATTCAAAAACACTGAGCCATGTTTTTGAGCGTTTATCAGTGTTTTTTGACGTCAGTGCATTTTTACAGCTGAAAACTGCTGAAAAACTCCTCTCAGAACCCACTAGTTTTGTGGGGTTTTTTTAAAGCCAAAAAAATGCCCCAGTCAAAAACTGCTGATAACAGCCTATGTGTGTATGGACACATAGGATAACATGATGGGGAGTTTATTGACTTTAGAAAAAAATGTCTGAAGCCAAAAACAGCAGCTGTAAAAATGTCCAAAGGTGTCCAGTGTGCATGAGGCCTAAGGATTATAAGGACCTTGTCTGCCCTGGAGGTTTGACAAGTGAAATTGTAGACCATAAGGCCTGGACCCATCAACCTATTGGGCTTGGGCAGAGTACATTCTTGTAATAACAATATTAACGTTATTCTTGCTTTTGAGTCAATAAAATCTCTTGCAGTACATTCTTAGTGCAGTGATTGTAATATAACACTTCTGATATACAGTTGTGCTCATAAGTTCACATACCCTGGCAGAAATTATGATTTCTTGGCCATTTTTCAGAGAATATGAATGATAACACAAAAACTTTTCTTTCACTCATGGTTAGTGTTTGGCTTAATCCATTTATTATCAATCAACTGTGTTTAGTCTTTTTAAATCATAATCACAACAGAAACTACCCTGGTGATTTTGGCCTGATAACATGCACACAAGTTGACACAAAGGGGTTTGAATGGCTATTAAAGATAACCATCCTCCCCTGTGATCTGTTTGCTTGTAATTAGTGTGTGTGTATAAAAGGTCAATGAGTTTCTGGACTCCTGACAGACCCTTGCATCTTTCATTTTAACGCCGAGCGCTCCGGGTGTCCCATCCTTCCCGGAGCGCTTGCGGCGTCGGTCCTCCTTCAGCGCTCCGGTCAGCCCCCCTGGCCGTGGGCGCTGCTCTGTTACCGGCGGGGATGCGATCCACGCGGCGGCACATCTCCGTCCGCGGATCGCATCCCATCCTACTCACCATCCCCCTCCTGCTCCTTCCCGGTGGCCCCGCTGCGCTCTAGGGCACGCGCGCGCCGGCCTTCTGAGATTTAAAGGGCCAGCGCACCATTGATTGGTGCCTGGCCCAATTACTGTGTGCACACCCAAATCTGATATAAACCCACTTCCCCTTCCTGTCCTTGCCGGATCTTGTTGTCTTAGTACCCTGTGGAAGCGTTTTGTGAGTTGCCTTGCCTGTGTATCTGACCTGCTGCCATTGTCTCAGACTACGAACCATTGCCGCCTGCCCTGACCCTCTGCTACGTCTGACCTTGCCTCTGCCTAGTCCTTTTGTACCGCGCCTATCTCAGCCGCCAGAGAGGTGGAGTCGCTACTGGAGGACACGACCTGGTTGCTACCGCCGCAGCAAGTCCATCCCGCTTTGCGGCGGGCTCTGGTGAAAACCGGTAGTTGCTTAGAACCGGTCCTTCAGTACGACCCGTGCCATCCCCTCTCTGGTACAGAGGATCCACCTCCTGTATCCCCACTAGCCGTCAGTCCGGCTCGTGACAGTAGATCCGGCCATGGATCCCGCTGACGTGCCGCTGCCTAGTCTCGCTGATCTCACTACCGTGGTTGCCCAGCAGTCGCAATTGATTGCCCAACAAGGACAGCAGCTGTCGCAGTTGACCGCCATGATCCAGCAGCGTCTGCCGCCACAAGCTCCAGCATCTTCCCCTCTCCGAGCTGCCACTACTACCTCGAAGATCCGCTTGTCTCTTCCGGAGAAATTTGATGGGGATCCTAGGATGTGCCAGGGGTTCTTGTCCCAATGTTCCCTGCATCTTGAGATGATGTCAGACCAGTTTTCCACAGAACGGTCTAAGGTGGCATTCGTGGTCTGTCTGTTGTCTGGGAAGGCCTTGGCCTGGGCCACGCCACTCTGGGACCGCAATGACCCTGCTACAGCCACCGTTCAGTCCTTCCTTGCTGAGGTTCGTAGCGTTTTTGAGGAACCAGCCCGAGCCTCATCCGCTGAAACCGCCCTGCTTAACCTTGTCCAAGGAAACTCCTCTGTGGGCAAATATGCCATACAGTTCCGCACACTGGCCTCAGAGCTAGCCTGGAATAATGAGGCTCTCTGCGCGACCTTCAAGAAAGGTTTATCCAGCCACATCAAGGATTGTCTGGCCGCACGAGAGATACCCTCCTCCCTGACGGAGCTCATCCACTTAGCTACCCGCATTGACATACGCTACGTTGAAAGACGCCAAGAGCTTCGCCAGGAGAAAGATCTTGTTCGTACCAGGCGTTATCCGCGCCTGGCTCCTCTCTTCCTGAGTCCAACGCATCCTGATACTATGCCTTCCGTCGAGGAGGCCATGCAGGTGGACCGATCTCGCCTGACCCTACAAGAGAGGACTCGCCGTAGGAATGAGAACTTATGCCTTTATTGTGCGAGCTCTGAACATTTCCTAAAGGACTGCCCTATTCGTCCTCTACGTCAGGGAAACGCCCGCACCTAGTGAACGTGGGAGAGGCGTTACTAGGTGTGAATTCTTCCTCTCCACGTCTGACTATTCCTGTGCGGATTTCCCCTTCTGCTGGCTCCCCCTTCTCTGCGGTGGCCTTCCTGGACTCTGGTTCTGCAGGAAACTTTATTGAAGCCTCTTTCATCAACAGGTTCAACGTTCCTGTTATCCGTCTCATCAAACCCTTCTTCATTTCCTCTGTAAATGGAGAGAATCTGGATTGTACCGTGCGTTACCGCACCGAACCCCTGCTCATGTCCGTTGGTGTTCTTCACCAAGAAAAAATTGAATTCTTTGTTTTGCCGAACTGTACTTCTGACATCCTTCTTGGCCTACCCTGGCTCCAGCGCCATTCTCCTACCCTCGACTGGACCACTGGGGACATCAAATCCTGGGGCTACTCCTGCCACAAGCATTGTCTTAAGTCTGTACCCACCAGTCAAGTTCCCATCGCTACTCCTTTGCCCGGCCTTCCCAAGGCCTATCAGGACTTTTCTGATGTCTTTTGCAAAAAACAGGCGGAGGTCTTACCACCACATAGACCCTACGACTGCCCCATTGACTTGCTCCCAGGTACTACACCACCCCGTGGCAGAATTTACCCTCTCTCCTCTCCTGAAACCAAGGCCATGACTGATTACATACAGGAGAACCTCAAGAGAGGTTTTATTAGGAAATCATCTTCTCCAGCCGGAGCGGGGTTCTTCTTCGTTGCCAAGAAGGACGGATCACTACGCCCTTGCATAGACTATCGTGGTCTCAATAAAATCACTATTAAAAATCGCTACCCTCTGCCTCTCATCTCGGAGCTCTTTGACCGTCTGCGCGGAGCAAAAGTTTTTTCGAAATTGGACCTCAGGGGCGCTTATAACCTCATCAGAATCCGTGAAGGAGATGAATGGAAAACCGCATTTAACACCAGAGATGGTCACTTTGAATATCTCGTCATGCCATTTGGACTTTGCAACGCTCCTGCAGTCTTTCAGGATTTTGTCAATGAAATCTTTCGGGACGTACTGTATACCTGTGTGGTTGTCTATCTTGACGACATCCTAATCTTCTCTACCAACCTTGAGGACCATCGGCTCCATGTCCGTCAAGTGCTCCAGCGCCTCCGCGTAAATCATCTTTACGCTAAATTTGAAAAATACCTTTTTGAGCGCAGCAGCCTTCCTTTCCTAGGTTATCTGGTCTCAGGACAAGGCCTTCAAATGGACCCTGACAAGCTCTCCGCAGTCTTGGATTGGCTACGCCCCTCTGGACTCCGTGCTATCCAACATTTCCTTGGATTCGCCAACTACTATCGTCAGTTCATACCCCACTTCTCCACCATCGTTGCTCCTATAGGGGCACTGACTAAAAAAAACGCGAATCCAAGGTCCTGGCCGCCTCAAGCGGAAGAAGCCTTTACTCGCCTTAAGACCGCCTTCTCCTCTGCACCTGTCCTGTCTCGACCAGACCCCATAAAGCCGTTCTTCCTTGAAGTTGACGCCTCCTCGGTAGGAGCCGGAGCTGTTCTTCTTCAAAAAAACGCTAAAGGAGGAAACGCCACGTGTGGTTTTTTCTCTAAAACCTTCTCCCCTCCTGAAAAAAACTATTCCATAGGTGACCGTGAACTGTTGGCCATCAAGCTGGCATTAGAAGAGTGGAGACATCTCCTGGAAGGATCCCTTCACCCTATCTCCATCTACACTGACCATAAAAATTTGTCCTACCTTCAGTCCGCTCAGCGCTTAAATCCTCGCCAGGCCAGGTGGTCATTGTTCTTTGCCCGGTTCAATTTCCAGATCCATTTTCGTCCCGCAGACAAGAATGTCAGGGCTGATGCCTTGTCCCGTTCCTCCGATGCCTCTGAAACCGGGACTCCCTGTTAAACACATCGTACCCCCTGAGTGTCTGATTTCCTCTGCTCCTGCTTCTCTGGTGCCAGTTCCTCCAGGAAAAACTTTTGTTCCTCCATGTCTTCGTCTCCAGATACTCAGGTGGGGCCATTGCTCCCATCTAGCCGGTCACGCTGGGATCAAAAAATCCATACAATTGATGGCCAGACACTATTGGTGGCCTACCCAGGAAAAAGATATGACTGACTTTGTACGGGCCTGCACTAACTGTGCACGTGACAAGACTCCACGCCAGAAGCCTGCAGGTCTTCTCCTTTCTCTACCTGTGCCTGAACAACCATGGTCCCACATTGCCATGGATTTCATCACGGACCTTCCTTTGTCTCATAGTAACACTGTCATCTGGGTGGTCGTTGACCGCTTTTCGAAAATGGCTCATTTTGTCCCGCTTCTTGGTCTGCCTACTGCACCTCAGTTGGCGAAGCATTTTTTTCTTCAAATTTTCCGTCTCCATGGGCTACCCTCACATATCGTCTCTGATAGAGGCGTTCAATTCATCTCAAAATTTTGGAGAGCTCTCTGTACTCAACTAAAGATTAAGTTGAATTTTTCTTCCGCTTATCACCCGCAATCCAATGGACAGGTGGAGAGAGTTAACCAGGTCCTTGGTGACTACTTACGACATTTTGTCTCCGCCCGTCAAGACGATTGGGTCGACCTATTGCCCTGGGCAGAATTCTCATACAATTTCAAGAACTCTGAATCGTCCTCCAAATCACCTTTCTTTGTGGTCTACGGCCGTCCCCCATTGCCCCCCCTCCCCATCCCCACTTCTTCTGGAGTTCCTGCCGTGGATGAATTAACTCAAGACTTCACCTCTATCTGGAAAGAGACTCAAAAGTCGCTATCACTGGCCTCTGCCCGCATGAAGAGACATGCAGATAAAAAAAGAAGAATTCCTCCTGTCTATGTCCCTGGTGACAAAGTGTGGCTCTCCTCCAAATATGTTCGGTTTCGGGTACCTAGCTACAAGCTGGGCCCTCGTTACCTCGGACCTTTTAAAATCAAAAACCAAATCAATTCTGTCTCTTACAAACTCCATCTTCCTCCTTCTCTTCGTATCCCCAATTCTTTTCATGTGTCTCTTCTCAAACCCCTCATTCTTAACCGATTTTCCCCCAAGGTCACTGCTCCTGCTCCTGTCTCTGGTTCTTCCGATGTCTTCTCGGTGAAAGAAATCCTCGCCTCCAAGGTCATCCGAGGTAAAATATTTTTTTTCATTGATTGGGAGAACTGTGGTCCTGAAGAGAGATCCTGGGAGCCTGAGACCAACATTTTAGACAAGGAGCTCATCCGTAGATTCTTGGGTTCCAAGAAAAGGGGGAGACCTAAGGGGGGGGGTACTGTAACATCCTTCCCGGAGCGCTCGCGGCGTCGGTCCTCCTGCAGCGCTCCGGTCAGCCCCCCTGGCCGTGGGCGCTGCTCTGTTACCAGCGGGGATGCGATCCACGCGGCGGCACATCTCCGTCCGCGGATCGCATCCCATCCTACTCACCATCCCCCTCCTGCTCCTTCCCGGCGCGCGCGGCCCCGCTGCGCTCTAGGGCGCGCGCGCGCCGGCCTTCTGAGATTTAAAGGGCCAGCGCACCATTGATTGGTGCCTGGCCCAATTACTGTGTGCACTCCCAAATCTGATATAAACCCACTTCCCCTCCCTGTCCTTGCCGGATCTTGTTGTCTTAGTACCCTGTGGAAGCGTTTTGTGAGTTGCCTTGCCTGTGTATCTGACCTGCTGCCATTGTCTCGGACTACGAACCATTGCAGCCTGCCCTGACCCTCTGCTACGTCTGACCTTGCCTCTGCCTAGTCCTTTTGTACCGCGCCTATCTCAGCCGCCAGAGAGGTGGAGTCGCTACTGGAGGACACGACCTGGTTGCTACCGCCGTAGCAAGTCCATCCCGCTTTGCGGCGGGCTCTGGTGAAAACCAGTAGTTGCTTAGAAACGGTCCTTCAGTACGACCCGTGCCATCCCCTCTCTGGTACAGAGGATCCACCTCCTGTATCCCCACTAGCCGTCAGTCAGGCTCGTGACATTCATCCAGTGCTGCACTGACGTTTCTGGATTCTGAGTCATGGGGAAAGCAAAAGAATTGTCAAAGGATCTTCAGGAAAGGGTAGTTGAACTGTATAAAACAGGAAAGGGATGTAAAAAGATATCCAAGGAATTGAGAATGCCAATCAGCAGTGTTCAAACTCTAATCAAGAAGTGGAAAATGAGGGGTTCTGTTGAAATCAAACCACGGTCAGGTAGACCAACTAAGATTTCAGCCATAACTGCCAGGAAAATTGTTCGGATGCAAAGAAAAACCCACAAATAACTTCATGTGAAATACAGGACTCTGAAAAGATGGGCTGCATGGTTGAGTCGCCAGAAGAAAGCCAATACTACACAAATGCCACAAAGTATCCCTCTTACAATACGCCAAACAGCACAGAGACAAGCCAACAAGGCCAACAAGGCCTATGATGCAAGGTACACCATTACTACTGTGAAACACGGAGGTGGATCGCTGATGTTTTGGGGATGTGTGAACTACAAAGCCACAGGAAATTTGGTCAAAATTGATGGCAAGATGAATGCAGTATGTTATCAAAAAATACTGGAGGAACATTTGCATTCATCAGCCAGGAAGCTGTGCATGGGACGTACTTGGACATTCCAACATGACAATGATCCAAAACAAAAGGCCAAGTCAACCTGTCATTGGCTACAGCAGAATAAAGTGAAGGTTCTGGAGTGGCCATCTCAGTCTCCTGACCTCAATGTCATTGAGCCACTCTGGGGAGATCTCAAACGTGCAATTCATGCAAGACAGCCCAAGAATTTACAGGAACTGGAGGCTTATTTGCCAGGAGGAATGGGCAGCTTTACCATCTGAGAAGATAAAGAGCCTCATCCACAAATACCACAAAAGACTTCAAGCTGTCATTGATGTTAAAGGGGGAAATACACGGTATTAATAACTGGGGTATGTTAACTTTTGATCAGGGTCATTTGGTTAGTTTCTGTTATCATTATGATATAAAAATAATAAACATAGTTGATTGATAATAAATAGCTTCAGCCAAACACTAACCATGAGTGAAAGAAAAGTTTTTGTGTTATTCATATTCTCTGAAAAATGGCCAAGAAATAATAAATTCTGCCCGGGTATGTAAACTTATGAGCACAACTGTATACTGTATGTTTAGTTAATAATGTACAAAGCAATGGACATATCCGTATATGGATTGGCCTGTCTGTGAATTGGCTGTATATATGGAGATTTCCTATTTCTAAGCTGAGGAATGATTGCTATATACAGAATGTCACAGAGAATTATCTCCCTGTCACACACAGGTCAATATATCCAGTGAAGAGATTTATCCATTCCACAGTGGCAGCTCACGAAAGATGGATTTTGAATGGCTATACAGAAACATGTCCAAACTGTGTTCAGCATTCTTCACCAGTCCTGATCCAGACAGGAATTCCCTTCTCTCTGTTTATGAAAGCAATGCCTGGCTACATAGTAGTCAAATGTACTTACACTTACCAAACATTATCATCATTTTCTAGGCAGGTGTAGGCAATAATATTCAGAGATGAAATAGGACTAAATTGAGCAAAAAGTGGCAATAGTTCTTAATGAGGGATCATTATGTCTAATTTTTCATTCTGATGAGACAGGTTGCATATGCTGACAGGAGAATACGACAGGCAGGGACTGGACAGGTCAAGCCCATTTGCATTTAATCAATGTGCCTCATTATGAGGTATTAGCTGATGGTGGAAAGACGGATCATTCTCTTTAATATCACTGGAAACCTGAGCTATTTTGCTTTGAACAAGTGGCCTTCAAGTGTCTCCCATTTCGTATTTATTTGTTTAGAGGACTGAAAGTGGGTCTACTGTGTTTTGAAAGGCAGAAATACAAGGGCATGATTTTGCTGACTCTCAATAATCACTGCTGAGACAAAATAACACTTCAAACTTTATTGAATACAAACTGTTACCAGGTGTAAAACTGGAAAAATAAAATGTATCTGTATTAATTGTGGCATTCATGGGCACATTTTCCTGAACTGCTGGGTGATGATTACGTTAATGATGCATTACAAAATTTTCATGAATAATGATAAATAAGGCTGAACCACTAAACCGCTAAATACAGCATCAAACTTAGATATAGTGCCTGTTTTACCCATCAAAGAATTTGTGTTACTGTCCATCCAATCCTGAGATTTACACAGTGCTACCACACAGCAGAGCTAAAGTTAAAGCAGAATTGAAGTCTTTAGTTAAAGGATCAGTAAAGGAAATATTTTTTTTTTTAAATAACAAACATGTTATACTTACCTCCACTGTGCAGCTCGTTTTGCACACAGTGGCCCAGATCCTGGTCTCCTGGGGTCCCTCGGTGGCTGTCTCGGCTCCTCCCCGCAAGGACTCCACACCTTCATGCGAGGGAACTCGCATGGTGTGGAGTTATTGCGGGCGCGCTCCCGTGATACAGCGGCGGCCATAGCCGCCGACTGTATCACTCGGCCCCGCCCCCCGGCGCGCCGCGTCATTGGATGTGATTGACAGCAGCGCCAGCCAATGGCTGCGCTGCTCTCAATCCATCCAGTGCAGCCAATCGACGGCCAGGCTGAGAACCGAGGAGAATGAAGGGGACGAGCGCAGGACTTTCGAGGGGTAAGGTAAGTAAAATAGGATGCATTAAGGTGAAAAAACATTTACCTTCACAACCCCTTTAAAGGCCCCTTTCACACGGGTGCTTTCGTTTTGTGGGATCTGCTTGCTTAGCAGGGGATCACTCCGCTCAGCCCCACTGAGCAGGCGGATGACAAGTCTGTCTACACTTACTGAGCAGAGTGGAGACAGACCCAGTCTGGCTCTCCTCTATGGGGAGATAGGATGAAAATGGACCGCCTATTCATTTTCATCCGATCATATCTGATCTGCCAGACGGATGGAAAATAGGACCACCATCCGTCTGGATTTTTCGGACTGAAAAACTGACAGACGGACCTGATCGGACAGCCCGTGTGAAAGGACCAGTGGCTGCCGCTCATAAGGGGCGCAGGGGCACCTCCCCCCTAATCCATGCACCCGGCACCTAATCTCCATGCAGGGCGGCAGACGCATGGATTTCAATGTTTTTTTTTTTTGTTTTATGAAGCAAATGATTAGAGCCTGAGGCTCTAATTGGCTTCAAAAAGGGTGGGCTTGGGGTGCAGAACACTTCGCCCCGACCCCATCCACTTGTGTGACATTAGGGAATTAATATTCACTAATGTCTTCCTGTTTCTCCTCCTGGTCAATCAGGAAGCAGATCCTGAGACCCAATTGGCCTGGAGTCCTAAGACCCGATTGGCCGGGAGTCCTAAGACCCGATTGGCCTGGAGTCCTAAGACCCGATTGGCCTGGAGTCCTAAGACCGGATTGGCTGGGAGTTCTAAGACCCGATTGGCTGGGAGTCCTAAGACCGGATTGGCCAGAATGAGAAGTGACTGCCGGGACGCGGGAGGAGATGCAATGGGAAATCCGCCAAAGCCATGACCTAGATGGGGTAAGTGTGGTGCTGGCAGGCAACAGGCGAGCGAAGCAGGGATCGATTGTGCGACGGGGGGGGGGGGGTGGGATGAGTAAGGGGCCAGGTTTGCCGCCCCCCCACAAAAAAATTAAGCACCAGCCACCACTGGAAAGGACCCAAGAAAAAATCTGCCTGCTCGCAGTTCTCCTTAGAATGTACATAGAGCTATGCATGCGCAACTCAGTTTCAATTCCAGCACAGATCCTGTGTACTGGGATGACTGAGCGCCTACGCGTGCATTGAAGCGACTGCATCCTGCACCAACAAGTGAAGATGGCCATAGCCCAGCATGTAGGAAAAGCCATTAGAAGATGCTGGTGGCGCCTCAGACTGTTGAAGGAGAGGTGAGTATTGCAGACATTAGTAAAAGGCGGTAAAGCCTTACCACCTTCTTTCCACCAGCCCGTGTTTGGACAGTGAAGGGTAAGCAACAGGTCACCCCCTCTGCATATACTGTTCTCTCCTCCTGTGAGCATGTTTCTTGTCAGCACATGTGCACTACAGCACACCCGATTGGCCCAGTACTACCCCTCCCTCTACAGTCTGACTTACACTGTATAGGGTCTGCATGCAGCTGATGAGAGGTCAAATTCAGGCACTTTCACTAGTTGCATTTAAAAATAAATTGTATTATTTTTATTCAACAAATGAATTTCTGTGATTTTTAGATCTCCCTGGGGTTCAGGGTTCAGCTTTAAATTTTATTTAAAAAAACGTAATATACTACTGGTGACTACATTAGTTTTATTTTTATCAGGCATGTTATCCTTTATTTTCACATTCAGTAAATGCTTGCAGTTTGGAATGGAGTAGGGCACTGTCGTATATTTTCTGCAGCAAGTGACCCCAGTGGGAAGATGTCAGCTAAGTCTCAGTCCTGCTGTGACGGCCAGAACTGTGAGCCAAGCTTCCCTCTTTTCAAGGATTGTATTTTCCATATTTCTATAGAGACATAGAAAGCAGGCTGCTGACAAGGAACTGCTGAAGCATACTTTCAGCATTTCTGTGCAACCAACCATGTGTGTGGCAGATTCTCCATGGGAATATATATCAGAGAGGGGATACAGGAAGTTTAGTTTCAGCAAAGCCCTTGTCATTCAAGGACTAGATGTGGAGAAGATCAAACTGATCAGAGAGGGCACAAACCATGCTCCACTCCGGCTTAAAAAAAAAAATAGTTCTGTTTTAGGTATAGTATATTTTGAAGTAAAAAGACATTTTCATTTTCTACATTGAGATTTGTTGCTACTCCCTCTTGTGGCCACCTGCTTATCCCTGCAGCTGTTCAGCAGGGATGCTGTCTGTATAGCTAATAAAGCATAGCCTCGTAGAGGGTCACCTGTTTTCAGCCTGAGCAAATTTGCCATGAGAACTGCAAACCACAGCCAATGTGCAGCATTACTGAGCGGAAAGCACAGCCTGGACACGCTATAAATACAAAATGCCAGGCTCATGCACATGTACATTTACAAACTGTACACAGAGATATTGATTAAACAAAAGCTGTCCGTATGGACATACCACATTTAAATATATAATAGACTTCCTTTAAAATGATTTGTTGGGCTAAATATTTAGGAGCTGTCATTGCTGAGTCGAAACAGTATGCAGGTCCATAGGTTTCAGTGACCTAAGGCTGGGTTCACACTTGTGTGGTACGAATTCCAGCTCTCTTATCTCTGCAAAAAGATAAGAGAGCTGTTCAGCAGATCATCTCCGTTTTAGCTGCGAATTTGGTGACCTGGGACAGAGGAGGGGGAGGGGGGAAGTGTAGTGAGGTGAAGGAGAGAAATCCTCATGAGAACTGAACACATCTGCGAATCAGATGCGTGCCCATAGAAGATAATGGGCCTGAATTCGCACCTAAGCCGCACCGCAATGCCTAGAAAACGCACACGTTTTTTGGGCAATGCGCAGTGCGAATGCATCACACATATGTGAACCAGCCTCATTAAAATCAATGTATTTTATATTGTTATGCGAATTGGATGCAGTTTAAGCCGCAACCAATTAGCATAGGTGTGAACGGGGCCTGACCCAGTGTTTCTCAACTCCAGTCCTCAAAGCACCCCAACAGGTCATGTTTTCAGGCTTTCCATTATTTTGCACAGGTTATTTTATCAGTTTCACTGCCTTAGTAATTACCACAGCTGTTTTATCTGAGGGAAATCCTAAAAACACAACCTGTTGGGGCACCTTGAGGACTGGAGTTGGGAAACCGTACCTACATTCAATCAGTCATAAGCATATTTCAGATTGTACAAAACAGTATAAGGAGATACACTGCGCCAACCAAATAAAGAGAAATTGTTAGCAGCCAACACAACAATCAGACTCAATTGTGAATAAACATGTAAAAATAAAATGTAGCGCTACTAATGTGTTGAGCAGATAACTCTACTCAAAAATGGCATGGAACCAAAAACCTGTGAGGTGGATGAATATCTTTAAAAAGGTATACACTCTATCTAAAGTGCATATAGTGAACTTTATGTGGCTAGAAAGTCGCAAAAGGTTGCCTACAGTGATAACCTGTAAAAAAAACGTAAAGAAATATATATATGCAGATATTTCTAAAGGCGCATAAAAAACATACATAAAGTTATGTGCAATATTAATGTAACTTCAAATCATAAACAAATCACTAAAAGTGCATAACACACACGTGAATGATAATGTTGGTGAAATGGGTGACACTTGCAATGGGGGATGAACATGTAGTCTCTCAAGGGCAAATGATGAAATAGATTGAGGTATATCCAAGTATTCCCCCAGAAAACAGTTCAAACATAATAATAAATCATTTTTTTTATAGCAGACAGTATCTGAGTAGTAAACCAGCAAAGACGTGGGAAGATGACACACTGTAGTAGCAACAAGGCCAAATGTCTTTCAAATAGATGTGGTGTACAGCATGAATTAACACCCAGGGAGTTCCTTCACCTTTGGATAGTAGGGGGAGAAATGGGTACTCTTACCCTAAGAGGTGGACCCAACTTACCGTATGGTGGTGGATCAAAACAAAACACACAATCACTCCCAGCACTTAGAGTACTGCCCAGAGGTACTGAGATACAACAAGCCATAGGTAGCCTAACAAGTGGACTTCTGTCAGAAATGCTCAGCCGTTGCAGCCTCTCAACAGGTCAGGATATTATCCGGTAGGCAACTAATAAGAAAACACAGGACGATACAAACGCCTAGCGCATTACCTGAGATTTTATTGTAGAAATGTAAAAAAGGACAAAATGAATACTCACAAAGGTAGAAGATAAATGAACATGATAAACGCTAGGCACAATCCAGTGTGGGATTTGTGTGACCGGGATTTGATGCAATGCCTCAACGCTGGTTAACTGACGTGTTTCGGGAGCGTACTCCCTTCCTCAGAGCTAAGACCTTTGTAAGTATTCATTTTGTCCTTTTTTACATTTCTACAATAAAATCTCTAGTAATGCACTAGGCATTTGCGCCCTCCTGTGTTTTCTTTATATTTCAGATTGTACAAAGACAGTACTGTAAAAAAAATAAAAAATCTAATCTGGCATTTTCCTCTATACCCTATTTTATCCAAAACTAAGAAATGCTCTGCTAGAGATACACTTAAAACTGAAATGTTCCAAACTAGAGGTATTAGAAAAAAACATAGGAGGTTAGGATCAAAGTAGTCTATGACATATTGAAGCAGTCAGTCATTCATACAACGGCTTGGTAAAACCTAGCACCCTACCAATGGATTAATTTTTTTTTTTTTTACTATAGTTGATAATTATTTGAATGTGATTGTTTAGAATAATGATAGGTCTGAAGTTCTGATTCTGATATCAATGCATGTCTTCTACTATTCCTGCAGCAAGATGGATTCTGGATATACTCAGAGTACTGTAATAATCATTTGGACGCCTGCATGGAACTCTCCAAGCTGATGAAGGACGGCAGGTACCAGCATTTCTTTGAAGCGTGCCGACTACTGCAGCAAATGATTGACATTGCCATCGATGGGTTCCTTCTGACACCTGTGCAGAAGATCTGCAAGTATCCGCTTCAGCTGGCTGAACTACTAAAGTACACAGCACAGGACCACAGGTACTATTCATGAACAAAAACTGGCTTTAAATAAATGCATTTTATATCTTACTTTTTTTGCCTATTTAAGTTTTACCATTCTACTGTTTGCTATATGTATGACTGCATGTCCTATTCCATATTCAGATAGCTAGAACTTTGATAGCTTGTATCATCAGATGCCTAGCATTCACCTCAAATGACAATATATTTGTTCCTTAGAAATGGGGTTACTTCACCCTTCTCACCAATTCTTTATTACAGCCTTTATTGTGGTTTAGTAGCTGCCTGCCACTCATTAGAGGGCTCTGTTGGCTGCTAGTTAATCATACACCAAAGGCACCCATCCCAATGCATTCTTCTAATTAACGAGCTTTGAAGTCCGGAGGAGTAAAATGAATACATAAGGCTGAAATCAATAATGTGGCTGCAGTATCTCTTTGAGAAGATGGATTACCCTTCTCTACCGGCTCCTAGAGCCAATACCTTTTGTCTCTCTTTATTACAATGCAAGACAACAGGAATACAATGTAATAGGTCTGTCCTGTCTTTATTACTTTTCCTGTGTTATATCAGGTTACCTTCTTGGATTGTGTTTTATTTATTGACGATTGCTGTACGGTTGCATGTAATAGTGCTCATAAAATCTGACTAAGCCTGCTGTCTGCCTTTTTTTTTAATGCAGCTGCTCTTCAAGTGAAGCTACTGCATGAAATAATTGTTGCCAGTTTATCTTTATACAGTAAAACCTTGGATTGAGAGTAACTTGGTCTGAGAGTGTTTTGCAAGACTATCTAATTTTTTTTTATAAAGTTTGATTTAATAAACGAGCGATGTCTTGATATACAAGTAGTGTCATGTCACAACTGAGTATAAAAGAGAAGAGAGGCTCCTCTAAGTGTAGCAATATGGTTACATTTAATGAAAGTACAACATTTAGCAACTCACATGGTTGATGATTTAAAGAGACACATCTAAGTATGCAGGCATCCAGGGTAAAGCTGTCCACATAGACCATCCCCCTCACCGCCATTGATGTCATCCCCTCCACACTGAGCTCCACGAGCGCTTCAAGCCTCGCTTTCAGATCGCTCTACTGCCAGGGGCGGATCCAGAGTCTTTTCTCGGGAGGGGCACTGCCAAAAAATGTTTTTTTGGTGGGAAATTTATCGGGGAAATGGTTGGTGTCGGCGCTTCAATCATCCCGGCACCATGGTTGTTATGGTGTCAGGATGATTGAAGCGCATTATTTCTATTATTACATTTTAATATGAAATTAAATAGTTCAATGCAGAATCAGTGGGAGCCCCGAGTGTGTCACTTGCCACCGTCGCCTGCAATTAGTGGGAGCCCTAAACGTGTCACTTGCCACACGTTGCGGATTGTTACCTGCCACGTCACCTGCCACATCTTGTGGATTGTCACTTGCCACACCTTGTGGATTGTCACTTGTCACATCACCTGCCACATCTTGCTGATTGTCACTTGCCTGCCACCAGATGCAGATTGTCATTTGCCACGTCACCTGACACAATTTGCAGATTGTCACTTGCCACATCGCCTGCCACACCTTGCGGATTGTCACTTGCCACGTCACCTGCCACACCTTGCTGATTGTCACTTGCCTGCCACCAGATGCAGATTGTCATTTGCCACGTCACCTGACACAATTTGCGGATTGTCACTTGCCACGTTGCCTGCCACACCTTGCGGATTGTCACTAACTTGCCTGCTAAGGTGTAGTTTTGGTTGTCTCTTGCTGTGTCCCAGACTCCCAGAGTCAGGCAGCAGAGAGATAATGTAATCCCTCTGCTGCCTGCACAGTAAGGGCGGAAGTCACTGCAGGAATGCAGGGCAGGCACGGGCGGTGAGAGATGATCTCATCTCTCTGCTCCCCCGCTCCTGGCTAGCTGATTGGCCAGCTGCCACACTGAGCCTACTCTCTCACTCTCACCTGCGCTGCCAACACACTGAGCAGCACGGTCTGCCCACGAACCGCGCCGCCCCCGACAACAAACCGCGCCGCAAGCAGAGCCGCCCGCTTTCTTACCCGTCTGTGGAGCCGCATGCTATCGCGCCTGCCCGCAGAGTGGCCCGACGTGACTCACTGAGGTCACTCGTTGCTAGACGCCAAGCGGCCCAGGCGTTAGCAACGAGTGCAGGGAAGAGGCTCCACCCACCTCCTTCTCCGCTCCTGGTATCGTGTCAGTGCGCCACGTAACTACATTAGACGAGTCTCTCTCTCAGCGCCGCTGATCGGCTGATGTGAGAAACTCAGAGAGAGACTCAGAGAGGCAGCGGCAGCCGCAGAACAAGTAATGTATATACTCGAGTATAAGCCGACCCGAATATAAGCCGAGGCACCTAATTTTACCCCAAAAAACTGGGAAAACGTATTGACTCAAGTATAAGCCTAGGGTGTCCATCTGCATGCCTCACTGTGCCTCACTTTGCCTCACTGTGCCCATGCCTCACTGTGCCCATGACTAGACTGATGTTTAACATGGGAGTCTATGGAAGGAGTGCCCGGCTTTGAAAAATCGGTTCTCCCCGGCTGTAGGTCCCCCAGACACCAAACTTTTCAAACTTATAAAGGAGACATGGGGCTACATGTGTGCCAGGTTTTGGGTCCAGAGGTACCGGGTCCGCAAAATCACCGGAGAAATGACCGTTTAACATTGGAGTCTATGGAAGGGGTTCCCGGTTTAAAAAAATCAGTGCTCCCCGGCCGTAGGTCCCCCAGACACCAAACTTTGCACACTTGTAGAGGAGACATGTGTGCCAAGATTGGGGTCCAGGGGACCTACGGCCGGCCGGTACCGGGTCCCCAAAGTTCGGGAGATCAGGCGCAAAAAAAAAACAGAGCAAGCAAGTGAGTGTGACAGATGGTATCGGGGGGGGGCAATTGCCCTGTTGCCCCCCCTGGATCCGCCCCTGTCTACTGCAGGGTAGTCCTCCCAGTCACGATTGCAGACTGACAGCGGGGAGAGCCAGCGGTGCGGAGGATGGTCTATGTGGACAGCTTTACCCCGGATGCCTGCATACTTTGATGTGCCTGTTTTATTCATCAACCATGTGAGTTGCTAAATGTTGTATCTTCATTAAATGTAACCATATTGCTACACTTAGAGGCGCCTCTCTTCTCTTTTATACTCTGCAGCTCCTGCTGGATTTTGCTTCTAATCCCCTTGTGGAGGCTTCCATTTGTGGATGGACATCCACATCACATTGCTCTAATCTTTATATATGGTCTATAAACTTAAGGACTTATGAATAAATGGTTGTGGAACAAATCATTTGAGTTTCCATTATTTCCTATGGGGAAATTTGCTTTGATATACAAGTGCTTTGAATTACAAGCATGTTTCCGGAACGAATTAAGCTCACAATCCAAGGTTTTACTGAACTACTGTTTTTGGGTCATAAACAGGGCAATTCAAAACAGCCTTAATGAAACTTTCTGGCAGTAGTTCCCTCAAGAACTACCTGCGCCTATTTCAGGCAAGCATTTGTACCAGTGTCTGTAACATTAAACATGAAGAAAATTCAGGTAGTTCTTCCGACTGCCATGTTAAGAATCTGTTGCTATGGCTGCGACAAATTCTTAAAGAATTGCCACCAGTTCTCAGATTAAAAAACTGGCAGTAATGAATCAACTCTCAGCTGGGGTACAGAGGCACTACAATACTCAGAGCGGACCCTACCTGTGCTAGGAATCTGTCATGAATGTGACAGCTTCCCGCACAGAGCTGGCCTTTTTCATCTATCAGACAGGAGATTCCTTAAAGTGATTGCAATCAGGAAGCGGGTCCTGAGACCTGTCACCCAATTGGCCGAAAAAGGATCCGATTGGATTGGCCGCCACAGGAGGAGACGCAGGGGAACCGAGAAAGCAGCTGTCCAAAGCCCGGAGGGAAGCCGCTGCCGCCCGAGATTTGATGACTGACCGGGGGGGGGGGGGGGGACACACGTACCGTGGGGCGGTGGGTGACGTCCGCTACTGGTGTGCTGGGAATCCAGTATTTATACTGAGAGTCACCTAAAGAAATTAGAACAAATCTTGAGAAAGGCAGGTAAGGTAAGCAGTCACATGAAAGTAAATGTTATTGTCAAATCATTCCTTGTCACTCCTTCTACTATAGAACACTTGGTAAGATTCCCCCCATAATGTATTCAACAAAGCTCTTTGCTTGTTGAAGTTATATTTCTATTTTTTATAAAAAAAAATATTAAATGCATTTTAATACATATAAAGTTGAAATTATATTTTAGCTTTTCCACTTAAAATGATCCCATATATAAAAAAAAATACAAATGATTTGTGTAGAATACCTTTCCAGCCAGAACTAATTTTTTTGTTTTGAATAAACAGTGGAAGGGTTAGAAATCATTGAAACAATAATAAAAGTAAAAACAAGGGGAAGGTGAATAATTATTAAATCAAAGTTAAAGTGGTTGTAACCCTAAAAAAAAAAAATCATGTTCCTGTCTCTTTACGGCACAGTATAGTGCTTTTGAAATGTAATTTTTCCCTTTCCATATAATAGAATGCCTGGTTGATCCTGCCTGTTCCTGTCGGTAAACTGACCACGCTAATCATGGCTGCTGATGCATGATAGCGTGGTGAGTTTACGTCTTTCTGTCATCCTGCTCTCTCTACAGCATGACTGTATCTCTCTCTCCCCCCTCCCTGCCAATTCCGTGGTCTGTGTGAATCCGATCCCCTCCCCCCCTCCCGATAGATTTAGTATTACCCTGCAGCTGCTCCTCCCCTCTGATGCCGAGGAGAAGAACCCAAAACTACTTATTCATAGATTCATACATTATCATGTATAACTCTACCCACAACCTTTTTATTAAAAAAGAATTATACAGTTTGAATGACACATGTATGTATTAATGTAGGATGTTTGAAAACATATATAGGTGTTTATTTAATTTGATTCGCTATTCTTTTTTTTTTCTTTGACATGTGACCAGCACAGCGCCAATTGGTGCTGTGTGGGCACAAGGTCAGAGTGTAGAGATTCCTCTACTGATGTAATTACATTCATCAGCCAAGGAATATCAGCCCCTCCCACTTCAGTCCCTCTGACCAGGAATCACATGACTGCCCAGAAACACTCCTTGCAAAAGGTACTTAGAGATCATATTGCAAAAAAATAAATAAACACACTTTACATTACATTATTTACATTTACATTATTCAAAGAGCATTTTGTCACATTTTGCATAGTAAGAAGTGTGCTTTGAAGGATAATTGTTCTTTCAGCTTTAAAAAGAAATGTGTGTTCCCCTCATTTCAATCGGCAGGTCCCAGCTTCTGTGTATATTCTGTTATGCTAAATAAGTAGTTTTTCCTAGAGCCACTATAGAGATTTGCCATTCAGATTGATGCCCCAAGCTCCCTCGAGTTGCTCCGTGTAGCAGCTTTCTCCTCAGAATGGCAAGGTGTAAGTAGAAGCCACAGTTAGTAGAGCACACTCATCTCTTCGAATGAAGGTTCTATATTGGCTGTGGGGGTGTGACTGCTAAAAGATCTGTACTGAAAGCTCAGGTATTCTTTAAATATGAGAAGTGTATAAACCCAAAGCACAGGCCCAGTTTATCTTTAGGCAGAAAGATCAGTGAGTTCAGACGAGGAGTTGTCTTAAAAAGATTGAGCTATATGTAATAAATGATGAATCTGTAAAGTGTAGGACTCAGTGGCTGTGACAGGGCATTCTTCTTAATGGTTGTGTATTACACATACTTGGTCTCAAAAGTGTCAGCAGTAAGTAACATGTAGATTAAAAACAACAAACGAATGTATGAAAACTCTGCAAAGTATATTCCCATGGGCAATACGTATAAAAGGTTAAAAATAAAACCTATGTGGCTCACGGCCAAAGTTAAAAAAGCTATAAATAATAAGAAAAGAGCTTTTAAAAAAACATAGAAATGAAAGAACACTATCATTGTTTAACTGTTATAAAGAATATAACAGAAAATGTAAAAAGGAAATCAAGGACACAAAAATTTATAATGAACAACAGATTACAAAAAAAAGTAGGACAAATATCAAAAAATTCTTCAAATATTTTAATAGTAAAAAGGTCAAGTCTGAGCATGTAGGCCCTTTACAAAATAATCTAGAGTGGGTGACTGGGGACAAAGAGAAGGCTAATTTATTAAATACTTTCTTCAGTTCTGTGTATACAAAGGAGCATGGGGGAGCTCATGTCCATAATGAGGATGGTATTGACATGTATGATCCAGAAATATTTAGACAGAATAAAGGTGGATAAAGCACCTGGACCAGATGGCATCCACCCACATATCCTAAAAGAATTGAGCTCTGACATTTCAAAACCATTGCTTCTAATTTTTAGTGACTCGTAAATGACTGGAATAATACCACTGGATTGGCGCAGGGCCAATGTGATGCCTACATTTAAAAAGGGATCAAAGTCTTTACCAAGTAACTATAGACCTGTTAGTTTAACTTCTATAGTCAAGAAGATTATGAAGAGATTAATAAAAGACCACATAGATGAGTTCTTGCTGTAAAAAAATATTTTAAGCAACAGACAGCATGGATTCATGAAAGACAGAAGTTGTCAAACAAACCTGATTTCTTTTTATGAAGAGGTAAGTAAGACCTTGGACAGGGGTGGCTGTATTATACTTGGATTTTGCAAAAGCGTTCGATACAGTTCCCCACACACGGCTAAAGTGTAAGGTAAAGTCTACAGGCTTGGAAATATCAGTTTGTAAATGGATAGAAAACTGGCTAAAAGACAAAATTCAGAGAGTAGTGGTTAATGATTCTTACTCTGAATGGTCCAAGGTTATCAATGGTGTACCTCAAGGTTCAGGGTTGGGACCCTTACTTTTTAACATCTTTATAAAGGATTTAGGGTCTGGAACTAAAAGTACAATTTCAGTCTTTGCAGATGACACCAAGCTATACAGTGGAATAGCATCCTTACAGGATATCTCTAACTTACGAGCCAACCTCAATGCACTGTTTAATTGGGCGACTATGTGGCAGATGAGGTTTAATGTTGATAAATGTAAAGTTATGTACTTGGGGGCTAAAAATATGCATGCATCATACATACTAGGGGGAGTACAACTGGGGGAATCCATAGTGGAGAAGGATCTGGGTGTTTTAGTAATCCATACGCTTAATAATAGCATGCAATTCCAAGCTGCGGTTTCTAAAGTGAGCAAAGTCCTTTCTTGTATTAAGAGAGGTATGGTCTCCAGAGAGAGAGATATCATTTTGCCCCTCTACAAATCATTAGTAAGACCTCATCTGGAATATGCAGTTCCGTTTTTGGCACCAGTTCACAAAAAGGATATCGGGGAACTGGAGAAAGTGCAGAGAAGGGCAACCAAACTGATAAAAGGCATGGAGGAGCTCAGCTATGAGGAAAGATCAGAGGAACTGTATTCTGTCTCACTTGTGAAGAGGAGATTAGGGGGATATGATCAACATGTAAAATACATAAGGGGTCCATATAGTGAACATGGTGTTGAGTTATTCACTTTAAGGTCATCACAGAGGACAAGGGGGCATTCTATACGTCTAGAGGAAAAACGATTTCATCTCCAAATACGGAAGGGTTTCTTCACAGTAAGAGCTGTAAAAAAGTGGAATAGACTCCCTCCAAAGGTGGTTCTGTCCAGCTCAGTAGATTGCTTTAAAAAGGCCTGGATTCTCTCCTTAATCTACGCACTATAACTGGATACTAACATTTATAGGTAAAGTTGATTCAGGGAATATCTGCTTGCCTCTCTGGGAATCAGGAAGGAATAGGATTGTGTAAATGGGATTACATGGTTGTTTTTTTTATCTATTATTGGTTGAACTAGATGGACTTGTGTCTTTTTTTGACCTGACTAACTAGGTGACTAACTATGTAAAGGTGCTGTGCCAGAGTTTCCTGAGCATAATTTAGTAGCAAGAACTCTGGCATTAGTGGATCATCACTTAGATTTATCTCTCTTTATGTTACCATGTTGATTCTGAAATGTAAAAAGTCTTTTAGGCTCAAAACTAGCTCAAATGTATCAACCTCTTTGTTTTTATCTTTATACTTTTACTAAGAGAGAGGAACTATGGGACTGACTCTTTAAAGACAATTTTTTTTTTTTTAGCTTTTGAACTCTGTACAATAATGTTAAGACATTCTCCCCTCATATATTTTCTGATAATTATAACATTGTTCCATTGTTGATTGTATCACCCTATGGACGACAGTGGAAGAGCATGATTCTATCAGTATACTCCTACATTATTTCACTATACAGTATTTCACAGCAGGTGAAAAATAAAATCCCAACTCCAAATTTTCTGCACCTGCTTAGGGGGTTGTACCCTCTGTGTTAATAAAATAACTTGAAAATGTCAGTATATTAAGTGCATAGTTCACATAAGCCTCTGGGCTTCACCCTTTTCCCTTCTGCTCTCCATCACTTAGCTTGCCACTTGAATATGTGGACACTCAGAAAAATCATCTGCAAGTACTTTGAGGGCCTATTTATGTTTGTCTGTTTTATCAGAGCAAAACTCATGAATTTTGCAATACTGAAATGCATTTCAAGTAGAAATCCCATTTCTACTTGATGGTCCACATCTATGAGCTGCAGGTGTGAAAGAGAAATGGAAACTGTATGAGTCCATTCACACCTATGCGTGTACATTACATTATGTGCTGTATGTACACAGAGCAGTGTAAATCCAGTCTTATGGACTCTGCCTCACCGGTTGTGTGAGATAATGTGAGTGTCAAGGAGATAGAATGGGGTATCATCTAGGATCAGAAAATCTGACTATGAAGACACTGATGCATATGTCTACATGCAGTGTCCACGAGTGACCAAAATAAAAAATAAATATGAAAAAAGAATAAGTAACCTAAACGTGCCAAAGGATTCCTAATAAACATTGGATATATCTTTTTCTTCTTTGTGTCCTCTGAACAACCTTATATTCCCAGGTACAGAATTCCCTATGTACGTGTGAAAAAATCCCTAATTCACCTTCCCTGTCAGTAGAAGTTAATTTTCTATTATACAGTACCTGAGAGAAAGGAAGTATGTCAGTGTCTTCCCTGGGAGCATGTCTGATTCTACCTAACATTTCTGTGGTGCAGTTTAGAAAACAAAAGAAGACATCTGAGTGGTTGCTATTGTTTCAGGCAAACCTAATTTATGGGGCAGCATTATACCTTACCACGTAGACCAGGGCCGGCCCTACCATGGGACCAGATGGTACCATTGTACCAGGCGGCACTTTTAGGGGGGCGGCAAAGCTGTGAGCAGAAAAATCTATCCACAAAATGTAGCTGTAAAACTTGTATGCCCCTGTTGACTGCCTAATTTAAGGATTATGCGCTCCTGCTCACTGCTCTGCGGCAGCAGATGCACCCCTTTCTAGGCTCCCTTCTTGAGTTCCTATGTTTCCCCCCCCCCCCCTGGATCGGAGCTGGTACAGTCCGAGCGAAAGTGCATGTGGGCGGAGCAGAAAGAGAACCTCACACTGCAGCATCGATCTTTGGTTCCCGCCCAGCACACAGCAAAGCGCTCCTCCTCCTCCAGAGCAGAGTGAAGATGTGTAAATCACGGATGACAGGCTGGATCCTCTTCTACTGTGAGTCCCGACTGCTCTGCATTCCATATACTGTGATTATAAACGTGCCCTGCACTTTACACTGCAGGTTTATTGAAAGTAAAATTCTTAAACAGGTTAGGAATTAGTGTGACATTTCAGGTGCTACATTATATGTAATCCACATACACATTATATCTTCTAAAAAGAATGATTTTTTAATAAGATATAATGTGTATGTGGATTACATCTACAGTATGTAGCACCTGAAATATCACACTAATCCCTAACCTGTTAAAGAATATAACATTACACAGCAACGTGTGTGATTTCTTATCCCAGCCCAACTTCAAGAAAGTCCACTCTTGCAGTGTGGGGGAGGGGGGAGAAGGGGGGCACTGTATAGTCTTTTTTTACTTGATTCTATGCTTCAGCCAGCTCCAGTGCTCTCCTCCTCCTCCCTATCACATATAGAGGAAGATTAACCCTGTATGGTCTAAATTGGAGGAAAAGTGTACCGCTCGAAGGTTCCAGGTTCCTTCAATTAGCTCCCGCCCTGCTCCACTTCCAGGTGCTGGCTATGCTCTTATGCTTGAGAAGAAAAAGTGATCTGGACTGCCGCACTCTGGTTGAACGTATTATTTAATGTAGAAAATTAAAATGCCAAAAAAAAATCCAAAAAAGAAATAAATAAACAATCCATCCAAAAACAATCGAAAATGAAGGGACATGCAGGGTGACAGCTAACGCGTTTCACATCAGGGTGTGATGCTTACTCATAGCTGATGAGTAAGCATCACACCCTGATGTGAAACGCGTTAGCTGTCACCCTTCATTAAATAATACGTTCAACCAGAGTGCGGCAGTCCAGATCACTTTTTCTTCTCAATGGTCTAAATTGGAGGCTGGAGTGTGACCACTGTCACTCCTAACTGACACAGGAGCTGCAGGGGACCAGTAACAGAACTGCAGAGAGCCCGCTGAAGCAAAGTACAAGGTAAAACTGAATACACAGCAAAGAATTCATTGGGTTCAGCAGGGGCTGAATTTTTGATCGATGTGTAACCCTCTCTGTTAGACAGAAACCGATTGTTATATCCACTTCTGCTGGAAATCCTTGTTCGATTAGCTGTTTGCAGCCAAACGGAAGCAGTGCTGATCAGTGTATTTTGATAGGGGAGAGTCCCTGCTGTCAGAATACAATTCCCACATCCATCCAACTTGTGTGGATGGAGGAATCTGTCAGCCACTTGCTTGAGCCCCATCTCGATCCAGCAATGTGCACAAGAGAACTTGCTCTCTAGTGCAGGGGTCTCCAAACTCTCTAAAGGGCCAGTTTATTGTCTTTCAGACTTCAGGGGGGCCGAACTGTGCCCAGTGGGAGTTAACAATGTGCGATCTGGTGTCGTTGGGAGGAATAGTGCCCCTTTTTTTGTCAGTAGAAGGAATTATGCCCCATCATTGGTGTCATTGGCAGGAATAATGCCTCAAGGGCCAGATAAAGGCAAGCAAAGGGCCACATCCGGCCCCAGGGCTGCATTTTGGAGACCATTGCTCTAGTGGACTGTTTTTTTATAGTGCACTTTAATATTACTTTGCACTGTGTGTTTGATTTGCAGCACTGGGAGTTTGGTAGTAACTCCAAAACCAAATTGTGTACAAATGAACCATAAGAATTTGACTAGAGTTATTTGAATATTTGGGAGTTATTCACATTATATGTTATAGTATTTTACATTTTTTATTTACAGTTCCCTCACAAAATGTTTTTGCAGCACAGGGATTTTGGTCCCACATGTGATATGTAATTGAATATTTATGAGTTGTTCGCATTATATGTTTTGGGATTCGCCCCTTCATAATTTTGTTTGCAGCACTGGTATTTTGGTTCCATGTTCATGTGCTATATATTTCACTTGGTCAGATTTGATAATGACACATACACTAAATTTGATATAATTTATAGGGGCTACTGCTATGCACTAGGGTGTATATACTCCTGGTCTCTGTACTCTGCAGTTTACTGCTCTTGACTTCTGCACATTGTATATTACTGTACATACTCTACCTCTGAACACTGTACACACTGCTCCTGATCCTTGTACTTTGTAATCTATCCAATTCTGACCTCTGCACTATATATATATATATTTGTGTGTGTGTGTGTGTGTGTGTGTGTGTAAGATAATTGGTCATGGGGGGGCGCAGCTTGGCATGTTCGCCCTGGGTGCTGGTTGACTTTGTCCCGGCACTGCCCCCTGCACTGTGAGACAAATTGCCCGATCCGCCCGCTCCACTCCCCGCTGCACTTCAAGCATTTTTATTATTAACTTTTTTACTAGTAATGGCAGTGATCTACGACATTGCGGTGGACAGGTTCGGACACTTTTGACGCATATTTGGGATCATTGACATCTATACAGCGATCTGTGCTATAAAACTGCACAGATTACTGTGTAAATGTCACTGTCTGGAAAGGGGTTAAATGGGGAGGTGTTTCTAACTGGGGGGGATGGGACTGACTGGAGGAGGAGAGAGATCTCTGTTCCTAATCACTAGGAACAGCAGATCTGTCTCTCCTCCCCTGTCAGAATGGGGATCTGTCTGTTTACATTGACAGATCCCCGTTCTGGCTCTCTGTGGAGCGATCGTGGGTGGCATCGTGGCCGCCGGCCAAGCACAGGTCCTTTTATACTCCAATATACATGTATAGAGCCATGACAGGTCCTCTTTATACTTCTATATACCTGTATAGAGCCATGACAGGTCCTCTTTATACTCCTACATACATGATTAGAGCCATGACAGGTCCTCTTTATACTCCTACATACATGTATAGAGCCATGACAGGTCCTCTTTATACTCCTACATACATGTATAGAGCCATGACAGGTCCTCTTTATACTCCTACATACATGTATAGAGCCATGTAAGGTCCTTATTATACTTCTATATACACGTATAATGCCATGACTGGTCCTCTTTATACTCCTATACATGTATATAGCCATAACAGGTCCTCTTTATACTCTTATATACATGTATATAGCCATAACAGGTCCTCTTTATACTCTTATATACATGTATAGAGCCATAACAGGTCCACTTTATACTCTTATATACATGTATAGAGCCATAACAGGTCCTCTTTACACTCTTATATACATGTATAGAGCCATGACAGGTCCACTTTAGTTATCATAATATAAAATAATGGATGTGGGGGCATTTTGGTGGGCGTGATTTTTTTTTGGGGGGGGGGGCAGCATTTCATTTTTGGTACCAGGCAGCACAATGTCTTGGGCCGACACTGACGTAGACCCTAGGGTTTCATTCGAGCTGTCCTAAGGAGAATTAATAAATGTAATAAAAAAATAAGTAAAATTCAACAAACACCTTTTTTCTTGGTAACAACATACCTTTACATATGCAAATTCAGCAAGCTACTAACTCTCCTATAGAAGCATGATGCTTACAGAGGAAATCTAACCCATTTCATTGATTTATGTCCGTGCTTGCGCTATACTGATTTACCTTGAGCTGAAGCTCAGCTGACTCACACAGAATTGTACACATCCCACATACCCTGTAAGACTGCTGATCCTCCTAAATAATAAAAGTCTTTGACTCAATATGTCAACTTAAGATACTGAAAGACAAAAATCTCCTGCGCTCTCGGTGTATCGTCAAAACACGGGTAGTGTGGTTCCGTCTAAAGGCAAAGTCTAAAGTCTTGCAGCCCTCCTCAGAACAATGGGTGTTCATGTGGCTAGAAAAAAGAAAGAAAAAAGGAGGGCGCACCGACCTAGTGTATTACCACTTAGACGTTTTATTTAAAATATAAAAAAGCAGTAATCTTACTCACAAACGGAGCTTAAATAAAAGCTTATCGGACAAATCAGCTGGAAATTCTTTGGCACTTGCCGACTGGACTCGATGACAGAGAGGGTCGGACAGTACTTCAGACAACTGGATAGCTGACGCGTTTCTGGGGCGCACCCCTTTCCTCAGAGCCTAGATGGTCCATGATCATGGACCATCTAGGCTCTGAGGAAAGGGGTGCGCCCCAGAAACGCGTCAGCTATCCAGTTGTCTGAAGTACTGTCCGACCCTCTCTGTCATCGAGTCCAGTCGGCAAGTGCCAAAGAATTTCCAGCTGATTTGTCCGATAAGCTTTTATTTAAGCTCCGTTTGTGAGTAAGATTACTGCTTTTTTATATTTTAAATAAAACGTCTAAGTGGTAATACACTAGGTCGGTGCGCCCTCCTTTTTTCTTTCTTTTTTTTTTTTTTTTTTTCTTTCTTTTAACTTAAGATACTGACCATACTTGCCTGCAATTCACCACTACATGAAGAATCACATATGTCCCTTTATAATAATAATACAGTGGCATAACAACAGCATACCATAGGAGTCAGCCACAACCAGGCTCATAACATCTATGGAGCTGAGACTGTGATATAAAAGTGCATAAAACAAAAATAGTAAAACACTAACAAAGTCCTTTAAATAAGATTTGTAGGTTACTAAAGCAGCGCTAATTGTCACTCTTCTACCGTGACCAATCTTTCTTATAATAGTTCATAAGAGAAGTAGATGAAAGGTAAAAGGTGTGTCAGAGTCCAGGTAAACCCACAGGTGCTTCTAAAATACGATGTGCTCTCCACTGCAAGTTGCTCCCACCGTGTGTCACACTCCCATTTCGGGTTTGTTCTCACCAAAACGTTGAGTTTATCAGGCACTGACAAACTAGTTCATCCATTCGTCCTCCACATCCTGGATGTACTCGATCCCAAGAACACTCTCCCACTTATCCTCAGGTTAAAAGGGAAGAAAGACTCACAATAGTGTAATTCCGTTTCTCCTTTTTTATTCAAAAGTTCAAAAAGTTCTTGGTAACATCCATAAAACGATAAAAGATTATTCAGCATACATTTTCAAAAAGGTGTGCCATCCGTGGCACCAATAAGGCAGTGTGTATGCACTGAACTCGTCCACCACTGCACACACACTGCCTTATTGGTGCCATGGACGGCGCGCTGTTTTTAAAATGTATGCTGAATAATCTTTTATCGTTTTATGGATGTTACCAAGAACTTTTTGAACTTTTGAATAAAAAAGGAGAAACGGGATTACACTATTGTGAGTCTTTCTTCCCTTTGAACCTGAGGATAAGTGGGAGAGTGTTCTTGGGGTCGAGTACATCCAGGATGTGGAGGACGAATGGATGAACTAGTTTGTCAGTGCCTGATAAACTCAACCTTTTAGTGAGTACAAACCCGAAAGGGGAGTGTGACACACGGTGGGAGCAATTTGCAGTGGAGAGCACATCGTATTTTAGAAGCACCTGTGGGTTTACCTGGACTCTGACACACCTTTTACCTTTCATCTACTTCTCTTATGAACTATTATAAGAAAGACTGGTCACGGTAGAAGAGTGACAATTAGCGCTGCTTTAGTAACCTACAAATCTTATTTAAAGGACTTTGTTAGTGTTTTACTATTTTTGTTTTATGAATGTGCATTTATTGCTTTTAAAGCGGCTGCTGAATTTTAGATGTGTGAAAATTTAAATGATAATGGTAACAATGTATTTATTTATTAATCTGTCATAAGAGATCTGTGGATTCCGTAGCACCGAGATAGTGATAGAAGGCCAGGGACTTCACTATTTTTTTATATAAAAGTGCATGTTCCATTCTTCCTCATTGCACCAATGGAAGCATTATCATGGTGTGTTTATTAGTTAGCACAAACTGTCATGTTCATTATTAGTGTAACTTGTGTATACCGTATGAGTGATTAAATATAAAGTTACCTTAAAGTCCTAGTTCATATTTTACACGTGGGCCAGGAGGAAATCATTTATACCTCTGTGATAGCAACTCTTGATCTGAAGCCTAATACCATGATGAGTAAGAGCTGGTGGCTGGTGGCGCTTACTTACTTTCCAAAGATGACCAAATACAACATTGACATCTTACCCATCAGCCAGTTGTTCTGTTACTAGGTAGCCACCACCTGCTTGTTGGCATAGGACTGTGAAGTCATTAGGCAACAAGAGTAAATTCTTGTTTGTGTCTGTGTAAAAGGCTCCTGTTGTCCTTGTGAGCTTTTGTTTAAAAGTACATAAATCTATATCACCATCTGTGACAGAGTTGTGGGTGAAACAGAACACAAGCAGAGAGCAGGAGTGATCACAGTGTTCTTTATTGATAAATGGGGCCAACAGAGAATGCGGCAAGGGTAAGTTTACAGGGAAGCAGTCCAGGCAAGGACAAGAGAGGGATCCTCTAAGCACACAGCAGCAATCTGGGCACACAGCAAGGGTGGACAGTAGTGCATACAACAAAGGTTAATGGGCTCACCAGTCAACAGCAGCCTCAGTTGAGGAGAAGGGAAGTCCAAAAGGCACAGGTCCATCACAGGCACATGTCAGTCCTCAGAGGGCTTTGTCTCCTGGCTTTAGGACCACACAGGCAGCAGTTGCGGAGAAAGTGGAGGGGAAAATAGAGTCCTATTGTCCAGAAAGCTACACAGCCAAAACTAAAATACGAGTCCCAGCAGTCCAAGAAGTAACGCACAGCCCATACAGAACTATCTGTCTCAGCATTTCAATGCATCTTCTAGCCTCCTTCTAGTGAGACCTGCAGCCATAAGCTCCTCTGCCCATCATTGAAGTAAACTCTGAACAATCTGAAACTCTTCTTTGTTATCTGGTACTTTGAATTCAGCCAAGATCTCAGCTCCACTTTGTCGGTACCAAAGTGTCTGGCTCTATCCTGATACAGGATACAATACCCTATGTCCTACCTGCTGAAGGGAGCCTCATCTCATACCCCCTATGGGGACTCAAGCACTCACAGACCAAATTGTGTAGAAAAAACTACTTTGTTACTCACTGCCTCTGGATTAGAGATTGTCAGTTTCACACACACACACAAAAAAAAAGAAAAATCCAATATTTCTGACCTATGTTACACCATCTTAAAATCATGAATAAATCAATTACATAAGTGAGACAAGTGCAATAAACTCTTACAATCCAAATAATGTGCTCATTCCTCATCAACAAAATATCTCATTAAACATATAATAAAGTCCACAAATCACTGTAATGTACATAAAAGTCAATGTATCGCTGTGAAAAACAAATCTCCTTCCCAGTTTGTTCAACCATGTGCAGTGCTCAAACACTCAGAAAGGCTCACCAGATATGTATGACCTCCTATTTCTAAGTAGGTCATAAATCACAGACCAGGTAACATCCAGTGCCCTTTTCTTCTCCAGTTACCTCTCCAATTAATGGTCACTAGTGCAGCTCCCCTCTCTGCTTATCATCATATGTAGTTAAAAACAAATAAACTCCATAGTGCATACTTTTAAAAATAGCAATTTTTCCATAACAAATGACTACTCACATAAAAGTTCTTTACAAAAGCTAACCAGTAATTGGTCCAATATAAAGAAATACATGATACTTCCGGGTTCAGCTAGCATCTGACTTCACATCCACTTTAACACATTTCGTCCATTGGTGGCATGAATGTCAATAATATATCTTTGCATGACTCAGTGTAACAAACTGTCTTTAACAGGTAAGGCTTCTTAGGGCATTTATTAAAAAAGAAAGCACAGCTACTCCGTGATTGCCCTAAACAATACTGATTAGCAGCTTTGGGTTATCTAGAACAGTGTTTCTCAACTCCAGTCCTCAAGGCGCACCAACAGGTCATATTTTTGGGATTTCCATTGATTTGCACAGGTGATTTGAGCAGTTTCACTGCCTTAGTAATTACCACAGCTGTTTCATCTGCAGGAAATCCCAAAAAACATGACCTGTTGGTGCGCCTTGAGGACTGGAGTTGAGAAACACTGATCTAGAAGACCATGTCATGTTGCAGTGTCCTAGTGATGTAGAGGAAAAAGAAACAATGCGCCTACTAAGTGCAGTATGTTAGAAAACAATTTATTATAAAAGTAAAATTACAGCCAAATGGCTACTCACAAGATAAAAATGAAGTACTGGCATAGACAGATATCAATGGTTGTCACTCCGTTCTCCTGTAGTCTTATGGCAGTGTGGAGCTGCTCCGGTGTTAGAATCGCATAGAGTGGTGTAATTTGAGTGGTGGGTGGATGGTGGACGAGCGGTATAGTAGCGTGGTAAGGCTCGTTGCTGTCCTGGGTATAGGAAGTCAATACACCGCGGCGTGCGGTACACGCTGGAGCGCAGCTGGTTATGGCGACAGGATGTGACGTCAATAGCAGACTCTGGTTGATGACGGTTTCAATGCTTCCGCTTACCACACTACTATACTGCTCGTCCACCATCCACCCACCGCTCAAATTACACCACTCTGTGCGATTCTAACACCGGAGCAGCTCCACACTGCCATAAGACTGCAGGAGAACGGAGTGACAACCATTGATATCTGTCTATGCCAGTACTTCATTTTTATCTTGTGAGTAGCCATTTGGCTGTAATTTTACTTGTATAATAAATTGTTTCTAACATACTGCACTTAGTAGGCGCATTGTTTCTTTTTCCTTTATTGCATATAGAGTTCACTTCACTCTACAAGTGCTGCCAACGGTGCATATGTTATCAAGATCACCACCACATGGACTCTTATTCCCTTATTGAGATTTCTTTTAGAGAATTGAGACTTTTTAATTGAGTTTTTAATTGAGATTTTAATTCCTCCATGATTCTTGGTTTTATTTAATATGTGATGTAGTATATATTACATATCATATAATTTTCTTGCTCCCTTATTTTATCAGTGAGTTTTCTGTTCCTTTTCTTTTTGTGCTGTCATTTGTGTTATATCCTAGTGATGTAGAGTATGACTAGTCTCTTCTGTGGCAGTGGAAGACCTATCTCCACAGCAAAGGGGCAGTTCAGAACTGACATCTTTGAAAGATAAAAATTATATGCAAGTGCGTGGCTGAGCAGGTTGAAGAACTAAAAAGTTGGATGAACATAACCTACAGTTTTTGTTTGGAATTCTGGAATTAGGCACTTGGGCAATTCTGTCCATCCAGTAAATTACATAACTTTTTTTTTTACACTTTCATTAGTGGGTAGGAGCTAAACCTTAGTCATTTTTTTTATTGTTGCCTGTGTCCATATTGAGGAGATATAGCCTTACCTTCTGTGCAGATAGATAAGGAGAGCCGGCAACTCGCACATCCGTATCAAATTCAGATACAGAATAGTGATGATAAAGACAGCTGATTGAGAGTCATAGACATAGAATGTAATGTCCAAGAGCAGAAACCCCATACAGAGCAAGATGCAGGGGGAGTGTAGGTTCTCTTTTAGAAACCCCTCTTCCCTTAAGCCAAGCAGGCGTATCAGTGATTGATTTCCCCAGGAGGTCATACAAGAAACTATGTAATTAGAATGTGGCTTAGAATGCTGCCAGTAGGCCCAAGGTACAAGACGGTAGATGTAGAGTGATGGGTAAAACAAGATGGAAGGCACTCTGTCGGGACTGGTAGCTGACAGCGGGCGTAATCCATGAATTAAGAAAAGGTAAGAACAAGCAGCCATAAGTAGAGGTGTCAGGTTACACAGAAATGGTCAGTGCAGGCAATAACAGAATCCAAGAATGTAGCAATGGTTAGGACAGACAGCAGACAGTAGAGGTATCCAGTACCTTCGCAAAGGTCAGGGCATGCAGTAGAGGAATTCAAGAATGAAGCAAAGGTCAGAAACAGGAGTAAACAATCTAGTCAGGTGCAGTTGGTCAGCAGGAAAGGTTATCACAAACACAGAGGCACAGGCTGGGGCACTTTAAATGAGGTGCCTCCTGGGCCATTTACTAATTTAATAGCTGAGGGGCGTGTGGCCAGACTAGTTATACCACAGCTCACATAGAAGTCAGGGAAGGTACAAGGCAGCAGACAAGAACCTCTGGGAGAGTCCAGTTGCCTAGCAACTGGGATGCAAGCCATCCCAGAGAAGCCAAGAGCAGACAGCTAGGGCCGCCAGCAGACAGATAAAAATACAAGATGCCTAAAGCCTCGTACACACAATGAAAATATTGGACGAATGATCGTCCGTTGTTTTTTTTTTTTTTCATGCTAGTCTCATATCTAAAATGAAGACGTTACTAAACTTACGAAAATTCTTGTACAACAGAATACAACTTTGGAAGTGATGTAATGTGTTGTATTGTATTGTAATGTATTCTTCCATTTCTGAGCATGCGTGGTCTTGCTCTTCCGTTTTTTTTTTCCGGACAAATATTTTCCTGATTAAACTAAAATCATACGATCTGGTATCATATGAGAAATATTTTCGTGTTTGTCCCTTTGGATAATTTCAGATGAACTTTAGTGATCGGCTCTCGAAAACTGTGTACTAATGATCAGATTATCATAGATCTCTTTCAAAGCGGTATTTTTCGTCCGATTTTCTGATTGTGTGTATTAGGCTTAACACATAACTCCTCTCTGGGAGGGACCCCAATTCAAGTTCAAATCCTGAATATATCAGGGACCAGAAACTGGTACTGAAAATTATCCACACTGTAGGAAAGTTAAACCACTTCTGCACTTGAAAATAAAAACCAGTGAGGTCACATACCTCTTTCACACAAAAACGCTTGAGAATATTAGCAGCTTTAGGCTGCGTGTACAAGTGCATATGTGCCAGGAGCTTTCAGAACAATCTAGCATATAAAATGCTCGCTTTGACAGGTAAATGAATATTAATTTTTTCTAGCTGCTAGAATGAATTTAGGTGCATACGCTCATATTTATGTGCATGAATTATGCCAGTAAGCTCCTCTCCAAACGCAGGTATGGGGAGTTTATTCTTTAAGTCCCTGGACGCTGCTCTAAAACAGGATTCTAAGCGCCACAATGTGCATCGACACGTTGGCTGAAATAAAGCTGCCTTCAGAGGCATAAAAATATGACAAATTCCTTAAAAATCTGAGTTTTTCTTTCTGCCCATGTGGATAAGGCCTTAGGATTTTTTGGCATCTGACCTATGTTTAGGTTCATGGTTGTTGTGGTGTCAGGATGATTGAAGCACATTATTTTTATTATTACATTGTAATATAAAATTAAATAGTTCAATGCATAATCAGTGGGAGCCCCGAGTGTGTCACTTGCCACCGTCGCCTGCAATTAGTGGGAGCCCTGAGTGTGTCACTTGCCACACCTTGTGGATTGTCACTTGCCACATCACCTGCCACACCTTCCGGATTGTCACTAGCCACACCTTGCGGATTGTCACTTGCCACGTCACCTGCCACACCTTGCTGATTGTCACTTGCCTGCCACCAGATGCAGATTGTCATCTGCCACGTCACCTGACACAATTTGCGGATTGTCACTAACTTGCCTGCTAAGGTATAGTTTTGGTTGTCTCTTGCTGTGTCCCAGACTCCCAGAGTCAGGCAGCAGAGAGATAATGTAATCTCTCTTCTGCCTGCACAGTGAGGGCGGAAGTCACTGCAGGAATGCAGGGCAGGCACGGGCGGTGAGAGATGATCTCATCTCTCTGCTCCCCCGCTCCCGGCTTGCTGATTGGCCAGCTGCCACACTGAGCCTGCTCTGTCACTCTCACCTGCGCTGCCAACACACTGAGCAGCATGGTCTGCCCACAAACCGCGCCGCCCGCCCACAAACCGCGCCGCAAGTGGAGCCGCCCGCTTTCTTACCCATCTGTGGAGCCGTACGCTATCGCACCTGCCCACAGAGTGGCCCGACGTGACTCACTGACGTCACTCGTTGCTAGACGCCAAGCGACCCAGGCGTTAGCAACGAGTGCAGGGAAGAGGCTCCACCCACCTCCTCCTCCGCTCCTGGTATTGTGTCAGTGCGCCGCGTAACTACATTAGACGAGTCTCTCTCTCGGCGCCGCTGATCAGCTGATGTGAGAAACTGAGAGAGAGTCTCAGAGAGGCAGCGGCAGCCGCAGAACAAGTACTGTATATACTCGAGTATAAGCCAACCCGAATATAAGCCGAGGCACCTAATTTTACCCAAAAAAACTGGGAAAACGTATTGACTCAAGTATAAGCCTAGGGTGTCATCTGCATGCCTCACTGTGCCCATGCCTCACTGTGCCCATGCTTCACTGTGCCCATGACTAGACTGATGTTTAACATGGGAGTCTATGGAAGGAGTGCCCGGCTTTGAAAAATCGGTTCTCCCCAGCAGTAGGTCTCCCAGACACCAAACTTGCACACTAATAGAGGAGACATGGGGCTACATGTGTGCCAAGGTTGGGGTCCAGGGGACCTACGACCGGCCGGTACCGGGTCCGCAAATTTACTGGAGAAATTACCGTTTAACATTGGAGTCTATGGAAGGGGTGCCCGGGTTTAAAAAATCAGTGCTCCCCGGCCGTAGGTCCCCCAGACACCAAACTTTGCACACTGGTAGAGGAGACATGGGGCTACATGTGTGCCACGTTTGGAGTCCAGGGGACCTATGGCCGGTCGGTACCGGGTTCCCAAATTCCGGGAGATCAGGCACAAAAAAAAAAAAAAGAGAGCAAGCAAGTGAGTGTGACAGATGGTCTCGGGGGGGGGGGCAATTGCCCTGTTGCCCCCCCCCCCTGGATCCGCCCCTGATGTACAGAAACAATACAAAATTTTGCACATCTAACCAGCAGTGTCATTTTAGCAGTCTCTAGTTAATATATGTCAGAACCTTTCTTTGCACCAAAAGAAAAACATTGTATATCTCATACCTGAATACGTTTTATTTCTGTATCCACAGTGATTACAGGTATGTGGCAGCTGCTCTTGCTGTCATGAGGAATGTCACCCAACAGATCAATGAGCGGAAGAGGAGGCTGGAAAATATTGACAAAATTGCACAGTGGCAAGCATCAGTTCTGGACTGGGAGGTTTGTAAAAACATTTTAAATGTTTGTGGGATTATTATTATGAGGCCGTTATTATAATCTTATTTCCTTAATGAGTGTTTATCTATCTTATGCGTTTTTCTTACGAGTAAGGATTAAAATATGTTGAGTGAAAACAGGCAAATAAAGTAATTGATGCTTCTTATTTAACCACTTGCCGACCGCCGCACACACATATACGTCGACACAATGGCACAGGCAGGCAAATGGGCGTACCTGTACGTCCCTTTAAATTTGCCGCCGCGTGCCTCGTGAGTGTGCTCGCGGGTCCCGGGAACTAGATGTTCCCGGGCGGCCCGCGGTTGCGGTGGGCAAAGGCAGAACAGGGGAATGCCTAGTGACATGTCCCGTGATCGGGAACAGTGATCAGTGACGTGTCACTGGTAGCTCCTCCCCCTAACAGTTAGAAGCACTCCCTAGGAAACACTTAACCCCTTCAACGCCACCTAGTGGTTAACCCCTTCACTGCCAGTGTCATTTTCACAGTAATCAGTGCATTTTTACAGCACTGATCGCTGTAAAAATGACAATGGTCCCAAAATGGTGTCAAAAGTGTCCGATGTGTCCGCCATAATGTCTCAGTCACAATAAAAATCGCAGATCGCTGCCATTACTAGTAAAAAAAAAAAATATTAATAAAAATGCCATAAAACTATATCTATTTTGTAGACACTATAACTTTTGCGCAAACCAATCAATAAACACTTATTGCGATTTTTTTTACCAAAAATATGTAGAAGAATACGTATCGGCCTAAACTGAGAAAAAAAACTGTTTTTATATATATATTTTGGGGATATTTATTATAGCAAAAAGTAAAAAATATAGTTTTTTTTTCAAAATTGTCGCTCTATTTTTGTTTATAGCGCAAAAAATAAAAACCACAGAGGTGATCAAATACCACCAAAAGAAAGCTCTATTTGTGGGGAAAAAAGGACGTCAATTTTGTTAGGGAGCCACATCTTTGGCCAGCGAAATGGGTTCGGGGCTTAAGTGGTTAAAGTATACCTAAACGCAAAACCTTTCTTTTTTAGTTTTGGATAGAGTGGAGATGGATTAGAATACCTGTCAGGTTTTTATTGCTGTCTCTGTCCCCAGTAGGGAATTCACTTTCTCTATTTGTCCTTTTTAACATTATCATTGAAAGTGAAAGTAAAAGAAAATCCCAAATGTTGAGTTGTCCCCAGAACAGTAATGGGAAAAGAAGGGTAAATCTTCCAATTGGGACTTTGATTCGTTCTGGTGACCTGGGGGTCGCTGAGAAATTCTCTTAATTTGCAGGGATTTCCTCCCAGTTCCTGTTTTGTTCATGGGACAAAAATAAAGGGAAATCTCCCCAATGGGCCACAGCTTGCAAAAATCCTTACAGGGATTATAACCCTCCTTTACTGTATCACTCTATCCAAAATGAAAACAAGTTTTATAGTTCTACTCTAAAATGAAGCATGTTTCCCTGTTCTGCTTGTGAAGTCTTGATTGATTGCTTGCTACAGATTACTAGACAATTCAAAAATGGGTCTTTATTAGTTTATAATGTGTTTATAACCAATGCTCAGGTGCTCTGCCCTCTCATATCAATGATCAAGACTAATGAAGATCCAATTACGAATACTATAGCACAGGGAAATGGATTCACTGGTCATTGAAGATTGTCATTGGACCGTACAACTGTTGTGCAAATGCTAGGCAACAGAAAAATGAGACCTGCACATTTTTTTAAATGCATTGCGCCACAAGGCACGTAGGTTTTGGTGTGCTGCAGTGCGAACCCCTTTGGCACTTACTGACTTTGTGGATTGGGGTTAACAAATCAAAATGAATGACACCACAACACACAATACAGAGTGCCTTATGTTACCATTGTGGTAAAACATACAGTGTCTGGGACACTCAGTTATCCCTGCATGTCTGTAAAAATCTCGGCTGTATCTCCATTTATTAATATGGACTGCCTGCGTGCAAACTCACACTGCTCGGAAAACTTAAACAAACAAATCTTCATGCTGTATGGGTCTCTGCATCCCTGTAAATGAGCCCTTAGGTTAGGATATATACAGAAATTTACATACCCTGGCAGAATTTATGATTTCTTGGCCATTTTTCAGAGAATATGAATGATAACACAAAAACTTTTCTTATACTCATGTTTAGTGTTTGGCTGAAGCCATTTATTATCAATCAACTGTGTTTACTCTTTTTAAATCATAATCACAACAGAAACTACCCAAATGACCCTGATCAAAAGTTTACATACCTCAGTTCCTAATACTGTGTATTGCCCCCTTTAACTTCAATGACAGCTTGAAGTCTTTTGTGGTATTTGTGGATGAGGCTCTTTATTAGGGATGGGCTCGGTGCTCGATTCGAACCCATGTTCGAATCGAGCATCGGGCGTTCGCTCGCTCGTCGAGCCCAGAACTATTTGGGCCGTTCGCATCACATTCGTGTGATGCGAGCGGCCCCGCAATGCATTGCGGCCGGCGCGGCCGGCGCAGTGCATTGCTGGCTGATGATTGGCCAAGCATGCACTGTGACCCCGCATGCTTGGCCAATCACAGCGCCCGAAACTCGGAGAGCAATAATTGGCTACAGGCAGGACGGCTGTAGCCAATTACAGCTCAGGGGCTTTAGTACACGCCCCACCATTTAAAAGGCCGCCACGCCATCGGCCCCGGTCACATGAGTTCCGGCTTTAGGAGAGATTAGTCTGCTGATTCTGTCTTTGCTTGATACTGAAAGATTTGCTCTTCTTTGCTAAACCATTGGCTATTTCTTTGCTAAACCATTGCTACCTAAGTCATTGATCGTTCATTGCTGCTGATTGCACAGTTAGTGTGTTATTAGCTGCTGCTGGGGATTAGTCTGGTGCGTGCTTACTGTTAGTACAGTATTGCAGTAGTACCAACCGCAGTGCTGTTAGCACAGCATTGCACCCCAACAGCACCCATAGGACTTCTAGTGTGTTAGTGGCAGCAAACAGAGCTCCTATATTTTCTTCTCAGCAGCACCCATAGGACTTCTAGTGTGTTAGTGGCATCACACAGAGCTCCTATATTTTCTTCTCAGCAGCACCCATAGGACTTCTAGTGTGTTAGTGGCAGCAAACAGAGCTCCTATATTTTCTTCTCAGCAGCACCCATAGGACTTCTAGTGTGTTAGTGGCAGCAAACAGAGCTCCTATATTTTCTTCTCAGCAGCACCCATAGGACTTCTAGTGTGTTAGTGGCAGCAAACAGAGCTCCTATATTTTCTTCTCAGCAGCACCCATAGGACTTCTAGTGTGTTAGTGGCATCACACAGAGCTCCTATATTTTCTTCTCAGCAGCACCCATAGGACTTCTAGTGTGTTAGTGGCAGCAAACAGAGCTCCTATATTTTCTTCTCAGCAGCACCCATAGGACTTCTAGTGTGTTAGTGGCAGCAAACAGAGCTCCTATATTTTCTTCTCAGCAGCACCCATAGGACTTCTAGTGTGTTAGTGGCATCACACAGAGCTCCTATATTTTCTTCTCAGCAGCACCCATAGGACTTCTAGTGTGTTAGTGGCAGCAAACAGAGCTCCTATATTTTCTTCTCAGCAGCACCCATAGGACTTCTAGTGTGTTAGTGGCAGCAAACAGAGCTCCTATATTTTCTTCTCAGCAGCACCCATAGGACTTCTAGTGTGTTAGTGGCATCACACAGAGCTCCTATATTTTCTTCTCAGCAGCACCCATAGGACTTCTAGTGTGTTAGTGGCAGCAAACAGAGCTCCTATATTTTCTTCTCAGCAGCACCCATAGGACTTCTAGTGTGTTAGTGGCAGCAAACAGAGCTCCTATATTTTCTTCTCAGCAGCACCCATAGGACTTCTAGTGTGTTAGTGGCAGCAAACAGAGCTCCTATATTTTCTTCTCAGCAGCACCCATAGGACTTCTAGTGTGTTAGTGGCAGCAAACAGAGCTCCTATATTTTCTTCTCAGCAGCACCCATAGGACTTCTAGTGTGTTAGTGGCAGCAAACAGAGCTCCTATATTTTCTTCTCAGCAGCACCCATAGGACTTCTAGTGTGTTAGTGGCAGCAAACAGAGCTCCTATATTTTCTTCTCAGCAGCACCCATAGGACTTCTAATGTGTTAGTGGCATCACACAGAGTTCCTATATTTTCATCTCAGCAGCACCCATAGGACTTCTAGTGTGTTAGTGGCATCACACAGAGCTCCTATATTTTCTTCTCAGCAGCACCCATAGGACTTCTAGTGTGTTAGTGGCAGCAAACAGAGCTCCTATATTTTCTTCTCAGCAGCACCCATAGGACTTCTAGTGTGTTAGTGGCAGCAAACAGAGCTCCTATATTTTCTTCTCAGCAGCACCCATAGGACTTCTAGTGTGTTAGTGGCATCACACAGAGCTCCTATATTTTCTTCTCAGCAGCACCCATAGGACTTCTAGTGTGTTAGTGGCAGCAAACAGAGCTCCTATATTTTCTTCTCAGCAGCACCCATAGGACTTCTAGTGTGTTAGTGGCAGCAAACAGAGCTCCTATATTTTCTTCTCAGCAGCACCCATAGGACTTCTAGTGTGTTAGTGGCAGCAAACAGAGCTCCTATATTTTCTTCTCAGCAGCACCCATAGGACTTCTAGTGTGTTAGTGGCATCACACAGAGCTCCTATATTTTCTTCTCAGCAGCACCCATAGGACTTCTAGTGTGTTAGTGGCAGCAAACAGAGCTCCTATATTTTCTTCTCAGCAGCACCCATAGGACTTCTAGTGTGTTAGTGGCATCACACAGAGCTCCTATATTTTCTTCTCAGCAGCACCCATAGGACTTCTAGTGTGTTAGTGGCAGCAAACAGAGCTCCTATATTTTCTTCTCAGCAGCACCCATAGGACTTCTAGTGTGTTAGTGGCATCACACAGAGCTCCTATATTTTCTTCTCAGCAGCACCCATAGGACTTCTAGTGTGTTAGTGGCAGCAAACAGAGCTCCTATATTTTCTTCTCAGCAGCACCCATAGGACTTCTAGTGTGTTAGTGGCAGCAAACAGAGCTCCTATATTTTCTTCTCAGCAGCACCCATAGGACTTCTAGTGTGTTAGTGGCAGCAAACAGAGCTCCTATATTTTCTTCTCAGCAGCACCCATAGGACTTCTAGTGTGTTAGTGGCAGCAAACAGAGCTCCTATATTTTCTTCTCAGCAGCACCCATAGGACTTCTAGTGTGTTAGTGGCAGCAAACAGAGCTCCTATATTTTCTTGTCAGCAGCACACATAGTACCTATAGTGTGTTAGTGTCAGCACCCATAGGACCTACAGTGTGTTGTGAGCACACATAGGAGTTCTATTTTTTATACTATATACACTACCGACTACAATGGCTGGAAGACCGCCAAGGAGAGGCAGAGCGTGCCGAGGCAAGAACACAGGGCAGGCAGGCTCTGTTTCTAGAGACAACAGTGCTGGCCGTGGACGTGGTCGTGCATCGTCATCAGCACGTGGCCATGGGACACGCTTGTCTTTGTTTTCGGCAGCTGGACATGTGGAGCCGCATCATGCCGAAGGCTTGGTAGAATGGATGACCAAGCCCTCCTCATCCTCCTCATCCTCTCTCACCCAGGCTCAGGGTACTGGCAGAGCAGCTGCCAACGCGTACTCAATGGCATCATCAGCCACCCCTTCCCTAGACCCACCATGTCCTCCTGAGGAGTCCCCCGAACTGTTTGAGCACAGTGTTGGGTACATGCTCCAGGAGGATGCCCAACGATTCGAAGGCTCGGATGATGATACCCAGCTTGAGGAAGTCAGTAGTGTGCGCGCAGAGAGAGGGGATGCTGAAGGACAGCAATCTGGCAGTAGTGTTCCACCAGCTGCAGCTTACTGCCAGGTTTGCTCTAGTGGTGAAGAGGGAGGGGATGATGAGGTCACTGACTCCACGTGGGTGCCTGAAGGGAGAGAGGAGGAGGAGGAGGAGGATGCAGCGTCACATGTCCAACGAGGCAGGATGCCCCCTGGAGGCCAGCTAGAGGCCAGCACAGCAACTGTACCACACCGCAGAGCTCCGCCTGTGCAGGGCGCTGCCTCTGCACGTTATCACAAAAGTTCTTTGGTGTGGGCCTTTTTTGAGACGAGTGCATCAGATCGCACCACTGCTATTTGCAATATTTGTCTCAAGCGTATCTCGCGTGGCCAAAACATCAGCCGCTTGGGCACCACAAGCATGAGCAGACATATGTCGACCTGCCATGCAGCTCGTTGGCAAGCACACATAAAAGACCCACACCAAAGAACAAAGCGGACCTCTCCTTGCTCCTCATCAGCTGGGATCTCCATCCCCACTATATCTTCAGTCCTCTCTGAAAGCTGCTCTGAGAGGACTGAAGGTGTAGAATTAGGTGTGTCACAACCAAGTACTTGCAGTACACCGACGTCCAATTGTAGCAGGCAAATTTCCCTGCCCCAGCTGCTGGACCGTCGAAAGAAGTATACTCCCAGCCATCCACATGCCCAGCGGTTGAATGCTAGCTTGGCTAAATTGCTAGCACTTCAACTGCTGCCTTTTCAGTTGATAGACTCGGCCCCCTTCCGTGAGTTTGTTCAATGTGCGGTTCCTCAGTGGCAGGTTCCCAAACGCCACTTTTTCTCACGGAAGGCGATTCCGTCTCTCTACTGGCATGTGGAAGGCAATGTCCATGCCTCGCTGGACAGGGCGGTCAGCGGTAAGGTGCATATTACCGCTGACTCATGGTCCAGCAGGCATGGACAGGGACGTTATCTTTCTTTCACGGCCCATTGGGTCACTCTATTGGTAGCTGGGAGGGATGCAGGACAAGGTGCAGTAGTGTTGGAGGTTGTTCCGCCACCACGCCTCCAAAATGCTACTACTGGTTGTGACACACCTCTCTCCTCCACCCCCTCCTCTTCTTCTTCCTCCATGTCCTCTTCGAGTGCTCTGTCCTCGGAACCAGCGGTGCTCCGTAGGCGTACAAGGGGCTACGCGAGTACGCAGGCAAAAAGATGCCATGCCGTGCTTGCGCTGGTGTGTTTGGGGGACAGGAGCCACACTGGGCCAGAGGTTCTGGCAGCTCTGCAGGGGCAGGCCGAGAGGTGGTTGACGCCACGCCAGCTTAAGCCAGGAATGGTCGTTTCTGATAATGGCACCAACCTCCTCTCCGCCCTGCGACAGGGGCAGCTCACCCATGTGCCCTGTATGGCTCACGTCCTCAACCTGGTGGTGCAGCGGTTCTTGGGCAGGTTCCCAGGCTTACAGGATGTCCTGAGGCAGGCCAGGAAAGTCTGTGTGCATTTCCGCCGATCTTATAATGCCAGTGCTCGGCTGACTGAGCTGCAAAAGGAGCTGAACCTGCCCAAGAACCGCCTAATATGTGACATGCCCACCAGGTGGAACTCAACGTTGGCCATGCTGCAGCGACTGCACACGCAGCAGAGGGCCATCAATGAGTACCTTTGCGACTGCGGCACCAGGACAGGGTCAGGGGAGCTTGGCTTTTTTTCCCCACGCCAGTGGAGCATGATCAGGGATGCATGCACTGTCCTCTCACCATTTGAGGAGGCCACGAGGATGGTGAGCAGTGACAGTGCATGCATCAGTGACACTGTACCTCTTGTCCACCTGTTGGAGCATACGCTGCGTGGGATAATGGACAGGGCACTTGAGGCAGAACAGAGGCAGGAAGAGGAGGACTTCCTTGTCTCTCAAGGCCCCCTTTATCCAGACAATGTTCCTTCTGTCCCACCCATCACACAGGAAGAGGAGGAGGAGGAGGATTGTGTGAGCATGGAGGTGGAGCCTGGCACTCAGCATCAGCAGCAGCAGTCTTTTAGGGATGATGTACAGTCCCAACAAACCAGTGGACTTGTACGTGGCTGGGAGGAGGTGGCTGGCGATCATGTCATCCTCAGTGACCCAGAAGACTCCGGACCGAATGCCTCAGCTAACCTACGCTGCATGGCCTCCCTGATCCTGCAAAGCCTGCGGAAGGATCCTCGTGTTCTTCGGATCAAGGAGAGTGACCATTACTGGCTGGCCACTCTCCTTGATCCACGGTACAAGGGTAAGGTTGCGGACCTTATCTTGCCGTCGCAGAGGGAGCAGAGGATGAGACATCTCAGGGAGGCCTTGCAGAAAGGTCTGTGCAACGCGTTCCCAGAAACTGGCAGGTTACAAACTCCTGGTCCTGGACGACAAGTTGCTGAGGCTTCGGTCAGTAGCAGAAGGAGCGGTGGGGAAGGTGGACGTCTGACCGATGCGTTCAGACAATTTTTTAGTCCGCAGCCCCAAGGTATGATCGGTTCCAGCAACCATCGCCAGCGTCTGATATACATGTTGCAGGAATACCTAGGGGCAAGGTCAGACTTGGACACCTTTCCTACCGAAAATCCTCTGGCTTACTGGGTCCTGAGGATGGATCACTGGCCAGAGCTTGCACAGTATGCAATTGAGCTACTGGCCTGTCCTGCATCCAGCGTTCTTTCCGAACGCACATTCAGTGCTGCTGGAGGATTTGTCACCGATCATAGGGTGCGCCTGTCCACCGACTCGGTTGATCGACTGACCTTCATAAAAATGAATCAGTCTTGGATCACCACCAGCTACCAGACACCTGAAGCGGATATAACGGAATAATTTATAATGTCACATCCCTTCAAGACTGCCTATGCTGATGCTGAGTGACTGTCCTGTTATGTTCACTGACTATCCTCTTCCTCCTCCTCAATGATCCATGCCACCACACCAGTGCCTAAGGCACAATTTTTCAGCCCCTGTATAACAGGGGCGTGTAATTACAATTTTTTAAAAAGATGCTTCGCAACAGGTGTGACTGCTGTGCTCAGAGTACAGTATCTGTGAGGGGTTGCAGTGTTGTTGCACCAGCACCAGTGCCTAAGGCACAATTTTTCAGCCCCTGTTGGGGCGTGTAATTACAATTTTTAGGCAATGCTTTGCAACAGGTCTCATTGCTGTGCTCAGAGTACAGTATCTGTGAGGGGTTGCAGTGTTGTGGCACCAGCACCAGTGCCTAAGGCACAATTTTTCAGCCCCTGTATAACAGGGGCGTGTAATTAAATTTTTTTAAAAAGATGCTTCGCAACAGGTGTGACTGCTGTGCTCAGAGTACAGTATCTGTGAGGGGTTGCAGTGTTGTGGCACCAGCACCAGTGCCTAAGGCACAATTTTTCAGCCCCTGTTGGGGTGTGTAATTACAATTTTTAGGCAATGCTTTGCAACAGGTCTCATTGCTGTGCTCAGAGTACAGTATCTGTGAGGGGTTGCAGTGTTGTGGCACCAGCACCAGTGCCTAAGGCACAATTTTTCAGCCCCTGTATAACAGGGGCGTGTAATTACAATTTTTTAAAAAGATGCTTCGCAACAGGTGTGACTGCTGTGCTCCAAGTACAGTATCTGTGAGGGGTTGCAGTGTTGTGGCACCAGCACCAATGCCTAAGGCACAATTTTTCAGCCCCTGTTTAACAGGGGCGTGTAATTACAAATCTTGATCTAATAGTTCACAGCAGGGCCCATTCCTGCGCCCACCAAGAGTAACTATGAGGGCCTACAGTCTTGTGGCAACACCGTCCACCACCACCACCACCACCAAAGGCCCAATTTTTCTGCCCTGTTCAACAGGTGCATGCAATTACAAATCTTGATCTAATAACTCACAGCAGGGCCCATTCCTGCACCCACCAAGAGTAACTGTGAGGGCTTACAGTCTTGTGGCAACACCGTCCACCACCACCACCACCAAAGGCCCAATTTTTCTGCCCGGTTCAACAGGTGCATGCAAGTACAAATCTTGATCTATTAACTCACAGCAGGGCCCATTCCTGTGCCCACCAGTCTTGTGGCTACACCAACATCTAATAGGGCAAATTTCTGCAGAGTATATACGGCAGGCCCCTACTTTCAAACATCCAACTTACAAACGACTCCTACTTGCAAACGGCAAGAGAAAACAGGAAGTGAGAGGAAATCTACCCCTAGGAAGGAAAATTCTATCCTGTTAGATTTAATTTGGGAAAAAGGTATCTCCTCTCTACTGATGCTTTATCACCAATCCTTGTTTCAATTAAAACCCCACTTTTCCAAAAACATTTGTCATTGGGACGGAAAGTGAGGTGACATGTTCTGAACAGATGTGCAAAGACAGCAAATGTTACAGGGGTGATAACCCCTCCCTATGTTCTCCAAAAAGCTTAAAAATTGATTTTTTTGGGATGTAGCTACACTTCATAATGTACCTGTTCAGATTCTACTTAAGAACAAACCTACAGTCCATGTCTTGTTTGCACCACCTATATACTGCTGTTCAGAGTATATAGGGTTGTAGGTATAGGGTTTTATTTTGGGTGCGGGGTCCCCCTTAGTATCCATACAAGACCCAAAGGGGCTGGGGTGGGGGGGGGGGGGGTGATGGGGTAGCCATGCCATTTTTCTCAAGGATTTTCAGCCATATGGCGGCCAGGACAAGACATGACATTAAAGCCGCAAGTGGTTTTAAATGGCTTCTTTTTTTCCTTTACAAATGTCATTTTGTGCAAGGACAGTTCTAAACACGGGAAACACATGCCACTTCACAGGCATACTTTAGACACCCCCCAGGTACCATATTTAAAGGAAAATTTCACTTTTTTTTTTTCACTTTATGCATCATTAAAATGACTGCTCCCGAAAAAACTTTAGTTTTTAAAATTTCTTTTTGCATTGATATATGTCCCCTGGGGCAGGACCCGGGTCCCCAAACCTGTTTTATAACATTAACATGCATATTGGCCGTTGTAATTAGCAATTTTGATTTCGAACGTTCGCGTCCATTATAACGAATAGGGTTCGAAAATTCGCGCGAACTTTCGGTCCGTTCGAAGGTTCTGGTGCGAACCGAACCCGGGGGTGTTCGGCTCATCCCTACTCTTTATCTTCTAAGATGGTAAAGCTGCCCATTCCTCTTGGCAAAAAGCCTCCAGTTCCTGTAAATTCTTGGGCTGTCTTGCATGAACTGCATGTTTGAGATCTCCCCAGAGTGGTTCAATGATATTGAGGTCAGGAGACTGAGATGGCCACTGCAGAACTTTCACTTTATTCTACTGTAGCCAATGACTGGTCGACTTGGCCTTGTGTTTTGGTTTATTGTCATGTTGGAATGTCCAAGTACGCTGTACGTCCCATGCGCAGCTTCCTGGCTGATGAAGGCAAATTTTCCTCCAGTATTTTTTGATAACATACTGCATTCATCTTGCCATCAATTTTGACCAAACTTCTTGTGCCTTTTTGTAGCTCACACATCCCCAAAACATCAGCGATCCACCTCCGTGCATCACAGTAGGAATGGTGTACCTTTCATCATAGGCCTTGTTGAATCCTCTCCAAATGTAGCGTTTATGGTTGTGGCCAAAAAGCTAAATTTTGGTCTCATCACTCCAAATGACTTTGTGCCAGAAGGTTTGAGGCTTGTCTCTGTGCTGTTTGGCGTATTGTAAGCGGGATACTTTGTGGCATTTGCGTAGTAATGGCTTTCTTCTGGCGACTCGACCATGCAGCCCATCTTTCTTAAAGTGCCTCCTTATTGTGCATCTTGAAACAGCCACACCAAATGTTTTCAGAGTCCTGTATTTTACTTGAAGTTATTTGTGGGTTTTTCTTTGCATCCCGAACAATTTTCCTGGCAGTTGTGGCTGAAATTTTAGTAGGTCTACCTGACCGTGGTTTGGTTTCAACAGAACCCCTAATTTTCCACTTCTTGATTAGAGTTTGAACACTGCTGATTGGCGTTCTCAATTCCTTGGATATCTTTTTATATCCCTTTCTGGTTTTATATAGTTCAACTACCTTTTCCTGCAATCAGGGCCGATCCTAGGGTCACAGACGCCTGGGTGCAGAAATATTTCTGGCGCCCCACGTGGGCGTGGTCATCCTACAAACGCCTCCCCTTTACACGTTTCTATGGCAACGATTCAAACACAGAGATGCTCCCCTAAGAAGTCGTCATTACCCTAGGATCCTCCCATGATCTTTTAACAATAAAGAAAATACAGGAAGAGCGTACACTAATGAGACCTGGAGGGGAGTCTCTCTGATTCACACAGAGAGGGCTACTGTTAGAGAGTCTGTTAGGAAGAGCCCCCAGACATAGTACAAGAGATGGTCAGAGAGTGCAGACATATTACAGGTGACCGTCAGAGAGTGCAGACATGATACAAGAGACAGTCAGAGACTGCAGACATATTACAGGAGATTGTTAGAGAGTGCAGACATAATACAGGAGATGATCAGAGAGTGCAGACATATTAAAGGAGAGGGTCAGAGACTGCAGATATAATACAGGAGATGGTCAGAGACTGCAGATATAATACAGGAGATGGTCAGAGACTGCAGACATAATATAGGAGATAATGGCTGATCGGCCCTCTCACCTGACCCAGCGATACAGCAACAACGGTTCCCCTGATCAGGAGTCAGCTCACTCTGAATTGCCCGTACTGACTCCACCGAGTCCAGATCTGTATTAAGTATAGACTCCCTACTAAGTATAAACCCCTCCCTCAATACAGACCCCCCTCCATTAGTGCATTACCAATGGCTAGGTTTATTAAAAGTAAATTAAAAGATCATTAATACTCACAAAGCAAGTATAGTAATAGGCACATACACCATTCCATCAAAAGGGATAGATGCCTTCAAAAGGCCTCCTGCTGAAACCAGATAACCAGAGAGTCCAGACAGCATATATTACAGCTACGGCTCGTACAGAACACCCCCCCTCTATTAGTAGAGACCACCCCCCCTCAATTAGTACAGACCCCCCTCAGGACAAACCACCCCCCATTAGTACAGACCAACCCCCTCCATTAGTAGAGACCCCCCCCACAAACCACCCGCCCATTAGTACAGACCCCCCACAAACCATCCCCCCTCCATTAGTACAGACCCCCCCTGGCCCCCACAAACCATCCCCCCTCCAATAGTACAGACCCCCCCTGGCCCCCACAAACCATCCCCCCTCCATTAGTACAGACCCCCCTGGCCCCCACACACCAGACCCCCCCTGGCCCCAACACACCATCCCCCCTCCATTAGTACAGACCCCCCTGGCCCCCACAAACCATCCCCCCTCCATTAGTACAGACCCCCCTGGCCCCCACAAACCACCCCCTTCCATTAGTACAGACCCCCCACAAACCATCCCCCCTCCATTAGTACAGACCCCCCTGGCCCCCACACACCAGACTCCCCCTGGCCCCCACAAACCATCCCCCCTCCATTAGTACAGACCCCCCTGGCCCCCACAAACCACCCCCTTCCATTAGTACAGACCCCCCACAAACCATCCCCCCTCCATTAGTACAGACCCCCCCTAGCCTCCACACACCAGACCCCCTCCATTAGTACAGACCCCCCTGGCCCCTACATCCCAGACCACCTCCATTAGTACAGACCCCCCTGGCCCCCACAAACCATCCCCCCTCCATTAGTACAGACCCCCCACAAATTATCCCCCCTCCATTAGTACAGACCCTCCCTCTGGACAAACACAAACCCCACCCGGGTGGCAGCTGGAGAGGACAGTGTGCAGCTGCGCCGCCCAGGTGGAGAAGATTGTGACAGTGAGAACAAATGTCAGGCTGATGCACTGCACTGCACCGTACACAAGGTCACACTGCGCGGTCCCATGTATTGGACGTAGCCGGGGTCACGTGCTCACCTCCCAGTCACTGGGATTGGAGCAGCAGTGCAGTACGTGCTGAGGGGCGGGGCCTGTGTGCGCCTCACTCAGTGACACCTCCCAATTTACCGCCAAGTCACCTACAACGACCCGGATTCTGGCCTTCACAGGGGCCACTATGTCCGCTACATCCACACACCATTCATGGGCCACACACAGGTACACGCATCACTCAGGTGCTGCACTGAGGGAGCCACACACACATGGGAGGGAGACACACTCACCGCTGGTAGGGTGACCACATTTCCAAACTGCCCTTCAGGGACATCCCCCCCCCCCCCTTCTTGAGGGACCGGTTTCGTGGAACAAACTTTTGCCAATGACCGAGGGGGTGGAGGCGACTGGCGGATGGGTAGTGGTGTGCGAGGTGGAATGTAGTCTCTGGAGTTGACGGGGAATTTGGCAGCGGGTGATTTGTTGGGCGAATGGCTGGTGTTAGCACTTTAATCATCCTGACACCATGCTTGATATGGTGTCAGGATGATCAAATCACATTATTTCTGTTACTACATTGTAATATATAATGAAATAGTTCAACTCACCATAATGCAGAATCAGTAGGAACCCTGAGCTTGCCACTTGCCACCAGATGCAGAGTGTCCAATTTGTCCACTGCAACATCGCAGTCCCGCTATAAGTCGCTGTTTGCCACCATTACGAGTAGAAGAAAAATAAATAAAAATTCCATAAATGTTCCATGTAGCTGCTATTACCATATAGGTGCAAACCAATCAATATACGCTTATTGGGATTTCTTTTTACCAAAAATATGTAGCAGAACACTTATTGGCCTAAATTGATGAAGAAATTAGATTTTTTTCAATTTTTTTATTGGATGTTTTATAGCAGTACGTTTTTTTTTTTTTTTCAAATTTGTCGGTCACCGCAGAGATGATCAAATACCACCAAATGAAAACTCTATTTGTGGGTACAAAAGGACATCAATTTGATTTGGTTACAGTGTCACTTGACTGTGCAATTGTCAGTTAAAATAATGCAGTGACGTTTTGCAAAAAATGGCCTGGTCATTAAGGAGGGGTAATTCTTCCAGACAGCAAGTGGATAATAAGGACCGTTTCTTTAATGGACTGTTTATAACATGGACCTTCTCTATACAGTACATCAGGGACTGCTTACCAAACAGGGATTAGAACTATGATAGTTACACTTGGTAGAGGGACAGAAGACAATAAAAGGACAGAAGGGGCTGGTTTATAAAACAGGGACTGTCCCTATTAATCAGGGATAATGCCATACACAGGACTGGGTGAAGGAGAGGGACTGGTCTCCAGGTCAGGGACTGTCTCTCTGTGTACAGTGATATGCTGTGAGTGGTCGAGCAGTCTCTTTGCACACAGTCACTGTTGTCTCATGTCTCAGTGTAGCACACACAGGCAGTAGAGATGTACAAACACACAGGCAGTAGAGATGTACAAACACACAGGCAGTAGAGATGTACAAACACACAGGCAGTAGAGATGTACAAACACACAGGCAGTAGAGATGTACAAACACACAGGCAGTAGAGATGTACAAACACAGACAGTAGAGATGTACAAACACACAGGCAGTAGAGATGTACAAACACACAGGCAGTAGAGATGTACAAACACAGGCAGTAGAGATGTACAAACACACAGGCAGTAGAGATGTACAAACACAGGCAGTAGAGATGTACAAACACACAGGCAGTAGAGATGTACAAACACACAGGCAGTAGAGATGTACAAACACACAGGCTTTAGAGATGTACAAACACACAGGCAGTAGAGATGTACAAACACACAGGCAGTAGAGATGTACAAACACACAGGCAGTAGAGATGTACAAACACAGGCAGTAGAGATGTACAAACACACAGGCAGTAGAGATGTACAAACACACGCAGTAGAGATGTACAAACACACAGGCAGTAGAGATGTACAAACACACAGGCAGTAGAGATGTACAAACACACAGGCAGTAGAGATGTACAAACACACAGGCAGCTGTACATTCCCCCCTCCCTCCTGAGCACTCCTTCATGGTCTCCTCACAGTGATTTATGATTCTTCTAGCACGGCCACTGCGGAGCATTCCAAGCTGGCAGGTTAGGGAGGGGGGAGGGGAAGAAAGTGACGACAAGGAGGAACAGGCTCATCCATCTAACAAACAGCTCCTACAACTCCCTCTGACAATCCAGTGTGGCCCCGGAGGTTCTCCTTATGGTGTGGGCAGAGGCTGGCAGGTCCCCCCCTACTAGAATAATACTCACTGTGCAGTGTGATCGGGGAACATCGCTGGTGTCAGCTGCTCTGTGCTGTGAAGGGTCAGGTGCCCAGTAGAGATCCCCGTGGAGACTGGAAGTAGCAGAGACTCTTCTTTGGGATGCCGTGAGTGGGGCCCCCACTGACACCTAGCCCAGATGCAGTGTCACTTGCCAGAAGATAGAAGAGTTCATCCAGCATGGTGGAGAGCACTATGCACGGAGGAGGAGGAAGTTAACTCCTCCCGCCGGCACTCATGGCCCTGGTGCAGGCTCTGCTGAGGTTCAGAGTCCAGGGGGACAGAGGCAGAGCGGGGAGCCGCCCGCAGCATTAGCTGATACATTCTCCAGGAAGCCATCCTTGCATGTCCGAGCGCCTTCAGTAGGACCGCCCCCCCCCCACTACGTCACCGCAGGTCTCTCTCAGTCGGAGAGAGCAGCCTCTGGATACCAACAAGGAGGAGAAGGAGGGAGGGGAGCACTCTGGCGCTTGAGCGCCCCCACCTCTGTGGCGCCTGGGTGAACTGCACCCCTCGCACCTCGTCTAGAACCGGCCCTGCCTGCAATTCCTTTGACAATTCTTTTGCTTTCCCCTGCAAGGTTCTGTCAGGAGTCCAGAAACTCTTTGACCTTTTATACACACACACTAATTACAAGCAAACAGATCACAGGTGAGGATGGTTACCTTTTAATAGCCATTCAAACCCCTTTGTGTCAACTTGTGTACATGTTATCAGGCCAAAATCACAGGGTATGTAAACTTTTGATCAGGGTCATTTGGGTAGTTTCTGTTGTGATTATGATTTAAAAAGAATAAACACAGTTGATTGATAATAAATGGCTTCAGCCAAACACTAACCATGAGTAACAGAAATGCTTATGTGGTATCATTCATATTCTCTGAAAAATGGCCAAGAAATCATAAATTCTTCCAGGGTATGTAAACTTATGAGCACAACTATATATATATTATCCAGTATATAAAAATGTTTTGCAAAAAACCTTTAACACATGGCAGACATAAGAAACTTTTTATTATTAATCATGTTAATCTATATAGGTTAATAGATAAACTAAGTTGATCAGTGAGATAAATATGTGTTGTTAGACCATAGGCCAAATAAAAGAGCAGACTTAAAGGAGACAATCAGGCTGCAGAGTTACTGGGAACTTAAAAAAAGATGTAAACCCTAAGTGATTTATTTCCCTATACTATGAAAAATAGGAATGTCCAATAACTAACTAAAAATATTTTTTGTCATAGAAAGCTTCAGTTAAAATAGATGTAGTTTAACTGGACAACTAGATGATTATCAGTAAGCCTGTTCAAATTTTATTTCTGGTTTGGTCGCTGTAGTGCCTTTAGGATGACTTTACTACCTAGGATCCTGTACATGATGCAGGCACTCCCTATTCATCTCCCCCTTCTTTTTTCAAACGCATTGCCTCCCTGTTTCGAGAGTTTGTGTGGTTCCATTGGAAACCACGCATCCAGATCCAACTTCTTTATCTCTCTAAAAGGCGGGGAGGAGTGGGATTGTCTGATATTCTGGCCTATTATAGGGCGACTCATCTCACGAGACTGGTGGACTGGTATTGTCATGCTAAGGCTAAGCACTGGGTTGCCATGGAGCTGGAGGACTCCGGTGCTACAGGAAAAAGCCGGCCCTGGATTACCTTGCCACTGCCAAAGACTATCAGTGATCATCCCACTTTGGGAAGCACTCTACGGCCTCGTACACACGACCGAGTTTCTCGGCAAGAACCAGCAAGAAACTTGCTGGCAGAGATGTCTTGCTGAGAAACTCGTTCGTGTGTATGGTTTCTCGTCAAGAAAACCGACAAGTAATCTCGACGAGAAAATAGAGAACCTGCTCTCTATTTTCTCGTTGAGATTCTCGTCGGCATGTTTCTCGACGAGAAAAGTGAGTGTGTGTACACTTACCTGTCCTCCCGGAAGCCCGCGCATGTTCGAAATGAATTTGACGCATGCGCGGTAGCTTCCTAGGCATAGGTAGGGTATACCAAGATGGCGGCGACGGCATCGAATGTGACGAGCGCATGCTCGTCGTAGTCGATGACGTCACCGCGTACGCTCCATTCAAAGAACCGCGGGTTCTTTGAATCGAGCGTGTGTACACTCGGCCGGGGCAAGTTTCTTGTCCAAGAATCTCGTCGAAAAAAACGACATGTTTTTTTCGACGAGAATCTCGGCCGTGTGTACGAGGCTTACAAGTTTCCAGGGCTGCTTTTCGTGGCACTTTGATTCCTATCTTAGGCAACCCAGAATTTAAACCTGGTCTTCAAATCCCCCAGTTTCTTCAGGTGGTGTCTGGCAGGCGTACTCATCTCTGGGATTTCCTGGGGTCGAATGGTAAACTTTCCCCCTGCTGTACTTGACTCAGCTGCAGACCCTCCATTAGATTTCTGAAGCGGTTTCCAGCTCCAGCACTTTCTCTGCCAATGCGCTTGTATTCCTGGCATCTCTCGTCAGCTTACTGAGATGAAATTCATGTGCCATAAGAGGGAACCAGTCCGCCATAGCCTTTCCATCATTTACGCTGCCTTGACTCAACCGGCACCTGACTTTTCTCACACTTTTCTCTCGCGTTAGGAATCCGACTTTGCTATGCAGTTTACTGACTCACAAAAATAAAAAATTCCCCATTTTGCACAGAAATCCTCCATAGCCTAGAAATTTCAAGAAACTAGCTATAACATTCTGACAAGGTGGTATCGGATACCCACGATGTTACTCTGTATCTTCCAGACAGTGCCTGATACTTGCTGGCGATGCAATGCTGGGCCAGGTACCATGTTGCACATTTTTGGGGACTGCCTACAAATTAAAACATTTTAAGCAAGAGGTGGCAAGCACTATTAAGCATCTGACTAATTTTAATCTAGAGGACAATCCTGCGGCATGCTTGCTGCACCTAACTTGGCAAACCCATCAAAAAATACAAGGCCTCTCTTACCATTCAGCTTGTAAATGCAGCTAAGGCGTGCATTCCACTGTGCTGGAGGTCTATGCATCTGTCAACAAGGTCTCTTTGGTTCTCTAAAATCAATGAACTGAGGGACATGGAGGACCTTACTGACACTTTCCAAAACCGGGAGGAGTCCTTCCGTGATACATGGAGACCATGGCAAAACTTTGTTTTCACCGATGCTTACCACACAATAGATTTATTTTACAGTGCAGTGCAAACAAAGGTAAAAGGTACATGCACAATAAACGATTTCAGGTGTCCCCAGATATTCATCAGGTTCACAGGTTCAAAGTGCTTACCTACTGTAATGTACCTTTGCGCTGCAGCAGAAAATAAATCTATCATGACTCATCATTCATCATTAGATTTGTCATTGGGCTGTGCAGCATTCTTTTCTTTGATACTACATATAGATTTATCAGTCGATAGCAGAGATATTTTGCACTCTTATTAAGGCCCAAGGGCCACTTTACATTTTTTAAAGTTTATCATTGTTCATCATTGTTCATAGACAGTTGCCAATTTCTACAAAATAAGATAGGGTTGTGTCTTAAAACGCAAAAGTAGAGTGAAATCATATATAATATTCTTGAAATCCTGCAAAGTTGATTGTGAGACCCCATGGGACATCAGATCTGTAGGTGGGTACCTAGCATATACAGCATACCAATGATGTAGAAGATAACAGAACACCATTGTTCCAATAAATGTTGGAGATTTTCATGAAATAAACAACCACCATCTTGTCAGTTAATACCTCTAGTTTTGTGGTCAGACATGTTTTCGGGACCCAAGAAAGAAAGCAAATAACCTGAGCCACCAGTGACATCAGTCAGTTGTGTTGCAGGTGGCTGTATATAATTTTACTGCTCTGTGCTTTTTGGTTGTATTTTCAAGCCAGTTTAAAATATATATCATACTGTGCGGATAAAGAAAAGCTATTTCCTAGTGAAAACATTTTTATAGGACAGTCTGGCTTGAATCATTATTCCTTATGAGTTATGTGAGATTTAAAGCATTTTATAAGAGGCCTTTGAAAGCCAGCAGTAAATCTATTGGAGAAAATGGATATATATATCAATTCTGCGATGATTAGTTTTCATTGTACTGTATAGGAGAACAGAGGTGACCCCGATAGGTGGCTGTCACCTGTGCTAGCTGTGGAGCTGCCTGATTGATATTCACACTCCCTAAATTACAGGCTTCTTCCTTTTCAGAGGTCATACCTTCACTTTCCTATTTTATTTAACCATAAGGAACCGCTATGTGAAAAGAAGAGGATGAGGACTTTCCTCTCTGTCATTCAGGAAATGTAAATAATCCCCAAGGACATTATTTAGTGTGTGCTGAAAATGTTCCTAACCATCCCCCCTCAAAAAAATAATATTCTAATATTTGAATAATAAATCCAAACTTCTAATTTAGTGCAATAAAGAGCTGCTTAAACATTTTGTAGGTTGTTGCAGATTGGAGCATATCTGGATGTACGGTTTTTATATTTATGTATGTATGTAATAAACATTTTTGTACAATTTTAGGCCAATCAAAAACAGCAGTATGAGGAAAGGTTTGTTAGTTGAAATTAGTATGATATTAAAATAGCTTGAATTATTGTGTTTAATGAACTATTGTGTTTAAAGGTCAGAAGGTATAATGTTATACAATATCACACCACCTTGTGAGACCATGTAATGTAAAGTTCTGCTGTTATCTGCTATACTTCATTCAACACCCTGCCCCTTTATAGTTACTTACTGTATGCATGTATTTCATGGTGTTTAGAGATGTGAATTCTGATAAGCCAGGGGACAGTGAAGATATCACCATAGAAAGAAAGCACAAGAAAGAAACTAAAAGAGAGGACAGACTAAGGCCGACCAAGATTCCTACTGTGTGTGGGCAGGCTGAATGTACCAAGTTGATCAATCAATCAACTTGGGTACAACCAGCCTGCGAGATTCACTTGCTATAGCCGCTAGCAATATTCACTGTGTTCTCCAAGCGAGGGCAGCTTCCCCCTGCCTCCCCGACTGGAGGACACAATGGCTTGGCGGGAGGGATGACAGCCAACAGACTCAAAGACAGACAGTGGAGTAGGCGAGGGCCAGATAGGGACAGCCAAAGGGCCAGTTGTGGTCCTGGGGCCACAATTTGCCCAGGTCTATTTTAGAGGGACTCTCCTTTTTGCAACTTTTCACAACTATTATGAGAACTATTATGACATTTCCTGTTTCACGCATTTTTCTCTTTCATTAGTAAACCAAATAACGGCTTTACACTTCTTTGTAATATAAAATAAACAGTTTGGAAATTCAACACGAAGGACTGACACCTTCATTGTGGACTTTTGTAGATGAGATAGAGACACAAACTACAGACATGCTATGTTTTTAACAGACGTGACTCCCTAAAACATATCAGAACCCATACACATTAACACCCTTAGGCACAGTCTTAGTCTCTAAGACAGGGGTGCCCAACCAGTGGCCCGGGGGCCACATGTGGCCCGCGGAGCCCTCTGATGTGGCCCGCGACCTCCTGCTCTGGGATGGAATAGAATAGAATACTGTTATTTAGCCCAGGTTCACACTGGGCTGCGAGAGTGAAGCCGTGCGAGTTCAGCTGAACTCGCACGATTTCACTCTCGCTGGCAGTCCCGATTTCAGCCGCGATTACAAAGACATCTGACACAGATGTCAATGTAAATCGCAACCAAAATAGCAAAAAGTAGTACAGAAACTACTTTTTGAAATCGGTGCAGCGCCCCAGATGCGGCGTCGCACCGATTAGGACGGTGCCATTGCCCGCAATTTGCGGCAAATATCGCCGATTTGACATGTGATTTGACATGTCAAATCGCATCAGTGTGAACCAGGGCTAAAGGTCAGTTTATTACTAAAATCAGTGTATATATGGGCATATCTTTTCTGCAGTGGTTACTGGGCTGCTTTAAAACTGATCCGCAGGTGCAGATTAGATTACCTACGGGTTACCTGCACTGAGCCATAGACTTCTTTTATTACCTGTGTAGCACCCTGCTCCCAATGAGTGGGCGCTATGTGTTAAATTTATAGTTGTCTGAGCAATAGTTTGGCTCAGAAGGATTGTGTTACAAATTATTCTCTGTTTCAGTTTGGCTGATTGCATGATTTTCCTCCTGACAGTGGGTGTCGCTGTCACCACTGGTCAGGATTGGAAAGGCAACAGACTGAATGCATTGGGTATCTCTTTCTCAGAAGCGGCTCAGGGGCGTGTTCAACCCGCTGTGCATTCTGGGAGAGGGTACTTAAGAGACAGACACCATTTTGTGGGGTCGTCGCTCGTTGGTGGTGGGCACCACCCGCCCGATCCTGACCTGAGGGCCCTCATGGCCTCAGGGAAGTGCTGGCAGTTTCCGCCTCAGGGCCACGTTGGCCTGAGGCTCCATTACTGAGTTGAAGGGCCCAGGAGTTACTGGGGGCCTACTGATCCAGGGATGATCCTGTGTCGCCTGCGGGAAGGGACCAAGCAATTGGGGATTAATTTGGAGGATGCATCCGGATCACAATCTGCCTCACAGTGCTGCCGGAACGGCTGGAAGATCCTGGCACTGAAAGCTGTATTCTTTAATTCAGAAGGTAGCCCAGGGAAGGGTTACACCAAGTCTGTGGCAGAGACTGTTTTATTTACACCAAGTCTGTGGCAGAGACTGTTCTATTTACACCAAGTCTGTGGCAGAGACTAAATGTGTCGAGCTACGCACCGGTTGCTAGGTCCGAGAGAGTGGGCCTATCCGGAGGTCGCTGAGTCCAGCGTGTAGACAGTTGTTCCTCTGGACCTAGGAAGATTCCTGTGATCCGCAATTAAGGTACCTGAGTCCTCCCCATCCCTTCAACCCCTCTGTTGGAAGCTTTATTCAATAAAACCCTTGAAAGAGATTTTGTGTTGGTGCAAACTTCTTCTGGACAACTCTTCAAGGAGAACCCCTGAGACGAGCATACGGAACAGTAAGGTAACGGCAGCCCCAAATTTACACCAGCAGCTCCTGCCGGGGTAGTGCTACACCTGCGAGTTTGGTGATCTTTCTGAAAGTGCACCAAACCTGCAGAATATAATAGAAGTCTATTGCAAAGTGCAGGAAAGCCAAAAGGTGCACTGCGTTGCACCCGTGGTGTGGGTAAACCACAGCACATCAGTGTGAAAGCAGCCTGGGGCCCCTTTCACACGGTCAGTCCGACAGTCCGACCAATTGGACCCTCCATTCACCTCTAAGTAGTGAAAGACATAAACAAACTTGTGTCCTACCTCCAATATGATCTGCTAAAAAGTATAGTGGGCTGTGTCAGTGTCCGGTCTGCATATGCAGAGCAGACACGAACATGCTATCCACCTGCTCCGCTCATTGTGGCCCAAGACCGGTTACCAAGTCGCTTAAGTGGCCCTCGCTCTTCAAAAGGTTGGGCACCCCTACTCTAAGAGGTTTGATCCAATTTAATATATGACATGTTATTAACAAGAACAGGTGTTATTTTCCCACAGCTACCAAACAGATATGAACTTTCACAACTTGGCTCTTGCCCTGATTTGTGGCTGAGGGGAAGAAACTCCATTGTTTAACCTCCCTGGCGGTATTCCCGAGTCAGGCTCGGGGTGAGATTTCAGTACCATTAGCGGTAACCCCGAGCCAGACTCGGGGCTGCATCGCAGGATACAGGGAAAGTTACTTACCTTGTTCCATGGATCCTGCAATATCTCCCCGCTGTGTGTGCGAGCTGTCTCCTCGCTCGATTCACACAGTGCCCGAGTGCCGCGGAGCTCCATTCCCTGCGACGTTGCGGCGCACAGGGGCGGAAATTGGCGCCAAATTCAAAAAAGTAAAAACACAATACACGTACAGTACACTGTAATCTTACAGATTACAGTACAGTATAAAAAAATTACACATCCCCTTTGTCCCTAGTGGTCTGCCCAGTGCCGATGTCAACGAACAGATGTCTGTTGACATCATAAAGAGCAATGGATGGTCTGATCAGGTCTGCCTGAAAAACTGACAGGTGGACCTGAACGGTCTGCTCATGTAAAAGGGGCTTAAGGATCCATGCACACAGGGCTTAAAAAAGTTGTTTTTTTTGTAGAAAAAAATGCTCACATAGAGCGTATTTGTACACGCACTTAGGCGCGTTGAGAAGTTTTTTCTGCCTGAAAACTCCTTTCAAAAATGCAATCCACAAGGGTTTTTTTTTTAACCTCTTATGCCGCGTACACACGATCGGAATTTCCGTCAACAAAACCGTGGTTTTTTTTCGTCGGATGTTGGCTCAAACTTGTCGCACAAATGTTGCTCGGAAATTCCGATGGACAAGAACGCGGAGACGTTCAACACCACGATGAGCTGAGAAAAATTAAGTACAATGATTCCGAGCATGCTTCTAAATAATTCCGAGCATGCGCAGCACTTTTGTGCGTCGAAAATGGCTACACACGGTCGGAATTTCCGACAAGAACTTTTGCCGTCGGAAAAATAGATAACCTGCAATCAATCATTTGTTGTCGGAAATTCCGAAAGCAAATGTCCGATGGAGCCTACACACGGTGAGAATTTTAAACGAAAAGCTCACATTGAACCTTTGTTGTCGGAAATTCCGACCGTGTCTGTGCGGCATAAACGCTGAGTTTCAAATGTGCCTCTAAATGTCCTTATGTGCATGGACACATAAAATAACATTGAGCTGCTTCTACAGGCAGAAAAAAAACCCAGCAAAACTCTTGTAGAAGCAGCATTTTTTAATCCCAGTGTGCATGGACCCTAAATGACCTGGTGCGTATTTTGGAGTTATTGGCAGCATCCCTTCCTTTCTCATTTACATAAAATATAACATCTGCCCTAAACACCTTTGTTGCTAAATACATTTACAGGGTTAATACAACAACCAGTGTGGAATTATTTTCTCCTTGGAAGACCACGGCATTGCCAGGCTTGTATACATGACGTATTCCCTGATGCATCTGTTATCTGACTGAGCCATTCCCCTCTAAATATGGAGTCACAGCTGTGTGCTTCAGTGAGCCCCGAATAATCCGCCGCAGAGCTGATAGGGAGCAATGACTAGCAGCTAAGAGACCAGGAGAACCTAATTGAAACCAAATTGAATACTCTGCTGCAAAAACAAGTGCAATGGGTGTACAATATTGGTTGCCTTGTCTCAGGCTGATTATATTAACACTGCGTTTTGTGATTATAATGTTTGTGAGTTAGAGGTGGTTTCTTGAAGATGTGTCTTGCAGTTTTTTGATAGCTGTTAATGCCTATGGCCTGTCCATACTGTATATATTTATCCATCCACCATATAGTCCCTGGAGCATTTTTGCAAAGCAGCAAGATCAATAACTAGTCAAGGGCCTTAGCATCCCTGAGTTCAGCTGCCGTTTCCAGCAGCAAAAAGGTTAACTGGTTTTGTGCATAATAGAACAACTGCCTACATAGCTGTCAACTCAGATGCTTTCATGTGTGTTCAGATTCTCCAGCAAGGCATTGAAACTCACATTTAAAAGCCCTTTTTTTCATGCCTTCTCACATCAAACGCTGGGCTGAAAACCGTGCATCGTGCCGTTAAGATGCTGTTCTGGAGACAGGGCCAGCTTGATCAGCAAATCTCTTGAGGAAAATAAAGTCAGAGACTACAACAGGGTTTTCAAACAACAGAAAGCATCAAAAAGGGAGCCTTGTGGAAAAAAAAAAGAGAAACGTTGCTTTTGCTTTCCCTCCCGTCTGATCTCCCCCTTGCCTGCAGTGCTAATCAGTCTGTGAGTCCCTAATTAGAACACAGCTCTGCCACTCACTAAATCAGGAATTACTGCACCCACTCCACAAGTAAATAACTCCCTTTCATACAATGTGCCTGAACAGTGTTATTAGCAATCAAAATCTTCTAATGGTTTAGTTCTTTGTATTTACCAAGCTGTTACTTGCAGGGCGTTAATGCAACCACCTCTTGGGTGGTACTCAAGCAAGTGTAGATGAACAGTGACAGTCCAAATTCCAACATACTCCCTTTGCACCATTTTCTACAGCCATGCGGATCCTGAATACCTACTAACATTAAGGGTTGTTTGTTGGTTACACTACTCTGATGTGAAAACATTTACTACAAGCTGAGAAAATGGCTTTACAGGGTCTGAAGCATGGTTCCTTTTTTATGCATTTTTTAATTATTGGAATTTAGGTAAATTATCAATGAGTCATGGAGGTTGCCTCTATCATATACATAGGATAGGGGGGGTGCCATCATCCCAAAATTGGACTATAGAAGGAGGGGTGGGGATATATAGAGGGACTACTCCTAAGACCCTAATCACCCGAGATAATATGACTATTACGGCACCCAGACAAAGCAGTTATAAAAATTAAAGCATTTTATTACAACATATATAGTACAAAATTAGAAAAATAATCACAATAGTGACAATACATAATATAATTAACAAAAAATAGGGGGGGTCACAAACTCCACAGATGGGCAGAGATGTAGTATTGATGTAAGCGACGTATCCCTGACATTTTTCGCGGTAGAAACCGCTTCCTCAAGAGGCGTCTTTATCAATACAATCTAAAAAGACACATACTAATATAAGTACGTTATCAAATTGTTTTATATTTGTGTATAGCAATAACAGCCATAGACAAATGAATAACAAAGTATAAAAGGAGTAAGTTACAAAAGCAGACACAAACCTGGCTCACCAAAACTAGTCCAAGAGAACCAAGAATGCAGTGCACTGAGGCACCCGAAAGGGCGCTCCCCCTGGGGCGGACACAGGAAGATAGGAACAACACTAGAAAGTTAATGACATAGCATAAGAGGGGTGTGGAGGTGAATATGAACATAAAACTTGTAAAAAACAAAAAAACATTGTCCATGGGTATGTGTGGGTGCATGCACTACAGTCCTAATACGGAGGAGAAAAAGAGCAGAAAAAAAGAAAAGAATGAAAAGGAGTGAGTGAAGAGAGGGATGAAAAACAGTGAGTGACAGGAGAAAGAAATAAGTTGGGGGAGGGGGGGGGAATGAGGTGGGGGGGGGTGGAAACAAAACAGAGGGAAACACATAGGGAAAACAACGTGAAAATACTGGGAAAGGAAGTGAAATGGAGGGGTAGAGATGTAGGGAGGGGGGGGGGCTGGAAGGAAAAAGGAAGAGGAGGGGGAAAAAAAAGGGGGGGGAATGAAAGAAGGGGCGGGGGTTAGAAGGGGGGTGGGGAAAATAGAAAGAAGGAGGGGGGAGGGGTAGAGGGGAAAGGAAGGGGGACGGGGAAAGGGAAGGATAGATGGGTTGGGACTGGAAAGGAAAGGACATAGGTAGGAGAGGAAAACGAGGAAGGAAAAAGGGGGGAAGGGGTGGGGGAAAAAGGAAAGAAGGGAAGACAGTTAGAGACAAGGAAAGGGAAAGGGAAGTGAGGAATAAAGATGTGAAAAGAACCTAAAAGGATAAGTGTAAATTATCAATGAATATTACAACATTCAGTGAGCTTATAAACGTATGAGTAAGTTGTTTTACTTACAGTAAAGCATTAACCAACCTCCATATCATACATATCTGTTGGTAGAAAGCAAACCAATGCAGATAAAATGTAAAAGAAAGTGGAAGGGGGTATTAGTGAGCTAACTCAATTTATTTCATAGGTTCTAATGTGATAATTCATTTAGTTGTGGCTGGGGGATATCTTCATCTCCAACATCTTGGGATTATGCTTTTAGCTGTGTTAAAGGCATGGGACACAATGAAGCACTTATAGACCTATAGATTGTTTTTAGCAATGGAACGATATACAAAAAGAGTAATTCAAAAATCCGGTCTGTAGCAAGAATAAATCTTTTCTCAAGCATATTGTAGTCCACCTAGGTGTATCAGTCGATTTGACCACAGACTGTCCAGCACAAATCAGGTAGTTCTGACCATTAAATTGTAATCATTCTTCAAGCTGACTCCGCTAGGTGTTTGTAACTTATTTCTTCCACCCCAAAATTGATAGAAGAATAAGATGTTAACTAAACATCTTGGACTGTCAATACAAAGGGCTGGTGAAAACAGAGAGTTGTGATTGAGTTGTCTTATGGCACCACTGTACACTACCACTAGGGAAGCCATGGACAAATTAAATATTGTCCGACATTTTATAAAAGTGCTAGAATACTGTTTCTGTAAAGCCCTACTCTTTGCTGCAGTTTTGTCATGGCTGGTACACAAAATAATAAGCATATAAAATGGATAAGCTGAAATTCTGGATATCTGGTTACCAGATTCCTTACCCTCCTTTGACACATAATGGGGAAAAGAGAAGACACCTAGCTTAGACTAACAATGTTTGCTGTGAAACAGATATGCAGTGTTGAGGAATCCCTACATAGTTAACTAGCTGTTCTAGTTCTACTGTCCGGTGATCTTAAATGTGATCTCCAGTCAAATAGCTAAACAGAGACATATGAACTGTTTTACATGCCAAATAACTGTAAACACTATGGGGTTGATTTACTAAGGGCAAATACACTGTTCAAGAGCAGTTGCTCCAGAACTTAGTAAATGAGCAGAAGCTCTGCTGACTTCCATCATCCAATCATGTGCATGTGATTGGGTGTTCTTTGTAAAGTGAAGCTTTACCTCATTCACTAAGCTCAAGACCAATTCCACTTGCAGATTGCAACTATCTATTGGTCTTTAGTAAATCAACCCCCATGCATTACATCCCAAAAACATTAAAGGAAATCAGGGCAAAACATAAAATGTATAAATCTATATACAGTATGCAGATTGTTTTACATGCCAGCAGAATTCTTTTCATAAAGGTGTGTGATTCAGTCAACTCTGCCATCCGGCACACTCAGCATGTTGTTGTAATTTTTCAGCCCTGTCACATTCATAAATCATTGTCCAGATAGCAGGCAACTGTCACAGAGAGTCACAGCTATACACGTGGCAGAGGTGTGTGAATCACAACACTGGCTGAACCGAACTAAAAAACGTTTTGCGCATATTTCAAACTACGTGCTGTATATGCAGTTCAACAGTATTTGGCAGGTTGCATTGGGCTTTTTGCCTTTAGGATGTCCTTTATAACAATAGTTATTGTTGGTTGGATATATGCTTTTGTGTGCCCAGGAATCCTGAACAAAGAGTCATACAGTCTAATAAACTGTGGCATCCCCATGCAGTAAACAATACAATGTCTGTAGGTCAATACAGGGACTTTGCATTGTGGTAACTGTAAGTTGCACCACTGCTCTCAATTGGTCTGTGCGTTGAGATCCTAATATAAGGTGTAACTAAGTTGATGATCCCTGAGGTGCACATGTGTTCTTATATCAAGGTGCATGCAGGTACCATAAAGTAGTTGTTTACCAAATTAGTAACAAAAGACACATAGCTTTATAGTAGCCAAAAAGAAAGAGAAAATTATAGGGAAGAAAAGAAAAGGCAGCAGAACCAAGTGAAGAAAAAGAAATCTGTGCTTGGAAAGAAACTTGCTATCAAACAAACATCAATAATTGTGTGGCCTTTGTGTTGTTGAATAATCATTGCAGAGTAAATGTAGGCACACAATTATTTGTCAGATATAATACTTTGGGTGGTTTCCATCTCCTTTTTTTTAAATTATGAAAAATTCAATAAGAGGACAATGGAGGTGTAAAGAACTGTCACTACCAGAGTCCCCTCAAGATACAAAAATACCAGCAAATACCATTCAGCCATATTTAAAAAATCTGTTTCGGGTGGACTTTCCCTTTAATAGTATTAAAATATGGACAATGTGAATTGGGCTGCAATGTGGATTGATTTACTGTCAGGTAACCTGTATCTGCATTTTACAGGGAGATGATATCCTGGACAGAAGTTCCGAACTTATCTACACTGGAGAGATGCAGTGGGTCTACCAGCCGTATGGACGCCAGCAACAGAGAGTATTCTTCCTATTTGATCACCAGTTGGTTCTCTGTAAAAAGGTGAAAGTTTCTACATATGTGTCTGTAAATCATGTGACCGATGGAAGCTATGCAAGTTTATGTAGTTTTCTATATTATTTTGAGACCATCGCATGTGGCACTAAAAATAATAGTTAAACAAAAATAGGATAATGCACATCTAATCACAATATCAATACATAAAGGGGTTGCATAAATGCAGGTGCTAGAACTACCAATTGGGTGTCCCCAAGAAAAAAAAACAAATATATTTTACATTAGTAATCCAAATAACTGAAAAAGAAGCATCATATGAAGACATACCAATATGTTATAATACATGCACAAGATCCCACCCCACAGTTCATATAGCAAGACTAAAGCAGATTCTAAACCACGGACACTATGTACACTTTTTGCAGAAATTACAGCAAATGGCGAACATCAATGCACATAGATCTATACCAGAAAAAGTCTGCACACTTATTGGTTGATTTACTAAAGGCAAATAGACTGTGCACTTCGCAAATTGCAGTTGCACTCTGCAAGTGCAGTTGCTCCAGAGCTTAGTAAATGAGCAGAAACTATGTTGACTTCCATCATCCATCTGATGCTGCATCTGTCCCCTGCTGCCTCTGCACCAAGAACTGAGCAGAAGTGAATTTTTTCCCCTGCTGTAGCAAATTGGATCATGCTTTGCTGGGGTTTTTCGCCTTCCACTGGATCAACTGTGGGTATAGGATTGGGTATATGGGATTGTTTGATATTATTTTTTATTTATTTATTTTTATGGTTGAACTAGACGGACTTGTGTCTTTTTCCAACCTAACTAACTATGTAACTATGATGTCATAAGCCTAGGCTAATTGCCAGACAAGAAACAGGAAGTGGGCTGTATAAGGTATTTACTGGCATTTAATAGAAGGAAAGTTGAAAAAATGACTGAAGGTCCGCTTTAAAGTCAGGATCTCTTCAGAGTATGGAATGGGTAAGTGACGTAGACTGAATACGCAAACACACCAAACACATACAAGTGCAGAACAAAGTGCACTCTTGTGATCCCCAGGAAAAGGACCAAAAGAGCATTGGCTTTTCGAATTGCTAGTGAGGTCAAATTGACATTTGTTTTCAACTGCAGTCATTCGAAAATTTGAGGAAGAAGGATGGAAAATGTTTTTCAAACAAACAAATTTCTTATAGTGAATGTAGTTTTTGTTTGGGAAAGTGCTTTTACTCAAAAACTGAATGATAAGAACAAGAGTTTCTTGTACGTAATGTAAGGAAGTACTTTTGAATGACATTCGACAAGTCATTAAATCTACTAATAGGAATTATCATATGAATGTTCATTCAAGATTTTACAAGTCATGGGCATCTTCAGAATCTGCTAGCTAGATGAATATGAACTGCAGGCTGAGATCCTGTGCATGCACTATAATGCATTGTTATGTCTTTCTATGATGCTTCCTTTTATATACAGTATCTCACAAAAATGAATACACCCCTCACATTTTTGAAAATATTTTATTGTATCTTTCGTATGTGACAGCACTGAAGAAATTACACTTTGCTGCAATGTAAAGTAGTGAGTGTACAGCTTGTATAACAGTGTAAATTTGCTGTCCCCTCAAAATAACTCAACACACAGCCATTAATGTCTAAACCGCTGGCAACAAAAGTGAGTACAACCCTGACTGAAAATGTCCAAATTGGGCCCAATTAGTCATTTTCCCTCCCCGGTGTCATGTGACTCGTTAGTGTTACAATGTCTCAGGTTGAATGGGGAGCAGGTGTGTTAAATTTGGTGTTATCGCTCTCACTCTCTCATACTGGTCACTGGAAGTTCAACATGGCACCTCATGGCAAAGAACTCTCTGAGGATCTGAAAAAAGGAATTGTTGCTTTAAATAAAGATGGCCTAGGTTATAAGAACATTGGCAAGACCCTGAAACTGAGCTGCAGCATGGTGGCCAAGACCATACAGCGGTTTAACAGGACAGATTGCACTATATTTGCTACAATATTTACAAAAATTTGAGGGGTGTACTCACTTTTGTGAGATACTGTATACATGAAATCTGAAAAGCTAGTTGTTTTAAAGTTTTGGCACAATTTTTTTTAAAGTTTTTGTGTACTGACCAAAATAGTTTAAAATGTGACATAATATTCCCTTTTAACATATGTAAACATCCCTGATACACCCGTGACGGTATTTTGCCGAATACATTTTGTTGTAAGTTTAGTTCAATCTCAATTTAGTGTATCAAAAATAAGAGAACAAACTGTAGACAATTAAAAATATGCTAATGACATATGATAGGTTTAATCGCAAAGAATATTAAGCGTCTAAAGAAAAAATTACAAAAATATAGAACTAAGAACACAAAGTATAATCAAGGATCTAGAGAGAGAAGTTTTGCATACTCCGTCAAGATCCAGAGAAGTTATGTATGGGCTCACCCGAGGACCAAGGGAGAAACTCTGATGAATATCGTAACGTAGACCACAAGGTCCAGGTTAGCGAAAACTGCTCTACTCTATTAGCTTTCTGCGCCAACAGCTGTTCAAGGTCTCTGATTGAATCAACTTCCATGGACCACTCCCCAAGAGAAGGTATGTGGGTCGTCTTCCAATAGCTAGGTATGACCATTCTAGCTGGGTTAAGGGGAAACATTTCAGCCAATCAGTAGGGGAGATAGAATGATAGAGCTCAAGTTCCCAGGCCTGGGTGTAGGAGGATAGATCTGGAGAGGACGCCGACAGGAGTAATGAGTATAGTTGGGAGACCACATGTAACGGGGGGTCATCTTGTAGAAGCAGAGATTCAAATTCTGTTGGGTTACCTTGCAGCCCTGAAAGGGAGGGAAAGGAACATATATACGATAGGGCCTGTTGACGCTGTAGCCATTGAAGTAAACTATTTACTTGTAGCACAGAGGTGCTTGTCGTCATTAAAGAAGGGCCTGCCCAAAGAATTTGAGCTAGTCTTCTGTGGTCTTGGAACTTCCAGTTCCCAAACCTCAGTGTGTGAAGAGCTGGTGGGAAAGCCGGGGTCCCAAAAAAGGGAACTAATGGGGCCTGTAGAGGGTGATAGATGAAGAGCAGAATTTGTACGATCCCATAAGTGAATTGTTTGTCGACTGAGATCGGAAAGGGTTGACAGCCCGAGCCGGTTGATTGCTAAGGTCCAAGGAAGAACTTGGATATCAATTGGGTTCAAGTGGCCCTCCAACTGGACCCATAACTTAGAGCAGTGTTTCTCAACTCCAGTCCTCAAGGCGCCCCAACAGGTCATGTTTTCAGGATTTCCATTATTTTGCACAGGTGATTTGATCAGTTTCACTGCCTTAGTAATTACCACAGCCGTTTCATCTGAGGGAAATCCTAAAAACATGACCTGTTGGGGCGCCTTGAGGACCGGAGTTGAGAAACACTGACTTAGAGGACTGGTGGTAGAACCAATCCAGGATTTGTGTGAAGCCTGCAGCGTTGGATGTAGGGTTATATCAGGGACTCCTGCTCCGCCCCAATGTTTTGGGAGAGATAGAGTTGCAAATCTAATTCTAGGATGCAACCTTTGCCAAATGAATTTGGAGAACAACTGATGCAAAGACCGGAGGTATGAGGTAGGAAGAAGGATAGGAACAGTTTGGAAAAGGTACAGAAAACAAGAGAGGACGTCCATTTTCAGTGCATTGATTCTACCGAGCCACAAAAGTCTCTTGGTAGTATATACCGATAGGTCCGCTTTAGTTTTATAAAGGAGTGGGAGAAAATTTTAGGATAAAAGTTGGGATGCCTCCGGCGGTATCTGTATCCCCAAGCCTATCTGTTGTAAGGATAAACAAAGGAACTGCCAACGAAAATGATCAAATGTTTTTCCTGGGTCGACCGTGAGAAGACACAGGGGGATATTGTGAGTGCAAGCGGAATCCGTCAGCAGGATGGTTTTCAGAGTGTTGTCCCTGGCCTCTCGGCCTCTCACGAAACCGGCCTGATCTAGTAGGATGAAGCGGGGCAGTAGTAACTGTAGTCTATTGGCAAGTACCTTGGCGAAGATCTTCAAGTCAACGCCAATCAGAGATATTGGCCTATAGCTTGCACAATTAGAGGGGTCCTTACTCAGTTTGGGAATGAGAGATATATGTGCCTTGACTGTTTGTGTACAGAACCTGCAACCCTCTGTCAGAGAGTTGAATACTTTTGTCAAGAAAGGAGTTAAAAGGGAGACAAAGTGTTTTAAAGAATTTAGGCGTAAAACCGTCAGGGCCTGAGCTGTCCCCAGTAGGAGTGCTTGCAATAGCCTTGGCCACTTCATCCTCAGAGATGGGATCCTCTCAATCGTATCAGCATCTAAAGTAGGAAGATCAGTTTCATCAATATAAGACATAATTTCCTTTTCCAACGCAAGTTTAGCTTGTGTTTCGGATGGAAGTGGAATATCATAGAGGGACTGGTAAAAATCCCTGAATGCCAAGGATATCTACTAGAAGCTTTGTAACGCAGAGGCAATAGAAACTGATCGCTTCTTTTTCATGCGTGTGCCTATCTGGATGAAGGCACCTTGCAAGATGACTTTCAACGCTTCCCATTGAATGGGGAGCGAGGTAGAATCCATAGCGTGATCTGAGAGGAAGTTGGATATGGTCTCTGAAATACAGGTGACACATTCAGGGTTTTGCATAAGTGTGTTCTTCAGTTGCCACGTCCACCCCTTCAAGGAAGAAGGGACCGAAAGTGTCCCTGCAAGCGGTAGTGCCCCTTACACTTTGGGAATGGCAGGAAGAAAGGTACCATAGCAGTAGCACTTAGGGTATTGACAGAGACAGTAGCATGGGTCAGCCAGGGTCAATACCATTTTTTTTTTTAATTATCAAGACAGTGACTACTCTAAGCCAATAAGATATAATTGTCAGCTGGCTCTTTCATCTTCCCATTCACAAAAGGGAGATCAAGGTTTTGAATGACAGGATGAGATAATATTGCTTTGCATTTGCACTTCTTATTATAGCTGTACTTCAAAAAATGCTGCAGCTTCCTCTCACACTCAACCAAAATGTGGGCTTTTGCATAGCACATGTAAACTTCCAGGCTAGCTCTTACTGACTGCTTGCTGTTCTGTGTCTATGTCCTCAGAAACCTTCTGACCTAGCTCTTGCTGTATGGTTGCTTTTATCTGACAATCTTTCAGTCATTGGCCCTGCCTTGTAGTTTCCCTTTTCTATTTCTATGGCATAATATTGTTTTAGTTTCTGTCATAGTTTCTATTTGGGTCCTACAATCCCTGGTTTTGTCTGGCATCCTTTGTGACTCTTACTTGGATTATATTTATTCTCTCACCTAGCACTCCACTGTCTTTTCTGTTTTGTGCATCAGGGTCACTGCTTGTCTCCTGCTTTACTACCAATCTGTATTCCCATACTGTCTGTATGGCACACCTATTGTTTTCTTGCCCTGCAGTAAAACTGCTGAATTCTTAGTCTGCTCTTCCTTGGTACTTAAAATTCTATGTGGTAAGACCTGTGGGCAATGTAGAGTACATTCATGTTTTTTCTGAAAGAGTTGCCAAGACTGTATATACGTCTCTCTGACACGTGCCTATATGCCAGCTTTGGCATCCCATACTTTTGTTTCTGTAGTTGTATGTTTGTCTAGTTTCAGCTTGATACTCAGGTTCTGGCCTTGGTCTTGGCTGTCTATGTTCTCTATCTCCTAAACTTTCCTTGACTACTTCTTTGACAATGTTGTATTAATCCAGTTATTAGTTATTCTGTCCATAAAAGTGGCCAGAGCAAAAATAAAATACTTTAATTGGTTATGTAACAATAACAGACAAGCAGTTTTATTCATCACCCCTTTGAGAATACATTTACATTTCCACTAATGAGTGCAAAGGGTAGAGTAATAAAAAAATAAAATTTTCCTTTAAAATACTTTTGAAAACCTAGTATTAGTATAGATTAGATATTTGTGGTATTGGATTAGGACCCAGAATCACAAAGATTTACTCCTCACTACAAATCAATCACAAATTGGTCAGAATGATGTTAACAATTTCCATAATAAACAAATCGTTTTAAGTCAGTTGGGTCCACTCCAACATGTATAGATTTTTAACTGAATGCAACGTATATGTGATTAAAACCACCTCAGTCAAATTTCTAGGTATGTAATTTATACATTATATTTATAGTATGTGAGACCAGATAAAGGATTCTGCCATGCTGTATTAAAGGAAACCTACGCCTGTAACTTTAAAATAAACAATCATTCTACCATTCCTTCTGGAATTATTAAATTTCTGGCTATCATGTGGATGATTTGGCTTTGGTACTTCATAATCACTAACCTTGCAAGGATAGATATAAGGAAATCTGACTTTTTTCCTCATTTTCTTCATGCTTTCTCTGGGTCAGTCAATCTCAGAAGGACTGAAGACAAATACAGCCAGTCAATGGCATTTTTAGGAGGAGGCCACAAATGGAAGCTCCTATATTTTTATTGTGACAGTTATATTTAAGTATTTATAAAATGGGCAAACAACAAACAGTTTAAATTTATTGTTTTCAATAATTTCGGGCATATCTGATCAGACATAACATAATGACCACCCGCCATAACCTGTCAAGGTATGGACTCCACTAGACCTCTAAAGGTATGATGTGGTATCTGCCATCAAGCCGCGAGTAGCAGATCCTTTAAGTCCTTAAGTTGGGAGGTAGGGCCTCCATGGAAAACACTCTTCCAGCACATTCCACAGATGCTCGATTGAACTGAGATCTGGAGAATTTGGACAACACCTCAGACGACTCGTGTTCCTCAAATCATTCTTTAATTCATCAGACCAGGCTATCTTCTTCCATCTGACAACGTTGACTTTAGATGGTGAACAGTGCAGGTTGCGAATATATTTTATGCTCTGTTGTAATTTTCTATTCATTTTTCTATATTTAATAAATTCTCATTTTTTGATATTTGATTTTTATTTATTTAGACACTATATCTCTGTGGCTCTAAATGTGGCATCTTTATCTGTGCCAGTCTTGGTATAGAGTTGTGTTTTTCCTATATGCTTCTAGCCATTTGAGCTACACCTTTAATTGGGGTGAGTAGATGAGTGTCTGATGTTGACACTGTATTATTTGTTGGGTTGGTTTCCAAGTCTCTTTTTTATTTTTGATATCTTCTTCCATTGCTCCATGGTACAGTTCTGATGCTCCAGTGCCTATTATAGGTACTTTTGGCTTTGTCAGTATAGGCACCCTGATCGGTCTGCAATTGCACAGCCCCATACGTAACAAACTGCGATGCACTGTTTGTTCTAACACCTTTATATTAGAACCAGCATTACCTTTTTTAGCAATTTGAGCTACAGTAGCCCTTCTATGGGATAGGACTATAAGGGCCAGCCTTCACTCTCCACGTGCATCAATGAGCCTGGACCCCTTCACTGGTTCACTGGTTTCCTTTTTTTTTAGCTCCTGACCACTGCAGACCACACAAAAGCTGCAGTTTTGGAGATGCTCAGACCCAGTCGTCTAGCCATTACAACATGGCCCTTGTCAAAGTCACTCAAATCCTTAGGCTTGGCCATTTTTTCAAAACATAAACTTCATGGATAGCATGTTTTCTTGCAGCCTACTATATCCCACCCACTTTCAGGTGCCATTGTAGCAATAACCCATGTGATTCATTAACCTGTCAGTGGTCATAATGTTATGGCTGATCAGTGTATGTGATAAAATGATATGGTTGTGTGAAAGCCATCAAGATGTTTGGTGTGAACATTTAATGCCAATATTTCAGAGTTTTGTGTATGCTGCAACTTTATAATCATTTAATCCTTTCCAGTGGAAAATAAGTAGGTGCAAGAAGGTCCTGCATGTCCCCAGTATATCTTCCCCTCCATCAAGCCCATCAGTAAACATCACTGTCAAGTCTCCTGAGACTAGCAGTCATGAAAAGCAGGAGTGGGTTTGATATGCCTCAGATGATTATACACTGCAGCTATTCAATGATGAAACTACAAAAAGAAAAGTAACTACGGTAGGTATTGTTACATATCAGCAAGTGAAAATATATTTCTCTTGAGAAATTCAAGACAAAGGGTATACTTTTCAGGGAACTTCTTAGTCACAGTTCACCTTTCTAGATCTTCGCTACAAGATAGTACAGCTACAGTGCATCCGGAACGTATTTACAGTGTTTCACTTTTTCCACAGTTATGTTACAGCCTTATTCCAAAATGGATTCAATTCATTATTTTCCTCAAAATTCTACAAACAATACCCCATAATAACAATGTGAAAGAAGTTTGAAATCTTTGACAATATATTTAAAAAACAAATGAAAAAACAAATGAAAAAATTACAAGTACATAGTGCTCACCGCTTTTGTCATGACACTCAAAATTTAGCTCAGGTGCATCCTATTTCCACTGATCATTCTTGAGATGTTTCTACAACTTGATTGGAGTCTGCCTGTGGTAAATTCAATTGATTGGACATGATTTAGAAAGGTACACACCTGTCTACATAAGGTCCTACAGTTAACAGTGCATGTCAGAGCTCAAACCAAGTCATGAAGTCAAAGGAATTGTCTGTAGACCTCTGAGACAGGATTGTATCGAGGCACAGATCTGGGGAAGGGTACACAAAAAAATTATGCCTCGTTGAAGGTCCCAAAGCTCAGTGGCCTCCATCATCCGTAAATGAAAGAAGTTTGGAACCACCAGGACTCTTCCTAGAGCCGGCTGCCCAGCCAAACTGAGCGATTGGGGGAGAAGGGCTTTAGTCAGGGAGGTGACCAAGAACCCCATGGTCACTTTGACAGAGCTCCAGCGTTTCTCTGTGGAGAGAGGAGAACCTTCCAGAAGAACAACCATCTCAGCAGCACTCTACCAATCAGGCCTGTATGGTAAAGTGGCCAGACAGAAGGCACTCCTCAGTAAAAGGCACATGACAGCCCACCTGGAGTTTGCCAAAAGGCAACTGAAGGAGACTCAGACCATGAGAAACAAAATTCTCTGGTCTAATGAAACAAGATTGAACTCGTCATGTCTGGAGGAAACTAGGCATTGCTCATGACCTGGCCAATACCATCCCTACAGTGAAGCATGGTGGTGGCAGCATCATGCTGTGGGAATGTTTTTCAGCGGCAGGAACTAGGAGACTAGTCAGGATCGAGGGAAAGAGGAATGCAGCAATGTACAGAGACATCCTTGATGAAAACCTGCTCCAGAGCCTCTGGACCTCAGACTGGGGCGAAGGTTCATCTTCCAACAGGACAACGACCCTAAGCACACAGCCAAGTTAAAAAAGGAGTGGCTACTGGACAACTCTGTGAATTTCCTTGAGTGGCCCAGCCAGAGCCCAGACTTAAATCTAATTGAACATCTCTGGAGAGATCTGAAAATGGCTGTGCACAGACGGTCCCCATCCAACCTGATGGAGCTTGAGAGGTCCTGCAAAGAAGAATGGGAGAAACTGACCAAAAATAGGTGTGCCAAGCTTGTATCGTCATACTCAAAAAGACTTGAGGCTTTAATTGGTGTCAAATGTGCTTCACAAAGTATTTAGCAAAAGCTGTGAATACTTATGTACATGTGATTTTTTTTTTTTTTTTTTTATAAATTTGCAAAGATTTCAAAAAACGTCTTTCACGTTGTCATTATGGGGATTTGTTTGTGGAATTTTAAAGAAAAAAATGAATTTAATCCATTTTGGAATAAGGCTGTAACATAAGAAAATGTGGAAAAAGTAAAGCGCTGTGAATACATTCCGGATGCACTCTACACCTTTTAAAGTAGAGCAGCTATGTCCTAATGTGTATGAACGCTTTCATTCCCATTAAGTTGTTAGCATTTTATTTGAAGTTATTTTGAAACTGTTCTTTAAGCCCTTACTTTACAAAGCAACATGTTATATAAAGAGACTTAAATAATGATTATTTCAAGAAATATAAGTAATAATCCTATATTTTACTGTACACTTATTTATTTATTATCAATACTGTACAGTTTATGTCTTATATTTCTTTGTAATATCAAATACCTTAAAGACTATAAAGGAAACATTATGGGATTAAATGGGTAAAGCAGCATTATTGTGTTAGTAATTATCAGATAAACATTCCTAACGTTTATGCCAGCATTCCACAATGCACAATTAAGGCAGATATGAACCCCATTAATTACACCTACGCTATATAAAGCCTGTAATGCTTGGTGAGCAACATGCAGTGTTCCATTCATTACTACTATTTAAACAGATTGTAGTAGAAAGTAATATGTAGTTCAGCTAGCACATTTATTTTTCCTTAAGCACTGTTTATAAAAGGAAAGCACAATATGGGTGATTTAACCGCTTCAGCCCCGGACCATTTTGGTGGTCAATGACCAGGCCACTTTTTGCGATTCTGCACTGCGTCGCTTTAACTGACAATTGCGCGGTTGTGCGACGTGGCTCCTAAACAAAATTTACGTCCTTTTTTCCCACAAATTGAGATTTATTTTGGTAGTATTTGATCACCTCTGCGGTTTTTATTTTTTGCGCTATAAACAAAAATAGAGTGACAATTTTGAAAAAAATCCAATATTTTTTATGTTTTGCTATAATAAATATCCCCAAAAAATATATATAAAAAAATGTTTTTCCACAGTTTAGGCCGATACGTATTCTTCTACATATTTTTGGTAAAAAAAATCGCAATAAGTATTGATTGGTTTGCGCAACAAAAGTTATAGCATCTACAACATAGGCGACTGTTTTATGGCATTTTTATTATACATTTTTTTTTTACTAGTTATGGCGGCGATCAGCAATTTTTATTGTGACTCCGACATTAAGGCGGACACATCGGACACTTTTGATAGCATTTTGGGACCATTTTTACAGCGATCAGTGCTATAAAAATGCACTGATAACTGTGAAAATGACACTGGCAGTGAAGGGGTTAACCTCTAGGTGGCGCTGCAGGGGTTAAGTGTGACCTAGTGAGTGATTCTTACTGTTAGGGGGCGTGGCTACACGTGACAAGTCACTGATGACCATTCCCGAAAACGGGGAACAGTCATCAGTGACAGTGTCACTAGGCAGAATAGGGGAATGCCTTGTTTACAAAGGCATTCCTCTGTTCTGTTCTTGCCGACCGCAATCGCGGGCCTCCCGGGACCCGCGGCCACACTCGCGAGGCACGCGGCCCGCACGCGTGCCCGCTGGGCGGCAGATTTACAGGGACGTACCTGTACGCCAATCTGCCTGCCCGTGCCATTCTGCCGACGTACATCCGCGTGCGGCGGTTGGCAAGTGGTTAATATAGAATTCCACATAGTGATTTGAAAATTTATTTAAATGAATAAGGGGGGTTTGGTGTGATAAGTCAAGACAACTTGAAGGCTCTATTCATTTAATAAAGAATGGGGCCATTTATGGGTTTTTTAAGACTTTTTGGGTGAAGGGACCTGGTTATCAATACAAATATCACCGGGACTGGAATACAGGTACACAATCTATGCAGGTAAATAGAAACTGGAGTACAAGTTAGCTCAGAAAAATACTCAATGTAACCAGCTGATGGTGCTATGGTAAAACAGGAACAGTGGCAGTAGAGGCAGACTGGAGAGGGCAAAATCTGGTGCAGGTATGCATGGTAGCCAATCCGCTTCTAGCTTCAATTTGTTCAATTAAGTTTTGGCAAAAAAACTGAACGCTGATTGGTTTCTATGCAGAGAGATTTTGTACTCTCTCTTTCTACCCCAAAGTGTTAGTATGCTGTTTATACAGTATAGAGTATATACAGTATAGTTCTGACACTAGGTGGTAGTGTCATTACCAGTCTGTTGTTCTTTCTAAGGGAACTACATGGTTACAATGCAGTTTCCCATCTCTATTTTCCTGTTAGTATGCTGTTTATACAGTATAGAGTATATACAGTATAGTTCTGACACTAGGTGGTAGTGTCATTACCAGTCTGTTGTTCTTTCTAAGGGAACTACATGGTTACAATGCAGTTTCCCATCTCTATTTTCCTGTTGTTTTCAACCAAAACAGGAAGGGCTCAGCCATGTGTCCAGCAACATTTTGACTGGTAAATGTCATATCTGCAGTAGCTTTTCAAGAGGTTATATGTTGTAGACCTAGCTGAAGCCAGAGTACTTAACCACTTAACCTCCGGAAGATTTACCCCACTTCATGACCTAGCCATTTTTTGCGATACGGCACTGCATTACTTTAACTTAAAATTACACAATCATGCGACACTGTACCCAAATAAAATTCATGTCCTTTTTTCCCACAAATGGAGGTTTCTTTTGATAGTATGTGATCACCACTGCGTTTTTTTCTTTTTTGCGCTATAAACAAAAAAAGGCCGACCATTTAAAAAAAAAATATATATATATATATGATATGACTTGCAGTGCACTTGTAGTGCAAAGTGGATTTGCCTTTCGTAAATAACCCCCTAGGTGTGTCTTTCAATCTAAAGAGGCTACCTCATCATTTTTTACCTGGTGCATTAAGCTACAAGCCATAAGACCAATGCTAAAAATTTCTTCACTCTGCTTAATCAAAGCAAGACAAAAAAAAAACAGCTAATGGACAATTTCTGGTCTCAGAAAGAATAAGGGAAGGTTATCCACACTGTCCTCTATGCCAGAAAGAAACCTATCAAAGACATACTATATGTTCCTACTCTTGAAAATAGCCTTTTGTCAATTAAGAATCTTACCAGTCTAGGATATCTAGTGACATTAGAGGTAACAGCTATTTTATCACAAAAGAAACAATTACAGATGAACTGTAGCAGCTAAAGTGCACACTGTCAAAGAGGAAAGACATCTGAACTGTATTTAATGTAGGCATTTTCATTTTGGGCACAGGAATCCTAAACTATAAAGAAGCTTGCTGAAGATAAACTTGCCAGTGACATAAAAACGGACTCATGCAGTCAAATAATGAAGTGTACTAGCTGTATACATTGAAAAATTACCAGGAAATATTTTCCCCAAAGTAGCAACAGTAGAGCTTGACAGCCCCTGGACTTAATTATCTCAGGTCTATGTGATCCAATGAAAGCTCAGACTCCAGGAAACAAAAAGTATTTTCTCTCATTCATTAATGGGTACTCAGGGTTGTGCTCTACCAGCTACATAGTAAAGATCTAACAGTTTCAGATAAACTTCAATACACAAGTGGCAAAAAAAACAAGCTATTGTACCATACAATACACAACAAAATTGTGTTGCAGAGAGAATGAACTGCTTCTATCACTTTCACATGAACTGCTTTTTGATACAAATATGTCAACAACTTACTGGGAGAAGTAATTATGATGGTCTGCTCTTTTCAAAACTGCTTACCTGGAAAAGCAACAGAGAAATCTCCATTTGAGTCATGGAATAGAAAGAAGTCTGACATGAAACACATCAAAATCTTTGCACGCAGAGCATACATACATATCACTAAAGAAAAGCATACCCAATGGGAAACTTGTGCTAAGGAATGTACAGGTGATACTCATAAAATTTGAATATCGTGCAAAATTTCATTTATTTCACTAATGCAACTTAAAAGGTGAAACTAATATATTAGATTGACTCATTACATGCAAAGCAAGATAGTTCAAGCTGTGATTTGTCATACTTGCGATGATTATGGCTTACAGCTCATGAAAACCCCATATCCACAATCTCAGAAAATAAGAATATTGTGAAAAGGTGCAATATTCTAGGCCCAAAGTGTCTCACTCTAATCAGCAAATTAAGCCATAACACCTGCAAAGGGTTCCTGAGCCTTTAAACGGTCACTCGGCCTGGTTCAGTAGGAATCACAATCATGGAAAAGACTGCTGACCTGACAGTTGTGCAGAAAACCATTATTGACACCCTCCATAAGGAGGGAAAGTCTCAAAAGGTATTTGCAAAAGAAGTTGGATGTTCCCAAAGTGCTGTATCAAAGCACATTAATAGAAAGTTATGTGGAAGGGAAAGGTGTGGAAGAAAAAGGTGCACAAGCAGCAGGGATGATCGCAGCCTGGAGAGGATTGTCAGGAAAAGGCCATTCAAAAGTGTTGGGGACTTTCACAAGGAGTGGACTGAGGCTGGAGTCAGTGCATCAAGAGCCACCACACACAGACGGATCCTGGACATGGGCTTTAAATGTCGTATTCCTCTTGTCAAGCCACTCCTGAACAACAAACAACGTCAGAAGCGTCTTACCTGGGCTAAAGAAAAACAGATCTGGTCTGTTGCTCAGTGGTCCAAAGTCCTCTTTTCTGATGAGAGAAAATTTTGCATCTCATTTGGAAACCAAGGACCCAGAGTATGGAGGAAGAATGGAGAGGCACACACTGCAAGATGCTTGAAGTCCAGTGTGAAGTTTCCACAGTCTGTGATTTGGGGAGCAATGTCATCTGCTGGTGTTGGTCCACTGTGCTTCATTAGGTCCAGGGTCAACGCAGCCGTCTACCAGGAGATTTTGGAGCACCTTATGCTTCCTTCCGCAGACGAGCTCTTTGGGGATGCTGACTTCACTTTCCAGCAGGACTTGGCACCTGCCCACACTGCCAAAAGCACCAAAACCTGGTTCAATGACCGTGGGATTACTGTGCTTGATTGGCCAGCAAACTCGCCTGACCTAAACCCATAGAAAATCTATGGGGCATTGCCAAGAGAAAGATGAGAGACATGAGACCGAACAATGCAGAAGAGCTGAAGGCCGCTATTGAAGCATCCTGATCTTCCATAACACCTCAGGAGTGTCACAGGCTGATAGCTTCCATGCCACGCCGCATTGAGGCAGTAATTGCTGCAAAAGGGGCCAAAACCAAGTACTGAGTACATAAGCATGCTTCTACTTTTCAGAGGTCCGATATTGTTCTATGTACAATCCTTGTTTTATTGATTGCATGTAATATTCTAATTTTCTGAGATTGTGGATTTGGGGTTTTCATGAGCTCTAAGCCATAATCATCACAATTGTGACAAATGACGGCTTGAACTATCTTGCTTTGCATGTAATGAGTCTATCTCATATATTAGTTTCACCTTTTAAGTTGCATTAGTAAAATAAATTAACTTTTGCACGATATTCTAATTTTTCGAATATCACCTGTATATTTGTCAGCTGCACAGAGTCTCAAAAGGGTTACAGTATTCTTCATCCAAATACCAATAAGGTAACAATCAGCAGAAGTATAATTATTCATATAACACCTACAATATGTGTCAAAAACCTCATGAAGTAACACAGTCAGCATTGTCTGAATAACAACTTGAACAAGAGGTCCCACGAGTACTGCAGGAAAAGGAACAGAACATCGATGAGATTGTCAGTGGTGATTTATCAACTGAACTGAAGAATTTTAACCACATGAAACATTAATCAGAAAATCAGCAACATCCAATAAGGGCACCCCAGCTAAACGCTTGTCATATAGGGTTTGTAAAATGCTACAGTCTAAGTCACCATCATGGGAATTAATACCAATGCTGTTCATGAGAAGCAAATGTGGATTCAAGCTGTAGGTGAAACCAGCTCCAAGCTAGGTAGGTACACCAATGGAAGCAGCCCACCTTAAGTTGGATGCTCTTTTACCAAACAATGGACAGTACAGACAATCAATGGAGGCACTTTTATACATTACAACTACTACACATTTAGATATAAGAGCTGCCATGTCACTTCTCTTCAGGTGTGAAAGTAAGCCACTAACAAAGCCAAAGTTTGAAGAACTTTGAAAGAAGTTTGGACTTATCTGAAAAGTACCCATATTTTTCCGTGTATAAGATGCCCCCATGTATAAGTGCTCGGAATTGATCAAACACCAGCAGAGCTGGCTTCTTTAAGAGCCCTCCAGGTCTTCTGGACCAAACACTTTGTAAAAAAAATGGCCATAAGGTTTTCATTCATCCATCCCTTCTCTTGAACTTGCACAATAATGCTAGGTGGTATGTTCTCTTTAGGATATGTTTTCCTCTTAAAAATAAGCATAGGAGGCAGTTTAGTACCATCTGCACAGCATGAAAGCACAGCAGTATAGTGTGTCTTTTCATGCCCACTTGTTTTGATTGCTACTGTTTTAATTCCTTTTATATCAACAGTTCTGTTGGAAGGCACATCAAAATTGAGAGGCACCTCATCCATGTTTGCAATCTGACTTGGTTTAAAATCATATTTTTTCCTAAGTTGTATGATATAGGAGTGAAACTGTTGGATTGTATCCTCATAAACTGGTGTCATTTTCTGAGATCACTTTGTTATATTCTCATGGCCAACCCTTCTCTCCTCATGAAATTGAAGCATCATTTTGCCTTTCCTGTAAAATAAACAATGTTAATTTTGCTTGCAAACATTCTTACCTGACATTAAATAAGCTTGGTTGATACACATAAGCCTCTCTGGCGCTGCACCATAATCCAAGTCTTAAGCCTCTGCTGCAAGGTTGGCCATTTTGCTGGTTTTCCTCTTAAGGCCTTCTTTTATTTTGGCATCTTAAGGAGTTGTTCTTCCTGATTTCTCCAGTATCTGATTGTACACTCAGTGGGAGGAGGTCCAAACTGTCTCTCTGCAGCTCTATTTCAATGCTCTTTTGCATAGCTGACTACATTCTGTTTGAATTTTGCAGAGTAAGATTATCGCTTACCGGTTATTTTTTTATTTTCTGATATCTTCGGCTCAGAGCACTCCTGTTGCATCTGCGCACTCTCCACCTCCAACGGGATCGCATCTGCGCACTCTTCACCTCCACCTCCAGCTGACGTCAGTAACATACGGCTCGTGATTGGAGGAAGCCTGTTTGACAAGCTATGGGCAGTTTTGCAACCACGTGGCTCTCTCCCAGACTGACTGACAGTGTATAAGACGCCCCTCAATTTTCATTCTCATGATTTTAGAAAAAAGTAGCATCTTATACACTAAAAAATACGATAGTTGCTTGGTGGGTGTGTGAGTATGCTGTTCATACAGACATAGGCGCAACAACTATTCTTATCTATTATACCGATGATTTAGTAGTTCTGCCATTGGGTAGTAGTGCTATTCTTAATTTATTGTCATTTCTAGTAAAACTATACAACTATGTTATTTCCTTTTTCTGTGTTCCTGTTGTTTTAATTGAAAACAAGAAGGGCACAGCCATGTAGCATCTTGACTGGTAAGAGTAATATCTGCACAGCTTCTTAACACACAGAGCAGACACAGCACAAAACAGACTGTGCCAGTGGAAATTGAAAGAGGTAGATGAAAGGCAAACATAATCAATTACAAGACAAGGTTAAAGTGTAAGTTCACCTTTACAGAAAAATCTGTAAGGTGAACTTACACAGCACCCCCTGCAGTGATGTCCCATTCTGAGCCTCGGTATAGCTGCCTCAGGGGTCCGGGGCTTATAAATGCCCTCTGCATTTACTCTTCTTCTTCTCCGCTGAGAGGATGGGCTACACAGGTTCTGATTGGTCGGCGCCACCCATGTGACCTGCCGACCAATTCGAATGCTCCTAAACATCCCTCCTGATGGGGTACGTTTAGGAGATTAAGCTCCGGGGATTTCTAAGCCCCGTAGCCAAGAGGCGGCTATACCAGGGCTCAGAGCGGGAGATCGTCACGCTGCAGGTCAGTGGGACAGGAGTGTGAGAAGGGGGTCCTGTATAAGTTCACCTTACAAATTTTTCTGTAAAGGTGAACTTACCCTTTAAGCACAACAGGATAGAAGTTAAACACAGAGTGTAAATTGTGAGGCCCAAATTGTAGACAGTGTGCTGATAGCAGGGTTACATTCACAGTCTCTTAGGGTAGATGGCATTAAATGAGGAATTTTATCAAGGCAGTGAGAGGTCCACACATCAGTTTATGTTTAACCAGCGTGACTTTATTTTCTTCATTAAAGAGGAAGTAAACCCTGATGGGTTTACTTCCTCTTTGTTTCCTTGCAAAGGTAAAGCATAATGGGCTACTATGCATCGCATAGTAGCCCATTATGTGTCACTTACCTGCAGGAGAAACCCGCAATGTGCCGGTCTTCCTCGCTAGTGGCGAGCATCCATCTTCACCCCTCTTCTTCCGGGGTCCACGAACTCCGTCTCTGTGACTGGCCGGAGTCGCGTGATGGCGTGTGACGTCACTCCCATGCATGCGCGCGGGAGCCGACAATGACGGCATGATGCCATTCACAAAACGGCACGATCTGTGCACCTGCGCCATTGTCTATGGCGCGCATGCGCCGTAGACATTGTGCATTCTTTTTTGCAAATATCTCCTAAATCGTGTAGGTCTAGGAGATATTGCAAACACCTACAGGTAAGCCTTAATCTAGGTTTACCTGTAGGTGAAAGTTGTCATCAAGGGTTTATAGCAGGGATATGCAATTAGCGGACCTCCAGCTGTTGCCAAACTACAAGTCCCATGAGGCATAGCGAGACTCTGACAGCAGCAAGCATGACACCCAGAGGCAGAGGCATGATGGGACTTGTAGTTTTGCAACAGCTGGAGGTCCGCTAATTGCATATCCATGGTTTATAGCATCTAAATAACTTAGGCAGCTTTTCATCAGAAAAATAAACATAAAATTTATTTCAACTTACATACATCCATCATCAGGTTTTTTTCTCAAAGAATTGGCAGGCACCTTTTGAAGGCCATTGCTTGATGAAGAATTCCTGGTGTGGATATTTTATACATATGTAGCGGGTGTTTGAATTTATGTGAGGACTCTGGTGGTGTGGGGTTCCTTGGGGCCTACAGGTGGCGCTGTTGTCTTGGGCCGGAGCTGAACTCACACCGCAAACTGTGCCTTTTTGTCCTCCCCTGGAGCTGGTACAGCGGGGCGGGGAACCCGCTGTGACGCAAAGGGAGAGGTCATAAAAGGGGCGGACGCCCTGACCTTAGGGGCTGAGAGTTAGAGGACGCGGCCGCACCCAGGCATCTTCAGCTTGGGTGCTGGCGTTCTGGTGCTCCGGGCCTAGGCGCCCTTGGCCTAGCCGTAGCGGAGATGGAGTCCATCTCAGGCACCTTTAGCCTGGGGTGAGGTACTATGGCGGATGCCTGGGGCTCAGTACCTTCGACTGAGTTCCGCGAGGGTGGAGGAATCCGAGGGGCCCCTAACCCCTTGGGTGCCCGTGTCTGAGTTCATGAGGACTGGTGCGCAGAAACTTCTCCGAAGAGCCCAGCGCGGCATCGCTGGTGACAAAGAGGCCTCCATTTCTCCCTTGGACGGATTTCTTCCTCTGACAGGGGCAAAGTGAGCGAAGGTAATTCACGTTCTATATTACCTAGTCAGTGGCAGTGACTATTCACCACTGGTGACAGCACAGTGGGCAGCAGCAAGAAGGGAAAGGATTGTGCCTCGATCTGTCCCCATTTTCCAAAGGAGAAAGATTGTTTTATTGCTTGGCAAGAATAATAAAACTGAGTTGTACCTATTCACTGTGTGGAACTTGGGTTACTAAAGCAAAGGAGTCAGGGACGAAGGACTGGACTTGGCTCTAGGACACCTACACAAAAGCCCAATCTTCTGGCCTTCACCTCTTAGTTACGGAGGACATGGGCCATGGTGTGTATCATCTCTCTCTCCCAGGTACCCCTAGACAACAGCCATATAACCGATGAAGCAAGGGAGAGGAGTGAGGCCGCTACACATAGTTACGTTGACCAATATATACCTGATTCCCTTGGAAGGTGGAAATCACTGAAGTAGACACCACTACTTCAGTGATCTCCACTTGCTTTCTGGTCCCGTGCCCAGTGGCTGCCCTGCATCATTCTGAACGCAGGAGGTTCGGCTGATTGGTACGGACACCATTCAAAGAATGCTTTGCATTTTCTGAATGAAATGCAAAGCGTTCTTTGGTTGGACGAGGTGGGGAGGCAGGGAAGTGGAGAGATAGAATGGCAATGGGGCAAAATAAAAGGACAATTAAAAAAAAAACTGAAAAGCGTCCTCAAAAAATAAATACAAATTTCCTAATTTTATTGGGGGAAGGGGTCGACGTTGGGGATCGAAAGCATAGACCCCATATTTATTTGCAGAGTGAAGTTCTTTTCAAATAAGCAAACGAAAACAGCAGATGGAAATGCAGCATGGAGAGGAATGAAATTATGATATGATCAAACTTACTGACGCTCAACTGTCAAAGCAAAGTAATGGCACTTCCATGTACATACAAATAGACTGTACTCTTTATAGTTCCTTGTATATGTTTCTTCATATACATCTAACCTTTCTGAGAAACATTGGAAAATAACTTTCTGAATAGACTAGAATAACATGCCATGCCTGTAATGGTGGGTGGCTAAGTAGATAGAATTCTTGTTTAGGCCTACGTGTGTGCTGGGTTTAGCTCCCATCAGTTACATTATCCTTTATCTGGCTTCCTCCCGATTTTGCTGTATTTTATTGAGAGTATTCTGGCTACTGGATTGTATGGAAGTTTTTGTCATGTTTGTGAAACATATATTTGAGATGATGTGTGCTTTATGTTGCTGAAAAATGAGTGTGGATATAAAAAGTTGCGCCTAGTCGGTAACAATGCTGACATATATTTCTATATTTGTTCAAATTTGTTTATTGAATTTTATCAAATTACAGAGAAATAATAATAAAAAAATAAATAAATAAGTAAAGCAACAATCACAGTAATCACTACAATAGGTTCACAATTAGCATATGAAATCATATATATATCATGGATCAAGAGACAATTGCTTCACTCAATAATCAGAGTGAGTTACTTCACTTAGTCTAAATAAAGTGTAGACTCAGAATGAGAAATACAATTGAAGCCTTAAAGGTAAACACCTAAGGAGGATAAAGAAATGTATTAAAGCCTCAAAAGGTATGAGACAGAATGATCGCTACTATATAACTCTTAAAAATCAAGAATCTGTGCCTAAAAAAAATTGAGAGGAGCATATGTAGGTATACTTGTTGAACCTATATATACATGAAAAATAAAAAATAAAAATAAAAACACAAAAAAAAAACGACCATATAAACAAGTTGAGAAAAAAAGAAGGGGAAGAGCAGGAAGAAGAGAAGAAGAGAAGGAGAAGAGGAAGTGACAGGAAGAATCCCTGGGGATAAATGCATCAATAGCCATTTGCTTATAGATAGTTACTGCGAGAGAGTGTAAAACATCAAGGCATCAACAAGGTGTCATCAAAGTTTGGTGGCAAAAACTGAGTTATCCATGGTTGCCAAATATCTTTAAAGGAATTTATTTTATCTTGAATTATGGCTTCCATTTTGGCATGGACCATAGCTTGGTTAATTCTATGCTTAGTTTCATTTAATACCAAATTGTCAGTTCTCCAGGCTTTAGCTATGGTCTGTTTCGCGGCTGTTGTGATCTGCAATAAAAGTTTAAATTGTTTATAGGTGAGTGTTGCCGGTTTGAGATTTAAGAGTGCTATTGAAGGTACTGGAGGGATAGATATTGCAAACAAGGCTGAGAGTATGAGAAATATATCACTCCAGAACTTTTGAACTACCGGACAATCCCACCAAGTGTGTAGATAGGAGCCAAGATCACCACAGCCACGAAAACATAATGAGGAGTAATTGGGGGCAAATTTTGCAACTCTGGAAGGGACCAAATACCAGCGGGTGAGTACTTTGTAATTAGTTTCCAAAGCTGTTATGTTTTGTGAGGAGGATTTTGTATTATTCCAGATTGCAGCCCAATCAGATATTTCAAGATTAAGATTGAGATCTGCCTCCCATTTAGCTACATAAGAAGGAGGGTCAGAAACAGGTTTAGTGATGAGTTGAGCATAGAGGTTAGAGATCAGTCCAATTGCATGGGGATCATTTTTACATTTGGTTTCGAAGTGTGATAATTTATTAAGTTTGGTTCTGCTTTGGATACAGGGTGTAAAAAGTTTTTAATCTGCAGATATCTAAAAAGCTCAGAGTTTGGAAGACCATGTTTTTCACATAAATCTGGGAACGGTATAAAGGTAGTCTGGGACGTCAGATCATGAAGATGGATTAATTTAGAGTTAGTCCAGGCTTTAAAAGATTTGGGGAATTTCCAGGCAGGATAAAAAAGGGGATTTTTAATAAATGATAAAAGTGGAGTGTGAGGAGATTGTAGCTCATTTGTTATTTTAAATCTGTTCCAAATAGTTAATGAGTTTTTGGTAACTGGGTTAGTGATTCTTTTATGATCAGAAGGTCTCAGCCATAAAAGATTGGAGATAGAATAAGGATCGCAATCTATTGATTCTAGAGTTACCCAAAGAGGAATTTCCGAGGTTGCATGGTATTTGGTTAATTGTGCTAGTTGGGCCGCGTAGTAGTAGGTAGATAAATTAGGAAATCCCAGACCACCTTTACATTTAGGGAGGTAAAGAGTATGTTTAGTAAACGGGGTTTAGATGTACCCCAAACATATTTTGTTATTCTACTTTGTAGTATTCTTAAGAAGTATGCCGGTAGAGAGATGGGTAAAACTCGAAAAAAGTACAGAATTTTGGGAAGTATAGACATTTTAATAATATTCATTTTACCTATCCACGATATAGGAAGAGAAGACCAATGTGTTAACAAAGAGGTGATATGGCGTAATATAGGTGGGTAATTGGCTGAGAAGAGTCCTGTAATATGAGACGTGAGGTTGATTCCCAGGTAGGGTAGACGTGTAGTGGACCAGGAAAAGGGAAGGGATACCTGTGCTTGTTGTAATTCTGAGGAAGATAAGGAGATATTGAGTGCTGAGGATTTTTGCAGATTGACGTGCAAACCTGAAATACGGGCAAATTGGTCTAACTTCTGTATTAAGTTAGGAGCAGAGATATGGGGAGAGGACATAAAAAGTAAAATGTCGTCAGCAAATGCGCATTTTTTATGCTGATGTCCAGCTATCTCAAGGCCTTTAATAGATGGATCAGAACGGATAGATTGAGCTAAGGGTTCAATGAGAAGGGCAAATAGAATTGGGGAAAGAGGACAACCTTGACGGGTTCCTCGAAGGATGTTAAATAGGTTGGATTTATAACCTGCATATTTCACATAGGCTTTGGGGTGGTTATACAGTGACGAGATCCAACTAAGGAAGTGGGGGCCAAATCCCCAGCGTTGTAGGACAAATTGGAGGTAGGGCCATGATACAGTATCAAAAGCCTTTTTGATGTCTAGGGATAACAGGCAAAGAGGTATCCGTCTTTTTTGGGCAATATGGGTAAGTAAGGCCACTCTACGTACCGCATCACCAGATTGGCGTTTTGGGATAAAGCCTACTTGGTCCTTGTGGATTAAAGATCCTATTATATTATTTAAACGTGTTGCCAAAACTTTCGCTAAAAGCTTTATGTCCAAATTAAGTAGAGAGATGGGTCTGTAATTGGAGGGAGCTGATTCATCTGAATTTGGTTTAGGGATCATGGAAATAATAGCTGTCAGTGTTTCAGGTCGGAAGGAATGCCCAGAGAGTATAGAATTGAAGGCTTCGGTCAATAGTGGGGTTAATATATGTGCAAATTTCTTATAATACATGGCTGAAAAGCCGTCTGGGCCTGGACGTTTATTTAGCTTAAGAGATTTTATTGCCATGTTAATTTCATCAGTGGTTATAGGGCTTTCAAGGCTATCCCGGTTGACCAAGGGAATAGATGGAAGTGTGATGTGGGAAAAAAAGGAATCTGCAGAGGCCTGATTTAGGGGTTCTTCTTTATTGTATAATGTGGCAAGATGTTTTTGGAAAGTGTGAAGAATTTTTACTGGGTTACTGGTGTAGGTGTCGTGGGACAATTTTAGACGTATCGGTTTGGAGGAGTGTATTGATTTTTTAAGGGCCCGGGCAAGGAGTGTCGTAGGTTTATTGGCTTTAAGATAGAATGAATGCCTATATTTACTTAGCATTTTAACAGCATAGTTTGAGAGAAAAAGGTCAAGGTCTAGACGTGGTCTATCCAGGTGTGATTTCGTAGTAGGATTAGGGTTTGCCTGAAAGAGTGCATGGGTTGAGTTAAATTCTGCCTCCAGTTTATGTTGGAGCAGCCGTTTTTCCTTTTTGAGGTATGAGGCTTTTTGAATACATGCTCCACGGAGCACTGATTTATGAGACTCCCACAATGTCAGAGGAGAGATATCAGAGGTTTTATTAAAAGAAATATAATCTTTTAAGGCTGTCTCTAAATCTGCATAGTGGGATGGGTGGGATAGCATGAAGTTATTTATCTGCCAAGTGGGGTCTTGTGCTTTTGGAATTGCAGAGGTGAATGAGGTTAACACTGCACTATGATCAGTCCATGTGAAGGGTATAATGGAGGAAGAGAGAAGTTCAGGGGCCATAGGTACATTTATAAGTATGTGGTCTATTCGGGAGAGTGAATTGTGAGGATGTGAGTAGAAAGTAAATTGTCGCTTAGCTGGGTTTGCTTCTCGCCAGGTATCTAATAAGTGATGTTGCTGGAGTAATTGTTGAAATGTGCTTTTACGGGAGATAGGTGTGCTAGGAATAGGGGATTTGTCTAAAAATGGATAAAGGACTTGATTCGAATCTCCACAAATTAGTAGCATGCCAGTTTTATGAGTTTCAACTACCTGTAACAAGTGAGAGAGGAAGGATGAAGGGGTTTTATTTGGGGCGTAGTATGACACCACAGTAACTGGAGAGTCAGTTATATGCCCAGTAAGTATGAGATACCGCCCTTCAGGATCTTTGATCTCTGTCTGAAGTGAGAAGGGAGTTGTGCGATGAAACGCTATCAGTACACCACGCTGCTTTGTGTCAGCCGAGGCTGTAAAAACCTGAGGGTATAGAGAGCCAAAATATTTAGGAGCGGAATTTTTAGTAAAGTGGGTCTCTTGGAGACAAATTACATGTGCCTTTGTTGAAGCTAGTGAGCGAAATGCTTTTGTGCGCTTTTGAGGTATGTTAAGGCCTTGCACATTCAAAGATAAGACATTTAAGGGGGCCATTCACATATCAAGAAATCAATATAAACATACAATATATATGCAAAATATTTAAATATACTTACCCCGGGGAGGAGCTGAGTTCTAGAAGAAAAGATAGAAAAGATGGAAAAAGAAAAGATAGGAAGAAGAATCATATAAGCATTTAATGATAAATCAAGTATGCAGAGAATAATTAAAAATACGGCGTACTGGGCGAGTAGAAAATACAAACCCAGAGGCCAAAAATCTATCCAAGGAAGCCCCTCCAAAAACAGATAGGAGGAGAAACCCAGGGCAGAGTAGTGGGGAGAGCAGTAACTAGCTCTCAGGACCGCAACAGCCACTTAATCATTTATTGAAAAAAAGAAAAATGAAGAAAAAACTTTTAGCACCCGTCTATATATAAAAAAAAATTATATATGTGGTGTAGGGTAGATTCAAGGGAAAAAAAAATTATGTAACAGCGAACTTGCTTAAATAGGGATGAACTATAAGTAATAGTGCTGATAATGGCCGATAGGCCTTCACAAAAAAAAGGGGGGGGGGAAGGAAAATTGAGCAATCTCAGAGCTCCCGTGGAGAGAAGTTCCAAAATAAAACATGAAAAAAGTTGTTTCTCAGTCCATAGTGTCTGCAGGATTCCTGTCAGGCGAGTTGAAGCGAAAGCGTTTAGTAGGACTGTGATGATTTCCATTGCTTTTGGAGTTAGAAGTTTCATTTGCTTTGTAGGATGCAGTTTGCTTGTGTAAAGTATCTGACAAGGAGAATGATCTGTCCAATAGGTGAAGGTCCTGTAGTACCTTTTGCAATTCGTCAGCAGATTTACATCTATATTTTGAACTTAGATGTGTAAACCGTATGGAAAATGGAAAACCCCATTGATATAATATTTGGTTTTGCTGTAGGATCTGAAGGAGGGGTTTCAGTGCCCGTCTTTTAGCAACCGTAGTTGGAGACAAGTCAGTAAAAATTTGATATGGATTGCCTTGGAATATAAGAGAGTCTTTTATACGGGCTGCGGCAAGAAGCTGTTCTTTTGTACGGAAATAGTGAAGTTTCACTATAATGTCGCGCGGTGGTCCTGTAGCTTTGAGAGGAATCAGAGCCCTATGAATTCTGTCTATCTCCATGCGGTCAATAGTGATTGATGGCTGCAGCTCCTGAAATAGGGCAGTTACTGTGGACTGGAGATCAATAATTGCCTCAGGAATTCCACGAATGCGCAAGTTTGAACGACGGGCCCTATTCTCAAAGTCTTCTAAACGCGAGTTTAGGATGAGATTTTCTGCTTTTAAATCCTCTAGTTCATGCAGGTGGGACTGTACATCAATTTCCATGTGATCTACTCTATCTTCTAGGTCAGAAGTGCGCTGACCTAATTCCCTAATTTCCTTTGACAAACTGCTTGTGATGTGGTCTGAAGTTTTCTTAAGTGCCTTCTGAAGCATCTTTTCAAATTGCTTTAATATGTTTGGGTTAATGGTATCTGTGTTGGTGACCTGTACTGGGTCAGTATATTCATAGTCATTATCATTATCTGTGTCATTCTCCACAAGAGCAGCCTGGGACCGCTGTTTCTGCTGTCTTTGTTTAGCAGTTTGTGAGGTGCTTGTGTGAGGAGAAGGGGGAGGTGCCATTTTCAATGCTGCTCTGGGCTGACTGACTTTGAAATTAGATGTTTTCCTGTTCAAGCGGGCACCCCTTCTAAACATAAATAGACTATTTTGTCTCACCAGCTGTTCCCACACCTGGTTCCACCGGGAACCGAGCTGAACGGGCGCTTTATTCGGCTGTGGAGTCCTGAGAGTCACGGAGCTTCAGCAGGGCATGTCTGTCTCCGCTGGCGCCGCCCTGCCCCCATATATTTCTATATTTAACAGCTTCTCATTTTTATTAGGATTTCCAATGTATGCTAAGAAATCTTTCTGAGCACCATTACACTATCACCTGCCTGAGCTGTTGGCACAAGATATAAAACAGTATGGCACCATGGATTCATGCTGTGTATTAAATTGTGACTCCGCAATTTGTATGACACAGCAGAAATCAAGGTTCTTCAGACCCAGCAATGTTTTTCCAGTATTGAGTCATGCTGCTTTGTAATCGTGTGCCTATTGTATACTAATGTTCCTGTTTTTAACTGATGTTAGTAGAACACTCTGTGGTCTTCTGCTGAGGTTAAGGTTTGCCTTGTGTTTTAGAGATACCCTTATGTCTAGCACTTTTGGTGTGTACAGGTTGTATCCACAAGATTTTCTGTCTGTATATTTGCTTTAATGAGCAAGTTTATGTAATACAATGTATTTTGCAAAGTGCATGTTTTCTTCAGATGATGACCTTTTGCTACAGCTTGATAAAAATCATATCATCTGTCTGCGATGAAGTATTTAAGGTATAATATTGTTCGGGCCAGTGCTGGCTAATGCATTTGCATTTAATATTGATATCTTTGTTGATTATTTCTTGCTCTTTGTCACCCACCTTGCTATCTCATGAACCTTCTGCGCCCTGTTTGTGTTTGGACCTGCAGAAGCGACTCCTCCAGATGGTCTCTGGCAACCATCTGGATATGCTCCAAATAATTGCAGGAGTTGTATCAGCAGTTTTCCTGTACAGTATGGCATCTGGAATTTTACATCCTGTTGCACTGATTCTCAGCAGCTACTGACACAATACACAGTGTATGTCCCTGGAGGAAGTGATGTTCTGCTGGGGCCAAGGGCATAAATAGCGCAGTGCTTGCCGCTTATCCATGAAGTGTCCTCTGGATCAACGGCTCAGTAATCATGACTACAATACATCCATAGCTAAGAGCAAAAACTGAACAGCCAGCTGCCCCTCCTGTAGAAAAAAAGAGGAGGCTTCTTGGAAGCACATCTTCATAAATATAGTGTAGTTAAGTTTTGTCATACTTGCTTCTCTTGAGTTTGAAAGTGCAAGAGAATTAATGTTTAAAACAAAGTGAATGTTTCATTTAGCTTTATAAACAGTTCTAGTAGATTGGCCTACTAAGGGCTTGTGGCAGGCTAAATATACAATAATAAGATGGCTGTAACATGATTCAGTTAAAGCACACTGGCTGCCCTTTGTGCAGTTCACTTTTCTCCATATACGTATGGTTAGTGGGAATAGAATGTTTTTAGATGTTACCCATAAGAGGATTTGTACTTGTTTCATCAGCTGAAACACTGCAAAAAAAAAAAAAAAAAAGGCTTGATGCAGTCCAAGTAACACATATAGTACCACTATTAGGTTAGATACAAAACCGTGGGTGATGGCTATGTATTTTACTCTTTTTTTTTAACCTAGGTATTCTTACAATATGCTCCTATTTAAAGAATAATAGAGTATTTTTTTTTTGTTTGACTGTACAGTATAGTTGACCCTTCAATCCCCTTCATGGCAATATACGTTACAATATAATTGAACAATTTTTTTTTCAATATATTTATTGAGATTTTTAGTATAAATGTAAAAAGTGACAATACAGATAAAGTACCCTCCTGCAAGCCAACATAGCCTAAATGAGAGTGTTAAACATGTAAGGATCAAATATCCAACAATAAGTGTGTGACATATAACTGTGTATAGATCTCTATACTTAGTACAGTAGCTATCAATATAGTGTATATCGTCTCAGTTTCAGTAATTTCGAATGGAAACATAAAACTAGTAACAGTAATGCCATGTTGTCATAAAAGGTGGAGGTCCCCTGGGGGGCCAGGAGAACCTATGAACAGTTGGCATTGAACAGTTATTTGGTTTAGACTTCACACTTGGCTCATCTGTCCTTAGGATTGACTATTATCTAGTTATAATGTGTTTATCCAGACCTTTATACCCACTGCGTGTGAAGGTGGGCTGATTGATCATGTCCCCTGTGGGGCGTGGTCTCGATGTCTCAGAGGCGGTTAGGGTCTCACCGTGCCGAGGCCTTCAGGGTAATCACCTCACCCATATGGGTGCACACTGTGGAGTGACAGAGCCTGTGGCCCAGCCCGATGATGTACCCCGCCCGTCACCTCTCCCCACTCCCAGGGGATGCCTGCCCCGGCAGTCTCCCGGGTCACAACAGTCCCTTGGTGAGGGAGATAGGGGTTGTTCACTCAAGGTCAGGTCACTCACAATCAAGAGCATAGTCATTTATCTGCTGATCGTGACAATTTTGTTTGAGTGAAATATTGCACTGTGAAGAGCCAAGCGTAAAGTCCGCGCCATGCCGGTAGAAAGTCTGGTAGTATGTATGATGAGAAAGAGTTAAGAGAGAAAGTTGGGGAGAGTAGGAGGAAAATGAAGAGTTAGGGTTAATTGTACAATTTTCATTCGATCTACCACCAACAATGTATTGTGAGGGCCTGCCTGGTAAATAGACATCAAATAGAGTGTTTAGGCAGCCCTTCACATTATATAATTTGGTAAATCTAAAGGAGATTTTGTAGAGATTGTATAACCAGTTTGTTCAATGTTTGACTAGTTTTCTGCTTTATATTTTCTTTGACTTGCCATAAACATGAAATGCAATCCATGTTTATGACATGGATTAGTTCTCTTCGGGTCCAATTAGTTCTCTTTGTTGCTTTTTGTATAAACATGTAGTTTTCAGAACCATTTCTAGAATTGCATAATGCCTGCGGACGGAACCAAACAGGTTCGGAAACCTTGCATCCTTAATTGCTTAAAGCAGTATTAAACCCCAAACCAAAAATGTTATATATTGCAGCTTACCAATCATTTGCTTTAGTGGCTGTATTCATTTTTGTTTTGTTTTTTATGCTTTTTCCCCCGTGATCTAGCCAGTAACACACCTCCTGTATTAGGTCTGTACACCTTCTGTATTATACAGACACCATTCTGGATGAATGCACACAGGTGGAAGATTTGGACAACAGTATTTTTGGGCTGAGGGGAGTGTTAAAAGTACTAGCAGATTTAAATACATTAACAAATTGAAGCTGAACTTAAGCTAATACTTTTTACATAGAAGCTGGTCGTTTTAAGCACCCATGCCATTGTTAAATAGTCTGTCTCATCCTTGTAACTGAAAGAGAGCTTTTCTGTTCAAAAACAACAGACTTACTGGCTGGATAATCATAAAATTTGAAGATAGAGAGCCTAAAAAAGAAAACTAATAAAGCATCACATCTAAGAATTGGTAACCTGCAAAATAATAAATTTTTGCTTTTGGGTTTAATGCTGCTCTAAGTTGGCTAATAAAGGGCATCATTTAACCTCCAAACTTTCCTCATCAACCAATGCCTAAGGCCCCTTTCACACGTGCGGACCGTATGTCCGCTTTTTCATCCATCCGTTTACGGATGAAAAAGGGACATACATTGGTCCCTATGAGATAGCGGGTGTCAGCGGATGAACATCCACTGACACCCGATCTCATCCGTGTCCGCAATCCTCCGATTCTGCAGACAGAGGAAAATCCTATTTTTCCTTCCGTCTGCAGAGCGGATCGGATGAACACGGACAGACGGTCCGTGTTCATCCGATCCCCCCATAGGGGAGAGCGGAGATCTGACAGGGTGGTCCCTGTCATCCGTCGGCTCAGCGGAGATCAGCGGAGTGATCCCCGCTGAGTAAGCGGAGGTTCACGGGGCGGATCATCACAGATCCGTCCCGTGTGAAAGGGGCCTAACAGTACAAGTAATGTATATACCACTGCTACAATTAAATAGTGTAAATTAAACAGTTGTACGCCCCCTTACCCCATTCCCTAACACACACACACACATGCACAAAGTTCCACCTTGTGTAACCAACCATTAATATACATTTGTAGAAAGCAAATTAATATTGTAATTTTAATCGTGTAGAATAACATACCTATTCTATAAGTATCTATATAGTGGGAGATGGAAAAAGAAGAAAAAGGAAAGGGGAACGTACTCGTAGTATTGCACTTTTAATCAAATGTATGTTTTGATCTCATAATATGTAGTCAAATAAAATAGATAATGCTGTTTTAGTGTTTCAGTTGTAATAACTATTATTGGGGTTGAGAGCTCCTATTTGGATCTTGTTTTTTTTCAGTCTTAGATGGCAACATTGTTTGGCCAATCTGTAACAATTCATCTCTTTCATGTGTTTCATCCATTTATTGTTCTCTCACCAGGACCTGATTCGGAGAGACATCCTTTATTATAAAGGTCGCTTGGATATGGACAAATATGACGTTATAGAGGTGGATGATGGGCGGGATGAGGACTTTAATGTCAGTGTGAAGAATGCCTTTAAGCTGCATAACAAGGAGACAGAAGAGATGCACCTATACTTCGCCAAGAAGCTAGAAGAGAAGCTGAGGTGGCTGCGTGCCTTCAGGGAAGAGAGGAAGATGGTGCAGGAAGATGAGAAGATTGGTAAGGGAACAGTTACATTTGGGCATACAAATAAGATAAGAAACTTATTTTAGAGTGAAACCACACTTTTTTATGAAATTAAAAATATATGCATGTAGTATACAACAAGTAAATCTTCTTTGTATTATCATGAATGTAGGAGAATTCGGTGAAATTGATGTGGTAATATTACTTGCCCTCCTCAAGTGATTTGCTATCCTTTTTCTGAAACTATTAGCTACTTGGCTGTCCTAATGACCCTCTGATTACAAGACTCTCTGAGTCGCTGGCCCAGAACAAGCTTGCAGCAGGTGATGTCAGAACTCCTATTTTTTATATTTGTTCCTTTGAGCCATTTTCTTAAAAAAAAACATAAAGCCAGGGGATGTGTACAGCTAAGACATAATGCATTTTGGGAGAAGTTAGCAACCTCCATGTTCCTCTTGTGAGTTTTTCTTTTATGTCAAGCTCCATGTGCCTGATGCCCTAAGACAGTGATGGCGAACCTTGGCACCCCAGATGTTTTGGAACTACATTTCCCATGATGCTCATGCACTCTGCAGTGTAGTTGAGCATCATGGGAAATGTAGTTCCAAAACATCTGGGGTACCAAGGTTTGCCATCACTGCCCTAAGATTTGTACAGCTCCTCTATATTGACTTTATGCATTGCACACAAGAGAAGGTAGGCCTTATGTTGGACTGGAAATGCATGGTAGAGGTATTTAGTGGGATAATGGTAATGCCTGTTTTTTATCCACATCTAGTCATCTACTGAAATCCATTTGTAATTCAACTGAGGGGGGTAATTCAACTGAACTGGGTATGCCCAGTTCTGAGACATGTTTTTTACTGGCTACCTTTTTCTCTTACTGGCATTTACTGGCAGGAGAAAAGTGCCTGTTTTTTACTGGCTGCCAGTAAAAATACTGACGGTTGGCAACACTGACATCTACTGAAATCCATTTGTAATTCAACTGAGGAGGGTAATTTAGCTTTTTGATGGTCAATACTAATTTAGAAGTTATAAGTTTGATTACTGGCTGTAAATGTTTGAGGATGAAAGCTATGTTATTACAAATGCACTCTGTTTAATGCTGATAATATTGTTTCGCATTTCATTTCTTAAAGTGTAAACAGACTACAATATAATCTAATTTATAAAAAAAAAACACTTTCTTTTAATATAATCCCCCTTTGTCTTAATGTAATTACATAGCTGGTTTGCAATTGCCATCATCTGGTCCAGATATTTCCTGATTTTTTTCTGCAGTAGAAGCAGCGATATCTCTATATTGTTGTTTTGTTTTGTTTTTCCCACACTGCATAAACATAGAGTATATCCTTTTTCTTCTCTCTTGCACAGATTGTGAAGTCTCACAGGGCTTTAAATAAACTGGACCTGTTGTCTAGAGCTAGAAAATAGTTTGCTGATATCACGCATTACGTCATCAGCACTCCAGGAGTTTAGGACTATCTAACACTAATGCCGCGTACACACGATCGTGATTCACGGCGGTGAAAACACCGGCGTGAATCAAGACAGAAAAACAAGGGAACCGCTTGTTCCCCCACACACGGCCGTTTTTCCCGTCATTTTTTCTCTTGGCGAGAAAAACGACCGTGTGTAGGCTCCGCGGCAGTGTTTCCCTATGGGAAAACTGCCGCGGAAAAAAATGACAGGAATCACGACGAGAAAAATTAGAGCATGTTCTAATTTTTCTCGTCGTGATTAATGCAGTTTTTCCCATCGGGAAAAACGGCAAAAAGCCCACAGACGATCGTTTTTGTCGTCCAAAGGAAAAAATTTAATTTTTCCCAACGGGAAAAATGATCGTGTGTACGCGGCATAAGATTTTCATAATGTAGTCAAGAACATGTAGGGACAGGACCAGACCGTTCTCTCTACTGGCATAATACAAGTACTGTAATGTTTTTAGGCATCACACTTAATTTACACAGCTAAGGGATTAAATAGAATATATGTTAAAAATGTTGTTGTTTTTTCCATGCAGGATACACTTTCAGACCTTGTACATATTAATATTGAATGCTTTAGTACTTTTGTAAAAGGAAAAACATCAGAATATCCATAAATCGTTTTAAAGCTGAAATCTAGGCAGATATAAAATACCCAAATTAATGAAGCGCTCTATTCATTAATACAACTTGAATTAAGTTTGTTTAACTGCTTGGCGACCAGCCGCCGTCATTGCACTGTGGCAGGTCGGCACGCTCCCGCGAACCGTATAGCAGGCGCGCGCCCGCTGCACTGCGGGGGTGCCAATGCACGTGGCCAGCGGTCGCGATGACCGTCATCCATGCGCGATCGCGGAAAACACGAGAGCCAGAACAGGGACGTGTGTGTGTAAACACACAAAGTCCTGTTCTGTGAAGAGACAGATCGTGTGTTCCTACTAGCTAGTCAGTCCCATCCTCCTACAGTTAGAACACACACGAGGGAACACACGTAACCCCTTGATAGTCCCCTAGTGTTAACCCCTTCCCTGTCAGTGACATTTACACAGTAATCAGTGCATTTGTATAGCACTGATCGCAGTATAATTGTCAATGGTCCCAATAATGAGTCAAAAGTGTCCGATCTGTCCGCCATAATGTCGCAGTCCCGATAAAAATCGCTGATCACCACCATTACTAGTAAAAACAAAAATTATAATAAAAATGCCATAAATCTTTCCCCTATTTTATAGACGCTATAACTTTTGCGCAAACCAATCAATATATGCTTATTACATTAAACAAATTACAAAATATGTAGAAGAATACATATCTGCCTAAACTGTGGGGAAAAATATATATATATTTTTTTAAATGGGGATATATATTATAGCAAAAAGTACAAAATATTGTGGGGTTTTTTTCAAAATTTACGCTCTTTTTTTGTTTATAGCACAAAAATAAAAATAGCACCAAAAGAAAGCTCTATTTGTGGGAAAAATAGGACGTCAATTTTGTTTGGGTACAGCGTTGCATGACCACGCAATTGTCAGTTAAAGCGACGCAGTACCGTATCACAAAAAATGGCCTGGTCATTGAGCAGCCAAATCTTCCGGGGCTGAAGTGGTTAAATGCAAGCAAGTTTTTTGCAATCCTCTGTACAGCAGAGCACCATCTGATGAGCTCTGAGCTCATCAGTGTGCTGCTTGTCATTTTACTCTCTAATCGCAGGCTGGGGTAGGAATAAGATCTGTAAAGCCCTGTACACACAATCGGACTTCCTATGGTTTTTAAACCAATGGATTTTTCCATCGGAAATCCGATGAAGCTGACTTCCATCAGTCTTGCCTACACACCATCAGTAAAAAAAACGACCGTTCCAAACGCGGTGACGTAAAACATTCCGATGAGCCGAGAAAAATGAAGTTCAATGCTTCTGAGCATGCGTCGACTTGATTCTGAGCATGCGTGGGTTTTTGCATCCGATGGAGTTCCCCACAGACGATAGTAATTTGCTATCGGTTTTTTAACCATCGGATAAATTTAAAACATGTTCTATTTTTAAACACCGATGGAAAAAAGACCGATGGGGCCCATACACGATCGGTTTGTCCGATAAAAAAAGTCCATCGGAGTGTTTTCATCGGTAAAACCGATCGTGTGTACACGGCTTAAGTGTTTCTTAGGAAGGCCATACAATGTATGAATTTGAACCGTGTATGGGCAGGCTGAATGTACCAAGTTGATCGATTGATCAACTTGGGTACAAACAGCATGCCGGATTTTGCCTTCGATTAGCCCCTAGCTTCCCCCGCTCCCACTCCAGGAGAAGACAATGGCTCGGCAGGAGGGATTTCTGCATCAACACTGTGTTAATGGGGAAATCAAGCAAATTTCTTTCCTACTTTCACTCCGTGAATGGCCGGCCTTAAAGTGATACTAAAGTATCGTTTTTCTTTTTTAAGAAGGAAGTCTTTAAAAGCCAACTTCCTTCTAACACCACAGAAGCTTATCTCCTTTCTCCCTACTTAAAGTGATATTAAAGTCTTGTTTTTTTTTGTTTAAAAATAACAAACATGTTATAGTTAGTTACTTTTTCTGTGCAGTAATTTTGCATAGAGCAGCCCAATTCTTCCTCTTCTCGGTCCCTCTTCGGCACTTCTGGCCCCTCCCACCTGTTGAGTGCCCCCATAGCAAGCAGCTTGCTATGGGGGGCACCCGAGTTGCAGCTCCCAGCGTCCATTTAGACACAGAGCCGTGGTCTGATCCGGCCCCCTCTCTCTCTTTATTGCCTCACTGACTTTGATTGACAGCAGCAGGAGCCAATGGTGCCTCACTGCAGTATTAGCCCATGAAGAGCATTCGCAACATCGCTGGATAGAAATGGGGCTCAGCTAAGTATTAGGGGGGCTGCTGCACACAGAAGGCTTTTTATACTAATGCATAGAATGCATTAAGATAAAAGACCTTCCTCTTACACAACCACTTTAACCACTTTAACCAGCAGAAAATAATCACACAAGGCTGTCCCATTTTTTAAAAAATATATATAGGTGTGAAAAAATGCTGTAAATTAAGAATGCTTTCAGAAATAGAAGTGTTAAAGGGGTTGTAAAGGTTTAATTTTTTTCTTATTTTTTGGAAAATAACAAACATACCATACTTACCTCCACTGTGCAGTTTGTTTTGCACAGAGTGGCCCCGATCCTCCTCTTCGGTCCCTCGGTGGCTGTCTCGGCTCCTCCCCGCAAGAGCTAACCCCCCTCTGGGAAGCCCTGTCCCAAGGGGGTTAGCTTGCAGGCGCGCTCCCTTGTGATACAGTCGGCGGCCATAGACGCCAAGTGTATCACTCGGTCCCGCCCCCGGCACGCCGCGTCATTGATTTGATTGACAGCAGCAGGAGCCAATGACTGCGCTGCTATCAATCATCCAATAAAGAGTTAGGGGAAAGCAACGCCCACGGAGATTCGGGGCTCAGGTGAGTAAAACGGGGGCTCGGGGGGGCCGGAGACAGCAAGGTGTTTTTTCACCTTAATGCATAGGATGCATTAACTTCCCTGGTGGTATTATTATGTCAGATTTTTGATGCTGAAAGTGGTACAATGTTTTGCATGGAAATTTGGCGTTTTATATTGTAGGCCTGTAATTCTTAGGAATAACTCACTTAAATCTGTCCAAACAAGAGTCTAGTAGACATCCCGGGTATGATAAAGTTTGAAACATGAAATCATAAATTATAATAAATAACTATAAATAATTATAACAAATAATAATATAATAATAATAAAAATTATTCAATAATGTAATCAAATCAAAAACATTGAAATTTTCACCGTTGCAGAATTGTTGCTGTCATTACTTTCAGTGTTTGATGACGAATTTCCCCACAAATCACTATCGCTCAATTCTGCAAGTGATTCTAATTTATTATCGCTGTTTTCTAGCTGGTCTAAATACACTTTTGACGTAAAGGGACACTTTTTGGTTGCTATGGACAATCTCCAAATTCCAGGCAGAAAGAACAGTATTTCTAATATAAAACTGGATGCAGTGCACTGGACAAACCACTAGGGGACAAAGGGGTTGTGTAATTATTTGATACAGTACTGTAATCTGTAAGATTACAATGTACTGTATGTATACTGTGTGTTTCACTTTTTGAATTTGGCGCCGAGCTCCATCCCTGTGCTTCACAACGCTCGCAGAAAACAGAGCCCGGCACTGTGAATCGAGCAGAGGATACACAACTCGCAGACACAGCGGGGAGACATCGCAGGATCCAGGGGACAAGGTAAGTAACCTGTACATGGATCCTGCGATGCGATCCCAAGTGTGGCTCAGGGTTATCGCTTTTGGTACTGAAAATTCACCCCGAGCCACACTCTGGAATAACGCCAGGGATGTTAAGGTGAAAAAACACAAAGCTTTACAACCCATTTAATAGTTTATTTTTATCAAAGAACAAAATAAAAAGTAAATGAACAGAAGAGGAATTGATCCTAACCAAATCACCAACTCTATTTGCATAAAAGCAGCCCCAAACTTGCAAGGAACCATCACTCTTCACTTCCCTTCGGCGCACAAACTGCCTCCTGCTACAGCCAACTATTTCAAATTTCGACTCGTCAGTCCAGAGCACCTGCTGCTATTCTTCTGCACCCCAGTTCCTATGTTTTTATCCATAGTTGAGTCACTTAGCCTTGTTTTCACATTGGAGGTATGGCTTTATGGCTGCAATTCTTTCATGAAGACCACTTCTGGCCAGACTTCTCCAGACAGTAGATGGATGTATTTGGATCCTACTGATTTCCACCAGTTCTGTGCTGATGGCACTGCTGGACAACTTCCGTTGTCAAAGGGAAGTAAACATGATGTGTCTTTCATCTGCTGCATTAAGTTTCCTTTGCCAACCACTGCATTTGCAGGTCCTCGGTGTTCCCCGTTTCTTTGTGCCTTTTCAATAGAGCTTGAACTTGATCTTGGGGTTTCAAGATAGGGGGGTCTGCTTTGAAATTTTTGCCTGGGAGAAACCTTGCTGATGCAGTATAACTACCTTGTGTCTTGTTGCTGTGCTCAGTCTTGCAATGGTGTATGACCTGTGACATAAAACTGTCTTCCACAACCTCACCTTAGTAGCAGAGTTTATCTGTTCTTCCCCCAGTCTTAAGCCTCCTACACAGCTGTTTCTGTTTCAGTTAATGACTGTGTTCAAATTGATGAAGCACCTGCTTGGTATTATTAGTTAACCATATAACTGACTCTAATCCTACAAAATCACTGACTTTGTATATGTGTACAAAGTCTGCAAGTGTAGAGATTGATGCTGGTTTGAAGCCAAAGGATAGTCACACCAAATATTGATTTGATTTAGATGTTTCTTCTGTTCGCTCACTTTGCATCTTGTAAATTGAAAAAATAAACAATTAAAATATATATTTTTGAAAACATTTTTACTCTACAGCATTTCTTCACACCTGCCTAAAACTTTTGCACAATACTGTACAGTATATGTAGTCTCAAGAATGTGCAATTAATTCATTTGAAGATGTTCGTGATCAGTTGCACTGGCTTGCTATAAACATTGTAAAAATGAAAATGCAGTTGTCCATTCTTTAACATTGCATTTACATTTCTGTGAAAGTTATTAGAGGGTCATATGTGGTTTTGTAATTATGAAATTAGTTGTCTCTTTTTCAGGTTTTGAAATCTCAGAATACCAGAAGAGGCAAGCGGCAATGACTGTGCGTAAAGTGAGCAAGCAGAAAGGTATGACCTCTGTATAAAGCAGCTGCTGGAGCAAGTCTATTGTAACATCTAATTTGACTCTACATACTGCACAGTATTGATGATTAATTTATTGTGCCTTTGTTCCCAAAATGTGAGGCATTTAAAAATATTTTTAAAGCAGGACTACATGTGTATATCATAATCTGAGGATCCAAATTTACATACTGATATAGCTGCCAGTGTCATCCATGTGCACAGTTCAACATTACTATTCACCCACCTGAAATCATAATAATTGCACACATCCAACTGTTGAGTCACTGTAAGAAAAATTACAGTGCCTCTGCCTTCTGATTGGGCAATCAAGGAGCAGCAGCACACTAATGAGGTCATCCCTGTGCTCTCCTTGGTCTGTCCAGGTAGAATAATGTTCCCGTCCTCTGGTTTCTCAGTGCTCCTTTCCAATCCAGCACATGTGCCAAGAGATATAATAGAGCAGGGGGCCTCAAACTTTGTAAACAACTTACTGTCCTACAGACCTTGGGAGGAGGCAAAATATTTGCCAGTAAGAGTATAAAATTATCTGGTGTCAGTGGTCTGGTGTAAAAAATGCTTCATGGTTGGTGAGCATCGGGATTAAAAAATCCTGTGTTGCCTGTGGTTAGAGGAAGGAGAATAATGCCCCATGTTGGTGTCAGTGAAAGGAATAGTGTCCCACTGTTGGTGCCAGTGGAAGGAATAGTGCTCTGTTGATGGTGCCAGAAGGAGGAATAGTGCCCCATAATTTCTGTCAGTGAGAGGAATAATTCCCTATCACTGCTGTAAGCAGGAGAAGTAGTGTCATATCATTGGTGTCAGTGAAATGAATAGTGCCCTATCATTGGTTCAGTGGGAGGAATAGTGCCCCATCATTGGTGTCAGGTGGGAGGAATAGTGCCCTAAGGGCTGTATCTGGTCCATGGTCAGCAGCTTGGGGACCATTGCTTTAGAGTATAACTGTTCATGTCTCTAACTTGCTACGAGCATCTGTAATGGCCATCGTTTTCTTTGGTGTCAGCCATCAGTCTTTGTGGTTTAACCCATTGCACTTGCAAAAAGAGCACAAGGAACGCTAGAGGCCTAAAATACTATATCAGCTTGGTTGAACAGTTTGAAATCCATCTTGTAGACATTTTAATTATTTAAAAAAATGCTGCAGGGGCAGAATGCTGATTTAAAGGTTCACCTATTCTGTAAAGTGATCCTACTAGACTGTTGATGCTTTGTAATAGTCATAATGTCAACCCTTGATAGCTTTGCCCCATTGTTTAAACTTACTGAACTTAGTGGTTTCAATATACAGTAGCAAACACAGTAATCTAAATGCCATGGCTAACAGCAGATTAATCTGTAATTTATCACACCAGGGTGAAGTTGTTTAAATCTTGTGTGAAAACATTTACAAATAGACTGTTTGGATTTCCATTAAATTACATTTAGATTTAATATAGCGCCTTGAAAAAGTATTCATACCCCTTGAAATTTTCCACATTTTGGCATGTTACAACCAAAAATTTATTTTATTGGGATTTTATGTAATAGACCATCACAAAGTGGCACATAATTGTGTAGTGGAAGGAAAATGATAAATGGTTTTCAAATTTTTATAGACCCACCTTTCGCTGCAATTACAGCTGCAAGTCTTTTTGGGGATGTCTTTACCAGCTTTGCACATCTAGAGAGTGACATTTTTGCTCATTCTTCTTTTCAAAATAGCTTAAGCTCTGTCAGATTAGATGGAGAGAGTCTGTGAACAGCAATTTTCATGTCTTGCCACAGATTCTCAATTGGATTTAGGTCTGGACTTTGACTGGGACATTCAAACACATGAATATGCTTTGATATAAACCATTCCATTGTAGCTCTGGCTGTATGGTTAGGGTCGTTGTCCTGCTGGAGGTGAACCTCCACCCCAGTCTCAAGTCCTTTGCAGACTCTAATGCCACGTACATACGGTCAGAATTTCCGACAGAAAAAGTCAGATGGGAGCTTTTAGTCGGATATTCCGACCGTGTGACTTTTTTCGTCGGAAATTCCGACGGAAGTTTGCCTGATAGAAAGTCCGGCCGTGTGTAAGCGGCATAAGAGGATTTCTTCTAAGATTGCCCTTTATTTGGCTCCATCCATCTTCCCATCAACTCTGACCAGCTTTCCTGTCCCTGCTGAAGAAAAGCATCTCCACAACATGATGCTGCCACCACCATGTTTCACGGTGGGGATGGTGTGTTCAGGATGATGTGCAATGTTAGTTTTCCACCACACATAGCGTTTTGCTTTTAGGCCAAAAAGTGAGATTAAATTACACACAGGTGGACTCTATTTACCAATTAAGTGACTTCTGAAGGCAATTGGTTCCACTAGATTTTAGTTGGGGGTATCAGAGTAAAGGAGGCTGAATACAAATGCACACCACACCTTTCCCATATTTATTTGTAAAAAAAATTGAAAACTATTTATCATTTTCCTTTCACTTCACAATTATGTGCCACTTTGTGTTGGTCTATCACATAAAATTCCAATAAAATACATTTACGTTTTTGGTTGTAACATGACAAAATGTGGAAAATCTCAAGAGGTCTGAATACTTTTTCAAGGTACTGTATATCTGTGACAAAATGTGTCACTCTATTAAATAAATGAATAAAACTTTAAACCCTACTATACTAAAATGAATCACTGTGCAAATGATTATATATACATGTGGATATTACAGTATGTAGATGTGGATATTACAGTGGGGGAGATGTGGATATTACAGTGGGGGAGATTTGGACATTACAGTGGGGAGAGATGTGGACATTACAGTGGGGGAGATGTGGATATTACAGTGGGGGATATGTGGATATTACAGTGGGGGAGATGTGGACATTACAGTGGGGGAGATGTGGATATTACAGTGGGGAGATGTGGACATTACAGTGGGGGAGATGTGGACATTACAGTGGGGGAGATGTGGATATTACAGTGGGGGATATGTGGATATTACAGTGTGGGAGATGTGGATATTACAGTGGGGGAGATGTGGACATTACAGTGGGGAGATGTGGACATTACAGTGGGGGAGATGTGGATATTACAGTGGGGGATATGTGGATATTACAGTGTGGGAGATGTGGATATTACAGTGGGGGAGATGTGGACATTACAGTGGGGAGATGTGGACATTACAGTGGGGGAGATGTGGATATTACAGTGGAGGAGATGTGGATATTATTACAGTGGGGAGATGTGGACATTACAGTGGGGGAGATGTGGATATTACAGTGGGGGAGATGTGGATATTATTACAGTGGGGGAGATGTGGATATATTACAGTGGGGAGATGTGGACATTACAGTGGGGGAGATGTGGATATTACAGTGACAGCCTGCTCTGCTCTATGGGCAGCTGGTTGTAAATGGACTCTGCTGTCCGTTTACCCCCGACTACCTCCAATCTGATCCACCTACATGGAGGTGAACATATCCCTCGTTTTTCCCGTTGTGATTCACGGCGGTGTTTTCACCGCCGTGAATCACGATCGTGTGTACGCGGCAAAAGTGATGCATCTTTCAACCCACTTTCTGTGAGCCCAGTGTATCAAGGCATTACCCTCCATCCTGGACTCATAGAAACATGCTTCAACATTTTAACCACTCCCCTGCCTGGTAAAAAAAGGAGGACAAGATGACCCGAGATGTCATTGGACCTGGCCGAAGGCACCTTAAAAAAATGTAAGTTGGTCATTTTTTTAAGCGTGCCAGGGGTGCTTCAAAGTAGTGGGGGCCTTTATTGAAAGGGTGGGATGAACACAGCTGGACTTTAAATCTGTGGCTGTTCTAATAGGTTTGTGTAATCAAACATTAGGTTTTACTTTTTTCTCCAGCTGTAATTCCTTGCTGGTGGTGGAATGGATTCAATCTAAACAATTAAGGTCAGAGGAACCTTCTGTCAGCTATTTGTTACAAGTCTCAGTAGTAGCTACATTTCCCCCTACGTTTGCAGTGCAACTATCCCTTATGTCATCACCTTCTAAGGAAGCATTCTGTTAGATTAACTGTTTAAATTGAACTCCATGTCCCTATGGCACTAAAGGGTTTAAGTATTATCAGCTGTATAGACAGCACTTTGCAGTGTAATGACACGCATGATGCATGAAGCTAGGGAACTCTGCTGGCAAACCACAAAATGTTCCTCTGAGTGAACACACGTGACAGCATATTGCTGGTAAGAATACATGCTGGTTTTATTGTACAACTGGGATCTTTGGGGAAAGTCCTTTGGCTAAAGCTGATTAATTTTCTCCTGACTGCAGCTGTAATCTAAGCTACTCTTGGTAGACACAATATAATGAGATCTTCTGTCTAGGGTTCTGTACTTCTGTAAATCACCAGACAGCTAGAACATCCCTATAAGTATGTAGAACAGGGACATTGTTTAAATTGGAGTCTATGCACATTTTTTCATTCTATCCTTTTGTAGCGGCCTCTCCCCCTCTCCACTCTATCATCAGCTCGTCTTTCTCTTGTCTAGGGGCACCTTATGGAGAGAGAGAGCGGGGTCACCACGCCAAGCCTTCACCACAGATAGTTGTGTGGCGTGAGCAAAGTTCTTGTTTTTACTTCCGGGTCGGTGTTCTGCACCTGGAGCCTCCTCCTCCCTTGAACAATGTCTGCCAGAAAATGAGCCCCACACCATTAAAGTCCAACACTCCTTTATTCTTCCAATAACAGAGTAATGCACAGACAGTTGGACTCCCTCAACGAGTAGAACAGACAGAGGGGTGTGGATGCGAGTAGGCCCAGACACAATGAACTCTCCACTTTCCTTCCTGAAATTGGGTTGCGGTCTCCGAGCGAGGGGGGATTTTCCTTCCAGGCGGTCTCCGATGGAAGGCTCACCTGTCACTGGCAATATGCTGCACCAGGTCTTCAAGCAAGTATCTCCCACTGGTCCATTACGCCATCCGGATTCGGGTACCCACCCCCGGGGTCCCCTAGAATCTCCTTCCCTTGCGGAACTCAGTGTTGGGAACTAAGCTCCAGACCACCATCCGAGTACCTCACCCCAGGCTAAAGGTGCCTGGGATGGAACACGACCTCCGAACGTCCTCTAGGCCTAGGCCGCCTAGGAGCTCCGTCCGACCACCGCCCTCAGGCTGAAGGTGCCTGGGACTTCGACCCCGTGACAAAGATGGCCGGCCCGTTTATACCCTCTCCCAGCAAGCACGGCGGGTTCCCCGCCCCACCATACCGCTGCCGAGGGAGGACAAAAAAGGGAGCACGGCACACAGCAATGGTTCAACCCCAGCCCAAGGCGACAGCGCCACCCGCTGGGCTGCAGGGAACTGCACATCACTGGTGTCTCTGCCAGTTTTAAATACACAGGAAAGTGTATACCCGCTACACTCTCCCCCTGGTGATTTGACACTGGTCCCCAGTGTCTGGAGTAAACTATGCCCTCAACGGCTGGCATAGCCCAGTCCAGAAACCAACTATCAATTGTACAAAAATAAAACTTTTGGAAAAAACTTGGTCAACTGAAGCAATTGTGTCTGAGCCCTACATAAAAGGGAGGGGAAACAACAACATTTAACCATAACTTTCAGAATCACATTTTCACATTACACTTTTCCCCACCCATCCTGACTAAGACCCACCCCATACTCAGTGGTCTTGATGGGATGCTCTCCTGCAGAGGGGAAAAGAAAGTTAACACACATAAGCCCTGACACATGTATTCGTGTAAGAAGGAACAACTTCTCCGTGAAGAAATCCCTTCCTCCATAGAGTGAGTGTGTGAAAAGTGTCAACGATGCGCAACACTGCCACCTGGTGACAGCATCGCAGTAACTGCACTCGTGGAACTTTCCTCCTTCCTTGGTGCCCTTTCTACCCCAGAGTCCATGATTTCTTGCTGGAGAATTGAAGAACAAACACAGGAACAGTCCTTCATTCCTCTGGGTAACAAGGACAACAAACCCCAGAAAGTTCAGCAGCATAAAGAACAAGAACGGAGTCTCTTTCCTCCTACAGATAGAAACAGGGATGCAGCAAAAGAAGTGGTTTCAAGTGCTGATCCTTGGTCTCCAGATGATACTCGACATCCTCCCCTTCTTTGCGCCGGATCAGCACCTTGTCCGCGTGGATGTGCCGTCCCAACATCCATTCTGCCTTGCCATCTTTAAAGCGCTGAGAGGCCTTGGGGGAACATGCAAGGTACCCGCGGGCATGTGGGACCCGAAGGTGGGTCCACACAAAGTAATTGTACCGGCGCTCCCTGCACACTTCCACCTCGTACAACAACTCCTTGGGCAAGTATGGGTTCTCCCATCCATACTCTGCAGCAACCTTCTGGCCAAATAGGCATTGTAGTCTCGCCAGAGGAGGCATGGTGGCTTTGTCCCGTTCGCCAGGCAAAACTATTGAGTCCGGGTGGCGAGGGACCTTGATCACATCTGATCTGGGCATAGGTGCCTGCAACAACAGTCTCATCTCCCCGGTCCTAGGTGTAGGTGGTACCGGGGATGTAAGGGCAGGTTGGGAATGGGGCCCTTCTTCAGGCACTGGTGCCTCCACCCGGGGTGTACTATCCCCTGTAGACATGGGTGGGTCCCTGGTTCTGCGGGACGAAGCGAAAAGTACTTTGTCCCAGCCCTTTTCTGCAAACAGTTCATCAATAGCGACATCGTCTCCCACATCCGAGAGCGACTCCAGGTCAGAGGTGTCACACTCCTCCGCAGGCAAGTAGCCTGTAGTGGAGACTGAATTACCACCTCCTCCCACACACCAAATCTTTCCGCCTGGCTTACCTCGGCCTTTACTTGAAGCGGGACGTCCGGAACTCCTGCCGACGGATCCCTCCGGGCCGGGCGTAGGCGGGCGGGATGGTCCACCACAACCGCTGGTCGGGGCTACTATACCGGTCTTTCTCTTCGGTGGTGGACGCTGCGAGACAGTGGTGACCGAGTCAGCATCCTCGGATTTCTCCCGTTTCGCGCACTGCAAGGTTTTGCGCCAATGTCCCACATGTAGTCCTTCACACGTATTGGACTCCTCCCCTTTGCTCCAGTTTGCGGGCTTTTCTTCCTGAGTCACGCTCACGAACTAAGCGGTGGGGGTGTGCCTGGTGGCGCAGTGCAAATAGAAGCCCCCACGTGTAGTCCTTCACACGGCTGAGCTCCCCCCTTTTCTCGCTCTTCTGCGTGGGCCTTTCCCTTCACTGGGTCATGTCCACGACTTCGAGCAGTGATGCACTTTGGCCAATAATATGGCCCACCTACTTGGAACTCCTCCGGGCAGACACGTTCAACTCCGTAGTAGCACGAACACCATGCCGGACCCGAGCCCCCACGTGTAGCGGCCTCTCCCCCTCTCCACTCTATCATCAGCTCGTCTTTCTCTTGTCTAGGGGCACCTTATGGAGAGAGAGCGGGGTCACCACGCCAAGCCTTCACCACAGATAGTTGTGTGGTGTGAGCAAAGTTCTTGTTTTTACCTTCGGGTCGGTGTTCTGCACCTGGAGCCTCCTCCTCCCTTGAACAGTGTCTGCCAGAAAATGAGCCCCACACCATTAAAGTCCAACACTCCTTTATTCTTCTGATAACAGAGTAATGCACAGACAGTTGGACTCCCTCAACGAGTAGAACAGACAGAGGGGTGTGGATGCGAGTAGGCCCAGACACAATGAACTCTCCACTTTCCTTCCTGAAAGTGGGTTGCGGTCTCCGAGCGAGGGGGGATTTCCTTCCAGGCGGTCTCCGATGGAAGGCTCACCTGTCACTGGCAATATGCTGCACCAGGTCTTCAAGCAAGTATCTCCCACCGGTCCATTACGCCATCCGGATTCGGGTACCCACCCCCGGGGTCCCCTAGGATCTCCCTCCCTCGCGGAACTCAGTGTTGGGCACTGAGCTCCAGACCTCCATCCGAGTACCTCACCCCAGGCTAAAGGTGCCTGGGATGGAACACGACCTCCGAATGTCCTCTAGGCCTAGGCCGCCTAGGAGCTCCGTCCGACCACCGCCCTCAGGCTGAAGGTGCCTGGGACTTCGACCCCGTGACAAAGATGGCCGGCCCCTTTATACCCTCTCCCAGCAAGCACGGCAGGTTCCCCGCCCCACCATACCGCTGCCGAGGGAGGACAAAAAAGGGAGCATGGCACACAGCAATGGTTGAACCCCAGCCCAAGGCGACAGCGCCACCCACTGGGCTGCAGGGAACTGCACATCACTGGTGTCTCTGCCAGTTTTAAATACACAGGAAAGTGTATACCCGCTACACTTTATTTTATCATATATTATGAAGTATAAATGTATAAATAGTTTATTTAGGGCTACTAACGTCTTTATGTTGGTGTTTAAGCTGAACTTAAAGTGGATGTAAACCCACTCTCATCCTTTCTAAACTATTGCCATAGTGCTGTTCTATAAGGATATACATGCCTCCTGCATGTATCCTTATCTGTCAAATGTCTCCCCTCTGTCTGTTATAAGAACTGAAAAATGGCAGATTCTGTGGGTGGATCTGTTGTCTGGAGCTCGGTGGGTGGAGTCGTGATGTCAGTAGACTCCCCGCCCACCTCTACACTCCCCTTGTCAACATGCATTTTCTCCTGTATATTCCTTCTGCTATGAGCACTAACATCCAGTCAAAATCCAAAAAAGTAACCACATGACTTCAGAAAAGGAGTGGGGGTGGGAATTAAAAAATAAAGGGATTTTTATAACAGCTTACCTGTAAAATCCTTTTCTTGGAGTACATCACGGGACACAGAGCGACTTAGTCATTACTAATGGGTTATATAGTTTACCTTCAGGTGTTGGCACTGGCCAATTCCAAACCGGAAGTACCCTCCCCTATATAAGCCCCTCCCACCCGGGAGCACCTCAGTTTTGTAGCCAAGCAATAAGTGTCCCAAAAAGAGGGGTGGGAGCTCTGTGTCCCGTGATGTACTCCAAGAAAAGGATTTTACAGGTAAGCTGTTATAAAAATCCCTTTTTCTTTTTCGTACATCACGGGACACAGAGCGACTTAGTCATTACTAATGGGACGTCCCAAAGCAATGCCAAATGAGGGGGGGTACATAAGCTGGGCGCCATCAGGCATGAGGATCTTTTGCGGCCTGCAACACACTGCGCCCAAAGGCGACATCCTCCTGACTTCTAACGTCTACCTGATAGAATCTAGTAAACGTGTGTACCGAAGACCATGTTGCGGCCTTACATACTTGAGCCAGGGAGGCCTGGTGATGCACTGCCCATGAAGTTCCAACCGCTCCTGTGGAGTGCGCCCTAACTTTGAACGGAGGCGCTCTCTTTCTCAAGCCATAGGCTTGTATTATGACCTGTCGAATCCACTTGGCTAAAGTAGATTTTGATGCTGCCTGACCCCTTCTGGGGCCTTCCGGCAGAACAAACAAAGAATCCGTTCTGCGAATCTGAGCAGTGGCTTTTAGATAAGCTTTAACTGCTCTTACCACATCCAAAGAATGTAATAACTTTTCCTCTACTGAACTAGGTTTGGGGAAAAAAGAAGGAAGAACCACATCTTGGTTCAAATGAAACCTCGATACCACCTTAGGAAGAAAGGCTGGATGAGGACGTAATACTACTCTGTCCTTATGGACAACCAGATATGGCTCCTTACAGGACATAGCTGCTAATTCCGACACTCTTTTAGCCGAACAAATGGCTACTAAGAAAACCAATTTCCTGGTGAGAAGAACCAAGGAAATGTGTTGTAATGGTTCAAACGGTTGTTTCTGTAGAACCGACAGAACCAGGTTTAAGTCCCAAGGACATATGGGAATACTAACCGGAGGGCTAATACGCATCACTCCTTGTATAAAGGCTTTGACTAGTGAATGCGAAGCCAAGGGCCTTTGAAAAAATATTGACAAGGCCGAAATCTGACCCTTGATAGTACTCAAGGCCAGCTTCCTATCTACAGCCCACTGTAGGAAGTCCAGAATCCTCCCTATCATGTACTTACGTGGATGCCATTTCTTGGTCTCACACCACGTAATGTACGCTTTCCAGATCCTATAATAGATCTGCCTGGATACCGGTTTCCTGGCATTGATCATGGTAGATACCACAGAATTAGAGAGCCCTCTCTTTTTCAGAATGTGGGCTTCAATAGCCAGGCCGTCAAACCTAGGGCTGGTAAGGAAGGGTGGTATATCGGTCCTTGCGACAGCAGGTCCGGACGAAGTGGGAGGGTCCAAGGACTCCTCACTGACATTTTTACAATCTCCGCGTACCATGCCCTTCGGGGCCACGCTGGAGCCACCAGAATCACTGGTTTCTTTTCTACCCTGATTCTGCGGAGTAATCGCGGTAACAATTGTGGCGGTGGGAATGCATATATCAGCTTGAACCGATCCCAAGGGAACACTAGGGCATCCGAGCCGCAAACTAGGGGATCCCTTGTGCGAGACACAAACCTGTCCACCTTTGCGTTGAATCTGGATGCTAGCAGATCTACATCCGGTGTTCCCCACCGCTGGCATATTGCCTGGAAAACCTCGGGGTGAAGAGACCATTCCCCCGGGCATAATTGTTGGCGACTTAGAAAGTCCGCTCTCCAATTTTCCACTCCTGGGATGAAAACCGCGGATATGGCTGGGACATATCTTTCTGCCCACTCCAGGATGCAATTTGCTTCCTTCTGGGCTGCACGACTTTTGGTGCCACCCTGATGATTGATATATGCCACTGCCGTGGCATTGTCTGATTGAATTCTGACAGGGGACCCCTGGAGTTTGGATGTCCATGCTACTAGGGCATACCGGGCTGCTCGTATCTCTAAGAGATTGATGGGCAGGGCCTTTTCTGCTTCTGACCACCTGCCCTGGAGAGACCATTGCTCCAGCACTGCCCCCCAGCCGATGAGGCTGGCATCTGTAGTGACCACCTTCCAAGAAACCGGACTGAAGGGTTTCCCTCTTTCCAGATTCTGGGGCACCAACCACCAATGGAGGCTCTTGCGAACGGAAGGGGACAGGGACATTGGTAAGTCTAAAGCCTGAACTTTTTTTGTTCCAGGCTGACAGTATGGCCCTTTGCAAATTCCTTGAATGGAATTGACCGTAGGGTACCGCTTCGAATGAAGCCACCATCTTTCCCAGCAGCCTCATGCAGAGACGTATGGATGGTTTTCTTTTTGTACCCACTAAGTGGGTCAAATTTCTTAAAGACGACACCTTCTCTGGAGGTAAGAAAATCTTTCTCTGATTTGAATCCAGCCTTAGCCCTAAGTATTCCAGACTTTTGACTGGTCTTAGAGCTGACTTGTCCCGGTTGATAATCCAACCGTGATATTCCAGATACTCGATTGTCTTGTGAATAGCTACTTCCAGCTTTTCCACTGAGTGGTCTATTAGTAGCAGGTCGTCTAGATATGCCATTATCGTTACACCCTGTGTTCTTAGATTGGCCAATAATGGGGCCAGAATTTTTGTGAACACTCGTGGTGCTGTGGCCAGACCGAAAGGTAAGGCTCTGAACTGAAAATGGCGCCCTTCTACTGCAAAGCGTAGAAATTTCTGATGGGCCGGAAAGATGGGAATATGCAGATAAGCATCCCTTATGTCGATCGAGGCTAGCCATTCCTGCCCTTGTAGGGCGGTGGCCACTGATCGGATCGACTCCATCCGAAAAGTCCTGATATTTAGGAACTTGTTTAGCCCTTTTAGATTTAATATGGGCCTCACGTCCCCATTTGGTTTGGGGACTGTGAAAAGGTTCGAGTAAAACCCGAATCCGCTTTCTTCCAGGGGAACCTTCATGATTACCCCTTGGAGCAATAGTTGTTCTAGTGCCAGAAGGAGGGATCCTCTCTTTTGGGGATCTCTTGGCACATTTGACCTCATAAATTGGGCAGGAGGAGTGCCTTTTAACTCCAGCTTGTATCCCAGACTTACTGCGGAGAGCACCCATCTGTCTCTGATGGTGTCCCGCCAGGTCTCTGTGAACAACTGAAGTCTTCCCCCCACCCGATTGAGCGGGGGCAATACTTCATGCCTTAGGGGGAGGTTTTTGTACCTCTCTTGATCCAGGGCTTCTTGTTACCCTGTGATTGTCCCTGATTTCTGCCCCCTGAATTTGACCGCGGAGGCCGTCGGAACTGCTTCATAGCCGATGTGCCCGGGACTGGAGAGGTAGGCCTCTTAAAAGAAGGACTTCTACCCTTGTTCTTAACCGGTAAGAGTGAACTTTTACCGGCAGAAATTTTCTGGATATATTTGTCCAGATCTTCTCCAAATAAGCGTTCTCCATGAAATGGGAAGCTAACCAGCAGTTTTTTACAGGGAGCTTCAGCAGACCAGTTTTTGAGCCACAGAAGCCTACGCATATGTACTATAGACAGCGTAAAGCGGGAGGCCTGTTGGATTGTATCCTTTATGGCGTCCACCGCAAAACACAAGGCTCTAGGCAGGTCAGCTAGGGCATGAGCCTGCTGATCTGGTAAGTCCCTTAAGACTTGTTTCAACTGATCTTTCACTGCTTGGCAGACTCCAATCGCTGCTACCGCAGGTTGTGTCACCATACTTGCTGTAGAGAAAGCAGATTTTAGTAAAGACTCCAATTTTTTATCTATTGGGTCTTTGAACATTGGAACATTATCTACTGGACATGTCAGTGATTTGTTAACAGAAGAGATGGCTGCGTCCACTATAGGGACCCTCCATTTTCTTATGAACTTATCCTCCATGGGATAGATCACCGGAAATCTCTTGGGGGGAGCAAATATTTTATCAGGATGCTCCCAATCCTGGTAAATAAGCCCTTCTAATAAAGGGTGGATTGGGAAGGAACAGACCGCCTGGGGAGCTTTTAGCGACCCCAGCGAGGAAACCGTAGTGGATGGTGGTTCCGCCAGAGGCATTTTAAATGCTGATCGGACCATGTTAGTCAGAGACTGAACCCATAATCTTTCAGCCTGAGAAGCTGAGAAAGGTTCTTCCACTGTTGATTCCTCTATAAGTGAATCAACCTCATCCTGATCCCCTTCAGGTAGGTCGATCTCTGTGTGGGGCTGTTCCTCCACTAACAGGCACTCTGAAGGAGGAGACGGAGATCGGACGCGCTTTCCCTGAGATAGGGAAGCAGCGATCAATGCTGTTAATCTCTCTTCTAATCCTCCCAGAGTTGAGGATAAAACCTCCTCTGTTATATATACAGGAGCAGGTGGACTGGGGACAGCCGCAGCACCAGGCATTCCTGCGGGGTTTCTACGGCTACTGACCTCTGCATTCTCAGGGGAGATTGGTGCAGTGCAAGCATGCCCAATATCCTCAGAGCCCGATGGAGACCCCTTTGGCTTCCTGGAAGATCTATTTCCGGAGCGTCTGGACGACATATCCTTTAAGCACAAAGCTGAGGTATTCCCGTCGTCATACACCAATTTTTGCTGGTAATAGTCTAACACAGGTGCTGCTATATACCAGCTGGTGTCCACTAAAGTGCCTTTCTATGGGGATGCCTGCATCAACCGCCTCTGTGTGCCACTGTTTGTTGCTAGCTCTGTTTGCATGCAGCTGACACTTGTACTGTGTCTTTTAACCATGCTGGGACGCCCGCACATGCGCAGAAGCGCCGCGGCGCGCATCGAGCGTCATCCACCCGCCCCGCCCCTTTTTTTTCATAGGAGGCGCGTGCACGCGCCCGCGCGCGCGCCCGTGCGCCAATGGCGCCCTTTTCGAAAACCAACAGAGGACTAGGAGCCAGGGCCCTTTTTGCCGGAGGGCCTGTGCGGTGGATGAACGCAGCAACAGGGCAGAGGAAGTGGATTCCCTCAGAGAAACTTACCAGCTGCCTGGATCTTTTGAGTTGAGAAAACCAAAGATCCACATTTACAAGAAAAATGGACTACAGCGGCCTCTAGTGGTTTAACACAGGTACCGCGGTCCCTGTTTTTTTTTTTTTTTTTTTTCTTGACTACTATTAAAATTTTACATTTTCAGTAGTTATAGGCAAACACAGATATTTAGCGGGAATACCGTTAGGTAACAGACAGAAAGACAAATTAGGCTTGGGGGTCCCCCAATAGAACCAAGTTCCTGAGGGCCCCCACTTACCTGATCCCCGCCGCAGGACTTTGTTTGGTCCACAAAAGTCCAAACTTCACCTATCACGGCAGGCATTGTAATTAAACCTTCAGGGACCGGGTTCCCAAGGATTCCACTCCCCTGGACCTGTATAGCACCCTGCACAGACAGCGTCTTGGTCGTGGGTATGACCAGAGCTCTGGATCCCAGGGTCCAGCCCTCCTAAGAGAAGCATTACAGGCAAAACCTTGCTCTTCTGCTGCAAGGCCCGGGTACCGACCGTTTAGCTATGAAGCTTTTTTGGTGGGATCCGGAACAGCTTACTAAGGCCCAAAAGAACCTGTACGCAAGCCCAGTGAAAACACATGTTACTCTTTGGCCAACACCTTAGACACTGGCAAAAAACTGAGGTGCTCCCGGGTGGGAGGGGCTTATATAGGGGAGGGTACTTCCGGTTTGGAATTGGCCAGTGCCAACACCTGAAGGTAAACTATATAACCCATTAGTAATGACTAAGTCGCTCTGTGTCCCGTGATGTACGAAAAAGAAAAAGCTAGTGCACGAGATATGTAAATAACCTGTCAGTCAAAGCAAGGGGGCGGAACGGACAAAGGTAACTCTGTTTGTCCGTTTTATCCCACTGAACAATAAAAGAGGATTGCTCAGAGCTGGATTAACTCTTTGTGGCAAGACCTGGCACAAATGATAGGAAATCTTATACTCTACATCAGGGATATGCAATTAGCGGACCTCCAGCTGTTGCAAAACTACAAGTCCCATCATGCCTCTGCCTCTGGGTGTCATGCTTGCTGCTGTTAGAGTCTCGCTATGCCTCATGGGACTTGTAGTTTGGCAACAGCTGGAGGTCCGCTAATTGCATATCCTTGCTCTACATTGTGACAGCAAAGAAAAAAAAAAATCGGGTTTACATCCACTTTAAGCTTAAGCAAATGAAAAAGGCAAATGAAAAAGATACAAATTAATATAATTCTGCATTCATGAACATATTATTAAATGTAGTTTTAAATGCAAACAGTGTACCTGAACTTGACTTGGTATCAGCCTCTGTACAGCAGAGCTTAGAATGGGAGAGAATGAAGCAGCTTCACAAGCCAATTTATGCATGTGACGACAATAAACATGCTGGTAGGGGAATGACAGCGTTAAGTTGCGTTAACTGTGCTGCTTCTTCGCTGGCCAAGCCCAGCTGGGAATGGGTCCATGACTGCTTGGGCTCAGAGGGTTAAATGATTCCAGACATTCAGTCTAGAGAGCTGAGGATATCAAGTGGCAGAAAAGAAGTACTGCAGAGGACAGCTCTGGATTGAAGGCGGGTAGTTACTGCAGCCTTTACCTTTTTACTGTTTTGAGGTGAGCTTTTTTCACATTTCACAACAGTGTAAAATGTTAATGTTCATTCTTTACCAACAACTATTCCAGAATTACATTATCTGTCCTTTCGAGAAATTATAATTTCTCCAATTCAATAAAAAGTGAGAGTGGCCTTGTAGGTAATATGTGTGACATAGGCATAGGTTATAATGTTACTGTTTCTGTGACCTGGCAAGAGTGGTCTGTGAATGAACTGATGCCATTCCCCCCCCCCCACTTTGGAGAGATTTCCTTTCATTATTATTATTATAAAGGATTTATATAGCTCCAACAGTTTGCACAGAGCTTTACAACATGAGGGCAGACAGTACAATTAAATATAGGAGGAACCAGAGGGCCCTGCTTGTTAGAGCTTACAATTTTAAAGGGAGGGTCAAGTGATACAAAAGGTAATAGCTATTGGTGATGGGCTGATGGAGAAAACAAAAGTACAGTTGTTAGGTAGAGGCGGATAGGCTTCTCTGAAGAGAAAAGTTTTCAGGGATCGCCTAAAAGTGGACAGAGTAGGAGATAGCCGGACAGATTAGGGTAGAGAATTCCAAAGGATGTTAGAGGTTCGAAAGAAGTCCTGAAGGTGAGCATGGGAGGAGGGGACAAGGAAACTAGAGAGCACGAGGGCTTGGGAGGAACGAAGAAAAAGATTTGGTTGGTATTTTGAAACTAGGTTAGTGGTGTAGCTCAGGCCAAGATGTTGATGGCTTTGTAAGTTATTGTTAGTATTTAGAATTTTATTTGTTGGTTGAGTGGCAGCCAATGGAGGGATTGGCAGAGAGGGATAGCAGATGCTGAGTGGTTTATAAGATGGATGAGTCTGGCTGCAACATTCATGATGGGCTGAATAAGGGATAACCTATGTACAGTGAGGGAAAAAAGTATTTGATCCTCTGCTGATTTTGTATGTTTGCCAACTGACAAAGAAATGATCAGTCTATAATTTTAAGGGTAAGTTTATTTTAACAGTGAGAGACGGAATAACAACAAAAATATTCAGAAAAATGCATCTTCCAAAAAGTTTTAAATTGATTTGCATTTTAATGAGTGAAATAAGTATTTGATCCCCTATGAATCGGCAATATTTCCCATGTGTCTATTATACAGGTAACGAGCTGAGATCAGGAGCACTCTCTTAACCACTTAACCACTACGCGCTCGCGCTATAGACAAAAGACGTCTACAGCGCGGCGCTCAATTGCCGGACGTCCTCCTGTTTACTTATTCCTTGCGCGCAGCCGCCGGCGCGCATCGGGGGAAATCTGTCTTGGCTGTGTCCCTTGGACACAGCCAATCACAGATCGTGCTAAATGGCCAATCACAGCGGCCATTTAGCACTCGATCGGTGTGTCCAATGAGAGATGATCTCACATGTAAACATGTGAGATCATCTCTCATTGCCAGCTCTCCCTCATCACACAGAGACCGTGTGTGAGGAGGGAGAGCAACCTGTTCTGCAGCGTGAGTGTGCTGCATAAAATACAGTGCCCACAGTACCTGTGCCCAGTGCCATCTCTCCCCAGTGCCATCTGTCCTCAGTGCCACCTGTCCCATGTGCCACCTGCCAGTTCCATCTGTCCCCAGTGCCACCTATCAGTGCCATCTGTCCACAGTGCCACCTGTCAGTGCCATCTGTCCCCAGTGCCACTTATCAGTGCCATCTGTCCCCAGTGCCACCTGTCAGTGCCATCTGTCATCAGTGCCACCTGTCAGTGTCACGTGCCATCTGTTATCAGTGTCACGTGTCATCAGTGCCATCTGTCATCAGTGCCACATCAGTGTCATCAGTGCCACGTATTAGTCCCATCTGTCATCAGTGCCACGTATTAGTGCCATCTGTCATTAGTGCCACGTATTAGTGTCATCTGTCATCAGTGTCATGTGTCATCAGTGCCACGTATTAGTGCCATCTGTCATCAGTGTCACATCAATGTCATGTGTCATCACTGCCACGTATTAGTGCCATCTGTCATCAATGCCACATCAGTGTCACGTGCCATCAGTGCCACGTATTAGTGCATCTGTCATCAGTGCCTCATCAGTGCCACGTATCAGTGCCATCTGTCATCAGAGCCACATCAGTGTCACGTGTCATTGTCCTGGTGCTCCAGGGCCTTCACAAGTGTAATAGGTAGTTAACAAGTTAGATGTGTAATTTATGCTCCTAGAACGCCTGATGGTGCTCCCTGCATGTTGGGCCTCTCTATGTGGCCATGCTGTGTAAAAGTCCCACACATGTGGTACCGCCATACTCGGGAGGAGTAGCAGAATGTATTTTTGGGTGTCATTTGTGGTATACACGTGCCATGTGAGAGAAATAACCTATTACAATAACCTATTACACACAGACCAAATAATATTTACTAATTTGGGCTATTTTTACCAAAGATATGTAGCAGTATAAATTGTGGCCAAAATTTATGAAGAAAAATTAATAATTTGCAAAATGTAATCACAGAAACTAAGAAATTCTTTTTTTTTTTCAAAATTTTCTGTATTTTTTCATTTAAACCCAGAGGTGATCAAATACCACCAAAAGAAAGCTCTATTTGTATGAAAAAAAAGGACAAAAAATTAATTTGGGTACAGTATTGCATGACTAAGTAATTGTCATTCAAAGTGTGAGAGCACTGAAAGCTGAAAATTGGTCTGGACAGGAGGGGTGTTTAAGTGCCCAGTAGGCAAGTGGTTAAGGACCGCTCACCACATATATACTGCGGCAGGGCGGCTCTATTGCGCGAAACATACCTGTACAGACGAGGAGCCGATGCGTGTGTCTGGCGGACCCGATGTCTGCCGGCCACCCGTGATCGCTTCACAGAGAGGCAAAACAGGGATCTGCCAATGTAAAACCAGATCCCCGTTCTGATAGGGGAGAACATGTAGATCGTCTATTTACTAGTATTCAGGAACAGCGATCTCTGTGTTGTTCCTGTCATTACTTCCCCCACACAGTTAGAAACACACTGAGGGAACACATGTAACCCTTTGATCGCCACTGTAGTTAACCCCTTCCCTGCCAGTGTCTTTTATACAGTGATCAGTGCATTTTTTTTTAGCACTGATCACTGTATTGGTGTCACTGGTCCCCAAAAAGTCCCACTTAGGGTCAGATTTGCCTGCCACAATAATCGCCGCCATTACTAGTAAAAACACAAAAAAAAAAAAAAAACATTAATCAGTCCAGTAGTTTGTAGACGCTATAACTTTTGCGCAAACCAATCAATATACGCTTATTGGGATTTTTTTTACCAAAAATATGTAGCAGAATACATATTGGCCTAAATTAATGAAGAAATGTGTTTTTTTTTTTTTATTTCAACCGCAAAGGTGATCAAATACCACCAAAAGATAGCTCTATTTGTGGGAAAAAAAGGACATCAATTTTATTTGAGCACAGCATTGCACGCCCGCACAATTGTCAGTTAAATTAAGGCAGTGTCGTATCATAAAAAATGGCCTGGTCATTAGGGGGTAAATCCTTCTGGGGCTGAAGTGGTTAAAGGGAGTGCTCCTCATCTCAGCATGTTACCTGTATAAAAGACACCTGTCCACAGAAGCAATCGATCAGATTCCAATCTCTCCACCATGGCCAAGACCAAAGAGCTGTCCAAGGATGTCAGGGACCAGATTGTAGACCTACACAAGGCTGGAATGGGCTACAAGACCATCGCCAAGCAGCTTGGTGAGACGGTGACAACAGCTGGTACGATTATTCGCAAATGGAAGAAACACAAAATAACTGTCAATCTCCCTCGGTCTGGGGCTCCATGCAAGATCTCACCTCATGGAGTTTTATTGATCATGAGTACGGTGAGGAATCGGCCCAGAACTACACGGGAGAATCTTGTCAATGATCTCAAGGCAGCTGGGACCATAGTCACCAAGAAAACCATTAGTAACGCACTACGCTGTGAAGGACTGAAATCTTGCAGCACCCGCAAGGTCCCCCTGCTCAAGAAAGCACATGTACAGGGCCAGCTTGCTAATGAACATCTGAATGATTCAGAGGAGAACTGGGTGAACGTGTTGTGGTAGATGAGACCAAAATTTAGCACTTTGGCATCACCTCAACTTGCCAAGGTTTGGAGAAGGAGGAATGCGGCCTATGACCCCAAGAACACCATCCCCATAGTCAAACATGGAGTTGGAAACATAATGCTTTAGGGGTGTTTTTCTGCTAAGGGGGCAGGACAACTTCAACGCATCGACGAAGAACCACGGCCATGTAACGTCAAATCTTGGGTGAGCCAGGGCATTGAAAATGGGTCGTGGATGGGAATTCCAGCATGACAAACACACGGCCAAGGCAACAAATGAGTTGCTCAAGAAGAAGCACATTAAGGCCCTGGAGTGGCCTAGCCAGTCTCCAGACCTTAATCCCATAGAAAATATGTGGAGGGAGCTGAAGGTTTGAGTTACCAAACGTTAGCCTCGAAACCTTAATGACTTGGAGAGGATGTGCAAAGAGGAATGGGACAAAATTCCTCCTAAGATGTGTGCAAACCTGGTGGCCAACTACAAGAAACGTCTGACCTCTGTCATTGCCAACAAGGATTTTGCCACCAAGTACTAAGTCCTGATTTACGAAGGGGTCAAATACTTATTTCACTCATTAAAATGCAAATCAATGTATAACTTTTTTTAAATGCGTTTTTCTGGATATTTTTGTTGTTATTCTGTCTCTCCCTGTTAAAATAAACCTACCATTAAAATTATAGACTGATCATTTCTTTGTCAGTGGGCAAACGCACAAAATGAGCAGGGGATCAAATTATTTTTTTCCTCACTGTAAAGGAAAGCCAATGAGGAGGGAGTTGCAGTAGTCGAGGCGAGAAATAACCAGGGAGTGAATTAGGAGCTTTGTGGTGACATTAGTTAGGAGGGGGCATATTTTGGAGATGCTGCGGAGGTTGAGGTGGCAGGCTTTGAAAAGTGATTGGATGTGGGACTGAAAGGAGAGTTTGGGGTTCAGGACTACACCTAGCACCCTGGAATGCGGGGATGGGTTGATGGTTGTGCCATTGATCTTGACAGAGAAGTCAGGGGAAGGGGCATGTGGGGGAGAAAATATTGTGAGCTTGGTTTTGGACAGTGAGTTTGAGGAAGTGGTGTGACATCCAGACTGATATGTCTGTTAGCAAATTAGTGATAAGTGAGTAGACTGATATTGTGAGCTGAGGGGTAGAGAGATAGATTTTGGTGTCATCAGTGTAGAAATTGTATTGTAAGCCATTGGAGGCTATCAGATGACCCAGGAAGGAGGTGTATCTCGTGTCTTGGTGCCCCCGGGATAGGAAGGGAAGAGAAATCTGCCCAATGGGTTATAAACAGCAGAAAATAAACTAATAGTAATTTTTATTATTCCCTATTCTTTTCTAAACTAAAAAATGGCTATACATACATTTTAATTATATATTCCAGTCAAAATTGAAAAGTCATGAGATGCATACAGGGGGCACAGCTTCCCTTGATCATTTTTTTTATCTAGGTATATTTTTACTGCCTTAAGTCTACCCAACTCCCCTTTATTAGTAATCTGGCAACAAGTTTTAAGTATGGTGCCCCTTCTCCAAGCTGAGCCCACCAAGCTGTTGTCTCTTGTTTGATGGTGATCTGGCAACATTTGCTTGTGATGCAGGTGATGAAATAACAAACTATCACGTACCTTATATCAGAGCCTGGCGTGTAGAGGGAGGTCTCTCTTACAGGCCCAGGTGAAGGGCTGCTGGTGATGAGACCGTGGCCGCAAGAGCATGGTGAGGTACGAGTGCCTATAAGGTGTCCAGCCGACCATATAGATAAGTAGCAGGTGCTTAGCCAGAGATGGGTCAGATGGTCAAACAGCAGGTGGTAGCAGCAGACCCCAGACTTGGCAGACAGCAGTTGAGTCTGGACATTCCACTGCTGGACCTGGGGGAGTGCTGTTTTCCAGAGGATCGAAAGGATTGGGTAAGTATAGCCTTTCAGTGCGCTCGGAGTTCTTCTTTAAGCTTAAAATAACCTGACTGATCCTATTTATTTCACAAAATATTTGCCCATTTTTTTAACCAGCATGCATGGATTTGGCGTGATTTTTGCAGTGCATATGCCATAAAGGCTCCTTTACACTTGTGGCAGACCACTAGCAGTACAGGAGTGGCAGAGAGACATTCAGGTGGTGATACTGCTGCCTCCTGAATACTTGTGTTTTTTTTTTTTTGGCAGCTGCCTGTCTTTGACATGAAGCCTAGTGTTTGGCTGGCATTTGTGGCAAAGCCCCATATACTAGAACAAGTTGTGTTTTGTGGTGGTACTGCCCTCCGAACGTGACAGGGGGTATCATTTTTGCCATGGCATGTGTACAACGTCATCTGGCTGCCATGTTATTTTATGGTGGGTGGTAAAACCGGGGCTCAGCCACCTACAGTATTTTTACTGCCCCCTGACCTCAAAAGTAAACAAGCCCTTATGCCGCGTACACATGATCGGAAATTCCGACAAGAAAACCGTGGATTTATTTCCGACAGAATGTTGGCTCAAACTTGTGCTGCATACACACGGTCACACAAATCTTGTCGGAAATTCCGAACGCCAAGAACGCGGTGACGTACAAGACGTACGACGAGCCGAGATCAATGTAGTTCAATAGGCAGTTCGGCTCTTCTGCTTGATTCTGAGCATGCGTGTTTTTTGCGCGTTGGAATTGCATACAGAGGATCGGAATTTCCTACAAGAACTTTTTTCGTCTGAAAATTTGAGAACCAGCTCTCAATCTTTTGTTGGTGGAAATTCCGACAGCAAATGTCCGATGGAGCCTACACACGGTCAGAATTTCTGACCAAAAGCTCACATCGGACATTTGTTGTCGGAATTTCCGATCGTGCCGTACACGGCAATACAGGATTTAGAGCATGCTGTATCTGTATGGATAAACAGTCTTTAATCAGTTGTGAAGATGTTCACGAATACTAAAAGATCTCTATACTCTGTGCCATTCATTATATCACCTAGAATACCAGACTGCAGTGTTTGGAGTGATTTCATTGCTAGGAAAATTTGCTACCATAAAAAACAGCATTTTTTTTTCGGGATTATATTTCTATTGTTTAATAATAATCAAATGTGGACATTTAATATAGTGAAGTAAGAGAATATCTAAATTTGAGTTTACCTAAATCCATTAGGATGTGTTGAAACCAGTTTACAAGCTTGCATGATATATTTGTTTTGCAGCAGCATACACTGTATATCCCTGTAGGGGGGACAATCCCAGTGGTGTAAGCTGCAGTTGTTCTTTTTTTTTTTGCCTACATGATGTGTTCTCAGACACATGAACAGCCTGCAATATTTATTAGGGAGAAATACTCGGTGCAGCTGCTCGCTGCATGAAAACAGGAGGCACGTGGCGCTCACATGTTCAGCAAGGAACTTGGCAGCACGGAATGTATTAAATGAAACTTTAATTTCCTACTGGAAAAAAAAAAAAAAAAGACGGCATCACTTGCAAAGGATTTTTTTTCCCTTTCTTTCTGAGAATGTCCTAGTTATACTCTCTGGAAACATCAATATTTCATATAATAAAATAAAAAAGTGAGTAACTGCAAATATAGTGCGTCCGGAAAGTATTCACAGCGCTTCACTTTTTCCACAATTTGTTATGTTACAGCCTTTGCAAATTTATTAAAAATAAAAAACAAAAAAGATCACATGTACATATAGGTATTCACAGCCTTTGCTCAATACTTTGTTGAAGCACATTTGGCACCAATTACAGCCTCAAGTCTTTTTGAGTATGATGCTACAAGCTTTGCACACCTATTTTTGGGCAGTTTCCCCATTCTTCTTTGCAGGACCTCGTAAGCTCCTTCAGGTTGGATGGGCCTTTAATCGGGTTCAAGTCTGGGCTCTGGCTGGGCCGCTCAAGGACATTCACAGAGTTGTCCCATAGCCACTCCTTTGTTATCTAGGCTTTGTGCTTAGAGTCGTTGTCCTGTTGGAAGATAAACCTTCGCCCCAGTCTAAGATCCAGAGCGCTCTGGAGCAGGTTTTCATCAAGGATGTTGCTGCATTCATCTTTCCCTCGATCCTGACTAGTCTCCTAGTTCCTGCCGCTGAAAAACATCCCAGCAGATTGCTTCCACCACCATGCTTCACTATAGGACGGATTAGTGAATATGAAAAAAGTGTAGCGCTTATTTTTGTGCATAAGTCAGTTGACAACACATGTCAAATGTTGCAAACATATATATTCATTAAATCTTAATTTCAGTGACACCAAGTGACTGAGTGTGATCCGTGAAAAAAAAAAAAAATTGTAACAAATAAATCAGAACGAAGCAGTCCTCTATTGTGACCAAACACAAATAACAGTCCAAAAATGTGGAAAAAACTGCAAGGTTGAAATAAAGAATTCCACATGGATATGACCCTCTCTGTGAAAGGATAAAGACACCACCACCGATATAAGGAGGAGGCTTACCAGACAGTGTAGACTTGGTGAGGTGTATACCACCCAAGTCAAAACAGGCTTATATGATCAGTCAGCAAGATGCATCCAGCTGGTCCTGAATATCAGTTGGCACCGCAAATTCCAATAAACACCAGGAAGTGTAAAATACATGTAGTCTTGTTGGAGCCAGAGATACGGTACCCACATAACATGCGTAATGGGAAAAAACTCACATGGTGTGATACCGTACAAGGTAGCATTTATTAAAAAGATTAAAAATGAACACTCGCATTTGGAAGAACGTCATAGGCATATCACAAAGTGCAAGAGCGATGTGTGTAAATGGGTCCACCAATTTTTTGTTTCATCAGACCATAGAATTTTGTTTTTCATGTTCTGGGAGTCCTTCAGGTGCCTTTTGGCAAACTGCAGGCGAGCTGTCATGTGTCTTTTACTGAAGAGTAGCTTCCGTCTGACCATACAGACCTGATTGGTGGAGAGCTGCAGAGATGGTTGTTCTCTGAGAACAGAGAAACAGAGAAACAGAGAAACAGAGAACAGAGAAATGCTGGAGCTCTGTCAGAGTGACCATCGAGTTCTTGGTCACCTACCTAACTAAGGTCCATCACTCCATCACTCAGTTTGGCTGGGCGTTGCAATCACAATAAATAAATTAAATAATTAATTAATTATTTTTGTTTGCACACAATTGAATGATGGAAATTGGCAGGTCTTCACCTTTCACTGGTAAAACCTAGTCAAGCAAAAAAATCCCAGTCTCTTTATGCATTGTTCTGCCACAGTTTCAGGCAGAACGTGTCAAATATGCTAATCACAAATAGTACATCAAAACACACACAGTAAATGCTGACATGTATTCATATATTCATGATTGGTCCTTGTGATTTATATGGAGTTCTCCTTTAAAGTGAATATAAACTCTAATGCCGCGTACACACGACCGTTTTTAATGTCATTGAAAAAAAATGCATTTTTCTCGACGTGATTCTTCTCAAGCCTGCCTTGCCTACACACTATCGTGGAAAAAAATGCTTGAGTAAAGCGTGGTGACGTACAACACGTACAACGGCACTATAAAGGGGAAGTTCCATTCAGATGGCGCCATTCTTCATGTTAGTAAAGTTTGTTGAGCGACGATTCGTGCTTTTCAGCCTCGTGCTTTTCAGTCCGTTACAGCGCGATGAATGTGCTATCTCCATTACGAACGCTAGTTTTACCAGAATGAGCGCTCCCGTCTCATACTTGATTCTGAGCATGCGCATTTTTTTTCACGTCGTTAAAGCCCACATACGGCCGTTTTTCATGACGAGAAAAACTACGATGTAAAAAACGACGTGAAAAATTAGAGCATGTTCCAATTTTTTCATGCCCGTTATTCACGTTGTGAAAAATGCTCTGAAGCCCACACACGATCGTTTTTAATGACCATTTTAAAAAATGAAATTTTTCTCGTCATTAAAAACGGTCGTGTGTACGCGGCATTATAATAAATTCCTCCTGTTTGCTCCCTTTTGGTTTGTTAAATATGCTTTTAAAAACATTTTATTACAGTATATCTGTTTGACAAGTGCAAGAGTTGCGACCAGAGCTGTTCATGCAGCCAGGTATCTTGTAAGCTTCCTGTGCTCTCTGAACAGATATCAGTTAGCATTTCTTCCCAGCTATCTGGGCTACAAAACACCTCCCCTTATTATGGAGAAGAGTGTGAAGTGTTATGTAGTCCTAACACATTGTTAAATAGTCCTTACACACTTTCTTTCTAAATCCTGTGTTAATGGCAGGATTACCAGGTTAAAATATAGGAAAAAAGTGTTGAAAAGGAAAGCTAATGCAGCCATCTCATCAATAGAGACCGGTAAGCTGAATACTAAAAAAAATTCTTCTTGGCTTTAAGCATCTCTTATGCCGCGTACACGCGATCGGATTTCCCGTCGGAAAAACCTTGGATGTTTTTTCCGTCTAAATTCCGCTCAAGCTTGGCTTGCATACACACGGTCGCACAAAAGTTCTCTAAACTTTCGACCGTCAAGAATGCAGTGACGTACAACACTACGACGAGCCGAGAAAATTAAGTTCAATGCCTCCGAGCATGCGTCAAATTGTTTCCGAGAATGCGTCGGAATTTTGCGCTTCGGAATTGCTACAGACGATCGGATTTTTCGAAAAATAGAGAACCTGCTCTCAAACTTTTGCTGGCAGGAATTCCGACAGAAAAAGTCCGATGGAGCCTACACACGGTCGGAATTTTCGCTCAAAAGCTCACATCTGACTTTTTCCGACGGGAAATCCGATCGTGTGTACGGGGCATTAGTGTTCTGAAAAGTTATAAGCTCTCTCTATTTTTCCCTTGAATTAAGGAACAGAAAAGATCATCTGTGCTAACAAAAGATTATAATTTCTAGTGCTAGGTAGCAGTTTTGCAATGGAGTGGTCCATCATATTGCATCTTATTTGCATGAGCTTAGCAGGTTTTCCAGGTGCCGCAATAAAGTACGGCATCTATTCTGGTGTTTAAGATTTTAAGATGGTTACTAATTCTTCACACACTCCAAGCTAAGAAAACATAATTAATTTCACATTCATAATGTCTCATTACTATGCCGCCTTTATGTCTTGTTCCCAAATGATTTCTCCAATATCTATGCTGCCCTCTGGTTATACCCAATGATAGAAGAAAAGTTACATAATAAGTAAAAAAAAATAAAACAAACTTTTTCTTATTAAAAGAGCTATAGTAAAAAAAAAAAAAAAAAAAAAAACACTAAGTTTTAGAGTGAGTGAATAACTTATATAGTGCTGCAAATGCGAACTAAATCGTCTCAAGTTGCTTATTTCCGTCCAGTGTCGTCCTGATCCTTCAGAAGAGGTGGGTCTTAAGTTTTTTCCTGAAGGCCCGATGGTTTTCTTCCATACGGATGTCCGTGGGAAGAGCGTTCCATAGCCGTGGTCCTTGGACTACAAATCTTCGTTCTCCCTTCGATTTGTATCAGGACTTGGGGATGTGGAGGAGGTTTTGGTTAGTTGAACGGAGAATGCGATTGGGTGAGTAGTGTTTTATTTTCTCGCACAAGTATTGCGGTGCGTTTCCTTGTGTGCACTTGTGGGTGAGACAGAGGGTCTTGAATGTTACCCGATCCTTTATGGTTAACCAATGAAGGGTCCTCAGGGACGGGTGATGGATTCCCAGGGTTTTTTCCCCGTTACCAGTCTGGCTGCCGTGTTCAGGACGACTCGTAGGCGCAAAATCTGGTATTTAGGAAGTCCTATGTAGAGGGAGTTTGCATAGTCCAGTCGGGAATTGGTGATTGTTCCAACTACTACTGCTATCTCCTCTTCTGGGATGAAGGGGATGAGTCTATGATGATGGTGAGATCCGCTGAATACTGATCCTATTTGTGCATCCATCGACATCTCAGAGTCAAAGATGACTCTGAGACTTTTGACTTTGGTTCTCAGGGTGATAATCTGTCCGAGGATGGAGGGTGGTGTCCATGAAGCCTTAGCTTTTGTCTTTTGGTTAGCGTGGAGGAGAAGAAGTTCTGTTTTGGATCCATTGAGTTTGAGGGAGCTCTCAGTCATCCAATCATCGATCAATGTGAGGCATTTTTCTAGACTGTGATATTGGTCTTTTTTTTTAGTTTAACCCCTTAATGACGGAACAAATCTTATCACTTGAACACAGGTTTGCAACTTGGCATGTGTTAATAAAACTGTACATATCTTTGTAGCAAAAGTCATGAATAATACCCATAATATTTTAAATATGTGCAATATGTTATTTTCTGTTACCTAAGTTGTAAATGGTTGGTAAATGTAAAAGTCCCTAACATTTTAATCCTAAAAGAAAATAGCCTAAAAACATTCAACCAGAAAAGTAAGTAGCATAAAACAATAGCCTGAGAACTTTTGACCAATTGAGGCTTTGTAAGCAAAAACACATTAGCCTTCTGTAGTATGCTGGACCTGCAGATTATGTATGGACTCCAGCATTGACTTTTTTTTAAAAGAAGCAGATGGGGCTGATGAAAGCCCAGCTAGGATACCAACACCTGCTGCATAATGATAACAGCCAGGAAGTTACCCGACCATTTCATATTCCTGATTTGTGCCTGCTGTACCATGTACTTGTATGAGAAAGTATCCTGTTCTCTTTGTATTGCTTTCTGCATGTGAAATCCCTGGTGTTCCTGCTGGTGTCTCTGCTTTCCTATTAAAAACTGACCACACTAGACATTAGAGCACAGCGTGGTCAGTTCTCTAGTTGTGCTGGGAACTCAGCCTGCTCTCCTTCAAATGATCAGACTTGTCCTGACATGCCCATCCCCTGCACAGCCATTCACTGGGAAGCCCAGTGTATTATTGTTGCCTCTCCTCCCCTCAGCTCTTATGCAGCTGGGAACAGAGGGAGCCGAAACAAAAACACAAATGTTTTGCCTTTTTATTTAAATTTTAAACTAAATATATTATTTTACAAGATGATCGTTTACAAACACGTTAAGCTAAGCTCATTTGTTTGGTGAAGCAATTGACAAAATAGCCTAAAACAATAGGTTATGAGCATTCAACCAGAAGAGAAAAAAATATGAGGGAGGCCTCTGCACTAACTTTTTCCTAGTTTCTGTCAGTAAATTTTGTAAATAAGTAATTTGTCTCCTTCACTGATGTGCGCTGATGAGGCTGCACTGATGGGCACTTATAAGGTGGCACTTATGGACACTGATGAAGCGGCACTTATGCGCACTCATTAGGTGGCACTGAAGAGGAGGCACTAATATGCCGCACTGATAAGCACTGATATGCAGCACTGGTGGGCACTGATAGGTGGCACTGGTGGGCACTGATACGTGGCACTGGTTGGCACTGATGGGCAGCATGGGTGAGCACTGATAGGTGGCACGGATAGACAGCACTGATGGGCGGCACTGATGGGCAGCACTGATGGGCACTGATGGAAGGCACTGATAGGCATAGATGGGCAGCACTGATGAGCAGGCACTGATGGGCAATGATGGGAGGCACTGACTGGCATCATTTATGGGCACTGATTTGTTTTCAATCCAACTTTAAAACATACATACATACAAATTATCACATTTCGTCATTAAAACTTTTACATTACATTCTGCTTGCTCTACAAAACCTCCCATATATCTTATACAGTATATCCTCTACATGCCTTGGAGTATATTATAGGGACATTTATCCTATATTCTAAGAATTCTTTATGGGCACTGATTTGTAGCACTTAAGGGCACTGATTGGTAGCACTGATGGGCACTGATAGGCACTGATTGCTGGCACTGCTGGGGCTTTCCTGTAATTAGGGCACTGCCCAGGTCTCCCCTGCAAGGAGATGCCGCTGATCAGTACTCCCTGCCACACACTCTGTCAGTGTGAGGCGAGGAAAGCCGATTCACTGCACTTCCTTATTTACATGTGACAGCTCTTTACAGAGATCGGGTCGCGCCGTGTCCTAGCAACATGGCGTGGCAACGATCGCCTCGCTGTGCACCCCCGTGGGCGTGCAATAGCAGCTGTTCTGGGGCGCCATCATATGATGTCCTCCCAGAATGAGTGCCGCACCGTCCCTCTGTCATTTGACGGTGGGTGGGCGGCAAGCGGTTAAAGTGATTGTAAAGGCAGAAGGTTTTTTATCTTAATGCATTCTATGTGCAGCAGCCCCCCTCAGCCCCCTAATACTTACCTGAGCCCATCTCTATCCAGCAATGTTGCACGAGAGACTTCGCTGCCCATGACTCTCCTCCTCATTGGCTAGGACAGCAGTGGAGCGTCATTAGCTCACGCTGCTGTCAATCAAAGTCAGTGAGCCAATGAGGAGAGAGAGGGGGTGGGGCCTAGCCGGTGCTCTGTGTCTGAGTGGACACATGGAGCTGCTGCTCGGCTCGGGTAACCTAATAGCAAGCTGCTTGCTGTGGGGTACTTGTCAGGAGGGAGGGGCCAGGAGAGCCGAAGAGGGACCTGAGAAGAGGAGGATTGGGGCTGCTCTGTGCAAAACTATTACACAGAGCAGGTAAGTATAACATGTTACGAGACTTTACAATCACTTTAACCCCATATAAAACTAGTGCATTATCATGCAACAGTGCAGTTTATGTGTTCTCTACATTTGCCAGTAAAACTTTGCAAGAATGTAGAAAGAAATGTCACAGGGTGAATAACAACCACAATTAAACTGCTGTATTTGCTCAGATGTTCTAGGGTCAAGGTTCAAGTTTTCGGCAGGCCAAAAGTGAATGTCAGGCTGTTGGGCATCTGCTCCCCTACCCCTAGTCAGCAGCTAAAAGTAAACAAAATGACTGGATGTTGGCTGACATCATTGATCAAATATGACCATACAAATATGTTGAAAAGACACACATATATGCTCTCTAGTTTCTTACATACAAATCATGTGGACATCCTTAAAGTGATTGTAAATGCTTTTTTTTTTTTTTTTAATAACAAACAGGTCTACACTTACCTGCTCTGTGCAATGGAATTCATTATTCAACTAGGCATCTGGCCATTTTAGATATGTCTGCATCTGAGAGAATTATTCATTCTTTCCAACATAATGGATGTATAATATTGTTTTATTACACTTCTTGCAAACAGTACCAAGATAAATTTGTTAAGATTTTTGCAATAGCTTTATCAATAACGGAAGCTATTTTCTTTGAAAGTTAAACGCACTTCATGTTATTTTCACTATTGGATACATAGAAACTGAAATGCTCCAGCAATTACGTTTTGATACATGGAGATGTAATATATACAGTATCTCACAAAAGTGAGTACACCCCTCACATTTTTGTAAATATTTTATTATATCTTTTTATGTGACAACACTGAAGAAATTACACTTTGCTACAATGTAGAATTAGGGAGTGTACAACTTGTATAACAGTGTAAATTTACTGTCCCCTCAAAATAACTCAAGACACAGCAATTAATGTCTAAACCGCTGGAAATAAAAGCGAGTACACCCCTAAGTGAAAATGTCCAAATTGGGCCCAAAGTGTCAATATTATTTTCCAGCACTGCCTTAAACCTCTTGGGCATGGAGTTCACCAGAGCTTCACAGGTTGCCACTGGAGTCCTCTTCCACTCCTCCATGATGACATCACAGTGTTGGTGGATGTTAGAGACCTTGCGCTCCTCCACCTTCCATTTGAGGATGCCCCACGGATGCTCAATAGGGTTTAGGTCTGGAGACATGCTTGGCCAGTCCATCACCTTTACCCTCAGCTTCGCAGTGGTCGTCTTGGAGGTGTGTTTGGGGTTGTTATCATGTTGGAATACTGCCCTACGGCCCAGTCTCTGAAGGGAGGGGAACATTCTCTGTTTCAGTATGTCACAGTACATGTTGGCATTCATTGTTCCCTCAATGAACTGTAGCTTCCCAGTGCCGGCAGCACTCATGCAGCCCCAGACCATGGCACTCCCACCACCATGCTTGACTGTAGGCAAGACACACTTATCTTTGTACTCCCTCACCTGGTTGCCGCCACACACACTTGACACCATCTGAACCAAATAAGTTTATCTTGGTCTCATCAGACCACAGGACATGGTTCCAGTAATCCATGTCCTTAGTCTGCTTGTCTTCAGCAAACTGTTTGCAGGCTTTCTTGTGCATCATCTTTAGAAGAGGCTTCCTTCTGGGAAGACAGCCATGCAGACCAATTTGATGCAGTGTGTGGCGTATGGTCTGAGAACTGACAGGCTGACCCCCCACCCCTTCAATCTCTGCAGAAATGCTGGCAGCACTCATACGTCTATTTCCCAAAGACAACCTCTGTATATGACTCTGAGCATGTGCACTCAACATCTTTAGTCTACCACGGCGAGGTCTGTTCTGAGTGGAACCTGTCATGTTAAACCGATGCATGGTCTTGGCCACCATGCTGCAGCTCAATTTCAAGGTCTTGGCAATCTTCTTATAGCCTAGGCCATCTTTATGTAGAGCAACAAAAAAATTTTTTTCAGATCCTCAGAGAGTTCTTTGCCATGAGGTGCCATGTTGAACTTCCAGTGACCAGTATAAGAGGTGTAAATGGGGAGCAGGTTAAATTTGGTGTGATCACTCTTACTCTGAGAGTCACATGACACGGGGAGGGAAAATGGCTAATTAGGCCCAATTTGGACATTTTCACTTAGGGGCATACTCACTTTTGTTGCCAGCGGTTTAGACATTATTGGCTGTGTGTTGAGTTATTTTGAGGGGACAGCAAATTTACATTGTTATACAAGCTGTACACTCACTACTTTACATTGTAGCAAAGTGTCATTTCTTCAGTGTTGTCACATGAAAAGATATAATATTTACAAAAATGTAAGGGGTGTACTCACTTTTGTGAGATACTGTATACACTGTATTTTGAAATATGTGAATGGGTTGTTGAGTAACAATTTTTATGTATGGGTAAGAACTGTGTTTTTATGGTGGTAATTTGATGTTTTTAAATGTAATGTTATATACATGTAATAAAGTGATGCAATGTTTTTTACAGAGTATTTTGGGTATTTTACTATAACCTTAATGTATTACTATTTTGCCAAGAGGTCTTTATTGCCCTCCGAGTCCCTGTTAGGGATCTATGAGTAAGCATCTCACGATGTGAAATGCGTTAGCCAGTCCCTGTGTTCACCCCTGTGTGTTTTTGCTGTATTTCATGGGTTTTTATACAATAAATCAGCATTCTTTGCAGAGTGCGGCGGTCCAGGAATTTTTTTCTTCTTATCGACCACATTGTGCACAGCCAGCACCTGTGAGTGTTTAGAGTGGGGTGGTAGCACTAAATGGATCCAGAGGCTTCAGAGCGGTAATCCTTCTCCTCCATGTTAGGGATGCTAATATTTTGTCCATTGTCACTGGGACTGAAATTAAGAGAAAATCCAAAATTCTGACTTACTCTCCAATAATGCATGTTCCTTACTTTGGAGAACTTTCCTCTCACTTTATGTTGTGTCTGTAGGACAAAAGGCAAAGTGAAATCTCCCCAAAGGGACACAGGTGGCAACAAAACCTGCCAGGGTTTTAAAGTGGTTGTAAACCGCTGCACTTTTTTTTTTCTTGCCTGCAAGGAAAAGGCATAATGTGCTAGTATGTATCGCATACTAGCACATTATGTGAAACTTACCTCAAAACGAAGCCCTCCAGCGATGCAATGTCATCACTGAAGAAAGTGCCCATCTTCACCCGGTCTTTCTTCCGGGTTCGCTGACTCAGGCTCTGTGACTGGCCGGAGCCGCGATGACGTCACTCCCGCGCATGCGTGTGGGAACTAACGGTCACTGGCTGAATGTACAGTAAATATCTCCTAAACGGTGCACGTTTAGGAGATATTTACACTACCTATAGGTAAGCCTTATTATAGGCTTACCTATAGGTAAAACCTAAAAATGGAAGTTTACTTCCTCTTTAAGCACTTGCCGACCGCCTAACGTGTATATACGTCGGCAGAATGGCTTCTGTGGGCAGATCGACGTATATATACATCGCCTTTAAGAAGCGGCATTGTGGGTGCGCGCCCGCCACAAGCTCCGTGAGTCCGACCCCGGGTCCCACGGACTCGATGTCCGTGGGGATACCCGCGATCGTCTCACGGAGAGGAAGAACGGGGAAATGCTAATGTAAACAAGCATTTCCCCATTCTTCCTAGTGACAGGACATTGATCACAGCTGAAAAGGCAAAAGGGGAGAGAAGAGGCGCCTCTGGGTGGAGATTTTTCAAGAAGTTTAATATACAATTAGATTTCCTTATAGTGCACTCACATTTAAGTAGTTAAAAGCAGGCATTGAGTCATGTCCCAAGGTGTGGGGCTGTCCTCGGTAGAGTCGATCCCTCTCCTTGATCTCCTAGGCTGTGCGTACCTGTGATTGTAATGGAAGCTCTACACCGCTGGATGGAGTGCAGCAGTTTTGCTGTGGAGCAGTGGACGTGTCCTCAGCGCGAGGCTTGGAGTGCAGGGAGAAGTCAGGCGGATGGGGATGATGTCATCGATATGCGACCAGGTTTCGTGAGCGTGCAGGCTGTAGATGGAAGAAACAGCCACGCTCCTTTCTCAAGCTAAAAGACAGAGACTCATCAGATATCATTATAAGGGCGGGCAGGGGGAGTGGCTGAGTATATATATGCTGTGATAGGTGGGCAAGGGGGAAGAGCACAGGAAGGGCAGGAACGATCATGATGACACAAAACATGTATGAAAAATATTATAATATATTATAATAGTAAAGAGTTGTTGTGTGTATATAGGTTTAAAAAGAGTAGGTATAAAAATGAATAAAGAACAAAAAGTAGCGGTGTTGTGAACTGCCTGGAATATTATACAGAACCCTTGGAGATTATGCATGTATTAGTATGAGGCCTAAACTGAGGAAGAAAATAGTTTTTTTATATATTTTTTAGGGATATTTATTATAGCAAAAAGTAAAAAATATTGTTTTTTTTTCAAAATTGTCGCTCTATTTTTAAATAAAAACCTCAGAGGTGATCAAATACCACCAATTTTGAGCCAATTTTGGAACCACTTTGCACGACCGCGCAATTGTCAGTTAAAGCGACGCAGTGCCGAATCGCAAAAAGTGCTCTAGTCTTTGGCCAGCCAAATGGTCCGGGGGTGAAGTGGTTAACCATTACGTACTCTGGCCAAGGCAAAACAATGTTTTGGATTTAAATACAGGAAATATTCTAAATCAGGTTTCTGCATGCATACAACCCTTATATTTTAAGCTTTAACTAAATTGCAAGCTACAAATGTCCTAAAAAATAAACTGAATTAACTTGGTAATATAAGGAAAAAAATGAAAATACTAATGCAACATAACCCTTTTTATCCTTTCCAGCCCCTAGATAAAGACCTAAATTTAGCCCTGTTAGGTTAATGTTTTTTAATTAAAAAAAATGTATTGCTCTTTGTCCCCCTTTTGGAGGGATTTCCCCTCAAGTCCAGATTAGGGTGCAGGGAGCAAACACAACAAGAAGCATGGGGAAATGTCTCCAAAGAGCACATAAGCAGAAACATTGGTAAAAGCCGGGCAGCAGTTCATTCTCCTTTTTATCAAAAACTCAAAAAAAATAAAACATTTTTCTGAAGTTTGGAGTTCACGTGATAAGTCGATAGTTCTTATTGGACAGTTCAAGTAAATAGTCTTTAATTTGCATGGGTTTATAGCAAATGTACAACTTGCTTTTGCTTCTTTCTAAAAATGTGAAATGTCTATGTCTTTTTCTTCCAGCTGGTGTCAGCTGCCCTCGCTCAGTACCTCCAGCATATCCGCCGCCTCAGGAGCCAGGGGCCATCCAAGGACAGTATATGGTGACCGACGGCATTTCACAACCACAAGTTTTTGAGTTCACTGAACCTAGAAGAAGTCAATCCCCGTTCTGGCAAAACTTCAGCAGGTTGACGCCTTTCAAAAAATAATACAGAAATTTAAATATATAAATATATATTGAGAAAGGAGTATTAAAATTAGAAAAAAAGAAATTATATTTATAGATGGACCTTTTTTCGGAGAAGCACTGTTGCAACTATTCTATGAAAGGACCAAAAAAAAACAAAACGAGAAAACTAACTAAAAACAAAAAAACTTTTTACTCCTTAAAATATTTCATTTTATTTCCCCCGTCGGACATCAGGAACTGCTCTGCTTTGAAAAGCTCCATGAACCATTTTATCTCTCTGTAGAGTTTCATTCACAATCAGAAGACTTTTACCGTTTCTCTTCTCAGACTCTGGGACCTTCCTCGCTTTCCATGTTAGTGACCACTCACGTTTCTGAGTCACCTGGTTTCCAGTGGAAATTGCACATTTTGTTTAAAAAGAACATTCTCTCTGATTCAGGAGGGAAACACAGTGGTTAAAGGAAATCATTCAAACAAAACCTACAAGCTGCTTTCATTTCATAATATCCATCAACATCCATTCCCATGCCTGCAGATCCAGTGGGACTGCCAAAGGGCTGCTAGTCCCCCTGGTGCTGGAAGGTTTGCCCATGCTTCATTTTCATTCATTCCTCAAGAGCAACCATTTTGAAAGTGGTCACATTCTCAACTAAGCACTGCTGCACAAGAAATGTCAGGGGGAGCTTATAGAATGCATAGGCTAGGTAAAAGATGTGTTAACCTAGATGAACAGTGTTTGGAAATGGGACAGAGGGACAGCACCCTACGCTAGTTGTGCATTATTAAATACTCATTATTGTTTGAATCTCTGTTTGTTCACAGGGTATGAAGAAGCAGGAAAAGTCGAAATTTAGCTTCTTGCTCACCTGGTGATCCTCCACTATTGTAGCTGTAGCAGAGCTTTGTAGTTCCCAGTGAGTCTGCTAGCTACTGTGCAGTCCCTCTATTGCTTTAACTATTCCGTAAATGTTCTCAGATAAGGATAAAACTTGGCTTGTTACACTTTTATCACATTGTGATATTTATTTCCTGTTCTTCCCAAAGAGTATGGGTTTTATTGTTTCGTCTTTTTTTGGTTAGTGAATGCTGTCACTTCAGTTGTCTGAGTGAAGAAATCGGCAGCAACGTTTCTTTTTTGCTGCCAGTCACTGTTATTTTTATTTGGGGTCACTGTGAGCTTTGTAACTAAAATAACATGTGAAATGAGAAAGATATGCTGCTTGATATCCTTACACATATTTGGTGGTCATTCAATGCTGCATCCTCATTTCTGCCTGAAGCCATGCTTGCTTGGGAGAGGCAGTGGTTAGTGCTATGCTTCCTTGTCCAAATGGCAATAATGTCTATGGTGTAAAATCCCTAAGGCTCCACGTGTGCTCAGCAGAGCACTTTAGCCTAAAGGGAAGCAGCTTACTAAAAAAAAAAAACTGCTTACAGTCCTGGTGCTGGCTTGAGGTCTAATATGTCGTGACAATTATTACATATTCTCTTTGCATCTAATAGCAAGTCATTGGGTTTCCTTGTACATTGCCATTAACAAGTACTTTTAGCTTTTCCATGTTCCCTGCCCTTTAACCTCTGTTCCTTTTATTTAAGAATCATTCCTTCTACCCATCTCACACTCTTCCTTCATTGGTAACTACATTATTTAAGTGTAAATATATGAACACTTTAGGTCTTCTTTTGTATAATCCCTCTGCACCATTCCTGTTCTGCTTTCTCTCATATTTAGTATTCAGTGTAGTGCCTCTTTCCATGCTGCAGACGATGTAGGCTCATTCATTTAAATGGGTCTGCTTTCCCCCAGAGTAAAGAGGAAGACAGTGTCAGAGCTTATTAAACAGTTGCCTTTGTTTCATGTCTCACATTGCTTTCCCAAGGTGCTCCCATCATTTTGTTTGTAGAGTCTGGCTGGTTTTTACATTCGCCCATCGTTCTGCTACACTTCATATACAACACTTTGATGATTGAGTCTAGTCTGCTAGCACACACTACTGCCAGCTGTACCCACCTCTCACTGTGCTGAATGATACTGTGTCAGGTGCCTTGGGACTAGCAGTTTATGGACCACCAGCAGGAATCAGAAGCTTAACTCACAAGATATGAAGGTGCATCCACTCTTACTATTAGTTAAAAATGACGTCACTCTTTGTAGCTAACAACTTTGTGTTATATTTTTACCATTATCATAAATACATACTTGTGAGTTTATTTGACAACGTAAAGAGCAACATAAAAAGGGCAATAACCCATAAAAACGTACAATCAGCCTGAAATGGAAATAAGGTCATAGTGATTGGTTGCAGTGGGTTACTGCACTTTAAACATCAGCATTGCTCCTTGCACTGCCTTACTAAATAAGTCCATTGGATTTTGTTCACATGATTTAAATACATGACATATCAATTCTGAATCCTGTTTATGTCTCGTGTAGAGACTGAGAGATGATAAAGCTTTTTATGGCACGAGCTGCATGTCTACAAGCTGCATTCTATTACCTAAAAAAATAGTTTTTCTGGATTGAAGAGATCAATGTAATATATAACTTACTATAAGCGATTTCAGTGCATAGGAACACACACAATAGGTGCACTGATATCTACTCATTGGAGTATTACACCCAATGAACTTGTGACAATCATATGAACAGAATGAACAATGAATGTAATGTGGCTATAGCCAACAGAGGGAACTACACTGTAGTATTTACATTTCAAAAACTGCAGTGGTAAGCTTGTATCATATTCCTTATTCAGGGAATAACAACAAATGTTTTTTGTCCAGATATAGCACAACTAATTAAAAAAAAAAATGTTTATTTTTTAATCCTTGTCAATTTTACATTGCGGTATATCAACTATATACTGAATCAAAATACAATTCAACATCTGTTGAAATTGAGAGCATGAAGGTTGCAGTGCTGAGCCTGCATTCATTGCGATAAAATAAAATTATAGGCCATGTGCAATTCTTCTTGAAACTGTGCCTCTCTTTATGTACAAAGGTTATGTTTATGCCCTACTTCTCAATACCTGGAAGCTATGTAAAGCCTTTATAACTTGATTTCGCAATAAGATCGGTAAATCTTTTGTAAATGGATGTTAACAGGTTGAGCTATTCTAGTGTGCTGTAAGAATGAATGCACCTTCCTGGTAGCAACACCTAGCTTTCATGGAAATATGCATATCTGGACTTTCTACCTCCTTGGGTTTCACTGTCTGGTGTTGGATTCAGAGTACGTGTGTGTATTATACACATGTTTTACGTTTTAGGACCAGTTCTAAATCAAATGTTATATTAGGCAGGGATTTTAATCTGTTATATTTTTTTTTTTTTATTTATTTCTCCAGTTTAAAACTTGGCCATTTAAATATTGCTAAATTAAGAGTATGAAAAAAGTCACAGCTATAAAAAAAAAATTTCTTTTTGATTTATGCATTAAAGCCTAACTACAACCAAAAGTATTTTTTTTTTAGTTTGGAAAGAGTCACAACCTCTTTCGGGGTTTTATTGCTGTTTGTGATAACACTAGTGAGAATATGCTCTGCTCATTTCTTGTCTCAGTGAACCCAAAAAGGAAATTATGGGGAAAGGGGTTACCAGAGCAGAAAAACATGGACAGCAATAAAAGCCAGAAAAAAGGTTCTAAACCTCCTCTGCTCTACTAAAATACAATTGTTTTTGTTGCTATGTCTATTCTCCTAGAGATATTTCCTGTTCTTCTGACTGCCAGGTCAGGAAGTTAGCAAAAATCTCCCCAGTGGGGACACACAATACCATTTAAACCTGACCTGAGATTCTAACCCTAATGCCGCGTACACACGGCCGTTTTTCCCGTCGAAAAAAACGAAATTTTTCCCATTAGACGAGAAAAACGATAGTCTGTGGGCTTTCTGTCGTTTTTTTCTATGAGAAAAACGGCATTAAAAACGACGAGAAAAATTAGAACATGTTCTAATTTTTCTCGTAGTTTTTTTCGACATGTTTTCTGCGGCAGTGTTTCCCATAGGGAAACACTGCCGCGGAGCCCACACACAGTCGTTTTTTTCGACCAAAAAAAAAATGACATTTAAAACGGCCGTGTGTGGGGGGAACAAGCTGTTCCTCGTTTTTAACGTCGATTTTCTCGACGGTGTTTTCACCGCCGAAAAAATCGATCGTGTGTACGCGGCATCAGTCACTCTATCCAAAACTAAAAACAAAAGATTTAAGAAATTAATAGAAGTAGATGTTTTAATGGGGTTGTCTGGGGCATAAAAATCCCTTTAGGCCCGTTTCACACGGGTGGACTGTTCAGATCCGCCTGTCAGTTTTTTTTCGGCAGACCTGATCGGATGCTCCATACATCTCTATGGAGCGACGGATGTCAGCGGTGACATGTCCGCTGACATCCGATCCGCCCCGCTCCGCTAAATCCAGACGGTTGAAAACCCTATTTTCCATCCGTCTAGCGGATCAGATCGGATGAAAACGGACTCTACGGTCCGTTTTCATCCGATCCTCCCATAGAGGAAAGCGGAGATCCAACCGGTCCATTTCTGCACAGTGTGCAGAGACAGACTTGTCATCCGCCGGCTCAGCGGGGATCAACGGAGCGATCCCCGCTGAGCAAGCGGAGATCAACGGAGCGATCCCCGCTGAGCAAGCGGAGATCAACGGAGCGATCCCCCCTGAGCAAGCGGATGTCTAAAAACGGGTCCGCAGGTGTGAAAGGCCCCATAAGCCCCATACACACTATCAGTTTTTCTGCAGGTTTTTGTCTTCAGGTTTACCAAAACCATGTAGTGCAAGGGCCTGCCTGATTGCATACGAATTGAAACTCTTAGAGCCGGTTCACACTGGGGCAACACGACTTCCAGCGCGACTTCCAGCAGCAACTCAGACACGACTTGAGCATGAATCACAGCGAGACTTGGAGGAGACTTCAGCGCAACTTGTGGTCATTAACAACAAGACTTGAAGTAAATTCCTTGTGGCTTCTGGGTAAATTCCTTTCTGTTTCCTGTAAAGTTGCCTTCAAAATGAACAGTGATCAGACTTCTAAGCGACTTACATTGAAATCAATGGGTACAAGTTGCCTACAGGTCACCTAGAAGTCTGATTGAAGAAGTACAGGAACCTTTTTTGAAGTCGGAGCGACTGCAGTCGTGTACATTAAAACATCTCCATTCACTTCAATTAGTTTTAAAAATAGCGCGACTTGGGGCAACTCGGGGCGACCTGAAGTCGCGTCCGGAGTCGCCCCTGTGTGAACCGGGTCTTAAGGTTTGATCTCATATTAGATGGTTTTGGTAAACCTGAAGACAATAACCTGCAGAAAAACTGATAGTGTGTATGGGGCTTTAAGGTAATAACATGTTCATAGTTTAGGTTTATATCATTTCCTTTATTTTCTAAACTGCAAAATGTGATCAGCTCAGCAAGTTTCTATAGTTTGCCTTTGAGCACGGAGAAGAGGGATCCACTTCAAAAAGTACTGTGTTCAGCTTTATCTATTGTGGATAATGCTACAAAAAGTTATGTTAAGGTGTGCTTATAAAACATAATACAATGCTTACAGGGAAACAATATGGCAAAGAATTAATGGAAGAGGACTAGCACTAGTGTGTAAAATCCTTTACTTCTTTTGGGCAGAAGTTACATAGCAACTCATAATCATACATTTCATAAGCACAGACCAAGAGGAGTGCCTGAATGTGATGCTGTTGTTCAGTAGAGATTACCCTCTTATACTTAAATGAACTATGTACTCTACTCTGTAAAGGAGGCTTGTGAGGATTTTGCATGCTGGTGCTCAGTCTTTTATTTCACTTCTCTGCTATAGATGCTTCTCCTTCAAGCATATGTTACAAAGAGAGACATGCAAGAACCCGTGTTGTAAGAATGTTGGATTTTTCAGTTCAAAATTGGAGTAGAGAATATAATTGAGTTCAGTTAGGTTTCTTTCATCTGACATCACACTTATATATGAGTGATGGGTAACACAATCTTTTTGTGAAGACCTTACACGTTATAGCAGTAACATATTTTCTTACCTTGGACTGTTCCAAATTGTAAGACACAGATGAGTGCCAACTTTAATGTTTGTGTCTTTCGAGTATTTTACTACTGATTTGCTGGCAGGGATGGAAGACAGCTATGTGAACCTCACTTTCCAGCCTATTTTCCTACCTATATTATATCCCTGGTAATCATGTAAAATTGTTTCTGAAAAGGTTGAGCTGTCATGTTCTGTCCATTTTACCAACCTAAGTCTAAGTCTTATTTCTTTACTTTAGACAATAAACAAACTGCAACATGTTTTTGTGGATAAATTGCAATACCCGCATGTACAAAACTGTTTCCATGAAATGTCTCACAATGGCCCTGATTTTGCCCATTACGAATACCGGTAGCTTAATGAAATGTGCAATCTGTTAGTATAGTGACAGAGAACTATTACATTTTTGCTTTGCTGGAGTGTAATGCATATTGTCCTAAGCAATCATTCCAAAGGTGTTTAAACTTCCCAGGATATTAGTGCGTTGTTCAAGCAATCTACAAGGAGCTGCGTCACTGCAGTGCTTCACCCTATTTGCTGCTACAAAAACATCTCCTTTAAGAGTCAGGATGCTCCGCCATTAGTGTACAGTAGCCTTTATACTCAATAAGTCATAGATCTGTGCCATACTGTATAAAAAATGTACCTACTTATGTCTAACCTATTTATATAAATGCAGAGAAGCCATTGTTTTAATGTGCCAAAACAGTGTTGTGCCACATATTACTGATACAGGGAATTGCTGGGGGTTGAACCCCTAGTACTTAGCTACATTTGGATTATTTGTACTTTTAAATGATCCCTTGAGAATCCATGACGAAAAGCTCATTTTAATTGCATTAAAAATAGAGTATACTGCACCAGGGTTAAATAATGTTATTGTACAGTATGATAAGGAAGCAGGGTGTTTATCCAAACTTGGTGCTATTTTTAACTGTTAGTTCACATTATCACTAGTAAACCACTGAATCACCCTCCATTTGCTTCTGCGTTTACTATGACTCGTCAGTTACAAATACTATTATTGTTAAACTCTGCGTGAGCCAATAGAGCAGATGATGGTAACCTGTGGCTGCAGAGCTACATTTTCTGTCTGGCAAAGGATCATGGTACTTATAGTTTCAAAACTGCTCATGAGGCAGCAGATATTTAGAGCTAGTACGGAGAGATCCTGCAACTTGTTCAGTCAACCATTGCACAAATTGGTTATTACTACAAAAAAATTATAAACAATAAAACGAAAAAATACTTATAGAGTGGCAGCATCATGTGCCAGTACACACCACTGGTTTTCTAAAAATTGTCCTGAAAGACCCTAACCTTGGGGTATGTGCAGTATGTAATCTCCAACTTTTCTCTAAGTAAGAGATAAGCCAGTGCATGACCTTTACTGTCTTAAGGGAAATGATGGAAATGTGCCTCAGCATCTAATTAAAGACAAGTTCTGTTTTGTTTGTTTTTTTGCTTTTTTTTTAAGAATGGGCCTTAAAGTTGGGGGCTCATGGGGACCACAGGAGGGACCAGTAGCTACTGATGGTGCCTGCGTTTACACAATGTGAGGTTGGTATAAAAAAAAAGATTTTTATTCAGGCAAATTGATATTAAGCAAAACAATACAATAGAAAATCAATCACTGTTACAGGGAATTGAAGGCATTAGTGTGAGCAGTTCCTGTTGTAAAATGTATGACAGTAGCATGTCATCTTGTATAGAATTAGAGAAGACTTTGCAGAAATTCTGTGCAGTTCTTTTGGACTGGTCAGTTATTCACTTCATGGGATCACTAAGTTACAGAGTTTGGTTTACACACACATCATGTCATAATTTTATTTAGTGTTCTGTACATCCTTTTATATGATGTACAGTACAAGAACCACACTAATGCCTTGTACACATGGTCGGATTTTCCGTCGGGATAAACAACACTACGACGAGCCGAGAAAAATGAAGTTCAATGCTTCTGAGCATGCGTCGACTTGATTCTGAGCATGCATGTTTTTTTCTCCGTCGGAGTTCCATACAGACGAACGTCATTTCCATCGGAGAAAAAGAGAACATGTTCTCTTTCTAACTCCGTCAGAATTTCCGACGGAAAAACTCAGATGGGGCATACACACGGTCGGAATATCCGATGAAAATATTCCGTCTGACTTTTTTAATCGGAAATTCCGAATGTGTGTACACGGCATTAGATTAGACTTTGTGTAACTTTCAGAAGTCCTATACTGCATTTTTGTGTCTGATTTCAATAATTCAGATCTTATACATGGGGCGTATCCTGCATTGTGAGCCCTTTTGGCAATCATGTAGCTGTTAACCAAACTAGTGTTTGATTACCAGATTCCAGGATACACGGAACCTTCCATTTCTCCTGAATAACAATCTATTGTACCCTAGAGTACTACCCTTTATCTAAATATACATCTTGTGGGAAAGACAAATGTTTAATTAAAAACATTTACACTTCATGCCACAGCGAAGTAGTCATTTTCTATGAGTGTTGGTTTATTCCAGAGGTACTACCTAAGAGTTGTATTTGGGGTTGCCAAGATTATAGAATATACCTTTTTTGGGTTCCTTTTTTTTTGGGGATGCAAAGTATTGGCACGTTGACTCATGATCATTCTTTGACACTAGCAGTCCCTCAAAGGTTATAGGGCGCTGTGCCACAAAATGACTTCCTTCACTATTTATGGTTTCTATTCATTTTTACTTTTACAGCAGCCAGTAAATGTACCTAGGATTGTATAAGTAGGTATTTATACGTAAAGCGCTGTGTAAATTGACAGCGCTATATAAGTACCTGAAATAAATAAAATAAATACATTTAGTGAGTATAAATGATAGTGCTGACTTTGAGGAGGCACATAGGTGGTGGGTATAATAGCATTGCAGCATAACTTACTAACCACTAGTGAAAAGTATAAAGTAAATCCTGCACAAGTAAATGAAAACACTTTATTCATCTGTGTGCCATGAGAACTTCCCTTGTGGACTCTACTCACCTGTCGCTGCCTCATCATTGCATGGTCTTTAATCCATCCAAAGACTTATTCTACCAGTGCCAAAGCCTTCTAGATGGGTTGATCCTCTCCTCTGATTCCCTGAGGATGCTCAATGACTGCCACCAATCGCTTATTTACCAGCTTTCCTAACATCAAAAAAAAAACAATCTCAGTCTACTGGTGTAGTAATGCCTTGCTGGAGCTATTGACAGATGTCCTTCAAAGAGGGCAAGGAGAATTTTAAGGTCAAGGCAATCTACACATTCTAAAACCATTCTAGTATTAGTTTCACCACATCTACAAGCTTTCACAATGTGTGTAGACTATTAAAGACATCCAGCATAAAGATTCTGAAGTAAAACAATATACATCAGCTAAATCTTTATACCATGCAAGCAACCACGTGTGTAATTGATAACCATGTCAGTCATTTTGTGTTTTGCGTGGCCCACATTCAAGATGTCTCCTTCAAGCTTCACTGTCCATATCCTCATGTAGGCAGCACAGACCTCATCTTTCTAACTGAATGTGAGAGAGGTAAAGCAGAGTATGTGTATAAAATAGAGCCTGCAATGGAGCAAAGCTTATTTTTGTAAGAATGGTTGCACCTTTTGATGACTGGCTCTTGTATATAAGAAAACTCCCAACTCATATGTTTTGTTGCAAACCATTGCGGATACAAGCACCCTTTTGTAAATATAATGCTTACGTATAATATAACACAGAAAAAAGATTTATTTAAGCTACATCCTCTGTATTATTGAATCTTGTACTTGTGTTTCTCATTATTTTATCTTTTTACATGTCTCTGTTTATTAATGCTTGTTTATATTATTTGCAGCTACATTTCAGGGAACTTATTATAATCTCTCGTAGCTACAATAAGTTCTGCATGATACCACACTTGAGTTTACTTTTTGTTTCATTGCGCAAAACGAAAAACACAGGTGGAAATGTACATGGATCTATATCATTGTGACTTTTTTCAGGACACAGGAAAATAAGTTGGTCTGCACTTCTTGTTCTAAGCCAAAAAAATCCTTGACTTTACTTCTCGGGTTTAATTCAAGTCAGAACAAAGAGGTCTGTTATTTAGCTACTGTTTCCAAATGTTTTGTCTCATCAGTTCTGTTATAAAGGGTTTGGCACTGTCAAACAAGTGTAAAAGTTTTATGTAAAGGAAAACTAAAAAAAAAGTGTCAGAAAACACTGAGCCTTATGAGAAAAAAAATAATATTTATGGAGAAATAAAAAATGGAAAAAGGCATTTTTAAAGTATTTTTAAATATTTTATTTATGTAAACAAAAAAGAAATTAAACGTGTTGGATCTTACTGCTATACAAAGAATATGTGCATCCTAAAATGTTTTTTTTAATGTCACTAATAGCCCAGCTTCAATGCCTAGGCATCTGTTTTGTACAAAATAAACTGTTGTTCATCTGTTATGTACCTCAAGACGATTAGAAATATTGTCTGTCACGTATCCTTCTGGCCTGTGCGTGAAGGTTGGAAATCCCTCTTAGGTGGCATAACAATCGTCATTTGTGCTGCTGGAGGAAATAACATGTGTGCATTGTGTGAATAAAAGGAGAACCTGTCATCTGCACACAGTGCAGGTAGCCATGGTCCAGACTGAACCAAATGTTTGGTATGACAATGTCATTTAATAATAATTTACCAAAGATAAGTCACATCGCTATGAATGGAACTGTCAGTGTCTTAGGAACCAAGGATATTTCACTTTTACTGATCTATCCTGATGAAGAAAGTTGGGTTTACAAAATGATGATTTCCAATGTAGAGTCATGCTTTAAAGCAGGGGTTTCACTGCGCTTGACACATGAAATTTCCCACATTGTACACATTGAAAAATCACTTAACTGCATCCTGGTTCAGCTTTACTGCTTCCTGGACTCCACCCTGCTAATTGGAAAGATATTCATGTTACTATCCAATCAATGAACATTGTTGAACCAGGAAATACAGATGTTACCTGCCTCGCTGTACATTGTTGATTATATAGAACTGTAAAATCCTTTGGCAGTAAAAACAGTAAATATATATATATATATATATATATATATATATATTTTTTTTTTATTCAAATAGTTTCCTGAAGTTGATTCATGTCAGCAACCATTATGCAGACTGTATGAACCTCTGTTTGGATAGTCTAAAACATAAGTGCCACAGAATATTCAAATTAATGACACTGAGCTGTTCAAAATATGAGCCATGCTACAAATGAAACCACTATTCCAGTGTGGGTAATAATGATGTACAGTATGCACTAAATACCGTATTTGCCGGCGTATAAGACGACCCCCTTCCGACTAGCCATGCCTCACCATACCTCACTGTGCCATTGCATACCTCAATGTTCCATTGCATACCTCACTGTTCCATTGCATACCTCACTGTGCCCCTGCATGCCTCACTGTTCCATTGCATACCTCACTGTGCCCCTGCATGCCTCACTGTTCCATTGCATACCTCACTGTGCCCCTGCATGCCTCACTGTTCCATTGCATACCTCACTGTGCCCCTGCATGCCTCACTGTTCCATTGCATACCTCACTGTGCCCCTACATGCCTCACTGTTCCATTGCATACCTCACTGTGCCCCTCGACGATCACATACCTTATCCCTGACATGTAGAATCTCAGTCAGACCGCGGCCGTCCATTTTACAAAAGCCGCGCCTCCTCCTCGTGCTGTTCCGTGATAGGCGGAACAGTCAGCTTCCCAGCAGAGCCTCTGTTCAGTGTTCCGCCTATCACAGATGCCCTCTCATCCGAGGCCGAGGACGAGAGGGCATCTGTGATAGGCGGAACACTGAACAGGGGCTCTGCTGGGAAGCTGAGTGTTCCGCCTATCACGGAACAGCACGAGGAGGAGGCACGGCTTTTGAAAAATGGACGCGGTCTGACTGAGATTCTACATGTCAGGTATGTACCGGCGTATAAGACGACCCCCGACTTTTAAGAAGATTTTTATGGGTTAAAAAGTCGTCTTATACGCCGGAAAATACGGTATGTACGGTATGTACACATGTTCATTTGTTTAAGCCACTAACCTTTCTATTAGGGATTTTTCTGCAATAAAATGGATTTAGGATAGTTAGTATGGAATTATATATACATCACCGTCCACCTGCTTAGCATCTGACACACTTTTGAGTGTATAAGCAAATAGTGTATCGCTTTTCCGAAAATAAAAAAAATAAAAAAACTTAAGCAATATCAAAGTGTAAACAATAATCACATTCGTATACAGTGGGGAAAATAATTATTTGATCCCCTGCAGATTTTGTAAGCTTGCCCACTTAACCACTTAAGCCCCGGACCATTTGGTAGCTAAAGGACCAGAGGTGAATTCAGAATTTTGCACTGCGCTGCTTTAACTGTAAATTGTACGGACATGCAATGTTGTACCCAAACGAAATTTGCGTCCTTTTCTTCCCACAAATAGAGCTTTCTTTTAATGGTATTTGATTGCCTCTGCGATTTTTATTTTTTGCGATATAAACGGAAAAAGACCGAAAATTTTGAAAAAAAATGATATTTTCTACTTTTTGTTATAAGAAAAATCGAATAAACTAAATTTTAGTCATACATTTAGGCCAAAATGTATTCAGCCACATGTTTTTAGTAAAAAAAATGTCAATAAGTGTATATTTATCGGTTTGCGCAAAAGTTATAGCGTTTACAAACTAGGGTACATTTTCTGGAATTTACACAGCTTTTAATTTATGACTGCCTATCTCATTTCTTGAGGTGCTAAAATGACAGGGCAGTACAAACCCCCCCCCCCAAATGACCCCATTTTAGAAAGTAGACACCCCAAGGAAATTGCTGAGAGGCATGTTGAGCCCATTGAATATTTTTTTTTTGTCCCAAGTGATTGAATAATGACAAAAAAAAAAAAAATTACAAAAAGTTGTCACTAAATGATATATTGCTCACACATGCCATGGTTATATGTGGAATTGCACCCCAAAATACATTCTGCTGCTTCTCCTGAGTACGGGGATACCACATGTGTGGGACTTTTTAGGAGCCTAGCCACGTACGGGACCCCGGAAACCAAGCACCGCCTTCAGGATTTCTAAGGGCGCAAATTTTTGATTTCACTCCTCACTACCTATCACAGTTTTGAAGGCCATAAAATGCCAAAATAGCACAAAACCCCCCCAAATGACCCCATTTTGGAAAGTAGACACCCCAAGCTGTTTGCTGAGAGGCATGGTGAGTATTTTACAGCTCTCATTTGTTTTTGAAAATGAAGAAAGAACATTTTTTTTTTTCTTTTTTTTTTTCAATTTTCAAAACTTTGTGACAAAAAGCGAGATCTGCAAAATACTCACAATACCTCTCAGCAAATAGCTTGGGGTGTCTACTTTCCAAAATGGGGTCATTTGGGGGGGGGTTTGTGCCATCTGGGCATTCCATGGCCTCCGAAACTGTGATAGGCAGTGAGAAGTGAAATCAAAAATTGACACCCTTAGAAAGCCTGAAGGCGGTGCTTGGTTTTTGGGGTCCCGTACGCGGCTAGGCTCCCAAAAAGTCTCACACATGTGGTATCCCCATACTCAGGAGAAGCAACAGAATGTATTTTGGGGTGTAATTCCACATATGCCCATGGCATGTTTGAGCAATATATCATTTAGTGACAACTTTGTGCAAAAAAAAAAAAAAAAAATTATTTTTTCCGCAACTTGTGTCAACATATAAAATATTCCATGGACTCGACATGCCTCTCAGTATATAGCTTGGGGTGTCTACTTTCCAAAATGGGGTCATTTGGGGGGGTTTTGAACTGTTCTGGCATTTTATACACAACATTAGGAAGCTTACATCCACTCTTCTAACCACTTGAAGACAAAGCCCTTTTTGACACTTTTTGTTTACATAAAAACATATTTTTTTTTGCAAGAAAATTATGTTGAACCCCCAAACATTATATATATTTTTAAAGCAAAGGCCCTACAGAATAAAATGGTGGGTGTTGCATTTTTTTTTTCTACACAGTATTTGCGCAGCGATTTTTCAAACGCATTTTTTTGGGAAAAAATACACTTTTTTTAATTTTAATGCACTAAAACACACTATATTGCCCAAATGTTTGATGAAATAAAAAAGATGATCTTAGGCCGAGTACATAGATACCAAACACGACATGCTTTAAAATTTCGCACAAACGCGCATTGGCGACAAACTACATACATTTTTAAAAGCCTTTAAAAGCATTTACAGGTTACCCCGTTAGATTTACAGAGGAGGTCTACTGCTAAAATTACTGCCCTCGATCTGACCTTCGTGGTGATACCTCACATGCATGGTGCAATTGCTGTTTACATATGACGCCAGACCGAAGCTTGCGTTCGCCATTGGGCAAGAGCAGGGCAGGACAGGGGTGCTTTTTTTTTAATTTTTTTTTTTATTATTATTAATTTTGCTTTTTTATTTTATTTTTAAACTGTTGCTTCCATATTTATTTATTTTTATCACTTTTATTGTTATCTCAGGGAATGTAAATATCCCCTATGATAGCAATAGATAATGACAGGTACTCTTTTTTGAAAAAACTGGGGTCTATTGGACCCTAGATCTTTCCTCTGCCCTCAAAGCATCTGACCACACCAAGATCGGTGTGATAAAATGCTTTCCCAATTTCCCAATGGCGCTTTTTATATCCGGGGGGGGGGACATTCCCTCCCACTGCTTGTAAAAGCAGTCCAGAGGCTAATTAGCCACCAGGATTGCTTTTCCATGAAAGCCGGCCGCTGGCTGAAAAGAATGATACCAAGATGATACCTAAACCCGCAGGCATCATTCTGGTATAAACATTCAAAGTCCAGCAACATACCAGTACGTTGCTGGTCCTTGTTGGACATGTATTGTAATCTTTTTTTTCATGCAGCCTGTTGGCTGAACGAAAAAAAAAGATTGATCGGTGGGTATGCCCACCATTAGAATACCGCCCTTCATCCACCCACTTCTAATGATGGGCATACATGTACCATTTATATATGCCGAAGCATGGGGGCATCTTCTCGCAAAAGTTATGCCGCGTACACATGGTCAGACTTTTCCACGGGCAAGCCTCCGTCGGAATTTCGACCGTATATACGCGGCATTAGGAGCAAAATCGCTCCTCCGCTCCTGCTGCCCCAATGCTTCGGCATATATGCTTTTTTTTTTTTAACTGTGGTGGTGAAATTACCTCCTACAGCACTGGAGTCGCAGGGATCAGGCCTGTCTCTGCGAACGCTGCAGTTATGTGTGTTGTGTTTTGCAAGTGACAGTGATCGAGCGATACTGCACTTCGGTGGCCTGGGCTGGACGGAGGGGCAAAACGCAGGTGCTAGCAGGTATCTGGGCTGATCCCGCTAACACTGCATTTTTGGGAACCCTAAACTACTGGGGACGCTAGTATAGATCTGATCAGATCAGATATTGAGCTGATCAGATACTATACCACTAAGGGGGGTGTATGCTTCACGTGTGGGTGTTAGCGCTACTGGCACTAACCTGACGCTGCCTGGGGTGTGACGCAGACCCTCTCTGACGCTAAAACCTAACTGATATCACCCGCCGGGCGATCAGGGGGTTAAACCTTTATTGGGTTATATACGGCGGGTGCCCTGACACTATAAAAAGCAAACTAACTAACCAGCGTCACCCGTAACACTTATATGATGATCACTGGTGAAAGGGTTAACTAGGGGGTTAAAACCTTTATTAGGTAATATATGGGGGTACCTGACGCTATATAAAAACCTGACGGCGAACCTAAAAAAAAATTACTGGCTACCTATCGGCATCACCGACACTAAGACAACGATCATAAAAACGATTGCTTAGCGACAGTGGTGATAGGGGGTGAAAGGGTTACCTGGGGGGCGATCAGGGGGTTAAACCTTTATTAGATAATATATGGGGGTACCTGACGCTATAAAAACCTGCGGCGAACCTAAAAAAAATTACTGGCTACCGATCAGCATCACCGACGCTAAGACATCGATCAGAAAAATGATCGCATAGTGACGGCGGTGCTAGGGGGTGAAAGGGTTACCTGGGGGGTGATCAAGGGGTTACACGTTTATTAGGTAATATATGGGGGTACCCGACGCTATAAAAACCTGCGGCGACCTAAAAAAAATTACTGGCTACCGATCAGCATCGCCGACGCTAAGACATCGATCAGAAAAATTATCGCTTAGTGACAGTGGTGATAGGGGGTGAAAGGGTTACCTGGGGGGGCGATCAAGGGGGTTAAACCTTTATTAGGTAATATATGGGGGTACCCGACGCTATAAAAACCTGCGGCGAACCTAAAAAAAATTACTGGCTACCGATCAGCATCACCGACGCTAAGACATCGATCAGAAAAATGATCGCATAGCCACGGCGGTGCTAGGGGGTGAAAGGGTTACCTGGGGGGTGATCAAGGGGGTTAAACCTTTATTAGGTAATATATGGGGGTACCCGACGCTATAAAAACCTGCGGCGAACCTAAAAAAAATTACTGGCTACCGATCAGCATCGCCGACGCTAAGACATCGATCAGAAAAATTATAACTTAGTGATAGGGGGTGAAAGGGTTACCTGGGGGGCGATCAAGGGGGTTAAACCTTCATTAGGTAACATATGGGGGTACCCGACGCTTTAAAAACCTGCGGCGAACCTAAAAAAAATTACTGGCTACCGATCAGCATCACCGACGCTAAGACATCGATCAGAAAAATGATCGCTTAGCGACGGCGGTACTAGGGGGTGAAAGGGTTATCTGGGGGGTGATCAGGGGGTTAAACCTTTATTAGGGGGGGTTAGGGGGCTACACTGGACCTAAAACTAAATGTAGTGACACTTTTACAGTCACAAATGTCACTGATTGCAGTGATCACTAAATAAATGGTCACTGCAATCAGTGACACTGTGACTGGGGGCTGGGGGGTGATCTGGGGGTGTCTGGGGGGGCGATTTATGTGCCTATGTGTCCTGGTGTCAGTGTGCTGTTTTGTGTACTAACCTGGCATCTTCTCCTGTACGGCGCTCGGTATATGTGAGCGCCCCAGGAGAGATGACATCACTTCCTCCTTCCTGGCAGGCAGGGGAAGCTCTCTCATTCGCCGGGAGCGATCGAGAGGGGGTGGCCGGAATCGAACGGCCGTCCCCTCATGCCGGATCGCTCCCGAAGGTAAAACGACCGCTCACTGTAAAGAAGGGGGGTCCGATCGGACCCCCCAACTATACAAAGGCAATCACGTACATATACGTGATTCTGCCTGTCGGTGCCATTCTGCTGACGTATATTTACAGTGGGCGGTCGTTAAGTGGTTAAAAAGAAATGAAAGGTCTATATTTTTAGAGACAGAATATCAACCAAAAATCCAGAAAAAAACCGCACATAAAACAAATGCTATAAATTAAGTTGCAGTTCGGTGAGTAAAATAAGTGCTTGATCCCCAAGCAAAACATGACTTAGTACTTGATGGAGAAAGCCTTGTTGGCAAGCACAGAGGTAAGACGTTTCTTGTAGTTGGTGACCAGGTTTGCACACATCTCAAGAGGGATTTTGGTCCACTCTTCTTTACAGGTCCTCTCTAAATCCTTAAGGTTTCTTGACTGTCTCTTGGCAACGAGCTCCCTCCATAAATTTTCTATAGGATTAAGGTCTAGAGACTGACTTGGCCACTCCATGACCTTAATGTGCTTCTTCTTGAGCCACTCCTTTGTTGCCCTGGTGGTATGTTTTGGGTCATTGTCATGCTGGAAGATCCATCCATGGCCCATTGTCAATGTTCTGGCTGAGGGAAGAAGGTTCTCATCCAAGATTTAACAATACATGGCCCCGTATATTGGCCTCACTATGTGGAAAAGTTGGCCTGTACCTTTAGCAGAAAAACAGCCCCAAAGCATCATGTTTCCACATTCGTGCTTGACTGTATGGATGGTGTTCTTAGGGTCATAGTCAGCATTTTTCTTTCTCCAAACACTGTTAGTCGAGTTAATGCCAAAGAGCTCAATCTTGGTCTAATCTAACCACAGCACTTCCTCCCAATCCTTCTCTGAATCATTTAGATGTTTATTGGCATGACTGTACATACTTTTTCTTGAGATGGGGGACTTACCATGTTTGGAGGAAGAAAAATGCTGACTATGACCCTAAGAACCCATCCCTATAGTCAAGCACAGAGTTGGAAACATTATGCTTTGGGACTGTTTCTCTGCTAAAGGTACAGACTGACTTTACTGCATTGAGGGGCCAATGGATGGGGCCATTTATTGTAAAATCTTGTATGAGAACCTTCTTCCCACAGCCAGAACACTGAAGATGGGTCATGGATGGGTCTTTCAGCATGACAATGACCCAAAACATACCGAAAAGTCAAAAAGGAGTGGCTCAAGAAGAAGCACATTTAGGTCATGAAGTGGCCAGTCTCCAGACCTTAATCCTCTGGAAAATTTATGGAGGAACCAGAAACTTTGAGTTGCCAAGTGACAGCCAAGAAACCTTAAGGATTTAGGGAAAATCCAATAATCCCTCCTGAGATGTGTGCAAACCTGGTCACTAACTATGATGCTGTGTACACACGATCGTTTTTAATGACGATAAAAATGATTTTTTTTTTAAATGGTCATTAAAAATGATCGTGTGTGGGCTTTCCAGCATTTTTCCTGATGAGAAAAACGCTGAGAATCACGACGAGAAAAATTGAAACATGCTCTAATTTTTCACGTCGTTTTTTATATCGTCGTTTTTCTCATCATGAAAAACGGCCGTGTGTGGGCTTTGACGACGTGAAAAAAAATGCGCATGCTCAGAATCAAGTATGAGACGGGAGCGCTCGTTCTGGTAAAACTAGCGTTTGTAATGGAGATAGCACATTCGTCGCGCTGTAACGGACTGAAAAGCACGAGGCTGAAAAGCGCGAATCGTCTCTCAACAAACTTCACTAACATGAAGGGTGGCGCCATCCGAATGGAACTTCCCCTTTATAGTGCCGTCGTACGTCACCGCGCTTTACTCGAACATTTTTTTTCCACGATAGTGTGTAGGCAAGGCAGGCTTGAGAGGAAACACGAAAAATCACGTCGAGAAAAATGCAGTTTTTTTCAATGACATTAAAAACGATCGTGTGTATGCGGCATTAGAAACATCTTACCTCTGTGCTTGCCAACAATGGTTTCTCCACCAAGTACTAAGTCATGTTTTGCTTGGGGATCAGATACTTATTTTACTCACTTTACTCACTGAAAATGTGTCTTTTCTAGATTTTTCGTTGCTACTTACTCTCTATTCTATCATTTAAAATACACCTATGATAAAATTATAGACCCTTAATTTCTTTGTAAGGGGGCAAACTTACAATATCTGCAGGGGATCAAATAATTATTTTCCCCACTGTATATAGTGTTAAAATCCCACTAAATATAAAGTACCACAATCGGAAAAAATTATTCAAAAAAAGATGATATCATAAACATGCATATTTTGTTTAAAACTGACAGTGCTATTGCATAGTGATAGCTCCAAAAATGTGATAAAGTGCTTATTATTATTATTATACAGGATTTATATAGCGCCAACAGTTTGCGCAGCGCTTTACAATATAAAGGGATACAATAGAGCAACAATACAATTCAATACAAGAGGCAGTGGCGGCTGGTGCTCAGAATTTTTTGGGGGGCGCAAGCAAACTGAGAAAAAAAAAACATCAATTGCCACCACTGTGCCCATTAAACGCAGCCACTGTGCCCATCAAACACCACCAGTTTGCCCCCTCATATGCAACCAGTTTCCCCTCAAATGCAGCCAGTTTGTCCCCAAATACAGCCAGTCCCCCCCTAAATGCTGCCAGTCCCCCCCTAAATGCTGCCAGTCCCCCCTAAATGCTGCCAGTTTGTCCCCAAATACAGCCAGTTTCCCCCCAAATGCAGCCAGTTTGTCCCCAAATGCAGCCAGTTTCCCCCCCAAATGCAGCCAGTTTGTGCCCAAATACAGACAGTTTCCCCCCAAATGCAGCCAGTTTGTGCCCATTAAACGCAGCCACTGTGCCCATCAAACACCACCAGTTTGCCCCCTCATATGCAACCAGTTTCCCCTCAAATGCAGCCAGTTTGTCCCCAAATACAGCCAGTCCCCCCCTAAATGCTGCCAGTCCCCCCCTAAATGCTGCCAGTTTGTCCCCAAATACAGCCAGTCCCCCCCTAAATGCCGCCAGTTTGTCCCCAAATTCCGCCAGTTTCCCCCCAAATACAGCCAGTTTGTCCCCAGCCCGGCACTTACCTTCCTCGGGTCAGCACCCTCCTCTCCACGCTTCCTCGATGCCTTCTCCCGCCCTCGATGTCGCTTCAGCCAATCAGGTTACCGGTGAACCTGATTGGCTGAGATGCCTGTCAGTGTTAACCAAGTAACGCACACCATGTGCGTCCCCTGGTTAACTATTCGGAAGCCAATTAGAGCCCACAGGCTGTAATCGGGAAGCCTATCAGAGCCAGCCGCTGTTATTCAGATGGCCAGGGCTCACCAGGGGGCCGGCCATCTGAATAGTGGGCGGCAGCGGCGCCCGCGACAATACTTAGGTTCAGGCAATGCATGAACCTATGTATTGTTGACTTGAGTGACGGGCGCAGGAGAGAGAGGGGGCGGCGCTCCTGCGCCCACTATGGACGCACCGCCACTGACAAGAGGGTTAGGAGGGCCCTGCTCCTGCGAGCTTACAATATAATATATTTGCTTATATATTGATTTTTAATGTGTGTTGGGGATACAACAAGAGCGAGAGCAGCTTTTCTGTAGATTAGAGTCGGCTGAAAGGGTTTGAGCAGTGAGGAGAATTTATTTAAAATACACTTTTGGGTGTGTGAGATGCCTGTGTCCCCTAACTCAGTAATGTGGTTCAGGGACACTGTAGTAACATGGCAGCCCAGTAAGGGAACCCTAACAGATGCTGAAGATTCTGTGAGTTGCTTTTCTCAGCAGGAGAGTGGAGATTCTGGGAACAGGCAGTGGAATAGGTTAGCATGAGTTCTTTTACTTTGTTGGTTGTTTATTGCAATCATTGAATTCACTTTAATATACAAGGTCTATGGTGGTCCCTGCCTTATACACAATTTTTCACTTCAAGCTCCCAGTTACAATGCTCTGAACAATTAAATGGTTGTAAAGGAACTCAACCTAGGATAACTGAGTTATGGGAAAACAATGGAACCTGAACCTGCCAATATTTTTGACACATGTTACAATAATGTTCTATATTGCCCTGTTGTAAGGAAAAGGGAACTGTACACTAACAACTATTGCATTTCATTGATATGCCCCATGTCCACAGGTTACTATGCCAACTCCATAACCACGGGTTACTGTGCCACCCCCAGGACCACAGTTTACCATGCCACCTCCATGACCACAGGTCTTTATGTACTTCATAAGGAATAAATTGCCTCCATCTAACAAAATATTTATTTTGCTTTGTTTTATCCTACTGGGCTTGCATAAGAAAGGACAATGTATTTATACTGGGGCAGCCTAATCAAATGGCAGCTTTAAAGCCTGACTCCATTTTTGTTTAGAGTTGGATTTTTCCTCACATTCTTTGTAATTGATGGGTGGCAGACAGGACTCGGTGTGGAAAGTCTATGCAATGGAATCACATTTTAAAAGTAGAGTCCCTGCTTGTAAGATTTTCCCACAACAAGCAGTGAGGGACACAAACATAATTTCAACCTGATTCTGACTCTTCCTCACTTTAGTCAAAACTAAAAAATTGGGTATTAAAGTACATATAATCCCAAGCACAGAAACATAATATCATTTTAAATTTGTTCAGTCTATTTGAATCTGCAGATTTCAACAAAATAATACCTGGTTATCCAGCCATCAAAGTCTGTGTTTAGGTACTTCTTGTTATAGAGTGACAATTGTACCCTGATTGAGCTCCTGTTTTGTTAGCCTATCACATGCACCCCTGGTGGAGTCTACAAGTGTCCGACTCCACCTCCATTGTGCAGTGATGGTCCACTATTGTCCCAATCAGGAAGTCAGACCAGAGCAATGATGCTACCAATGGTGGAGTGAATGCATGTAGAAAATAACCACACCAGCCCCGGACCATTTCGCTGGTCAAAGACCAGGCCATTTTTTGCGATTCGGCACTGCGTCGCTTTAACTGACAATTGCGCAGTTGTGCGACGTGGCTCCCAAACAAAATTGACGTCCTTTTTTTCCCACAAATATAGCTTTCTTTTGGTGGTATTTGATCACCTCTGCGGTTTTAATTTTTTGCGCTATAAACAAAAATAGAGCGACAATTTTGAAAAAAATTCAATATTTTTTACTTTTTGCCATAATAAATATCCCCAAAAAATATACAAAAAAAATATTTTTTTTCTCAGTTTAGGCCAATACATATTCTTCTACATATTTTTGGTAAAAAAAATCACAATAAGTGTTTATTGATTGGTTTGCGCAAAAGTTATAGCGTCTACCACATAGGGGATAGTTTTATGGCATTTTTATTAATATTTTTTTTTTTTTACTAGTAATGGCGGCGATCAGCGATTTTTATTGTGACTGCGACATTATGGCGGACACATAGGACACTTTTGATGCATTTTTGGGACCATTGGCATTTTTACAGTGATCAGTGCTATAAAAATGCATTGATTACTGTAAAAATGTCACTGGCAGGGAAGGGGTTAACACTAGGGGGCGATCAAGGGGTTAATTATGTTCCCTCTCTGTGTTCTAACTGAAGGGGGAGGGGACTTACTAGGGGAAATGACAGATCGCTGTTCATACACTGTATAAACATACGATCAGTAATTTCTCCCCCTTAAAGAACCGGGAGCTGTGTGTTTACACACACAGCTCCCGGTTCTCGCTCTGTCACGAGCGATCGCGGGTGCCCGACGGTCATCGCACCCGCCGGGCACTTGCATCGGGGGGGAGCAGGGGTGCGCGCTCCCCTTAGTGGCCACAAAGCGAATCATGTTATATTACGTGATTTCGCGCAGCCGTGCCAACCTGCCGCTGCAAAAATGCGGCGGCCGTTAGGCAAGCGGTTAAGTAGCTGAAATAGGTTGAAGATAATCAGCAGCACTGAGATGAAAAAAAAAAAGAAAACATAAAAAAAAAAAAAATGGTGCAATGTTATTTAAAAAAAAATAAGGCATAGAAATGAAAGTGGATGTAAACCTTCACATATACCCAGTGAAGTGTACAGCCTCAAATGATGCACAAGGATGAAACAAATCTCCCTACATACGTTTTACATGCATATCTGCTGTCTTCAGCTTTATATATTCTTTTTTTTTACAAGAAGAGCTTTATATATTCTTTAGAAAGTTCAGATTGTGTTAGGAGATTTTCTCTTCCTGGTCAGCACTGCAGTGAAGCCTGGGCATTCAGCCAAGACAGCTGATTGGGGGAAAGACACACACCCCATCTCCCCATAGGTAGAGACTTTCAGAGCTGTTCGTTGAATAGTTCAGCACACTGCTAATCTATTTCTAGCATTTTCCCCAACACAAAACTCAGGCTGCTTTTATCTCCTGTGTCGGAGAACTTGTCACGCGTTCTCAGGCTGATAACAGAAGAATGGGGCAGGAGAAAGCTATGGGAGTTAGTGCTTTGAAAAGACATAAGAAAACACTGCAGATATACAGTGCTGTGAAAAAGTATTTCCCCCCCTTCCTGATTTTTTCATTTTTTTGTATATTTCTCACACTTAAATGATTCAGATCATCAAACAAATTTTAATATTACACAAAGATAACCCGAGTAAATCCAATATGCAGTTTTTAAATTATTATTTCATTTATTAAGGGGAAAAAGGTGCTCAAACCTGACTGGCCCTATGTGAAAAAGTAATTGCCCCCTCCCATGCTGAACTGTGATTAACCACAATTTTTTGGAAAGCTGAGTTAAATTTCACTTGTCACACCCAGGCCTGATTACTGCCAGACCTGTTAAATCAAGAAATCACATAAATAGAAGCTGTCTGACAAAGTGAAGCATGCTAACAGATCACAAAAAGCCGCACATCATGCCACAATAAAAAATAAATAAAGAACAGATTAGAAACAAAGTAATGTACATGTATCAGTCTAGGAAGGGTTTCAAGGCCATTTCTAAGGCGTTGGAACTCCAGTGAACCACAGGGAGAGCCATTATCCACAAATGGAGATAACTTGGAACTGTAGTGAACTTTCCCAGGAGTGGCCCGCCTACAAAAATTACTCCAAGAGCATGACAATGACTCATCCAGGAGGTCATAAAAGAACCCAGAACAACATCTAAAGAACTGCAGGCCTCACTTGCCTCAGTTAAGATCAGTGTTCATGATTCAACAATAAGAAAGAGACTGGGCAAAAATGGCATCAATGGGAGAGTTTCAAGGAAAGCCACTGCTCACCAAAAAGAACACAAAGGCTCATCTCACATTAACCAAAAAACATCTTGCTTATCATCAAGACTTATATGCCTCGTACACACAATCGGTTTTCCAGTTGGAAAAACTGCGATGAGAGCTTTTGGCCGGGAATCTCGGCCGTGTGTATGCTCCATCTGAATTTTTCTGACGGGAAAACTGCTGGACAAAAAAAGAGAGCAGGATCTATTTTTTCCCATCAGGAAAAAATCCTAGCGAAAAAAACGTTCGTCTGTATGCTTTTCTGACGGGAAAAAAAAACGTGCATGCTTGGAAACAATTTCACGCATGCTCGGAAGCATAGAACTTAATTTTGTCGGCTCGTCGTAGTCTTTTACGTCACCGCGTTCGTGGCAGTCAAAAGTTCACCAGACTTTTGTGTGACCGTGTGTATGCAAGGCAGGCTTGAGAGGAATTCCGTTGGGAAAACCATTGGGGTTTTTTCCGACGGGAAAACCGGTCGTGTGTACGAGGCATTAGGCAAATATTCTGTGGACTGATGAGACAAAAATTTTAGTTTTTGGAAGGTGTGCGTCCCGTTACATCTGGCATAAAACTAATACAGCATTTCATAACAAGAACAACAGTCAGACATGGTGGTGGTAGCGTGATGGTCTGGGGCTGCTTTGCATCTTCAGGACCTGGATGACTTACCATAACTGATGGAACCATGAATTCTGATCTCTACCAGAAAATCCTAAAGGAGAATGCCTGGCCATCAGTTTGTGATCTCAAGCTCAAGTGCACTTGGGCTATGCAGCAGGACAATGATCCAAAACATGTCCAATTCCAAATGGTTCAAACAAAGCAAAATTTCGGTTTTGGAGTGGCATAGTCAAAGCCCAGACTTAAATCCAATTGAGATGCTGTATCACCTTACACAGACCGTTCATGCTGGAAAACCCTCCAATGTGGCTGAATTAAAAGAAAATCTGCAAAGAAGAGTGGGCCAAAATTGCTCCACAGTAATGTTAAAGACTCATTGCCAGTTATCACAAACACTTGATTGCAGTTGTTGCCGCCAAGGGTGGCACAAACAGTTATTAGGTTTAGGGGGCAATTACTTTTTAACATAAAGCCAGGCAGGATTGGACATCTTTTTTGCCTTAATAAATTAAACTATTATTTAAAAACTTAATTTTGTATTTACTCGGGTTATCTTTGTGTAATAATAAAATTTGTTTGATGATCCGAGTCTTTTAAATGTGACAAATATGCAAAAAAAAATCTGAAAGGGGGCAAATACTTTTTCACAGCATTGTATGTGCCAAGCTCAAGGTTCATGAATCAGGTTTACATCCACTTTAAGTATGATACACCATGCTTTGGGAAAATAAATGTCCATTTAGGGATTAGATATACTTTGAATATGATGCCGAATAGAGTATATGTACAGTTTATTAGCAACAAGAAAACATTCAGCTTTAAACAGCACCTACAAAAGAGAAGAATTCATTACATTCTTATATCCGTGAGATCTTTGGTTGCCTAATGACAGACGTTCCAAACACATGTACACCAGCCACTGCTATTAGGTTAATTAGTAATACTGCAGGCTACAATTATTCTGCAATGTCAGGAGACCTAGTACTAAGTAATCTAAATTCCATATATGCAACTGTTAATGTATATTGAAATAAGGACAAGTATCCTCTATACAACAAGAAATATTGAACACGTTCGGTGAATCAATAATTAAAGTTATCTTTTTATATATTTTTTCTAATGTAAACCTTTGATTTATTTTTAATCTAGATTTAATAGCATGTGTAGTATTTAAAGCGGAGCTCCGCCGGAAAAAAAAATATTAAAAGCCAGCAGCTACAGCTACAGCAGCTGCTGGCTTTTAATATTTGGACACTTACCTGTCCTGGAGTCCAGCGACGTCCGCAGCAGAGGACGAGCGATCGCTCGTCGCTCTGCTGCTCCCTCCGCCATCCTCGCTGAGGGAACCAGGAAGTGAAGCCCTGCGGCTTCATGCCCGGTTCCCTACGGCGCATGCGCGAGTCGCGCTGCGCCGTTCTGATTGGTGCTCCTGTGTTCTGGGAGCCGAGTGTCTCCCAGAACACTACGGGAAGTCTGCGGGAAGTGACGTCACTCCCGCAGATTCCCGGAGAGAGGACTCCCGGATGTGGGTGAAAATACCTGTCTTAGACAGGTATCTTCACCCCCCTCCCCCCTGAAAGGTGTCAATTGTGACACCGGAGGGGGGGAGGGTTCCGATGAGAGGAACTTTTAATTTAGGGTGGAGCTCCACTTTAAGAAGTTTCCCGCTTTTAGAGAATTTTAACATTTTGACTATTTTACTCTTAACCCTTTTCCTGCCAGAGTTGTTTTTGCTTTTTTTGCACACGGGTTTAAAAAATCATTTTAGGTCTAAAGATTGCATAAACCCACAAAACATTATATATTTTCTGAAAGCAGACACTCCAGAGAATAAAATAGTGGCAGTTTAATTTTTTTTATATTTTAGCACAAAATTTCAGTAAAAAATGTATTTTAGGGCACCCAAATGCAATAGTTTACACAATCTTTTGTAAAATATAAAAGATGAGATTGCGCCGAGTAAATAGATACCCAACATGTCAAACCTTAATATTGCACATCAATAAAATGGAAACTCCACAGTACCCTTTATTTTCCATAGGCAATGATTTAAAAGCCCCTACAGGTCACCATTTAGAGTTACACAGGAGCTCTGGTGGTAAAATTATTGCCCTTACTCTGGCGTGTGTGGCAATATGTAAAATTTTTGTATGTTTTCCCCTATTTGATGTTTTTTTTGTGACAGGTTCTTAAAGACCCCTAATGCCCCACCTGTCCTCCAAAGATCACATGTGGCCTGGAAGTGACATTTTACATGTTACTTCTAGGTTGGCATGAAGGGGAGAAGAATGAACACATGTCCACTTGGCTCCCTTCCCTCTACCCTGTGGCACTCTCCACTGGGCTCTCAGAGCCTGGGGGCTGTTACCAGGGGGTTTGGAAGCGATCAGGGTCCCGAATCACTTTCATCTTCACTCCTGTATAATATTAATAATAATCTGAAAGCTGGCAGTTTGTTTGTCAGATATACATACACTACCAGTGGCTACAGCCAACAGGAGTGTGTGTAAAAACCCCTGCTGTAAGTTCCGTACATCGTAATAAAATGGTTAAACCTTTGAACGTGATGCCTTTTTTCAAAAGATTTTTTTTTCCTGTCTTTGTTCCAATTTTAAGATCTCCCTTTACTTCCAATAAAAGAGAACTAATAACTGTAATTAACCAAAATACTTATTTTACAATATAGTTAAATGGTTGGTAAGTTTAAATAAAGACACCAGTCCATCCAGTTACTAAAACATGGTATTTACTATTTGTAGAAGCTATGTACAAATAAATATCTATAAGACAACAAAAGGTAGAAGTAACCTTTAGGCTCCATGTACACTGAAGCTGATAAACTGCAGTTTATTGGCGTTTTGGCGTTTTTTTTTAAAAAGCCCATTAACTGCACTCTATGTTAGCTTATGTGTTCATGTACACATAGCATTTTTTAGCGTTAATGAGCAGTGGAGTTAATGGGCTTTTTCTGAACGCAAGAAATTTGCGTTCAAAGTGCCGTTTTTCAGCGGGAAAAACGCAAAACGCTGAAAAACGCTAATAAACACTCAAAAACGCTCAAAAAAACGCTGGTCGCCAGCATTTTTTAGCGTTTTTTGATCCATTGAAAAAAAAAAACAGAAAAGAAGCTAAAAAACGCTACACTGAAAAACGCTAATAAGCGCTAGTAAAAAACGCTGATAAAAGCTATATTTTAAAGCAGCTTTTTCTGCCAGAAATCTGGCGTTCCAAATGACCGTTTTTGAGCTTCTGTGTACATGGAGCCTGAAACTCAAAATATCTCCAGTCCCTAATAGCACAATGTATATATAAATCCTAAACCGTTTTTCATTTTGGACAGAAAAGGGAAAGGTTAACCACTTAACGACCGCTCACTGTATATATACGTCGGCAGAATGGCACCGACAGGCACAATCACGTAGAGTGTACGTGATTGCATTTGTATAGTTGGGGGGTCCAATCAGACCCCCCTCCTATACAGTGAGCCATGGCTAAGTGTCCGGGAGCATTCCGGGATGAGGGGGCAGCCATTCGTTTCTGGCCACCCCCTCGCGATCGCTCCCGGCGAATGGAAATGCCCCCTCTGTCTGTGTCAGACAGAGGGAGGAGGAGGAAGTGATGTCATCTCTGGTGCGGCGCTCACATATACCGAGCGCCGTACAAGAGAAGACATCAGGTCAGTGCACACAACACTACACTGACACCAGGACACATAGGGACATAAATCGCCCCCCCAGGCCCCCCCAGACACCCCAGATCACCCCCCAGATAACCCCCCCAGCCCCCAGTCACAGTGTCACTGATTGCAGTGACCATTTATTTAGTGATCACTGCAATCAGTGACTGTAAAAGTGTCACCAAAGTTTAGTCTTAGGTCCAGTGTAGCCCCCTAACCCCCCCTAATAAAGGTTTAACCCCCTGATCACCCCCCAGATAACCCTTTCACCGCCTATCACCACTGTCGCTAAGCGATCATTTTTCTGATCGCTGTCTTAGCGTCAGTGATGCCGATCGGCAGCCAGTAATTTTTTTTAGGTTCGCCGCATGTTTTTATAGCGTCAGGTACCCCGATATATTATCTAATAAAGGTTTAACCCCCTTGATCGCCCCCCAGGTAACCCTTTCACCCCCTATCACCACTGTCACTAAGCGATCGTTTTTCTAAACGCTGTCTTAGTGTCTGTGATGCAGATCGGTAGCCGGTAATTTTTTTTAGGTTCGCCGCAGGTTTTTATAGCGTCAGGTACCCCAATATATTATCTAATAAAGGCTTAACCCCCTTGATCGCCCCCCAGGTAACCCTTTCACCCCCTATCACCACTGTCGCTAAGCAATTGTTTTTCTAAACGCTGTCTTAGTGTCGGTGATGCAGATCGGTAGCCAGTCATTTTTTTTAGGTTCGCCGCATGTTTTTATAGCGTCAGGTACCCCAATATATTATCTAATAAAGGTTTAACCCCCTTGATCGCCCCCCAGGTAACCCTTTCACCCCCATCACCACTGTCGCTAAGCGATCGTTTTTCTAAACGCTGTCTTAGTGTCGGTGATGCAGATCGGTAGCTGGTAATTTTTTTTAGGTTCGCCGCAGGTTTTTATAGCGTCAGGTACCCCAATATATTATCCAATAAAGGTTTAACCCCCTTGATCGCCCCCCAGGTAACCTTTTCACCCCCTATCACCACTGTCGGTAAGCGATCGTTTTTCTAAACGCTGTCTTAGTGTCGGTGATGCAGATTGGTAGCCAGTAATTTTTTTTAGGTTCGCCGCATGTTTTTATAGCATCAGGTACCCCAATATATTATCTAATAAAGGTTTAACCCCCTTGATCGCCCCCCAGGTAACCCTTTCACCTCCATCACCACTGTCGCTAAGCGATCGTTTTTCTAAACGCTGTCTTAGTGTCGGTGATGCAGATCGGTAGCTGGTAATTTTTTTTAGGTTCGCCGCAGGTTTTTATAGCGTCAGGTATCCCCATATATTATCTAATAAAGGTTTTACCCCCCTGATTGCCCCTAGTTAACCCTTTCACCAGTGATCACCATATAAGTGTTATACGGGTGACGCTGGTTAGTTAGTTTGCTTTTTATAGTGTCAGGACACCCGCCGTGTATATAACCCAATAAAGGTTTAACCCCCTGATCGCCCGGCGGGTGATATCAATTAGGTTTTAGCGTCAGAGAGGGTCTGAGTCACACCCCAGGCAGCGTCAGGTTAGTGCCAGTAACGCTAACACCCACGCGTGAAGCATACACCCCCCTTAGTGGTATAGTATCTGAACAGATCAATATCTGATCTGATCAGATCTATACTAGCGTCCCCAGCAGTTTAGGGTTCCCAAAAACGCAGTGTTAGCGGGATCAGCCCAGATACCTGCTGGCACCTGCGTTTTGCCCCTCCGTCCAGCCCAGGCCACCCAAGTGCAGTATCGATCGATCACTGTCACTTACAAAACAAAAACACACATAACTGCAGCGTTCGCAGAGACAGGCCTGATCCCTGCGACTCCAGTGCTGTAGGAGGTGATTTCACCACCACAGTTAAAAAAAAAAGCAAATATGCCGAAGCATTGGGGCAGCAGGGGCGGAGGAGCGATTTTGCTCCTAATGCCGCGTACATACGGTCGAAATTCCGACGGAGGCTTGCCCGTGGAAAAGTCCGACCATGTGTGTGCGGCATAACTTTTTTGCGGGAGGATGCCCCCATGCTTCGGCATATATAAATGGTGCGTGTATGCCCATCATTGGAAGTGGGTGGATGAAGGGCGGTATTCTAATGGTGGGCATACCCACCGATCAATCTCTTTTTTCGTTCAGCCAACTGGTTGCATGAAAAAAAAAGATTACAATACATGTCCAACAAGGACCAGCAACGTACTGGTATGTTGCTGGACTTTGAATGTTTATACCAGAATGATGCCTGCGGGTTTAGGTATCATCTTGGTATCATTCTTTTCAGCCTGCGTCCGGCTTTCATGTAAAAGCAATCCTAGTGGCTAATTAGCCTCTGGACTGCTTTTACAAGCAGTGGGAGGGAATGCCCCCCCCGGATATAAAAAGCGCCATTGGGAAATTGGGAAAGCATTTTATCACACCGATCTTGGTGTGGTCAGATGCTTTGAGGGCAGAGGAAAAATCTAGGGTCTAGAAGACCCCAGTTTTTTCAAAAAAAGAGTACCTGTCACTACCTATTGCTATCATAGGGGATATTTACATTCCCTGAGATAACAATAAAAAAAAAAAATACTTGGAAGGAACAATTTAAAAATAAAATAAAAAAGCAAAATTAATAATAAAAAAAAAAAAGAAATAAAAAAAAGCACCCCTGTCCTGCCCTGCTCTTGCCCAATGGCGAACGCAAGCGTCGGTCTGGCGTCATATGTAAACCGCAATTGTACCATGCATGTGAGGTATCACCGCGAAGGTCAGATCGAGGGCAATCATTTTAGCAGTAGACCTCCTCTGTAAATCTACTGGGGTAACCTGTAAAGGCTTTTAAAGGCTTTTAAAAATGTATGTAGTTTGTCGCCAATGCGCGTTTGTGCGAAATTTTAAAGCATGTCGTGTTTGGTATCTATGTACTCGGCCTAAGATCATCTTTTTTATTTCATCAAACATTTGGGCAATATAGTGTGTTTTAGTGCATTAAAATTAAAAAAAGTGTATTTTTTAACCCAAAAAATGCGTTTGAAAAATCGCTGCGCAAATACTGTGTAGAAAAAAAAATGCAACACCCACCATTTTAATCTGTAGGGCCTTTGCTTTAAAAATATATATAATGTTTGGGGGTTCAACATAATTTTCTTGCAAAAAAAAAAATGTTTTCATGTAAACAAAAAGTGTCAAAAAGGGCTTTGTCTTCAAGTGGTTAGAAGAGTGGATGTAAGCTTCCTAATGTTGTGTATAAAATGCCAGAACAGTTCAAAACCCCCCCAAATGACCCCATTTTGGAAAGTAGACACCCCAAGCTATATACTGAGAGGCATGTCTAGTCCATGGAATATTTTATATGTTGACACAAGTTGCGGAAAAACGACAATTTATTTTTTATTTTTATTTTTTTGCACAAAGTTGTCACTAAATGATATATTGCTCAAACATGCCATGGGCATATGTGGAATTACACCCCAAAATACATTCTGTTGCTTCTCCTGAGTACGGGAATACTACATGTGTGAGACTTTTTGGGAGCCTAGCCACGTACGGGACCCCAAAAACCAAGCACCGCCTTCAGGCTTTCTAAGGGTGTAAATTTTTGATTTCACTTCTCACTGCCTATCACAGTTTCGGAGGCCATGGAATGCCCAGATAGCACAAAACCCCCCCAAATGACCCCATTTTGGAAAGTAGACACCCCAAGCTATTTGCTGAGAGGTATTGTGAGTATTTTGCAGATCTCGCTTTTTGTCACAAAGTTTTGAAAATTGAAAAAAAAAAATATATATATATATATATTTTCTTTCTTCATTTTCAAAAACAAATGAGAGCTGTAAAATACTCGCCATTCCTCTCAGCAAATAGCTTGGGGTGTCTATATTCCAAAATGGGGTCATTTGGGGGGGTTTTGTGCGATTTTGGCATTTTATGGCTTCGAAACTGTGATAGGTAGTGAGGAGTGAAATCAAAAATTTGTGCCTAGAAATCCTGAAGGCGGTGCTTGGTTTTCGGGGTCCCGTACGCGGCTAGGCTCCTAAAAAGTCCCACACATGTGGTATCCCCGTACTCAGGAGAAGCAGAAAAATGTATTTTGGGGTGTAATTCCACATATAACCATGGCATGTGTGAGCAATATATCATTTAGTGACAACTTTTTGTAGTTTTTTTTTGTCATTATTCAATCACTTGGGACAAAAAAAATATATTCAATGGGCTCAACAGGCCTCTCAGCAATTTCCTTGGGGTGTCTACTTTCTAAAATGGGGTCATTTGGGGGGGTTTGTGCTATTTTGGCATTTTATGGCCTTCGAAACTGTGATAGGTAGTGAGGAGTGAAATCAAAAATTTGCGCCCTTAGAAATCCTGAAGGCGGTGCTTGGTTTCCGGGGTCCCGTACGCGGCTAGGCTCCCAAAAAGTCCCACACATGTGGTATCCCCGTACTCAGGAGAAGCAGTAAAATGTATTTTGGGGTGAAATTCCACATATAACCATGGCATGTGTGAGCAATAAATCATTTAGTGACAACTTTTTGTAATTTTTTTTTTTTTTTGTCATTATTCAATCACTTGGGACAAAAAAAAAAAATTCAATGGGCTCAACATGCCTCTCAGCAATTTCCTTGGGGTGTCTACTTTCCAAAATGGGGTCATTTGGGGGGGGTTTTGTACTGCCCTGTCATTTTAGCACCTCAAGAAATGAGATAGGCAGTCATAAATTTAAAGCTGTGTAAATTTCAGAAAATGTACCCTAGTTTGTAAACTCTATAACTTTTGCGCAAACCAATAAATATACGCTTATTGACATTTTTTTTACTAAAAACATGTGGCTGAATACATTTTGGCCTAAATGTATGACTACAATTGAGTTTATTCGATTTTTCTTATAACAAAAAGTAGAAAAGTAGGATTTTTAAAACAGCTTACCTGTAAAATCCTTTTCTTGGAGTACATCACGGGACACAGAGCAGCATAGTCATTACTATGTGGGTTATATAGAATTACCTTCAGGTGCTGGCACTGGCAACTTCCAAAACAGGAAGTACCCTCCCCTATATAAGCCCCTCCCATCCGGGAGTACCTCAGTTTTGTAGCAAAGCAATACGTGTCCCCAAAAGAGGGGTGGGAGCTCTGTGTCCCGTGATGTACTCCAAGAAAAGGATTTTACAGGTAAGCTGTTTTAAAAATCCTACTTTCTTGTTCATACATCACGGGACACAGAGCAGCATAGTCATTACTATGTGGGACGTCCCAAAGCAATGCCACATGAGGGGGGGGATACACCATACATAAGCTGGGCGCCATCAGGCATGAGGATTTTTTGCGGCCTGCAACACACTGCGCCCAAAGGCGACATCCTCCTGACTTCTAACGTCCACCTGGTAGAACCTAGTAAACGTGTGTACTGAAGACCATGTTGCGGCCTTACAAATTTGCGCCAGGGAGGCCTGGTGATGCACTGCCCATGAAGTTCCAACTGCTCTCGTGGAGTGCGCCCTAACTTTGAACGGAGGCGGTCTACTTCTCAAGCCATAGGCTTGTATTATGACCTGTCGAATCCACTTGGCTAAAGTAGATTTTGATGCTGCCTGACCCTTTCTGGGGCCTTCCGGCAGAACAAACAAAGAATCCGTTCTACGAATCTGAGCAGTGGCTTTTAGATAAGCTTTAACTGCTCTTACTACATCCAAAGAATGCAATAACTTTTCCTCTACCGAGCTTGGTTTGGGGAAAAAAGAAGGAAGAACCACATCCTGGTTCAAGTGAAACCTCGATACCACCTTAGGAAGAAAGGCTGGGTGAGGACGTAATACTACTCTGTCCTTATGGATAACCAGATATGGCTCTTTACAGGACATGGTGGCTAATTCCGACACTCTTCTAGCCGAGCATATGGCTACTAAAAATATCAATTTCCTGGTGAGTAGAACCAAGGAAATGTGCCGCAAAGGTTCAAATGGCTGCTTCTGCAGAACCGACAGAACCAAATTTAGATCCCATGGGCATATGGGAGCCTTAATCGGTGGAATAATACGAGTCACACCTTGCATAAAGGATTTGACAAGTGAATGCATAGCCAGGGGCCTTTGAAATAGTATTGACAAGGCCGAAACCTGGCCCTTGATAGTACTTAAGGCAAACTTCCTGTCTACAGCCCACTGCAGGAAGTCCAGAATTCTGCCTATAACGTACTTACGTGGATGCCATTTTCTGGCCTCGCACCAAGTGATGTACGCCTTCCAAACTCTATAGTAGATCTGCCTGGATACAGGCTTCCTGGCATTGATTATAGTTGATACCACAGAGTTAGAGAGACCTCTCTTCTTTAGGATGTGGGATTCAATAGCCAGGCCGTTAAACTTAGAGTTAGTAAGGAAGGGTGGTATATCGGTCCTTGCGAAAGCAGGTCCGGACGACGTGGAAGGGTCCAAGGACTCCCCACAGACATTTTGATGATCTCCGCGTACCAGGCCCTTCGGGGCCACGCTGGAGCCACCAGGATCACCGGCTTCTTCTCCAACCTGACTCTGCGAAGGAGTCGAGGCAACAATTGTAGCGGAGGGAATGCATATATCAGTCTGAACTGATCCCAAGGGAACACCAGAGCATCCGAGCCGCAAGCGAGGGGATCCCTTGTCCGGGAGACAAATCTGTCCACCTTTGCGTTGAATCTGGATGCTAGCAGATCTACATCCGGTGTTCCCCACCGCTGACATATTGCTCGGAAGACCTCGGGATGAAGGGACCATTCCCCTGGGCATAACTGTTGGCGACTCAGAAAGTCCGCCTTCCAATTCTCCACCCCTGGAATGAAGACAGCTGATATACATGGGACATGCTTTTCTGCCCATTCCAGGATGTGACTTACTTCCCTCTGGGCTGCACGACTCCTGGTGCCTCCCTGATGATTGATATATGCCACTGCTGTGGCATTGTCTGATTGAATTCTGACAGGGGACCCTTGGAGTCTGGATGTCCAGGCTACTAGGGCGTACCGGGCTGCTCGTATCTCTAAGAGATTGATGGGCAGGGTTTTTACTACATTTGACCATCTGCCCTGGAGAGACCATTGCTCCAGTACTGCCCCCCAGCCTATAAGGCTGGCATCTGTAGTGACCACCTTCCAAGATATCGGGCTGAAGGGTTTTCCCTTCTGGAGATTCTGGTGATTCTGGAGAACCACCAGCAGAGACTCTTCCGAACGGAAGGGGACAAAGCCATCGGGAAGTCTAGAGCCTGAACTTTTCCGTTCCAGGCTGACAATATGGCCCTTTGTAAATTCCTTGAGTGGAATTGGGCGTATGGTACAGCTTCGAATGATGCTACCATCTTTCCTAGCAGCCTCATGCACAGGCGTATGGACGGCTGTCTTTTTGCACAAAGCAGACGGACCAAGGCCCTCAAAGAGGATACCTTGTCTAGAGGTAAGAAAATCTTCCTCTGGTCTGAATCCAGCCGTAGCCCTAGATATACCAGGTTTTTCACTGGCTGTAGGGCTGACTTGTCCAGGTTGATGACCCAACCGTGAGATTCTAGATACTTGATTGTATCGATAATTACCACTTCTAGCTTGGCAACTGAGTGGTCCATCAACAACAGGTCGTCTAGGTATGCCATTATCGTTACACCCCGTGTTCTTAGATCGGCCAACAGTGGGGCCAGAATTTTTTTGAACACTCGTGGTGCTGTGGCCAGACCGAATGGTAAGGCTCTGAACTGAAAATGGCGCCCTTCTACTGCAAAGCGTAGGAATTTTTGATGACCTGGAAAGATGGGAACATGCAAGTAAGCATCTTTGATGTCGATCGAGGCTAACCATTCCTCCCCTTGTAGGGCAGCGGTGACCGATCGGATCGACTCCATCCGGAAAGACCGGACGTTTAGAAATTTGTTTAGACTCTTTAGGTCCAATATGGGTCTTATGTCCCCGTTTGGCTTCGGGACTGTGAAAAGGTTTGAGTAGAAACCCAACCCCCACTCTTCCATAGGAACCTCCATAATTACTCCTTGGAGCAATAGTTGTTCTAACGCCAATAGGAGAGACCCTCTTTTCAGAGGGTCTCTTGGCATGCCTGACCACATAAAATGGGACGGAGGAGACTCTTTTAACTCCAACTTGTATCCCAGAGTTACTGCGGAGAGCACCCATCTGTCTTTGATCGTCTCCCGCCAGGTCTCTGCGAACAACTGAAGTCTTCCCCCCACCCGTTTGAGTGGGGGCAGCCCTTCATAGGCTTGACTTGGAGGCTGGTTTAGTACCTCTTCGGATCCAGGGCTTTTTATTACCCTGTGGCTGTCCCTGATTTTTACCTCCTGAGTTTGACCGAGGAGGCCGTCGGAACTGCTTAGTAGCAGACGTCGCAGGGATAGGAGAGGTAGTCCTCTTAAAAGATGGACCCCTAGACCTCTTTTTACTCGGTAAGAGAGTACTTTTACCACTGGAAATCTTCTGGATATACTTATCCAGGTCTTCGCCAAAAAGGCGTTCCCCATGAAATGGGAAGCTAACTAAGAGCTTCTTACAGGGAGCTTCAGCAGACCAGTTTTTGAGCCACAGAAGCCTACGCATATGTACCAAAGACAGCGTGAGGCGGGAGGCCTGATGGATAGAATCCTTGATGGCGTCAACCGCAAAGCATAATGCTCTAGGCAGATCAGCCAGAGCCTGGGCCTGCTGGTCTGGCAAATCCCTCAGGACCATTTTCATTTGATCCTTTAAAGCTTGGCAGACCCCAATAGCTGCCACTGCTGGCTGTGTAACAGCCCCTGCTGTGGAAAAAGCAGATTTCAATAAAGATTCCAATTTTTTATCCACTGGATCTTTGAACATTTGAACATTATCTACTGGACATGTCAGTGATTTGTTCACAGAAGAGATGGCTGCATCCACCGTAGGAACATTCCATCTCTGGGTGAACTTTTCCTCCATGGGATAGATCACCGGAAACCTTTTAGGCGGAACAAATAGTTTATCAGGATGTTCCCAGTCCTGGTATATAAGTCCTTCCAATAATGGATGTATTGGAAAGGAGCAATTAACCTGGGGAGCTTTTAGCGACCCCAATGAGGAGACAGCAGTAGTTGATGGTTCAACAAGAGGCATTTTAAATGCAGATCGAACCATGTCAGTTAGGGTCTGGACCCACAATCTTTCAGTCTGCGATGCTGAAAATGGTTCATCTACTGTCGATTCCTCAAAAACAGAGCTAACCTCCTCCTGATCCCCTTCAGGTAGGTCGGTCCCTTCCTGGGACTGTTGCTCTGCCAACAGGCACTCTAATGGAGGTGATGGAGATCTGGCGCGCTTTCTTTCCTGTAGAGAAGAAGCGATCAATGCTGCCAATCTCTGCTCCAATCCCTCCAGAGTTGAGGAAAAAACCTCCTCTGTTATATATGCAGGAGCAGGTGGACTGAGGACAGCCGCAGTACCTGGCACTCCCGGGGGTTCCTTATGGGTATTAACCTCTGATTTCTCAGGGGAGGAGGGTGCAGATGACTGCTCCAGATCCTCAGAGCCCGATGGAGACCCCCTACACTTCCTGAGAGGTATATCTCTGAGTTTTTTAGGTGGCATATTCCTTAGTTCAAAGCTGAGGTATTCCAGCCGCAATACACCCCTTACTGAAATAGTCTAATGCAATTTGCTGCTATGTACATCAGTGGGTGTCTACTAATGCGTCTTTCTGGGGATGCCTGTATCAACCGCCCGCTGTAAGCCCCTATACCATGCTACCAGCTCCTTTTCATGCTCTGTGTCCATAGCAAGCAGCGTGGACTGAGTCCTTTTATCTTGCTGGGACGCCCGCACATGCGCAGAAGCGCTGGGCGCACAGAGCGCGTCATCCGCCAGGCTCCGCCCCCTTTTTTGAAGCTAAACCTTATAAAAGGAAAGCATGTGTGCGCGCGCGCGCGCGTGCACGTGTGCGCTCTTGGCGCCCTGTAGGGAGAGGAGCCAGGGTCCCTGTTTCACCAGGACTCGGGGATGGAAGGAAACTACTTGGCAGCATGACAGAGGAATGCAGCTTCCCTGATAGAGAGCTCACTCATCTGCCTGGACTTTCACCATGGAAGGAATAGTCCCAAGAAAAAAGACGTTCCACAGCGGCCTCTAGTGGACAAACACAGGTACCGCACCTTTGTCTTTTTTTTTTTTTTTTTTTTTAAAACCTCCTTTATGAAAAAACATTTCCAGGTTTACAGTTTTTTTAAAACTTCCCTTATGAAAAAACATTTCTAGGATTTCTTAGGCATACACAGCTATTAGCGGGAATACCCTTTAGGTAACAGGCAGAAAGACATATTAGGCTTGGGGGTCCCCTCAATAGAACCAAGTTCCTGAGGGGCCCCCACTTACCTTTTCCCCGCCGCAGGACTTTGTTTGGTCCACAGAAGCCCAAACTTCACCTCTCACGGCAGGCATTGTACTAGACCTTCAGGGACCGGGTTCCCAAGGATTCCACTCCCCTGGACCTGTATAGCACCCTGCACAGAAAACATCTTGGTCGTGGGTATGACCAGAGCTCTGGATCCCAGGGTCCAGCCCTCCTAAGAGAGGCATTACAGGCAAAACCCTGCTCTTCTCTGCAAGGCCCGGGTACCGACCGTTTAGCTATGAAGCTTTTTTGGTCGGATCCGGAATAGCTTGCTAAGGCCCAGAGAACCTGTACACAAGCCCAGATGAATACATGTTAACCTTGGCCAACACCTTAGACACTGGCAAAAAACTGAGGTACTCCCGGATGGGAGGGGCTTATATAGGGGAGGGTACTTCCTGTTTTGGAAGTTGCCAGTGCCAGCACCTGAAGGTAATTCTATATAACCCACATAGTAATGACTATGCTGCTCTGTGTCCCGTGATGTATGAACAAGAAATATCATTTTTTTTCAAAATTTTCCTCTTTTTCCGTTTATATCGCAAAAAATAAAAATCGCAGAGGCAATCAAATACCATTAAAAGAAAGCTCTATTTGTGGGAAGAAAAGGACGCAAATTTCGTTTGGGTACAACATTGCATGTCCGCACAATTTACAGTTAAAGCAGCGCAGTGCAAAATTCTAAATTCACCTCTGGTCCTTTAGCTACCAAATGGTCCGGGGCTTAAGTGGTTAGGAAGCACTGTCAGGTTTTAATTAATGTCTGTGTCCCTTTTCCTAACTGTTCCTGAAAGGGATTTTCCTTATTTTTTAGTCTTCCACTCACTTCCTGTAAAATGTAAAGGACAGAAAGTGAAGGGAGATCTCCCAAGTAGAACACAAATGAAAAAAAAAAAGTCGGCAGAAGTTTTAGTGCTTTCCTTTTATATCCAAAAGCAAGCACAAATTATACTTTGACCACTGTAGTCACTGAATCATACTGAAATCAATATAGTAAAAATGATGATCACTAAAGGAATTCTAAAGTAGCAGCAGGGAATGTTGCCTTTGCATACCTGTGTAAGTCTTCCGATCGATCTCTGTCCTTCGATGGTGCATATCAAATCCAAGGCCCTGGCTGTACATGGGAATTTCTCTTCTGTCCGTGCAAAGCTTAACACCTGCCCCGGCATTAAAAGCTGTTATAACTAAGAGCTTAAAATGTACGTAAAGCTAAAACATTTGTTTTAGTTTTAAAAAGAATGTGGAAGTGTTAAAACCCCTGCCTGTTTTTTTCCCCTGTCTTTGTCCCAATATGAAGATTTTCCTTTACTTCTTATAAGGAGAAGGAAATCTCTCCAGTCAGTGGTATTTCCCTTTCAGACAGCTGTCACCAGAATGTGCTGGACACCATTGGAAGATTTGCCCCCTTAAATTCTATCTTGGTGAAAATGGTTAATAGAGCCTATATGGAAGGGTGAATCTTCCTGGCAGCAGATCAGACAGCAATAAAATTTGCCAAAATATTTAACCTTTACCAACTCCTTTCAAAATCAAAAAAAAAATATGTTTTATCTTTACATACACTTTCCTTGTCAAAATATTTTATTGTGGAGTACAAGAAGAAGTATACATGTAACATAGAGTAAATATAATACAATCAGGAAAAAGAAGCTCAATTGCACTAATTCAATAACATATTGGTATATACTAAAAGATAACAGAACAATATCTGGTAAGTTATTAAGATGTTGTTAATGATAAATTTAAGGGATACATGGGTACTATATGTTCTATAGAAGCAACAGCCATGTTTATAGTCATATACAACATGAGAGGTTATTATTTGGATAAAAACTAGAGCTTTCGAAATCATAGTGGAAATCTTAAAAGAAAAACATAAAAAGGAAGAAAGGAGAGAGAAAAAGGGAAGAAAGAAGAGTGGAAGAGTCTGCGAGGTCAGGCCCAGAGCCACGGTTGCAACTAGAAAAAGATGTTATAAATCTCATTGTCTCAGCTACCATGGCAATAGCACTTTGTTGTCAAAGGTTGGTGGCATGGCATATACAATCCAGGGCTGCCACATTTTTTCAAATTTATGGATCATGTCCGTTTCAATAGCTATCATCTTGGAATGGGTCATAGTGCTGTTCATCCTAACCAATGCTTCCTTTATGACTAATTTAGGAGATCTCCAAGCCTTTGCTGTTTGTTTAGCTGCTGTGAAAAGTTGCACTAGCAGTTTAAATTGGACATGCGTTATACATTCTGGTTTCAAGTTGAGTAATGCCGTTGCAGGATCTAGAGGAATTCTCTTACCGAACACTTTAGAAGTGATATTAATTATTCCCTTCCAAAATAGCTTTTGGACATGACCACCAAATATGAAATTGTGTTCCCAACTCTAAACATCCCCGAAAACATTGTGCAGAATAGTTTTGTACGTATTTAGCTACCCTTGCTGGTACAAGGTACCATCTTGTTAGCACTTTATAATTAGCCCTTTACATACACTTTCATTTTGAGTCAAAACCATCACTTTTCATTAATATGGTTTAGATTAAACGTTTCCAAGCTTTGCTTTATCAACTCAAATACCAATGGCAATTGTATAGTTGGGTCCAACTCCTGTCAGTGTACCTCAAAATAAGTTATTTTACGGCAGCCTTTCTCCACCTTTTTAATCCAGAAGAAACCCAAAATTGCCAGATGTCAGGGAACACTTACCTAAATTCAAAAGAGGACTAGAGCAAAAATGTCTTAGACATTTATGGTCAGTAGGAAGAATACTATATAGTGGTATAGCCCTTACAGACAGCTAAAAAGATAATTAGTGCCATGCTGATGCCTTTGCCAAGTGGTGTTGGTTCTGGAACTGTGAAGGCGCCATCAAATGAGAAACCAAACAGCCATAACTCAAGGAACCCCTAACAATCTCTGGAGGAACCCTAGCATTCAACAGAACTCTTCTTAAGAATGGCTGGTATATTGTATGCTATAATTTTATGAATTTACTGCATACAGTTTAAAATCAAATACATTTTGCAATAGTTGTTTTTTTGAGGTCTGCTGTACATACAGCTTGGGTGTAGGATCAACAGGAAAATGGTGTCAGTTTATAGCCTAGCACAGGTATTTGTACTTGACTGCACTTTATGAATTTTGTTACCCAGGCACTTTTTAGACCAGTCAGGATCACTTTAAAGACTTGTTGGAAAAGGATGGCAAATAAACAATATATAATACAATGAAATGATCACTTGCTTTACAATTCCTACAACCTAATGGCATAACTTTAACTACATCTGACGGAAAACAGCCCAATTCCCTGAATGTGCCAAAATCTTTTCCAGGGGAGAAGCATCAAGCTTTGGTTTAGCTGTAATACATAACATTTATGTCTTTAATAAAACAGTAAAGCACATTTTAATTTCCAGCATTTATAAAGAACTTTAACATTTAAGCAGAATGCTACACAACATCAGATTACTTCCTATGTTTTTTAGAGAATTATAGTTTTTTTAGCTTTTTTTAGCAGAAAACTGAAAATTATTATCCTTTACTTACCGTTATTTTCCTTTCCTGGCCAATCCTTATGCCAGCATACCAACATGAGTCAACTCCACCCTCCTGACACTTTTAGGACCACCAAATTAGACTATAAATTAAAAGCAGGCACATCCCAAAGTGTTCAATAACAATACTCATGACAGGCTAAATGGGAGGAAAACCTATACTATAATAAGGATTGGCCAGGCAAGGAAAATAACAGAGAATAAATGACAACAATTTTCAGTTTTCTTAGCTAGCAATAGAAGAAAATAAGAAGAAAAAAAACGCACGTGAAATGCAAAATAGAATGCTCAAAGATATGTATTCAGGAAGAAGGGAATCTATAAGAACTGGAGAGAGAGGCTCTGGGTGACATATCTACCATATAGTGCCTGATGAAAGTCATAGCCATAATCCAACTAGCAGGAGGCCAACATCCCTCAAGTCGAATGAACCTTCAAATTCTGAGGAGGGGAGAGTTTTTATAAGCCATGAAGGTATGATCCTGTGCCATTCCTTTCTTTGGACTCTTTGGCAGAATTAGGAGTTTTTCTAACAATCCGATCAACTTTGTCCTGATAAAGCAAATTTTACCAGCAAAACCATTTATAATAGATAACTTTCTTCTAACCGTGGAGAATCGGGGGGGTAAAAATTGAGGGACTGCCTCCGAATGTTAATAGAACAGTGCAGAAACTTTAGGCAAAAATTGTAGATAAGACTTCAAGATTAACTTGTGAAACGCTTGGCAGAAAGGCTCCTTACAAGAAATGTTTGTAGAGAAGAAAAAGTCCATTAAGTGAATTAAGTATATGGTATTGCTCTTTAAATATATTATTGAGGAAGAAAAAAAGCTATTTTAAACATACATTCGAGCAAGGTTTTAGGCATTTCAGCTATGTGGTACATTTAACCGTCTGGAAACATGAAATCAGCTGGAAGTTCCACAGTATCGAGAAAGCATCCAGTGCCTGACGTTTCTTGAATAGTGATGAGCCGAACACCCCCGGGTTCGGTTCGCACCAGAACCCGCGAACGGACCGAAAGTTCGAACGAACATTAGAACCCTATTAAATACAATGGATGCGAACGTTCGAATTCTAAAGTGCTAATTATAACAACTATTATGCATGTTATTGTCCTAAAAAGGGTTTGGGAACCCGGGTTCTGCACCAGGGGACATGTATCAATGCAAAAAGAAGTTTTAAAAACGGTCGTTTTTCGGGAGCAGTCATTTTAATGATGCATAAAGTGAAAAAAAAAAAGTCAAATATTCCTTTAAATATCGTACCTGGGGGGTGTCTAAAGTATGCCTGTGAAGTGCCACGTGTTTCCCGTGTTTAGAACTGTCCCTGCACAAAATGACACTTCTAAAGGAAAAAAAAGCCATTTAAAACTGCTTGCGGCTTTAATGTAATGTCTGGTCCCGGTAATATGGATGAAAATCTTTAAGAAAAATGGCATAGCTACCCCATGACCCCCCCCTACCCCAGCCCATTACCAGCCCCTTTGGGTCTTGTATGGATATTAAGGGGAACCCCGCACATAAAATAAAAAAGGCCCTATATACTCTGAACAGCCGTATACAGGCGGTGCATACAAGACAGGGACTGTAGGTTTGTTCTTATGTAGAATCTGTTTGTAATTTTGAACAGGTACATTGTTGAAGTGTAGCTCCAGACCAAAAATCTATTTTTAAACTTTTTGGAAAACATAGGTAAGGGTTATCACCCCTGTAACATTTGTTTTGCTGTCTGTGCCCCTGTTCAGAACATTTCACCTCACTTTCCGTCCTAATGACAACTGTTTTTGAAATGTGGTGTTTTTCTTGAAACAAGGATTGCTGATAAAGCATCAGTACAGAGGAGACACCTTTCTCCCATATTTATTCTTACAGGAGAGAATTTTCCTTCCTAGTGGTAGATTTCCTCTCACTTCCTGTTGTCTTCTTGCGTTTGCAAGTAGGAGTCGTTTGTAAGTTGGATGTTTGAAAGTAGGGACCTGCCGTATATACTCTGCAGAAATAGGCCCCTTAGTTGTTGGTGTTGGCACAACACTGTAAGCACTCACAGTTACTCTTGGTTGGTGCTGGAACGCCCTGCTGTCAACTATTATATCAGGAATTTTAATTACATATAATTGTTGAACAGTGGTAGTAAAAATTGGGCCTTTGATGGTGGTGCTGGTGCCACAACACTGTAAGCCCTGACAGTTACTCTTGGTGGGTGCAGCAATGGGCCCTGCTGTGAATTATTAGATCAAGAATTGTAATTACATGCCCCTGTTGAACAGGGGCTGAAAAATTGGGCCTTAGGCACTGGTGGCACAACACTGCAACCCTTCACAGATACTGTACTTGGAGCACAGCAATGAGCCCTGTTGCAAAGTATTGCTTCAAAAATTGTAATGACACGCCCCTGTTAAACAGGGGCTGAAAAATTGGGCCTTAGGCACTGGTGGCACAACACTGCAACTCCTCACAGATACTGTACTTGGAGCACAGCAATGAGCCCTGTTGCAAAGTATTGCTTCAAAAATTGTAATTACACGCCCCTGTTAAACAGGGGCTGAAAAATTGGGCGTTAGGCACTGGTGGCGGCACCCATAAACAAAAATGATCTTCCAAGCTATCATCATCAATCGTATCATTGAGGACTCGGAGGAGGAGGATAGCCAGTCAACATAACAGCACAGGCACTCAGCATCAGCATCAGTCTTGAAGGGATGTGACATTTTAAAATCAATTAGTCTGTTATATCAGCATCAGGTGTGTGGTAGCTGGTGGTGATCCAAGACTGGTTCATCTTGATGAAAGTCAGTCGATCAACCGAGTCGGTGGACAGGCGCACCCTGTGATCCGTGACAAATCCTCCAGCAGCACTGAATGTGCGTTCCGAAAGAACGCTGGATGCAGGACAGGCCAGTAGCTCAATTGCATACTGTGCAAGCTCTGGCCAGTGATCCATCCTCAAGACCCAGTAAGCCAGAGGATTTTCGGTGGGGAAGGTGTCCAAGTCTGACCTTGCCCCTAGATATTCCTGCACCATGTTTATCAGACGCTGGCGATGGTTGCTGGAACCGATCATACTTTGGGGCTGCGGACTAAAGAATTGTCTGAACGCATCGGTCAGACGGCCACCTTCCCCACCGCTCCTTCTTTGACTGGCCGAAGCCTCAGCAACTCGTTGTCCAGGACCAGGAGTTTGCAACCTCCCAGTCTCTGGGAACGCGTTGCACAGACCTTTCTGCAAGGCCTCCCGGAGTTGTCTCATCCTCTGCTCCCTCTGCGACGGTAACATAAGGTCCGCAACCTTACCCTTGTACCGTGGATCAAGGAGAGTGGCCAGCCAGTAATGGTCCCTCTCCTTGATCCGAAGAATACGAGGATCCTTCCGCAGACTTTGCAGGATCAGGGAGGCCATGCAGCGTAGGTTTGCTGAGGCATTCGCTCCGGAGTCCTCTGGGTCACTAAGGACGACATGATCCGCAGCCACCTCCTCCCAGCCACGTACAAGTCCACTGGTTTCTTGGGACTGTAAATCATCCCTAAAAGACTGCTGCTGATGATGCTGAGTGCCAGCCTCCACCTCCATGCTGACACAATCCTCCTCCTCCTCCTCCTCCTCCTCCTCCTCCTCCTCTTCCTGTGCGATGGGTGGGACAGAAGGAACACTGTCTGGGTAAAGGGGGCCTTGAGAGGCAAGGAAGTCCTCCTCTTCCTGCCTCTGTTCTGCCTCAAGTGCCCTGTCCATTATTCCACGCAGCGTGTGCTCCAACAGGTGGACAAGAGGTACAGTGTCACTGATGCATGCACTGTCACTGCTCACCATCCTCGTGGCCTCCTCAAATGGTGCCAGGACAGTGCATGCATCCCTGATCATGCCCCACTGGCGTGGAGAAAAAAAACCAAGCTCCCCTGACCCTGTCCTGGTGCCGTAGTCGCACAGGTACTCATTGATGGCCCTCTGCTGCGTGTGCAGCCGCTGCAGCATGGCCAACGTTGAGTTCCACCTGGTGGGCATGTCACATATAAGGCGGTTCTTGGGCAGGTTCAACTCCTTTTGCAGCTCAGCCAGGCGAGCACTGGCATTATAAGATCTGCGGAAATGCACACAGACTTTCCTGGCCTGCCTCAGGACATCCTGTAAGCCCGGGTACCTGCCCAAGAAGCGCTGCACCACCAGGTTAAGGACGTGAGCCACACAGGGCACATGGGTCAGTTGTCCCTGTCGGAGGGCGGAGAGGAGGTTGGTGCCATTGTCGCAAACCACCATTCCTGGCTTAAGCTGGCGTGGCGTCAACCACCTCTCGGCCTGGCCCTGCAGAGCAGACAGGACCTCTGCCCCAGTGTGGCTTCTGTCCCCCAAGCACACCAGCGCAAGCACGGCATGGCATCTTTTTGCCTGCGTACTTGCGTAGCCCCGTGAACGGCTACGGAGCACCGCTGGTTCATAGGACAAACCACAGGAAGAGGCCATGGAGGAAGAAGAAGAGGAGGGGGTGGAGGAGAGAGGTGTGTCACAACCAGTAGTAGCATTTTGGAGGCGTGGCGGTGGGACAACCTCCAACACTACTGCACCTTGTCCTGAATCCTTCCCAGCTGCCAAAAGAGTGACCCAATGGGCCGTGAAAGAAAGGTAACGTCCCTGTCCATGCCTGCTGGACCATGAGTCAGCGGTAATATGCACCTTACCGCTGACCGCCCTGTCCAGCGAGGCCAAGACATTGCCTTCCACATGCCGGTAGAGAGCCGGAATAGCCTTCCGTGAGAAAAAGTGGCGTTTGGGAACCTGCCACTGAGGAACCGCACATTGCACAAACTCACGGAAGGGGGCCGAGTCTACCAACTGAAAAGGCAGCAGTTGAAGCGCTAGCAATTTAGCCAAGCTAGCATTCAACCGCTGGGCATGTGGATGGCTGGGAGTGAACTTCTTTCGACGGTCCAGCAGCTGGGGCAGGGAAATTTGCCTGCTAGAATCGGACGTCGGTGTACTGCTAGCAGAGTGGGCGCAAGTACTTGGCTGTGACACACCTAATTCTACACCTTCATTCCTCTCAGTGCATGTTTCAGAGAGGACTGAAGTTATAGTGGGGTTGGAGATCCCAGCTGATGCGGTGCAAGGAGAGGTCCGCTTTGTTCTTTGGTGTGGGTCTTTGAGGTAGGCTTGCCAACGAGCTGCATGGCAGGTCAACATATGTCTGGTCAGGCATGTGGTACCCAAGCGGCTGATGTTTTGGCCACGCGATATACGCTTGAGACATATGTTGCAAACAGCAGCTGTGCGATCTGATGCACTAGCCTCAAAAAAGGCCCACACCAAAGAACTTTTTGAATGACGGGCAGAGGCAGCGCCCTGCACAGGCGGAGCTCTGCGGTGTGATTCCGTCGGTGTACTGCCCTTACGCTGGCCACCAAAGGGCATCCTGCCTCGTTGGAGATGTGCCTCCTCCTCATCCTCCTCCTCCTCCTCTCTCCTATTAGGCACCCACGTGGAGTCATTGACCTCATCATCCCCTCCCTCCTCATCACTGGAGCCAATCTGGCAGTATGCTGCAGCTGCTGGAACATGACTGCCAGATTGGTGTCCTTCTTGAGCATCCCCTCTGTCTGCTCTCACGCTACTGCCTTCCTCTAGCTGGGTTTCATCATCAGACCCTTCGAAACGCTGGGCATCCTCCTGGAGCATGTACCCAACACTGTGCTGAAACAGTTCGGGGGACTCCTCAGGAGGAGGACATGGTGGGTCTAGGGAAGGAGTGACTGATGATTTGTCTGACATTGATACCAGGGAAGACGACGCTTTGGCAGCTGCTTTTCCAGTACCCTGAGCCTGGGTGAGAGAGGATGAGGAGGAGGAGGAGGGCTTGGTCATCCACTCTACCAAGTCTTCGGCATGATGTGGCTCAACATGTCCAGCTGCCGAAAAGAAGGACAAGCGTGTCCCATGGCCATGTGCTGATGACAATGCACCGCGTCCACGACCAGCACTGTTGCCCCCAGACACAGAGCCTGCTTGCCCTCTTTTATTGCCTCCTGACTGTCTGCCTCTCCTTGTTTGCCTTCCAGACATTCTAATAGATGGCCTGCAGGGAGATGGGAAAAAAGCAATAAGGGCTACCTTCAGGTGTCCTTCTCTGTCCCTTGAAACAAGGACTTTCACAGTGAAAGAAACTGACACTGTCCTTACCTAGAGTTTTCTGTCCCTAGAATAAATGTTTTTTTTAATCACAATATAGCACAAGGACAATTCACTCAATGTCTCTCCAGGTCCCTGGAAACAAGGACTTGCAGAGTGAAAGAAACTGACACTGTCCCTACCTAGAGTTTTCTGTCCCTAGAATAAATGTTTTTTTTAAGCACAATATAGCACAAGGACAATTAACTCACTGTCCTTACAGGTCCCTGGAAACAAGGACTTGCAGAGTGAAAAAAAAAAACACTCTCCCTACCTACAGTTTTCTGTCCCTAGAAAAAATGTTTTTTTTAAGCACAATATAGCACAAGGACAATTAACTCACTGTCCTTACAGGTCCCTGGAAACAAGGACTTGCAGAGTGAAAGAAAAAAAACACTCTCCCTACCTACAGTTTTCTGTCCCTAGAAAAAATGTTTTTTTTAATCACAATATAGCACAAGGAAAATTAACTCACTGTCCTTACAGGTCCCTGGAAACAAGGACTTGCAGAGTGAAAGAAACTGACACTGTCCCTACCTAGAGTTTTCTGTCCCTAGAATAAATGTTTTTTTTAATCACAATATAGCACAAGGAAAATTAACTCACTGTCCTTACAGGTCCCTGGAAACAAGGACTTGCAGAGTGAAAGAAACTGACACTGTCCCTACCTAGAGTTTTCTGTCCCTAGAATAAATGTTTTTTTTAAGCACAATATAGCACAAGGACAATTAACTCACTGTCCTTACAGGTCCCTGGAAACAAGGACTTGCAGAGTGAAAGAAAAAAAACACTCTCCCTACCTACAGTTTTCTGTCCCTAGAAAAAATGTTTTTTTTAAGCACAATATAGCACAAGGAAAATTAACTCACTGTCCTTACAGGTCCCTGGAAACAAGGACTTGCAGAGTGAAAGAAAAAAAACACTCTCCCTACCTACAGTTTTCTGTCCCTAGAAAAAATGTTTTTTTTAATCACAATATAGCACAAGGAAAATTAACTCACTGTCCTTACAGGTCCCTGGAAACAAGGACTTGCAGAGTGAAAGAAACTGACACTGTCCCTACCTAGAGTTTTCTGTCCCTAGAATAAATGTTTTTTTTAATCACAATATAGCACAAGGAAAATTAACTCACTGTCCTTACAGGTCCCTGGAAACAAGGACTTGCAGAGTGAAAGAAACTGACACTGTCCCTACCTAGAGTTTTCTGTCCCTAGAATAAATGTTTTTTTTAATCACAATATAGCACAAGGAAAATTAACTCACTGTCCTTACAGGTCCCTGGAAACAAGGACTTGCAGAGTGAAAGAAACTGACACTGTCCCTACCTAGAGTTTTCTGTCCCTAGAATAAATGTTTTTTTTAATCACAATATAGCACAAGGAAAATTAACTCACTGTCCTTACAGGTCCCTGGAAACAAGGACTTGCAGAGTGAAAGAAACTGACACTGTCCCTACCTAGAGTTTTCTGTCCCTAGAATAAATGTTTTTTTTAAGCACAATATAGCACAAGGACAATTAACTCACTGTCCTTACAGGTCCCTGGAAACAAGGACTTGCAGAGTGAAAGAAAAAAAACACTCTCCCTACCTACAGTTTTCTGTCCCTAGAAAAAATGTTTTTTTTAATCACAATATAGCACAAGGAAAATTAACTCACTGTCCTTACAGGTCCCTGGAAACAAGGACTTGCAGAGTGAAAGAAACTGACACTGTCCCTACCTACAGTTTTCTGTCCCTAGAAAAAATGTTTTTTTTAATCACAATATAGCACAAGGAAAATTAACTCACTGTCCTTACAGGTCCCTGGAAACAAGGACTTGCAGAGTGAAAGAAACTGACACTGTCCCTACCTAGAGTTTTCTGTCCCTAGAATAAATGTTTTTTTTAATCACAATATAGCACAAGGAAAATTAACTCACTGTCCTTACAGGTCCCTGGAAACAAGGACTTGCAGAGTGAAAGAAACTGACACTGTCCCTACCTAGAGTTTTCTGTCCCTAGAATAAATGTTTTTTTTAATCACAATATAGCACAAGGAAAATTAACTCACTGTCCTTACAGGTCCCTGGAAACAAGGACTTGCAGAGTGAAAGAAACTGACACTGTCCCTACCTAGAGTTTTCTGTCCCTAGAATAAATGTTTTTTTTAATCACAATATAGCACAAGGAAAATTAACTCACTGTCCTTACAGGTCCCTGGAAACAAGGACTTGCAGAGTGAAAGAAACTGACACTGTCCCTACCTAGAGTTTTCTGTCCCTAGAATAAATGTTTTTTTTAAGCACAATATAGCACAAGGACAATTAACTCACTGTCCTTACAGGTCCCTGGAAACAAGGACTTGCAGAGTGAAAGAAAAAAAACACTCTCCCTACCTACAGTTTTCTGTCCCTAGAAAAAATGTTTTTTTTAATCACAATATAGCACAAGGAAAATTAACTCACTGTCCTTACAGGTCCCTGGAAACAAGGACTTGCAGAGTGAAAGAAACTGACACTGTCCCTACCTAGAGTTTTCTGTCCCTAGAATAAATGTTTTTTTTAATCACAATATAGCACAAGGACAATTAACTCACTGTCCTTACAGGTCCCTGGAAACAAGGACTTGCAGAGTGAAAGAAACTGACACTGTCCCTACCTAGAGTTTTCTGTCCCTAGAATAAATGTTTTTTTTAAGCACAATATAGCACAAGGAAAATTAACTCACTGTCCTTACAGGTCCCTGGAAACAAGGACTTGCAGAGTGAAAGAAACTGACACTGTCCCTACCTAGAGTTTTCTGTCCCTAGAATAAATGTTTTTTTTAATCACAATATAGCACAAGGAAAATTAACTCACTGTCCTTACAGGTCCCTGGAAACAAGGACTTGCAGAGTGAAAGAAACTGACACTGTCCCTACCTAGAGTTTTCTGTCCCTAGAATAAATGTTTTTTTTAATCACAATATAGCACAAGGAAAATTAACTCACTGTCCTTACAGGTCCCTGGAAACAAGGACTTGCAGAGTGAAAGAAACTGACACTGTCCCTACCTAGAGTTTTCTGTCCCTAGAATAAATGTTTTTTTTAAGCACAATATAGCACAAGGACAATTAACTCACTGTCCTTACAGGTCCCTGGAAACAAGGACTTGCAGAGTGAAAGAAAAAAAACACTCTCCCTACCTACAGTTTTCTGTCCCTAGAAAAAATGTTTTTTTTAATCACAATATAGCACAAGGAAAATTAACTCACTGTCCTTACAGGTCCCTGGAAACAAGGACTTGCAGAGTGAAAGAAACTGACACTGTCCCTACCTAGAGTTTTCTGTCCCTAGAATAAATGTTTTTTTTAATCACAATATAGCACAAGGACAATTAACTCACTGTCCTTACAGGTCCCTGGAAACAAGGACTTGCAGAGTGAAAGAAACTGACACTGTCCCTACCTAGAGTTTTCTGTCCCTAGAATAAATGTTTTTTTTAAGCACAATATAGCACAAGGACAATTAACTCACTGTCCTTACAGGTCCCTGGAAACAAGGACTTGCAGAGTGAAAGAAACTGACACTGTCCCTACCTAGAGTTTTCTGTCCCTAGAATAAATGTTTTTTTTAAGCACACTATAGCAGAAGCACAAAACACACTGACACTCTCCCTACCTATCCTTCTCTTTCCCTAAACTAAAGGAATCCAGGTTAAGCAAGAAAGAAATAACAGTCACTGTCCCTGCCTATGCTACTCTATCCCTGCTCCGGAACACACTACACTAGGCCGCCGTGCTGGCGGCCTTTTATAGTGTGGGGCGTGTACTAAACACCCTCAGCAATAATTGGCCACAGGCATCCTGCCTGTGGCCAATCATTGCTCTCCTCGCTGCCGGCGCTGTGATTGGCCAAGCATGCGGGGTCACAGTGCATGCTTGGCCAATCACAGCGCCTGGATGACACTGCGATGGCGTAGTGCATTGTGGGCCGTTCGCGTCACTCGAATTTGGCGCGAACGGCCCAAATCGTTCGATCTTCGTCGAACGATCGAACAGCCAATGTTCGAGTCGAACGTATGTTCGACTCGAACACGAAGCTCATCCCTATTCTTGAAATGGTACACAGAGATAGACAAGCACTGTTGGTTCTAGCCATCATATCCATCTATGGCATTTCCCAAGTTAACAAAATTTTCTAAAGGTAACACCAGTGCAGAGAACTCTCATTGTGATCCACAAAATTTAGACAATAAGCCACTAGGTTCTCTGACCCCAGAAGGTAAGCAGTTGTTTAGGCTGAGGCATGTTCCTCCTTCCACTGGAAAATCTCTGAAGCAATGGAAAGAAGGGGAAGGCTTCAGATACCACCATCTTGGTGTCCATCATAATGTTCACCCATTCCCCTTCCAACAAGGAAGAAAAAAAAGCTGAAGGCTTTGAGGGCCACTCTTAGTTCCAACAGGTTTGAAATTTATGGAGGTGACGGCTTCCACTATGTTAGAACCTGTTACCCTAGGCCAGTGATGGCGAACCTTGGCACCCCAGATGTTTTGGAACTACATTTCCCATGATGCTCAACTACACTGCAGAGTGCATAAGCATAATGGGAAATGTAGTTCTAAAACATCTGGGGTGCCAAGGTTCGCCATCACTGCCCTAGACAATGGGCACCTCAACCCTCTGGGCTGGCTTCTGAGGTAAGGATAATAGGTGAGTGAGGATTAAGAGTTCATCCTTTCTCTAGATTCCATGCATCTGATCACCATCGTGGAACCCACTGAATCAGTGGTAGCAACAAAAAAAATACATTGGGATAGGGACCTGTGGTTCCACTGTTGCAACAAAGATACCTGAAACTGCCTTCAATACCATCTTTCCCAAGGAACGCCATCGCTTTCCCAGAAAACTCATTGAAGATCTCACCAACATAATGGTTGCTGTCATCATAAATTTGGTAAGACTCATGACTTCCGCTATCTTGCTTGAAGGGAGAAACCCACTTCCATTTGCTGTGTCGAATGGCAGATTTAGATATTCCACCTTCTGAGCCAAGATGAGCTGGCTCTTATGACCATTTATAAACCATTAAAACTTCAACAGGGTCTGTAAAACTATCTTCATGTGGGCTTCTAAGACAACAGGAGAATCTGCTAGATGGAGGATGTAATTTAGGTAATAGAAAACATGAATGTGTTGCAGATAAACCAGGCTATCACCGCTTGCAACACTTTACTAAACATCTAGGAAGTGGTTGTCAAATGGGAGAGAGCAAAAATGGTAATAATACTGCTTGATTGCAAAGCAAATAAACTTTTGGTGAGAAGTTGCCAGTGGGTGTAAATATGTATTCTACAGATTGATGGAAACCACTGAAATGAATGTCTTCACAGACTCCATGAAGAAAGGTCTTGTATGAAAAAAACAATTCAAATTCTTCAAATGCAGGACTGGTCTGCCCCAGAGGCTTTTTTTACCAGGAAAATTGAGGCATAAAAACCTGCTCCCTTCTGCCGCACTGTACAAAATGCATTTTCATATTTGCAGAAATTCTTGAACTAATGATAGCAACAACCTCCCTTTCTCTTTGGACTTAGAAATTCAATCCTGCACTCTCACCGAAGTCCAAATCTCATTGGTCCAATACCCTGTCCAGTTAGACCCCCAAAAATAGAGCTATCTGCCCCCACTAGATGAACCCGAGCAGGAAGACCATCAGAACGATTTCTCTGTAGAATTTGAAGATCATCTTTGCTTATCCTGTGGAATCCGCCCTGATTTTCCACCTGTCACACTCTGGATGGCCGCATCTAGGAGTTTTCCAGAAAAAGGCCTTTTTGATAAATGGGATGGTGCACAATCCTTAGAGGAAGCATCCATAGACCAGTGTCCAAACCTCAGTGCCCTCTTTGCTGTTACCAAATGAGCCATAATGGGAAATGAGCTCTGTTTCTATAGCTCCTTTGGCCATGAAGTCTAATGTCAGTCTAATTTCTTCCAATGCCTTCTTAACTGTCAACTCCCAAGTCAAGGGTTTTAGGAACATTATCTGTCCATGTCTTTAATTCTCTAGCCACTGAGGTCAGATTTCTTCTCCAAACTTTGCCACTTGCCTAAATTCCTTAATTTCAGGCATAAGAGGGAAAGAGGAAAGCTTTTACTCCAATCATGGGTAATACTTTTTGCTCTTCTCAAGAAGTTCAGTCTACTCTTCTCGGTTTATCGCATTTTTTTACTGCTGAGACATAAGGAGGGATCAATGCAAAGTCTAAAGCATATTAGGATTGATTTACTTAAATTGTAGAGTGCAAAATCTGATGCAGCTCTGCAAAGAAACCAATCCAGGTTTTTTGTCAAAACTGAGTTAAACAAGCTGAAATTAGAAGCTGATTGGTTGCACAGCTGCACCAGATTTTGCACTCTACAATTTTAGTAAATCAGCCACACTGTCTAGCTTCTTGCAATTTAGACTCTTGCTGCTCTTGAACTTCCTCCTATTCCCCAGGTGGTAGAGCCAGTGAAACTGAGGCATGATAACCATCCGATCACAGTGGACCTTCCAAAGATGGGGCTGAGGTAACCAAATTCCTCATACTTTCTGCTATCATCTGACAGATGTAGCTAAGGACCTTCTCAGATTCCTTATTGTTGTCCTGTGCCACCTTTTTTTAAGGCATGAAGCTTAGGAAAGCTTTGAAGGTAGTGCTAGGGCTCCTCAATACCAACATATTGCTTTCACCTGACAAGGTCAAGATCTGGTCTGGGGCCAAGATCATGAGCACTTACCACAGTGGCAAGAGCTTGATGTGTGAAGAGCTTCAGTGACTTCCATTGTGCGAGTGTCTTTTAGAATGATGAAAGCTAGCACATACTGAACTTGAACTGGATCTTCTCCCCAACGAACAGTCCAAACAACAGAATCTGAAACACTAGGTTTTAATCCCACACTCTCTCCTTTTTAGAAAAAAAAGGCTCCCTACCTCTCAACTAGGGATGAGCTGAACATCCCCCGGTCGGTTCGCACCAGAACCTGCGAACGGACCGAAAGTTTGTGCAAACTTTAGAACCCAATTAAAGTCTACGGGACTCGAACGTTCAAAATCAAAAGTGCTAATTTTAAAGGCTAATATGCAAGTTATTGTCCTAAAAGGGTTTGGGAACCTGGGTCCTGCCCCAGGGGACATGTATCAATGCAAAAAGAAGTTTTAAAACCGGCTATTTTTTCAGGAGCAGTGATTTTAATGATGCATAAAGTGAAAAAAAAGTAAAATATTCCTTTAAATATCATACCTGGGGGGTGTCTATAGTGTGCCTGTGAAGTGGCACATGTTTCCCGTGTTTAGAACTGTCCCTGCACAAAATAACATTTGTAAAGGAAAAAAAGTAATTTAAAACTGCTTGCGGCTTTAATGTAATGTCTGGTCCCGGCAATATGGATGAAAATCATTGAGAAAATCCCCCCCCCTGCCCATTACCAGCCCCTTTGGGTCTTGTATGGATATTAAGGGGAATCCTGCACCCAAATTAAAAAAAGGAAAGGCGTGGGGGCCAAAGGCCCTATATACTCAGAACAGCAGTATACAGTCGGTGCAAACAAGACAGACACTGTAGGTTTGTTGTTACGTAGAATCAGTTTGTAATTTTGAACTCCCTGCCTGTGGTATTAGTATGAGAACACCAGCAATTGTATTCAGGTAAGCTTTAGGTGCACACTGTGCAAAGGACACTAAATCAAAATACTGCAGCTCCCTGCCTGTATTTGTATCAGAACACCAGCAATTGTATTCAGGTAAGCTTTAGGTGCACACTGTGCAAAGGACACTAAAGCAAAATACTGCAGCTCTCTGCCTGTATTTGTATCAGAACACCAGCAATTGTATTCAGGTAAGCTTTTATTGCACACTGTGCAAAGGACACTAAAGCAAAATACTGCAGCTCCCTGCCTGTATTTGTATCATAACACCAGCAATTGTATTGAGGTAAGCTTTTGGTGAACACTGTGCAAAGGACACTAAAGAAAAATACTGCAGCTCCCTGCCTGTATTTGTATCAGAACACCAGCAATTGTATTCAGATAATCTGTTGGTGCACACTGTGCAAAGGACACTAAAACAAAATACTGCAGCTCCCTGCCTGTATTTGTATCAGAACACCAGCAATTGTATTCAGGTATGCTTTTGGTGCACACTGTGCAAAAGACACTAAAGCAAAATACTGCAGCTCCCTGCCTGTATTTGTATCAGACCACCAGCAATTGTATTCAGGCAAGCTTTTAGTGCACACTGTGCAAAGGACACTAAAGCAAAATACTGCAGCCCCCTGCCTGTATTTGTATCAGAACACCAGAAATTTTATTCAGGTAAGCTTTTGGTGCACACTGTGCAAAGGACACTAAAGAAAAATACTGCAGCTCCCTGTCTGTATTTGTATCAGAACACCAGCAATTGTATTGAGGTAAGCTTTTGGTGCACACTGTGCAAAGGACACAAAAGCAAAATACTGCAACTCCCTGCCTGTATTTGTATCAGAACACCAGCAATTGTATTCAGGTAAGCTTTTGGTGCACACTATGCAAAGAAGACAGTACACTAAGTGAAACACTGCAGCTATCACAATCACCTGCCTGCCTGTCAGTATAGAGAATAACAGGAACAGATCTAGCTAAACTGAATACAGTGTGTAAATATATATACAAAACCTAGGATGCATATATATCCTCTACACACTGTAACTGCAGCTAACTGACTCGCCTGCCTGCTCTATCTATCTCTATCTAGCTCTATCTAACTCATATCAAATTACACTCTCTCCATTTTTTCCGTGTTGTGATTTGCCAAAGCATGCAGGTCATAGTGCATGCTTGGCCAATCATCAGCCAGCAATGCATTGCGATGCCGCAGTGAATTATGACGCGCCACTCGAATTTGGCGCGAACGGTCCATAATGTTCGAAAAACTCGAAGCTCATCCCTACTCTCAACTTGTGGTTTTATTGTCTCTGGTTCAGGAAGTGGTAGGCTCATGGTGGAAGGGCTACCTGACAGAGAAAAGACAGATAAGAATGTAGCCAGGCAGAGATGAAAGAGAAGGTTTCAAAAGAAAAAACTCAAACATACCTTCACAGACCATAAAATAAAGCAGGCTGCTAGACAGCAAAAAGGAGTGTTTCACCTCTGCATCAGCCACCACTAAATAAAAAATCTCCACATGTTTTGGGAACACCTCTAGATGACCTGACATTGTCATCGCAATGGCCTCCTCTGAGCATAAGCAAGCATCCAATCCTGGCTCCAAAACTGGAAGTGACGTTATACATGGGTGGAAGTACAGCCACGCCCATCTTGGAAAAGGCTGCTGCAACAAGGAGAGGAGCAGAAAAACCCACTGGAAAAAAAAGGCGGGTGCAATACCTACCCAACTAGCATCATGCACAAAACCGCAATGCCAATAAAGCAAAATGAATTGGAAATGTAAAGGTGCGCTGATTCTATATAAAGGGTGGGAAAACCCACAGTGGTATAAAATATAATGCAGAATAATGTTGCCCATTATGGACACAATGGGTAAATTGGAAACAGGTGTGTGGTCTGGATTGACCTGTAACACATATGGATATACAAAATATCTTAAAACTGTATGTGTATAATCAAAAAAATAAACAATGCAATTCAAACACAACGTGTATATGATCTGAAAAGAAAAAAACTGACAAGAGAAAAAATATATAACAGTCTCCCTCAGGTTCCAAAAAGTCTATGTGAAAACAGATCCATCGTCAAGCACAACGCCTGCCGCCATTGCTGAACCTGAAAAAATTAAATAAAAAATGTCCCACCCGCTACGAAGGCTAACCGATATCTGCCTGCTCCGCATCTGACAGTTCTTAAATAGGTAAGGGGCGGGCCAACTACCAATGTCACCTGGTGGCACCGCCCCATGTGACATCACCAACCCAGCATGCATCGATCAGTGACGTCACGTAGTGGTGGTGCCACCAGAGGAGATGTCAGATTCTTTTTTCGGGTCTGGTGGTGCAGCGGACGTCGTGATTGACGATGGATCTACATCCGGGGACATTATTTTTTATTTTTAATAAAGGAATTGTCAAAAACTGTCTGTGTGTTTTTATTTCTTTTTGACACTTTTTTGATGAATAGGTAGGGCCGAATTGATATCCGATGACGCCTTCCATCTCTCCGCACGGTGCTCTGCCTCTCCTAGAGAAACACAGAGACAGAGCCTGCATGGTGGATAAAGCCCTCTCCCCTTCACTGAAGCAGAAAGTCAGCTGATAAGCTAACAGCCAGTAGAATGCAGGGGGAGGAGCTGGAGCCACCGGAAGGGAGAAGAGAGACAGACACACTGATCATGTAGGAAGGGAAATCAACTGACACTGAGAGCAGGTAAGTGCCAGTGTCACTGCTCACATCCCCTAACCACCATCCCTCTGCCTGATCCCATCCATCCCACCACCATCCCTGTGCCTGACCCCATCCATGCCACCACCATCCCTCTGCCTGATCCTATTCATCCCACCACCATCCCTCTGCCTGATCCTATTCATCCCACCACCATCCCTCTGCCTGATCCCATCCATCCCACCACCACTCTGCCTGATCCCACCCATCCCACAATGGTAATTGCAATGCAATGGTATGGCATTGCCAGTGTTCGGTGTTCTATTGGATAGTGCCCTCTGTCGGGAAATGCCCAAGCCCCGGAAGAACAGAACGGCTCTCCAGCTGATTTCCCCCGCATGCGCAGAGGGCAGTATCCAATTGAACACTGTTATTATCAGATTGTGCCTCGCACTTGCGGGGCATGTTATGTTTGGTGAAGGACGGGTTTTAATATGTTAAAGGAATGGGTTCAGTGCTGCAAAGGTACAATTTTATTCCCAGATCTTGGCGCTTGCGGTTCATGTTAAGTGTGCTGAAGGGCGTTTTTTTTGTGTTGATGGGCGGGGGGGTTCAGTGGTTTGCAAGACGTATTTAGCTGACTAGCAGAGTGGATTTGGCAGAGTATGCCCTTCACCAAACTAAACAGGTCCCACAAGCGCGAGGCACAATCTGATAATAACAGTGTTCTATCAGTATACGCCCTCTACGATAGAACACCGGCAATTTAGATGTATTTTTTTTCCTTTATAATTATCAGTTTTGCTGCAGCAGGTTCTATACACGGTAGAGATGCAACACTTCACAGGCAGACTAAGGAGACCCCCCCCCCCCAGGCACTATATTTAAAGGAGTTTTTCATTTTTATTGTTTCAGTTTAACCACTTCTGCCCCGAAAGGATTTACGCCCCTAATGACCAGGCCATTTTTTGCGATACGGTACTGTGTCACTCTAACTGACAATTGCGTGGACGTTGCACCCTTTTTTCCCCACAAATAGAGCTTTCTTTTGGTGGTATTTGATCACCTCTACGGTTTTTATTTTTTGCGCTATAAACAAAAAAAGACTGCCAATTTTGAAAAAAAAAACAATATTTTTTACTTTCTGCTATAGTACATTGTCAAAAAAATATATATATAAAAAACTAATTTATTCACCAGTTTAGGCCAATATGTATTCTTCTACATATTTTTGGTAAAAATCGCAATAAGCGTATATTGATTGGTTTGCGCAAAAGTTATAGCGTCTACAAACTATGGGATAGATTTATGGACTTTTATTTTATTTTTTATTGTTTTTACTGGTAATGGCGGCGATCTGCGTTTTTTAGTGGGACTGCGACATTGCGGTAGACAAATCTGACCGTAAGTGACACTTTTTGGGGACCAGTGACAATATTACTGTGATCAGTGCTAAAAAAATGCACTGATCACTGTATAAATGACACACTGGCAGGAAAGGGGTTAACACTAGGGGGCGTTCAATGGGGTTAACTGTGTTTCCTGGGTGTGTTCTAACAGTGTGAGGATGGGCTTACTGGGACAACACAGAGATCGCTGTTCCTGATCACTAGGAACAGCAGATCTCAGTATTGTCCCTTGTCAGAAGGGGGATCCGCCTTGTTTACATAGGCAGATCCCCGTTCTGCCTCTCTTTACCACAATCGCAGGTAGCCGGCCGACCGACATTGAGTCTGCTAGGCCCGCAGGTGTGGAAAAAAGAAGAAAAACTGCGCTAATTCAAAAATTAAATAACCGTGAATGGCGTCATGGTTGTGGAAAGGGAGCTGCGACTGACATGTAAAAATAAAAGAAACAATAATGGAAAAAGAAAACAATCGCGCTATCCCATAAACCTCTACAATGGTGTTTAAACTTAAAAATTAATATATAAATTATAACACCAGTGAGTGAACCAAAAATTTGATCAACTCTAAATACTTTAAATTAATATTTACCACATGTGAAAACATACCATTGATGAACAGTGGTTAACATATAGTGAAAAAAACTTATGTAAATTCATTGGTGAACAGCAAAACAGTGTCCAAAAAAATAAATAAAAAACAGCAATGAATGTCCGTAATTCAAATTGTGATTAAAACACCAGTGCTCTGTGAAGAAATTGTCCATATAGTGACTGCATCCAAATTAAACGTGTAGATCCACCACCATTTAGTAGAAGTTGCCTCTTACCAGCTGGTGTTGATCCCCCATAACAGAGAATCAAAAACCGCATATAACAGGTCCACTCTCCCCACCGATCAGCAGATGCAGATACGTGATAATAGGTATGCCCAATCAACAGGTCATCAGCAGACATCCAATTTGGAAGAGATATGAAACACTCCACATAGTGTATTAACGTTATAAAACCTTTATTAAAAATCTAACACATTGCACTTACAATTGTGTTGATAAAAGACAGCCTTTAAATCCGATGTGTCGGCTGGTGCACATACAGATACCCGCCCCTTTCCGATCGTATGGAGCTCGAGGTGACGTCAGTGCGTCGCTCCGCCCTATGTCTGTTTCATAAAAACGTACTTCTTCCAGGGGCACGCAGGTGAGCTCCCGCCTCTGGCAGGGGGTGCGTGTCCGCTGTATCTCATTCCCGGACCGACGTACAGTACATCAGGTCGTGCAGTGGGGCCGCCCTGCTGCAGTATATGTGTGGTGGGCAGTCCTAAAGTTGTTAAGCATCATTAAAATCACTGCTCCTGTAAAAACGATATTTTTTTAAAAAAAATAGCATTTGTGCCGATTCTAAAAATGAGACACCTGAACTGGAAGTGACATTGCAAATCTCAGATTTCTCTGGTGTTCTACACTAATCAGTACATGGACGTATGCATCAGCCAGGTTGATTGACACCAACTGGTCTTCCTTCTGAACTACCCCCATGATTCTCTGCAAGGACTCAAATCTGAACCTTTTGGTGTGTGTGTACCCACTCGATTTCTTTAAACCCAGACAGGCCGGAAAGCTCCTGATGCCTTGGTTACTAGAAAGTATAGAAAGAAACCCCCAGGATTTTGTTCTTCCAGTGGCACCAGCACTATGGACTTGTTGCAGTATAATTCTTGAGGGTGTGAGTCTACAGACAAGTTTCGAGTTTGCCCCGTGGGGATACCATGCTCTAATGACCCACTGTCGCTGACAAGTGGGTCCATCGGCTCTGGTAAGAGTATTTACCTATTCCCTTCTATGAAGATTTGATGGTCCATATGGTTTTCAACCTTGTTTCACCATTCAGTTTTCACCATTCACGTTATGGACATTATTTGTTTACTATCACGTTTGTGTGGACTTTAATTTTTCAATACTTGGTTGCACTTATCCTTGAGACCCAGGGTGAATCCTGGGCCTCTCTGAACACTTAGCGCTTCATTTTTTATTTCCACTTTTAATTAGAAGCCATTTTTTAAAGCTTTAAACATTGAAGTTAACGCTGTTGCTCGTTGAGAGGCAAAACTTGGCACAGTATAGATTCTCTACAAATCTGAGGGCCAGTTCACCCAAAAGTCTGAGTTGATGATATCTTTCGTCATGCACATTTTTGACATGTTCTCGTGCGTTTTGACTGAGTTTTGCCATGTTCCAGATGCATTCCATACAGAAAAAAATGCAACATGTTCTACTGTAGTGGAACGTACTGCACTGGTGTGAACTAGGCCGTTGGAATACATGGTAAACACCAATAAAGCATTTTTTATGCAAAATAAAAACACACTGGACTGCATCTGGTGTGAACCAGCCCTAAGTCTACTTATCGATCCATAGGATCTCTGAAGCCAACTTAGTTATTAACCACTTAAGGACCCGGTCTATTTTTCAGACTACTGTTAACAAGTTAAAATCATTATTTTTTGCTAGAAAATTACTTAGAACCACCAAACATTATATATTTTTTTTCAGACACCCTAGAGAATAAAATGGCGGCCGGTGCAATAATTTATGTCTCACCGTATTTGTGTAGCAGTCTTACAAGCGCATTTTTTGGGGCAAAAATACACTTTTTTAACTTAAAAAGTAAAGTAAAGTTAGCCCAATTTTTTTTTATTGTGAAAGATAATGTTATGCAGAGTAAATTGATACCCAACATGTCATGCTTCAAAATTGCGCCCGCTTGTGGAATGGCGACAAACTTTTACCCTTAGAAATCTCCATAGGCGATGTTTCAAAATTTCTACAGGTTACATGTTTAGAGTTACAGAAGAGCTCTAGGACGAGAATTATTGCTCTTGCTCCAACGATCGCGGCGATACCTCACATGTGTGGTTTGAACACCGTTTTCATTAGCGGGCGCGACTTTACGTATGCATTCGCTTAGGCGCACAAACTCGGCAAAATGGGGTGCTTCAAATAATTTTTTTGTTTTTATTATTTATTTTACTTTTTTGTTCTTTATTTTTACACTATCCTTTTAAAAAACAAAATTTGGGACATTTTTATTCCTATTACAAGGAATGTAAACATCCCTTATAATAGAAAAAAAGCATAACAGGACCTCTTAAATGTGAGATCTGGGGTCAAAATGACCTCAGATCTCATATTTACAATAAAATGCAATAAAAAATAAATAATTAAATAAATTCGGGCGGAAGTGACTTTTTAAGCCGCTTCCGTCCTCCAATGCTATGGAGCCGAGCGGGAACCATCTTTCCCTCACTTGCCATCCAGGCAGTGAGGGAAGTGGACACGATCGTCTCTGCCACTACCAACGGCACTGGGAAGCGGCGGAGATGACCGTAGCGCGAGAGGAAGAGGGGGGGAAGGCCCCTCTCCCACCCCCAATAAAAGTGGTCGGAATCCGCCGCTGAGACCACTTTTATCTTAAAGAGGACAGTCTGCGGTTTTTAAAAATACCAGGATTATTGCAGCTAGCTGCTTCCATAACAACGGTATTTAAAGCGGAGCTCCGCCGGAAAAAAAAATATTAAAAGCCAGCAGCTACAGCTACAGCAGCTGCTGGCTTTTAATATTTGGACACTTACCTGTCCTGGAGTCCAGTGACGTCCGCAGCAGAGGACGAGCGATCGCTCGTCACTCTGCTGCTCCCTCCGCCATCCTCGCTGAGGGAACCAGGAAGTGAAGCCCTGCGGCTTCATGCCCGGTTCCCTATGGCGCATGCGCGAGTCGCGCTGCGCCGTTCTGATTCGTCCTCCTGTGTTCTGGGAGCCGAGTGTCTCCCAGAACACTACGGGAAGTCTGGGGGAAGTGACGTCACTCCCGCAGATTCCCGGAGAGAGGACTCCCGGATGTGGGTGAAAATACCTGTCTTAGACAGGTATCTTCACCCCCTCCCCCCTGAAAGGTGTCAATTGTGACACCGGAGGGGGGGAGGGTTCCGATGAGCAGAAGTTGATATTTAGGGTGGAGCTCCACTTTAACGTCAAATTAGAGACGTATAACAACGTGGCTGGTTCTTAAGTACCGGTAGTTAAAAGGCAAAGACACTTGACGCGCAGTGTTAATTTTGACGTCAAATTTCGATTCAGTTTTAGTCAAAACCTTTTACTAAAATGCCATTTTAGCTTTAGTTGTATTTTGGTCTTTTGACTAAAATGCCATTTTAGTTTTATTTGCATTTTAGTCATCTGAATTGTTTTAGTCATATATTAGTCTACTAAAATCTTCAGTACATTTTAGTTGACTAAAATCTAATGGGTTAAGGTAAATTGTAATGCATTATTTAAGCATTTCTCTAGAATTGACAATCTCATTATATACTCTAATCTAATAACATGTTATAATTTATGGTATTAAGGTTTGAACATGCACTACAGATACAGATTTAGCCGTTGTGATATATAATATCTTTAAAAATAAAACCAAGTTTCATAAACGAAAAAAAAAGTACAACTTTAAAATATAAAAAAAAAACGAAAAAAAAAAACTGTAAACCCTATTGGCTTTAAGGTAGGTCTGAGGAAAATTTTGACTCAAGGGCTCCAGCATGGATCAAAATTGGTCATTGTTTTTGCTGCTTGTCATAATTTTTCTGTCGTAACTTTATAGACTAATGTTTCCTTAATCTGGCTCTTAATTTCCTGAAAGTTAAGGGTCTAAGACTTAGGAGATTTGGCACTGATTTGTTCAATTGCAATGAAAATAAATGTATAAATTGAATAAATAAAATAATTCATTTTTTAAGCAATGCTTCGCAGGGGTCTAAGGGTAATGGGTGACCTAGGATAATGAATATGAATATGTGTGTGTATATACTTTGGACCAAAGCAGTAGTGTATTTATGTTTTGTGCTGCCCTAGGCCTGACTAAACTCGTGCACCCCCTAATTTAAATATGACCCACCCCTTACTGTCAAGGCCACACCCCTTGCTGTTTAAGACCCGCCCTGAAAGTTTTGAGTGGGGACACTAGTTCTGAGGGCCTGGGGCGGGGGGGCAATGGAGTCCCTTAATTTGCATAGATTTCCTATCACTTCCTGTTTGGCTATGGGACAGGAAGTGAAGGGAAATCTCTGCAATGGGACAGGGATGGTAAAAAATAAACTGACAGGGGCTATAACCTTCCATTACTCTATCCAAAAAAAAAGTGCTGCCTATAGTTCTACTTTAGGCACAAATTTCTGATCATTTTATAGAGAGGACTGAGAAGATATAACCATGCCAATTGTGCAGCAGAAAATACATAGCACAATGAGGAAGGTTTGTGGTCCAGGATGATGGGACAGTCAAAATTAGAAGCACCGCCCTCCCTACAGTTGCGGAATGCCAGCCTCCCACATACCGGAAGCAGTGCGGCCGCTTTATGGGGGCTCTAGACTAATTTGCCTCTCTGCCCAGTCCGCCCCATAAGACTGGCGCTACACTAACAGTGAAGCGCAAGCCGGCGGGGACTCTTTCCGTGCTGCCCCCCTGCAAAGTGCTGCCCTAGGCCTGGGCCTTGTTGACCTAGGCCAGGATACAGCGTTGGACCAAAGTGTGTGCACCATTGAGCAATGCCACGACATGTGCATAAAGGTTCCAGGTTCAATACAGTGGTGGAAGAAAAAGGAAAAAGGAAGATATCTGGATGCAAAATTTTGCAAAGCATACAGGCTGGCTTTGAGTGCATTTGATTTAGTAGTGGATCACATTTGTGTCCATATTGCTTTGTTCAGAGGGTAGCCTAAATCAGCCTCCCATTTTGTAATGTATGTTGACAATAGCAAGGAGTGGATTAGGGAAATGCTGCCTGGGTTATATGGGTCATCCTGACATTAAGGTTTGAATGGTGTGCAAATGTCACTTGATAATTGCAGTTTGGAGATGTCCATGATAAAGTTTCTAATTTAGAGGTATGGAAAACATTTAGAACGGGATATCATATTTTTTTGAAATATTGAAAGGGTCATATACCATCCACTGAGTAGAATCTACTGTAATTAAACGCGTGCTACTAGAGAAAATACAGAACCTGAAGGATTATGAAAGGTTGACACTAAGGGGACAGGAAGAATTGTAAAAGTTGGATAAAGGTGGCAGATGGGACTATATAAGAGTCCCAATCTCTCAAGAAGTGAGCTGACATAGGGCTTTTTAACTTGGACATGTCCTTTGGAGGAAGCCATTGTATGTTTTGTATCCTAAGGGGGTTGATCTCCAGAGCCTCTATACTCACGCAGAGAGAAGTTTCAGAAGTACCATGATATTTCAATAGTTGACCTATTTTTGTCACTGGGCATATATTATTAGTACTGGCATGAAGGGAAAATACCCCCTGCCCAGTCCTGCTCAGTCCTCCCCTGAAAAACACAGAGAAAGTGTTCTGTAAAAATGGCAACACAAAGGAAATTATACAGTCATGTGTGAATGTCAGTCTCCTTTCACTAATGCCAATCTTTTTGTTTGTACATTTGTTTAAAAATGTGACCTTATAATATATAAACCAGGATGTGCTATTAGGCTCCATGCACATTGGGCTCAAAAGAACGCCAGTTCCCTTGGCAGAAAAAAAAAAAAACACTCATATAGAGCGCTTTTGTACAGGAGCTTAGGAGTATTTTTTTTCTGCCAGAAAGCTCCAATCAAAAACGCAAAACCAGAAAAAAAAAAAACTTTTCCTGGCTCTAATCGTTGAGCTTAAAATATGCCTCTAAACGTCCTATTGTGCATGGACACATAGGATAAAATTGAACTGCTTCTACAAAACTTCTGTAGAAGCAACTTTCTTTAAGCCAGTGTGCATGAACCCTTATGCCGCGTACACACGACCGCTTTTCTCGACGAGAAAAACTGCATTTTTTTTTCGCCGAGAAAAACGATCGTCTGTGGGCTTTATGTCGTTTTTCTCGTTGAGAAAAACGGCATAAAAAACGACGAGAAAAATTAGAACATGTTCTAAATTTTCTCATCGTTTTTTCCAGCATTTTTTTCCGCGGCAGTTTTCCCATAGGGAGACACTGCCGCGGAGCCCACAGACGGTCGTTTTTCTCGTCAAGAGAAAAAATGACGGGAAAAACTACCGTGTGTAGGGAACCAAGCGGTTCCCTCATTTTTCCTGTCATTATTCACGGCGGTTTTTTAACCGCCGTGAATAATGATCGTGTGTACGCGGTATTAGAAGTTGATTTACTGAAGCTGGAGAGTGCAAAATCTGGTTCAGCTCTGCATGGAAACCAATCAGCTTCCAAGTTTGTTTGTTTTTTGTCAAAGCTGAAATGAACAAGCTGAAGTTAGAAAACGATTGGCTATCATGCTCAACTGAGGAAAGAAAGGTGCGCCAATCTAAGTGCAGTAAAACAGGCTTTAATTAGCAAATTTGTATACAAACAGCCAAATGGCTACTCACAGGATACAGGAATAATACAGGCATGTAAGGAGTTAAAGGTGGTCCGGAGTCATCTAAGGCGGTCCTCAGGGGAGATGTTGGTTCCAGATGGAGAGAGGTAGCTGAAGATGGCTGAAGGCAGGAAGGCAGGTTGCGGTGTCAGCACGACGAAGACGATGACCTGATAGTTTGGTCTCAATACACCCAAACTAATCCTTCTATAGTTCACACTTCTTTTAGACCTAAATCCATTTTTAATCCCACTCAATCGAAAGGTCCCTATCTGTCAACCTTTTATCAAGTAGTTTTCAAAGAACTCAGCGACCTATGTACATTGGAATCCTCTAAAGTTCAACGGTTCAATAACAACCTCAGTCCACCTGAATACCAAGCTTTAAAATCTTTGAGTGCCAACCCTGATATCATCATCAGATCAGCTGATAAGGGAGGAGGGATAGTAATACAAGATAAAAACAACTACATAAAAGAGACCACTCGACTTCTCTCTGATAAAAACACATATGTCAAATTAAATACTGACCCTTTGCCCAAATTCACTGAAGAAGCCACCATCATTATTAAACAAGCCTGCACAGACGGAATACTGAACAAACTAGAGGCTGCCTTCTTTCTGAAACCATTTTTTCAAGTTCCCTACCTATACCATCTACCAAAAATTCATAAGGACATCTCCAATTCGCCGGGCCGTCCTATCGTTGCCTCCATGGACAGCATCACTACCAGTTTTTCTCTCTATATCGACCATTTTCTCCAACCCTTAGCCCAAGCCCTTCCGTCTTACATCCGTGACGGTACCCATTTAATTGATTTGTTGAAACCATACACTTGGGAACCATCATACACCTGGGTATCCCTAGATGTATGTTCTCTTTACACTTCTATACCACATTCCATTGGACTCGAAGCAGTTGCGCATTTTCTGAAAGACGATCCCAATCTTAATACCACACAAATAGACTTCATCCTTTTAGCCACTCGGTTCTGCCTTGAGCACAACTATTTCCTATCAGGAGGAGAATTCTACCTCCAAAAGCAAGGTACTGCCATGGGCGCCAATTTTGCCCCGAGCTACGCTAACCTCACTATGGGACTATGGGAGTCCAGATTCATTGACACCAACAATCCTTTTGCAGCCAACCTTATTTTTTACGGTCGATATATAGATGACATTATCATCATTTGGGATGGGCCCACCACTTCAGTCAAAGAATTCTTAACTTATTGCAACTGCAACAATTTTGGACTATCTTTCACTATAGTTATGGACCCTGTATCTCTATGCTTCTTAGATCTCGAGCTCTTCCATAAAGACAATACCATATTCGCCAAAAATTTCACTAAACCCACAGCTGGAAATTCGTACTTACATTTTTCTAGTTGCCATCATCCCATGTGGATCAAAAACGTCCCGAAGAGTCAATTCAATCGACTCCGACGTAACTGTACCAGATTAGAAGATTATACATCCTTAAGCACTTTACTCGAAAACAAATTCATCGAGAAAGGATATCCCCCCAACTTGATTAAAGAAGCTCGCACCACCTATCAACAAGAATCCCTGCCCCTCCCCAAAATATCCAACTCTGAACCCAATACTCGTTTCATTACCCAGTACCACGCAAAACACAAAAAAATGGAGAATATTTTTAAAAAACACTGGAGCATCCTCACCCAAGACCCCTACCTATCAAAAACTGTGTCAGTTACTCCCAAGTTTGCCTATCGAAGGGCCCCCAATATTAAAAGCAAGATCGCCCCCAGCAAAACCAAAACATCTAATCATCACCAAAACTACATGCTCAAACAGCTCACTTTAATTCCCATTGTAGGGATGTATCAATGCAAAAAAGCCCTATGCCTTACCTGTTCCCATGTCACCCATGGCCAAAAAACCTTCAAGGCCAACAGTAAGACCTTCAATCTCAGCTCTTTCTACAACTGCTCTACCACGTATGTAGTGTACTGTATTTCCTGTCCATGTGGCCTACTATACGTAGGCAGAACTATCAGAGCTCTACGGACCAGATTTGGAGAACACCGCCGTGCAGTCCAAAAGAACAATCCCAAATACAGCGTGGCACGTCACTTTGCAACACACCACCACCAAGATACCAGCGCCCTTCAGGTTTGGGTTATCGAGGCAATACCAGAAACCCCAACTGCCATAGAAAGATTCCAACGCCTTTGTAGACAAGAAACTTATTGGATTTTTTCTTTAAATACCATGTCACCCAATGGCCTCAACGAAGAAATCGAAACCAACAACATAATCTAATATTCCTATATTACCACCATTCTATTAATCGCATTTCTCCATCTCTGCGATTTCTTGTGCGTTCTTGTACTCATATATCATATCATTTTATTCGATCTTCTCATATATTTTTTTATGATGATTTTTTAATTTATTCTTTCAATTTTATTGTATTTGATTCGATTTTATTCAGATTTTATTATCATCCTATTTTTCATGATACATAATTTTTATAATAAGCTTTCATTTCCAAATCACTTTAAATATTTCTCTGTGCTGCTCGTCCATCCCACGTACTAGTGCTTTCATCTGTCGGAGATTTGTGTGCATGCATGTGTATGCACACGTGTATATGTATATACATGTATATGTGTGTATGTGTGTGCGTTTACTCACAACTCTCATATATGCTTGGTCATATGTGCATGTATGCACCTTGTGTTGCCCTCGTAGATCTGTTACCATTCATGCTGCCTTGCATCTTTGGTGTATCCTTTATACCAATGATTATGTACCCTTTTTTTTGGTAATAAGCTTTGACTTGTTATATTATACTTCTTCATGTGCAATTTACATATGTTTTATATATTATTATATTATCAATTCTTTTTTATATATATATATATGGATGTTCCCTTCCAGATGTGTGTGTATATATATATATATGTGTGTATATATACACATGCATGCGTATTTTCTATACTATGAATCATACTTCTGTACTACTTCTACATGATAGCCAGCCTTTATCATTCATTCACTGACCCATCTCTTCCGCTTCCCCATCTTGTCCTCCTTTCTTCCTTTCCCCCCCCCCCCCCTATTTTTGTTTTCATTATTATTGTCCATTTATTTTTATTTTTAATTTTCATTATTACTTTTTCATTATTATTTTTCATTATTTTTCATTATTTTTCATTATTATTACATTTATTATTTTTCTGTATTTTATTTTTATTTTTATTTTTATTTTTCTTTATTTTTCATTATTTTTATTTTTATTTTTATATTTATTTTTATTCTCATTTATTTTATTTTTTATATTCATTTTCATTATTATTATTATTTTCATTATTATTGCTTTTATATTTATATATATTTTTTAATTTTTAATTATTATTTATTATTTTTTATTTTTTTCCCCCCTTTTTTTACCCCCCCCCCCTTTTTTACCACCCCTTTCCCTTTCCTTCCCTTGTCCACATTAATATGTTCCCATCTCCTACATGTTGCACCCATTTGTTCTCATGCCATACATAGCTTGTTCTCATACCCCCCAACTAATTTAATATTTAATTAATTTTTTTCCCCTATAATTTCAATATAATTATTTCCACATACGTTCCCCTTTATAGTGCTGCTCTTTTTCTCTCTCTCCTATGTACTAATACCATCTATGTATTTATATCCTTTATGATTTTAAATTCCACATTAGCGTTGTTCACTACCATATAAACATTGTATCTTTATTTCATATCATAATACCATACAGAATATCCCCTGTCATCCATTTTTCCTTTTTTCCTCGCCCCCCTGCACCCCCCAAAAAATTCCGTGTCATCATCTCCCTTACATCTTGCTTCCAACCAATCACCATGCTGATTTACTTCCACCAGTATGATTTCAACCAATCACGCCACGTCTCTCTACTATATCACACCCACCTATGATAATGCCTTCTATGGATCTGATGAAACAGCGGATGCTGTGAAACGCGTCATCCCATTGGTCCGTTCTATCCCCACGTCACTTCCGGTCCGACGGCACGCTGCGCTCCACGCTGAAGCGCACGCTGAAGTCCTCGCTGAACTGCAGCTTCCTGGTTATCCCATGTCTACCCTGATGACACAGGGCGCATCACAACACCTGCAGCTTGGATGCCTGGTTTTTCTTGACTTCCCTTGCTGACACCGCAACCTGCCTTCCTGCCTTCAGCCATCTTCAGCTACCTCTCTCCATCTGGAACCAACATTTCCCCTGAGGACCGCCTTAGATGACTCCGGACCACCTTTAACTCCTTACATGCCTGTATTATTCCTGTATCCTGTGAGTAGCCATTTGGCTGTTTTTATACAAATTTGCTAATTAAAGCCTGTTTTACTGCACTTAGATTGGCGCACCTTTCTTTCCTCATTATATTTTACAGAGTCTGCTTCTGCTCATGGTAGCTGCCGCTAGTGCTTGCAACATCAACATTAACATTCATTGATCCCTTTGATTTTTACTCTGCCTAGAACTCATTCTGCGCCATTTTTTCTCCCCTTTTTTTATTATTGACTTTTGAAGCTTTTGAATGTGCCGCATTTTTTGTTCCTGACAGTGTATTTATCGTATTTATTTATCTTATTTATTTTACTTATGTGTATATCCTTCCCCCACGTTCTCACTGGTTGAAATCATCTATTGATTGGTCATATCATCATCATTTTTTATTTTGCACTTTTACATATTATATTATATTTTAATCTTTTATCTTTATTTTTATATATATATATATTTTATATTTTTTTATATTTTTTATTTTTTATTATTTATTATTTATTATTATTATTTTTTATTTTCCCCCCTCCACATATCACTTTCATAATGGACATTATTGAACAAATAGAAAAACATAAATATGATTTATTGGATGATTTGTATACTTTATTCCCTCCCACACTTTTTAGTCCCCATGTCCAATCCCGTACATGGCCGGATGTAAAGTATAGGGACACATGTATGAGAATGAGACGTCTAGAGGATCTCACCATATCGGCCAATCAACAATGGTGGGATTGCTTCTTTCTCAAACAATATTTTGCATCCAAAATCTCCCCTCGCGGACTACGTGTTCTTAAGGGGTGCTCTTTCCTTGAGATTGAATCACGTATAGAATGGGAGAACATAGCTGAATTTTGCACCCAAAAGTGGATCACCATTCTAATCAATCATAGAGAACAACGCTACCATATTCTTAGAGATAAAATTAAAGATAATATTTCTAAACTTCACTGCTCTTACCCCTCTTTGCCCCTTGAATGGTACAAAACTTTTAAAATAAACACCAAAAAAAGTGAAGATTCCCTCATACAAAACAAATTGGGGAAATTCCGTCGAGATCTGGATGATTATAACAACAAAAGGGTCTTCAATTGGAAACGGAATGCCTCCCATCCATCCCCTTGCTCTATCCCGTCCCTCCTATCCTTAACCTTACCCAAGCCTAAATCCATTCCTCCCCCTCTGAGAGGTCCCTCTGACCCCCCCTTACCCTGTCCCACTGCTACGGCCACTGCTCATGGATCCAAGCCACTTTCTATAGTGCCATCCATTCCCATTCCTTCCCTCTCCCCTACCATTATATCCATAGACAGTACTCTAATAAATGACCCTAAAAATACTCTTCCCCCTGCTATCCAGTTATCTGTGGTCCCAACCCCTCAGGATATATCTAATATAACACCTATTATGGATTCTCAGGACTCAGCCAGATCTACACCTACAGATGTCATCACTATTACACCCCATGGTTCACCAACACCCACCCCTGCTGTTTCTTCATCTTTTTTAGTGCTGACCCCCCTGCTCAGTACATTTCCTCTAAAAACCAAAAGAAAGCACATAGAAGAGGAAAAAGAGGAAGAGGAGGGGGTAAACATAAACCTCAACCAATCCCGCCCGGACAAACTGAGAAAACTGTAAAAATGTACAATTTATCTTCTCTCAGTCTTACTGTTCATGAATCTTCACTATTAGCCAGAGGCCTAAACTTTGCTCCTACCACTCTCACCAACTCTTTTACCATGTTTAAGGATCTTAACAAATTTATCCGCAACCTCACTCTCCAACGCCATTTCAACATGAAAGCTGCCAACACTAATCCTTCATTAATTACTTCCCCTGATATTACACTTGATCCAGCAGATTCCCCTGCGGACGCACAGGCCATCCAAGATTTATGTGACCTATGGAATGTGGACGAAGACGATGACCTGATAGTTTGGTCTCAATACACCCAAACGAATCCTTCTATAGTTCACACTTCTTTTAGACCTAAATCCATTTTTAATCCCACTCAATCGAAAGGTCCCTATCTGTCAACCTTTTATCAAGTAGTTTTCAAAGAACTCAGCGACCTATGTACATTGGAATCCTCTAAAGTTCAACGGTTCAATAACAACCTCAGTCCACCTGAATACCAAGCTTTAAAATCTTTGAGTGCCAACCCTGATATCATCATCAGATCAGCTGATAAGGGAGGAGGGATAGTAATACAAGATAAAAACAACTACATAAAAGAGACCACTCGACTTCTCTCTGATAAAAACACATATGTCAAATTAAATACTGACCCTTTGCCCAAATTCACTGAAGAAGCCACCATCATTATTAAACAAGCCTGCACGGACGGAATACTGAACAAACTAGAGGCTGCCTTCTTTCTGAAACCATTTTTTCAAGTTCCCTACCTATACCATCTACCAAAAATTCATAAGGACATCTCCAATCCGCCGGGCCGTCCTATCGTTGCCTCCATGGACAGCATCACTACCAGTTTTTCTCTCTATATCGACCATTTTCTCCAACCCTTAGCCCAAGCCCTTCCGTCTTACATCCGTGACGGTACCCATTTAATTGATTTGTTGAAACCATACACTTGGGAACCATCATACACCTGGGTATCCCTAGATGTATGTTCTCTTTACACTTCTATACCACATTCCATTGGACTCGAAGCAGTTGCGCATTTTCTGAAAGACGATCCCAATCTTAATACCACACAAATAGACTTCATCCTTTTAGCCACTCGGTTCTGCCTTGAGCACAACTATTTCCTATCAGGAGGAGAATTCTACCTCCAAAAGCAAGGTACTGCCATGGGCGCCAATTTTGCCCCGAGCTACGCTAACCTCACTATGGGACTATGGGAGTCCAGATTCATTGACACCAACAATCCTTTTGCAGCCAACCTTATTTTTTACGGTCGATATATAGATGACATTATCATCATTTGGGATGGGCCCACCACTTCAGTCAAAGAATTCTTAACTTATTACAACTGCAACAATTTTGGACTATCTTTCACTATAGTTATGGACCCTGTATCTCTATGCTTCTTAGATCTCGAGCTCTTCCATAAAGACAATACCATATTCGCCAAAAATTTCACTAAACCCACAGCTGGAAATTCGTACTTACATTTTTCTAGTTGCCATCATCCCATGTGGATCAAAAACGTCCCGAAGAGTCAATTCAATCGACTCCGACGTAACTGTACCAGATTAGAAGATTATACATCCTTAAGCACTTTACTCGAAAACAAATTCATCGAGAAAGGATATCCCCCCAACTTGATTAAAGAAGCTCGCACCACCTATCAACAAGAATCCCTGCCCCTCCCCAAAATATCCAACTCTGAACCCAATACTCGTTTCATTACCCAGTACCACGCAAAACACAAAAAAATGGAGAATATTTTAAAAAAACACTGGAGCATCCTCACCCAAGACCCCTACCTATCAAAAACTGTGTCAGTTACTCCCAAGTTTGCCTATCGAAGGGCCCCCAATATTAAAAGCAAGATCGCCCCCAGCAAAACCAAAACATCTAATCATCACCAAAACTACATGCTCAAACAGCTCACTTTAATTCCCATTGTAGGGATGTATCAATGCAAAAAATCCCTATGCCTTACCTGTTCCCATGTCACCCATGGCCAAAAAACCTTCAAGGCCAACAGTAAGACCTTCAATCTCAGCTCTTTCTACAACTGCTCTACCACGTATGTAGTGTACTGTATTTCCTGTCCATGTGGCCTACTATACGTAGGCAGAACTATCAGAGCTCTACGGACCAGATTTGGAGAACACCGCCGTGCAGTCCAAAAGAACAATCCCAAATACAGCGTGGCACGTCACTTTGCAACACACCACCACCAAGATACCAGCGCCCTTCAGGTTTGGGTTATCGAGGCAATACCAGAAACCCCAACTGCCATAGAAAGATTCCAACGCCTTTGTAGACAAGACACTTATTGGATTTTTTCTTTAAATACCATGTCACCCAATGGCCTCAACGAAGAAATCGAAACCAACAACATAATCTAATATTCCTATATTACCACCATTCTATTAATCGCATTTCTCCATCTCTGCGATTTCTTGTGCGTTCTTGTACTCATATATCATATCATTTTATTCGATCTTCTCATATATTTTTTTATGATGATTTTTTAATTTATTCTTTCAATTTTATTGTATTTGATTCGATTTTATTCAGATTTTATTATCATCCTATTTTTCATGATACATAATTTTTATAATAAGCTTTCATTTCCAAATCACTTTAAATATTTCTCTGTGCTGCTCGTCCATCCCACGTACTAGTGCTTTCATCTGTCGGAGATTTGTGTGCATGCATGTGTATGCACACGTGTATATGTATATACATGTATATGTGTGTATGTGTGTGCGTTTACTCACAACTCTCATATATGCTTGGTCATATGTGCATGTATGCACCTTGTGTTGCCCTCGTAGATCTGTTACCATTCATGCTGCCTTGCATCTTTGGTGTATCCTTTATACCAATGATTATGTACCCCTTTTTTTTGGTAATAAGCTTTGACTTGTTATATTATACTTCTTCATGTGCAATTTACATATGTTTTATATATTATTATATTATCAATTCTTTTTTATATATATATATATGGATGTTCCCTTCCAGATGTGTGTGTATATGTGTGTATATATACACATGCATGTGTATTTTCTATACTATGAATCATACTTCTGTACTACTTCTACATGATAGCCAGCCTTTATCATTCATTCACTGACCCATCTCTTCCGCTTCCCCATCTTGTCCTCCTTTCTTCCTTTCCCCCCCCCTATTTTTGTTTTCATTATTATTGTCCATTTATTTTTATTTTTAATTTTCATTATTACTTTTTCATTATTATTTTTCATTATTTTTCATTATTTTTCATTATTATTACATTTATTATTTTTCTGTATTTTATTTTTATTTTTATTTTTCTTTATTTTTCATTATTTTTATTTTTATTTTTATATTTATTTTTATTCTCATTTATTTTATTTTTTATATTCATTTTCATTATTATTATTATTTTCATTATTATTATTTTTATATTTATATATATTTTTTAATTTTTAATTATTATTTATTATTTTTTATTTTTTTCCCCCCTTTTTTACCCCCCCTTTTTTACCACCCCTTTCCCTTTCCTTCCCTTGTCCACATTAATATGTTCCCATCTCCTACATGTTGCACCCATTTGTTCTCATGCCATACATAGCTTGTTCTCATACCCCCCAACTAATTTAATATTTAATTAATTTTTTTCCCCTATAATTTCAATATAATTATTTCCACATACGTTCCCCTTTATAGTGCTGCTCTTTTTCTCTCTCTCCTATGTACTAATACCATCTATGTATTTATATCCTTTATGATTTTAAATTCCACATTAGCGTTGTTCACTACCATATAAACATTGTATCTTTATTTCATATCATAATACCATACAGAATATCCCCTGTCATCCATTTTTCCTTTTTTCCTCGCCCCCCTGCACCCCCCAAAAAATTCTGTGTCATCATCTCCCTTACATCTTGCTTCCAACCAATCACCATGCTGATTTACTTCCACCAGTATGATTTCAACCAATCACGCCACGTCTCTCTACTATATCACACCCACCTATGATAATGCCTTCTATGGATCTGATGAAACAGCGGATGCTGTGAAACGCGTCATCCCATTGGTCCGTTCTATCCCCACGTCACTTCCGGTCCGACGGCACGCTGCGCTCCACGCTGAAGCGCACGCTGAAGTCCTCGCTGAACTGCAGCTTCCTGGTTATCCCATGTCTACCCTGATGACACAGGGCGCATCATAACACCTGCAGCTTGGATGCCTGGTTTTTCTTGACTTCCCTTGCTGACACCGCAACCTGCCTTCCTGCCTTCAGCCATCTTCAGCTACCTCTCTCCATCTGGAACCAACATCTCCCCTGAGGACCGCCTTAGATGACTCCGGACCACCTTTAACTCCTTACATGCCTGTATTATTCCTGTATCCTGTGAGTAGCCATTTGGCTGTTTTTATACAAATTTGCTAATTAAAGCCTGTTTTACTGCACTTAGATTGGCGCACCTTTCTTTCCTCATTATATTTTACAGAGTCTGCTTCTGCTCATGGTAGCTGCCGCTAGTGCTTGCAACATCAACATTAACATTCATTGATCCCTTTGATTTTTACTCTGCCTAGAACTCATTCTGCGCCATTTTTTCTCCCCTTTTTTTATCATGCTCAACTGCAGCAGATTTTACACTCTCCGGTTTTAGTAAATGAACCCCTTAGAGCAGGCATGTCCAAAGTCTGGCCTGCGGGCCAATTCCGGCCCTCGTTCCGGTTTCGGACGGCCCTTCTGGTCATCTTGACATGTATATTTTTTGTGGCCCCCAACGAATCCCCGAGCGCCGGGGACCACAAAAGATATACAAGCAGCAAGGCAACAGTCACCGCAGGCAGCTCTCTAACAGCCGCACTAAAAAGCTATAACGCTGCTGGAAAGAATGGCCCCTGACAGAGGGCTGACTCAGCAGGAGGTAGTGGTTTATGTAATCCATGGTAATCCCCTGGAAGGGGCGGGACAGGTGGTGTACAGGAGTATTTCCTGTTTACAAGGCGACCTCTGTAAAAGGAAGTCCCGTCTCCTGCACTGCCATTGGACGATTGTTCTGTCCATCATAGGAGGCGGGACTTTCTTTTAAAGAGGCCGCTGAGAAAACAGGAGTTTCTCCTGTATGTTTGTTGGCGCTCGTCCCGCCCCCTCCCTGTCTCCTCCAAGGCTGCAGATGGACATGAATTAGGCTGCACTGATGGCAATTGTGAGTCTGCATTCATGTCAATGGGGGGTGCTGCATTCAGGACAAGGGGGTGCTGCATTTAGGGCAACGGAGGTGGTGCTGCATTTAGGGCAACGGGGGTGCTGCTGCATTCAGGGCAACAGAGGTGCTTCTGCATTCAGGTCAACGGGGGTGCTGCTGCATTCAGGGTAACGGGGGTGCTGCTGCATTCAGGGAAACAGGGTGCTGCTGCATTCAGGACAACGGGGGTGCTGCTGCATTCAGGGCAACGGGGGTGCTGCTGCATTCAGGGCAACGGAGAGGCTGCTGCATTCATGACAATGGGAGTGCTGCATTCATGGCAATGGTGAGGCTGCAGGTGGGCACTGATTAGGCTGCATTAATTGGCACTGACCCTTATTTTGCTTCACAGTTCTTGATTTAAAATTTAAGATTTTTTCCTGAAACTTCTCTTTTAAAGTGAAGGTGCGTGTTATACGCCCATAAATACAGTATATCCAAATATCACGCCCGAGCTCATCTCTTCACCGCACACAGCCACAAAGACAAGATAATTCTTGTTGGGCAGTGTATTAGTGCTCGAACGAACACACTTAGACTGAATTTTAATGATTCACAGAATGTCAGGCAAAATGGTCGGCCCTCACACATGTTCCCTTCATCAAATCTGGCCCTCTTTGAAAAAAGTTTGGACACCCCTGCCTTAGAGGCATCATGCCATGTACTTTTTGAGATGTGCTCCCAGATATTTGCACATACCAGCAGCCAAGAGACTCTGTCCTATGCAAACGTCGCTAGGCCAGTCTGCTCCTCTAAAATAAGGCCAGTACTGAAGCATCTGCATGGAACATGCTGTAAATATGCATGCTTGGATGTTGTGATGTTTTGGCACTATTATTCAATGGACGTAGACTCTGACCGTTTTCTTGTGTTCATAGATAAGCTTCAAATTTTACAAAACCATTGTATGAGAAGAATAACAGTAATCAAACGGAATCCTCCTAGTACTGCTGTGGAGGATGAGATCTCTGTTATCAGATCATAGAATGCTAATGGTGAGAAGGTGCCTGTGTATTGCCTTGCAGCTACAGGCAGGCAGTACTGTTATTCTGCATTAGTCTTAGAAGGCAGTGGCAAGCAAGAGGTTAATTGGTAAACAGCCCATAGCCAGTGTCAATAGACCAGGAGGGAAGATGTGCTTAGCAGCTTTTCATTACTGTGATCTAACATTAAACAGCAGTTCATTATCTTGAATCAATGGCGCACATATGCAGCCAGAAGCATTTCATTACTTCCGATGCATTGAAAGCATAACATCGCTCCATTAGAATACTTCAAGGGCTCTGTGATTTGATAGAATAAGAAGACCACAGAGAGAAGCTGCCCATTAATAGAAAACCCCTTGTGTTTAAAGGGGTAGTGCACCTTACTCTCTCTCTCTCTCTCTCTCTCTCCTTCACTCTTGCTCTCTCTTTCCCTCCCAATCTCTGACTATATACAATATATGTGTGTATTAGTGTTGAAAAGAGATGAGGCAATGAAAACATACTTGTAGTGGACTGTGCAAGTTATCAGTTGTAAAATGCAACAACCCCATTGCAACCAAATGGATTTTGGTTTTCTGTAGTCAAATGAGGATTGTTATATTATTAAATAGTATTTTCAGCTTTAAAACAATGCTCACTTAATTTGTTATCAACTTAAATACTAGTCATATAGGGTAAGGCTGTATTTACACAAAAGTGTGCGTAATACCGCGTACACACGATCGGACATTCCGACAACAAAACCATGGATTTTTTTCCGACAGATGTTCGCTCAAACTTGTCTTGCATACACACGGTCACACTAATGTTGTCGGAAAATGCGAATGTCAAGAACGCGGTGACGTACAACACTACAACGAGCTGAGAAAAATTAAGTTCAATGATTCCGAGCATACATCGAATTGATCCCGAGCATGCATATAATTTTTGTGCGTTGAATTGTGTACACACGGTCGGAATTTCCGACAACAACTTTTGTTGTCGGAAAATTTGAGAACCAGCTCTCAAATTTTTGTTGTCAAAAATTCCGACAGCAAATGTCCGATGAAGCATACACACGGTCGGATTTTCCAACAACAAGCTCACATCGAACATTTGTTGTTGGAAATTCCGACCGTGTAGACGGCATTATGCACTCATAAATGATGATGCGCTTTTGTCGAGACTCCTCACTTTTCCACAAAGTGCAATTAGTTGAAATAATAATGCAATAAGACATTCAGAAACTTGGATAATTTTACAATGCAAATGTCCCCCTGCCCATGCTAGCTTAGGTTCCTCGGACCTCTGCCTTGCCCCAAGGGTAGTAACAGTCCAGAAAGTGAGCCACATGTCTCAAACTACTAAGACTGTTGCCACTTCTCATCCATTCAGGGTTCTGATGAGGATCTCTGGTGGATCCCAGTTCAGTGATGATCCAGACACAAAGGGGAGAGGGAAGAGAAAATAGCCATCCTGGTTTTAACCCTCTATAAAATGCAGAAGTGCTGGGATATGACAAGTATGTGGTCAAATTCCAGTAAAAAAACATAGTGCTCAAATTAGGTGAGGGTCCACAGAAAAAAAATAACTCTAATATCTATTTGTGGTAGAGTTAAAAAGTGTTCAACAAAAATAAAGGTTCTGCTGCCATTCTCAGCAGGAGACCTAGACCTATATAGTTATTATACTGTGCAGACCATATTGCAATATTCCTATCAGTATCTGGATACCATATCCAGATATGTAGAGTTTGTTATCAGGGAATAGCTGCAGGCATCATCCCGGTATAACCCCCGAAAGCCAAAGCCGCATATCTGCGTACGCTCGGCGGCAAAGGGTTAAAGTGGAACTTTAGTCAGAAAATTAAGTCCTGCTAGATCACGTCAGGCTGGTCCCTTTTGTAGGTATAGCTATGTACAATGTTAAAAAAAAGTGCCTATACTGTTTAACCACTTCAGCCCCAAAAGGTTTCACCCCCTTCCTGACCAGGCCATTTTTGGCGATACGGCACTGCGTTGCTTTAACTGACAATTGCGCAGTCGTACGATGCTGTACCCAAACAAAATGTATGTCCTTTTTCCCCACAAATAGAGCTTTTATTTGGTGGTAGGGATGAGCTTCGTGTTCGAGTCGAACATACGTTCGACTCGAACATCGGCTGTTCGATCGTTCGACGAAGATCGAACGATTTGGGCCATTCGCGCCAAATTCGAGTGACGCGAACGGCCCACAATGCACTACGCCATCGCAGTGTCATCCAGGCGCTGTGATTGGCCAAGCATGCACTGTGACCCCGCATGCTTGGCCAATCACAGCGCCGGCAGCGAGGAGAGCAATGATTGGCCACAGGCAGGATGCCTGTGGCCAATTATTCTTGAGGGGGTTTAGTACACGCCCCACACTATAAAAGGCCGCCAGCGCGGCGGCCTTGTGTAGTGTGTTCCGGAGCAGGGAAAGAGAAGCATAGGCAGGGACAGTGTCATTTTTTTTCCTTTACTAATCCTGGATTCCTTGTGTTTAGGGACAAATAAGGATAGGTAGGGAGAGTGTCAGTGTGTTATTCTGTGCTAAACCTTGTTTGTAGGGACAGAGAGGTACAGTGAGGGAAAGTGTCAGTGTGCTATTCTGTTCTAAACCAATCTTGCTGAACCATATTTGAAATCCTTGAGTTTAGGGACAGAGAGGTACAGTGAGGGAAAGTGTCAGTGTGCTATTCTGTGCTAAATCTTGTTTGTAGGGACAGAGTAGGACAGTGAGTGAAACTGACAGTGTGCTATTCTGTTCTAAACTAATCTTGCTGAACCATATTTGAAATCCTTGAGTTTAGGGACTGAGAGGTACAGTGAGGGAAAGTGTCAGTGTGCTATTCTGTGCTAAATCTTGTTTGTAGGGACAGAGTAGGGCAGTGAGGGAAACTGACAGTGTGCTATTCTGTTCTAAACCAATCTTGCTGAACCATATTTGAAATCCTTGAGTTTAGGGACAGAGAGGTACAGTGAGGGAAAGTGTCAGTGTGCTATTCTGTGCTAAATCTTGTTTGTAGGGACAGAGTAGGACAGTGAGTGAAACTGACAGTGTGCTATTCTGTTCTAAACCAATCTTGCTGAACCATATTTGAAATCCTTGAGTTTAGGGACAGAGAGGTACAGTGAGGGAAAGTGTCAGTGTGCTATTCTGTGCTAAATCTTGTTTGTAGGGACAGAGTAGGACAGTGAGTGAAACTGACAGTGTGCTATTCTGTTCTAAACCAATCTTGCTGAACCATATTTGAAATCCTTGAGTTTAGGGACTGAGAGGTACAGTGAGGGAAAGTGTCAGTGTGCTATTCTGTGATAAATCTTGTTTGTAGGGACAGAGTAGGACAGTGAGTGAAACTGACAGTGTGCTATTCTGTTCTAAACCAATCTTGCTGAACCATATTTGAAATCCTTGAGTTTAGGGACTGAGAGGTACAGTGAGGGAAAGTGTCAGTGTGCTATTCTGTGCTAAATCTTGTTTGTAGGGACAGAGTAGGACAGTGAGTGAAACTGACAGTGTGCTATTCTGTTCTAAACCAATCTTGCTGAACCATATTTGAAATCCTTGAGTTTAGGGACTGAGAGGTACAGTGAGGGAAAGTGTCAGTGTGCTATTCTGTGCTAAATCTTGTTTGTAGGGACAGAGTAGGACAGTGAGTGAAACTGACAGTGTGCTATTCTGTTCTAAACCAATCTTGCTGAACCATATTTGAAATCCTTGAGTTTAGGGACAGAGAGGTACAGTGAGGGAAAGTGTCAGTGTGCTATTCTGTGCTAAATCTTGTTTGTAGGGACAGAGTAGGACAGTGAGTGAAACTGACAGTGTGCTATTCTGTTCTAAACCAATCTTGCTGAACCATATTTGAAATCCTTGAGTTTAGGGACAGAGAGGTACAGTGAGGGAAAGTGTCAGTGTGCTATTCTGTGCTAAATCTTGTTTGTAGGGACAGAGTAGGATAGTGAGTGAAACTGACAGTGTGCTATTCTGTTCTAAACCAATCTTGCTGAACCATATTTGAAATCCTTGAGTTTAGGGACTGAGAGGTACAGTGAGGGAAAGTGTCAGTGTGCTATTCTGTGCTAAATCTTGTTTGTAGGGACAGAGTAGGACAGTGAGTGAAACTGACAGTGTGCTATTCTGTTCTAAACTAATCTTGCTGAACCATATTTGAAATCCTTGAGTTTAGGGACTGAGAGGTACAGTGAGGGAAAGTGTCAGTGTGCTATTCTGTGCTAAATCTTGTTTGTAGGGACAGAGTAGGACAGTGAGTGAAACTGACAGTGTGCTATTCTGTTCTAAACTAATCTTGCTGAACCATATTTGAAATCCTTGAGTTTAGGGACTGAGAGGTACAGTGAGGGAAAGTGTCAGTGTGCTATTCTGTGCTAAATCTTGTTTGTAGGGACAGAGTAGGACAGTGAGTGAAACTGACAGTGTGCTATTCTGTTCTAAACCAATCTTGCTGAACCATATTTGAAATCCCTGAGTTTAGGGACAGAGAGGTACAGTGAGGGAATGTGTCAGTGTGCTATTCTGTGCTAAATCTTGTTTGTAGGGACAGAGTAGGACAGTGAGTGAAACTGACAGTGTGCTATTCTGTTCTAAACTAATCTTGCTGAACCATATTTGAAATCCTTGAGTTTAGGGACAGAGAAGGACACTCGTGGAAACTATCAGTGTGCTATTCTGTGCTAAATCTTGTTTGTAGGGACAGAGAGGTACAGTGAGTGAAACTGACAGTGTGCTATTCTGTTCTAAACCAATCTTGCTGAACCATATTTGAAATCCTTGAGTTTAGGGACAGAGAAGGACACTCGTGGAAACTATCAGTGTGCTATTCTGTGCTAAATCTTGTTTGTAGGGACAGAGTAGGACAGTGAGTGAAACTGACAGTGTGCTATTCTGTTCTAAACCAATCTTGCTGAACCATATTTGAAATCCTTGAGTTTAGGGACAGAGAAGGACACTCGTGGAAACTATCAGTGTGCTATTCTGTGCTAAATCTTGTTTGTAGGGACAGAGTAGGACAGTGAGTGAAACTGACAGTGTGCTATTCTGTTCTAAACCAATCTTGCTGAACCATATTTGAAATCCTTGAGTTTAGGGACAGAGAAGGACTCTCGTGGAAACTATCAGTGTGCTATTCTGTTCTAAATCTTGTTTGTAGGGACAGAGTAGGACAGTGAGTGAAACTGACAGTGTGCTATTCTGTTCTAAACCAATCTTGTTGAACCATATTTGAAATCCTTGAGTTTAGGGACAGAGAAGGACACTCGTGGAAACTCTCAGTGTGCTATTCTGTGCTAAATCTAGTTTGTAGGGACAGAGTAGGACAGTGAGTGAAACTGACAGTGTGCTATTCTGTTCTAAACCAATCTTGCTGAACCATATTTGAAATCCTTGTGTTTAGGGACAGAGAAGGACACTCGTGGAAACTATCAGTGTGCTATTCTGTGCTAAATCTTGTTTGTAGGGACAAAGTAGGACAGTGAGGGAAAGTGATAGTGTGCTATTCTGTTCTAAACCAATCTTGCTGAACCATATTTGAAATCCTTGAGTTTAGGGACAGAGAAGGACACTCGTGGAAACTCTCAGTGTGCTATTCTGTGCTAAATCTAGTTTGTAGGGACAGAGTAGGACAGTGAGTGAAACTGACAGTGTGCTATTCTGTTCTAAACCAATCTTGCTGAACCATATTTGAAATCCTTGAGTTTAGGGACAGAGAGGTACAGTGAGGGAAAGTGTCAGTGTGCTATTCTGTGCTAAATCTTGTTTGTAGGGACAGAGTAGGACAGTGAGTGAAACTGACAGTGTGCTATTCTGTTCTAAACTAATCTTGCTGAACCATATTTGAAATCCGTGAGTTTAGGGACAGAGAAGGACACTCGTGGAAACTCTCAGTGTGCTATTCTGTGCTAAATCTAGTTTGTAGGGACAGAGTAGGACAGTGAGTGAAACTGACAGTGTGCTATTCTGTTCTAAACCAATCTTGCTGAACCATATTTGAAATCCTTGAGTTTAGGGACAGAGAAGGACACTCGTGGAAACTCTCAGTGTGCTATTCTGTGCTAAATCTAGTTTGTAGGGACAGAGTAGGACAGTGAGTGAAACTGACAGTGTGCTATTCTGTTCTAAGCCAATCTTGCTGAACCATATTTGAAATCCTTGAGTTTAGGGACAGAGAAGGACACTTGTGGAAACTATCAGTGTGCTATTCTGTGCTAAATCTTGTTTGTAGGGACAGAGTAGGACAGTGAGTGGAACTGACAGTGTGCTATTCTGTTCTAAACCAATCTTGCTGAACCATATTTGAAATCCTTGAGTTTAGGGACAGAGAGGTACAGTGAGGGAAAGTGTCAGTGTGCTATTCTGTGCTAAATCTTGTTTGTAGGGACAGAGTAGGACAGTGAGTGAAACTGACAGTGTGCTATTCTGTTCTAAACCAATCTTGCTGAACCATATTTGAAATCCTTGAGTTTAGGGACAGAGAAAGACACTCGTGGAAACTATCAGTGTGCTATTCTGTGCTAAATCTTGTTTGTAGGGACAGAGTAGGACAGTGAGGGAAAGTGTCAGTGTGCCATTCTGTTCTAAACCAATCTTGCTGAACCATATTTGAAATCCTTGAGTTTAGGGACAGAGAAGGACACTCGTGGAAACTCTCAGTGTGCTATTCTGTGCTAAATCTAGTTTGTAGGGACAGAATAGGACAGTGAGTGAAACTGACAGTGTGCTATTCTGTTCTAAACCAATCTTGCTGAACCATATTTGAAATCCTTGAGTTTAGGGACAGAGAAGGACACTCGTGGAAACTATCAGTGTGCTATTCTGTGCTAAATCTTGTTTGTAGGGACAGAGAGGTACAGTGAGTGAAACTGACAGTGTGCTATTCTGTTCTAAACCAATCTTGCTGAACCATATTTGAAATCCTTGAGTTTAGGGACAGAGAAGGACACTCGTGGAAACTATCAGTGTGCTATTCTGTGCTAAATCTTGTTTGTAGGGACAGAGTAGGACAGTGAGGGAAAGTGTCAGTGTGCTATTCTGTTCTAAACCAATCTTGCTGAACCATATTTGAAATCCTTGAGTTTAGGGACAGAGAAGAACACTCGTGGAAACTCTCAGTGTGCTATTCTGTGCTAAATCTAGTTTGTAGGGACAGAGTAGGACAGTGAGTGAAACTGACAGTGTGCTATTCTGTGCTAAACCAATCTTGCTGAAGCATATTGCAAATCCTTGTGTTTAGGGACAGAGAAGGATAGGCAGGGGACAGTGTCAGTGTCATTGTTGCTAAGCCTCCTGCACAGTATACACCTGAAGGTAGCCCTTATTGCTGTTTTTCCCATCTCCCTGCAGGCCATCCATTAAAATGTCTGGAAGGCAAACAAGGAGAGGCAGACAGTCAGGAGGCAAAAAAAGAGGGCAAGCAGGCTCTGTGTCTGGGGGCAACAGTGCTGGTCGTGGACGCGGTGCATTGTCATCAGTACATGGCCATGGGACACGCTTGTCCTTCTTTTCGGCAGCTGGACATGTTGAGCCACATCATGCCGAACACTTGGTAGAGTGGATGACCAAGCCCACCTCATCCTCCTCATCCTCTCCCACCCAGGCTCAGGGTACTGGCAAAGCAGCTGCCAAAGCGTCCTCTTCTCTGGTATCATTATCTTCATTAGTCAATCCTTCCCTAGACCCACCATGTCCTCCTCCTGAGGAGTCCCCCGAACTGTTTGAGCACAGTGTTGGGTACATGCTCCAGGAGGATGCCCAGCGTTTCAAAGGATCTGATGATGATACCCAGATAGAGGAAGGCAGTAGCGTGAGAGCAGAGAGAGGGGATGCTCAAGAAGGACACCAATCTGGCAGTCATGCTCCAGCAGCTGCAGCATACTGCCAGATTGGCTCCAGTGATGAGGAGGGAGGGGATGATGAGGTCACTGACTCCACGTGGGTGCCTAATAGGAGAGAGGAGGAGGAGGAGGATGAGGAGGAGGCACATCTCCAACGAGGCAGGATGCCCTTGGGAGGCCAGCGTATGGGCAGCACACCGACGGAATCACACCGCAGAGCTCCGCCTGTGCAGGGCGCTGCCTCTGCCCATCATTCAAAAAGTTCTTTGGTGTGGGCCTTTTTTGAGGCGAGTGCATCAGATCGCACAGCTGCTGTTTGCAACATATGTCTCAAGCGTATATCACGTGGCCAAAACATCAGCCGCTTGGGCACCACATGCTTGATCAGACATATGTTGACCTGCCATGCAGCTCGTTGGCAAGCCTACCTTAAAGACCCACACCAAAGAACAAAGCTGACCTCTTCTTGCACCGCATCAGCTGGGATCTCCAACCCCACTATACCTTCAGTCCTCTCTGAAACCTGCTCTGAGAGGAATGAAGGTGTAGAATTAGGTGTGTCACAGCCAAGTACTTGCGGGCACTCTGCTAGCAGTACACCAACGTCCGATTCTAGCAGGCAAATTTCCCTGCCCCAGCTGCTGGACTGTCGAAAGAAGTTCACTCCCAGCCATCCACATGCCCAGCGGTTGAATGCTAGCTTGGCTAAATTGCTAGCGCTTCAACTGCTGCCTTTTCAGTTGGTAGACTCGGCCCCCTTCCGTGAGTTTGTGCAATGTGCGGTTCCTCAGTGGCAGGTTCCCAAACGCCACTTTTTCTCACGGAAGGCGATTACGGCTCTCTACAGGCATGTGGAAGGCAATGTCTTGGCCTCGCTGGACAGGGCGGTCAGCGGTAAGGTGCATATTACCGCTGACTCATGGTCCAGCAGGCATGGACAGGGACGTTACCTTTCTTTCACGGCCCATTGGGTCACTCTTTTGGCAGCTGGGAAGGATGCAGGACAAGGTGCAGTAGTGTTGGAGGTTGTTCCACCGCCACGCCTCCAAAATGCTACTACTGGTTGTGACACACCTCTCTCCTCCACCCCCTCCTCTTCTTCTTCCTCCATGGCCTCTTCCTGTGGTTTGTCCTTGGAACCAGCGGTGCTCCGTAGGCGTTCAAGGGGCTACGCAAGTACGCAGGCAAAAAGATGCCATGCCGTGCTTGCGCTGGTGTGTTTGGGGGACAGGAGCCACACTGGGGCAGAGGTCCTGTCTGCTCTGCAGGGGCAGGCCGAGAGGTGGTTGACGCCATGCCAGCTTAAGCCAGGAATGGTGGTTTGCGACAATGGCACCAACCTCCTCTCCGCCCTCCGACAGGGACAACTGACCCATGTGCCCTGTATGGCTCACGTCCTTAACCTGGTGGTGCAGCGGTTCTTGGGCTGGTACCCGGGCTTACAGGATGTCCTGAGGCAGGCCAGGAAAGTCTGTGTTCATTTCCGCAGATCTTATAATGCCAGTGCTCGCCTGGCTGAGCTGCAAAAGGAGTTGAACCTGCCCAAGAACCGCCTTATATGTGACATGCCCACCAGGTGGAACTCAACGTTGGCCATGCTGCAGCGGCTGCACACGCAGCAGAGGGCCATCAATGAGTACCTGTGCGACTACGGCACCAGGACAGGGTCAGGGGAGCTCAGGTTTTTTTCACCACGCCAGTGGGGCATGATCAGGGATGCATGCACTGTCCTGGCACCATTTGAGGAGGCCACGAGGATGGTGAGCAGTGACAGTGCATGCATCAGTGACACTGTACCTCTTGTCCACCTGTTGGAGCACACGCTGCGTGGAATAATGGACAGGGCACTTGAGGCAGAACAGAGGCAGGAAGAGGAGGTCTTCCTTGCCTCTCAAGGCCCCCTTTACCCTGACAGTGTTCCTTCTGTCCCACCCATCGCACAGGAAGAGGAGGAGGAGGAGGAGGAGGAGGAGGATTGTGTCAGCATGGAGGTGGAGGCTGGCACTCAGCATCATCAGCAGCAGTCTTTTAGGGATGATTTACAGTCCCAAGAAACCAGTGGACTTGTACGTGGCTGGGAGGAGGTGGCTGCGGATCATGTCGTCCTTAGTGACCCAGAGGACTCCGGACTGAATGCCTCAGCTAACCTACGCTGCATGGCCTCCCTGATCCTGCAAAGTCTGCGGAAGGATCCTCGTATTCTTCGGATCAAGGAGAGGGACCATTACTGGCTGGCCACTCTCCTTGATCCACGGTACAAGGGTAAGGTTGCGGACCTTATGTTACCGTCGCAGAGGGAGCAGAGGATGAGACAACTCCGGGAGGCCTTGCAGAAAGGTCTGTGCAACGCGTTCCCAGAGACTGGGAGGTTACAAACTCCTGGTCCTGGACAACGAGTTGCTGAGGCTTCGGGCAGTCAAAGAAGGAGCGGTGGGGAAGGTGGCCGTCTGACCGATGCGTTCAGACAATTCTTTAGTCCGCAGCCCCAAAGTATGATCGTTTCCAGCAACCATCGCCAGCGTCTGATATACATGGTGCAGGAATACCTAGGGGCAAGGTCAGACTTGGACACCTTCCCCACGAAAATCCTCTGGCTTACTGGGTCTTGAGGATGGATCACTGGCCAGAGCTTGCACAGTATGCAATTGAGCTACTAGCCTGTCCTGCATCCAGCGTTCTTTCAGAACGCACATTCAGTGCTGCTGGAGGATTTGTCACGGATCACAGGGTGCGCCTGTCCACCGACTCGGTTGATCGACTGACTTTCATCAAGATGAACCAGTCTTGGATCACCACCAGCTACCACACACCTGATGCTGATATAACAGACTAATTGATTTTAAAATGTCACATCCCTTCAAGACTGATGCTGATGCTGAGTTCCTGTGCTGTTATGTTGACTAGCTATCCTCCTCCTCCTCCTCAATGATCCGATTAATGATGATAGCTTGGAAGATCATTTTGGTTTATGGGTGCCGCCACCAGTGGCTAAGGCCCAATTTTTTTAGCCCCTGTTTAACAGGGGCGTGTAATTACAATTTTTGATGCAATACTTTGCAACAGGCCTCATTGCTGTGCTCCAAGTACAGTATCTGTGAGGGGTTGCAGTGTTGTGCCACCAGTGCCTAAGGCCCAATTTTTCAGCCCATGTTCAACAGGGGCATGCAATTATAATTATTGATCTAATAAATCACAGCAGGGCCCATTGCTGCGCCCACCAAGAGTAACTGTCAGGCCTTACAGTGTTGTGTCAACACCACCACCACCACCACCACCACCACCAAAGGCCCAATTTTTCAGCCCCTGTTCAACAGGGGCATGCAATTCTAATTATTGATCTAATAATTCACAGCAGGGCCCATTGCTGCGCCCACCAAGAGTAACTGTCAGGGCTTACAGTGTTGTGTCAACACCACCACCACCACCACCATCACCACCACCAAAGGCCCAATTTTTCAGCCCCTGTTCAACAGGGGCATGCAATTCTAATTATTGATCTAATAATTCACAGCAGGGCCCATTGCTGCGCCCACCAAGAGTAACTGTCAGGCCTTACAGTGTTGTGGCACCAGCACCACCATCAAAGGCCCAATTTTTACTACCACTGTTCAACAATTATATGTTATTACAATTCCTGATATAATAGTTGACAGCAGGGCGTTCCAGCACCCACCAAGAGTAACTGTGAGTGCTTACAGTGTTGTGCCAACACCTAAGGGGCCAATTTCTGCAGAGTATATACGGCAGGTCCCTACTTTCAAACATCCAACTTACAAACGACTACTAATTACAAACGGAAGAAGACAACAGGAAGTGAGAGGAAATCTACCCCTTGGAAGGAAAATTCTCTCCTGTAAGAATTAATATGGGAGAAAGGTGTCTCCTCTCTACTGATGCTTTATCACCAATCCTTGTTTCAATAAAAACACCACATTTCAAAAACAGTTGTCATTGGGACGCAAAGTGAGGTGAAATGTTCTGAACAGGGGCACAGACAGCAAAAAAAATGTTACAGGGGTGATAACCCTTCCCTATGTTTTCCAAAAAGCTTAAAAATAGGTATTTGGCCTGGAGCTACACTTAAACAATGTAGCTGTTCAAAATTACAAACAGATTCTACATAAGAACAAACCTACAGTCCCTGTCTTGTATGCCCCGCCTGTATACGGCTGTTCAGAGTATATAGGGCCTTTTTTATTTTGTGTGCGGGGTTCCCCTTAATATCCATACAAGACCCAAAGGGGCTGGTAATGGGCTGGGGTGGGGGGGGGGGGGGGTTGATGGGGTAGCTATGCCATTTTTCTTAAAGATTTTCATCCATATTACCGGGACCAGACATTACATTAAAGCCGCAAGCAGTTTTAAATGGCTTTTTTTTCCTTTAGAAATGTTATTTTGTGCAGGGACAGTTCTAAACACGGGAAACACGTGGCACTTCACAGGCATACTTTAGACACCCCCCAGGTACAATATTTAAAGGAATATTTGACTTTTTTTTTTTCACTTTATGCATCATTAAAATGACTGCTCCCGGAAAACGTCAGTTTTTAAAACTTCTTTTTGCATTGATACATGTCCCCTGGTGCAGAACCCGGGTTCCCAAACTCTGTTTCGGACAATAACATGGATAATAGTCGTTATAATTAGCACTTTAGAATCCGAACGTTCGCATCCATTGTATTTAATAGGGTTCTAATGTTCGTGCGAACTTTCGGTCCGTTCGCGGGTTCTGGTGCGAACCGAACCCGGGGGTGTTCGGCTCATCACTATTTGGTGGTATTTGATCACCGCTGTGGTTTTTCAATAAAAAAAGACTGCCAATTTTGAAAAAAACTATATTGTTTACTTTCTGCTATAAAACACATCCAATAAAAAATGAAAAACATTGAATTTCTTCATCAATTTAGGCCAACGTGTATTCTGCTACAAATTTTTGGTAAAGAAAATGCCAATAAGCGCATATTGATTGGTTTGTGCAATAGTTATTGTGTCTACAAACGATGGGATATTTTTATGGCATTTTTATTTTTATTTTTACTAGTAATGGTGGCGATCAGTGATTTTTAGGACTGTGATATTGCGGTGGACAAATTGGACACTAAGTGACACTTTTTGCGGACCAGTGACACCAATACAGCGATCAGTGCTAACAAAATGCACTGTCACTGTATAAATGACACTGGCAGGGAAGGGGTTAACATCAGGGGTAATCAAAGGGCTAAGTGTGCTCCTAGGGAGTGATTTATAACTGTGTGGGGGATGGTTTAATTGGAGGAAGAGGGAGATCAGTGTTCCTGATTAGCATAAACACAAGATCTCTCTTTTGCTGACAGTTCTGCCTCTCCAGTGAACGATTGGCGGGTCCCGGTGGCCATCGCGGATGAAGGACCCACTGATTGGCTCCCACTGTGTCCAATCACAGTGGGAATGGGTCACCGGCTGCGCGTGCGCGCGCCCCAGCCCCGAGGCGGAAACATCATACCGGTACGTTGTTTCACGCAGCCGGGCCGCCCTGCCGCAGTAAATGTGCAGTGGGCAGTGTGGAAGTCGTTAAAATCCAGAAATGCACTGTCTCACCCTGCTCTGCCCTTGCTCAGAAGCTCTATATTCTCGACACTGTGCCTAAAATCAGAGCTGAGAGCTTTAAGATTTACTGCTGCAGAAGGGGAAACAGGAATGACACAGACTGTGCGAAGGAAACACAGATTGGGGTGGGAGAAAAGAAAAGCAGGAGAGGTGACGGGACAAAGGAGACACAAATAAGTTAAGCTTTCAAGGATAGTGTCTTATCTTATATTCCTGATATTCTCTCCTTTATTCCTCATCCACAGCCTGTGAACCTCAGCACTGTAAAGGCTTCCTCTCTACACCCTGTTCCAAATTATTATGCCAATGATATTTTTCTCATTTACCTTAATAATTTATGTAAACAACAGTCAGCATAATTCTCATGTTATCAACTATTAAGAGTACAATTCAAATTTTATTGAACAAACCTCCTAATGATAACAGTTTTTTTTTTTTTCAAAATAACAAACTTACAATGCACTGTTCCAAATTATTACGCACAGTAAGTTTCAAAACACTTTATAGGTTATAAAGAACTGGAAATTTTCATTCGTTGTGTTTGCAGCATATTTACTGAAATCAAAAGCTATTTCAATCAAACTTTGAACAACATTTTAACTTTTTAAACATTTTAACATGCCACGATACATTTTAACATAGGACCCCTTATTTGATAGCAGCTTCACAAGTCTTGCATCCATTGAACTTGTGAGTTTTTGGACAGTTTCTGCTTGAATTTGTTTGCAAGATGTCAGAATAGCCTCCCAGAGCTGCTGTTTGGATGTAAACTGCCTCCCACCCTCATACAGTAGATCTTTTGCTTGAGGATGCACCAAAGGTTCTCAATAGGATTGAGGTCAGGGGAGGATGGAGGCCACACCATGACTTCCTCTCCTTTTATCCCCATAGCAGCAATTGATGCAGAGGTATTCTTTGCAGCATGAGATGGTGCATTGTCATGCATGAAGATGATTTTATTATGGAAAGCATAGTTCTTCCTTCTGTACCAGGGAAGAAAGTGGTCAGTCAGGAACTCCACATACTTTGCAGAGGTCATCTTTACACCTTCGGGGACCCTAATGGGGTGATTCCGGCCCAAAACATGACTCCACCACTGCCTTGCTGACATCGCAGCCTTGTTGGAACAGGGTGGCCGTCCACCAACCATCCACTACTCCATCCATCTGGACCATCCAGGTTTGCACAGCACTCATCAGTGAACAGGACTGTTTGAAAATTAGTCTTCAAGTATTTTTCTGCCCAATGCAGCCATTTCTGCTTGTGAGCACTGGTTAGTGGTGGCCAAATGGAAGGTTTATGCACAGTTGCAAGACTCTGGAGGACTCTACACCTTGATGTCCGTGGGACTCCAGAGGCACCAGCAGCTTCAAATATCTGTTTGCTGCTATATAATGGTGTTTTAGCAGCTGTTCTCTTGATCCGATGCATGGATCTGGCAGAAATCTTCCCCAATGTTCCTTTATCTGCACAAAACCCGTCTGCGCTCTGAATGAGCCACAAATCTCTTAATGATCACGCTTAGGTTTTCGTGAAATATCAAATGTTTTCATACCTCGTCCAAGGCATTGAACTATTTCACTCTTTTCGGCAGCAGAGAGATCCTTTTTCTTCCCCATATTGCTTGAAAATGGTGCTCTACTTAATAATGTGGAACACCCTCCTTTAGTAGTTTTTCCTTTAATTGGGCTCACCTGGCAATCTAATTATCACAGGTGTCCGAGATTGTTTTCAGTGATCAAAAGAGCCCTGAGACACAATTCCATCTATGATTTAAACTGAAAAACAAAATATTTAATCTTTGTGACACTGAAATAGAATTTGCATAATAATTTGGAATAGGGTGTATAATTGAATCAAGACATACAATCAAGGCTGGAAATTTACATATTTGTATTGAAGAAAGTGATATATCATTTTTAAAATCAAGGAGAGGGGGAGCGTTTCTAATAAGGAAATTAGTGCTCTGGGCTTCTACAAAATGGCGGCCTCTAGCAAGAAGAAATGCAATGCGGGAGGAAAATTAAGGCATACACTAATTTTGGTTGCCTAAATATTCACGTGGAATGTACAGTACTGTGCAAACGTTTTAGGCAGTTGTGAAGAAATGCTGTATAATAATGCTTTCAAAAATATATATTTTCTTTTACTGAGATTTTATTAAAGTTTTTTCAGTATAACAAGAGAAATAAGGCAGTACAGAAACGAGGTGTACCCATAAAATAGCAGTACACTTTGTACAAGTATTGCTCCCCAAAAGAAAAATGAGAGCAGCACACATCTGATACTGTTAGGCCCCTTTCACACTGAGGTGTTTTTACCGCGTTTTCACGGTAAAAATAGCGCTGTAAAAATGCCTGAAATACTGCCCCATCATTCTCAATGTGAAAGCCCTGAGGGCTTTCACACTGAGGCGTTTTGCTGGCTGTAAACAGCTTTTTTGGAGCATCTTTAGGGCGCAAAAAATAGCGCTGTAAAAACGCCTATCTTCATTGAAATGAATGAGTAACGTGGTAAAAACGCGGTAAAACGCATAGGCGTTAGCGCTATTTTTACCGCAAATGTGGTAAAAACGCGGGATAAATGCATAGGTGTTAGCGCTATTTTTACCGCGAACTGTAAAAACGCGGTAAAATCGCAGGGAAAAAATCTCATAATTGTTTTGCGTTTTTTCAACCAATCAAGGCATTATCATGCAGTCTGAACCACTGCTGTCTTCACAATTCTGAATTTCAAATGAAAGATATAAGTGAGAGGCCTGGTAAAAAAAAAAAAAGGGGGAGGGGAGAATAATATAGACGGCAATTGCCAATACTGTTCTACAGGAGCTTAACGATGAGGGAGGGAAGCACAGAAGGACAATCTGCAAGGGAAATAAAGAAGAGAGAAAAAGCGAGGGAGGGAAGGTAAATAGGAAAGAGAGGAAGACGGCTGCCCCAGGAGTTTGGGAGCTGTACCACATGGAACTCTTGCAGTTCTAAAAATTGGGAGGTCCTTTGAGAAGGTGGGAAATGGTCTAACCAGGGCTGCCAAGTCCGTTGAAATTTGTCTTAGTGCAAGTGGTAGGGGGCGCTATTTACATAAATCTATATATGATACTTATTCCTATTAGTATAATTAATATAAAGTGAAAACCAATATTAGATCATGTGATAGATGTAATTGGTATTATTAGTAGTAGTGATCAAAATATAGTCCAATTAGCAATCAATTGCCAAAGCAATAACCATAAATAGCCCCAACTTGTGTTAAATGAAACAAATGAAGTGCTTCAAATCCAATATGAAAAGCCACCAACAACAAATTCTTGTTGTGATAGATGATTTCTTGAAAGGTGCAATCTTATTCCTTCACCATAACAATAAAAGTTACGACACCCAAAGTGCACAGGTAATAGATTGTGCTTACCAGATTTTGTGGACCTCTTTTCTTAAAAAGATGGTCACAACCGCTTTAGCAGGATAGTGCCTGCACACATATCATTAGACATGAGTAAATGCAGTGACCTCTTTCCTCCCATTTCAAGGATAGGACATGGAACACAAATAAAAAACTTCCATAGTGCAAACCATTTAATTTAAAAGAACTTGAATAAAAGAACGTTGGCCAAATGGCTGCTTACATTAAAAAGTGCCCATTCCGGTACAGGGGCTGCAGGCTTGTCAGTATAACACAGGCTCCTCCACCTCCGTGGCAGCGTGCGTTCCACCAGCTGCTCGCTCTACCAGAAGGACCGGATGGGACGTTGGGCATAGTACACGTGACCAGGCTAAACCACTGAGGTACGTTTCGTTAGATTAACGTCTTCAGGGGGCGTGAAATTCATACTTGTCCTCAAAGATCGCCATCAATCTTTCGTTAATGAGTGTGTCTATCATGACTGCGCAATAGTTTGCTTCATCGCCATTAAAATATGAGTGATTAGAGTCCGCTGCCAACAAGTAGAGTCTGCGATAGGTTTATGCAAAAGTGTTTCCCATGGATCTCTCCGTATGTTCACTTGGAGAACCAAATTGACCAGAGTGTATACCCTAATCCATAACCTCCAGACTTTAGGACAGGTCTACCATATATATTTTATGTCGCCCAAATATGGGCAACCTTTAGAAGCAGTTGGATGGGTACGATGATAGACATTTTGCGATCCTAGCTGGGGTAAAATACCATCAAGACATATTTTTGAAAGAATTTTCAAGAGCCAGGACATTCTGAGAAGATTTAAACATGGCCTCCCACATTGTACACCAGTCACCTGGCTGTGGGTCAGAACCAAAGTCTTTTGTCCATTTGTCACAGTACGTAGGGATTTGTGGTCCAGTATTGTTCAATATGGAGGAATATTCAAAAATATATATTTTATTTGCTTATTTTTGATCAATTTACAAAATGCAAAGTGAGCGAACAGAAGAAAAGAAGAAAAATCTAGATCAAATCAATCTTTGGTGTCACAACCCTTTGGATTCAAACCAGCATCGATTCTTACACTTGCACACTTTGTACACTTGCACAATGTCAGGGATTTTGTAGGATTAGAATCAGGTATATAATTAACCAAATTATGCCAAACAGGTGCTAATGGTCATCAATTTCTTATGTAGATTTAAATGCAGTCATTAAGTGAAACAGAAACAGCTGTGTAGGAGGCTTAAAACTGGGTTAGGAACAGCCAAACTGCTACTAAGATGAGGTTGTGGAAGATAGTTTCATGTCACAGGTTATACAGCATGATAAGATTGAGCACAACAACAAGACACAAGGAAGTTTTACAGCATCAGCAAGGTCTCTCCAAGGCAAATATTTAAAAGCAGACTGGGGTTTCAAGATTTGCTGTTCATGCTCTTTTGAAGAAGCATAAGGAAACAGGCAACATCGAGGACCATAGACGAAGTGGTCAGCCAAGGAACCAATGCAGCAGATGAAAGACATGTAATGTTTACTTCCCTTTGACATCAGAAGATGTTCAGCAGTGCCATCAGCACAGAATTGGCAGAAACCAGTGGGTCCTATGTACACCCATCTACTGTCTGGAGAAGTCTGGCCAGAAGTGGTCTTCATGGAAGAATTGTGGCCAAAAAGCCATACCTCCCATGTGGAAATAAAGCTCAACTATGCATGAAAGCATAGGAACTGGGGTGCAGAAAAATGGCAGCAGGTGCTCTGGACTGATGAGCCAAAATGTGATATTTGGCTGTAGCAGAAGGCAGTTTGTTGGCTGAGGGTCTGGAGAGCGGTATAATAATGAGTGTCTGCAGGCAACAGCGAGCATGTCGGAGGTTCCTTGCAAGCTTGGGGCTGCATTTCTGCAAATGGAGTTGAAGATTTGGTCCGGATCAATGGTGTCCTCAATGCTGAGAAATACAGGCAGATACTTATCCATTATGCCATATCATCAGGGAGGTTTGTGATTGGCCCCAAATGTATTCTGCAGCAGGACAATGACCCCAAACATATGGCCAATGTCATTGAGAAATATCGTCAGCGTAAAGGAGAACAAAAAGTCCTAGAAGTGATGGTTTGGCCCCTGCAGAGTCCTGATCTCTACATCATTGAGTCTGTCTGCGATTACATGAAGAGACAAAAAGATTTGAGGCACCCTACGTCCACAGAAGATCTTCCTTCAAAAACTGTGTGCACAAGCAATGTGTGAACCTAGAAGAATTGATGCTGTTTTGAGGGCAAAGGGTGGTCACACCAAATATTGATCTGATTTGGATTTTCCTTCATTTACTTTCCACTTTGTTAATTGATAAAGATAAACTATTAACACTTATATTTCTTATTCTTAATTTACAGCATTTTTTCACGCCTGCCTAAAACTTTTGAACAGTAGTGTAAGTTCTTTGTTAAAGAGCATTAAAGTGATTGTAAAGGTTTTGTTTTGGTTTTTAACAAACATGTCATACTTACCTGCTCTGTGCAAGGGTTTTGCACAGGGCAGCCCCGATCCTCCTTTTCTGGGGTGCCCCAGCAGCGCTCCTGGCTCCTCCTCTTCAATGGGACCCCCGACGGAGAGCCGCTTTCAGTGCGGGCACGCTCATGGGTCCCGCTGCTGTGTCCATTGACACAGACAGCAGGACTCTGCCCCACCCCGCTCCCGTGTCGCTGCATTTGATTGACAGCAACGGGATCCTATGGCTCCTGCTGCTATCAATCTATCCAATGAGGACCCGTGACAGTGGCTGGAGCCGCTGGGCTTGTGCTAATTGCTGGAACGATCGGGTTCAGGTAAGAAAAATGGGGGGGGGGGGGGGTGGGCGCAACTGTAGCACAGAAGGTTTTTCACCTTAATGCATAGAATGCATTAAGATGAAAAAACATGAAAATTTACAACCCCTTTAATTGATATCAAACTGTTGTTGGTAAAGTTCCAAGTTAAGCAAATCAATTTACCCTTTTTTCAATTGTCCTAGAGCTGTGATGCTTTTGCAGTTGTGCCAATACAATTGTCTTTCACATATATTTTATTATATTTTTTAAGGATTTTTGTACAATCAAAATGGAGTGCACAGTGTTGTACATTATATAACTTATAGCACACCAAGTATGCTGAATAGAGGTGAACAATTTAAAATAATATGTGTTTGTATACATCATTACATGCTATGGACCAAAGCCAGCAAATAGACCTGAGGATATTGTTGTTCATGGATTGAGTGGAAATTAAAACGGAGGGGTGTGATTATGTATCAGTCAGTGTGCAGGTAGCCCAAAGGATGCACAGGTAATAATTTATTAATATAATTGCCCAAGATATGGGGTATTGCTGCAAATTCTAACAAAATTTAGATGAATTTGAAAGGGAGACGGGCAAAAGGGTAAAGGAGAGAAAGAGGTGATGCCAGCCAGTGTGTAAGAGGTGGCAGAAGTTAGATCACAGTAAGGGGAAGAATAAGGAAGGGGAAAAGGCGGTGGGGCCCTGGCTGGAAGTTTCCAATTCTTGAAGCCTGTTCGTTTTTCAAAGTGAGAGCAAAGAATGATCTATGTTCAGATTGTATTCTAGCCACGGGAACCAAATTTGAGATGTGTTGTTTAGTTCTGAAGTATCGAGGAAAAAAAAATTTGGATTTGTGTTTAAAGAGGGCTGTCTTCAGGCCTTAGCTATAGTTTGTGCCAAAACAAAACAACTGCAAATCTTCACCTCTGCACCAGTACTGAGCGCAATACAGTGTACTGAAAAAGTATTCATACCCCTTGAAATTTTCCACATTTTGTCATGTTACAACCAAAAACATAAATGTATTTTATTGGGATTTTATGTGATAGACCAACACAAAGTGGCACATAATTGTGAAGTGGAAGGAAAATGATAGATGGTTTTCCAAATTTTTGACAAATACATTTTAAAGTCTCGCCACAGATTCTCAATTGGATTTAGGTTTGTACTTTGACTGGGCCATTCTAACACATGAATTTGCTTTGTGCTAAACCATTCCATTATAGCTCTGGTTGTATGTTTAGGGTCGCTGTCCTGCTGGAAGGTGAACCTCCACCCCAGTCTCAAGTCGTTTGCAGAATCTAACAGGTTTTCTTCTAAGATTGCCCTGTATTTGACTCCATCCATCTTCCCATCAAATCTGACCAGCTTCCCTGTTTCTGCTGAAGAAAAGCATCCCCACAACATGATGCTGCCACCACCATTTTTCACGGTGGGGATGGTGTATTCAGGGTCATGTGCAGTGTTAGTTTTCCACCACACATAGCGTTTTGCTTTTAGACCAAAAAGTTAAATTTTGGTCTCATCTGAACCAGAGCACCTTCTTCCACATGGCTTCTCGCAAACTGCAAATGGGACTTTTAGGGCTTTCTTTCAACAATGTATTTTCTTGCCACTCTTCCAAAAAAGGCCAGATTTGTGGAGTGCACGACTGATGCCCCGTACACACGATCGGTTTTCCTGTTGGACAAAGTCTGATGAAAGCTTTTGGTCGGGAATCCCGACCGTGTGTATGCTCCATCAGACTTTTTCCAACAGAAAAACTGCTGGAAAAAAAAAGAGAGCTGGTTCTCTTTTTTCCCCATCAGGAAAAAAACTGTTTGTAATTTCCGATCGTGTGTACAAATCCCGACGCGCTAAATTCCGACACATGCTTGGAAATAAATCGACGCATGCTCGGAAGCATAGAACTTCATTTTGTCGGCTCATCATAGTCTTTTACGTCACCGTGTTCTTGGCAGTCAAAAGTTCACCGGACTTTTGTGTGACCGTGTGTATGCAAGGCAGGCTTGAGAGGAATTCCTGTCAGAAAAACCATCCAACTTTTTTCCGACGGGAAAACCAGTCATGTGTACGGGGCATAATAGTTGTCCAGATTCTCCCACCTGAGCTGTGGATCTCTGCAGCTCCTCCAGAGTTACCATGGGCCTCTTGGATGCTTCTCTGATTAATGCTCTCCTTGCCCGGCCTGTCAGTTTAGATGGACGGCCATGTCTTGGTAGGTTTGCAGTTGTGCCATACTCTTTCCATTTTCTGATGATGGATTGAACAGTGCTTCGTGAGATGTTCAAAGCCTGGGATATTTTTTTTAGAACCTAACCCTGCTTTAAACTTCTTCACAACTTTGTCCCTGACCTGTCTGGTGTGGTCTGGTGTGTTCTCCTTTATGATGCTGTTTGTTCACTAAGGTTCTCAAACAAACTTCTGAGGGCTTCACAGAACAGCTGTATTTATACTGAGATTATATTACACACAGATGGACCCTATTTACTACTTAGGTGACTTCTGAAGGCAATTGGTTCCACTAGATTGTTGTTAGGGTTATCAGAGTAAAGGGGGCTGGATACAAATGCACGCCACACTTTTCAGATCTTTATTTGTAAAAAAGTTTGAAAACAAAAATTTTGAAAATTTCAAGAGGTATAAATACTTTTTCAATGCACTGTATATTTTTATTTTGGTTATAATACTTTGTGACTTACTACCTGTAATTAGTGTACTGATCAGGTGTCACTGGATGAATGCATATTCTGAATGAGTGACTGAAAGATGCTGAAGGTAGACACAGCCAGCCAGCTATAATTTTAAGAAGCATAGCAATGGCAAAAAACATCTCTCAGTACAGATTTCTTGTAATAAATATGCTTTCTTCTTGACCTCAGTGACAAGCTTAAACTTTCTGGTTTGATATTATCACATTTGAATATGTTTTTAAGATTATTCTTAAGCCCTGTACACACGATCGGTTTTCCGATGGAATAAAATCCGATGGATTTTTCCATCGGATTTCCGATGAAGCTGACTTCCATCAGTCTTACCTACACACCATCAGTCAAAAATCCGACCGTCCCAAACGCCGTGACGTAAAACACTCTAATGAGCCGAGAAAAATTAAGTTCAATGCTTCTGAGCATGCGTCGACTTGATTCTGAACATGCGTGGGTTTTTTCTCCGATGGAGTTCCACACAGACGATCGGAGTTTGCTATCGTTTTTTTTTCCATCGGATAAATTTAAAACTATTTTTAATCACTGATGGAAAAAAGACAGATGGGGCCCATACACGATCGGTTTGTCCGATGAAAAAAGTCCATCGGTCTGTTTTCATTGGTAAAACCGATCGTGTGTACAGGGCTTTACTCTCTTTGTCAATCCACTTTTCATTTTTAAAATGTAAACATGGGAAGTGTTCCTTCAGATGTATAGTGGATATAAAAAGTCTACACACCCCTTTAAAATGTCAGGTTTCTGTGATCTAAAAAAATGAGACAAAGATAAATAATTTCAAAAAGTTTTCCACCTTTAACATGGCGTATAAACTGTACAACTCAGTTGAACAACAAACTGAAATCTTTTAGGGAAGGAAAGTAAAAATAAAATAAATAAATAATGTGGTTGCATAAGTGTGCACACCCTCTTATAACTGGGGATGTAGCTGTCTTCAGAATTAAGCAATCACATTAAAAACTCATGTTAAATAGGAGTCAGTACACACCTGATATCATTTAAAGTGCCTCTGATTAACTCCAAATAAAGTTCAGCTGTTCTAGTAGGTCTTTCCTGACATTTTCCTAGTAGCATCCTACAGCAAAAGCTATGGTCCTCAGAGAGCTTTCAAAGCATCAGAGGGAACTCATTGTTAAAAGGTATCAGTCAGGAGAATGATACAAAAGAAATTCCAAGGCATTAGATATACCTTGGAACACAGTGAAGACAGTCATCATCAAGTGGAGAAAATATGGCACAACAGTGACATTATAAAGAGCTGGACATCCCTCCAAAATTGATGAAAAGACAAGAAGAAAAAAGAAAAAAGGAGCTAAATTACTTAGGACTCTCAAACATTATATATATATTTTTTTAGTAGAGACCCTAGTGAACAAAATGCGGTTGCTGCAATTCTTTATGTCACACGGTATTTGCGCAGCAATTTTTCAAAATAATTTTTTGGGGAAAAAAACACTTTCATTAATTAAAAAAAAAAACACTAAAGTTTGCCCAATTTTTTTGTATAATGTGAATGATGATGTTACGCCGAGTAATTAGATACCTAACATGTCACACTTTAAAATTGTGCACACTTGTGGAATGGCACCAAACTTTGGTACTTACAAGTGTCCATAGGCTATGCTTAAATTATTTTTGCAGGTTACTTTAGAGTTAGGCCCCTTTCACACTGAGGCACTTTGCAGGCGCTATTGCACTAAAAATAGTGCCTGCAATGCACCCTGAAAAAGCCGCTCCTTTGTATCCAGTGTGAAAGCCCGAGAGACCTTGGAGAGACTTATTTTATGTCAGTTACGACCCATGGTTAGTAAATGTTTAGACCCTTTGCAGTTTTCATACCAGCCAAGACTGGGGGTTGAGGATGCAATAATTTTCAAGAGTAAGCCTCAGGATGGTGTTTAGGTCATGGTAATTCAAGAATTTAGCGATGAAGGTGCGCAATGGGTGGGCCACTCAGGGGAGGCCTCGCAGCCAGGCGGTGGGCGCGCTCTACCATGAACGTGGAGGAGAAGGCCTCTCTGCCAAAGGTTTTGGTCAGCAGGTTTTCCAAGAAGGTGGGGGGGTATGAGCTTTCAGCCTGTTTGGGCAGTCCCACAAAGCGGAGGTTGCAGTGTCGGAGTCTGTTCTCCATGTCATTCTGCTTTAGGAGAACGGAGTTTAACTGGTCCTGCAGCCTTTCAGTAGTTGCTTGCAGTGGCGGCAGGCCGTCCTCCACGTGGCTGATTCGGCACTCGGTCTCAGTTACCCTCTCCCGCAGCTTGTGTATATCTTGTCGTATGAGGGATATATCAACCTTCACCTCCTCGATCTTAGAAGTGACTGTAGTCTGGAATAAGGAGATAGCGGTGTCCCCAGTAGCAGGATAATCTTCCTCTGGGAGTGGAGCGATGCCATCTTCCTCCGCTGGGTGTGCTCCTCATGGCAGTACTCATCTAACTTGGAGATGGCTCCGGACACCCTCTTCGGTGGAGACATGGTGGTTTCAGGTCCAAGAGTTGTTCTGAGCAGGGTGTTGGTGTTTCGTAGGAAGGATAGCCCCCAGGATTAATAAAAAGGATTCTATTTTACCGCACCGGGTGACACCAACCCTAGTGACGCCACTGGCTGCTCCCAGGAATGTCTTGTTCACTGGCTAGGAAGTACAGGAGGCTAAAGAGCTCCTGTGGTTCCAGGAGTGCAGTTGTCCACAGGGAATGGCTGGGACTGGTGTCTTGCAGGAACATAGTCAGTTGGACATGCAGATGGGTCAGGTCAGGCGCAGACAGAGACATGGTCAGCTTACAGGAAAAGGTCAGTCCAGGCAACAAGCAGAAACGTGGTCAATAAACAGGCAAATCAGGAACACTGATTCTAGCTACACTGGTCTGGTGACACTGCGGCTGGTGTGGTGGTGATTGGAGAACTGTGACTTGCTACACTATTAGGGCTTATTTACACCTTGTGGTTTTACCACCCCTCAACTGCTACCCCCCTTTAGCTGGAGAGGCAGAAGCTAGAAGTCTACACATGCTATGGCTGTGATACTTTGCTTACCAGCAGTGGAAGGAATTGCACAGCCACTATGCCCGCCGATCATGACCCATTCAACTAAATGGATTGCTTGTGCAGGATTCAAGGGGTTAAAGCAGGTGGTGAGGAGGTGATACAATGCCTCCTCACTGTCTGTCAAGTGTTCTCTGAAGAACGTTCAGAACATAAATGGCTCTTCAGAGAGCATTGCTTATGTAAACAAGTCCTTATGGTGACACAATGACTGCTGTGGTGGTGATCAGAGACACTGTAAATGTTGTGGCAGTGATTATGGAAAATATGATTGGTAGGGCGGTGATCAGGGACGCTACAACTGGGGCAGCAGTGATTTTTTTTTTTTGCTATTTTGTTTTACATACTGTCACCAGAGTAGTGCAGAGTCTTCTTTTTTTTTCACACTGTAATTGCTTATAACAGTGATGATCACTGTAAAAGTAATTGTTTTAACTGTCATGAATGGCTTTCATTTATGACTCATTGTTTAAATTTATGATTGCTGTGACTGGCTACAGCTATAACATTATACAGAGCAACTGTAATTGGCACTAAAAGTAACACGATGTGTGAAAAGTGTAGAGCTGGATGAATGACAGAATCCTCTCCACCATTCAGAGACCATGTTACATGCAGTATAAACAAAGCACTGTCTTTTCTCAGTGTATGAGAGGGGATGAGGGAGCCGGTCCCTGTTAGACTGTCTTGAATGCAATTCAGCCTGAACACCGAAAAACTCTTGTAGCGCCCATCCCAATTTATGGGACGCTATATGTGTAAATTTAGGGGATGTCCGAGCCAATAGTTGGTCTCGGACCTGTTAATTAGAACAAATTGTTTGCTCTGCTCTGGGTGTGATACTGTCCGGCAGTGTTATTCTCCTTTGCCTGCAGGTGGCACTGTCACACTGTCACCGCCGGCACAGGCTGGATCACGGGGATATCACAGCGCCTTGGGTGTCTTCTCTCGGCAGCCGTGCAGTGGGCGTGGTCTATCAACTGCGTATGCTGGGAGAGGGTACATAAGGGGGAGACGCCATTTGGCGTGAGGCGATTCCAGGGGGACCCCAAGGAGCTTGGGGGGACCTCTGGTCCAGTGAGCGTGTCTCGTGGCCCTCATGGCACGGGAAGCGTGTGATTGGTCTCGGGCACCTTTAGCCCGAGGCTCTGCTGCTGCATAGTAGGCCCAGCTCTCCTATCGAGGGTCTACGCTTCAGAGAGGGATCCCAGGCTGCCCGGTTAAAAGGGGCCCATCTTTAGGGAAGGAGTTCCAGGGGAAGATCAGTCCCGTCGGAAATAGCGACGATACTGCTGTCTCGGGAAAAGCCCTGGAGGCCTACCTAAAGGGGGATCCATCATCTCTGACATCCGTGCTCCACTCCAGTTGCTAGGACCGCTCTCAAAGGGACTATCCGGGTGAGCAATACCCACTCAGGCTTGAGTGGCGATGAAAGTGTTCTCTAAGTGTTGCATGCCTGAACCTTCCCCTACTTTGTTGTTTCTGCTCTCGCTCTCTTCCAAGTTTTACCTCAAGAAAATAATAAAACCTTGCTGCTTAGGTTTTACACTTGTGTGGACATTGGCTTTATTACAAAGGGACTTTCGCCTAGACAACGGAGACCAGGGATCCACTCTGGAGAGGTAACTCGCCGCAAGACCCAAAAATCTAACACCACTCGCCTCTCCATACATGGAGTTGGATAACGGGCAAGTAGCAGGTGTGCCTTACTGCAAAAATGGATGGAGCAGAAGGGTCTGTGTGCTACACTCTAAATCCCTCGCAATGTTGGAAGTTCAGCACTAGGAAGAGATTTGGACACCCTGCAGAAAAGATTTATTCAGAAAGAAGCAGCCTGCGCAACATGTTATTATTATTATTATAATTATGCAGAATTTATATAGCGCCAACAGTTTGCTCAGCACTTTACAATATAAAGGGAGACAATGCACCAACAGTACATTTCAATACAAGAGGGTTAGGAGGGCCCTGCTTCTGCGAGCTTACAGTCTAATAGGGAGGGGCTAGTGTAGTAACTGTGAGGCATGAACTGATGAGGGAAGTAGAAGATTTGGGTGTTAGCTGAAGGCAGGGTAGGCCTCCCTGAAAAGAGTTTTCAGGGATCGCCTAAAAGTGGACAGAGTAGGAGATAACCGGACAGACTGGGGTATTGAGTTCCAGAGGATAGGAGAGGCTCTGGAGAAGTCCTGGAGACGAGCATGGGAGGAGGAGACAAGGGAGCTAGAGAGCAGGAGGTCTTGGGAGGAGCAGAGAGGACGGTTTGGTGATATTGGAGACAAGATTGGTGATGTAGCTCGGGGCAGAGTTGTAAATGGCTTTGTATGTTATTGTTAGTGTTTTGAATTTAATTTGTTGGGCAATGGGAAGCCAATGGAGGGATTGGCATAGAGGGGTGGCGGACACTGAACAGTTGGTAAGGTGGATGAGTCTGGCAGCGGCATTCATGATAGACTCAAGAGGGGATAGCTTGCGGAGAGGTAGGCCAATGAGGAGGGAGTTACAATAGTCAAGGCGAGAGATGACAAGGCAATGAATAAGTTGCTTAGTGGTTTTAACGGTTAGAAAGGGGTGTGTTTTGGAAATGTTTTGGAGGTGAAGTCTGCAAGATTTGGACAGTGATTGGATTTGGGGCTGAAAGAACCGGTCAGAGTCCAGTATTACACCTAGCACCCTGGCATTAGGGGAGGGACTGATTGTTGTATTATTGATCTTGATGGAGAAGTCAGGAGAGAGGGCACGGGCTAGAGGAAAAATTATGAGCTCAGTTTTAGAAAGATTAAGTTTGAGGAAGTGGTGTGGCACCCATGCTGATATGTCAGTTAGTAAGTTAGTAATGTGAGACCCTTTTATCTTTTTTTTTTTTTTTACTAACCTGCAAGACAAAGCTATAATGAGCTAGTATGACTAGCATACTAGCTCATTATGTACCACTTACCTTCGATCGGGGCCCCGGAAGTCGTCCGTGTCCCTCCTCTAGCCGCATCCATCGCTGCGGCGATAGCCGGAATGTTACTTCCGGGTATCGCCGCTGCAGCCAATCACAGCGCCGCTCCGGCGCTGTGATTGGCCGGAGCGGTGAAGACGTGACTCCGCGCATGCGCGCGTGAGCTGTCGAATTCGGCTACGTCGTCGAATGTTGCGACCTAGCCGAATTTGTGAATGGGGTGACGTCAGCGTCGCCGCATTTACATACAAATATCTCCTTAACCGTATAGGTTAAGGAGATATTTCATGCACCTACAGGTAAGCCTTAATCTAGGCTTACCTGTAGGTCTTTGTTTAAAAAGTGGGTTTACAACCACTTGAAGGAGTGAGGTGAGGAGTGGAAAGATAGATTTGTGTGTCGTCAGCATAGAGGTGGTATTGGAAGCCATGGGAGTTTAATAACAGACCAAGGGAGGAGGTGTAAATGGAGAAGAGAAGGGGTCTGAGGACAGAACCTTGAGGTACCCCAACAGAAAGAGGAAGGGTAGAGGAGGAAACAGAGTTATAGGTAACACTGAAGGAGCGCTGTGATAGGTAGGAGAGCCAGGAGAAAGCAGAGTCTTGGAGGCCAAGAGAGTGGAGTTTTTTGAGATGGGGGGGGGGTGGTCAACAGTATCAAGGGCTGCAGAGAAGTCTAGTATTATGAGTATGGAGTGGTAGCCATTGGTTTTAGCAGTTAGTAGATCATTAGTGGGTTTCAGTAGGGCAATTTTAGTGAAGTGTAATTAACGAAAGCCCGGCTGTAAGGGGTCAAGAAAGTTTTTATCAGTGAGGTAGGAGCTCAGACGGTTGTAGACTAGAGGTTCTAAAAGTTTTGATGCAAACAGGAGAAAGAAGATGGGTCTTAAAGGAGTTGTAAAGGCAGAAGGTTTTTTATCTTAATGCATCTTAAAGCCTTCTGTGTGTAGCAGCCTCCCCAGCACTCCATAATACTTTATCGGAGCCCCATCTCTGTCCAGCGATGTCCATGAGTCCCTCAGCCGTCCAGGACTCTCCTCCTGATTGGCTGAGACACAGCAGCGGCACCTTTGGCTCCTGTGGCTGTCAATCAAAGTCAGGTAGCCAATCAAGAGGGAGAAGGCGGGGCCGAAAGGGCATCTTTGTGTCTGAATGGACATACAGAGCTGAAGCTTGTAGCAAGCTGCTTGCTGTGTGGGCACTCGGCAGGAGGGAGGGGCCAGGAGCAGCGAAGAGGAACCCAAAAAGAGGAGGATCCAGACTGCTCTGTGCAAAACCACTACACAGAGCAGGTAAGTATAACATGTTTGTTATTTAAAAAACAATACAAGAAAAAATAGGATCCGTTGAGGAGCTCTACTTGTTTGGAGTGAAGTTTTGGTTGTTCCTTTGCTACCGCTCCCACCCTTCTGATACTGCTTTGGGACGTCCCACACGTTTACAGTATCCAGCTGTGTCAGTCCATGGACGATAAGAGAAAATAGGATTTTTGTACTCACCGTAAAATCCATTTCTCTGACGTCCATGGACTGACACAGCTGGATACTGTAAACGTGTGGGTATATGTCCCTGCTCGCAGGAGAAGGTCTAGGCAGAATGTTAGATGTTAAAACATTCTAGAACAAACCAGAGCTGAACAGCCCCGCCCAGGGGGGCGGTCCCTCTGGACATTACCCTCCCACCTGCAGCTAGCAGACCTCAGTTCGTAACAAAGCAGTACAAACCTTAAAAGGAAGGGCGGGTGCTGTGTCAGTCCATGGACGCCAGAGAAATGGATTTTACGGTGAGTACAAAAATCCTATTTTCTCTTATCGTCCATGGACTGACACAGCTGGATACTGTAAACGTGTGGGACGTCCCAAAGCAGTATCAGAAGGGTGGGAGCGGTAGCAAAGGAACAACCAAAACTTCACTCCAAACAAGTAGAGCTCCTCAACGGAGGAGTTGTGACATTAAACAGCGGCCTGCAATGCTTTGCGGCCGAAGGGAGCATCCGAAGATGCAGCCACATCAACCTTATAAAATCTTGAAAAGGTATGAAGGGACGACCAGGTCGTCGCCTTGCACACTTGTGCAACCGACGCTTGATGTTGGAAGGCCCGGGAAGCACCAATTACCTTGGTGGAATGTGCCGCAACCGGAAAGGGAGGCGCCCGCCCCTTAAGGGCATAGGCCTGTATGACGGTCTGCCTGATCCACCTAAAGACGGTGGCAGACGACACCGCTCGGCCCTGTTTTGGACCAGACACAGATTTCCGAATGGAAACAGTAGAAGACAGGTACACTCGTAAGGCTTGTACCCATATTAATGTATGAAGCGCAAAAGGGATGCGATGGGTGAGGACACAAGGACGGAAGAACAATGTCCTTCTTAAGGTGAAAGGCCGAGACCATCCTTAGAAAAGAAGGATGGTCGTGGGCGCAACACCAACATATCCTTATGGAGGACCAAGTAAGGCGACTTGCCGGACAAGGCCGCCAACTCAGACACCCGTCTAACCGAAGCAATGGCCACTAAGGCCAACTTCCGGGACAAGGTCAAGAGAGGAATCTCTCTGGTATTCTCAAAGGGATGTTCTTGGAGAACCGAGATGCATCAAAATCACATGGCGAACCCCCTGCTCAAAAGGTGCTAATCAAGGAATGGCCCGGTAGCGGTCGTTGAAAAAGACAGCCCGGGCCGAAATCCGACCCTCAAAAAAGGTATGCAAGGCCAGCTTTTGGGTCACACCACGCTGTAAGAACAGCAAAATCCTGGGAACGGAATACATCCGAGGATTCCACTCAAGTTCCTTGCACATAGCGATGTAAGCCTTCCAGGTACGGTGAGATACCTTTCTGGAGGAAGATTCTCGTGCCAACAATATAGAAGAGATGACCGAATACGAGAGAACTCAGTCCTTCAGCACCTGGCTTTAAACAGCCATGCCATTAAAGCCAAGGACTGTAAAGCAGGATGAAGTATGGGATCATGAGACAGAAGGTCCACCCCAATAGGCCGTCGCCAGGAATGTCTGCGACTAGCCGAAGTAGATCGGCGTACCAATGTCGCAGTTCCTGAGCACTGGAATGGCCTCAACCCCTACTCTGCGAAGCCGGCGAGGCAACAACAGTAGCGGAGGGTAAGCATATATCAGGCGATACTGCCCCCACGGGCTTCCAACGCGTCTGACGCATCCGCCCAGGGGTCCCTGGGCCTGACCACGATCTTGCCACCTTGAGAGTGAGTCGCGAGGCCACAAGGTCCACTTCCGGTGCCCCACCTCCGGTAAAGAAGGTGGAAACACCTCCGGATGCAAGGACCCTCCACCTGCAATGCACACGGCCGACAGGACCGTCTTGCAGCGAGATGTATGAAAATCCCAAAGAGACTCCGCAATGTATCGGAGAAGGGAGGCCCCAGAGTACAGGGTGCCTCAAATGTTGGCCAATAAAGGCAACTTGACGGAACTTCCCTAGAAACTCGGTCAGAGGACTAGTACCTCAGCCTCCACACGTGGCGCAAACCCACCCCGGGCACAGAGACCCTAAAGGCTAAAGCAGTTGTAGTGCACCTGCTAGACGACTGATGGATGAAGCAGAGGCTTTTGCCCAGTCATTGAGCTACAAAAAATGCCAGAGACGCACCCACTAACGGGCATGACGCTAACCCCAGCCTGGCGAACACAGTCCAAGCCAGCGCTTCTGATCACCACTGAAAGCAGGTGGAAAGTGATACCCCTGAAACCAGGGATCCTTGTGACAATGCTCCATCCAGCAGCTACCCATGGATAGGTGCTGATTGTGCAAACACATAGTTTATACTATGTATTGCGTCAAACGCACAAATGGAGAGTGTGGGAGGAAACCCACCCAGCCACAAAGAGCATAATACCACCACATACGGCGTATGTAGTTTAGTATTTGTGGATAAACCTATTAAACACGTATATACTGTGCCAGCGATGAAGGCGCGCACATCATTGGGGTCTGGACGTAAACCAGCCATGCAGATTGCGTACACAACCGTGTAGGTATGTTAGCCTGCGAATAAACAAATTGCACATGTTTATACTGTGCATAGCGCTGAGAATGCGCACACCATTGGAACGCAGGGGAGAAACCTGAGCACCCGGATAAAACCCATGCAGACTGCATACGCATACCGTGTATGGTATTATAGTATGTGTGCTAAACATTTTGCACAAGCCCATGTGTGCATAGCACCGAAGGCGCGCACACTGTTGGAGCGTGGGAGGAACCGAAGTACCCCACGCATACTCAGAGAATGCAATACCTACAGCTACTGTAAATGTATTTAGTGTAGTGTATAGACATAATGTGTATGTTTACACCGTGTATTGCACCAAAGGCATGCATGTCATGTAGCACGGGCAGAAACCCACGCAGACTGCATACGCACACCGTGTAGGTATTATAGTGTGTGTGCTAAACATTTTGCACAAGCTCATGTGTGCATAGCACCGAAGACGTGCATACCGTTGGCGCGTGGGAGGAACCGAAGTACCCCACGCATACTCAGAGAATGCAATACCTACAACTACTGTGAATGTATTTAGTGTAGTGTATAAACATAATGTGTATGTTTACATCGTGTATTGCACCAAAGGCATGCATGTCACGTAGTGTGGGCGGAAACCCACGCAGACTGCAAAGACATACCGGGTAGGTATGTTAGTATGTGGATATCCAATCGCACAAATTTAGACTGTGCATAGCGCCAAAGCGCCCATACCAATGGAGTGTGGGAGGGAACCGGAGTACCCGGAGGAAAACCACACAGACTGCCTACACATACCGTGTAGGTATTATAGCATGCGTGATAAACATTGAACATGTTTAACTGTGCAGAAGGCCAAAGGCGCACATACCGTCAGCGCGTGGGAGGAAACCATAACACTCGGAAGAACTCCACGCAGACAGCACACAGATACCGTGTAGGAATGATAGCATGTGAATCAACATATTGCACATGTTTCTGCTGTGCATTTCCATTGGAGCGTGGGGGGAAACCGGAGTACCCGGAGGAACCCCACGCAAACAGTATACTGTGACAGCAGGAAGGTAAAGTCACCTGGTTGCATCCAGGGGGGTAGATATATTTCGCCCAGATTCAGGCTTTACGCCGACTTATACAACTAGGTGGAGAGTTGTATAAGGCTAGTGGGCTCATGGATGACTCATATGTCTAGGGAGAGTGTGGGGCGTCGTGCAGACAGGGAGTTGATGAGACCAGCTGAAGCTTGTCAGCTCATTTAGGCCTCTATAAGAACTCCCAGCTTCATTAGATGTTTGCTCATGCCTGGAACCAGACCTGTGTGGACTGTCTAGGGAGAGTGAACCCCTGTGCGGTGAGAAAAAGCCTGTGTGGCTATTTGCTTGGACATTTAAAACCAGGGACTTAGGGACTAGGACAGCACTAGGCTGATCCCAGTTGTTAGTTAGGAAACCTGTATATTTAGTCAGAGGTCAAGTTGACCAGGATTTATTTTGTTTATGTTTCTTTTGCTTTGCTGTGTTTTGTCACTGTAAATAGAAAATAAACCGCACCTTTTTGATTTTGAAAACAACAACCTCCGTTTGCTGGGCCTGTTTTTGTGTGGGGAGCCCATCTCGGGGGTCACACACACCCGCTGCCGAGCTAACCCCCTCACAGTTGGTGGAGAACCAGTGGCAGTTTTTTTTTTTAAGCCAGCATGGAGGAGATACTGAAGCAGCTGGCTCTAGCAAATGCCAATCAACAGCAGACAAATGCAGGTTTGCAAAAGAACTTCGCAGCCCAGCAGCAAGCTCATCAACAGAGCCTTGCAGCCCAGCAGCAGACAAACGCAACTTTGCAACAGAGTCTGGAGGCTCAGCAACAAGCCCAGCAGCAATCTGAGGCCCGCTTCATAGACCTGTTGCAGAAGCAAGAGCAGAGACTACAACAACAGATGGAAGCAGTAATGCAGCAACCTCCGCAGACCAGTGAGGAAAGCCGTCCCACTAATACCGCGTCCTTTGGGGTGAGTCGTTTATTGACAAAAATGACTGGAGAGGATGATCCAGAGGTATTTTTGACCACATTTGAAAGGACCGCTGAAAGAGAAAAGTGGCCTGAGGAGCAGTGGGCTGGACTGGTGGCTCCTCTGTTAACTGGTGAATCGCAGAAAGCTTACTATGACCTAGAGCCTAACCAAGCAAAAGACTATGTGATGCTAAAAGCTGAAATATTGGCAAGGCTGGGTGTCACCCAGGCTGTCCGGGCTCAGCGTGTGCATAACTGGACTTTCCAGCTTGGAAAACCCCCCAGGTCTCAAATGTATGATCTCATTCACCTGAGCAGAAAGTGGCTACAGCCAGAGACTTTGTCCGCACCAAAGATTGTGGAACGTGTTGTAATGGATCGGTTTTTGAGAGCTCTTCCTACTGCCATCCAAAAGTGGGTAAGCCATGGAGACCCAGAGACGGCCGATGGTCTTGTGGATCGTGTGGAGAAATACTTGGCTACAGAGAACCTGACGGCCTCTTCCAGAGACACTCGGACTTTCCACCCTAAGACCAGACCATCCCCAGGGGCGGATAAGAGGATTCCAAGGGGTGAGGGTGGAGAGAGTGAGAGGGTGGGAGCTCTACCCCAAGTTTGGCGAGAACAGCCTGGGAAATCAGCGGCTCAAGAGGCCGCAAGAAGGATCGTTTGCTACCGCTGCCGGCAAGCGGGACATATTGCAGCCAATTGCCCGGTTGTGGAGGAACCCATGCAGTGTGACTTTCTGACGGGCAGACGTCAGTCGCTGTGTGCGACAGTCGCATGCACTGCCATTCGAGGAACTGAGAAACATTTATGCAAAATGTGTGTTAATGGTAGAAATGTTGTGGTATTGTTGGATTCAGGTAGCCTTGTGACCCTGATAAAGGCTGAGTTAGTTAAAACAGAGGTCCCTGGGAATAGCAAGGTAGCTGTTATTTGTGTGCATGGGGACACCCGAGAGTATCCAGTGACTACAGTGTGTTTCGAGACCCCCAAAGGTACCCTCTCTCATCCAGTGGGCTTAGTATCTCAGTTACCGCATGACGCTATTGTGGGAAGGGATTTTCCGAAGTTCTGGGAACTGTGGGATGATCCTGAGCCCCCCACTGGTGCCCCTATGTACCAGGAATGTGATAGCCAGAACTCCCCTGAGAGTGGTGAGGACTCTCCGGAATTTCCCTTATCAGTATTGGCAGGGGAGACTCAAGAAACTGGAGAGGAGCCCACCTCCTCAGACGAAAACCTACCGTCTGTGGAGTTTTCTGATCTTGAGGTTCACAGGGAAAACTTTGCCACAGAACAGTTGAAAGACCCCGCCCTAATAAAGGCACGGGAAAACGTAGTGAAAATAGATGGCGAGTTAGTGAACCCAGATAATACCTGCACTTACCCATACTTCAGCGTAGAGAAGGACCTACTGTATCGGGTGGCAAAAAGGGCAGAAGAAACCGTTGAGCAGCTTGTGGTGCCCAAACCTTACAGGAAGTTGGTATTGGAGTTGGCCCATGGGCACATTCTTGGAGGTCATCTGGGGACAGAGAAAACCCGAGAGAGGGTATTACAGAGATTCTATTGTCCGGGGGTGATGAAGGACATAGAAAATTATTGTTCCTCCTGCCCTGTGTGTCAGAGGTCGGCCCCGATGCCACATTTCCGTAGCCCGCTGGTCCCTCTACCCATCATTGAGGTCCCGTTTGAGAGGATCGCCATGGATTTGGTAGGTCCTATAATCAAGTCCGCTAGGGGGCACCAGTACATATTAGTTATAATGGACTATGCCACCCGTTATCCAGAAGCGACCCCTCTCCGAAATACCTCGGCCAAAACCATAGCCAAAGAGCTATCTCTTGTGTTTAGCCGGGTGGGTATTTGTAAAGAACTGCTTACGGACCAAGGTACACCCTTTATGTCCCGGGTTATGAAGGAGCTGTGTAAATTGTTCAAAGTGACGCAATTACGTACATCTGTGTATCACCCCCAAACCGATGGGCTGGTTGAAAGGTTCAACAAAACCCTAAAACAAATGTTGAAGAAAGTGGTGGATAGAGATGGAAAGGATTGGGACTGTCTACTTCCTTATCTGATGTTTGCTATTAGGGAGGTGCCCCAATCCTCTACGGGATTCTCCCCCTTTGAGTTACTGTATGGGAGACACCCAAGAGGGCTGTTGGATATTGCCAAGGAAACTTGGGAAAGTGAGAGTTCTCCCCACAGGAGTGTGATTGAGCATGTCGCCCTGATGCAAGACCGAATTGCACAGGTAATGCCCATCGTGAAGGAACATTTGGCCCAAGCGCAGTTAGCACAGCAGAGAGTGTACAACCGTGGAGCCAAGACCCGTACCTTTTCCCCGGGGGATAGGATACTGGTACTTGTCCCTACGGTTGAAAGTAAATTCCTTGCCAAATGGCAAGGCCCCTACGAGATAATGGAAAAAGTGAGCGAAGTGAATTACAAGGTCAGACAACCAGGAAGGCGAAAGCCCGAACAGATCTATCACGTTAATCTGTTGAAAGCCTGGAGGGATAGAGAGTCCCTAGTCGCAGACACTTGGTCACCAGCTCAAACTGGTTGCGTGATTCCTGAGGTTGGAATAGCAGCCACCTTGTCACAACCCCAACAACAGGAGGTTAAGGAGTTTGTGCTTCGCAACAAGGAGGTATTCTCTGAGCTGCCGGGACAAACATCTGGGGTAGAGCATGACATCATTACCCCGCCCGGTGAAAGGGTGAAGTTAAAACCCTATCGGATCCCAGAGGCCCGACGGGAGGCAATACGGGAGGAAGTACAGAAAATGCTGAACTTAGGGGTGATAGAGGAGTCCCAAAGTGATTGGTCTAGTCCCATTGTGTTGGTGCCTAAACCGGATGGGAGCTGGCGATTTTGTAACGATTTTCGTCAGTTGAACAAAGTTACAAAATTTGACACCTACCCCATGCCACGTATAGATGAGTTGATCGACCGGCTGGGAACAGCCCGATACATGACGACTCTTGACCTCACAAAAGGGTATTGGCAAATCCCCCTGGCCAAGTCGGCCAAAGAGAAAACCGCATTTGTAACCCCAGACGGGGCGTTCCAATATAAAAGAATGCCGTTCGGGTTACAGAATGCGCCGGCCACATTCCAGCGGAAAATGGACCAGATGCTGCGGCTTACCTGGATGACATAATTGTCCATAGCACAGATTGGGCCTCACATCTGCCAAAAGTGCAAGCAGTCCTGGACTCTGTTCGGGAAGCGGGGTTTACGGCTAACCCCAAGAAGTGTACCATTGGGCAGGAGGAGGCCAAATATCTTGGGTACACCATTGGGAGGGGAGTAATAAAACCCCAACTCAACAAAGTCGAGGCCATCCAGAGTTGGCCACGTCCCAACAGCAAGAAGCAGGTACGAGCCTTTCTGGGAATCGCTGGGTATTATCGGCGATTCATTCCCCACTTTGCTTCTAAGGCTGTGCCCCTAACCAACCTGACGAAGGGGAAAGGGTCGGTCATGATTAAATGGACCCCCGAGGCTGAGGCAGCATTCCAATTCTTGAAACAAGCCTTATGTAGCCAGCCAGTGTTGTACTCACCCGACTTCTCTAAAGACTTTGTCGTACAAAGTGATGCGTCAGATGTGGGGTTAGGAGCAGTATTGTCCCAGGTCTGGAACGGGGAAGAGCACCCAGTCATTTACCTCAGCAGGAAGTTGAAGTCCCATGAGGTAAATTACGCCACCGTTGAAAAGGAGTGTTTAGCGGTGAAGTGGGCTCTAGATTCCCTTCGGTACTACCTGCTAGGTAGGCACTTTGACATGGTTACGGATCACGCTCCGTTAAAGTGGATGGCTCAAAACAAGGAAACAAATAGAAGAGTGAATAGGTGGTTCCTGGCCCTCCAGGAATTCAACTTCACAGTAAAGCATCGCCCTGGCGTTCAAATGGGGAATGTGGATGCTTTGTCTTGAGTACATGAATGCCTGATTGCTGGTGTTCCAACCCCGAGGTTAAAACAAGAGGGGGGGGTATGTGACAGCAGGAAGGTAAAGTCACCTGGTTGCATCCAGGGGGGTAGATATATTTCGCCCAGATTCAGGCTTTACGCCGACTTATACAACTAGGTGGAGAGTTGTATAAGGCTAGTGGGCTCATGGATGACTCATATGTCTAGGGAGAGTGTGGGGCGTCGTGCAGACAGGGAGTTGATGAGACCAGCTGAAGCTTGTCAGCTCATTTAGGCCTCTATAAGAACTCCCAGCTTCATTAGATGTTTGCTCATGCCTGGAACCAGACCTGTGTGGACTGTCTAGGGAGAGTGAACCCCTGTGCGGTGAGAAAAAGCCTGTGTGGCTATTTGCTTGGACATTTAAAACCAGGGACTTAGGGACTAGGACAGCACTAGGCTGATCCCAGTTGTTAGTTAGGAAACCTGTATGTTTAGTCAGAGGTCAAGTTGACCAGGATTTATTTTGTTTATGTTTCTTTTGCTTTGCTGTGTTTTGTCACTGTAAATAGAAAATAAACCGCACCTTTTTGATTTTGAAAACCACAACCTCCGTTTGCTGGGCCTGTTTTTGTGTGGGGAGCCCATCTCTGGGGTCACACACACCCGCTGCCGAGCTAACCCCCTCACAATACCCATACTGTAAACATGTATAATATGTGCAATAAACATATTGAACATGTCTATACTGTGCAGAGAGCCGAAGCGCACATACCATGAGAGTGCGGGAGGACACCGGAGCCCCCGCCAACCCAGAGAGTATAATACATACATATACTGTGAATGTATCTGGAGTCGTGCATAAACATATTTTGTACGTTCATATCATGTATGGCACTGAAACACAGCATTGGAACGTGGGGACAGCCACGCAGACACAGAGACCAATAACACATACATACACTGTGAATGTATGCAGTGTAGAGGTATAGGATGAGTTTAAATTATGGCGCAGAGGCGCATAATCTTCTCTGTATCATTCCAACCTGCTTGACTGTGCTGCCGAAGCAGCATGCAGGTAACAGGTAACCTCTGATCCTCAGACCGTGTGTCTGTCGGAGCTCAAATCATTCCCCAGGAAATGGCGGGAAATGTTACCTCAGGTATCACACACAAGGGACTAGATACATAAATGAATAAAGTCCTCCCTCATCCATGCTGCTCTTGAGGCAGCTTGTGAGGAAAACAGTGAGGAAACTGTGTAAAAGAAAAGCTTGTCACAGCAATTCCAGCCTGAGAGTATTTCTCACATCAATGAGATCACTTACAAGCGCCCTGTCATTCACTGACACAGAACTGGAGTCTTCCTCACAAGGGAATGTCCTGTTTAGTGATGAGCCGAACACCCCCGGGTTCGGTTCGCACCAGAACCCGCGAACGGACCGAAAGTTCGTACGAACATTAGAACCCTATTAAATACAATGGATGCGAACGTTCGAATTCTAAAGTGCTAATTATAACAACTATTATGCATGTTATTGTCCTAAAAAGGGTTTGGGAACCCGGGTTGTGCACCAGGGGACATGTATCAATGCAAAAAGAAGTTTTAAAAACGGTCGTTTTTCGGGAGCAGTCATTTTAATGATGCATAAAGTGAAAAAAAAAAGGTCAAATATTCCTTTAAATATCGTACCTGGGGGGTGTCTAAAGTATGCCTGTGAAGTGCCACGTGTTTCCCGTGTTTAGAAGTGTCCCTGCACAAAATGACAGTTCTAAAGGAAAAAAAAGCCATTTAAAACTGCTTGCGGCTTTAATGTAATGTCTGCTCCCGGTAATATGGATGAAAATCTTTAAGAAAAATGGCATAGCTACCCCATGACCCCCCCCCCCTACCCCAGCCCATTACCAGCCCCTTTGGGTCTTGTATGGATATTAAGGGGAACCCCGCACATAAAATAAAAAAGGCCCTATATACTCTGAACAGCCGTATACAGGCGGTGCATACAAGACAGGGACTGTAGGTTTGTTCTTATGTAGAATCTGTTTGTAATTTTGAACAGGTACATTGTTTAAGTGTAGCTCCAGCCCAAAAATCTATTTTTAAACTTTTTGGAAAACATAGGTAAGGGTTATCACCCCTGTAACATTTGTTTTGCTGTCTGTGCCCCTGTTCAGAACATTTCACCTCACTTTCCGTCCCAATGACAACTGTTTTTGAAATGTGGTGTTTTTCTTGAAACAAGGATTGCTGATAAAGCATCAGTACAGAGGAGACACCTTTCTCCCATATTAATTCTTACAGGAGAGAATTTTCCTTCCAAGGGGTAGATTTCCTCTCACTTCCTGTTGTCTTCTTGCGTTTGCAAGTAGGAGTCGTTTGTAAGTTGGATGTTTGAAAGTAGGGACCTGCCGTATATACTCTGCAGAAATAGGCCCCTTAGTTGTTGGTGTTGGCACAACACTGTAAGCACTCACAGTTACTCTTGGTTGGTGCTGGAACGCCCTGCTGTCAACTATTATATCAGGAATTTTAATTACATATAATTGTTGAACAGTGGTAGTCAAAATTGGGCCTTTGATGGTGGTGCTGGTGCCACAACACTGTAAGCCCTGACAGTTACTCTTGGTGGGTGCAGCAATGGGCCCTGCTGTGAATTATTAGATCAAGAATTGTAATTGCATGCCCCTGTTGAACAGGGGCTGAAAAATTGGGCCTTTCGTGGTGGTGGTGGTGGTGGTGGTGTTGCCACAACACTGTAAGCCCTCAGAGTTACTCTTGGTGGGTGCAGGAATGGGCCCTGCTGTGAATTATTAGATCAAGAATTGTAATTACATGCCCCTTTTGAACAGGGGCTGAAAAATTGGGCCTTTCGTGGTGGTGGTGGTGGCGTTGCCACAACACTGTAAGCCCTCAGAGTTACTCTTGGTGGGTGCAGGAATGGGCCCTGCTGTGAATTATTAGATCAAGAATTGTAATTACATGCCCCTTTTGAACAGGGGCTGAAAAATTGGGCCTTTCGTGGTGGTGGTGGTTGTGGCGTTGCCACAACACTGTAAGCCCTCAGAGTTACTCTTGGTGGGTGCAGGAATGGGCCCTGCTGTGAATTATTAGATCAAGAATTGTAATTACATGCCCCTTTTGAACAGGGGCTGAAAAATTGGGCCTTTCGTAGTGGTGGTGGTGGTGGCGTTGCCACAACACTGTAAGCCCTCAGAGTTACTCTTGGTGGGTGCAGCAATGGGCCCTGCTGTGAATTATTAGATCAAGAATTGTAATTACATGCCCCTTTTGAACAGGGGCTGAAAAATTGGGCCTTTCGTGGTGGTGGTGGTGGTGGCGTTGCCACAACACTGTAAGCCCTCAGAGTTACTCTTGGTGGGTGCATGAATTGGCCCTGCTGTGAATTATTAGATCAAGAATTGTAATTACATGCCCCTGTTGAACAGGGGCTGAAAAATTGGGCCTTAGGCACTGGTGGCACAACACTACAACCCCTCACAGATACTGTACTTGGAGCACAGCAATGAGCCCTGTTGCAAAGTATTGCTTCAAAAATTGTAATGACACGCCCCTGTTAAACAGGGGCTTGAAAAATTGGGCCTTAGGCACTGGTGCCACAACACTCCAACCCCTCACAGATACTGTACTTGGAGAACAGCAATGAGCCCTATGGCAAATTATTGCTAAAAAAATTGTAATTACACGCCCCTGTAAAACAGGGGCTGAAAAATTGGGCGTTAGGCACTGGTGGCGGCACCCATAAACAAAAATGATCTTCCAAGCTATCATCATCAATCGTATCATTGAGGACTCGGAGGAGGAGGATAGCCAGTCAACATAACAGCACAGGCACTCAGCATCAGCATCAGTCTTGAAGGGATGTGACATGTTAAAATCAATTAGTCTGTTATATCAGCATCAGGTGTGTGGTAGCTGGTGGTGATCCAAGACTGGTTCATCTTGATGAAAGTCAGTCGATCAACCGAGTCGGTGGACAGGCGCACCCTGTGATCCGTGACAAATCCTCCAGCAGCACTGAATGTGCGTTCCGAAAGAACGCTGGATGCAGGACAGGCCAGTAGCTCAATTGCATACTGTGCAAGCTCTGGCCAGTGATCCATCCTCAAGACCCAGTAAGCCAGAGGATTTTCGGTGGGGAAGGTGTCCAAGTCTGACCTTGCCCCTAGATATTCCTGCACCATGTTTATCAGACGCTGGCGATGGTTGCTGGAACCGATCATACTTTGGGGCTGCGGACTAAAGAATTGTCTGAACGCATCGGTCAGACGGCCACCTTCCCCACCGCTCCTTCTTTGACTGGCCGAAGCCTCAGCAACTCGTTGTCCAGGACCAGGAGTTTGTAACCTCCCAGTCTCTGGGAACGCGTTGCACAGACCTTTCTGCAAGGCCTCCCGGAGTTGTCTCATCCTCTGCTCCCTCTGCGACGGTAACATAAGGTCCGCAACCTTACCCTTGTACCGTGGATCAAGGAGAGTGGCCAGCCAGTAATGGTCCCTCTCCTTGATCTGAAGAATACGAGGATCCTTCCGCAGACTTTGCAGGATCAGGGAGGCCATGCAGCGTAGGTTTGCTGAGGCATTCGCTCCGGAGTCCTCTGGGTCACTAAGGACGACATGATCCGCAGCCACCTCCTCCCAGCCACGTACAAGTCCACTGGTTTCTTGGGACTGTAAATCATCCCTAAAAGACTGCTGCTGATGATGCTGAGTGCCAGCCTCCACCTCCATGCTGACACAATCCTCCTCCTCCTCCTCCTCCTCTTCCTGTGCGATGGGTGGGACAGAAGGAACACTGTCTGGGTAAAGGGGGCCTTGAGAGGCAAGGAAGTCCTCCTCTTCCTGCCTCTGTTCTGCCTCAAGTGCCCTGTCCATTATTCCACGCAGCGTGTGCTCCAACAGGTGGACAAGAGGTACAGTGTCACTGATGCATGCACTGTCACTGCTCACCATCCTCGTGGCCTCCTCAAATGGTGCCAGGACAGTGCATGCATCCCTGATCATGCCCCACTGGCGTGGAGAAAAAAAACCAAGCTCCCCTGACCCTGTCCTGGTGCCGTAGTCGCACAGGTACTCATTGATGGCCCTCTGCTGCGTGTGCAGCCGCTGCAGCATGGCCAACGTTGAGTTCCACCTGGTGGGCATGTCACATATAAGGCGGTTTTTGGGCAGGTTCAACTCCTTATGCAGCTCAGCCAGGCGAGCACTGGCATTATAAGATCTGCGGAAATGCACACAGACTTTCCTGGCCTGCCTCAGGACATCCTGTAAGCCCGGGTACCAGCCCAAGAACCGCTGCACCACCAGGTTAAGGACGTGAGCCACACAGGGCACATGGGTCAGTTGTCCCTGTCGGAGGGCGGAGAGGAGGTTGGTGCCATTGTCGCAAACCACCATTCCTGGCTTAAGCTGGCGTGGCGTCAACCACCTCTCGGCCTGGCCCTGCAGAGCAGACAGGACCTCTGCCCCAGTGTGGCTTCTGTCCCCCAAACACACCAGCGCAAGCACGGCATGGCATCTTTTTGCCTGCGTACTTGCGTAGCCCCTTGAACGCCTACGGAGCACCGCTGGTTCCGAGGACAAACCACAGGAAGAGGCCATGGAGGAAGAAGAAGAGGAGGGGGTGGAGGAGAGAGGTGTGTCACAACCAGTAGTAGCATTTTGGAGGCGTGGCGGTGGAACAACCTCCAACACTACTGCACCTTGTCCTGCATCCTTCCCAGCTGCCAAAAGAGTGACCCAATGGGCCGTGAAAGAAAGGTAACGTCCCTGTCCATGCCTGCTGGACCATGAGTCAGCGGTAATATGCACCTTACCGCTGACCGCCCTGTCCAGCGAGGCCAAGACATTGCCTTCCACATGCCGGTAGAGAGCCGGAATAGCCTTCCGTGAGAAAAAGTGGCGTTTGGGAACCTGCCACTGAGGAACCGCACATTGCACAAACTCACGGAAGGGGGCCGAGTCTACCAACTGAAAAGGCAGCAGTTGAAGCGCTAGCAATTTAGCCAAGCTAGCATTCAACCGCTGGGCATGTGGATGGCTGGGAGTGAACTTCTTTCGACGGTCCAGCAGCTGGGGCAGGGAAATTTGCCTGCTAGAATCGGACGTCGGTGTACTGCTAGCAGAGTGGCCGCAAGTACTTGGCTGTGACACACCTAATTCTACACCTTCATTCCTCTCAGTGCATGTTTCAGAGAGGACTGAAGTTATAGTGGGGTTGGAGATCCCAGCTGATGCGGTGCAAGGAGAGGTCCGCTTTGTTCTTTGGTGTGGGTCTTTGAGGTAGGCTTGCCAACGAGCTGCATGGCAGGTCAACATATGTCTGGTCAGGCATGTGGTACCCAAGCGGCTGATGTTTTGGCCACGCGATATACGCTTGAGACATATGTTGCAAACAGCAGCTGTGCGATCTGATGCACTAGCCTCAAAAAAGGCCCACACCAAAGAACTTTTTGAATGACGGGCAGAGGCAGCGCCCTGCACAGGCGGAGCTCTGCGGTGTGATTCCGTCGGTGTACTTCCCTTACGCTGGCCACCAAAGGGCATCCTGCCTCGTTGGAGATGTGCCTCCTCCTCATCCTCCTCCTCCTCCTCTCTCCTATTAGGCACCCACGTGGAGTCAGTGACCTCATCATCCCCTCCCTCCTCATCACTGGAGCCAATCTGGCAGTATGCTGCAGCTGCTGGAACATGACTGCCAGATTGGTGTCCTTCTTGAGCATCCCCTCTGTCTGCTCTCACGCTACTGCCTTCCTGTAGCTGGGTTTCATCATCAGACCCTTCGAAACGCTGGGCATCCTCCTGGAGCATGTACCCAACACTGTGCTCAAACAGTTCGGGGGACTCCTCAGGAGGAGGACATGGTGGGTCTAGGGAAGGAGTGACTGATGATGAGTCTGACATTGATACCAGGGAAGAGGACGCTTTGGCAGCTGCTTTTCCAGTACCCTGAGCCTGGGTGAGAGAGGATGAGGAGGAGGAGGAGGGCTTGGTCATCCACTCTACCAAGTCTTCGGCATGATGTGGCTCAACATGTCCAGCTGCCGAAAAGAAGGACAAGCGTGTCCCATGGCCATGTGCTGATGACAATGCACCGCGTCCACGACCAGCACTGTTGCCCCCAGACACAGAGCCTGCTTGCCCTCTTTTATTGCCTCCTGACTGTCTGCCTCTCCTTGTTTGCCTTCCAGACATTCTAATAGATGGCCTGCAGGGAGATGGGAAAAAAGCAATAAGGGCTACCTTCAGGTGTCCTTCTCTGTCCCTTTACTTAAGGATTTCTAAATATGGTTGAGGATGATTGCTTTTGCACAGAATAGCACAACGACAATTTCCCTGACTGTCCAAAAAACAAGGATTTCAAAGATGGTTGATGAGGAATGCTTTAGCACACTATAGCACAAGGAGAATTTCCCTCACTGTCCTTCCCTGTCCCTAGAAACAAGGATTATCACAGTGAAAGAAACTGACACTCTTCCTACCTATAGTTTTCTGTCCCTAGAAAAAATGTTTTTTTAAAGCACACTATAGCACAAGGAGAATTTCCCTCACTGTCCTTCCCTGTCCCTAGAAACAAGGATTATCACAGTGAAAGAAACTGACACTCTTCCTACCTATAGTTTTCTGTCCCTAGAAAAAATGTTTTTTTAAAGCACACTATAGCACAAGGAGAATTTCCCCCACTTTCCTTCCCTGTCCCTAGAAACAAGGATTATCACAGTAAAAGAAACTGACACTCTTCCTACCTATAGTTTTCTGTCCCTAGAAAAAATGTTTTTTTTAAAGCACACTATAGCACAAGGAGAATTTCCCTCACTGTCCTTCCCTGTCCCTAGAAACAAGGATTATCACAGTGAACGAAACTGACACTCTTCCTACCTATAGTTTTCTGTCCCTAGAAAAAATGTTTTTTTAAAGCACACTATAGCACAAGGAGAATTTCCCTCACTTTCCTTCCCTGTCCCTAGAAACAAGGATTATCACAGTGAAAGAAACTGACACTCTTCCTACCTATAGTTTTCTGTCCCTAGAAAAAATGTTTTTTTAAAGCACACTATAGCACAAGGAGAATTTCCCTCACTTTCCTTCCCTGTCCCTAGAAACAAGGATTATCACAGTGAAAGAAACTGACACTCTTCCTACCTATAGTTTTCTGTCCCTAGAAAAAATGTTTTTTTAAAGCACACTATAGCACAAGGAGAATTTCCCTCACTGTCCTTCCCTGTCCCTAGAAACAAGGATTATCACAGTGAAAGAAACTGACACTCTTCCTACCTATAGTTTTCTGTCCCTAGAAAAAATGTTTTTTTAAAGCACACTATAGCACAAGGAGAATTTCCCTCACTTTCCTTCCCTGTCCCTAGAAACAAGGATTATCACAGTGAAAGAAACTGACACTCTTCCTACCTATAGTTTTCTGTCCCTAGAAAAAATGTTTTTTTAAAGCACACTATAGCACAAGGAGAATTTCCCTCACTTTCCTTCCCTGTCCCTAGAAACAAGGATTATCACAGTGAAAGAAACTGACACTCTTCCTACCTATAGTTTTCTGTCCCTAGAAAAAATGTTTTTTTAAAAGCACACTATAGCACAAGGAGAATTTCCCTCACTGTCCTTCCCTGTCCCTAGAAACAAGGATTATCACAGTGAAAGAAACTGACACTCTTCCTACCTATAGTTTTCTGTCCCTAGAAAAAATGTTTTTTTAAAGCACACTATAGCACAAGGAGAATTTCCCTCACTTTCCTTCCCTGTCCCTAGAAACAAGGATTATCACAGTGAAAGAAACTGACACTCTTCCTACCTATAGTTTTCTGTCCCTAGAAAAAATGTTTTTTTAAAGCACACTATAGCACAAGGAGAATTTCCCTCACTGTCCTTCCCTGTCCCTAGAAACAAGGATTATCACAGTGAAAGAAACTGACACTCTTCCTACCTATAGTTTTCTGTCCCTAGAAAAAATGTTTTTTTAAAGCACACTATAGCACAAGGAGAATTTCCCTCACTGTCCTTCCCTGTCCCTAGAAACAAGGATTATCACAGTGAAAGAAACTGACACTCTTCCTACCTATAGTTTTCTGTTCCTAGAAAAAATGTTTTTTTAAAGCACACTATAGCACAAGGAGAATTTCCCTCACTGTCCTTCCCTGTCCCTAGAAACAAGGATTATCACAGTGAAAGAAACTGACACTCTTCCTACTGTGACAGCAGGAAGGTAAAGTCACCTGGTTGTATCCAGGGGGGTAGATATATTTCGCCCAGATTCAGGCTTTACGCCGACTTATACAACTAGGTGGAGAGTTGTATAAGGCTAGTGGGCTCATGGATGACTCATACCTCTAGGGAGAGGGCTGGGCGTCGTACAGACAGGGAGTTGATGAGGCCAGCTGAAGCTTGTCAGCTCATTTAGGCCTCTATAAGAACTCCCAGCTTCATTAGATGTTAGCTCATGCCTGGAGCCAGACCTGTGTGGACTGTCTAGGGAGAGTGAACCCCTGTGCGGTGAGACAAAGCCTGTGTGGCTATTTGCTTGGACATTTAAAACCAGGGACTTAGGGACTAGGACAGCACTAGGCTGATCCCAGTTGTTAGTTAGGAAACCTGTATGTTTAGTCAGAGGTCAAGTTGACCAGGATTTATTTTGTTTATGTTTCTTTTGCTTTGCTGTGTTTTGTCACTGTAAATAGAAAATAAACCGCACCTTTTTGATTTTGAAAACCACAACCTCCGTTTGCTGGGCCTGTTTTTGTGTGGGGAGCCCATCTCGGGGGTCACACACACCCGCTGCCGAGCTAACCCCCTCACAGTTGGTGGAGAACCAGTGGCAGTTTTTTTTTAAGCCAGCATGGAGGAGATACTGAAGCAGCTGGCTCTAGCAAATGCCAATCAACAGCAGACAAATGCAGGTTTGCAAAAGAGCCTTGCAGCTCAACAACAGAACTTCGCAGCCCAGCAGCAAGCTCATCAACAGAGCCTTGCAGCCCAGCAGCAGACAAACGCAACTTTGCAACAGAGTCTGGAGGCTCAGCAACAAGCCCAGCAGCAATCTGAGGCCCGCTTCATAGACCTGTTGCAGAAGCAAGAGCAGAGACTACAACAACAGATGGAAGCAGCAATGCAGCAACGTCCGCAGACCAGTGAGGAAAGCCGTCCCACTAATACCGCGTCCTTTGGGGTGAGTCGTTTATTGACAAAAATGACTGGAGAGGATGATCCAGAGGTATTTTTGACCACATTTGAAAGGACCGCTGAAAGAGAAAAGTGGCCTGAGGATCAGTGGGCTGGACTGGTGGCTCCTCTGTTAACTGGTGAATCGCAGAAAGCTTACTATGACCTAGAGCCTAACCAAGCAAAAGACTATGTGATGCTAAAAGCTGAAATATTGGCAAGGCTGGGTGTCACCCAGGCTGTCCGGGCTCAGCGTGTGCATAACTGGACTTTCCAGCTTGGAAAACCCCCCAGGTCTCAAATGTATGATCTCATTCACCTGAGCAGAAAGTGGCTACAGCCAGAGACTTTGTCCGCACCAAAGATTGTGGAACGTGTTGTAATGGATCGGTTTTTGAGAGCTCTTCCTACTGCCATCCAAAAGTGGGTAAGCCATGGAGACCCAGAGACGGCCGATGGTCTTGTGGATCGTGTGGAGAAATACTTGGCTACAGAGAACCTGACGGCCTCTTCCAGAGACACTCGGACTTTCCACCCTAAGACCAGACCATCCCCAGGGGCGGATAAGAGGATTCCAAGGGGTGAGGGTGGAGAGAGTGAGAGGGTGGGAGCTCTACCCCAAGTTTGGCGAGAACAGCCTGGGAAATCAGCGGCTCAAGAGGCCGCAAGAAGGATCGTTTGCTACCGCTGCCGGCAAGCGGGACATATTGCAGCCAATTGCCCGGTTGTGGAGGAACCCATGCAGTGTGACTTTCTGACGGGCAGACGTCAGTCGCTGTGTGCGACAGTCGCATGCACTGCCATTCGAGGAACTGAGAAACATTTATGCAAAATGTGTGTTAATGGTAGAAATGTTGTGGTATTGCTGGATTCAGGTAGCCTTGTGACCCTGATAAAGGCTGAGTTAGTTAAAACAGAGGTCTCTGGGAATAGCAAGGTAGCTGTTATTTGTGTGCATGGGGACACCCGAGAGTATCCAGTGACTACAGTGTGTTTCGAGACCCCCAAAGGTACCCTCTCTCATCCAGTGGGCTTAGTATCTCAGTTACCGCATGACGCCATTGTGGGAAGGGATTTTCCGAAGTTCTGGGAACTGTGGGATGATCCTGAGCCCCCCACTGGTGCCCCTATGTACCAGGAATGTGATAGCCAGAACTCCCCTGAGAGTGGTGAGGACTCTCCGGAATTTCCCTTATCAGTATTGGCAGGGGAGACTCAAGAAACTGGAGAGGAGCCCACCTCCTCAGACGAAAACCTACCGTCTGTGGAGTTTTCTGATCTGGAGGTTCACAGGGAAAATTTTGCCACAGAACAGTTAAAAGACCCCGCCCTAATAGAGGCACGGGAAAACGTAGTGGAAATAGATGGCGAGTTAGTGAACCCAGATAATACCTGCACTTACCCATACTTCAGCGTAGAGAAGGACCTACTGTATCGGGTGGCAAAAAGGGCAGAAGAAACCGTTGAGCAGCTTGTGGTGCCCAAACCTTACAGGAAGTTGGTTTTGGAGTTGGCCCATGGGCACATTCTTGGAGGTCATCTGGGGACAGAGAAAACCCGAGAGAGGGTATTACAGAGATTCTATTGGCCGGGGGTGATGAAGGACATAGAAAATTATTGTTCCTCCTGCCCTGTGTGTCAGAGGTCGGCCCCGATGCCACATTTCCGTAGCCCGCTGGTCCCTCTACCCATCATTGAGGTCCCGTTTGAGAGGATCGCCATGGATTTGGTAGGTCCTATAATCAAGTCCGCTAGGGGGCACCAGTACATATTAGTTATAATGGACTATGCCACCCGTTATCCAGAAGCGATCCCTCTCCGAAATACCTCGGCCAAAACCATAGCCAAAGAGCTATCTCTTGTGTTTAGCCGGGTGGGTATTTGTAAAGAACTGCTTACGGACCAAGGTACACCCTTTATGTCCCGGGTTATGAAGGAGCTGTGTAAATTGTTCAAAGTGACGCAATTACGTACATCTGTGTATCACCCCCAAACCGATGGGCTGGTTGAAAGGTTCAACAAAACCCTAAAACAAATGTTGAAGAAAGTGGTGGATAGAGATGGAAAGGATTGGGACTGTCTACTTCCTTATCTGATGTTTGCTATTAGGGAGGTGCCCCAATCCTCTACGGGATTCTCCCCCTTTGAGTTACTGTATGGGAGACACCCAAGAGGGCTGTTGGATATTGCCAAGGAAACTTGGGAAAGTGAGAGTTCTCCCCACAGGAGTGTGATTGAGCATGTCGCCCTGATGCAAGACCGAATTGCACAGGTAATGCCCATCGTGAAGGAACATTTGGCCCAAGCGCAGTTAGCACAGCAGAGAGTGTACAACCGTGGAGCCAAGACCCGTACCTTTTCCCCGGGGGATAGGATACTGGTACTTGTCCCTACGGTTGAAAGTAAATTCCTTGCCAAATGGCAAGGCCCCTACGAGATAATGGAAAAAGTGAGCGAAGTGAATTACAAGGTCAGACAACCAGGAAGGCGAAAGCCCGAACAGATCTATCACGTTAATCTGTTGAAAGCCTGGAGGGATAGAGAGTCCCTAGTCGCAGACACTTGGTCACCAGCTCAAACTGGTTGCGTGATTCCTGAGGTTGGAATAGCAGCCACCTTGTCACAACCCCAACAACAGGAGGTTAAGGAGTTTGTGCTTCGCAACAAGGAGGTATTCTCTGAGCTGCCGGGACAAACATCTGGGGTAGAGCATGACATCATTACCCCGCCCGGTGAAAGGGTGAAGTTAAAACCCTATCGGATCCCAGAGGCCCGACGGGAGGCAATACGGGAGGAAGTACAGAAAATGCTGAACTTAGGGGTGATAGAGGAGTCCCAAAGTGATTGGTCTAGTCCCATTGTGTTGGTGCCTAAACCGGATGGGAGCTGGCGATTTTGTAACGATTTTCGTCAGTTGAACAAAGTTACAAAATTTGACACCTACCCCATGCCACGTATAGATGAGTTGATCGACCGGCTGGGAACAGCCCGATACATGACGACTCTTGACCTCACAAAAGGGTATTGGCAAATCCCCCTGGCCAAGTCGGCCAAAGAGAAAACCGCATTTGTAACCCCAGACGGGGCGTTCCAATACAAAAGAATGCCGTTCGGGTTACAGAATGCGCCGGCCACATTCCAGCGGAAAATGGACCAGATGCTGAGGCCCCATCGGAAGTATGCTGCGGCTTACCTGGATGACATAATTGTCCATAGCACAGATTGGGCCTCACATCTGCCAAAAGTGCAAGCAGTCCTGGACTCTGTTCGGGAAGCGGGGTTTACGGCTAACCCCAAGAAGTGTACCATTGGGCAGGAGGAGGCCAAATATCTTGGGTACACCATTGGGAGGGGAGTAATAAAACCCCAACTCAACAAAGTCGAGGCCATCCAGAGTTGGCCACGTCCCAACAGCAAGAAGCAGGTACGAGCCTTTCTGGGAATCGCTGGGTATTATCGGCGATTCATTCCCCACTTTGCTTCTAAGGCTGTGCCCCTAACCAACCTGACGAAGGGGAAAGGGTCGGTCATGATTAAATGGACCCCCGAGGCTGAGGCAGCATTCCAATTCTTGAAACAAGCCTTATGTAGCCAGCCAGTGTTGTACTCACCCGACTTCTCTAAAGACTTTGTCGTACAAAGTGATGCGTCAGATGTGGGGTTAGGAGCAGTATTGTCCCAGGTCTGGAACGGGGAAGAGCACCCAGTCATTTACCTCAGCAGGAAGTTGAAGTCCCATGAGGTAAATTACGCCACCGTTGAAAAGGAGTGTTTAGCGGTGAAGTGGGCTCTAGATTCCCTTCGGTACTACCTGCTAGGTAGGCACTTTGACATGGTTACGGATCACGCTCCGTTAAAGTGGATGGCTCAAAACAAGGAAACAAATAGAAGAGTGAATAGGTGGTTCCTGGCCCTCCAGGAATTCAACTTCACAGTAAAGCATCGCCCTGGCGTTCAAATGGGGAATGTGGATGCTTTGTCTCGAGTACATGAATGCCTGATTGCTGGTGTTCCAACCCCGAGGTTAAAACAAGAGGGGGGGGTATGTGACAGCAGGAAGGTAAAGTCACCTGGTTGCATCCAGGGGGGTAGATATATTTCGCCCAGATTCAGGCTTTACGCCGACTTATACAACTAGGTGGAGAGTTGTATAAGGCTAGTGGGCTCATGGATGACTCATACCTCTAGGGAGAGGGCTGGGCGTCGTACAGACAGGGAGTTGATGAGGCCAGCTGAAGCTTGTCAGCTCATTTAGGCCTCTATAAGAACTCCCAGCTTCATTAGATGTTAGCTCATGCCTGGAGCCAGACCTGTGTGGACTGTCTAGGGAGAGTGAACCCCTGTGCGGTGAGACAAAGCCTGTGTGGCTATTTGCTTGGACATTTAAAACCAGGGACTTAGGGACTAGGACAGCACTAGGCTGATCCCAGTTGTTAGTTAGGAAACCTGTATGTTTAGTCAGAGGTCAAGTTGACCAGGATTTATTTTGTTTATGTTTCTTTTGCTTTGCTGTGTTTTGTCACTGTAAATAGAAAATAAACCGCACCTTTTTGATTTTGAAAACCACAACCTCCGTTTGCTGGGCCTGTTTTTGTGTGGGGAGCCCATCTCGGGGGTCACACACACCCGCTGCCGAGCTAACCCCCTCACACTACCTATAGTTTTCTGTCCCTAGAAAAAAGTTTTTTTTAAAGCACACTATAGCACAAGGAGAATTTCCCTCACTTTCCTTCCCTGTCCCTAGAAACAAGGATTATCACAGTGAAAGAAACTGACACTCTTCCTACCTATAGTTTTCTGTCCCTAGAAAAAATGTTTTTTTAAAGCACACTATAGCACAAGGAGAATTTCCCTCACTTTCCTTCCCTGTCCCTAGAAACAAGGATTATCACAGTGAAAGAAACTGACACTCTTCCTACCTATAGTTTTCTGTCCCTAGAAAAAATGTTTTTTTAAAGCACACTATAGCACAAGGAGAATTTCCCTCACTTTCCTTCCCTGTCCCTAGAAACAAGGATTATCACAGTGAAAGAAACTGACACTCTTCCTACCTATAGTTTTCTGTCCCTAGAAAAAATGTTTTTTTAAAGCACACTATAGCACAAGGAGAATTTCCCTCACTGTCCTTCCCTGTCCCTAGAAACAAGGATTATCACAGTGAAAGAAACTGACACTCTTCCTACCTATAGTTTTCTGTCCCTAGAAAAAATGTTTTTTTAAAGCACACTATAGCACAAGGAGAATTTCCCTCACTGTCCTTCCCTGTCCCTAGAAACAAGGATTATCACAGTGAAATAAACTGACACTCTTCCTACCTATAGTTTTCTGTCCCTAGAAAAAATGTTTTTTTAAAGCACACTATAGCACAAGGAGAATTTCCCTCACTTTCCTTCCCTGTCCCTAGAAACAAGGATTATCACAGTGAAAGAAACTGACACTCTTCCTACCTATAGTTTTCTGTCCCTAGAAAAAATGTTTTTTTAAAGCACACTATAGCACAAGGAGAATTTCCCTCACTGTCCTTCCCTGTCCCTAGAAACAAGGATTATCACAGTGAAAGAAACTGACACTCTTCCTACCTATAGTTTTCTGTCCCTAGAAAAAATGTTTTTTTAAAGCACACTATAGCACAAGGAGAATTTCCCTCACTTTCCTTCCCTGTCCCTAGAAACAAGGATTATCACAGTGAAAGAAACTGACACTCTTCCTACCTATAGTTTTCTGTCCCTAGAAAAAATGTTTTTTTAAAGCACACTATAGCACAAGGAGAATTTCCCTCACTTTCCTTCCCTGTCCCTAGAAACAAGGATTATCACAGTGAAAGAAACTGACACTCTTCCTACTGTGACAGCAGGAAGGTAAAGTCACCTGGTTGCATCCAGGGGGGTAGATATATTTCTCCCAGATTCAGGCTTTATGCCGACTTATACAACTAGGGAGTTGATGAAGCCCAGCTGAGGCTAGTGGGCTCATGAATGACTCATACCTCTAGGGAGAGTGCTGGGCGTCGTGAGGCAGGGAGTTGATGAGACCAGCTGAAGCCTGTCAGTTCGTTTAAGGCCTCTATAAAAACTCCCAGATTCATTAGGTGTTTGCTCATGCCTGGAACCAGACCTGTGTGGACTGTCTAGGGAGAGTGAACCCCTGTGCGGTGAGGCAAAGCCTGTGTGGCTATTTGTTTGGACTTTTACTACACCAGGGACTTAGGGACTAGGACAGCACCAGGCTGATCCCAGTTGTTAGTTTAGGAAACCTGCATGTTTAGTCAGAGGTCAAACTGACCAGGATTTATTTTGTTTGTTTCTTTTTGGCTTTGCTGTGTTTTTGTCACTGTACATAGAGAAATAAACCGCACCTTTTGATTTTGAAAACCACAACCTCCGTCTGCTGGCCCTGTTTTTGTGTGGGGAGCCCAACCAGGGGGTCACACACACCCGCTACCGAGGTAACCCCCTCACAGTTGGTGGAGAATGCGGGCAGTTTTTTTTAAGCCAGCATGGAGGAGATACTGAAACAGCTGGCTCTAGCAAATGCCAATCAACAGCAGACAAATGCAGGTTTGCAAAGGAGCCTTGCAGCCCAGCAGCAAGCTCATCAACAAGCCCAGCAGCAATCTGAGGCCCGCTTCATAGACCTGTTACAGAAGCAAGAGCAGAGACTACAACAAATGGAAGCAGTAATGCAGCAACGTCCGCAGACCAGTGAGGAAAGCCGTCCCACTAATACCGCGTCCTTTGGGGTGAGTCGTTTATTGACAAAAATGACTGGAGAGGATGATCCAGAGGTATTTTTGACCACATTTGAAAGGACTGCTGAAAGAGAAAAGTGGCCTGAGGAGCAGTGGGCTGGACTGGTGGCTCCTCTGTTAACTGGTGAATCGCAGAAGGCTTACTATGACCTAGAGCCTGACCAAGCAAAAGACTATGTGATGCTAAAAGCTGAAATATTGGCAAGGCTGGGTGTCACCCTGGCTGTCCGGGCTCAGCGTGTGCATAACTGGACTTTCCAGCTTGGAAAACCCCCCAGGTCTCAAATGTATGATCTCATTCACCTGAGCAGGAAGTGGCTACAGCCAGAGACTTTGTCCGCACCGGAGATTGTGGAACGTGTTGTGATGGATCGTTTCTTGAGAGCTCTTCCTACCGCCATTCAAAAGTGGGTAAGCCATGGAGACCCAGAAACGGCCGGTAAACTTGTGGATCGTGTAGAGAGATACTTGGCTACAGAGAACCTGACGGCCTCTTCCAGAGACTCTCGGACTTTCCACCCTAAGACCAGACCATCCCCAGGGGCGGATAAGAGGATTCCAAGGGGTGAGGGTGGAGAGAGTGAGAGGGTGGGAGCTCTACCCCAAGTTTGGCGAGAACAGCCTGGGAAATCAGCGGCTCAAGAGGCGGCAAGAAGGATCATTTGCTACCGCTGCCGGCAAGCGGGACATATTGCAGCAAATTGCCCGGTTGTGGAGGAACCCATGCAATGTGACTTTCTGATGGACAGACGTCAGTCGCTGTGTGCGACAGTCGCATGCACTGCCATTCGGGGAACTGAGAAACATTTATGCAAAATGTGTATTAATGGTAGAAATGTTGTGGTATTACTGGATTCAGGTAGCCTTGTGACCCTGATAAAGGCTGAATTAGTTAAAACAGAGGTCTCTGGGAATAGCAAGGTAGCTGTTATTTGTGTGCATGGGGACACCCGAGAGTATCCAGTGACTACAGTGTGTTTCGAGACCCCCAAAGGTACCCTCTCTCATCCAGTGGGGTTAGTATCTCAATTACCGCATGATGCCATTGTGGGAAGGGATTTTCCGAAGTTCTGGGAACTGTGGGATGATCCTGAGCCCCCCACTGGTGCCCCTATGTACCAGGAATGTGATAGCCAGAACTCCTCTGAGAGTGGTGAGGACTCTCCAGAATTTCCCTTGTCAGTATTGGCAGGGGAGACTCAAGAAACTGGAGAGGAGCCCACCTCCTCAGACGAAAACCTACCGTCTGTGGAGTTTTCTGATCTGGAGGTTCACAGGGAAAATTTTGCCACAGAACAGTTAAAAGACCCCGCCCTAATAAAGGCACGGGAAAACGTAGTGGAAATAGATGGCGAGTTAGTGAACCCAGATAATACCTGCACTTACCCATACTTCAGCGTAGAGAAGGACCTACTGTATCGGGTGGCAAAAAGGGCAGAAGAAACCGTTGAGCAGCTGGTGGTGCCCAAACCTTACAGGAAGTTGGTGTTGGAGTTGGCCCATGGGCACATTCTTGGAGGTCATCTGGGGACAGAGAAAACCCGAGAGAGGGTATTACAGAGATTCTATTGGCCTGGGGTGATGAAGGACATAGAAAATTATTGTTCCTCCTGCCCTGTGTGTCAGAGGTCGGCCCCGATGCCACATTTCCGTAGCCCGCTGGTCCCTCTACCCATCATTGAGGTCCCGTTTGAGAGAATCGCAATGGATTTGGTAGGTCCTATAATCAAGTCCGCTAGGGGGCACCAGTACATATTGGTTATAATGGACTATGCCACCCGTTATCCAGAAGCGATCCCTCTCAGAAATACCTCGGCCAAAACCATAGCCAAAGAGCTATCTCTTGTTTTTAGCCGGGTGGGTATTTGTAAAGAACTGCTTACGGACCAAGGTACACCCTTTATGTCCCGGGTTATGAAAGAGCTGTGTAAATTGTTCAAAGTGACGCAATTGCGTACATCTGTGTATCACCCCCAAACCGATGGGCTGGTTGAAAGATTCAACAAAACCCTAAAACAAATGTTGAAGAAAGTGGTGGATAGAGATGGAAAGGATTGGGACTGTCTACTTCCTTATTTGATGTTTGCTATTAGGGAGGTGCCCCAATCCTCTACGGGATTCTCCCCCTTTGAGTTACTGTATGGGAGACACCCAAGAGGGCTGTTGGATATTGCCAAGGAAACTTGGGAAAGTGAGAGTTCTCCCCACAGGAGTGTGATTGAGCATGTCGCCCTGATGCAAGATCGAATTGCACAGGTAATGCCCATCGTGAAGGAACATTTGGCCCAAGCGCAGTTGGCACAGCAGAGAGTGTACAACCGTGGAGCAAAGACCCGTACCTTTTCCCCGGGGGATAGGATATTGGTACTTGTCCCTACGGTTGAAAGTAAATTCCTTGCCAAATGGCAAGGCCCCTACGAGATAATGGAAAAAGTGAGCGAAGTGAATTACAAGGTCAGACAACCAGGAAGGCGAAAGCCCGAACAGATATATCATGTTAATCTGCTGAAAGCCTGGAGGGATAGAGAGTCCCTAGTCGCAGAAACTTGGTCACCAGCTCAAACTGGTTGCGTGATTCCGGAGGTTGGAATAGCAGCCACCTTGTCACAACCCCAACAACAGGAGGTTAAGGAGTTTGTGCTTCGCAACAAGGAGGTGTTCTCTGAGCTGCCGGGACAAACATCTGGGGTAGAGCATGATATTATTACCCCGCCCGGTGAAAGGGTGAAGTTAAAACCCTATCGGATCCCAGAGGCCCGACGGGAGGCAATACGGGAGGAAGTACAGAAAATGCTGAACTTAGGGGTGATAGAGGAGTCCCAAAGTGATTGGTCTAGTCCCATTGTGTTGGTGCCTAAACCGGATGGGAGCTGGCGATTTTGTAACGATTTTCGTCAGTTGAACAAAGTTACAAAATTTGACACCTACCCCATGCCACGTATAGATGAGTTGATCGACCGGCTGGGAACAGCCCGATACATGACGACTCTTGACCTCACAAAAGGGTATTGGCAAATTCCCCTGGCCAAGTCGGCCAAAGAGAAAACCGCATTTGTAACCCCAGACGGGGCGTTCCAATATAAGAGAATGCCGTTCGGGTTACAGAATGCGCCGGCCACATTCCAGCGGAAAATGGACCAGATGCTGAGGCCCCATCGGAAGTATGCTGCGGCTTACCTGGATGACGTAATTGTCCATAGCACAGATTGGGCCTCACATCTGCCAAAAGTGCAAGCAGTCCTGGACTCTGTTCGGGAAGCGGGGTTTACGGCTAACCCCAAGAAGTGTACCATTGGGCAGGAGGAGGCCAAATATCTTGGGTACACCATTGGCAGGGGAGTAATAAAACCCCAACTCAACAAAGTCGAGGCCATCCAGAGTTGGCCACGTCCCAACAGCAAGAAGCAGGTACGAGCCTTTCTGGGAATCGCGGGTTATTATCGGCGCTTCATTCCCCACTTTGCTTCTAAGGCTGTGCCCCTAACCAACCTGACGAAAGGGAAAGGGTCGGTCATGATTAAATGGACCCCCGAGGCTGAGGCAGCATTCCAATTCTTGAAACAAGCCTTATGTAGCCAGCCAGTGTTGTACTCACCCGACTTCTCTAAAGACTTTGTCGTACAAAGTGATGCGTCAGATGTGGGGTTAGGAGCAGTATTGTCCCAGGTCTGGAACGGGGAAGAGCACCCAGTCATTTACCTCAGCAGGAAGTTGAAGTCCCATGAGGTAAATTACGCCACGGTTGAAAAGGAGTGTTTAGCGGTGAAGTGGGCTCTAGATTCCCTTCGGTACTATCTGCTAGGTAGGCACTTTGACATGGTTACGGATCACGCTCCGTTAAAGTGGATGGCTCAAAACAAGGAGACAAATAGAAGAGTGAATAGGTGGTTCCTGGCCCTACAGGAATTCAACTTCACAGTAAAGCATCGCCCTGGCGTTCAAATGGGGAATGTGGATGCTTTGTCTCGAGTACATGAATGCCTGATTGCTGGTGTTCCAACCCCAAGGTTAAAACAAGAGGGGGGGGTATGTGACAGCAGGAAGGTAAAGTCACCTGGTTGCATCCAGGGGGGTAGATATATTTCTCCCAGATTCAGGCTTTATGCCGACTTATACAACTAGGGAGTTGATGAAGCCCAGCTGAGGCTAGTGGGCTCATGAATGACTCATACCTCTAGGGAGAGTGCTGGGCGTCGTGAGGCAGGGAGTTGATGAGACCAGCTGAAGCCTGTCAGTTCGTTTAAGGCCTCTATAAAAACTCCCAGATTCATTAGGTGTTTGCTCATGCCTGGAACCAGACCTGTGTGGACTGTCTAGGGAGAGTGAACCCCTGTGCGGTGAGGCAAAGCCTGTGTGGCTATTTGTTTGGACTTTTACTACACCAGGGACTTAGGGACTAGGACAGCACCAGGCTGATCCCAGTTGTTAGTTTAGGAAACCTGCATGTTTAGTCAGAGGTCAAACTGACCAGGATTTATTTTGTTTGTTTCTTTTTGGCTTTGCTGTGTTTTTGTCACTGTACATAGAGAAATAAACCGCACCTTTTGATTTTGAAAACCACAACCTCCGTCTGCTGGCCCTGTTTTTGTGTGGGGAGCCCAACCAGGGGGTCACACACACCCGCTACCGAGGTAACCCCCTCACACTACCTATAGTTTTCTGTCCCTAGAAAAAATGTTTTTTTAAAGCACACTATAGCACAAGGAGAATTTCCCTCACTGTCCTTCCCTGTCCCTAGAAACAAGGATTATCACAGTGAACGAAACTGACACTCTTCCTGCCTATAGTTTTCTGTCCCTAGAAAAAATGTTTTTTTAAAGCACACTATAGCACAAGGAGAATTTCCCTCACTTTCCTTCCCTGTCCCTAGAAACAAGGATTATCACAGTGAAATAAACTGACACTCTTCCTACCTATAGTTTTCTGTCCCTAGAAAAAATGTTTTTTTAAAGCACACTATAGCACAAGGAGAATTTCCCTCACTTTCCTTCCCTGTCCCTAGAAACAAGGATTATCACAGTGAAAGAAACTGACACTCTTCCTACCTATAGTTTTCTGTCCCTAGAAAAAATGTTTTTTTAAAGCACACTATAGCACAAGGAGAATTTCCCTCACTGTCCTTCCCTGTCCCTAGAAACAAGGATTCGCACAGTAAAACACACTGACACTCTCCCTACCTATAGTTTTCTGTCCCTAGAAAAAATGTTTTTTTAAAGCACACTATAGCACAAGGAGAATTTCCCTCACTGTCCTTCCCTGTCCCTAGAAACAAGGATTCGCACAGTAAAACACACTGACACTCTCCCTACCTATAGTTTTCTGTCCCTAGAAAAAAGTTTTTTTTAAAGCACACTATAGCACAAGGAGAATTCCCTCACTGTCCTTCCCTGTCCCTAGAAACAAGGATTCGCACAGTAAAACACACTGACACTCTTCCTACCTATCCTTCTCTTTCCCTAAACTAAAGGAATCCAGGTTAAGCAAGAAAAAATAAATGTCACTGTCCCTGCCTATGCTTCTCTTTCCCTGCTCCGGAACACACTACACTAGGCCGCCGTGCTGGCGGCCTTTTATAGTGTGGGGCGTGTACTAAACACCCTCAGCAATAATTGGCCACAGGCATCCTGCCTGTGGCCAATCATTGCTCTCCTCGCTGCCGGCGCTGTGATTGGCCAAGCATGCGGGGTCACAGTGCATGCTTGGCCAATCACAGCGCCTGGATGACACTGCGATGGCGTAGTGCATTGTGGGCCGTTCACGTCACTCGAATTTGGCGCGAACGGCCCAAATCGTTCGATCTTCGTCGAACGATCGAACAGCCGATGTTCGAGTCGAACGTATGTTCGACTCGAACACGAAGCTCATCCCTAGTCCTGTTCATAAACATTAAATATTCAGAGCTCGGGTCCTGAGCATAGTAGCTAGGCCCATATCTGACTCAGAGCACTCCTTCACTAAAGATTTTTGTGGGGGGAGGGGGCTTATAGCTGCTTTTGCTCGCACACCGCTTCCATTCTGACAGGAATGATTCCAGGACTGCTGACAACTGGTCCATAAGGACCGCAGGTGCAGGAAACATATGAACATGTTTAACTGTGCAGCACTGCCAGTTGCCCCAGGCAAGTGTGGAGAGCGGGTGTATCAGACTCCATAACGCCACCCTCTGAGACCTTATACACTATACAGTGAATATACAGTCCACTCACTGGCTACGCTGAGGCTGAGGAGGGGATACCCGGGAGGACCCACCAACCCTTAAGGACCGCTCAGTCTGTGAGGAGATTGTGAGGGGATTCGCGCCACCGCCAGAAATAAATGCGCGGCGGCCACAAGAAAATGGCCGCCGGCCGCAGCTATAACTGCGCCACTGAACGCCAAGATGGCCGCCGAGCACAAAATTCAAAGCTCTAATGCACGCCAATGGTGCACGCAATAACCACCTCAAACAGCGCCAATGGTGCACGCAATAATCACCTCACACACCAGAAAAAACTGCAGACATGAGCACCCAGCCAGGCCAGAGTGACCCCCAAGCACCCCACAGCACCAGTACTGGGTGCAGAGAGCAGCATAACAGGGGGGAGACAGGGAGAAACCCCCACACACAGAAACACAGCCAGCATGTACTCACCTGCAGTAGGAGAGACTACTTACCCATCCCTTTCAGGGACCCACTGGCTTGTTTCAGACAGACCTATCACAGAGTCGTACTGCGTAGCTGTCGGCCCGGTCCACCGCGAGAGATACAGTCAGTCAAGTACTGTTCAATCTTGAGAGGACCGCGGGAGCATGAAAGCAACCCGGCCACCCCTGGAGTCATGGGGTATGTCGTGAACTGAGTCTCACGCACACAAGGCGAGGATCAGCAGGCTCGATGGTCGGACAGGGAAGACTACGAGGATACTAGTGTACCCAACCTGTTGCCCAGCCGACAGTTGATTGAAGGTCTCAAAAATAAAATAATAAAATTCCCAAAGGAATAAAATTTAAAAGTAAAATCTTCCAGGAGACTGGCTGCTGAGAGAACCACGTCTTCTCCTTCTACTAGGCAGAAAAAAACTGAGGTCTGCTAGTTGCAGGTGGGAGGGTAATGTCCGGAGGGACCGCCCCCCTGGGCGGGGCTGTTCAGCTCTGGTTTGTTCTAGAATGTTTTAACATCTAACATTCTGCCTAGATCTTCTCCTGCGAGCAGGGACATATACCCACACGTTTACAGTATCCAGCTGTGTCAGTCCATGGACGATAAGAGAAAAATGAGACTTTGCAATCACTTTAAGTTGTTTAGGCTGGTGGGGTCCAGTGAAGGCTTTTTAAGTATGGGGGTGATCATGGCATGTTTTAGAGGGGAGGAGAAGATGCCAGTAGAGAGGGAGAGATTGAAGATGTGAGTAAGGGAGCAAAGGATAGAACATGTGACATCCTTCATCACAGGTAAGTGATGTAACGGCAGAGAAAATATATTGCTCCACTCATGTTAACCCCTGCTCGGCCAATTAATAGGTGCTGGCTTCAGGTGGTTGACCCCCCGACTCCACAATCACAATGTGATGTGAATGCTGCTGTAGGGAAAAAAAATATTTTTTATTAAACTTTAGCTTATAATTTCAATCATCAAACCCGATTAAAGAGTCTACAAATTATAAAAATCTTGTCCCTAAAACATATTTGGCCTGTCAATAAAGAGTATATATAGGATAGGAATAGGGTATGTTTCTTTTTCTTATGGATGGCTGACACAATGGAAGACTTCACAGACAGTCATGATCTCAATCCACCACATGGTGGCACTGTTCACTCACATTACAGGACTCTATACACTGTTCAACTCTTCCAGTAATGATCAGCAAATATTTGCTTGTTAGTCACTGTGCTTTCATTTTTTCTTGGGGGCTAATTATGATCTCACCAATTTTTCTCATGAAGCATGTTATTTTAATGATAGAGTACAAGAAGAGAAAGGCCTAGTGATTAGATAAAGGGTACATTACATGAATCCTACTTGCTTATACAAAGATTAATTAATGTGAAGCTTCTATATTCCAGGAGAAGGCCATTTTTTTTTCCTAATGACAATCCAGCAGGAAAATAGCTGAACAATATCCAATCATGTGGTGCTGTGCAATGTAGCTTGAGTTAATACATTTTAGTGAATGGACAGCATGATTCATATTTAAAGGTACTCAGCGAGGGCAGAGGCTAGGTGAATCAGAAATATATTCATGTTATCTGCTACTTACCGTAAATAGAAAGTATAGAGTATGTTTAGTGATCACCTATTTTGAAGGTTACGTGAAGTAATTTTGAATGTGACTTTGATCTTTTAAATTTTTATTCCTCCATACTTTGTTTATTGCAATACATTGGTACCTTGGATTACGAGCATAATCCGTTCCAGAAGAATGCTTGTAATCCAAAGCACTCGTATAGCAAAGCGTGTTTCCCCATAGAAGTCAATGGACACTGAGATAATTCGTTCCACAGTGACTTCTATTGTGTGCAGTACCGCATGTGGCCAGAGGTGGGGGGCGCCAGAGACACTTGGAAACCGATCGGAGCCGCTAGGATACACTCGAAAACATTGGGAGAGGCTCGGGAACACTCGGGAACGGAGTGTTTCCGAGTATTTCCAAGTGCATCCGAGCGTCTCCGAGTGTTACCGGCGCCCCGCACCTCTGGCCAAATGCGGTACTGCATACCGCAGAGGCTTGAATCCTGCTCGTTTTTGCCAACGCTCGCAAACCGAGTCAGGAATTTTTTTAAATAATAGCTCGTATTGCGAAACGCTCGTTAACCGCGTTACTCGCAATCCGAGTAATTACTGTGTAGTAATATGAAAATTAGCGGCTAGAGGCAACTCTGGGAGTTGATTTAGTAAAGACAAATAAACTGTTCACTTTGCAAGGGGATTTTACCCAGAGCTTAGTGAATGATGTGAAGCTCTGCTGCCATCCATCATCCACGTATTTTGAAAGGCAGCAATACAAAACTGGGATTTTAAAGTGATATTAAAGAGTAACTCCACTGTTGTTGAGAAAAAACATTCCCCTCTGGGTGATCTATGTACAAGGAAAGAATTTTTAATAAACTTTGTTGCATATTCCTATCTTTTGCTATTCTGAAGAAATAGCTGTTTGTTTCTCTGTGCCCATGTGGAAAGTGAAACTAATGGGATTGATTTTACAATTACCAATCAGCTGCTGCAGTAGCAGGGTTCTAATGAGGAAAGCGGCAGTGTCTGCATCCTATTAGACATGACGTCCCCTTGGGAGTATCTCACCAAAAGTTATGTTTTTGTTGCAGGGGATACCCAAAATCCGAATTGTACCTTAGTGTAGACTTCTGGGAAAATCAATAAGTCAATCACACAAGCAGGAAATTACATATCTTCAGCCCCCCGGAAGGATTCACCCCCTTAATGACCAGGCCATTTTGTGTGATACAGCACTGGGTTGCTTAAACTGACAATTGCGCGGCCGTGCGACGCTGTACCCAAACAAAATTGATGTCCTTTTTTTCCCCACAAATAGACTTTTTTTTGGTGATATTTGATCACCTCTGCGGTTTCTATTTTTTGCGCTAAAAACAAAATTGCGACAATTTTGAATAAAAAGATTTTTTTTTACTTTCTGCTAAAAAACAAAAAAACAAAAACAAAATGTATTCATCAGTTTAGGCCGATATGTATCCTGCTACATATTTTTGGTAAAAAGAATCGCAATAAACATATATTGATTGGTGTGCACAAAAGTTATCGCATCTACAAAATAGGGGATAGATTTATGGCATTTTTTTTATTATTATTTTTTTTTTACTAGTAATGGCGGCGATCAGTGATTTTTAGCAGGACTGCGACATTGCGGCGGACATATCGGACACCTTACTGACATCTTTGACACTTTTTTGTGAATCAGTGACATTATTACAGTAATCAGTGCTAAAAATATGCACTGTTATTGTACTATGACACTGGCAGGGAAGGGGTTAACATCAGGGGTGATCAAGGGGTTAACCGTGTTCCCTCACTGCAGTGGCGTCTCCAGCTTTCATATTTAGGGGGGGCACATGGGGGGACAGGGACAAAAGTAGGGGGGCCAACTATAAAATGCAATTATATATATATATATATATATCCTGGGGCCCTTTACTACGATCCCACAATGGGCCCTTTCACATGTTCTGCAGTGAGCTCCCTTCCTACTATACTGGGGCCCCCCAGGGTGGCAGAAAACAAGAGATATATGTCACCAGCACACCAAGAAAATATAAGGGTCCACAGCAGTGGGAGAACTATCAGGGTTGCAAAGGTTGTCTTGCCACCGGGCCCTGGTGTTCTGCCACTGTGGGGTTCCCCAGCTGTCCTGTCCCTGCTATTGACAGCAATGGTCTGGCATCTGTCTCCTTGGCAGTGGCGGCAGTCTATTAGGACCTAGTGCTGGTGACATTATGGGTGCATGCAGGGGAAGGCTGGCACTATTGGTTATAGAGAGCTGAGCCCCCAGCCGGTCACCTAGCAGCAGTAATGCTGTATAACCTTCTCTGTTGACATGCTGATCGGGATGTGATCCAGGTGATGCTCCCAGTCAGATCTAATAAACACAGTATTTATTAGCATCAAGAGTACAACCACATATATATAATCAACCATATGTTCAGCAGCCATGTGGGCTCTATACCTGTAAAGTGTGGGCTTTGATCAATAAAATCACTGATATTTAACACTAGGATTTGAATAGGAGCATCATCTGGATTGCATCACGATCAGCATGTCAGAGAAGGCTCCACTGCTGCTAAGCAACCTGCAGGGAGCTCAACTGTCTACAACCAATAGAGATGGGCTCGGGTGTGTTTGAAATCCCACATGCCCGACCCCTCCAGGAAGCCGACACTCCACAGTGCTAATCACAGCCAGTGAGACATTTCCTGATCTGTGGAGCTGCGGACCGGGAAATGTCTCACTGCCTGTGATTAGCGCTGTGCAGTGTTGGCTTCCTGACAGGCTCTGGCATGTTGAATTTTGAACATGCCCAGCCCATCTCTAACAACAAATTGTGCTGGCCCTCCTGTACATCAGCCCCATAAAGTAACCAGCACTGGGTTCCAATGTGCTGCCGCCGCTAGCCTTGAAAACAGAGACCAGCGCTGTGAATAGCCGGGACAGGACAGCAACTCTGGTTGTTCCAGCACTGGTCCACACTGGAAGGATTCCCCCATCACCTATAATGTGTAGATGGGGGAATTGGATAATTTTTTTTTTCATTCAACCTAATAGTTGAATGAAAAAAAGTGATCAATGTATGGGCTGCCTAAGAGCTAAGACCAGCCATAGACAGTTTAAATCTCAGCTGGTTCAGCAGGAAACAGCTGAGATTTGAACCATTAATGAGCAGATTCTCTTATGATTATCACTAGTGGTTGCTATAGCCACTAACGATAATCACTGTTTGTCGGGAGAATACAGTTGCTGGGCAGGAGGGATATTCCCCTGTCAGCACTGTCTGTGTTGATGGGGGAATTATGCAAGTTTCTTTCCTGCAATCTGTGGATGCAGGAAAGAAATTTGCACCGTATATTACCTGCCTAACTGAAAGTGAAAGTAAATTGTGAATGTCTTGAAAGAACAGGAGAGGGGGAGGGAGACAGATGGGGGAGCGAAGGGATGGAGATAATGCAGTTCAGTGATTACAGTGTACTGCAGTCTGCAGTGCACACACTTACCCATGGTCCAGGCTAGAATCTCAGGCATCATTCACACACAGCCAGGAATGCTGCTGATTTTCATATTTCCCACCCACATATCCCCTCTCTTCAGATACAGCACGCTGGGATAGTGTGGGTGGGACTGGAAGGAGAAGGAGGAGCTGTATTCCTCCCTGCTCGTATGTGAGGAGAGTGGGGGGGGGGGTGGCTGGGCTGTGAAAGAGTGTCATAGACTGACACTCGGCTCAGCTTGCAGTCACCACTCTCGGAATTTACAGGCTGGTTCTCCTGTCCTAAGGATTGGAGAAATCAGTCTGTTTTTTCAGTAACTGAGATGAAGGCTTGCGCCCTCCTCCCCCTCCCACAGTGCTCGTGGAGTCCTTCCTGCAACACGCTTTTCTCAGTGCCAATGAGGATGCAGGGGAAGGAGCAGATCAGGCGGCTGTGGTTGTATGAGCGCTCGCATTGTGCAGTGTCAGCGAGCAGAGGGAGGGGGAAGGAATCCCCCGCAGGAGCTGACTGGGGACGCTCTCCCTCTCAGGAGAGGGGGGGCACATAGTGGGGGCACAGCATAATGTTGGGGGGCCAGGGCCCCCTCTAACCCCCCTAGGGACCCCATTGCCTCACTGTGTGTTCTAATTGTATGGGGGAAGGGCTCACTAGGACAACACACAGCTCCATCTTCCTGCATAGCAGAAAGACAGGATCTGTCTGATCTCCCCTGTCACAATGGAGATTTGCTTTGTTTACGCAGGCAGATCCCCGTTCTGTCACTGCGGGGAACAACTGCTGATTGGCTCCCAATGCGAGTTCCCGAGCCGACGTACAGCTATGGTGATTTGAACGAGCCACCTTGTCGCAATATAATGACGGCGGCTGGTTGGCAAGTAGGTACAGAACACCTCCAGGTAGTCATATTGCATTGCATTTTACAGAAAATTACAGCACTGCAGATTAAAAATTAAAGTTAATTTTTTAATAACATTTCATTACAATATGACTTGTGTAGCAGTTGTATATGCTAGAGTATTTTTTTGTTGTTTGCTATTTTTTCCCATGAAAGTGGAGTTATTCTTTAAAGGTTATTATTTTATGTTCCTTTTGCTAAAAAAAAAAAAAAAGATGTTATTTTTACCTGCGCTGTGCAAGGATATTGCACAGAGCAGCCCCTTACCTCCTCCTCCGGAGTCCATTGGCGCTGTCCACTCCTTCTTCCTAATAGTGCCCCCATAGCAAGCCGTGTTGCTGAGGGGGCACCAGTGTGGGCGTGTCCCTGAACCCAGTTTTGTTATACGATAGATACACACAGTGCTGCTCAACCCCGCCTCCTGCTCTCTGCTCACAGGATTTGACTGACAGCAGCAGGAGCCTATGGCTTCTGGGGACAATCCAAAGAGTATTGCCAACAAAAAGTGCAGTGCTATCCCTTTAGCAAACACATATACAGTATACCACAGATAATGTGCAAGCTAATTGTACAGTTTAAATAAATATTAAAACAGGGTGTGATCCCAAATTTAACTAATCTACAGCATTGCACACCTGTTGCAGATTAATTCAGTTTGGGATCACACCCTGTTTTAATATTTATTTATTTATTTGTATTGTGCAGTTTGATTGTTTTGCACATTCTTTATGGTATATAGCTGTTTGAATAAAGGTATAGCGCAGCACTTTTTGTTGACATGTTATACCTTATTGAATGTCAACATATTGTGCGAGCTGCCTTTCATATTACGATTTATTGCCTAAGGGTGGAATTTGTCATTTTTGTAGAATCCAAATAGTAGCCAGCAGTCATATGATGGCGTCTCATGCTTGCCCTTCTCGAGCGCCCCCTGGGAGTAAAGGGACAATCACAGTGGCCCTTTACCACATGATCGCTCCGCCCAATTATAGAGCAATCACTTTGTCAACCAACCCGGAATAATGCCCGTTTCAGTTCACACTGCTGCAGTGTTTCTCTCTCCTCTCCTCACACGTTGTATCGATACAATGTGTGAGGAGAGGACAGAGAAACATTACAGCAGCATGAGTTGGTATGATCCTGAGTGCCCTACAGTGCCATCAGTGCCACTACTCTGCCATCAGTGCCCCTACAGTGCTAATCAGTTCCCCTACAGTGCCATCAATGCCACTACAGTGCCATCAGTGCTCCTACAGTGCCATCAGTGCCCCTACAGTGCCATCAGTGCCACTGCAGTGCCTCTACAGTACCATCAGTGCCACTACAGTACCACCACTGCCCCTACAGTGCCATTAGTGCCACTACAGTGCTCATCAGTGCCCTACAGTGCAACTACAGTGCTCATTAGTGCCCTATGGTGCCACTACAGTGCTCATCAGTGCCCTACAGTGCACATCAGTGCCATCAGTGAGTGCTTATTAATGCCATCAGTACACAACACTGCCCTACAGTGCAAGTCAGTGCCATCAGTGAGTGTTTTTTAGTGCTCATCAGTGAACTAAAGTGCCATCAGTGCCCTACAGTGCCATCAGTGAGTGCTCATCAGTGCCACTAAAGTGCTCATAGGTGCCAATACTGCCCTTTTAGTGCTCATTAGTGCCACTACAGTGCTCATCAGTGCTCATCAGTGCTGAAGAGTGCACATCAGTGAGTGCTCATCAGTGCCACCCTATCAGTGGATCCTCATCAGCGCTTGAAAAAAAAATTAAAAATGCGTCCAAAAATGTGTCCAAAAACTTGTTGAAAAAAATACATGTTTAAAAGACTCACTATGCCTCATAGAATATACGTTGGGGTGTTTGCTTTCCAAAAGTCTCACACATGTGGTATCGACATACTCAGGAGGAGTAGCAGAATTTATTTTGAGGTGTAATTTTTGCTATGTACATGCTATGTGTTAGAGATATCTTATAAATGGACAACTTTGTGTAAAAAAAATAATGTGTTTTTATTTTTTTTCCCACATTTTCAAAAAACTTGTACGTGTAATAGGTTGTCATGAAATTAGATGTGTCATTTATGTCCCTAGAACACCTGATGGTGATCCCTGCATGTTGGGTCTCTGTATGTGGCCAGGCTGTGTAAAAATCTCACACATGTGCTATCGCCATATTCAGGAGGAGTAGCAGAATGTGTTTTGGGGTGTAGTTGCAAGTATGCATATGCCATGTAAGAGAAATAAAATGTTAATATGTTTTGTAAAAAAATAATAATTTTGCAAAGAATTGTGGGAAAAAAATTAAAACTTCAAAAAACTCACCATGACTCCTACTAAATACCTTGGAATGTCTACTTTCCAAGAAGGGGTCATTTGTGGGTTGTTTGTACTGTCCTGGCTTGTTTGTGTCTCAAGAAATAAGATAGACCGTCAGTACATCAGGTGTGATCAATTTTCAATGACTGGCACCATAGCTTGTAGATTCCATAACCTTCACAAGACCAATATGGGTATAAGTGTCCTATAGGCAAGTGATTATTGTTATGTCTTTAAGTGTGATTACAACCATAGGAATTGTTAGCAGCTGGTTTGACAAACCATAACCAGATTACTTGCATCAACATCAATGCTTCAACCGCTTGCCGACCAGCCACCGACGTTATACGGTGGCAGGTTGGGTCTCCTACGCAAATCGCCGTAGCTGTGCCTATACTCGATGTCTGCCGGCGACCCTCGATCGCCTGTTACAGAGACAGAATGGGGAACTGTCTTTGTAAACAAGGTGATTCTCTGTTCTGACAGGAGACATGACAGGGATCTACGGGAACAGTGATCTCTGTCATGTCCCTGGCAGCCCATCCCCCTTATAGTTAGAATACACCTAGGGAACACATTTAACCCCTTGATCGCCCCCTAGTGTTAACTCCTTCCTTGCCAGTGACATTTACAAAGTAATCAGTGGCTATTTATAGCACTGATCGCTGTATAAATGTCAATGGTCCCAAAAGTGTCAAAAGTGTCCGATCTGTCCGCCGCAGTGTCGTAGTCGCGCTAAAAATTGCAGATCGTCGCTATTACTAGTAAAACACTAAACTTTTGCGAAAATCAATCAATATACACCTATTGCGACTTTTGTAACCAAAAACATGTAGAAGAATATATATCGGCCTAAACTGATGAATAAATTTGTTTTTTTATAGTTTTTTTGGATATGTATTATAGCAAAAAGTAAAAAAAAAATATTTTTTTTTTCGAAATTGTCGCTCTTTGTTTGTTTATAGCGCAAAAAATAAAAACCGCAGAGGTGATCAAATACCACTATTTGTGGGGAAAAAATGGATGTCACTTTTGTTTGGGTACAGCGTCGCACAACCACACAATTGTCAGTCAAAGCGACGCAGTGCCGTATCACAAAAAATGGCCTTGTCATTAAGGGGGGAAATCCTTCCGGGGTTGAAGTGATTAAAATAGCAAAAGCAATAAAATAACCTTACATTGTATTCAGCCCCCCTGAGTCAATACTTTGTAGAACCACCTTTTGCTGCAATTACAGCTGCAAGTCTTTTGGGGATGTCTCTACCAGCTTTGCACATCTAGAGCATTAACTTTTTGCCCATTCTTCTTTGCAAAATATCTCAAGCTCTGTCAGATTGGGTGGAAACCGTCTGTAAACAGCAATTTTCAAGTCTTGCCACAGATTCTTAATTGAATTCAGGTCTGGACTTTGACTGGGCCATTCTAACACATCAATATGCTTTGATCTAAACAACTTCATTGTAGCTCTGGCTGTATGTTTAGGGTCATTGTCCTGCTGGAAGGTGAACCTCTGCCTCAGTCTCAAGTATTTTGCATACTAGATTGCCCTGTATTTGGCTCCATCCATCTTCCCATCAACTCTGACCAGCTTCCCTGTCCCTGCTGTAGAAAAGCATTCCTACAACTTGTTGTTGCCACCACCATGTTTCACGGTGGGGATGGTGTATTCAGGGTCATGTGCAGTGGTAGTTTTCCGCCACACATAGCGTTTTGCTTTTAGGCCAAAAAGTAAAATTTTGGTCTTATCTGACCAAAGCACCTTCTTCCATGTGTTCTTTGTGTCCCCCACATGGCTTCTCGCAAACTGCAAACGGGACTTCTTATGACTTTCTTTCAACAATGGCTTTCTTCTTGCCACTCTTCCATAAAGGCCAGATTTGTGGAGTGCTCGACTAATAGTTGTCCTGTGGACAGATTCTCCCACCTGATCTGTGGATCTCTGCAGCTCCTCCAGAGTTACCATGGGCCTCTTTGCTGCTTTGCTGATTAATGCTCTCCTTGCCCGGCCTGTCAGTTTATGTGGACGGCCATGTCTTGATTTGTTTTCAGTTGTGCCATACTCTTTCTATTTTCAGATGATGGATTGAACAGTGCTCTGTGAGATGTTCAAAGCTTGTTTTTTTTATAACCTAACCCTGCTTTAAACTTTTCCACAACTTTATCCCTGACCTGTCTGGTGTGTTCCTTGGCCTTCATGATGGTGTTTGTTAACTAAGGGTCTCTAACAAACCTTTGAGGGCTTCACAGAACAGCTGTATTTATACTAAAATTAAATTACTCTATTTACTAATTAGGTGACTAATTAGGTGACGGCTGAACGCAATTGTTTCCACTAGATCTTAGTTAGGGGTATTAGAGTGAAAGGGGCTGAATACAAATGCATGCCACACTTTTTAGATATTTATTTTTAAAAAATGTTGAAATCCATTTATCATTTTCCTTCCACTTCACAATTGTGTGCCACTTTGTGTTGGGCTATTACATAAAATCCCAATAAAATGCATTTACGTTTTTGGTTGTAACATGACAAAATGTGGAAAATTTCTAGGGGTATGAATACTTTTTCAAGGCACTGTATATGCAGGGGGCTATTGGTTTAGAGAATACTTTTCCTCATATATGAATATAATTATACAGTATGTATCAAATTTGTTAAGATTTTTATCCAGGCAAATTTGATTGGGTGGTGGCTATTGGTTTAGAGCAGGGGTCTCAAACTTGCGGCCCTCCAGCTGTTGCGAAACTTCAAGTCCCATCATGCCTCTGCCTATGGGAGTCATGCTTGTAACTGTCATGGGACATGTAGTTTCGCAACAGCTGGACGGCCGCCAGTTTGAGACCCCTGGTTTAGAGAATATGTCTCCTCACATATGAATATTATTATATGTATCAAATGTATTAAGAATTTTATCCAGGCAAATTTGATTGGGCGGTGGCTATTGGTTTGGAGAATACATTTCCTCACATATGAATATTAATATATGTATCAACTGTATTAAGATTTTTATCCAGGCAAATTTGATTGTGTGGTGGTTACTGGTTTAGAGAATACATTTCCTCACATATGAATATTATTATATAGTATGTATCAAATTTGTTAAGATTTTTATCCAGGGAAATTTGATTGGGTGGTGGCTATTGGTTTAGAGAATATGTTTCTTCACATATGAATATTTTTACAGTATATGTATCAAATTTGATAAGATTTTTATCCAGGCAAATTTCAGGCCTTTTTACAAAACTAACAATTCTTCCCTATGTAATGATTATCTGATCTTTTATATGAGAGGAGTGGAGGTTGTAAAAGACAACGAAAACAAGAGAAGGGTGCACCGACCTAGTGCAATACCATTAAAACCATTTATTCAAGGATAAAACGTGATACACAGAATACTTACAAATGTGTGTAGTAAAAACACATGTCAAACACAATGTGAACCCATCGCTAGAAAGCTCCAAAGGTGTAAGTCCAGATGGCGTCCGTGATGGCTAGGCTGATGTGTTTCGAGGGAGAACCCTCTTCCTCAGAGCCACTGGCTCGTTGTCTTTGAGGGGGCAATAAGACCCTAGGCATTGACAATACAGATTAAGATTTTATTTTATTTTTTGGAGCAAAACACCTGAGCGCAGGAGAGTTACTTTCTTAGGAGTGGAGGTTGGCCAGACCAGACAAGGCTGTTTATTTTCCACTATAGTGACAATGGACTTTTTTGCACTTAAACTTGATACACTTGTGTGGGGTGTACTGTATATATCATTGTTGGGCCACATGATAATATCTGTGTAACACTAAAATAAATAAAAAAATGTGTGACTGGCTCTCTAGGCACTGAAACACACATGCACCAAACTCATGCATGTAACATGTACGTATGCTATTGCATGCAAAATTCAGCATATGCACCTCTCACTGAAATTTGTATTCCAAGCACCAATGAATAGAACACTGTACAATTGTACACTGACTAGTCATTGAACTCCTGTGCATGCATTGTATTTTTCTGATTTCAGAGCAGTTAATATGCTTTCAAAACTTGAATGTTTTTATTTGTTGCATGATGAAAGTATAGCTGACATCAGGGCTTTTTTTCTCAGAGAAAAGGTGCAGGAACTTACCCTCCACCCCTAAGTCACATCTGTCTCCACCCCTACCTGCCCTAGACCTGCCCCCTAGGACCGTCCCTTGTCTCCACCCTTACACACCTCCTAGCACCGCCCCCTTTAGAGGTAATTTGTTTGGAATTTGTTAACAAAAAGCAATGCAGTAAAATGTACAAAACATTAGAAATATCCAGCAATTACCAAAGTAAACTCAGAAGCACTTCCAGGCGATTTCAACAGGCCCATATGCAGCAAAGAGACATCCCATATCCTGCAAGAGACAGCTCCATATCCTGCAAGAGACAGCTCCATATCCTGCAAGAGAGATCCCATATCCAGCAAAGAGACATCCCATATCCTGCAAGTGACATCTCAATATCCTGCAAGAGACATCCCATATCCTGCAAGAGATTTCCCCATACACTGCAAGAGGCTTCCCTGTACACTGCAAGAGACACCCCCACATTCTGCAAGAGACATCCCCAATATCCAGCAAGAGACATCCCATACCCTGTAAGAGACAGACACATATCCTGCAAGAGACATCCCATATCCTGTCCTGAAAAAGACATCACAAATATCTAGCAAGAGACAGCCCCATATCCTGCAAGAGACAGGCCAATATCCAGCAAGAGACATCCCATATCCTGCAAGAGACAGCCCCATATCCTGCAAGAGACATCCCAAATATCTAGCAAGAGACAGCCCCATATCCTGCAAGAAACAGCCCATATCCCATATCCTGCAAGAGACATCCCTTATCCAGCAAGAGACATCCCATATCCTGCAAGAGACCTCATTTAACCTGCAAGAGACATCCCTTATCTAGCAACAGACATCCCATATCCTGCAAGAGACATCCCATATCCAGAAAAAGACATCCCATATTTAGCAAGAGACAGCCTATATCCTGCAAGAGACATCCCTTATCCAGCAAGAGACATCCCATATCCAGAAAGAGACATCCCATATCCTGCAAGAAACATCCCATATCCAGCAAGAGACATCCCATATCCAGCCAGAGACATCCCATATCCTGCAAGAGACCTCCCATATCCAGCAAAAGACATCCCATATCCTGCAAGAGATATCCCATATCCTGCAAGAGACCTCCCATATCCAGGAAAATACATCCCATATCCTGCAAGAGATATCCCATATCCAGCAAAAGACATCCCATATCCTGCAAGAGATATCCCATATCATGCAAGAGATATCCCATATCATGCAAGAGATATTCCATATCCTACAACAGACATCCCTTATCCAGCAAATAGACAGCCAGGCAGCCCCCATATCCAAGCAGCGTTAATAGACAGCCCCCGTCCAGCAACACTGAATAATTAGAAAAACTGAAAAACTGCGCTAAGACTAGTAACAAATTATAAAAAAGGCAAGCAGCAATAATGTGATAAGCATATGCAAAACTAAAATAAAGAAAAAAGCTGCACCAACATTGTTATAAAGGACTCCTCAAGAGTCTCAATCTTAAAGTTCAGAAAAAGGTAGTCCATATAAGAGAAATGGGGGGAGTCTGTCCATTGATATAGGGAATTCCAACTCGTGGTATGTTGTAAACACAAATTACACCAATCACACTCACCAATGTACGAAATGGCTCCTTACCACAAACGAAAAAATATTATGCAGATGACTTTAACCCAGCCTAGGTCTTTATCCCTGGGAGAAAATTCACCAGATCACCAGATAGTCCACAAGGCTGATAGGGGAACTCTCCTGATGGCTCTGTGGCAGATAGAACAACAAAAAATATATACCATAGGGTGATACCGTTTTCCACAAGGTATAATATATTCCCACCACCGTGCAAAAAAAGAGGGTTAGAGTGACCACCACCTATATATGAATTGGCTCCTTACCAGACATACACAGGGGATAAACATGTATCAGCTGCTTCCAGCTGCGATCCTTCCAGACAGACCCTCTATGTGATAAACGCTGCTGCGCTCCAAATGGGGTACCAAAAAACAGAGGGAGAGACCATAAAGTAGTACCCTCTTAACATGAGCTTTTATTAAAATTAAAATTCTACTTACAAAAACGTAGCTATATACAAGCATAAAATCTAAGCCGGCCGGCTTAAGCGAGTACCCTTCCGTACTGCGTGGTGACGTCACTGCGTGTCCCCCAGACGCGTTTCGTCATAGATGACGTTTTCAATGGGATAGGGCACGCAATGACTAACCTCTATAAATACATAAACCAAGCCTCGCTTTGAGATGCCAATATTAAGGTTGCGAGCGCCATCTTAACTAGGGGCACCTACCAGCATCTTGCGCTACATATCATAACAGCAAGAATACATGTAGGAAGCAAGGCTAGACCTATTCCAAAAAAAACATATTAAAAAACAAAACAAAGGACCGCCAAGCAAGCAATCGCCTGTCTAGTATTTTGACAAAGCGCGGAACCTTATGTGCGGCACAGGCCATCACTATAGGTTCGCGCAATGTGTACACACAAAATTGAGGTCATGAGCGCCATCTTAGCTGGGGGCACCTGCCAGTCTCTTACGTTACTATACATAACGGCAGGAATATGAATACCACAGCTAAGAGGCAAGACTGAAGGTATAATATAATACCACAAAACAAACTAATGGACGAGCAATCTTTTGACTAAACTAATACTAATATTAACTAAAGCGTGGGCTTCATATCATAGCCATCATTACAGATCCACGCACATAAGTGATGCATAAACAAAAAAAGTGATCCTGTGCAGTGGCACAAATAGTGACCAACCAGGCAAACATATGCCTAATATATGGATATAATATTTTAGTGGTTATATCATGAAAATATATAGGTGATAAATGACTGTATAGTTTTAGTGACTACATAGTGATAATCCCCAACGATACCAATTAAGGGCTCGATGTTAGATATTAATTACAATAAAAAAATTTACTAAATGTGACAATAACAAATGCCATATAAGGTATATTGAAATTACCATTACATACCCTACAAAAATATATATATTAACATACTCGTGAACCCTCAAAAATTATTTTGACAATCCCTGAAAGTTGGCCAATCATACCAGGTCGGCTATATAATAAAAAAATGTTGTATGTGGTTTTCATTAAACTAAATTATAAAAATATATATGGATATATATGAATATGAACACCCACAGAATGGGAAGGAATAATTACCCCATATTGGCAACCCACAGCAAGTTTACACAGATACACCAATCAAGCATTATTAATAAAGGCGTTTACGTCTGTTTCTATGTTGAGTCCATAAGGGGCATAGGTCTTAAGTCTATGTATCCACCCCATCTCCATTTTGGAGATTTCTCTAATCATAAAGCTCCCCCTCCAGTGTGGTTTATACTTGTCAATCCCTATATACAAGGTTTTCGAGGGGTCTCTATTGTGTACCAAACGATAATGGTTCGACACTGAGTGGTTTCTGAACCCTGATATTACATTAGTTACGTGTTCATTCAGACGTACTTTCAAAGGTCGTTTGGTCCGTCCCACATATTGCAGGCCACATGGGCACTGCAACATGTAAACAACACCCATGGTGTCACAGGTGATGCATGGCTTGATCGTATATCGTTTACTAGTAACTGTGGATACAAATTCAATGGTACGCCTCCTAGGACAAGAATTAAGGGAACACACTCTATATCTCTTACACATGTAGTATCCACTGAGGTGATCAAAGAAACCCCTAGTGGCAATAGGGGGATTGAGAATATTGGGGGCCACACGATGCCTCAGGGAGGGCACTCCTCTAAAGATTACCCTGGGTTTCTCTGGGAGAATATCCCTTAAGACCACATCATTAGTGGCCAAATGCCAATGCTTATCAATTAACTTTTTGATGTTTTTATGCTGCAGCGAGTAGGTCGTAATAAACGGAACCACCATATCACCATTGCTAACTCGGGGACCTTTCTCAATGAGAAGATCATCTCTTTTCACAGACTTCACTGTATCCAAAACACCAGCAAGAAAATCCCCCTGGTAGCCCTTTTCCAAAAATCTCTGTGTTAGGACATCAGCTTGTTCCAAAAACTGGTTTTGATCTGTACAGTTCCTCCGGAGCCTAAGATATTGGCTCTTTGGAACCCCGCGGAGCCAAGGATCATGATGACAGCTACTCAAGGGGATAAATTAATTCCTGTCCGTCTCCTTGAAATAGGTTGAGGTCACAAAGGCATTATCCCTAATCTCGACCTTTAGGTCAAGGTAGTGTACTGCTTCCTGACTCGCTTCATAGTTCAAATGGATCCCTCTCTGGTTGGAATTCAAAGTCTCCATGAACCCCACCAGATCCTGGTAGTGACCTTCCCATAGGAGGAGGATGTCATCAATATACCTGGCCCAAAGGGCCACCTGAGGCATATTAGCAGCATAGATGACATCCTCCTCCCATTTGGCCATAAAAAGATCGGCCAAACTCGGGGCGTACTTGGCCCCCATTGCCACCCCGGTCTCCTGCTTATAAAAATGCTGGTCAAACCAAAAATAATTGGAGGAAGCAGCAAACCTTAATAGAGACAAAAGAAAAGATACCTGTTTACGCGAGAGACCAGAATCATGATTCAGAAAACACTCCACAGCACCAAAACCCAACTCATGGGGGATAATGGTGTAGAGTGATGTAACGTCTATTGTGACCATCCAAATATCATTACTTGGGGAAACGCCAGACAATAAATGAATGATGTGCCGTGAATCTTTAACAAAAGAAGGCATCACCCGAACAAGGGGTTGCAAATAAAAATCGATATATTTGCCCACCCGGGACGTAATGGAATCAATTCCACTAAGAATAGGACGTCCCGGGGGGCAGACCGGGTCTTTGTGCAATTTTGGGAGATAGTAGATGGTAGGGGTATGAGGGGCTTTAGGAATTAGGTATAACTAATCTTTTTGATTAAGAATCCCTTCAAAAAAACCTTTATTCACCAAAAACTCAAGTTCCCTAGTATACTGTACCTTGGGGTCAGAAGGAAGCCGAGTGTAGGTGTTGGTATCTCCTATGATATTATACATCTCGGCCATATAGGCTGTCCTATCTAAGATCACTATCCCCCCACCCTTGTCAGCCGGTCTAATGACCAGGTCCATGTTATTACACAAGGAATCAAGGCCATCCTGCAGGGTTTTGTTCATCTTAGCCTTCTTCACCTCCATACTATCTAGATCCCTAAGCAACACATCCCGGAATACCTTCAGTGATGGTGCTAGGGCCCCTGGAGGATTGAACACAGACGCATTTGATAAACCTGAATGTGTGAATTCAGTAGGTCTCTCCTGAGTGACCGGAGGAACCCCCACCATATACCTTTTGATATTCAACCTCCTAACAAATTTGTGGATGTCCATAAATGTATGAAATTTGTCCAAACCCTTTGGCAAAGCGAATTTGAGACCCTTAGCCAAAAGGCAAATTTCAGGTTCGGACAATACCTTACTACTCAAATTAAAAATTCCCTGACCCTTTATGTTTTGGGTCGCTTTGATTGCTCTTGCCCGCCTCCCCCCTCTAGTTCCCCTCCTCTTTCTCCCATTCTTTTTATTCCTTGGGTAGGCCTCTGAAAACCCCAACTTCCCTGGCCATTGGCCATGGGTGGCCCTCTGGATGACAGGGGTCTATCAGGAACCTGATAGGATGAATTCAAACTACCCCTACCCCCCTGTTGGTAGTATTGTGAATTCCCCATCCAAGGATCGATCTCTGGACCATCCCTATCTCTGAGGGGAAAAAAAGAATTATGTGTAGGGACCGAATAGTCCCAGCTCTCATTGATATTATAGGAAGGAGAACACAAATCCCAATCATTATTGGGCCCCTGTCTCCAAGCCTCGGCACTATCAGCAAGGGAACCATGCCCACGTTGGTTTGGGGGACCCCACCCTCTACCTCGAGACGGTGGTCCCCTTGCATTAGGTGGTTGGCTTGAGTGGTAATAAGTAGGATCATAATTCTGTCCATACCCAGCTCTAGGTGGACCAAAAGGTCTCGGTGGTCCATACTGAGAGGGACCACCCCTAGTACCACTAGTCCCTCTCCTTGGAGACTGAAACGAGGAATGCCCAACGCCCCTAGTTGGTTTAGTGGCGTTGGAACCTCGTTTAGGAACCGAGTTTTGAGTGGGTGGTTGTCCTTTATTGATTGGTGGTACTACCACAGGGGCCCCAATCTCCATTTCACTGGTGGTTACCTTAGATTGTTCCTCCAACAACTTTTTTTGCCACTCGAACACAATGTTCCCATGATAATCTGCTAGGTCCCTGTTGTATTTTTTCTTTTTTTTTTGGACCTCTGGTCCCTATCCTCTTTCTCAAGGATTTTTAAAAGACCTTGTGATTTATCTAAATATTCCTCACTCTCTTTGATGGGATTGAGTTTATCTTTGATTTCTTCGTCAAGTTTGATTAATTTGGTGGCCTTCCTTTCCACCAAAAACCGAAGAAAAGAGACTCCTGCCTGATTAAAGTATTTGAACCACTCTTCCAGGTCCGTGTCTCCCTTCTGGGGGGTCACATCCCATCTCAGGCTCCTAGGGACCATCTGATGACCAATGTAGGTCTCGAGGTACGCAATATCCCACTTGGTATGGTTTTCTGATATCATAAGGTGTTTTAACCTAATAAAAACCCCACCAAGGTCGCCCTCCTCATCTTTGGGGGCACCTGCCAGTCTCTTTTTTGTTTACAAACTTTTTTATTGTGTACAAAATAATGGTACAAACATTATGTCATGACATCAGAGAATTGCAGTATTTTCAATCAATAATTATAATGATTTATGACAGAGAAACCGCCTTTATTTATTCTGGAGGACACGCAGTGACGTCACCACGCAGTACGGAAGGGTACTCGCTTAAGCCAGCCGGCTTAGATTTTATGCTTGTATATAGCTACGTTTTTGTAAGTAGAATTTTAATTTTAATAAAAGCTCATGTTAAGAGGGTACTACTCTATGGTCTCTCCCTCTGTTTTTTGGTACCCCATTTGGAGCACAGCAGCGTTTATCACATAGAGGGTCTGTCTGGAAGGATCGCGGCTGGAAGCAGCTGATACATGTTTATCCCCTGTGTATGTCTGGTAAGGAGCCAATTCATATATAGGTGGTGGTCACTCTAACCCTCTTTTTTTGCACGGTGGTGGGAATACATTATACCTTGTGGAAAACGGTATCACCCTATGGTATATATTTTTTGTTGTTCTATCTGCCACAGAGCCATCAGGAGAGTTCCCCTATCAGCCTTGTGGACTATCTGGTGATCTGGTGAATTTTCTCCCAGGGATAAAGACCTAGGCTGGGTTAAAGTCATCTGCATAATATTTTTTCGTTTGTGGTAAGGAGCCATTTCATACATTGGTGCCTGTGATTGGTGTAATTTGTCTTTACAACATACCACGAGTTGGAATTCCCTATATCAATGGACTGACTCCCCCCATTTCTCTTATATGGACTACCTTTTTCTGAACTTTAAGATTGAGACTCTTGAGGAGTCCTTTATAACAATGTTGGCGCAGCTTTTTTCTTTATTTTAACACTGAATAATTAACTTACCAAAAAAGCAATGTCTCCACAGGAAAGCACATCATACCGCAGCTCTTCCTGACACCTGCGACTGGTGCCAAAAAGAAGCAAGCGATCCAGTCTGCAGAGAGAGCAGTGTGCTCAAAATTTTTGGGGGGGCGCAAACAAACTGAAAAAAAAAATCATCAATTGCCGCCACTGTGCCCATTAAACGCAGCCACTGTGCCCAAACGCCACCAGTTTGCCCCCTCAAATGCAGCCAGTTTCCCCCCAAATGCAGCCAGTTTGTCCCCAAATGCAGCTAGTTTGTCCCCAAATGCAGCCAGTTTCCCCCCAAATACAGCCATTTTGTCCCCAAATGCAGCCAGTTTGTCCCCAAATACAGCCAGTTTCCCCCCAAATACAGCCAGTTTGTCCCCAAATGCAGCCAGTTTGTCCCCAAATACAGCCAGTTTCCCCCCAAATGCAGCCAGTTTGTCCCCAAATACAGCCAGTTTGTCCCCAAATGCAGCCAGTTTCCCCCCAAATGCAGCCAGTTTCCCCCCAAGTGCAGCCAGTTTGTCTCCAAATGCAGCCAGTTTGTCCCCAAATACAGCCAGTTTGTCCCCAAATGCAGCCAGTTTCCCCCCAAGTGCAGCCAGTTTGTCTCCAAATGCAGCCAGTTTGTCCTCGAAACATGTCGGGTCATTAGCCTGCACCAGCTCTTGATACTACGCCTAAATACCCTTTTATCTTGTGATCACCCTATTTATGCATTTTGTAAGCTGCATGTAACCCGGATTTTTAGCTATGATTTTATGCCAATAAAGGCCTTTTTTTTACATCTTTCTCCCTGGAGTCATCTACACTATGTGGAGCCTTTTTTTTGTTTTTTTCCACGACCCTTTTTCCATGAGGATGTCATATGCTCTGGTCTGCTGAGGATTTGGTGTATTTGGTTCCACATCTTCTACCTGGAATTAATGGTATTGGATCGTGACAACGTCCTTTGTGATACCCGGAAGTCCCATCGTGACAACACCCCTTGGAGGTCCTGTCCAGGATTTTCCGTACAAGCGTGTTTGGCACACCGTCGCTGACGTGTAAGGGCCCCCGGTTTACGGTAAGAGTACCTTTTTCTCACCTTTGAGTCTCGGATGTTGGGCTCCATACCAAGTGTGAACCCCATGGTTTGATATAGCTTACTCAACACGTTCATTGTATCCGCACAGCAGAGACTTTTTCACTTCTTATTGATTTTCTCTCAATGAATTCCACTTTGTGAACACATGGAAGATTGAGTCATATCAGTGCACTTTATGTTATTGGTTCATTACCACTGACTTTTTATCCTATGCTTGGATCACGTGTCCTTTGGATTATACCTTTTGATATTATTTATACCCACTAGCACCATTGCGTGGTGCCTGTGCACTGTGTTTATTTTGTTATTGATCACTACTAAGTGCATTCACTGTCATTAGCGCCGCATTTTTTATTTTTATTTCTTTATGCAATACTGTCTTATTGTTTATGTCGGCAGCTTTTGCCTTGTCACACATTTTTCTATTGGTAGCGCAATTTTTTCCCCCACTTTTGAACATTTATTTGAATTACCTGCCCAACTCACCACAACAGACCAAAAATCACGCATGCAGCATTTTTGGCAAGCGTACCGCACTGTAACACACATCCATCAACAAGGAGCATTTATAGTTGATAGATACTGTATAAGCAGTACTGTGTTATGAAGGCATCAACTGGGCAGCTACAGTTATTTGCTTTTTTTAATTATCACTTCAAAAGCATTTTTCATAAAATCAACTAAAAGTAAAGCAATTCAGTAACATCATAAGTAACATCTACTGTCAATGGTTTACAAGATAATTCTGTATTATAAATGTGATATGAATGAGGAAAAGCAATACAAATACAATCAATAGATACTCTGAAATATTTGCAAGTGCAAAAGAAAAAGGCCACAAGAATATCACAGCTAGCACGTGCTGGGACTTATCTCTGAGTAAACAGAAGAAACTTAGAAACACCACAGGAAATGTTGTTTTATATGGGATCAAAGCAAATTCTGCCACTGATTACAGGGGTGTAAATGATGTTGGTCTCTGTGATTCCTAAGTAATGCACAAGTCCATGAAAAACAAATGATGATATCCTTTCTGTGTATGTTACAGAAGAAAACAAGTAAAAAAAAAATATATATATATATAAAAATATACACTGTGTATACAATTTGGACATTTTCACTTAGGGGTGTACTCACTTTTGTTGCCAGCGGTTTAGACATTGATGGCTGTGTGTTGAGTTATTTTGAGGGGACAGCAGATTTACACTGTTATACAAGCTGTACACTTACTGCTTTATATTGTAGCAAAGTGTCATTTCTTCAGTGTTGTCACATGAAAAGATATAATAAAATATTTTCAAAAATGTGAGGGGTGTACTCACTTTTGTGAGCTACTGTATATATTGTATATGTATATATATATATATATATATATATATATATATATATAAATATATACACACTATATTACCAAAATATTGGGGTGCCTGCCTTTACACGCATTTGATCTTTAATGGCATGCCAGTCTTAGTCAAGAAGGGTTCAATAGTGAGTTGGCCCACCCTTTGCAGCTATAACAGCATCAACACTTCTGGGAAGGCTGTCCACAAGGTCTAGGAGTGTGTCTATGGGAGTGTT